>BSBN01001965.1:17725000-20463455 GCA_027924645.1 Cunninghamia lanceolata
TTTCTTGTCAAATTTGTAATTAACTAATTTTAAAGTAGGAATTTTTATTGGGCCATCTTCTTGCCTCAAGGATATCTCATGAGTTCTAAGAACAAAAGGATGATATTTAGTTAGGAATATAAATCCTAGAAAAACATCACCTCTTAAATCATCCAACTAAATGAAGTCGGTGACAAAATTCTTCCCTTGTATTTCAATGGTCACATCTTGAGCATATCTCCCCATCTAAACCTATTGCCCATTGATCGCATAGCCTGTTGCGAGTTTAGGCTTTTGTTTCCAAACTTCTAGAGGAATTGCATTGGTTTTTATAAAACTTTTGGAAGAATCAAAGTCTACAAAGGCATCCATAGGAATTGGCTTATATCCTAGAAAGCAGAAATTCATTCTAATATATGTACAATTTTTTTGCAAGATATAAAGCATTAGCTGGTTCAGCCTTGGAACTACTACTACTGCTTGAAGATTCCCCTTGGCTATTATCTTTGAACAATATTTCTCAGAATTCCGCCACTGCAGAAGTAAGTTTAGTAAGTTTTTTTTTTTTTTGGAGGTAAATTTGGGGAGCAAGATTTTAGATATCCTCAATAAGGTGATCTAAATTGGAGCCTAAATCATCAAGGGGCTTAGCAATTTTCTTAGAGGACCTTTTGGAAGGAGGTGGAGAAGGGGAGTGAAATCAAACAACTTTTTTTCTCAATTTGCGATGGATATAGCCATGAGATGGAGAAGCTTTTGAGCCTCGAAGTTGTTTATGAAGAGAATCTCACTTGGCTTCCCATGCCTTGATGTCTTTTAGTTGCTTTTTGATAGTTGTTCTTCTTTCTTCAGTGGTGCTTGCCATTTTGTAAGGATCATTGGCCTTAGCCATATTAATCTTGAAATCAAGATCTTTGATAGCCTGTCTAACTACTTTTGTGACAACAGAGGGTGAACCAGATGATTGTGAAGAGTCTTTACTACTTTCATCCTCAGAAGTGGATGAACAAACCTTTTGGTGCTTATCTCTTCCCATAGAGAAGTGCTTAGGTAGGACTTCTACTAACTCAAAAAATTGATCTTCAAAAAATTGAGCAAAAACATCATTAGAATCTACAATCTTGTTGATGGAAAATAGCATAAAATTTATTTCCAAGATTATATTTCTTTGGGAAGTTTGTGGCACAATGAGGACCTTTACAAATAAAACACCTGATTGGGCCCTTTCCTGGATTATTGCTTCTTCTAAACAAGCATTTGGGAGGATATCTATTTCTAAAAAAATTCTTATGTATAGGAACAAACCTATATCTTTTTTGACCTTTATGTTTAGGGTGAAAAGATCTCTCCATGTTATCATCATCATATGCCCCTTTGATGCATCTTTTACATTTATAATATTTTCCACAAGATTTCTTGTGAAAATTTCTCACTTGCTGGAAATCCTTAAGCTAGTTGATTGGTGGTATATTGCATGTTGAATTGAACTACTCCCTATTATCTATTAAGGTTTTAAGAAGACAATGTTTGTCCAGCTTATATGTGACTAGAGTTCTCAACTCTAAAAAGGCACATTTTTCAACTTTATTATGTTACCTTTCCATTAAATAATCCTCTGCCCATTCTCCTAATCCCAAGGAAGTGAATTAAGATAATACTTTTTAGTGGCTGAATCATGGAGTTTGTGAGATGCATTCATGTACCTTTCAAAGATAAGATTATATTTGTGCAGCTTTCCCAAGTTCTTGAGTTGTAAGGAGTACAGGATTTTTTCAGCTCCAAGAACATTATTTTTTCTAGCACCACTAAATATTCCAATGAGCATGAGTTTGAGCATTGAAAACCCTTTAGAAGATACATCAGTTCTACCCATATCTATTTCTTTGACATATTCTTCTCCAGTTTCAGGATTTGTTCTGATAATACCATTATCGGGTAGACTGTTCCACCAATCTCTTAATTTAGCAAACATTAATCTAACAACATACAAGACTTTGTTAGAATCAGACTAGACAGAGCCTTTGGTGTCAAAGAAATTTTCTAAAGTATCACACTAGGCACATATAGCATCATATGGATCAATAATTTTGTTAATATTCAGTATATATCCTGATGTTGCATAGGCTCTCGATTGCTCAGGCCTAGAATTTTCTATAACAATATCCTTCATTTCTATATCAATGTTGCTTCCTACTAATTCATGGCTAGCTAGGAAGTTTTCCCATTCCTCAGCATCATTTACTTGTTATAAAACAAATTCTTTAGTATCCAATTGGGATACCTCATCATCAGATACCTGAGAAGATTGTGCATCTAAAAAGACTTCTTCTTCAGAAGAAGTATCCATGTGAGTTGTAGTAGGCTCATCCATATATATTAGCTCATTATCCTCAATCCGAAGTGTTTGTAGCCAATCTTTCATATCCTCAGTGTGCTACATTACATGCTCTTTTTGTTTAGGGAAAACTAACTTTGTAGGCATAGGGGCTGTTTTATTTCTAATAGGTGCAACTTGTTGTTCTTTTTTAGGTTCATGTTCTATTAAAATGCCTTTTCTTCTTTGAACCTTGGCTCTTGGTTTCTGCAGAGGTTCAGAATGATGGGATTTAGTCTCTTTAGCTTCGTGCTTAGAATTGTCATTTCCTTTCTGAAAGACTCTTATTTTCTTTGTATATCTCCTATTTTTTTCCAAGTTTCTAGCCACACATGTTCTAGTAATGCTTTGTTTTCTTGGGCCTGATTGTCCCTCCTAACATACAAGGTGGCTAAATTATCAGACATCTAAGTTGTGTATGTATGAATCCTTTTAGTGAATGTCTGAATATTGGCAATAGTAGCTTGCACAGATCTCATTTTATAAGAGATTCTTGAAGAATCATTTAGCAAAGAGGTGGACTATTTTTCTAGATTTAAAATATTAGTATCTATTCTATTCACATTATTATGTACATTAAGCAAGATTCCATATGTAGATGTTGAGTTAGATGCAGCCTACTTAACATCAAGAACCATATCATCGTTATTGTCTTGGGCTGCAATCATCCACTGAGCTTGCCAGTTTCATTGGGCTTTAGAACCTTTTTGCTTATTTCTTACCTTGGTGTGAAGTCTTGACTCATATTTACCCCAAAGTTTTTCTTTTGGGTTTAATATTGTAAAACTTTCTAGGGTTGGCCATCTACCAAGTACATATCAAGTGACTTCAATGGTTGTTGATTGGTCAACTTGGATCTGGTGTTTAACCTTCTTTTCTGACCCATACCTTGGTAACTTTTCTCACATCATGCATGCAGGTTCATCCAACTTTATTATTTTTATTCTTTTCTGCTTCTTATCCTTCTTTTCTTCTTCTTCTTTAGGACTCAGATGAAGTCTAGAACTTACTTGTTTGACTATCTTATCCATTAGAATAGGGTCACGAATTAGATCTAAGGTTGAGGCAAAAGAAGCATGAGCAGGGTAAGGGTTTAGTGATTGAAAGGGTCTAGAAGTAGCTAGATGACTGGAGGATGAAGAGCATTCCTTATATGGCTTGTTATATGAATTTGGATATGCATGGGCCATTGGAAAGATTCTCTTCAAAGGTTGTAACCTTGCCCTAGTTTCATTTAAGATTGGTTTCTCTAATATGGTTTGGTCTAGAATAGATTGGAGTTTTATATTAGCCACTCTCCTTGTCTAGAACAAGGGTCTATTTGAAAATCTGTTCCTTTGGATAGGAAGATCTCTGAGTTGGGGTTTTTGTTGGTTTAGGAGTTGTTCAATAATAGGGAATCCTATGTCAAAACTAGTGTGGTAAATAATTCGGCCTTAGTCAAGCAAGTTGGAGGATCCTTGTGGGAAACCTACACCCATGGGCAAAGAAAGTCGTGGTGACACAGTATTCATAATTCTGTAGATACAATGACCTCCTATAGTCTCATAAACATATCCTAGCATAAGAGATACCCCTTTGACATGAACTAGAAGGCAAAATGCAGAAGAAATGAACTTATCAGACAAAGAAAGGGTAAAATTTGGAGAAACAAAAATAACTCCATCCCCTTTTTCAGCACTAAGAACCCCACGAAATTGGGCTATGACAGCCTATTGCTAGATTCTATAGCGAGTGTCAATTAAAGTGGCAAAAAAATCAGCTCCAATATCATAATTAAAATGTGGGTGGACAATTAAATCAACATGGGGAAAGTGAACATGAAATTAACCCTTTTCTCTCTAATGGGAAACATCAGAAGGAAGTAAGAAAGGAAGATGAATCATACAAATTCCTTCTCCAGATACTAAAAGATATATCTCAGACTGACAGACAGAATCACATATTTTAGCGTTTATGCCTTTTTCAAGATATAGTGTAGAAATTTTAATGTCAGGGAACTTAAAGTTTCCTTTATCATCAACAACATGATCATCACCATCTTGAATGTAATTATGTAAAACTTTAGATAATGCAGAACTAGCATTCATAGATCTTCTATTGGCCATAATGAGATTTGTGAACTTACTAGTTTACGGTCATGATATTCCCTGCTACTTTGGTCGACTTACTGATGCCCTTCTCATGGCTCCCCTAACCTTCACACGGGACTTTGGTCGACTTATTTACCTAGTTTGTGTTGCTCCTCTAAATGTTATTGGTGGTAATTAAAGACATTATTAAAGGGACACTAAATTATTAGATGACAAGTTATTTTAGGATAATGCCCTTAAAAAATACTAGTTGTATAGTCATGTGAATAATGAAGGAGAAGAATCTTTAGCCATGAAAATGTTTTACAATGACAATGCATTTACTAATTCATTTTAGTGCACTAATAGAAATGTTTGTAACAGGCTCCTTCATTAAATGCAAATTAAATTTGATTAATACTTGTGGATGGTTAATTAATGCCATTGAATGTCTATAAATAAAATGACATGGCAATAAATTACTTAAATATATTTTTACTCAACTCATAATTATTAGTAAAAATGGGTAAGGTCCTTTAAATTTGAATCTCAATATTTTAATATTGGGTGACAATTCCATAGGTGTGGGATCTATCTAGCACCTATGAGATTGAGCCAAGAAAATAGAGCAAAGAAAATAGAGCATTATTATAACCATGGGAATGGAACACATGGGAATTGGGAATATATACAATGGTAAGTGTAACAGAATGGCTAATGTATATGAATATATGGATACAAATACAATATAGTAAAATTTGTTGAAGTACATATAAATGGGAATGGGGAAAGTATGAAGGAATGTGTCCATCCCAAATTATTTATTAAAGGATCTAAACATTTAAAATTATTTGTAACTTGTAAAATTTTAAATTGAAGAACATAATGACTCTAATTAAGAATTTAATCATATTTGTAAAGAGAACAACCATATTCATATTACAGAGTACCCATTTATAAGAGGCTAGATGAAACCTAAAAATTTAATGATATTTTCATTTTACTTTTTTTTCAATTACATTTAGAGGTTTTCTATAATGACATGCATGACCACATATATAAAAACCAAAACAAAATCATCACACATTTAAAAGAAAATCCTAAAACTATAAAATAACTCTTATGTAAATGAAAATAAAATAAAATATTTCTCAAATTTGACACCAGTTTACATGTCAAACCATTAATATTGAATAATAAATGTAATAAATAGTCCTTACCTCTTTTCTTATGAAGGAAAAGTTAAAGAATATATATATATATATATATATATATATATATATATATATATATATATATATATATATATATATATATATATATATATATATATATATATATATATATATATATATATATATTCTTTAAGTAAAAGTTAAGACTGATTTTTCTATGTCTTTTCTTATTTATTACTTAGCTATTTATGGGTCTATGTGTGTGCATGTATATCTTAAACTTACATAGATATCTTAAATACACCTCAAGATTGATATATCTCAATATTTTTAGATGTATTTAAGATATCTATTCCTTAATAATTCAAAAGTAAAACAAAATAACTCATTCAATAAATGTAAATAGTTGTTCAAATAAGAATAAAGTAAACAATACAGATATAATAAAATAATTTTTAAATAGTTGTAAAGTAAAGTAAAATAAAATAACCCAACTGATTTACCCGTGTGGGTCCACTGGGGACGTCAGATAGCCCAAAGGATTAGTCAATCTAGCTGACAGATTACTCCATGCAAGTGCTAAGATCTAGATAGATCTGAGGTAACCAAAAAAAAAAAAACTCTAACTCATATTGACATTTTTTAAATAGATACATTTAAGATATCTATACTAGCTACTATGGAGAATGAATTAAAGTTTCCAAAAAATTCAACATTAAGCCATGTTCTAATTGTAAAATTGACTTTGTTTCGGATCTTCCTAGGGAACTAAAACATTCCACCGTATTTTCATTGTAAAATTAACCCTATACATAGGAAATTTAAAATCTACCTGTCTTCCAAAAAACCAATATATGTTTATATTTCCAATTACCGTAAAAAATGAACTTATTTGTTACATATATAGATAAGAATGTATGAGCACGCCATATAATGACAAATTACCAAAATTTAGACACCTAAATGGTTAGGTTCAATTTTTGAAGAGACAGAAATGAAGTTCCCCAATTATTACCTGCCTAACATTAACCAATAAAATGTATAAAATATTAAATAAATACATCCTACAACTCACATGGACCTTTTCAACATCCCTCATATCAAAACATGTGAAGTGAGCAGTTGAAACAAACAATTAAAAAAGCTGTTGGGAAATATCAAACATGAGAGAGTCCTATTTGTACTGAAGAAAACTAGATAAATCAGGTCCTAGTGTTTTGCTGCAATTATGGAAGTGAGATAAGGCTTGACCTCCAAGCTTTGGTAGATTGGAGATCATGAGCTTTATAAACACACCAAATGCTTCTATTTTAATCAACCTTTAATAGCGGGATTCCGTATCCTGCCAAGGCCTGAACCAGAAGTGGATGCAGCAATCAGGTAACCAAGTTTTAATGTATTTTGAGTCATTGTCCCCCTTATATCCCAGACATGAATAACTGCATTTTGTTTTTCTGTTTTATTCAGTTCTTCCAATTGATGGTGCTATTATTTATTCTGAAGACAATGTTGTTATTGGGGTTTTCAAGATAATGTTTCAGTTATGGTTAAAATCATTTAGGGTTTCAATGTTTTTTCAGGTTGGATGCCCTAGATGTTATTTTCAATACTATCGTACTTGTGAGGAGAAGAAACCGCAGAGAAGAGCAGATAATGGGTGGCTGCATGTCTGCTCCTGCTCCTCTTTGTCATGTCCATCCAATCCAATTGCAACGTAGACGTACTCGCCAGAGGTTAGACACTGTGAGAAGGCTAAATCCTGATCATAACATCAATAAGCATCAGCAGAAACGCCTCCAATATCATACCAGAGATTTGCCTATGATCAATGGCACGACCACAGAGAGCATTTTGAATAATGTATGTACATCCTAAAACAAATAACATCCTGCTTTTCTCATTATCTCTATTCTGATTTGTGCAAAATTGTTATGATTTTATTTTGCTATCTGATATTTCATTATAGGCTCTTAGGATGGTAAGGGTTAACCATTAAACAGGTTTGCAGTAACAATTCTTTTTGTTGTCTTGTTTTTTTTTTTTTTTGGTTGTTTTGTTATTAGTTCTTTTGGTAGTCCTGTGTTGTTTTGATGGGTTTTAGTGGTTTATCTCTCTTTCTGTGCAAGGGTCTGAACTGTTTCAAAATCTCTGAACTGTTTCAAAATCCCAGCTTAGTTTAATAAAAAACAATCTATTATGTATCATAAATTAAAAATAAATCTGTACAGTTTTTTATAAAGTATTGATAGATATAGATAATGTGGATAACAACCCACTACAGAGTCATTACCTTTTTAGACTGATTTACAATCAACCCAAGCTTAATACCAGTGCCCTTGTTTCCCACTAAGATCTTAAACAGGGGTACAGTCTGTTTTTTTGTTTTAGTGGAAATAAAATAGTTAGCTGGTTAATGCCATGTATACAAGAATTCAGTGTCCTCACGATTGCAAGAGGAAGGCGAGATGTGGGTTTAACTGTTACCATTTCTGTAGCTGTAGAAATTGTTAGCAATTGATTTAAGTCTGGATGAAATATGAATTTTATCTTAGATCCAGCGACAGGTGTTGATTGTTTGTACTTAACTGGTAATAATGTATTGGGGTGTTATCAGTTCACTATAAATCTGTGATTTTACAACAAATATTGAGAGTATCTAATCTATACATTGTATGCTATTATAAATGAATGTTTCATGATTAAACTGTGTGATAGTTTTTATCTGAACGTTTGGGATCAGACTTCATGATCCATCATCAGGAGATTAAAAAGTAAGAAAAGAGAAATAGAATGGATCATGGAGTGTGATATGAAACTTTTACAGAAAAACCATTACACAATTTAATCCTGAAGCATTCATTTATAATATTATGGACTGTGGAAATCTGATCTCTATTAAGTATGCTATGATTTTTATATGAGATTTCTGCAGTTACATACTTTCATCCTGCAAGCATACATGACACTTAAGCCTGTTGTCCAGTATTAATAATCTTAAATTAAAAGTCCTTTCATTTTCTACACAAAGTAGATTTATAGCTTTTTATATTAAGGACATTGAATTTGTGCAGATTGATAAGCATACGAAAGATGGCGAAGATAATGAGAAGCACCAGAAGGATGAAGGAGATCTGTGGGATGATGGTCGAAAAAGCTTCACCTTTCCTATTCTGGTATCGAGTCCAGAAAAAGACAGGCTGTGATCTTCTCTACCAAATAAGAGATGATACGTTTTTGGCGGCATAAGTTTCAAGATTAAATCTTAGTATTCCAAGCGTTTTCCCCATTTTGGTGTTCTTAGTAATTGGTAGTACTGGTAAAATTTGCGTCTCCGATTTGCAATTGATATCTTGGAAGGAAGCGCTGATACGTGCTCCGCGTTCAATATTATTTTCCCTGAGTACGATACGATTTTATATAGAATTTTGATCAATAACGAAAGAGCTTCGTATGCATTGGAAGATGTGAGACTATTGTTTTGATTTATATAACATTAAGAAGTTTAATTAATATCGGTTACATACGGTTTACTAGTATTGAGCCATGGTTAAACAAACTTGGATGAACACGTCAATGTATTTAGATTTTTTTTAATTATGGGTGAAAAATGTATTTTCACGGGTATTTTAAGTATATTGTTATTAGGTTTTTTTATTGATTTGTTATTAGTAGGCATGAGCTTTCCACAATACATAGTCTATATGGTAGTATATGGCTGTACACACATGCACACATCTCCTTTTACTTGTTTATTGATTTATAAATTAATATATTGTTTTTGTTTATTTCCTTATCACACATTATGGTTGTACATGCATGCACACATCTCCTTTTACTTGTTTATTGATTTGCAAATTAATATATTGTTCTTGTTTCTTTACTTATCACACATTGGTATTAGACTAATATAGCCAATGTTTTGCATTTGTTTTCTTTTTTATTTCCTTAATTTTATTCGCATGCTTTTAATTTCTATTATTTAATATGTTTAATTTTTATACCACCTCCCCTAACCCTTATCTGCCTTCCACCTCATCTCTTTTTAAAGGGAAAATTTGAAATCCAAATCACAAGTATCCTCTTTTTGATGATGGATCAGTAAATGTGATCCGAAACATTAAAGCAAAGAAATAGACACAATTAAATCCAAAAGCACTTCTCTTTGATTTGGTATTCTTATTGACTCTTAGAAAAAGAATTTAGTCTTTGCTCATTAAATTTTTAGTTCGTAGATTATCAATTTCTATAATATATTCAAATCCATCATTGCAGATTCAACCCCAGTTAGTTTTGAAATATGGATTTGGTCCACATATGTAAATTATAAATTTCTCCCTTGGTCCAAGAAGACTTAGTTTTAATCAAATGTTATGTCAACTCAACACCAAAACTTTTACATTACATATATAACAAATGTATAGAAGGATATCACCCCTACGTCATTATTCATCACCTAGGATCATTCATTATCATGTAGAATCATAGATCAATCTTAGAGAATAATTCTTTACTAGTAGTGTGCTTCTCAATGTATCTCCTACCTCTACCATTACCATGTTTTCCATTAACTATTTATATTCATCTAGCCTTTCTATCAACAAATGTCAAAGCCTTAGTTTTATACTAGATCATTAGATCAACCTTCACACTTTTGCTCAAATTCCAAGTTATCCTTAGCATGAAAGCATTCTTTGCATTTATTGTGTGTTGGTTTACAACATTACCAAAATTATAAAACTAACTTCCATTGCATATACAAGCACCAAATGAGTCTTATTTACAAGTACACAAATTTTATAGAAATTAGGATCAAATTCAATAGAAAGGCTTACTCTTTTGGTGCTGAGATCATTTCCACAATGTAGGATTGACAAAGATTTATGTTCATCCTCATAATTTATAGGACATTCATCTTCGTCTTTTCACCTTAGGTAGAGGATTAGATTCTATGTTTGATACCTCTGTAACAATCAAATACACCTTCCTCTCTCCAACACGAAGGTACATATTTCCTTTATGTTATTTCATTATGTTTTCATATTTGATCAAGTATGAACTTTTTCCTTAGCTCAAATATCTAGGATTTAATTCAATTATTATTTTTCATTGCATTTATTTTTCCCAAATATTTATGTATGGTTTTTTATTTACCTACATTTTGGTGAGTTGGACATCTGAACCCCTCTTGAAGTTTTCCTAAACCTTTGACCTTAATTATATCTAACTTTCAAACCTAATATCTTGATAGATTTAGATATGATAAGATTTGTATACACACTCATTTGTGCTTCATTTATATGTATTAAATAAGTTTTGAGATTTCATTATTTACTATTTCTTTCATCCATACCCACCCACCCTTTTATTGTACTTCATTATTAAATATTTTATTATGGCTTATACTTAGCCTTTATCTTTGATCTATGCCCATTCATATATCAAGGATCCTAATAAATTTTGTTTGTTTGTTGAATCTTTCTCTTGTGTCCTCGAGGAAAATATTTTTTCTACCACATGAGTTGTCTTTTATGATCTATACATGCATTGGTTCATAGTGTTTTTCATTTCTGATCTTTTATAGAGATTGAAGTCTTCCTATTTCATCACTATTATTTTTATTTCAATATTAATTTAAAGGTTAAATTCATATTTTGATAGTTTGACCTACTAATAATTTCACCCCTTCACCCTTAAATTATTAGGTTCTAATTCATTTCTAATTGGCATTTTACTTGGATTTCTATGTAACCCAATTCCAATTAGTCAATACTTATTTTTAATTGGCATTTTACTTGGATTTACAAGTAACCCAACTCTGAATAGTCAATACTTGGTGTTAGTTCCAAAAATTTCATTCCTTGCAACCCTAAAGATTCCACACGAGAACTAAGCCTAGGGATGTATTTCAACCCTAGGTACAAGGGTCAAGACTTGTGATTAGGCCACAAAAAGTAATGGACCAATGACTAGGAGTGGAAAACTCTTATACACTTCGAGCTCTATTAAGCCAAGGAGGGTAATCCAGGAGGTCATTGAAATTAAAGTTAAAGAGAAATACCAATAACATAACAGACCTAATCAAAACATAACATGTGCACACTAACAACCCTATGATTTTTCACTAAGTATTATACATGTGATGGCTTATTATGGATAGACTAAAGATCTATATTAAGAAGATAAAGACAAGATTGTATATGAATTAATGATTTAAGTTAAATTTATATCCCTTTAATTTAATCACCTTAAACATTGTGTAGACATGTGCAACTTGATATTTTCATTAGTATGATTATTTACGTGTATCTTAGATTAAAGTTCATTTGATATTTTGACAAAGTGTACAATGTTGAATCATGCAAATGATATAACTTCATCTACTTCTAAACTACAAAGAGTACCAAAGGAGATTGATTTAGAATAAATGTTTGATCATTCAACTAGTTAAGACTAGTGCCTATCTCATTTCGCTAAAAAGTCAAACTTGAAAGGAGAGGATATATTCATATGAATCTAATAAATTAAACTAGACAAACATTCATGAAAAATCAAAGAGACAAGAGACATTCCATGACTAAATCAACTTCAATAACTTAGTCCTAGTCAAATTCATCCAATATGCATTAAAGAGAAGATCAATACAAAATACATGCAATGTTTTACAGTGATGTCACACTAATGATGCCTAGTACAACAAATCATCAAATGTGACTTAAGGAACTTATTGGCACAATCACATGTTCCCCTATATATTTTACTTAGGAATGGTGAGATCCAATTATGGAGAGGCCTCTTCTTTACTATAATATCCAAAATTTGTACAAAACTAAATTGTAGCTTTAAAAACTTAGACATGCATCAACTAATCCCTAAAAACAAACTATAGATATAGATTGTACAAAATTGGCTCAAAAACTAACCCTTATTACATTAGAAAAGTGTTCATTTGTGTTATTCATCTTACAACTCTAAAACATGTGACCATGATAGTCATAACATTCTAAATTTGATCAAGGTCCCATTCTATCCAAGTAGAAATCACATTAGCTAATTGTCATCAACAACTAGAAAGAAATTGAACCAATAAAGAAAAATATTCCTTGTATTAGGTTTAAGCACATGGAATGAGGGAAGAAAATTCCCCATTTGTGCAAGACAAATTCCTACTTTGGTCTTCTCTATTAGTTGACATCATCCATTCAAATACGAAAGAGATAGCCTACACTTAAACAAACCACCTCTGTACTCAACGCATACATTTGTTATGTATTCTTCATTCTTCCTAGTTAAATGCTACACATAACTCTACAATGGCCAATTTACCCTATCATATACTTTACAAGGTAATGATAAACATTACCAATAACCTTTAGTACTACATTGTATTTTATATTATTACTAGAACCTTCAAATACATGCACATAAAAATACCATTTTTTGTGTATAGAAGTCTAAATTAAAAAGGAATTATCCTTTAGAAATTTGTGGGCATAGCTAGTTAGAAGACTAATAATGGTGTATCATCATCTATCAAGCATCAATGCATTTCCAAAGGCTTTGGTTATCCAACTATTCAATTGATTTTCTATCAAGCTTCTATGTAATATATAGAAAACACTAGCATATGGCATTTTAGTCATTCAAATATTGGCTATATCAAACCATAGCATTAAACACATTGAAGTTAGAGTAGTGATCAATGGTCCATAATAATTATCGGAAAGCCTTAGCAAATCAATTGCATACAATGCAATGCTGACTGGATCATGTTTAAAAGAGCCCACTGTAATGTCCCCTACTAGACCCATGGTTAGTCCATCATGGAGTTCCCGTGGGCTAGCAGTTTGGTTAGGGAACTATGGTTAGTTTGGCTCTGGAGGTCCTTGGCAGTGACAGAGTCTTGGTTCGCACTTAGTGGATCCAGTTGGCATCCTCGTGGTTGGTTCAGTGGGCTCTTGCCCGTTACTTACTATTTTTAGTAAGTTTGGGTACTATGTCGGTTCAAGATTTTCAGAGTTGGATCACATACGTTTCGTCAAGATCTTTTCAGTGAGCGAAAGATCAGTGAATTCCGACACCATCTTCATACTTATTTTAAAGTCCGAATATTTATTAATTTATATTAATATGGACTTTATTATATTTTTTTGTCAGAAAAAGTGAAATTAATGAAATGGAGACATAAAGTGAAAGTAAATTGTTATTCTCCATCCCTAGGAGACATAAAGTGAAATTAAATGTTATTTTCCCTCCTAATTGCCCAACGCTTATCTTGGAGGAAGATAAAAAGGTCATTTGAAGCTCATTTGGTTTTATGCTATGTTTTGATATTGTGTATGAGAGCTTTGCTAGGGTTTTGGAGTTGGAGATTTTGCATTAGGCTATTGGAGACAGAAACCTCCATTAGTGACGGTATCCCACAGGTGTGCAATACCACCCAACGGTGCCATTGACGGTGGATGTATTTGGCATTCACAAATGTGCTGATAATGGAGATATTCGAAGAGTTGCTAAGCTAAATGTGATATTAATTATGATATTGTCATTTGCTAATTAAGAAGGGCTGTGTAGGCAGATTTCAGAGTGTTTGTGGTAGTTTTCTTGCTGCTGATATACACTTCTAGCCATGGCCGTGCACATCCAGGCATGAAGTTGGGAGTTTGAGCTTCATTTCTCTTTGTGGGTAGTTTCTAGTTTGCATTGTATGAGGCATCTAGGGCCTCCTGTATTGTTGCTATTAATATAGACATAATACTTTCTATTCCTTGGAGTTTGGAGTGATTCTGGCTATGCCCATTTGCTGGTCTGGCTACAGCTGAAATATGAAGTTACAAATCTGAACATGGGTATGTCACAGTAATTCATTATTGGTCATTTTACTATCTAGGTAGTCGATAGTTTCTTTATATCTGTTATAAATTTTTTGGGTTTGGGTTATATACTATATATTGTATGCTCTGGCAACACATCTACAAGAAAACTAAAAACCCCTTCTGCATTCTTCTCTCTAGTCTAAAAGATCACAAAAAATAATAATAAAAATCACACATAAAAGATCATTTAAAAATACAAACAGGTACGGCACATTACAGTGGTATCAGAGCTAAAGATCTTGCCATCCTATGAGTTGAGTTTTGACATGCAGAAGTAAAATGAGACATGCGACCAGCTGATAGATATCCGTTCTGAAGTACAAGGGCAAGACAGGGAACATAGGCTCCACAGTTGAATAATCCAGAGAATCCAGTTCCCGTAATAGATCCTTTTGAGTCAGATACTGAGATAGTGGTAGCAACTACTGAGGACGATTCTCAGGTATCACAGATAGACCCATTTTCTGGAGAGCTTCCACCAGTTACAAGTCCTACAGGAGATATGGGTGATAGGGAAGAACTAGAACTTAGTGCGCGTGACATTTTGATCGCACTCACTCGAGAGATGAGAGAGTCTCGACGTGAGATGGTAGAGGCACAGGCTGAGTTAGCACATGCCATCGAACGGATGGGTAATGACTTAGACAATCATCGTGACAGAAACAGATACAATGGAGGTGACAGGAACAGGTACCATGGAGGTGACAGAAATAGATACAACAGAGGTGACAAGAATAGGTACCAGGATGGTGATAGAAACAGACATGATGGGGGAGAAAGGAACAGGAATGATGGGAATGACAGGCATAATGGTGATAGGAATTGGGAAGAACAGAATAATGGGGACAAGTATCATGATGATAGGCACAGAGAAAGAGATGATGATGAGGCTTCGGTTAATCACCATAGGGCTTCACAGTTCACTGTGGGAGATAGACCTGGTATTCTGATATTTGCTCCCAGGAATCAAGTTCCTGAACAGGACCCTACTCAGGCAGAGTTCCAGGAGGAGATTCTGAGGGACTGGAGAGCATCCAGTGAGGGTTTCAGAAATGAGATGACATTTGCTGAATATTCTAAGATGAGGACTAGATGCAGACCTCGGAGGGGAGGTAGATCACAGAACCAAGAACTGCAGAAGAAAGTAAGTAGGATGACACTTCCTTACTTTGACGGATCAGGCAAGACCACCGCGAGAGCTTGGGTCCAGAAATTGGATAGCTACTTGCAGATTAGTCCCATGCCAGAGCAGGATGCTATTACTTACTGTTACCTTTTGAGTCACCCCTTTTTTTTATTTATTCATTTGCAATATTTCCCAAGCCAAGAGCCGGTTTACCATGTTATATTTTTGGTCATACCTTTGTTTCGTAAATCGGCTCTTGGTCCTTCAATTTGTTTTCGTTTGTTGTCTTTGTAGATAAGGTTACTTAAGGTTTGAACCTTTGAACCTGAATTATTCTCAAAGTTCAAAGTTCAATGGTTCAATATGTCTAAGTGTCTCATAAAGCAAGCTGTCATTTTGTTTGTCTTATGCGCCTTTGAACTTTCAGGTTGAACTTGAACCTTCCGCTCGTACTCTATGGCGGGGTTCAAGGTTCAAGGATCAACAGTTCACTGTTTCATAATTGGAAGCCTTTTACCAAAGCCGCATAACTTTTGTTGGTCTGAATAACCCTTGTATCTTTGAACCTTCGTATTGAACCATGTCTTTACAAGTTCAACGGTTCATGAGTTAAGTTCCTGTTTCAGTAAGTCACTCCTTTGCTTATCTATATGGTCTGATTGGCATGTTTGAACCACCATATTGAACCAACGCATTGAACCACATCCTAAAGGTTCAATGGTTCAATAGTTCAAAGGTTTGGTGATTTTGGTCTTGTTTGTTCCCATGGCTTTCTAAGTCAAATTTAGCAGGAAAGTTGGAGGAAATTATGTCAGAAACTCACTATGAGACCGAGAGCTCTAATCTAGCGGAGACTACGGATAATCATTATACTTCATGATGGCGCATGAATACTACTTGCTATTAATGAAGAAATCAGAGTTCACGTCTTTTCAAATATTTTTGGCACATTTTGTTCCGAGCGATAATTATTCATTCTGGTTAGTGCCATTATTAACCAAGAACAAGCCAAGTTTAGCAAGTAAACATACTGTACAACGTGGAGGAGGATAGCGCTGGAAGTGTAAGGCTCTTTTTATTCAAGTTTTCATAGTGAATTCAGATATCTTGAAGGTGAGTTCTGTTTCCCATATGCTATTCCTAGTTCTTATGCTGGAAAGAAGAATCTCTGGAATTGCTGTTGTTTTCAAAATTCCAAGTGTTTTATTGTAATCTTCCAACTATGTCTTTGAAATCTACATGTTTGGGGGATGAACATGGTCCTAGTCTTACTTATTCTCACTCAGAATTTGGAGATACTGCATTGGTTCAATATGATTTAGAGGAATTTAAAGAAAGAACTAGAAACCATGTTCAAACCCCTACAATGAAGAAAATTGTAGACAGTGGTTTAGTTGAAGCTGCAGCTTTTCCTCAGGCTATACTATGTCCAGAATTGGTTCAAGAGTGTATGAACAGGTACGACCCCCAGGACAGATGTGTCAGAAATGCAAACGGGGACGTGTTATTCCATGTCAACAGATAGACCCTCATGTCTGTGATGAAGATACCACCTAAAGAGGCGTATTCCAGCCTTGACATTACTTCCTCCAATGGGTATTTCTCATAGAAGAGACCAACTTACAAAAGTGTAATAGCGAGGAACTGGCTGCTAAAATTTTAGAAGGGCGGTACAAGGTTACCCAGGCCACTTACCAGAGATCATTTGATAAAAGAAGTAAGGGATATTGTAGTATTGTTACACAGACTGAGGGGCAATTAGCATGCCTATTATTGGGAGGATTGGATGTACTTTTTCATACAAGTCATCCTTCAAGGAGAACAATATTTGGATTGGGCCGAAATAGTGGCTGACTGTCTACATCAAGGTTTGAGCAATTGTCTGGGCAACAGAGATTTCTATATGTCTTCGTACCTGTTCTATTGTCTAGCATCTACAAGAGATTGGTTTGACCTACCCCATGCACCCATAGCTGAGAATAGTAAAATTTATGAATATTATTCACAGTTACAGAGAAAAAATTGTTACGAAAATTACAAAAGGGTTAATGATGTCTTCACTGGGAAAATGACTTATGAATTGGCAGGGAACCTGAGTAAAAGAACGTCCAGTGAAGCAATGCAACTGATTAGTATCTATGGTAGCTTCTTCATCCAATTTTCTGAGTTCACTTACATCAGAGTTGGATGATGGTGAACTTGTGAAGTTACCTAGATATGTGTTTGATCGTTTCGTACTGGTGGAGGTATGTAGGTAGCTGGCACATGTTGATAAGAAATTCCCATCAAAAAAGGGTTTTGGTATTTCTTTTCCTATTGAGCTTGGGCATTATTCATGCCATTCAAAATCTGATGCCTTGAATTTGGAGGTGAACCTTAAAAGGTTCAATTTTCAATCCTTCACTGCCAGGACTCAATTCGACAGTAAATGATTTGTCAAAGATAACCTAGATCCTGGAACAGGGCACTCACACCTTCCTAAGCTAGAGGATTACTAAGAAGACTATCCAGACGAATTTGAGGTCAGGAGAAGGCTGTGGTGTAGGTTTTCTTTGGGACAAATAATTACTCTCAATTTAAACATGGATATTTCTGGAATTATTGATAATGAAGAATAGGTGGTTGACCCATAGTTTGAAAAAGTAAAACACTTACCCATTCCAGAGGTGGACTGGAGAAAAAAGGAAGAAGACAGAATTGAAGTTAAAACTCTTCCAGTAATAAGAAGAACTAAGAAATGGTTGAGAGAAAAGAGACAGGAAGGGCTTCAGGATAAAAATGTCTAACAAATCTCCTCAATGGTTGGATCACCGCTTCCCATAGACTCTTCTAATCAACCTCTTGCTATCTGTGGTGCAGGTGCTTCCAAGCCATCAACTGAGAGAAGCCCTGTCACTAAGAGATCCAGAAGAGTCCTCACAGATATTCTGCCATCTCGTGTTACCAGGTTAAGGACCAAAGGAAAAAGAAAGAAACAGGTTTCTGAAACAATAGTTGTTGATTTGAATCCAGAAGAAGATTCAAAAGGACCTATGGGTGACAAGGAGCTAAGCCCACACAGAACAAAGGAGGTTGACACCGGGTTACATTCAGAGGCCATTCTGGAGACCCCTGAAATATTAATGATTTCAAATAAATCCTCTGATGAAGTGAACCCCGAGAAGACAACCTCAGCCCCTGCACCAAAGTGGCTAGAAAGTTCTATTTCTGATAAGAAAAAAATGATTCCTTTTGTTGTCCCTTTAGAGGACATGGTAAGCAAATGTTTGGGGAAAACCCCAAGTCCAAGAAACTCAAGACGACATCCAGAATAAATATTGATCCAAGCACTGGTAACTGGAGTGCTAAAATTGCTAAGCTAGTGACAGAGGAAGAAGTGCAGGACCCAACAGTGCATGATTTCACTGTGGAGAAAGTGGATCTCAGTGCTGCCTCCAGAGCTGCAGATGTCCACCACCTTGAAGCTTCTACTAAGAGGATGGTCAGTCAAACATGGAAAGATGAAAAGGACAAGAAGGAATTGAAACAAACTCTACATTCAATGGCAGAGTACATTGAGGCTATTAACAACCCTAACCCACAGCTGATCTCACAGCTTCCCCTGTCTTTTGACCTGAAATCACCTATCAACCAAAAGATGTTAGATTAGGTTCATAGAAGCAAAATGGTGACAAAAACATTTAATAGTTGGTTGGATAACATTGAGCAAAAAGGAACTAAATACATCCGTGAGCTCAAGGGTATATATGACCTGACTACTGCCACCGTTGAAGATTTCAAAGCACAGGTTGCTATTTGGGCAAAAGATGAGGGCAAGTGGATGAATGTAATAAACCAAATAGATGAGGTTCAAAAATATGGGTTGGCAAAGTTTTTGACAGAGAAAAGCCTGACTGGTTTGGACAAGGATTTGTTATATGTGAACAAAAAGAATATTGAATGGAGGAATTCCATATCCCGGCAAGGACACTTTGAACTTTCAAAGTTAATTAATGAGATAACAGAATTCACTCAATCGTTGCAACATGACTTGCAATGTATTGATGTTAAATACATTAAAGATGATGGAAAACTAGTGGAAGATGTCGATACAGTGGTCTAATCTTTCAGAGATAAAATCAGCTTCGCCAGAGAAAATGACAATGTTTTAATTGAGGACTTCTCTAGGATTTCTAAAGTTGAATCACTACTTTACCTCTGCATCGACGCACTTCTAGAACACAAAGAAAAATTTGGTAAAATGCAAAGGAAAAAGGAGGTTTGGAAGTCAAGAATGAAGCATATAGGTATTCCTAACTTCCTGAAGATTCAGGAGTTCGTTGCTGCTTTTCAGGAATGGAAGACCCAACGTGCTTCCCAGGCCACTAATAACAAATCTAGAGACACAAACCCGTCGTCCCAGTCATGACCTCATTGGCTCGTTTTCTCTATTTCAGTTCCTTTATCATGTTATTTTCAGCATCTTGATGTTTTAATTCAATTGTTAAAAACTAAATCTTGTACGGGTCAGAGTTATGTTAACTCTGGGTTTAATTTACTCAAAGACATGATTAAGACATTCATATTTATAGGTTTTTGAAATCTTTGAAAGAGGGAGATACAGAAGTTTAGAAAAAGAAAAGAGGGGAATTTTAGCAAAACGGTTCATTTTTTTACATTATGTGATGATTGTCTGAGTAATTTTCATCTGTGAATGAGAAGAAGAAACAATTGCTGCTTATTTGGATCTGTGCGTCTAAATGTGTGGAATTAGATTTTCTGTGTGAAATCTCCTTTCAGCTAGTAATTGTTCTTTATTTGGACAATTCTTCATATATGTTTTATTATTTACTGGTTCAACAAGTTCGTATGAATGTATCCATGTATTTGAATATATCAAAAGTAGAATCTGTGCATTCTATTGCTCATTGTTACTATATAAATTTATCGTGTTCATTACATAGTTATGTATGAATATCAGTCTGCCTTAAGCATTTTCTGGTTAAAAGTGTGTTTGGATACTTGAATAGATTAAATTCATTGAAAATCTTAAAGGGAGCTGTACCTAAACTCAGAGGGGAACTAATATAAAAGGTTCACCCATTTGTTGTTTAACTCATTTGTTCTTCAAAAGAGGGGTATAGAGTCAGAGTAAATTATTTTCATAATAAGGACAAATCTGTTAACCAACACTTACACAGCTCTACACTTGGAGGGGACTGCTCACAAATGGTGGAGTAATGGGAAGGTTACATTGGGTCATGATCAGGTCACTTCCTATGTGGAATTTACAACTAGACTGATTGACAAGTTTGATAAAAAGGACCTAGAGTTATAGTTCAAGGAGTTGACTCAGTTGAGACAGAGCGTATCAGTAGACTCCTACATTGCTGATTTCCAGGATATATCTATTATGGTTCCAGATATTACTGAGCGTAGGTTGGTTGTTCTCTTCATTGATGGATTGTCAGATCAACTTCGCAGTTGGGTGAAGGGTTTTGACCCTACTACACTTCAGGAGGCCATGAAGAAGGCCCGGGACATCGAATCATCAGTATGGAGGAACAAGTTTCAATCCAAAGGATTTCTGCCAAGGAAGGATAAGGAGACGGATAGGAGACCATTTCAGAGAGATGCAAGACAGCAGCATAAGAGTTCTTCTAGATTGGACAGCGATCAACTGAATGACTTGAGGAGGAAGAAGCTCTATTTTCATTATCATGAGCCTTGGGATCCCACGCACAAGTGTGCCGTCAAAGGGAAAGCCAAACAGTTAGAGTATTTTTCAGCTGATGAGTTTGTTGATGGGGAACCCCACTCGGATTACCATTCAGAGGATGAGAGTGGAGAATCAGAGGGCTCGGGGGAAGCATCAAATAGAGAGGATGATCTAGCTCGACCTACAGCACATATCACAAGTATTCAGAAGGAAGGATCATTCAGGATTAGAGGGGTACTAAGCGGGCAGCGATGTATTGCCTTACTTGACACAGGTGCCACTCATAACTTCATAGACAAGGGATTGGTCGCCAAGAGAGGGCTGAAAATTGAGGAATTTGAGGGCTTTAAGGTGAAGGTTGCGGATGGTTTTGTACTTACCTACACTAGGAGGATACCCAATCTATCAATCCAACTGAACAGATACACTTGCCAATCAGAGTTTTATGTTGTTGGTATGGGTGAGATGGATGTTGTGTTGGGTATGAAGTGGTTGAATGATATTGAGGAGTTCACTCTCAACTTGCGGACAATGGAAATGAAGTTTGAGATGGACGGAATTAGACATGTGCTCAAAGGCATTTCAGATGGTGGATTGAGAGTTGTTTCTCTCAAGCAGATGGAGTGACTAATTCAACATAATCAGGTGGAGTGGGTAGCTGAGGTTATGGTGATGCCTGCAGTAGATCAGCAGAAGCATGTGTATCCTCCTGACATACAGTCTATACTTACTAAACACACCAAAGTGTTTAGTGATATTCCACCAGGTAAACCTCCTGATAGAGGTTTTGAGCATGTGATCGAGTTGGAGGAGGGTGCTAAGCCAGTAATCATGACACCTTACAGGCATCCAAAGAGGTATAAGGATGAGATCAAGAAGGCTATCAAAGAGCTTCTCGAGATGGGTCACATCAGGCCTAGTAAGAGTCTGTTTGCATCATCCGTGGTATTGGTAAAGAAGAATGATGGGACTCTTAGAATGTGTATTGATTACAGGGAACTCAATAAGAAAACAATCAAGAATAGGTACCTGATTCCTAGAATTGATGAGCTGATTGACGAGTTGCACGGAGCTTGTTACTTCTCCAAGATTGATTTGAGATCTGGTTACCATTAGATATGGGTCAAAGATGAGGATGTGGAGAAGACAACATTTAGGTGTCATTATGGGCACTTCGAGTTCCTGGTCATGCCATTCGATTTGATCAATGCACCAGCTACCTTCCAGTCCTGTATGAACAAGGTGTTCAGAGAGCAGTTGAGGAGATTTGTGCTGATTTTCTTTGATGATATACTAATTTACAGTAGGACATGGGAAGAACATCTGAAGCACATTGACATTGTTCTGAGCATTTTGGAGAGTGAGTCGTTGTATGCCAAAATGTCAAAATGTGAGTTTGGGATGACCGAGTTGCTATACTTGGGTCATATCATTAGTGTTGGTAGTGTGAAAGTAGATCCGGAAAAGATTCAGGCAATTGTGGATTGGCCATCGCCAAAGAATCTCTCATACCTTAAGGGATTCTTGGCCTTTGTGGATATTACCACCAATTTGTGAAGGGCTTTTCCCAATTAGCAGCCCCCCTTCAGATTTGACTCATAAGGATGCTTTCAGTTGGTCAGATAAGGCGCAGGAGTGTTTTGACAAGTTCAAACAGATCATGAGTACTTGCCCTATGTTAGCTATTCCAGATTTCAGTAAGCCCTTTGAGCTACAGTGTGATGCCTTGGGTGTAGGCTTTGGTGCAGTAATCATGCAAGATAAGCACCCCATTGCGTTTGAGAGTAGGAAGTTGAGGGGTGTGGAGAGGAGTTACAACATATATGATAAGGAGATGTTAGCCATCATGCATGCATTGGCTAAGTTCAGACAGTACCTGGTGGGCAGCAAATTTGTGGTTAAGACAGATCACAACAGTCTAAAGCATTTCTTTGGATAGAAGGATTTGAATGAGAGGCAACAGGAGTGGGTCAGCAAGTTACAGGCCTACGACTTTGACATTGTTTATGTCAAAGGAAAGAAGAATGTTGTTGCTGATGCGTTATCCAAGACACCTCATCTGTGTGCACTAGGTGCTATTGCTGATGATTGGAGAGAGTTGATTTCAGCAGAGTATGCTAAGGATGAGTGGGATACTAGAGTGATTGATGGCACCATCAAAGATGATAGGTACACAGTGGTAAATGATTTGATCATTTACAAGGATAGGATCTTCTTGGTATCGAGTTCACAGATGAAGCAAAAAGTTTTGAGGGCATTTCATGACTTGCCTATGGCAGGACATCCAGGATACTTCAAAACTTATAGATAGGTCAGAGAGAGGTTCACCTAGAAGGGCCTCAAGACTGAGGTGATGCAGTATGTAAGAGAGTGCCCAATATGTCAGCAGAACAAGCAAGAGCACTCACTTCCAGGAGGTTTATTGCAGCCCCTACCCATTCCTGATAGGAAGTGGGATAGCATTTCTATGGACTTTATCATAGGGTTACCTAGCGTCCAAGGCAAGAATTGCATTTATGTGGTGGTGGACAGATTGATGAAGTATGCACACTTCTTTGCTATTCCTACCACTCACACTACAGCTCAGGTTGCAGAGTTGTTCTTTTGTGAGGTATTTCGACTTCATGGGTTACCTAGGAGTATTGTCAGCGACAGGGACAGCAGGTTCCTCAATAATTTTTGGCAGGAGCTCTTCAGGTTGTCAGGGACAGAGCTCACACCCAGTACAAGTTATCACCCCCAAACTGATGGTCAAACAGAGATAGTGAATAAGTGGGTGGAAGGATACCTCTGAAACTATGTTTCAGGGTAGCAAAAGGCATAGGTTTAGTGGCTTCACATGGGAGAGTATTGCTACAATTCCACTTACCACATGTCCATTCAGATGTCACCCTTCATGGCATTGTATGGTTATCAGGCACCAAGCTTTATTGATTTACTGTTTGGTGATAGTAGGGTGCCGAAGGCCAAAGACTTCCTTTAGGAGAGTCAGGATATCATGAGGGCATTGAAGGAAAACATACAGAAAGCTCAGAATCAACAGAAGCAGTATGCAGATCAGCAGAGAACTGAGCGATCATTTGAGGTTGGTGACATGGTTTACCTCATGCTACAACCTTATAGGCAATCTACTCTCAAGAAGAGTGGAGCAGAGAAGTTGAAGCCATGGTATTATGGACTCTTCAGGGTCACCAAGAGGATTGGTGAAGTAGCTTATGAGTTGGAGTTACATGCAGGGAGCAGGGTACATAATGTGTTTCATGTTTCTCACCTCAAGAAGGCATTGGGGCACAATGTGACACCTTCAGTTGAGTTGCCTCCTCTTGATGATGAGGGGAAGTTGATATTGGTACCTGAGGCAATCATTGACACTAGGGATCGCAATTTGAGGAGGAGGATTATCAAAGAGTACCTGGTCAAATGGAAAAACCTACCGGTTGAGGATGCTACGTGGGAGAATGAGCAGATTCTGGAGCATCCTGAGCTGAGATTGCTTGAGGCAAGCAATCTTAGGGAGGGCGGACTGTAATGTCCCCTTCTAGACACATGGTTAGTCCATCATGGAGTTCTCGTGGGCTAGCAGTTTGGTTAGGGAACTGTGGTTAGTTTGGCTCTGGAGGTCCTTGGCAGTGACAGAGTCTTGGTTCGCACTTAGTGGATCTAATTGGCATCCTCATGGTTGGTTCAGTGGGCTCTTGGCCGTTACTTACTATTTTTAGTAAGTTTGAGTACTATGTCAGTTTAGGATTTTCAGAGTTGGATCAGATACGTTTCGTCAAGATCTTTCCAGTGAGCTAAAGATCAGTGAATTTCAACATCGTCTTCATACTTATTTTAAAGTTTGAAGATTTATTAATTTATATTAATATGGACTTTATTATATTTTTTTGCCAAAAAAAGTGAAATTAATGAAATGGAGACATAAAGTGAAAGTAAATTGTTATTCTCCATCCCTAGGAGACATAAAGTGAAATTAATTGTTATTTTCCCTCCTAATTGCCCAACGCTTATCTTGGAGGAAGATAAAAAGGTCATTTGGAGCTCATTTGGTTTTATGCTATGTTTTGATATTGTGTATGAGAGCTCTGCTAGGGTTTTGGAGTTGGAGATTTTGCATCAGGCTATTGGAGATAGAAACCTCCATTAGTGACGGTATCCCACAGGTGTGCAATACCACCCAACGGTGCCATTGACGGTGGATGTATTTAGCATTCACAAATGTGCTGATAATGGAGATATTCGAAGAGTTGCTGAGCTAAATGTGATATTAATTATGATATTGTCATTTGCTAATTAAGAAGGGCTATGTAGGCAGATTTCAGAGTGTTTGTGGTAGTTTTCTTGCTGCTGATATACACTTCCAGCCATGGCCGTGCACATCCAGGCATGAAGTTGGGAGTTTGAGCTTCATTTATCTTTGTGGGCAGTTTCTAGTTTGCATTGTATGAGGCATCTAGGGCCTCCTGTATTGCTGCTATTAATATAGACATAATACATTCTATTCCTTGGAGTTTGGAGTGATTCTAGCTATGCCCATTTGCTGGTCCGGCTATAGCTGAAATATGAAGTTGCAAATCTGAACATGGGTATGTCACAGTAATTCATTATTGGTCATTTTACTATCTGGGTAGTCGATAGTTTCTTTATATCTGTTATAAATTTTTTGGGTTTGGGTTATATGCTATATATTGTATGCTCTGGCAACACATCTACAGGAAAACTAAAAACCCCTTCTGCATTCTTCTCTCTAGTCTGAAAGATCACAAAAAATAATAATAAAAATCACACATAAAAGATCATTTAAAAATACAAACAGGTACGAGACATTACACCCACTCATAATTGTGAAAGGGACTCTTTATTAGGTAATTTCCTAGTCAACACCTAAGCGCACAACAATCACCAATGACAAAATAAATTGGCATGACAAGTCCCTAACACATTAATGTAACATGGAACCCTTCATAAATGTATGTGCACTTAATCCTACCACTTAAAAAGATGTTCCATTCTACCATTTTCTATTCAAATCAATGGACCCATTCATATGTCACTCATTGGTCCTTTAGATCAATAATATCATTTATATGCTACAACACATCAAACTAAACACATCATATAACACAATCCAAATTATAAAAGTCATGGCCATTGAAAAGAGCAAGGGATTTCTAGTAGATTCCTATAGCCATATAATACAAAACAATTAGTCTACAAGCCATGGACCCATATACAAAACTACACAAATATTATTAGAAAAATAAGGATTTTCCATATATATGTAACACAATACCACCAACACCCTCTTCATTATATCTAAACATCACACACCTTATATGAGATAAAATAATCAATTCCAAAGGGGAGATCAAGATCAACTATTATAGAGACATTAGAAAGTGGGGAGCAAACTAGATTAGCCTTGTCACTATTATAACATTCCTTGGCTACTAGAATATAGAAATGCCACTTAGCTACCTATGTTCAAACTCATTAGTCATATTACAACAAGATTCTATTATCCCACAATTATTCCAACACTACATCAAAAGGACTAACTAGATCTTAACACACCATCAAAAGATTATCACTTAAGTTTCCATCAAACCTACCAATATGACCACATATGGATATAGTTGACGACATACAACATTTAGTAGGAAACAATAAGTGGGGAGTGACCAACCTAGGAAAATCTCCACTATAAATGATCTATTGATAGAGTTCATAGTCATTTCTAGTATTGAAACAAACCAATTGAAATTAAGAAAAATACTTGATTAGTTTGATGTTTACTTAAGTATGCTGATGTTTTCCAACTATTTCCTATTTATTAGATAAAAGTAAATGCATAATTTTTTTTTTTTTGTGATATAGAACAAAAAAGTTCTATCCTTATCTGAAAATCCTTAGCCTATTTAAAACTATGTTCATATAAGATAAGGAAAGGATTAAGGACTTGAAAACAAAAATTAAAAAAGATAAGGAAATACACAAAAAAAAACTTATAAGGTAGAGCAATAAAGTTTATGGAATGAGGAACTTAGAAAATGACCTAGGAAGCTCACTATCTTAGAGATCAGTGTCTTGCACTATCATTTAGTTTTCACCCTTTGGTCCAACTCATATGTTATTGTCTAGAAACAAAGAAAAATTCTAACATTCAACCTAGAAGTTTCACATCTATACCAAATACTGAGAACACCAAACAAAAATCACCAAACAACACCTAGAATAACACATAATCATAAAAGATCAATCTAAGATAACTATTATAAACAAAATATTGGAATCAGAAAATAAGAAAATAAATTTCTCAAACCTCAATTTGTTTGAAGCTCTGTAAGATGACCTATTAGCTAAGATTGAGAGAAAGTGGGTGACTACAAAGGAGCCTACCAAATTGGTCAGGCCCTAATTTGGTCATTTGACCTCCACATGAATAGTAGATGAAATGGGGGAAGGATCAATAATATGTCTACTACTAATCTTATGTGGATCTAATATTAAGATCGATAAAACAAAATTAGCCTATGAGTTTCAAATCCCTAGTCTACAGAGATAAAAACACCCTACTATGCATGAGAGTAAAAAGAATGTTGAAATCCAATGTACCAACAATGGAAGTAGTAATAATAAAATGATAGCTATGAAAAACACACTAAAATAAATGAAGAACTAAAAATATATCACTTGAATGCTTAATCAAGATAGAGTACAAATTGATGTTAGACAATCCATGCAAGTGACCAACTCCTACTCATGAAACCTTAAATCCTTGTAACAAAAATATTGTAGATGATAAAAACATCACAAGAGTGCTATAAAAATGGTGTAGAATGCTAATAAGTGCTCAAGAGGATTATTATTATAATACAATGGATAATTCATAAAAAATAATTGAAGAAGAAGATGAAGAGGCATGGAAGTGTAACTAGCTATTGAGCTTCACCCAATTGATTGAATAGTAGTTACACCTATATGTTTAGATATAGAAAGGTGGAAAGTTTGGTTAGAAATAACTGCTATACCACTATAGTGTAAGAGGGTGGGAGCATGCCTTGTAGATGTCTATGCATGTCACACTATTGTCCAAGAACAAGAAGGCTAGGAAAAATGTAGAATGATAGTATGACACTAGATTAACACAAGAAATATATCCACTTACATAGAAAAGACATGAATATAAAAAATGCAAAAATACCAAGCCCATATTAGTATCAAGGGAAAGATGAAGGATATTATAGGGATATATAGTCCTGAAAACATACTAGGGGAGATGGATGTTGAATTCAAGTTAATTTGTAATGCCAAAATTGCAAGGTATGTAATTTTTGACATTATATTTTCCCCTACTTTAGTAAGACTCTACGACTAAGTGACAAAGCTATGATAAAGTACATAAATATAAATATTGAACATAGATAACATGTATAGGATACAAAAAGGATATAAGGTAGGATATGTACAATAGTCTTGAATTGGAGAATCCATACCCCTAGGCTAAGGATCTAAAAAATGAAATGTTAACAACATAAACCTACAACACAAATGTGTTAGAAAATATAACCTACAAAACAAACACATTAGCAACTCACACATAATTCAACACATGTACATGCATGTAGATATGACAAAGTTACACAACACATACATAAAGAGAAGTTAATAATCATACATAGAGACATGAGGGAGCAAAATCATGAATTTTCTAGCATGCTCCATTGCTAGGAACCATATAATACCTTTGTGAGTCAAACACACTAGCATACTTTATTGCTAGGTGATACACCAAGAACTTATAAAAGAAGATAATATAAGTAAAATTCATAAGCATTGTCTATTGCTAGGTGCATCATATATAAATACAATATTAGGGATTACATGTTCTAGCATACTCTATAGCTAGGAAATTTCTGCATGGGTGGCTAGATCCAAACATATTCCTATAATTGGACCCACAAGATACTAATATTGATAATGTATGCATGTGTTTTCATACGCAAGTGTGATTATATGGGACCCCTTAAAATAATTGCATAAAGTAGAGGTCTGCAATTAATTTTAAGTTAGAAGAAGGGGAAAAACATATGGATCTCTATGAAATATATACAAAAAGATATGCTCCTAGACTCATTTATGTGGTGTGTGGTGTTCCTACGTAGAGACAAAGTGCCATGATGTTCTGAAAAAAATCATGGTACTCCTAAGATCATGTCCATGAAATGACATTCGTAAAAAGAGATAGAATGCCACATGTGTGCCAACATCACATGAAAACACATAAAGCGATGATCTGGAGTAGGGCTATAAAATGATCAAACTCACCTAGACAACCACACACAAGAACCTTTAGTCATCAATCAATGGGCTTTCCTTCACAAATCACCATTGTTCCTTGTATCCTTTAAAATAGGCATTTTTAGGAATAACTTTTGGAACAAACTTGATATATATGAAAGGACACCTATTTAGGATACCCTTTTGGCATTATTACACATATCTAGAAATGAGGTAGGTTTTCTTTGTACTGAAGGGTTAAAAAACTGACTGTCCTCCTTCATAACTAGGCCTAATTAGGCAATTAGGCATGACATAACTGAGTTTTTGGTTTCAAGGGGTTTCTACTTCTACTCCAAGACTTCCAACACACCTAATATGACCTCAATGAACTACTCCCTCCTCATGGACCATCCTACAATAGCATTTACAACAAATCTTTAAGCCTCTAGGGTTTTCTAGGTTTGAGACATAGAGATATCAGATAGTAAGGGCGTCTTCACACGTACAAACCTACACCTCTACCCTTACAAGCTTGAAATATCAGAATATATGCAAACACAGGCCATTCCACCAATATTTAGGATTTTCTACTAGTGGAAGGCAAAAATACATGCATTTTTCTTATTCACTGGTTACCCTAACTAGGGTTTGGACCAGTCTGGAAAGAAATCTCTATAACTTCCTTAATTCTTATTGAAATTAGATGCAACAAAAAGAAATGGAAAATAGATTTGTTGTAATTTCATTCCCAATTGGTCTTAGACTAGTACAGTTTCATACAGATCCATACCATGCAAGGGAACATCAAAGAAACATCTAAAATGCAGAAACCAAACTATTTTTTATTGCTTCAACTTCAAAACTTTTGATCATCAACCACTGGGGTCATGTTTACAAGGCCTATTTATGTTATTACAATTAGTTTTTCACCTTCAACTGATCCACAACTGTCCTTTAACAATATTTTGAAAAGTTGACAACAAAATGCAAAAAGTTATCAAGACAACCATAACAACATTTGACAACTTTTACAAGAATTAACCAATTGACCCCAAACTTACACAAATGAGTCCAAATGGACAAAAATGGCCCAAAATAGCCTTATTAACATGAAATAACACAAACTAAAATAAAATCCCAACTTTTGACTCTTGGAGGCATAATGGACCTGTGGATGCCCCTGCACCAAGGGATTTATATGCATGGGGTCAATATATCTATTCAAGAAAGACCTATAATCATGGGATAATAGTGAAATTATCACCATGTCTAAAAATAAATTTTGATAAGCTCCACTAAAAGAAAATATGATCATGTCTGAAACACTTATTACAACATAAATAACATGTGCAACACAACTATCCCAAAATCCACTGCAAACTACACAAACTATGCAAAACTACATTGCTGAAAACTCTTGAAAACAACACCGAATCAAACCCCAACTAATAAGAACAACTCCTAGATGCTTGGAATGAATTCCAAATGATCATGGAATAGAAACAAACTCCAAAACACAACAACAGTACTTCATAGCATGCTATAATCACCAAAAACTACAATAGAACAACTTGCAAACAAAAAACTGTAAAACTACTGAAATTGCACAATACTTTAAAGCCTAATGCAATCCTTGGATGGAATTACTCTCTATAAACAAATGGTTTTCATCTTCTGATCACTTGATACTGATGGGTTTTTTTCCACAAGCCTCCAACTCCACTGGGTTTTCGTCTAGTGAAGAAAATCCAAGCACAAGTGCTCAAACAAGAAAATTGAGTTGCAAAATGATCCAAAATGTCCTCCTGAAAGAAAAAAACTTGCATATTTATAATGGATCCAAATCCAAACACCCCTCTCTTAGAAAATAAATTAAAATAATTTAATTTCCAACAAATTCCCTCCAAAGATGCTCACCAAAATAGCCCATGCAAGATTCTTGTCTAAAAATAGAAAATAACTCCCACTATGGCAACTTGTCATAGATGTTGTCATACAATCTTGTCATAACTAAAATAAAATCTTATAAATTCACTCTTGGGAGTTGTAATTACACCTCATTAAACCCCATTCCCCCACTTGTACAATTAAATAAAAATATTTAATATTTAATTGCTCTTGAAAATAATAAATCCTTAATTTACAAGATTACAATTAAAATATTAAATAAAATATTTTCCCTTTTGATTTACATTAGCCCATGGGAAAATAAAAATGGACTAATAATTTCACCAATTTAATTTTACTATGAAGGGAACATGACAAATCTCCCCTCCTCAAAATTGCTTGTCCTCAAGCAATTAAAACCATGATGCTTTAGAATTATGTTATATTGCAAAAAAAGCCTTGATCCTGTACCTGTGAGATGTTTGAATCCCTGCCATAGAACATTATGAAAACATGAAGAATCAGATTACTTTATGCCAATATCATGTAACCAACAAGAATATCCATATAAAATGAGCTCTTGGATCTTCAAGACTTTGGTGCATCCTTTCCAATACCCAAAATGGACTAAATCCTACCACAAAGATTTGGTAAACTCACCAAATGCAATTTTGTCCATCTTCCATCCTAGCATCCTAGAAAATCTCATAGTAGTGAAATTGACTTGAGTGAAATTTGTGCAGAAATCACCAAGGTATAAACAAATTATCCATGCTATCAATTGACATGTAGTATGTCTCCATTTATTTTGCATTAATAGCCTTACTTTCACAACTTGCCTCTCTAGTTGTGTATATGCATTGTCACCGAGAGAACTAAACCAAAATGTCTTAAAACCATTATAAAAAATATAAATCTGATTTATGTAGCCTAAAGAATGGTTACAACAGAAAACACATCCTTCATAATAGTGGGTACTTGGAAACCAATACATTCTTTACCTTCAATTTGTGGAGACACTCCTTGTAGGATATATCACAAACTGCTACAAATTTTTCCTTTGTTTGAAATATGTTCGATGAAAATTTAGGATCTAACTTGGAATAGTAATGGAACATATGAATAATAGGAAATGTTATCATATACCAGCATATCAAATTCCACCAAACTTTGGACATTGATTTCACAAACCACAAGCCCTTCTGGTGGTAATCTATGCACTTCCTAAGTCCAACTAGCACAAATTGATCACCCAAAAGTAATTTCAAAATGAAAGTAGAAAATAAGTTTATTGTATCCTCTACTATATTAGGTGACTTATTGATGTGCTTGATATTTTCCACCTTGAAAAACTTACAAGACAATCTCCCACAACAAATCAAATAGTGTCGTGGATCTCTAGCTAGGAAAGCACTGTCATTGGGCAACTTGTACCTGAGACTTCTGATACATTTGGTGATATTATGGGTCTGATTTTTTATTCTATTAGGACTTTTATAACATCCATTACATCCTCTACTACATCCATTACATATTTTACAAAAACATCTTCCATTCACCCCTTCAATGCTGAGATACATATCATGAAAATGCATAACATTAGACCCATTCATTACCTCATCCTATGAGTAGTCATTTTTAGCCTCTTGGATTGGTCTATAGGATCCAAAATATAGTAATGGAGTGATCATACAACAGCAACATTCATTCCATGGCACTTTGAGCTCCACAAAGAAAATCAGCAACTTATTTTGTTTGAAGATGTTGTATTCCCTAGAATCATGCATTGGCATATACTTGAATTTCTTCACAAAGAAATTTAAAATGTTAGAGACAAATGCATCATAAAAAAATCCAACATGAAGGAAAAACTTTGACATTCATGGATGGTAAGGATATAGCAAGAAGCAAACATCCTGAAAAGATTATCTACCCACATCACTTGAAATACCCCTCTTTGTGGCCCCAGACTCCCATAGTACCAAATCCAATAAATTCTCCATTTAATGTAATCCATCACATGGCTATCATGAGCAAACTGAAATTGGAATATTTTTAAAGAAAGTCTAATTTTAAATATCTTATCACTCCTTGCAAGGCTTTCCTCTGAAACTTTGAACTTCATGTTATCAAGTTTCTTGATTTCCAATCTTTGTAATGAAAACCAAATAATTCTCTTTCCTGTAGCACCACAAACTATAGTAGATCCATGTGATAAATATGAAATATTATCTTCATGTAGAGAATTAGTTACCTTTTCAACTTCTTTCAAATCTTCTTGTGAAATTTCTTTGCGCATGCGTTGAGTTCCCAAAGCTTGAGTCAAGAGTGTTACACCAAAATCTAAAAAATGTGCCTTATTAAAGGACTCCTGTTGTTTAAATACAACAATAGATCTTTCTGAATTCTCCAAGACATCTTTCCAAATCCTTTTGGAAACAAAAATATTATCAACACCATAGAAACCGAAATTTCTCACCTGGTTCTCCTTGAATTGAAAAATCAAACTATTGGGTAAGAACTTGTACTTCACATGCTTCCTACAAATGGATGACTAAGAGTGGCATATTACCAAATCAAAATATATGATAAATTTAGAGTGTTTGAAACCAATGGCATGTTGGATTCTCCACTCCAAATATGAACCTACAAGCATATATTTGGAAACTCCCCTTTACTGATTTGGAAGTAGTGAATTGGTAAATAGAGATCTATGATGTCCATCCAAGAATATAAGAACTTGCATACTCTTAATCAACAAACAATTTGTTGCCCACTTAACTTCTCCTATATTATCATACACTTCTACACATGGATGTGTGAAATCAGAAATGTAAACAACAAATGCATCATCAACAAAATCTAACATGAGGGAAAAACTTTAACCTTCATGGAAGGTAAGGATATACCAAGAATAAAACATCCTGAAAATATTATCTACCCACATCACTCGAAATACCCCTCTTTGTGGCCCCAAACTCCCATAGTACCAAATTCAATAGATTCTCCATTCAATCTAATCCATCACATGGCTATCATGAACAAACTAAAATTTGAATATTTTCAAAGAAAGACTGATTTTAAAATCTTATCACACCTTCCAAGCCTTTCCTCTTAAACTTTGAACTTCATGTTATCAAGTTTCTAGATTTCCAATCTTTGTATTGAAAACCAAATAATTCTCTTTCCTATAGCACCACAAGCTATAATAGATCCATGTGAGAAATATGAAATATTAGCTTCATGTAGAGAATTAGTTACCTTTTCAACTTCTTCCAACTCTTCTTGTGAAATTTCTTTGAGCATGCCTTGAGTTCCCAGAAATTGAGTCAAGAGTTTGATGCCAAAATCCCAAAAATGTGCCTTATTAAAGGACTTATGTTGTTGAAATACAACAATAGCTCTTTCCAAATTCTCCAAGACATATTTCCAAATCCTTTTGGAAATAAAATATTACCAACACCATAGAAACTAAAATTTCTCACCCGATTATCCTTGAATCAAACAATCAAACTATTGGGTAAGAACTTGTACTTCACGTGCTTCCTACAAATGGATGACTGAGAGTGGCATATTACCAAAAAAAATATCTGAAAAATTTAGAGTGTTTGAAACCAATGGCACGGTGGATTCTCCACTCCAAAGATGAACCTAGAAGCATATATTTGGAAACTCCCCTTTTCTGATTTGGAAGTAGTGAATTGGTAAATAGAGATCTATGATGTCCATCAAAGAAAATAAGAACTTGGATACTCTTAATCAACAAACAATTTTTTGCCACTTAACTTCTCCTATATTAGCATAGTCTTCTACACATGGATGTGTGAAATTAGAAATGTAAACAATAAAACATAAGTTGATTACCTCCACAGAACTGTCAAATGCCACAAGTATTGCATTCCAATGCATGTCAAGAATATGGATCCTTGTTAAGTATGAAAGGTCTATCACCCAAATATTTTTCAACCTCAAAAACATTACAGCCTCTAGAACCATGATATAGAATTCTTTACCAAACTCTTGTTCATTCTAAAGGATAAACAATATCCTTCCCTTCTGTTACCCCTTATTTTTGCTTTCAGGTCTAGTGTTTTTCACAATTCATTCACATGTCTTATCAATTATTTATCTAAGTCCCGTGTTTCTCTTTTGTGCCTTTGAAAACTCTTAAGAGTCGTGCATACTAGGTTTTCCTAACCTAGTCACTGATCTTTTAAAGTCCATAACCTTTGTCGTCCAGTGCTGAAGTTATCAAACTTACCGACTTCCCGACTATGCGCTGAGTTTCCTAGGTCTTTTCTCTCATTAATTCCCTTTGTAGTCATAGACTCAAAGGTTTTAGAAACTATAATGTCATAAAATGTCCCCTTGGGGGATTTTCCCTCATAAGGTTTATCTTCTGAGTCTTTTGCATGCTTTTAGGACATCTTATTTCATAATTTGGCATCCTGATGGAATGAACCCTAGGTAACATGACAAGTGGGACGTAGGAGGATCCCTTGAGCTTGATCCTACCCAAAATAGGGGGGAGGACTTGGGCGCCCGTGCCCTAGTCCTACCCTATTTTGGGGCAGTCCTAATTTTTGGGTATCGGCTTGTGACCATTATTTGGGTCCTATGCCAACACGGTAAGTTTAAATTTACAAAATCTTGGCGGGAGTGTTTGTAGTTGCATATAAAAGCATGTCTAGGCATTCATTTAGAAACTAGATGGCAATTGTGATGTTCATGTGTTCTCAAGGTGATTCAAGGATTTCATAGTGTTGCAAGAGAAGAATTGTGTTGTCTATGTGTTTGTATTTGTAGATTTGAGCATCCATTTCATCATGGAATGAAGGGCATCTTCCTCCCATGAGATCTTCACTACAAGTTGACATTATATTGTGTTTTCATAATCATTTCCTTTAGTTTTTACCTCTTCCTCACAAGGCTAAGAATTCTCTATTTGACAATGGTGTTTGAAGACTTAAGTGTCCTCTGGGGCTTGACTGAGGCAAGCCTCTAAACACCACAGCCCCCTCCCAAATTTTTCATGGTTCTAGGTTATAGGTTGTGGAGCTAGACAAAGTGAAGTTGTAGGAAGGCATCTTGAAGTGTCAGAATTGTAGAGTAGGAAGAAAAATAGCACCCTGGACTTAGGTGCCAGCTCATTAGTCCTCCAACTTCTGTGACGGGAAAATCTCTAGAATAGTAGGGAAGAGTTGCAGACTGAGTTTCCAGATCTTGACAAAAACTAGGGCCTTGGACTTGGGTGCCTGCTCCTATGTCCCTAACTTTTCTACCTCAAAACCATGAAAATAGGTACTCTATGATTTGATATTTTACTTCCCTCTACAAGAGCTTTTTTTGTTATTCTTCTGTTTACAGTCATATTTGAGAAATTAGGGTTTTAATGGTTAATTGGGCATAAGAGAAGGAAAATTGACAATTAAACATCCTAATCTAAGTTTCCCTACATCTCACAATGACTTAGGGTATGATAGTGCATTTCCACTCAACCCTAGGCCCATGAATGTTAAGGGTGAAAGGAGGATTCAAACGTCTAACAACACTAAATTAAACAAATCCCAATTTTACTTTAAACATTTTGGTGAACCCATGTTTTTGGACTTAAATTGCAACTTTCTAAGTGTGTGTCTTTATATTTGGATTTATTTCATTCATTCATATAGTCTTTCATCTTATTGCATTGAGAAAATTACAAAAAAATTGAAAAATTTGCAAAAATTTGAAAACCCTAGCTTGCATTTTCATATGGATTACTAAATTGCATCAGTTCTTTCTAAATTTTTCTAATTCATGATTTTTGCATTAGATCTAATATAAACTATAGAAAAACACAAAAATTCAATAATTTGCATTGCATTTTCATCATTAATTTTCTAGGCTTTTGTAGAAATTTTGACAATTTTCATATAACCTAGTAATTCCAAAATCTAGGGTTAGTAGGCAAAATCTTCTTTCAAATTTTTATACTAATTTTAGAGGCTAATTCAAAGTTTAATTTGTCTGTAGTTTTGTATTTTAGTGTAAATTTGCATTTAGATTTTAAATATTTGCATTTTTGCATAGAAAATTTCAACAAAAAACTAGAAATTTTCATGCATTTTCATTAGATTTGCATTGGCATTTTGCATATTAAATCTTGGAATTCATTTTCAGATCTAATAACACTTCATTTTCATCATAAATCAGACTTCAAAGAATTCATATAGAATTTTTTGTCAAGATCTCAAACCTAGGGCTTCAAAATCATCGATTTTCACTAAATTTGGCCTTATCGACTCTCTAAACTTGCACCATAGGTATTTTGTGAAGGGTATTTTTCCATTAATTGGATGTTATCAGGGTAATAATTTTCTTCCCCTCCTAAAAATCTTCACAACACCCTTTTAACAGACTCTTGTATTGAAAATTTGGCAAAAAACTACACATTTTAACTATTTTTTCCCTAGGGTTTGACCTAGTTTGCACTCCAAGCGTGTTTTGATCAATTTTATGGATTGAAGTGACTGATATAATTGATTTTATTTTCTGTACGTCTTGAAATTCATTACAACATCTCTTTTTCTAGGTCTTGAAATTGAAAAACCGTGAAAAATAGCCTATTTTTGCTATATTTTCACTAGGGTTTTACCTTAAGTGGCACTAAAAGTGTGTTGTGTTGGATATTTTGGCATTAAGTGGCTATTATTACTGATATACTTCACTTTCCATCATCATTTTCCTCACAACACTCTTTTTCATTCTCTTTTGCATCAAGATTTGGTGAAAAAAGTGCCTATTTTGACATATTTTCACTATAGTTTGACTTGGCATTATCTTGGATTTACATCAAGAGTGTGTTGAGAAGTATCATATTGCTGTTTTCAAATGATATCAGACATATAATTTTATTCCCTTGATCAAAATCCTTACAACACCCTTTGTTTCACTTATTTGCATTGAAAAAAGTACAAAAATCAAGCATTTTAGGCTATTTTGGGGCATATCACTTTGCACTTGCCTTTTGATATACTTTTGGGATAACTTTCTGTATACACCTGAAAATGGCATGATTCACATTCCTCTAAGTTAATTAAATATCAAAATATTTAATTATCTCTTCCAAGGTCAAAACTAAATAAAACCCTTTTATTTAATTAAATTCTTCCAAACAATTAAATAATTCTTAAATTATTTAATTAAATCAAATCATTCTTCCAAATTTAAATAAATCAAATCAAATTTATTTAAATCCTCTCAGTATCTAAAAATAAAATATAATCAAATATTTTATTTATTCTTCCAAATCATGCACAAACATTAAATAAATTTATTTATTTAATTTGCTTTCTTATCTTCTACATTAAATAATACCAATTATTTAATTCTTCTTCCAATAATATCTTCTCTAAATTTAAATAAATCAATTATTTATTTAAGTTGCCTTTTCTTCTAAATTGAGTTCTAAATATAATTCAATCTTTTTACACATGCAATTAAATATTCCTAATATTTAATAAAGAAAAATATCTTCTTCTCATGAAAATCTATTCTTCTTGTTTTAAATCACTTAACTAATTGTTATATTCTTTTAAATGCTTTAACTCATTCTTATATTTTTGATAACTCCTCTCATGCAAAAGAAAGCAAGACACATGTCTTCTTCTTATTCATTGCACGTTCCTCATCCATTCTCAATCGTTGATCTTCTCAAGTCTTCTATACCATTGATCTTCCTTCTCCCAAATCTATAAATTGAACCTCGTTCTTCCATTTCATTCAATCCAAGCTTCTAAGTATCATTACTCTGCAGGAATTACAGTGCGCCTTTGGCACCAATTCCTTCATTTCTTGTGATCACATTCGCTACTACACACTACGCACTACTACCATTGTTGTGAAGCTCCTCTTCATTGCAATAAACTATCACTGCCATTCCCAATTGACATTCTTGAAGCATAGCAAAGAAGTGCACTCTCTGAGGGCATCATTCATACATGCAAGAATGATTGTGATAGGTGATCAATGGAAGCTTGAAATTGAGGAAGGTTTTCTTTGTTGTTCATTACTTTATTTGATTAATCTTCTTTGTTCACCATTCCATTGAAGTTTCTGGTAACTTGATATTGATATTATTGTTTATTTCATTGTTGAATCCAATTTTCCCTGAACACTTTCAAATATGATTTGAACATATAAACATGGCCTCTAATCACAACTACAATAATAGGTTCCCTCCTAGACCTTACATGAAAAGAAAAGTCCCTGAACCTGAAGTTGTGTTTACACCTCATGATAGAACAATTGGAGATTCTGAAGGACCCCTTTACATCACTGTGAAAATAATGGGAAACCCCGTGGATGGAACTCTTATTGATCCTAATTGCATGACTAAGGTGGCCACTGAAGAGTTCATCTTTTCACATCAACTAATGCAAGGTTCTTATGACCCTTTGAACTTGATGATTAAGACACACAAGGGAACCTTGGAAAAACCATTAGGAAAGATATCATTGTTGGTAACTATATTTGAGAAACATGTTGAACAATGGTTTGATGTTACACCCACTTCTGATACCTTTGAAATCAAACTTGGAATCCCTTGGTTAAAGGTTATGAAAGTTGTCCCTTCAACTATCTATAAATGTGTAAAATTTCCATTGAACGAACAAGTGCATGTCATTCCTTGAAATACATACAAGCCTTTAAGTACACAACAACATTTTACATTGGATTACTTTTGCAACAAAACTAACAACAAACTAGAGCTATGAACAGACTTTACATTTTTGAGCTATAGAAACTATAAGACAAAACTTTTATGTCTGATACCTAGTCCTTCTATACAAGAAACAACAAAAGATAAACAACCCACATATGAAGAGAACTTTAGACTAAAAGGACAAGGTCCCTATGCTGATGTTCCTCCCCCATCCACTGTGACAAATAAAGTTTGACCCCGGTGCTTCATCTTCTAAATTACACAAGCCTATGAAAGAGGATAGCCCCATCTTACAAGAGATAAGTCGTAAAAGAAAATGAAATAGAAAAGTAAGAGAAAGAAGAAAAATAAGACAAGCTTATGATATAAACCTTGCCTCTCAACAAGAAAACATTGATCCTAACATTCCACCAAACAAAAATGATCCTAACAATGAACATGGTGAGCAATACATGAACTTAGCCATGATATCTTAAGTCCCACTTTCCTCCAACATTAGGGAATGGGAAGATGACGACGATGATTTGCTTATAGATAACCTCTAGCCTAGCAGGGGCCCTATAGGTAAATATCTCTAACCCTCTATCTCTCTCGTGATGTGCTTCCCCCATGATGTGTTATGTGTTGTTTAGACCTCCTGGGATGACCTTGGATTTTCTTGTAAGGTCTGAGATACCAAGATAGTACCTCTATTGTGACCTTCTTCTATTTGTATCATCATTCTTCTAAATTGCCTCTCTTTGATTTTATTATTGTCTATTGTGTCTTATGGACATAGCATTGCGGTTGGTGACTTGGGGGCACCCTCCTACATGACTATCCCTAAGACACTTGTTTCTCCTCTCTTATTTATTGTTTACCTTCCTCTAGTGTTTCTATCTAGTGGGCGGATGATGAAAAACATTTATACTAATGTAGACCTAGTGTCCCTTTCGAGAGCAATCAAAAAATGGTCTTAGTTCTAATATGATGATGGGGTTGTATATTTTATCCAACGCTAAGCTAGTGGAAGCACTCATGCTTTCCACATAGTGAATTTGATGATGTTTCTATCTCATTTAAAAACCTTAACAATACTGCTGCTCTGTGCACCTTTGTTTGTCTTTGAATCTAGCCTCGGTGGTATTCAATTTGGAGAGCTTCATGATATAGCCCCATGGTTATCCTTGAAGTCCAAATTCATAGTATAACCTTAGCTCTTTGTGTGGTTAATCATATGCATTGATGTTGTTATTTATCATGATTTTGTAGACACTAACATGTTTCTTACAAGGATGTGTTTGTGGGAACATTTGGCAATCATAAAGTACATGTCACCTCCGAGGGGCATGGGCTTTATGGAAGCTTATGTTCCCTTGTGTGTTTTCTTCCTACCTTAATGTGCTTGATATCGAGGCATGATATTAACCACCTTAAGGTGGGGCATAAATAAGGTAAGTTGTCTATTATAGATGTTAACAATGTGCTTGTCCTCATATGCAGTTTGAAGACCAGTGCGATGAGTGCTTCCTGCATCGTGAGTTTGTTTGCAATCAATCAATCAATCATGTAAGCCCTTTGTGGAGGCAGGATATCGCATATATCCTTTTCATCTTAAGCCCTCTATGAAGGTGGGGATGGTGTATTTCTTAGAGAAGATTGCATCATCGTGTCATTTTCAAAAGTCCACTCTAGAGGCAGGGAGTGGTTCTGTGACTAACTCAACCCTTAAGTGTGTCTTTGATGATTGTTGTGGTGAAGCCCAATTATTGGTGTCTGCCTGAGATGTTAGACCTAGAAATACGTACACTCCATCACTTGTCTACCATGTTTTATCTGTGTCTTCAAGTGTGTGTGTTTGTTGCACCATATGTAGTCTAAAGACTAGCACGATGAGTGCTTCTTTCATTTTGGGAGGTTTTACATGTCTTGCATGTGTGTTGTCCCATATATGCATTATAAAGACTAGGGCAGTGAGTGCTTCTTGCATTATGGGTGGTTTGTTTACTTTCCAGTACTTGCACTTCATATATATGAGAAAAAGAAAAGAAAATATATCATGCCTATCTTCCATGCATTAAAGTGTCTTCTATGCATTTACTGTCTTCTCCATGTTTTGCGTGATTGAACTATCTTCTCCATGTTTTGCATGCCTATTACTGTCTTCTATGTGATTAGTGTGTCTTCTCCATGCTTGGTGTGTTTGTTGTGTTTATGACCGTACTTTAATGCATGTATTGGCCTTGCATTTATACATACATTAAAGTGGGGGCTAAATCTAACGTCAGAAAATGTCCCTTTGGGGGCTTTTCCCTCATAAGGTTTAGCTCTCAGGACTTTTGCATTCCTTTAGGACATCTTACTTCATTAGTTGACATCCCGATGGAATGAGCCCTAAGTGACATGACAAATGTGACCTAGGAGGACCCCTTGAGCTTGACCCTACCCAAAATAGGGGAGGAGGACTTGGGCTCCCGTGCCCTAGTCCTGCCCTATTTTGGGGTAGTCCCAATTTTTGGGTGTCATCTTGAGACCGTTATTTGGGTCCTATGCCAACACGGTAAGTTTGAATTTATGAAATCTTGGAAGGAGTGTTTGTAGTTGCATATCAAAGCATGTTTAGGCATTCATTTAGAAACTAGATGGAAATTGTGATGTTCATGTGTTCTCAAGGTGATTCAGGGATTTCATAGTGTTGCAAAAGCAAAATTGTGTTCTCTATGTGTTTGTATTTGTAGATTTAATCATCCATTTCATCATGGAATGAGGGGCATCATCCTCCCATGAGATCTTCACTACAAGGTGACATTATATTGTGTTTTCATCATCATTTCCTTTGGTTTTTGTCTTTGCCTTACAAGGGCATGTGCTCTCTATCTGACAATGGTGTTTGGAGACTTAATTGTCCTCCGAGGCTTGACTGAGGCAAGCCTCTCAACACCACAACCCCCTCCCAAAATTTGCATGGTTACAGGTTACAAGTTGCGAAGCTAGACAAAGTGAAGTTGTAGGAAGGCATCTTGAAGTGTTAGAATTGCAGAACAGGAAGAAAAATAGCACCTTGGACTTGGGCGCCCTCTCATTAGTCCTCTAACTTCCATGACAGGAAAATCTCTAGAACAACAAGGAAGAGTTGCAGACCGAGTTTCCAGATCTCGACAAAAGCTAGGGCCTTAGAATTGGGCACCCGCTCCTGTGTCCCTTAATTTTCCACCTCAGAACCCTAAAAATAGGTACTCTATGATTTGATATTGTTGGCAAGAGACACTGTGTGGCTTCATGAGTGTTGTCACTGATGGCAACAAAGTCCATCCCATACATCTGCAGAGTATAGTAGGTCTATACTAGAAGTCAGATTGAAGAGTGTTTTGGTCCGGTGAACAAGAACAGAGCATGCAACAAGGTCTGACAATCAGGTCTAGATCTCTCAGAGGATGTATCTCAGTAAAGTATGGACTTGGTGTAGTCAAGAGGAGTACCATGACTACCACATTCCAGAGATTGAGCCTCCGGTGATGAAAGAGTGAAAAGATATGAGCACCTAAGTGATGGGTTCCTGGCAGGTAGAGCAGACTGAGCAAGAACTAACCAGCAGAGCATCAGACCTTAATCTAAATGAGGAATTAATGGTGATCAAGCTTCTTGAGGGATCATTCATGGTTGGCTGACATGATTGATGACTTCTATAACTATCTCTTTGATACGCATCACTTAGTAAGCAAGGATTCAACTGACAGACCAGAGTTTGGAAAAATCTTGAGTATTCCAGATGACAACTAGAAAGATGTTGAAATCCTTGGTGCGAATATATATACCAGATGGATTTTGATGTGAAGGTGTGAGTGGTGTGATAGTGTATAAAGAAAAGTAGAGAACAATGTGGAAGTAGTTATACAAATCCGGTATGTGACAGAACAACAGCACTAAGCAGAGGAAGAATGAAGTGTAGCAGATCAGTATATTGAGCCTAACCGAAATTGAACCTTAGCATATGTGGATGCCCCTGATCAGTTCAAATACCTGGTTACTTTCTATATACCTTGTAGATAGTGAGTCTCTTATAGGTAGTGAGTCTCTTATAGGTAGTGAGCCTCTTGTGAGTAGTGTGCTCAGGTAGTGATCCCTAATTGGTAAGTGCCATTTTGTACTTCTTATTCTTTTAATAGAGAATACAATATTGGGTTAGTCACCCCATGGTTTTCCACATAAAAATCCTTGTGTTATGTGTCTTGATTTTATTTCTGCTCTCATGTTCATTTATGCTTATATGTTTTGATACTGCACTATTGTTAAAGAAGAAAAGAAAGTTAAGAAATTTAAGATAACTAATTCACCCCCCTCTCAATTATCTGCCTTGTTTCCAACAATTGGTATTAGAGCTAAGTTCCTCCAAACAAAGCCTAACAGCTTGAGGAAGATCTGGGAATCTCAATGGATATGTATGGTATGAGGGAATAACTTCAGTCTACCCTAGATGATCTTGAACAATCTCACTTTGAAGTCAATAACTTGAGGGAAAGACTCAAACAAGCTGATGATTTCATAAATGAACTAAAAGAGAAACTAAGTATCTCTATGAAAAAGAGAAAGGAACTACTTCAATAATTAGTAAGTCAAAGTGAAGCCAATAATACTAATGAAGATCTAAATGAGAAGAACAAGTTATGTGAGAAGCTATCAAAAGAGGTCATTATGGTAAGACATGAAATGGAATTAAGGGTTATGAAATTCACCCAAGAAATTGAAGAGAAAAGAAAAATTGAAGATAATCTAAAACAATCTCTCAAGGAGAAGTCAGAAAACTGCCACAAAATAGATAGAATAATCAGGCACCTGGAATCTGATCTTGAAGAAGCTAGAGATAATGAAGAACAAATTGAGAATCAGATAGACACTCTTAAAAGGGATCTTCAAACAACAAATGAATACAAAGAAAAATTCAAGATAAGTTCTGCTCAACTTGAAGTTCTTGTTGAAAGCCAAAAGAGGGTAGATGACAAGCAAGGCTTGGGGTATGAGAAAGGTGAAATCTCTAGATCTTGTTAGAAGAACTCTAGATCAAGAAATCCTAGGAACAGGCCTAGAAGACCTTTGGTAAGACAACCAAATGCTCAAAGATATCCATCCTTCAATGGATACTACTACAATTGCAATAACTTCAGTCATAAAGCAAATCAGTGTAGAAAAAGAATGAATCAGACTAATTCATCCTTCTCCAAACAATGTTTTAACTGCAAAAGTTATGGTCACAAATCTCATGAATGTAGAAATATGCAAATAAACAATTCATTCAATGATAGATGCTTTGCATGCAATAGAATGGGACATTTGGCTAATCAATGTAGATCAAGAGGATACCAATCAAATATGCAAAGAAATGTTGTTTTCTACAATTGGAATAGATCTAGTCACATTACCAAGTTTTGCAGAAGTAAGAATCAGGAAAAAAAGGGTCTGGTGCATCATAATCAAAATCAAGACAAAGGAAAAGGAAAAGTGAATGTAGATGAAATTCAAAGGGAAATAAACACAATTTGGGTGAAGCGAAGAACATAAAATGTTGGGGAAGGATCCGCACTAGAATTTGGTGCTGATATTCCTTTCAGAAACTAAATAGATGAGCTTTGGCTTAGGGGGAGTCACAAAAGAAAACAATTTCCCCCAGCCAGTCAATTGGTGCCTAAAATTGGCACATGGAGTGTTGCGGATTGAATAGTTCTCAAAGAGATATCTAAATAACCACTGGTAAAAATATGAAAGATCTGTAAGGAGTTTTGAAGAGGTCAATAGTCCAAGATTGGTCAGGTTTAACAATTATCCGGTAAAAGCAAGATTTTCACAGTTAGATCCGATATGATTCAAAATTAAAATACCTTGATCTATGGATAAATAGGATGATTCAAGGAAGGGAGATAAATTGTAAGTTATCATTCTAAGTGCATCTCAATGATCCAGAAAGATCTCTCTCAGAACAAGAAGAACAAGGCAACCAAAATGACTTCAGTTGTGCATTTATTGCAAAATGGAATTAGGGTTTGTGCAGAAATAAAAGGGTTCTTTTGTTCATCATTTGCACATTTGCATTTGAGAAGAAGAAAGAAGAGGCTCTACAACAAGATTGCTTCAACCCTCTCAAGGATCAATCACATAATTTGATTAAACTAGCGATCATTTTGGCTCCTATCATGAACCCTAGAAGCATAAAAAGGTATTTCCACTCTTGAATATCTCTCTCTGAATCTTTTGAAAGATGGCTACTCCAAATATTGTTAAGATCACGGATAGACCGCGCCCTAAGTTCAATAAACATCCTTACAAATCCCTAGAAGTTGATCCCCTAGGCACATTCTCTAGCATTCCGCATGGGGTTCTACACGTACAAGATGTTAGGGTATACATTCACACCAACATTGAGGAATTTGGGGAATCCAAGCTGATGGATATCTATCACAAGGAATTAATAGAATCATTTGAACTTAAACCCCAATACAAGGCCATCTGGGATAAGTATTTTGGACATTTCATCCATTTCCCCTATTTTGCAAAAGATGAATGGATCCGGTATGTTCTAAGTAGAATGCATGACAACTTCATGTGGTTGATGAGGCCATTTAAGATCACAAAAGATGCCATTAGGGCGGTAACTGGATTGCACTCATCTGGTGGGTTGTCTGCTCTCAAATCAGTCAAAAACCAAACTGTAAGTGAGGCTACTAGATCAAAATTTGACAAAAGAGCAATGACAATAGAGGATATCATAGATCTAGATATCAAATTTGCCTCTATGATTATTGGCTACAAAATATATCACTCCAGCAGGGAGAATTCTGTATCCGGAACAACAATATATAGTGCTTATCAGATGCTAAGGGAAAATGCTGATTATGATCTTTGTGAGCTTCTCCTGAACCAACTGTTAGAGAATTTGCAGAAAATAAAGAAGGATAAGAAGAATTCCTTTAAGTACGGTGGCTTGATACTATGTCTATTCTTCTACTATATGAATGAGCTACCTGGAACTAGTGGCTGGATATGGCAAAATGATAGACCTGTTGCCATACAAATCAGAGATTATATGTATGGGCTTGGTGATACCAAGGCTCAAAGCACAGCTCTCTAGGGATATTTCAAGAATTTCCAAGGTATGATGTAGGCCAGAGAAAGAATTTCACAAACATTAGTTGAAAAATACAAAGACATAGTGTGTTTCATGGTAGACACTAATCAATGCCTAATGGAGGCAGTGGAGCCCAAGATAGTCTGGATCATGCCAATGGGATATGAGGTAGATGAGAAAATCCTTGAACTACATGTTGAACACCTACTGAGTCAGCCTAAGGACCCTGAGGTAGAAAGGTTTGGAACCTTTCAAGAATTTAGTGTGAAAATTCATGTTGAACAAAGACAACCAGAGATGAAGAGAAAGGTGAGAAGGGAAGTAGAAAAAGTTGCCAAGAGATATGGGATATCAAAAGAGGCAGTTGATGCTAATACAGAGAAAATAGAAAAAGTAGAGAAAGAGATACAAGAAGCACAAAAAGAAAGTGATCCGATACAAGCCCCCTCCCAAACTAGATCCTCCAAAAGCTCGGCACCTACCACCTCTAAGAGCCAAAAAGCCTCAAAAACAGAAGCCAAGACATTCGAAAAGGGAGAGAAGAGAACAAAGACAAAGGCCACAAGGTCATATATAAGTCAAAAGGATGATGAAGAGACAGAGACAAATGAGGAGGTTAAGAAAATGAAGAAGGAAAAGAAAACATCTGTGGAATTCTCTACCGGCAAGAACAAAGAAGAAGCTCAAAAGAATTTGTTGAAAGGCCTACTCTTTATGTTGATGATTTCATCAAAGTAGTCACTATAGATGGGAATCTGTAGCCCATAACTAAATTTTATGATGAGTATAATGACACTGACAAAAGAATATTAGAGGAAGCCACAGTTAAGTACTTGAATATCTATAATAAAGCATTCATTGAAATCATCTCTCTAATCCCCAAGAGTTTAGAAAAAGTACTTGAACTCAGATAAGACAATGCCAAGGAAAAGGATATGGAGATCTAGGAATAGATAGCTATTCAGCTCTATCCTTCCATCACTCCAAAACAAATGAACATGATCTTCAAGGATTACAAGGATGAGTTTCGGAGCAAAGCCAGAATGAACAAGCTTATGCTCAAAGAGACTGATCAGGTGGCAAAACAAACTGAAGACATCCTCCAGAATGCAGATAAAAGATTCAATCTTCCAATTATAGAGGACATAAGTGATGAACCTTCTGCCATGGATGTCGAAGGATTAAGTGTATCAAAGGAAGATCCTACTCAGAAAATTATAGAAGAGTCAAAGGAAATAGGTGAGGAGAAGACTAAGGACCTGGATTCCCCTGTTCTAGAAGAGGAAGTCCATGAAGGAGTAAATATCTCTCTTTTGGATGCCCTAGAAGACTCCAGAACTGAAAGAAAAGAAAGACAAGAGGAGAAAGTAAGTCAAGAAGAAGGGAAAAAGGAAAGAGAAGAAGAACAAATAGAGAAGATCTTTGTTGACACATCTGAGGTTGCAAGAGGAAAGAAGTCTCCAGCAAGAGACACAGTAGAAGCAGTGAAGAATTTCTTGACCAAGGAAATAATGAAGATTGATGAACTAGAACTGTTCCAAGTACCACTCAATTTTGATTCCCTCTCCCCAGTTCAGACAATGAAGATAGCATCCTTTGCCCAAGCAAAGGCAAAAGAAAAACTTCTAAAGTCTCAAATGGAAGATTGTGAGCTGATAGAGATTGCTTCTGGAATGTTGGAGAAGATCATGTCATCCTTTCAAAAAGGATCCTTCAGTCTCTCCATCTGGTAATCTTAAATCTTTGATAAAATCTGTCAATACTTAGTTTGATTCCTTAGAAAAGGTAGTAGAAGGAAAGGTCCAGAAAGAATTTTTGGGAAAGAGATTCTCTGAGGTGCAGGGACTTATAACAAATGATAGGAGAAATTTAGATATTGAGATAAAGAGCTTAGAAAATGCTCTTAAAGATAGCAGGGACTTACACAAATTTTGTCTATCTTGGTCCACTGTGACAGCAGACATTGCCAAGAAGGTGGAAGAACAAGAGAGCAAACTATCAAGTTTATCTCAAAATTTTGATCCTCTCACCTCTTCCATAATGAATCAAGAGTGTCAGACTATTGCCACTATAAATGAAATAAAGAGGCTTGAAAAGGACAAGAACAATAGAATAAGCAGGCTAAGTGAACTAAGAGGGATAATTATCCCCAAGTTAGAGGCAATGCATGAGGCCCTAACTGATGCCCAGACCATAGCCTAGAACAGTGATCTGACAGACTTAAAGAGGGTAGAAGCTTTTGCTTTTTTGCTAAGTGGTCACATCTCAATTTTGGATAGGATGAAGCAGAGTTGGGCAACATAATTGGTCTAGTTGAAAACAACTTTTATGGATATACTTAAGTATATGTAAGTACAACATGTATATACTTATGCAGCTATATATAGGTTGACTTTTGCAATTTTTGGTGTGCAGATTTCACCCTTTACCATTGATGTCAAAGGGGGAGTGAGAAGTAGTGAAAAATGTGGAATCCAACTAAGGGGGAGCTCCGGTAAAAGTGTACATAAGATAGAGCATCAGCCAAGGGGGAGTTTTCTAAGACACTTAGTCATTTTTCACTAAGTGTTGCCATCAATGCCAAAGGGGGAGATTGTTGGCAAGAGACACTGTGTGGCTTCATGAGTGTTCTCATTGATGGCAACAAAATCCATCCCACACATCCGCAGAGTATAGTAGGTCTATACCAAAAGTCAGATTGAAGAGTGTTTTGGTCTGATGAACAAGAACAAAGCATGCAGCAAGGTCTGACAATTAGGTCCGGATCTCTCAAAGGATGTATCTCAACAAAGTATAGACTTGGGGTAGTCAAGAGGAGTGCCATGACTACCACATTCCATATATTGAGCCTCTGGTGATGAAAGAGTGAAAAGATATGAGCACCTAAGTGATGGGTTCTTGACAGGTAGAGCAGACTGAGCAAGAACTAATCGGTAGAGCATCAGACCTTCATCTGGATGAGGAATTGATGGTGATCAAGCTACTTGAGGGATCATTCATGGTTGTCTGACATGATTGATGACTTCTATAACTATCTCTTTGATATGTATCACTTAGAAAGCAAGGATTCAGCCAATAGACCAAAGTTTGGGAAAATCTTGAGTATTCCGGATGCTGACTAGAAAGATGTTGAAATCCATGGTGAGGATATATATACCAGATGTATTTCAATGTGAAGGTGTGAGTGGTGTGATAAAGTGTGTGAAGAAAAGTAGAGAGCAGTGTGGAAGCAGCTATACAAATCCGGTATGTGACAGAATAGCAGCACTAAGCAGAGGAAGAATGAAGTGCAGCAAATCAATATATTGAGCCTAACCAGAACTGAACCTCAGCATATGTGGATGACCCTGATCAGTTCAAATACCTGGTTACTTTCTATATACCTTGTAGACAGTGAGTCTCTTGTAAGCAGTGAGCCTCTTATGAGCAGTGTGCTCAGGCAATGAGCCCTAATTGGGAAGTGTCATTTTGTACTTCTTATTCTTTTAATAGAGAATACAATATTGGGTTAGTCAGCTCATGGTTTTTCCCTTAATAGGGTTTTCCACGTAAAAATCCTTGTGTTATGTGTGTTGATTTCATTTCTTCTCTCATGTTCATTTATACTTATATGTTTTGATACTGCACTATTGTTAAAGAAGAAAAGAAAGTTAAGAAATTTAAGATAATTGATTCACCCCCCTCTCAGTTATCTACCTTGTTTCCAACATATATTTTACTTTCCTCTATAAGAGTATTTTTTGTTATTCTTCCGTCTATAGTCGTATTTACAAAATTAGGGTTTTAATAGTCAATTGGGCATAAGAGAAGGAAAATTGATGATTAAACATCCTAATCCAAGTTTCCCTACATCTCACAGTGACCTAGGGTATGATAGTGCATTGCCACTCGACCCTAAGTCCTTGGATGTCAAGAGTGAAAGGAGGATTCAAACATCTAACAACACTAGATTAAACAAATCCCAATTTTAGTCTAAATAGAAACCCTCGACTTGGAGTTCTAAGGTTTCAACAATTAGCGACTCTGTGACATAGAATGTGGCGGTCTAGTTCCCAAGGCTCGTAATGATCATTAAATGATAGGTACGACACACGAAGAGAATATCTTTTAGAGTTTTTGGGAAGTGGACAAATCTTGAGGTTATGTTCTCAAGGCATGCATTTAATGACATGTCAATTTAGAATTTAAAACATGTTGTAGAGCTCCTCCAGCATACATATTTCTTCTTTCAACTACAGATTTTTCTCAAAGTAATGCAACTACCATTTCTCCTGTACTATGGTGTTAGTCTCTTAGTACTTAGCTATCTCTTGCTTTGTACTCAGTAATGGTGATGAAATTCAAATATTAGGGAGCTCCCCATAATTCTATATTTGAGAACGGCTAGTTTGGCATAAGTGATACCAAGCTTGGCCATATTGATTTGGAGGATTTCTAGGCTCGTCTGTAAAAAGAAGATAAATCACCCATTGTGAAGAAGATATTACAGAGTGGTCTTGCACATGTAGGAGGATTCCCTATCTCTATGTAGAGTGAAGATTTAGTCACAGCTTGTGCAACAAGATACATCCCCAACTCTTTTGGAATTAAAGCTAAGGACGGGATGGTGGTGGGAAAAATTGATCTAGAAAATATCACTCGCACATTATGGATTCTAGAAAAGCAAGAGTTCAAATATATGTCTGTGGCTATTGGGATGGATTTCTTTTGAGCAAATGAGGACTGGTCCAAGAACTCTATCATACAAAATTACTTAAAGTCTGAAAAGAGAGGTAAGTCTCAGTTGCCTCAAAAAATAAGAAGAGCCCATTTTAAAATGAAATTTTAGATGTTATTACATTACTGCATCGTGTGGTAGGAAGTGAAAACATAGACTCTTTTGAAGACTGGATGTGCCATTTCATTTTGTTAATATGTAGAATGAAGATAAATTCAAAAATTGGGCTAAAATCATTAGTTTCCACTTGAATGAGCAGTTAGTAAAATTTCAAGAGACTTTAACCTTTCACATGTGCTCATACCTGGTGTACATTTTAGCCAGTCAAGAGGTTGTTTGGGATAGGTTGAGGCCACATGGGTCTTTAACCCCAAGCACACATGTGTATTGTTATTTTCCTCAGCTGAAGAAAGATGTGGGAATGAAGGACTACCACCGTGTAAATGATGCATTTTAATGTTTCTAGTTAAGAAATTGGACGATAATTTTAAGCTAAGAATTTCACCTAAAGTTGCCTCTTTAATCATGGAGTTTGGAAGTTTTTACATAGAGTTTGATAGGTTCACCTATCTGAGAATGGGGGGTTATGAAAATGCCCCAACAAAATTCCCCAGGTACCCCAGTGATTTTGTCATTTTTCTAGAGGTTTGTAAACAAATGTGTATAGTTAATGTCAAAAATTGAAATATAAGGAAGAAAGGGTATGATTTCCCTTTAAAACTATCTATATACACCTGCAAAATCAATGATTTCGCTAGATGGGTAGAGCATGTTTTGTCCCAGTTTAATTTGCAATCCTTGTCAATGAGGCCTAGTTTTGATAGCTCAATGAGGCCCAGTTTTGATAGAAAAAATTATGTGAAACAGAATTTTCACGGCTTTGGTTCTTACAAGCATTGCCCATATCTAGAAGATTTTTGGGAGGATTGTATAGATGACCGAGAGGTTCATAGAAGGAATTGTATAAGACTCACATTGAGTCAAATTCAAGTATTTGCCTTTCCATTTATATTCCAGATGGTGCCAAAGAAAATTTTGAGATTAGTGATGAAGAATATATAACTCTAACTTCAAAACCCCTTCCCTAAATTAATTGGTTAGAGAAGGAGGTTGTGGACCTAAAAATTTGTTCTACTGATGTGATAAAAATAACTAAAGGTTGGTTAGCTGGAAGATGGCATGGGTGTGCTAGTTACCCATAGGACCAAGGAAGTTCTAAGGCTAGTGAATAGAGGCCTATATAAAGTTCTGGTGTGCATACTTCTACATGGAGACAAGAGGCATTGCCATCTACTTCCAATTCACAATCTTGAGGAGATGGGGAAAGACCAGAGGAAACTCATAAATTGAAATCGGTCTATGAATTGGATAATCTTCCTTCCCCTGCTTTGAAAGAGAAAAATGCCCAAGCCAAACTTGTACCTTTGTCTTCTAATTCTATTTTCAACATATTGTTGATGATGGTTCATTTCCCCCATTTATGGAAATACCTTCTTCTCCTAATGCTGATGAGGTGTCGATTTCTGTTTCGGTTGATAATCAAGTTAAAATTATTTCCAGCAATGTTGATACTGGTATAGTGTCATCTTCACCAATGTGGTTCAAGAAAGCTGTGGACAAGAAAAGGAAATATGTGCTTATTTTTGTAGCTGAAATAGATACAGTGGCTAAATTACTGCAAACCACCTCCAAACCAAAAAAGGCCAGAAGAATGTCAAGAATGGTGAATGATCCCACCTCTAGGCGTCAGATGATAGAAATTGCAGATCCCGTGAAAGACCTAAATGAAGATGAAATAGCTAAAGCTAACTACAAAATAAGTCATACAGATTTAGGTCCCTACTCTGGAAGGGGATTCTTATCATGCAAATTTTTCTATGAATGCTTTGATTAAAAGAGATAAAGAGGAGAGAAAAGAAAATATAAAGCTCCAATCTTAGGTTTTGTATTTGAGTAAATTCATCCAGTCTATAGTAACACCCACCTTTGGAGATGCTCCAAGTCCAAAAATTGTAGGAGTGGATGCAAATATTGTACAACAAATTAAAAAGAATCTAAATTTTGCTAAAGTTGTTACCAAGTGGGTGGAGAAATTATCTTGTGAAATGTTCTTTCTAACAAAGGTGACTCAATGTTATACTTAGGTGCTTAACAAGAGGAAAGAGTTGGTCAATGAACTGCAGCAGATAAGTAAAGAATAAGGTAGTACTTATGTTCTTTCAAAAGAAATTTTGAAATTGGTTGGCATGGATTAACTAACTCTGCTAAAAGAAAAGTTGGCTAATGATCCCCATGAGATTGATCCATCCTGGGCTAATTCATTGGAATGGAAATTATGTATGATAATCTCATTGAACAAATCAACAAATCCCTACATAAGTATCTTGATATAATGATAGGTATTCAGAATGATTGTATTGCATTGGATATAAAACATTTTAGATGATTTTGGGGAGAATTTGCAGGATCATAAGGAGATCACAAAAGAAGCGAAAGATATGCTTTACAAAGAACTCTCAGATCCTAATAGTATCACTGGGGAGTCACTTGGTAAGATGGGCCTTATGCAAGTCTACCTCAATGGTTTCAAAAAGAGAGGTGATGATTTTCAAGAAGATATGGCAAAAATAGGTAAGACTTTGGCAAGATTCAGAACTAGGCTATAGATTACTACAACTTCGGGAATCAAAGGCATCACTACTATTATAACTAAGTATCGAGAATAAAAGTTGAGGATGAAGGCATAAGAAAAGATCGCAGAAGATCAGGACGTGGAAAGCGTTGAAGACCCTAAAGAAAGCGAAGAGGTGGTGAATTAAATTTCATTTCTTTTATGAATTTCCTGATATTTGCCTCTAAGACTTTATCAAAAACTTTATTATTATTTTAAAAATGGTTGTCTTCAAGAAACCATTCTATTTCAAAAAGATAGTTATGATGTGGACATAATAAATATGTTGTAAGGGACATAGTATGGATCTTCTTTTTGGGAAAAACTTTGATTTTCTCATTAAGTTAGATATCTCTAATATATGTTTTATTTTTAGTTTTCTTCAAAATAGAGAGAAATATATTGTGGATGTTCGAGCAAATATAGTCTTTGTCCTGTGGTGTTTGAATTATCATTCTTCCTATGTTGAATGTGTTATCACTGGTTATCTCTATTTATATTAGAGAATTAGATGTTTGGTTGCCTCATTGCTGTTAGTGTTTATCTTTGAGTGAATATGCTATGGTAATGAGAATTTAAATTATTTCTTCGTCAATTGTCATTTGAAGTCTTTGAACTTCTCTAAATTTTAGTTTATTTAGATGTGTGAGATTTCCTTCGAAGCTTTCTGGTTAAAAGCATGACCTTTTCTTGCTTTTTGGTTAAAAGTAACATCTAATTTAATTCATTGTATATCATCTGAAGGTAGCTACCACCTTTAAATTCTTTAAATAATTAGAGAGTTAGTTATAAAATATCATTGTAATTGCTTCAAATGTGGTTACATTTATCATTGTTTAGGCGAGACAATATAGAGTTGAATGACAAATCTATTAACCAATAGATTTTTTGTGACTCTACTGGGGAAAAGTTTGTAAGATATGTGTTGTGAGTTGCTTTAATGGTTATTCATAGGCATAATGCTCCAATCCTTCAGCCTAACAAGGATTAGCTTGTAGGTGATTAAGACGATATCATTATTGGCTTAAGATTGCTTGCCTGGCAACATAGAAGAGCCAACTTGTAGTATAACCAAGTTAACGAAGTGTTAGAAGAAGAAGATGAACTTGGTGAAATCATAAGAGATAATGCAAGATGTTTTAAAAATTCTCAAGAAATTATCTTTATCAAGGCTATAGTACCTGTGCCGCGGAGAGAAAGGGTATTTCCTATCCAAGCGCTTCCTAATAATAAGCGTAGAAACTAGGTGGCTAACCAAGGAAACCAGTTGAATAATCAGTGAAATCTTCCATGAGCTAATCAGTAAGTGAAGTTGGAAACTCTTTAATTTGAATTTTTTTTCATTATTTAAATCTGGCTTTAAAGAGATATACTAGAGGAGATAGGAAGAAAGGGATTTGGGATGAAGATATTGCATTATTAGAAGTTGACATCTTCTCCTCTTTCCCACTTAATCGAAAGGTTAAGTTTGTTAGTAGACCATCATCCCCTCCCCGTAGTTAAAACTCTTCAAACACTCCAGCCGCATCTTGTCAAGCTCTTCTATTGCAAGGGGTTGTCCTCCCTTTACAAGTAAATTTCCTTGTCTGCAATCCTCTTATCATGGCTCCCTCCACCTGTCCCATGGGGAGCTACAATAGGTCCACTCAACCTAGGAGCCCAACTACATGTTTTGCCTAAGGGATTAGGAAAAATCATATCTAAATTTAGAGGAGATGGAAAAGTAACTCTAGAGGAACACATGCAAGCCTTTTTTTTACTGCCTCTTCCATTCTTGTTGTACAACATGAAGATGTTACTATGAGGCTATTTGTGGAGTCTCTGACTGAAGCTGCTGCTGATTGGTTTTACCACCTTCCAAATCGCTCTATTAAGAACTGGGATACTCTAAAGATAAAGTTCAAGAATAGATTCAAATCTGCTGAGAATGAACAAGCTCTTGTCACTCAATTGGTCAGAATGAAGAAAGAAATACATGAGCCAATGAGGGAATTTGTGTCCAAATTCAATAAGTTGTACAATAGAATACCTAAGAATATGAGACCTAGAGATGAATTATTAAAATGTTTCTTTATTAATACTCTACCCCCAGATGTTAGGTTTACCATTAAAAGAGAAGGAGCGGCCGATGTGAATGCATCTCAAGAAAGAGCCATATCAATAGAAGATGACTTAATCATAGCAAGGAAATGGAAGAAGTTGTAGACTGGTAAACCCTTTTCTATGAACTCTACTGATCCAATTATACAAAGGCTAGCCAATGATATAATCACATTGAAAAGGCAAATGCCAAAGGGACACTTCTAGGCACCATACCAGGATATATCAAGAAAGGATTATGGCACTCAAGGTGGCTACAACAAAACTTTGCCTTTGACTGGACCCATGCAGAAGTTGGCTATTGAAAATGGTCCTTCTACTAGTAAGGGTAATATGATGTGTAATTTCCATTTGACTTCAAATCATGGTGGATCTACTTGTCCCAAAATGGTTTGATTTATGCAAATGCTCTCTACCAATGAACATGCCGAAGTGCCATATGTAGAAGAGCTTGCCCCATCTCATGATGCTAGTATAAACTTTTTTGAGTATGAGTCAGATGCTAATGAAAGGAATCTAGGTGTGAGGAAATCACTTCCTACACTAATCTAATGAGAAGAGATGTATGTAAATTCAACTTTAATTCTTACAACTACAACAACATAGAACATCTAACAGAGATATTGTAGCAATACACATACACACAGAAAGTAGACAGAAGAGAGAGACAATATATACGTGGGGTAAACCCTTACAGGTGAAAAACCCCACACTCCAAAACATAGCTCAAATGTATTACAGTAAATAATAACATATTACAATATAGTTTCAGAGCCAATGCTCTTTTAGGAGTCTTCGAATGTCGAATTTGGAGATATTCCGGTAGCATAACAGTACTTGTACCAAAATTATCTATCTCCCATCCAAACACATGTTTATATAGAGTTTACAAGGCAAATATGGAACCTTCTAGAGATGGGTGTCCATCTTGGACTCATGCCCCAAAACCCACGCCTAAGGACACTTGTCCAACATCCCATCACAAAGTGGGCACCGGGTCCCAAGATAGGTTACAACAGATGCTCTTATGTACCTTACAGCTGTCATAGAATCTGTCATAACTGATAGCAGTTACAGCTGTAAGAGAATCTGTCATACACTGACTAAAAATATCATATTCCTCTTACAACATGTCATAACCTCCCTTGATCACCCAAAGATGCCTTTCTCTCGTGCAAGGATACTCACCGACACTTGTCATTAATTAAAAATCATTTGAGGTTTCAGGAGCATTGCCCCTGAGCCCCCACAAGGGTGCTACCCCTTGACCCCTGTACCACAACAGGGAGTGCACTAGGGGCACTGCCCCCAAACCCCCGTTAATTATTCAAGGGGAAAATTGTGGCTGCCAAAGTCACCAAAATTTACCCTGCTGCATATACACAAGGTGCTGACTATGCCAACTCAACATGGGATAAATAAATACAATATTAGGAATTTGTAAAGGTTGAGACACCTTAATTCCCAACAGCTAAGGTAGTAGAAGATGTTTATACAAAGATCAATCCTAACTATGTAGTCTTCATGAGGGTACACCAAGCTCAAAAAGGAACAGACCCTAAAGGATAAACAAATGGTTCACCTTTCACTCCAAAGTATATTTTGTCTAGGTAAGCTACTTCTAGTTCCAACAAGCTTGAAAGTATTGTGCTAAAGAATGTATCTGTAGAGGTACCATTTGTTCATTCTCCTGATGCCATTCTTACTAGTTCATTTGATATAATTGAGTCATGTAAAAATATTAAGATCCAAATCTCCCTAGCCAAGTATCTTAGACTCAATCCATCTGAATTAGACCAATTAGTGAGATACATTAGGTAGGAACCTTCTCCATCTTAGAGTAATGCTCAAGTATCTAGTGATATCAAAACACTCATTAATGAGCAAGTTTGGTCAAATTCATATGAGAAAGATTTAGGTCAGAAGAACCCTTTTTCTAAACCAAAACCATTTTATGTATCCCTTTATATAACTGGTTTTAAACTAAGCAATTGTGTTTTTGATTCCGGTGCTTCTGACAATGTGATGTCTGCTCAAGTGGCTAGAGCCTTAGGGTTGTCTTATACTCCCTCTCATGGCAAATGTTTTTCTATGGATTGTTCACAAGTTCCAATCTTAGGACAAATAAAAGATGCTTAGGTCGCTTTAGCTACCTTCCCAAAGAAAATGTTGAAGTTGACCATCCTTGTTGTTGATATCCCTACTAGTTATGGAATACTTTTAAGTAGAAGTTTCTGTAGAGACCTAGGCAGGGAGATACAAATGGATTGGTCTCATGCCATAATACCGCTAGATGGAAAGAAAGTATCCCTCAACCTAGAGACCAAAGCTAAGTTCATAGTATTGAAGTCTGGAGATCTAAGGGAAGATATTTTATTTGTAGAAACTGGACCAGGTACTTACATGTGCACCTCCTCAGAAGAAGAATGTTCAAGCCTGATTGGCACTAAGCTAGTAAACAAGTTGTGGACATTAGAATTTGATGGAAGTTGTTCTAGTACTAGAATTTGAAAACACCAACAATACTGTAGAGTATGAAGCTCTTCTACTTGGTCTAACCCTAGCCAAAGAAAGTGGTATAAAATAATTGAGAGCTAGGGGAGATGCAGAGTTGATTGTTAAGCAGGTTAGGAAATAGTACATCGTGAAGAATGGTAGACTAAGACATTATAGAAATAGAGTTTGGGACTACATTGAAGATTTTGATGCCTTTTCTATTGAAGTAATGCCTAGGGATCTTAATACTAGGGCGGATTCACTGGCTGTATCTGCATCTTTGCTATTACCCCATGTAGAGTTTAAGGATAAATCTTATAGAATTGAAGTAGTGTATTGCCTTAGTGTTCCTGATAATGTAAATCATTGGCAAGTATTCAACAGTGATAGGAAAATTATTACTTTTCTAGAAAAAGCTAAGGCCTTTGCTAACATCTTTTTTGAAGGAAGTGATGATATAAGTAATGATGTTTTAGGAGGACATATCAATACCCCTGACAGTGAAAAGTCTGAAATTATTCAATTGAAGGGTAACAAAACACCTAAAGGGTTGGTTTCTCTAAAATATTTATTCAATAAACATGATCAGTACTTGAAGCCAAAGAATAAGGTTAGTGTTGAATCATCTACTAATTATAACTGTGTCAATATTGGCACAAATGAAGATCCCAAAATAGTATGGATAGGAAAGTGTTGCTCCCCTCAGGAAAGGGAAGACTGATTTCTTTGTTGATATAGTACAAATATGTTTTTTCATGGTGCTATGTTGATTTGAAGAAGTTCAGGAATGGAGAGATGCAACATAAAATACCATTGAAACCTGACACTGCACCTTATAAGTAGAAACAACGAACATACAATGCAAAGACAGCAGAGGCTATTTTTAATGAAATAGATAAGATGCTAAAGGCCAAGTCATCTATCCCATTCATCACTCTACATGGGTAGCAAACATAGTTCCTGTTAGGAAGAAGAATGGGGAAGTAAGGATTTGTGTTGATTTCAAGAACTTAAATCAGGGTTCATTGAAAGATAACTATCCACTGCCTGTCATGGACCACATTTTACAGACTATTGCTGGTTCTTAGATGATGTCAATGTTAGATGGTTTTTAGGTTATAATCAAATCAATCTAGCCCCAGAAGACCAACATAAGATAGATTTCACTACTCCTATTGGTGTATTCACCTACAACATGATGTCATCAATGCAGGCGCAACTTTCTAGATGGCTATGGATCTTTCATTTGGTGACCTAAAAAACTAAACCATTGTGGTGTATTTAGATGACCTAACAGTATTCTCAAAGAAAAGGACCAACCATCTTCATGATCTGGAACTCATATTACAACGTTGCAGAGAACAAGGGATCTCATTAAACCCCAAGAAGTCTATCTTTGTTGTTATAGAGGGAATTCTTTTGGGACACATCATCTCAAAAGATGGAATCAAAGTTGATCCCAAAAGAGTGAAGGCTATCATGTAATTATGGTTGCCTATAAATAAATATGGCACTAGGTCCTTCTTTGGCCAAGTGAATTTCCTAAGGAGGTTTGTACCTGAGTTTGCAGAATTAATGAGGCCTATAGCTGATATGATGAAGAATCATCTAGTCTCTAAGTGGAATAATGAAGGAAATAAAGCATTTGAAGATATAAAGGTCACCATTGCCAACGCACCAACCCTGGTACATCCTGACTTCCATAAAGATTTCATTGTGTATTATTATGCATTAGAACATACCTTATCATCTATCTTAATGCAAAAAAGAGCAAGGCATAGAGGCACCTATCTCTTTCATGAGTACCCCTCTCAAGAATTATGAACTCAAGCATTTCCCACTTGAGAAGCATACTTACGCTATTGTTGGAGCTTTAAAAAGCTTTAGATTCTATATATTCTGCACTCACATGTTGTTTTTGTCCTTGAGACCGATGTCAAAAGTATCCTCACTCAACAAGAAGTTGGATGTAATAAACGGGGGTCTTGGATAGAAAAGGTATAGGAATACAACATAGATATTAGGCCTACCAATTTGTTCAAGGGAAAAGGTTTGTGTGAACTAATTGTAGAAAATTTTCTTGTTGAAGAAGATCAATTGCCTTTAGTTCTGTTTACCAGTACAATTGATGAGTGGTTTTCAGATGTTTCATATGTTTTAACCTATGGTGATTGTCATGTACACTTATCATCCAAAGAGAAGAGGAATCTAAAGTTTAAGGCAAGTAAGTATGTTCTTTGGGAAGGAAACCTATATAAAAAAGGGGTAGATGGAACATTTCTTAGGTGTGTTGATGAAGAACAACAAAGAAAACTGTTGAAAGCTTTTCATGATGAAGCTTGTGGTGGGCATTTCTCTACCTTTGTAATAACATTTAAGATCCTACACCAATGTTTTCACTGGCCTAGCATGTTTAGAGATGCTCATGAGTGGGTATCTAAATGAGAAAAGTGTTTAAAATTTACTGGTAGGCCTCATCTTGCAGCCTTGCCTCTCATGCCTGTAGTGATCGATGAACCTTTCCAACAGTGGGGATTGGACTTTATTGGCCCTGTTAACCCTAATTCAAGTGTTGGGTACACACATATTCTCATTGCTAGTGACTATTTTACCAAATGGGTAGAAGCTATTCCAGTGAAACAGACTACCTCAGAAATTGTATGCAATTTCCTAACAGAGAACATCGTGGTAAGATTTGGCATCCCAAAGAAGATAGTTACTTATAATGCTAGTTCTTTTTCATCTTCTAAAATTACTCTCTTCTTATATGAGTATGATATTATCTTGGGCCATTCTTCTGATTATTATCCTCAGGGAAATGGGCAGGCCGAATCTAGCAACAAAAATTTGATTTCCATTGTCAAGAAATTGGTAGATGAGAATCAAAGGGGTTGGCATAATAAATTGTATGATGCTCTGTGGGCAAATAGAATCACTTATAAAAGGGTCATAAGTATGTTACCTTTTCAATTGGCATATGGTATTGATAGTACTATTCCCATCTCTTTAGATCTTTCAACTTTAGATTTATAGAAAGCCATAGAAAATAAGGAATTCCAATCTGCAATTGAAAAGAGAATCACGTATTTGAATAAGCTGGAAGAGGAGAGACAAATAGTTGTGGATAAAATAGCCAAACATCAACAAATGGTTAAAAAGGTTTTTGAAAAGAAAGCGAGACAAAGAAATTTTGTTATTGGAGAGTCCATACTTCTCTGGGATAGAAGGCGAGAACCGAAAGGTGCTCACAAAAAGTTTGATTCTCTGTGGAAAGGGCCTTTTCTAATCAAATAGGTTATTGGTGATAATTCTTTTCTGCTAGATTATCCAAATGGTATTCCTTTACCTCTTTCCTATAATGGACAAGATTTGAAAATGTTTAATTGGTAATAGTCTCAAATCATTCCCTTTGTATCATAGTTTCTTTATGTTCCATTTTGTTTTGTTGTTTTTCCTCTATTGCCCAATGAATAAGGCAACTTATGCCATGGTTTTTTGGATTCTCTACATCCCCTTTTGTCCTTGTCCCCATTTAGAGCTAGTTGTTACCCCTTATTTTTGCTTTTGGGTCTGGTCCTTTTCACAATTCATTTGCATGTGTTATCAATTATTTGTCTAAGTCCCTAAGTCTCGTGTTTCTCTTTTGTGCCTTTAAAAAATCTTAAGAGTCATGCATACTAAGGTTTTCCTAACCTAGTCACCGATCTTTTAAAGTCCGCAACCTTTGTCGCACAGTTCTGAAGTTATCAAATTTACCGACTTCTTGACCATACGCTAAGTATCCTAAGTCTTTTCTCCCATTCATTCCCTTTGTAGTCACTGACTCAGAGGTTTTTGAAACTTTGAAACCCCCGACTTGGAGTTCTAAGGTTTCAACAACTAGCGACTCTGTGACATAGAAGTTGGCGGGTCAGTTCCCAAGGCTTTTAATGACCATTAAATGATGGGTATGGCACATGAAGACAATGTCTTTTCAGAGTTTTCAGGAAGTAGGCAAATCTTGAGGTTAAGTTCTCAAGGCATGCATTTAATGACATGTCAATTCAAAATTTAAAACATGTTGTAGAGCTCATCTAGCGTACATATTTCCTCTCTCAACTACAAATTTTTCTCAAAGTAATGCAACTACCATTTCTCCTATACTCTACTATTAGTCTCTCAGTTCTTAGCTATCTCTCGCTTTGTACCCAGCAACGGGGATGAAATTCAAATATCAGGGAGCTCCCCATAATTTTGGAATTGAGAACGGCTGGTATGGGATAAGTGATACCAAGCTTGACCATATTGATTTGGAGGAGTTCTGGTCTCATCTGCAACAAGAAGATAAATCACCCATTGCAAAGAAGATATTGTAGAGTGGTCTAGCATATGCAGGAGGATTCCCTATCTCTATGCAGAGTGAAGATTTAGTTGTAGTTTGTGCAAGAAGATACATCCCTAAATCTTTTAAAATTAAAGCTAAGGATAGGACGGTGGTGGGAAAAACTGATCCAAAAAATATCACTCGTCCATTAAGGATTCCAGAAAAGCAAGAGTTTGAAGATATGTCTATGGCTATTGGGATGGATTTCTTTCAATAAAATGAGCATTGGTGCAAGAACTCTATTGCATGAAATTGGTTAAAGTCTAAAAAGGGAGATAAGTCTTAGTTGCCTCAAAAACTAAAAGAGCCCATTTTAAAGATGAAATTTTAGATGTTATTACATTGCTGCATCGTGTGGTAGGAAGTGAAAACACAAAACGCTTTTGAAGACTAGATGTGCCATTTCATTTTTTTAATATGCAGTGAAGATAAATTCATAAATTGGGCTGAAATCATTAGTTTCCACTTGAATGAGCAGTTAGTAAAATTTCAAGAGACTTTAACCTTTCACATGTGCTCATACCTGGTGTAGATTTTATCCAGTCAAGAGGTTGTTTTGGCTGGGTTGAGGCCAAATGGGTCTTTAACCCCAAGCACACCTATGTACTATTATTTTCCTCAGCTAAAGAAAGATGTGGGCATGAAGGACTACCACCATGTAAATGATGCCTTTTTGATGTTTCTAGTTAAGAAATTGGATGATAATTTTGAACTAAGAATTTTGCCTAAAGCTGCCTCTTTAATCATGGAGTTTGGAAGTTTTTACATAGAATTTGATAGGTTCACCTATCTGAGAGTGGGGGGCTATGAAAATACTCCAACAAAATTACCTAGGCAGCCTAGTGATTTTATCATCTTTTCGGAGGTCTATAAACAAATGTCTGTAGTTCATGTCAAATACTAAAATATGTGGAAGAAAGGGTACGATTTCCCTTTCAAACTATTTGTATACACCTGCAAAACTAATGATGTCACTAGAGGGGTAGAGCATGTTTTGTCTCAACTTAATTTGTATTCCTTGTTAATGAGGCCTAGCTTCGATAGCCAAAATTATGTGAAAAAGAATTTCCACGGCTCTGGTTCTTACGAGCATTGCCCAAATTTGGAAGAATTTTGGAAGGATTGTATAGATGACCGAGAGGTTCAAAGAAGGAATTGTATGAGACTCACATTGAGTCAAATTCAAGTATTTGGTCTTTCTATTTATATTCCAGATGGTGCCGAATAAAATTCTAAGATCATTGATGAAGAATATAAAACCCTAACTTCAAAACCCTGTCCCTAAATTAATTGGTTAGAGAAGGAGGTTTTGGACCTAAAAATTTGTTTTGCCAATGTCATAAAAAGAACTAAAGATTGGTTAGCTGGAAGATGGTGTGGGTGTGCTAGTTTCCCACAAGAGCAAGGAAGTTCTAAGGCCAGTGAATAGAGTCCTATGCAAAGTTTTGGTGTGCATACTTCTATAGGGAGACAAGAGGCATTACCTTCTATTTCCAATTCACAATCTAGAGGAGATGGGGAAAGCCCAGAGGAAACTCTAAAATTGAAATTGATCTGTGAATTGGATAGTCTTCCTTCCCCTACTTTGAAAAAAGAAAAATACCCAAGCCAAACTTGCACCTTTAGGTTCTGATTCTATTTTTCAACATATTGTTGATGATGGTTCATTTCCCCCATTTATGGAAATCCCTTCTTCTCCTACTGCTGATGAGGTGTCTATTTATGTTTCAGTTGATAATCAAGTTAAAATTGATTCCAATAATGTTGATACTAGTATAGTGTCATCTTGACCAATGTGGTTGAAGAAAGCTATGGACAAGAAAAGGAAATCTATGATTTGTATTTGTATTCGAGTGTATACTCTATGACTTGTATTTGTATTCGAGTGTATACTCTATGACTTTGTACTCAAGACTATGTATTCAAGTGTATATGATTTGTATTTGTATTTGAGTGTATACTCTATGAGTTGTAGTTGTATTTGAGTGTATACTCTATGACTTTGTATTTGTATTCGAGTGTATACTCTATGACTTTGTATTCAAGTATGAATATGTATTTGAGTGTATACTCTATGATTTGTATACTTCGTGACTATGTATTCGAGTGTATACTCTATGACTTTGTATTCAAATGTATACTTTATGACTTCCTGTATACATGTATTCAAGTGTATACTCCATGACTTTGTATTCAATTGTATACTTTATGGCTTCGTATATTCAAGTGTATACTCCATGACTTTGTATGTTCAAGTGTATACTACATGACTTATGTGTGTTCAAATGTATACTCCATGACTTATGTTTGTTGAAGTACAAACTTCATGACTTACTTGTATACTTCATATTCATGTAATACGTGCGTATATTTTACGTGTTACATGTATGCTTCATGCATTATGTATTACGTGCATATACTTTATGAATTACATGCATGCTTCATAATTTATGTGTTGCATGCGTGTATTGCGTGTATGCTTCATGTTTGTGTATTACGTGCATATACTTTGTACGCTTCATGCTTCGTATACTTTTTTCCATACTCCATGTATTTAGCATATAGGAGTTGTGTATGCTTCATGTATTATGCGTATTTATGCTTTGTATTTTATGTGTATACTTCATATATCACATGTACAATTCATGACTCACATATATTTGTGTGTGTATACCTCACATATTCCATGTATCTATGTATATACTTCATATCACATGTACATATGTGCATGATTCATGTCTAGCATGTATTTAGGGGTACACTTCATGTCTTATGTATCATGTATGCAACATGTATTACATATATCTATGTGTGCTCTTCAAGTCTAATAATAGTTAAGCAAGAGAAACTTGTCTCGAACATCACTAGTTACAAATTCTTGTTGTTCAAAGATATTGGGAAATACAAACACATGAATGAAAGAATGGAACAACAAATTTTAGAGAAAATAACAACAATTCTTCAAATAAATTGATTTAGGATCTTGATGATTTTAGAAGTATTCTAATTGTGATTGCTTGAGGACAAGCAATCTTGGGCGGGGCAGACTGTGATGTCCCAATATTAAGGCATTGTTTAAATTAAAGATTTAAACATCATGATGGTGAAGTTTAGTCAATTTGAATGATAGATATAATTATGTATATATTAATAAACATAATTAATATATAAATAATATTAAATAATATTATATGAATATTTTAATATAATTAAATTATAATATATATTTATTTTAATTAACAAATATGTTTTATTATATTTTTATAAATAATGAATATAAATATAAATCTTAATATTAAATTAAATATTATTATAATATATATATATATTGTATACTATATAAAGAAAGAAAGACAAAAAGAAGCGATCAAGTTTTGATATAAGGCAGTATAAGTAATAAACTCATAGCAGTGATTAATAAGAAGTGGAAAATATATAAACAGTGATTGTATATGAGGTGATTAATATTTAGAATGTAGCGACCGATATTAATGAAATACACAATGATAATAATAAAGAGGAAGTGATTCTATTATATGCAGTGATTAAGAAAGATAAAGGGGAGTGATCAACATCAATTGCAAACTAATGCCAAGAGCTGCGATTTAATAAGACATAAGCAGCAATTTTACTAATGAAGGCAGCAGACGTGACCTTTGGGAAGAGATGTTTGTTGACAATGGTTGTGTCTTTCAAATATATATTAGAATGGAGAATAAATTGGAATATGGGAGGAAAAATAAGGAATAACATCTGATTTTAAAAAGGAGTAATAAAAATATTTTGAATTAAACATCTACTTCTGATATATCTTGGAAAGGAGATAAACACATACATATCTGCATATCAAGATGTAGTAGAAGATCAGTAGAAGGGAGATTAATATAGATATAGAAGAGAAGATAATACAGATATAGAGAAGAGAAGTTCATGAAGATATAGAATACAAGAACAATGAAATAAAAGGGATATATCTTACATACACTAGAAGATTTGTATGAAGAGAATATGAAGATCATTCAAGGAGAAGTAAATAGATCTAGAATATAAAGGTATAGCAGTATATTGGGCTGCAAGGAAGGAAATCCTTAAGAGTTCTTAAGAATACAAAGGAAAGAATCACCCTCTTGGTATGATGTATATAACCCTATGTCTCTTATGATAAATGTCATGTGATAAATAATGACAAAGGCATATAATTGAAAGGTTATCATTAGTATCATAGTCATTGTGAAAATTTCTATGAAATATAGATTATATTCACAACACATTTAGTATGTTCAAACTCAATGCATATTTATTTCTATTGCCCCCAACTTGTGAGTGGCGTAGTGTTGTTAGGGAGAGGTGAAGTAAATCTATCCATTGAGTTTGTGTAATTGCACCCTAGATAAGTAAATCCCCATCCATGTTTGAGGATTAATAGAGAAATAATGATTGAGACTTGAACATGGCCAATACAGAATATGCTATGAATAAATGTGATCATTTGGTATGTTGAAGTATATCAATGTATGTTCGAGTTAATACTTAGTTATTTCTATTACCTACAACCTTAGGAGAGGTGAGGTGTTGTTAGGGAGAAGTGGAGTAAATCCAATATGTGAGGTGGTGTCATCGTGCCCTAGACAAGTAAAGTTTTTACGGAGAGGTGAAGTAAATCCATCGATGAGGTGGTGTCATCGTGCCCTAGACAAGTAAATACCCATCGAAGGTTAAGGATTAGAAATGAAGTAGGGATTAAGTCTTGAACATAATCGATACTAAATTGTGTGATGAACTAAACTAAATGCGTATTATGCTATGATGAGTTGATCTCATTATTTATGTTATGTAGTATTGTTCTCATTATTGATTATGCTACTATAGATGAGTTTAATATGAATAATAGATGAATTCAATATGAATGATGCAATGAACTAAATATTATCTTAGTTTATTAATCTTTAATATTTCTAATGTCCCTTTCTAGTGATATTATTGTATGCAAGTGAAGAAAGTAGGAATATCCTAAAGGGGACATTACATCATGATCAAAAGAATAGTGTCAAGGAACCACCTCATCTGAAGGGAGAAGTGATGTAGAAGGGTTTGCAAGTGGCTATTAAAGGGTTAAATTTAGTTTTGGCCTAGAATTGGGTGGGTTTGGATAAAATTAATTTTTTGTTGGCAAATACTTATCAATTGATAAACAGTTAAAATTGGGGACTCAAAACTTGGAAAATAGCATAAGCTATAAGGCAACCTGAATCGCCACATTTAAAAAAATATATATTTTAGTCCTCATTAAATCACAAGAACATTTATTCTATTAAACTTTTAAACAAAATTTATTTTCCATAGTATTTGATACATCATTAGACCAGATTCCCCTAAATTTAATAAGTTCTAGTAGAATTCCAAATTAATTCACCAATAATATACATTATTATTGGTAATTTTAGGTCCATATCACCAATCTTTAGTCACCACCATTAGTTTTATCTATAATCTAATGATTGTCATGATATTATGTGGGTTAAAATGTTGCCATGGAGATCTAATGGTCATCGAGCCTAAAATTACATTTAAATATTGATCTCCATTGAGATCAATGTACTTGCAAAGATTGAATGCTCATCAGACTCAAAATTATATTTGGATTGTTGATCTCCGCTTGGATCAGTGGTTGAAATGCAATTTTGGGCCTGATGTGCATTGGACCTTTGCAAGTACATTTTATCCTACAAAATACAATGGAAACCATAAGTAGATTATAGATAAAATCAATGGTTGTGACTAAAGAGTAAAGATTATAGACAAAATCCATAGTTCAAAAGGAATTTCAGGTTGAAAATGTAATTTTAGTTATAAGATTAGAGCTATTTTTCTTAATATGGTGTTGATTTAAATATTTAATCCATGTGAGATCTAATGATTTCTTGATAGTACATTTATGCTTGGTGTTGGGGCTGTTCCCCTTAACTCCATCTATACCATGATAGGAGCACATCAAGGTCACTACCCCCAAACCCTGCAAGAAGGAGTTCTCCCTTGAACCTATGAGGGGGTCCTGTCTCCACAGCCCCAACAAGGGTCACCACCCCTTGACCCCATGAGGGGGTACTGCTCCCTTGACCCCGCAAGGCATGCTACCCCCTCGACTCTTGTAAGAAGAACTACCCTTTAAACCCATCAATCATTGCCACCCCAAAGCCCCTGCTTTTCCATAGGAATTTAATTTTTTTTAAAAGGAATGATTTGTTGCAAGTATGTAAATAATCAGTGTTGTCATTGATGTGAATTTCTTTGGTTAAATGGGATAAGGTCTACCTACCTAAGTCTCATGGTGGGATTAACATTAGAACAATTCACAATATGAATAAGGCTCTGCTGTCAAAGATTGTTTAGAACTTCTTAAATAGAAATATAGACTGGGGTATCATTATTAAGGCCAAGTACTTAAGGGATACTAATAGATACTCTTTCCTTAATTAGGAGGGCCTTCCTCAAGTATTTTTTATTTGGAATAAAATTATAAAAGACAAAAGTCTTGTTAATAAGGGTATCAAATGGAAACTTGGTGATGGATTGCTTATAAATTTTTGGGAAGATCCTTGGTTGGCTGATGCGCCTCTTTCTAAACAGATGGGTAATGAAGCTATTAGTGTTCTTGCTAAACAATCTTTTGGCAACAAAGTTAGTCACTACATTCATCAATATCATGGTGTTAGAATTTGGAAAAATCTTCCAGAATGTTGTAATAATAATCTAAATCTCCTCCACAGGGCTAATAAAATACAAATTATTCTAAATACCAAGTTTCCTTTTTTCTCTAGAAGTGATCAATTTTTTTGGTCTGCTGACAGGAAGGGGTTTTTTTTAGTTAAATATGCTTACCATTTGCTGATCGAGGAACCCAAAGATGATGTCTGGAGGAAGGTCTGGAATTGTAAACTCCTTCCTAAGGTTAACTTTTTTTGGTGGACTGCTATTCATAATAAAATTCTGACATAGGACAATCTTCAACGAAGGGGTATGCAATTGGTTAACATATGTGTTTTGTGTTTGAAAGAGGAAGAATATGTCTACCATGTTATCCTGCATTGTGAATTTGTAACTAAGATATGGAGTAAAATCTTTCTGAATTTTGGGTTACAATGGGTCTGCAACAAAGAAATAAAAGATCTCATTCTTAATTGGATTCCTCCTCTAATCCATCCTTGGTTAGTTGAATTATGGACTCAAACCCTTCCTTTCATTTCTTGGTTCCTCTAGAAAGAAAGAAATAATAGAATTTTTAGAGAAACTGTTAGAAATGCTTCATAGGTTTTCAATTATTTTTCTAAAGCTCTCTTGGACAATGTGTCAAATTCAAACATCAAAATTGCTGATAAACCTCTTACTCAGCATGAAGTCCTTGTGGCTTCTAACTAGGGGATTAGAAATCAAATTCCTACTTTTGATGATTCTAAACACATTAAAAGACTTAACACCATTTGGACTCCCCCTAATAAAGGTTGATCCAAATTAAATTTTGATGGAGCTGCTAAGTCGAACAGTAAGGCTAGTGCTAGAGGAGTTATAAGGAATGACAAAGGAGCTCTTATTGCTACTTATGCTAGAGGAATTGGTAACCAAACTAATAATTTTGCTGAAGCTTCTGCTCTTTAATGGGGTCTTAAGTTGGCCATTTCTCTTGGCATCCATCAGCTTCATGTTCACGGTGATTCAAAAATTATCATTGAGGTTGTTACTAAAGTTTCAGAGTGTGGATGACAACTTAAGGATATAGTGCTTGATATTCAAACTCTCTCTCAAGCTATTCCTGTCATTTCTTTCTCTCACATTTATAGGGAGGGCAACACTGTTGCTAATAGCTTGGCTAATTTAGGCCAACACTTTCAAAATTAGTGATGTTGGTACCAACTTCATAATATCCCATGTCAGATTCAGGATATCATAAAAAAAGAACAAATACTTATATGATGATTACTCATCATTTCACCTGACTTACCTACATGGCCAGTTCTTTAATTTAGGGCATGCTGATTAGATACTCTAATAATAATGGGAGTGAGCCTAGACAGTCGTGTATGCATGTGAAAGATAGCTGATTAGTTTGGAAGGATTATATTAGGAACTTGGGTTATCATTTTACTGATTGCCATAATTTTGATCGTGTCTTCTTTATTGTCGTTTATACTCATTGCACCGTGTTCAAAGTCTCTTGATTTTCTCATAGTATTGATAGAAGTTTCCTGGAATACAATTCTATCTACTCCTTTCCCAGGCTCATTCAGCTTCACTGGTTTTCATCATGGGTGGCGACAGAATTCGAACTGAACCCATTAACTGTAGAGAATTTAGAGAGAATGCCTTGGTCTAGCATTACTGTAAGGAAGGAGGCGTCACCCCTTTCTTTGAATGTTTGAATGGACATGATGAAAATCTATCTATTTAATTTGCTCAGTCTTGGGATAACTACAAGGTACAAATTGGGAATGTCAGATTTGTGGTCTCTGAGAATGACATTGCTATGGCTACAGGTCTCTCTCCAAAGGGAACAAAGATGTAGAAAAAGTCTATGGTTTCAGATGTTCAGAATCAAAAATTGTTTCTTGGCAAAGGAGAGGAGTTGGTGCCTTACCAAGGTGGTTTTGAAAGAGCTCGTCTTCCTGAACCATTGGCTGACATGTGTTATATGGTGATGAAGTATTTCACCCTTGAGGGTTGTTTCACTAGGTTCTATCACTACCATCTCCCTTTATTGAATCATTTTAGAAGGAATGCCACAATTAGTTTCCCTTTCTACTTGCTTTCTTCTCTTGAACACTCTCTGCAACATGTTAAAAAGACTTTGCTGAAGAAATCTGATGAAAATCCTATTCCTTTACACCAAGGGCTCATTCATCATTTATACCAGTTTCACTTAGTCCTATCTCCTCCTCCTTCTCTTCAGCCCTCTAATTAGGATACCCCTGCCTCTGTGAAATCAAGTCTTTCTACTCCTAGTCAACTCCTTATTAGTGATCCTTTCTTAGGTATTTCTAAGTCTTCGACCAAGAGTGTTCAAAACCCTCCCTCTAGATTTAAATTGAAAACTCAAAGACGTCTCTCAAATGTGGACATGGAGGCTAATATTTTGAAGGATGATATTGGGGTTTCTGGGACCCAAATTGAGCAGAGTCAGGGTGGGGAGGGACCCTTAAGGAACCTCAAAAAAGTTAAAATGGAGGGTAAATTTTCTATCATTAGGCGGTCAGGTAGAATTGTTGGAAAACAGACTCCTAAACTGAAACTGATTAACTATTTTGAAAGCAATTCAAAAGCCTCTACCCATGAGGAGGAAGATCCCAAGACTATTGTTCATGAAATTGCTATTGAATATTCTGGTGGTGAAGAAGACATTGATGGGAAGGGCATTCCTATGGAGGTCTTTGAAACTAAGGATAATGTTGGGGTTCAGAATTCTATCCCCATTGGTGACTGTGTTGATGTTGGTGATATAACTACCTAGGCAAAAATGACTGATATTGATGAGGACATTGGGAAATATATCTACTATGTTCCCACTTCTATTTTTGTTGATCCTAATAATACTACTCAAGATGGTAGGGAAGTAGACAATACTAAGGAAATTAATGATGCTGATGATCTATCTCAACTTAAGGAATGGGTGGAGTTCCTAGAACATAAGGTCTCTTCTCTTGGTAATTTCATTTCTAACATGTTATGTAAGACTGCTATGGACAATCTCTCTCTTCTTCAGGAGCAGAAGACTCTCATTCATGGAGCTGATAATGATAGGGTTAAAGAACTAGACAAAATGCTGGAGTTTCTTCTGAAGGGAGAGAAAGACATCTCTTCCTAATTTTTCTTTTCTTTCTGTTTGCTAGATTTTTATTGTCTATCAACTGTATGTAAGTTGTCGGTGGTTTTTTTGGCTCTTTTTGTTTTCTGAGCCTTTTATGCCCTTCTTGGGTTCTATTTTGTAATATGGGATCAACCCCTAGTTTTCTGCCTTATAATATCAAAAACATATCCTTATTTCCATTGGTGTCAATTGTATCTTATTTTATTACTTGTTTAAAAGACTTGTATGTTGAGGATATTGAGAAAATTAGCCTCTCTGGAAGAAATAAGTGAGTTACAGAGAAGTGCAGTACAGACCTTGAGTTGTATGCTGAAGAATAGTCTGATAAACTACTCCACATTTATTTCTACTTGAAGATCATGGTCTGTTGATTGGAGGTAAGTTAGAGGTATGACTAAGGATGCTACATTCCAAGTTTGAGCCCTTCGCATGAAGATCTAAGTGATTGTGTTCACCAGAGTGAAACCTACTTTTTCTGTAAGTTCAGTTGGGATAGGGAGAAAGTATTATGCTTTGTATTCCTCTGCAATAAAGTATTTTGTTCTACGGTTCTAGAAGGAATTCTGGGATGATTATAAGTGCCTACAGTTGTAATGGTTCATGGTTTGGTGGTCCACAAGCTATCTTTCCTGTATGATAGTTGAAGACAGTGAAGTTCATGTGTTCTGATGAGAAGATTTCTATGGATAAAATGGTTAAGGTTCATGTGGTTGCTCTTGATGATTATAACATGCTTGTGGATGTATCCTAATCATGTTCCTATTTTGATATTGGTCTGTGTTAAGGATTTGAGATCGTGTTCGAAGATTGTTTCCAGATAGTGTAATGTGTAACCAGTTCTGGCTGACCTGGTTAATCCCAGTGATTATGGAGATCTCTGGAAGATTGTGGAAGTGTGTTGTGGAGTGGAAGATTGTGTTTGAGTCCCAACTAAAGCATCGCATGATCCACATTTCATTTCCTTTGCATAATATTGTAATAGGTCAGGACCTATTTTGTAAATGTTTGTAATGTTGACCTTGGAGATTGTTCCAATGGTTAATGATTGTGATGCCGACCTTGATGATCATTTAAAGGTTGATGAAGTGTATAAATACTTGTAGTTGAGTTGTGGAAAATGTGTCCTTGAGTGAAAATAGAAAGATTATAAGAAAGGTCCAAATGGCAGAGCAGAGAAGAGGCAGAGCTGAGAAGAGGCGTTGCAGAGTAGAGGCAGAGCGGAGTAGATGAATTATTGTACTTCAATCACAGACATGAAAAGGTGTTAATCATTGTAGTGATTCATGCAGTGAACCTCCAGTAGGGTTTAACATCCCTTATTGTAATCTTACTAGGTTTAGGGTTGAGGCAATGAGCCTGCTACACCTAGTTGTTCTTCATGGCAGTGAGCTAGTATGTTTAGGCCCGTGGAGTGACCAAGCCTGAACATCATTATTTCAAGATTGCAATATATATTGAGAGCTAATCCTCTCCATGGTTTTTCCCACCTTGGGGTTTTCCACATAAAATCTAGTGTCTCTTGTGTTTGATGTTGTATCTATGGTCAAGTTTCTGATTTCATGCACTCATTGTTAAATCATAATAATTGTGGATAAGTGATGAATGTTTAATTGCAGAAAGTGTTTAAGTTTTTGGGACAACTAATTCACCCCGCCTCTTAGTTGTCTAACACATATCAACAATTGGTATCAGAGCCAAGTTCCTCTAAAGAAAGTTTAATAGCTTGAGGAAGATCCAAAATGTCTTACAAGAAGGAAGTGCCACATTGTGATGGAAAGAATTATGTTCTCTGGAAGGCTCAGATGAAAAGCCATCTTCTTTGTCTTGGTTACAAAGTATGGAAAGCTGTAGAAATAGAATACACCACACCTCAAAATAGTCTGACAATTGAGGATGAAATCAAATAATATGAGATAGATGTCGAGGAAAAGAATGCTCTGCTAAGCTCATTAACTGACTTAATATTTATGAAAGTTGTGAATCTTGAAACTGCAAATAAGGTATGGGAAAAGTTGAAAAATTTGTATGAAGGAGATGATTCTATGAACGAAGCCAAGTTACAAAGTCTAAAAGTGAAATATGAAAGTTTGAAGATGAATGATGATGTAAACATATCATCCTTTATTCAAAGAGTTGATGAACTTGTTATAGGGATAAAAGACATAGGTCAGTTTGCTTCCAGATGTCCTGAAAGGATTGAAAGAAATAGAAGAAGATATGAGAACAGGCCTAGGACCCAAAAGAAGTGTTATTATGTTGATGATTTTGATGATGATGAAGGAGTATCAGATAATGGTGAACTAGATAATGCTAGTTCCTCTGTAAATGAATGCTTATTTATTTCTATTAAGGAAGATCCCGTGTCTACTAATTCTACTAGTTGTGTGAAGGAAGAAAACCTAGTGGAAAGTGCTTTGGCTACTTAGGTCATTAAGGAAAAGGATGAATGGGTTATTGATAGTGGCTACTGTCACCACATGAATGGTGACAAAAGTAAGTTTGTGAGTTTGGAAAGATATGATCATGGACTGGTGAGGTTTGGAGATGATACAAGTGATAAGATTTGTGGGAAATGATCTATTTCTTTTGATGGCAAGAATAATACTGAAGATGTCTTATATGTGAAAGGATTAAAGCACAATCTTTTGAGTGTGGGTCAGATGTGTGACAAGGGCTATAATTTAAGCTTCAAGGATAGTGGATGCAAGATTAGAGAAAGCTTTGGAACAGTCATTACAATTGGTAAGAAGACTAGAGGTAATATCTATCACTTGAAAGGAACTGATAATTATTGTTTGTTGACTCAGACTAATGAGAGTTGGTTATGGCGTAGAAGGTTGTGTCACATTAATTTTGATGGAGAACATGGAATAAAGAGATAGCTATTTGTGCCCAAAACTGCACAACAAAATGGAGTTGTTGAAAGGAAAAATAGAATAGTTAAAGAAGCTTCTAGAACCATGATGAAGGAAGCTCATCTTCCAGAAGCATATTGGAGAGAGGCAATTCACACCACTGTATATATCCTAAACAGATTTCAAGTAAAAGATAATAGTTCAAAGACACCTTATGAATTGTGGCATGGTAGAGTTCCTACTGTGAAATATTTCAAAGTTTTTGGTAGCAAATGTTATATCAAAATAGAAGAAGATTTAGGCAAGTTTGATGCTAGATGTGATGAAGGAATCTTCCTTGGTTACTCCACCAAGAGCAAGGCCTATTGGTGCTATAATAAGAGGCTGAATAAGATCATTGAAATTGCAAATGTTAAAGTTGATGGATGTAAGGAAAGGTCTTCAAAATCAAGTGAATATGAGTTAGATGATCCAGATGTTTCAAAAGTGGTGAAACATGAAGACAACCTAGATGAAGAAGAACAATCTTTGGTAAATGCTACCAAAACTCCAAGATATGTAAGAATCAGTCATTCTGAAGAACAAATCATAGGAGATAAAAGAAAAGGGATCTTAACTAGAAAAAAAGTTGCAGAGGAACAAGTAAATTTCTGTCTAATTTCTAAGATTGAACCTGAAACTATGGATAAGGCTTGAAAAGATGAAAATTAGAAATAGGCTATGGAAGAGGAATTGATGGAGATAGAGAAGAATCAGACTTGGGATCTTGTTCTCGAACCAGCAGACAAGAATGTCATTGGTACAAAGTGGATCTTTAGAAACAAGATGAATGAGAATGGTGAAGTGGTAAGAAACAAAGCAAGGTTGGTATGAAAAGGATACACTCAAGTTGAAGGAATACAATTTGAAGAAACTTTTGCTCTAGTGGCTAGGATTGAAGCAATAAGGATGTTTTTAGCTTTTGTAGCATACAAAGATTTCAGGGTTTATCAAATGGATATGAAGTTTGTATTCTTAAATGGAGAGTTGGAAGAGGAAGTCTATATCGAACAATCGAAAGGATTTCAATCATCAAATTAGGGTGACATGGTATGCAGATTGAAGAAAGCTTTGTATGGATTAAAATAAGCTCCTAGGGTATGGTATGCTTGGTTGGACAGATACTTGATATAGATAGGGTTTAGTAAAGGTACTATAGATAGAAATCTCTACTTCAAGATCAACAATGAACAAACATTGATTGTTGCAGTTTTTGTTGATGACATTATTTTTGGAGGCAATGAAGTATGTCTTGTGGAAAGATTTTGAGTAGAACCCAAGGAATCACATGTCATAATAGTAAAGAGAATTCTGAGGTATTTAAAAGGTACAATGGATCATGGTTTATGGTACCCTAAGGATAGTGACTTTACTCTCAGTGTATATACTTATGTAGATTGGGCTAGAGATGTGGATGACAGAAAAAGTACAAGTGGAGATGCATTCTTCTTGGGAAAAAGATTAGTATCTTAGTTGAGCAAGAAACAAGATTCAATATCCCTGTCTACTACAAAAGAAGAATACATCGTAGCAGCATGTAGTTGCACTCAAGTGTTATGGATGAAGTAGACTTTGAAGGACATAAAAATTGTGTATGAAGATCCCATTGGAAACTTTTGTGATAACATAAGTGCCATAAACATATCAAAGAATCCAGTAATGCATTCAACAATAAAGCACATATCCATCAGGTATCATTTTCTAAGAGAAAAGGTGACAGAGAATGAAGTCAAGTTGGAGTATGTTTCTACCAAGGATCAGATTGCAAACATTTTTTATCAAGCCTCTACCTAAGGATACTTTTGAGTATCTCAGAGAAAAGGTAGGGGTTATCACCCCTCCTACTCTAAACTAAGATGCACAATAGTGCATTAGTCTGGAGGTGCTCAGAGGTCTGGATTGTTGCTTTCTAGGTACTACTTGTCATAGGGAGTATTCAGAGAATTTAGAAGAGAGATTAGATCAAATCAAAAGAGTGCAAGTATGTGCCCTTTGCCATTGATGTCAAAGGGGGAGAGAAGTCATGTGAAAAACTTAGAGTGAAGATGTGTAAGAGAAAGGGAGAGAATTTTGGAGAAAGAAAGAGTGTAGGTGTGTAAAGAGTGTTAGGGGTAGGGAAGATCAAAGCAACAAACACTAGCCATTATATGCAGATTAAATAACCCAAATATAACAATGATGAATAACACAAAAGAGATCAACATAGAAATTTAATGTGGTTCACCCAATATAGGCTGCATCCATAGAAACTCAGTCATCCAATGATTTTATTATCCAGTGCAAAACATATTACAATGTCACAAATACATCATTGTACCATACATCCCAACCACTTATAAAAAACTTTTAGGAAGCTTCTAGAATTAGGGTTTTGCAATGTCATTTTTCTTTTGTTGGTTAACAAAAATTAACAACTAACTCCGATCATGCAAAAAAGAGGGAAATTTTCTTTTTGGGGACTACACCCCTAAACCCTGGTGAGGATACATAACTTGTGTATAGTACTTGCATGATTAGTCGCCACATACCAACAATCTCCCACTTGGAGACTAATCAGGCTTCACACCAAACAATTTTCTAAGAGAAAAGGTGACAGAGAATGAAGTCAAGTTTGAGTATGTTTCTACCAAGGATCAGATTGCAAACATTTTTACCAAGCCTCTACCTAAGGATACTTTTGAGTATCTTAGAGAAAAGTTAGGGGTTATCACCCCTCCTACTCTAAACTAAGATGCAAAATAGTACATCTTAGTTTAGAGTAGGAGGGATGATAACCCCTAAGATGCAAAATAGTGGATGAGTCTGGAAGTACTCAGAGGTTCGGATTGTTGTTTTTTAGGGATACTTCTTAGGCGGAGTAGTCAGAGAGTTCAGAAGAGAGATTAGATCATAGCAGAAGAGTGCAAGTATGTGCCCTTTGCCATTTATGTCAAAGGGGGAGAGAATTCATGTGAAAAACTTAGAGTGAAGATGTGTAAGAGAAAGGAGGAGAATTTTGGAGAAAGAAAGAGTGTAGGTGTGTAAAGAGAAAGAAGGAGAATCTTGGCTTGATGGCTATTGCAAGTTTTCACATCATATGTTGCCATCAATGACAAAGGGGGAGATTCTTGCAAGTATGTGCCTAATCAGTGTTGTCATTGGGGTCAACTATATCTTATTCTATTACTTGTTTAGAAGACTTGTATGTTGAGGATATTGAGAAAATTAGCCTCTAGAAGAAACAAGTGAGTTACAGAGAAGTGCAGTATAGACAGTGAGTTGTATGCTAAAGAACAGTTCGGTAAACTACTCCACATTTATTTCTTCTTGAAGATCATAGTCTATGGATTGGAAGTAAGTTAGAGGTATGACTAAGGATGCTACATTCCAGGTTTGAACCTTCCGCATGAAGATCTGAGTGAGTTGTGTTCACCAGAGTGAAACATGCTTTTTCTGTAAGTTCAGTTGGGACAAGGAGAAAGTATTATGCTCTGCATTCCTACGCAATAAAGTATTTTTCTCTGTAGTACTAGAAGGAAGTATGGGATGATCATAAGTGCCTACAGTTGCAATGGTTTGTGGTTTGGTTGTCCACAAGCTATCTTTCCTTTATGACAGTTGAAGACAGTGAAGTTCATGTGTTCTCGTGAGAATATTCCTATGGATAAACTAGTTAAGGTTTGTGCAGTTGCTCCTAATGATTATAACATGCTTGTGGATGTATCCTAATCACATTCCTATCTTGATTTTGGTCCGCATTAAGGATTTGAGATCGTGTTTGAAGATTGTTCCCAGATAGTGTAACGTGTAACTAGTTTTGGCCAACCTGGTTAATCCCAGTGATTGTAGAGATCTCTGGAAGATTGTGGAAGCATGTTGTGGCATGGAAGATCATGTTTGAGTCCCAACTAAAGCATGGTTTGATCCACATTTCATTTCCTTTCTATAATATTGTAATAGGTCAGGGCCTATTTTGTAAACGTTTGTAATGCCGACCTTGGAGATTGTTCCAATGGTTGATGATTGTGATGTTGACCTTGATGATCATTCCAAGGTTGATGAAGTGTATAAATACTTGTAGTTGAGTCCTAGAAAAGGTGTCCTTGACTGAAAATGGAAAGATTATAAGAAAGGTCCAAAAGGTAGAGCAGAGAAGAGGCAGAGCTGCGAAGAAGCAGAGAGGTGCAGAGGAATTATTGTAATTCAATCATAGACATAAAAAGGTGTTGATTATGGCAGTGATTCTGGTAATGAGCCTCTAGTAGGTTTTAATATCCCTTAGGGTTTAACAACCCTTATTGTAATCTTGCTAGGTTTAGGGTTGAGGCAGTGAGCCTGCTAGACCTAGTTGTTTTTCATGGCAGTGAGCCAGTATGTTTAGGCCCATGGAGTGACCAAGCCTAAACATCATTATTTCAAGATTGTAATATATATTGAGAGCTAATCCTCTCCGTTCTTTTTCCCCACCTTGGGGTTTTCCATGTAAAATCTGGTCTCTTGTGTTTGATGTTGTATCTATGGTTAAGTTTCTGATTTCATGCACTCATTGTTAAATCATAATAATTGTGGATAAGTGATGAATGTTTAATTACAAAAAGTGTTTAATTTTTTGGGAGAATTGATTCACCCCCCCTTAGTTGTTTGGTACATATCAACAGGATTTTACATGGTAATTAATGCATTTGTCTATTATTTGTCAAGATTCACTAGGATTTTTTACAATTTCTACCAATGTAAAAATTAACCAATAAAATTCATACTTTTTTGAAAAAAAAGAAATATTAACCAAAAAAATTAATATTTTTTTGAAGAAAGAGAAATATTCAACAACAGAATTTGTTATTTTTGTCCAAAAAATTTGTAGATTTGCTAAGATTTTATATCTTTTTTAGAGGTAATTTCTTAAAGTTACCACTAGTTGGATAATGTTCAACTTTCCTTTTATTAGGTTGGGAAGGAAGCATGATGATGTCAAGTGTATAAGGTTTAAAGTCTAAAAAATGGATGATAATGGTGAGTAAGTGAAAGAAGGGAATCAAAGACAAAATCTAGAATCACTTGAACATTACATAAATTTAAGGGCTCAAAATATGGGAAACGTGTTGGAAGGTGGGGAATGAGTGGAGCAAAAGAGGATGAGGTAAGAAATACTTCATTTCTTTTATATTCTTCATGATATGGTGGTTCATGAGGATCTTAGGATGGAGAGCAAGTTATTTTTGTTTAGGCTTAGTGGGAAGTTTTGTGTAGCATTTTTGAGATCTACAGGATCTTGTAGGTTTGATTTTAGAGTTTGATGGAGAAGGCTCTCACACCTTTTTTTCCCTTGTATTTGTTTTTACAAAGGTTGTAGAGGTGTACAAGAAGGCAGTGGAGGTGGAAAAATAGAATCAAGTGAAGTAGATGATGGAGAAGATACCTATGTGGTATGTGGTTTAGAAGAAATAACAAAAGAAATGAACTTCTAAAGAGCATATTTTTATATAAATGGAGGATCAGATCATAATGAGGTTCTAGTCATCTTGAAGGGGAGGGACATAAGTAATTTGTAAAAAAATAAACCCAAGTTGGGAAGAAACTACTATTTTCTATGACAAATGGTCATAATAATAATATTATAGAGAAATAATAGACACTAACGAAGAATGGAAGTAACAGCAAGCATTGTTGGGAGCCATGAATGGCCCAAAAGAGTGAAATAGAAATAAATGGTGGGAATAATGTAATTTAGAACATCCAAGTACTTTAGCTTAACCTAGGAACTATAGAAGCAAGGGTGGGAATGGAAATCTTAGTTTGTGTACATAAGAAAACATTTGATGGATGATATGAATCATAGTGAATCGTATTAACTAATAGGACCTTCTCTATAACAATGTTAGTAGTGCTTATAGGGTCGACCATAATACCATTGATAATTTTTTGGTTAACACAAGTACGAACATATAGAGGGCCCTCATAAGCATCATTAGTGATTGTTATAGAGTAAAATGTGTACACTAGCATTTTATACATAGTTTACCACCTAGTTGGACCTAAATTGTTGCCTTTGTTAATCAAGACCTATTTTAACACCTTTTTGAGAATAAAATGATAAAATCTCAATCCTGATGAATAAACCTAATGGAATCAACTTAGGACTAGACTATGCTCACTACTTTTGACACTCTCCAGAGTTTGTGGGGGTAATGGCCCAAGGCACAGACCTAAGCACCCTAGTCCTAGTTGGTATCTTTAGCCCCTGTTTTGTAGTGTCAGCTTGGGTTATTTCCTTTGTTTGTATTTGTCAGCCTAATTGTGTTTTATTTGTCATAGGTGAGGGGGAATGCATATATAAAAGAGTTTTGTATTTTATTTTACACCTAGATGACGGTTGCTAAGTTGCCTAATACGAAATTGGAGTTTTCTCTCATGTGTTGATCTTCTATGCTTGAAGGTGCTATCTACATGTGAATGCTATTGAAGTTTGTTTATAGGTCTTGAAGGGAGCTTAAAGCCTTCTTCATCATTCTCCTTTGTTGGTGTAATATCTTTAGTCATCTTCATCAACTAAAGTTATATCTCTTGTGTTAATCATCATCATTTTCATTCATATTTCTATCATATATTATAGATCTGGCCTCTGCCCTCCTAGGGCATGCACTCTTGGATCTAATCATCATTGTAGTAGAGGTGGAAACACTAACACAAGGTTTGATTGAGGCAAGCCCTTATACACATCACAACATTTTCCTCTTTCCTTCTGTGTAGGTCAGAGAAACGGGATTCTAGAGCTGATTTCTGAAAAGAAGACAGAAGTTAGAGATACAGGTCTAGTGAGACTTAGAAGTTCTAGAATATCACTAATTTGGGTCTAGGGTGCCCAAGAGCCCTAGTCCTTGACATTTTTTCTCTTAGATCAAGGTTCCAATCTACTTCCTAATCTATATTGTGCTTTTGGTTTTTTATTTTTGTCTATTAGTTATAATCTGATCTTTGTAAACTAGGATTTGGTCATTTTCTCTAGCTTGCTTGCTTGATCTTGGTTGGATTTGGTTGACTCTTCTTTATAGAACAAAAGGGTAGAACCCTTGTATTTTAGCTCTCCTTCTTGGGTAGAAGCCAAGCTTGGTTTGTGTCCTAATGTTTATGGAAGAGGGTTTGGACCTAGTTTAACCTCTTAGGCTAGATAACTAATTTCCATATAATATGTTGGCATGAACATATCATTTCTTGCACTTTTTCATCCTTCTTCTTTCATATCTGAGTTGTTTATCACTCTATATATGATTGGGAGTGAGCTCGATAATTATTTTGCATACATACATAGTTAAAATTTCCATTGTTTAAAAACTAGGGTTTGTAAACACCTTGCATTTCTTGAAAATATAGCTAGTTTTGAGCCTAGGATTATAGATTTGTGAGTTGTTTTAGATCTTGTTGCATTGTTCATTTTTTTAAAACATTGCATTTCTTGTACCTTATCATTCTTTCCATTCAAAACATTACTGCATCCTTGCATTTGAAATTTGGAAAAGAAAAACTTCATTTCTAGATTTGAAAAAAGATCATAGCCCTCACTTTGTTTGCATCTCATAAGGATAGATCATCATCACATAATTTGAATTTTTTATTTTTGCATTAGATCTGATTAGTATTACAATAGTTAATCATTTCATAGTCTTACATTGTGCATTTAAATCCTTCTCATTGTTAGAAATTGTCAAAAAGTTGCATTTTGTGAAACCTAGTTAATGTTGCAATCTAGAGTTTGTGATTGATAGTTTAATTTCAGATTTTACTACTATCATTTCTATTTCAAATCTGATTTTTCATTGTTCTATAGTACTACAATTGTCATCTTGCATTGAAAGTTAAAGATAGGAACAATCTTAAATTGTTACATTTTAGAAAGAGCATTGAAATCTGAGTTTCATTTTACAATTAGCATTATTGATATTTAAGTGGATTTGAGTACAAGTGAATTGGATCAAGGGTATATTATGTGCATTATGTTTGTTTATATTTAAAAAAACATTAATTCACTTTAAAAAAACTCAAATAATTCTTTTTCTTCATCATTCATTTCTTCTATTGGTGCATCTTGTGTGTTACTAAAGCTTGTAGATGCTTTATGAGCTTTGTAACTCAATGTACCAAATCTAACATTCTTGTGTGAAGAAGTCATTGAATTATGGGTTCTAATGCTTTTGCATAATGATGATACCAATACATTATAACCCCAAGTTCCTACTCTTATCACACAAGAAGGTCCATCCCTTCTTCCTGATATCCCTACTTCACATCTTCCTGAAGCATCAAAATTCCATGAATCCATCAACATTGATGACCAACTGTCTCATGTTCCTGAAGCTCAAATTCAGAGATTAGACATGGAGTTGTCTAATTTCTAGAAAAATGTAAGCTTGGAACACATACCTGAGGATGCCATCCCTATTGTTGAGAGTCTATGAAGTCTTTTGCTTGAAGGTCAAGAAGGATTTGAAGTCTTGATGGCCATGCTCATATAGTGCAGAACAACATTATATCTACATCTAGTTGCATTGAAATAATCACCAATGTAACTTCTTCTAATAAAATAGGGACTCAAGTGTCGACACCCATAACTACACTCCCTATTCCTACTTATACTTCTACTATTCTCACCACTACTACACAACCAAGTAATAACACTACCACATGTGTTGGGTTATCCACTGGGAATCATGTTTTCCATTATAGTGTAATTACATATAGTTATAAACCTAATGTGACTCCACCTACATCTAAACCTCTTATCACATTCCAAAAGGCTACTCACACACCATCACCTAGTCCTTCCAGTTAATTCCAATCTCCACCAAGTTTAACTTCCAACCCTAGACATAAACCAATTGTTGCAAAATATGACCTCCATCCAACAACAATTGGCTAGCATGAGCAATAGTCCACCTATACCTAATATGACAACACATTATATCCATAGCCCTTTATCCTATTCCATCCTAAGAACTCCAATGCCCGAGAAGTTTGAAACACCTCTCTTTGGGAAATATAATGGGAAAGGAGACTCTAACAACCATGTGACATGGTTTACTACTATGTGTAGTGATTTCTTCTTTGAGGATGTGATCCTGGAAAAAACTCTTTCCTAGGTCACTCAAAGATAGCCTTGGATTGGTTTTTCTTGCTAACTCATAATTTTATAACTTCTTTCTCATAGTTAGTCAATATGTTCCTCGAGCATTTTCAAGAAAACAATGGACCTCAAGTCTCTTTGATAGACTTGGTTCATTGAAAACAAGGACCAAAAGAAAACATAGCAGATTTTATGGGTTGTTATCAAGCCCTCTTCTCACAAGTCCAATATTCTATTTTGGATGCTGATGTGCAAAGAATCTTTATAAGAAACTTTCAATCTAACATCCATGATAAGATATTGTTGATACAATATGGGTCATTCACTCATCTTTTAATGACTTTTCATGATTATCAACTTTCAGTTAGTCAGTATGAGTATAATCCCTCATTAGCTCCAGTTGGTCATTCCAAGGCCTCTCACAATCATTCTTTCGAAAGACAAAACAAAAACTTCATCAAGATAAATGAAATTTTAGTGAAAAAACTAAAAAAAACATGTGGTGCTAGCATCATCTCCTACTCCCACCCCTTTCAATTTGAGACCAAAAATAAGAAAATTCACACCATTATCAAAATGTCTCTATGCCATCATGACACAACTTTTGCAAAGAAATCTCATCAAGCTTCCACCTATTAGACCTCTCGATCCAAGTAAGATGCAATCATCTTCCTTTGATGTGAATGCCTTTTGTCAATTTCATTGCTCTGTTGACCATGAAACTAGAAGATGCATGCATCTTAAACATGAAGTTCAAGACCTCATTGACTCCAATGTCATCTAGGTTGCTAATGTGAATGACAAAGGGAATAAATCATTGGCTAATCCTAATAAAAATTTTCAAATATATATTGATCCTTTACCTCATCATGAGCCTAATGTTATTCATATTTTCATGGTGGATGCTCTCCCTCACAAAGAGAGAGTGGAATCAAAACCTAATATACCTTTCATTCCACATGATGCCACTATTGAAGCTCCTAATGGGCCTTTTTTCTTTACTATTCAAATAAATGATAAACTAATTTAGGGTGCTATGACAGATCCTATATGTATGGAAAATGTATTAACTAAGGAGTTTCTCTACATGCATGGTTTACATTGAGATACCTATGATGTATCAGAGATGGCTATTAGAGCACATGAAGGGTCTATCCTTCTGACTCTTGGTACCTTAACTCTTTAAGTTATGGTTGGGGAAAGAGCTTTGAATGATAATTTTGTCATCATTTCTACATTGAACTTATTTTGTGTGAAGTTGGGTTACCCATGGCTCTGCTCCATGATGGTGGTCCCCTCTTTGGTTCACAAGTGCTTAAAATCTCTATTTGAGGGATGTATGCATGTTGTACATCACAGTCAATACTAGCCCATTTCTCACAATAGACATTTTAAACTTGACTACTTATTGCCACAGCTAGTTGGAGTTACTCGAGCTAGAGAGGATATATTCTTCTTATCATATCAAAAGTTTAAATAAAATAAAATAGTAGAGTTATCGCTTAGTAATATTTCTCTCGGTGATGTCTTTGAACCTCCTCGATCTTCTAAGGCTATAGAAGTAGTTTCTCCTATCCAATAGGTGGTGAATGAAGCTAAGCCTGAATAAAAAATTCTTCCCTATCCCTGAGCATCTAGTAGATATGTTGAGGTTCCCCCTCTGCCATTTATTCAAGGACAATGAGGTAGCCTTCATGCAGAAATAGACCTCCCCACAATCGCAATGTCACTTTTTTACCACCTACCTCCATGGAGACTAGTGCAAAGAAATCAGTTGTGTGTGTTTTATTTCTTGAGGTTTCTCAATTGCTTGAGGATGCTAATGTACTTCCACCTATTTCACAATTTGATAAGGAAGAGTAGCCTACATTGAGGAACCCTTCTCCCATAGTCTCATATCCTTCACTAGTACCTCCTATTTCTTCTAATGTTTTTGAAGCAAAGGGAGAAAATGACCCCACATTGGAAGATACTATGGTTCCCTTGATAGACATCACAAATAAAGATAAGCCAAATAAGATTGCAAGAGAAAGAACGAGGCATCATTGTGCTATGGGTTTCCTTGCCATAGGAGAGGAAAATATCCCTCTTTGTAAGCATTTTTCACCAAAGGATGCGTAAGAGACATCTACTATTATATTGTCTCCTATAAAGAAACATGAACCTTCACAAGTTGCTATGGAACCTATTGTGCTATATTCTTATATCGAATCTAAAGATAACATAGGTAGGAATCTTATTCCTTATACCTCATGTGCTATAGTTCCTCTTGCATCTTCTTGACCTTTCCAAATGGCATCTAATGAGCAAAATTGGGAGGATGATGATTTTATTTAGGTTGACTTGCAAGTGAGGTACCTTATGTTTATGTTATGAGTACATGTCATTATTTTCCCCCATGATGTGTGGCTTGATACCTTATTTATGTTGGTATAGTTGTTGTTGTTAAGCTCTCTTTGGATGACCCTTGATGCCCTTGTAGGTGCAAGGATACAAAGGGACCAAAATCCATTGTGACATTCCCTCTATTCATATCATCATTCTTCTATATGTCATAATTTATATTATTGTTGTGTCCTTTGGGGATGATGCAAGGCATAGGATATTTCAGCATTCTCCCTTGGTGACCCAAGGGATGTTTATTTTTTTATTTCATGTGATACTTCTTCCTTTGTCTGTGTAGTTATACTAGCTGGAGGATGATGACAGTTCCAAATATGAATACATACATTCATATATATATATATATATATGAATGTATGTATGTATGTATGTATGTATGTATATAGTCTTGAGATATCTTCTATTACACAATCATTCATATACTAAAGCCAGTTGGGTAGATCCCTTTGTGTTATTCTTTGTATAATTTATTGCTTCTTTGTTTGTTTTGACTTTTGTGGTAACTTGTTTCTATGCTCGACATCATACCATGACTACAAAATCCATTGTGTATCATGCCTGTAGCATTGCCTTGGTTTGCCTTTTGTGGGGGTAACCCCTTTAAGCGATGTAGTTTTTTGGACCATATACCTTATGGGCATGTGCTTCTAGAAAGCTCTCATGCATGTCTTGTGATTTTTTCTACCTTAAAGAAATTGCTCCTTGATAGGAGTTAGCAATCACTTTAAGGTGGGGGAATACATCTCACTATGTTCTCTTTTGGTTACATGTTATTTATATGGAACTCAACTAGTGATTTAGTGGTTGGACCACTAGCCTATGATGTTTCCTCTTTGGTCCATGAGCCACCTAGTGCAACATAGTTGGCTAGCCCATGTGCTTCATGTGACTTGTTGTGGTCATCTAGTAATTTGGTAGTCCTTACTAGTGTGTGATCTGTGGTGGCACTTCTTTTCACATGAACCCTGGCAACAGAGCAAGCTAGCGTCAGAGTCACGTGCCTTGTGTGTTTGTTCTTATGTGTGTTCTTATGTTTGCTTCTATGTTTGTTTTTTTATATGTTTTAACTTGTGTTTGATGTGTCTTCATCATTTTTTCTATGTGTTCTCTTTGTATTCATTGTGCCTTATGTGTATTCTTGGTTTCAAGCATGTATGCATTATGTATGGTGTGTATGTTCCTTTTGTATTACATGTCTTCCACGTGTATTCTTATGAATTCTTTTAATAATCCATGTATGTGTGAGTTATGTTTGAATGTCTTGCATTTTTGAAAATCTTTCTTCTTATGTGTCTACAACCTTAAAATCCAAAGTTTGGGGGCTACTATAGTCCATGACTTGGTGGAATTCTTTGGGCTTCTATGATGGTGTGTTAGAAATTTGTCTTTTCCATCGTTTACTATGAGTTCAAATGTAAGTTCATACCCATGCTAAATTGGGGGCTAAATGTTATAGAGTAAAATGTGTACACTATCATTTTATACTTAGTTTAGCACCTGGTTGAATGTAAATTGTTGTCTTTGCTAATTAAGATCTATTTTAAAACCTTTTTGTGCATAAAACAATAAAATCTTGATCTTGGTGAATAAACCTGATGGAATCAACTTAGGACTAGACTAATCCCATTACATTTGACACTCTAGAGTTTGTGGGGCTAAAGGCTTAGGGTGCTAGAACACCCTGGTCCTAGTTAGGATCTTTAGCCCCTCTTTTGTAGTGTCATCTTGGGACATTTCCTTAGTTTTTATTTGTTAGCCTAATTGTGTTTTATTTGTCATAAGTGAGTGGGAATGCAATATAAAGCAATTTGTATTTAATTTTACACCTAGAAAAATGTTTCTAAGTTGCCTAATGTCAAATTGGAGTTTGCTCTCATGTGTTGATCTTCTATGCTTGAAGGTGCTATCTACTTATGAATGATATTGAAGTTTGTTTGTAGGTCTTAAAGGGAGTTTTAAGCCCTCTTCATCATTCTCCTTTATTGGTGTAAGATCTTGAGTCATCTTCATCAAATAATGTTATATCTATTGTGGTAATAATCATCATTTTCATTCATATTTCTATCATATATTACAGATCTGACCTCTGCTCTCCTAGGGCACAAATTCTTGGATCTAATCATCACTATAGTGGAGATGGAAATACCAACATAGGGTTTGACTAAAGAAATCCCTTATACACAACACAACCTTTTCCTCTTTCCTTGTGTGTAGGTCAGAGAAACAGGTTTTTGGAGCTCATTTCCAACAAGAAGATAGAAGTTACAGATATAGGTTTGGTGAAATGCATAAGTTATGCAAAAACCTAATTTGGGAATAGGGTACCCAAGTGCACTAGTCCTTGACATTTTGGCTCTCATCTCTAGGTTCTGATCTACTCACTGATATCTACTATGCTTTTTGTTTTCTGAGATTTGTTTTTGTCTGTTAGTTATAATCTTATAATTGTCAACTAGGGTTTGGTTGTTTTCTCTAGTTTACTTGCTTGATCTTGGTTGGATTTGGTTGACTATTCTCTATACAACAAAAGGGAAGAACACCTATGTTGATTTTCAGGAACACTAAGAGGGGGGAGGTGAATCAGTGTTCTATAAATCATTTCTTGCACTTTTACTTTTAACCATTTCAAAAGAATAATCCAATAGAAGCAAAATATACAACAAACAACATCGATAAGAGTGTGACATATAACAACAAGATTTTACATGGAAAACCCAAAGAGGGAAAAATCACAAAGAGGATTAGCTCTCATATATATATATATATATATATATATATATATATATATATATATATATATATATGTATATATATATGTATGTATATATATATGTATGTATATATATATGTATATATATATGTATGTATATATATATGTATATATATATGTATGTATATATATATGTATATATATATATGTATGTATATATATATGTATGTATATATATATGTACATATATATATATATATGTACATATATGTATATGTATGTACATATATGTACATATATGTACATGTACATATATGTACATATATGTACATGTACATATATGTACATAAATGTACATACATGTACATATATTACATATATGTATATGTATGTACATATATGTACATATATGTACATGTATGTACATTTATGTACATATATGTACATGTACATATATGTACATATATGTACATGTACATATATGTACATATATGTACATATATATACATATATATACATATATATATATATATATATGTATATATATATATTGCAATCTTTACAAAAATGATGTTCAAGCTTGGTCACTCCACGGGCCTAGAACATACTAGCTTACTGCCATGAAGTACAACTAGATTTAGCAGGCTCATTGCCTCAACCCTAAACTAGGAGCAAGACTACAATGAGGACTATTAAACCTTACTAGAGGCTCACTGTTGGCTTACTACCTTGATGACAAAACTTGCTTCCAATCAAATCACACATGATAATAGAATATTGCTTAAGCATCTGCCACTATGCTAGGGTGTAGTGATTTAGCAACTAAATTTTGAATCCCAAGTCTTCATCACTGCTTCTCTTCTAACTCTTCTCTTCTATTCACATGCTCGCATCATACACACTCACTACACATGTACACCCCTCAACCGAAGATAATCGCTCTTATATATATTAGCATCATGATTTAATCCATAATAAGGTCAACATCCAAGAAGTGAAATGTGTACATAGAAAGATGTACTTTGTCGCTGAATCCAATGCACTATGGGTTGCACAGATCCAAATCTTCCCCAAAATGTGTTCATATAGGTTAGATCTAATCATTCAAATACTTGAATGGATCTTTCACATATTATCCTTTCTCCACATCATGATTTATCTCACCATTCGGCCTGTTCCTCAAAAGCATGCTTAACAACTTCATCTACTTACAACTTTTACTGAGGATCTCAAAACACCTTCCAAATCATATAAAGGACACTGTACACATTCTAAATCTTACCCTTAGAACCACAAGGCATTATATCATATTGTGGAGAGATGCAGACCATTAGAACTCAGAATCTATCTCTGTCAAACACTATGCCGATACTTTGCAACTGCAGGTAACCTTCCGGTGGACTTCAGATCTCCTAACTCTAGTATATGACACTTCATACAAGTGTTTACAACATGCCCTAAAACCACATAACAAAATACTTATCTATGGAGGAATGTGGACCTCTGCACTAGACCTTGTTCACTATTCTTGCTATACCTTTGCTTACCCAGACTTAGATATTTCTTCTAAGTGACTTTTGGAGGAAATCAAGACTTAGTCTCTGGAGCACAATACCACCAAACAATTAATAACATCATATCTGAACCACGTTACACAATCATCATCTATGGAGACATACTATCTAGCTTACTATCCTCTACTTAGAATGCTTTCCATACTTAGCCATTGTCTATCAACTGGACCTAAAATCCAATGTGCTCTTCTGGAGATGTCTCTTTATGTCATGGTGATAGGATCTCTGAGCCTTGTTGCCATAAATGACAACATACAAGTCCATACTAGAGCAGTGTCTATTGCCAACACCCTATTGTTTGGCTCTCCTTCTTGAGTAGAATCCAAGATTAGTTTGTGTCCTAATATTTATGGAAGAGGGTTTTGACCTAGTTTAACCTCTTAGGCTAGATCACTCTTTCTACATAACAGTGATATCATGAGAAAAGAAAATAAAAGAAATCTTAGGATGGGTTCAAGAATGGAATGAGAAGGTTGAGAATATAAGATGTGGAAGATCAATATCATTAATATGCTCATAGATAAAGATATATGGGCTTATATATCTAGATTAAAACCCACTATATGTCTATATTGAATCCTAGGTGAATAAATGTTTGTTTAAAAGGAAGTTACACACACACACACACACAACACTCTTAGGATGGAGTATGGTGGTTTTATAGTTGATCACATGAATGAATTGAATATGATCATGACCTAGTTGAACTTGATTGGAATTAAAATTGAGGAGGACCATTTCATTACACTTATTTGATCTCTGTTGAACTCACTTGATAATCTTGTGATGTCTATTGAGAACACTATCCCTAAGATCATGATTAATGACTATGATGGTTATTAAAAGAACTCTTAAAATTAGAGGAGATGTGGAGAAAATATTCTAAATCATATATATATACACACACACACACACACTTAGGATGGAGTATGGTGGTTTTATAGTTGATCACATGAATGCATTGAATATGATCATGACCTAGTTGAATTTGATTGGAATTAAGATTGAGGAGGACCATTTCATTACACTTATTTGATCTCTGTTGGACTCACTTGATAATCTTGTGATGTCTATTGAGAACACTATCCCTAAGATCATGATTAATGACTATGATGGTCATTGAGAGAACTCTTAAAATTAGAGGAGATGTGGAGAAAAGATTCTAAATCAACAAGAAGGCCCTATTAGTTCATGAAAGATCAAACAAAAAATGAAAGAAGGATAGGAAGAGAAAAATTCAAGATCCAAATCTCCTAAAAATGCCAAGGCTAAGTGTTGAAACTATGGAAAGATTGGATAATATTGAAAACACTATAATGAGGAAAAGAAAAATAAAATGATCCAAATGATAAGTCGAAGAAGTTCTCTCAAGATGATGTAAATTCCTTTGTTGTAACCTTAGTAACACATGCATCATAAAGTTCATGGTTGATTGATTTAGTTGTTTCCTTCCTTATGACCTCTCATCAAGAGTGGTTCTCTAAGTATAAAGAATATGATGGTAGGAAGGTTTACCTTGGAGATGACTTTCACCTAAAGATTATTATCTATATAGGAGTTCTCATTAGATTCTCACATCGATGTGTGAAGGGGATCAATGGTGTGGCACAAAAGTTGTTATCGGTGATCAAATTGAATGATGTGGTCCTATAGGTTGTTTTTTCTAACAGATTGTATATGATGGTGCAAAAACCTATGGTTATCACTAACGATGTCTATGTCAGTACACTATTTTACCTAGATGCAAGAACTATCTAGTGTAATAGTTCCTCTATTCTCTTAGTCAAGATATCTATAGGAACTACACTCTCACATAAAACCAACAAATAGGAATGTTGTATCAGCATTTGAGGGTCATATTTTTTGGATACCGATGCAAGATCTTGCTTCAAAGGAAAAGTTATCTATGTCAAAGATAATTTTATGGCATTAGAGGATGGGCCATATAAGAAAAAAAGATAAAAGGACCTTAAAAAAATATTGTAGAGGGGTTATCTAATTGTGCTCTTGAGTTTGATTTTTGTGAATATTACATATAAGGTAAAGACAACTATGTTCAAGTTTAATTGAGTTCTCACAAATATTCTAGATTGTTTAATTTAATTGATTATGATGTATATGGTCTTGTAAATGTTCCTTATATTTCTAGGTCTTTGTACTATGAAATTTTCATATAAGATGATTTTAGGACATGTGTGTACTTTTTATGAAAAATCAAAATTTCTCAATCATATTAACAAGTTTAATGCACTTGTAGGATATTAGAATGGTTTAAGGATTAAGGTTTTGAGAATTAACAATGGAAGTCATTTTTGTTTAGTAGATTTAATAGATTATGTAAGAAGTAAAGAATCATAAGACATAAGAAAACTCCATATACCCCTTAAAGTAGAATGGAGTTGGTAAAGGATGAATATTACATTGATGGAGAAATTTAGGAGTATGCTTAGTGGAGCTAGGTAGGCTCAAAAGTTCTAGAAGAATTAATTGCAATGACTTGTTACTTACTCAATGAGTCTCCTACATTAACTCTTATTTAAAATAATCCAATAAAGGTGTGGATGCACAAACAACCCTCAATAAAACATCTTCAAGTTTTTAGCTGCAGGCTATATGCACATGTAACTAGAGAGAAGTGGTCCATGTTGGAGAAGAAGCTAGTGATTTATGTTCTTCATCAACTATAGTTTTTGTTTGAAAGGGTACAACCTTTGGAAACCTATGGCTAAAGGAGTGTTGTATAACTATGTGTATGCAGAAAATGGAAATCAAATAAGGAACAAATGCATCAAGGAGCCTAATCCTTATTCAACATCACCTCATGAGAAAGTAACTAAATAAAGGAAATGAAACAATATTACAAAAGTAGTTCTTGTTTCCCTTGATATTTAATAATGATATTTGAATTGATAATGTTGATTACTCACACTCGTAGCATAACAATACTTGAAAGCTCGATGGTTCTCAAAATTCTCTAGGTCTAAATCTAGGTAGATGCTCTAGGAGAAAATGATCTGATCAATAGTGATATTTATATGATCTTGGATGTGGGAAGGATAGGACCTATTTTCATGATGTCGGCTAAGACTAATAGGTAAAAGTGTATAAGGAAATTAGAATAAGTGAAAAATAATAAATTATATAATGAAATTATTTCATTAATCATAGGACAAGGTGGGAAAAATAAAATTTATTTAAAATTAATGTGGCTAAAGGGAAGCATGGACTAAATTAATTAAATAAATATAATTTATTTAATTAATTTAGGAAATGGATAAATTAGACTAAAATTAATTAAATAAATATTAATGAAAAGGGAATGGAAAGGTCCCAAGATATAAGATGTCACAAGAATGGATGTCTAGGTGATGTTGAAAGGACAAGGTCAATTTTAGGTGTCTAGATTTTCCCCTCTTTGAGTTGATGTTGCAGCTAGGAGAAGTAACATCATTTCAAAGAAATAAAGATATGGACGAAAAGGATGCCCTTGCCACTTAGAGGAGTGATGAGGAGGAATGACAGATGGGATGATGGGATTTAGATGCCTTCTTGAGAGGATTGGCATGTAAGAAGAACATGGGTAGGCTCTCAAAATGGATGAGAGTAATGGGATGAGGGAAAATAAGGACAAATAAAAGATGGTGAAAGAAAATTTATGCTGCATTAGATGAGTAATCATGGTTTTTAATATAGCACTAGACAATATGCAGTAGGGTATAAAGACCATGGTGATCATTTGTCTCATGCATAAAAGGACACCCCCAACACATCACAAGGAGTTTGATAACTTTAGTGAGTACTATGATTGGACAACTGACAAGGTCACATGCAACCCTATGTTGTATATCACCATTATATGGAAAACCATGATATTGTTGTGGCAAGTAAGTTACAAGGACTGATGTAGATGTGAGATAAAATGATAATGCAGATGTAAGATAAAATGATAATGTATATGCAAGATAAGATGATAATGTAGATGCAAGATAAAATGATGATGCAAATGTAAGATAACATGATAATGAGAATGTAAGATAAAATGATAACATGGATGCAAGATAAAATGATGATGTACACAAGCAAACATTTACTATTGGGCACCATGATATGGAATACCATGATGTCATTGTGACAATATGTTGCAACGATTTATACTGTAGACACCCAAATTTGTCCATGTCTAACGACACCTTGTTAAATCACTAATCCATTACCCAATTAATTAAATAAATTTTATTTATTTAATTAAAATCCCATTCTCATTCATTTAGCCGATTAATTAAGTAAATTGTATTTATTTAATTAATTCCACATCATGTCTTATCCCATTTTATGCATTTATCATATTAATTAAATAAATTTTATTTATTTAATTAATTTCCAACTCATATCTCACTAATTCAAATACTTTATTTGAATTAAGCCTTTATCATTTATCACATTTTAACACTTGTCCATTTCCCATTTATCATGTGTTGTAAGACAACTTTCATTTAAAATCCTTCACATGCACAACTAATTGGACCTAAATTTAGTAACTTTCAATCTTAGCCATTCACATAGCCTCTGAATCTCCACCGTTGATTGATCTTGGTTGAGTCCTATATAAACAGCCTCTCACTCCATATGAGACATCCAAAAATCATATAGTATCTAGCAATCCAACAATCATATAGCAACTCCATTATCATCTTGAGCATTCGAGCATTTGAGCTTTTATCATCCATCAATGGCAGCTTTCAGCTTTGTAATTGCTTATCGTTGAAGAAGCAGTCCACATTTCCCTCTCAAACAAGGAATCGCACGGTCTAGGTGATGTTATGCTTGCATTGCATTGTTCTTTTGGCTTCATTTAGATTAGATTCCTTGATGATGGTAGGGTTAGGGTTTCATGACTATGTCTGATCTTCCACACCTGACTTTCACCTATCACATTTTGGCACGCCCGGTGGGACTCACATCCCTGATTAACTTCGTTTATTGGAGTTGTTTCTTTGAAGATCAGATTTTGCAGGTGCTCACAGAAAATTCCAGTCGCTTTTGAACAAAAATCCACCGCTTCAGGATTTCTGCATTGCTTTTGAGCTGGAACAGGCAGCATATTCCTCTCTGGATCGCCTTAGACCGAACAGTCGTCGCCTCAGGTAAACTGAATCACTTTTATCATTAAAATGACCGCCTCTAATGTATGCGACTGTGTTAAATGTATTTGCCGCTTTTGATCTAATAGCCGCCGCTTTTGCGCATAATCAGATCGCTTTTAATCTAACAGGGGCCGCCTCTGCACAAATCCGCATCGCTTTCGACCTAACAGTGCGCGCTTTTATTCTGATATGATACACTTATGAGCTAATAATATTCGCCTGTGCAGGTTAGGGTTTAGATTTTTGTTTTGCAGAGACAGGTCGCCTTCGACCTACAAGAGGCCGCTTCTGGTATATCGGGATCGCATATGACACGACAGAAGCTGCTTTTGAATTCGCTTATGGACTGATATTGTTCGCCTGTTAGGCTAGGGTCTTTGTTTATCGGCTGTGTTTTTGCAGAAACAGGTCGCATCCAGCCCTCAACCAATCGCTTATGGAAAATATGAATCGCTTATGAGCTAACAGGAGTCACATCCGGTGTTGTTGCGCGTCGCATATGATCCGCAGTCTTTCGCCTCTGTTAAAATAGAGGTCGCTTTTGATCAACAGTGAGTCGCATCTGGTAAAGCTCTGTTGTTTTTAAGCCTGTTTCAGTTCCAGTTTGATTTTTGGCTATTAACTGGCTATTTGCGCAGCATCTTATCGATTTGTCCAAGAAAGGAGGTTATCAAACTACTGACATATCTGTTGCAGGTTCGATCGGTCCAAGATTTGTGGTTTTTTTTCACTAAATTAGGCATATTTGGGCTTGGTGCTTAAAATGAATTACTATTTGCTCCGTGCTTGATTTATCTTTTTGATTGCTTGCATGTGCCTGATTGTAACCCAAATTTAATGACAAAAGTATCCTCTCCCCTTGCCTATCAAATGGATCTTGGGTGCATGAGAACTTGTCATTATCTTTAGAGGGCCTGCCTTCCCGGTGTGAGAAGGGATACGACCCAAGCGGTAACGGGCTAAAGCCAAGTCCTTCCGAACCGCTATATAAGAAAAGTGTTTGTGTCGAAAGCCACAAACAACGGGTGCAGTTGTGTTATACCGACAGCCAACCTCCCCCAAAACCCTCCAAGGCGCAACCCTTGGAGGCTGGGAGACTCCATAACGGAGAGTAGCGCTGCCGCACGTATAGCCACCCGAACGGATGCCCTTATTAGCAACTTTGTGTAGTAGCCAAAAACCTTCTATCTGTTGATGCAGAGGGCAAAACCCTTGAAGCGGCCCCGATTCATGCGGTTCTTAGCTGAGGTAGCAGGGACAATCTAAAGGTTTGGAGAGGGTCAAGCCTTATAAGAATCCCAGATCTTGGTATGCGTGAGAAGTGTGTACAAATGTAAGGAGGAGCCGGTGCTATCAAGATCCTGGAGCTACCCGCTTTGAATAGGCGCAGCTAGGGGATTCAATAGATACTGTCCTATCCTAGCCTAGGTTGTATCAGTTTGTGCTTGTTGTAAGTGTGAGTGACTGTTATCATTGTTTTCTTGCTGGAAAAAACTGCAAAATTAGACCACTGTTACACAAACACAGTCGCTTTTGAACCTAAACTGCTCGCACAGATCATCAACATCACTTCTGAACTATAGTGACTCGCATCTGCCTGAATTGCGTCACTTTTAAACCACAATTGCCCGCATATTGCTTAAATAGAGTCGCTTTTAAACCACAATTGCCTGCATATTGCTTAAACAGAGTCGCTTTTAAACCACAGTTGATCGCCTTTTGCTTGAACAGAATCACTTTTGAACCACAGATGATCGCCTACTGTCTGAACCAAGTCGCATCTGATTCATAACCAGTCGCATATTGCCTGAGCTAAGTCACTTTTAAGCCACAGTTATTCGCCTGATTCCTGAACAAGTTTGCCTATGAACAACAGACTGTCGCCTTTAGGGATATCTGAGTCGTCTCTGAACTAATAGTAATCACCTTTGAACCAACAGTTGTCACCTCTGGAATAGCATTCGCTTCTGGTTAGCACTGTCATTTTCCTGTCACATCTAAACTAGGTCGCATTTGAGCTATCATTAATCGCCTTTAGCATCCTGTGAGTCGCCTTTGAGCTATCATCAGTCGCCTGTAGCTAAAATTCCTGCAAATCTCAGTGCATCAGCTGAATTAGCCTCAGGACCAGCTTGCTTGAACCTCAAACATCAGCTTTCAGACTTATCTTTGATCAATAGCAAATACCTGGACTTTGTCTCCTATTTTGAGCTTATCAATCAATCACAACTCATGAGCTTTTCCATCTTTTGAGACCCCAACCAGCAAATCAGACATCAATCCAATCATTTCAATCAACAAACAACCTTCAGTTTTAGCTTCAGCCAACAAACATCCTTCAGCTTTAGCTTCAGCAAACAATCTCTTTTAGCTTTAGCTCCAACAAGCATCAACAGCAAACAATCTTTCCCTTGAGTGATTAAGCTACCTCTAGGGACAACCAAGCAACTTAGCCAAACCAGCAAACCAAAATAGCAACCAGTCAACCAACTATCATCTTTTGGGTCTCAAAACTTTGACAAGCTCAACTTCATCATCAACATCATGCCTCAAACTAGGAGTCAATATCGAGCTGAAATAGAAGCCAAATTGAAAGCTGAAATGGATGCCAAATTGCAAGCTGAGATGAAACAATTCACAACACCTCTTAAGGACGCAACTCAATTCACAACTGGTATGCCTTCTCATATGTTTATACCTCAAGGGTACACTAGGGGCGAATCATCTTCACAACAAATGCACCCTCCACCATCCTTGGAAACTTTCGAAGAACAATCTCAAGACGACTCATCAGAATTCCAAGATACCTATCTATGGGACCAAGTTGAGAAACTCATGATATCTGAGCCTGATCGCTGTTTTCTCCAACTTGCTCGCATGGGTGCTAAACTACCTAAAGACTTTGATATATCCACTATTAGAGAGCACGATCCCAACACTACTGCTGTTGTTGCGAATAAACCATCTACTATAGTCACATCATCTTCTACTACCTCGCAAACACCATCCTCATTGCCTCTTGTTACTTCATTTGAGTTACCACGATCAGAGCATACCTTAGAACCATTGATAGTGCCCACCAATGTGCTTCCTCTCATGTCACAAAATCTCAACATTCCACCTTTTCATGTCCCTCAACATATCTCTCCTTCTACCATGACTGTTTCCATGCCTCAAGTCACACAAGCTGTCCATGTAACACAAGCACAAACACTTCGAGCATCACAGGCAATTCCCATATCTTACGGTGTGCATACCTCTCAAACCATTCCAACGACACATGTTGTCCATGCTTCACAACCATTGCAATCTACCACATCTCATACACCAACTGCTAATTCCTCCATGTTATCCTATAATCCCAACGTTAGTCTCATTGACATGAGTGATTCCCTCATTTCTCAAGCCAATCCAAACAATAAGATCGCTTATGTAGATCAACTTACATCCATGCTGTCCTCTTCTTCCAATCCTTCACACACTATCAATCCATCTTATGCTACCCAAGGCTTCTCTAATATCACCCAACACATGACATATACCAATCCTCATATTGTCCAAAATACCAATCCCAATGTTCACCCTTCTGTTGTATCTACCAATCCCTCCGTCACTTACCATGTCATGAATTCAATCCCAACTTCCCAACCATCTGCTACTATCAATCCAACATCCACTTCTCATGTAATGCACACCCACTTGCCACTTGTGTCTCAAGGACAGCAATCCTCTAACACGTACATGTCACATACCACTCCTTTGACATACATTGTGAGCACACAACCCCAACAAACAGTCACAGCTTCGTACATCCCACAACCACAACAAACTGTCACAACTCCACATATACCACAACCACAACCGCAATATGTCTCATATCACACTCAACCCCCTTCGCAACAACAACAGTTATCCTCAGCCTATATCCAACAGATGATCGATGAAAGGGTAGGACAAGGCAAGAAACCTTTCTCTCTTGAAAACATATGCACTTATCCATTTGACAAGTCTCTTAATATGATACCTTTTCCACCACACTTTGAAATCCCACAATTTGATAAGTACAAAGGGAAAGGAAATCCGGACGACCATCTTCGAGCCTTTTTCGTGGCATGTCTCGATGTTGCCTATGATGATACATATCTCTTGAGACTATTTCCTCGAAGCTTAGTAGGACAAGCTCTCGAATGGTTTTCCCATTTACCTCCAGGAATTAAGACTTTTTCAGAATTGGCAACCAAGTTTCGATCACATTTTGCCTTCAACATTGAACATGAGGTAAACATGAATGACCTTGTTAACAACAAACAACGCATTGGTGAAACCTTTTCCTCATTTACCCAACGATGGCGTAATATGGCTAGCAAATTATCATGGGCAATCCCTGAGAAACAACAGCTTGACATCTTTGTTCAAAATCTTCATCCTGAGCTGTCATTCCAACTACAATTGCAAAGTGCTAGCACCTTTGACGAACTAGTTTCCAAAGGCGTTATTATTGAACGAGCCTTAATTGCCAAAGGAACTATCAAGATCTTTCGTGATAACAAAGATTCTCCCCAAAATTCCAATGATAAGTCTCGCTTTTGGAACAAGAACAAGAATGTTGTCAATGATGGTATTGTTGATACAAAGAATATCCAAACTATGAGAGCTCCTATCAACATTCAAGCAGCTTCTCCACCAAGACAGTCTTTTCCACAACGAAGAAACCAACGTCAAACTTCTAATCCACGCTGACAATTTACACCATTAGTGGAACCCATGGAAGTTATTCTTCGAAAGCTGCTTCAAGCCGGAGATGTTATTCTACCCAATGCACCACCAAACGACGAACCACTCTTTCGAGCTCCTTGGTACAAAGAGAATGAGTATTGTGATTACCATCGAGTTAAAGGACACAAAACAAATGGTTGTATGCGCTTAAAACATGTTATCCAAGACTGCATTGATCAAGGTCTAATCAACGTCACACCTTCAACACCTCAACCTGCTCAACAATCCACATCAAACTATGATCTAGAGACTTTCAAGAATCCACTTCCATCTCATGATCAGACAAATAACCTTCAAGCTGGAAATGCTATTCCCTATAGCTATGCATCATCTACCATTGGCCGCATTGACCATGCTCGCATTTCTACCATTACCGTCCAAGGAGCACCTGATTGTGCCGTAACCACGCGAAGAGGTCAAGTTACCGTTCAAGGAGCACCCCCTCATCCTCCTCGACCTCTCTCTGACTATAACCTCTTGGATCACCTTGGCAAAACACCCGCACACATATCTATCCTTGAGCTGCTCCGCATATCCCCCGCACATAAAGCTATCCTTGATAAGGCCTTACAAGAGTCTTCGGTGCCTAATAATATTAATATCACACAATTTCAATCCATGGTCGCTAGCATTGCAGCCCCTTGTCATTTAACCTTTTCCGACAAAGATCTTCAACCCTCAATTCATCCGTCACACAACGAGGCCCTCCATATTGAAGTGTTTGTTAATCAATGCCGTATCAAACGAGTCTTGATAGATGGGGGAGCTGGTCTAAATATATGTTCTTTGAAACTCATCAAACAATTGGGATATTCGGAGAAAAATGTAGACACCTCCAAGGTTATTACCATCAGAGCATATGATGACGCTGAAAGAGATACTGAAGGGATCATCTTATTGCCTATTCAAGTTGGACCAGTCATTACAGAAACTCGCTGTCAAGTCCTTGATATTGATATGCCTTACAACATCATCCTCGGTCGCCCTTGGATCCATACCCTTAAAGCAGTTCCATCTACATATCACCAATGCCTTAAATTTCCACATAAGGGTGTTGAAGTTACCATTCAAGCTGATCCCAATCCATTTGAGTTTTGCCATGCCTTTCAAGCTAAATATCAGAGTCCAAATCGTATCCCTCTCAACACCGAGGCATATCCGTCTTCCTCCTATGTAGACCCATCTGATCTCCTCAAGCCCTCATCTAGCAAAGCTGCTTCCAACCTCCATATCAAATATACCGAACATGGCCCTGGTGAATACAAATTGCAGGAATCCTGTTGCGTTGGCACCCTTCCATTATCTCCTAAATCCCACGATAAGCCCTCTACATCTAAGCCCACTTCATCCTCCACTGTTATCAAAGCTCCCCCTACCGTATTCATTAAAGGTGGTTTCTTGGATGACGAAGACATTGAGGACATCGACTCTTGGATATTCTTTGATGAAAATGACCAAGTCCAACTTGAAGTAGAGCGATACAACAACGGGTTTCGTATCATAAAGAACATGGGCTATAAAGGACATGGCGGCTTGGGATCACAGGAACAAGGACCTATTGAGCCCCTTATTGTGTCTAAGAAGTTTAATAAGCAAGGCCTTGGTTACCAACCGGAGGTACCGCGATCCAAAGACATTAAGTGTCTTTCCGATATTGATGTTGGACCTTCTTCGGTAGGAGAGACTTCTAACTCGGATACCATCGACGACTCCTCCCTTCATATCACCGACCTCTTTCAAGAACATTCCATCTTCATGTTTTCCGCAACCTCTTCTAGCCAACACGATCCCTCCTTTAGCCTCTCACTCGTATATCCTGACCTCATCGATTGGGACCAACAGGGGGTACCGATATTAGATACATTTGAAAATGACGAAGCCATTGCAGAATTCATGGGTTTGAGACAAGGTATTCCATTGGGTGATCATAAAGCAGGTTTCATGATGGAATTACCTAAACTAGCATATTTTGGCGAAAGTATCAAATCCTTCAGTCGCAAAAGTGAAATAAACAAAATTCAACAAAATAGGTCACTAGGTGAAAACCGCAAGGCGCCTCTTGACCGTGAAAAAGTAAAAATAAAGGACGTATCCGAAGGTGAAAACCTCTCTGAGGCGCCTGAGGATGAGGGATTTGATCTTCCTGTTGCCGCTGATTACCATGAGAAATCAACTGTGCTAGTTGAAAAATCACAAGACATGAACTTGGGAACAGAACAAAATCCGAAGATCACTTTTTTGGCAGCATCATTATCAGAGCAAGAACGAAAGAACTTCACAGCATTTTTTCTGAGAAGAGCTATAAATTTTGCATGGACTTATGCAGACATGCCAGGACTAGATCCTTCACTTGTGGTACATCATTTAGCAGTATTCCCTGATGCAAAGCCTGTCAAACAAAAATTGCGCAAAATGCATCCACAAGTTGCCTTATTGGTCAAAGCAAAAATTTAGAAACTGTTAGAAGCAAAGTTCATAAAGCCTATTGATTATCCAGAATGGGTTTCAAACTTAGTACCTGTAGCCAAACCAGATGGACGAGTTCGCTGCTGCACAGACTTTAGAGATCTTAACAAAGCATGTCCTAAAGATGATTTTCCATTACCAAGCATAGACAACATTGTTGATCTTACAGCAGGACATGAAATGCTATCTTTGATGGATGGATTTTCTGGTTATAATCAAATCAGAATAGCAGAGGAAGACCAAGATAAAATATCTTTTATTTGTCCATGGGGCACATATTGCTGGGTTGTAATGCCTTTTGGTCTCAAAAACGCTGGAGCTACCTATCAACAAGCTATGACAGTTATTTTCCATGACCTTTTTCATACTATCATGGAAGACTATGTTGATGACATCCTAGGCAAATCTAAGACAAGGGAAGGACATCTACAAGTATTGGCACAAATTTTTGATCGATTAGAAAAATATCGAGTCAGACTAAATCCAAAGAAGTGTGTATTTGGCGTAACATCAGGAAAACTATTGGGATATATTGTGTCTCGACGAGGAATAGAAGTGGACCCAGCTAAGGTAAAAGCTATCATAGAAATGCCTCCACCAACAAATCTCAAACAGCTCCGCAGTTTACAGGGTAGGCTACAATCTATCCACAGATTTATCTCACAACTCGTAGATAAATGTCATCCTTTTCAGCATCTTCTTCGTAAGGGTGAACCTTTTAAGTGGGATGAAAAGTGTCAACAGGCTTTTGATAAGATAAAGGAATACTTGGCAACACCTCCTGTGTTAATACCTCCTGTACTTGATCGTCCATTACTGCTCTATATATCATCAACAACCGCAGCATTGGGTGCACTTCTAGCTCAACATGATGATTCATGAAAAGAACAAGCCATCTACTACATTAGCAGAACTCTTGTGGGATATGAACTTAATTACTCATTCATGGAAAAAGCTTGTTTAGCATTAGTGTTTGCTTCCCAAAAGTTGCGACATTATATGTTGAACCAAACAACAAAGCTCATCTCTAATGTGGATCCCCTCAAGTATCTCCTTTCAAAAGCACTTCTCACAGGGAGATTAGCAAAATGGGTTATGATCTTGAGTGAATTTGACATACAATACGTGAATCGTAAAGCTATCAAAGGACAAGTCATTGCTGATCAATTAGCTGCAGCACCTATCACAGACATTCAGCCAATATATCCTGAATTCCCTGATGAAGGATTGTTTAATTTAAGCTCTCTAGCACGATGGCAGCTATACTTTGATGGGTCATACACTCAACACGGATCTGGAGCAGGTATCTTGTTTGTCACTCCCCAAGGAGACTGCATACCTAAATCATACAGAATAGCATTCCCATGTACCAACAACATAGCAGAGTATGAAGCTTTAATAACAGGTTTACGCATGGCAGTACAATGGGCTATCAAACAGTTACGAGTCTTTGGTGATTCTCAGCTAGTTATTAAACAGGTCTTAGATGAATATCAAACAAAAGATGAGAAGCTTCTTCCATACAAGCTAATGGTGGATGATTTCAAGCAATATTTTGAGGACATTACCTTTGAGCAAATTCCAAGACTACAAAATAGAGCAGCCGATGCCATGGCTATGATTGGATCTCTTTTAGACATGCCATCTAACACCCATAAATGTGAATTCTTGGTCGAACAGCTTTTGATCCCAGCATTTGAAGTTCCACAGTCTGAGCTCATATGTGAGATTGTTGGTCCCAACTCGTTGTGGTACAAAGATATATACGAGTATCTCCATAATCACACCTTGCCTCTTCAACTATCCAACACCCAGCGTAAAACTTTTATCCGTCGAGCCTCTCGTTACACTATCTTAGGTGACACCCTTTATCGCCGGAGTCTTGATGGTATCCTTCTTAGATGTCTTGATTCTGAGGAAGCAAAAACGGCCTTACGTGAAGTACATGAAGGTGTCTGCGGTTCGCATTCCGCTGGCCCTGGCCTTGTTAAGAAACTTCTACGAGCAGGATACTATTGGCCAACTATGGAAAAAGATGCCCAACAATTTGCAAAGCGATGTCTACAATGTCAGAAACATGGAGATCTAATACATGCACCAGCACATGAGCTTCAGCCTATTGTCACTCCATGGCCTTTTTCGCAATGGGGACTTGATCTTGTGGGTAAAATCCATCCTACTTCATCAAATGGTCATAAGTTTATTATCACTGCCACTGAGTATTTCACAAAGTGGGTAGAAGCCATACCAATGACCTACATCACAGGTAAACAAATAGCTAAATTCATCCTACATTACATCATCTACCGTTATGGAGTTCCTCAAGCTATTGTCACAGATAATGGCCGGCCTTTCAAGAACCAAGAGGTTAGAGATCTTTTCAATAAGTTTCATATTCAACATAGGTTCTCTACGCCTTATTATCCTCAGAGCAACGGTCAAGCTGAAGCCTCTAATAAGACAATCATCAAGATCCTTAAAAAGACTGTTAACGAAACTGGTCGAGATTGGCATCTACAACTGCATCCTGCTTTATGGGCATATAGAACAAGTGTCAGAACTCCTACTGGCGCCACACCCTATGCTCTAGTCTATGGCACTGAAGCTATTTTGCCTATCGAGGTTGAGATCCCCTCTTTGCGCATATCCTTGCAACATACTATCTCAGATGAAGAATATCGAGTGTCCCGACTCCATGATCTTGAGCTCTTAGATGAACGCCGCCTTACAGCATTGAACCATCTTCAAGTCTATCAAAACCGGCTACGTCGCAGCTACAACAAAAAGATCAGAGAACGCAGATTTCAGGTTGGCGACCTTGTCCTTAAAGAAAACCAAAGGAATCAACAGCATCGAGAGAAACAGGGCAAGTTTGAACCAAATTGGCTTGGTCCTTTCATTATCACCGTAGTCTATGGATCTGGTGCATACACTCTGTCAACACCTGAAGGCATTCCCTTGGATGAACCCGTCAACAGCGTTCATCTCAAGAAGTTTTATCCATGAATCTCAGCTATCCCACAAAAAAACAAACACCAAAAAAAAAAAAACACAAAAAAAAAAAAATATTCCAAAAAAAAAAAAAAAAAAGAGATAAATAATCCGTCCAATGGTGAAAACCTGGTAAACAGGCACCTTGGATAAGTACCATAGTGAAAACCTGGCAAACAGGCGCTATGTGTAGTGACCAGCTTCCCTCATTTGTTTGGTTCGTTTGATCATTTTCCCCACTGCATCTTGTACAAGCCATCCTCATAAGCCCTATCGCAATCTCACACATAGCCTTTCCTCTTCATCCTTTGCCAATGCTAGCTATCATACTTGAGACATTGTCGTGATATCTATATCTTTTGGCACCTTAGCATCTTGGCCACATCTTTTCTGCATTGTCGCTTCTGCATAATAAACCTCATCCCACACTGGGGGCATTTGTTGAGCCTTATTTGGAAGTGGATCCTATTATCTCTAGCTCATAACACATCAAACAACTCAGCTTACAACACAGCACACCTTATCAACTTCAGCCATGGCACATGTCCACCAACAAATACGACCTAACAACTTGCAACCAGGACTCATACCTTTACAACTCCATCCACATTCATCCAACAATCGCAACAAACATCGCCTGATCAAACATCCAATCGATTAGCCACATCAATAAGAACTACATCCAGCTCTATCGTTGACGCCTTGATCCCGTGGATACAGGGTATGTAGGCAATCTGAGATGCGAAGGAAGCACTCTGATTCAGGCTAAGACGATAGCCCCTTTCATCATTCATCTGTCATCTTTTCTTCTAAACATCTTTCACTCTCTCAGCTCACATTCTTCTATCTTTCATCACTTACATCATCAATAAAACCCAGAACTACATATTCATCATGTCTCATCTTCATCGTCAATGTGCTTTGATCCCGTGGATACAGGGTATGTAGGCAGTCTGGAATACGAAGGAAGTTTCCAGTACTCAAGCACAGATGATCCCCCCATCTTCTTCGTCTTCATTCATCATCCATCTTCTTCTCTTTGATCAGCTCAAACAGGAAGCAAACCATGTGTCTATTGCAAGCTCTAGCACTATAACCAATCACAGGTAAGCCAAAAGCTATTTGTCCGCATGCCTTAAGCCAACATTTGCTATAGCCATTTATCAACAACTTTAGCCTTCAACAGGATGTAGCTTTCCTCTTAACAAGGCGCCAGCTTAATCTATCCAAGAGCACCCAACATTTGGCAAGAGAACGTGATGACAATATCTTTTGTTTTATCTTTTGATTTATCTTTTGTCCCTTTTCTATACCTAGTCAAGACTGCCATGATCTCTTTATATCTTGGTATGTTGCGATGAAGTAAGGACTGGGGCATGGTCATATAGCTTTCGTATGCCGTGTTTGCAGGATGATCTTATTCTCTTCCTATGCGTCTTGGTATCTTGTACGTGTTGGGATTAGCATCTTACATATCAATATCTCTAGCATCTGAGAAGCTAAACAGTCTCTTATGCATTGGAGACTATTCTATGTTAAGACTAACTCCATACATATAACCAGCAAGCTATCATTATGTGTAGTGGAGATAAGTTCAAACCATTGTTTGTAGCGTCAAAGTCCAACACTAGTTGCTATTCATATCTTGTGCATGTTGGCTCAACATCTTGACCACATGCGTTCAGACAAGATTGTAACATGCTAGTTGCGCATTGGATATCTCAACACCTTGGTCTCTTATACCCTGGTGCATAACATCCATATGCTATATCAAACATAAGGACTGCATTTCTTTTCATTTTGAGCAATTACTTGAAAGCTGCCCATCATCATCTTATCTTATTCATTCTATCTATCCATTTGTTCCGTCATCCTCCACCAAGATCAATCATCTCCATCATCCTTTGTCCATATTCCCGCTCCTGCAAAACAAGTGTTAGCCATACATACGTCCATTATATCTATATCTTTCATTACCATCTACCTATATGCATACATCTATCCATATCATTATCTTTTACATATTCAAATATTTTCTATCAATTACCATTTACATAAACATCCATCCATAATCCATCTATAATCCATACACATAACATGCATAGCCATCATAATATCAACATCACAACCATTATAACATCATATAGATCGCCAACACTGCCATATATATATACATGTGTGTCAAAATACAAGTGTCTATAATACAAGCTGAGCCCTGAAAAGAATGAATGTACAACAATGGCTCTAGGCCTCATCATGATACAATGCCAACAAGGTATGCCCTAGCGACTACTGCCAGCTCCCTCGCCCTGACCACCACCACCAACAGGTCCTGTACCCGGTCCTCCATCTCTCGGTGGCCCCATCACTGAAGCTACTGATCGAGATCCACCTGACCTCCGTGAGCTCGAAGCCCCTGACCTGCTCCTGAAGCTAGGCTGTCTCTGCTCTGCCGGCACAGCTCCATAATATAGGCCTCTATAATACTCAGCCTCCCCCTGTACTCTCCGAAGCTCAGCCTGTACCGCTGTCAACTATGTGGCTAAGTACATGGTAGCTCCATCAGTCCCCAAGGCAGTCACTACTCTATCCCGCTCACTAGTCATAACCTGCAGCTGCTGTACTGCCCTATCTCTCTCAGCTCGCAGACTATCTCTCTCAGCTCGCAGACCATCTCTCTCTGCTCTCATAGCCTGCTCCTGCTGTACTGCAGTATCTCGCTCAAGCCTCATCATCTGCTCATGCTGCCTAGCTGTATCCCTCTCTCCTGTAACTCTCGCGAGCGCACCATCATCCTGTCCATCTCCTCTCTGAGCTCCCAACTGTAGCTGAGCCTGATAAGCCTGTGCCTGTGCTCTAGCATGCCTCAGACTGATCACGGCCTGATGCCTATCCATCTCCACTCTCCTCAGCCTCATCTGTGCCCGCTGCCTCCATCTCCTCTCCTCTCTGATCCGTCTCCGCAGCTGCTGAATACCCACATCATCCCCTGCTCTGATCTGTGCCTGTGGCTGTGCTAATATAGCAGGCTGACCTGGCACCTGCCCTGGCATCTGTATCCCTGGTGCAGCTGGCACTACTGCCTGTGCTGGTGGAGCCTGTCGTCGTCGCCTCCGAACTGGTCTCTCCATCCCAATCTCCCCAATCTCTCCATCCCGTGTCAACCGAGTCGGCCTAGCTGTCGCCCAGTGTGCATCATACTCTGGCAATGTACCTGGATCTGCAGGACCCTGTCTCCACTGCCATGCTACTGGCTGCAATCCATCTCTCTCTGCCAAGGCTGTGTCCACCACAACCTTTGGACCCCAATCAAACACCTCCTGTCTCGTCCTCCCAAAAACGACATCACCTACAGGTACTGCCTGTGCCTCTCCAAACTGTCTCAGGGCTCTCTCTGGCAAATAGCACTCTATAATGTACACGTCGCGTCCAAAAATGTACCTCGCCTGTCTCGCATAAGCAAGCTCGGCATCCTCCTCCTCCCACTGCTCACATCCTAGCCATGGCCTCCATACAAATCTGTCTATCTCATCCAACCTCCGTCGCCAGTATACCACCCCTCGGCGCTGTCGATACGTCAAGGATCCTCTATACATCCGTGCAAATGGCTCTCCTGCTGCTCTAGCGACCCATCCCTCTGGTCTCGTCACCGGAATGTGCTCATAAGCCCATACGTGCAAAACTGTCACTCCTGCTGACATACTGGCTCCGAACATATATGCACAATCATGCAGGTAATGATAGAGCTGTCCCAACACGCACTCTGCCCATGCATATCTCGTGCCATAGGAGAACATGCCCTCCATCACTGTCCCCCATCCTACAGGAAAACCTCTCGCTCTCCTGTCACCCACTAGCCATCTAATGATAGCCACTACCACTTGCTGCAACCTGTCACAGAGCTCCTCCATCCTCCCCATCGGTATCTCTGAACCCTCTGCTCCGATGTCTGGTGTCCCAAACAATCTCCTGAATGCAGCTGGGCCCATCTCCGGATCATAATCTACCCGATCCCCATCTATCGAAATCCTCAAAATCCGGAACACATCCTCTAAGGTGATGGTCGCCTCACCTGTCGGTAACAAGAATGAACTGTGCTCGCTCATCCACCGCTCCACCATCGCAGTCATCAACCCTCGATGCGCCTGAACTAGCTCTAATCGTGAAACATGCTCCAAACCCAGGATCTCCAACACCAGTAGCTCCTCTGCATCCAACTGTCTCACTAACCGCAAATCTCTCGGATGGGGGTCCCGTGATAGCAATGGCGGTAGTACATCCTGCATCATCCATTTACTCTTGTCAGTCCATCCCGTTAATCATTCATATCAAAATCTGCCTATCTATCTGCTATTTTATCCTACACCTACCCTATGCGGTTCCCTTTCCCACATGTGAGCTTTTTCCTGCTCACTAGCGACCCCTGTTACTACATGCACCTCTGTTTTGACCAAACGCGACTTCTTTTACATATGCGCTCACTATTTTCCTATAAGCAACCACTATTACCATATGCGTTCATCCTTACTTTATCTGCGAGCCATATCCTATGTGCGAGTCTTTTTACCCCAAACGCGAGCCCTTTTCCTATATGCGCCTATTTTCTCATCATAAGCGAGCCCGCTCACACTAAGCGACCATTTTCGCCCTATACGCACGCTATCTACCATATGCGATCTGTTTCTAGTCCTATGCGAGCTAAACTACCTTATGCAACTACTATCTGCTCATAAGCGACTAGCTTCCCTCCATCCGCGCATTTCCGCTGCTTTTTTCCTGCCGACCGGATGCGACCACTTTTTTCCTAAGCGACCTACCCGCGCCTATAAGCGACCTGAATTACTCTAAGCGACCTCTATTCCTATATAAGCGACCTATATGTGCCATGTCCTAAACTCGTCGCTTTTGGTGACGTGTGTGAATTAATTACACTTCTAGGCTATTAAATGCACCTTTTGGGAAAAGTTTTGAGACATACCGGTGCGCCTGCTCCCTCTGGTCGTCCATGTGTCCTCACTCGCTCCGCACGATGATCTCTGCGTGGAATCACCATCCTGCTAGCTCTGCCACTCTCACTCCTATGAGCTCTGGATTTCTCTAGGTTTCTAAGCACAAATGAGCACAAATGAGCCTATTTGCCCTTGCAGCCCCTACTTATAGCCCTTCTCCAAACCCTAATTCTTCTATACCACAGCCTATTTTCTTCGCGTCTACCCTCTTTTCCACCTTTTCTTCTATCAAGAGCCAACCCAGTCCTTCCTGGTTCGCCTGGCTTACCTCTCGAGGGGGCATCACCTGCCAGTTACACTGGGGCATAACTTGTTTATTGAACGCATCTCACATCTTCTTTGACACAACGTTCTATCGAACATTGTATCAAAGAGGGGCAAAATGTAGACACCCAAATTTGTCCATGTCTAACGACACCTTGTTAAATCACTAATCCATTACCCAATTAATTAAATAAATTTTATTTATTTAATTAAAATCCCATTCTCATTCATTTAGCCGATTAATTAAGTAAATTGTATTTATTTAATTAATTCCACATCATGTCTTATCCCATTTTATGCATTTATCCTATTAATTAAATAAATTTTATTTATTTAATTAATTTCCAACTCATATCTCACTAATTCAAATACTTTATTTGAATTAAGCCTTTATCATTTATCACATTTTAACACTTGTCCATTTCCCATTTATCATGTGTTGTAAGACAACTTTCATTTAAAATCCTTCACATGCACAACTAATTGGACCTAAATTTAGTAACTTTCAATCTTAGCCATTCACATAGCCTCTGAATCTCCACCGTTGATTGATCTTGGTTGAGTCCTATATAAACAGCCTCTCACTCCATATGAGACATCCAGAAATCATATAGTATCTAGCAATCCAGCAATCATATAGCAACTCCATTATCATCTTGAGCATTCGAGCATTTGAGCTTTTATCATCCATCAATGGCAGCTTTCAGCTTTGTAATTGCTTATCATTGAAGAAGCAGTCCACATTTCCCTCTCAAACAAGGAATCGCACGGTCTAGGTGATGTTATGCTTGCATTGCATTGTTCTTTTGGCTTCATTTAGATTAGATTCCTTGATGATGGTAGGGTTAGGGTTTCATGACTATGTCTGATCTTCCACACCTGACTTTCACCTATCACATATACAAATGCAAGTAAAATGATAACACACACAAGAAAGCAAGTAAGAGTGTATAACACCACACAAAGACAAAAAAGGTACTGCCCCTACAAAGTTGATATTAATGATTGATTGATTGTTTGATTGATTGGATAAGGATAATGTGGTCATTGTGGGGAATGGTATACCCCTAAAATAACACATTGATAGGGAATGATATATACCAAAGATGATGATTAATAATTATTGATTGAGTTGATGAGGTTGACAACAAGGTATGAAATAAAACTAAGGTTGTTAGGGTTAGTTGACAGAAGATATCAATTAAATGCAAATAAAGATTAAATAGAGGAATGGAAATACACAAAAATAAATAACAGCGAGAGACAAGTTTTAATGTGGTTCACCCAAAGTCAGGCTACATCCACCAAACAGAGAGTCTAATATTATTATCCAGTAAATCAAACTGATTACAACCAATAATCCTTACAACTCAATACTGTTGCAAATGCTACAATACAATATCAATGGAAACCTTAACCCTTAGCCACTTTTATCAAGCCTTATGTTGGTTACAAAAATTAGGTTTTCTTTATGTCATCTAATAGAAAAATAACTCCCAACGCCTTTATAAATAATAGGCAATTTTTGCTTCTCTGGGGCTTGACTGAGGCAAGCCTCTAAACACCACAACCCCCTCCCAAAGTTTTCATGATTGCAGGTTATAGGTTGAAGCTACAAACAAAGTGAAGTTGTAGGAGGGTACAACAAAGTGTTAGAATTGTAGATCAGATAAGAAAATAGCTCCCTGGACTAGGGTGCCCTCTTATTAGCCCTCAAAGTTTTGTGACAAGAAAACCTTCGGTGCAACAGGAATAGCTTGCAGATCTTGTTTGTAGATCCCAAAAAAAACTAGGCACTGGACTTGGGTGCCCACTCTTTAGTACATGACTTTTCCACCTCCAAACTATGAAAATAGGTGCACAATTATTTGTTGTTTTACATCTTTCTATAGCAACATTTTTTGATATTCATTCGTTTACTGTCATATTTGCATAATTAGGGTTTTAAGGTATAATTGAACATAAGAGAAGATAATTGGCAATCAAATCATAAAAATCTAAGTTTCCCTACATTCCCACATTGAGCTAGGGTAGGATAGTACGTTGCATCTCGACCCCAGGTCCTTGAATGAAAAGGTGAAAGGAGGATGTACACACAAACTACCCAAAAACCCAACATCAAAATATTACCCTTTACATTTTGGTGAACCCATGTTATTGGACTTGTTTGCACCTTGCTGAGTGTTTTTCTTCATATTTATAGTAATTTCATTCATTCATATAGTCATTCATCTTATTGCACTGGAAAACTTACAAAAAAATTGAAAAATTGGAAAAAGTGAAAAAAAAATTGCATGCTAGGGTTTTGCATGTTGCATCAATTAATTTGAATTTCATCAAATTTATGATTTTTTCATTAGATATTAATTAAATTTTATAAAATTACAAAAATCCATTAGTTTTCATTATATTTTTATCATAAAATTGCTAGGGTTTTGTTGAAAATTGTGAATTTTGCATATAACCTAGTAATTCCAAAATCAAGGGTTTGTAGGTAAAATCTTGTTTCAGATTTTTCTACTAATTTTGGAGGATCATTAAAATTTTCATTTGGTTGTAGTCTTTAATTTTAGAACAAATTTGCACTTAGATTTCAAATATTTGCATTTTTGCATAGAAATTTTCTACAAAAACTAGCATTTTCATTGATTTTTCATTAGATTTGCACTTGCATTTTGCATGTTAGACTATGGAAATCATTTTTAGATCTGATAGCATGTAATTTTCATCATATATCAGCTTGAAAAACATTCATATAGCATTATACATCAAGATCTCAAACCTAGGGCTTGAAAAACATTGATTTTCACTAGATTTGGCCTTATCGACTCTCTAAATTTGCACTATAGGCCTATTGTGAAGAATATTTTTACATTAATTGACTAATATCAGGGGTATTATCTTCTTCCTCTCCTAAATTCTTTACAACACCTTTTTATGAGACTCTTGTATTGAAAATTTGGTGAAAAATTACACATTTTTACTATTTTTGCCCTAGTAGGTGACTGATATCATTGCTATTATTTTCTGCACCTCCTAAAATTCTTTCCAAAACCCCTTTTTCTAGGTCTTGAAGTTGAAAAATCATGAAAATTTGCATATTTTGCTATATTTTCACTAGGGTTTGATCTTGAGTGGCACTATAAGTGTGTTGTGATAGATATTTTAGCATTAGGTGGCTATTATTACTGATATAATTTGTTGTCCATAATCATTTTCCTCACAACACCCTTTGTCATGCTCTTTTGCATTGAGATTCGGTGAAAAAATTAGATATTTTAGTGTATTTTCACTACATTTTGACTTGTTATCATCTTAGATTTGCATCAAGAGTGTGTTGTGGACGAATCTTATTGTTGTGTTGGACTAATATCAGACATATTATTTTCTTCCCTTGATCAAAATCCTTACAACACCTTTGCTTTCACTTATTTGCATTGAAAAAGTACAAAAATCAAGCATTCATGGCTTCTCCTAAGGACTCGTCTTTGGAAGATCTATTTGAGTGCATTATGAATTATGATAACTTTTGCAAATTCACTAATCAACACCCTCAATTTTTGCATCAAATATCATACATCTATGGAATTGACATGAGAAAAATCACCACTTATGATATCCTTTGAACAATAGCCTATTTTGAAAGCATTCTTGAGACTATGGTTGTTTTTCCTTCAATCATAGAGAATCTCACTAATTTTTTGGCTGAAAACAATCATGGGGAAAGTAGTGATGAGAACATTGTTCCCTCTCTCCCTTTATTTCACGATGACATAATGCAAATCCTTTCTGAGACCTATGATAATGATTAGAAATGGGTGATTTATCGAACAAAGAGACTTGTCCCAACATAACCCCACTTAGTGAGGATATCTTGGCACAAGAAGAAGACATCATTGATACATTTATCCATACTACTCTACCATCCCTTCCCACTCTCCCTAATTAGGACAAAGCTTTGGATGATGCAAATTCTCTTTGTGACCATTTTCTTCAATCTAAGGAAAATTTACCACTTGATGTTCAAGAACTTCTCAATTACATGTTAAATAAAGAAATGGATCAGGCATCTTTACTTGAACCTTCACATACCTTGGAAAATAATTAAATTCTACATGATATGGAAGAACAAACTATTCATCAAACTCAAGGTATTCCAGCACCCTATATAAGGACTGAAATGGGCACCTATCAGGTTTCTCAACATTCTCATTCAAATGATACTATAACTGACATAGAAAATGGCAACATCCCCTCTCAACCATCATTAAGGGATACCTTTCCTATATGGTTACCCTCGCAAACTCATGAACCTACAGAAGAGAGAAGAAGTGATAACACCTTAACCATTGAGATAAAGATAAAGATCTATGACAACTACTAGCCTAACGGTCCCTACCAGGTAAGTATCTCTAACCCTTTATCTCTCTCATGATGTTCTTCCCCTGTGATGTGTCATGTGTTGTTTAGGCCTCCTGGTATGACCCTTGATTCTCTTGTACGGTCCACGATACCAGGAGACAGCCTCTGTTGTGACCTTCTTCTATTTGTATCATCAATCTTCTATATTGCCTCTCTCTGATTTAATTGTTGTGTGATGTGTCTTACAGACATAGCATTGTAGTTGGTAACTTGGGGGCACCCTCCTATGTGACTATCCCTAAGACACTTGTTTCTCCTCTCTTATTTATTGTTTCCCTTCCTCTAGTGTTTTTATCTAGTGGGTGGATGATGAAAAACATTTATACTGATGCGGACCTAGCATCCTTTTAGTGAGAAATCAAAAATTGGACTTAGTTCCTAATATGATGATGGGGTTGTATATCTTATTTGATGCTTGGCTAGTGGAAGCACTCGTGCTTTCTGCATAGTGATTTTGATGATGTTTTTATCTCATTTAAAAATCATAACAATACTGATGCTCTGCGCACTTTGTTTGTCTTTGAATCTAGCCTTGGTGGTACTCAATTAAGAGATCCTCATGATATAGCCCCATGGTTATCCTCAAACTTTGATTTCATAGTATAACCTTGGCTCTTTGTGTGGTTAATCATATGCATTGATGTTATTGTTTATCATGATTATGGACACTAACATGTTTCTTGCAAGGATGTGTTTGTGGGAACATTTGGTGATCGTAAAGTACATGTCACCTTCGGGGGGCATGGGCTCTACGAATGTACGTGTTCCCTTGTGTGTTTTCTTCCTACCTTAATGTGCTTGATATCGATACCTGATATCAACCACCTTAAGGTGGGGCCATATATAAGGTAAGTTGTCCATTGTAGATGTTAGCAATGTGCTTGTCCTCAGGTGCAGTTTAAAGACTTATGCGATGAGTACATCCTGCACTCTGAGTTTGTTTGCAATAAATCAATCAATCATTTAAGCCTTTTGCAAAGGTAGGATATCACCTATATCCTTTTATTTTAAGACCTCTATAGAGGTGGGGGTGGTGTATCCCTCATGTTTTGTGTGCCTGTCATTGTCTTCAATGTGTCTGGCATGTCTTCTCCGTGCTTGGCATGTTTGCTATGTTTGTTGACCGTAATTTAATGCATGTATTGGCCTCATGTTTATACATACATTAAAGTGGGAGCTAAATGTAATGTAAGAAAATGTCCCCTTGGGTGATTTTCCCTCATAAGGTTTAGCTCCTAGGTCTTTAGTGTGCATTTAGGACATATTTCAACATCTCAATGAGAAAACCCCTAAGTGTCTTGGCAAATAGGACCTCGTGGGACCACTTGAGATAAACCCTACCCAAAATAGGGTGGGGGGGGGGGACTTGGGCGTCCCTGCCCTAGTCTTGCCCTATTTTCAGATAGTCCCAATTTCTGGGTGTTGGCTTGTGACCGTTATTTGGGTGCTATGCCGACATGGTAAGTTTGAATTATGAAATTCTTGATAGGAGTGTTTGTAGTTGCATATAAAAGCATGTTTAAGCATTCATTTGTAAACTAGGGCATTACTGGATTGTTATTGTGAACTTTATGTATTCTAAAGGTGATTCAAGGCTTTCATTAGGTTGCAAGAGTAGATTTGTGTTGTCTGTGTGTTTGTGTTTGCAGATTTGAGCAATCATCTCCTCATGGCATGAAGAGCTTCTTCCTCCCATGAGATCTTCACTACAAGGTGACATCATTTATGTTTGTAATAATTTATCATTTGGTTTTTGCTTCTGCTTCCAAGGGCACACACTCTCTATCTTATTATGGTGTTTATAAGACTTGAATGTCTCTCTGGGGCTTGACTGAGGCAAGCCTCTAAACACTACAACCCCCTCCCAAAGTTTTCATGATTGTAGGTTACAGGTTGAAGCTACAAACAAAGTGAAGTTGAAGGAGGGTACAATAGAGTGTTAGAATTACATATCAAAGAAGAAAATAGCTCCCTAGAGTAGGGCACCCGCTCATTAGTCCTTGAAGTTTCATGACAGGAAAACCTTTGGTGCAGCATGAACATGCTACAGATCTTATTTGCAAATCCTAATAAAAAGTAGGACACTGGACTTGGGCACCCACTCTTTAGTCCCTGAATTTTTTGTCTTCAAACCTTGAAAATAGGTGCATAATTATTTGTCATTTTACATCTTTCTGTAGTAGCATTTTCTGATATTTGTCTATTTACTATCGTATTTGCATAATTAGGGTTTTAAGGTATAATTGAGCATATGAGAAGATAATTGGCAATCAAATCATAAAAATCCAAGTTTTCCTACATTCCCATAGTGAGCTAGGGTAGGATAGTACATTGCAACTTGACCCTAGGTCCTTGAATGAAAGGGTGAAAGGAGGATATACACAAAAACTACCCAAAACTTAAACATCCAAATTTTACCCTTTACAGTTTGTTTTGGACATTTTGCTTTGTTTAATGTGGTAGGTCCATTTTGGATAGATCCATTTTTATTTGGGACCCATATAGCTCTGATATGTTTTCCTTGTCTTTTGGATTCATATGCTTTTGAAATGGGATTTGAAGTATTTACTTTGCATACATGTTCTATGATTTTGTTGGTCCTGAGCAAGGGATGGCAGATGTGTAGGATAAAGTTTGTGAGTAGAGATGGTGGAGGTGGAAGGATTGTTGGTAGTAAGTTTATTTTAATTCTTATTAATGGTCCCTACCTTGATGCTCTCATTAGATGAGGTTTCCTTAGTGATCGTTGAAGTATCACTAACACAATCAATTTACTTAGACAATTGATTAATGAGGGGGTCAATTCTAGAACACACAATGACACAAATTGCACACAAAAATAGGAATGTTCTTTTACTAATTTGAACAACACATAATATTACAAAAACAAAAATCAAATTAGAGGATGAATCCTCAACATCCTACAATACTCTACAACTTTCTTTCTCTAGATTCAGGAATCTTTTGCCTTCTGTAGCTTCAAAATAGCTAGGGTTTTTGTTTTCTCTCCTTTTCTCTATGACTTCATAGGATTCCAAAACAATAGTAATAAAGAGCCCTTTTTGGCACCCTCCAGCCAATATTTCAAAATTTGTAACTCCCTCCAAAAATTTGTCAACTTCTAGGAGCCATAACTTTTGATCCAGGTATCTGATTGATGAACCGTTTGATGCATTGGAAAGCTCATGGATTTCTCTACATGCCGGTAGTGTTCTCTACCCATTCTTCCCATTTTGGGGCCATACAATGCCTCTAGGTTCCTCAAATCTAACTTTGAAACCTTTTCAGGGGTTTTTAAAGAAACAAAAACTTTATTATCTTTTAGCTAACAAGTGATCTTTAGCTAATTCCTTTAGCAAAGGTCATAGTTTTCAATTACAAGGCCTTGTGTAAATTTTTACTTCCATATATGCTCAAATACAAACTTTCTACAAAATAGTAGTTGGTTATTTTTAGCAGGTTGGAAAAAACTAAAGGTTCTACATCATTATTGAATCAATTGGGTGCCCAAAAATTAAAAAAAAATTAAAAAGAAGTGATGCAAGATTTTCCTTACACCACTAGATTCTCCTACATCAAACACCTAAGGTAATTTGAGAATTAACCTTATCAGATCTCTGGTGTTTGAGGAAAACTAAAATGATCAACTGTTGCCTTAGAAAACTAGGAATAGTCTTCAATAGGCTTCCTTTCCACTTCACCAGATATTCTTCATGTTTCCCATTTGACTTCTTCCCACATGGATATCTAAGATCTCTTCTATCTCCTCCTTTGTAGTAGATGTCAAGATACTCCACTATTCTTTGGTTGGTCCATCCTTCATGCCCTTCATGATATTCTATTAAATCAACAATGTTGAACACAGGGGAAATATTGATTCCACTTGACAGCTCTACCTCATATCTATTTCCTGAATCCTACTTCTTTAGGATCCTGCATTGTCCAAATTTCTTCATCTTCAACTTATTATATGTCTCCATTGGGAACCTTTCTTTCCTTAGGTGAACCATGAATTCATCTCCAACCTTGAACTCCTTAAATGTTCTCTTTTGTTTAGCCTTAGCCTTTTACTATGAATTCATCTTATTGATACGCTTTCTTATCTCCTCATAAAAGTTTTTTAGGTTCTCTACAAAGTCTTTGGCCTCTGCACTGCTTTTCTCTCCTCTATTAATCTTCCTCAACTCAGAAGAATTTCTTGGACTACTACCATATACAATTTGGAATGGAGATTTACTAATACTTCAGTTGATGGAATTGTTGTATGCAAACTATGCCTATGGTAACATCAAATCCCATTCCTTGGGATTATCTCCTACCAAGAATCTCAATAAGTTGCCTAAACTCCTATTCACCACCTCGATCTATCCATCAGTCTGTGGATGATGTGCAGAACTAAACGTCAAATTAGTCTTCAACTTCTTCCATAATGTCCTCTAGAAATACCCAACAAACTTGGTACCTTAATATGAAACTCTACTTTTTGGTAGACCATGTAGTCTTACCACTTCTTTGAAAAATAATTCTGCAACATGAATAGCATCACTAGTCTTATGGCATGGAATGAAGTGTGCCATATTTGAGAAGCTGTGAACCACCTCAAGTATGGAGTCATGTCTCCTCTGCATTCTCGACAAACCAAGAACAAAATCCATGATGATGTCTTCCCATGGTCTCTCTATTACAGGTAATTCTTGATACAACCCTCTATTCTTACTTACCCCTTTGGCCACCTAACATATTTTGTAGCTTTGAATAAATTTCTTCACATCCTGGTGTAACTATAGCCAGTAGTAATTCTCACTATCAAGAGAAATGGTCTTATCGCGACCAAAATGTCCTGCCAATCCTCTACCATGCTTCTCCTTAATCAAATTCTCTCTCATGGAAGAAAGTAATATCTTCCAAACAAACTTTCCAAGCTTCTATAAAATATGGATCTACAGGGTACATATCCTTGAGTTCATTGAACCCAACAACCTTCATCTTCATATGTGTCAATAAATGTTTCCTTCTACTTAAGGCATCAACAACTCTGTTTGATCTTCTAGTCCTGTTCTTCAAAATAAAAGTATAACTCTATAAAAACTCAACCCATTTTAAGTGCCTCTGGTTCAACTTCCCTTGACTATTAAGATATTGTAAAGCCTGATGATAAGTATATAGAACAAACTCTTTCAACAAAAAATGATGTCTCAATTTCTTCAAAGCCTGAACTATAGCATAAAACTCATCATCTTAAACATAATACTTTTTCTTTCCATCATTAAGCTTCTCACTAAAATAAGCAAAATAGATCCTTGTTGACTTAAAATAGATCCTATAGCACTGCCACCAATATCACAATCTACTTGAAATACCTTATTGAAATCTAGAAGTGCCAAAATAGGTTGCTCTATGACTTTCTACTTCAATGTATCAAAACTCTTGGCTGGTCTTGTAGTCCATTTAAACTCTTTTATATGCCCTCTCATTGTCTTAGTTAGGGGTGTACAAATGCTACTAAAATTCCTAATAAATTTTCTATAAAAAATTTCCAAACCATGAAAAGATCTTACCTCTGTAGCACTCCTTGGCATGGAACATTTAACAATAGCCCTTACTTTTTCTAGTTCCATCTTAAGACCCTTAGTTGAGACAAAAAATACCATTTATACCAACTCCTTTGCAAAACTACATTTCTTTAGGTTAATCAACAACTTCTCCCTTAGCTTCTCTAAAACTCCTCTAATATGCATTATATGCTCTTCCCAACTCTTACAAAAAATCAAAATGTCATATAAATAAACAATAACAAACTTTCCCAAAAACTCTTTCAATACCTCATTCATGAGTCACATGAATGTACTTAGTGCATTGGTTAGCCCAAATGACATGACCAACCACCCATACAGATCCTCCTTAGTCATGAAGGTTGTCTTCCATTCATCTCCTCTAATTCAAATTTGTTAATATCCACTCTTCAAATCAATCTTCATAAAGTAATTAGCTCCACTCAATCAATCCATAATACCATCCATCCTTGGAAATGGAAATCTATACTTGATTGAAATTTTGTTGATGGCTCAAAAATCTGTACACATTCTCCACTATCCATATTTCAATGGTGCTAGTACTATAGGTACCACACATGGACATAGGCTCTCCCTTATTTTTCATTTCTTCAACAAATCCTAAACTTGTCTGTTCAACTCCTCATTCAATGTAGGAGTCATTCTATGGGATGACTTATTTGGAAAACTAGCTTCTGGTATCAAATTCATTCGGTGACTTATCTCCCTCACTAGTGGAAAACCTTTTGGTAAATTATCAGAGACAATGTCTTGAAATTCTTCTAACAAATTTGAGACTTCTACTAGTACATCTTCACATTTCTCCTAGCTAATCTTAGGAATCAATGCAAAGTAATGATGCTTATGCTTCATACCATCAAAAAATTTGCTACCATCTACCAAGCAAATTTTGGTAGTACTACATACCTTTTCTTCCACCTCCTTCAAGACTTTCAACTTATGACAAACCATGTCCCTTGTCAAGGAATAGGTATTTCCATGGCCATCATGGACAACACATCTATCATACTACCATGGCCATCTTGACATCATATGACATGCATCTATCGGTATGATGTCACACAACACCTCATCATGGTAGTCTCCAATCTTGAACTTGAATAAACACTGCTCATTGACCAAAGCTCTATGGTCCTTTTACAACCATGCAATCTGATATGGATGTGGATGCCTTCACCTTGTCAACTTCAGATTGTTGACCATCTCCTTTGAGACAAGATTATCAATGCTTCCACTATCAATAATAATATCACAACACTTACCTTCACACTTGTACCTTGTACAGAATAAAATATTCCTTTGATCTAGTTCTTTCTCCTCATTTAACAAGGTTTCTATGACAACTAGGGTTTCTCCCCTTTCAGCATCTTAAGAATGCACAGACTACACATCTTTATCTACATGTACAACTCATGCATTACCTTCAAGTCTTCTATTTGTTCTTCCTTGATATTACGGACACTCATATACTTGATGTCCTTCTTCTCCACATTGGAAATAGGTTCCTTTGAAACCTCCTCTTTCAGATCCTTGCCCAGGTCTTCCTCTTCCTCTTTTCTCAACATTATTTTGGTCATAAATGTGGTAGACATTATCTCCTCTCTGATTTTGACAGGTGCTAGCTTATTCACTTTTTCTTTTGATCTTCATTTTAGCTTCCATGGGATCTTCCACTAGTCCTTCCACCTTGACCTCTTCCTCTTTGCTTTCTTTTGAATCTTTTATTCATCTTCTTTTCCACCTTTAGGAAAAATTAGTACACATCTTCTATGGTAGTCATTCTGACTAGGCCTAGCTCCTCTTAAATAGTTGGCCTCAACCCATTGATGTAATGGGCTACCTTCTCCTTTTTGGCCTCTATATGGACTATTTTGATAATAATCTTATAAAATGCTTTTGTATACTCCCTAACAAACTTGTTACCTTTCTTCAATCCTTGCAGTTTCTTCAACAACTCCATCTCATAGTCCACAAGATTGAATTGTTTCTTTAGTTTGTCCACCATCTGACCCCATCAGGTAATCTTTCCTTTTCCTCTTCTATTTCTCTCTAACTAGACCTCCTTCAACAAAATACTACCATGTCCCTTCAACTTTGTTTTTGCAAACTTGATCCACTCTAGATCCTCCACATCATCATACTCAAAATATTCTTCCATATTATTTATCCAATCAATAAGGTCTTCCAGATTTAGATCACTAGAATAGGTAGAGACATCAATCCTAGGCCTCTTTCCAATCTTCAAAATGTCCCTAACCAACCTAACTTGTGTAAGATCTCCTACATCTTCTTGTTCCTCCTTAGATAACCTTTCTTCTTCAGCTTCATCTTCACTTTTTTCTCTTATTCTTGGCTCAAACACTCTTCGCAGCTCCTCTTGCAATGCATCAATTTGCCTTTGCAGGTATTTAAAGCCCTCTTCTATCAAAGTATTTCTCTGACCAAGGTTTCTTCATGGAGGCATTTTGCTCTCTATACCATACCCACAACCTCATGTTCTGGTGCAAACCACCTCAAGGTTGGCAATCTGTCTACACACTTAGGAACCCTTAATCTGATGCCACTTGATGAGAGTGTCAATTCTAAAACACACAATAACACAAATTGCACATAGAAAATAGGAATGCTCTTTTATTGATATGGACAATAGATTACATTACAAAAACAAAAATCAAATTGGAGGATGAATCCTGAACATGTTGCAACACCCTATAGCTTCCTTTCTCTAGATTCATGAACCTTCTGCCTTCTATAGCTTCAAAACAATGAGAGTTTATGTTTTCTCTCCTTTTCATGACTCTCCATGTTCCATATTTTCTCTACCACTCCAAAGGATTCCTAAAAAATGGTCATAAATAGCCCTTTTTGGTGCCCTCTAGCTAAAATTTTGAAATTTGTAACTCCCTCCAAAAATAGGTCAACTTCTAGGAGCCATAACTTTTGATTTGGGTGTTTGATTGATGAACTATTTGATGTGTTGCAAATCTCGTGGAGTGCTCTACATGCTAAGAATCAACTCTGCCAATTTTGCCCAATTTTGGGGCCATATGGGACCTCTAAGTGCCTCAAATATGACTTTGAAACTTTTTCAATGGTATTTAAAGAAACTAAAACTTTAATATCTTTCAGCCCACAAGTGATATTTGGATAATTCCTTCACCAAAGGTCATATTTTCAATTGTAAAGCCTTGTGTAAATTTTCTCTTCCATATGTACTAAAATGCAAACTTTCTAGAAATAGCAATTGTCTATTTTTAGCAGGTTGGAAAAACTAAAATTCTACATCATTATTCAAGCAATTGGGTGTCCAAAAATATAGATTTTGAAAAGAACAAAAAACAAAATCTACATTTGTTTGGGTGATGCAAGATTTCCCTTACACCACTAGATGCTCCTGTATCGGGAAGGAATGATATAAAAGGATGCTTCACTCAAGGAAGCTCACAACTTCACCTCAAGGATGAAGATTCATCAAAGATTTACTAAATAAGAAGGTCATAGAATGATACCCTTGGAGGGTACTCAAATCAATTTCAAGTTGGTGCTTCCAACCTTTCTCCCAATAATGTAAATTGCTTCAACCTAGGAATAAGTGAGATAGACTGAAGATCTCATCTCCTAGCCTTCATACAAATCTTTCCAAGAGAAAATATGAACTCCACTTGATGAATTAGAAACCTACTATAATTTAGTAGCATAGATAACATAAAAATAAATATCTTTTCCACATCTAATCAATCTAGTTTCAAATGAAATAAGTCACTTACGTTTATACAAGGCTATAGAAAAGAGTAATTTAAATTAAAGAGCCGACATCTGCACCAAAAAGAAAATTTGAGTTTAAAGTTGACCTAGCCAACACTAAAGATAACTTGTAGACTAAAATTCCTAAAACATAAGAGGGACCAGGGCGCTTGGGTGTCCTATTCCCTTTGGGCAATTTAAGGTTCAATCCTACACTTAATGCAAGGCTAACTCCAAATCTCAATTTAGTTTCTGGGTTATGATGAAACTTTAATCAAAATCATGACATTTTCTATAAATAAGGCCAAAAAAAGACTTTAAGGTGGACCTAAAAATGAACTATGCTTGGCATCACTAATTGGAGGAGCTAAACATATTGAAATTCTGTCTACACAACTAGTGTACACAATTTATGATGTAATACCCTCCAAGATCCAATGACCTTGGTTACATATCCCAAGGGAAACAATCTAAATATGTTGGCACCACCTATACACCTCATCAGGAATCTCCTTCCATTCCTAAACCTATTGTATCCCATTACACCCCAAAATAGTATGTCTCCATCCCTCCTCAATTCTCATACAAATCGTAAAATCATGTGACCATACATCTCCCTAATTCCACTCTTCCTCCACTTTTCCCAACTCCCAATTATCCCATCCTCACATCCCCTCATCCCTTCATCCACAAGTCCCCTTATATCTTTATCCTTAATCCTCCTATCTATAAATCCTATATCCCTAAACACCCTAAATCCTGATCCCAAAATTCCCAATCATGACCAACAAATGTACACATCATCCAAACATAAAAGCTATCACAAAAGCCATGGGATTAAAAAATAAAAATTTGGATGCCTCCCTTGATCAAGAAAGGAACCGACAAAAGCCTCAATAATCTCAAATCCTAAATCCAAAATAAAAAAAGGATACACAAGCCCACACCTCCAGAAGAGAAATTTGAAACAAAAATGGTGTGGGTACCCACACAAAAATAAATGAATCCAAATGGAGCATCCAAATCCCACTCTATCAAAATTCCCAAATTCAAAATATCCCAACAATCTCGCACCCAATCAAAAACTCCTAAAAATGCTAAGTCCATTTGGGTCCCTAAATCCCCAAATTGGCATCCCTAAAATCCCCCATCTTAATCCCATAATAAAAATCCTCATTACTTCCAACACCTCATCAAAATTAAAAAATTAAAAATATATCAAGTTATGTGTCAATGATGGCCTTGGTTTCCCTCCACACCATGGCATTCCCTCATGCAGTCATCCCCTCATCTTATATCCCCTACCTTGCATATCTCCCCCATCACATCCCTATGTTTCATGGTTTTGTGTAATATTTTCCTCCATAATCCATTCACCTATCCATCTACTATCCATACTATCCAAACCATTCATAATCCATATCATAATCCACTATCCCAATCCATCCATAATCCACATCATAATCCATCACATCCACTTCATTTTCATCTCATTCAAGAATCTACCAACATCCATCACACTGGACATAGTTTATGTGCAACACCAATCCAAAATGGGAAATGTTCACCTTTCTATGGAAAAAGACACTGACACTTAAGTCCCATCTCCCTCTCTCAATCCCTTCATCCACCTCTCCCATTCTAATGTCTAGAAAAAAATTTAAGAGAAATAATTTGTCCAATGGTGAAAACCACCCCTTGTGGCAACTTGGATTAGAACCATGATGATAACCTAGTAAACATACATCATGTGTAGATTGATTTTCTATGTACCTTACACTTGGGGTAATGTTGTCACATCTATCTCATCTTATCACTTTCCAACTAATTCCACCTATATATTATATCTGCATACCTATTCCATTGCACAAATCCATCTTCCCCTCCTTTTGATCTTGCTAAGCGTGGGGGAAAATGTTGAAAAGTACTTTGGACAACTCTTAATATACCCAATCTTTCCCACATCCACATTCCCATCACCTTTATCCATCTTAAGCATTGTTGCGTCAAATCTTAAGTATAATACCTAGAGTGGGGTATGTTATTCCTATGCAAAATAGTCGTTAGAGATCACATCTTGAATCCCTCCATCCATCCTTTATAAACCTCCCATCCCTCCCATTCATTATCACCAATCCTTTTATCCATTCATCCCTTTCAATCATTCTATCATGCATCCTAATAAGCATCATCTTTCCTTGTCATTAGGGACACATATCTATAGTGGAGCATATGATTCCAATATGAATCAATCATTGGAGAATACCCCAATGCACCCCACCCACCTATCCTACATTCTCTCTTCCTCAAATCCACTATCGTTACCCCCATATATAACCATACTCTAATCCACCATCCTTCAATTTCTAGAAAAAAAGGTTATCCAACTACACTCAAATGTAACCATTTCCTAAACCAATCCACCCTTCCCATCCTAAATGAATAACTCACCTTAAACATCTCAAAAAAAAAAAATTTAAATGAAACATTTCAAAAATCCAAAAAATCAAAACATCTCAAAAATCCAAAAAAATTAAAACATTTAAAAAGTATAAAAAAAATCAAAACATCTAAAAAATCCAAAATAATCAAAATCTCCCAAAATTCTAAAACATTGAAACATCTCAAAAAATCCAAAAAAAAATCAAAACATCCAAAAAAATCCAAGGAATAAACTAAATGCAAGTCATCCTTAATCCATGTCAATCTAGTCAAGTAATCTAGCCAATTATTCAAAAAGTATATCTTGGTTCAAACCTTTCTATCAACCCTATCAATCTATCCTTATCCAATCATGATCACTGGGATATATTGTTCCCAATCCTTGTGTTCTTCTTGGGTTATATTGGTCCCACAACACTATCTTTATCAATCAATCTTGATTGTTAGTTTTCAGCTTGATAGGGGCAAAAACCTTGTTTGTTTTTAATCATTTATGCATGCTTGTTTGTTTTCTTGGTTGTGTGTCTTATCATTTAATCTTTCATTTTCATCAATTCCTTGCAACATATTTCTACAAATTACATCACAGTCTTCAATATTATGGTGCCCTAATCCATATGTTTAATTGCAACCTTTTCTCTTTTCAGTCAGTCCCTTATGAACGAGACACATTGTCAACCTGGACTTTATACCTCGGTGCATAATGACTACTGCCGTATAAAATCCAAGATTGCTCTACTCAAATTAGCATAAGCAATCGTCATAATAAATCATTCATTATCATTTCAACCATAATCATTTTTCTTGGATCCATCTTTTTATTTTCTCCACTTTTTTCTATTGTTCATCCATCATTTGGTCTCTTTCATCTAACTTGTTCTTCACCCATTTTGAGAGCATACTCATGTTCTTTGAACCCACTTGTTCCCTCACAAGGGTATAATCCCTACCATCATCTCTCCTCCTTGTCCCTTTGAGTGATAAGGGCATCACCATCTCTAATCTAATCATATTCTTCTAAACCAAAGTCTTCTTCTATCAAACTATTTTCTTCCAAATCAAAATCAAGTGCTATGTTTTAAACTGTTAAACACCCAGAATACTAAGGGGGTGGGTGAATCAGTTTTCTATGAAACCTTTTACTTAATAAATTAGTAGTACATTTGACACAAATAACAACAAAGAAAATTAAACACAAAAAAAGTAACCACAAAACATCACACATAAACAACAAGATTTTTTACGTGGAAAACCCAAAACTAGAAAAAACCACGGTGAGTGTTAGCTCACAAAAATTATGTACTATCAATACTGAATTATGAGAGGCTCACTACCTTAGGGCTCACTACCCAAATAAATACTCACTACAAGAAAGGATCACTGCCTAGAGAAAGAAAGAAGGAAAGACGGATGGCTCACTACCAGGTTGAACTGCTCTGATTGCATCTACACATGCATGGTTATAGCTCCAATGAAGTTCAGAACTATTGTCTCAAAAATATGTTGGCAAGAGACACTGTGTGGCTTCATGAGTGTTGTCATTGATAGCAACAAAGTTTATCCCACACATCTACAGCACATAATAATTCTTTACCGGAAGTCAGATTGAAGAGTGTTTTGGTCCAGTGAACAAGAACAGAGCATACAGCAAGGTCTGACAATCAAGTCCGGATCTCTCAGAGGATGTATCTCAGCAAAGTACGGACTTGGGGAAGTCAAGAGGAGTACCATGACTGCTACATTCTAGAGATTGAGCCTCTGGTGATGAAAGAGTGAAAAGATATGAGCACCTAAGTGTTGGGTTCTTGTTTAGCAGAGTAGACTGAAGAAGAACTGACCGACAGAGCATCAGACCTTAATCCGGATGAGATATTGATGGTGATAAAGTTTCTTGAGGGATCATTCATGATTAGCCGACATGATTAATGACTTTTATAACTATCTTTTTGATACGCATCACTTGGTAAGTATGGATTCAGCCGACAGACCAAAGTTTGGGAAAATCTTGAGTATTCCAGATGCTGACTAAAAAGATGTTAAGATCCTTAATGTAGATATATATACTAGATGGATTTTGGTATAAAGGTGTGAGTGGTGTGTTGTGAAATGTGAAGAAAAGCAAAGAGCAGTGTGGAAGCAACAACATAGGTCTAGTATGTGACAGAATAACATCACTAAAGAAGATGAAGAATGAAGTGCAGTAGATCAGTATATTGAGCCTAACTGGAACTAAACCTTAGCATATGTGGATGCTTCTCATTAGTTCAAGTACTTGGTTTCTTTCTATAAACTATTGTAGACAGTGAGCCTCTTGTGAGTAGTGTACTCGGGTAGTGAGCCCTATTTGGCAAGTGCCATTTTGTACTTCTTATTCTTCTAACAGAGAATACAATCTTGGGTTAGTCACCCCGTGGTTTTTCCCTTAACAGGGTTTCCACATCAAAATCTTTGTGTTATGTGTATTGATTTTATTTATGCTTTCATGGTTATGCATGCTTATATGTTTTGATGCTGCACTAATTGTTAAAGAAGAACAGAAAGTTAAATTATTTAAGATAACTGATTCACCCCCCTCTCAGTTATCTACCTTGTTTCCAACAATTGGTATCAAAGCTAAGTTCCTCCTAACATAGCTTAACAGCTTGAGGAAGATCTATGAATCTCAATGGATATGTATGGTATGAGGGATCAACTTCAATTTGCCCTAGATGATCTTGAGTAATCTCACTCTGAAGTCAATAAATTGAGGGAAAGACTCAAACAAGCTGATGATTTAATAAATGAACTAAAAGAGAAACTAAGTATCTCTATGAAAAAGAGAAAGGAACTACTTCAACAATTAGCAAGCCAAAATGAAGCCAATGATACTCATGAAGATCTGAATGAGAAGAACAAGTTATGTGAAAAGCTATCAAAAGAGGTCATTATGGTAAGACATGAAATGGAATCAGGAGTTATGAAATTCACCCAAGAAATTTAAGAAAAGAGAAAAATTGAAGATAATCTAAAACTATCTCTCAAGGAGAAGTCAGAAGACTACCACAAAATGGATAGAATAATCAGGCATCTGGAATCTGATTTTGAAGTAGCTAGAGACAATGAAGAACAACTTGAGAATCAAATTGACACTCTTAAAAGGGATCTTCAAATAGAAAATGAATACAAAGAGAAATTCAAGATAAGCTCTGCTCAACTTGAAGTTCTTCTTTAAAGCCAAAAGAAGGTAGATGACAAGCAAGGTTTGGGGTATGAAAAAGGTGAAAGCTCTGGATCCGATCAAAAGAACTCTGGATCAGAAAGTTCAAGGAACAGGCCTAGAAGACCTCTGATAAGACATCCAAATGCTCAAAGATATCCATCCTTCAATGGATACTACCACAATTGCAATAACTTTGGTCATAAAGAAAATTAGTGCAGAAGAAGAATGAATCAGACTAATTCATCCTTCTCCAGACAATGTTTTAACTACAAAAGGTATGGTCACAAATCTCATGACTGTAGAAATATGCAAATAAACAATTCATTCAATGGTAGATTCTTTGCATGCAATAGAATGGGACATATGGCTGATCAATGCAAATCTAGAGGATATCGGTCAAATATGCAAAGAAATATTGTTTGCTACAATTGCAATAGATCTAGTCATATTGCCCAATTTTGTAAAAGTAAGAATCAGGACAAAAAGGGTCCGGCGCATCATAATCAAAATCAAGACAAGGGAAAAGGAAAAATGAATGCGGATGAAATTCAAAGGGAGATGAACAAGATTGGGTGAAGAGAAGTACAAAAAATGTTGGGGATGGATCTACACCAGAATCTAGTGTTGATATTCCTTCTGGAAACTAAATAGATGAGCTCTGGCTTAGGGGGAGTCACAAAAGAAAATAATTTCCCCCAGCCAGTCAATTGGTGCCTAAAATTGGCACAAGGAGTTTTGTGGATTGAAGAGTTCTCAAAGAGATATCTTAATAACCCTTGGTAAAAATATAAAAGATCCACAAGAAGTTTTGAAAAGGTTAATCATCCAAGATTGATTCGGTTTAATAGTCATCTGATAAGAGTAAGATTTTCACAGTTAGATTTGGTATGATTCAAAAATTGAGGTATCTTGACCTGCGGATAAATGGAATGATTGGAGAAAGGAAGATAGATTGTCAATAATCACCGAGAATAACTCTAAATGCATCTTAGTAATCTAGAAAGATCTCTCAGGACAAGGAGAACAAGGCAACTAGAATAACTTAATTTATGCATTTATTGCAAAATGGAATTAGGGTTTGCGCAGAAATAAAAGGGTTCTTTTGTTCATCATTTGCACATTTTCATTCGAGAAGAAGGAAGAAAGAGCTTTGGAACAAGATTGCTTCAACTCTCTCAAAGATGAACCATAGAATTTGATTCAACCAACGATCTTTTCAGCTCTTATCGTGAACCCTAGAGGCATAAAAGGTATTTTTCGCTCTTGAATATCTCTCTCTGAATCCTTTGAAAGATGGCTACTCCAAATGTTGTTAAAATCATTGATAGACCGCACCCTAAGTTCAAGAAACATCCTTCAAAATCCCTAGAAGTTGATCCCCTAGACGTATTCTCTAGCATTCTGCATGGGGTTCTACATGTAGAAGATGTTAGGGTATACATTCACGCCAACATTGAGGAATTTGGGGAATCCAAACTAGTGGATATCTATCACAAGCAATTAGTAGATGAAACATTTGAACTTAAACCTCAATACAAGGCCATCCGGGATAAACATATTGGACAGTGCATCCATTTCCCCTATTTTGTAGAAGATGAATGGGTCAAGTATGTTCTAAGCAAAATGCATGACAACTTCATGTGGTTGATGAGGCCATTTAAGATCACAAAAGATGCCATTAGGGCGGTAACCAGATTGCACTCATCTGGTGGGTTGCCTACTCTCAAATCAATCAAAAACCAAAGTGTAAGTAAGGCTACCAGATCAAAATTTGATAAGAGGGCAATGATAATAGAAGACATCATAGATCCGGATATCAAATTTGCCTCTATGATAATTGGTTACAAAATCTATCACTCTAGCAGGGAGAATTCAGTATCTGAAACTGCTATATATACTGCATATGAAATGCTAAGGAAAAATGCTGACTATGATCTTTGTGAGCTTCTCCAGAACCAACTATTAGAGAATTTATAGAAAATAAAGAAGGATAAGAAGAATTCATTTAAGTACAGTGGCTTGATACTGTATACACCTAAAATTGGCATGACTCTACTTAAATAAATATTTTAAATATTTATTTCATCACCATATTCCTCTATCAATAAATAAATACATTTATTTATTAATTTGATTCATCCATTCTCATTTAATTAAATAAATTACATTTTATTTAATTAATTAAAGGTCTCCTACACCAACTTCATTCTTCTAAAATAATTAAATAATTTTAATTATTTAATTAAAATCTTTATTCTTCCAAATTTAAATAAAATGCAAATTTTATTTAAATAAAATCTAAAATCCTCACAAAATAAAATATATTTCTATATTTTATTTATTCTTCTCAAATATCCACAAAAAATAATTAAATAAATCTTTTATTTAATTATGCTTTCTTATCTCTTTGAAAAATCATTCTTATCTTCCAAAAATAACTTTCCTCTTGTCACACAAAAGCAAAACTCTAAGTTACAAAATCAAAATCACTTCTAAAGCAAATCTTCTCTTAAATTAGAAAAATAAATCAACAAGTGTCTTCATCACACATTTGGACTTGTGCTATAAAAAGAACTAGTGTCTTCATTGTTTGGTGAATTTGTATGCGATTAGGGGTGTGTAGGTTCTTCTCATGCACTTCGTGCAATCTTGAGAATCAAAAACACCTCTCATCCATTCAATTTTCACACACACATTTCAATTTCTTAAGGGTTAATTCACAAAGTGTGAGCGTGAGTCAAGTGTGCATATGTATGCTCTCTCCTCACACCGCAAGGTAACTTTGGAGATCAAAAATACTTCACTTGAGTTGCTTTTGTTCACCCTTTCCTAGGAGGCCTACTAGGGGATTTCATCACCCCTAGGGACGACCTCAACCGAGGCTGAATCGAAAGACACCCCCATTGAGAGTTAGAATCTTGTCACTCTTGGCTAAGCCCCAAAGAACTTTCTACCTTTGGGAAGTGAAGGTGAAGGGTGGGTTACCCCCTTCTCTCGGCTGTGTGACAAGATTTCACTTTCAATCCCTAGTCAACCTCATGTAAATATTGCCCAAACCTAATTGGCCATACCCTGCATCAAACTAGACATTAGGGAATGTTGATGTGTCTTTCACGTATGCTTGTTTAATCATCATCATATTCATCAAATTCAACATTAAAAATTGCTTATGTGTATTGCGTGAGTGAATAATGTTTGTACATGTGTGATCATTTCCAAATCAAGTTAAACACCAAACACATAAGATAAGTCATTTGACTCATTCTTCTAGGCACATTTGATCTTGACTTGTGACACATTTGCACTTTGTTATGACACATTACTACTGCCCATCTCAAACTAGTAAGCTTTTCTAGTCTTGTGTCAATGGCAAACCAATTAGAATATCTTGATCAAAAACTCCAATACCTAAAATTACAAATAAACTCAGGTCCCTCACCCCAAGAGTGTATAGCAATTACCCAACAACTCCAAGTCTTACAACAAGAAATGGCAATCTTGCAAGCTGAATGTGCCAATACTAGCTATGCCTCGTCCCAAAATTATACCTTCTTTTCCCGTCTTAATGATACTATTGACAGGGCAACTGCCACCTCAAGGGGGAAATCATATACCACTTCTACTAGTCCTCCTTCACCAACTCCTAAGACACATATTCCAAAACATGCCAATCCCACGCCAACACCACTATGGAGTTCCTCAAACTCTAAATGGGTGACCAAAAAAGAATCAGATAAGTGGTGGGAAAGAGTTTTGCCAAATTTATACTACCAGAGAAAAGCTAGGGAAAAAGCTAAATCCCCTCATTCACCTATCCATACACCTACCAACGATGTGATCCAAGGGCTACTAGCAGAAAGTCAACCATGCCCCCAAATTTTAGTCCTTGACCTTACCAAAGATTCTTCCAATCCCATGTCAAATCCTACAACACCTTCATGACATCCGCAACCCCTTGAGCTTATCAAAGAACATTCTACCGTGAACCCAAGTCAAGAGCTACTATAACTCCATCTCAATAACCCTCAAGAACATGTCAAGCCTACCCAAGAGCTATCCACTTTCATTCCAACAACTCAAGAGGTATGTCAAGAGTCTAATCCTAAGCATGAGGAAACATTAATCCCTAGTCCAAGTCAAGATCAAACCACTTTCTTGCAACCTATCCATAACATGCATCTTTTCCATGATCAAGATGATATCCATAATAATGAACCTCTCCATGAGCCACTTGATCCTATCAATCTCCCAATAACTATACATGAGCAAGAGATCTAATTCCATCCCATGCATAACCTTTATCTTTTACGTGATCAAGATACTATCTTTGATGAAGAAGCTATCCATGAGCAACTTGATCCTATACATGAGAAGAAAATCCAACTCCAACCCATCCATAACCTTTATTTGTTCTATGATCAAGATATTCCCTATGGAGAAGATGTCCTTGAACAACTGGATCCCATACCCTTTCATGAGCAAGAAACCTCCATTACTTCTATCCCTCTTACATCTAATCCCATCCATGATCCAACAACTTCCACTTCCTCTGATGAGACACTTGCCTCCCAAGTGCACATGGATGATCAACCCCATAACTTGGACCCTAAAGAGCATAACGATGATCAAGATTCTGGCAATCCTTCACCATGCATTATTGACCAAGCTGCAAATATGTTATCCTAAATCCTTGGTCCCACTACCTTCATGCATGAATGTTCTTCCTTAGAACACCAACTTCCATTATCCTCTATCTCACCTTCTCCATCAAATAATGCGCTCACAACTAGTGTTCTAACTATACATAATCCCATGGTCCACCACATACTCCAACATATGAACTATCAAGGTAAAGGCTTAGGCCTTCATGAACAAGGTATTTTGGAGCCTGTCCATGTCAATGTTCCTCCACCTTCATATGGCCTTGGATACATACCCCAAGGTGAACAATATCAAGATGTTGGTACTTCCTCCACTCCTCCTAAGTCTACCACTTTCTATCGCAAACGCTCTCATATCCCCAAAACATATGTCACCATTCCACCTCCATCATCCTACATTTGTCAAAAGCATGTGACCATACATCTTCCACCATCCAATCTACCTCCGCTACTCCCAAATCCTAACATCCCTCCTTACATTTTACCACCACTTCTTCCAACACCTTATCCATCCATTTGTAAATCCTCTAACATTCCCAATCATGGCCAACAAATACACATGTTGTCTAAACAAAGAGCTTCCACCTACCCCACTTCCACCATCCTAAGAGAATTCAACAACAAATATTTGGATGCCTCTACCTCTAAAGTTAAAAATCCTACGAGTCCTCATGACCTAGGATACCAAAGCCAAGAATCAAAGAAACATCTATCTCAAAAGATACATACACCCACGCACCTCAATGCCAAACTAAAAAAGGTGTGGGTCCCCAAGCAACAAATAATTATCTCAGAATCTGCACAAAAGATACATATACCCAAGCCCATACCTTCACAAGTATAATCTCCAAGAAAAAAGGTTTGGATACCCAAGAAAAAAGATATCAAGTCAAATGAGGCATCCACCTCTAAGCATCCCAACCATCCACTTTCTCCCATCCCATCCATAAATATCAAATCCTTCCATCCCACATGACAAGAAAAAATCAGAAAAATACTAAGTCTATGTGGATCCCTAAATACCTAAATCACTCATCCACCAAGCAAAAATCTTCATTGCTTCCTACGCCACCTTCCCATCATAAGTTTCAATGTTTATCATAGTATGTGCAACCATTGGTCATGGTTCCCTTCCATTCCACAACACTTTTGTATAACTCCATCTCCCCTCCCTTCCACTACTATCCTATGTATCTTCCTCATCCTATGGTCCATGCTTTTGCATAAACTTTCCTTCCATCCTTGCATAAGTCCTTCTATATTCTGCATCATCATCCACTCTCGCACCTTCCATAATCCACTATCTACCTTTCCCATCTCACTGTCATGCAATCTCCTACCAACATCTTTGGGCACACTTGACATGGTCCATGCGATGACATCCATCTAGCAGGACTATCACCTTTTATGGAACTACATACTTGAGTCTCTCCTTTCTGTGTCCACCTTCTCCCATCCAAATATTCAAAAAAAAAAGAAAAAGAAAACTAAAAAAAGTAAAGAAAAATCCCTTCGTCCAATGGTGAAAACTTGGCAAATAGGCGCCTTGGATAAGTACCATAATGAAAACCTGGTAAACAGGCGTCATGTGTAAGTTGATCTTCTATGTCACCTACACTTGGGGGCACCTTGTCTCATCAGCATATCACTTTTCTCCTACCTATTTCCTTTCATACCATTTCCTATCCTATTCCTCTATCCATTACATACCTATACTATCCAGTCCATCCATCCTAAATATTCCTTTCCTCTATTTTTGATCTTGATAAAGATTGGAGACACAATGTTGACAAATGTTTTAGATGTCTCTTGACATACCTTATCCCTCCAAGCCATGCCAATCCTTCATTATCCTCTCATCCTCCTCCTTCGTCTGAAGCACTATCATGAAAAATCTTAAGTATTCTACCTACAATGGGGCATGCTTTTCCTATGCAACATAGTCCTTGGAGATCACATCCTTGTTTCCTTCTACCTACCCTATCATTGATCCCCTATTGCCCATCCATCTCCCTATCCGTGGTGTTTCCCTTGTCATCAGTATCTAGCATTAAGGCCATCCAAAATTCTTATCTAGTATCTTGTCCACAGTGTCGGCCTAGCATAGCCTTTGTCATCAGTGTTATCTATTCCATATCTGATCCATCTCTATTCTATATCTGATCCATGTTTGTTTTATGTCTGGTCCGTAGTTGTTCCATATCTGGTCCATATCGTGTCTCATCCGATCCATAGCTTAGGTCCATCAGGGTTCACCCCAAACTATGTCGCCTTTGAGCTATCACATAGGCAAGGCCATTATCAATGTGCCCCCGAGGCTCCTCTTCTCATCCATCCCGTATCTTGTCGTCTATCCCTCTATCCGTCTGTGTCCACAACCTTTCACCAAGCATGAAAGCGCAGCAAAAACTAGCTTCCTCAAACAAAATTCTTGGCACAAAGCATCAACCTGTCCAAAGCAGAGCACCATACCGAAACACTCATAACAGTTCTATATCAATTATGGCAAAAGACACATCTAATGCAAAGAAGTTTTGTCAACAGGTTAATTTACAAGGTCTTGAATTTTTGTCATTATGTCTTCCTATGCTACTCAAGGATGTCAAAAGCTAGAGATGCTATGATGGGGGCATAATTGTTTTCTTTGTCTGCTGCTTGTGGATTAAACTGTAGTAATGTGATGACTTTTGTCTAACGACATGATCAGCAAAAAGATCATCGAGGATGCCGAGGTCTAAACATGAAAAGGGGCAATCCTTGTCTATTGAAATGCAAGAAATACTCAGGTCACCTAGATTCAAGTTTGACTAGATGCTTGTATTAACTTGCTAAATCAAAATCCATGTAAGTGATACTCAGGTCATCTCGGTTTAATTATACCTAGATGCTTGTATTTTCTTACAACATAATAAAGCCCAATGATGAAATAAGCACTTCAAAATACTTGCTATATCAAGATGACAAATATCCATATCCATATCCATACCGTATCCAATTGCAGTTCATATCCATATCCATATCCATTTGCCTTTCTCCATATATCATCCAATAAAAATCCAAAATGCAGCGAATCAATGTTTACAAAAGCTTGTGATTTCTTCTATCGAGTCATTCTTCTATCGATCAAATTTCTATCTGTCTTCATATCTCTCGAGCAATGATCAAATTCCATACCAATCGAGTCAAGCCATCTTGTCAAATTATCCAATCGCAATCAGCAGTCTTGATCCTAATCTTGTCATAAACCATATCAATCAGTCATAACTATCCTTCGTGTTGCTCTAGGGATATATCATTCCCCGCCATGACAACACTGTCATATATTGTTATCATATCAAATGTCTTAGACAGGATGTTGCATTGTTAAAACCAGACCCAGAGTCTTATACGACATGTTTCATTTCTGACACCAAACATCATTGATCTATATCATTGGTTTACCGCTTGACCGGGGCAATACCTTGCCTATTCTTGTATCATTTGTGCATTCTTGCTTGCTTGCTTGTGTATGTCATCATTTTATCTTGCATCACATATCATTCACCTCTTTCTTCTGCATCCAACCATTTCTTCTCCTGTTTCTCCTCTTCTTCATCATGAGATTGTCCGTCTCACGCCTTTCTACCATCTCCCCGTCCAATCTCCCGAGGGGGCATCCTGTCATTAAACTTGTACCAGGGGCAAACTGGGGCATGTTTCATTTTCAGACAATCTTATTCTTTGAAACAACGTGATAAAACACATTGCATCAAAGGGACAAAATGTATACACCTAAAATTGGCATGACTCTACTTAAATAAATATTTTAAATATTTATTTCATCACCATATTCCTCTATCAATAAATAAATACATTTATTTATTTATTTGATTCATCCCTTCTCATTTAATTAAATAAATTACATTTTATTTAATTAATTAAAGGTCTCCTACACCAACTTCATTCTTCTAAAATAATTAAATAATTTTAATTATTTAATTAAAATCTTTATTCTTCCAAATTTAAATAAAATGCAAATTTTATTTAAATAAAATCTAAAATCCTCACAAAATAAAATATATTTCTATATTTTATTTATTTTTCTCAAATATCCACAAAAAATAATTAAATAAATCTTTTATTTAATTATGCTTTCTTATCTCTTCAAAAAATCATTCTTATCTTCCAAAAATAATTTTCCTCTTGTCACACAAAAGCAAAACTCTGAGTTACAAAACCAAAATCACTTCTAAAGCAAATCTTCTCTTAAATTAGAAAAATAAATTCTAATTTAAGAAAATCAAATCTCATCCTCATCAAGAGAGGAGTTAACTCAAACAAAGTTGCTTTTGGAATGACATGTGTCCTTCTTCTATTGGATGCACATTCCTCAACAAGCTTCCTCCATCGATCTTTCCTTTTCTTCTCAACCATTGATCTTCCATCACCTTCTTCTATAAATACAACCTTCTTCTCTTTATTTCAAAATCTAGAGTTTGTGTAAACTTATGCTGCAGGAATCTAAGCACACCTTTGGCACCCCTATTCCATTTAGCACTTCATAGCTTTCTCCATTTCTATATTTGAAGCTCATCTTCAAATACCAAAGTATCCTAGCCATTCTTCATTTGTCATCTTCAAACAAGCAAGTAAGCAATAGCTTCTGAGGGCTTCACAATCAAGATCAAATGAAGATAGGTGAACTACAGAAAGACGCAAGGTAAAGTCAAAGGTATCATTTGGTTCTTGTTTGAATCTTCCCTTTATTTTCATATTTCTGTAGATGTTTGGGATTATTTTTCATTGATTTGAATCACCAGATTTCCCCCTCACAGATACTATGTCTATTCTTTTACTTTATGAATGAGCTACCCGGATCCAGTGGTTGGTTATGGCAAAATGACAGACCGGTTGCCATACAAATCAGAGATTATATATATGGGCTTGGTGATGCCAAGGTACAAAGTACAACACTCTAGGGTTACTTCAAAAATTTCCAAGGCATGATGCAGGCCAGAGAGAGAATCCCACAATCTCTAGTTGAAAAGTACAAGGATACAATGTGCTTCATGGTAGACATTGATCAATGCCTAATAGAGGTAGTGGAACCTAGAATAGTCTGGATTATGCCAATAGGATATGAGGTAGATGAGAAAATTCTAGAGCTACATGTTCAACACCTGCTAAGTCAACCAAAGGACCCTGAGGCAGAAAGGTTTGGAACCTTCCAAGAGTTGAGTGTAAAAATTCATGTTGAACTAAGATAGCTTGAGATCAAGAGAAAGGTGAGAAGGGAAGTAGAAGAAGTTGCCAAGAGATATGGGATATCAAAGGAGGTAGCTGATGCTAACAAAGAGAAAATAGAAAGAGCAGAGAAAGAGAGACAAGAAGCAGAAAAAGAAAGTGATCCAATGCAAGCCCCCTCCCAAACTAGATCCTCATAGATCTCTGCACCTACCACTACTAAGAGCCCAAAAGCCTCAAAACTAGAAGCAAAGACATCCAAAAAGGGAGAGAAGAGAACAAAGACAAAGGCTACAAGATCATATATAAGACAAAAGGATGATGAAGAAATAGAATTTGATGAAGAAGTTAAGAAGATAAGGAAGAAGAAGAAATCATCCAAGGAAACCTCTATTGGTCAAAACAAGGAAGAAGAGGCAGAAGAATTTGTTGAAAGGCCTACTCTCTCCATTGATGATTTCATCAAATTAGTCATTGTGGATGGGAACCTGCAACCAATGACTGAATTCTATGATGAATATAGTGAAACTGATCAGAAGATCTTGCAAGATGCTATAGTCAGGTATCTAAACATCTATAACAAAGCATTCATTGAAATCATCTCTCTAATCCTTAAAAGTCTAGAAAAGGAACTTGAGATGAGGAAAAACAATGCCAAGGAAAAAGATATGGAGATCCATGAATAGATAGCTATTCATCTTTATCCTTCCATCACTCCAAAACAAATGAACATGATCTTCAAGGATTGCAAGGATGAGTTCCAGAGCAAAGCCAAAATGAACAAACTTATGCTCGAAGAGACTGATTAGGTGGTAAAAGAGACTAAAGACATCCTCTGGAATGCATATAAAAGATTCAATATTCCTATTATAGAGGACATAAGTGATGAACCTTCTGGTGTCAAAGGATTAAGTGCATCAAAGGAAGACTCTATTGAGAAAATTATAGAAGAGTCAAAGGAGTTAGGTAAGGAGAAGACTAAGGACCTAGATTCCTCTGCTCTAGAAGAGGAAGTCCATGAAGAAGTAAATATCTCTCTTCTGGATCCCCCAACAGACTCTAGAACTGAAGGAGAAGTAAGATAAGAGGAGAAAGCAAGTCAAGAAGAGGAGAAAAAGGGAAGAGAAGAAGAACAAACAGAGAAGATCTCTGTTGACACCTCTGAGGCTGCAAGAGGAAAGAAGTCTCCAGCAAGAGACACTACAGAAGCAGTAAAGAATTTCTTGACTAAGGAAATAATGGAGATTGATGAACTGGAACTATTCTAAGTACCACTCAATTTTGATTCCCTCTCCCCAGTTCAGACAATGAAGATAGCATCCTTTGCCCAAGCAAAGGCAAAAAAAAAATTCTAAAGTCTCACATGGAAGATTGTGAGCTGATAGAGATTGCTTCTGGAATGTTGGAGAAGATCATGCCATCCTTTCAAAAGGATCCTTCAGCCTCTCCATCTGGTAATCTTAAATCTTTGATAAACTCTGTCAATACTCAATTGGATTCCTTAGAAAAGGTGGCAGAAGAAAAGGTCCAAAAATAATTTTTGGGAAAGAGATTCTCTAAGGTGCAGGGACTTATAACAAATGATAGAAGAAATTTGGATATTGGGATAAAGATCTTAGAAAATGCTCTTAAAGATGGCAAAGACTTAAACAAATTTTGTCTATCTTGGTCCACTGTGACAGCAGACATTGCCAAGAAGGTAGAAGAACAAGAGAGTAAACTATTAAGTTTATCTCAAAATTTTGATCCTCTCACCTCTTCCATAATGAATCAAGAGTGTTAGACTATTGCCACTATAAATGAAATAAAGAGGCTTGAAAAGGAGAAGAAGAATAGAATAAGCAGGCTAAGTGAATTAAGAGGGATAATTATCCCCAAGTTAGAGGCAATGCATGAGGCCCTAACTGATGCCTAGACCACAACCCGGATGAGTGATCTGGTAGACTTAAAGAGGGTAGAAGATTTTGCATTTTTGCTAAGTGGTCACATCTCAATTTTGGATAGGATGGAGCAGAGTTGGTCAACAGAATTTGTCTAGTTGAAAACAACTTTTGTGGATATACTTAAGTATATGTAAGTATGGCATGTATATATAATTATGTAGCTATGTATAGGTTGATTTTTGCAAATTTTGGTGTGCAGATTTCACCCTTTGCCATTGATGTCAAAGGGGGAGTGAGGAGTAGTGATAAATGTGGGATCTAGCTAAGGGGGATCTTTGGAAAAGTGTACATAAGAATAGAGCATCAGCCAAGGGGGAGTGTGCTATGACACTTAGTCATTTTTCACTAAGTGTTGCCATCAATGCCAAAGGGGGAGATTGTTGGCAAGAGACACTGTGTGGCTTCATGAGTGTTGTCATTGATGGAAACAACATTTATCCCACACATCTGTAGCACATAATAAGTCTTTATCGGAAGTCAGATTGAAGAGTGTTTTGGTCTGGTGAACAAGAACAGAGCATACAACAAGGTTTGACAATCAGGTCCAGATCTCTTAGAGGATGTATCTCAGCAAAGTGCAAACTTGGGGAAGTCAAGAGGAGTACCATGACTGCTACATTCCAGAGATTGAGCCTTGGATGATGAAACAGTGAAAAGATATGAGCACCTAAGTGTTGGGTTCCTGTTTAGTAGAGTAGACTGAAGAAGAACTGACCGGCAGAGCATCAAACCTTAATCTAGATGAGATATTGATGGTGATCAAGTTTCTTGATGGATCATTCATGATTGGCTGACATGATTGATGACTTTTATAACTATCTTTTTGATACGCATCACTTGGTAAGCATGGATTTAGTCGACAGACCAAAGTTTGCAAAAATCTTGAGTATTCTAGATGCTGACTAGAAAGATGTTAAGATCCTTAATGCAGATATATATACCAGATTGATTTCAGTATGAAGGTGTGAGTGGTGTGTTGTGAAGTGTGAAGAAAAGTAGAGAGCAGTGTGGAAGTAGCAATACAGGTCTGGTATGTGATATAATAGCAGCACTAAAGCAGAGGAAGAATGAAGTGCAGTAGATCAGTATATTGAGCCTAACTAGAATTGAACCTTAGCATATGTGGATGCTTCTCATCAGTTCAAGTACTTGGTTTCTTTCTATGAACTATTGTAGGAAATAAGCCTCTTGTGAGCAATGTGCTCGAGTAGTGAGCCCTAATTGGCAAGTGCCATTTTGTACTTCTTATTCTTTTAACAGAGAATACAATCTTGGGTTAGTCACCCCGTGGTTTTTCACTTAATAGGGTTTTCCATGTCAAAATCTTTGTGTTATGTGTATTGATTGTATTTCTGCTTTCATGGTTATACATACTTATATGTTTTGATGTTGCACTAATTGTTAAAGAAGAACAAAAAGTTAAATTATTTAAGATAACTGATTCACCCCCCCTCTTAGTTATCTACCTTGTCTCCAACAAAATCTTCATCTTTGAATGCTCTGTTTCATTGCTCTGCTTTTACATGAAAATAAGATCTCTCTTCTTCTGCACTTGTTGCCCTTAAAAAATCACCTTACTTGGCATGTCACACTTACATATATTCATATTCGCATCACACATCATCTAAACATTGAATTTGATCTCATATATATATATATATATATATATTCACAATCCTTAAAATTTGAACATTAGGTTGGCTTAATTAGATGAAGCGTGTAGTCAAACAATTTGTAACTTGTCGGCCAAATCTAGTCACCAAAACTCATACCGGACCCAAATAACATTGAAAACACCTTTGCATATGTCATCTCCAACTATAAAATCCCTTAGAATAAAGTTCCAATCAATAGAATTTACCACACACAAATCAAACTATCATGTCGGCCTCAAACGTAGACTGTTATTGAGTCAATCTATTTGTCAAACTAGAACTTTCACTATGGATCACAAGAATTGCTCAAAATCATATGAAAGACTCCTTAGATAGTAAAGATCATACCTTCAGAACCATAGAACATAATATTAACATGCGGGCAAATGGTGGTTGTTGAAACACAGACTTTGTCACAACGAGTCACTATTAGACCATGTAGCTATACTTAGTGGCTCATAACTATCTTTTTGGTTGACCTGGGATTCTACAACTCTAGATTTAGACACTTCATACAAGTGTTTACAATACCTCAAAACCACATAACTAAATATCTAACACTGGAGGAATGCGGACCAAAACAAATGAGTGTTATGCTCTAGTTAACACTGTATTCTGCTCTGTCGGACTCAAGCTCTTTGAAGATATACTTCTAGAACTATTCAAAGTCTAAAAATCTAGATATAATATCATCTAAGAGTTGGGAACATCATACCAGAACCACAAGACTAGGTTTCCAATTGCGAACCAATACCAATCCAAACATTGTCTCTCTATCACTATCTCTATATATTACCAACACTTAGACAAAACTACTAAGTCTTCTTCATCAAACCAAAACCTTTGTTGTAACCTTGTTCTTTTTTTTTATTACCATCAAGGAAAACATCTTCAAACATCATGCGTAGTCATACTTTGTCATACCAATAGTGCCTCTATCAATGATGTTTTCCAAGTTGCCAACAATCTCCCCCTTTGGCATTAATGACAACACTTGATGTGAAAAACTGTTATACTACCTTTTCACACTGCTCCCCCTAACTTCATGATTTTCTTTTTATTTTTTAGTTAATTTATTTTTATCTTTTTGACATGTGCGATTCTCCTTCTTTGACATCAATGGCAAAGGTGTATGATACAAAAATATGTACAGGTTGCCAAAACTTCAAAATTGTTTATACTGTCTGCATATATACAGATGAAATCAAATTGCTTAATATTTTTCTGGGAGAATATCTCCATAGATCTTCTTCAGATGTACTACATCTTTATCCCATCTATCCTTAGTATGCCTCAAAACTTGTATGTGCCCATTTATTAGAGACACTAGTTCTCCTTTTTCAATAGTAGTATGGGCCTTGATATTTTGCCTCATCTTGTCTACATCTACTACAAGTGCAGTCATAGAACCAATATTGAAACTTACTATCTACTAGAGTTGTGTCATTCTATGTTTTGTAACCTCCTTCTAGGTTTGCAACTTATGAATGATAGAATGAATGATCTCAACTTCTTTTCTCTGGTTGCCAATGGCACCCTTCACCGAATCATAGCTTCTTGAGATCTTCATTATTTGAGCTTCTCATTCATCTAATTTCTCCTTTATGTCCTTAGTCTTTTTAGGCCATGTAAGACAAAATTTATATAATTCAATGGCCTCTTTCATACTAGTTTGAGGATATTCTATACTCTTTTCCAACAGAATTTTATTTTGAGAAAATTTGTCATTTTGCTCCACTAGCCTTTTGCTGTCAATTTCTGCTCTTACTTTCTTCTCTGTTGCTTGTTCAAGGGACTCAAAATGAGAGTTGATTTATTCCATAATCTTTTTCAACTATATAGTGGGGGCTAAGGATATATCTTTTTCTATTCTAAGCATGATCTTCTCAAAAATTGTTCTTGCATCTTCAATCATCTCATTATCCTCTATATGAGATTTTAGGATCTCCTCCTATGTAGTGGTTTGGAAAATTGTCCCAAGTCTTAATTTCTGTAATGGGGTCATAGTAACAAGGTTAATTGGTCCTTGCAATAGCTCAGGTGCAGTCAAAATCTAAGATTCCTTCTACTTCTCCAAAAACTCTATTAAAGAGTTAACATTGTCTCTCTTATCTTCAACATGGGACTCCTCGGCATCATTTTTCTCCAAAGGATTTTCTTGAGCATCCTCTTGTTCATTTTCCTCTACAACCAGAGCAAGATTGACACTCATCTGTTCAATGGCTTCGTTCCTCTACTCACTTTGTTCCTCAGAGGCATTTTCTTTAGGTGTTAGCTTTTCTTCATCAGACTTCTTTTCTCCCTCAGTCTCTTTCATTTCCTCTTCATTTCCTATGTTTATCGAAGGAGTAACTACACTTTTTTCCATGTTCTATTCCACATTATCTCTAAAATGGCATTATCAACACCAATATTTTGTTCCTCTTTGTCAGTGTCAATAGTAGTTGCAATTTGTAGCTCATGTAATACTTTTAGTGTTATCTCCTTGGTCTCAGTGATCAGATTCTCAGTGTTAGCAAACATCAGAGTGTTGACTCTCTTCTTGATTTTGAATTCATCACTAAGCTTCTTAGTAACTTTAATCCTTTCTTCTCTTCTAATGTTTGGAAAAGGTTTTAACAAGACTTATTCCTTTAACTTAGCATCTTTCGCCATGGCCCTTTCTTTTCTTGTTGTCATGATGCTAGCTAAACTATCTGGTAACTCATCTATAACTTTAATTAATGTTTTACTAAACATATCCAAATATCTTACAACTGCTTCCTCAATTATTACCTTATCTGCATCAAATCTTTCATCATAAACATTGGCAATGGGTTTTAGGTTTCCATGCTGAGCAAATGCATTGACAGTTGCTTCCAAGGTTATTGTTGCTTCATCTTTTCTGATCTTAGTCTCCTCACCTTTCTTCTTCTTCTTGTCCTTAACCTTTTCTAAAGGCTTCTCCTTTTTTCTAGAGGTGGTTTCATCTATTTTTGCCATTTTTCTTTGATTTCCTCATCTGTTTCTATTTCCTCTTCTTCATATCCTTCACAAAGGCTCACATACACCCTTTTTGTGGCCTTTGACTTCTTTCTCTTCTTCTTCTCAATGGGCTTGTTTTCAAGCTCTTCTTCCTCAATATCTATAGAAAAGGAGTCTCTTGTTCTTCTTTTAGTGCCAGAGATGGACTTTTCTTGCTTAGTTTCCATTTTATTCTTTTCTAGAGCCTTTGATGTTTTCCCTTTTGGAGCACTTGAAGTCTTAGCTACATGTGCTCTTGCTTCATTTATGTGTTCCTTTGTGAACCCTTGGCTCATTACATAATCATCTACCCATTTCTTTTGATTTTAGGTTGTTTTTGTTCCATGTATACTTTGAGAGATTTTTCTTCAAAGTCCCAAATCTTTCCTCCTTAGGATCATTTGGTTTGCTCAATATTAGCTCTACCAAACTAGCTAAGACATCCTTTGTGACTTCATATTCGATGGCTTGAACCCATATAGTTCTCAGTTCTACAGTCTCCACGAGGCATTTATCTTTGTCTACCATAACTATAATATCCTTTTCATATTTCTTCACAATTTTTTCAGGGATCCTAGTCCTAGCCTACATTTTCCTTTGGAAATTCTTAAAATAACCCCATAATGCTGCTTTCTATTTATCAACATTTCCTAAACTTTGCATATGATTTCTAATTTGTGTTTCTACTGGTGAATGATCAAGCCAACCAATATTGTCCATACCTAGTAACTCCTTCAAAAAATAGAAAAATAGGCAAATGATTAGAGTTCCATAAAAGTGAAGGGGTGTTTTGTGTCTTTTGTCCATTTCAGATTCTCCAACAATTATTTCCAGAGAAACTCACATAGGTCATAGTCTGTATTGTTCTTAACCATTTCATATTCTATGTGTATAGTAGTTGTTGAGACTAAATTCTTCCTATTGGAGAAGTATACCTTATAACCAATCACCATTGAGGTGAACCTTACCGTCAGGTTTTCAATATCATTCACTATTAGTGCCCTTTTGTCAAACTTCAGACTGGTCAATTGCATCATAGTGTTACTCTTCTTAGATTTTACTATTGGAATTGTTCCATTGGAATGCATGCCAGTGAATTCCTTAATGGCATCCTTTGTTATCATATAAGGCACATCAAGCCAAAAGAACTCATCATGAATCCTGCTCAAAATATACCTTACCCAAGCATCATATGAGAATACTAGAAAATCCAACCAGGTATCCAAATTCTTCTCATGTAGAGCACTATATTCTTCTTTCAATTCAAAATAATCATTTGTCAACTCATCCAAGTATATTTTCCCTAACTTCATATGATCATATTCTTCCAAGTTTACATGTATGTATTCCTTAATGTCTTCAGTGTGCATAACCCCATGTGGAACCTTAGAAAATGTACCATCTAGATCAGTTTATAAGGATTTGAACATGTGTTTCTTGAATTTGGGTCAGGGCCTCTTAGTAATCTCTACTACTTAAGGAGTAGACATCTTTACTGACTCAACACAGAAAATTTTCAAGAGAGAGAGAGTTGTAAATGCCTTTTGTTTTCAATTAGAGTTTCTTCACACCAATCGATGAATAGTTGGATTCACCTTAGCTTCACTTCTTAGATCTCCTTAGACACTTGAGGTTTTGAAATCAATGTGATTTCCTTTCAAATGAATCATCTTTTAACCCCTTTTCATCAAAACCTAATCGTCATAAATGTTGACTCAAAAAGCTATCAAATTCTTACTTTGCTATCTATAGTTGATCTAAATTGCTCTGCAATCTAGTGCATTAGATTCTTTTTTGCTGGAATCTTCTTCAAAAGATATGTTATCTTGTTTTCTAGCTTATACCTTCATGTTGAATGTCAGCACCACCTTTCTGGCTAGGAGAATAGGATTATTCATTTAAGCTCCCCCTGAGCCAAAGCTCCCAATTTACTTCCCAGAGGAAGTACCTACACTAGAGTCTAGTGTAGACTCATCCTTGAATTCATGTGATTCCTTATTAACCCAAATCTTGTTCATCTCCTTCTTGATCTCTATCAGATCTACCTTTTATAACTGTTTCTTCATATATGCCTAATTCTCCTTCTTCATATTATTGCATCTATAAAAACTTGCAATATGTCTAGGCCTGTTGCAATTGAAGCATACAACATTTCTCTGACCATTGATCCTTCCATTCATCCTTGATCTGCATCAATTAGCCTTGTGTTCAAATCTATTGCATGCAAAGCAATTCCCATTGAAGGATTGAGCATTCCTTCCAATATTATAGTTGTTCATTAACTGACTTCTACATTCACTAGTTCTATGACTAAACCTATTGCATACAAAGAAGTTACCTTTGAAATTTTGAGCATTCCTTTCATTGTTGTAACCATTCCTTATCTGACTTTTGCATTAATTAGCTTTATGACCTACTTTAATGCAAGTAAAGGGCTGACCAGAAAATGATGGAACATTTTGATTCACTCTGCTCCTACATTGAGTAGCCTTATGACCAAACTTATTGCATGTATTACAATAACCATTGAAAGAAGGGTACCTTTGAGCATTTGGTTTCCTAACCGGTGGTCTTGTAGGTCTATTCCTTTGATTCTTGATCTATTTTCCTTTTCCCTTCTTAATCTCAACATTCTTTTCTTGACCGGCTTTAGAACTTTCACCTTTCTCAAATCCCAAACCTTCTTTGTCATTGGGACTCTTCTGACTTGCAAGTATTCTATCAAGTTGGGTAGAACTCACTCTAAATTTATCTTCTTGAATCTAGGCCTGTTTTAGATTACCTATCAGATCCACAACTTCTTGTTCAAGCTTTGTGCAGTCTTCAAATTTAGTTTTCACCAATTGATTTAGGTCTTCTTCTGCTTTTGCTCTTTTTACAACTTCCACTTTCAGATCATTCAATGTTTCATTTGTAGATATCAATTGTTCACTAACCTCCTTATATTTCTCTTTGAACTTCTTGACTTGCTCCCTCAATTTTTTGATGCACTCATTTGCTTCCTTAACATTATCTTTCATATCTCTATTTTCTAATTCAACCTTTTCATGATCTTCAAGGGAAACCCTAAGTTCTTATTTACTAACAAGCATGCAATCTTCTTCTATAGTTTAAGTTGAATCAATTTATTCAAGAGTAGAATATTTTTTACCTGCCATCTATTCAATCTCCAAGATCTTCCTTAAGTTGTTATACTTCTAAGGAACCAGGCTCTAATACCAATTACTAAACACCTAGAATACTGAGAGGGGGGGTGAATCAATATTCTATGAAACCTTTTACTTATTAAATTAGTATTCCATTTACCACAAATAACAACAAAGAAAATTACACATAGAACAAGCAACCACAAAGCATCACACATGAACACCAAGATTTTTACATGGAAAACCCAAAAATGGGAAAAGCCATGGTGAGTGTTAGCTCACAATAATTATGTAGTATCGATAGCAAATTAAAAGATGCTCACTACCCAAAGAAATGTTCACATAAGAAAGTGTCACTACCTAGAGAAAGAAAGAAGGAAAGAGGGATGACTCACTGCGAGGTTGAATTGCTCTAATTGTATCTACACATGCATGGTTATAGCTCTAATGAAGTTCAAAAATACTATCTCAAAACTCTTCATCTTTGACTTCTCTATTTCACTGCTCTGCTTTTACATGAAAATAAGATCTCTCTTCTTTTGCACTTGTTTCCCTTAAAAATCACCTTACTTCACATGTTGCACTTTCATATATTCATATTCAAATCACATATCATCCATACACTGAATTTGATCTCATATATATCCACAACCCTTAAACTCTTCACATTAGGTTAGCCTAATTAGATGAAGCATGTAGTCAAACAATTTGTAACTTGTCAGCCAAATCTAGTCACCAAAATTTCTAGTAGACCCAAATAAATTTGAAAACACCTTCTCATATGTTGGCTCCAACTATAAAATATCTTAGAATAAAGTTCCAATCAATAGAATTTACCGCACACAAATCAAACTATCATGTTGGCCTCAAACATAGACTGTTACTGACTCAATCTATCTGTCAGACTACAACATTCACTATGTATCACAAGAATTGGTAAAAATCATATCAAAGACTCCTTATACATCATAGATCATACCTTCAAAACCATAGAACATAATATTAACATGCGGCAAAATGTGGACTATTGAAACATAGACTTTGTCATAGCTATTCACTATTAAACCATGTAGTGATACTTAGTGGCTCATAACTATCTTTTTGGTGGACCTGGGATTCTACAACTCTAGATTTAGACACTTAAAACAAGTGTTTACAACACCTTAAAACCACATAAATAAATATCTAATAATGGAGGAATGCAGACTAGAACAAATGAGTGCTCTACTCTAGTTAGCAGTGTATTCTTCTCTACCAGACTCAAGCTCTTTGAAGATATACTTCCAGAATTGATCAAAGTCTAAAACTCTAGATATAAGATCATCTAAGAGTTGGGAACATCATACCAAAACCACAAGACCAGGTTTGCAATTGTGGACCAATGCTAATCCAAACATTGTCTCTCTGTCACTGTCTTTGTACACTGCCAACACTTAGCCAAAATGATAGTCTTCTTCACTGGACCAAAACCTCTATTCTAACCTTGTTCCTTTCTTGTTGCCATCAATGATAACATCTTCAAACATCATGTATAGTCATACTTTATTATATCAATAGTGTCTCTATTAATGATGTTTGCCAAGTTGCCAACATAAACTCCTTTGAAATCTTGTTACTTTACAAGAACATCTCAAAGATTGGTAAAATAGACACCTAAAATAGACTAATGCATTTATGTTTCATCATGCTTCATCATCATCATTTCCTAATCCATATCTATCTATTCTATCCATATTAACTAATATTTTTTCAATGCATTAATTAAATAAATTCACACAATTTCTTTAATTAATCACACTAATTTCCTATCACCACAAATAAATAAAATGGATATTTTATTTATTTCCCATATTATCCATTTTCTCATGAATTAAATAATGTCATTTATTTTATTCCACTAATTTCTCTCCCACAATTTCCTCCACTAATCACTTAACCCAACTAATCAATCAAAATAATTCAAAAGAGTTAACTAAGCAATCAAAATTAGTTAACCAATCAATCAAAATAATTCAAAAGAGTTAACCAAGCAATCAAAATTAGTTAACTAATCGATCAAATGACTAACTAATCAGTCAATATTAGTTGACTAATAAATGAAATGAGATAACTCATCATTCAAATATATTAACTCCCTCATCAAAATCCTCTCAACCTTTTCGAACTGTTGATCTTTATAATCATCCTCCATTGTTGATCATCATTCTTGAAAATCTATAAATTTATCTTCATCCAAATCATTAGGGATTGGCATCCACATTCATTGCAAAAATGATGCTGTTGAATTATCTCTTTAATATACATTAATGCATCAAGGTTATGCTAAATTTTTAGAGCAATCCACATACATTATTTAATCACATTCCATCAAGAGAGAGCATAGGTAGTGGAATTTGGGTGCTTCTACTCCACTCTATTGTAATAGTTGTTTATTGATTTATCTTAGTGTTTGGCTTCATTCAATTTCTTTATCTTCAATATGAAGACAACAATCCCATCTAATAGCCAAAATAAAAAGGACTACCCACATGTGATCCAATGCAATGATCCAAAAGCAATTCGGTTTAATTCAATTGAGGTAAAGGTAATAGCTATTTATTGATTTATCTTAGTGTTTGGCTTCATTCAATTTCTTTATCTTCAATATGAAGACAACAATCCCATCTAATAGCTAAAATAAAAAGGACTACCCACATGTGATCCAATGCAATGATCTAAAAGCAATTCAATATAGTAATCCCATGAAATCCCAAACTAATTAATCAATTGCAAGTAATCCTAATCCATAAAAATCTTGTCAATCAATCTAGCCTATCATCCAAATGCATTCATCTATTTTGTTCCCAACCTTGTTTTCAATCTCCAACAACTTAAATCTATCAATCATCATCAAGATATATAATTCCTAATCCTTGTGTTGTTCTTAGGATATATTACCCCCACATTAACAAGACTGCCATCATCATCATCATCAAGAAATCATCAATTTTTAGCTTGACTAGGGGAAACAACTCTTGATTGTGTATCCTTGCTTTCTTTCTTACGTGTTGTCATTTTGTCTTTCATATACATCAGTCTTTGTAACATACCTACCACAAAGGCGTCATGGTCTTTCATATAATGGTACCATAAGCATATACTTACATGCAACATTTAGTTCTTTATGTATGAGACAAATGACCACCATAGTCCTTATAGTATGTTGCATAACATCAAGTGCTACATCAAACATCAGGTTTCTCACAAAGACTAGCATGACTATCCTTAGACGCTTTCATCCATCATTAGGATCTAATCCTCTATCCTTAACCTTTCTTTGAACCATCCCTTTTGAAAGCATACCCATGTCTTTAAAACCCGTGTATCCTCTTGTGGGGGCATTATCCAATCATGGTTGCCTCATTCTTCCTTGTCATTCCTTCAAGTGGCTATGGTAGATATTTTTAAAACCACTATATTTTATCTTTCTTTGAAATGTTATAACTTCTCTTAGCTGCAACACCATCTAGAAGAGGGACAAAATATAAACACATAAAAATCATCCACTATCCTAGCCACACCTACCATATTTTTATCCCATTAATTAAACATATTAAATAATTTTTTTAATTAATTATCCCATATCCTAACCTCCTAATCCTAAATAAGTAAATGTCATATTTATTTTATTTCCCATCTCGCATGATTTAAATAAAATTTACTATTTAAATCCCACCCGTTTACACCTAAAATTAATAAAACATTATTAAAAATCCCCTTTTACCCTCTACCATCCTTCTCACAACCAATTAACGATCCTAATCTCAATTGTTTCTCTCTCAACCAATTATTAACCAATCCTAACCATCTATCTAACCATCTAAAAAATATAAATGGACCCTTCAGGAGTCACTTTAAAGGAACATCAATAAAAATGCAATGTAATGCTACTAGTGTGAGCAACCACATTTAATATTTCAATCAATATAAAATCATTCAAGAAAAACTATTGTAGGCACATTAGGAATGTTGTGTGGCTGAGACACTTTTATTTTCTTTGTTCAACTTTCTTAAGTTTCTTTCACTCAAATAGAGGTGTAGGTAGATGTGAATTAATGTTCTAATATTTGGATTTGAATCTTGTTTTGATTTCATATTTTCTTATCAAAATAATGTTCTTGGCATATTTCATCCATCACATAAACACAAATTGATCTATTGAAGTGCCCTATTCATATTCTAGAAGAGACTTGTGGAACATACCACCATAAATCCTTCACCACTAACCCTACCCTACATTGGGCGAAACACATCATGCCTTGCTTCAAAACATGCTCTTGGTATTCTCCCTAATGCTCATCCCATGTTCTAGCTAAGTCTCATTCCCAATTTTGAGCTAAACATTTGACACATCAAACATAAATATCAAAACAAAATTCCAATTGCAACCTTAAAAACATTCCCTAGTCAACTCATTTACCATTGTGAAGATAGATCCACCTAATTTACTATTTTCTTTCAAGAGATATATCATTCCCATATCAAACATTGATATATCTCCACCTATTTACTTTGCAAAATATATCCTTCTCCACATCAAGAATCATCAACCCCATCTCATCACCATCAACACTTTAGAAAAAGGTAGTTCTATTGTATGTCAGTTGACTATTGCTTTTAATCTTTTTTTATCATTCTTTTACATCTCTCACTATATCTCCTCAAGGTTTCTATGATCCTTCATATGATGGTGTGTATTTAATTGCATATTTCATAGGGCATGTTCTTATTTTATATGACATGTTTGCCTAGTTTTTCTACTACAATGCTCATTGTAGAAGAACAATTAGTAGAACCTACCGTAGGTCACCACAAATGGAGTGTGGGGGATAAGGATGAAAGGGCTAATAATTTTAAGTGTGGTTTGTAAGGGACGTACCCCTATTATAGTATATTGTATAAAGACATGTAGATAGATTAAATACAATGTAAGAGGATATAAGAAGTATAATATACAGAGTAGAGACTTAGACCTTCCTTTTGTATCTAATGATTAATATAAATATATAAGAAGATAGATGGATTATAACTAAAGGAATATGTGTCTATTAATGTGTTTAACTTATTGAAAATGATTGGATCTACCACATGATGTTTTTCCTTACTACTATTCTCTATTGTTCTATCATTGTCATGTCTGTGGTATAAATTGACTTTAGAGACTTAATTCAAGCTCATATCTCTGTACTATGTCTTGCTATTTCTTTCTAACTTTGGTTCCATTGTCGAGACCCTAGACAAAAAAGTGGAGAATGAATAAGATGAACAAGTAAAATAAAAGTGTAGAATAATAAGAATAGTTAGAAAGGTAAAGAGAAAGGAAACATCATTTTTTTATGATCTATGGGGAATTCTCTTAGGTCTTACCCTTGTGAAAGGGGGTAGGCACCAAAGCGATGATGAATGGAAATAGGGATGGATCTAAAAAAATCCCTAAAAATATGTAACCATTAAAATTAATCCAACCATGAGATACATAAGGATTAATGAAGTACCATATCTAAAATGTACTCATTGTAAAAGGGGATAATAATAAATTAAGGGGAATTAGTGAAACAATACAAACTAGAATGGAAATGAATAGTGAAGAAAGAAAGAGAAAAAACTCAGAAAAGACATGAAAGATACCACATAATGGTAGAGAAGGCATAATATTTAGGAAGAGAATGCACCATGAAGGTTGTGAAAGAAAAAAAGTAGAAATTGAGTGTGCCCATGAAGGTGCTACCAAGCACACCACTAAGGGTACAACCGAACAACTAAATAAAAATTTACTAAATTTAGAGGAAGGAGATGATTGTGCCATAGGAGTTGTAGTAAATATAATATAATTTTATAAACACAACACTCTAGGATAAATAACACATCATATTGATAAGGCTACAAAGATCTTTAAATGTTTAGAAGGAAGAATTACCACTTTTGGCGATTCTAGGACATAGGAAGAAGAATACAACAGAAACCTAACCCTACTGCAATTAGGCAAATCACCATATATTCAACTTGACTTCACTAATGTTTAGATTAGGATTGATGAGAAATGGGGACCAATACTAAACCCCATGATAAATATCCAACCTTTAAAATTTGATGAGGAGTACCTAGACCATTTGATGAACCATAGTGTGATGAGAATAAGGGAGAAGGAAACATATGTGGTATTTGACAACATTGATTCCATGAGTATAATACAATTAATGGAAATGACACCAATGACTAATGAAATGCCACTAACAAATAATAAGTTATCCCCTACAATAAAATGAAAATTTGAAGAGGTACAACCCCATCAACAGGAATAACCCCATGTGCCATATAAATCTAGGAGAACTTTGGTAGAAGATAATAAGAAAGAAGTAGACAAACAAAAGAAGATAGAAGAAGAGATTGTAAGAGATTCAAAAGAAATATTGGAAAAAGATTACTTTGATATTGAACTATAGACAAATAATGGAAGGGAAGGACAATCCTTACAACAAAGGACAAATAAGAAACTTAAAAAGAACATAAAACAAACACAACACAAAGAGGGTAAAACATAAGAAAAATAAAAATGGACTCCCCCATAAAGTTGATAGTGTTCAAAAAATACACCTCGGAAGAAAAAGAGAATGTATTCATTTTATAATCAATAGGAAAAATAAAGAATGTAACTCAAGATCAGACCAAACTATTTGACTTTGTAGGAACCTGTTGTCACATAGAATTGCACCCAGCTTGGATAGAGTCCAAGCATTCTAATGACACAATAGGAATGATCTCAAGGTGTGGGACCTTGTAAGTTGAGATAAGACCTCCAAAGAAGGCTGGTTCCTCTTTCTAATCCTAAATCTCAAAGAAATCAACTAAACCTAGTGCTAATACTATAGGAGAAAAGGGTTAGGAAGAAACTGAATGGAAATAAAGGTGATGCACCAGATTTAACGAGTGGTAGTAAGCCTAGAAGAGAGACAACAATGATCTTAGTCACAAAGAGAGGTTCACATAGGCTTATAGGACTGATTAAAGCTTTGGAATGAAGACCTAACCTATAGAGGAGCCATTTTATTCACAGAATAGATCACAACTTCAAGTAGAACACAGAAATAAGAGAGTAAGAGAAGAGAGATATTGTGCATATATTGATCATGAAGGCCAAAAACTATTACAATGTAAAAACAATACCGAATCCAGAGAATACTAAGAGAGGGGGTGAATCAGTATTCTAAAAACCTTTTCAATTACACATTCATTAGTCTATTTACCAAATTCAATAACATGAAAGCAAAGTAAACATGAGAAGAGCAGCCACAAATTCATAACACATAGACACCAAGATTTCATGTGGAAAACCCAAAAAGGGAAAAAACATGGTGAGTGTTAGCTCACAATATATTATGATAGCAATACCGAATTACATGAAGGATCACTACTTTAGGGTTCACTACCCAAGGACTCACTATCCAAAGAAATGCTCACTACATAAGGCTCACTGCCTTAGGGCTCACTACCCAATAGAAGAGAAGATAGAAAAAGGATTGGCTCACTGCCAAGAGAGGACTGCTACAAGTGCATCTACTAATGCTGAAATGTAGTACCAATATGCTTAGTAAATAGATTCAAAGGACTCCATACTGCCTTCCCTTCTTTTCTACTCTACTTTAGATTTACTCTTGTTTTCTATCCTTATTATCATTTTTTCCTCTGTAAACTACTTTAGATTATGTACATATCAAATTTCCACATTATCCACACATGTCCATGCCTCCAACACCAAAATCCATCGAATATATATACTTGCAATAAGATTCATCTCACAATCAAGTTGGCAACCTAGACATGAAGCATGTATACAAGTGTTGTACCTTGTCGGCTTGATCTTTTCCTCAAATAGGAATGCTGACCCAAACAAGCATACAATATTCTTCATATGGATCAGTATCATTCATTCAACTACTTAAATTAATTCTTCAAATAATGTATCTTCTCTACATATAGATCTAGCTTTCCTGTTAGCCTATCCCTTAAGCACACACTTGTCCAATTCAACTGTCACATCATGATTTCCACTACAGACCATATAAGACTCTAGGAATCATATCCAACATTCATCATTGACCTTTTAGCACACCTTCAGATTTATAGGACATAATAGTTCTTTATAGAAAAATGCAGATCTTGGATTTGTTTCTCTGTCATAGTGAAATACTGTCAAACTGGAAGTCGATAATGAACAACTTGTAGAATATTAACAAAGGAACTTCAGAGGGTATAACTTTGGATTCAGGTAGTCATGATGTGTATCTTTGTTTCCATAGAAGCACAAGAAAAAATATACCACAACAGAGGAATGCAGACCCTTTTACTCTAGTACTGTGCACTGTTCCTGACTTGACTCTGTTCACCTAGACTTAGATATTTTACCATATGACTTCCAGAGGAAGTCAGGACTTGAACACTGGAATATGTGATCACTAGGTAGCTATGAACAACATACTTGAACTACATATAAATGTCTTTAACTACAGAGGTACTCAAAACACTATCACTTACTTGGTATATTGTACACTACTCATACTTAGTCATTAATTCTTCCAGAGTAAAGTCTCTTTTCTATGCCGGTAGAAACCTGTTGCCTTGTTGCCATCAATGACAACATTTAAAATTAATCAGAGTAGTGTCTCTTGCCAACAAATTCCCCCTTTAGCATTGAAGGAAATGCTTAGTGAAAAATGCTCATCTGCTCCCCCTTACTGTATGAACTCTATTTTTCTTCTCCTTTTCCTGTCAGCCTATCCCTTAAGCACACACTTGTCCAATTCAACTGTCACATCATGATTTCCACTAAAAACCATATGAGACTCTAGGAATCATATCCAACATTCATCATTGACCTTTTAGCATACCTTCAAATTTACAAGACATAATAGTTCTTTATAGAAAAATGCAGATCTTGGATCTATTTCTCTATCACGGTGAAATACTGTCAAACTAGAAGCCGATAATGAACAACTTGTAGAATATGATCAAAGGAAATTTAGAGGGTATAACTTTGGTTTTAGGTAGTCAGGATTTGTATCTTTGCTTCCATAGAAGCGCAAGAAAAAATATGCCACAATAGAGGAATGCAAACCCTTTTACTCTGGTACTGTGCACTGTTCCTGACTTAACTCTGTTCACCCAGACTTAGATATTTTGCCATATGACTTCTAGAGGAAGTCAAGACTTGAACACTGGAATATGTGATCACTAGGTAGCTATGAACAACATACTTGAACTGCATATAAATGTCTTTAACTGCGGAGGCACTCGAAACACTGTCACTTACTTGGTATATTGTACACTACTCATACTTAGTCATGAATTCTTCTGAAGTAAGGTCTCTTTTCTATGCCAATAGAAACCTATTGCCTTGTTGCCATTAATGAAAACATTTAAAATTCATCAGAGTAGTGTCTCTTGCCAACAATCTCCCCCTTTGGCATTGATGGAAACACTTAGTGGAAAATGCTCATCTGCTCCCCCTTACTGTATGAACTCTATTTTTCTTCTCCTTCTCAAGTGTTTACCTAGTTTTCACTAGTTTTCTTCTCCCCCTTTGACATCAATGGAAAAGGTGTATGTGCAAGAGTCAAAATTGTGTTAAAAATGTAAAAGCTGCAAAAACTGTCATACTATGCTACATATGTACAGGTACAATCTTCAACTTAATTTGTTGTGGGTTCTAGGATGTCATTGAAAATGTTCTTGATTTGAACTAACTCTTTATCCAAACTCTTGTTACTAGTGTCCAAAATTTGAATATGGCCATTTATTAAGAAGACTAATTTCTCTACTTTTTGTATATTAGAAGGTGTGTCAATTAGTGCATTTACTTGTAGTGCTTTTGCTGTAGGATTTGACATTGAATCTAGCTTGGGACTTATTAGTCCTCTCAATTGACAAATTATGTTTCACATTTGATCTTTCTTATTCACCAGATTACTTAACTCACTATAGATATTGATTACTTGTATCTCTTTGCTACTTACTGACTCAATTACTGGATCAAATGACTTCAAAATATTTGTCAGCTATAGTTTTAGATCATTAATCTTTACCTCTAACTCCTTTGTGGCTTCCAGCCATGATAAACAAAATTTGTACAAATCACAGGCTTCTTTTATGGTACTTTGTATACCTCTTATTCCATTGTCTAAAGAAGTTTTATTATTGATCAACATGGTCTTTAACTAAGCTAATCTTATCTCATCAAACTCTTTACCGACTTTTGTTTCTGCAAATTTTTCAAAAGATTCAAAATGATTGCTGATTGATTTGATCATACCTTTAAGTTGATCAGTTGACGATAATGATGTATCTTTCTGATATTCAGGCATCAACTTCCCCAGTATATCAAATGCTACACCATTGAGTTCATTGTCTTATATGTGTTATTTCAACATCTCTTCTTGTGTCTTCGCTTGAACAATTGATACCAATTTAAATTTCTACACAGGGGACATTGAATCCAAATTTATTGACCCCTACAAAAATTTAGGTTCATCCAAGACTTGTTTTTCTCTTTCCAAGAATTCCTTGATAGATTCCATAGTGTCTCTCTCTATACCATAGACTTCTTTTTCTTGGTTTTGCTCCAGAAGATCTAAATCCATGACATCATTGGAATAATTCTTTTGTTTTGGTGTAGAGTTTTCTTCATCTTGTTCCTCTTCTTGATCATCATCTTTGTTTTGTTCCTCAATCTTTTCCATGTCTGTTTGATCATTAGCTTGTTGTTCTAGAGGAATACTTGTTTTGGATTGATTCTTAACATCAATATCTAAACTAGTAGCAGAGACTAGATCATCTTTCTCCTTCGGCTCTTCATTACTTCTATCCAATCCTTGATCCATGTTCTCCTCCGGAATAAATGTATCAACTTCAACATTTGTTTCTTCTCTGTCATATATAGTTGGAAGATGATGTTCCCTTAACACACTCAAAGTGATTTCCTTAGTATCCTTCACTACTTTCTCAATGTCAACTGACATGAGAGTGTTCATCCTCTTCTTTATTCTAAATTCTTTATGCAACACTTTAGAGACTTTTGCTTTTTCTTCCGGTGTGATCTCTGGACATAACTTTATCAGTGTATACTCTTTGAGTTCAACATCCTTAGCCATAGCAGCTTCCTTTCTTGCAGCCATTATACTACCCAAATTGTCTAGGAGATCAGTAATGATCTCAATAAGGGCTTTGTTGTAGATGTCCAAGTATCTAACGACAATAGTCTCAATGATCCTCTTGTCTGGATCATCATACTCATCATATAGTTGAGCTATGGGTTTTAAATTTCCATCAACTATTATGGCTTTCAGGACATCTTCAAGAAATATAGTGGCTTCTCTTATCTAAGACTTATCTTGTCTTCGCCTTTTCTTAGCTTTAACGTTAAGGAAGGGTTTCTTCTTTCTACTCCCGGAGGCTTTGGTGGCCTCAATTTTCATTTTCTTCACTTCTTCATTTGACTTTGTCTCTTCCTCATCTGCTCCTATACTAACATTCTATGACCTTTGGTTTTCTATCTTTTGAAACTTTTGTCAGCCCGCTTCTTGGTGGGTACTTCTACCCTAACAAATGAGGTTGGACTAGAGGTTTTTGATGTAGTTCCTATAGAGACTGAACCTCTTGTCCTCTTCCTTGTTGCAGAAGGTTCCTCTACCTTTGCTTCAAACTCATCCGGAGCCTTGACCAATTCATTTTATTTCTTCTCTTTTGCATCCCTTTCTACTTGTGCCTCATGTTGTACATTATGAGCTTCTAGAGCTTTGTTAACTTCCTTCATTTTTTTAGCTATTCTTGCCCTTGTTTTGGCAACTTCTTTTGTGATCCCTATGCTCTGGGCATATTCCTCCACCAATTTCCTCATATTTTTCTAGGTTTTAGGTTTCCTTAATTCAACACAGGTTTTAACAGATAGTTCTTCATAAGTGTCAAATCTTGGCTCAGAAGTATCCCTAGGTTTTCTTAACATGTGCTTGGCATAACTATCTAATACATCTACATCCACTTCATACCCCATTATCATAATCCAAACTATTCTAGGCTCCATAGCCTCCATCATACATTGATCTTTGTTGACAATGAAGAATATATCATTTTTATATCTCTCAACAATTGATTCAGGTATCTTTTGTCTAGAATGCATAGCTTTTTGAAAATTCTTAAAATAACCCCACAAAGCCATATTCTTTGCATCCTTGTTTCCTATGCCACTCAGGTGATTTCTAATTTGAATTGCAATTGGTTGACTGCTAGACTAGATCAATTTCATTTCTAGTAATTCTTCCATAAAATAGAAAAAAAGCACATTATCAATGTACCAAATTTAAAGGGATACTTGCTTTCTTTTGTCTTCTTTAGATTTCCATTAGTTGTTGGCAGAGAAATTCACAAAGATAATAGTCTTTATTTTCCTTAATCATCTCATAGGCTATGTATATAGCAGGACCTGAGATAGAGTTCTCCTGATTTGAAAAGTAGATTTTGTAGCCAATTACCATAGATGCAAACCTTACTGCATGTTCTTCAATGTCATTGATTGTTAAATCCCTTTTGTCAAATTTGGCTTCGGTGTCCATCATCACTAGGTCATTTTTCATAGATTTTAGAATAGGTATTGTTCTTGTAGAATTCAATCTGGTTGCGGCCCTTATCACATCCTTTTTTATCATAAATGGTTTTTCCAGCCACATGAATTCATCATGTATCCTACTTAAGACCTACTGGACCCATTCATCTTCCACAAATGTTGGAAATTTTATGTACTGAATGAATTTCTTCTCACTTAGCACCTTATATTCTTCCTTTAAATCAAAATTACCATGAGTTAGATTTTTTAGATACAGATCATCAAACATACTATTACCAAGTTCTTCTAGAGCAACATGAATGTATACCCTAACATCTACGACATGCATTACACCAAATAGAATTTCTGAAAATGCACCATTAGGATTGACCTCTGTTGATTTGTATGGATGTTTCTTGAACTTCGGCCATGGTCTCTCAGTAATATCAACTACTTGAGGAGATTCCATCTTTGCAAAGATTGAGATAAATTCACAGTAGGGTTTCAAATCTAAAAAATACCTCTTTTTGTCGAATTAAGGTTTTGCTTGATCTTGCCTTGAGTTTCTTTTGAAATCACTGTAGTTGCTTAGAATTTCACTTCAGATCACGTTAGACACTTGGGAGATTAAATGCAAAATAAATTTTCCGTTGAATGAACTCCTTTTTAATCCTTTGTTTTGTCTTGACCTAATCGTCATAAATGCTATCTTTAAAAACACTGTCAAACCCTTCTCTGTTGTGTTCAGTAGATTAGGATTGCTCCTCAATGTTCCACGATTGATTCTTTTCTTCCAAAATTTCTTTTAAAAGATCTATCATATGAATCTTTACATCATATCTTTGTGCCGAATCCCAGCACTAATTATCTGGTTAGTGGATTTGGATTTTCAATATAGCTCCCCCTAAGCCAGATCTCCCAATTTACTTCCTAGAGGAAGTAACTGCACCAGAGATTGGTGCGGATCCATCCCTAATATTATCAACATCCTTCTTAATCTAGACCATGCTCATTTCCTTCTTGATCTCCACCAGATCAACCTTAATTTTTCCTTTGTTTTTTTTATGTTCTATTTTTTCTATAGGATAGTTTCTTTTCTCATTCTTGCTTCTGCAGAATTTTGCAACATGCCCAACCTTATTGCAATTGTAGCATACTACATTCCTTTGTCCTTGATTCCTTCTATTGATTGAATTCATTCTTAATCTACATTGGTTGACCATATGTCCAAATCTATTGCATGCAAAGCACTTTCCATTAAAGGTTTTAGTATTCCTTCCATAGTCAAAACTATTCCTAACCAGACCTCTACATTCATTTGCTCTATGACCAATTTTCTTGCAATTGAAGCATTGACCATGGCATGAAGGAACATTCTAATTTAATGTACTCTTACACTGAGTAGTCTTGTGACCAAACTTATTACAATTAAAACCATATCCAATGAAAGATGGGTACTTTTGATCATTTGGCTATTTGACCAGAGGTCTTCTAGGTCTTCTTCTCTAATTCTAGAACTGATTGTATTTGTTTTGCTTGAACTCAGTGTTTTGTTGTCCTAACTTTGAACTTTCTCCTTTTTCAAATCCCAATCCTTGATTGTCATCTAGACTCTTCTACCTTTCAATTAGCTCCTCAAGATTTGCAGAGCTTATTTTAAATTTTTCTTCATATCTCTTAGCCTTCTCTAAATTTGATTTCAGGCTCACAACTTCCTTTTCAAGTATAGCACATTCTTCTAACTTACTTTTCACCAACACATTTATATCATCTTCTGCTTTACCTCTTTCTACAACTTCCACTTTCAAATCATCCAAGGTTTCATTGGTTGATATTAATTGTTCACTAACCTCCTTGTATTTTTCTTTGAACTTCTTGACTTGTTCTTTTAGCTTTAGAATGTATTCATTAGCTTCTTGTATGTTATCCTTTAGATCCCTGAGTTAAGCTTCAAATTTTACAAGATCTTCAAGAGCAGCTTGTAATTCATCATTACTTTCATATGAGGCTTTAGGAAAAGTGAAATATCTTCTAGCTACCATGAGTATATGTTCCTAGATCTTCCTCAAGTTGTTAGGCTTCTTCCAAGGAACCTTGTTCTGATACCGATTGTTGAATGTAGAGAATACTAAGAGGGGGGCTGAATCAGTATTCTAAAAATGTTTTCAATTACACATTCATTAATCCATTTACCAAGTTCAATAACATGAAAGTAAAGTAAACATGAGAAGAGCAACCATAAATTCATAACACATAGACACCAGGATTTTACATGGAAAACCTAAAAAGGGAAAAACCACGGTGGGTGTTAGCTCACAATATATTATGATAGAAATACCAAATTACATGACGGATCACTCCCTTAGGCATCACTACCTTAGGGCTCACTGCCCAAGGATTCATTGTCCAAGGAAATGCTCACTGCATAAGGCTCATTGCATAAGGATTTTAGAATCAACATGGAAAATAAAGAATGTAACTCAGGGTTCAGACCAAGCTATTTGACTTTGTAGGAACTTGTTATCACATAGAATTGCACCCAGTTTGGAGAGAGTCCAAGCATTCTAATTTCTCAATGGGAATGATCTCAAGGTGTGGGACCTTGCAAGTTGAGATTAGATCACCAAAGAAGGCTGGTTCCTCATTCTAAGCCTAAAGCTCAGAGAAATCAACTAAACCTAGTGCTAATACTAGAGTGGAAAAGGGTTAGGAATAAACTGAATGGAAATAAAGGTGATGCACAAGATTTAACGAGTGGTAGTAAGCCTAGAATAGACACAACAATGATCTCAATCACAAAGAGAGGTTCATACAGACTTATAGGACTGATTAAGGCTTTGGAATGAAGACCTATAGAGGAGATGTTTAACTCACAAAATAGATAACAACTTCAAGTAAAACATAGAAATTAGAGCATAAGAGAGGTGAGATATTGGTGTAGGAGCACCTACCTGACAGCTGGTCTTGATAAGGCAGTTAGTTGTTTTAGGTCTTGTTTATGTGTCCAAGAAGGTCTGTTAAGACCAATGCATGTAATAAGGTCATGCTGATCATGATAAGATCATGCTGACCATGCTTTTGCTATTTTTAGGAAGTTTGTTAGAACAGCTGTCATGATGTATGATCGGTTGGATCTCCCAGCCGCCTGGAGAGTTCCCAGCCGCTTGGAGTCGGGTCAGTAGTACTCGTAGGCAAATCTATTTAAGCATGAGGATCGGTTGACTGTAGATCATCGATCGGTAGTATAGTATTGCATTGAGCAGAGGAGTTCAAGTGTGCTATGTGAGAAACAGTATATTGTATTGCATCTTTGAAATCAATAAAGATCCTATTTTCATCTTCTGGTTGATCTCCTTTGTGTAATCGATCTGCGGTTTTGGTGGTTGTATGGATTCACTGATCCATTCCACCGGTTGATTCGTCTGATCGGTGGAATGGTTATGTACAGTAGGGTAGGTGTTAGTTTGTTTGTTCGCATGCAGGTGTGCAGGATCGCGGCTGAAATGTGTTGAAGACCCTAGCATGGGCATGTGCTAGGTCGAGCTGACAAAGTGTGGAAGATCACCCTGAGAGTGGATCGGGTCGTCCCTGGAGGATCGGCGAAGTGAAATTTCGCTAAGGTTGAAAGTTTGTCAAAACAGCGTCATCAGGAGTTGCCGGAGAGGAGTGCATCGGCATAAGGTAGAAGATCGGGTCATGAAACTGTTGAAGTTTGCATGTTGCAAGTGCATCAGGATGTTTTAAGTCGGATATATACTTAGCGTATATATCATCGTCAGGATCATCTCTTAGGAGTGCCCATCATCCGCGTATCGCTAGCAGATGCGGGAGTGAAAGTTCATTTCTTTTGACTAAGTGTTGAAGAGGTCATCAGGATATTGGGAGACGTCATCGTCATCAGGATATGACGTCATCGTCATCAGGATATTGAGATATCCCCCTATGCAAGTTTATCCTGCTGTCGTTAAGTGCTTAGGTATTGGCAGAAATTTGTGTTAACATCATCAGGAGGTTTCGAGAGAACCGGATAAATCATATCATGATGATGTCGCTTGTATCGTCGGCTATCGGGGTATCGAAGGGAAAGTGCTGAAGGTGATCATCATCAGGATCTTTGGAGCAACCGGATATTGGATATCCTGCTGACGAAGGGGGTGTTGCATATCATGATGATGCCGATGGAGCTTGGCGCCCGATGAACAGTGCAACAGGAGGATGTTTGTGCTAGTTGAACATCATGATGATGATGATAGGCGGAAAACGGAGGAAGTGAACAGTAGTCAGCAGGAGGATAATTGTGCTCATCTGAAATATGATGATGATGGTGATGATGATGATGATGATGATGGGTTGCAGACGTCCATGCTGTATTGTAAGGTTATAGTGTGGATGCCTCTGCATCAGATATTGTGCATATATTGATTATGAAGGCCAGAAACTATTACAATGCAAAACAACATTGAATCCAAAGAATATTGAGAGGGGGGTGAATCAGTATTCTAAAAAACTTTTCAATTACACATTCATTAATCCATTTACCAAATTCAATAAAATGAAAGCAAAGTAAACATGAGAAGAGCAGCCACAAATTCATAACACATAGACACTGAGATTTTACATGGAGAACCTAAAAAGGGAAAAACCACGGTGAGTGTTAGCTCACAATATATTATGATAGAAATACCAAATTACATGAAGGCTCACTACCTTAGAGATCAGTGCCCAAGGAACCACTGTCCAAAGAAATGCTCACTGCATAAGGCTCACTGCCTTAGGGATCATTGCCCAATAGAAGAGAAGATAGAAGGATTGGCTCACTGCCAAGAGAGGACTGCTACAAGTGGATCTACAAATGCTGAAATGTAGTACCAATATGCTAAGTATATAGATTCAAAGGACTTCATACTATCTACCTTGCTTTTCTACTATGATTCACATATACTCCTTTTTTCTATCCTGATTATCCTTTTATGCTCTGCAAACTACTTAAGATTATGCACATATTAATTTTGAACATTATCCACACATGTCCATGCCTCCAACACCAAAATCCATCGAATATATGTATTCGCAATAAGATTCATCTCACAATCAAGTCAGCAACCCAAATATGAAGAGTGTATACAAGTGTTGTACCTTGTCAGCTTGATCTTTTGCTCAAATAGGAATGTAGATGCAAACAAACATACAATAATCTTCATATGGATCAGCATCATTCATTCAACTACTTGAATTAATTCTTCAAACAATGTATCTTCTTCACATATATATCTAGCTTGCCTATCGGCCTATCCCTTAAGCACACACTTGTCCAATTAAACTGTCACATCATGATTTCTATTGCGGACCATATAAGACTCTAGGAATCATATCCAACATTCATCATTGACCTTTTAGCATAGCTTCAGATCCATAGGACATAATAGTTCTTTATAGAAAAATGTAGATCTTGGAACTGTTGTCAAACTGGAAGCAGATAAAGAACATCTTGTAGAATGTGATAATAGGAACTTTAGAGGGTATAACTCTGCATTCTGGTAGTCATGATGTGTATCTTTTCTACCTTAGAACTAGAAGACAAAATATGCCACAGCAAAGGAATCCAAACCCTTTTACTTTGGCATTTTGCATTATTCCTGACTTGACTCTATTCACCCAAACTTAGATATTTTACCATATGACTTTCAGAGGAAGTCAGGACTTTAACACTGGAACATGTGATCACTAGGTAGCTATGAAGAACATACCTAAATTGCATACAAATGTCTTTAATTGTAGAGGCATACCATCTCCAAACACTGTCACTTACTTGGTATATTGTACACTACTCATACTTAGTTATTTATTCTTCTAGAGTAAGGTCTCTTTGTTGTGCCAGTAGAAACCTTTTCCCTTGTTTACATCAATGACAACACTTAGCATTCATCAAAGTAGTGTCTCTTGCTAACAAACAATTCATAGCAGAAACAGACATAGTATAGCCAATTACATTCATGGGTGGATTAACCAGAAGACAATAGAGGCCAAGCTACAGGTACAGTGAGTCAAATTCTGATAATCTTGCAATTGCACTAAGAGGTTTGACTACAATGAATTTGGTAGCATAACAACCCATAAATTACCTACTCTTCTAACTGAAGATTAGAATGTTTTTTATAACAAATTCTTGTGTAGAGGGCATTGAGGTAGGTCCACACGATCCAAGGTCACCAATGTTGTCATCAATGCAGATTTAGGAACAAACGGCGATGAGGACACAACCCATGCCACTGGAAGACCTGTAACACTATGAATGGTTACCCATACAGAAGAGAGGATAGTGCATTGAAGAAGAGAGCCCAAAAGTCATCGCCAACCACTAAAGATCTACTATTGAGCCACTGAAGTCCCTCCACATTGAAGAACCGTGCCATCCTTCTTGAACTTTGACTACAGAGCTCACCGACTTGAATTAATGTGAAATATTTTCCTCTACAACACTTCAAGTCGGTCACTGAGATGTCTTGTCAACTGAGCCTGCACATCCTTGATCAGTCAATAATTATCTTGGTATCTAGATGTGCACATCCGGATCATGATATTTGGATCATATTTTGAAAGTGAGAATATCCCCCCCCCAAAAAAAAAGCTTGCCAAATGAAAGAGAAGGAAATTCTAAGCAATTTTGCCTTTTGGATCATGTAGAAATTCCTCAGGATGAGGGAGATATTCATGGTCAAAGTTGTAGTCAACTGGCATATGGATATCGATGTGTCATCATCTCGCAGCTACGCAGGGGGAACATGATGTTAGCTTCAATGGTTTGTGGGCTATGCGAAATCTGAATGCACCCATCAAATTTTCCTTCACAGGATGAAGGTGCCGTCATCTGCATGGATATTAACTTTTAATATCTGAGTGCTAACTTAAGATCTAGATGCCTTTTGAATATCTTGATGATGTCATCGACATGAAGAACTTTGTCGAAGAGGGGATTTGGATGACGTTATTAGGATAGTAGCGTTGTAGGATGATATGTCAAAGGCAAAATGTTTGGATGACATCATCATCATATGCTCTTCTTTGGGGAGGGGGTTCAGATGACATCATCATCATATTCACTAGGGTTTGTACATTCACAAAGGACCTAGATATTAGTTAAGATTTGGATGTTTAGAAAACATCTGGATATTAACTAAGGTCCGAATATGAAGGGGATATCGGGACCTTAGCTAAGGTCCAAGATATTAAGATAATATCTAGGATGTTAGCTAAGATCTAGATGACATCATCAAGATATCCATACCAAAATGACTAAGTATGCAAATGGGAAATCTATGTGAAGGAAGGCATTTAAAGATTAAGGGTTTCTAAAATTTTCTAGGTTTTTTGAAAGGATTCTCTAGACGAGATCTTAGGGATTTTTACAAGGTAGAGCATGAGGATTTGAAGGATAATGGCTTGCAGGGCCATATTCCAACGGATGTCTAGGATATTTTTAAAGTGAATTGTTTGACTCTAGATGAAGGAAAATGGGTCAACATTTTGGTGACCTCTTAGGTGATGTTTGCCTGCTAAACAAATAGATTGGTGGCATTAACAATCCATTGGGCATGGGGTGAAAAGAGACTACAACAAGAATAGAGGAGTTAAAACAACCAGGGCCAGCTACCAAGGTAAAATAAAACAACAAGAAACCATGTATCATCCTAATGAGAATACAATAGATTGCAAGGGTACTTATTGAAAGAAGACACCTAGCCTATTTACAAACCTCACAACCATGATAAAAGCAAGGTTTGAGATGGATCCCATTGACTGGGATTAGTAGAACCTCTCCATTCAGCCTAGAGAGTTAGAATGCATTAGCCTGTCTGCAACTGGTAATGATATATAGGCCACTCCATATGGCATCAAACTTTGAATGTCTTCCAACTTTGGCCCTATCTGTATCCCATTTCAACACTATATCTCCTTTACTAAATGTTCTACCAGTAGATTTGCTATCAAAGGTCCACTTGACATAATCTTGGTGGGCTTTAAGGGTCTTGATAGTAGTACCCCTCTTCTCCTCAAGTTCCAACAACTCTATAAATCTGATTGTCATAGCATCATTATCCATTAGTTCTAACTGTTGTGCCAACTCAAGAGAAGGGAATTATAGTGATAACGAAACCCTTGTCTCTCTTCCATAAACAAGCATGAAGGGGGAATTACCCATGGCTCTTTTGGGGGTGATTCTATCATCCCAAAGAGTAGTCTTTAACATGGAGTGCCATGTTCTTTGATTATCTTCCACTATTTTCTTGATGATTCTAATCAGGTTTTTGTTGGTGGACTCATCCAAACCATTACCCTGTGGGTAATAATTGGATGAAGTTTTCATGTCTACCCCATAGTTCAATTCCCATTCACTGACTTGTGTGCCTACAAAGGCCTTGGCATTATCAGAAATGATGGTGGATGGCAGACCAATCCTTATGACTATATCCTCAAGGAAGTCCACAATGGATGCCTTTGTGATATACCTCAAAGCAATTGCCTCTATCCACCTAGTGAAATAATCAGTGGCTATGAGAATCCACTTATGGCCTACACTAGAAGGTGGATTAATTACTCCAATGAAGTCTAAACCTCGTTGAGAAAAAATCTGATCTGTTTGGATTGAATGAAGGGAAAGAGCTTCCAGTCTCTGCTTCCCAAAAAATAATGCACACTCTTTATATTTTATGATCCATCTATGTGTATCAATGGATAGACTAGGCCAGTAATAACTAGCCCTCATGATTTTCATTACAATTGTCCTTGGAGAATAATGGCCACTGACAGGGCCACTATGAAATGCTTCTAAGACTCTAGACGTCTGGTCTTGTGTAATGCATCTAAGAACTCCATTGATGTCTTTTCTAAACAAGACACCATCAATAATAACATAAGGAATGGATTGGAGTCTAAAATGCCTTATTTAGCTTGATCCAATCCATCCAGACATTGACCTGACTAAAGGAATGTGACCATGTTATGATACCAGTCAGTTGGAGTGTGAGGCTCAATTGGTTGTTCCCGCCCCTAAACACATACAACTTCACTTCTATCCTTGACATCTGCTGCAATTTGTTCACATAGACCTTTACCACAAACTAGCTTGGTAATGTTGATGTTGATGTCATATTCCATTAGCTTAGTGATCCACCTGACCCTTTTCCCATTAATATCCTTGCTTAGGAGGAATTCTTTCACATCAAGGTGGTTCACCATCAACTAAATTTTGCTTCTAGAAAGCATATGTTTGAACATTTTTAGGGCCTTCACTACAACAAATACCTATTTTTCTATAAAATCATAATTTAGTTCATATTCATTTAGAGGTTGGCCAAAAAACGCAATTGGCTATTCGAGCTTCTCTTCATTTTGTTGTGTCAGGATAGTTGATGACACTCTTTGCCTCCAAAGGCATAAAGGATGAAATCTTTCTCATAACTAGGATTTATCAGTGTAGGAGCTTATGCAATAGCCTACTTGATAGTTTCAAAACTATCCTTGTCTTCCTTGAACCATGTGAAGGTGACATTCTTCTTTAGCATACTGTGAGAGGTTTTGCTATTGAAGAAAAGTTAGGTATGAACCTCCTCACAAAGTTGATCTTTCCCAGAAAGCTCTATAGACCTTTTTTATGACTAGGGAGAGGAAGAGAAAGAATGAAACTTGTTCTTTCTAGATCAATAACCAACCCATCCTTGGAAACTACATGTCCCAATAATTTGCCTTCGGGAATAGCAAAAACACACTTTTTAGGATTCAATGATATCACTAATTCTCTGTATCTTTCAAAGACCTTTCTTAAATGACCCAAATGGTTAGATACGTGCTTGGAATACACAATCAAATCATCAAGATACACTAAAATAATATCATTGATTAGGCCTTTGAAGGCTAAATCCATTGCTCTTTGAAAAGTGGCTCCATCATTTGTGTAGAGTGTCAAAAACTCTACATTTTGTTTCAGTTGCAGCTTAGTCGGCGGGTCTTATAATGTTGCTACATAGGTTTCAAATGTTTCAGTATGGAATTCGCCAAGTCTCAAAGCTGCAACAATGTTTCAAATATTAAGTTTTGTGGGGAGTGCGCCACATAGCAAATAGTATTAATAGTTTCTTTTGTTTCAGCAATGCTGCGAGTGTAACCATGTGTCACTTACAGAGGCAGTCTCAAAAGCTTCTACATTTTGTGTAGAGGGCATCGTGTGTCTTTTAAGTTTGTTGTGGGTGATGCCATGTGTTTCTTTCAATATCATGTTGATGCCAGTATAAAAGATTGTGGGCCACAGTAATGTTTCAAGTTTCAATCTTGTGGAGGATGCCACATGGTGGTCATGAGGAAAGGGTTGCTTTGTTTATGACTCTTTTAATGAGAACTTTTTGATTCACAAGTTTTGTATAGGTTGTGCCAAGTGTTAGCTTCCATGGGGACCTTTCAAAATTTTTATTTGTTTCAGCAGTATTGTATAAGTTGCCACATGTTAGCTAGCATGCGGGCGGTGGTCACCATCTGTCCCAGTTTTCTCCCTTTATGGGTAGTGAGCGCCAAGGTTGTGGGTCCCATCATTATTGTATCTCATTTTATGAGTATAGTGTTGGAAAGAGACACTGTGTGGCTTCATGAGTGTTGTCAATGATCACAACAAAGTCTATCCCACACATCTGCAGCACATAGTATGCCTATACCGGAAGTCAGATTGAAGAGTGTTTCGGTCTACTGAACAAAAATAGAGCATGCAACAAGGTCCAACATTCAGGTCTGAATTTCTTAGATGGTGTAAGTCAACAAGTTGCAGACTTGGACAAGTCAAGATGAGTATCATTACTACTATATTCTAGAGATTGATCCTCTGGTGATAAAACATGGAAAAGATATTAGCATCTGAGTGTTGGGTTCCTGACAGGCAGAGCAAACTAAGGAAGAACTGACCGATAGAGTATTAGACTTCAATCCAGATGAGAAATTGATGGTGATCAAGCTATTTGAGTGATCATACAATATTGTCTGACATGATTGATGACTTCAATGTCTATGATTTTGATATGCATCACATATCAAGCATGGATTCAACCAACAGATCAGTATTTTTTAAATATCTTGAGTATTCCGATTGCTGACTAGAAAGTTGTTGAAATCCTTGGTGCAGATATATATACTAGATGGATTTCAGTATGAAGGTGTGTGAATATAGATGTGATAAAATAAGGTGTGAAGAAAGGTAGAGATAAATGTGGAAGTAGCAATACAAGTCCGGTATGTAATAGAGCAACAACACTAGAGTAAAGGAAGAATGGAGTGCATTAGATCAGTATATTGAGCCTAACCAAAACTAAACTTCAACATTTGTGGATGCCTCTCATCAGTTCAAACACCTGGTTACCTTTTATAAACTTTGTAGACAATGAGTCTCTTGTAGGCAGTGTGCCTCTTGTGAGCAGTGTGCTTGGGTAGTGAGCCCTAATTAGCAAGTGTCATTTTGTACTTCTTATTCTTTTAACAAAGAATATAATCTTGGGTTCGTCACCCCATGGTTTTTCCCTTAATAGTGTTTTCCACGAAAAAATCCTTGTGTTATGTGTGTTGATTTTAATTATGCTCTCATGATTATGTATGCTTATATGTTTTGATGCTGCACTAACTATTAAAGGAGAAAAGAAAGTTAAGATATTTAAGATAACTGATTCACCTCCCCTCTCAGTTATTTGCCTTGTTTCCAACAATTGGTATCAGAGCCAAGTTCCTCTAAACAGAGCCTAACAGCTTGAGGAAGATTTGGGAATCTCAATGGTGTATGGTATGAAGGAACAACTTCAGTCTGCCCTAGATGATCTTGAACAATCTCACTCTAAAGTCAATAACTTGAGAGAAAGACTCAAACAAGTTGATGATTTCATAAATGACGTAAAAGAAAAATTGAGTATCTCTGTGAAAAAGAGAAAGGAACTACTTCAAAAATTAGCAATTAGAGTGAAGCCAATGATACTAATGAAGATCTGAATGAAAAAAACAAGCTATGTGAAAAGCTATCAAAAGAGGTCATTATGATAAGAAATGAGATGGAATCAAGGGTTAGGAGATTCACCCAAGAAATTGAAGAGAAAAGGAAAATTGAAGATAATCTAAAACAATCTCTTAAGGAGAAGATAGAGGACTGCCACAAAATGGATAGAATAATCAGGCATCTTGAATCTGATATTGAAGAAGCTAGAGATAATGAAGAACAACTTGAGAATCAGATAGACACTCTTAAACAATATCTTCAAATAGCAAATGAATACAAAGAGAAATTCAAGATAAGCTCAACTCAACTTGAAGTTCTTCTTGAAAGCCAAAAGAGGGTAGATGACAAGCATGGCTTGGGATATGAGAAAGGTGAAAGCTCTGGATCTGGTCAGAAGAATTTTGGATGAGGAAATCAAATAAACAGGCCTAGAAGACCTCCAGTAAGGCAGCCAAATGCTCAAAGATATCCATCCTTCAATGGATACTGCTATAATTGCAACAACTTTGGTCATAAAGAAACTAGTGCAGAAGAAGAATGAATCAGACTAATCCATCCTTCTCCAGACAGTGTTTCGACTGTAAAAGGTATGGTCACAAATCTCATGAATGCAGAAATATGCAAATAAATAATTCATTCAATGGTAGATGCTTTGCATGCAATAGAATGGGACATATGGCTAATCAATGCAGATCAAGAGGATATTAGTCAAATATGCAAAGAAACGTTGTTTAAAACAATTGCAATAGATCCGGTCATATTGCCAAATTCTGTTGAAGTAAGAATCCAGATAAAAAGGGTCTGGTGCATCATAATCAAAATCAAGATAAAGGAAAAGGCAAAGTGAATGCAGATGAAGTTCAAAGGGAGATGAGAAAGATTTGGGTAAAGAAGAGTAGAGAAAATGTTGGTGACGGATCCACACCAAAATCAGGTGCTGATATTTCTTCTAGAAACTAAACAGATGAGCTCTGGCTCAGGGGGAGTCACAAAGGAAAATAAAATTCCCCAGCCAGTCAATTAGTGCATAAATTTGGCACATGAAATGTTACGGATTAAAGGGTTCTCAGAAAATTATCTATATAACCCTCTGTGAAAATATGAATGATCCACATGGATTTTTGCTAGAGTTTAATCATCCAAGATTGATCTTGTCTGATAGCCATCCAGTAAAAGAAGGATTTTTATAAACAGATCTGATGTGATTCAAATTTGAGATATCTTGTTCTGTGGATTCATGGCATGATTGGAGGAAAGAAGATACATTGTCAATTTTCACTAAAATGATTCTAAGTGCATCTCAAAAAGATCTCTCTTAGGACAAGGCAACTGGATGACTTAAGTTGTGCATTTAGTGCAAAAGGAAATTAGGGTTTGCCCAGAGATAAAAGGCTTCTTTTACTCAACATTTGCACATTTGCATTCAAGAAGAAGAAAAGAAGAGCTTTACATCAAGTTTTTACAGCTTTCTCAAAGATCAACCATAGAATCCAATTCGACCAGCGATTTGTTCCAGCTCTTATTTTGAACCCTGAAAGCCTAAAAAGGTATTTCCATTCTAAATATCTCTCTCTAAATCTTTTGCAAAAATGGCTACTCCAATTGTTGTTAAGATCACTGATAGGCCATGCCCAAAGTTCAAGAAACACCCCTACAAATCCTTAGAAGCTGATCCCTTAGGCACTTTTTCTAGCATTCTACATGGGGTTCTGCACATAGAAGATGTTAGGGTTTACATCCATGCCAATATTGAGGAATTTGGAGAATCTAAGTCGATGGACATCTACCATAAACAATTAATAGATGAAAGTTTTGAACTCAAACCTCAATACAAGGCCCTTTAGGATAAGCACTTTGGACATTGCATCCACTTTCCCTGTTTTACAGAAGATGAATGGGTACGGTATGTTCTTAGAAGAATACATGACAATTTCATGTGGCTAATGAAGCCCTTCAATATAATAAAAGATGCCATTAGGGTAGTAACTAGACTAGACTCATCTAGTGGGTTGCCTGCACTCAAATCTATCAAGAACCAGATAGTAAGTGAAGCTACCAGATCTAAGTTTGACAAGAGAGCTATGACCATAGAAGACATCACAGATTTGGATATCAAATTTGCCTCTATGATAATTGGTTATAAAATCTCTCATTCCAGTAGGGAGAATTGTGTGTCTGGGACTGCAATATATATAGCATATCAGATGATAAGGGAAAATGTTGATTATGATCTATGTTATCTTCTGAACCAACTGTTAGAAAACTTGTAGAAGATCAAGAAGGATAAGAAGAACTCATTCAAGTATGGTTGTTTAATACTGTGTCTATTCTTTTACTATATGAATGAGCTACCCGGATCAAGTGGTTGGGTATGGCAAAATGACAGACCGGTTGCCATACAAATCAGAGACTATATGTATAGACTTGGTGATGCTAAGGCTCAAAGCACAACAGTCTAGGGACATTTTAAAAACTTACAAAATATGATGCAGGCCAGAGAAAGAATTCCTCAATCCATAGTTGAAAAATACAAAGATACAATGTGCTTCATGGTTGACACTAATAAATGCCTAATGGAGACAGTTAAGTCCAGAACATTGTGGATAATTCCAATGGGTTACGAAGTAGATGAGAAAATTTTAGAGCTACATGTTCAACACCTATTGAGCAAGCCAAAAGACCCTGAGGAAGAAAGGTTTGGAACCTTTCAAGAATTAAGTGTAAAGATACATGTTGAGCTGAGAAAACCAGAAATAAAAAGGAAAGTCAGAAGGGAAGTAGAGGAAATTGACAAAAGATATGGCATATTAAAAGAGGCAGTTGATACAAATAGAGAGAAAATAGAAAGAGCTGAGAAAGAGAAACAAGAAGTAGAAAAAGAAAGTGTTCCGGTGCAAGCCTCCTCTCAGACTAGATCATCCAAGAGCTCTACACCTACCAACCCTAAGAGCTCAAGAGCCTCTAAACTGGAAGCCAAGACATCCGGAAAGGGAGAAAAGAGAATGAAAACAAAAGCTACAAGGTCTTACATAAGTCAAAAGGATGATGAAGAAATGGAGTCTGATGAGGAAGTTAAGAAAATAAAGAAGAAGAAGAAAACATCTAGAGAATCCTTTGCCGATAAAAACAAAGATGAAGAGGTAGAAGAATTTGTTGAAAAGCCCCCACTCTTTCTATTGATGATATCATCAAGGTAGTCACAGTGGATGGGAATTTGCAACTACTAATAGAATTTTATGATGATTATAGTGATACTGACAAGAGGATCTTGGAAGAAGCTACAGTCAGGTACCTAAATATTTATAATAAAGCATTTATTGAAATCATTTCATTAATTCCCAAAAGTCTAGAAAAGGTACTTGAACTTACAAAGGAGAATGCTAAGGCAAAGGACATAGAGATCCGAGAATAGATTGTTATTTAGTTCTATCCTTCCATTACTCCAAAGCAAATGAACATGATCTTTAAAGATTGCAAGGATGAATTCCAGACAAAAGAAAGAATGAACAAACTAATGCTTGGAGAGACTGATCAGGTAGCAAGAGAAATAGAAGACATCTTCTGGAATGTCTTCAAAAGATTCAATCTTCCTATTATAGAGGAAATAGATGAAGAACCTTCTACCATGGATGTCAAAGGATTAAATGCATCAAAAGAAGAATCTATTGAGAAAAATGTAGAAGGGCCAAAAGAGATGGATGAGGAGAAATCTAAGGATTTGGATTCCTTTGTTCCAGAAGAGGAAGTTCATGAAAATTTAACATCTCTCCTCTAGATCCCACTGCAGATTTAGGAACTAAAGGAGAAGGAAGAAAAGAGGAGAAAGTGAGTCAAGAAGAGGAGAAAAAGGGAAGAGAAGAAGAACAAATAGAGATCTCTGATGATAGATTTGAGATTCCAAAGGAAAAGAAGGCTTAGTCTCTGGCAAGAGACACTATAGAGGCAGTGAAGAATTTCTTGACCAAAGAGATGATGGAGATAGATGAATCAGAACTATTCCAAGGACCACTAAATTTTGATTCCCTCTCTCTGGTCCAGACAATGAAAATATCATCTTTTGCCCAAGCTAAAGCAAAAGAAAATCTTCTAAAATCTCACATGGAAGACTGTGAGCTGATAGAGATTGCATCTAGGATGCTAGAGAAGATCATGCCATCCTTCCAAAAGGATCCTTCAGCCTCTCCATCTGGTAATTTGAAATCTTTGTTTAACTATGTTAGCACCCATTTTGATTCTTTAGAGAAATTGGCAGAAGAGAAAGTCCAGAAAGAGTTTTTGGGAAAGAGATTCACTAAAGTACAGGGACTCATAGCTAATGATAGGAGGACCCTAGATATTGGGATAAAGAGCCTAGAAAATGCTCTTAAAGATGGTGGGGACATGTACAAATTTTGTCTTTCCTGATCTAAAGTGACAGAGGATATTGAAAAGAAGGTGAAAGAACAAGGTAAACTGTCAAGTTTTTCTCAAAATTTTAATCCCCTCACTACATCTGTAATGAATCAAGAATGCCAGGCTATTGCCATTATAAATGAAATCAAGAGGCTGGACAAGGAGAAGAAGAATATAACAAGCAGGATGAGTGAACTCAGAGGGATAATCATCCCTAAGTTAGAGGCAATGCATGAGGCCTTATCAGATGCTCAGACCACAACTCAGACCAGTGATCCGACAGACTTAAAAAGGGTAGAAGCTTATGCACTTTTGTTGAGTGGTCACATCTCAATTTTGGATAGGATGAAGTAGAGCTGGGCAACAGAATTTGTACAGTTGAAGATCACTTTTGTGGATATGCTCAAGTATATGTAAGTATAACATGTATATATACTTATGTGGCTATGTATAGGTTGATTTTTGCAAATTTTGGTGTGCAGATTCCATCCTTTGGCATTGATGTCAAAGGGGGAGTGAGGAGTAGTGAAAAATGTGGAATCTAGCTAAGGGGGAGCTCTGGTAAAATAATGCACAAGACAGAGCATCAGCCAAGGGGGAGTTTGCTGCGACAGTCATTTTTCACTAAGTGTTACCATCAATGCCAAAGGGGGAGATTGTTGGCAATAGACACTGTGTGGCTTCATGAGTGTTGTCATTTATGGCAACAAAGTCTATCCCACACATCTGTAGCACATAGTATGCCTATACTGGAAGTCAAATTGAAGAGTGTTTTCGTCCGGTGAACAAAAACAAAGCATGTAACAAGGTCTGGCATTCAAGTTTGGATCTCTCAGATGGTGTAACTTAGCAAGTTGTGGATTTGGACAAGTCAAGAGGAGTATTATGACTACTAGATTCCAGAGATTGAGCTCCGGTGATAAAACATGGAAAAGATATGAGCATCTGAGTGTTGGGTTCCTGACAGGTAGAGCAAACTAAGGAAGAACTGACCAATGGAGTATCAAACTTCAATCTAGATGAGAAATTGGTGGTGATCAAGCCATTTGAGGGATCATACAATATTGGCTGACATGATTGATGACTTCAATGTCTATGATTTTGATATGCATCACATATCAAGCATGGATTCAGCCGATAGATTAGTATTTTGTAAATATCTTGAGTATTCTGGTTGCCGACTAGAAAGTTGTTGAAATCCTTGGTGCGGATATATATACCAGATGGATTTCGGTATGAAGGTGTGTGAATATAGATGTGATAAAATAAGGTGCGAAGAAAGGTAGAGATAAGTGTGGAAGCAACAATACAAGTCCGGTATGTAACAAAGCAGTAGCACTAGAGCAGAGGAAGAATGAAGTGCATTAGATCAGTATATTGAGCCTAACTAGAATTGAACTTTAGTATTTGTGGATGCCTCTCATCAGTTCAAACACCTAGTTACCTTCTATAAACTTTGTAGATAGTGAGTCTCTTGTAGGTAGTGTTCCTCTTGTGAGTAGTGTGCTCGGGCAGTGAGCCCTAATTGGCAAGTGTCATTTTGTAGTTCTTATTTTTTTAATAGAGAATATAATCTTGGTTTAGTCACCCTATGGTTGTTCCCTTGACAGGGTTTTCCACATAAAAATCCTTGTGTTATGTGTGTTGATTTTAATTGTACTCTCATGATTATGTATGTTTATATGTTTTGATGCTGCACTAACTATTAAAGAAGAAAAGAAAGTTAAGATATTTAAGATAACTGATTCACCCCCCCTCTCAGTTATCTACCTTGTTTATAACATATAGCCGGTTGTGACATATGTCATAAAAGGAGGTTGCCCGAGTGAAAAGACATAGGTTTTAAAGGCTCTGTGGGAGAAGACACGTATCATGTTTTGAAGGCTGCGGAATGCGACAAGTGTCATTTTCTTGTTGATTTCTAAAAAAGACAAAGGAGTTTCTGGCTTTCATGCAGATGTTGCCATTTGTCATGTTTCTTTTTAGTTATAAGCACATGGGCCTTACCATGTGTATGTGTCTCAAATGTAGGAGTTGTGCCACATATATTTTGCCCCAGCCAATGAGTGTGCAGAAGGGACATCCATTACAAATTTAGAGGATCGTAACCGCCAAGAACTTCTAGTAATCATCAGTTCTATTGGGCCCATGAGGATTCGGTTGTTACAGACAATCTTGGGTCAGATCTATGATTATAAATATGTAGTATTTGTAATAGATCAAGAGAGATATACATTCAAAGAATAGATTCATTGATCTTTGATAAGTTTAGTCAGAATCTAAAAGAGAAGTCAGGAACTTTGTTGTGACCAGTTTATGTCATTTTGCCTTTATTTTGTTGTTCTTGATAAGAAAGTTAATGTATCTGTGCCTGTTTATGTTGCTAGAAGATTAATAAGAAGAACTCTGTTATGTCCCTTGGTTGATATCATCTGTGTCATTTACAAAGTGTCCAGTTGTAATCCTTTGATTATATTCATTCTATCTATTTATGTTAATCATGCAGTATTTGCTCTTTAATGTGGCTGTATCTTGAGAATAGTTTCACTGTGCTTAAATTGATGGGATACTTTTTACTTAAGCGCATCGCCATAGTTAGATTTGCTTAATTGTATATGTAATCCTATTAATTTCTTTCCCTTTGCTCAAAACCTATTTGAAATAGAAAAGAGCCAGCTTCTTTAAAATATGGAGGTCGTTTCAAGTAGCAACTTCCACATTCTTGAAACTTCCCATGTTGGTGTTAAAACCTGCATAATTTTAAACATCAACAGTTTTTGGCACACCCGGTGGGACCTTTCTTGAAGTTTCTGTCAAGATCGTATGAGCTAGAGAGTAATAAGGAGCCAGAGCTATGGACCTATAACAAGAGCTTAATCTTCTACTAATCTAGGCATTCATTTACCACCATTAGTAGCTACTCCAAGGAGAAGAAAGAATCAGGTTGCAGTAGCACAAAGAATAAATATGCGAGCACCTATAACTCCAAGGAACTATGCAAATTGGAATACTAGTAGTCCTCTCATCCGCCTAATACAACCAACAACATGGGATCCTATTCTAGCCAATGCTTTGAAGGCTCTACCTAAGTTTAGTGGAGAAGATTTCAAGACACCTGGGGAACATCTTCAAGATGTATCTGATGTGTGTGTAGTGCATGCTATTACTGAATAGAATGTGGCAATAAGATTGCTAGTAGTTTCTTTCAAAGGAAAGACTCTAGACTGGTATAGATCTCTCACTCCAACTACAATATCTACATGGGATCATCTTGGTGATGCTTTCTTTGCAAGATTTGAAGAGAAAGGTGATAAATATTCCTTGCTACAACAATTGATCACTATCAAAAGGGCACCACAAGAAGCCATGACCGATTTCAACTCAAGATTTCAAAAGACCTGGGATAGAATTCCTTCTATAGCAAGACCATTACTAGGTATGCCTATTGTGTTCTACCTCAAAGCCTTTAACTCTGATATATTAGTAATGATTTAGTCTCTAGGAGGTCAGACACTACCAGAAGCATATGGGTTGGCAGTCAAGGCTGAAAATAACTTGATAGATGTTGGAAAATTGCCCCCAAGGCCTCTTATGCCCATGTTCCCAGAAATTACCCTGCCTTTGCCACAAGAACCTCCTAATCTTATAGCTCCACATGTATTCATGTATTCATTTCTAGTACCTCAATAACTTGCTAGGGCAACCACCTCTGCTCAACCATCTGAGATGGATGATGTCAAGAACATTCTAAGGACCTTCTCAAATGAGATAATTAATCTAAAGAGACAACAAAATCCCTATTCAAAGCCCCCTTATCAAGGTTTCCAAGGAAATAGACCTCCCTTTCATCCAAATCAATATCAAGGCCCTTAAAGGCAAATTAATCCTCAACCCTCAAACCAGTTGGTTTCTGTCCCTACACCTCTACAAACTGTCCCTCATAATCCCAACAGGGAAATAGTTCAAGGGCAAAATAACTTGGCAGATGACACAAATGCTTGGTGCTTTCCCTGCAACAATGCCCATATGCCCAGAGATTGTCCCAGAGGTAATTTGTAGCAAAAGATAGCAGAACAGAGAGGGTTAGAAGCATAATTCTCAACTTCTAACACTCCACCATATCAGTCCCTTGGTGTTCAAAATGTAGTAATGGTGGCCTAGATGCAAGGGATGTTCGTACAACAAGAAGAGGAAATAGCCCCTGAACATGCCTTATTTTCATGGGTTGAAGAGGAAGATAGTGTTCTTGAATGAGGCATCCACTTCAAAGAAACCATTGGTGCAGTCATATTATTACACCAGATCAAAGATGAGAATGATGGAGCAACCTGAAGTCACTAATAATGAAATTATCGAAACTCCTCCATTTTAAAATCATCAAAATATAGTCTCTAGACAAGACATGTCTTAGCTTGTATAGAATCAAGTAGCCTCAAGACAATTTCTAGAAAAGACAAGGTACCCTTATTATTTAAACACTCGAGCATTAGGACCTGTAAATGTGGTTGATCAACTAAAAAGAACTCTAGCAAACATATCAATCTGGGATATATTAGCTATTCCTGAGTAGAAGACACTGTTGCAGGAAGCTCTGCAAGGTCAAGAAGCCTCTAAACACACTAGTGCTAAAGGAGGAGCTATTGATAAAGGGAAACTCCAGCCTAAAGATACTGTACCTCTACAAACAACAGCTTTGTTGAACAATGCACCTGAGGTTGGTAAATCTAAACCAGATCCATTTTATCTTACTCTAATAGTTGGCAAAAATGTGCTGGATAATGCAATGATAGATTATGGGGCCAGTACTATAGTAATGCCAAAACAAATAGCAGATGCTTTAAAGATAAAGTATGAACCACTTACAAGAGGGGTCATGTAGTTGGATGGGAAATCTATTCAAACAATAGGAAAAATCAATCAACTTCCATTACAACTATATACTTGTCCCAATATAATTGTCAATCAAGATCTGGTAGTCATAGATATTCCCCCTGTGTTTGGTTTATCTCTATCCAAAGATTTCACAGCCAAAATAGGAGGTTACATATCACTAGATTGGTCACACCTCATCTTGAGAACCAAATATGGGACAAAGATGAAAATATTGTCTGAGCCGTTATCCAAAGACCATATCACAAATGAACCAACCCCAAACTTAGAAGCAACCTATGCCATGTTGAATAAAGAGGAGAGAATTTTTGTTGAAGAATTAGGTAACTGGAAAGAACATGGCCAACAAGAAGAAGAGAACAATTAGCTATTGACCATGATGTAGAGTGATCCCTATGGAAACTATGAATCTACTGGTCTAGGCACTTATGTCATTTTTGAAGAAGACTAAGAAATCCCTAATATTATAAGGAAAGAGATATCAAAAAGTGGAGAATCTAAAAGAAATTCAAAAATCTGGACCTTGAATTATGATGGGGCTAGGAGTAAAAATGGTGTTGGAGCAAGAATTTGCCGTATATCCCCAAATGGTGAGAAAATTCTACGAGCCCTTTGCTTTCAGTTCGCCTATACCAATAATGATGCTAAATATGAATCTTTGGTGCATGGACTCATGTTGGCAAAGAAAAAGGAAATAAAGAATCTGATAGTAAGAGGAGACTCAGAATTGGTGGTAAAACAAATCAGAGAGAAAGTAATAGGCAAAAATGTAAGAATGAGATCCTATCAGCATAGGATTTGGGACCTGATAGATGGTTTTGAGGCGTTTAATATTGAGGTAGTTCCTAGAGCTCAAAATTCAAAAGTAGATAGAACAGCACAAATTGGTTCACAGTTTGACCTAGCAAGTGACCTATTAGTTAACAATGAGTCATTTAAAGTTATAGTAAGACCAACAATTCCAGACAATGATCTCAATTAGCAAGTTTTTGATAATGACCTTCAAGTACTTGCATTCTTACAACAATCGGGTGAATTTGTTGATAAATTACATCCCAAAATTGAGGAAGCATATGGTGATCAAATTATCTAGCTAAAATCAAATAAACTCCCTAAAGGGCTGATTACTCTAGAAAATTTGTTTGATCCAGAAGATTCAAGCCTATAGAAGAGGAGGTTTCAAGCAAATAAGGAAGATTATTCTGAGATTCAAATTAGTGAAGGAAGAGAGTTAAAAATTGGAAATTCTACAACCCAAGAGGAAAAGGAAAGGCTAATTGCTTTATGTGATAAATATGATAAGGTGATTGCTTGGACCTATGAGGACCTCCATGGCTATAATAGAGATATCATCCAACACACCATAGAGCTTACTGAAGGATCTAAACTAGTTAGATAGAAGCTAAGGCCAATGAATCCTAGAATTGAACCTTTAATGGTAGATGAGCTGCAAAAACTCTTGGAATCAAAGATTATTTTTCCAATTAAGCATTCAACCTGGGTATCAAACCTAGTGCCTATAAGAAAGAAGAATGGTGACATAAGACTTTTTGTAGATTTCAGGGATCTGAATAGAGCATTTTTTAAAGATCATTATCCCCTGCCCTCTATGGAATAGATTTTACAAACTGTGGCTGGGTCAGAAAGGTTTTCCTTGCTAGATGGTTTCTTAGGATACAATCATATTTGATTAGCAGATGATGATCAGCATAAGACTGCATTCACTACAAAGTGGGGAACATTTGTATATGCTAAAATGCCTTTTGGCCTTTCAAATACTGGGGCTACTTTTTAGTGTGCAATGGATGTAGCATTCAGGGAACTTATAAATAAGATTATTTGGATCTATCTAGATGACCTCACTATCTTTTTCAAAAATGCCAGAGATCACTTTGACCATTTAGAGGCTATTTTTAAGAAATGTCAAGAGTTTGGAATATCTCTGAATCCTAATAAATGTATCTTTTCTATACCTCAGGGTAAACTTCTAGGGCATATAGTGTCAAAGGAAGGGGTCTCTATTGATCCAAAGAGGGTCACAGCCATAATGAACCTATCTCTACTAGTCAACAAGAAAGCAGTTCAATCCTTTATGGGAAAAATCAACTTTGTTAGCTGATTCATATCTGATTTTGCAGGTCTAATTAGACCAATGACATTGTTTCTTAAAAAATATCTAGTTTTCAAATGGACCATAGAAGGAAGACAGGCTTTTGAAGAAGTCAAGAGAGCTATTTCAATAGCCCTAGTACTCAGAAACCTAGATTTTTCTAAAGCTTTTATAATGTATGTGTATGGGGGAGAATTTAGTGTTTACATTGTTCTAACTTAGAAAGATGATCAACAAGAAGGAGAGCACCCAATAGCCTTTTTCTCCAGAACTCTCAGGGAATATGAGTCTAGATATAATTTTGTGAAGAAGCAAGCATACGCCATGGTAAAAGCCCTGAAAAATTTAGATATTTGGTAAGAGGAAATAAGATTCTTATATTGCTGGCTCACTCTAGTGTAAGAGAATATATTATGGAGGGTGAGATCACCAAGAAAAGAGCCAATTGGATAACAAAGATTCTAGAATATGATGTAGAAGTAAGACCCACCAAGTTAGTCAGAGGCCAAGGATTGTGCCAATATGTGACCCAAGACATGGAATGAACAGTGACTGAAGAAACATCAAATGAAAATGTATTGAAACTCCAAAAGGTTGACCAAGACTCTTGGGTCAAAAACAAGATACATTTTATGAAGTATGGGATCTTCCCAAACGAGCTCTCCCATGACAAGAAAAGGTATTATAGGAAAAAAGGGACCCATTTTGTGCTAATACTTCATATTTAATTTAGAAGGAATGTTGATGGTATACTGTTAAGATGTATAGAGAAGGATGAAGCTCAAAGAATACTACATGAATTACACCATGGAGCCTCGGGTGGACATTTTTCAGCAAGGACCACTGCAATCAAAGTAACACAAGTAGGACATTTCTAGCCCACTCTGTTTACAGATTTCCATTAGCTAGTTAAGGAATGCCAGGCTTGCCAATTTTATACTGGAAAAAGGAGAAATGCAACAATGCCTCTAAGTCCCATAGTTGTGGATGAACCCTTTGCTCAATGGGGTCTAGATTTTATGGGTATATTCAATCCAGTGTTAAATATGGAACACAAATGGATTCTCATAGCAACAGATTATTTTACCAGGTGGAGTGAAGTAGTACCACTCAAAGAAGCAATAGAAAAGGTCATACTAGAATTTTTAGAAGGCATAACTGCTCAGTTTGGTCCTCCTCATACCATCATATTGGATAATGCTAAAGTATTTTTGAGAACTAAATTATCTATGTTTGCATTAAGGAATGGAATCTATTTGAAGACTTCTTCAAAATATTACCCTCAAGGTAATGGTCTAGCAGAGTCCACTAACAAAAACCTTATTAGAATCATAAAAAGGATAGCGACTAATTATCACAGAGAGTGGCATAAGTTAATTAATACAACACTGTGGGCTAATAGGATCATGCCAAAGCAAGTGACTAAAATGTCTCCCTATGAATTGGTTTATGGTAAACCTGCAGTAATGCCACTAAGCTTAGTGATCCCTACTTTGCAATTGTTAAAATAGATAGAAATTGAAGAGAATGGCCCCATGCAAGTCAGACTTGCTGAACTATTTGAAGTCCAAGAGAAAAGAGAAAAGGCACATGAGTCACTAATGAAACATCAGAAAATGGTTAATGACTGGTTTGATAAGAAGGCTTCTAATCCCACTTTTGAAGTTGGCTCTCTGGTATTGAAATGGGATGAAAGGGCTGCCAAGCCAGGTCAACACAACAAATTTGAGTCATTATGGACAGGTCCTTATAAAATTTGTTCTTGCAAGCAACAAAATTCATTTGAGCTAGAGACCGTGAATGGAGAACCTGAAGAGATTCTAGTAAATGGGATCTTTTTGAAACATTTCAATTAAATAAGGGCTCATCATGTATCATAGTTAGTTTTGTTTCCTTTTCTCACTTTTCTATTTTCCTACTTTCTTTTCCCACTTTCCCTTTCAATAAGTGTTTAGTGAACACGTGTCAGCAGCACAAAGCCCCTTCTCTTTTAGTCTAGCATTTATTAAGGTTGTTTGGTAATCCCTAAAATTCCCCTGAAGTACATGCTTTTTTAGAAAGATAGCCACTCTCGTAACATATCTGACACTCCGTTCCATGTGGATTTCAAAATGATACACTAGCTGTTTCTCAGCATTAATGCCATTAATAAGATGTGATGTGTCATTCATTATCTCCATAAATCCCAATGAGCTAGGTTTTAAGTCCTAAGTGTAACCATCATTTTCTTCTATCCTTCTGGTCTTAATCACTGTTGCATCCGAACTCTATCCCTAGCAAGTGTCATTCAGCTAAGTATCACTCTGATAAACAATTTTGTTATTTTCTGTGCCAAAGTTTCATGCATTCTTGTCACAAAGATACAAATATGTCTGAGACATAGTCGCCACAAGAGGAACTTGGAATTTATGAGTCAATGGACAAGCTGTTGAACAACAAATCATATGCTTCAGCACCTGTGCAACCAAGGAAAACCTATCCACGAACAAGGTTTCCTGAAGTAGGCTTATTTGTTGACCCGGAACAAGTGAAAGACTATGTAGATGGCATATATGACACTCCCCTTCAAAAGGACACCAAGAGTCTCTAGGAGGGAGCACATCAAAGGTGCATTCTCTGGGTGAACAATGGGCAGTCCAAGACTTTTGGTATGAGGATATGGACCTCTCAACTGGCACAGTTCCTAGTCCCAAATGTCCAGCCTTGTCATAAACTAATCAAGTTATGTGCTGAAATGTTTCATGCACCATCAAATACTATCCAACAGGGCCCTTTAATAGTGCATATTATACCCAAGGACATAAGGGAGATGATGGCCCTGTAGTATGATAGAACAACCACATTTCCAACTATTGCCAAAAGTCAAAACACATGGGTAAATATACATAACAAATTGAAATTCCTAAATTCAGAGATGTAGCTGGGAAAGGATAATACTCATATGCCCACACTACCCACTGGGTGGGCACAATTTAGTCAAAATGTTTAGGAGGCACATTCAATGATAGCATTCATTTTTGGAATGAAAGAGGATAACACAGTCCATGACTGGCAATTGGCAATCATTTTCAGAATGAAAACTGTGGATAAATCACAAGAGTACCAGCTAGATTTTTCTGAACAAATTGTTGCTGCCATGATTGATCAGCTCATAAATTTCAAAACAAAGTGAGTATTTAGGTATTCCGCTTTCTTGTTTCATCTTATGATGTATTAGAACTATGGTCTTTTTGCACAACATATGCATTTAAATATGTATGATCTAGATTTTGGTCATAATAAAACCATCCCTGTGTCTGCATGGACAAGTGTTATCTGAAGTCTCCGACCCTTATGAGTTTTGGGAACATTTTGTCACCCCTATTTTTTGCCAGTTAAGCCCTGAACCTATAGAACATAGGATTAAATAGAGTATAAGGGGTTTTATAACCAATTGCCCAATTCCCTGTGACTACTTCTTTGGGGCACATAATACAATAATCAGATTCCAAGGTTTCAGTGGGAAACTTGTGCTATTGCCTAAAGTATTGACTCCTAGGGTCGTATTCTTAGAGGTTACCTGGCAAGTATCTATGGTTGATAATGACTTTGGCCACAAGAAATGAAAGAAGAAGATGTATGATGTCCCATGGGCTAGAAAAAATATGACACTTGAAGTTAGAGGTGTAGAGAATCTCTTGTTAAGAAAGTTAGCTGCACTTGGTTTCCTCCCCATAGAGGATAAATGGAAATATGACCTAGATAGCTGTCTAGCCTCCTGGATTATAAATAATAAGGTTTGTGCCAAAACGGTACATGAAGGTCATCCATTCTAGGAGGACAGGAGCAATCCAAAAGAAGATAACCCAAATCTTTATGTTGAATTAACTGATTTGCCCTATGAGGGACCTAGGCCATGGGAAACCTTCTATGTCAAAGAGAAGGAATATGACCATAAGATGAAAATGATTGTTGCTCTGAGGAAAGCATTAAAAACCCAAGGATGGAAAGCAAAAAAGATTGAAGCCTATTAGAAATATAGGCAAGAGATTTCAGAGTTTACACATTCATTTGGGAATGTTAAAAGTGATGAAAGATGGGAATCAATCTGGGATGAGTGGCATCCCTCCCCAATCTCAAGTCTAGACACAAGCAAAATTTAGAGGAAGGGTGAGGAGATAGAAGAAGAAATAGAGTCGGCCCAAATTATGCAAGAAACAGGACAATCAGCATTTGTTGTTCCTACATCTTCATAGCCCCAATCCCGTAGTACCTTGGAGAAACAAAAAGGTGTTGTGTCATCACCAATTCTAAGGACTCAAATAGCTTTGGCATCTAGGACTCAAATATTGAAGGGGAAGAAACAGAGGAAACAGGAGAGAGGCCTAGGAAACATAGGAGATTGTACCTGCAAGAGGAGGAAGAAGAAACAGAACCACAATAATAACAACTGCCAGTCACCTCTTCTGTCACTTAGGTAAGTACTTATTCTCCCTTCTCCCCTATTTCTCTTTCTTCTGCTATAGGAGTGGAAATCCCAAGTAGCCAGGCATTCATAACCCCTGCCACTTCTGCTGTGTTTACATCAACCCTTTCCCCAACTGCTAGTACACCAGCCATGTCCTCACAGGTCATTACAGTGCCATTATTTTCTCCATTTGTGCCTAAAAGGACCCCTCCTCAAATTTCACCTAGCCAGCAATTATCTGGTATTCCCTATGGCCTACCTCAAGGTCACCCCTTTGTTGGAGGTTACATTGTATCCCCTCCTACATTCCAAGCTCAAGCAGACATAGCAAAAAGAGCTAGAGAGGATAGGGTGGACAAAAAGAGGAAAAAGGAAAACAAGAGCCCTGTTGTAGCACACATGAGGTCACTTTATGACCCCATTCAACAATCATTGATAGTTACACATTTGTCTCCAAATGTGGTGAAACCAAAAAAGAGAAATGCAGCCCCAAGATTATGTTATGAATGTTGTAGCCATGGATATGTCTCTCTTCAGGCCACAGGACAGGGTTGAGCTACTAAATGAAACTACAACTGCTATAGCAATAGACTATTTGAAAGTGTCCAAGAAGCTGCAAAATGAAGAAAATGATTTGGCCCAAGAGAAATTGAATAGCATCAATCTTGCTGGGGAGATTCAATCTAAGAAAAATGAGATTGATAATTTGAAAAAATAGTTGTAGAATAATGTTTCTTTGTAGATACATCAGGTTGTATAGGCCCAAATTGCTTCTCTTAAGTCTGAACTAGCACAAGAAAAAGCTGCAGTAACTGTTTTGAGATAGGAAAAGGCCACTTCAGAGAAGAAGTATCTAGATAAGTTGCAAGAGGCCACACACTTGCAACAAAAGTTATTGAATGAGCAAAATGCCAATAGTGTAGTTTAGGCTCAACTCATGGTTGAGCAACAAAGAATAGAGTAGTTGGTAATTGAGTTGGCTAATAGGCCACAAAATGCTGGAGTTCTAAATTTGGTAAAAGAACTATATGTTTCAGTATGGAAGAGAGTCTTTGAAGAGATTATCCAGCTAAAGCCATCTTTAATTCTGTTAAATTCTTAGCAGCTATGTGAGAAAGTAGAAACTTCAGTGTAGGCCACCTTGTCCACTATTTCATTGAGGGTTTTTGACTCTCAACTTTTATTGAAGAAGTTGTATGACACAACAGATGAGACATTATCAGCAGTAGGTATCAATGATAGAATGGTTGTTGCTAAGAAGGTCAATGAGGTTTTGAGTTGTAACTATGCAGCCACAAATTGTCAGGAGCTCTTGGATACAGTGAAAGGAGTGAAAAATATGAAGAAACATATAGAGAAATTGGTGCAGCTGGGGCTTCCTTCACCATTCCCAGATCGTAACACAGTGTTGATGATTGATGACATCAAGGCCCTTCTTTTGACTAAGCAAAATGATCAGGCAATTTTCTAGGGTTTAAGTGATTCATCAGCAGTAAAGGAAGTTGAAACTGCGTTGATACCTATGGCCTAGATAGAATTTCAATTAAAACCTGTGGTACAAATTTTACAAACATTTTCTCACAAAGATATAATTAATCTTGATTTTGCTTTTCAAGATTTACAGAGTAGACAAGGGCTCTCAGATTCATAATGGTTTGTTTCTTAAACAATGTTGCAAAATCTATGATTCAAAGTTGTATTTTCAATACACATCTTTTTGTCAATTTTGGGGTTCTTTCAGAGCAGGCTCCAAAGTCCTAATGGTCACCAAGAACTGTAGAGTGTCAAAAACTCTACATTTTGTTTCTGTTGCGGCTTAGTCTGTGGGTCTTATAATGTTGCTACGCAGGTTTCAAATGTTTCAGTGTAGAATTCACCAAGTGTCAAAGTCGTAGCAATGTTTCAAATATTAAGTTTTGTGCGGAGCGTGCCACGTAGCAGATAGTATTAACAGTTTCTTTTGTTTCAGCAATGTTGCGGGTGTTGCCATGTGTCACTTGCAGAGGAAGTCTCAAAAGCTTCTACATTTTGTACAGAGGGCACCATGTGTCTTTTTAGCTTGTTGCGATTGATGCCACGTGTTTCTTTTTGTATCATGTTGATGCCAGTATAATAGATGGTGGGCCACGGTAATGTTTCAAGCTTCAAGCTTGTAGAGGATGCCACGTGGTGGTCATGGGGAAAGGGTTCCTTTGTTTATGACTCTTTTAATGAGAACTTTTTGATTCACAAGTTTTGTATGGGTTGTGCCAAGTGTCAGCTTCCATGGGGACCTTTCAAAAGTTTTATTTATTTCAGCAATGTTGCAAAAGTTGCCATGTGTTAGCTAGCGTGCACTTGGGTTGCCATCTGTCCCATTTTTCTCCCTTTATGGGTAGTGACCACCAAGGTTGTGGGTCCCATCATTATTGTGTCTCATTTTATGAGTATAGTGAGTTGTGATAGATGTCATAAAAGGAGGTCACCCAAGTGAAAAGACAGGTTTTGAAGGCTCTGCGGGAGAAGACACGTATCATGTTTTGAAGGCTGCAGATTGTGACAAGTGTCATTTTCTTGTTGATTTCTGAAAAAGACAAAGGAGTTTCTAGGTTTGATGTAGATGCTACCATCTGTCATGTTTCTTTTCAGTTATAAGCGCGTGGGTCTTGCCATGTGTCTGTGTCTCAAATGCAAGAGTTGTGCCATATATATTTTTCCCCAGCTAATGAGCGTGCAGGAGGGATGACCATTGCAAATTCAGAGGATCGTAATTGCTAGGAACTTCCAGTAATCTTCAGTTCTATTGTGCCATTGAGGATTCAATTGTTAAAGACAATCTTGGGTTAGATCTATGATTATAAATATGCAGTATCTGTAATAGATCGGGAGAGATATACATTTAAACAATAGATTCATTGATCTTTGATAAGTTTAGTCAGAAATCTAAAAGAGAAGTCAGGAACTTTATTGTGACCATTTTATGTCATTTTTCCTTTATTTTATTGTTCTTGATAAGAAAGTTACTGTATTTGTGCCTTTTATGTTACTAGAAGATTAACAAGAAGAACTCTATTATGTGCCTTGGTTGATATCATCTGTGTGATTTGCAAAGTGTCTGGTTGTAAGCCTTTGATTATATTCATTCTATCTATTTATGTTAATCATGCAGTATTTGCTCTTTAATGTGACTATATCTTAAGAATAGTTTCACTATGCTTAAATTGAAAGGATAATTTTTACTCAGGCACATCACCATAGTTAGATTTGCTTAATTGTATCTATAATCCTATTAATTTATTTCCCTTTTCTCAAAACCCATTTGAAATAGAGAAGAGCTAGCTTCTTTAAAATCTAGAGGTCATTTCAAGTAGCAAGTTCCACATTCTTGAAACTTCCCATGTTGGTGTTAGAACATGTGCAATTTTAAACATCAACAGTTTTTGGCACGCCTGGCGGGACTTTTCTTGAAGTTTCTATCAAGATCATATGAGCCAGAGAGTAAGAAGGAGCCAGAGCTATGGACCTACAACAAGAGCTTAATCTACTACTAATCCAGGCATTCTTTTACCACCATTAGTAGCTACTCCAAGGAGAAGAGTGAATCAGGTTGCAGTAGCACAAAGAATAAATATGGGAGCACCTATATCTCCAAGGAACTATGCAAATTAGAATACTGGTAGTCTTCTCATCCTCCCAGTACCACCAGTAACTTGGGATCCTATTCTGGCCAATGCTTTGAAGGCTCTACCTAAGTTTAGTGGAGAAGATTTCAAGATACCTAGGGAACATCTGCAAGATGTATCTGATGTGTGTGCAGTGCATGTTATTACTAAACAGAATGTGGCAATAAGACTACTAGCAGCGTCTTTCAAAGGAAAGGCTCTGGACTAGTATAGATCTCTCACTCCAAATGCAATATCTACATGGAATCATCTTGGTGACACTTTCTTTGCAAGATTTGAAGAGAAAGGTGATAAATCTTCCTTGCTGCAATAATTGATCACTTTCAAAAGGGCACCACAAGAAGCCATGACCGATTTCAACTCAAGATTTTAAAAGACCTAGGATAGAATTCTTGCTACTACAAGACCATTATTAGGTGTGGCTATTGTGTTCTACCTCAAAGCTTTTAACTCTGATATATCAGTAATGATTCAGTCTCTAAGAGGTCAGACACTACTAGAAGCATATGAGTTGGTAGTCAAGGCTGAAAATAACTTGATAGATGCTGGAAAATTGCCCCTAAGGCCTCCTATGCCCATGTTCCTAGAAATTACCCTGCCTTTGTCACAAGAAGTTCCTAATCTTACAGCTCCACCTATATCCATGTATTCATTTCCAGTACCTCAATAACCTGCTAGGGCAACCACCTCTACTCGACCATCTGAGATGGATGATGTCAAGAACATTCTAAGGACCATCTCAAATGAGATAATTAATCTAAAGAGACAATAAAATCTGTATTCAAAGCCCCCTTATATCAAGGTTTCCAAGGAAATAGACCTCCCTTTCAGCAAAATCAATATCAGGGCCCTTAAAGTAAAATTAATCCTCAGCCCTCAAACCAGTTGGTTTTTGTCCCTACGCCTCTACAAACTGTCCCTCATAATCCCAAAAGGGAAATAGTTCTAATGCAAAATAACTTGGTAGATGACATAAATGCTTGGTGTTTTCCCTGCAACAATGCCCATATGCCCAGAGACTGTCCCAGAGGCAATTTGGAGCAAAAGATAGTAGAATAGAGAGGGTTAGAAGGACTATTCTCAACTTCTAACACTCCACCATATTAGTCCCCTGGTGTTCAAAATGCAGTAAGGGTGGCCTAGATGCAAGGGATGTCCATACAAGAAGAAGAGGAAATAGCCCTTGAACATGCCTTATTTTCATGGGTTGAAGAGGAAGATTTAGTGCTCTTAAATGAGGCATCCACTTCAAAGAAACCATTGGTACACTTAGATTATTACACTAGATCAAAGAGGAGAATGATGGAGCAACCTGAAGTCACTAATAATGAAATTATCGAAAATCCTCCATTTCAAAATCATCAAAATCTAATCTCTAGGCAAGACATGCCTCAGCCTGTACAAAATCAAGTAGCCTTGGGACAGTTTCTAGAAAAGACAAGGTACCCTTATTATTCAAAGACCCAAGCATTAGGACTTGTAAATGTGGTGGACCAGCTAAAAAGATCTCCAGAAAACATATCAATCTAGGATATGTTAGCTATTCCTAAGTAGAAGACACTATTGCAGGAAGCTCTGCAAGGTCAAGAATCCTCTAAACACATTGGTGCTAAAGGAGGGACTATTGATAAAGGAAACTCTAGCCTAAAGATAATGTACCTCTACAAACAACAACTCTATTGAACAATGCACATGAGGTAGGTAAATCTAAACAAGATCCATTTTATCTTACTCTAATAGTTGGGAAAAAACTACTACATAATGCAATGATAGATTCTAGGGCTAGTACTACAGTAATGCCAAAACAAATAGCAGATGCTTTAAAGATAAAGTATGAACCACTTACAAGAGGGGTCATGTAGTTGGATGGGAAATCTATTCAAACAATAGGAAAAATCAAACAACTTATATTACAACTATATACTTGTCCCAATATAATTGATAATCAAGATGTGGTAGTCATAGATATTCCCCCTGTGTTTGGTTTATGTCTATCTAGAGATTTCATAGCCAAAAAAGGAGGTTACATGTCACTAGATTGGTCACACCTCATCCTGAGAACCAAATATGGGACAAAGATGAAAATATTCTCTGAGCTGTTATCCAAAGACCATATCACAAATGAACCAACCCCAAAAGTAGAAGCAGCCCATGCCATGCTGAATAAAGAGGAGAGAATTTTTGTTGAAGAATTATGTAACTGGACTCAACATGACTAACAGGAAGAAGAGAACAATCATCTATTGACCATGATGCAGAGTGATCCCTATGGAAACTATGACTCTACTGGTCTAAGCACTTATGTCATTTTTTAAGAAGACCAAAAAATCCCTAATATTATAAAGAAAGAAATATCAAAAAGTGGAGAATCTAAAAGAAATTTAGAAATCTGGACCTTGAATTATGATGGTGTGTTGATCATGGTGTTAGTCATAAGCAAACATAGAATAAAAATTGCACAACAACCTTTACTCATCTTGAAAGATATGATGAATTTAGAGAATTCATGATCCCAAGTCTCCGTGGATTAGTTTGTAACCTACTGACGTTACTCAGTGGTTGGTGTGTGTTGCTGTTTTCCATTTCGGGGCCTTACTTTCATCAACAAGATCTGGTAAGATGCTACAAAGAAATGTTATTTCACAGTATATTTCCAGATGATGCATTTATACTTAAATCTTTGCATGATATTTGTCAATTTGACATGCTTTAACTCAAATATGCTACTGATCTTCAATTATCTTCGAGGTATCTGCATATTTATTACTATTTGCTTCTGATTGTCATTTATTGCAATTGTGATGGTGAATTATTCTGAAATTAAAAGAAATTGAAAAGAATACTTCAAACAATGATGAACTTTCAGTTATTGAGCCACATACACATTAGATATAGTCATGAGGAGAAGAAATCAAACCATATGTTCACCAGGACATTCCACAGCTAGATACAGTCGATGGTAACTTCAAAGGAAAGGTATGAAAACAACACATGTAAGTCGATATGCACTCCAAGGGACGCAGCAAATCACAACATGTATCGAGAATTCATACACTGCTTACTCAAGATTTATGATGTATTATAATCAAAATGGTCTTCTCATTCATTAAGTATGCGAGAACATATATGTATACAACAACTTTGAAATAAGCCCTGAATATTTCAGCAAACAGATTTCAATTAAGTTTCCAATGTTCAAAATAAGGCATCCCTACACCTTTTATACAACAAGGTGAGGGAACGGTTACAAAATGATGTACGATCAAGATTTATCTATTAAGATCTATGCTGGATATTTATCCTTGACTTTGTCAGCATTTGACATGGCACAGGTTGCCAGCTAGCAACCATCTGAATTGCTTATTTTCCTAAGTATCAGATGCTTATGTCTTTTCTTGGTATTTCATCTTCATCTACTCTTTATCCTTCAAGTTCCTCATCTTCATCATCAGGAGCATCAGGATCATCGCTTCCCAAATCTTCATCATCCTGATGACTTTCTCCTTGTATATGGACTTACATGGATGTCTGGATATTTTCATAAGATTATACTATCTTTTCTACTTCCCCACCATCTTGAATTCTTGCTTTAGTGATGGTGTGCTTGTGTATCTGGTATTTGCCTCGGAGAGTCTCTAATTTACTCCTATTGCTAGATGTTTCATTGTAGTTTTCCACTCTGACCTTGATCCTCATGATTTTGTCCATGACTTCTTCCGTCAAGTGATTTAGAGGGTCATCAGCTACTAGCTGGAAATTGTTATGTAGACCTTTGATAGAAAACTCTTCATCTTGATTTTCAATCTTTCCCTCTACTTCACCTTCCAAGGTCTCCAAGACTTCTGCCTCATATGACATCATCTCATGCAACTTCATACTGATGTCTCTTAATTTTCTGTTGTATCTTTGGAGCACATCACACTCAAATCGAATGTCCTTGTACCATATATCAATGAAAATGGCAATATTATTATTTAATACTTGGTTACTTATGAGAACCTGAGGATTAATCCTCTTTATTTCATCTAAAGCACTCAATGCTTTCTCTAACTGAAAGGACCTTCTTCCTATCTCCATCTGTAATTTGTCGACCTTCTTCCTTGAGATGCTTAAAGAATTCCACCTCCTCAAAGAGGCTTTCACTATTTCTTCCGCTCCATCAAATGTGGATAACATCCATTTCCTCATTATTGATGGCTCATGCTTCATGAGATCCAATTTATTCACCTCATCCTAGGAAATAGTAGTCAATGGGATTGCATGATCACTTGAATATCATCAGGGTTAGTTAACCCTTTTATATAGGCATGCAGCTGAGCAATGTGCTCTTTATGCTGCTTATTTTTCTCTTTTTCTCTTTTCACCCTTTGGGTCAATGAATCAATTATATATTTTCCCTCTTGGCCTTCTTGATCCTCATTAGCAAATCCTAAATCTACTATACTAATCTAGAATTCATCCAGAGTGATCTTGCCTTTCTCCTTGTCAACTGTAGGAATGGCTAATTGAGTGGTCCTTCTGCCCATAGCAAGATCTCTTCTTATGGCCGAAGTCAACCTGGCCTTCCTCTTTGGCTTCATTAGAGTCTCCAAAAACAACATTGAAACATTGACCTCCTGTATCTCTAATCCAGACTCTGTGCTTATCTCTTTCTCAAGCCATTGAGGAACTTGGTCTCTAGATCCTAGGCATCCACCATCATCATGATGATCATCCTGATCTCCAGCAACTGCATCTATTTTTGATGGAGATGGTGACTTCTTTATTTCTTCCTTATTATGCTCTTCATGAGGATGATTCTGGGGTATTTCCTCTTGTTGAGGAACTTCTTTTTCTGTAGGATCTTCCTTTTGAGGTGGAGGATCTTGCGATGCTTCCACCTGATGATCATGCACTGCCTCCTTCTGTATCTCATCCACTTTGGTGATTTCCTCATCCTGAGGCATATTCGTATTAGTGGATGTTATTGTGTTTATCTTAGGTACATTAACCTGATCTGAAGCTGCAATCTACTCCACACCTGTAGTAATTGCTTCTTGAACTTTTAGGGTAGGATCAATTGATGTATCCTTTTCTTTTCCTCCCTTTTCTTGTACTTCTACTATTTTGGGTTCAACAGATGTATCTTGTTGTTGTTGACCCATATCTGCAGTGTGGTTTTCCACTTCTACAAGCTTGAATTTCTCACTATCTTCTATTTTCTCAGGTGTTCCCACTAGATTTTTAGGATGTACTACATCCTCCCTGTGTGTTAAATCTATCACTTTGGGGCTAGTTACCTAATCAACCAATACATCAAGCCCCATTTCTTGGGCTACCTTTTCTGGGCTCTTTTCTTTCTCCTACTCTACTCGCTTCAGTTCTTCTAACACTGTCACCTATACTGATGGTGTTCTTTGTGGTGTTATGCGAGTGTTAGCAACAAGAGTCTCCATTCGTTGTGAGGCAACATTGTCTACCACTTCATCATCTGATAGGTCCCCCGTCTCATCTAATGAGAAATGACCTCCTTGACTTGCACCAGTGGTTTCCTTCATTTGTTCTTCAGTCTATTTAGTCTTAAACTGAACAATGGTAGGAAGTGGTTGTTGGATCTAGGGCATACAACTGAGAGGGGGGGGGTGAATCAGTTGTATAGAACTTGTTCTATTTCAAACACTTTATTCTCTGTTGTTAGTTAGCAGCATATCAAATAATCATTCATGGAAGCACAATACATAAACACAAGAGTAGATAAGCATCAACACATTGAACACCAAGATTTTGACGTGGAAAACCCGGTTAAGGGAAAAACCACGGGGTGATTAACCCAAGAGTTATTCTCTGTTAGAAGAATAAGAAAAAACGAATGGCACATGCCAATAAGGGCTCACTGCCCGAGCACACTGCTCACAAAGAGGCCCACTGCCTACAAGGAGACACACTGTCTACAGAGTGATAAAAATCACAGTCTTGAACTGGAGAATGACATCTCTACCATGTCCAGATCAGTTCCAATTAAGCCCAACAATCTCTGCTCTGCCTTTCGCACCTTTCTTCGCTACACCATGCTCATCCACATGCCACACCCTGAAATGAATTCACAAATCATTATTTATACAAGACATCGACTTAGGAACAAGCATCTAAGTCGGCAAACAACCATAGGAGTATCCGCAAGATGAATAACACATCCGGTCGGCTATCACAAGAACATTCGCAGGATGAACAACTCATCCGGTCGGCTAAACAGAGCAATAACTTCATCCGGAAGAATAACTTCAATTCCGGGCTCTACCATCAATGCGGACCAACAACACAACCTAAACATGATTCAAGAGCCTTCACAAGTCTGTCTGAATGTCCGGATACATCCGCACTTCCTCTGCTTACTGGGATCTCTTGTCTTCCTCATCCGGAACTTCAAGAACACAGTCTGTCGCCACTGTCATAATGCAGGAGGTACATCCGGACCTCCAAATCACACACAAATCAGGATGACACATCACAAGGACATCTAAAACACTCCTTCCAATCCGCAGATTATGATAATACAATTCCGGACCTCACCGGACCTTTTTGTGATCCTCTGTCACCTCCGGATACTTACCGGACCCGGTTCTATACCGGCAGCCATAACTCCTTCAGATCTTCATGCGGACCTCTGAAATCTTAACTGTAGCATCTCAAGACTCATATCTACTAACCCTTTAATCCGCATCCTCCGGTTCTCATCCTATACAGTATATTTACCTTCTTCTCATCACTGTTATTCACTGTTCCTGACTGAGGCTAATTTTCTCAATATCCTCAGCACAAAGCTCATCAAATCCTTCTTGTCAATGCAGTATGAGTATGTTGACATCAATGACAACAATGGCTCACCTCATACTTGCAACAATCTCCCCCTTTGTCATTGATGGCAACATATGATGTGAAAAACCATCAAGACAAGAACTTCTCTTTTCTGTCACAGCTCCGCCTATCAACAACAACTCTTCACATGTCTTCCTTTGCTGCTCCCCCTTTGATCATCAACCACTTGTTTTTCACATGTCTTCTCTCCCCCTTTGACATCAATGGCAAAGGGCTCATACTTGCAACTCTTATGCATTAGAATAATACCAGCTGCTCCCCCTTAGTTGCAGCTCCCCATTAGTCCGGATCACAAGATATGACTGTGATTGCCACTGGACTGATGCACATCAGTGCATCTTAGTTCATCACCGGAGGGGCCATGACCCCTAACTTCTCCCGGAGATATTCAAAAGAGTCCTTGGGAAGAGGTTTTGTAAAGATATCTGCAATCTGATCCTTGGAGGGAACATACTCCAATCTGACTTCTTCCTTGTTTACTTGTTCTCTCAAAAAGTGAAATTTGATAGATATGTGCTTAGTCTTAGAATGCAATACCGGATTCTTGGAAATATTAATTGCACTTGAATTATCACATAAAATTGTAATAGGCTCCTCATATTCAACTTTGATGTCTCTTAGCATCTGCTTCATCCACAAGATTTGAGTGCAACTACCTGCTGCTGCAATGTATTCTGCTTCAGTTGTAGACAGAGATATTGCATCTTGTTTCTTGCTTAGCCAAGAAACCAATCTCTTCCCCAAAAAGAATGCTCCACCACTAGTGCTCTTCCGGTCATCCACATCTCCTGCCCAATCTGCATCTGTGTAAGCATGAAGAGAGAAATCCGGATCTCTAGGATACCATAGACCATACTCAACTGTCCCTTTCAAGTATCTAAAAATTCTTTTGATGGCCATAACATGAGATTCTCTAGGATCAGCCTGGAATCTTGCCACAAGACCAACAGCTTGCATTATATCTGGTCTAGTTTGAGTGAGATACAACAATCCACCAATCATTGATCTATACTTTGTCTGATCTGCCTTTGGAGAATCATCATCTTTGCTTAACTTACATCCGGTTGCCATAGGTGTGTTCATAGGCTTTGAGTCTTCCATACCAAATTTTTTTAACAATTCTTTCACATATTTGGTCTGAGAGATGAAGATTCCTTCTTTTGTTTGAGTAATTTGCAGACCCAAGAAGAAATTCATTTCACCAAGCATAGACATTTCAAACTCACTTTTCATCTGATTTGCAAAAGTTTTACACATACTATCTCTTCCTCCAAAAATGATATCATCCACAAACACTTCAACAATCAGAATGTTTTCATGATCAATTTTGAAATATAAGTTGCTGTCAGCAGTACCTTTGTTGAATCCAATCTGCACAAGATGCTTATCCAACCTTTCATACCATGCTCTTGGGGCTTGCTTCAATCCATACAAAGCTTTCTTCAACTTGCAGACCATATCATTATTATCAGACAATTGAAATCCATCCGGTTGTTCAATGTAGACTTCTTCTTCCAGATCACCATTTAGGAAGGCAGACTTGACATCCATCTGATATACCTTGAAATCTTTGAAGGCAGCAAATGCAAGAAGTAATCTGACTGCTTCAATTCTTGCTACCGGAGCAAAAGTCTCTTCAAAGTCAATTCCTTCTATTTGAGAGTAGCCTTTGCAGACCAATCTAGCTTTGTTTCTGATTACTTCACCAGCTTCATTTAGTTTGTTCCGGAAGACCCACTTGGTTCCAATTACATTCCTGTCTCTAGGTCTGGGAACAAGATCCCAAGTATGATTTTTCTCAATTTGCATCAGTTCATCTTCCATCGCTTTGGTCCAATTTTCATCATTGCAGGCTTCATTCATTGTTTTAGGTTCAATCTTTGAAATCAGACAACATTCATTCTGATCTTGAGCAATATTCCTTCTAGTTTGTACACCTTTGCTTCTGTCACCTATGATCTGATCTTCAGAGTGATTCAGTTTTACATACCTTGGAATTTTGGGAGTATCTAGTACTGCTGTTTCTTGATCAGGCTCATTCAAACCTAACTCTTCTTCCTGATTTACCGGATCAGGCTGACTCTGTTTCACCGGAGAGGATTGAGTTCCTTGAACACTATCTTGGTCATCTTCATCAAATTCATAAAATCTTGAAGGCTTCTCAATTCCTTCATCAACCTTTACATTGGTACTTTCTATCATTTTCCTCAATCTCTTATTGTAACACCGGTATGCTTTGCTTTGAGTGGAGTAGCCCAAGAAAATTCCTTCATCACTTCTAGCATCAAACTTTCCTAGATCTTCATCTCTTTTAATATAACACTTGCTACCAAATACCCTGAAATATTTCACAGTAGGAGTGATGCCAAACCAAAGTTCATAGGGGGTCTTACCGGTGTTGTTTCTGATTTGAACTCGATTGAGAGTGTAGACTGCAGTGCTGATAGCTTCTTTCCAAAACATTTGAGGAACATTTGCTTCCAACATCATTGTCCTAGCAGCTTCCTGGATGGTCCGGTTCTTTCTCTCAACTACTCCATTCTGCTGTGGAGTCTTAGGAGCAGACAACTGTCTCCTTATACCCTGTTTCTCACAAAAGTCAATGAATTCACCAGATGTAAATTCACCACCTCTATCAGACCTTAGACACTTTAGTTTCAATCCGGTTTGATTCTCCACCATAGCTTTGAAGATTTTGAACTTCTCAAAGGCTTCTGATTTTTCTTTTAGAAAGGTAACCCACATCATCCGGGAATGATCATCAATTAACAACATGAAATATCTATCACCTTGCAGACTCTTGATTCTTGTCGGACCACATAGATCAGTATGTACTAATTCCAGCAATCCGGTAGAAGACTGATCTTTGCTTTTAAAAGAGACTCTGCTTTGTTTGCCTAACTGACATTCTTTACACACACTGTTTGTAGGTTTTATCAACTTTGGAAGATCTCTCACAGCCTGAGTATTGCTTATTTTGATGATGTTATCAAAATTTACATGACACATTCTTCTATGCCATAACCAACTCTGATCAATTTGAACAAACAAACAACTTTTATTTGAACCAACCAGATGAAAGATGTTACCTCTTGTCTGAGTACCGGATGCAATTTCAGTTCCGGAGCTTGTAAAGATTCTGCATTTTCCATTCTTGAACCGGAGATCATAGCCTTTGTCCACTAACTGACCAACACTGAGAAGATTGTGCTTCAATCCTTCAACATATAGTACATTACCTGTTTTGCTCTTACCATCAAAGGAAATAGTTCCCCTACCTCTGATTCTGCCAGCAGAATTGTCACCAAACTTTACCATTCCTCCTTCATATCTTTCCAAGTCTAAGAACTTATTCTTGTCACCAGTCATATGGTGAGAGCATCCACTGTCAATAACCCAATCATCCTTTTCTTCCACTTGAGCAGCCAAGGCTTTTTCAACAACTTTGTGATTGACAGATTCAGAGAGCAAGGAATCTTCTTCCTTGATGGCTATAAACACCCACTCATTTCCGGATTTGCTTCCTGGATCTGATTCATCATCTGTTACTCCTTCATTGTCATCTTCTTCATGAACATAATAGCAATTCTTTTGAAACCTTTGTCTGTGAGTATTAGATCTTGCAGATCTCTCCGGACATCTTGAGGCAAAATGACCAATCTTATTGCAGTTAAAACACTTAAAGGGTAGTTTTCCTTCATACTTACCGGATCCTCTTGGCAGTCTCTTTGCAATGAGGGCTTCAAGTTGAGCTGTTTCTGCTTCTTCTTCTTCCATGTCTCTTCTTGCTTGATCATACCATGACATTTTCCTTGATGAGTTTTCACCCGGATCAAATCTCTGTTTGCCTTTCACATAGGCACTGGCTTTAAAAGCAGACTCAGTCTTGGGTGGATCATCTCCAAACTCGGTCATTTCAAATGCAGCTAGTTTGCCAGCCAATTGTTCTCTTGTGACAGTTGTGTGGGCTCTGAATTCATCAATGGCAGCAACTTTGATTTTGTAGGCAGCAGGAAGGGATCTTAGGATTTTGCAGACAATCTCATTTTCATCTAGAGTTCCACCAGCATTTCTGATTCCACATACCAGCTCATTTACTCTTGGCATAAAGGTAGTAATGTTTTCATCATCTCTCATTTTCAATCTTTCAAATTTCCCTTTCAGACTTTGCAACCTTGCACTTTTGACAAACTCATCTCCTTCATACAGAAGTTCCAGTTTAGTTAGGATCTCATATGCAGTTGGTAGGTCAATGACATTCGAGAGATCTGAGTCATTCAATGCGCTTAGAAGAGCTTCCTTGGTCCGCAGATTGTTTTCAGCTTCTGTGGTTTCATCAGGAGTTGTCGGACCACCTTGTGGGGGTATATATGGTTTTGAAATCATAGCCAAGTATGCTTTTCCCATACATTCCAAATGACACTTCATGCGACCTTTCCAGAGAGTGAAGTTGGTTCCATCGAACTTCGGACTATCCTTCTTGTATGACGACATCCTGGATCACCTCAAGCGGTTAAGCTCCTATCAGAGGAACTCGGCTCTGATACCAATTGTTGGATCTAGGGCATACAACTGAGAGGGGGGGGTGAATCAGTTGTATAGAACTTGTTCTATTTCAAACACTTTATTCTCTGTTGTTAGTTAGCAGCATATCAAATAATCATTCATGGAAGCACAATACATAAACACAAGAGTAGATAAGCATCAACACATTGAACACCAAGATTTTGACGTGGAAAACCCGGTTAAGGGAAAAACCACGGGGTGATTAACCCAAGAGTTATTCTCTGTTAGAAGAATAAGAAAAAACGAATGGCACATGCCAATAAGGGCTCACTGCCCGAGCACACTGCTCACAAAGAGGCCCACTGCCTACAAGGAGACACACTGTCTACAGAGTGATAAAAATCACAGTCTTGAACTGGAGAATGACATCTCTACCATGTCCGGATCAGTTCCAATTAAGCCCAACAATCTCTGCTCTGCCTTTCGCACCTTTCTTCGCTACACCATGCTCATCCACATGCCACACCCTGAAATGAATTCACAAATCATTATTTATACAAGACATCGACTTAGGAACAAGCATCTAAGTCGGCAAACAACCATAGGAGTATCCGCAAGATGAATAACACATCCGGTCGGCTATCACAAGAACATTCGCAGGATGAACAACTCATCCGGTCGGCTAAACAGAGCAATAACTTCATCCGGAAGAATAACTTCAATTCCGGGCTCTACCATCAATGCGGACCAACAACACAACCTAAACATGATTCAAGAGCCTTCACAAGTCTGTCTGAATGTCCGGATACATCCGCACTTCCTCTGCTTACTGGGATCTCTTGTCTTCCTCATCCGGAACTTCAAGAACACAGTCTGTCGCCACTGTCATAATGCAGGAGGTACATCCAGACCTCCAAATCACACACAAATCAGGATGACACATCACAAGGACATCTAAAACACTCCTTCCAATCCGCAGATTATGATAATACAATTCCGGACCTCACCGGACCTTTTTGTGATCCTCTGTCACCTCCGGATACTTGCCGGACCCGGTTCTATACCGGCAGCCATAACTCCTTCAGATCTTCATGCGGACCTCTGAAATCTTAACTGTAGCATCTCAAGACTCATATCTACTAACCCTTTAATCCGCATCCTCCGGTTCTCATCCTATACAGTATATTTACCTTCTTCTCATCACTGTTATTCACTGTTCCTGACTGAGGCTAATTTTCTCAATATCCTCAGCACAAAGCTCATCAAATCCTTCTTGTCAATGCAGTATGAGTATGTTGACATCAATGACAACAATGGCTCACCTCATACTTGCAACAGTGGTACCTCATGCTGTAATTCCTTTCTGAACACTTCACTACCCACTTCCCTCAATATTATAGGATTATGTCTTATCTCACCTGTCATGGATGTTCTTAGTTTCTTAGGTGTGGAGACCATCACCTGAGGTGCTTTTCTTTTTCTAAGGAGGGGCACTAGGTCTTCTTCTTCAAGTTCCTCAATAAGAGGAACATCTTCTTCCATTTGCTTTTGTGAGGTTTGACCTTCCTCATATGTTTCTATAACTACTACAGCTGGCCTTTGGATCTTTTTAGCCTTTTTCTTATCCTTAGGAGGTGGTGCTGATGAGGCTGACACTTGTCCTGATGCTGATGCATCTTCAGCTATTATAATGACTCTTTCAATTATCACCCCTTTAGGTTCATTATAAGTCTTCTTACCTCTAAGGGTTCTTTTACTCTGTTGTTGCTGGGGTGGCAACCTTTCTCCCTTAGATTTCCTCTTCTCTATCAGGAAATCATCATATTCCTCATCAGGAATATCTTGTCTCTTTTTCTTATTGTCAACTGTAAGGGCTACACCTTTCTTCTTCAGTGCATTTATTTGGTCATCTACCCAAGACTGGGTTAACTGCAGCATCCTGGCCGTGAACTGATCCAATGAAATATCTTCAAGTTGAGTAAGATCAAGCGCTGAGATAGTGTCATTATATATCTTTTTCTCTTCATACTCATCCGCCATGATCTTGCCATCATCTTTCTTTAATTACACAAGCACTGAGATACAATCAAAGGTCCTGATCTGGTTGAGGGTTAGCCTTTGGTATTTTCTTCTTCTAGCTTCGGCTTCATCCTCACAATCTACCTAGAAATCTTCAAGATGCCTCTAATGGATGGGCTTCCCCATGATCTTCTGCATCTTTCCATATGGATCATATGATCTTGGTAGTGGGAATGGCTATAATTTCATCATATTCAAGCTAGTTATGGCTTTCTTTATGTTTTCAGAATCTTCGCATATATACCAACCCATTGTTACTAGAAACAATATTGGTGGAAGCTTATTACTTGCTTTATATGCATCTAGTATTGTGGATACTTGCCTCATAAACTCCATTAACACTACTACATCAGTGGGATACCTAGGGAGCATGAGGGGCTAACCTTCAAAACCCTCTATCCTGATATAGGAGAAAGTAGCATATTGTATAAACCAGGCACCATTCCTATAAATAACCTCTTGAGCTTCCATGCTTAGTCTTTTAGTCCTGTCTTCCTCCATTGTCCTTACTAGATGCATAGAAAATGTATCATTCACTAGTTTATAATCAGGGAGGTAATTTACCCTTTGCAGTTGAGGATAATGATCCCATATGTGGGCATCATTTGTAGTGCCACCAATCTTTCCTTCTGTTGCAAGTGCATCAGATGTACCCTTATAGGCACATGAGTATACCACATATGAAGTCATATGAAATGAACATTCCAGGCCCCCTAGGTTCATTAGCTGATCATGTAGGACATCACTTATCATTTTTGCCCATAGTGGCTTATTGTCTATATAAACACACATTAGGATGACCCCATACATCCAATCCTTAAAACTTCCAGCATCAGGCTGGCCTATCACTCTGCTTAGTAGAGCTATTATATATTGGTATTCATCATCGAAATCAAACTTATACAGATGCACTGGCAATTTGGTGGCTGCAGTATAAGGACTATTTTTCACCCTCCATTGGTACATTCTCTTCCTGGCAGCCTTCTTGTTACTTTCATATTTAGTTTCCAACCTCTTCAAGTCCATACTGGCAACCTTCTTTCCTAATGGAAAATTGAAAGTGGCTGCAATCCCCTTGATAGATAGATCAGCATAAACCCTACCATGTTTCTCTACTTTTCTGGTCTGTGGGTTGTAATTCCTTGCACATTCAACAATTAATTCTAGAGCGTCCACAAAGTAAGGGAATCCTACAGCACTCCACATTCCTGACATGAAAACTACATCCAACAAGGTGTTGTTATTCTTTTCATCACTCATCTTAGCCGACCATGCTACCAAATCAATGTTTCCTTGGTGTGTATCTATGATGGTACCATATTTAAATTGTACACCTTCAGGTTGAGCGAACATGGCTTTACGAAATTTGGCCTTAGACCTACTCAGTCTCTTGTCCGCCATGGTCTCCTGTAATAAATAGTACCAGTCTTACCATACCATATTTCTCATGCATGCATATAACAATATAGTCTCATGGTGGGATGCACATTATACTCATTTATCATCATTTCATTATAACATGCATAATTTACAGCTTCAAACCAGTAGAGATCATACTACCTAGACATGTAGAAATGATAGGAGGACGGTTTCAATTACTTACTTGATTATGCTTATTCTTCTAATTATGCTGATGATTATGTGAAAGGGACTCAAATACCAGTGATGTTCATGTGTCATGTTCTGCTGCAAGCCATATGCATTTGCAGGTAGTCGTATGAGGGTTTGAAAGCTTGGTGCTCTATAAAAAACTCATTTTTACGCAAAGTAAGTGTAAAATGACTCTGTAAATTCACTTTTAACCTCCTCTTTAAGGTAAATTAGGGCAAATTAGGGCAAATCTAGACAAATTAATTAAAACCACTGATTTTCTATACGTAACTTCCAGATCTCACCAGGTGTATATATCGCATTCGTAATCGGCGGGAACCACCTACTGTGTTTGTGCACATTTAATGTCATGGCGACAAAAGGAGTGCGGTGATCTCTGAAGATTAGGTGATATTCTGAGTATCGAGTGATTATCATAATATGACCCTCTATGTGTAATATGATCATCCACTTTTGAGGGGAAAAACCCATGTCGAAGCATCAGGTGATCTTGAAAATGTCAGGTGATATTATAATATGATGATCCCCCAGACTAAAATGACCTCCTTTTGGAATATCAAGATGACATCATCAGGATAATAACTTGGCTCATCATTGTAGCACTATGATGTCATCATCATGTTATGCAGGAAGGGTCACTATTGGAAATATACCTCAGCGAGGTAAAAAGGATGATGACATCATCATTATGGCAATCTTCTTATTTCATTGAGACTATATGACGTCATCAAGATAATGAGTCTAGGGTGATAATTTGCGACAAGATGATATTCAAAAGATAAGGTGATATTCAAAATATCAGGTGATATTCAAAATATGACCCCCACAAAATATATGATGTTGTTCGAAGGGTAAATACCTCTATCACCTAAAATTGACGTCTGGATCTCTGGATAAATGACTTATCGGGTGATAAAATTAGATCGGGGTGATCTTTTATAAGATGACTGATGTTAAGAAATATGATCCTCCCCTCAGAATATCAGATTTGACCAGGACTTTGACTTACCATTACTCTCATTTTCTAAGGAATGTTAGGGTGATCTAAAAGGCAAACCTACATGCAATTTTGTAATCTATCCAACCATGAGGTTATTGCCATGAAATATTAACTTTGAAAAACTGACCTCATCATGATGACTTACCCAGTCCCCTTTATGCAGGATCAGCTGTATTGACTTACTTTTACCAGACTGCCAGCAAGAAGAAAACACAAGCCAAGCCAAACAAAAGGTTGGGTCCCTATTTTGTCAAGTCAAAATGGGGTGTGTTGTGTAACCACACAAAATGGGGCTAGGAGTAAAAATGGTGCTAGAGTAGGAATTTGCCTTACTGCTCCAAATGGTGAGAAAATTCTAAGAGCCATTCATTTTCAGTTCACCTATACCAACAATGATGTCGAATATGAATCTTTGGTGCATGGACTCATGTTGGCAAAGAAAAAGGAAATAAAGAATCTGATAGTAAGAGGAGACTCAGAACTAGTGGTAAAACAAATCAGACAGAAAGCAATAGCCAAAAATATAAGAATGAGATCCTATTGTTGGGAATTAAGGTGTCTCAACCTTTGTAATTCTCTGCATTTGTAATGTTTGTATTTATTATTCAATTGCCTATGTTGTAAATAATTGGAAATTCCACTTTGTCATATTGTGGGATGTGGCACGGTGATGTGTCAATCCTACATGGATTATGACAACTTGTTATTTTGTCCTCACATGAGGAGATAGGTGTCCCACTTAGTGGTAGGAATATTCTGCCATGTGTCGACATCCTCTATGTTGTGTAAGGAATGTTTGACCGAAATGGTTATGACGGATTCCTATGACGAATCTATGACATGTAAGAGTTGAGAATAGAAGGTTGTAAGACAAGTAATGACATGTGTCATGAAGTATCTTTGAATGAGGCATATTTGGGTGCCCCAAGGTGGAATATGATGTGTTGTAAGAGAATATGCTATTTATAGCATGTGTATGATAGATTCTCTTACAGCTATAAGTTGTAACCGCTATGATAGATTCTATGATGGTTGTAAGTGTCGTAAGAGCATTTGTCATAGCCCATTTTGGAAATAGGCAACCTCTTTGGGATGGGAGTTATGGACAAGTGTCAGATATATTCTACAATGTTGACCAAGTGTCCCTAGGTGTGGGTTTTGGTCCAAGTTGCCATATTGGACGCCCATTCCAAGAAAGGTCCAAAATTGCCTTGTATGTTCTATTTAAACAAGTGCTTGGAGATGGAGTTTGTATCATAGGTTTTCAGGTACTGTTATGCTACCAGATTGACTCCATAAACAAGTGTCAAAGACCATTGAATCTTGCATTGCAAGTGTGTTGTAAACATTCTTTCATATTTGTTAATACATTGTGCAGGTTTTTGAGTATGGGGTTTTTCACCTGATAAGGGTTTTCCCCACTGTAAATCTCTATCTCTCTTCTTTTGTCTTCTTTCTGGCTCTTGTGTTTTGCTGCTATATCTCATGTTAATGGTTTAACATTGCTGTAATAGTTAGGATAAATTTGAATTTGCATAGCCCTCTCCTCAATAGATTATTGTAGGAAGAGTTTCCGCACACCTAGCTTCCTTTCAATTGGTATCAGAGCTTGATCACCTTTGGTCCTAGTTGTTGGGTAGGGGTTTTTTAAGATAATCTTAGGTTGAGTGGGAGTCTATGTAGAGCATTCTATATCTTATTGTAGCAAGGAGATGGCAAGCACATCAGGAAAGTTTGAAGTAGAGAAGCTCAACGGTAGTAATTTCAATCTATGGAAGCTCAAGATGGAATACATGTTAGTTAACCGAGACCTTTGGGAAAGTGTGAATGGAACTAAACCAAATACAATGACTCAAGATGAGTGGGATCTCAAGGTTCGGAAGGCTAAGGGTCTCATAAGACTTAGTCTTGTCGATTCTGTGTTGTTAAATGTCCATGAGGAGGCTACTGCAAAACTCCTTTGGAAGAAGTTGGGGGATGTGTATCAAGCCAAATCCCTTGTCATAAAACTTTTCCTGAGAAAGAAGTTGTATTCTCCTCGAATGGAGGATGGAGGATCCATGGCTGAGCATATGAATGCCTTTAACATGTTGGTTGCACAATTGACATCTATTGGTGTAAAGATGGAGGAGGAGGATCGGTGTATGACCCTGCTTTGTTCTCTGCCAGACTCATGGGATCATCTTGTCATGGCAATCGGAAGCACTGCATCCACATTCAAAATGGAAGAGGTGGTTTCTTCACTGTTATCTAAAGAGATGTGGAGAAAGTCTTCTGAGGCAGCTAAAGAAGCCCTTACAGTTCGTGGAAGACCCAAGGAGAAAGGGAAGAAGAAGGACAAGAAAGCTCAGAAGGGTAGATCCAAATCCCATGGGAGATCTAAATCTCTTGGAAAGTCCAAGGCTCTTTGTTGAAACTGTGGAAAGATCGGGCATTTCTGAAAGGAATGCAAAGAGGAGAAGAAGAAAAAGAAGAAAGATTCTGATTCAGATTTTGACAAATCACAAGATGACAGTGATACCTTCAACGCAGCCTTGACAACCCATGCATCTGATGATGTGCAGCTAATCGACTCTGGTGCATCATTCCACATGACCTTGCATTAATACTGGTTCACTAAGTATGAGGAGTTTGATGGTGGAAAGTTGTATCTAGGCGATGAATCTCATTTGAAGATTATTGGTCGTGGAAGAGTCTCTATCTGATTCCCTGATGGTTGAGTGAAGGGGATCTTTGGGGTTATTCACATCCCAAGCTTAGCACAGAATCTGCTTTTTGTAAGTAGTTTGAAAGATGCAGGTGTGTAGGTTGTCTTTTCAAAAGAAGGATGCAAGATGACTAGAGGATCTATGGTGCTTGCTAAGGGTACTCAGAGAGGTACTCTATTTCAACTGGAGGCATGTATTTCACAATGAAATAGTTCTTCTAACTCAAGGAAGAGGGCATCAGTCACTTCATCCCCACCATCTGAACGAGTAGTGAAGAAATATGTTGTTTCTAGTCTTGATGGTTGTAATCGTGCATTGGAAGTTAAACTTCCTGCAAAAAAGACAATGTTATGGTGTAAGAGATTTGGCCACATTGGTGAGAAGGGTCTACGTACCCTAAAAAATAAGAACCTCATTGAGGGGTTAGATGATTGTAATCTTGAGTTCAACTTTTACGAACATTACATTTATGGAAAACAAAACCATGTTCAGTTTTACTCGTGTTCTCATAAGTCTTCTGGTGTGTTGGACCTAATTCATTCTGATGTGTTTGGTCTTGTTAATGTTCCTTCATTATCAAAATCTATATACTTTGTATCTTTAATAGATGATTACAGTAGAAGGACATGGATTTATTTTCTCAGAAGCAAATCTGAAGTCTATAGCAAGTTTAAGGAGTTTAAAGCCTGTGCTAAAAATTAGACTGGTAAAAAGATTAAATGTTTGAGAATTGACAACCATGGTGAGTTCTGTTCTATAGAATTCGATAAGTATTGCAAGGAACTTGGGATTAAAAAACATAAGACAACTCCATACACACCACAGCAAAATGGAGTTGCAGAGAGGATGAACAGGACATTGATGGAGAAGGCTAGGAGTATGCTTAGTGGAGCTAGTCTAGAACAAAAGTTTTGGGCTGAAGTTGTTGCCACTACTTGCTATCTAGTAAACAGATCTCCTACATCAGCTCTTTTTGGAAAGACACCAATGGAGGTGTGGTCTGGTAGAAAGCCTTCAGTAAGGCATCTTTGTGTTTTTGGTTGTGAGGCATATGCACATGTGCCTAGGGAGAAGAGGTCAAAGTTGGAGAACAAAGCTGTTAAGTGTATCTTCATCGGCTATGGTGTTGGTGTGAAAGGATACAAGCTTTGGGACCCCATGGCTGAAAAACTGTTGTATAGCAGAAGTGTCATCTTCAGAGAGCTTACACCTTCCACTATTTTGCAGCCAGAAGAAAGAGAAAAGAAAGAGGATGTTGTTCAGTTTTCTCTCACCCCTGAGAAGATTGAACAAAAAGACAATGTTGGACCTGATGATGAGGAGAGCTCTAGCAGCTCTGAAAGCTCAGATGAAGAAGTTGAACCTCAACCTCAGCTCTTGAGGAGGTCTACACGGATAAGGAAGCAACTTGAAAGGTTTGGTTTTACATTGCTTGATTCTAGTTGTGCTTATGCTTTTCTCACTAATAGTGATAAACCTAGAACTATATCAGAGGCTTTGGATATGAAGGCTGTAGGATTCTGGAAGGAGGCCATGGAGGAAGAAATGGCTTATTTGGAAAAGAATCAAACTTGGGACTTGGTGCCTTTGCCTCTTGGATAGAAACCCATTGGATGCAAATGGTTGTTCAAGAAGAAGCTTGGTACAGATGGTAGTATTGAGAAGTATAATTCTAGATTGGTTGCGAAGGGGTATTCACAAGTGGAGGGTATAGATTATGGTGAGATCTTCTCTCCTATTGCAAAGTTGACATCCATTCGATTCCTATTGTCTCTTGCAGTAGCTTATGACTTGGAGGTAGAACAAATGGATGTGAAGACAACTTTCCTTCATGGTGACTTGGAGGAGGAAATCTACATGTCATAGCCAAAGCATTACATGGTAAAAGGTAAAGAAAATTTGGTTTGCAAACTTAAGAAGTCTTTGTATGGTTTGAAGCAATCCCCTAGAAGATGGTACTTGAAGTCTGATGCCTTTGTGTTGTCAATTAGATTTGTGAGATCGAAATCGGATCACTATGTTTATTATAAGTTTGATGGTGATTGTATTCTCATTGTTGCACTATATGTTGATGATATGTTGCTCATTGGGAAGGGTAAGAATATGTTTTTTGATTTTAAATCTCAGTTGTCAGATCAGTTTGAAATGAAAGATTTAGGGGCAGCTAGGTACATTCTAAGAATGGAAATCAGAAGAGACAGAACCAACATAAAACTTTGGTTAAGTTAGAGTAAGTATGTTAAGACCGTGTTGAACAGATTCAGCATGGGAGATTGTAGACCATTGTGTGTTCCTGTTTCCTTGGGGACAAAGTTGTTTGTTGAGGATTGTCCAAAATCTCCTAGTGAGGTGGAGGACATGAGCAGAGTAGCTTATGCTAGTGCTATTGGAAGTTTGATGTATGCTATAGTCTGCACAAGACTAGACATTGCCCAAGCAGTGGGAGTCCTTAGTCAATTTATGGCTAATCCTGGACGGGTTCATTGGGATGCAGTTAAGTGAGTGTTCAGATATTTGAGGGGTACTTTTGAGTATTCCATTTGCTATCATGGTAATGTTTTAGGACCTCCGCATTCTATTGATATTCATGGATTTGTGGATTCAGATTAGGTAGGTGACATTGATAGCAGGAGATCCACTAGTGCTTATGTTTTTACATTATTTGGTGGTGCTATCAGTTGGATGAGTAAGTGACAACCTATTGTTGCTTTGTCCATGATAGAAGCTGAGTATATGGCAGCAACTCATGCTTGTAAGGAAGCCATTTGGCTTAAGAGATTGTGTTCTGATATTGGTGTTGATGCAGGTCAGATCATGATCAATTGTGATAGTCAGAGTGCAATTTGCCTTGCAAAGAATCCAACTTTCCATACTAGAACCAAGCACATTGATGTTTAATTTCACTTCATAAGGGACATAGTTGAGGATGGAAAGGTAAATTTGGAGAAGGTAGATACTTTGAAGAATGTTGTAGATATGTTGATAAAACCAGTGGGCACAGAGAAGTTCAGATGGTGTTAGGAGTCTATAGGACCTCTCAGCCTATAGTAGTTAAATCCTATTTTTCCATTGGCTCTTACAAGGTGTTCGACAAGTGGGAGAATGTTGGTAATTAAGGTGTCTCAACCTTGGTAATTCTCTGCATTTGTAATGTTTGTATTTATTATTCAATTGCCTATGTTGTAAATAATTGGAAATTCCACTGTCATATTGTGGGATGTGGCACGGTGATGTGTCAATCCTACATGGATTATGCCAACTTGTTATTTTGTCCTCACATGAGGAGATAGGTATCCCACTTAGTGGTAGAAATATTCTACCATGTGTTGGCATCTTCTATGTTGTGTAAGGAATGTTTGATCGAAATGGTTATGATAGATTCCTATGACGAATCTATGACATGTAAGAGTCAAGAATAGAAGGTTGTAAGACAGGTAATGACATGTGTCATGAAGCATCTTTGAATGAGGCATATTTGGGTGCCCTAAGGTGGGATATGATGTGTTGTAAGAGAATATTCTATTTATACTATGTGTATGACAAATTCTCTTACAGCTGTAAGTTGTAACCGCTATGATAGATTCTATGATGGTCGTAAGTGTCGTAAGAGCATCTATCATAGCCCATTTTGGAAATAGGTGACCTCTTTGGGATGGGAGCTATGGACAAGTGTCAGACACATTCTACAATCTTGACCAAGTGTCCGTAGGTGTGGGTTTTGGTCCAAGATGCCATATTGGACGCCCATTCCAAGAAAGGTCCAAAATTGCCTTGTATGTTCTATTTAAACAGGTGCTTGGAGATAGAGTTTGTATCACAGGTTTTCAGGTACTGTTATGCTGCCGAATTGACTCTAGACATGAGTGTCAAAGACCATTGAAGCTTGCATTACAAGTGTGTTGTAAACATTCTTTCAGATTTGTTAATACATTGTACAGGTTTCTGAGTGTGGGGTTTTTCACCCGATAAGGGTTTCCCCACCGTAAATCTCTATCTCTCTTCTTCTGTCTTCTTTCTGGCTCTTGTGTTTTTCTGCTATATCTCATGTTAATGGTTTAACATTGCTGTAATAGTTAGGATAAATTTGAATTTGCATAGCCCTCTCCTCAATAGATTAGTGTAGGAAGCGTTTCCGCACACCTAGCTTCCTTTCACCTATCGGCACAGGATTTGGGACCTGATAGATGGTTTTGAGGCTTTCAATATTGAGGTAGTTCCCAGAGCCCAAAATTTAGAAGCAGATAGAATGGCACAATTTGGTTCATAGTTTGACCCAGCAAGTGACCTATTAGTTAATAATGAGTCAATTAAAGTTATAGTAAGACCAACAATTCCAGACAATGATCTTAATTGGCAAGTTTTTGATAATGACCTTCAAGTACAATTAGGTGAATTTGCTGATCAATTACATCCCAAAATTGAGGAAGCATATGGTGATCATATTGTCCAACTAAACTCAAATAAACTCCCTAAAGGGTTGATTACTCTAGAAAATTAGTTTGATCCAGAAGATGCAAGCCTAGAGAAGACGAGGTTTCATGCAAATAAGGAAGATTATTGTGAGATTCAAATCAGTAAAGGAAGAAAGTTGAAAATTGGAAATTCTACAACCCAAGAGGTAAAGGAAATGTTGATTGCTTGGACCTATGAGGATCTCCATGGCTATAATAGAGATATCATCCAACACACCATAGAGCTTACTGAAGGATCTAAACCAATCTGATAGAAGGAAAGGCTAGTGAATCCTAGAATTGAACCTTTAATGATGGATGAGCTACAAAAACTCCTCGAATCAAAGATTATTTTTCCAATTAAGCATTCAACCTGGGTATCAAACCTAGTGCTTGTAAGAAAGAAGAATGGTGACATAAGACTTTGTGTAAATTTCAGGGATCTGAATAGAGCATCTTTGAAAGATCATTATCCCCTACCCTCTATGGAACAGATTTTACAAACTATGGCTAGGTTAGAAAGCTATTCCTTGCTGGATGGTTTCTCAGGATACAATCAAATTTGGTTAGCAGATGATGGTCAGCATAAGACTGCATTCACTACAAAGTAGGGAATATTTACATATGCTAAAATGCCTTTTGGCCTTTCAAATGTTGGGGCTACTTTTTAGTGTGCAATGGATGTAGCATTCGGGGAACTTCTAAATAAGATTATTTTGATCTATCTAGATGACCTCACTATCTTTTCCAAAAATGCCAGAGATCACTTTAACCATTTAGAGGTTGTTTTTAAGAAATATCAAGAGTTTGGAATATCTCTGAATCCCAAGAAATGTATCTTTGTTGTACCTCAAGGTAAACTTGTAGGGTATATAGTGTCAAAGGAAGGGGTCTCTATTGATCCAGAAAGGGTCACAGCCATAATGAACCTACCTCTACCAGTCAACAAGAAAGCAGTTCAATCCTTTCTGGGAAAAATCAACTTTGTTAGCTGATTTATATCTAATTTTGCAAGTCTAATTAGACCAATGACACTGTTGCTTAAAAAAGATTTAGTTTTCAAATGGACCACAGAAGGAAGAAAGGCTTTTTAAGAAGTCAAGAGAGCTATTTAAATAGCCCTAGTACTCAGAAACCCATATTTTTCTAAAGCTTTTATAATGTATGTGTATGGGGGAGAATACAGTGTTGTTGTTGTTCTAACTCAGAAAGATGATCAACAGGAAGGAGAGCACCCAATAGCCTTTTTCTCCAAAACTCTTAGGGAATATGAGTCTAGATATAATTTTGTGGAGAAGCAAGCATACGCAATGGTAAAAGGTGTTAAAAAATTCAAACAATTGGTAACATGAAATAAGATTATGATATTGGTGGCTCACTCCAGTGTAAGAGAATATATTATGGAGGGTGAGATCACCAAGAAAAGAGCCAATTGGATAACAAAGATTCTAGAATATGATGTAGAAGTAAGACCCACCAAGTTACTTATAGGAAAAGGATTGTGCCACTATATGACCCAAGATATGGAAAGAACAATGACTGAAGAAACATCAAGTGAAATGTATTGAAACTCCAAGAGGTTGACCAAGACTCTTGGGTCAAAAACAGGATATAGTTTATGAAGTATGGGATCTTCCCAAGTGATCTCTCCCATGATAAGAAAAGGTACTATAGGCAGCAAGGGACCCATTTTGTGCTAATTGATCATATTTAATTTAGAAGGAATGTTGATGGTATACTCTTAAGATGTATAGAGAAGGATGAAGCTCAAAGAATACTACATGAATTACACCATGGAGCATCAGGTGGACATTTTTCAGCAATGGCCACTGCAATCAAAGTAACACAAGAAGGATATTTTTGGCCCACTCTATTTACACATTGCCATTAGCTGGTTAAGGAATGCAAGGCTTGCCAATTTTATACTAGCAAAAGGAGAAATGCAGCAATGCCTCTAAGTCCCATAGTTGTGGATGAACCCTTTACTCAATGGGGTCTAGATTTTATTGGTATTATCAATCTAGTGTCAATAATGGGACACAAATAGATTCTCATGGCAATGATTATTTTACCAGGTGGAGTGAAACAATACCACTCAAAGAGGCAACAAAAAAGGTCATACTAGAATTTTTAGAAGGCATAACTACTCAGTTTGGTCCTCCTCGTACCATCATATCGGATAATGCTAAAGCATTTCTGGGAACCAAATTATCTGAGTTTGCATTAAGGAATGGGATTTATTTGAAGACTTCTTCAAATTATTACCCTCAAGGTAATTGTCTGGCAGAGTCCGCTAACAAAAACCTTATCAGACTCATAAAAAGGATAGGGACTAATTATCATAGAGAGTGGCATAAGTTACTTAATACAACACTGTGGGCTAATAGGATCACGCCAAAGAGAGTGACTAAAATGTCTCCCTATGAATTGGTTTATGGTAAACCTGTAGTAATGCCACTAAGCTTAGAGATCCCTGCTTTGCAATTGTTAAAACAGACAAAAATTGAAGAGAATGGCCCCATGCAAGTCAGACTTACTGAACTGTTGGAAGTCCAAGAGAAAAGAGAAAAGGCACATGAGGCACTAATGAAACATTAGAAAATGGTTAAGGACTGGTTTGATAAGAAGGCTTCTAATCCCACTTTTGAAGTTGGCTCTCTGGTATTGAAATGGGATGAAAGGGCTACCAAGCTAGGTCGACATAGCAAATTTGAATCATTTGGACAGGTCCTTATAAAATTCATTCATGCAAGCAACAAAATTCATTTGAGCTAGAGACCATGAATGGAGAACATGAAGAGATTCTGGTAAATGGAATCTTTCTAAAACATTTCAATTAAAGAGGGGCTCATCATGTATCATAGTTAGTTTTGTTTCCTTTTCTTGTTTTTCTATTTTCCCGCTTTCCCTTTCAATAAGTGTTTGGTGAACACCTGTTAGCAATGCAAAGCCCCTTCTATTTTAGTCTAGCATTTATTAAGGTTGTTTGGTAATCCCTAAAATTCCCTGGAAGTACACGCTTTTTCAAAAAGATAGCCACTCTCGTAACATATCTGACACTCTGTTCCATGTGGATTTTAAAAAGATACACTAGTTTTTTCTTGGCATTAATACCATTAATAGGATGGGATGTGTCATTCATTATCTCCATAAATCTCAATGAGCTAGGTTTTAGGTCCCAAGTAGCAAGTTCCACATTCTTAAAACTTCCCATGTTGGTGTTAGAACTTGCGCAATTTTAAACATCAATAGTTTGTCAATCCAAAAGGCATCTTTTGATAAGCCAAGGTATCCCATTTGGTGGTAAAGGTTGTCTTGTACTGATCTAATTACTTTACAAGAATTTGATTCTAGTCTAAGTAGCCATCTAGGAGTGAAAACCTTTCAACACCTGCTACTGTTTGTAAAATCTACTCCATGGAAAGGAGTTGGTAGTGATCCTTAAGTGAGGGCTTGTTCAAGTCTGTAAAGTCTACACACAATTTGATTTCTCCATTCTTCTTCCTAACTAGAACTATGTTGGCTACCCAAGAGGAATGTTTAATGGGGTAAATAATTTTAACCTTTATAATCTTGGATAACTCTTTTCTCATTAATGGCTCAATTTTGGAATTGTTAGGTCTTTGCTTCTGGTGGACTAGTTTGGCATTAGGGTCTATATCAATAATATGTTAGATTAAAATAGGATCAAAGCATTTCAGATCTTTATAATCCTAGGCTATTAGGTCATCAAATTCATTACAAAGCTCAATGAAACATTGTCTTTCAGGTTGACCACATACCTTTCCATGTTTTAAGAATATGCCCTATGCAATCTCCACTTCCTCATAGTCATGTTTATTGACTATCATAGTCATTTTTTTCTTTCTTTTGCTGATCATCAACAATAAATATGCTCTCTAAAGTGATCAGCCCTCTAGACAACTTGTTGGCCTTTAGCTAGATCACCTATTCACCATATTGTTCTTGCAATACAGACTAATTTTTGGTAGCAAACTCTGCCTCATCTTGCAAGAAATTCACAATTTGCTGGTCACTTTCAAACACTTGCCATCTTATCACATTGTCAGACACAACAGGTTTGACAAAAATCTTTACATGTTGATTTGAAACTTGTTTGACATTCTGAGGAATATCAAACTAAGCACCAATCATAGTTAACTTATCAACATCCTTGTTTCCATGTCTGGGAACTACCTGAATATTGAAGGCATCAAAGTCTTCAATTAGGTTGCAGACCCTGTGCTTGTATGACTTTAGTAAGTCATTATTTGAAGCACTTAATTTTCTAATCTGGTGGACAACCAATTCACTGTCACCAAATACTTGTAAAACTTTTATTCCTCTTTTTTGAGCTAGTTGTATTCCCTGAATCAAGGCTTCATACTCAGTTACATTGTTAGTACAACTAAACCACAATATGAATGAAGAAAAATGACTTTTCTTTTGGGGTGAAATTAGTACAACCCTAGCACCTACTCCATTTTTACTTTTAGAGCCATCAAAGTACATCTACCACATCCCACCTGGATCTAACTTTTCCTTTTCAATGTTGGGGATAATGGCATCCTCCTCATGGATACAATAAGTACCCAGCCTTGTTTCCTCTATGCAGTCAGGAGTGTCAAACTGAAAACAATTAGCTCACTCATCTAGCAGTATATCAAGTATTTCCTCCACAGGCATAGTAGCTTCATGCCTACTGAGCTATCATCCTCTTCTAACTCATGTATTGTGTAATTCATGTTGTTTGGGTTAGGGGTATAGGGCTCTATATGGTCATTTACAATAGGCTCAGCCCTAATGGTAACTTTGGTGCCATATCTAGTTCTAAACAACATGTGGGACTAATCAAAAGACAAATACCCACCTATTTTAGTAGTGAAATGCATAGATAAGCATATGCTAAAGCATGCAGGGAGATCTGTGACCAAGATATCTTGTGAAATAGTGAAGCCAGGACATGCATATAGAGTGAGTTCCAAACCTTTAATAACTCCTACTATCTTGACAGCAGTACCATCTAATTGAACTACACACTTGTTCACAGGCTCATACTCTATACCCAACCTATCAGTGATATTATTTGGCATGATAGAGGTACCTACCCTAGAATCTATCATACAGTTATGCAACAATTTATCACCTATGATTAGGGAAACATGAAATGGAGGGGGTTTACTAATTTTGCTTGTACTTACCTCCTCCTTGGGCTGACATAGGGTTGTTGGGGTAGTTGTATTTTCTTTCTTTGCTTCTGCGATAGGCTGAATGAATTCTATTAGGGCCTCTTGAAGAAGATTCCTCTGGGCTAGGATTAACAATGCATCCCACATGCTAACATTCAAGTTTGTATTCTTCATTTGGTCCATAATGTTGATAGGTATCTGATTACCCTTTTGTGACATTTTAGTGACAATTAGGTCAATTTTTGACTGCTGACTGGATTGGGGATGCACAGTTGGTACTAAATCTTCCCTTTCAACTATCTAATCTATTTTCCTTGAAGTAACTTCAGGCATTTTATCTTTAGCTGTGACTGTTGGAGACACTTTAGGTGTGGGGGCATGAACAACTGCAGATACTAACATGTCTTTAGTAGCTCTCCTCTTTGATCTTGTATTGAATGCAATAGGGCCGACACCTTGACTCACACCACAATAGTCATCAGGGGTCTAGTTCATCAAGGTAGCATTGTCTCACATTTGTTCTTTACTCCCAACCATTATTTGATTGGTATTACCTTGTTGCTTTGAACTTGTTGGTTGTTCTTGTATTGTCAAAGCATGACTGAAATGTCCATTCTGGCACAAATTTTGGTCATGTGGTTGGTTGCAAGGATAACACTAATCAATATCTTGGGCTAGGTTGTTCTTAATTGACACAAGAGGCCCTAAAGTGCTTGTTGCATTAGGGTTAACAACATTTAATGGTCTAACATAAATAGGTTGCCCTTGCCTTTGCATGTTACCTTGGTATGGTAGCATGTTGTTTTGGTATCCTCAATTGAAGGTTTGATATGTTTGGTTGGAGGGCTGATAAGGCCTATTTGATTGTGTGTTCTGCCTCCTTTCTAGCACCAATTGATTAGTCAACATCCTTATCTTGGCATCTTTATCTTCTGGTAGTTCAACTGAAGGTGTGATTAGAAGACCAACTAGAGAGATAGTAGGAATAGGCACCATAACAAGCTCAATAACATGGACCTCTAGAAATAGAGGCATTGGTGGTATTGGAGTGATCTTTCCTGCATAAATTAGGCAATTTTATGCCCTTATGGCTATATCGTAGGCATCAGGTAGTATAGTCCCACCCATAGACTAAATCATGACAGTAATATCTAGATATAAATACCTTAGGTAGTAGATAAATGTTGTGTTTGGAGAGGGCTTGACCAATAAGGAGATTCTATCCCATTTCTTCTAAAATTTGTAATTGAAATCCACCATATATTCATGTGGGGCTCTCTTGATAGTAGCTAATTGCTCCATAAGTGACAAGTGGTCACTCCTATCTTTAAAGTGTTGGAACAACTTGGTGCCCAAATCATCCCAGTTGTGTATATAGTTGGCTTGAATACCTCTATACCATTGTAAGGCCTTTCCCTTGAATGAAGAAGCTAGCAATCTCATAGCCACACTATCAGCAGTGACATTATGGACAGAGCAGACACTAGCAACATCTTGAATATGTTCAGCAAGAGTAGTAGAGTCTTCACCAGTAAAGAATAGGATAGCTTTTAAGGATGAAGTAGGGATGTCATCATATAGTGCTAGGTCTAGAGGACTACCCCCATCAAAAGCAACAAATGGAAGGTTTCTAGCCATATTAGGGATATTCAGGTTAATCACTGGTATACATAGGGTTCTTCGTGAATATTGAAACCTAACTTGAAAATTGACTGGAGGAGGAGTAGAATGAGCTCTTGAATGGTATGAATTATTATTTCTACTTGTCCTCATAGGGGATCTAGAGAGTCTACTTCTTCTTCTAGACTAAATAAATGAAAGTTCTCTAAATTAGAAATTACCTCTAGAAGAAGACCTTGTCTGCACTCTAGGCATGAAATGTTGAATTCTTGTGTAGGAACTAGATTAGCAGAGTCGCTAGGTTCTTGTTGAACACTTTCACAGTAGAAAATGAACCAAGAACAATACCAAAATCCTTAGTCTACCTCTCACTCAGAGAAGAGAGTCCCATCAGGCATGCCAGAAACTATTGTCACATAGAATTGCACCTAGCTTGGAGAGTCCAAGCATTCTAATGACACAATGGGAATGATCTCAAGGTGTGGGAGCTTGCAAGTTGAGATCAGACCTCTAGAGAAGGTTGGTTCCTCATTCTAAGCCTAAAGCCCAGAGAAATCAACTAAACCTAGTGCTAATACTGCAGGGGAAAAGGGTTAGGAAGAAACTGAATGGAAATAAAGGTGATGCACCAGATTTAACAAGTGGTAGTAAGCTTGGAAGAGACACACCAATGATATCAATCACAAAGAGAGGTTCACTCAGACTTATAGGATTGATTGAGGCTTTGGAATGAAGACCTAACTTATAGAGGAGTCATTTCACTTATAGAATAAATCACAACTTCAAGTAAAACATAGAAATCAGAGCATAAGAGAGGTGAGATATTGTGCATATATTGATCATCAAGGCTAGAAAGTATTATAATGCAAAATAATTCATAGAAGAAAAAGACACAGTATAGCCAATTACATTCATGGGTGGATTAACCAGAAGATAGTAGAGGCCAAGCTATTGGCACACTGATTCAAATTTTGAGAATCTTGCAATTGCGCTAAGAGGTCTGACCATAAAAAATTCAACATAATAACAGTCCATAAATTACCAACTCTTCTAACTAAAGATTACAATGCTATTTATAACAAATTCTTGTGCAGAGGGTGTTGAGGTAGGTACATGTGATCCAAGGTCACCAATGCTATCATTAATGTAGAGTCAGGAACAAACGGTGATGAGGATAGAACCCATGCCCCTGGAAAACCTGCAACACTAGGAATGGCTACCCATATGCAAGAGAGGATAGAGCATTGAAGAAGACAACTCAAAAGTCATTGCCAACCATTGAAAGATCTACCACCGAGGCAATGAAGTCCCTTCACATCGAAGAACCGTGCTATCCTTCCTGAACTTTGTCTGTAGAGCTCAGCAACTTGAATCAATGTGAAATATCTACCTCTGCAACACTTCAAGTCAGTCACTGAGACGTCTTGTCAATTAAGCCTACACATCCTTCATCAGTCAAAAATTATCCTAACATCCTGATGTACACATCTGGATCATGATATTTGGATCATATTTTGAAAGTGAGAATATCCCCCCAAAAGCCCGCCAAATGAAAGAGGAGAAAATTCTAAGCAATTTTTCCTTTTGGATCATGTAGAAATTCCTCAAGATGAGGGAGATATTCACAGTCAAATTTGTGGTCAACCAGCATATGGATATCCACGTGTCATCATCTCACAGCCGCACAATTGGAATATGATATCAGCTTTAGTAGTTTACGGGATATGCGAAATCTGGATGCACCTGTCAAATTTTCCTTCGTAGCATGAAGGGGCCATCATCCACATGGATATTAACTTTTAATATCTAGGTGCTAACTTAAGATCTGGATTCCTTCTTGAATATCCTAATTATGTCATCAACATGATGAACTTTGTTGAAGAGGGGATCTAGATGACGTTATCAGGATATTAGCACTACACGACGATATGTCAATGGTGAAATGTCTGGATGATGTCATCATTATATGCACTTCTTTGGGGAGAGGTTCTAGATGATGTCATCATCATATTCACAAGGGTCTACACATTTGCAAAGGACCCAGATATTAGTTAAGATCTAGATGTTTAGAAAACATTTGGATATTAACTAAGGTCTGAATATGAAGGGGATATTGGGACCTTAGCTAAGGTCTAGGATATTAAGATAATATTCAAGATTTTAGCTAAGATCAGGATGATGTCGTTAGGATATCTATACCAAAATGACTAAGTATGCAAATGGGAAATCCCTACAAAAGAAGGCATTTGAAGATTAAGGGTTTCTAGGTTTTCTAGGTTTTTTTGGAGGGATTCTCTGTACGAGATTTTAGGGATTTGTGTAAGGCAGAGCATGAGGATTTGAAGGATAAAGGATTGCAGGGCTATATTCCAAGGGATATCCAAGATATTTTCAAGGTGAACTATTTGACTCTGGACAAAGGAAAATGGGTCAATAGAACCCTAAGAAACAAAGCCTTGAGTTGGTATAGAAAGAATTACCCAAATCATGACAAAATATGGGATATAATAAAGAAAGAGTTTTTAGATAACTTTGAATACCCAAATTACCTACTGAAGGGGTAAGAAAAATGAGAGACATAGTCCAAAAGGAGGGTGAATCTGTTGTGTTTTATGTACACACCCCATTTTCCCAAATGGAGACCCTCTCTTTTGCTTTGGTTTGGAGTGTCAGCTTTTGTTACTTATGATGATGAGAAGGTAAATTTGTGCTTAGAGTGCATGATTTAGTCATTTAAGTGTGGAGTCAGTCGATGTCTTTCACGATTGATTTGGAAGTGTCTTGACTAGTCTTATGCTTAAAAGATTACCATTTGTTACCTTTTGTACTAAAATTGGGTGTTACTGTACTTTGTTCAAAAATCCTATGCCACTGGATATTATCCTTGAAATTGCTTCTTCAAGATGTTTCATGTTGAAATTCCTAGTTTCTAGGTCTTAGAATTGTAAAATCATGCCCAATTCTACAAGATTTCACTAAGGGGTTCATATACTTTCATCCTGTCGCATGGTCCTAAAGCCCTGATTTGGCTAAGTTTGAAACCCTAAAAATCTTGAAAAATGGCTAAGTTTGAAATCTGGTGGAACCTCAAAATTCTAGAATCTGCATATGAAATCCTATGGATCTAGAACTTATCTCAAACATCCTGAAAATATATTTAAAAATATTTAAAGTCAATATCTAATCTTATACTTAAATATATTTTTAAATATACTTTCACCCTAGACATTTCCAAATCTAGCTCTAAATATGCCCCCTACCAACCTTTGCACTAAAAATCCATCCTACCAACTTTTGGCTAAATACACCCCTGACCAACTTCCCTCCAAAGTACTGCTAAGTTGGTCACATAAAAAATCCTCGCCGACGACACTAGAAAAACTTGTGCTAAAATCTTAACTCACTGACTTGCACTGAAAAGAACCCTCACTGACTTTGGTCATTGATCTCTCAAATCCACGCAAGTCTGTGCCCTTCAAAAGTAGCCCTAGTGCATCCTGCATTGAAAACAAGCCTCTCTGACTTTGTGCTAAAAATAGACCTTATTGACTTGCAATAAAACCCACTTCATAGACTTGCTCTAAAATGACCTCCTACCAACTTGCATTAAAACTCACTTCTACTACCTTTTGTCAGTCGGTCACAAAAACCCCACTAGGTCCGAGCACTCCAAAATCCCCACTGGCAGCATCTATCAAAGCTAGCACTAAAATCATGGTCAATTGACTTGCACTAAAAATGACCTTCAGTGACTTTAGTCGGATTGAAACAAAATCTGCGCTAGGTCAGATGGACCCAAAATCCGCGCTAAGGTCAGACAACCACAAAATCTGTGCTAAGGTTAGACAATGCCAAAATCCATGCTAGGTCAGTTGGAAGCAAAATCAGTGCTAAGTCAGTGACCCTTTAGAACAAGTAGGTTGTTCAGATCATGGTTTAGCCCTCCTTCTAAAATCAGCGCTAAGTTAGTGACCCATTAGAATAGGTCGCTAGAAGGAGGGTTGATAATTTTGAGTTAGAATAGTAGGTTGTTCAAATCAGAAATGTGCAAGAACATAAACAAATTAGTCCTCCAGATGAAGAACAATCATGGATGGTAATACAAGAAGTTCTAGTTGATATGTTTGAGCAACAATTAGATTACCTAGAGAAAAGTGATCAGAATTTTGATTGTGTTAGCCCAGTACCTCAACATGATCATGTTGGAAACACAGTTTCTATTGCACCAAAAGGTCAACCTTTTAATGCTCGATACAACCACTAGAGTTAATGAATCCATGGGAGACAGTTAAGCCATGTCATAAATCTTGTGAGAGATGTTGGCTTACTGCCAACAATCCCCCCCAACATCACTCGTGGGGGAGATTCAAACCCAGAACCTTTGGCTCTGATACCAATTGTTGGAAAAATGATTGTCGTTGCACCAAAAGGTTGACCTTTTAATGCCCAATACAACCGCCAAAGTTAATGAATCCACAAGAGGTGGTTAATCCATGTCACAAATCTCACGAGAGATGCTGGCTCATTGCCACTAGATCAGTCATATCAAAATGATACAATTACTGTAGAAGAGTCTCCAGATGAGTCAAATGAAGAAGAAGAAGATGATACATCACTTAAAGGCAACATTGACATCATCAATCCAACCATGGAAGAAGAAAGAGACCTTATTGCTACTACAGACAATGGATATACAGTCCACACAGGAGGATTGTTGATTAACACAGTGGAAATTTTTTAGCACATATGACTAATTTTGATGAAGACGATTCAAGTTTATCATATATCCATAAAGTTGATTCTATTCACACATGCAATAAAGAAGAATTTCATCTGATTGATGTTGATCCAATAATGACAGATGAAAGTAAAAATCTGCAATATGAGAATAAAAATCAAACTACCATGCAAAGTGATGGCTTGGAAGCATTTTCATGTCAGTCACTTGATCACATTATTGAGTTGATACCAAGAATGAGCAAGGATATGCTACTGCATGGGAATTCACCGCATATGATAGACTTTGCCTTGACTGATTCATGCAGAATACATCCAGACAATCCACATTCTAAAGAAATTTGTCTAGACTTCTTATTTGCTTGGGAGATTGCTGCAACATTTAGTGATACAAAGGTGTTTGATGCACAAGATATGACCCTCCATGAGATGAAATCCCCTGAATATGAGAAGGTATATAGTGCAATGCAACAAGGTGTTGAACTCACATCTCTTATCAACAGTGCATCAAATCAGGTTGTATCTTACCCTTTTGCACTTAGTTTTGACAATTATCAATTTGAATATGGTGATTTAGGTAAGGCAACTTGCATTTGGATTGATCATGGCCCTAATGAATTGCCCCAACTATTAATTCTACATAACCAGTACCTTGAACATGAACATAGTATGCCCTCAACTTACTTTTCAGAGTACAAAGATGAATTTGCCAGACTTAGGACATTGAATTGCACCTTGTTACTCCTGCATGTCTTGAGAAATAAATCACAAGGAAGTGTAAATACTTGTTGTCCAAAGCTTTTGTACTTGGTTTTGCTTGTTTCTAGTTAGTTTTTAGTTAGTTCCCTATTGTTTTAGTTTAATCTCTACTTTATGTTGTTTCTTTTCCTTAGTTGTTAGTTGTTGGTAGTTGTTAGTTGTTGCTTTTTGCTAGTTTTGCTTTGGTTAGAGTAGTTTGCTTTGTTTAGGTTAGTTGCTTGTTTTATTTGCTTTTCACTTCTGCACTTGCTTTTCTTGGGTTCTCCATTTCTTGAATGTGGTGGCAGATGAGCAGATCTGTAGGTGGTCCTTTGTTGGGCAAGTGATTTGGAATTTTTCTTTGAGAAGCTAAATTTTCTGCTTAGGTCTTATTGTGGGTTCCATGGTTAGTCTTAGATGGTATGATGCTTGTTCATGGGAAATGAGTCATTAATCAGTGCACTTGAAGTATTTTCTAGCCATATATCTTTCACACTCTTAAGTAATCTTGAGGTACCTAAGTAAGTCTTGGTGATCTTGCATTAAGTGAAAAATCTAAGGTCCACCTTTGCCGCCATCGAGAGTCCACACCTAGCTGGCTAAGTTATCACAAGGGTAGTAGTACTGCATTGTACTCTGCCAAATCTAAGCTTAATGAAATATCAAAAGTATGAAATAAAATCAATGCAAAATCATAATCACACACTATAACCCAGTTAGATGGACAATCAAGTAAACTCTATTGGGGCTATGGACGCCTGACCAATAGTAGGGCTCTACTTGAGTGGAATTTCAAGACAAACCCATCAGGGCTATAGACACTCACTGGCAGTGGGGCAATGTCCAGGTAGTTCATGAGGTGTGTACTAATCACGTAGTTTAATGTAAAGGATCTAAGATGAGCTTAGTTGCTAAGGGATAGTAATTAACGCAATTACACACACTCAGGTTTTCAGGATATGGATGGTTGCACTTGGTTATTGAGCTTTGCTTCTTTGATAAGGTATCATGTTGTCTAGTTTAATATGTGGGAAACACAAAGATTCTAGGTTTGAAACTATCATTTATCTTTGAAATGCTTTGGAGCATTTCCCCAACAGAGTTGTCATTTGTTGTGCCTTGCAGACATGCTCCATTTTGCTAAATGGAGACCTCCTCTTTTTCTTTGACTTGGAATTTCAACCTTTGTTACTTATGATAATAAGAAAGTGAATTTGTGCTTAGAGTGCATGATTTAGTCATTTGAGTATTTAACATGTGTGGAGTTAGTTGATGTCTTTCATGATTGATTTGGAAGTGTCTTGAGTGGTCTTGTGCTTAAAAGATTTCCATTTGTTGTCTTTTGCGCTAAAATTGGGTGTTATTGCATTTTGCTCAAAAATCCTATGCCACTAGATGTTGTCCTTGAAATTGCTTCTGCAGGATGTTTCATGTTGAAATTCATAGTTTCCAAGTCTTAGAATTGTAAAATCATGCCTAATTCCACAAGATTTCACTAAGGGGTTCATATACTCTCATCCTATCGTATGGTCCTGAAGCCTTGATTTGGCTAAGTCTAAAACCCTGAAAATCTTGAAAAATGGCTAAGTCTAAAATCTAGTGGAACCTCAAAATTCTAGAATCTGCATATGAAATCCTATGGATCTGGAACCTATATCAAACATCCTAAAAATATATTTTAAAATATTTAAAGTCAATATCTAATCTTATACTTAAAAATATTTTTAAATATACTTTCACCCTAGACATTTCCAAATCTAGCACTAAATAAGCCCCCTACTGACCTTTGCACTAAAAATGCCTCCTACCAACTTTTGTGCTAAATACGCCCCCGACCGACCTCCCTCCAAACTACTGCTAAGTCGGTTGCATAAAAAATCTCCACCGACCACACTAGTAAAACTTGCGCTAAAATCTTAACCCACTGACTTGCACTGAAAAGCACCCTCACTGAATTTGGTCAGTGATCTCTCAAATCTGCATAGATCCATGCCCTTCAAAAGTAGCACTAATGAATTCTACACTAAAAACAAGCCTCTCCGACTTTGCACTAAAAATAGACCTTACTGACTTGCGCTAAAAACCCACTTCACAGACTTACACTAAAATAACCTCCTACTGACTTGCATTAAAACTTGCTTCTACTGCCTTTTGTTGGTCAGTCACAAAAACTCCGCTAGGTCAGCCCCCTCCAAAATCCCCTCTGGCAGCATCTATCAAAGCTAGTGCTAAAATCATGGTTAATTGACTTGCGCTAAAAATGAACTTCACTGACTTTAGTCAGATGGAAGAAAAATCCATGCTAAGTTAGATGGACCCAAAATCCGCACTAAGGTCAGACAACCCCAAAATTCACTCTAAGGCTAGACAATGCCAAAATCTGTAGTAGGTTAATTGGAAGCAAAATCAACACTTTTTGGTATTTTGGCCTGAAAATTGAGTTTTTCAAGGAGCAATTTGGATTTTCTTGATGGATTTGAATTACATATCTATTTTTCACATCATGATGAACATTTTACCAAGTTTGTGTAGATTTTTGGCATGTTTTACGGTAATTAATGCTACTGCACATGAAAAGTCTGTGACCCCCAAAAATCTCACTTTTTGTAGAAAAGGCTAGAAAAACATGAAATAAAAGTCTGCAAATAGATTATAATGACCAAAATAACTTCCTAGATCAATATATTGGCCAAATGGGTACTTGAAAATGGTAAAAAACTCAAAAAATCATGAAAAAATCACTAGATTTAAGAGGTTGTTTATAAGGAAGCAACATTGACAATGAGTTGTTTTTGACTGATTCATGGCTGCAAATGGACGTGTTTTGACCCAAATCAATGGAAAATAATTTTTTACGATGAAATAGATGCTTTTCCTTATTTCTTGTAGGTCTAAGAGGACAAAGGAGCCAATTGGAGCCGTCTTAGAAGGATGGACACACAGGAATACTCTGCTGACCCATAAATGCAAAATCTTCATTCTATCAATCAAATTGCTACTACACCTATAAGAGAGGACTAGTATAATGTCCAAGAAAATAAAGATGAGTCTTAGGAGCTAAGAAGACATAGAAGATCATGACTTATCATTGTTCTTCCTCCAGATCTAGTCCAATGTCCAAGACATGTTTACACTTGTTCATAGATGTCCCAGTAGTCCAGTCATGCAATGATGATCCAACAAGCATCCAATTGGATATACCTTCACTAAAAATGTACCACATACTTCTCTTTATCTAGTCATTTCTTGGAATCCTGTGAATCTACATTAGCTCATATGTTCAAGTATCATGTGACTTTATTTTGGCTTTACTAGGCTTTGAAAATTAACTTTTTGTCATGTACAACCAAATGGGTATCCATTTTATCTAGATTCAATGTATTTGCAAGATGTATTTTGTATTTTTCCTACAAGACAAAGGCAAATCTAAAAATGCAACAAACTGATATATCTCATTAAATGCCATATAATCTGGACCGTTGGTGTTGAGTTAATATCCACTCTCCATTGAAAAACTCGGTATGGTGCCTTGTTTATAAAAGGGCCATCATTCTCTCATTGTAAAAAAGAAGATTTGATAATGAATTGCTAAGATTCTACCTAAATTTAGTTAATACAAAGCAAGTTTTGTAGGTTACTGGGAATTTTTGTTTATGTGTTGTCTCATTTTGGTTTTCATGGTTCATATCAATCTAAATTTAATTAGTTGTGCTTTTGCAATGATGGGTAAATGTTCAAATATCTGATGAATGCTTTGGTCCATACTATTAGTGCTTACTGATGGTAAGTTGTGTATAGTTAGCTTAGGCATTGTCATTGAATGTAGTTTGGTTGCATTCCACTAGTTAAGCTATGCCACTGTCTAGGTGTTTAATGAGTGAATGCAATTTGAAAACCATAAGGATCCTTAGAAGATTGCATCATTTCTTCCAACATTGTGGGTTTCCTATCCTAGTGAAATAGGGAATGGTTTATTGAAAGTATTTGTCTATCTATAGCATTTTACCCAATTGTGAATGTCACTTAGGATCTCTTATACCTTCTCTCTCTCCTTTTCCTTTTGCATTTTCTTTATATCAAATTTGTTAGGTTGGGTTATAAGAAGCATCTACATTACAAATCTGCTGAAAGTATCATAGGGTTTCTACATACATACTGATGTCATATTATTTAAAACCCTACATTTTATGTAAGACCCCTTGTTGTCACAGCTAGACATACCACTGAGTCATTCCAAGTAAGCTAAGACCTAGTTGTATTATCCTTGGTGCAGTCCTATCTTGGATAGGATACCTTTTTCAAGAGAGGTGTGATACCAGCAATCATAACTACCTTGTTGTTTGCTAAAAACACCATCAATAGAATCTATCAAAGATTTTGATAATTTAAGATTTAAGGAAAGTTCTCAAAAATTAGAAGAACCATTGACAAAAAAGAAAAGAATTGAATGGTTTGTTTTCGGATTAAGTCCTGACATTAGAACATCCTTGGTTGGAAAAAAAATAATTCCTATTCAAAAGTAGTAACCTTAGCATGCCACATAGAAGTACAAACCCAGCAGAGGAATGATAAACTAAAGAAAATATGGAAAGGGAAAAACTTAAATTAGAATTACAATAGTTAAAACTAAAATATGAGATCATTGCAAGAAAAGAAAATAGTCCGTAGAAACAAAGACCCAATATATGGAACTCAAATTATACAAGAGAGGGACACCTAAGAAATGAATTCCCAATGATAAAAGGTGAGGAAAAGGATACCACAATAAAGGTAGACCAAATAGCAATGCCTAAGAGAAATAACAAAGTATATTGCAATATCTGTGGTGAATGGGATGATCATGAAATGGAGGATTATCCATCACAACTATTTAGATTAACAGAAGATTATGACAACCATGAACCCTGGTGCAATGCCCACCAAAACAACTGAACAATTAACCAAGACATGGCATATGTCAAGGGATTGGATGAGAAACCATTCTACACCAAAAATCATGGATACAAATTCCATAATTGGCTAAACCAAAGAAATGTCAATACATTACAAAATACAATCCCTAATCAAATTATGTACATAAATAAATATAATAATGATAAAAGGGGACAATATAATGGTTATAGAAGTGGTAGAGGCCATGGTAGAGGTGGAAGAAGGAGAGATGATGCAACTTTCTAGAAATATGACAAATAAGGACACTTCACAAATGACTGTTGGGGGACATGAATAATGCAGGAGCATTTGGAAGCATTCAAATTAGTTGGGACAGTTATTAGAAAGTTGCAAAGTGTTGGGGAGAGCGACCTTGGAGATTACCACATTTTACCACATTTACATATCAAAGGCTATGGAGTTAGACTTAGCATCTAGACATCATCATCTACATCATATCCAAAATTTAGATCATTTTGGTTCATTTTTGGAAAGATATCGCTATCAGAAGATTACCTATTTTCACATGTTTTCACAGAGTAGAGCCAATAGTGTTCGCTGGAGTCTAATTGGCTTGTGGAGCAATTATGTGACTTACAGATATAAAAGGAACATTCAAGGAAGTTGAGGACCTGGCTAACCTTCATGGAGATTCACATGAAGTTTTATGCACTAGCAGAGCAATGCCTTATGTTTAGGTGTGACCTATCTGAAGTTATGAAGTGAGATGATGAGTGTTTTGATCAGAAGAAATAGCAGAACTAAAGCAAAGAGTAAAAAAAAAGTAGACAAAGTTACAAAGTAGAGAATTGAGAAGTAGAAGAAGGAAATCATGGAAGAGTGTTATTATATGAATCTTTGGTAACCCTGGGCTACGGCCTAGCATCTGTAGAGCTCAAGTCACATATGTAATGTGTTTTGAGATCATAATATAAATGTTGTTATATGGAGCCTAATCAGACTCAGAGGTTAAATTTACTCCACTTTTATCAGCACAGTTTCCCCCCAAATCATTTAACAGGGTCAAGGGGCAGTGCCCCTTGCGGGGTTCATGGGGCAGCATTTTTATTTTTATTAAGGCGTCAGGAGTTATTTTTCTATTGGCCAACATTAAAAAAACCCTATTTTTGTAACCGACATAAGTCTTGATAAAGGCGGCTAAGGGTTAGGCTTTCTGTTGAAGTATTGTAGCATTTTGCAACGGTATTAAGTTGCAAGGATTGCTAGTTGTAATCGGTTTGATTTATTGGATAATAATATTGGACTCTCTGTTGGTGGATGTAGCCCGAGTTTGGGTGAACCATGTTAAAAATTGTCTCTCGCTATTATTATTTCTATGTATTTTCATTCCTTTGTTTAATCTTTATTTACATTTAATTGATATCTTCTATTGGATAACCCTAACAAGTGGTATCAGAGCAGGTTGTGTTTGATTATCATCTGCAGGAAGGTCTCATGGTTGAGTGGGAGTCTCACGGTTGAGTGGGAGCAATGGTGGATGACGGTAAATTGAAGCTAGATAAATTCAATGGGAAGAACTATCAGTTATGAAAGATGCAGATGGAGGATTATCTCTATCAGAAGGATTTACAGAGGCCGTTGGAAGGAATAGCCATGAAACTAGCAGCAATGACTGATGAGGATTGGAATCTTTTGGATAGAAAAGCACTGGGAACCATTCAGTTGTGCCTGGCACCATCTGTGGCATTCAATATAACAGAAGTGAAGACAACAGATGAACTGATGAAGGCTTTGGCTAAATTGTATGAAAAACCCTCAGCCTCAAATAAGGTATTTCTCATGAAGCATTTGTTTAATTTGAAAATGATTGAAAGTGGATCTGTGACATATCATTTAAATGAGTTTAATACAATTACCATTTATTTAACTTCTGTAAAAGTGAAATTTGATAGAGTCAAGGGCTCTCTTGGTTTTATGTTCTTTGCTAGAAAGTTGGAATAGCTTGGTAATGGCTGTAAGTAAATCTGTCTATGGTTTAAATACTTTGAAATTGATGATGTTGTTGGTGTTATCCTTAGTGAGGAAATGCAACGGAAAAGCTCAGAAGGGTCCACATTAAGTAGTGTTTTGAATGTAGAAAGTAGGGGCAAATCAAAGGAGAGAGGAAAAGGTTCTAGAGGTCATGGGAAGTCATGAGGAAAATCAAAGGACAAGAGATCCCAATCCAGAGGACAGAAGGATTGCTGGTACTATAGGAAACTAGGTCCTCTCAAAAATATTGCCGGTCTTGGAAGAATAAAGAAGGAGACAAACAAGAAGGCAATAATGATGCAAATGTGGTTAAGTAATAAATTTGAAGATGATGCTTTGAATCTTTCCCTAGATAATGCTAATGATTCTTGGGTTTTAGATTCAAAGGCCTCATTTCATGTTACGCCTCATAGAAGTTATATTTTTTATTATGTCCAAGGGGATTTTGGGCTGGTTTATTTGGGAGATAACGAACCTTGTCAGATTGTTCAAAAGGGAAGAATAAATATTAAGTTGCAGAATGGGAATCATTGGCTACTACAAGAGGTAATGCACATTCCAAGGCTGAGTAGGAATTTAAGTTTAGCAGGGCAACTAGCTGATGAAGGTTGCATTGTTACATTTACTGATAAAAATTAGAACTTTTCAAGAGGTGCCTTAATAGTAGAAAAAGGTTTGAAAGTAGGCACCTTATATCTTTGTATAGGTCATACTATTCCTTCTCCTTTAGCTATTGTAGAGAAAAAACAAATAGGTTTAGGAATAGTTGCTGCATGTTCACAGGAAGAGATTGAAACAGTTGCTACAGGTTCTGAGACAACACTGTGGCATAACAGACTTGGGCATATGAGTGAAAAAGGTATGAAGGTACTTCATTCTAAGAAAGTTTTACCAGGTCTAAAATGTAATAATATGGATTTCTATGAAAGTTATGTCTATGGCAAACAAAAGAGAGTTAGTTTTCTCAAGGATGGGAAGCAAAAGAAGATGAAAAGTTGGAGCTTGTGCATATAGATGTATGGGGACTGGCTTAGGCAACTTCTCTTGGTGGCTCTTGGTATTATGTTACATTCATAGATGATGCAACTAGGAAGGTTTGGATTTATTTCCTTAGGCATAAATTTGATGTATTCGAAGCATTTATGAAATGGAGAAGCTTGGTTGAGAATGAGTTGGGTAAAACATTAAAATGCCTCAGATATGGTAATGCTGGTGAGTATTGTAAAAAGAATTTGAGGATTATTGTTCCTTTAATAGAATTCGTAGGCAAAAAACTGGTCAAGGGACTCCACAAGAAAATGGAGTGGCTAAGCGCATCAATAGGACAATAATGGAGCATACAAGGAGCATGAGATTGCATGCTAGGCTGCCTTTAAACATGTGGGCAGAGGCTATCAATACCATTGTATATTTAATTAATAGAGGTCCTTTAGTTCCTTTCTGCTATGGTATTCCAGAGGAAACATGAATAGGTAAGAAGGTGAGTTATTCTTTTCTCAAAACCTTCAGATGTGAAGCATTTACACATGTAGATTATGAAAATAGAACCAAGCTGGATGCAAAATTAAAAAAGTGTATCTTCATTGGATATGGCATTGATGAATTTGGTTATAGGCTTTGGGATGTTGAAAATTTGAAAATTGTGAGAAGAAGGGATGTTGTATTTAATGAGAAGGTGATGTACAAAGATCAGTTGCAACAGCATGAGAAGAAAGAAAAGGATTATGTGGTCCTAGATGATACTCCAAATAGTGATGTTCGAGTGGCTCTTCATGCTTCGCAACATCAAAAAGAAATACCACAAACTCAAGCAAATGTTAGACAGTCAACAAGGCTAAGTAGACCTCATAAAAGGTTTTTTCCCTCTTTGTATTCTATTTTGTTAATAGATGTTGGTGAACTAGAAGAGTATGATGAAGCTATGCAGGTGGATAAAAAGGTTTAGTGGGAGCTTGCAATGAAACAAGAAATGGATTCCTTGTTGAAAAACTAGACTTGGGAATAATGTAAGTTGCCTACAGGTAAAAAGGTTTTATCAAACAAATGGGTTTATCAGCTGAAAGAGGAAGATGGAGGTAAGAAAAGATTTAAAGCTAGGTTAGTTGTTATAATGTTTGAAAATGTCCCCTTGGGGGCTTTTCCCTCATAACATTTATTATGGTGACTGATTGTCATTGATGTCAAAAAGGTGTTGTGTAGTTTGTCATTGATGTTTTGATTATGATACAAGGTTGGTTGACAAAGTGTGTTTCTTCTTGCTTTCATGATGTTCACAGGTTGACCACATGGGTCTATTGCAGAGGTCATTCTTTTCAGGTCATCAGGACTTTATAGTACGATTGATGTTGTTTGGAGTTTATCATGGACTCATAATATTGTTTGGAGTTGCTTCATGTTCTTGTGTGCTTTCATGCATTTCTTGTGCATTCATATACATAGATATAAGTTATGATAGATACAAGATTCATGTTTGTGACAGGATTTGTTTGATCTGCTTGATCACATCATTTGTTGATGCTCACATATTATGGATAAGTGATGTCATCAGGTACTATGTGAAAATATCAAAGGTTGGACAAGAGGATCTTAGTTGGATCTTAGTTGAACAATATTTGATGCTCTATGTCATGATTGCCATGGGTTGTTTCTTTATCAGGTTGTGGCTTCAAAAAATGGTTATGATGGATAGGTATTGTCCTGGTATTAGCTCTCATCTTGTTAATAAGAAGGTTTGATGTTCATACTTCATGTCAGGGGATTATGTTATAGTTCATCTTGTTGAGGTTTCATTCTAGTTGTCATGTTGAAGTTGGATTGATGTCAAAGTTTGTGATTGAGTTGCTTTGAAAAGTACATCATTAGGAGTTAAGAATGTTGCATGCATCATGATAAGATTGTCAAAGGATGTGTGTGCTTCATGATTTCCTTCATGGTAACTTGTTGTTGACACTGATTTTACATTCTCAAGTTGAAGAAGTTGAAAGCTCTAATTTTAATTAAGGAGCTCACAATGGCAGTATTGGATAATGAGTCTACTTGTTTATAGTGTAATGCAATGCATGAGTTTCAAGTCTTGATGAAAAGCCTCCTTGTCATTGATATTATTATTTTTAAATTTATCTCTACAATGAAGAAATCTTCAATAAGAACTAGTTGTTTCTAATTTCTTGAAGTCCTAAGAATGATCTTTGTTTCAAGCCTTTAACAGTTCTTAATATAGATTTAAATATTAAGAGAAAGCGATCTATGCATAGCATTCTATACTTCAAGCTACCCATCATCATTTGAATGCACTTTTCTTCTATTTAGAAGGTGACCTGTTGTATTGGGTTAGACATAACTTAAGTTATGTCTTGAAGGGTCTAGGTAACATGAGCAACTGACCTCTTTACCTCTCTAGGGGGTTACCAAATATGTGCACGAAGTGCCAAAACTAAATCAATGACTTGTGTTTAAACTTTGATGGGCGCGAAGCATAGAATCAATGGATATCATTTAAAATGTGACCCTCATTCACGTCAGTACACTTTGAAGTGTATTCAGCCGTCATATGTTTACAAACTGCAGTAAAAGCTACTTTTTAGGATTTTTGAAAAGGCAAGTTTTTGTGGAAAGATTTTATTCCTTTTAATCTCTTCCTCGTGGCAAAAGGAGAAAGTTATAGCTGCAGTGTTTGTGCCTTTTTAAAAGGCTATTATTACAATTTTTTTAAGGTCAGATGTAGAAGGTTTTAAAAGCATTTTTTTAAAGTTCTAATTTTTTGAAGTTCTTTGTGTGCAGAGAGGATACGATATAGGAATTTGAATTTATTCAAGATGTTTTTGCAAAAAAGATTTTTATGGAGAATAAAAAAATGGAAGATAATTCTATAGGGGCAACATGATTTAAGGACATCATTCATTTTTTAATGTAGAGATGGCAGAGAGGAAAATGAAAGTTCTTGAGATTTTATTCCTTTTAAATGGGGCAGAATGAATTCAAAATTTTATTTAATATCATTTTGGAGAAGATGAACAGATTTGAAAATTTATATGCAGAGAAGTATACATCAAGGGTTATTTTTATTTTTGTAGATTAAGGAAGATGAAATGATGTGATTTTTGTTTTAGATGCAAGGACAAATTATCTTTCTTCATATGAAAGAAAATTTGAAGATGATGAAAATGCAAACAAATTGGAAGATCAAAGGTGTTTTAAAATCTTATATATATGCAGGTGGATTGATGGAGTGTGTGAGTATGAGATCAATATGCAGTATTGAAGAAACGTTTATGAAGATTCAATTGAAAAGAAAATATAGATAAATAAATGAGAAAACCAATTCTCAGTGAAAAAGACATGTTTTCTTGATCAGGTGAATCAAATGATTTCAAGGATGAAGTGTCAGAGGAGTGGAATGATGGAATATATGTTGCAGATGATTTGATTTAAATGGTGCAAATCAGATTGAATGGCAATCAAGTCTTGCACATTATGTTTTATATGTTGATCATGGTGATTGTATTTTGCCAGTGAGGCAATATTAATTTAGTGAATCATGTTATGCCAGTGAAGCATTGATGTAAGTCAGTGAGACTTTTCTATATGCCAGTGAGGCAATCATAAGTCAGTGACACTTTGTAAAGTTGAAGATTTTATACTTAAGCCAGTGAGGCAGTTTTAGTGATTTTTCTACCCCAGGAGGGTTTTCCACTCATTAATTCTTCTTATGTTGATTTCTTATATAATTTATTATGTTGCTGATTTACATAATTTCATGTGTCCTATATAATTGAAGATTTGGTGAATGTGTTTTTTTATAATTGATTCAATTCAGAGAAATCTTATTGACTCTTTTAGAGAGGAGATAAAAATTGGCTTTTGTGTATCAACACTGATTCACCCCCCCTCACCCCTCTCAATGTTGATTGTGCTCCTACAATTGGTATCAAAGCATAGGTTCCCTATTATAGTCTAGTTGGCTTGGGTAGATCTTGAGGGTGGAGTATAGTGGGTAAGTGCAAAAGAAATAAGAACATGAGAAATGTCATGTCCCATTCTGATGAGAAGGTGCAGTCTATATCAATTCCAGATGTTGATACATTATCAGTTGATAGAAATGTCTCATAGGTTGAAGAGAAAGTGTTTTCAAATGTTCCCTTCTTTGATGGTTCAGACTTTCCTATTTGGTGTTTTAGGATGCAAGCATATCTATTTTCATTAGGATATAGTGTATGGATGTCTATACAGAATGGCTCTTTTATTTCTTCTTTATCACCTAATGATATGAGTCATAAAGAGGCGCATAAATACAATGACATTGCAAAGAAGGCTATTTTATTTGGATTATCTAATCATGTTCTCTATAAAGTTATGAATTGTGTTACAACTCAAGATATATGGAGAGAATTGAAAAGAATTTATCAAGGTGATGATAAAGAAGAGGACAACTTGTTATCTCAAAAGAATAACAATGATAGAAGACATTCACATGAAGATGTTGAGATACAATCTCTTTCAGAAGAAGCTAACATCATAAGTGATGATGATCAAGAATATGTTGAACAAGATTATGAGATTGATATGGAAGGAGAGCTCATATATGCTTTGAGTGAACTCAAGAATTATAAGAAGGAGAACCAAAAATTAATGTTGCAACTACAACAAGAAAGAGACTTCAAAGACAAAGCACTCTCTAATCTTGAAGAGGCAAGTATTCAGATTGCAAATTTAAGGACACAAATTGATAACTCAACCTATTTGATTATCAGTCTAAAGATAGAGGTTGAGGAAGCTAAGAGGATAGTAGATGTTTCAAAATCTAACCTTGAAGTTAGAAGGATTGAGAATCTAAAATTAGAAGGTGATATTATCAATATGAGAAGAGAGTATGATGGTCTCAAGGCTTTATCTCAGAAGTATAAGGAGTTTGAAGAAAGCAAAAGCAAGCTACATGAGATGCTTGGTAAAAAAAACTATATGGAGACACTACTGGACTTGGTTTTGAAGAAGAAGAGTGTTCTAAAGTTAGAGTGACTCCCAGAAAGAAAATTGATTTGAATTATCATACTGCTGCTCCTGAAGACAAAATGTATAATCAAAGAAGAAGAAATTTTAGAAGAACTGCTCTAGTAAAACAAGCATACATGTACAAGTATAATTATTCATTTAGTGGTTATTGTTATACTTGTAATCATTTTGGACACAAAGTAGTTGATTGCAGAAGGAATACTAATATTGTTTGTTACAAGTGCAATACTATTGGACACATACAAAGAAATTGTAAAGTGCATAGAAGGTATTATCCTGCATGGAAGCTTAACATGAGTACTCAAAGGTACTATCAGTCATTTGATTATGATTGTAACATAGTTTGTTATAATTGTAACACTCTGGGACACAAAGCACACAATTGTAGAATGTATGGAAGAATTGTATCACCTAACTTGATAGGTTTGAAAAGGATAGAGGCTGAAAAGGATTGGAGGAAGAAAAATCCTGTGAAAGTATGGAAGTAGAAACAAAGACAAAAGAGTACAAATCCTAAACTTGTGCATCTTGCACAAGTTACATCATCAGTCGCATAATAGATACGATGATGTGAGGGGGAGTTTCTTACATCCTATCAATTATCCCCAAGAAGTTAGAGGAGGAGATCAGTTGATGTTTATCAATATGATGATCTTGATATGGTGATCTTGTTTTGTTTATCTTGCTTTCCTGATAATGTTTGAAATGAAGTTTCTAATGATATTGAGTTTCAGTGTATGTTCATGATCAATGACATGTTTAGTGGTTCATGATGCATACAAGGTGTTGATAAGTTGTTAAAGAGTTCAATGTACAAAGAAATTGTTGAGGTTGAGTATCTTATCCTATATATAGCATGTTGGTACTCATAAAGATTGAGTTGTCGGGATATTACAATTCAAATGTTATTGATGTTAATCTTCATGTATTTTTGTTCATGTGTTTTTGAGCTATGTGTCTTGCATGAGAATTGAATCCTTTAGGTGGTTTGGAGTTAGTACCAAAAGAAGATGGTGGATTGGATGTCAAGTCATGCTCATTTGGAAGTGTTCTTGATGTGATAATTTGACATGTTTCTTTAATGGTTCTCATCATTAATATGTTTCAGGGATGTATATGCAAATTGTATGGTTCTAGTTTTGAAGTGGTTTTAGGTATGTGCTTCAAGTTATGACAATCTAGAGGTGCCTTGTATTTCATCAAGTTCTTTAATCAGATCAGAGGTAGAGTAGGTACAAGACATGGTATGTTGGATTCAAGGGGAGTAGTTGTCTTTACATTTGTGAAGTTCTAAATTCCATTTGATAGGTGCTAAGGTGCAGATCAATTTTTGTGTTTGATGATGTTGATCTTGATAATTGATTAGTTATCATGTTGGAGAAGATAATGGCTTCTATTGTTTTAGATCTGTATCAGTGATGTTTGTCCTTGTCAGAAATTGGCAGTGATTTGTAAGTACACTTCAACACAGGGGGAGCAAATTGATTTGAGTCTTTGTCATTAGATGTCAAAAAGGGGGAGAAAGAGAAATTGAATCATGAAGTTTTTCCATCAATGACAAAGGGGGAGATTGATGGTGATTGATTGTCATTGATGTCAAAAAGGTGTTGTGTATTTTGTCATTGATGTTTTGAATATGATATAAGGTTGGTTGACAAAGTGTGTTTCTTCTTGTTTTCATGATGTTCACAGGTTGACCACATGGGTCTATTGTAGAGGTCATTCTTTTGGGGTCATCAGGACTTTATAGTATGATTGATGTTGCTTGGAGTTGATCATGGACTCATAATATTGTTTGGAGTTGGTTCATGTTCTTGTGTCCTTTCATACATTTCTTGTGCATTCATATACATAGATATAAGTTAAGATATATACAAGATTCATGTTTATGACATGACTTGTTTGATCTACTTGATCACATCATTTGTTGATGCTCACATATTATCGACAAGTGATGTCATTAGGTACTATGTAAAAATATCAAAGATTGGACAAGAGGATCTTAGTTGGATCTCAGTTGAACAATATTTGATGCTCTATGTCATGATTGTCATGGGTTGTGTCTTTATCAGGTTATGGCTTCAAAAAATGGTTATGATGGATAGGTATTGTCTTGGTATTGGTTCTCATCTTGTAAATAAGAAGGTTTGATGCTCATTCTTCATGTCAGGGGATTATGTTATAGTTCATCTTGTTGAGGTTCCATTCTGATTGTCATGTTGATATTGGATTGATGTCAAAGTTTGTGATTGAGTTTCTTTGAAAAGTACATCATCTGGAGTTAAGAATGTTACATGCATCATGATAAGATTGTCAAAGGATGTGTGTGCTTCATGATGTCCTTCATGGCAACTTGTTGTTGGCAATAACTTTATGTTCTGAAGTTGAAGAAGTTGAAATCTCTAATTTTACTTAAGGAGCTCACAATGGCAGTATTGGATAATGAGTCTACTTGTTTATCGTGCAATGCAATGCATGAGTTTCAAGTCTTGATGAAAAGCCTCCTTGTCATTGATATTATTTTTTTAAAGTGTATCTCTACAATGAAGAAATCTTCAATTAGAACTTGTTGTTTCTAATTTCTTGAAATCCTAAGAATGATCTTTGTTTTGAGCCTTTAAGAGTTCTTAAAATAGATTTAAATCTTAAGTGAAATCAATCTATGCATAGCATTCTATACTTCAAGCTACCCGTCATCATTGGAATGCACTTTTCTTCTATTTAAAAGGTGACCTGTTGTATCAGATTAGATATAACTTAAGTTATGTCTTGAAGGGTTTAGGCAACATGAGCAACTGGCCTCTTTACCTCTCTAGGGGGTCACCATATATGTGTGATGGGCGCTAAAACGGAATCAATGACTTGTGTTTAAACTTTGATGGGTGCGAAGCATAGAATCAATGGATATCATTTAAAATGTGACCCTCTTTCACATGAATACACTTTGAACTATATTCAACCGTCATATGTTTACAAATTGCAGTAAAAGCTACTTTTTAGTATTTTTGAAAAGGTGAGTTTTTGTGGAAAGATTTTATTCCTTTTAATCTCTATCTCATGCCAAAAGGAGAAACTTATAGCTGCAGTGTTTGTGCCTTTTTAAATGCTATTATTAGAATTTTATTAAGGCCGGATGGAGAAGGTTTTAAAAGCATTTTTTTTTAAGTTCTAATTTTTTGAACTTCTTTGTGTGCAGAGAGGATAGGATATAGGAATTTGAATTTATTGAAGATGTTTTTGCAGAAGAACATTTCAATGGAGAGTAAAAATATGGAAGATAATTCTATAGGGGCAACATGATTTAAGGACATCATTCATTTTTTTACTGCAGAGAGATGGCAGAGAAGAAAATGAAAGTTCTTCATATTTTATTCCTTTTAAATAGGCCAGAATGAATTGAAAATTTTATTTAATATCATTTTGGAGAAGATGAATAGGTTTGAAAATTTATATGAAGAGAAGTATACATCAAGGGTTATTTTTATTTTTGTAGATTAAGGAAGATGAAATGATGTGATTTTTGTTTCAGATGCAAGGACAAATTATCTTTCTTCAGGTGAGAAAATTTGAAGATGATGAAAATGGAAACAAGCTAGAAGATCAAAGGTCTTTTGAAATCTTATATATATGCAGGTGGATTGATGGAGTGTGTGAGTATGAGATCAATATGTACTATTGAAGAAAATTTTATGAAGATTCAATTGAAAAGAAAATACAAATAAATAAATGAGAAAACCAATTCTCAGTGAAAAAGACATGTTTTCTTGATCAGGTGAATCAAATGATTTCAAGGATGAAGTGTCAGAGGAGTGGAATGATGGAATATATGTTGTAGATGATTTGATTTGAATGGTACAGATCAGATTGAATCGCAATCAAGTCTTGTACATTATGTTTCATATGTTGATCATGGTGATTATATTTTTCTAGTGATGCAATAGTAAGTCAGTGAGACATGTTATGCTAGTCAGGGACTGATGTAAGTCAGTGAGACTTTTTTGTATGCTAGTGAGGCAATCACAAGTCAGTGAGACTTTCTAAAGTTGAAGATTTTATACTTAAGCTAGTGAGGTAGTTTGAGTGGTTTTTCTACCCCAGGATGGTTTTCCACTCATTAATTCTTCTTGTGTTGATGTCTTGTATAATTTCTTGTGTTGATGATTTGCATAATTTCATGTGTCCTATATTATTGAAGATTTGGTGAATGTGCTTTTGATAATTGATTCAATTTAGACAAATCTTATAGACAATTTTAGGGAAGAGATAAAAATTAGTTTTTGTGTATCAACACTGATTCACCCCCCTCTCAGTGTTGATTGTACTCCTACAGTTTAGGTCCCATGTCTTTAGAGTGAATTTAGGACATTTTAGTTCATATTTTAGCATCTCGATGGAATGAGACCTAGGTTCCATGACAAATAGGACCTAGGTGGACCCCTTGACCTATGCCTTGCCCAAAATAGTAGGGAGGACTTGGGTGCCCATACCCTAGTCCTGCCCTATTTTAGAGTAGCCCCAATTCTTGGGTGTCAGTTTATGACTGTTAAGAGGTTATTTTGCTGACACGCTAAAGTTTGATTTTTAATATCTTGGCGGGAATGCTTGAATGTGCATATATAAGCATTTGTAGGCATTCATTTGTAAACTAGATTGCAATTAGATAGCAAGTGTGATTTTCAAGTGTTCTCAAGGTGATTTAAGGCTTCTATTGTATTGCGAGAGCAGACTTGTGTGTTTTGTGTATTGGTATTTGCAGATTTGAGCATCAATCTTCTCATGGCATGAAGAGCATCTTCCTCCATGAGAGCTTCACTACAAGGTGACATATCATTGTGTTTTTATCATTGATTCCTTTGGTTTTTGGCCTTTGCCTCACAAGGGCATGCCCTCTTTATCTAACAATGGTGTTCAGAGAACTAAGTGTCCTCCGGGGTTTGACTGAGGCAAACCTCTAAACACCACAACCCCTAAACCAAATCTTGTTATTGTAGGTTATAGGTGTCACATCTAGAAAAAGTGGAGTTTTAGCAAGACTTGGCAGACATCAGGGATTTAGGATTTGAAGAGAAGTCAGACACAAGAGCACTTCTAGAACTAGGCCACTCACAATATTATCCTCTGTAGATAGATCTCAAGAAATAGAAGTAACAAGGCTGATCAGTGTCGGAAGGAGGTCCAGATTCCCCCAAAAAATAGGTACCTTGGACTTGGGCACCCGCACCTTAGTCCCAAACTGTTCCACCTCGAAACCCCAAAAATAAGTATTCTGTGATTTGCTATTTTACTTCTGTCTGCAAGAGCTTTTTTTGTCTTTCATCAATTTGTTGTCATATTTGCATAATTAGGGTTTTAATGGTTAATTGGACATAAGAGAAGGAAAAATTGATAATTAATTCCCTAATCCAAGTTTCCTTTCATTTGCAAGTGACCTATGGTATGATAGTGCTCGCCACTCGACCCTAGATCCTTCAATGTTAGGGTGAAAGGAGGATACAAACATCTAAACAACAAATATTAACAAAATCCAATTTTACCAAAAAAATTTTGGGGAATCCATGTTTTTGGTCATTAATTTTATTGCATTGAGAAAAATTCAAAAAAATTGAAAAATTAGAAAAATACAAAAAAATTGCATTGTTTGGCTTACTAAATTGCATCAGTTCTTTCTAAATTTTCCTAATTCATGATTTTTTCATCAGATCTGATATAAACTACAGAAAAATACAAAAAATCAGAAATTTACCTTGCATTTTCATCATTTAATTGCTAGGGTTTCGTGGAAATTTTCACAATTTTATATAACCTAGTAATTCTAAAATCTAGGGTTAGTATGCAAAATCTTTTATCATTTTTTTCTACGGATTTTAGAGGCTCATTCAAATTTTCATTTGGATATAGTCTTGCATTTTAGTTTGAATTTGTATTTAGATTTAAAATATTTGCATTTTTACATAGAAAATTTCAACAAAAAACTAGCAATTTTGATGCATTTTCATTAAATTTGCACGGGCTTTTTGCATGTTAAGGCTTGAAAATCATTTTCAAATCTGAGATTAAGTCAATTTCATCATAAATCAGACTTCAAAGCATTCACATAGAATTTTATCCTAAGATCTCAAACCTAGGGCTTCAAAAACAATAATTTTCTCTAAAATTGGCCTTATCGACTCTCCAAAATTGCACTATAGGTGTGTTGTGAAGGATATTTTTGCATTAATTTTCTATTATCATGGTAATAATTTGTTTCCCCTCATAAAAATCTTCACAACACCCTTTTAATGGGCTCTTGTAGTGAAAATTCGATGAAAAACTACACATTTTGGCCATTTTTGCCCTAGGGTTTGACCTAGTTTTCACTCCAAGCATGTTGTGATCAATTTTATGGATTGATGTGATTGATATTACTGATATTATTCACTATACCTCCTAAAATTCCTTACAACACCCCATTTTTTATGTCTTGGAGTTGAAAAAGCGTGAAAAATTACATATTTTGCTATATGTTGTGTTAGGTATTTTTGCATCAAGTGGTTGTTATTACTTATATTATTTTCTATTCATCATCATTTTCATCACAACACCCTTTGTTATGCTCTTTTGCATTGAATTTTGGTGAAAAAAGTGCTCATTTTGACATGTTTTCACTATATTTTGACTTGATATTATCTTGGATTTGCATCGAGAGTGTGTTGAGAGTGATTGGATAATTGTTTCGGACTGATATCAAACATATAACTTGATGTCCTTGATAAGAATCCTTACAACATCTTTTGTTTCATTCATTGGTAGTGAAAAAGTATCAAAAAATCAAGCATTGTGGGCTTTTTTTTTTACACCAATTTTGAAAAACTTTCAAAATCTGATTTGGCATTGGTTTGAGCATATAAACATGGCCTCTAATCATAACAGCAACAATAAGTTCCCTCCTAGACCTTACATGAAAAGAAAGGCTCCTGAACCTAAAATTGTCTTCACTCCTCATGATAGAACAACTAGAGAAAAAGGACCTCTTTACAGTACTATGAAAATAATGAGAAACCCCATGAATGGAACTCTTATCAATCCTAATTGCATGACTAATGTTGCCACTGAGGAGTTCCACTTTTTACATCAATTAATGCAAGGTTCTTATGACCTCTTGAGCATGATGATCAAGACGCATAAGGGAACCTTTATCAAGCCTTTGGGTAAGATATCTTTGTTAGTAACACTATTCGGAAAACATGTCAAACAATGGTTTGATGTTGTCCTTGTTTTTGACCTCTTTCACATTAAATTGGGACATCCTTGGCTAAAAGAAATGAAAGCTATCCCTTCAACAATACACCATTGTCTGAAATTCCCTCTAGATGGCTGTATAATCACTGTCCCTCAAAACAAGTATAAACCTTTGGTTCAGCAAAAACATTACAAGTTGAATTACTTTTGGGATAAAACTGAAATACAGAGTCCTCCTACACAACAAATGTCAAAAGATAAGCAACCCACATGTGAAGAGAACTTTAGACCAAAAGGACAAGGTCCATATGCTAAGGTTCCTCCCCCAAAATCCTTACAAAGATTGGGAGGTCATTGTCAACAACAAAGTGTTCCACCACGACAAGTGAGGTTAGATCCCAGTGCTCCATCCTCTAATTTGAAAAAGACTATGAAAGATGATAGCCCTATCTTAGAAAAGATAAGTGGTAAAAAAAATGAAATAGAAAAGCAAGAGAAAGAAGAAAAAGAAGACAAGAATATGCTATAAACCTTGCCTCTCAACAAGAAAATATCGATCCTAACATTCAACAAAAAAAAGATGATCCTAATGATGAACAACATGATGAACAAAATATGAACTTGGCTATGGTACCATATGTCCCACTATCCTCCAACATTAGGGAGTGGGAAGATGACGACAATGATTTGCTTATAGACAACTTCTAGCTCAAAAGGGGCCTATAGGTAAGTATGCTATGCCCTTAATATTGGTGTACATAGGGTTATGAATAGTCGGCTTGTGGCTATCTTAACTCCTAATTAAGTCATATTATCATTATTATATTGTTATTTAGTTGTTTAGGTCAGCCTAAGGCTTCTATAGGTCTATCTAAGTCGGCCTGGGTGATATCCTAGGCATAAATAGGTATATATAGGAGGTAGTGAGTCTCATTTCATATCATATTCAGTATTGTGTTCTCATTGAAGACTATTGGAGGTATCCCCCTCGAAGTGGATTAGGAGGTTGCCCCCTCGAAGTGGCATATTATTATCAAGTATTTGCAGCATATTTACTATTATATTCAGATATTGTGCAAGTTGTTTCATTACAAGTGGTATCAGAGCATGATCTTGGCACCGTAGAGGCAAGATTTTTTCTCAACATTGGAGGCGATTTTGGGAAGAGCATAACTTTCAAATTTTAGCAAATTTTTAAAAGATTTTTATAGGTTTTTGAAGACCATATTAAAGAAGATACAGTCCAGATTTCAGAGGAATTGAAGAAAAAATAAGCGAGTTATTGCAAAATTAGGGTTTCTAACAAATTCACTCTCAAGGCAGCAAATTTGCTAAGTTTTTGGATTTTTTTTCTGGGTAAGTGGTATCTTGGCCTTAGTATGTTACAGTAAAAATTTCAGAAAATTTACATTTCATTTGTGTGATTTATTTCAAAAATATTGGTTTCCATCATGACGGGGCCTGCAACAAGAGGCAAAAAGAATGCTGCCACACCAGGGAAATCCTCTGATAAGGATGAGGAAATAATAGAGGATAGTAATCCCAATGAGGAAATGAGTAAGGTCAAAGAAGATGTGTCCTCAATTAAGAGGGATATGTGTGACCTAAGAGGAGATATATCAGATCTACGAAGCATGTTTAGCGCCTATATGAATGAACCAAGAAAGGAGTTCTCAAGCAACCAAGGTGAAACCTTCAAGTCGGCTAATAATGACACAAATTTTAATACTCCTATGGGATCTAGGAATTTATTTCCTAAGGTGGATATGCGCAAGTTCGATGGTAAGGATCCTCTAACATGGATTAACCAAATGGAGAATTTTTTTGAAGTACATCAAATCCCATATGGACAAAAGGTCACGATGGCTTCCCTATATCTAGAACCAGATCAATTCATTTGGTATCGTTGGCTTTGTACTCATCGGAGAAAAAAGGGTCTCACTGTCTCATGGTCAATTTTTACAGAAGAACTCCAAGCATAATATAGCAATAGTGTGACAGACAACTTCTTCAGCCAGCTTGCTAAACTTCAACAAATAGGATCAGTTAAGGATTATATTCAAAAATTCTAAAATCTATCATTAAGAGTGGATACAATTACAGAGGAGAACTTGAATGATTTATTCTTGGGTGGTCTCAAGGTTTACATTCAACATGAGGTACGTATGTTTAGTCCTAGCTCAGTAAACAAGTCTTTTATCTTGGCACGCAAGGTAGAGGAGAAATATTTGATTCCTAGAAAGCAAGGGGCTAATATGAGAAGAGAGAAAGGATTTTCAACACCTTCTCTTCCTCAACCTACTAGGTTGACTCCACAGCAAATTAAGGAGAAAAGAGCAAAAGGGTTGTGTTTCAATTGTGATAGCAAATACAGTCGAGGACATAAATGTAGTGAAAAGAAATTGTTCTATATTGAAGGTCCAAGTGAGGAAGAAGAGGAGGAACCCATATTAGAGGAGGATAGGGAGTCAAGTGAGGAATCACATGATTCTCAGCCAATCATTTCTTGTCATACACTCTCAGGTTTCAGTGCACCACAAACTCTCAAGGTAGTGGGTTTCTTAAAGAAGCAGAAAGTAACAGTGTTGATCGACTCAGGTAGTACTCATAATTTCATCAACAAAAAGTTGGCAACTCGTCTAAATTGTTTTATATATCCAGCCCCAGAGTTTTAGGTTTTGATTGCAGATGGGGGTACAGTTAGTTGTTTGGGGAAGTGTCATAGCATTAAATTATACATGGGAGATTATCAACTTGATACCCCAATGTATGCAATATCCATGGGTGCAGCAGATATTATTTTGGGAGTACAATGGCTTACTACATTGGGAACAATTGAGATGAACTTCCAAGAACTATTCATGAGATTTCAATCAGAAGGAAAGGTAGTGGAGCTAAGGGGGTTGAAGGCAAAATCCCCATAGATGGTAAGCTCTCATCAAATGCAAAAGTTGCTTAAGAAAGGAGCAGATGGATTTGTGGCCCAGCTATGTTCATTAGAAGTCTCTCAATCTAATGCTCCTACTCATCCAGATTTACAAGCCATAATTGATCGTCACTCAGTGGTTCTTGGAGATATGCCTAAAGGACTTCCTCCTAAGAGGGATCATGACCATGCCATACAACTAGTTACAGGGAGCCAACCACCAAACATCAGGCCTTATAGGTACCCACACATACAAAAAAGTGAGATAGAAAAAATTGTTGAGTAGATGCTAGAGGCAGGAATTATCAGGCATAGCCAAAGTGCTTACTCCTCGCCTCTGGTGATGGTGTGTAATAAGGATGAAACTTGGTGCATGTGTCCAGATTATAGAGTGCCCAACATGTACACCATTAAAGATAAGTTTCCTATTCAAGTCATTGATGATTTGCTAGATGAATTGAATGGAGCTATGTATTTTACCAAGTTAGATCTTAGATGTGGTTATCACCAAATTTGGATTAAGGAGGAAGATATTTGTAAGACAGCATTCTAAACTCATGAGGGTCATTATGAATTTTTGGTGATGCCATTCAGCCTTACCAATGCACCATCTACATTCCAAAGTTTGATGAATTCCATTTTTAAGAAGTTCTTGAGAAAGTTTGTGTTAGTGTTCTTTGATGATATATTGATTTATAGCAAGACTTGGGAAGAACATTTGCAGCATGTAGATCAAGCATTACAATTACTCGAAGATCATCAACTCTATGCTAAGCCATCCAATTGTGCTTTTGGTCTTAAGGAGGTGGAGTATTTGGGACACATAGTTTCACATGAAGGAGTAAAGGTGGACCCTAACAAAATTAAGGCTATCATGGAATGGCCTATTCCAAAAACCATTAAGAAATTGAGGGGTTTCTTGGGATTGACAGGGTACTATAGAAGATTTGTGAAGAATTATGGTCGTATAGCAGTACCCCTCACCACTCTCTTGAAGAAGGATTCTTTTCATTGGAATGAGTCTGCTAATGTAGCATTTGAGCAATTGAAGGAGGCTATGTGTACAACTCCAGTGCTTGCAACTCCGGACTTCACCAAGGAATTCATTGTGGAATGTGATGCTTCTGGAAATGGGATAGGAGTAGTTCTCATGCAAGAAGGTCGACCAATTGCTTTTGAGAGTCGTCAATTAAAGGGTAAAAATCAGCTCAAACCTATTTATGAGAAGGAAATGCTAGCAATCCTTCACACAGTTAAACAATGGAGGCCTTATTTAATGGGTCGACACTTCAAGGTTAAGACAGATCATGATAGCCTAAAATATTTTTTGGAACAAAGACTATCCTCTGAAGAGCAACAAAAATGGGTCACTAAGATGTTGGGATATGACTTTGAGATTGTATATAAGAAAGGAAGGAAAATATTGTGGCTGATGCACTTTCTAGGAAGGATGAGAAAGATGAAGCCTTATTGTGTGTCCTTTCAATATTACAAGCAAATTGGGTGGAAGAAGCCAAAGAAGAATGGCAAAATGATGTTGCAACAAGTAATCTCATCTAACAATTAAAAAGTGATCCTAGTAGTTCAGATAAGTTTTGTTTGAAGGGAGATATTCTTTGGTATAAAGAGTGTTTGCATCTCTGCAAGAATTCCACTCTTAAACACAAGATTCTCACAGAGCTACATGAGTCCCCAGTTGGTGGTCATTCAGGATTTTTGAAGACATATCATCAGGTCAAGCAAGATTTTTTTGGGAAGGGTTAAAAGGTGATGTTCAAAAATTTGTGGCTGAATGTTTGGTTTGTCAAAGAAATAAGGGGGAGACAATTAAGACACCAGGTCTCTTGTAGCCATTATCTATTCCTAGCCAGCGTTGGGAAGAGGTATCCATGGACTTCATCACAGGGCTTCCCAAATCTAAAGGTCATAATGTCATCATGGTAGTAGTTGATCGCCTCACTAAATATGCACATTTCATTGCATTATCACATCCTTTTATAGCAAGTGCAGTGGCAAAAGTTTTCTTGGAGAATATCCAAAAGCTACATGGTACACCTAAGGTTATTGTCAGTGATCGTGATCCTATCTTTACTAGTCACTTTTGGAAAGATTTATTCTCATGTTTGGGTACTCAATTGGCTCATAGTTCTTCATACCATCCTCAATCAGATGGGCAAACTGAGGTTGTTAATAAATGTTTGGAAGGATATCTACATTGTTTCACTTCAGAAAAGCAATCTCAATGGGTAGATTGGCTACCACTGGTAGAATGGTGGTATAACACTTCTTTTCATAGCTCATCAAAAATGTTTCCATTTTTGGCACTTTATGGATATCATCCTCCTTCCATCACATCATCATTAAAGGTGTCACCAAGAGTTCAAGCAGTAGAGGACCACTTGCATCATCAACAACAGGTACTTTCAAGACTCAAGGAGAATTTAGCTATGGCACAAAATCGAATGAAACAATAGGCGAACCAACATCGTAGTGAAAGAAATTTTGAAGTTGGGGATTGGGTCTTCTTGAGATTGCAGCCTTATAAACAAATCTCAATGAAGCAACACAAAAAGAATAATAAGTTGTCTCTAAGATATTATGGGCCATACCAAATCATGCAAAAGATTGGTAGTGTTGCCTACAAGCTAGAGTTGCCACCAACAACAAAGATACATCCAATTTTTCATGTTTCTTGTTTGAAGAAGGTAATTGGGCAGAATATTCCTACTCAAACAGTACTACCAGAACTCGATGAAGAAGGAAGAATAATTTTGGAACCAGAGGGCATTCTTCAAACTCGCACAAAGAAGCTAAGGAATAGAACCCTCACTTAGTATCTCATCCAATGGAAGAATTTACTAGTTGAAGAGGCCACATGGGAGGATGAGGAGTTCATTCAAAAGAATCCACACTTGGTTAGCATTGAGAACAATGCTTCTTTGAAGAGGGGGGGCATGCTACGCCCTTAATATTGGTGTACATAGGGTTATGAATAGTTAGCTTGTGGCTATCTTAACTCCTAATTAAGTCATATTATCATTATTATATTGTTATTTAGTTGTTTAGGTCAGCCTAAGGCTTCTATAGGTCTATCTAAGTTGGCCTGGGTGATATCCTAGGCATAAATAGGTATATATAGGAGGTAGTGAGTCTCATTTCATATCATATTCAGTATTGTGTTCTCATTGAAGACTGTTGGAGGTATCCCCCTTGAAGTGGCATATTATTATCAAGTATTTGCAGCATATTTGCTATTATATTTAGATATTGTGCAAGTTGTTTCATTACAAAGTATCTATAAACTTTTATTTCTATCATAATGTGCTTCCCCTATGATGTGTTATGTGTTATTTAGGCCTCCTAGGATGACCTTAGATTATCCTGTAAGGTTCAAGATACTAGAAGACCGCCTCTATTGTGACCTTCTTCTATTTGTATCATCATTCTTCTAAATTGCTCTCTTTGATTTCATTATTGAGTGTTGTGTCTTACAGACATAGCATCGTGGTTGGTGACATGGGGCTACCCTCCTATGTGACTGTCCCTAAGACACTTGTTTCTCCTCTTTTATTTATTGTTTCATTTCCTCTAGTGTTTCCATCTAGCGGGTGGATGATGAAAAACATTTATACTAATTTAGACCTAGTGTCCCTTTCAAGAGCAATCAAAAAATGGACTTAGCTCTTAATATGATGATGGGGTTGTATATCTTATCCAATGCTTGGCTAATGGAAGCACTCATGATTTCCGCGTAGTGAATATTAATGATATTTCTGTCACATTTGCAAACCTTAACAATACTATTGCTCCATGCACCTTTGTTTGCCTTTGAATCTAGCCTTGGCAGTACTTGATCTAGAGAGCTTCATGATATAGCCCCTGGTTATCCTTGATCTCTAAATTCATTGTAAAACCTTGGCCCTTTGTGTGGTTAATCATATGCATTGATGTTGTTTATCATGATGTTGTAGACACTAACATGTTTCTTGTAGGGATGTGTTTGTGGGAACATTTGGGGATCGAAAAGTACATGTCACCTTCGGGGGTCATGGGCTTTGTAAAAGTGTAATGAAACAACTTGCACAATATCTAAATATAATAGTAAATATGATGCAAATACTTGATAATAATATGCCACTTTGAGGGGGCAACCTCCTAATCCACTTCAAGGGGGATACCTCCAACAATCTTCAATGAGAACACAATACATAATATATGATGATCCAATAAGACTCACTACCCCTATATATACCTATTTATGCCTAGGATATCACCCAGGTCGACCTAGATAGCCTTATAAAATCCTTAGGCTGACCTAAACAACTAAATACCGATATACTAATGATAATATGACTTAATTAATAGTTAAGATAGCCACAAGATGACTATTCATAACCATATATGCTATGGAAGTAAGGGCATAACCTGCCCCCCATCTTTACAAAAGCGTTGTCCTCAACACTGAACAATTCTGGTAGTTTCTTCATATAATCTTCATCATCCCATGTGGTAACTTCAACTAGAAAATATTTCCTTATAATGAGGTAACTTAGAACTGTTGGTGTCCTCAGCTTCTTCATGCATGTCTGGAAAATTAACTTCAGCTCCAAGATGTGTCTTCCCTTTGCATCTATCTCTTGATGGTGATGAATGTGTTCTTCCATTACTTGAACCTTTTGATGTGCCATAGAGGAAGAGATGAGGAATAGTACATGGTACTATTGATAACTGAGAGGCGGGGTGAATTAGTTATCTTAATTAATTTAACTTTCTATTCTTGTTTAACAACTAGTAAAGTAAATAAGCATCGATGAAAGAAAAAACAAGGTCAACACACATAACACAATGATTTTGATGTGGAAAACCCTGTTAAGAGAAAAACCACGGGGTGACTAACCCAAGAATGTATTCTCTGTTAGAAGAATAGAAATACAAAATGGCACTTGCCAATTAGGGCTCACTGCCCAAGCACACTACTCACAAGAGGTTCACTACCTACAATAGTTTATACAAGGAAACTAGATAATTGAACTGATGATAAGCATCCACACATGCTGAGGTTCAGTTCCGGTTAGGCTCAAGATAATTGAACTAGATAATTATCAAGGAGATGCTTATCAAATCCATCTGGTATATATATCTGCACCAATGATTTCAACACTTTTCTAGTCGGCATCCGGAATAGTCAATATTTTCCCAAACTCTGATTTGTCGGTTGAATCCTTACTTGTCAAGTGATGTGTATCAAGGAGATGCTTATAGAAGTCATCAATCATGTCATTCAATCATGAATTATACCTCAGAAAACTTGATCATCATCAATATCTCATCCGGATTAAAGTCTGATGCTCTGCCAGTTAGTTCTTCCTCTGTCTACTCTACCAAACAGGAACCCAACACTCAAGTGCTCATGTCTCTTCACTCTTCCATCACTGGAGGCTCAATCCCTAGAATCTATTAGTCAAGGTACTCCTCTTGACTTCCTAAAATCTGGTATATTACTAAGATACTTCCTCTGAGAGATCCGGACCTGACTGTCAGACCTTGCCACATGCTCTATTCTTATTTACCAGACCACAACATTCTTCAACCTGACTTCTGGTATGGACATACCATGCCCTATGGATGGGTGGGATGAGCTTTGTTTCCATCAATGACAACATTCATGAATCCATATAGTGTCTCTTGCCAACAATCTCCCCCTTTGGCATTGATGGCAACACTTAGAGAAAAATGACTAAGTGTCACACTATACTCCCCCTTGGCTAATGCTCTGTTCTTATGTACATTTTTCGAAGCTCTCCCTTAGATGGATTCCTCATTTTTCACTGCTCCTCACTCCCTCTTTGACATCAATGGCAAAGGGTGGGGTCCACACACCAAAATTTGCAAAACTCATTCTATCGCATAAGTATATTATCTGGTTATATATACTTTAGTATATCTGCAAAAGTATTCTTCAATTGTATAACTTCTATCACCCAACTCAGTTTCATTCTATCCAAAATTGAGATGTGACCACTCAATAGGAATGCAAAAGCTTCTGCCCTCTTTAGATCTGTCAGATCACTGGTCTAGGCTATGGTTTGAGCATCATTTAATGCTTCATGCATGGCCTCTAACTTAGGGATAATTATCCCTCTAAGTTCACTCAACCTACTTATTCTATTTTTCTTCTCCGTCTCAAAATTCTTAATTTCATTCAAGACTGCAATAATCTGACATTCTTGATTTATTATGGAAGTGGTAAGAGGATCAAAATTCTGAGATAGTCTTGTTAGTTTATCCTCCTATTTTTTCAATTTCTTCTCAATCTCCACTGTTACTTTGGACCATGATAGACAAAATTTATACATTTCCCCACCATCTTTAAGAGCATTTTCTAAGCTCTTTATCCCTATATCCATATTTCTCCTATCATTGGTTATTAGTCCTTGTACTTCAGAGAATCTCTTTTCCAAAAACTCCTTCTAGACTTTATCTTCTGTTGACTTCTCTAAGGAATCAAAATGTGTGCTAACACTATTTACTAGAGATTTGAGATTACTGGATGAAGAGGCTGAGGGATCCTTCTAAAAAGATGGCATGATCTTCTCCAGAACACTAGATGTAGTTTCTATGAGCTTGCAGTCTTCCATGTGAGACTTTAGAAGTTTTTCTTTTGCCTTTGCTAAAGTAAAGGATGCTAGCTTCATGGTTTGAACTGGGAAGAGGGAGTCAAAATTGAATGGTCCTTGAAGAAGTTTCAGTTCATCAAATTCCATCATCTCCTTGGTTAAGAATTCTTTGACTGTTTCTGCTATGTCTCTTGCCAGTGACAAGGTTTTGTCCCCTTTTGCAGCCTTACCACTATCATCTGTGGTCTTTTCTGTTGGAGTTTTCTCTCCTTCTGCAGCCTTACTACTGTCATCTTTTTTTCCTTCTCCTCTGCTTCTTGACTAATCTTCTCTTCTACTCTTTCTTCTTCTTTAGATCCAGAGTCTGTAGGGGAAACCAGAGGAGAGATGTTTGCTTGTTCATGGACCTCCTCTTCTAGAGCAGAGGATTCTAAGCCCTTATCTTTCTCTTCACCTATCTCCTTTACCTCTTCTGCTACAATCTCGGTAGATTCTTCTTTGTTATCCATTCACGAGGGATCATCACCTAAATCCTCTATAATAGGAATACTGAATCTTTTATAGGCATTCCGAAGGATTTCTTCTATTTCTTTTGCCACTTTATCAGTTTCTCCAAGCATGAGATGATTCATTCTAGCCTTACTCCAGAACTCATCCTTGCAATCTTTGAAGATCATATCCATTTTTTTTGGAGTAATTGAAGGATAGAGCTAAATAGCTATCTATTCTCTAATCTCTAAGTCCTTAGCCTTGACATTTTCATTTCTCATTTCAAGTTCCTTCTCTAAACTTTTAGGAATTAGAGAAATTATTTCAATAAATGCTTTATTGTATATGTTCAAGTATGTAATTGTGGCTTCCTCCAAGATCTTTCTATCTGCATCATTATATGCATCATAGAATTATGTTACTGGTTGCAGGTTCCCATCCACAGTAACTACTTTAACTACATCATCTAAAGACAGAGTGGGCCTTTCAACAAACTCTTCTACCTCTACCTCCTTGTCTTCACCAGATACTTTCTTCTTCTTCATCATCTTCTTGATTTCTTCATCAGATTATGTCTCTTCTTCATCCTTCTAACTAATATAAGATCTTGTTGCCTTTGTCTTTGTTCTCTTTTCTCCTTTACCGGATTATTTTGCTTTCGATTTTGATGCCTTTGAGCTCTTAGTAGTGGCAGATGCAAAGCTCTTAGAGGATCTGGTTTGGGAGGGGGCTTCTACCAGAGCACTTTCTTTTTCTGCCTCTTCCTTTTCTTTTTCTGCCCTTTCCATCTTTTCTCTATTAGTATCAAGTGCCTCTTTTGAGATGCCATACCTTTTGGCAACATTCTCTACTTCTTTTCTTACTTTTCTCTTCATCTCCAGCTACCTTAGTTCCACATGGATCTTCACACTCAACTCTTCAAAGGTTCCAAACCTTTCTGCCTTAGGATCCTTGGGTTGACTAAGCATGTGTTGAACATGTAGCTCAATAATTTTCTCATCGACTTCATACCCGATTGGCATGATCCAGACTATCCTTGGTTCTACTACCTCCATTAGGCATTGATCAGTATCCACCATGAAGCATACTGTATCTTTGTATTTTTCCACTAGAGATTGGGGGATTCTTTTTCTTTTTTGCATCATATTCTAAAAGTTCTTGAAGTAACCCCATAGTGCTGTGTTTTGTGCCTTGGCATCACCAAGCTCATGCAAGTAATCTCTGATTTGAATTGCAATAGGTCTGTCATTCTACCATGCCCAACTACTAGATCTAGGCAGCTCATTCATAAAGTAGAAGAACAAACATAGTATCAGCCCACCATACTTGAAGGAGTTCTTCTTGTCCTTCTTGATCTTTTGTAGGTTTTCCATTAGTTGTCTCAAAAGGAGTTCACAAAGATCATAATCTGCATTCTTTCTCAACATTTCATAAATAGTGTAAATTTCTATTCTGGGTACTAAATTTTCCCTGCTAGAGTGATATATCTTATAACTGATGATCATGGAAGTAAACTTGATATCCAAATCAGTGATATCTTCTATTGTCATTACTCTCTTGTCAAACCTTGATCCGGTGGCCTCACTCACAGTTTGATTCTTGATGGATTTGAGAATAGGTATCCCACTGGATGAGTGCAATCCGGTAACTACCCTAATGACATCCTTGGTTATCTTGAATGGCCATGTCAACCATATACAGTTATCATGCATTCTACTTAGAACATACCGGACCCATTCATCTTCTACAAAATAGGGGAAATGAATACATTGTGCAAAATGTTTGTCCTGGATGGCCTTATACTGAGGTTTGAGATCAAATGAGTCATCTATTAATTGATTGTGATAGATATCTGTTAACTTGGATTCCCCAAATTCTTCAATATTCGCATTAATGTAAACCCTAACATCTTCTACATGCAAAATACCATGCGGAATGCTGGAAAATGCACTTGAGGGATTCACTTCCAAAGATTTGTAGGGATGCTTCTTAAATTTAGGGTGTGGCCTATTAGTAATCTTCACAACATTTGGAGTAGCCATTTTCAAGAAGATTTACAAAGAGATATTCAAGAGCAGAAAATACCTTTTACGCTTCTAGGGTTCACGAATTGAGCTGAAATGATCACTGGTTAACTTGAATTTTGTGATTGATTCCTTGAGAGAGATGAAGTAAACTTGTTTACAGAGCTATTCTTATCTTTTTCACTAATGTAAATGTTCAAATGATGAGCAAATGAACCCTTTTATCTCTGAGCAAACTTCATTGCAATAAATGCGTAACTTAAGTCATTCTAGTTGCCTTGTTCTCCTTATTCTAAGAAATATCTTTTCTAGATCACTAAGATACAATTAGAGTTATTCTTGGTGATTAATAACAATCTATCTTCCTTTACCCAATCATTTCAATTATCCACAGGTCAGGATACCCCAAATTTGAATCATACCGGATCTATCTATGAAAGTCATGTTCTTACCGGATGACTATTTAACTGGATCAATCTTGGAAGATTAATCTTTTTCAAAACTTCTTGTAGATCTTCCATATCTTTACCATGGTTTATTTATATATTTCTCTGAGATCCCTTTAATTCACAACCTTTCATGTGCCACTTTTAGGCACCTATTGACTGGCTGGGGGAAAATGTTTTTCTTTTGTTACTCCCCCTGATCCAGAGTTCATCTTATTTAGTTTCTGGAAGGAATATCAGCACCAGATTCTGGTGCGGATCCATCCCCATCATTTTGTGTACTTGTCTTTACCCATATCTTGTTCATCTCTCTTTTAATTTCATCCACATTCACTTTTCCTTTTCCTTTGTCTTAGTTTTGATTATGATGTACTGGACCTTTATTGTTCTGATTCTTACTTCTGTAAAATTTGGCAATATGACTAGATCTATTGCAATTGTTGCAGACAACATTTCTTTGCATATTTGACTGATATCCTCTTGATCTACACTAATTAGCCATATGTCCCATTCTATTGCATGCAAAGCATTTTCTATTGAATGAATTGTTTACTTGCACATTTCTACACTCATGAGATTTGTGACCATACCTTTTGCAATTGAAACACTATCTGGAGAAGGATGAATTAGTCTAGTTCATTCTTCTTCTGTACTGATTTGTTTTATGACCAAAGATATTGCAGCTGTGGCAATATCCATTGAAGGATGGATATCTTTGAGCATTTGGTTGCCTTACCAGAGGTCTTCTAGGTCTGTTCCTTGGATTTCCTCATCCAGAGTTCTTCTGACCATATCCAGAGCTTTCACCTTTCTCATAGCCCAAGCCTTGTTTGTCATCTACCCTCTTCTAGCTTTGAAGAAGAACTTCAAGTTGAGCAGAGCTTATCTTGAATTTCTCTTTGTATTCATTTTCTATTTGAAGATCCCTTTTAAGAGTGTCAATATGATTCTCAAGTTGATCTTCATTATCTCTTGCTTCTTCAAGGTCAGATTCTAGATGTCTGATTATTCTATACATTTTATGGTAGTCTTCTGATTTCTCCTTGAGAGATTGTCTTAGATCATCTTCATTTTTTCTTTTCTCTTCAATTTCTTGGGTGAATTTCATAACTCCTAATTCCATTTCATGTCTTAGCATAATGACCTCTTTTGACAGCTTTTCACATAGCTTGGTCTTCTCCTTCAGGTCTTCATTTGTATCATTGGCTTCACCTTGACTTGCCAATTGCTGAAGTAGATCCTTTCTCTTTTTCATAGAGATGCTCAGTTTCCCTTTTAGTTCATTTATGAAATCATCATCCTGTTTGAGTCTTTCCTTCAATTCATTAACTTTAGAGTTAGATTGCTCAAGATCATCTAGGGCAGACTAGAGTTGTTCCCTCATACCATACACATCCATTTGAATTCCTAGATCTTCCTCAAGTTGTTAGGCTCTGTTTGGAGGAACTTAGCTATGATACCAATTGTTGATAACTGAGAGGGGGGTGAATTAGTTATCTTAATTAATTTAACTTTCTGTTCTTGTTTAACAACTAGTAAAGTAAATAAGCATCCATGAAAGCAAAAATAAGGTCAACACACATAACACAATGATTTTGATGTGGAAAACCATGTTAAGGGAAAAAACATGGGGTGACTAACCCAAGAATGTATTCTCTATTAGAAGAATAGAAATACAAAATGGCACTTGCTTATTAGGGCTCACTACCCGAGTACACTGCTCACAAGAGGGTCACTACCTACAATAGTTTATACAAGGAAACTAGATACTTGAACTGATGAGAAGCATCCACACATGCTGAGGTTCAGTTCTGATTAGGCTCAATACACTGATCTACTGCACTTCATTCTTCCTCTTCTTTGGTGTTGTTGTCTTGTCACATACTGGACCTGTATTACCATTGTTACTCCGCTCTTCTACTTTTCTTCGCACTACACAACTCACAACATGCATCTTCATATCCAAATCCATCTGGTATATATATCCGCACCAATGATTTCAACACTTTTCTAGTCGGCATCCGGAATAGTCAATATTTTCCCAAACTCTGATCTGTCGGTTGAATCCTTACTTGTCAAGTGATGTGTATCAAGGAGATGCTTATAGAAGTCATCAATCATGTCATTCAATCATGAATTATACCTCAGAAAACTTGATCATCATCAATATCTCATCCGGATTAAAGTCTGATGCTCTGCCAGTTAGTTCTTCCTCTGTCTACTCTGCCAAACAGGAACCCAACACTCAAGTGCTCATGTCCCTTCACTCTTCCATCACTGGAGGCTCAATCCCTAGAATCTATTAGTCAAGGTACTCCTCTTGACTTCCTAAAATCCGCACTTTACTAAGATACTTCCTCTGAGAGATCCGGACCTGACTGTCAGACCTTGCCACATGCTCTATTCTTATTTACCAGACCACAACATTCTTCAACCTGACTTCTGGTATAGACATACCATGCCCTATGGATGGGTGGGATGAGCTTTGTTTCCATTAATGACAACATTCATGAATCCATATAGTGTCTCTTGCCAACAGGTACCCTTGCATTGGTTGAATAGCTTGATTAGGAACTTCTTCTTCTTCTTTCACTTCTTCTTCTTCATCGTCGTCTTCTTCTTCTTCTTCTTCTTCTTCTTCTTTTAGTTCTTCTTTTGCTTCTACTTCTTCTTCTTCTTCTTCTTCTTCTTCTTGTTCTTATTCTTCTTCTGGTTCTTGGTTGCTTGAGACCTCCTTTCTTGGTTCCTGCATAAAGTCACTTAACATGCTTCATATGTCTGATATATTTCCTCTTAGGCCACACATCTCCAACTTGATTAAGGAAACGTCTTCCTTGACCTTACTTACTTCCTCATTGGGATTAATATCCTCTATTGTTTCCCCATCCCTATAAGGGGATTTCCCCAGTGTGACAACATTCTTTTTGCCTCTTGTTGCAAGCCTCGTCATGATGGAAACCAATATTTTTGAAATAAATCACACAAATACCACAGCCAAGATACCACACCAATATTTTTGAAATTTTTACTATAACTTACTACAACCAAGATACCACTTACCCAAAAAAAACTCCAAAAAATAAGCAAATTTGCAGCCTTGAGAGTGAATTTGTTGGAAACCCTAATTTTGCAATAACTTGCTTATTTTTACTTCAATTTCTCCACAATTTTTACTATAGTCTCCTCTATTATGTATTCAAAAACCCAATACAAATTATGCTCCAATTCAATAGGATGTGTGAGATATGTAGATCGTAAATAAATTGTGTAGAAATCATAAATCTGTAATAATTCGCTCAAATCAGCTCCAATTCCTCTGAAATATGGACTGTAACTTCTTTAATATGGTCTTCAAAAACCCTTTAAAAATATTTTAAAAAGTTCACTAAAATATGAAAGTTATGCTCTTCCCAAAATTGCCTCCAATATTGAGAAAAAACCTTGCCTCTACGGTGCCAAGATCATGCTCTGATACCACATGTAATGAAATAAATTGCACAATATCTAAATATAATAGTAAATATGCTGCAAATACTTGATAATAATATGCCACTTTGAGGGGGCAACCTCCTAATCCACTTCAAGGGGGATACCTCCAACAGTCTTCAATGAGAACACAATACACAATATATGATGATCCAATAAGACTCACTATCCCTATATATACCTATTTATGCCTAGAGTATCACCCAGGCCAACCTAGGTAGCCCTATAGAAGCCTTAGGCCAACCTAAACAACTAAATACTAATATACTAATGATAATATGACTTAATTAAGAGTTAAGATAGCCACAAGCCGATTATTCATAACCATATACGCTATGGAAGTAAGGGCATAACAAAAAGTCAGTTTTCCCTTGTGTGTTTTCTTCCTACCTTAACGTGCTTGATATTGATAACTCATATCAACCACCTTAAGGTGGGGGCATATAAGGTAAGCTGTCTATTATAGATGTTAGCAATGTGTTTGACCTCAAATGCAAAGACTTGCACCCCAGAGTAGTGCATCATGCATCCTAAGTTTGTTTGCAATGCATCAATCAATCATGTAAGCCCTCTATGGAGACAAGATATCATGCATATCCTTTTTCTTAAGCCCTCTGCAGAGGCAGGGATGGTGTATTTTTCAGAGTAGATTGCATCATCCTGTCATTTTCAAAAGTCCTTTGCGGAGGCGGGGAGTGGTTCTATGACTAACTCAACCCTTAAGCGTGTCTTCAGCGACTGTTGTGGCGAAGCCTAATCGTTAGTTTGTGCCTATAATGTGCCTGAGATGGTGTTGGACCTAGAAATAGGTAGACTCCATCTCTTATTTTCTATGTTTTCTCCATTTCTTCAGGTGTGTGTGTTTTCGTGTGCTTGTTTTGTATGGCGTGTTTATTGCCCCATATGCAGAGACTAGTGCCTTTGAGTGGTGCTTCATGCATTTTGGGAGGTTTTGCGTGTATTACATGTGTGTTGCCCCATATATACTATGACATGTGCCTTAAGGTAGTGCATCTGGTATTATGGGAGGTTTGTTTACTTTCTAGTACCTGCATTTGCATTTCATATATATGAGAAAAAGAAAAAAAATATATCATTTCTATCTTCCATGCATTAATGTGTCTTCTATGCATTACCTGTCTACTCCATGTTCTACGTGACTGTAACTATCTTCTCCATGTTTTGCATGCCTATTTCTATCTTTTATGCGATTGGTGTGTCTTCTCTGTGCTTGGTGTGTTTATTGTGTTTCTGACCTTACTTTAATGCATGTATGGGCCTCACGTTCATACATACATTAAAATGGGGGCTAAATGTAATGTCATAAAATGTTCCCTTGGGGGCTTTTCCCTCATAAGGTTTAGCTCCTAGGTCTTTAGAGTGCATTTAGGACATTTTGGTTCATATTTTAGCATCCCGATGGAATGAGACCTAGGTTCCATGACGAATAGGACCTAGGTGGACCTTTTGAGCTATACCCTGCCCAAAATAGGGGGGAAGGACTTGGGTGCCCGAGCCCTAGTCCTACCCTATTTAGGGGTAGCCCTAATTTTTAGGTGTCAGTTTATGACCATTAGGAGGTTATTTTGCTGACGTAGTAAAGTTTGATTTTTAATATCTTGGCGGGAATGCTTGTAGGTGCATATATAAGAATGTGTAGGCATTCATTTGCAAACTAGATTGCAATTAGATATCAAGTGTGATGTTCAAGTGTTCTCAAGGTGATTCAAGGCTTCTATTGTGTTGCAAGAGCAGACTTGTGTGTTTTGTGTGTTGATATTTACATATTTGTGCATCAATCTTCTCATGGCATGAAGAGCATCTTCCTCCATGAGAGCTTCACTACAAGGTGATATATGATTGTGTTTTTATCATTGATTCCTTTAGTTTTTGGCCTCTACCTCACAAGGGCACACCCTCTTTATCTGACAATAGTGTTCAGAGACTTAAGTGTCCTCCAAGGTTTGACAAAGGCAAACCTCTAAACACCACAACCCCCAAACCAAGTCTTGTGATTGCAGGTTACAGGTGTCACATATGGAAAAAGTGGGGTTGCAGGAAGGATCGGTAAACATTAGGGATTTAGGATCTGAAGAGAAGTCAGACATAGGAGCACTTCCAAGACTAGGGCACTCATAGCAGTGTCCTCTATAGATAGATCTCAGGAAACAAAAATTACAAGGCTGATCAGTGTCGAGAGGAGGTCCAGATTCCTTGAAAAAGTAGGTATCTTGGGCTTGGGTGCCCACACCTTAGTTCCAGACTGTTTCACCTTGGAACCCCAAAAACAAGTATTCTGTGATTTACTATTTTACTTCTGTCTACAAGAGCTTTTTCCATCTTTCATAAATTTGTTGTCCTATTTGCATAATTAGGGTTTTAATTGTTAATTAGACATAAGAGAAGGAAAAATTGATAATTAATCCCCTAATCCAAGTTTCCTTTAATTTGCAAGTGACTTAGGGTATGATAGTGCTCACCTCTAGATCCTAGATCCTTCAATGTTTAGTGGAAAGGAGGGTTTTAACATCTAAACAACAAAGATTAACAAAATCCAATTTTACCTTAAATAGTTGTAAAGGGATTTGCACAGAAAAAAGATATTGAATTTGATGAGATATTTTCTCTGGTTATCAAGATGACTTCTATTCGTACTGTTTTGAGTATTGTGGTTGCTGAAGATTTGCATTTGGAACAACTAGATGTGAAAACTGCCTTTCTCGATGGTGATTTGAGGAGGAGATCTATATGGAACAACCACAAGGATTTGAGGTCAAAGGTAAGGAGAAACTGATGTGCAGATTGAAGAAGAGTTTGTACGGCTTGAAACAAGCACCTCGACAATGATATTTAAAATTTGATAGTTTTATGGCTGAGCAAGGCTATAGCCAGTGTAATTCTGACCATTGTGTTTGTTTTAAGAGGATGGATAATGACAACTACATTATTTTATGTTTATATGTTGATGACATGCTTGTAGCAAGGTCTAACATGGATCACATAAGAGAGTTATAACAAAAGTTAGCACAATAATTTTGTATGAATGATTTGGAGGCAGCAAAACAAATCCTTGGTATGAAAATTTGCAGAGATAGGCAAAACAGAAAATTGACTCTATCTCAACCTGATTATGTTGAAAAGGTGTTGCAGAGATTCCATATGGAGAATGAAAAAGGTGTCAGTACACCTTTGCCTAGTCATTTGAAATTGACTAATGAGATGTGTCCTAAGACATAAGACGAGGAAGAAAAAATGTCCAAGGTACCGTATGCTTTAGCTATAGGAAGTTTAATGTATGCCATGCTATGTACGAGACTTGATATTGCACATGTTGTAGGAGTCGTAAGTAGGTATATGACTAATCTCGTATTGGAGCATTGGGATGTAGTAAAATAAATTATTAGATATTTGAGAGGTACATCCAGTAAACATTTATGTTTTGGGGGCTCTAATACTGATTTAGTAGGTTATGTAGATTTAGATTTGGTAGGAGATATTGATACCAGGTGGAGTGCTATAGGTTATGTCTTTACTGTAGGTGGGACATCAGTGAGTTGGATCTCTAGGTTGCAAAAGGTGGTTGCTTTAACCACCATAGAGGTAGAGTATGTAGTTGCAACAGAGGCAAGCAAGGAGATGATATGGCTACAATCTTTCATGGAAGAATTGGGCAAACAATAGACTAACAATTCTTTTTATATAGACAGTTAGAGTGCCATACATCTTGCAAAGAATTTTGCCTTGCATTCAAAGACCAAACACATACAGCTCATGTATCACTTCATCCAATCAGTGTTGGATGATGGACAGTTACGACTAGAAAAGATCCATATAGATGAAAATCTAGTGGATATGTTTACAAAGGCAATGAAAATGGAGAAGTTGAGATCCTCTTTAACTTCAGTTGGTCTTCAAGACTGAAAATAGATAAATCAGAACAGTAGAGTCTAGGGTGCTTAATTCCAGTGGGAGCTACAGGGTCAATGGTTTTATGATCAGTCTCCAAGTGGGAGATGATATGGTGTGGAGTCTAATTAGTCTCCAAGTGAGAGATTGTTGTTATATGGATCCTAATTAGACTTAGAGGTTAAATTTACCCCAATTTTATCAGTACAGTTTCCCCCCAAATCATTTAACAGGGTTAAGGGGTAGCGCCCCTTGCTGGGGTTTGGTGGCAGCACCCCCAAGATGAGGTCAAGGGGTAGCACCCCTTGCGGGGTCCATGGGGTAGCACCTCTGTCACGCTCCCTATCATGATACAGGGTGAGGTCAAGGGGCATCGCCCTCGTGGGGGCTCGGGGGCAGCACCCTCGAAACCTCCAATGATTTTTTATTATTTTATTAAGGCGTCAGGAGTTATTTTTCTATTGGCTGACATAAAAAAAACCCTATTTTTGTAACCAACATAAGGCTTGATAAAAGAGGCTAAGGGTTAGGGTTTCTTTTGAAGTATTGTAGCATTTTGTAGCAGTATTGAGTTGCAAGGATTTCTAGTTGTAATCAGTTTGATTTACTAGATAATAATATTGGACTCTCTATTGGTGGATGTAGCCCAGGTTTGGGTGAACCATGTTAAAACTTGTCTCTCACTATTATTATTTCTGTGTATTGTCATTCCTCTATTTAATCTTTGTTTACATTTAATTGATATCTTTTTGTCGGCTAACCCTATCAATAAAGAGGAAAGAGCTTTGAAGTCTAGGTTTTTCCCTTTTAGAGTTTTCCCAAGATACATCTGGTGTCATCTGTTTATGAATGTCTCTTTAATTTTTGTTGTTAGTATATACTTTTGTTGCATCTCTGATTGATCATGTTATTAATAGTTTAAGGCTACAAGGTTGGACAGTCCCTCATCGGACCTTCCTACCTTGACTACATCAAGTGGTATTAGAGTTAGTTTCAAATTTGCTAGGATGATTATGAATCTGTAAGGAAGATGAAGGTGTTGAAAGAAGTACGAAACCCTAGAAGTAACAAGTATCATCACTGAAGAAGATAAAGACAAGGAAGATTCAGGTAAGATTTTCAAATTAAGTTATCTAATTTGTTTCAATGGGGAAGATTGGAAAGAGAATGAAGAAAGAAAATGAAAACCTAATATGTGAAAAGAATATTATAGAAGAAGAATTGTGCGAAATCAAGAGCTATAATTTAGAGTTTATGGAAAGGATAAAAGAACTAGGAGAAGACAAATATGATGCTCTTGAATAAGAATTAATAAATGTAAAAAAGAGGAATGAAGATTTAGAGGTAGAGCTAAAGTTGTTTGAGGATGTTGAAATAAGATTTGAAGAATTGGAAGAATGATTCATATTGTCTAGGTAGGTAGAAAAGAGGAATAAAGATCTGTTGTTTGGTTACACAACGTGGCCCATTTTGCCTTAGCAAAATAGGGACCCAATTTTTGACAACTTTTCCCCTACTTTTCTTGCTTTGGGCAGTATAGTAAAAGTTAAGTATCTGATGCAGTGATAGGATATCACCCTTGTGTATGCATGGACCTCATAGGAGGAAGGTTTATTGCTAAATTTAGATTCTACTGTCTTGAAACCCACCAAGTGAAAGAGTACAAAATTCTAAACACCTTTGCCTTTTGAATCACCTTGAAATTCCTTAAGGATAGAAAGTTATGTTTAGTCAAAGTTTGGTCAAACCAGTCACTTAGAGGGATCATCACATTTACAAACATCCCTGATGTTCCTTAATATCTTGGACATATGTTTTAACACAAGAAAGCCTGATATCTACATATTAGTTAATATGCAGTCATCAAATTCAAATGCAGGAGACATCTACCCATCAAAAACCTGCACACATTCCCGGAGGGTGATATTTCTTAATATCCCTGATATTCCCTAATGTGAGGGATTGCCTCAGATATAACATAAATACTCAATATCAGTATAATCCTTAATATCTGTCATGCTATCTAAGATCCCTGATCTTCTTTAATATTACAATGACATCATCCTAACCTGATAGAAAGAAGGCCCGATATGATGATGACGCCATTGTATTCCTGACATCAAATGAGGGTCATCTACTTCCCAATATCTCAGATATTTGTTAATATCCCAATCCAATGTAAAATGAAGGAAAACCTTAATGTGCCACACATTATCTAATATCCCTGATCTTTGTTAATGGGATGATGACATCACTTATGCTCCAGTTTGAAATATTAATGAAGGATGTTGATGTCATCCTGATCTTTGAATATGGGGAATGTTTTGTATACTTAAGAACCCTGATATTTCTTCATATCCCCCATATCCACTTTTAAGACATATAACACGTAGATCTTTATGAACCAATAGGTTTCTACCACGTGGCACATTGAATCAATCATGTCACCACCCTAAGTGGTCAAGATCGTTAAATAAGGTAAAATGATCTGACATTGGTCATGGGTCAATGGTTGGTCATCATCTTCTAGGGGTCATATTCCTAATATACCTGATATTTGTGAATGTGCCTCCCCACATTAAATTCCATTCCAATGGTGGGTGAGCCTTCAAAATTTCAAATAATCATGCGCCACCTGTTAACATCTCCCATGCTTAGGTGCTGATTAACAAATATCAACAATTAAGCATTAATCAGGCCCTAATTCGCTAGTGTTTGTTGATTAAAACAAGGATTTGAGTTTATTTTTAAATTTATCACGTATTCAAGCAAAATTTACAGAGCTATAGTGCGATTAAGGTGATATTACCACAATTCGTGAAAGCAATGGAACAGGGTGTGGATTTGAATGGCAAATGGAAGAGGGTAACTGTAAGGTGAATGTGTCTAGATGGATATCAATTGAATAGTAAAAGGTAGCAAATATCAGGTATTCAATGACAAAATCCTCTCTTGTTGTTTATGGTAAATGAATAGGTAAAAATTGTTTTACCATAGTAGATCAATATGATGATGTATGAAATGTGTTGAATGAGAATCAAAACACCATGGTATTCGTATAATCATTAATTTGCATGATCACATGATATGTTAGGGTAAGAAATGCATTTGTTTTATCACAGGATTCAATGGGAGTCCAGAAAAATAGGTCAGATGCAGAATTCCTAAGACATATGTGTATACAACCTAAGGGAATAACATTCAAATAAGGATAGATAAATGATACTTATCTAGGGAACATTGATATAGATGCATGGATGACATTGTCAGTAAAGGGGAGTGGACAACCCCTGCTCATCAATGTTTATAACTAAGGCATGTGACATGTAGGAGGATTCCCTTATGAAATGGAGGCCACAGAGTTGTTAGTAGAATGTGCTCAGAATTACAATACTAGCACCAAAAAAGTAGAGAAACTTGGTCGGGTATATGCAGAATTCTCAGTTGAAGGCATTACTATAGCTTTTAATTTACCCAAAGGACCTCAAGTGCATGGAATAAACTTGGAAAGTTAGAAAAGAAATACAATAATACCATAAAAGAGTGCAGAAAAATCATGTACTCATGGAGAGCTAATGAAAACACATATAAGGCTTCTGCAAAGCTACTTGTGCATTTGTATAAGTTTAATTTTGCCCTTGAATATCAATACATGATGGTGATGCTTAGATACATGATAGGGAAACCAAATGTTGGATACTTCAAAAATTAGATGTATGGTCTCATAAGAATGATAGAAGATACTAATGAAAATTCCCAGTGGGCCAAGATCATAAGTGACAATCTGGAAAAGGGAATGGTGAAACTAGGAGGAAAGACCAATATGTTCCATATGACGTCTTATGTTTTTTATGCATGTGCATTCATAGAGACATTCAATGGTCTGTAAATAGTAGGTAGGGTTGCACGTAACCCTGGAGATGTAAACATATTGGTGCAAGAGTACCAAGGAGACCAAAGGACTTATTTCTTGTTTTTGTTGTTCATTTTGTTTTGTTGATTCCATAAGGTCCTGAAGACCATTTTCTCATGTTGTAATAAGGATCATGATGCCATGTTGTAATAGGCACTCATGCAATCACATTGTAATAGGAGGCAGTCTTAAAGTCATAAGGGACAATCATACAAAAACTTCATGTTGTAATCCTTGTTAAGGCATATAGTGCTAAGGCATATAGAAGTCTAGATGTTTGTCAAAGGCTGAATTACATTGCCAAGTGTTTGAAGGCATTGTTAAACCTAAACAAATCATTGTAGTCCTAAACAAGGCAATTGTAACAATGGTAAGTAGTTGCAGTTTTAAAATAGACAGGGCAGTTCGATGGTGGAAGAATAGTTATGAACCCTCCATCGAACCAAAATACCTCTCAATAAATTGTATATGTTTGCTAAGACCTTGGACAAGAAGAAGGAGTCCTAGGGAAGTCATTTGAAGGAGAAGACAGTAATAAAAACTTAGATTTTCTACATTTTCTGTGTAATTCCGCTGCTATAGGTCGTACCCTATTTATGTACAGATATATTGTTGAAGATTATGATGGTGGCATGAATGTAGAGTGAGTTAACTTTCATTTTCATCTAATTTGGTGTCTTGAAACAATTCTAGAGTAGAATTAAACTCATTTTTCTGAAAACAGTCTAAGAAACCCTCATCTAGGGTTTTGGTAGGAATTATGCATTTTCCTTCCATTCCACTGATTTGATCCATTGTTGATTAGTGGGATGGGTTTTTATAGGATTGTTTTAGTAGGTTACAACAAGTTTTTTGTAGAAGATCTAAAAAGGAGGAGTCTTCATTGAGAGTACCTAATATCCTCATGTGTTAGGTGATGTCTAGAGGTATAGTAAAGAACAAAAGAGGACCAATCAGTTTCAGTCCATGTTGGGACCCCAAAACCCACAAAATCCATAGTTGTTTCATGTATTCTAAGTGTTCAAATCATTGGTTGGGTTAGGTGCATGAATTTTAGAGGGGTCTCTTTGTATTTTTGGCCTAATTAGGGCTCTAGGTCACTAGGGTGAGCTATAGGTTGGACTATACCATCTAAAACAACCTATACCCATTATTGGATATGTTATAGGGAGTCCAAATGGGTATCTCCTAATTGTCTTAGATCTGGGTTTGAAGGTCTGCATCAGAAGTTATTGATGATTGTTCTCTTTTCTAGGGCTACAAGGAATATCTTGGGTTTGTGAAGGAAGTACTAGTTCTGAGTTTGATCTACCTTTGCCAATGATTGTAATGGGTCCCATAGCATGTCTAATCAACCTTTTCATGATGGTTTTAGAACTACTAAACTTTGTTCCCAGTTTTACAAATTGATCTTTGAATTTGGGTTTTTGGGTGTAGTGAAAACCTTGTCAAATTGTTCTATCCTCCCTCTATCCTAGTGTCTCTATATCATAGTGGTATCAGAGCCATAAAACATTCTATTGTTGGTTGTGTAAGACCTAGTATATGTTAGTAGAGGAGAGTGAAGGAGAGGCTAGCAATATGCCTCCAAAGGGGATGACCACTGAAGTGGTTAAGAAGTTCAAGGAGATGGAAGAAAAGATCAAAAGTGGAGTCAAGGAAGCACTCCAAGCAGAGTTGAAGGCATTGAGGATAGGGCAGAGGATAGATGAAGGTTCTAATGAAGAAGAAGAAAAAGAGGAGGAAGAAGAAGATCAAGAAGAGGTAGAGGTACCTGCAAATCAAAAACATTTCCTTGAAGCCATTAAGGCAATTGGCAAGGATTCTTTGGAGGCTCGGATGGAGATTCCCATATTTAGTGGCAAGATGAATGTTAATGAAGTCATGGAGTGGATTGAGGCCCTAAACAGCTACTTTGAATACAAAGAAGTTTCTAAAAATAAGATGGTGAAGTTTACAAAAACTAAACTCAAAGGTCCTGCCCTTACATGGTGGAATTATGCCCAAGGTGAGAGGGTAAAAAATGGGAAGAGCATGATCTCTTCATGGAGCAGAATGTTGGAGAGGATCAAGTCCCAATTCCTTCTATCAGACTATGAGGTGTAGATCTACAAGAAGATGCAAAATCTCAAGCAAAGAGATTTGGATGTGTCCACTTACACTGAGGAGTTTCACAAGTTCTCTCTTCATTGTGGGTACATGGAGGATGAAAAAGGTAAAGTGGCAACGTACCTAAATGGTTTGAGGTTTAATATCTAAGATGAAATCAATTTATTAACCCATGAAACCATGGATAAATGCATTCAAGTGGCATTAAGGGCTTAAGAGAAGTTGAAGAGGAAAGGTGAACAGAAAAATAGAGGAAGAGGTGGCAGAAATTTCAGAGGTAGGGGTAGTTTTGGAGGTAGAAATTAGTCCCAAAGAAGTCAAGGGGAATCTAGTTCCCAAGAGCAAAGTGGAGAATCAGGTTCTAGAGGAGACTTTAGAGGAAGGAGGCCCAATGGAAGGGGTAGACTTGGTGGACTAGGGAGAGGTCCTAATGTCTTCACAAGAAGGTGCTACAATTTCAACCAAGTGGGACATCCAGCCTTCAAATGTCTTGAAAGCAAGCCTCAAGCTCTCATGGAGGAGAGAGAAGGAACCAATTGATCCAAGAGGAAGATTACCAAAGTGTTAACTCACCAATTGGAAGTGCAGCCCCAGTCCATGAAGGAGAAAATTTGAGGATGAAAAGAACCATGTTGAAGGTGCCTCAAACACAAGAACCCCCTCAAAGGAAGACATTGTTCAGGACAACATGCAAGGCCTATGGTAAGATTTGCAAGGTAATTGTTGATTCAGGCTCAACTGAAAATTTGGTTTCCATTGAAATGGTAGACAAGTCAAAATTGAAAAGACTTCCTCATGTTAGTTCTTATAAAGTATCATGGTTGAATAAAGGGCAACAAGTTTTGGTAGATGAACAATCATGGGTAGAATTTGAGATAGGAGAATATAAGGACAAGATTTTGTGTGATATAATTCCCATGGATGCTTGTCATTTTTTGTTAGGACACCCATGGTAATATGATGTTCAATCCCAACATGATGGTAAAACAAATTCTTTCATTATAACCAAGAATTGTAGGAAGTATAGAATGGATCCATTGCTTGATGAGAATGTAGAGAAGAGTGTTGGGTCAAGTGTCATGATTGTGAGTGGTAAAGAGTTTCTAGACACCCTTAAGGAGGAAGGAACCCAAGGGTATGCTCTAATTTTGAAGCCTAAAAGCAGTCCTAGTTTACATGATCCTAGTAAGGAAGAGGTTCCTAAGGAGGTGCATCAATTATTAGAGAGGTATAAGGGGATTATTGTAGAAGAAATGCCTACTGAGTTGCCACCTATTAGGGACATAAGCCATCAAATTGACTTCATACCAGGATCTACTTTGCCAAACAAGGCAGCCTACAAGATGACACCTCAAAATGAAGAGATTGCCAAGCGAGTGCAAGAATTGTTGGATAAGGGATTGGTAAGAAAAAGCCTTAGCCCATGTGATGTCCCAACAGTCCTAGCCCATAAAAGGGATGGTAAATGGAGGTTGTGTATGGATTCTAGAGCCATTAACAAGATTACCATTAGATATAGGTTCCCTATGCCAAGGATTGAGGACCTAATGGACTGTTTGGGAGGGGCTAGATACTTTTCTAAGATTGATCTTAAGAGTGGGTATCATAAAATTAGGATAAAGCAAGAGGATCAATGGAAGACAACATTCAAAACAAATGAGGGTCTTTATGAGTGGTTGGTGATGCCATTTGGTCTATCTAATGCCCCAAGTAGTTTTATGAGTCTCATGAATGAAGTGTTGAAGGATTTCATTGGCAAATTTGTTGTGGTATACTTGGATGACATTCTTGCTTTCAGTAGGACTAAGGAAGAGCATTTGCAACATTTGGATCAGGTTTTGAAGAAGCTACATGATGAACAATTGATGATCAACATCGAAAAGAGTGTCTTCATGAAGGAAGAACTCACCTATCTTGGTTTTGTCATTTCCCAAGGTAGTTTGAAGATGGACCCAGCAAAGGTAGAGGCCATTTTGTCATGGCCAACTCCAAAAATAGCAGGTGATGTGAAAAGTTTTCATGGTTTGGCAACATTTTATAGGAAATTCATAAGGGGTTTTAGTCATATTTGTGCACCAATTTTGGATACCATCAAAGGGGGGAAGAAATGTAAGTTTTTTTGGACAAAGGTAGCTGATGACTCTTTTGAAATTCTGAAACAAAAGGTAGCACAACAACCCATTCTTGTTTTTCCCAACTTTAACAAGTTGTTTGTGGTGGAATGTGATGTTAGTAACCTTGCTATAGGGGCTATCCTAAGTCAAGAAGGTAGGCCTATAGCTTTCTTTAGTGAAAAATTGAATGATGCTAAGAGAAAGTACTCTACTTATGACTTGGAGGCACTATCTTTTGCCTAAAGAGTTTATTGTTTATACTGAAAACCATGCACTTAGTTTTATGAATTCATAGGAGAAACTCAACCATAGGCACATGAAATGGGTTGAACAACTCCAAGCATATACTTTTTCAATCAAACACAAGAAGGGGCAGGCCAACAAAGTGGCAGATGCATTGAGTAGAAGGGTGTGTATGATTCAAGAAATTTAGTTGCAAAGTGTAGGGGTTGATCCTCTCAAACATATGTATCAGGATGATGAAGATTTCAAGGAGGTATATGAAGTTTGTTCACAATTTTCAGACTCTTATCATTCTGATTTTTCTAAGTTTTTGTTGCAGCAGGGGTTGTTGTTCAAAGGTAGCCAACTATGTGTTCCTCAGTGTTCTATGAGGGAGAACATCATAAAGGAAAAACATTGAGGTGGACTAGGAGGTCACTTTGGGATGGATAAAACATTGGATCAGGTGAACAGGTTTTATTTATGGCCTAACATGCAATTGGATATTAGAAAATTTGTTGAATATTGTAGTATTTGTCAAAGGGCAAAGGGTACTTCATCTAATACTGGTCTATATCAACCACTTCCTATTCCTAATAGGCCATGGGAAAGTATTAGCATGGATTTTGTCTTGGGTCTTCCTAGGACTCAAAGAGGCTTTGATAGCATATTTGTTGTGGTGGATAGATTCAGTAAGATGGCTCATTTCTTGCCATATAAATGCACTAATGATGATTCACACATTTCTGGTTTGTTCTTCAAAGAAATTGCTAGAATCCATGGTTTGCCCCTTAACATTGTGACTAACAGGGATCCAAAGTTTGTAGACCACTTTTGGCACACTTTGTGGAAGAAGTTGGGCACTCAGTTGTCATTTACTTCAACCTATCATCCTCAGACTAATGACCAAACTAAGGTGGTGAATAGGTCCTTGGGAAATCTTCTCAGGTGTCTTACCAAATAGCATGGAGAGGCATGGGATATGATCATCCCTTAAGCTGAGTTTACTTACAATGATTCCACCAATAGAAACATAGGAAGGAGTCCATTTGATATTGTTTATGGTGTTCACCCAAGAGGTATTCTTGAATTGAGAGATCTCTGTAGATTGGAGAGGAAAAGTGCTCAAGGTGAGGACTTTGTATTGGCCATGAAGGACATCCATGATAATGTAAGAGAAACTCTTCAAGGAAACAATGAGAATTACAAGGACAAAGCCAATGAGAGAAGGAGAAATGTTCAATACAAGGTTGGGGATTTGGTCATGGTACATTTGAAGAAGGAGAGACTTCTAAAGGGATAGCCAACCAAACTCCTCATGAAGAAGATAGTACCATGCTAAATTGTGCACAAGTTTGGGACCAATGCCTATGAGATTGAACTTCCTTAAGGCTTGGCCATATCTCCTATCTTTAATGTTTCAGACTTATTTCCTCTCAAAGGTGATCATAATGCAGATTCAGAGGTAGATATGACAGCATCAGGAGATGAAGAATGGGTTAAGGGTCTTCCACCCACTCAACCATTGAAGCTGGAATGTATCTTGGACACTAAGGTCTTGAAGAAGACTAGAAAGAAGACATACAAATAGTTACTTGTCAAGTGGAGTGGCTTACCCATTGAATATGCCACTTGGATGAGTGAAGAAGACATCTTGAAGCATGGTGTCACAGTTGCTGATCTACTTCCTCCAGAGACTTGAGTTCTCTTTCCACCCGGGGAGTATGGTGCAAGAACACCAAGGAGACCAAAGGACTTATATCTTGTTTTTGTTGTTCATGTTGTTTTGTTGATTCCATAAGGTCCTAAAGACCATTTTCTCATGTTGTAATAAGGATCATGATGTCATGTTGTAATAGGCACTCATGCAATCACATTATAATAGAAGGTAGTCTTAAAGTCATAAGGGATAGTCATACAAATTTCATGTTGTAATCCTTGTTAAGGCATATAGTGCTAAGGCATATAGAAGTCTAGATGTTTTTCAAAGGTTGAATTACATTGCCAAGTGTTTGAAGGTATTGTTAAACCTAAACAAATCATTGTAGTCCTCAATAGGGTAGTTGCAACTATGGTAAGTAGTTGCAATTTTAAAACTGACAGGGCAGTTTGATGGTGGAAGAATAGTTATGTACCCTCCATCAAACCAAACCACCTCTCCATCAATTGTATATATTTGCTAAGACCTTGGATAGGAAGAAGGAGTCTTGGGAAGTCATTTGAAGGAGAAGACAGTAATAAAAACTTAGATTTTCTGCATTTTCTGTGTAATTCCGCTGCTACAGGCCGTACCCTATTTCTGTATGGATAGGTTGTGGAAGATTATGATGGTGGCATCAATGTAGAGTGAGTTGAATTTCATTTGCATCTAATTTGGTGTCTTGAAACAATTCTAGAGTAGAATTAAACTCATTTTTTCTGAAAACAGTCTAAGAAACCCTAATCTAGGGTTTTGGTAGGAATTATGCATTTTCCTTCCATTCCACTAATTTGATCCATTCTTGATTAGTGGGATGGGTTGTTATAGGATTGTTTTATTAGGTTACAACAAGTTTTTTGTAGAAGATCTGAGAAGGAGGAGTCTTCATTGAGAATACCTAACATCCTCATGTGTTAGGTGATGTCTAGAGGTATAGTAAAGAGCAAAAGAGGACCAATCAGTTGTAGTCCATGTTGAGACCCCTAAACACACAAAATCCATAGTTTTTACATGTATTCTAAGTGCTCAAATCATTGGTTGGGTTCTGTACATGAATTTTAGAAGGGTCTCTTTGTATTTTTGGCCTAATTGGGGCTCTAGGTCACTAGGGTGAGCTATAGGTTGGACTATACCATCCAAAACAACCTATACCCATTATTGGATATGTGATAGGGAGTCCAAATGGGTATCTTCTAATTGTCTCAGATCTAGGTTTGAAGGTTTGCATCAGAAGTTATTGATGACTATTCTCTTTTCTAGGGCTACAAGGAATATCTTGGGTTTGTGAAGGAAGTACTAGTTTTGAGTTTGATCTGCCTTTTCCAATGATTGTAATCAGTCCCATAGCATGTCTAATCATCCTTTTCATGATGGTTTTATAAATACTAACTTCTATTCCCACTTTTACAAATTGATCTTTGAATTTGGGTTTTTGGGTGTAGTGAAAACCTTGTCAAATTGTTCTATCCTCCCTCTATCCTAGTGTCTCTACATCACATATGGGATTACTACCCACAATTAAAATAGAGAGAGTCTCTTCAACATTACCATAGGGTGAATGATTCATTTTCCATGCATTTAGTAACGACTATGGAAGAAGATAGACCAAAGAGGCTGCACATGGAAGCTCAAGCCATAATATACAAGCATGGGGCTTGGTTCATCCAATTCCCCACATTCACATATATAAAAAATAGAAGGTTTGACTGGGCATCCTCTCATGTTGCCAAGATACCCAACTAATAAGGTAATACTAATGGAGATGGTTAGGCAGATATTGCCTTCATTTGAGGCCTATGTTGAGAAGGGCAAGATACCTAATGTCCTATTCCCAATCATGATTGGGTGGTATATGTGCCCTGACAAAGAGAGTGCCAAGGAGGCAATGGTGGGATTGCAGTTGATGTCTTTACAACCTTTTTCACTAGCTAGGAAATATGATCCATATGGTAGGATGCAGGCACTACATAAGAAGCCAATGCATCAGATGCACCTTGAATACTATTGGGCAGATTGTGACGATGAAATGGAAGTGAGAAAGAGAGGCTATCAAAGGCTTACTCTAAAACAGATCCATACATTGGACTGCATATCAGAGCCCATGCAACTACATGAAGATGATGGGAACATCATGTACCAAGAATATGAGAGCAAGAAAATATACAATGAAACAATATCATCCCCTGATTGGAATAAGATAGAAGAGACATCTCTAGAACAGATAATACAAAAGGTTATGTTGTTAACCAAAGACTGGGTGGATGCAGAAGATACAAAATTGAAGAAAAAGGAGGTAGCTCTCACCATTGACAAGAAGAGGAAGAGACAAGAATTTTCAGATGAGGAATATGATGATTTCCTCAAAGAAAAGAGAGCATCTAAAGGAGAAAGGAAACAAGATAGATCTAAGAAGGGAAACCAAGTTATTGTTGTAAGAATCATTCGTCATCCTCAACCTATGGAGGATCTAGCCTAAACTTCTACTTCCATCACATCTCATACACCTACAGAATGACAAGAGCCAATTGCAAAACCTACTCCTACTTATGAGGTTGAAGAGGAAAGCATAGATGATGATGATGATCTCCTAATAAGTAGGAAAAAGAAGAAAACTTAGGAAATACCCCCAAAAAAACAAACACCTACAATGAGAGGGACAGTAGAAAAGAATCCCACCATCATACTAAAAGGAAAGGTGGTGACGAAATCAAGAGAACTCTGTAGCATGAGGTGCCTATTCTTGACATAGTACATTTCAAGTCCGAACTTGCAGAAGAGAAGAAAAAAGAGATGCATAATAAAGGGAGTGATCAATCTTTTCCATTAGATAACATAGTAGAGTTATCAGATGATGATGTAGTAAATGAGGTGTCTACCAATTCTATGGAGACACTAGTAAAGAACACAAAGATGACCCCTCGTGGTACCCCCACAGTACAAAAGCAGGTCAAAGAATAAGAGAGAATAGAAGGTAATCTTGAAATTGTAGCACAACAAATTAATTTGGCAGGATTAGTAGAGCAGGTCACTAGCCCAGTAGCAATAGACTTGGCATATCAGGGTGAGGATGACCAAAATAAAGGTGAAGATCTACCTCTAGAACAAATCAAACTAAACGTTAATGTACACATGGAGGATGAAGAGGCACTTGATCAGGATGATGGTCAGGATAATGAACAAGTACCTAAGAGAGAGCTAGATAAAATTGAGATAGACAAAACCCAGAATTCTAAAGAGACAGGTATGTCAAAAGATGGGGAACAAGGACCTCAAGAAGATGATGATCAAGAAAGGAAAGGAGAAGTTAATGAAGATAATTAGAATCATCATCAACATATGCTACAAGAGAGCAATCCAAACCCTCATGCAGATCCACTACCATCAAAAGATGAGCAGGAGGAGAATAACAAGGTAATACAAGATGTCCCTACACATTAGGATGAAAATAAGGAGGAAGTACCTAATTAACAAGAAAAGGAGCAATCACCACCAAAGGTGGAACAAAATGTAGAGTCACTAGATATTCACATTGAACACAGAGATCAGCAAGGGTCTACAGATGAAGTGCCATACTGGCTGCAACAAGAGGTACATGCACATCCATCTAGTGTTGTGTCGGAATTTGATATTGCTTCATTATTTTTGGCCAATCCAACCAAGCTAAGGAGAAGGTCTAGGGCCACATCAGCAATAAAAAGTGATCCAACAATAGGTAGGAGGGCAGTTGAAGTAGCTATACCTATGGTAGACAAAGCCAAAGGAGAAATAAGTATTAGTGAATTTCAAATGACCAATATTGATTTAGGCTTTGCTACAGAGAAAAAGGATGGCCAAGAGGCCAAAGATATAATTGATTCTTTATTGAAAAGTGTAGAGAGAGAGAAGAATAAAAATAAGGTGCATAAAGAGCACATTTTTCAATTGCACACATTCATAAAAGGGCTGATAGACCCCAATAATATGCCAGTCAGCACATCCACTCCACTGACTATCATATCACAGGATGAAGTGATAGGGTTTGACATTATGAAGCACAAAGCACATATGATGGACAATTGGTTCATCCAATTCATCATAGAGGAAGAGAAAGTGATCAATACCTCTCTCAATAATTGGAACTTGCTCAGCACATTGAAGAGTAGGGTGGGTAAATTGTAGAAGGAAGTTGGGAAAAGGTCAATCAAGATTGAGAAACATCTGACCACCCTAACAGAAATGAAGTGCACAGATGCCAATGTCCTAGTCTACAACAAGGTACTGGACAACTAGACATCCAAGATATTGAGCATATGGTATGAAGATACCAAATTTGAGAGTGATATCCTTAGGAAGTGTAATGAATTCTCAAGGATATCAGTGTTAGATTGCTCAAACTCTTATCTGATGAAGTAGAAATCTTGGAGGCTCTTGAAGAAAAGGTGGAAGGGAAGATTGAAAATCAAGATGCAAACTTTGTAGTTAAGGCCTTCCAAGACAATTTCAAGCCTGCTACAGATGATCCCCTCAATCAGTTATCGGAGGATACTATCAACAAGACCATGAGGATGAAGGCAAAAGTAGAAAAATATAATGAAATGTTGAATAGTAGAAAGAACAAATGGTCTACATTACAAACACAATTAAAGTCACAAGAACATGTAGTCATCAAAGCCAAAGTCGAAGATGGAGGGGAAATTGAAAGGATAGTACAAGCATATGAGCCCATCAGGGGAGTGATAAGTGTACATGCAGATGAAGATGATTTATCCACTTATGAGGAAAATGAAGAATACACATGATGCAATAAGACATGACCATATGCATGATATGCTACCAGATGGTTGCCATCTGGGAACCTGTGCCACGTATCTACTCGTTGACTTGGTCAAGGAGTAATATAGACCGTTGATCTTAATAGATAAATCATGATCCTATGATCATTTTTGTAACTGTCTCCTCCTCTTGTTCTATAAAAGGGAGATGGAGAGCATCTTGTAATCATTCAAAACTTAATTGAGAGTAGATTATTGAAGCATCAGGATTAGTTCTCAAGGCTAATTGTAAATGTACATCTCTTTCATATACTTAATGAAGAAGAAGCTCTAGATTACATACAATCATAAAGTTTGAGTAATCTGTGAATGGATTCTTGACTTGTGCTTTGATTTGTTGCATCCCTTGCAATGCGTTTCATGTTGTACATGTTGCTTTCATTCCTTTTCCATCAAAGTTAGCATCAATCATATCTAGCTATGGAACATCCTAGTGAACATATGGTTTGATTTCCTTCTCTTCATGATAGTATCAAGAATGTATATGGATCAATAGTTAAAGATTCACTCAGTTTAACAAGATTTAGCAAACATTATTTCAAATTTGTTTGATTTCATTCAAAATCATCATCACAATTGCATATTCATAGAAACTTTTAAGCAAATATAATAAAATATGCTGATATCTTGTAGGTAATTGAATATCCATAGCATATTTGAGCCAAACAACATGTTGAAATGATAAATATCATGCAAGTAAACATAAATAATGACAAAAATCATGTAAATATCTACCTACAAGCACATCATTTAGGTGAATTTATAGTGCAGAAGTGAAATTTAGCCATATCAGTGGAGGAACACAAGAATTGATCAAACTTAGAAAATATCTTTATCATCCATTTAAATATAGTAAGATTAACCTTCTTTGTTGAAAGATTTATAGAAAGTAGGTAAAATTTAGGATGCCCAGACATTAGTTCTTGGAATTAGAAGCATAAGACCCCTTGAATGGAAAACATCAAGGCACATCAAACCAATGAGCTACATCAATAGATTATGAACTAATCCAAGAAGACTTGGGATCATGAATTCTTTGAACTCATCGTATCTTTTAAGATGATAAAGGTTTGATTTGCATTTCTTTATCTATGTTTGTTTATGTCTAACATCATAACCAACATAAATTGGTGCTAGAAGGAGGGCTAACACTATTCTAGTTCTTGAATCGGTCACTTGGACATCATCTCTGCATTTACATAAGGTGATCTTGCCAAAGCTCATAAGAGTTTGTCATATTTTAGGTATTTGTGCAAAGTTTCACTTGTTTCAAGTTAATCTAGGAGTTATGATCATAAATATCTTCGTCTTGTACATGAATACTATGATCTTTGCAGTCAATTGTTTAAAATTTCTCAATATTAAGTCATTATTAAGGTTTTCTTGTAAATATCATGTAGTAGTCACATCCCTGTGATCATATAATCTAATATTTATAGTTGGGGATTCAAGTCATGTTCCTATTTGCATTTTGTGGAAATATTGTGCAAATATTTAGTTATTATAGATTCTTGATCCTAAATATCCATCCTAGAGGGTCATATCCTTTGATCTTTGCAAACATTCAACCAAAATATCCACATTCTCTCTTAAGTTGTAGAATCTTGGCTCACATGCCTAATACCAGGTCCAGATCCCTTGGACTCTTGGAAGAACTACCTATTCATGGACTTTGACCCCATACAATTGATATTCATCATAGTCCTGAGTCTGGTGCATCTGCATCTTCATCCAGACATACTGTAACACCTCCAATCTCTCCTGCTATATCCCAGACACCTCCAGGATCCCTAGTTATACCTCAAATACCTCAAGCACCAGTCATAATGTCTTTCTTTGCAACTAAGTCACCACTTCAGTTCACCGCATACCATCCTTTGCTTAAGAATCCTAGAAAAATATGTCCAAAGTATCACCCTTATCAGGATGCAAAAGATCATATTAAAACCTATAAGGAAGCCTGCTTTAGAGCAAGGATAGAACATTAGGATGTTGTGTGCAGATTGTTTCCCTACTCCTTAGTAGAAGAGGCCTATAGTTGATACATTAATCTTACTGAATCAACAATTCACACCTAGGATGCCTTAGAAAAAGTTTTCTTAGGAAGATTTAAAATACCAGTAGACCTAGCTGTCACTTATCACATGTTTGCCACTATCAAAAGAACAGAGGGAGAGATGATCTCTAACTTCAATGCCAGATTTTAGAAAATGTATTCTAAGTTAGTTGCTTCATACAATGTAGCTGATGAGATAGCTAGGTCCATATACTATTCCTCTTTAGATCCCTTGACATCTATGTTCATCAGAAGAACACATCTAGCTATCACTTCATTAGCAAGTGTTTTTGAAGAAGCCATTAAAGTCAATTAGGAGTTATCACTAGGCTTACACATAATGTTGGATATCCTACATATCCTATGCAACCACAAGGTAATGGAATCATGACACCTCCAGCCATCATGCCTAGTCCCCTGCAGGTACCTCCACTTAGTATTATGTCTCCTCCAAATGGAAATGGCCAGATGATACGTCATCCTGGATGAACATCTCACAATGCAGGGCAAAATAATAATGGTGGTTCCTTCTTTAAACCTCAGCAAAAGAATGTAGTACCCAAGGTTTAGGAAGAGAATAATGACATTAAAGAAATATCCACACAATTAAGGAAGTTGACCACTAAGATTACACACATGAGAAGCCAAAACTTCTATTCTCAACCAATTTAGAAAAGAGGGTATCCTGTTAGAGGATATGGAAATAATAATGATAGGTGTGGATACCCTGACAAAGGATATAACAATGAAAGGAATTTCAACAAAAATAACAACAATACTACTCCTAAGCCACCTAGAACATGGAACACTAGGCCAAACAATGGTTCATTACCATTACCATTGGATAATCAACCTCCCAATGCACCTAAACAAACAACTAGGGTAAACCTAGCAGAAGCTACACTTACTAATTGGTGCAGAATGCACAATACTAATGCACATGTAGAGCTAGATTGTCCCCAATTTAAAATAGAAGCTAGTATTTTCCAGGCTAAAGTGTCCAATACTACAGGAGATCCTCCTCATCCTGAAGGAAATGAGATTGTTACTTTAGGGTATGAGTCTGCCCTAATTTTAGAAAGTTCCACCAGTCGTCAGCATTATCACATGACTTCCACTCATGAGAATTATACATTAGCATGTGAGGAATCTACCTTAGCATTTGAGACAAATTATGTGTTTCCCTTTAAAGATGACAATGAACCTGAACCAGAGCATGAAGAGGTTCATGCTTATCAATAGTAATATTAGGGTAGACATAATTATAACCTTGGTAGTAATCCTAACAGACCATCTAGTCCTTTAACCACATCAGTTCTTCCCAATAATTTTAACACTCCACCTAATCCCAAAGCTAGTAATAATCCTGGTTCTCCCAAAGTTAGTACTCAATATTTCATACCACAAAATACAGTGTCAAAGGCCATCAGTCAGTTGCCTGAATCTCACAAACTAGTCACATATCTAGCTAAGGAGATGAAAAAGATTAAAATCATCTTATCTCTATCAGAGCTCCTTAAAACCCTAGTCATCAAGAAAGCCTTCTTGAAATCCTTGGATGAGTCCACAACAAAGGATGATAATCACAGTCGTAATCCCAGTCAAGTTCTGACTAGAGATCCAATGCCCAAAGAGAACAAAGTTACCCAAAGAGAACAAAGTTAAACATAGAGTGCAAGCTATAATTTAGGCTGCTGAGACTTCACACATGACTGTATATAGAGACAAAATTGAATCACCCCTATTCTTACTCACACTAAGAATATTTGGAAAGAACTTGCATAATTGCTTAGTGGATTCAGGTGCATCAACAAATGTGATGCCACTATCCATTTGCAATGCCCTAGGATTACATCCAGCCAAGTCTCTTAAGAAAGTAAGATAGCTAGATAAAACCAAAGTGAGTGTGGTAAGGGAGTTACAACATATCCACATGCAATTAGCGTCAGACCCTAGGGTACAATATTACATTGACATCCAAGTAGTGGATATACCTGATACTTATGGGATGTTGCTCAATAGAGATTGGTCAAAAACACTCAACGGTTAGATGTCCACTGATTTCAGTCACATGTGGTTACCCTGGAAGGGTATTCCTAACCAAATAAGGATAGAGGCTGAACCTAGGATGAAACATGTGATCACAAAATATAACAATACCAATGAGATATTATATGTGGATGTTGAACGAGGGGTATATATAATAAGACCTCAAATGGTCCAGAGAGAGGAAGTCTTAATGTATGACATGCACACACATAGAAATGTTGATAAGGAGAATAGGATGATCATAGAATTTGATAATAGTTCAGCTGAAAATGATGAAGTAGACCACTTTAAGGATTTTGAACACTATCTATCTAGATAGATGCAATGTTGCCAGATATTGGGTATATCTACCAAGGATATCCTAATTGAAGGTTGGTGTAGGTCACATGACCAAGCACATTCAAAAAAAGATTGTGATGCATGCTTAGACATGGTTGAGTTGGAAAGAACTTATAGTGAGATAGGGTCATCTTCAACTGAGGTAAGTACAATAGCTAGTTATGATGATATTGATTCTTATTTGTTATCTTCAGATATAGGAGACTATGAAGAGATCTCACATTAGGATGATGCTTGTATCCACAATCCATAAGAGATCTTGATGTATGATGGAAGTACTCATGGAAAAGAAAGTGATATCACCCCAGGGACTGATTGCTTAATTGAGTTAGATTATGAATTGTCAGATGAAGATAAGGGGAGTAACCTGACAAAGTTTGAGGAATTTCTATCTAAGCAAATTCAAAGACTTATCCTATAGGAAGTTTCTCCACATCACTCTTTGATTGAAAGCTGGTGTAGACTCCATGAGGCACCACATTCGGAAACCACATGTGCCTTATGAGTGCACATATTGAATAAGGAAGAACAATTGTATTCCAATCCCAAGTTGTCTGATATCAGAGACATGTCTAAAGACAAGAAGAAAGAAGTTGAAGTACATAAGGATAGTAACAAGGATGATACTATAGAAATGAAAAGAAGAGTTCCATCATGTTCACATCAGTCATCAGAGATGACAAAGACCAAGCTTCAAAAGCTGAGATGGATATCTAGTGGTGCAGTTGCTAGAGCTGAGAAGACATTGACAGAAGACAAGCCATGGATGCTTAGATTTGATGGTTCTAAATCCAAACAAGGAGATGGGGTAGGCATAGACCTCATTGACCCAGTAGGAAAATCCTTTTTGGTGGCATACAGATTGCAATTCCCATGCACTAATAATGTGATGGAATATGAAGCCTTGATTCATGAGTTGTTGTTTTTTCTTAAGAAGAAAGTTAAGATTTTGCACATCTATGGATACTCATAATTGGTGGTAAGACAAGTGAGAAGTATCTACGCTTGTAATTACAAGAAGTTGTCTAACTATAGGCATAGAGTTTGGGACCTGGTTGAAGAATTTGATGCATTTAATATCACAAATGTTCCTAGAGAACAAAATCATAGAGAAGATGTCTTGGTACAAGCTGCCAGTACATTGGAGCCTTTGTCCATTTCTAGATTTAAGAGATTTTTAGTTGAACTGATATTAGTACCCTCCATACCTGATATTGTTACTAATCTTCAAGTGTTTGATGATGATAAGTATATCCTAGATTTCACAGCAAAAAGGGACATATTTGATGTACAAATCCTAGATGAAAAGAACTTGGAAGATTATGTATGGGAAGAGGAATAAATTATTGACTTGCCTAGCAATAAGACCCCTAAAGGTATGATAGAATTAGAAAAGGCATTTGATTTGCATAACATGATGAAACAAAGGGATCTCCCTAAGATAGATGGAGGAGAATATTCACCAATCAACATAGGACAAAATGAAGACACAAGGAATGTCTTAATTGGTAAGGTTTGTTATGAAGAAGAAAAGGTAGGAATAGCCCAAGCATTAAAGGATTATATTCATGTTATTGCCTAGACTTATGATGAGTTAAAGACATATGACACATCAATCATCACTCACACTATTCCACTAAAGCCTAATGCCAAGCCTTTTAGGTAGAAGCAAAGGCCAATCAATGCACTGTTGGAAGCTATAATCTTTGAAGAAGTCAAGAAATTATTGAATGCTAGGATCATATTCCCTATCAGGCACTCAACATGGGTAGCCAATCTGGTACCAATAAGAAAAAGGAATGCATGTGTAGACTTTAGAAATCTAAATAGGGCTTCAAAGAAAGATAACTATCCTTTACCCTCATTAGATGAAGCTCTTCAAATAGTAAATAGAGCTCAAATTATGTCCTTCCTAGATGGTTTCTTAGGATAAAACAAGGTAATGGTGGACAAGGTAGATAGATTAAAGACAACATTCACCACCAAGTGGGGTATATCCACTTATAGACGCATGCATTTTGGCTTGATCAATGCTAGAGCCACATTCCAACACGTAATGGACATAGCATTTAGAGGCTTGGTTGGAAAATACATAGTCATATACATGGATGACCTGACTATCTTCTCAAAGAAGAGGAGTGATCACATAGAAGACCTCAGAAGAGTGCTCAAGAAATGTGAACAATATGGTATCTCACTCAACCCAAAGATATGCATATTCAGAGTAATTACAGGTGAGTTACTTGGTCACCTAATATCTAAAAATGGGATAACCATTTACTGTGATAGGGTGGAATTTATCATGAAGTTACAACTTCTTGGGAGTAAAAAAGAACACAAGTCTTATTTTGGTATGATAAAATTTGTAAGAAAGTTCATCACAAGGTTTGCAGAGATTGTTAGACCACTCAATGTAATGCTTAAAAAAGATGCCAAGATCGAATGGACACCTGAAGCAAAGGATGCATTTGAAGACATCAAGAAAGCTATATCAAATGCACCCATCCTGATCAGCCTAGATTACACAAAAAGAGTTTTATATTTATTCATTTTCTTCGGAGCATACATGTGGGGAAGTCCTAACACAAAGGAATGAAGATAAAGAAGAAAAACCCATATCTTTCATGAGTTCTCCATTCAAAGATGCAGAGCTTAGATATATGGATGTTGAGAGACAAGCTCTTTCTTTGGTCAGAGCAGTAAAGAAATTCAAACATTATATTTTGAGAAGCAAGATAATAGTTGTAGTACCTGATGCAACAGTCAAAATGCTCTTAATGGAGAGTGAACCTAGAGAGAAAAGTGCCAAAAGGATAACAATCCTCCAAGAATATGACATGGACATAACACCTATGAAACTGGTTAGAGGTCAAGCCTTGAGCCAAATGATCTCTAAGATTGATCCTAATACAGTGAGCCAACAATATGTTGCAAAAAAAAAAGAAAACAAAGAATGGTACTTAGACATCAAATGTATCCTGATCACTGGGAGATGACCACAGAAGATGCAGGCCTCTGAAAGGAAAGCTTTAAAGATAAGATCACAAAAATACATGATTAAAGGAGGAATCCTTTCCAAGAACTATGAAGGAATATACATTAGATGTCTAGACTAGCCAGAAGCAGATAAGGTCCTCACTAAATTACATGACAAATTTGGAATATCACATGGCTCCCATTTACCCACTGCACATGCTATGCTAAGAGAAGGATACTAATGGTGAACAATTTTTAAAGATATTGCTGAGCATATCAAATGTTGCCACACTTGTCAAGTTGCTGGCAATAGGGAAAGATATCTTGCTCAACCATTACAGCTAGTTATGGAGATACACCCATTTGCTCAATGGGGCATGGATTTTATAAGTCCTATTAATCCTCCATCATCTTCAGGCCATAGGTATGTTTTGACAATCACTGATTATTGCACCAGGTGGACTAAAGCAGTCAGCATCAAGACTTGCACTACAAAAGACGTGATCAAGTTCTTAGAGAACAACATAATAGTGAGGTATGGAGTTTCATATTCCCTTGTATGTGATAATTGGACAACTTTTGCATCATTGAGATTATCTAGTTGGCCTTTTGATTATGGAATCATTTTGAAATTTTCATGAAACTATTATCCCCAGTGAAATGGCTTAGCAGAGTGAACAAATAAAAATTTATTGAATATCATAAAGAAATTGATAGAAAAGAATCCTAGGGAATGGAATACCCTGCTCAAGTATGCCTTATGGGTTGATCGAACCAGAATGAAAATTACCTTAGTAAATTCTCCTTACCAGTTAGTGTACGGGGTGGATCCCATCCTCCATGTCAACCTAAAGATCCCCACACTACAGTTTGCACAAGAATATCTAGGCATAGACAACAAACAAGAAGTTAGGTTGCTTCAACTCATCCACCTAGAAGAAAAATGAGATAGGGTCATTGACTAATTCACCAAGCATCAAGCTACTATCAAATGTTGGTTTGACAAAAGAGCCATGATAAAAGATTTTAGGATTTTAGACTTAGTCCGAGCATGGGACAAAGTACATGAAAAGAAAGGTGATCATGGAAAGTTTGATAAACTTTGGGTAGGTCCTTTTCAAATTTTAGAAATCTTAGGTGATAGTACTTACAGACTCAAAACCCTAATAGGTGAGGATGTCCCATTGCTAGTTAATGGACAATTCCTCAAACATTACTTCCAAGCTTAAAGAAGAGTCATGTTATGATATTGTACCATAATGTACATTTTGTATAGTTGTTTGTATAGTTTTCTTTGTGTGTTTGCTTTTTTCTTGTTGGCATTGAGTCCTTGTTTTGGTTAGGCAAAATGATGCACCTTCTCATTATAGAGCACAACTAAAATTGTTAGAATTCAAGAGTTGGGTATAAGTTTATACATAGACTATAGCTCATGTTAATAATTGTCGCTAATCAGGTCTGTAATTTATCTTGTTCATCAGTATTGCTTTTCTTGCTCAAGGAGATCTTCACATGAGACACCTAACAGCCTTGGGTTTGTTGAACACATCAGTGTGGAGTTAAGTGAAAAATCAAAAGGTTGCCCTTTCTACCATTGCAATTCCCAACCTAAATCAACAAGTGACCACACCTTCCAAAATGAGCTTACATGATGACATCTTATGAATACAAAAGAAAAGAAATATATTGAACATCTAAAGAGAAAATGAGGCCATCTAAGTAACTCTACTGGGGCTATGGATGCCTATTGGAAGCAAGGCTCTATCTAGGTCGGCTATGAGGGATAAACCAAATTATGTAGCTTAACCCTGTCAATAGTGCTTTTAAATCATCTTAAAGATGAAGGATAATGAATCACATGCACACACTTGATCCCTTTTCAATACATTGAGACATTGATGAACATGATACCATTTAGAATATTATGATGCTTATGCTGAACAAGAGTTGGAGCATTATATTCTAACTTATCCTCATCTCTTGAATTATTGGTGTGAGGGTAAAATGGTGATCAATCAAATGAATAATAGATGACCCAAACATCAACAGAATAGTGAAGCAAAGAAGATTCAAGTAAACAAAGCAATGAACAAACACAGCAAACCTCTTCCGTTTCGAAACTTCTGTTGTTCGCCTATCACGAATCCTCCTTTCGCAGATGACATGAGCCCTCAGAGAGTGCAATCTTTTAAATCTGTTTGAGGAAGTCGATGGTGAATGGCTATGGTGATATGCAATGAAGATGAGCTCCAATGCAAGTATGTGATCTCAAGCTTGTGGATGACAAAAGGGTGCCAAAGGCGCGCTGGTGGTATTTTTGCAGAGTAACAATGTCAAAAGCCTGGATGAATAGAATGGAGGGATGAAGCTTCATTTATAGGCTTGGAAGAATGGGAATCAACGGTTGAGAGGAGACATGCAGATCGACGGCTGAGGATGGTTGAGGAATGTGCAACCAGTGGAAATGTGACAAGTGTCCCAGCTCCATCATGAAAGGGGGGATGTGACAAAACTGAATGGAGAGTTAACTCCCTTGACTGGTCTGTTAACAGAATTGATTGATCAGTTAGAAGAGTGGATTGTGGAACTGACTGGATTGATTGAGGATTTGACTCAACTGACAGGTTAGTTAATAGATTTGATTGATTGGTTAACTGACCTCTGATTGGAGAAGAAATAGGCCATGTGGGTGAGGGAAAATAAGGTAATTAAATATTAAATATATTTAATTACATGTGTAACCTGATGAGGTGGACAAGGTGAGGTGGAAAAGGTGAGGTGTAAAGGTGACGTGGAATTTTGAATTTAGAACTTTAGGATAGAGGAATTAGGCTTAATTAAATAATTTATGATTATTTAATTGTGAAGGACATTAGAAGAATTTTAATTAAATAAATAGAATTTATTTAATTATGGGATAGTGAATTGACTAAATAAATTTGGAACATTTATTTAATTAATAGAAGAAGGGAATAAATATTTAGAATATTTATTTAGGATGATTTGTGTCATTTTTAGGTGTATACATTTTGCCCCTCTTTGATGCAATGTAGTTTACAGCATTGCTTCAAAGAATTTGATAGTCTGAATGATGATACATGCCCCAGTTTGCCCCTGGTACAGGTTAAATGACGATAGGATGCCCCCTCGGGAGATTGGACGGGAAAAACGGCAAAAGTTTTGGAGACGGACGATCTCACGACGAGGAAGGGGTTAGGATAGGTTGGAGGAAAAGGGACGCGGTCAGGGATGAGGGAAGAAAACGGGAGGAAAAATAGACATGGGAAGTAGTCACAGTCATCACCTAGCCAGAATTAGGGTTTGGAGGCTATAAATAGGAGCTGGGTCCACAAGAATAGTCATTTGCACACTTGGTTGATCTGGATTGGAGGAAGAGAGCTTAGAGCAAACTTAGAGCAGCATGGCGGCCAGAGTAGCAGATATCCCACGCGAGGAGCACCGATTCGAGCGAGTCCGACGATTCGGGCGGCCAGCAGAGGCAGGACCCCCGGTATGTGCTTCGAAAAATTTCCCCTAGGGTCGAGTTTAGGCGTCATAAATGCACGTAGAAAATAGGTGAAATGAATGCGCCGAAATGTAGAACAGTGCATATGCCTCGCGAAGCTATGCTTTTACATTTTTGCGGCACATATGTCAGTTTCGGCGGCACATGCGTGAAAGCTGCGCTTTTGTGCATTCTAGTTGTGCATGTGTAATTTGGCGGCGCTTTTGTATTTTTGCCGCGCATATGTGAAATATAGTAGCGCATTTGAGAAAATTGCGCATATGTGGATTCTTGCAGCGCATGCGTAATTTCGCGGTGCATGCGTGGATTTCTGCGGCGCATGTGTTAGAACGGCGCATACGTGCATTGTAGCGGCGCATACGCATTTTTGCGGCACATATGTTGATTATTGCGGCACATATACCAGAAACGGTGCTTTTACCACCTGTAGTGGCGCATTTGCTTGGGATGGCAAATTACTTAGCCAAATTGATTCGATTAGCATCCTGTTTGACGCAGGAATCGATGAGCTATCTCCGAGATTACAGGAATCTAGTCAAGAGATGTAGTGTGCTGTTTTGATCAATTTGAAATGCTAAGTTTAGTTGATATAGTTCAGTAGATATGTTGAGTATGGTATACACGGCTTAAGACTGATGCCTTGCTTTGCGTGCTTGCAGGAGGAGATACGAGAGACTCTACAGTCGAGGGAGACGTTCCCTATGCCTTTATTGCAGAGATACATGCTGACGGAGGCTGACAGAGTGGCGCTTGGTGCCATGGGTTTAGATTACGTTTGCTTCATGCCCGAGGTGCGGGCGAATAGAGGACTACTGACAGCTGCCATGGAGAGATTCCACAGCGAGGACGGGACCTTCCACTTCCCTACTGGAGAGATGACCGTGACGCTGGAGGATGTCTACAGGATACTGCACTTGCCCGTAGTAGGTGAGTTAGTGGAGTACAATGCACAGCCGGACGCGGGACTCGCCGAGTGTCAGCAAGTATTTGATGATCCCGAGCTGGTGGGATAGGTCATCCCTTGGCAGGATATATATGACTATTATGACTACTTCCCTGGGATTGTGGCTGGACTGATTGGGGGCGTTGTATGCCCAGACAGGAGATCGCATGGGTTCCCCATTGGATGGGGCAGGATCATGGAGCGGATGTTGACTGAGGGCACCCGATATGCGTGAGGACCTTGCGTGCTGGCCCACCTTTATCATGACATGCATCAGGTGGTGTACCACCGCAGCACGAGTCTATCAGCTGGGGTGTTGCTGTTATAGTTCTGGCTGTGGGAGCACATAGCGGTGACCAGGCCAGTGTGCGTCTTTGCTAGGTAGAGAGGAGAGCCATACAGCTATGGCTATGTAGGAGTGATTTCCCAGCACAGGCTGGGGAAGCTAGAGTACTGGCGGCACACTTTGGATGGGGTAGATGTGGTCGTCTGGTGGCCATATCTAGATTGCGAGCCCTGGGATGACGAGGGAGATGAGCTACCCTACTGCTTCCAAACCAGGTGGTTGATAGGCCAGACACGGCACATACTGGAGAGGCAGATGGTGGGCTAAGTGCTGAGACAGTTCGGCAGGAGACAGGGCATGCCACAGGGACAGGCCATGTTTGCACGGACACATGCAGAGAGGGTCAGATGGGGGCCGATGGCTTCTTATGAGGAGGCTCTGGCAGAGTTCCAGCAGTTGCCTTACGTGGCATGGGACATGCGGAGAGAGATAGCAGATGCGGGGGTCACACAGGAGTACGAGGACTGGATCACTGCACATCCTTTCCCAAGATATTCAAGACCTGGTATGCTGGTGCCTCGTATTGATGAGGTGGACTCAGAGGAGGAGGGAGAGGCTGGCCCAGGGCGGAGGGGAGCTAGAGGAGGAGGAGGACGACAGGGTGGCCGAGCTACGGAGAGGCCGAGGCAGTGGAGGAGGATAGATCAGGTTGGGCAGGCAGTGCCAGGACAGGCAGAGGCACAACAGCAGGTGCCGCAGCAGGCACAGATGCCACCACCCCAGCAGGTACCACAGCAGCAGGTGCCGCAGCAGCAGGTGCCGCAGTAGCAGGTGCCGCAGAAGCAGGTGCCACAGCAGCAGGTGCCCCAGCAGCAGGGGCTAGGACAGGCAGAGGCAGCACAGGGGCCAGTGCTGGGTAAGGCTCATGAGAGGACCATAGCCAGCCTGAGGGGACAGGTGCGAGAGCTGCAGGCACAGCTGAGGAGAGTGGAGAGGAGGCGAGATACAGACGCAGCAGTGATTGCTAGTTTGACTCGCGAGCGAGACATGGCGGATGCGCGGGTACGCCTTATCCGTGTAGAGCGGGATACTGCAGTGGCCGCTATGGGTACAGACGTAGCTAGCTCTTTTCTGGTTGGGCAGGTGCAGCAGGCACAGGCACAGGTAGGCTAGTTGCAGACGCAGTTGGCATAGGCGCAGACAGACCTAGCCAGCGTGTAGTCATAGGCACAGTACTACCGAGGCTTGTACCATGGTGCCGTGGCGTCGAGCCAGAGGGCAGGGAGCTTCTGGAGTCAGTCCGGGGTGGCTCACAGAGCAGGTCCATCCCAGTCAGGGGCATCCGTGATGGGACCTTAGCAGTCAGGAGCTGGCAGTGGTGGCCCACAGCAGTAAGGGTAGACACAGACCAGATTTTGGGCATTTTTGGGACATGTATCACCGTCTATTTAGACGTATATTGTATATGACACTTTGCTTTTGAGAGAGATGGCGATATTGTACATTTGGACCTCTTTTATATGATAGTATATATGATGATCCAGCTTTGTGTATCTATTGCATGCGTTATGAGATGATGATTTTACTTCTATTGTATGATGTGATTCCATTGCATAGTTAGATGGTTTATCTAATGCTATATGAGATACATATTGATATGCTACTATATGATTTTTGGGACATGTATCACCGTCTATTTAGACATATATTGTATATGACACTTTGATTTTGAGAGAGATGGTGATATTGTACATTTGGACCTCTTTTATATGATAGTATATATGATGATGCAGCTTTGTGTATCTATTGCATGTGTTATGAGATGATGATTTTACTTCTATTGTATGATGTGATTCCATTGCATAGTTAGATGGTTTATCTGATGCTATATGAGATACATATTGATATGCTACTATATGATTTCTATATGATCTAATGTGACAAATGAATGCAAAATGTGATATGATGTCTATGTGATGATACAAATGTATGTATATGAAACATGATTTCTATGTTATGATGTAACTGTATATGTGATGTCTATATGATCTAATGCAAATGTATACATATGTGATATGGTTTCTATGTGATGATGCTGTATAGATATATGGGACACTACTGGATGTTTATATGATGTAATGCTTTGAATGTATGCAGTTGTAACATGAGTACTATGTGGTGATGCAGTATAGTGATATGATGCACGTGGATATGTTTTGTGATGTAATGCTTTGAATGTATGCAGTTGTAACATGAGTACTATGTGGTGATGCAGTATAGTGATATGATGCATGTGGATATGTTTTGTGATTTTCTGTGCCTTTGAGATGTGATGTGATGTAGATGTATTGGTGATCTAATGCATTGGATGGTGCATTCTACTAACCTAATCATGTGCGTGACTAGTTCCTACGAATGATATGATATGCTCCTATATGCTTTGCTTTTGTGAAGTCCAAATGTACTCTATCGACACAAGAATGACATGATGGATAGAAGAATGGTTGTGATAGAATGACCTAGAAACTTTACTTGATATCGTTACTCTGCATAGTTGGGATAATGAGGATTGTATGGGATACGGATGCCTGGATGTGTATATGGATATAGGACGGATGCTTTGCTTTTAGATTGCTGTATTTCATCATTGGGCATTTTGTTTTTGGTACTTTTCTGCAATGTTGTAAGTGAATACAAGCATTGAGGTATAATTGAACCGAGATGACCTGAGTATCGCTTACATGGAGTGTGATTTAGCAAGTTAATACAAGCATCTAGTCAAAATTGAATCTAGATGACCTGAGTACCTCTTGCATTTCAACAAGCAAGGATTGCCCCTGTTCCTGTAAGACCTTTGATGTCCTCGATGATCTTTTGCCGATCATGTCCTTAGACAAGGCTTCACATTATTAAAGTTTAATCCACAAACAACAAACAAAGAAAGTAATCATGCCCCCATCATAGCATCTCTAGCTTTTGGCATCCTTGAGTAGCATAGGAAGGTAGGATAGCAAAAATCAAGACTCTGTAACTTAACCCTAGGTTCAAATCTACAAAGCATATTTGCGTTGATATGTGTTTATTTCTTGCCTTAATTTGCATAAAATCATTTAGAAGACCTTGGGTATTTGCTTTGCATTGGATAGGTTAAGATGCTCATAGTCAAGGTTTCTGCTTGAAGCGTGGTTTGCTTGCTTGATGAGAAGGTTGCATAATCCTTATTGAGAAGACGGACCCTAAGGGACTGACCTAGTGCTTCGGGGGCTCATTACTAAATGGCCTTGCCTACGTGACGACGCAGAGGCAACGTAGTTCGGGGTAAACCCTAATGGACCATGGATGGACTAGAAGAAAGACGACAAGAATGAAGACAAGAAAGGAGACGAATGGGACCTTGGGAGAGATGGAAGCCTCGGGGGCGCATTAGAATAATGGCCTTGCCTACGTGACGGCGCAGAGGCAACGTAGTTCACGGACTTGGACCACAGACACCGACGAGAGACACTTATGCTAGGCTCACACTGAGGAGACGGTATGGGACAAAACCTTGGTCGACAAGGCCACAAGGTGAATATCAAGCCATGATAGGTAACTGTCAAGCGTTTATTTGTGGGATGGATATGGGTCGAATGGGAAAAATAGAGGAAGAATGGACTCAAGGTGATTGGATTCCCAAAGATGGAGAATGCGGTTCGTCACAAGTAACGCCTGTTTACCAGGTTTTCGTCACTTGTTTTTATTTACACGAGAAGCTAGAAAGTAACATGATGCCTGATTGCCAGGTTTTCATCATGATACCTATCCAAGGCGCCTATTTGCCAGGTTTTCACCAAAGGACGATTTTTTTTGTATGTTTTCCATTTTTCAACTTTTTCTGATTTTTTTGATTTTTTGATTTTTTTGATTTTTTTGATTTTTTGATTTTTTTTGATTTTTTGATTTTATTGTACCCCCTTGCATTGGGATTCTCTTAAGTATAGAACCGGTGAAGGTGCATGCTGTTGATTGGATCATCAAACAACTCACCTTCTGATGTGGCTAACTGATATGCCCCCGATCCGTAAGCCGCTACAATTACATAGGGTCCAAGCCAGTTAGGCTCGAACTTACCTTTCTTTTCTCTGTCCTGCTAATTGCGAGGGTTCTCTCTTAGGACGAGGTCCCCAACTTTGAAGCATCTTGGTCTAACCTTGTGGTTGTAGCTTCTTGACATCATCTGTTGATAGGCTTTGAGATGGTCAAAAGCTTTCTGGCGCCTTTCCTCTAGCAGTTCTAGCTCTTGTAGTCTGGAGACTCTGTACTCTTCGTCTGATATGAGACCTGTCAACGACACCCGAAGGGATGGGAGTTCGACCTCAATGGGAAGGATGGCTTCAGAACCATAGACAAGGGCGTAGGGTGTAGCACCTGTGGGAGTGCGTATGCTGGTTCTATAGGCCCACAGAGCGGGATTGAGTTGGACGTGCCAATTGTGACCAGCTTCATTGACAGTCTTCTTTAGGATTTTCAGAATGGTTTTGTTCGAGGCCTCAGCTTGGCCGTTACCTTGGGGATAGTATGGAGTGGAGAAATGATGTTGGATCTTGAAACGTTCACAAAGTTCCTGGACATCCTGATTTTTGAAAGGTCTTCCGTTATCCGTTATGATGGATGAAGGGATGCCATATCGGCAGATAATGTAATTCAGAATGAAAGAGGAAATTTGCTTTCCTGTGACGGTTGATAGGGGAACGGCTTCAATCCACTTTGTAAAGTACTCAGTGGCGGTTATGATAAATTTATGGCCATTGGAAGAAGGTGGATGAATCTTTCCCATGAGGTCAAGTCCCCACTGGCAAAAGGGCCAGGGTGTCGTTAGAGGTCTCAACTCCTGAGCAGGTGCATGAATCAGGTTCCCGTGTATCTGGCACTGTTTGCACTTTTTGACGAACTAATATGAATCTATTTCCATATTGGGCCAGTAATAACCCAAACGCATGAGTTTCTTAGCTAAGGAAGGACTGCTGGAGTGTGTTCCACAGATCCCTTCGTGCACATCTCGCAAGGTAGTTACAGATTCTTCTTGTTCTAGACAACGGAGTAAAGTACCATCCAGACCACGTCGGTAAAGGGTATTGGCGATAATGGTGTAACGGGAGGCTTGTCGGATGAAAGTTCATTTTTGGTCGGAAGAGAGGTCCAAAGGAAGGATATTGTCCTTGAGGTAAGTGTAGGTCTTACCGTACCAAGGCGAATCAGATCCTACTAGGTGGCAAATGGAATGGGTTTCGAGAAGATCATAAGCTGGTTGTCGAATTGTTTCTACTAAGAACTCATACCGTGACTCATGTTCAGGTATCTCAAGAAGAGAGGCTAAGGTCGCCATTGCATCTGCTGCTTTGTTCTCTATCCTGGGTATCTGCTCAAACGAGATGGTCCCAAAATGTTCTTTGAGGTCGTCGACCATCCGCTTGTATGGGATGAGCTTCTCATCTTTGGTCTGATACTCGTCGTTGACCTGGTTTATGATAAGCTGCGAATCACCGTAGACACATAGTGCTTGGATTTTCCACTCAATGGCCATCTTGAGACCAATTACTAAGGCTTCATATTCTGCTATATTGTTAGTGCATGGGAATAACAACCTGTAGGACTTTGGAATAGTGTTGCCTTGGGTGGTGATAAACAGGATACCTGCCCCCGATCCATGGTTGGTGTAAGACCCGTGAAGTAGAGTTTCCAAGGAGATGTAGACAGAGTGAATAAAGACTCATCAGGAAACTCAAACTGCATTGGTGAAGTGTCCTGTAATGGTGCCTCAGCTAGTTGGTCAGCGATGATTTGCCCCTTGATGGCTTTTCTGTCCACATACTCTATATCATATTCGCTAAGAAGCATAACCCATTTGGCTAGTCGACCTGTGAGAACTGCTTTGCTGAGAAGATATTTTAGTGGGTCGATCTTGGCAATGAGTTTGACAGGATGTGCCAACATGTAGTGTCAGAGTTTTTGTGAGGCAAAAACCACCGCAAGGCATGAACATTCCACCTGTGAGTACTGCAACTCGTAGCCCACTAAGGTTTGACTGATGTAGTACACAGCTCTTTCCTTGTTCTCATAGTCTTGTTGCGCTAGGAGAGCCCCAAGAGCAGTAGGTGTAGCAGATATGTAGAGAATCAAAGGTTTTCCTTGGATCGGAGGCATGAGTATAGGAGGATTCATGAGGTACTCCTTAAGTTTGTTGAATGCCTCTTCGCACTGCTCATCCCATTTAAATGGAATGTTCTTATGTAGGAGATGGCTGAAAGGTTGGCACTTGTCTGCCAACTGTGAGATGAACCTTCGGATGGCCTGCAGCTTGCCCTATAAGGATCTCAACTGTGTTAGAGTCTTGGGTGGTGGCATGTCCATTATTGCTTTGACCTTGGCCGGGTCTACCTCTATGCCGTTTGCTGACATGATGAAGCCTAGCAGCTTGCCCGATGTTACCCCAAACACACATTTCTTCGGGTTCAATTTTACTTGGAATTGGTCCAGCCATTGGAAGACTTGCTCTAGAATATCCAGGTGTGAGTCCCTCGTGAGAGATTTTGCCAAGATGTCGTCAACATAATCTTCCATGGTCACATGCATCATGTCGTGGAATATGGTTGTCATGGCCCGCTGATATGTAGCACCTACGTTTTTCAGCCCAAATGGCATGACATTCCAGCAAAAGGTACCCCATGGACAAGTGAAAGCGGTTTTGTGCTGATCCTCTGGTGCTATTTTGATCTGGTTGTACCCTGAGAATCCATCCATGAGTGACAGCATTGTATGTCCTACGGTGAGGTCGACTATGATATCGATGTTAGGCAAGGGAAAGTCATCCTTGCGGCATGCTTTGTTTAAGTCTCTAAAATCGTTGCATAGTCAAACCCTACCATCTGGTTTAGACACTGGCACAATGTTTGATATCCATTCGGGGTAATCTATGGCCCTGATGAACCCCACGTCTAGCAATTTCTTGAGTTCTTCCTTGACCAGAAGGGCTATATGGGGATGCATCTTCCTCAGTTTTTGCTTTACGGGCTTCACCCCTGGATCCAATGGCAGATGATGCAGAATCAGGTTTGGGTCCAAACCTGGCATGTCGGCATATGACCAAGCAAAGCTGCCTCTCTTCTTTTTAAAGAATGGTACAAACCTGGTTTTCTCAGGCGGCATGAGAGATTTTGCAAAGTGGATAATCTTAGGCTGCTCTTCGGTTCCAATGTTCACTAGCTCTGTTGGCTCTACCATGATCTGTGACCTTTCTTGATACATATCACTTGGGAGGGTGTCAAGCATTCCATCGTCAGGTGCCACAGTTGGGTTTTCACCTTCAGATACGTCCTTTCTTTTTACTGTTTTATGATCTGACACTGCCGCATGGCGGTTTTCACCGTCAGATCTATTTTTGATTTTAATATTTTTGCGATTAGAAGGCTTGGCACCCTCCCAAAGTAAGCCACAGTATTGAGTTCGATTGCAAAACCAGCTTTATGATCTCCTCTTGGTAAGTGATCCCTAAGTTCCATATAGTCAATGTAAGCATCATCATTCTGGAACATATCTAATTGAGGGGTTCCTTGCAGATCCCAGTCGATAAGCTCAGGGTGTAAGAGGGGAAGGGAGTCAGATGAGAGATCTGATTCGTTAATGTTGTGGATGGAAATACTAGGAGCATAGGTGGGGGTAGTGTTCTAGGGGGTACTTTCCTCCAAGTTGTTTATCGCAATGGAATCGAAACTTTCCTCAAAAGCCATAATCTCTGGGAGGGGCAAATCAGACTCTAGTGGTCTGTCCCGTTGTGTCTATCCCTCATGGTAGGGGCTGAGAGTTTGGATGGTGTCAATCTCCTTGTCATCATAGGAGTGCTCTGTTAGCTCGTCCCACTCATACTCGTTTGACTCATCTGAATCTGCGTCACTATCCACTTGGAGTGTTTGAATTGTCTCCACTAGGCAGGCGTTTTCTTTGGCTTTACCTTTACCTTTGTACCCTAGGCCAGTTGTGTTTCTAGCCGAAGAGGATGAAGAAGGTTGGATAGGTTCAACGATTCCTTCTTTTCTAAGGCCTATGGGGCCTTGTCCTTCATATCCCATCCTATGCAAAATGGTTTCACCCCGTCCATAGAGTTCTATAGGGAGTCTAGGCGGCTCTTGGGGTGTGTTTTCCTCTTTAGCATAAAGCCATTGTAGGAGATCTCGCTCCTCTGTCTCATCAGATAAGGTCCCCCATTTTACAAAGGGATTTGCGGGAGTTGTAGGAGGAGCAGATGGCTTTGGAAAATGCCTAGGTTGATGCTTGGGTTTGCCAAAGGAGTGAGGAGACAAAGGCATGGTGGCAAGGTTGAGGCTGTGCTCAATGGAGTACTCCCCCACGCCATTTTCTTTTATGGTAAGTTTCAGTGGTTTGGGCCTTGAGGAGGAAGCTTCGGCAGTATGGTCTTGTGGCGGAGTAGGGGAAATGTAGGCTCGGTTATTGGGAATGACACATTCAGATTTTGCTTGGAATGAATTGCAATGTTGGTAGAGGTCAGGGTCGCCTTGTACGGTGACCTGCTTGCCATTGTGTGGGAACTTTATGCATTAATGGTAGGTGGAGGGGACAGCCTTCATGGCGTGGATCCATGGTCTCCCTAGTAGAATATTGTAAGCAAGCTCCCGATCAAGGACCTGGCACACCACATCTTTAATTACCGGTCCCACTTGAATGGGTAGGACAACCGTGCCCTTCGTGGTTCATTCCTCCTTGTCATAGGCTTTGATAGTAATTTTTTGTCTTGGATCAACTGCCTGTTCGGAGAACCCCAGTGCAAGGACTAGCTTCAAAGTACAAATATTTAAACCGGCACCCCCATCAATGAGAACCCTCTTGATGCGGTGCTTGTGCACGAATACGACAATGTGTAGAGGAGTGTTGTGGGGTTGAGATATGGAAAGGTCATCTTGCTCTGTAAACGAGATGGAAGTGGAGGATGTCAAATTACCCACCATGGTTTGAAACTTTTCTTGGGCTAGGTTAGTGGGGACAGTAGTTTCCACTAAGGCTTTCTCAAGAATCTCCTTATGAGAAGGAGATAGATGCAAGAGCTCCAATATAGAAATGTGAGCCGGAGTTTTTTGCAATTGGTCGATGACATTATATGGGCGGCAGTTGGACGAAGATGGTGAAGACCTTGGAGGAGTGGTGTTGATCGTGACTCTACCACTGCGGGTAATTATACTACAACCAGTTCTGTTAGGTCCTGGTTGTTGGTTGGGGGATATGACGTTGACTTGCGGAACATGCTCAGAAATGTAGTTAATGGTGTACTCAAAGGGAACGCTTGCATAGTTAGCATTACTCGACCCACTGTTCTGGTTTGGCCTGTTGCGATTGTTGTCATTATTGTTATGGCCATTGGAGTTGTTGCCGTTGTGACCATCGTTGCTGTTGTGGCCATTGTTGCAATTATTGTTATACGGCCGGTTGTGGTTTAGAAGAGGATCCCGGTAGGCCACATGAGATTCATTGGAGGTATGCTGTTGTGTCCCTCCCTGATTTTGATCCAGTATATCCTATATGACATTCTTAAGATGGATGCAATTATTGGTTGTGTGCCCCCTTCCTCGATGATACTCGCAATAGTCTGTGTCCTTCCTATAGGGAGGTTTGACTATAGGCTCATAGTCACTTGTTGGCGGTAGAGAAATTTCATTGTTAGCCAACAACTTTCTAAGGGCCGATTCTTGAGATTCTCCTAACGGTGTGAATTTCCTCCTTGGATTTGAATTGAACCAAGGTCTAGGTTCCCGAGGGGGTGGCTTGTTGAGTGCACTATTATTTGCTTCTTCCTTCAGAGTGAATATGGGTTGTTGTTTAGGGGCTGCCGCCTTGGCATCCACTACTCCATCGTTGACCACATTCTTGTTCTTGGTCCAAAACTTTGACTTGTCAGTTGTGTAATTGGAAGGAGGTGTGTCCTTGTAGAGCTTGAGAGTTCCTTTAGCGATCATAGCTTTCTCAATGAATAGCCCCATTTCAATGACTTTGGCGAATGAGGTAGGGCATTGTATCTGAATCTGATAGCTGAGATCGGGATTCAAATTGTGGACAAACATTTCCAATAGTTGCTTCTCAGGCATGTCGTAAGAACACTTACTAGCTAGCTATCTCCATCGTTGTAAGAAGGTGGTGAAAGACTCACCACCCTTTTGTTTGGTGTTGCATAGGTCTAGCATAGATACTTCGTGTTCTATGTTGTAAGAGAATTGCGTTATGAATTTATTGACAAGTTCATCAAAAGTTTTGATTCCTGGTGGTAGACGCGAGAACCACTCCATAGCTTGACCTCCTAAAGATCTTGGGAACAGTCTCATTAAGTAGGTCTCGTTGTGAGCTACTTCTAAACATGCTGCAGTGAATTCCCTAATATGATCTCTAGGGTCCCCCTTCCCTTTGTATTTGTCAAATTTCAGAATTCCGAACTGATAGGGGAATGGTTTCATGACCAAACTTCTGTCAAAGGGGTATGGTGCTATATCTTCTAAGGAGTAGTTCTTGGAACTTGTGCCGATCTTAAGGTTGGAGATTTCTAGCTTTAGACTCTCGATTTGTTGTCTCACATCCGTCATAGGAGCATTTTGATCTATGGGTTGCTTTCCTCTCTCATTGGCATGGGGGACCGTGTCATTTGTGCCCCTCTCATGTGCATGTGGGACTGTGTCGTTTGTGCCCCTCTCATGATCATTGTCTGCATTTTCCATGATGGAGCTAATGTCAAAGTCTGCAGGGAGTTTGATTCTGAGACTAGCAAGATGATGGAAATATTTGGTGGGGTCCTCAAGGAGCACTTTCTCCACTAGGCGTTGGAATTTGCTATCTTGCATGTGTGCCACTAATTCTTCACGAGAAATTTCTTCATCGTCATCGTGTGGTGGGGCGATGTGATTGGATGAGTCAGCCATTTCAATTAGCTTGTTGTACTGGGATCGAGTAAGAACCATGCAAGGTGGGGTGGGATGAAGTGGACTAGGATTAGAAATTTTGGCAAGGTGCCAACTAAGACTGTAATGAATGGGGTATCTAGGACAAGATTTGGATAAAGGGTTCTCTCGCCCAATGACTTCAGGTAAGAGGTTGACACAAGACTCTAGCCACTAGCAAGGGTAGTCGATACCAGTCTTACTGTGTAGGGCTTAGTCATTCAACAAGACTACTAGCAAAGGTACTGTGACCTACTAGGCTTACGTGAATTCACAAATGAAACGAAGAAGGACCTATGTCGAATCGGTATGGGACAGAATGACTTTGGGACAAGAGTGACTTGGACAGAAGGTGACTGGGACGACCAACGAAAGAGAGAGAATTGGGTGAAACGGATGAAGATTAACTGCAAGGTTGACTCTGACCTTGGAAAATGAAACTAGGCCGAAATGGGTACTCTGAACAGCTGACGATAATTTCTCAAAAATAGGGCAAATGCTCACTGTCACGCATGCGCAGAAACAGATGCGCAGCAAGAATAGGTAAATGCACCGTAAGTCGCTGTAAAAGCGCAGCTCTGGTGAAGTATGTATGCGCAGTAACAGTGTGTAAATGCACAGCAGAAAAGTATATGCGCAGCAAGTCGGTGTATAAGCACAACAAGTCGCTATAAAAGCACAGCTAAAAAGTGTATATGCGCAGCAGAAAGGTATGTATGCGCAGCCAGTCGGTACAAAAGCGCAGCAAGTCATTGTGTATGCGTAGCAGAAAAGTGTATATGCGTTGTTCTGGTATTTTTTGCAATTTTTTTGGATTTTTTTCCTGTTTTTGGTATTCTTTGGCTGGAAAAGGTCTTCCTGATCTGATATTATGAATTAACTTAGCAAGAAAACACAGCAAGCACAAAGAGTATTTTGTAGTTTTCCATTGTTTTTGCAGTTTTTTGACTCTATTTTGGACAAAAGCAAGCACAAAATCCTAGGCGAGAAATGGATTATAAGGGATTTGGGCCACTAAAAACAAGAGGTATTTAATCTGGGCAACCGTTCAAGTGGTTACACGTGCGGCGGCGCTACTCTCCATTATGGAGTCTCCCAGCCTCAAAGGGTTACGCCTGAGAGGGTTTTGGGGGAGGTTGGCTGTCGGTGTAACATAACAGCACTCGTTGCAGGAGGTTTTCACCTCAAGCACAATTTATTTTAAGTGGCTCAGTAGGGCTTGGCATTAGCCTGTTACCACTCAGGGTCGTTCCCGATTGGACAAGCGTGCATCCAAGGGCAGGCCCCTCCTAAAGGTTAAACAAATAGAATGACAAGTCTGGCATTTTGATCACCCAGAAGAGGGGAGAGCATAAGCCTATTGTCATTCGCAAGCATAGAATACACTGATTAATCCACCCTAGTTAAAAGATAAAAACTAAATGGGCTAATCTACTCAAACAGAACTTTGAAGTGATTTCAGCAATATCGCAGTGGTTCAGTTTTAAATCCCAGAAAGCAGTTGTGAGTTCAATTTTAAATCCACGTTACACGAGATTGTTAACTTTGAAATTCAGGTCTCACGATATAGCAATGGTTCATTTTAACTGCAAGATCAGTGATGAGTTCAATTTTAAAACCGCGAAGCACGAGATTGTTAACTTTAAAATTCAGGTCTCACGATATAGCAATGGTTCATTTTACCTTCAAGATCAGTGATGAGTTCAATTTTAAACCTCAGATAGCAATAACTTTGAAGGTGTTTGTAATGCAAGCATGAAATAAACCAGTTACTTCCTCCCTAATTAGGACTAGATGAAGATTTGTAATGAACAATGATTTTACTCTTTCCCAGAAAATGAAAGGTGACCTAATTAGATGCAACTACATGTAACTGAACCCGAGCCTATCCTACAAAACCACTCCAGCAAACACCTGCAAAGGGGTTAACGTTAGTAAAATCCTCTAGAAAAGTACTAAAGCTTGAGTCTGTTACACATGCGCAGCTTCAGTGATCAGATGCGCAGAAATGATCAACAGAAGCGCCGTAATAATAAATGCGCTGCAAGATTAAATGTATGCGCAGTTAAAATGAATAAATGCGCAGCAACAGTCTGTAAAAGCACCGTAACAGTCAACAGATGCACAGTTATAACCTATGCGCAGCAACAGTCCACAAAAGTGCCGCAGAAATGCACAGATGCGCAGGATTTACAGAAGCACCGTAACAGTCTTCAAAAGCACCGTAAAAATGAACAGATGCACCGAAAGAACCTGTGCGTGACTCTACAAGACCTGTACGGAACCTGCCTTCAAAAATGCTCAAAAATGGTGAAATAAAGAGGCAACAGCCCCACGGTGGGCGCCAAAAATGTGAGGGTAAAATGGTGATCAATCAAATGAATAATAGATGACCCAAACATCAACAGAATAGTGAAGCAAAGAAGATTCAAGTAAACAAAGCAATAAACAAACATAGCAAACCTCTTCCGTTTCGAAACTTCTGTTGTTCGCCTATCACGAATCGTCCTTTCGCAGATGAGATGAGCCCTCAAGGAGTGCAATCTTTTAAAGCTGTTTGAAGAAGTCGATGGTGAACGGCTATGGTGATATGCAATGAAGATGAGCTCCAATGCAAGTATGTGATCTCAAGCTTGTGGATGACAAAAGGGTGCCAAAGGCACGCTGGTGGTATTTCTGCAGAGTAACGATGTCAAAAGCCTGGATGAATAGAATGGAGGGATGAAGCTTCATTTATAGGCTTGGAAGAATGGGAATCAACGGTTGAGAGGAGACATGCAGATCGACGGCTGAGGATGGTTGAGGAATGTGCAACCAGTGGAAATGTGACAAGTGTCCCAGCTCCATCATGAAAGGGGGGATGTGACAAAACTAAATGGAGAGTTAACTCCCTTGACTGGTCTGTTAACAGAATTGATTGATCAGTTAGAAGAGTGGATTGTGGAACTGACTGGATTGATTGAGGATTTGACTCAACTGACAGGTTAGTTAATAGATTTGATTGATTGGTTAACTGACCTCTGATTGGAGAAGAAATAGGCCATGTGGGTGAGGGAAAATAAGGTAATTAAATATTAAATATATTTAATTACATGTGCAACCTGATGAGGTGGACAAGGTGAGGTGGAAAAGGTGAGGTGTAAAGGTGACGTGGAATTTTGAATTTAGAACTTTAGGATAGAGGAATTAGGCTTAATTAAATAATTTATGATTATTTAATTGTGAAGGACATTAGAAGAATTTTAATTAAATAAATAGAATTTATTTAATTATGGGATAGTGAATTGATTAAATAAATTTGGAACATTTATTTAATTAATAGAAGAAGGGAATAAATATTTAGAATATTTATTTAGGATGATTTGTGTCATTTTTAGGAGTATACAATTGGAATTTCATTGTTTTATTTGGTGGCAAGTTGTTGTTTGGTTACACAACGTGCCCCATTTTACCTTAGCAAAACATGGACCCAACTTTTGATGACTTTTCCCCTACTTTTCTTGCTTTGGTCAATATGGTAAAAGTTAAGTATCAGATGCAGTGATAGGATATTGTGATAGGTAAAAAATTAGGTTAATAAGATCAAGCATAGCCATGAAAACCTAACCCTACCATCATCAAAGAATCTAATCCAAATGAAATAAAAACCATGCAATTCAAGAACACTCTCACCTAGATTGTATGATTCCTTGTTTATGATGTGGATTACTTTTTCAACAATGAACAAATATGAAGATAAAAGATGCCATGATGGATTGATGATAATGATAAAATGCTAAATGAGTACTCAAATGCTCAATATGCTCAAGATGATAATGTAACGCTATATGAATGTTGGATAGATGTAGTATGGAATGAGAGAGTGTTTATATAGAACTCAACCAAAATCAATCAATTGTAGAGATTTGGTGGCTATGTGAATAGCTAAGATTGAATGATAGACATAGATGAATGTGTAGATGACAAGTGGAGGAAAGAGAAGGCTTATGTGTGCATGTGTACATAAAAAGTACTACATATGAAAGATATTAAATAAAAGATGTAGTACCACTTATCTTTTTTAAATGAAAGAGGCACACATGTCGGCTCATGAGATAAATGATAAGAGGAATTAATTAAATAAATAAAATTTATTTAATTAATTGGGAATTGGGTTTTGTGAATGGAATTTTAATTAAATAAATAAGATTTATTTAATTAAAATGGATAGAAATAAGATAATTAAATAATTAAAGATTGTTTAATTATAACTTAGAGGAAATAGCTAGAAATAGATAATAAATTAATTAAATAAATAGGAATTTATTTAATTAATAGAAGAAATAGGTAATATGGATATTGCTCAAGTGTGTTAGACAAATGTAGATGGTAGATAATGCAATATTTGATGCTAATGATAATGAGTCAATTTTGAGTGTCTACATTTTGCCCCTCTTTGATACAATGTCCATTAGAGCATTGTGTCAAAGAAGATACGATAATTCACTTGGTACACAAGGTTATGCCCTAGTGTAACTGGTAGGTGATGCCCCCTCGAGAGGTAAGCCAGGCTAACCAGGAAGGGCTAGATTGGCTCGCGATAAGATGAAAGATGAGAAACAAGGCTGACACAAAGAAAATGGGGGTTGGGCGGGATGAAATTTTTGATTTTGGTTGAGAACTACATGGGTGCAATATAATTGAATAGATAGGGGATGTGATGGGAAACTTTAAAAGTAATTGTTCAAGAATGAAAAGAAATGCAATCCTTATGTTTCATATAGCATGTGGATGTTATGCACCAGGGTATAGAAGACCAAGGTGTCAATATATCCAATGCAAAATTAGCACACTACAATCTTGTCTAAATGCATGAGGTCAAGATGTTGAGCCAACATACACAAGATATGAATAGTAGCTAGTGTTTCAAGGTGGACTTTGATGCTACAAGCAATGGTTTGAGCTTATCTCCACTACACATAGTGACACATTGTTGGTTATATGTATGGAGCTAGTCTTGATATAGAATAGTCTCATGTGCATAAGAGATTGTTTATCTTCTCAAATGCTAGATATATTGATATGTAAGATGCTAATCCCAACATGTACAAGATACCAATACACATAGGAAGAGAATAAGATCATCCCGTAAACACGGCATACGAAAGCAATATAACCATGCCCCATTCCTTACTTCATCGTAATGTACCAAGATATGATAGATGAAGGCAATCTTGATTAAGCATAGAAAAGGGACAAAAGATAAATCAAAAGATAAAACAAAAGATACTATCATCATGTTCTCTTACCAAATTTAGGTGCTCTTAGATGTATTTAAGCTGGCGCCTTGTTTGAGAGGAAAGTTCCATCTTGTTGAAGGATAAAAATGTTGATAAAAGGCTATAGCAAATGTTGGCTTAAGGCATTCAGACAAATAGCTTCTGGCTTACTCTGATTGGTTAAAGTGCTTGAGCTTTGAGTATACACATAGTCTGTTTCCTACTACTTGAGCTAATCAAAGAGAAGAAGATGGAAGATGAAAGAAGATGAAAAAGATGAGGTGGATCATCTCTACTTGAGTACTGGATACTTCCTTCATATTCTAGACTGCCTACATACCTTATATCCATGGGATCAAAGTACATTTCTGATGATGATGAGACATGATGAATATGTAGTTCTAGGTTTATTGATGATGTAAGTGACAAAAGATAGAAGAAAGGGAGATGAAAGATTGGAGGATGGTTAGAAGAAAGATGGAGGATGGATGATGAAAAGAGGGCTATCATCTTTGCTTGAATTTGGGCACTTCCTTTGTATCTTAGATCGCCTACATACACTGTATCCACGAGATCAAGGCTTTAATGATAGAGCTAGTGATGTAGTTCTTTCTTATTATGCTGATGATTGATGTTGAAAGAATCAACTTTATTACTTGGATTTTGGCTTTGGTGATTGTTTGATGTTTTTTGATGTTGTTTGAGCTTGAATTGATTGTGAAGATACAAATCCTGGTTACAAATGCTTGCCATGTTTGAGGGTGGATGAATGCTATAGTTGAAGTTGAAAGTTTGTTGTGTTGTGAGCTTAGGTGTTTGATGTGTTATGAGCTAGAGTTGGCGGTATCCACCTCCAAATGAGGCTTAATAAGTGCCCCCAGTGTGGGATGAGGTTTATTATGGAGAAACGACAATGGATGGTGTGTGCAGACAAGATGCTAAGGTGCCGAATGATTAGTTATTACAAAAATGTCTAAAGTATGATAGCTAGCATTGACAGAGGTGAAGATGGAAAGACTATTTATTATGAAGAAATGAGTTATGATATTTGTACAAGGTAAAATGTGGATTATAATATGGATTATGTAGGAGAAGATGGTGAAGTATTCTAGGAAGAGTGGTGATCAAACAAAATGAAGCAAATGATGGGAGCTAATCACTACACATAGCACCTATTTACTAGGTTTTCACTATGGTACTTATCCAAGGTACTTGTTTACCAGGTTTTCACTAGAGGATAGATTATTTATCTTATACTATTATTTGTTTTGTTATCCAAAGTGCCACAATGTGGTTTTCACTATTGGATGGATTTTTTTTTAGGATAGCTGAGATTCATGAATAAAACTTCTTGAGATAGATGTTGTTGACTAGTTCATCCAAGGGAATGCCTTTAGGTGTTTAGAGAGTGTATGTACCTAATCCATAAACTGCTGTGATGATAAAAGGACCAAGCCAATTTGGTTCAAACTTGCCCTGTTTCTCACGATGTTGCTGATTCCTTTGATTCTCTCTAAGGAAAAGATCTCCAACTTGAAATCTGTGTTCTCTAATTTTTTTGTTGTAGCTGCGGCGTAGATGGTTTTGATAGACCTGGAGATGGTTGAGTGCTGTAAGACACCATTCATCTAGTAGCTCAAGATCATGGATTTTGGATACTTGATATTCTTTCTCTGAGATGGTGTGCTGTAGAGATACTCGCAGTGAGGGAATCTTGACCTCAATAGGTAAGATAGCTTGAGTGTCGTACACAAGAGCATAAGGTGTAGCTCTAGTGGGAGTTCTGATACTTGTTCTATATGCTCATAATGTAGGATGGAGTTGTAAATGCCAATCATGACCAGCTTCATTGACTATCTTTTTGAGAATCTTGATGATTGTTTTGTTAGAAGCCTCATCTTGGCCATTGCTCTAAGGATAGTAAGGGGTAGAAAATTAAAGTTGGATATGGAACTTGTTGCGAAGATCTCTAACCTCTTGGTTCTTGAAAGGGTGACCATTATCAGTAACAATAGCTTGAGGAACTCCATAGTAGAAAATGATATAGTGTAGGATGAACTTGGATATTTTCTTGCCAGTAATATAAGTCATTAGTATGGCTTCCACCCACTTTGTGAAGTATTCAGTTGTGGTGATAATGAACTTATGACCATTTGATGAAATAGGCTAGATTTTATCTATGAGATCAAGTCCCCATTGCGAGAAGGACCATGGAGTAGTCATAGGATGAAGTTCATGTGCTGGTGCATGTATTAAATCTCCATGTTTCTGGCATTGTAGACATCTCTTTGCAAATTGTTGTGCATCTTTTTCCATGGTTGGCCAATTGTATCCATCTCATAGAAGTTTCTTAATAAGGCCAGGGCCAGCAAAATGCAAGCCATAGACACCTTCATGTACATCATGTAAGGCCACTTTCGCTTCCTCAGAATCAAGACATCTAAGAAGGATACCATCAAGACTCTGGTGATAAAGGGTGTCTCCTAAGATAGTGTAACAAGAGGCTCGACAGATAAAGGTTTTGCATTGGGTGTTAGATAGTTAGAATGAAAAAGTTTGATTGTGGAGATACCCATATAAGTCCTTGTACCATGGTGAATTGGGACCAACAATTCAACATATAAGCTTAGACTGTTGTACTTCAAATGCTGGAACCAGAAGTTGTTCAACAAGAAACTCACATTTATGTGTATTAGATGGCATGTCTAGAAGGGATCCAATCATAGCCATGGCATCTGCTACTTTATTCTGTAGCCTTAGGATTTGCTCAAATGTGATATTGTCAAATTACTTTTTAAAATCATCAACCATTACCTTGTATGGAAGAAGCTTCTCATCTTTTGTTTGATATTCATCTAAGACTTGTTTGATAACTAGTTGAGAGTCACCAAAGACTTGTAACTATTTGATAGCCCATTGTACTGCCATGCATAATCCTGTGATTAAAGATTCATACTCTTCTATGTTATTGGTACATGGAAATGTAATTCTGTATGATTTGGGTATACAATCTCCTTGAGGGGTAACAAACAATATCCCTTCTCCTGGTCCATGTTGAGTGTAAGATCCATCAAAATATAGTTGCCACAATGTGGTTGATGTTAATTTGAACAATCTTTCATCTGGGAATTCTGGATATATTAGATGAATATCTATGATGGGTGCTGCAGCTAATTGATCTGTGATGACTTGTCCTTTTATGGCTTTTCAATCCACATATTGTATGTCAAATTCACTTAGGATCATAACCCATTTTGTTAATCTTCCTGTGAGGATTGCTTTGGAGAGAAGATATTTGAGTGGATCAATATTAGATATGAGCTTTGTTGTTTGGTTCAACATATAATGTCACAACTTTTGGGAAGAAAACACTAATGTTAAACATGTTTTTTCCATAGATGAATAATTAAGTTCACATCCCACAAGACTTCTGCTAATGTAGTAGATGGCTTGTTCTTTCCCTGAATCATCATGTTGAGCTAGAAGGGCACCCAATGATGTTGTTGTTGATGATATGTAGAGCAATAATGGGCAATCAAGTACAGAAGGTACTAACACAGGAGGTGTTGCCAGATATTCCTTTATTTTGTCGAAGGCCTATTGACACTTTTCATCCCACTTAAAAAGTTCACCCTTGTGAAGGAGATGTTGAAAAGGATGACATTTGTCTATTAGTTGTGAGATAAATCTATGGATAGACTGTAACCTTCCTTGTAGACTACGAAGCTACTTGAGATTTACTAGCGGAGGCATTTCGATGATAGATTTTACTTTAGTTGGGTCCACTTCTATCCCTCATCGAGACACAATGTATCCCAACAATTTTCCAGATGTTACGCCAAATACACATTTCTTTGGGTTTAGTCTAACTTGATACTTCTCTAGTCGATCAAAGATTTGTGCTAATACGTGTAGATGTCCTCTTGTCTTGGATTTCCCTAGGATATCATCAACATAGTCTTCCATGATAGTGTGAAAAAGGTCATGGAAAATAACTGTCATGGCTCATTGATAAGTAGCTCTAGCATTCTTGAGACCAAAAGGCATTACAACCCAATAGTATGTGCCCCATGGACAAATGAATGATGTTTTATCTTGATCTTCCTCTTCTATTCTGATTTGGTTATATCTTGAAAATTCATCCATCAAAGATAGCATTTCATGTCTAGCTGTGAGATGTACAATATTGTCTATGCTTGGTAGTGGAAATTCATCCTTAGGACATGCTTTGTTAAGATCTCTAAAATCTGTGCAACAGTGAACTCGTCCATCAAGTTTTGCTATAAGTACCAAGTTTGAAACCCATTCTAGATAATCAATAGGTTTTATGAACTTTGCTTCTAACAGCTTCTGGATCTCTACCTTAACCAATAGAGCTACTTACAGATGCATTTTGTGCAATTTTTGTTCAACGGGTTTTGCATTAGGAGATACTGCTATATGATGTACCACAAGTGATGGATCTAAACCCAGCATGTCAGCATAAGTCCATGCAAAATTTATAGCTCTTTTTATGAAAAATGCTGTGAAGTCTCATCTTTCTTGCTCTAATAGTGATGCTACCAAAAAAGTGATCCTTGGATTCTGCTCTGTACACAAGTTCATGTCTTGTGATTGTTCAACTAGCACTGTTGATTTCTCATGATAGTCAGTGGCAACAGGAAGATCAAATCCCCCATCCTTAGGCATCTCAAAGAGGTTTTCACCTTCAGATACGTCCTTTATTTTTACTTTTTCATGGTCAAGAGGCGCCTTTCGATTTTCACCTAGTAACCTATTTTGTTTGATTTTGTTTATTTCACTTTTGTAACTGAAGGATTTGGTACTTCCGCCAAAATATGCTAGTTTAGGTAGATCCATCATGAAACCTGCTTTGTGATCACCTAATGGAATGCCTTTTCATAAGCCCATGAATTCTACAATAGCTTTGTCATTCTCAAATGTATCTAATATCGGTGCCCCCTATTGGTCCCAATCAATGAGGTTAGGATATATGAGTGAAAGGGTAATAGACAAATGGTTATGGCTAGAAGATGTTGTGGAAATCATGAAGATGGAGTTTTCTTGAAAATGGTTGGTAATATGAAGGGAGTCATCAATAGTATCTAAACTAGAAGTCTCTCCTATCGAGGAGGTCTAGCGTCCATATTTGGAAATACACTTAATGTCTTTGGAATGTGGTACCTCTGGCTAATAGCCAAGGCCTTGCTTATTAAACTTCTTAGACACAACAATGGGTTCAATAGGTCTTTGTTCTTGTGATCCCAATCCACCATGTCCTTTATAGCCCATGTTCTTAATGATGCAGAACCCATTGTTATATCTCTCTACTTCAAGTTAGACATGGTCATTCTCATCAAAGAATATCCAAGAGTTGATATCATCAATGTCTTCATCATCCAATAATCCACCTTTAATGAATATTGTGGGTGGGGCTTTTATGACAGCTGCAAATGAAGATGGCTTGGATGTGGAAGGTTTGCCATGAGATTTGGGAGACAAGGGAAGAGTTCCTATACAACAAGATTCTTGCAATGTGTACTCACCAGGGCCATGTTCGGTGTACTTGATATGGAGATTGGAAGCGGCCTTACTAGATGATGGATTGAGTAGGATAGATGGATCGACATATGATGAAGATGGGTATGCTTTGGTGTTGATAGGAATGTGGTTAGGACTCTGGTATTTATCTTGAAAAGCATGACAAAACTCAAATGGATTGGGATCAGCATGGATAGTAATCTCAACACTATTATGTCAAAACTTAAGACATTGATGGTATGTAGAAGGAACTACTTTAAGGGCATGGATCCATGGATGACCAAGGATGATGTTATAAGGAAGCTTGATATTAAGGACTTGACAATGGGTTTTAGTAGTGACTGGCCCACTTGGATAGGTAAGTAAATAATCCCTTCAGTATCTCTCTTGGCATCATCATATGCTTTGATAGTAATGACCTTGGAAGTGTCAACATATTTCTTAGAATATTCCAATTGTTTTATTAATTTCAAGGAACATATATTAAGACCAGCTCCGCCATCCACTAAGGTTCATTTAATACTACTTTGTTTGACAAACACTTTGATATGGAGGGCTTTATTGTGTGAAGGATGAATGGAGGGCTAAAGATCTTTATCAAAAAAGGTTAAATGACAAGGGGCTACAATGCTAGTAACCATAGATTGGAATTGTGTGGTATCAATATCATTGGGCACTGAAGATTCTTATAAAGCTTTGTCAAGGATAGCTTTGTGAGTAGGGGATATGCGAAGCAACTCAAGAATGGAAATGTGCACAGGTGTTTTGCCAAGGTGATCAAGGATATTATACCTAGACGATGGTCGAGGAGGATGGACAGGTACTCCTTGAATGGTAATGCGACCTCTTTGAGTAGTTACAACGCAATCAGGTGCTTTGCCTTGGATGGTAATGGTAGAAATGCAAGCATGGTCAATGCAGCCAATAGTAGATGATTCATAGTTGTACTGAATGGCATTCCTAGCATGAGGGTTACTTGGTTTGTCATGAGATGGAAATGGATTCTTGAAAGCATCTAGATCATAATTTGATGTTGGTTACTGTGCAGGTTAAGTTGTTGAAGGTGTGATTTTGATAAACCTTGATCAATGCAATCTTGAATAACATGCTTTAAGCGCATACAACCATTTGTTTTGTGTCCTTTAACTCTATAGTAATCGCAATACTCATTTTCTTTATACTAAGGAACTTTGAAGAGTGGTTCACCATTGGGTGGTGCATTTGGTAACATAATATCACCCTCTTGGAGAAGCTTTCGCAAGATAACTTCCATAGGTTCTGCTAATGGTGTAAATTATCGACGAGGATTTGAAGTTTGTCATTGTCAAGTTCGTTGAAAAGGTTGAGTTGTTGTAGAAGCAGCTTGAATGTTAATGGGAGCTTTCATAGTGTGTATGTTTTTTGCATCCACAACACCATCATTGACAACATTCTTGTTTTTGTTCCAAAAGTGAGACTTATCATTGGAATTTTGAGGATAGTCTTTGTTATCGCAAAAAATCTTGATAGTGCCTTTAGTAATTAAAGCTCACTCAATGATGGTTCCTTTGGAAACAAGTTCATCAAAGGTGCTAGCACTTTGCAATTGTAGTTGGAATGACAACTTGGGATGGAGATTTTGAACAAAGATATTGAGCTATTACTTTTCAGGTATTTCCCATGATAGTTTGCTAGCCATGTTACGCCATCATTGAGTAAATGAAGAGAAGGCTTCACCATTGCATTGTTTATTGTTGACAAGGTCATTCATGTTTACTTTGTGTTCGATGTTAAAAGCAAAGTGTGATCAAAATTTATTTGGTAACTCTACAAAAGACTTAATTCCTAGAGGTAAATGAGAGAACCATTCAAGAGCTTGTCCCTCTAAGCTTTAGGGAAATAGTCTCAAAAGCTATGTATTGTCATGTGCAACATCTAGATATGCCACAAAGAATGCTCTAAGATGGTCTTCCAGATTTCCTTTTCCTTTGTATTTGTCAAATTTTGGAATTTCAAAGTGTGGCGGGAAAGGTGTCATATGGAGTGACTTGTCAAATGGATAAGCACATATGTTTTCTAAAGAAAATGCCTTCTTGCTTTGTCCTACCACTTGGTTAATCATTTGTTGAACATCCATTGGAGATAATTGCTGGTGTTGTAAAGGGGGTGGTTGGTTAGGAGGTGAAGCATGATATGATGTATATTGAGATTGTTGTTGTGGAATATATGAAGACATGACCATTTGTTGAGGTTGTGTACTCACAATGTATGTCAAAGGATTGGTATGTGACACATATGTGGTTGAAGATTACTGTCCGTGAGACACAAGCAGTGGTTGGGTATATTAGATGAAGTAACACCAAGGTTTTGCATCACATGGGAAGTGGAAGATGGATTGGCATTAGTTAATGGTTGTGATTTTGGAGTTGGATTTGTGACGTGGTAAGTGATGGAAGGATTGGTGGATGCAGAAGAAGGATTGACACTTGGGTTTGTATTTTGGACAACATGGGGATTGGAATAAGTCATGTGTTGGGTGACGATAGGCAAACCTTGGGTAGAATAAGATGGATTGATGGTTTGTGAAGAATTATAAGAAGATGGCAGAATGGATGTAAGTTGATCAACATAAGAGACTATAGTGCTAGGAGTAGCTTGAGAAATAATAGGCAAGTCACTCATGTCAATAAGACTAACATTGGGATTGTATGATGTATTGGATGGATTCATGGATATAGTGGAGACCATATTAATAGTGGTAGGAATATGGGATGTGGTGTCCACATGTGATGTAATGGGGTTAGCGGATTGTGACAATTGTGAAGCTTGGACCATTGGTGTTGTTTGGATAGCTTGGGAAGCTTGCGGAATGGGGATAGATTCTGATGTTTGAGGAGTTTGCACTTGAGAAACATGGACAACTTGCATTACTTGAGGCATAGAAATGGTCATCGTGGGAGGAGTATGTTCGGAAACATGGAAGGGTGGAATGTTCAGATTTTACGAAATGAAAGGGAGTACATTGGTTGGCATTATCAAAGGTTCTAAAGTGTACTCCGAACATGGTGGATCAAATGAAGTAACAATAGGCAATGAAAGAGATGGGTTAGAAGATGGCATTTGTAATATGGTATGAGATGGTGTGACTATAGTGGATGGTCCTTTTGCAACAACAACGGGAGTGTTTGGATCATGCTCTCTAATAGAAGATATGTCAAAATCTCTTGGTAATTTAGCTCCCATGAGGGCAAGTTGCAATGAGTAGTGATTAGGATCAGATAAAACAAGTCTCTCGAATTAATCTCATACATGTGTATCTCTAAATTCTGATAAGTCTTCTTGGGATTGTTCTTCGTAAGTCTCTAAAAATGTTTGAGGTTACACTTGTTGTGAAGATGACTCTCCAATGGTGTACCCATGGGGCACAAACATGTGAGAAGGCATACCATTCATAAATTGAGTCGCGTCTCTAAGAGGAGTTGATCTAGATTGTTGCATCTTGGCTTCCATTTTAGCTCTATATTGACTCCTAGTTTGAGGCATGATGATTGATGTTGAAACTTGGATTTTAGCTTGTCAAGGTTTTGAGACCCAAAAGATGATGGTTTGTTGATTGTTTGGTTGTTGGTTGCTGGTTGTTGGTTTGTTGTTTGCTTTGTTGTTAGGTTACTTGGTTGCTTTGTTGTTGGGTTGCTTGGTTGCTTTTTTGTTGGTTGGACTTCCCTAGAGAATAGCTCACACACTCAAGGGAAAAGTTATTTTCTAAGATTGCTATTGCTGATGTTGCTAAAGCTAAAGCCAAAAGATGATGGTTTGTTGATTGATCAATTGACCGATTGATTAATGTTTAGTTTGTTGGTTTGGGATCTCAAAAAGATGAAAAGTTCACAAAATCCAATTGGTTGGTATGCTCAAAGCAGGAGACAAAGTCCAGATATCTACTAATGATCAGAGATAGGTCTGAAGCAAATGCTGAGGGTAAGCAAGATGGAAGTGTAGACGATTCAGCCGAGTCACTAAGATTTGCTGGTAATTGACCACAGGCGACAAGTAATAGCTTAGATGTGACTCAAAAAAGGTCAAAAGCAACTAGTAATAGCTTAAATGTGATCTAGTTTTGGTTCGGGTAACAGGCTACAATGTTAGCCAGAGGTGAGCCAATTTTCTACAGGCGATCAGTATTGACTCAGAAGTGATTTACTGTTGATCAAAGGTGACGTAGTTTAGACTAGAGGTGACTGACTATTGTTTAAAACTGATTTAGTTTAGGCAAAAGGTGACTGACTGTTGTTTAAAAGTGATCTGATTGTCTATATACGAGCAGTTTAAGCTCAGAGGTGACTGTGTTTGTTAGGAAATATGACTAAATTGTGTTTTTTGACAAGAAAATAGTAATTTTAGTCATTCACACTCACAACAATCACAAACTTGTACAACCTAGGTTAGGAAAGGACTATATTTCTTGAGTCCCCTGGCCATGCTTATTCAAAGCGGATAGCTTCAGGATCTTGGTAGCATCAGTTCCCCTCCACGGCACATACTTCTCACGCATACCTAGATCTAGGTTTCCCAAGGTTTGTCCCTCCACCAAACCTTAGGATTGTCCTTGCTATCTCTTCTAAGAACCACATGAATCAGGGCAGCTTCAAAGATCGCACCTTTTGCATCAACAAATAGAAGGTTTTTGGCTACTACACAAAGTTGCTGATAAGGGCATCCGTTTAGGTGGCTATACATGCAGCAGTGCTACTCTCCATTATGGAGTCTCCCAAACTTCAAGGGTTACGCCTTGGAGGGTTTTGAGGGAGGTTGGATTTTGGCATAACACAACAACACCCATTATTTGTGGCTTTTGACACAAACACTTTTCTTATATAGCAGTTCGGAAGGACTTGGCTTTAGCCTATTACTGCTTGGGTCATACCCCTTCTCACACTGAGAAGGTAGGCTCTTTAAAGATAATAACAAGTTCTCATACACCCAAGATCCATTTGATAGGAAAGGGGAGAGGATACTTTTTCTATTAAATTTGGGTTACAATCAAGCATATGCAACCAATCAAGAAAGATAAATCAAGCACAGAGCAAGCAATGATTCTTTTTAAGCACCAAGCCCAAATGTTCCTAAATTAGTGAAAACCCACAAGTCTTGGACTGATCGAAGCTACAATAGATATGTTAGTAGTTTGATAACCTCCTTTTCTTAGACAATTGATAAGATGTTGCACAAATACCTGTTGGTCATGATGTTAGTCATTCGCAAACATAGAATAAAAGTTACACAACAACCTTTACTCATCTTGAAAGATACAATGAATTCAAAGAATTCATGATCCCAAGTCTCCATTGATTAGGTCTTAATCTACTGACGTTACTCAGTGGTTGATGTGTGTTGCTGTTTTCCATTCAGGGGCCTTACGTGTTACTGCACTGTTCATCATCATCATCTTCAAATATCCTATTCTGGATGTTCGCTCTGCATAAGTCTTCAACAATTCTACCTCTGCACTGTAAATTTAGTCAAATAATGTGCCTACAGGCTGATATTTGCATGATTTCTACCATTATTTATGATTCCTTGCATGATATTTTCAACACTTCATGCATTTAACTCAAATATGCTAAGGATTTTCAGTTACCTACGGGATTTCAGCATATTTCACTATTTCTGCTTGTTATTTATCATGATTTGCAGTTATGGTGATGAATTAATGAAATTGAAAAAAGGAAAAGGGTTAGAGAGTGAGATTCCCAAAATTACTGGACTTAGATCACTGATTCACATACAAGCTCCCATACTTGCAATGAAAAGAAGGAAAACTAGAAATCATACTTCACCAGGACATTCCACAAATCCGCATGATCTAGTGCAAATCTTCAAAGGAACAGTTGACAACAACATGTAATGAAATGAAAGCGCTTCCAGTTGAACACAACATTCACCAGTACATATCCAGAAATCAACATAAAGATTACGCAAAATTTACAATTAGGATGTAATCTGGAACTTCATATTCATTCAGTATGCTCAAGAACAGGTACATTTACAGTGATCTGAAGAAAGAACCTTGACATTTCAACAATTCTATCCTCATTAGTCTCAGTAATCCGATCTCTTAATTGATTCTACAGTAATTGACTTTTTGCGCCAGATGCGTCTGTGTATTCTAATGTATTCCCCCCCCCTTTTTAAAATGACAAGCTCTGGCTCTTATATAGAGCAACTGCCAGAAAACGGTTACAACGACCCAAAGATCAGGATCCTCACACAACAAACAACGGTCCAGATGAAAAGCACATGCTTCGTCAGTTGGCAAATGCACAGCTGGCACAGAATATTCCAGCATCTTCAACTTGATTCGGTCTCCAGCTGGCGAACAGCATATTTGACAATATCCTCCTCATTTCTGGCCCATGTTGACTCCATGCGTAACTTTGTAATTATCAGCTTCAGCAGCATCATCATGATTTCAACGCTCAGCTTCAGCAGCATCATGACTTCAATGTTCAGCTTCAGCAGCATCATGACTTCAATGTTCAGCTTCAGCAGCATCATGACTTCCTGCAAATAAACAGACAAACATTAAGTTCATCATCATGTGGATAAACAACAGGAAGTAAACATTTTATTAAACATACCTCCCCATGTGTAGCTACAGGCAATCAGGCTTTACCTGTGAAAAATATGCACTAAATGCATAAACAGCATAAAAACAACCAGGTCAACCCTCGTTGACCAAAATCAGGCAGTCAGGCCTTTTAAATTTCTATCGCTTCATGTTTTTGCCCATTTCTTGTATATCGGGTTCAAATATGATCAGGTATGTCAAAATATACAAGGAAATAACTACCCCTAACAAATTACTCCATACCTGGCTTTGCATGCTCCGTTCGAATGTTTCGGGTCATCATCATCATGTTCGCATCAGTGCGACCACATATGATCAGGTTGACAATATTAGACTTGGCCGACGGCAACAGTTATACCTACGCCGAAAATCATGATGATGACCAACTCTATGTCTTGTATCTAGCCGCAGGAATTTGTGAAATATGATGCTCCTCGCCTCCGAATGCTCTGAGGAAAAGCACATCAGGATGTTTTGTTTTTGCATATTCGGGGAAGAAAGACATCATCATCATCATCATGATGAAGACAAACAGGAGGACTTGGAAAATGATCCTGCCGCTGAGGAAAATCATGATGACGTCATCGTCATCATCAGGCTTGGTCAAAATGCAAAGGGATGACGTCACCGTCATGTTCCGTTAAGATCAGGAGATAACTGGAATATCGGGTTCCCCCCAAGGAAGATGATCGCGTGGATGAATGCAATATGACCCTTTTCGGCCAAGGCTATCCGCTCGAAAGATCAGGATGATGAACATCATTATCATCATATTGGTGAACTGGGTGATTTAAAATATGATCCTGCTGAAAGTCCTGATGACATCATCAGGATATCCGCGGCCTTCGTTAATCTTCGAACATGACGTCATCGTCATCATCATATTGGCGAAATGGATCACGCCTTGGAAAATATCCTGCCGAAGGAGAAAGGTGATGGTGACGTCATCGTCATCATCATATTTGCAAAAGGTTACTCTTGTCGGCAGGATGATACTACGAACTGTCGGGAAAGACTAACAAGATCATGATGATCTTGTTCAACAAGGTTTGGGAAAGGAAAATCATCCTCCGTTTCGAAAGATAAGGTGATCATCATGATCACGCAAAAGGAGATCAGGAGGATATTAGGAAATGTCGGGTCCTGAAATATCATGATGATGTTGATCACCAAGACTGTCGTGCGCGCGCAAATTATGCAGATGGCAGATTTCTCTAAGTAAGGTGATATTATAATATCAGCATGATATTATAATATCGGGTGATGTTGGAATATCATGATGCTCGCAATGTTTCCAAGGTTACTCGACGGGTAAAACACACTAACACTTAAGATTGACGTCCGGATGTTTCAGGACTGCATGATTTTTATCAGGTGATAGAGTAAGATCATGATGATGACCTTTGGCGACACAAAAGACCACTCGACGGGAAAAGATTACTACGACTTAAACTTGACGTCCGGATATTTCAACCTCAGGATATTATCGGGGTTCTTTTCAAATATCATGATGATGACGTTCATCATACAACATTTATCAGGTTTGACCAAAACTTTGACTGCTCACAACTCCCTCATATGGACGAATTTTCAAGTGATGCAAAAGGCAAACCTGCATGGAATTTCAAGCTCTTTCTAACCATGAAGTCATAGAAACAAAATATGAACTTTGACAAACTAACCTCATGATGATGACCTACCTCATCCTGACCTTCATGATGATGATGCACCTGACTTATTTTTACCAAACCGCCAGAAACAGACAACACAAGCCAAAACAAAAGTTGGGTCCCTGTTTTGCCAAGTCAAAATGGGGCGTGTTGTGTAACCACACAACAACTTGCCACCAAAGAAAACAACAAAATTCAAATAATTCAAGTGATGTGATCACATTTATCTATAGTGTTCTAATTCTGTCTAAGTAAAATCATCATGATCTTTGAATGATAAAATTTCATTATGGTGATAAAGCTAACAAAGGATCAGGTGTGTGCAGATGATTAATTATCCTCATCTTGAAAGCAAGTTGAAAACATAAGTAACTGGTGTTAAACTACATAGTTGGAGATCATCCCTCATAGCCAACCTGGATAGAGCCTTGCTGCCAGCAGGTGTCTATAACCCCGGCAAGGTTATCTATACAATCTCCCTAAGTAGAGCCCCACTGCCAGCAGACGTCCATAGCCCCGGTAGAGTTACTTAGATGGCCTAATTTTATTTCGTTTCTGATTTTCCTTTAAAAATTTTAATTTGATATCATCATGTCTGCTCATTTGTACAAGGTGTAGTCACTTGCAGCTTTAGGTTGGAGATTGTATTGGTAGCAAGGGAGTCCCTTTAGATTTTTCACTTAACACCTATACTCATATCTTCAACAAACCCAAGGCTGTTAGGTGTTTCATTGTGTTTGATTCACTTTGGACAAGAAAAAGTACCCTGATGAAAAGACATCATAAACCTGATCATGAGTATTTATCAGAATGAATTACAATCTATATCTAAATCTGATCTCATCACTTGAATCCTAACATTTTAGTTATTTTCTTAGGTGATGAAGTACATCATCCTGACTTACCAGAACAAGGTCCCAACCAACAAACAACAACAACAACAAGCAAACTGTACAAACAACTATACAAATATACAATATGATACACAAGACTGTCATGAAGTCACTCAGGCCTGGAAATAATGTTTGAGGAATTGTCCATTGACTGGCAACGGGACATCCTCACCTGTCAGGTTCTTAAGCCTATAAGTGCTGTCTCCTAAAATTTTAGAAATCTGAAAGGGACCTATCCATAGTCTATCGAACTTACCATGATCACCTTTCCTTTCACGGGCTTTATCCCACATCAGGACTAAATCTGATATCCTGAAAGCTTTAATTCTGGCTCTCTTGTCAAACCAGCGTTTGACAACAGCCTGATGTTTTGCAAATTGGTCAATCGCTTGGCTTCGTTTTTCTTCCAGATGCATCAACTGAAGCAACCTGACTTCCTGTTTATTATCTATGCCTAGATAGTCTTGGGCAAAATGCAGAGTAGGAATTTTCAAGTTTACAGGGAGGATAGGATCTACCCCATATACTAGCTGGAAGGGTGAGTTTCCTAATGCAATTTTCATTCTAGTTCTGTCTACCCATAAGGCATATTTCAGAAATGAGTTCCATTCCCTGGGATTTTTCTCTATCAATTTTCTTATGATACTCAGTAAATTCTTATTGGTGGATTCTGCTAATCCATTTCCCTGGGGATAGTAATTGGATGAGAACTTAAGTATGATCCCATGATCAAAAGCCCAACTTGACAATTTAGTGGAAATGAAGGCAGAACCATTATCACTTACCAATGCATAAGGAATCCCATACCTGGTGACAATGTTGCTTTCCAGAAATTTAATGACATCATCAGCAGTACAAGTTTTGCTGCTGATAGCCTCAGTCCATCTGGTACAATAATCAGTAATTGTTAGGACATACCTCTGGCCTGAAGAAGATGGAGGATTGATTGGTCCTATGAAATCCATGCCCCATTGTGCAAATGGGCGCTCCTCCATCACTGGCTGCAACGGTTGTGCAGCATATTTTTCTCTATTGGCAGCAACCTGGCAAACATGACAACATTTAACATGATCAGCTGTGTCTTTAAAAATTGTAGGCCAGTAATATCCTGCTCTGAGGATTGCATGTGTGGTGGCCAACGCTGATCCGTGGGCAGTTCCAAACTTGTCATGTAACTCTGTCAAGACTTTATTGGCTTCTGGTTTTTCTAAGCATCTCAGGTATATCCCTTCATAATTCTTTTTAAACAGGGCTCCTCCCTTCATCATATATTTCTGGGATCTTATCTTTAAGGCTCTTCTCTGTGAGGCTTGCATCCTCGAAGGACATCTTCCAGTGATCAGGATGTGCCTGATGTCTGAATACCATTCTTTATTGTCTTTCTCATCGATTACATACTGCTGACTGATGATATTTGGATCAGTTTCAGATATCATCTGGCTCAGAGCCTGTCCTCTTACTATCTTCATGGGTGTGATCTCCATGTCATATTCTTGTAGTACCATAATCCATTTGGCCCTTTTTTCACCAGGTTCACTCTGCATCAGCAGCATCTTTACTGCTGCATCTGGTACCACAGCAATCACTTTGCTTCTCAGTATATAATGTCTGAACTTTTTTACTGCTCTGACTAATGCAAGTGCCTGTCTTTCAACATCTACATATCTCAACTCAGCATCCCTGAAAGGACAGCTCATGAAGGCAATTGGTTTCTCTTCTTTATCTTCATTTCTTTGAGTTAACACTGCTGCAGAAGTATGTTCTGAAGCAAATGAGTAGATGTAGAAATCATTTGTATAATCTGGACTAATGAGGACAGGAGCATCTGAAATGGCCTTCTTTATATCTTCAAAAGCAGCTCTGGCTTCTGGTGTCCAGTCAATTTGTGCATCTTTTTTCAACATGGCATTCAGTGGTCTGACAATCTCAGCAAAGCCAGTGATGAACTTCCTCACAAAATTTATCTTACCAAAATAAGATTTAAGCTCCTTTTTGCTTCCTGGAAGTGGTAATTTCATAATAGATTCCACCCTGTCAGGATCAATGATAATCCCATCCTCTGTGATTAGGTGGCCTAGTAACTTTCCTGTTGTGACCCCGAATATGCACTTCTTAGGATTCAAAGATATTCCATATTCTTCACATTTCTTCAGTACATTTCTGAGATCAGCAACATGATCTCCTCTTTCCTTGGAGAATACTGTCAGGTCATCCATGTAGATGACTATACATTTTCCTATTAAGCCTCTGAAGGCTATGTCCATTGCTCGCTGGAATGTAGCTCCAGCATTTATCAGTCCAAATGGCATACGTCTATATGCAAATATCCCCCATTTTGTGGTGAAGGCAGTTTTTAATCTGTCAATTTTGTCCACCATCACTTGGTTGTACCCTGAAAAACCGTCCAAGAAGGACATCATCTTGGCTCCATTTACCATCTGCAGAACCTCATCCAAAGAGGGCAAAGGATAATTATCCTTTTCTGATGCTCTGTTCAGGTTCCTGAAATCCACACACAATCTGATGTCTCCATTCTTCTTCCTGACTGGTACCAGATTTGCCACCCAAGTGGAGTGCCTTACAGGAAATATTATCCAGGCATTTAACAATTTCTTGACCTCTTCAAGGATGATGGGCTCAAGCAGAGCATTGATTGGCCTCTGCTTCTGTCTGAAAGGTTTTGCATCTGGCTTGAGAGGTATAGTATGAGTTATGACAGAAGTGTCATACGTCTTCAACTCGTCATAAGTCCATGCAATTACATGTATATAATCCTTAAGGGCCTGAGTTATTCCTTCTAACTCTTCAGGTGTACAAACCTTACCCAACAAGACATTCCTCTTGTCATCAGCCTGTCCAATATTCACCTGTGAATATTGACCTCCATCTGCCTTAGGCAGATCCTTATGTTTGAGCATATTATCCAGATCAAAGGCTCTTTCTAATTCAATCATACCTTTGGGAATTGTGTTGCTAGGCAACTCTAATATCTCATCCTCTTCCTAGACATGATCTTCCATACCATTTTCATCTATGATCTGAGCTTCAAATACGTCTCTGTTTGATATGAAGTCCAGGATGTGCTGATCATCATCAAACACTTGGAGATTAGTCACATTGTCAGGTACCGAAGGTACTGACACCAATTCTACTGAAAATCTCTTCAGACCAGATATAGACAGTGGTTCCAGTGTACTGGCGGCCTGAGCAAGTGCATCTGCCCTTTGGTTCTGTTCTCTTGGCACGTGAACGATGTTGAAAGCATCAAAGTCTTCAATCAGGTCCCACACACGATGCCTGTAATTTGACAGCTTTTTGTAGTTACAAGAGTAAATTCCTCTTACTTGTCTCACAACTAGTTCTGAATCTCCAAAGACATGCAGGATCTTCACCTTCTTCTTATGGGCAAACAACAGTCCATGAATCAAAGCTTCATACTCTGTGACATTATTAGTGCAGGGGAACTGTAATCTGTAAGCTGCTAAATAGGATTTTCCTGATGGATCAATAAGGTCAATTCCTACCCCAGAACCTTGCTTAGATTTGGATCCATCAAACCTCAAGATCCAAGGCTTATCTCCGGCAGGACATTTGCTTGAGCTTTCCTTTTTCTTTGCAGCTCTGGCTGCTGCTCCGCCTGATATCCACCTTAACTTAGGTGTGTCATCTTCAAGCTTCTTCTTTCCTTTATCTGATGAGCCTGATGGCTTTTCTGTTTTCTCTTCCATCCTAGCAGGAGGACGATGTTCAGCACATATAGCTGCATGCTTCTTCAAAATGTGTAAGCACAGTGAGCAAGTGGTTTCTGAGTGAGGCGCCTCATGCAGCCTACACCAACCCTTAATTAAAACCTCCTGGGGAGATCTACACTGTTGTGTCATCTTTTTTATTTCTTTGACCAGAAATTCTTCAAACTTCGTCAGGTCACTGCCTTTATCCTCATCAGACAACTCGTAATCTGGTTCCATGAAGCAATCACTACCAGGAGTGATCTTTTCCTTTCTCGCATCATTCGTCTGATTGGACACCAGGATCTCCTCTGTTTTTTGGATATGGTCCTCATCAGGATCCGTCGACTCTTCTGTTCCTGCAGAAGACAAATAAAAATTAGTATCATCATCATCATCAGATGTAGCACTCACCTCGGAATATGATGATGATGCTTCACTATACGTCTGCTCCAGCATGATCATGTCTAAGCATGGTTCGCAAGTCTTTTCCGAGTGTGCTTCGCCATGCAATCTGCACCATCCGTCAATCAAAATATCATTAGCAGGTATATTTAATAATTGACAACGTTTTATCTGAGTAGATAAATGCATCTGAAAATCCCTGAAGCGATCTATTTCGTTGTCATTATCAAGATCATTATTAAGTTCTACAACTGGCAAATCCTCGTGATAATCATCATCATGATGATGATGAACATCAAGCATCAGGACCTCTTCTATTTGGACAGTTTGCGGCCTGATGTGATAAACTCCAGGTTCTACGTTTACATACATGATCTCATTTGTTCTATTATATTCCGTGATCATATGTTTCATCCTAGGCTCAGCATCAATCCTGATCTGATTAGGTATACCCTTCCATGGCAACCACATGTGACTGAAGTCGGTGGACATGTATCCGTTAAGTGTTTTAGACCAGTCCCGGCTAAGCAACATCCCGTATGTATCAGGTATGTCAACTACCTGAATGTCAATGTAATACTGGATCCTAGGATCAGACGCTAGCTGCATGTGAATGTGAGTGAGTTCTCCTACGACACTTACTTCTGTCTTGTCCAGTTGAGTGACCTTCTTTAAGGATTTAGCAGGATGCAGTCCTAATGCGTTGCATATTGACAAAGGCATAACATTAGTTGAGGCTCCTGAATCAACTAAACAGTTGTGCAAATTCTTACTGAACATTCTTATGGTGAGGAGAAACGGAGGTGATTCAGTTTTATCTCTGTACAAGGTCATGTGGGAGGTTTCAGCAGCTTGGACTGTGGCTGACACTTTGGGCTTGACAGTGTTATCTCTAGCAGTATGGTCTCTGCTATTGGATTGACTCGAAAAGTGATTATCCTCTTTAGAAGCAGGATCATCCAGCGACTTCAGGAATGCCCTTTTGATGGCAGGAGTTTTCAATAACTCAGATAGGGACAGGCTGATCTTGATTTTCTTCATTTCATCAGCCAAATAGCTGACTAACTTGTCAGACTCATGAGGTGCATTTGCAACTTTTGTTACTGTGTTTTGAGGAGACAAGTATTGAGCATTCACCTTAGGGAACCCAGGGTTATTGCTAGCCTTAGGATCAGGAGGTGTGTTGAAGTTGTTTGGAGGTAGAGATGATGTCAATGGACCGGCAGGTCTGTTGGCATTACTCCTCAGGTTATAATTGTGCTTACCAGGGTATTGCTGCTGGTATGCATGTACTTCCTCATGCTCTCTTGTAGGTTCATTCTCATCCTCAAAAGGGAAGACATAGTTTGCTTCAAAGGTTAAGGCAGATTCTTCACAGGTCTGATTATATTCCTGATGAGGCTGATTAGTGTATGTTTCCAGCACAAAAGCTGAGTCATATCCACAAGGAACTATTTCATTTCCTTCTACCTGAGGTGGATTTCCAGAAGTATTAGACACTTCAGTCTGAAAGATGCTGGCAGCAATCCTAAATTGTGGACAATCTAATTCTGCATGTGCATTGGTGTTGTGAATCCTGCACCAATTGGTAAGGGCTGCCTCAGCAAGATTGACTCTAGTAGTCTGTTTGGCTTCACCAGGAGGCTGATTGTCTAGGGGTGATGGTAATGAACCATTATTTGGCCTGGAGTTCCACACTCTGGGCTGCCTAGGAGGATTATTGTTATTTGCAGCACTACTGTTGAAGTTATTGTTGTATCCTCTGTCAGGGTAATTTGGTCTGTCATTGGAATAACTCCTATTCTGACCTGACTGTGAATAAAACCCTTGATTTCTCAAGTGTGTTACTTCTGTGGTAAGTTTTCTCAACTGAGCAGACATTTCTTTGATTTCCTCTTTCTCCTCTTGAGCTTTGGCCACTACATTTTCAGGCTGAGGCTGGAAAAAGGAAGATCCATGGTTATTTTGGGATAGATCTGTACCCTGAGGTGTCTGAGCATGTGCAGGATATTGTGGCAATTGGCCATTTCCATTAGGAGGAGGCATGATACTCAATGGAGGTACTTGCAAAGGTGCAGGCATGATTGCTGGGGGCATCGCTGATCCATTTGGATATTGTGCAGGATATTGTGAAGGATAAGCTACAGGATACTGTGCTGGATATTGTGACTGCATGCCAGGCAAAGCAAGGAATGCTATATTTGGAGTAGGAGCAGGTATCAGCTGTTGATTTACCTTGATAGCTTCTTGAAAAGCTCCTGTCAATGTGGTGATCTCAGGATGTGTTCTCCTGATGAACATGGCGGTTAATGGATCCAGGGCTGAATAATAAATACTCCTAGCAGCATCATCAGCCACCACATATGGGGTAACTAGCTTGGACAACATTTTCTGGAACCTGGCATTGAAATTTGCAATAGGTTCATGCTCAAATCTCTTGATTGTGGCAAACAGGTGGTAATTCATGGATGGATCAATAGGGACCTTGAATATGTCAAGAAAGGCCTTCTCTAAGACAGCCCACGAACCTACAGAAGATTGACCAAGACTGATGAACCAATTATAAGCCTCTTCCCCTAAGGAAAAAGGGAATAATCTGCACACCACATCCTGATGCTCTATTCTGGCTCTGCAGCAAGCTTCTTTAAACGTCCTGATATGATCATCCGCATCCTGATAAGGATGGTATTTTGGACAAAGTTTGTCTGGATACTTTGGTAACTCATGATACGCATTAAAGGTCAATGGTGATTCCGCTGCAAAGAACGACATTGCAACCTGAGGGGGCTGAACTGGTGGTGCAGTTGGCTGAGGTTGGACTAAAGGTATACCCTGAGTTTGAACAGGAGGTGTCACGGGTATACCGGAAGGTATTTGCAAACCAACAGGAGTTACAGGAGGAGGTCCTGGTGAAGTTCTGGACGCACTAGACTCTGGATTATGGTGAACGTCTATAGTCTTAGGTCTAAAACCTCTAACAGGCAATTCTTCGAAAATTTCACTATGTCTAGACCTGGTATTTATCCTGTGAGCCAGGATTTCTCGATTTGGAGGCCAATTAGTTGAAAATTTGCAAATATTGGCTGGATTCCACCGGACGAGGTGATATTTGCGGTCAACTTGCAAATCAGACTGAATATTTACGCGATATTTGCGAAGACACTGCAAATATGACAGGATATTGGGATATTTCGACCGGTAGCACCAGATCTCGCGTGTCTAAGGCTCAAATTCTCAAAGCTTGAACAAATTTATGCATCTTTGGCCAATATTTAGTGAATTTAAAGAAATCTACTGTAAAGCTTGCAATATTTATGTGAGATTTGGAAATCTTTACACAGAATGTGCATATACAAACTTGTCGCAGCAAATATTTACGCAATATGATGAAATTCACAAATGATCTGAAGTTACCTTACTCTGAGCGTCATCAAACCTGAAAGTACTGATGATGAACGTGATCTTCTGGACAGGCCCTCCTTCTAGCGCCAATTTATGTTGGTCATGATGTTAGTCATTCGCAAACATAGAATAAAAGTTACACAACAACCTTTACTCATCTTGAAAGATACGATGAATTCAAAGAATTCATGATCCCAAGTCTCCGTTGATTAGGTCTTAATCTACTGACGTTACTCAGTGGTTGATGTGTGTTGCTGTTTTCCATTCAGGGGCCTTACGTGTTACTGCACTGTTCATCATCATCATCTTCAAATATCCTGTTCTGGATGTTTGCTCTACATAAGTCTTCAACAATTCTACCTCTGCACTGTAAATTTAGTCAAATAATGTGCCTACAGGCTGATATTTGCATGATTTCTACCATTATTTATGATTCCTTGCATGATATTTTCAACACTTCATGCATTTAACTCAAATATGCTAAGGATTTTCAGTTACCTACGGGATTTCAGCATATTTCACTGTTTCTGCTTGTTATTTATCATGATTTGCAGTTATGGTGATGAATTAATGAAATTGAAAAAAGGAAAAGGGTTAGAGAGTGAGATTCCCAAAATTACTGGACTTAGATCACTGATTCACATACAAGCTCCCATACTTGCAATGAAAAGAAGGAAAACTAGAAATCATACTTCACCAGGACATTCCACAAATCCGCATGATCTAGTGCAAATCTTCAAAGGAACAGTTGACAACAACATGTAATGAAATGAAAGCGCTTCCAGTTGAACACAGCATTCACCAGTACATATCCAGAAATCAACATAAAGATTACGCAAAATTTACAATTAGGATGTAATCTGGAACTTCATATTCATTCAGTATGCTCAAGAACAGGTACATTTACAGTGATCTGAAGAAAGAACCTTGACATTTCAACAATTCTATCCTCATTAGTCTCAGTAATCCGATCTCTTAATTGATTCTACAGTAATTGACTTTTTGCGCCAGATGCGTCTGTGTATTCTAATGTATCCCCCCCCCCTTTTTAAAATGACAAGCTCTGGCTCTTATATAGAGCAACTGCCAGAAAACGGTTACAATGACCCAAAGATCAGGATCCTCACACAACAAACAACAGTCCAGATGAAAAGCACATGCTTCGTCAGTTGGCAAATGCACAGCTGGCACAGAATATTCCAGCATCTTCAACTTGATTCGGTCTCTAGCTGGCGAACAGCATATTTGACAATATCCTCCTCATTTCTGGCCCATGTTGACTCCATGTGTAACTTTGTAATTATCAGCTTCAGCAGCATCATCATGATTTCAACGCTCAGCTTCAGCAGCATCATGACTTCAATGTTCAGCTTCAGCAGCATCATGGCTTCAATGTTCAGCTTCAGCAGCATCATGACTTCCTGCAAATAAACAGACAAACATTAAGTTCATCATCATGTGGATAAACAACAGGAAGTAAACATTTTATTAAACATACCTCCCCATGTGCAGCTACAGGCAATCAGGCTTTACTTGTGAAAAATATGCACTAAATGCATAAACAGCATAAAAACAACCAGGTCAACCCTCGTTGACCAAAATCAGGCAGTCAGGCCTTTTAAATTTCTATCGCTTCATGTTTTTGCCCATTTCTTGTATATCGGGTTCAAATATGATCAGGTATGTCAAAATATACAAGGAAATAACTACCCCTAACAAATTACTCCATACCTGGCTTTGCATGCTCCGTTCGAATGTTTCGGGTCATCATCATCATGTTCGCATCAGTGCGACCACATATGATTAGGTTGACAATATTAGACTTGGCCGACGGCAACAGTTATACCTACGCCGAAAATCATGATGATGACCAACTCTATGTCTTGTATCTAGCCGCAGGAATTTGTGAAATATGATGCTCCTCACCTCCGAATGCTCTGAGGAAAAGCACATCAGGATGTTTTGTTTTTGCATATTCGGGGAAGAAAGACATCATCATCATCATCATCATGATGAAGACAAACAGGAGGACTTGGAAAATGATCATGCCGCTGAGGAAAATCATGATGACGTCATCATCATCATCAGGCTTGGTCAAAATGCAAAGGGATGACGTCACCGTCATGTTCCGTTAAGATCAGGAGATAACTGGAATATCGGGTTCCCCCCAAGGAAGATGATCGCGTGGATGAATGCAATATGACCCTTTTCGGCCAAGGCTATCCGCTCGAAAGATCAGGATGATGAACATCATTATCATCATATTGGCGAACTGGGTGATTTAAAATATGATCCTGCTGAAAGTCCTGATGACGTCATCAGGATATCCGCGGCCTTCGTTAATCTTCGAACATGACGTCATCGTCATCATCATATTGGCGAAATGGATCACGCCTTGGAAAATATCCTGCCGAAGGAGAAAGGTGATGGTGACGTCATCGTCATCATCATATTTGCAAAAGGTTACTCTTGTCGGCAGGATGATACTACGAACTGTCGGGAAAGACTAACAAGATCATGATGATCTTGTTCAACAAGGTTTGGGAAAGGAAAATCATCCTCCGTTTCGAAAGATAAGGTGATCATCATGATCACGCAAAAGGAGATCAGGAGGATATTAGGAAATGTCGGGTCCTGAAATATCATGATGATGTTGATCACCAAGACTGTCGTGCGCGCGCAAATTATGCAGATGGCAGATTTCTCTAAGTAAGGTGATATTATAATATCAGCATGATATTATAATATCGGGTGATGTTGGAATATCATGATGCTCGCAATGTTTCCAAGGTTACTCGACGGGTAAAACACACTAACACTTAAGATTGACGTCCGGATGTTTCAGGACTGCATGATTTTTATCAGGTGATAGAGTAAGATCATGATGATGACCTTTGGCGACACAAAAGACCACTCGACGGGAAAAGATTACTACGACTTAAACTTGACGTCCGGATATTTCGACCTCAGGATATTATCAGGGTTCTTTTCAAATATCATGATGATGACGTTCATCATACAGCATTTATCAGGTTTGACCAAAACTTTGACTGCTCACAACTCCCTCATATGGACGAATTTTCAAGTGATGCAAAAGGCAAACCTGCATGGAATTTCAAGCTCTTTCTAACCATGAAGTCATAGAAACAAAATATGAACTTTGACAAACTAACCTCATGATGATGACCTACCTCATCCTGACCTTCATGATGATGATGCACCTAACTTATTTTTACCAAACTGCCAGAAACAGACAACACAAGCCAAAACAAAAGTTGGGTCCCTGTTTTGCCAAGTCAAAATGGGGCGTGTTGTGTAACCACACAACAATACCCAATTAGTAGCCAAGAAAAACAAACTGTAAATGATAAAGACTAAAAACGACACAATTTGCCAAAGGCGATTAACTGTTGATCAAAAGAGAACTGTATTCTACCGCAAGTGAAATATTACAAATCAAAAGCAATGCTAGTAATACCAGATACAGAATGATAAATCTCATAAGCGATGCAAAAAAGCAACAGGCATCTAGTTACGGGTCATAAGTGACTCAGATCTACGAAAAAAACATAATATAACAAAAACCCTAGTTTCGTAGAAAGCGATCCAAATAGCTAAAGGCGATTATTGTTAGATTAAAAGTGATTCAAATAAATAAATAAGCAACCACTGTTATCTTGTAAGTGATGCAAAATAGAAAATAAGAGAGTACTGTTCGCTTAGAAGCGATCCCAGGAATGCTAAAAGTAGCAGGTTTCAGCTCAAAAGTGATGCGTTTGTGAAGACAGTGACTGGTTTTCGATCAGAAGCGACTGGAACTTGCCATAAGTGCTCATAAAATCTAATATTCACAAAAACAACTTCAAATAGCAAAGTTAATCAAGGACATGAGTCCCACAGGGTGTACCAAAAATGTGATAGGTAAAAAATTAGGTTAATAAGATCAAGCATATCCATGAAAACCTACCCTACCATCATTAAAGAATCTCATCCAAATGAAATAAAAAGCATGCAATTCAAGAACAATATCACCTAGATTGTATGATTCCTTGTTTATGATGTGGATTATTTTTTCAACAATGAACAAATATGAAGATAAAAGATGCCATGATGGATGGATGATAATGATAAAATGCTAAATGAGTGCTCAAATGCTCAATATGCTTAGGATGATAATGTAGATGATATATGAATGCTGGATAGATGTAGTATGGAATGAGAGAGTGTTTATATAGAACTCAACCAAAATCAATCAAAGGTGGAGATTTGGTGGCTATGTGAATGGTTGAGATTGAATGATAGACATAGGTGAATGTGTAGATGACAAGTGGAGGGAAGATAAGGCTTATGTGTGCCTGTGTACATAAAAAGTACTACATATGAAAGATATTAAATAAAAGATGTAGTACCACTTATCTTTTTTAAATGAATAAGGCACACATGTCAGCTCATGAGATAAATGATAAGAGGAATTAATTAAATAAACAAAATTTATTTAATTAATTTGGAAGTGGGTTTTGTGAATGGAATTTTAATTAAATAAATAAGATTTATTTAATTAAAATGGATAGAAATAAGATAATTAAATAATTAAATATTGTTTTAATTATAGCTTAGAGGAAATAGATAGAAATAGATAATGAATTAATTAAATAAATAGGAATTTATTTAATTAATAGAAGAAATAGGTAATATGGATATTGCTCAAGTGTGTTAGACAAATGTAGATGGTAGATAATGCAATATTTGATGCTAATGATAATGAGTCAATTTTGGGTGTCTATAGATATCATCCTTGTGTATGCATGGACCTCATAGGAGGAAGGTTGATTGATAAAGTTAGATTCTACTACCTTGAACCCCACCAAGTGAAAGAGTGCAAAATTCTAAGCACCTTTTCCTTTTGAATAACCTTAAAATTCCTTAAGGATAGAAAGTTATGTTCGGTCAAAGTTTGGTCAAACCAGTCACTCAGAGGGATCATCACACTTAAAAACATCCCTGATGTTCACTAATATCCCAGACATATGTTATAACACAAGAAAGTCTGATATCCACATATTTGTTAATATGTAGTCATCAAATTCAAATGCAGGAGGCATCTACCCATCAAGAACCTGCGCACATTCCTAGAGGGTGATACTTATTAATATCCCTAATATTCCTTAATGTGAGGGCTTGCCTTAGATATAACGTAAATACTCAATATTGGTATAATCCTTAATATCTATCATGTTATCTAAGATACCTAATCTTCTTTAATCTGATGATGACATCATCCTAACCTGATATAAAGAAGGCCTGATATAATGATGACACCATCATATTCCTGATGTCAAAAGAGGGTCACTACTTCCCAATATCTTGGTTATTTGTTAATATCATGATCCAATGTAAAATGAAGGAAAACCTTAATGTCCCACACATTATCTGATCTTTGCCAATGTAATGATGACATCACTTACAATCCAGTTTGAAATATTAATGAAGGATGCTGATGTCATCTTGGTCTTTGAATATGGGGAATGTTTTGTATACTTAAGAACCCTAATATTTCATGATATACCCCATATCCACTTTTAAGATGTATAACACGCAGATCATTATGAACCAATAGGTTGCTGCCATGTGGCACATTGAATCAATCATGTCACCACCCTATGTTATCAAGATCATTAAAAAAGGTAAAATTATCAAACATAATTGGTCATGGGTCAATGGTTGGTCATTGTCATGACCTTCTAGGGGTCATGTTCCTAATATCCCTAATATTTATGAATGTGCCTTCTCGCATTAAATGCCATACCAATAATGGGTGAGCATTTAAAATTTCAAATAATCATGTGCCACTTGTTAACATCTCCCATGCTTAGGTGCTAATCAATGAATATCAACAATTAAGCATTAATCATGCCCTAATTCACCAATGTTTGTTGATTAAAACAAGGATTTGAGTTCATTTTTGAATTTATCACGTATTCAAAAAAAATTTACAGAGCTACAGTGCGATTAAGGTGATATTACCACAATTTGTGAAAGCGACGGAACGGGGTGTAGATTTGAACAACAAATGGAAGAGGGTAACTGCAAGGTGAACGTGTCTAGCTGGATATCAATTGAATAGTAAAAGGTAGTGAATATCAAGTATGTAACAACAAAACCCTCTCTTGTCTTTTATGGTAAATGAACAGGTAAAAATTGTTTTACCACAATAGATCAATATGATCATATATGAAATGTGTTGAATGAGAATCAAAACACCATGGTATTCATATAATCATTAATTTGCATGATCACATGATATGTTAGGGTAAGAAATCCATGTGTTTTATCGCAAGATTCAATGGCAATCCACAAAAATAGGTTAGATGCAAAATTCCTAAAACCTATGTGTATACAACCTGAGGGAATAGCATTTAAATATGGACAGATAAATGATACTCATCTAGGGAACACTGATCTGGATGCATGGACAACATTGACAGTAATGGGAAGTGGATAGCTCCTACTCATCAACATTTATAACTTAGGCATGTGGCATGCAGGAGGATTCCCTTATGCAATGGAGGCCACGGAGATGGTAGTAGAATGTGCTTATAATTACAATACTAGCACTAGAAAAGTAGAGAAACATGGTCAGGTATATGTAGACTTCTTAGTTGAAGGCATTACTACAGCTTTTGATTTACCCAAAGGACCTCAGGTGCATGGAATAAACCTGGAAAAGTTAGAAAAGAAATATAATAAGACTGTAAAGGAGTGCATAAAAATCATGTACTCATGGAGAGCCAGTGATAGCACATATAAGGCTTTTGCAAAGCTGCCTGTGCATTTGTATAAGTTTGATTTTGCCCCTGAATATCAATACATGATGGTGATGCTTAGCTGCATGATAGAGAAACCAAATGCTGGATACTTCAAAAATTGGATGTATGGTCTCATAAGAATGATAGTAGATACTAATGAAAAACCCAGTGGGCAAAGAACATAAGTGATAGTATGGATGAGGGAATGGTGAAACTAGAAGGAAAGACCAATATGTTCCATATGACCTCTTATGTTGTTTAGGCATGTGCATTCAGGGGGACATTCAGTGGTTTGCAACAGTAGATAGGGTTGGAAGTAACTAGGGAGATGTAAACATATGGGTTCACTACCCACAATTAAAACAGAGAGAGTCTCTTCAACATTACTAGAGAGTGAATGATTCATTTTCCATGCATTTAATAAGGACTATGGAAGAAGACAGAGCAAAGAGGTTGACAATGGAAGCTCAAGCCATAATATACAAGCATGGGGCTTTGTTCATCCAATTGTTCACATTCACATATATAAGAATAGAAGGTTTCACTGGGCATCCTCTCATATTGTCAAGATACCCAACTGACAAAGTCATACTAATGGAGATGGTTAGACAGATATTGCCTTCATTTGAGGCCTATGTTGAGAAGGGAAAGATACCTAATGTCCTATTCCCAATCATGATTGGGTGGTATATGTGCCCTGACAAAGAGAGTGCCAAGGGGCCAATGGGGGGATTGTAGTTGATATCTTTACAACCTTTTTTACTAGCCAGGTAATATGATCCATATGGTAGGATGTAGGCACTACATAAGAAGCCAATGCATTAGATGTACCTTGAAGACTATTGATGAAATGGAAGTGAGAAAGAGAGGCTATCAATGGCTTACTCTGAAATAGATTCATACATTGGATTGCATACTAGTTCCCATGCAACTACATGAAGATGATGGGAACATCATGTCCCAAGTATATGAGAGCAAGAAAATACACAATGAAACAATATCATCCCCTAATTGGAATTAGCTAGAAGAGACATCACTAGAATAGATAATGCAAAAGGTTATGCTATTAACCAAAGACTGGGTGGATGCAGAAGTTACAAAATTGAAGAAAAAGGGGGTAGCTCTCAGCATTGACAAGAAGAGAAAGAGACAAGAATTGACAGATGAGGAGTATGATGATTTCCTCAAAGAAAAGAGAGCATCTAAAGGAGAGAGGTAGCAAGATATATCTAAGAAGGGAAACTAAGTTATTGGTGTAAGAATCATTGATCATCCTCAACCTAAGGAGGATCTAGCATCAACTTCTGCTGTCACCACATCTTATGCACCTACAAAATGGAAAAATCCAATTGCAAAACCTACTCCTACTTATGAGGTTGAAGAGGAAAGCATAGATAATGATGATCTCCTAATAAGTAGGAAAAAGAAGAAAACTCAAGAATCGCCGCAAAAGAAACAAACACCTGCAATGAGAAGGATAGTAGAAAAGAATCCTACCATCATACTAAAAGGAAAGGGTGATGAGGGAATCAAGAGAACTCTACAACATGAGGTGCCTATTCCTAACATAGTACATTTCAAGTCTGAACTAGCAGAAGAGTAGAAGAAAGAGATGCATAAAAAAGGGAGTGATCAGTCTTTTCCATTGGATAACATAGAAGAGTTATTAGATGATGATGTAGTAAATGAGGTGTCTACCAGTTCTATGGAGACACAAGTAAAGAACACAAAGATGACCTCTCATAGTGCCCCCACAGTACAAAAGAAGGTCGAAGAAGAAGAGAGAATAGAAGGTAATCCTTAAATTGTAGCACAAAAAATTGATTTGGTAGGATTAGTAGAGCAGGTCACCAGCCCAGCAACAATAGACTTTCCATATCAGGGTGAGGATGACCAAAATAAAGGTGAAGATCTACCTCCAAAACAAACCAAACTAAAATTTAATGTACACATGGAGGATGAAGAGGCACTTGATCAAGATGATGGTCAGGATAATGAACAAGTACCTGAGAGAGAGCCAAATAAAATGTAGATAGACAAACCCCAGGATTCTAAAGAGATAGGTATCTCAAAAGATGGGGAACAGGGCCCTAAGGTAGGTGATGTCCAAGAAAGGAAAGGAGATGTGAATGAAGATAGTTAGAATGAACATCAAGATATGCTACAAGAGAGCAATCCAAACCCTCATGTAGATCCACTACCATCACAAGATGAGCAGGAGGAGAATGAAAAGTTAATACAAGATGTCCCTGCACATGAGGATGAAAATGAGGAGGATGTATATGATGAACAAGAAAAGGAGAAATCACCACCAAGGGTGGAACAAAATGTAGAGTCTCTAGATATTCACATTGAATGCGCAGATAAACAAGGGTCTACAGTTGAAGTTCCATAGTGGCTGTAACAAGAGGTACATGCACATCCATCTAGTGTTGTGTTAGAATTTGATATTGCTTCATTTTTTTTGGCCAATACAGCCAATCCAATGAGAAGGGCTAGGACCACATCAGTAATAAAAAGAGATCCAACAATAGGTAGGAGGGCAGCTGAAGTAGTTATACCAGTGGTAGACAAAGCCAAAGGAGAAACATGTATTAGTGAGTTTCAAATGACCATTATTGATCTAGGCTTCACTACAGAGTAACAAGAGGGCCAAGAGGCCAAAGATATAATTGATTTTTTTTTAAAAAGTGTAGAGAGAGAGAGAGAGAAGAATAAAAATAAGGTACACAAAGAGCACATTGCTCAATTGCACACATTCATAAAAGGGCTGATAGATTGCAATAATATGCCAATCAGTACATCTGCCCCACTGACTATCATATCACAGGATGAAGTGATAGGGCTGGACATTATGAAGCACAAAGCACATATGATGGACAATTGGTTCATCCAATTCATAACAGACACAGATAAAGTGATAAAAACCTCTCTTAATAATTGGAGCTTGCTTAGCACATTGAAGAGCAGGGTGGATAAATTGCATAAGGAAGTTGGGTAGAGGTCAATCAAGATTGAGAAACATCTGACTGCCCTATCAGAAATGAAGCACATAGATGCCAATGTCCTGCTACAACAAGGTACTGAACAAGCAAACATCCAAGCTATTGAGCATATGGTATGAAGATACCAAATTTGAGAGTGATATCCTTAGGAAGTGCAATACAAAGCTTAGGGATATCAGTATCAGATTGCACAAACTCTTATCTGATGAAGTAGAAATCTTGGAGGCTCTTGAAGAAAAGGTGGATGGGAAGATTGAAAATTAAGATGCAAACTTTGCAGTTAAGGCCTTCCAAGACAATTTCAATCTTGCTACAGATCATCCCCTCAATTAGTTATCAGAGGATACTATCAACAAGGCCATGAAGATGAAGGTAAAAGTAGAAAAATATAATGAAATGTTGAATAGCTGAAAGAACAAATGGTCTGTATTACAAACACAATTAAAGTCACAAGAACATGCAGTCATCAAATCCAAAGTCCAAGATGGAGGGGTAATTGAAAGGATAGTACAAGCATATGAGCCCATCAGGGGAGTGATAAGTGTGTGTCCAGATGAAGATGATTTATCCACTAATGAGGAAAATGAAGAATAAGTATGATGCAATAAGACATGATCATATGCATGATATGCTATGAGATGGTTGTTAGTTGGCAACCTGTGCCACATATCTACCCATTGACTTGGTCAAGGAGTAATATGGACCATTGATCTTAATAGATAAATCCTTATGCTAGGATCATTTTTCTAATCGCCTCCTCCTCTTGTTCTATAAAAGGGAGATGGAGAGCATCTTATAATCATTCAAAATTTAATTGAGATTAGATTGTTGAAGCATCAGAACTAATTCTTGAGGCAAATTATAAATGTACATCTCTTTCATATACTTAATGAAGAAGAAGCTCTAGATTGCATACAATTGTAAACATTGAGTAATCTGTGAATGGATTCTTGACTTGTGCTTTGATTTGTTGCGTCCCTTGGAGTGCATTTCATGTTGTGCATGTTGCTTTAATTCCTTTTCCATCAAATTTAGCATCAATCATATCTAGTTGTGGAACATCCTTGTGAACATATGGTTTGATTTCCTTCTCTTCATGATAGTATTAGGAATGCATATGGATCAATAGCTAAAGATTCACTTATTTTAACAAGATTTAGCAAACTTTATTTCAAATTTGTTTGATTTCATTCAAAATCATCATCACAATTGCATATTCACAAAAACTCTTAAGCAAATATAATAAAATATGTTGATATTTCATAGGTAATTGAATATCCATAGCATATTTGAGCCAAACAACATGTTGAAGTGATAAATATCATGCAAGTAAACATAAATAATGACAACAATCATGTAAATATCTACCTACAAGCACATCATTTAGGTGAATTTACAGTGTAGAAGTGAAATTTAGCCATATCATTGGAGGAATAGAAGAATTGATCAAACTTAGAAAATATCTTCATCATCTGTTTAAATACAATAAGATTAACCTTGTTTGTTGAAAGATTTATAGAAAATAGGTATAATTCAGGATGTCCAGACATCAGTTCTTGGAATTAGAAGAGTAAGACCCCTTGAATGGAAAAGGACAAGGCACATCAAACTAATGAGCAACATCAGTAGATTATGAACTGATCCACGAAGACTTGGGATCATGAATTCTTTAAATTCATCATATCTTTCAAGGAAATAAAGGTTTTATTTACATTTCTTTATCTATGTTTGTGTATGTCTAACATTGTAACCAACAAGATCTGGAGGAAAATTTGGAAGAGAAAAAAGGAAAACAATTTGCAAAAGAGTGAAATATATGGATTGAAGGAACATGTTAATCAGTTAGAACAATCACTTGTAGCATGCAAAAAGGAAAATGAAGACCTGAGATCTAAGACTAAACTTTGTGATGTTTCTTGTGATACTAATGATTTGTGTGATGCTGCAGAAGATTCTATAGAAGATGAGAATGAAGGTAACAATGTAACTAAACCTACAGTTGTTGGTGATGGTATCGGTTTCAAAATCATGCAAAGAATGTGATATGAAGGAAAAGGATTAGGAAGGTGTTAGAAAGGAATTATAGAACATATTAAACTAGTAATGAGATCAATAAGTGAAGGCCTTGGATATAGTAGAGGTAAAGATGTTGGAAATAGGACAGACAACTGAGAGGGGGGTGAATCAGTTGTCTCAAAACTTTGTAACTTTCTAAAATTAATTATTTCTTTTACCACTTAATAACAATTCAATAACTTAACCATAAAAGCAACAATCATAAGTGTAAGAGCAGAAATACAAAAACACATTTGACACCAAGATTTTTAACATGGAAACCTGGTTAAGGGAAAAACGACAGTAGGGGTTAACCCACAAAAATTAATACCCTGTTAAAAGTATTTTTACAAATGGGAATGCACATGCATTCAGGTTCACTACCCAAAGATCACGGTTCAAATGGAGGCTCACTGCCTATAGAAAGATTACAATAGAATAGCACAAATTTTGAATTGATAAATAGCATATACCCATGCAAGAGTTTGAGTTCCAGTTAAGTACAAAAATTGATCTTACAAATTTCATCTTTGCTCTGCTCTTCTTACTGCTCTGCCTTCATTCATATCTTAGATTTCTACTTTTCTCACATTTACACCTTATTTGTACCACACCCAAAATCATCTAATTCCTTCGGCTATATATATCCACAACATGATCTACAATCATTTTACCAGTCGGCTTCAAGAACATTTAGAACTTTGTTGAGTACTCTGCTCTATCAGCTAGATCCATACATAATATGAGATGCAGACCAAAACTTGCACTCGTAAATCATCAATCATGTCATCTATCATTACTGATCATCACTAACTTCCCAATAAACAACTTCCATACATTCAGAATTAAGATCATTCACAAGGTTGACATGTTCTTCTTCTGTCTGTTCTGTCAAACTGAGACCTGATACTTAGAAGCTAATATCTTTTGAGTCCATCATAGGAGGACAAAAATCTAGATTTAGAGTGTCTTGACAATGCTTTCAATTAGTTTAAATTTGCAGCAAACCATGCCTTTCCACTAGAGAGATCCGGACCAAGATACCGGACCTTGTCACCTGCTCTGTTCCTAACTGCCCGGACTTAGACAAATTCGGATTATGACTTCTAGTGTGAACAAATTATGTTATGTGGATGAATGGGATGATCTTAGTTTCCATCAATGACAACACTTATCAATATGAAGCAATGTCTCTTACCAATAATCTCCCCCTTTGGCATTGATGGCAACACTTAGTGAAAAATGACTAACTGTCTAATGTAGCTCCCCCTTACTTTGTACACTTGTGTTTCTCTATTAGTTATGAAGCTTCTCCTTTGCTAGATTCTTCATTTTTCACTACCCTTCACTCCCCCTTTGACATCAATGGAAAAGGTTGGGGTCTCAAGCCAAAATTCTCCAAAAATTCTGTATATAATGTTGCATATGTACAAGTAATCATTAAGTTCTGATCACATGAACTTGAGAATGTCTGCAAAACTATTTTTCAATTGCACAAGTTTAGAGGCCCAAGTTCCCTTCATTCCATCCAAAATTGATATGTGTCCACTGAACAAAAATGAATATGCTTTTTCCTTTGATAGATCTGATGGAACACTAGTCTGAATTGCAGTTTGAGCTTCAGATAGGGCATTATACATTGTCTCTAACTTAGGGGCTATCAATCCCTAGAGCTCACACATTCTCTTCATAATGTTGCCTTTCTCTTTAACAAGTCTCTTTATCTCATCAGTCAAGCTAATTACTTGACATTCCTGACTTATGGGTGAAATAGTTAGAGGATCAAAATTATTTGATAGATTTGACAATTTCAGTTCTTTTTCCTTTATCTTCTTTTCAATATCACTTCCATCACTTAAAGAATTTTGAACACTCTTTATATTGATTGCAAGTATAGTCCTATCATACCCTATTAGACTCTTAATTTCACTAAGTCTCTTATTCAAAAACTCATTTCTGACTTTTGTCTCTGGAGACTTCTCAAAGGACTCAAAATGAGTATTTACAGAACTTACAAGATTTTTCAGATGTTTGGAGGGGGAATTAGATGGACTCTTCTGGTAGGAAGGCATTAACTTTTCCAAAATCCTAGGTACAAGTCCCAGTAGCTTATTGTCCTCCATGTGTAACTTTAACATCTTTTCTCTAGCCTTTACTTGGGTAAATGATGCTATTGGGCTCTGTGAATGATTAGGTGAAGGAGTTACTCCTACATTAACTATTTTGTCTATCATTTCTATGTCCTCCTAATTGACTTGTTCCTCATCCTGAACTTCTCCAACATTCAGATTTGATGAATCAAATTCAATATTTGTCTTCTCATAGGTTAACTCTGGAGGATCTAAATTAACACCTTGGTCATCAATTCTTTTGTTAATCTGTTCTTCTAGAGCTTCATGTTCTAGAACTGGAGGATTGACTTCTTCTACTTGTTTCTCTAAAATAATATAATATTTATTTTTGTCTAAATCCTTTCTCAAAATTTCTTCTATTTCTTTTGTAATTTCCTCAGTTTCACCAAGCATTAGCTTGTTCATCTAGACCTTGCTTCTAAATTTTTCTTTAACTTCTCTAAGGATTTTATCTACTTCTCTTCTAGTCATCACAGGACACAAAGTGGAGAGGACATACTCTCTGAGTTCTAGGTCTTTAGACTTGGCTACTTCTTTCCTCATTTCTAGTACTTTCCTTAAACTTTTAGGAAGTTCTTGTAAAATTTCCAATAGGGCTCTATTGAATTTATTCAGATATATGATAATGGCATCTTCCAAAATTTTCTTATTTGCTTGATCAAAATTATCATAGTAAACCCTAATAGGCTTTAAAATTCCATGAACAATGATTGTTTATACAATTTCATGAATAGTCATAGCGAACTTACCAGGTGCTTGATTTTTACTAGCCTTATTGCTTCTAGAAAGCTAGTCTTCAGAAGTCTTTGAAGTTTTGGCTTTCTTGGATCTTATTTCTTTCACTTCTTCATCTGTCTCTATCTCCTCATCATCTTTTGTGCTCTTGTCGGTTCTTGTGGCCTTGGTTTTCTTTCTTTTCCCTCCTTTACCAGATGGAGTGGCTTCTAGTTTCTTGATGGAAGTGGGCTTGGGTTGGTCAACAAGAGTTGTTGAACTCCTTGTCTTCCTTGAGAAGCTTGGTGGGACTTCTAGAACGACTGCTGGTTCACTTTCTACTTTTTCTTCTGAAGTTTGCTCAGTTCTTTTCTTCATCTTTTCAATCCTTTCTCTATTCTTTCTCACTACTTCTTTTGTAATCCCAATACTTTCTGCATACATCTCCACTTGCTTGTGCACTTTTCTATTTGTTTCCGGTTGTCTAAGTTCCACATGCAACTTTAAGCTTAGTTCCTTGTAGGTTCCAAACCTTTCAACAGAGGTGTGTTTAGGTTTTCTTAGAAGATGCTGAGCATACATGTCCAGAACTCTCTCAACCACCTCATAACCCATTGACATTATCCATACTGTTATTGGTTCTCCAGCTTCCATCAAACATTGATCTGTGTTAACCATAAAACATATCTCCTTCTCATACTTTTCTACAACTAAATTAGGTATTCTTTCCCTTGCATGCATTAGACTCTGAATTTTTTTGAAATACCCCTAGATTGCAGTCTTTTGTGCACTTGAATCTCCAAGGCTATATAAATGCTCTCTTATCTGGATTGCCACCGGCCTGTCATTTGTCTAGTGCACACCTTACACACTAGGCATTTCATTCATGAAATAGAAAAATAGGCATATGATCAAAGAACCATATTTGAAAGAGTTTTTCTTGTCCTTTTTAATTTTTCTCAGATTCTCTACCAGTTGATTCTATAGTAATTCACATAGATCATAGTCAACATTCTCCTTTAACATCTTATAAGCTACATATATTGCAGTCCTGAAAACTAAATTCTCCCTACTGGAGTGATAGATCTTATAGCCAATGATCATAGAAATAAATTTGACATCTAGCTCTATGATGTAATTTATTGTCATTGCTCTTTTGTCATACTTCACTCCGGTTGCATTAGTAACAATTTGATTCTTCACAACTTTCAATGCAGGTAATCCACCAATTGCATTCAGCCTGGTCACAATTCTAATAATGTCTTTAGTGATCTTATATGGTTTTAGTAGCTAAATAAATTCATCGTGCATCTAGCTCAACACATACCAAACCCATTTGCCTTCATCAAAAGATGAAAATTCAATCATTTGCAGAAAATGTTTTCTTTCAAGGGCTTCAAATTCAGGTTTCAGTTGGTAATTGTCATCTTTTAGATGGCTCTTAAACAATTCTAGCAGTTTTAGATTCCCAAATTCTTCCATATTGCAATGAATGTATGCCCTAATGTCTTCAACATCTAAAACCCAATATGGAACACTTGAAAAAGCACCTAGTGGCTCGACTTCAATAGATTTGTAAGCATGCTTCTTAAATTGAGGACATGGCCTTTCAATTATATCAACAACTAAAGGTGTAGCAATTTGCAGAGATTGAGAATTCAAGAGGTTTTCACAGAAAATAGAAGTACCTTGTTCTACAGATTAGGGTTTTGCTTGGAGATCCTCTTCATACTTCAATTCTTGACAATTCTTAGCACTGAACTCATTCACTTCTCCTCTTCTTGCTTTCTTCTGATGCAAAGTGATCTAAATGAGGAATGAATGACCATTTTATGCTCCGTAGTACCTAATTTATCTTTATAATAAATGCTCTTCCCTAATACATTTGGTTACTCTATTTGTTAAACAGTTTCTCATAAATTACTTTGCAATTTGCCATATCCACCTCTTTTCTTCTAGAAATCCTTCCAAATGATCTGAAACAATCCAAGATCTCTTTCCTCACTGTGCCAGATTTAGGCACTTACTTACTGGCTAGGGGAATTTGATTTACAATGTTGCTCCCCCTAAGCCAAGGCTTCCAAATCAATTCCTGGAGGAATTTTCAGCACCAAATTCTAGTACAGATCCATTACTGTCATTCAAAATTGTTTTCTTGACCCATGTTTTGTTTTTTTCGTTATGAGTCTCATTCACATCAATTTTTTCTTTGCCTTTGTCTTGTCTCTGTTCATCCGGTTTTCTATTTACCAGACCTCTACTTCCATTATTCCTACTTCTACAGAATTTTGCATTATAACTAGATTTATTGCAATTAAAGCACACACCATTTCCTTTCTTATAAAATTGCTTTCCTCTTGATCTGCATTGATTAACCATGTGTCCAAACCCATTGCAAGCAAAATAGTAACCATTGAAGGAATTGCCAATTCCTCTATTGTTAGCATTATTCATTATCATACTTTTGCATTCATTTGATCTATGACCATACCTCTTACACTTGAAGCATTGACTAGAGAAGGATGGACCATTTTGATTTACTCTACTTTTGCACTGAGTAGCTTTATGACCAAATTTATTGCAATTGAAACAATTTCCATTGAATGATGGATATCTTTGAGCATTAGGCTGTCTTACCAAAGGTTTTCTAGTTCTGTTTCTCCCATTCTTAGGTTGAAATTTTCTTTGTCTAGATCTAGAGCTTTCACCTTTCTCATATCCAAGACCATGCTTGTCATCAGCATTTTTCTGTCCTTCGAGTAGTGCTTCAAGTTTTGTTGAGCTTATCTTGAACTTCTCCTTATATTCATTTGCAAGTTCTAGGTCATGTCTGAGAATGACAATTTGCCTTTCAAGTTCTCTCTCATTGTCTCTACTTTCTTGTAGATCATATTCTAGATGGCCAGCTATTCTATCCAATTTGCAACATTCTTTAGTTCTTTCTTTTAGTTTTTGATTTAGATCTTCTTCAATTTTATTCCTATCTTCACTTTCTTTGGTTTGCCTCATCACCCCAGATTCCATTTCAATTTTTAGAACAACTTCTTTTGACAACTTCTCACATTCCTTTGTCTTTTCTTCCAAAGCTTCATTCATACCATTTTCTTCAGGTAGACTGGATAGCTGTAGAAGTAGCTCCTTTTTATTTTCATAGATTTCTTTAATTTATCTTTTAACATTTCAATGGTATCATCAGCATCTTTAAGTTCACCTCTCAGATTACTAATTTCTATTTTAGATTGAACAAGATCTTCTAGGGCCAAATGAAGTTGATCTTTGAGTGAACCCATTTAAAACTTCTTCCAAGATCTTTTCCTTGAGCTGTTAGGCTTCTCAAAGGAACCTTGCTCTGATACCAACTATTGGAAATATGATAGGCAACTGAGAGAGGGGGTGAATCAATTGTCTCAAAACTTCGGAACTTTCTACAGTTAATTCTTTCTTTTACCACTTAATAACAATTCAATAACTTAACCATAAAAAAAACAATCATAAGTGTAAAAGCAGCAATACAAAAACACATTTGACACCAAGATTTTTAACATGGAAACCTGGTTAAGGGAAAAACCATGGTGGGGGTTAACCCACAAATATTAATACCCTATTAAAAGTATTTTTACATATGGGAATGCACATGTATTCGGGGTCACTGCCTAGATCTCACTACACAAATGGAGGCTCACTACCTATAGAAAGATTACAAGAGAATAACACAGATTTTTAATTGATAAATAGCATCTACCCATGCAAAAGTTTTGGTTTCAGTTAAGTGCAAAAATTGATCTTACACATTTCATCTTTGCTCTGCTCTTATTACTACTCTGCCTTCATTCGCATCTTAGATTTCTACTTTTCTCACATTTACACCTTATTCGTACCACACCCAAAATCATCCAATTCCTTCAGCTATATATATCTGCAACATGATCTACAATCATTTTACCAATCAGCTTCAAGAACATTTAGAACTTTGTTGATTACTCTACTCTATCGGGTAGATCCTTACATAATATGAGATGTGGACCAAAAATTGCACTCACAAATTATCAATCATGTTAGCTATTATCATTAATAATTACTAATTGCCCAATAAACATCTTCCATACATCCGAAATTAAGATCATTCACAAGGTTGGCCTGTTCTTCTTCTATCTATTCTGTTAAACTGAAACCCGATACTTAGAAGCTAATATCTTTTGAGTCCATCACCGAAGGACAAAACTCTAGATTTAGAGTCTCTTGACAATGCTTTCAATTACTTTAAATCTATAGAAAACCATGCCTTTCCACTAGAGAGATCTAGACCAAGATACTAGACCTTGTCGCCTGCTCTGTTCCTAACTGCCCGGACTTAGACAAATTCTAATTCTAACTTTTGGTGTGAACAAATTATGTTATATGGATGAATGGGATTATCTTAGTTGCCATCAATGACAACACCTATTAGTGAGAAGCAGTGTCTCTTGCCAACAGTTATTACAAGTTCAAACAAGTCAACTAAGGGAAGAAAATGTATGCATTCTTCTTATTTTAATAGACATGGACATGAAAAGGAATTGTGTTGGGATATACACCCTTGTAAGTTTTGTGGATTAAGGAATCATTCTAAAAAGAAGTGTTGGAATAAAATGAGAAGAAGAAAGCCTATGACAGACTGTATGCAGATGGACTATGGATGGATTGATGGATCAAAATGGAAACATATTACTTGTATGTTTAGAAGGTTGTATAGATGGAAGTATTCATGTGTTGGAGAGAAAAGAGGATATGGATTAGGATGTAGATAGAGATGACCTTGTGCAGTGTAAAACAAGAATAGTAATTCAAACTATAGAGGGAGAAATGACAAGAGTCATAAATCTTATCACAGTGAAGGATACAAAAGAGATGAAAGAGGATTTTCTAGAAGGAGAACCTATTTTCAAGTTTGGAGGTGAAAGGAATCAAGCAGTGAATGTCAACAAGAACCTCTTATTAGAGATGCCAATGATGAGGAAACAACAACTAATGCATAAGAATTGATCTTAAGAAGAGTTATGTTATAGACTAATTATCTGAGAAAGCAATGTAAGAGAAAGTTTGTGTGGACAAGTGTAAAGCATAGAAGAAAAAGGAAATTCATAGTGCAGAGAAAGAGGGAATGACAAGATATTCTACCAGGGGAGAAAGTTTATGTACCAGAGTAAAGGAAACATGGATAAAGAAGAAGAGTTAAGTATAGGAGAAGTATATGCAGAGAAGATACTGGAAGATTTTGGTGTGTGTAAGGAAATTTATCTAAAAATAGAGATTAAAAAAGTGTTGTAGAGAAAAATTAGAAAGTGTATTGGCTAAGTCAAGGAAGTCACATGATTGTTCTGGAGGATGTAAATATGTATTGATTAACTCTTAATTGAATGAAGCAAACATTGAACTTGAGGCAGCTTGCGGAGAAGACTTGCTCAGACCGCCAAACCTAGATCACCAAAAGATGAAGAACTTGAGGAAGTGTTTCAGGGAGGAAGTGTTTCAGGGTGGACTTGAATAGACTGTCAATATTGAGGTAGTTGCAAGTACCTATGAATAGACTACCAGACCTATTCAAAGAGATGACATTGATCTTGACATAACACAAACAAAAGTGAAGAGGCTCACTTTTCAATTAACCCTGAGATTCTGATGCAAGAGCATCCGGAAGCATTCAAATTAGTTGGGACAATTAATAGTAAGTTGCAGAGTGTTGGGGAGAGTGACCTTAGAGATTATCACATTTGCATATCAGAAGTTGTGGAGCTAGACTTAGTATCTAGACATCATCATCTACATCATATCCAAAATTCAAATCATTTGGGTTTGTTTCCAGAAATATATCGCTATCAGAAGATTACCTGTTTTCATAAAGTAGAGCCGATAGTGTTCAGTGGAGTCTAATTGGCTTGTGGAGCAGTTTCATGACTTACAAAGATAAAAGGAACATCATTCAAGGATGTTGAGGACCTAGCCAACCTTCATGGAGATCCACATGATGTTTTATGCACTAGCAAAGGAATACCTTATGTTTAGTTCTCACCTATCCATGTCTACACGTTTCATTAAGATAGTTAACTAGATTGGCCGACTTCATTAAGTTGTGAAGGCCTACAGAGGATATAAATGAAGGATAAATGTTTGTTTCAAGGTGGGAATGAGTAATGATGAATTATCCAAAGTTATGAAGTGAGATGATGAGTGTTTTGATCTGAAGAAGTAGTAGAACTAAAGCAAAGAGTAGTGCAGAAAGTAGACAAAGTTGAAGAGTAGAGAATTGAGAAGTAGAAGAAGGAAATCATGGAAGAGTGTTATTATATGAATCTTTTGTAACCCTAGGTTACGGCCTAGCATCTATAAATCCCGAGTGGCATATGTAATGTGTTTTGAGATAATAATATAAACAGGAATGAGCTTTAAAGGCTAGGTTTTTCCCTTTAAGAGTTTTCCCAGGATACATCTGGTGTCATGTGTTTATGAATGTCTCTTTCTTTTTTGTTGTTAGTATATACTTCTGTTGCATCTTTGATTGATCATGTTATTAGTACTTTAAGGCTACAAGGTTGGATCGTCTCTCATCAAACCCTCCTACCTTGACTACGTCAATGAAGAAATAATTTATATTTTGTGGAAACTCAAAGTGTGACTTGTTCACTTGTGTTAAAGCATAATGGAAATTCAAAAATGTACCTTCCTTTTCTAATAGTGATGAACTACAAGGGTCAAATTCACAAAAAAGGGGCCTACATAATAAGAATATATCAAAAGATAGACCGCAACAAGATAGGAGATGCCAAAAATAAAATAGGTATGAGTCAAACACTACACACAATGAAACATCACATGATGAATACTACCATAACAAGTTAAAATCTAAATAGATAAACCCAAAGAAAAATAAAGAAGAAACTAAATTTGTGGTAGTAACAAGATAGGGGACCAATACCTAATAATAGAAAACATTAATAGTGAGGAAGAAGAAGAAGAAGATGACAACTTCTTCCCTAAAATGGATAACATGAAAAATTTCTAGAATAATAAAAAAATAGCTAAAGAACACCACAAAAAAGAGCAAAAACCCTTTTTTTTAAGAAGTGGTGGCATTAAAATAACTAACATAGTTAACACAACAACAAAATCTGGTAGATAATTTGAACTAATTTTGTAACTATTGAAATGGTGCAGGAGCACTAGAAACACCAATTACAATGTGATCATTTGAAGCTCTTGACAATATGGTCAATAGTGGAGTCTAGAAAGTTTTTATGCAATTTTGAGTCTTTTGGTCATACAAATAAGGTCTTTATAGACCAATATCTATGTAATAAGGTCATATGATGACCCTTGAGTATGTTGAGGTCATGTAAAAGTCCTTGAGTCATGCATAGTTTGATCAAATTCTAAAGTATAGGGGTTTAGGAGTAATATTTGAAAACTTCAATAAAAACCATATGTATAAAAGTGTTAGAATGACCACATGAGGTAGTTTTTCAATTGTAGAATGATTCAAACTACTTTTATAATGTATAAATGACTCTCAACACCTTAAGAACAAGTGTGGAATGAATTTTGGTGAAGAAAATATCAATACAAACTCTATTTTTTTGTAAAAACCATGTTTTTGAAATATCTCTGTTTTGAGCTGTGTTGTACCTCTGTACAGAATTGTCATGTCCTAAAAATTATTGGAGGTGTTAGCTAATTGTATTACCTTTCATTTAAATCTATTTGGAGGGTTTTTCATTTTGATTTGAGTTTGATATCACCTATTTTCTAAAAATTACCCTTTAACTGTCAAAAATAGGCTTTGAAGGTTGAAATGAGGAATTAGGGCAATCCACCCTCTGTGACCACTATATTTTGGGTGGAATGACCCCTTTTAGTTTGTTAAATGTTTCATTATGAATTCCAAGGAAGAGAATGTGGTTGGTACAGTTTTAGGAGCATGCTCTTGTATGATTTGGAGTATTTTCATGATAAAATGAAGGAACCAAAGTAGGGTTTTGACAAAATATTGATGGAACTCGTCTTGTGATGAATTCTTAAGTTTGTACAGGGTATTTGAAAGGTGTTTCATGCATTGATTTGGTCAAAGAAGCTCGGGTTATATGATTTTCAATAAACCCTTGGTAATTGCATTAAAAAATGAGGGTTTCTTTGTTTGCTATGTAAATGATCAAGCCTCTTGAATTTGATTGTAGATTTGGGAGTTTGGGGATGTTTTCTAAGACTTTTTTGGGGTTTTGGGGTTTAATATGATATTTTGAGAGTAGTTTCTTTGTAAAAGTGGCCGATTAGGCCTAGTCCAAAATAGGTTTGTCATAGGATTTGAAGCCTTTTGTCTAAATCAACCTATACCTATCTTCAGATATGTTGTCAAACTTAATAATGGGTACTTTAAACAGGTCTTGTTTCATTGGCCACATGCCCATGGTGAGAGTTAACGCCTGACAGACCCTTAAGTAGGGCTACTAGAATATCAAGGCTTAAGGTAGAGTTGTGGTCAAGAAGGAATCTCAGTAACTTGAGAGTGATTTAAATGTGTTTGGTTATTGGATTTAATCTTGTTAGATGCCTCTTTATATCCTGGTGAAGGTTTGGACCATTGTATCAATTTGGAGACATTAGAAGCCTAGTCCATTGAAGAGTCCTTGTGTGGGTTTGTGGAACCAATCTAGAAATCTAGTTGTGAAATTTTTGTATAAGACAAATGATTGCCACCTTGTAGTACATCAAAGTGGTATCAGAGCTTAGGGTCTGATCTTTTTTGGGAAAGGTTAATATTTGTTGTAGGTTGAAGTAGTCAAGATGCCTCCTAAGGGAAGTGCAGCTGCAAGAAAGATTGACAAGTAGGCCAAAGAGTTGGAGGCCTTGAAGAGAGAGATTGCTGCATTGAAGTCTACTGCTGGAGTCAACAAGGAAGAAAGTGACCAAGAGGAAGAATCTTCTAGTGAAGAAGAAGAGTTAGATCTAGAGGATTTGAGGATGGCAAAGCTTTTGAAGGATGTGAGAAGTGATGGACATAGCAAGATGGATTTGCCTATGTATGGAGGCAAGTTGGATGGTGAAGAGCTCTTGGATTGGATAGGAGCCATGGAGAACTACATTGAAAGTGAAGAGATAGATGATGATCACAAAGTTAAGAAGGCTAAATCCAAGTTGAAAGAACAAGCTTTACTATGGTGGAACTTTGTACAAGAGGAAAGCCAAAAAGAGGGAAAGGCCAAGATTACTTCTTGGGAGAGAATGAAGACAAAACTGAAAGGTAAGTTCCTTCCTAGTGATTATAATGTTCAATTGCTTAGAAAAATTCAAAATCTTAAGCAAAAGGACCTAGATGTACATGCATACATTGAGGAGTTTTCTAGGTTAAGCATAAGAACAAGGCATGAGGACGATGAGGAAGGAAAAATAGTAGGGTATCGTAATGGATTGAGGTATAATATCCAAAATGAGATGAGTAGAAGTAATATTTCAATAGGTAGAGGGACTTTTCCTATACCAAAACAATTCAATCAAGAACAAGAAGATGTTGGTAAAGGTAAGGAACAGTTGGTTGAATCTAGAGGTGGATGGAGAGGCAGAAGAACAAGTTTTAGGGGCAGATATGCAGACCAAGGAAGAGGTTCTAATATGTTTTATGGAAAGTTCTATACTTGTGGTGAGTTTGGTCATCCATCCTTCAAGTGCCCTAAAAATTTTGGTGCTACTCCAAGTGGGGTGAGAGAAGAAGTGAAAAGAGAGTTCAATTTGTGCAAGAGGATGAGGAGAGTGTGACCTCACCCGTGGTGAATGTTACTTCAGAGGTAGGAGAAAGTTTGATGATCAGAAGGTCATTGTTGCAAACACCTAAGCAAGAAGACATGAGTCCAAGGAGGAAGCTTGTTTAGGACCACATGCAAATGTAGAGGTAAAGTATGTAAATTTGTTATTGATTTAGGTTCACAAGATAACATGGTATCTAGGGAGATGGTAGAGAAATTGAAACTAGATACAATGCCTCATGTAACACTATATAAAGCCTCTTGAGTAAATGATAGTCAATCTCTTTTAGTGAATGAACGAGCATATGTGGATTTTTAGATTGGTGAATATAAAGATAGGGTCCTATGTGATGTCTTACCTATGGATTGTTGCCATTTTCTATTGGGAAGACCATGGAAATTTGATAGGAAGTCATTCTATGATGGTTGGGAGAACACCTATCTTATCAATAAAGATGGAAAAACATTTAGACTAACATCTTTGCAAGAGGATGAGAAAGGGAAAGGTAACACCAAGGTTGTTATATTTCATAACAAAGAGGTTGTGGATGCCAAGCCTAAGCATTTGCAAGGTGCTGCAGTGTTGAGAGATGAAGAAAAGGTTAAGAATGATAAGGTGATGATGTGTGAGAGAGAAGAACTTGCCCAAGTTGAGCAAAAGGCTAAAGAAGTTGTAGCAATAGATGTGAAGATTAAATCAGGATCAAAGGGTGATATGATAGTGAATTGGACTACAAATATCATGGTGGGGATAGTGGTATGTCCATTGGTTGGGAATAAGGTCATGGAACAAGTTGGATCTGCAAGTATAGTTGATTACAAGCATGACAGTACTGCTGACAAGACAGTGAACTTGGTGACAAGGATAACAAGAGAAGTAGGACAATAGGGACAAAGTCATGGAAGTAGAAAGGATATCTAGACAAAGCAGAGATAAGTCACAAATGTTAGAGATATTAGAGTATGTTCAATCACTTCAAGGCAGTGTTCTCAAGTTGTTCATAAGAATGGTAAATTCAAAAGCAGTTTTTAGACTTCACCAGTCACTGTATTTTCTGTAGGTCAAGGAAATAAAGTTTTCAAAGGAGGGATAGTTACCATTTCACTTCCAAGAGAATTGAAACATCTTCAAGGTGGGGTGTATGGTGTAGGAGCACCAATAACACCAATTGCAATGTGATCATTTGAAGGTCTTGACAATATGGTCAATAGTGGAGTCTAGAAAGTTTTTATGCAATTTTGAGTCTTTTGGTCATATAAATAAGGTATTTATTGACAAATATCTATGTAATAAGGTGATATGATGACCCTTGAGTATGTTGAGGTCATGTAAAAGTCCTTGATTCATACATAGCTTGATAAAATTCTAATGTATAGGAGTTTAGGAGTAATATTTGACAACTTCAATAAAAACCATATGTATAAAAGTGATAGAATGACCACATCAGGTATTTTTTCAGTTGGAGAATGATTCAAACTACTTGTATAATGTATAAATTACTCTCAACACCTCAAGAACAGGTGTGGAATGAATTTTGGTGAAGAAAATATCAATACAAACTCTATTTTTCTGTAAAAATTGTATTGTTTCTAAAATATCTTTGTTTTAGGTCGTACTGTACCTCTTTATAGAATTTTCATGTCCTAAAACTCATTGGAGGTATTATATAATTGTATTACCTTTCATTTGAATCTATTTGGAGGGTTTTTAATTTTGATTTGAGTTTGATTTCACCTATTTTCTGAAAACTACCCTTTAACTGTCAAAAATAGGCTTTGAAGGCTGAAATGAGGAATTAGGGCATTCCACCCTCTATGACCACTATATTTTTGGTGGAATGACCCCTTTTGGTCTATTAAATGTTTCATTATGAATTCCAAGACAAAGAATGTGGTTGGTAGGGTTTTACGACCATGCTCTTGTATGATTTGAAGTGTTTTCATGATAAAATGAAGGAACCAAAGTAGGGTTTTGACAAAATATTGATGGAATTGGTCTTGTGATGAATTATTGAGTTTGTGCAAGGTATTTGAAAGGTGTTTGATCCATTTATTTGGTCAAAGAAGTCCGGGTTATACAATTTTCAATAAACGCTTGGTAATTGCATTGAAAAATGAGGGTTTCTTTGTTTGCTATGTAAATGATCAAGCCTCTTGAATTTGATTGTGGATTTGGTAGTTTGGAGATGTTTTCTAAGACTTTTTTGGGGTGTTGGGGTTTAATATGATATTTTGAGAGTAGTTTCTTTGTAAAAGTGGCCTAATAGGCCTAGTCCAAAGTAGGTCTATCATAGGATTTGAAGCCTTTTGTCCAAAACAACCTATACCTATCTTCAGATATGTTGTCAAAATTTATAATGGGTACATTAAACTGGGCTTGTTTCATTGGCATCAATGCCCATGGTGAGAGTTAAGGCCTGGTAGACCCTTAAGTAGGGCTACTAGAATATCAAGGCTTAAGGCAGACTTGTGGTCAAGAAGGAATCTTAGTGATTTGAGAGTGATTTAGATGTGTTTGGTTAGTGGATTTAATCTTGTTAGGTGCCTCTTTATACCCTACTAAAGGTCTGGACCATTGTATCAAGTTGGAGACATTAGAAGCCTAGTCCATTGAAGAGTCCTTGTGTGGGTTTGTGGAACCAATCTAGAAATCTAGTTGTGAAATTTTTGTATAAGACAAGAGATTTCCACCTTGTAGTACATCATGGAATAAGGACCAAAACTAGAAACCACAAATAAGAAAAATGGCAAAAACAAACTACTAGTAGAAAACTAGACCACTGATGATAAATGCTTACCTAGATCAAAAAGATAAAGCAGGTTATGGTAGACCTTGGTGCTGATGTCAACATGCTACCATTGAGGATTTGGGAATAGTTAGGAAGGCCAAGACTAGAAGAGATTCCATATAATATAAGCTTGGTGGATGGATCAGCTACAGGTACACTAGAAACTTGGAGAAAAGTAGAAGTTAACATTGTGGGAGTTAAACAAATAATAGATATTGAAATTGTACTGATGAAAGAACCATTTGACTCATTCAATTTTCTACTAGGTCTCCAATGGTCCATAAATACTAATGGAATTGTAGATTCTACAAAGGAGGAAATATCCTTCCCTGATGGTAATAATGTAGTACATATTCCACTAGGAAGGGACATTGAAGATGCCTATGTAAAGGAGATTAGCCAAGAAGACCATAGTGATGAAGACTCAAAAATCCTCTATTCAATATCTAAACTCCCTAAATATGAACTACTAGAGGAACCAAATTTAGAGGGGGAAATAGAAGTAGAAAGTGACAACTATAGTATAGATAGTGAGGATGTACTAGAGACATGGTTACAAGATGAACCGAAACTCAAAACCTAGAGAGTTATAAAATTCCATAGGGTGTTTACGATTAAAATCATAGAGGAATCCCTACCACATAATACTACACTTAATGATATAGTACCTTAAAACACATGCAATAACTCAAGAGACCAACTGGAAGAAACAACCTTAAAACTACATCAAGTCAACCGCATAACAAAAGGGCATTTCTCACATAAAACTTAAAAAAAATTCAGGCATAGGAGATCAACACACCTACTTAATAGAAATGGAAAGGACTTTTGAAGAAGAACAAATAAGGTTAGATGAACTATAACATACACTTGTATGTAATATAATTTGATCATACCAATATACCATGGCCAAATTCAACCGTAGAAGGATCTAGACATATGCAAATGGTTTGGATGGGCACAAATGAATATGAAGAAAGACTATATATCCAAATGTTCCACTAGACATTGACACTAGTTACACAAACCTTGTACATAAATGAGGAACATAGAGCAAAAACTAAAGATTGGAATGAACTATATAAAGACTTCCTACAAACATTTTTATTCTATAGTTTAGAAAAACATATTAACACCGTACTCTTGAAGAATAAAATAAATAAATTTAAACCAAATAAAGGATGAGGAAGAAATACAACAACAAAGTCTTCTGCCACCTAAGATAGATGGGATCTAGAAACTCATAGAGTGGATGGACAACAAAACTAACTACACTGATAAAAGATGCTTTAAATCCTAGCAAGAGGATGATGAGGATAAATGTAATTTGGACCTATAAGTCCAAAAAGGAGAAAGGGAAATCAAAATAACATTGAACCAAAAGAGAAGTAATATAACTAGCCTATCAAATTAAGAGTTCAAAAAATATGGTAACAGAAGGAGACCCAAAAATAGATAAAATAGGTGATTACTAGGATGAAAGAGTGGTGGTACAAGTTGTTGAAATCTTGTCTAAATTTGAGAATCTCTTTCCAAGGACATTTATAGATTTAAAGGGTATAAAAGAAGAAGCATGATTAATTAAAATACAACTAAAAAGAGTTAAACCATAGAAAAAGAGACCATATAGTTTAAATCTGAACATTAAGAAAAAGGTTAAAGTAGAATTAGACAAAATGATCACAACCGAGACAATCAAACCAATTGAAGATGTAGAATGGATAAGTCCAATGGTTGTCCAAAACAATAAAACAGAGGAAGTGAGAATATGCATTGATTTTAGAGAGATAAAAAATCATGCATACATGATCCATTGCCTACTCCTTTCACTAAGGAAATACTAGAATTAATTGCAGAAAGGGAAATATATTCATTTAATGTTGGATTCTTTGTGTAACACCAAGTGAGAATATAGGAAAAGGACCAACCTAAAACAACTTCTTGATCAGAATGGGGGTCCTTCAAGTACACAATTATGCCCTTTGGCATTAAAAATGCACCAGTGATATTTAGTAGGATAATGGTAAATGCATTCAAATAATTGATCCATGATTTCTTGCAAGTGTATTTGGATGACTGGACAGTGTATGGATTGGTTAAAGATCATGTATAGACATTGAGAATGATATTGAACAAATGCAAGAGTTTACAAATCTCATTGATTTTAAAGAAATGCATGTTTGCAGTACCATTTGGTACCTTATTAGGTCACATCATATGTAAAGAAGGATTAATGGTTGATCCATTAAAAGTAACACTAATAATCACTTTAACACCACTCAAAACAACAGTAGAAGTGAAAACCTTCTTGGGATATATAGGGTACCACTACAAATTCATACGAGGATATCTAGAAGTTGCAACACCACTAGAAGAGCTATTAAATAAAAAACCTAGGAAAGCTATTGAATGGAATGAACAATGTTAGACTTCTTCCAAAACATTAGAATATAAGGTTGTATAGGCACCAATATTAATGTTTATGGACTAGATAATACCATTTCATGTGCATTCTTCTAAACACCAAAAGGTTTGGAACATATAAGGAGTTTATGGATAGGCAACATAAAAAGGATGTAGAGGAACAAGCAGAGAAGAACAAGGGGAAACTACATGAAAATGGGGCATATCATCTAAGGAAGCTCCATAACCAATCTTTGTAGCACTACAACCTAGCGCATCAACACTGCAAGCCAGTACTACATCAACATTGCAAACATGGAGGTGAAGAAGACTTCACTATGCAACACCCAGTACACATACTATGGTAGAACTAGCCTCCTCATCTCAGATGATATCAACTCCATAGAAAAAAGGGAAAGAGCTAGATGTGCAAGAAGTATTAAAAATCCTTGTACAAATGAACATAAAAAAGAAAAAGAAAATGGGCATAGCAAAGCAAGGGGTAAAAAGGAGATTTATTGAAGCATCTAATGGAGAAAAAATAAAAGAAGAAGATATAGAAGAAGTTAAAAAACCTTTGTAGAAGAAAAGACAAACCAGAAGCTTGAAACAAACCTCAATGTAAATTGAGACAACAGAGGCACAAAAGAAATACAATAGCCTCAACAACAAGAATAACCATGAATAGACATAGGTACTATGACTAATTCCATTATCTACCATGGCATGATACTGCATTCTCTTACATTGTATAGTCAAGTGGGTGAAGTGGATTAACAAATAATAATTAGGGCACTAATAAGATATATCTGCATAATAGATCAATCATTGGAAGAAATCATGGAGGATTTTATAGAGGAAGTATGTAATGCATCAATCCTACAAAGAGGAAAAAATGGTAGAATTAGAAGAAGCAATAAGATAGAAATTAGTAGAAGAGGTAGACCCAAATGTGTCTACCACAAAAAAGGAGAAGATGACATAGTTGCAGTCCAAAGAGCTAAGAGCAAAGCAATGAGTAGACACCATGATGCTTGAAACAAATGAAGAAGGAAGTAAGCTCCATAAAGAAACTAAGGAGATAACAAAAAAGGTGCATGAAACAATTAAGGAGGAGGAAAGAAATGAGCAAGAACAAGAAATAGGCTCTCCAAAACACAACACATAGGAAAGTGAATAAGAAGAGGAGCCACAACAAGAACAACAAATATATACTCATGGGGCATCTTCCTCTACATCCCTAATCCAATCTTTAAAGGATTTCTTGGAAAAGTAAAAGTAAAAACAACTAACTGTGACACCTCAGCTACTACAACTCATGTTGTTAGGTTAACAAGTTAAATTGTCAACCATATCTCCAATCAGTAAACTTCAGCTAGGAGATATCTTCCATGCCACTACAAGAGAGGATATTCTACAACAACATGTGGATAGTACAAAAAAATTATAGGAGGCTATAACAACAATTCAAAATCAACTACCCAATGCAACAAGGGATACACCACTACCACAATAGCTCAAACAACTAGTGGATAGACTACAAGTAGAGATTCAATACTAGGAGACCAAAATTGAGCAGTAAGTCATAGAAAGAATGACCAAAAATAGAATGATTGATGCCACAAAGAAATGTGCAGCAACACATATGCAAATAGAAACAAAAATAGAGAACATGCAACAAGAAATAACTGAATCAAATGTTCTATATCAATTTTGCCTATAGTGGCCTACAATGATATCAAGGATCAAATGGATCACCTGGAGGCACAAGTTGTACAAACAACCGAAACATATGATCCACCTAAGGACATGGATGGATTAGTTAGGAAATTTTTTGAAAAAATCCACACATAGTTGCAACAACTACAAGACTAGAGAGAACAAATCAAGATGTAGATCAAGCAGTTGAGAAAAGAAGTTAGCTTAAGATTATCTCACTTGACAGGGTTATTAGGAGAGGCTAAGAAGATTACACAGAAGATATAGATCCCTACTAGTCTTGCAAAGGTAGAAACAACCAACATACAAATATAGGGCCACATACAAGCATTAAAATAGGCCAAGAAGTAGTGGGACACCACTTTGACACAACTAAAGCTGATCTACAAGATCATCCTCCCTAGTAACTAGTGTTGAATGTCTTGATGACAAGACATATTTTTAAAAAGGGGGAATGATGTTGGTAGGACACATGACAACTAGTAGAACCTATTGTAGGTCACAACAAATGGTGTGCAGATGATAAGGCTAACATGGCTAATAGTATTAATGGTGTTTGGTAAGAGACATGTCTTTATTACATTATATTGTATAGAGATATGTAAATAGAGTAAATACAATGTAAGAGGCTATAAGAAGCTTATAATATATAGAGCAGAGGGTTAGACCTACCTTTTGTATCTAATGATGAAAATGAATATATAAGGAGATATAAGGATTATAACTAAGGTATTATGTGTCTATTAATGTGTTTAAGTTATTGGATGTGATTAGATATACCACATGAAGTCGTTTCTTACTAATATTCATAGTTATCTATCACTGTCAAATCTGGGCTATAAACTAACTTTATGGACTTAACTTAGGCTTAGATCTATGAATTATGTCCTACTATTTCTTTCCAAAACCCACTAAGATCGTCAAATGCCTTATGATGTGTTGGGGTATCATTCTACTTGTTATTTGTCTCATCACAATATCCACCAAGGTTGTTAAACACCTTTGGTTGTGTTGGGACATCTTTTGTATGTTGTTTACAAGTTATTCTTTATCAGAACATACATAATCACTTTGGTCTTTATTCCTTTGTGCATAATATCTCATTCTATATCTAAATAAGTACTTAGCTACATTTCAACATAGCACTTGCATTCAAGAATCTACCAATTATTATACTAATAATTTTTAATTATAGTTTTTAATTATACATTTCAATGTAATTATATTTTATAATGTACAGATAATTTGGTTGGTTAATTATTTAAAATTATTCATCTTTATGATAATTTATTTACTCATCATTTTTCTTCTAACATATTACACGTTGATCAAAAACAACATATTTACATTCATTTGCATTTATCACCTATAATCATTTATCCATCATCACTATCATATTACCATACATAACATACATCAACATACATCCATCATAAACATCAATAACATATCATCTCACTAATACCATCACATCTATATAAAACATTTTTCCTTAAAAAACAAGCTTTCTACTATAAAACTCATGCTACATTTTCCACATCACTCATGCACATTTCCACACCATACCATATCATGAACAAATAATCAAAACTATGCCACAATGCATATATCAAAACCCAATTGCATATTAGCACCATCAAATAAATAACATTTCATAACATCATTAAATAAATAAATGCATCCATCATCACATGCATCCATAATCACATATACCATAAAATAAACCATCATCACATCAATATCATACAAATCCATCACATTTAGACAATAACATCGTACCATGCATCATCATCATATATACATAAAAAACCCACTCATGGTATAACTATCTCATCATATAAACATCTCATTAAAATTTGGGAAAATATATGAATCTCCATAGATCATAATGCGATAAAAAATCTACAAAATAAAAATGGTATAGATCATATATATGTACATATTGATCAAAATATATTAAATCTCAAAATATGCCAAGCTTGTCTAGCACTATCCTTATCCAATCTTGAAGGTGCTTGACCACCAATAGGAGGTGGAGGAGATGGTTTCCACATATCCACTAACCCTAACTATCCCTTGCTACTTGCCTTACTAGCTATTCTACTCTTTGTATTCTTTACATGGGAAGTTATCCTCTGATCTACAAGAAATGTTTCCTCATATAGAAAGTGATAATACATCACCTCCCTACAATCTACTAGTGCATCTTCTATAGACCTCTATATACCAAAGAACCTATAGCTTATACTAGCCCCACTCGCTACTCTATCCTAGTCTCACTCCTAGCAAAGCCTTTATGCATCAGTTTTTGATCTTTCTAACTAAACCTATAACCCATCCATCTCCCTTGTCACTGCATCTAGTTTATCTTAGATATCTAGCCTTGTCTATATGTTATCCCTTTTCTGCATCATACCTTAATGTGCCTCCTTGAGGCTATCCCTTTTATCCATTACAATACCTCACTCCACTAGTAGTTGAACCCTCTCCCACTACACTACATCTCTCTTTGACTTTGTATCCAACTCCTCTTAGAGGTTAATCACCTCATGCTATCTAGATATCCTTGGTCTCCCTAACACTAGAGACTCCTAGCTCTATCCTCATGATCATCCCTCTAGACCATATCCCTATCCATTTCTTGCATATACATCCATAGCCTTTGTATCTTGGCCATCATCATTGTACTTGTCATCCACTCCTAGAGGAGGACTCTTTGGTGGCACACGTTCTGGTACTTATTGTGATATTTTTCTACTATAGAACCCACTATGCTACTCTCTATCCATACTATTTGATCCTGACAACAATTACCTAATATATCTATGTGCTACATGTAAAACTGATGCAGGAGCACCCAACCATATTTACAATCACACATCACCCAAAAAATGATTGATTCTATTTTGTTTTCTTTTCATTTGGTTTGTTGCTTCAGTTCTATTTTGTGGTGTGGCAAGTTTGTCGCGGTTGCTGGCGAATTTGCATCATATTCATTTTTGTGTCATTTTTAGTTCATTTGGAAGATTTTAATTCACTTTTTATTTGTTGCGACTATTTTGTGGAGACTTGGGCCTTAGTCACATTTTTCATTGGCATACATTATTGCAGTTGGGTTGGATGGTGTGTTATGGCAGAGTGTCAGTGACCAATGTTCATTTGTCGTATGTTTGTCACAGTGTTTCAAAAACATTGTGATACTGCCCGCAAGGTATTTGATGGAGTTTTCATTTTTTAATTTAGACATCAAGTGATCTTGGTATCAACATATGTAAAGCATGCATGTACCGAAGGTGGATGTGATGCAAGTATCTGCCTAACTGGTGTTGTCATTGATGTCAACATATCAGTGTTGTTATTGGTGTCAACTGTGCTCTTGTTTTGATGATTGCTTATAATGAGTTAGATGCTTTGTATTTGCCTATGTAAGTGTTAGGAATCCTGATATTGAGAATATTGAGAAAATTTGCTCCTCCAGTAGATACAATATGTTGCAGAGTGTCTTTGTCTATAGTAGATTAGTCCAACAGATTGTTCCATATTTCTTGTAGAATAAATATCTTTATCTATGGATTGGAAGTTATTTAGAGGCATGTCTGAAGATGTTATGTTCCCAGGTTAAGTCTCTGATATGAAGATTTGAGTGACTAATGTTCACCAGAGTGGAAACAGATTTTCTTGTATATTTGGTGGTTACGGGGAGAATGTATTATGCTCTACATTCCTCTGCATTGAAGTATTATGATCTACAGTTCATAAGTTATGTTTGATATGATGCTAAGTGCCTTCAACTCCAATGGCTCATAATTTGGTGGTCCACAAGCTATTATTTCTTTATGATAGTAGCTGACAGTGTTGTTCTTGTGCTCCGGTGTGAAGAATCTTCTTGACAGAGTGGTTAGAGATTGTGTGGTTGTTCCTGACAGTTACAATGAGCTTCTAGATGTCTCCTAATCATGTTCCTACCTTTTCTTTGATCCACAATGAGAAATCTAGATTGTGGATGAAGACTATTCTTAGAAGACTTAGTGTTAACACTTGTCTGAGATGACTTGGTTGCTTTCACTAATTACGGAGATGCATTGAAGATTGTAGTAGTGCGTTGTGGTGTGGAAGATTGTATTTGAGTCCCAGCTAAGGTGTTGTGTGATCTGCATACATCTTTACATCCTTCCCTTAACAAATTTTTGTATTAGGTCCAGACCTATTTTCTATGTATGTTTGTAATGTTGACCTTGGAGATTGTTCTAACAGTTGATAAATGTCATGCTAACCTTGATGTACATTCTAAGGTTGATGAGTTGTATAAAAACATGTAATGTAGTTGCAAAAAGAGTATGGGAGTATGGAAATGAGAAGATAAGTGTGAAGGTGTAAAAGAGTAGAGTAGAGGAGATATATTATGCTTCAAAGGAACTGAACTTAGGCATGGAATAAATGCTATCAAATCAGTTCACCAATCTTGGCAGTGAGTTGATCTTAGCAGTGCCCCTAAACATTTGTAGTGAGCATATTGGGCAGTGAGCCTCTATTTTTGGTATTGTTATAACTTATATATCTCTATGGGCTAATAGCCACCATGGTTTTTCCCTTACAGGGTTTTCCACATAAAAAATATGGTGTCTCATGTGTTGATTATGTTGTTGTGTTAAGTTTTTTAATTCATGTTGTCATTGTTAAATCTAAATACTAGTAATTAGGTGTTTGATGAGTTAATGTTCATAGAGGTTGAATTTTTTGAGACAACTAATTCACCCCCCCTCTCAGTTGTCTAGTGCATTTCAACAATTGGTATTAGAGCAGGTTCCTTAGAAGAAAGCCTAATTGTTTGAGGAAGATCCAGGATATCTTACAAGAAGGAAGCTCTGCAATTTGATGGAACAAATTATGCTCTCTAGAAGGTATGAATGAAAAGCCACCTCCTTTGTCTTGGGTATATAGTTGCAATGTCAAGAAATGTCCCCTTGAGGGTTTTTTCCCTCATAAGGTTTAGCTCCCAGGTCTTTTAGCTACATTTAGGACATCTTGCATCATAATTTGGCATTTCGATGAAATGATCCCTAAGTTTCATGACAAACGGGACCTATGGGGATCCCTTGAACCTAACCCTTCCAAAAATAGGGGGGACTTGGGCACCCATGCCCTAGTCCAGCCCTATTTTGGGTCAGTACCAAATTTTGGGTGTGGACTTGTGACTGTTCTTTGGGTCCTATGCCGACACAGTAAGTTTGAATTATGAAACTCTTAGCGGGAGTGATTGTAGTTACAAATAAAAGCATGTTTAGGCATTCATTTGTAAACTAGAGGATTACTAGATGGTTATGGTGAACTTTATGCATTCTAAAGGTTATTCAAGGCTTTCATTGTGTTGCAAGAGTAGATTTGTGTTGTCTATCTGTTTATATTTGTAGATTTGAGCAATCATCTCCTCATGGCATGAAGAGCTTCTTCCTCCCATGAGATCTTCACTACAAGGTGATATCATTTGTGTTTGTAAGAATTTATCATTTTTTTTGCCTCTGCCTCACAAGGGCATGCACTCTCTATCTGACAACGGTGTTCGAAAGACTTGATTGTCTCTTTGGGGCTTGACTGAGGAAAGCCTCTAAACACCACAACCCCCTCCCAAAGTTTTCATGATTGCAGGTTACAGGTTGAAGCTACAGACAAAGTGAAGTTGTAGGAGGGTACAATAGAGTGTCAGAATTATAGACCAGAGAAGAAAATAGCTCCCTAGACTAGGGTGCCCACTCATTAGTCCTCAAATTTTTGCAACAGGAAAATCTCTGATGCACCAGGAACAAGTTACAGATCTTGTTTGCAGATCCTGACAAAAAGTAGGGTATTGGACTTGGGCACCTTCTCTTTAGTCCCTGAATGTTCTTCTTCTAAACCCTGAAAATAGGTGCACAATTATTTGTTATTTTACATCTTTCTATAGCAACATTTTCTGATATTCGTGTGTTTGCTATCATATTTGCATAATTAAGGTTTTAAGGTATAATTGAGCATAAGAGAAGATAATTGGAAATCAAATCATAAAAATCCAAGTTTCCCTACATCTCATAGTGACCTAGGGTAGGATAGTACATTGCAACTCGACCCTAGGTCGTTGAATGTGAAGGGTGAAAGGAGGATACACACACAAACTACCAAAAACTCAACTATCCAAATTCCACTCTTTACATTTTGGTGAACCCATGTTATTGGACTTCTTTACACCTTGTTGAGTGTTTTTCTTCAGATTTGCATTTATTTTCATTCATTCATCTATTCATTCATCTTATTGCATTGGAAAGCTTACAAAAAAAATTGAAAAACTGGAAAAATTGGAAAAAAATTGCATGCTAGGGTTTCTATTTTGCATCAATTAATTTGAATTTCATAAAATTTATGATTTTTACATTAGGTATGAATTAAATTGCATAAAATTACAAAAATTCATTAGTTTTCATTGCATTTTCATCATAAAATTGCTAGGGTTTTGTTGAAAATTGTGAATTTTGCATATAACCTAGTAATTCCAAAATCTAGGGTTCGTAGGTAAAATCTTGTTTTAGATTTTTCTACTAATTTTTTGAGACTCATTCAAATTTTTATTTACCTATAGTCTTGCATTTTGATACAAATTTGCATTTAGATTTCAAAAATTTGCATTTTTGCATAGAAAAATTCAACAAAAACTAGCATTTTCATTGATTTTTCATTAGATTTGCACTTGCATTTTGCATATTAGAGCATGAAAATAATTTTAAGATCTGAGAGCATATACTTTTCATCATATATCAGCTTTAAAAACATTCATATAGCATTTTACATCAAGATGTCAAACCTAGGGCTTGAAAAACATTGATTTTCACTAGATTTGGCCTTATCGACTCTCTAAATTTGCACTATAGGCATGTTGTAAAGAATGTTTTTGTACTAATTGACTGATATAATAGGTATTATCTGGTTCCCCTCCTAAAATTCTTTACAATGCCTTGTTATTGGCCTTTTGTATTGAAAATGTGGTGAAAAATTGCACATTTTTGGTATTTTTACCTTAGGGTTTGGCCTAGTTTGCACCCTAAGCGTGTTGTAAAAGATTTTATGCTTCTAGGTGACTGATATTATTTCTATTATTTTCTGCACCTCATTAAATTATTTACAACAACCCTTTTTATAGGTCTTGGAATTGAGAAATCGTGAAAAATTGCCTATTTTTGTTATATTTTCACTAGGGTTTGACCTTCGGTGACACTATAAGTGTATTGTGATCAATTTTTTGGTATTAGGTGAATGTTATCACTGATATAATTTTATTTTCATCATCATTTTCCTCACAACACCCTTTTTAATGCTCTTTTGCGTTGAGATTTGGTGAAAATTCGCATATTTTAGTGCATTTTCACTATAATTTGACTTGTCATCATCTTAGATTTACATCAAGAGAATGTTGTGAAGGATATTATTGCTGTATTGGATTCATATCAGAAATATTGTTATCTTCCCCTAATCAAAATCCTTACAACACCTTTTCTTTAATATATTTGCATTGAAAAAGTACAAAAAAATTAAGCATTTAAGGTCATTTTTGCATATAATTTTGCACTTGTCTTTTGCATCAATTTTGAGAAGGTTTTAAATTTTGATTTTTCATTGATTTGAGCATATACACATGGACTCTAATCACAACAACAACAATAGGTTCCCTCCTAGACCTTACATGAAGAGAAAGGTCCATGAACCTGAAATTGTGTTTACACCTCATGATATAACTTTTAGATTTAGGGCAGACAACTGAGAGGGGGGGGTTTGAATCAGTTGTACAAAACTTTCTTCCAATTAAACACTTAAATCCACTTTGTAATTCAACAGTATAATGATAAATCAATCATGGAAACATAATACATTAAATCAGGAGCAAAAACACATTAACAGACAAGACACCAAGATTTTGACGTGGAAAACCTGGTTAAGGGAAAACCCACTAGGTGATTAACCTAAGATTGTATTCTCTATTAGAAGAATAGAAAGAACAAAATTGCATATGCCAATTAGGGCTCACTGCTCGAGCACACTACTCACAAAAGGCCCACTGCCTACAAGAGACACACTATCTATAGAATAATAAGTATCACATACTTGAACTGGAGAATAGCATCTTTACCATGCTTGAATCGGTTCCATTTAAGCCCAATACTTCTGTTCTACCTTTCACTCTCCTCCTTGCTACCACACTCTCATCTCCACAAGATTTTTTTGAAATGACTTTACAATCCCTTATTTATACAAGACATTGACTTAGGAATAATCATTTAAGTCGGCAAACATCTACAAAAACATCTGCAGGATGTGTAACTCATCCGGTTAACCAAACTTAGGAAGAACACCATCATTCAGAAGTTATTCTTCAATTGTGAGCTCAAACTCTAATGCAAACTACTAACACGAATTGCACACGATCCAAAGACCTCTACAAGATTTCTTGAATCATCAAGAACATCCACACTTCATCTGCTTACTGAAATCCTTCTCTCCTTCATTTGGAACCTCAAGAACACAGTCTGTCATCACTGTCATAATGGAATAGATGCTTACAAACCTTGAGACCATGAACAAATCAAGTTATTACTTCACATGGACTTCCTAAAGACTACACCAAATCCGTAGAATAGGATATTTCATTTCTAGATCTCACCGGACCTATCTGTGTCACTCTGTCACCTCTGAACACCTACTGGAACTAGTTTTACTTGAGCAACCACAACTTCTTCAAATCTTCATGTGGACCTTTGAAATCTTTACTGGATCACCTTAAGACACATATCTACAAACCCTTTGAGCTGCATCATCTGATAAGCATCTTATCTTGGATCTTTACCTTACTATCTTCACTATTCTTCTTTGTTCCTGATAGTTCTCATTTTCTCAATATCCTCAGCACACAACTCATCCAATCCTTATCATCAATGCAACAAGAGTATGTTGACATCAATGAAAACACCGGTTAGACCCATACTTGCAACAATCTCCCCCTTTGTCATTGATGGCAACATACGATGTGAAAAACTATTTTGACCATCAAGTCAAGAACTTTTCTTTACTGACACAACTCCCCCTATCACCTACAACCATTCACTTGTCTTCTCTTCCTTTACTGCTCCCCCTTTGATCAGTCACCACTTGTTTTTCACATGTATTCTCTCCCCCTTTGACATCAATGGCAAAGGGCACATACTTGCAACTCTACCACTTTAGAATCATACTAGCTGCTCCCCCTGAGTGGCAGCTCCCCATCATCAATCCGGACCACAAGATATGATTGTGATATCCACTGGATTGATGCACATCAATGCACCTCAGTTCATCACCAGAGGAGTAATAACCCCTAACTTCTCCCTGAGATACTTAAAAGAGTCCTTAGGTAGAGGTTTAGTAAAGATATCTGCAATCTGATCCTTGGAAGGCACAAACTCCAATCTGACTTCATTCTTGTTCACTTGCTCTCTTAGAAAGTGAAACTTGATAGATATATGCTTAGTCTTTGAATGCAACACCGGATTCTTAGATATATTCATGGCACTTGAAGTATCACAGAAGATTGTGATAGGTTCCTCATACTCCACTCTGATGTCTCTTAGCATCTGTTTCATCCATAAAATTTGAGTGCAACTACCTGCTGCTGCAATATATTTTGCTTCAACTATGGACAGAGATATTACCTCTTGTTTCTTGCTTAGCCAAGAAACCAATCTCTTCCCTAAGAAGAATGCTCCACCACTGGTACTCTTCCAGTCATCCACATCTCCTGCCCAATCCGCATTTATATATAGATGAAGAGAAAAATTATGATCTCTAGGATACCACAAACCATACTCAACTATCCCTTTTAGATATCTAAAACTTTTCTTGATTGCCATGACATGAGATTCTCTAGGATCAGCTTGAAATCTAGCAACAAGACTAATAGCATTCATAATGTCAAGTCTAGTTTGAGTGAGATACAATAATCCTCCAATCATTGACCTATACTTTTTTTGATCAACCTTAGGAGAGTCATCATCTTTTCTCAATTTACATCCAGTTGCCATGGGAGTACTCATTGGTTTTGAGTCTTCCATCCCAAATTTATTCAACAATTCTTTCACATATTTGGTCTGAGAAATGAAGATTCCTTTCTTGGTTTGAATGATTTGCAGACCCAAGAAGAAATTCATTTCCCCAAGCATGGACATCTCAAATTCACTTTTCATTTGATTTGCAAAAGTTTTGCACATACTATCTCTTCCTCCAAAAATGATATCATCAAGAAACACTTCAACAATCAAGATGTTTTCATGATCAATTTTGAAATACAAATTATTGTCAGCAGTACCTTTGTTGAAACCAATTTTTAAAAGATGTTTATCCAATATTTCATACTAGGCTCTTGGGGCTTACTTCAGTCCATACAATGCTTTCTTCAACTTGCAAACCATATCACCTTGATCAAACAATTGAAATCCGTCCGGTTGCTCAATGTATACTTCTTCTTCCAAGTATCCATTCAGAAAGGCAAAATTGACATCCATCTGATATACGTTGAAGTCCTTGAAGGTAGCAAAGGCAAGAAATAATCTAACTACTTCAATTCTTGCCACCGGAGCAAAAGTTTCTTCAAAATCAACTCCTATTTGAGAGTAACCCTTGCAAACCAATCTGGCTTTATTTCTGATTACTTCATCAACTTCATTCAGTTTGTTCTGAAAGACCCATTTGGTTCCAATCACATTCTTGTTTCTAAGTCTAGGAACAAGATCTCAAGTGTGATTTTTCTCAATTTGCATCAGCTCTTCCTCCATTGCTTTAGTCCAGTTTTCATCATTGCAAGCTTCATTCACTGTCTTAGGTTCAATATTTGAAATCAGATAATACTCATCTGAATCTTGAGCAATCCTTCTTCTTGTTTGTACACCTTTACTTTTATCACCTATGGTCTGATCTTCAGAGTGGTTCAGTCTTACATACCTGGGAACTTTGGGAGTTTCTTGCACTTCTGATTCTTGATCAGGTTCAATCACACTTATCTCTTCTTCCTGATTTACTGGATCAGTTTGAATCTATATTTCAGAAGGGGCTTGGACTGCTTGAATCAAAACATCATTCTGATGATCTTCATCATATTCATAAAACTTTGAGGGTTTTTCAATTCCTTCATCAACCTTCACATTTTTACTTTCTATAATCTTTCTTAGTCTCTTGTTATAACACTGGTATGCTTTGCTTTGAGTAGAGTAACCCAAGAATATTCCTTCATCACTTCTAGCATCAAACTTGCCTAGATCTTCATCTCTTTTAATGTAACATTTGCTACCAAAGACTTTGAAATATCTCACAGTAGGAGTGATGCCAAACCAAAGTTCATAAGGAGTCTTACCAGTATTGCTTTTGATTTGAACTCGATTAAGAGTGTAGACTGTAGTGCTTACTGCTTCTCTCCAGTAGATCTGAGGGACATTTGCTTCCATCATCATGGTTCTGGATGCTTCTTGGATTGTCGAGTTCTTTCTCTTCACTACTCCATTCTGTTGTGGAGTCCTAGGAGCAGACAACTATCTTTTTATTCCATGTTTCTCACAGAATTCTATGAACTCACTGGATGTGAATTCTCCACCTCTATCAGACCGTAGACATTTCAATTTCAATCCAGTTTCATTCTCTACCATAGCCTTGAATATTTTGAATTTCTCAAGAGCTTTTGATTTCTCTTTGAGAAAAGTTACCCACATCATCCGGGAGTAGTCATCAATTAATAGCATGAAGTATCTATCACCTTATACACTCTTGATTCTTCCTAGACCACATAAATCAGTATGAACTAAGTCCAATAATCTGGTAGAAGATTGTTCTTTGCTTTTGAATGAGACTGCTTTGTTTACCCAACTAACATTCTTTAAACAAACTATTTGTAGGTTTCACCAATTTTGGAAGATCTCTTACAGCCTGAGTGTTTCTTATCTTGATGATATTATCAAAATTCACATGACACATCCTCCTATGCCATAACCAACTCTGATCAATTTGCACAAATAGATAACTTTTACCAGTACCAACTAAATGGAAGATATTACCTTTTGTTTGAGTACCAGATGCAATCTCTGTTCTAGAACTTTCAAAGATCTTGCATTTTCCATTCTTGAATCGGAGATCATAGCCTTTGTCCACCAACTATCCAACACTGAGAAGATTATGCTTCAGAGCTTCAACATATAGTACATTACTGGTTTTGTTCTTTCCATCAAAAGAAATGGTTGCTCTTCCTCTAATTCTGCTAGCATAATTATCACCAAACTTTACCACTCCTCCTTCATACCTTTCCAAATCTATGAATTTATGTTTGTCACTGGTCATATGGTGAGAGCATCCACTGTCAATGACCCAATCATTCTTTTCTTCAACTTGGGCAGCCAGAGCTCTTTCCACAATTTTATGATTGACATATACAAAAGACATTGGATCTTCTTCCTTGATGACAATGAACACCCAGTCACTTGCAGATTTATTTCCTATCTCTGATTCATCATCTATTACTCTTTCATTATCTTCATCTTCATGGACATAGTAACAATTCTTTTAGAACCTTGATCTATTAGGATTTGGCCTTGAAAATCTTTCTAGACAACTTGAGGTAAAATGTCCAATCTTATTGCAACTAAAACACTTAAAAGGTAACTTCCCTTCATACTTACCGGATCCTCTTGGCAATCTTTTTGCAATAAGGGCTTCAAGTTGAGTAGTTTTTGCTTCTTCTTCTAGGCCTTTTCTTGCTTTTTCATACCATGATAATTTTCTTGAATAGTTCTCTCTTGGATAAAACCTTTGTTTACCTTTTACAGAAGCACTGGCTTTGAATGCAGATTTAGTCTTGGGGGAGCATCTCCAAACTTGGTCAATTCAAATGTAGCCAATTTACCAACCAATTGATCTCCTGTGACACCTGAATGGGCTCTAAATTCTTCAATGGCAGCAACCTTGTATTTATAAGAGGCAGGAAGGGATCTGAGAACTTTGCCAACAATCTCATCTTCATCCAAGACTCCACCAGCACATATAATGCCACAAACAAGCTCATTTACTCTTGGCATAAAAGTAGTGATATTTTCATCTTCTCTCATCTTCAAATTTTCAAATTTCCCTTTCAGACCCTGTAGCCTTGCACATTTAACATGCTTGTCTCCTTCATGCAGAAGTTCCAGTTTTTCCCAAATCTCAAAAGCAGTTTGAAGGTCAACAACATTTGTTAGCTCTGAATCAGACAAGGCACTAAGAAGAGCTTCTTTAGTTCGCAGATTATTTTCAGCATCTGTGATTTCACTTGCAGATTTTGGGCCATTCTATGGAGGCGTATACTTCGTTGTAGCCATGGTCTAGTACTGCATTCCCATACATTGTAAGTGACATTGCATGCGACTTTTCCAGAGATTAAAATTGGTTCCATCAAACTTTGGACTATCCTTCTTATAGGATGACATCATGGATCTCCTCAAGCAGTTAAGCTCTTTTAGAGGAACTTAGCTCTGATACCAATTGTTAGATTTAGGGCAAACGACTGAGAGGGGGGGTGAATCAATTGTACAAAACTTTCTTCCAATTAAACACTTAAATCTACTTTGTAATTCAGCAGTATAATGATCAATCAATCATGGAAACATAATGCATTAAATCAAGAGCAGAAACACATTAACACACAAGACACCAAGATTTTGACGTGGAAAACCTGGTTAAGGGAAGAACCATGGGTGATTAACCCAAGATTGTATTCTCTGTTAGAAGAATAGAAAGAACAAAATTGCACATGCCAATTAGGGCTCACTACCCGAGCACACTGCTCACAAGAGGCCCACTGCCTACAAGACACACAGTGTCTATAGAATAATAAGTATCACATACTTGAATTGGAGAAAAGCATCTTTACCATGATTGAATTAGTTCCATTTAAGCCCAATACTTCTATTCTACCTTTTGCTCTCCTCCTCACTACCACACTCTCATCTCCACAAGATTTTCTTGAAATGAATTTACAATCCCTTATTTATACAAGACATCAACTTAGAAATAATCATCTAAGTCGGCAAACATCTACAAGAACATCCACAGGATGTGTAACTCATCCAGTTGGCCAAACTTAGGAAGAACACCATCATCCAAAAGTTATTCTTCAATTGCAAGCTCAAACTCTAATGCGGACCACCAACATGAACTGGACATGATCCAAAGACCTCCATAAGATTTCCTGAATCATCAAGAACATCCACACTTCATCTGCTTACTGAAATCCTTCTCTCCTTCATCCAGAACCTCAAGAACATAGTCTGTCATCACTATCATAATGGAATAGATGCTTGCGGACCTCCAGACCATGAACAAATTGAGTTATTACTTCACATGGACTTCCTAAACACTACACCAAATCTATAGAATAGGATATTTCATTTCCGAATCTCACTGGACCTATTTGTGTCACTCTGTCACCTCTGAACACCTGCCAGAACCAGTTTTACTTGAGCAACCACAACTTCTTTAGATCTTCATGCAGACCTCTAAAATCTTTATTGGATCACCTTAAGACACATATCTACAAACCCTTTGAACCGCATCCTCTAATAGTCATCTTATCTTGGATCTTTTCCTTACTATCTTCACTGTTCTTCTCTATTCCTGATAGGACTAATTTTCTCAATATCCTCAGCACACAGCTCATCCAATCTTTATCATCAATGAAACAAGAGTATGTTGACATCAATGACAACATTGGTCTGGCCCATACTTGCAACAAGAACAAATGAAGACACTAAAGGACCTCTCTACATCACTGTGAAAATAATGGGAAACCTATGGATGGAACCATTATTGATTCTAATTTCATGACTAATGTTGCCATGGAAGAATTCCTCTATTTACATAATTTGATCCAAGGATCTTATGACCCTTCATACATGATTAAAACACATAAGAGAAAATTTGTAAAACCTTTGGGTAAGATATCATTGTTGGTAACTGTATTTGAAAAACACGTAGAACAATGGTTTGATGTTATCCCCATTTCTGACCACTTTTTTATTAAGTTTGGACACCCTTGGTTAAAGGAAATGAAAGTTGCCCTTTCAAGAATTCATAATTGTCTAAAATTTCCTTTCGAAGGACATGTGATTACCATCCCCTGAAATAAATATAAACCTTTGGTTGAAAGAAAACATTGCACACTAGATTACTTTTGCGACAAATCTAAAGAGAAACTTGAACCATGGACAAACTTTAACTTCTTGAGCTATAGAATTTACAAAGCAAAATTATTACATCCAATGACTGGTCCTTCTAGACAAGAAATAACAAAAGACAAACAACTCGCATTTGAAGGGAACCATAGACCAAAAGGACAAGGTCCCTATGTTGAGGTTCCTCCTTTGCCATTCTTAAAGGATCGGGAGGTAATTGTCGACAACAAAACATTCTACCTCGACAAATGAGATTTGATCCTAGTGGTTCCTCTTCTAAAATGAAAAAACCTATGAAAGAGCAAAGCCCTATCTTACAAGAGATAAGTTGTAAGACAAAAAGAAATAGAAAAGTGAGAGAAAGAAGAATAAGAAGACAAGCTTATACCACAAACCTTGCATCTCAACAGGAAAACATTGATCCAAATAGTGAACCAAACAAAGATGATCCTAACAATAAACAACCTTGGGCTATGGTACCTTATGTCATACTTTCCACTAAAATTTGGGAGTGGGAGGATGATGATGATTTACTTGATGACTGCTAGCCTAGGAGATCCTACAGGTAAGTATCTCTAACCCTTTATCTCTCTCATGATGTGCTTCCCCTGTGATGTGTTATATGTTGTTCAGGACTCTTGGGATGACCCCTAATTCTCTTGTAAGGTCTGAGATACCGAAAGATCACCTCTATTGTGACCTTCTTCTATTTGTATCATCATTCTTCTATATTGCCTCTCTCTCTAATTTCATCATTGTGTGTTGTGTCTTATAGACATAGCGTTGAAGTTGGTGACTTGGGGCCAGCCTCCTATGTGACTGTCCCTAAGACACTTGTTTCTTCTCTATTATTTATTGTTTCCTTTCCTCTAGCGTTTCTATCTAGTGAGTAGATGATGAAAAACATTTATACTGATGTGGACCAAGTGTCCCTTTAGCGAGAAATCAAAAATTGGACTTAGTTCGTAATATGGCAATGGGGTTGTAATATCTTATCTGACACTTGGCTAGTAGAAGCACTCTTGCTTTCTGCATAGTGATTTTGATGATCTTTATCTCATTTACAAACCTTAACAATACTGATGCTCTGCGTACTTTGTTTGTCTTTGAATCTAGCCTTGGTGGTACTTGATTCTTGAAAGATCTTCGTGATATAGCCCCATGGTTATCCTCGGCCTCTAAATTCGTAGTATAACCTTGGCTTGTTGTGTGGTTAATCACATGCATTGATGTTGTTGTTTATCATGATTATGTAGACACTAACATGTTTATTGCAGGGATGTGTTTGTGGGAACATTTGGTGATTGTAAAGTACATGTCACCTCTGGGGGACATGGGCTTTGCAAAAGTCTATGTTCCCTTGTGTGTTTTCTTCCTACCTTAACGTGCTTGATATTGATGCATAATATCAACCACCTTAAGGTGGGGGCATATATAAGGTAAGCTGTCTGTTGTAGATGTTAGCAATGTGTTTGTCCTCAGGTACAATTTAAAGACTAGTGCGATGAGTACTTCCTACACTATGAGTTTTTTTGTAATCAATCAATCAATCATTTAATCCCTCTATGGAGGTGGGATATCATGTATATCCCTTTTATCTTAAGCCCTATGTGGAGGCAGGGGTGGTGTATTTCTTGGAGCATATTGCACCATCCTATCATTTTCAAAAAGTGCTCATCAGGAGGTAGGGAGCAGTTCTATCACTAACTCAACCCTTAAGCGTGTCTTCTACGATTGTTGTGGTGAAGCCCAATTGTTAGTGTGTGCCTGTAATGTGCCTGAGATGGTGTTAAGCCTAGAAATAGGAACACTCCATCGCTTATCTGCTATGTTTTCTCCATGTCTTTAAAATATATGTGTTTTGGCATGCTTTCTTTGTTTGGCATGTTTGTTGCCCATATGTAGTTTAAAGACCCGCATGATGAGTGCATCTTGTATTATGGGAGGTATGTTGTGTCTTTCGTGTGTGTTACCCCATATGTAGTTTAAAGATGTGCAATGAGTGCATCCTGTATTATGGGAGGTGTGTTTAATTTCTTGTACTTGCATCTGCATTTCATATATATGAGAAAAAAAAGAAAAGAAAAGAAATCATTCCTATCTTCTATGCATTAAGGTGTCTTCTATGCATTTACTATATTCTCCATGTTTTGCATGACTGTAATTGTCTTCTCCATGTTTTTGTGTGCCTGTCATTGTCTTCAATGTGTCTGGTGTGTCTTCTCCATGCTTGGTGTGTTTGTTGTGTTTGTTGACCATACTTTAATGCATGTATTGGCCTTGTGTTTATACATACATTAAAGTGGGGGCTAAATGTAATGTCAAAAAATTTCCCCTTGGGGGCTTTTCCCTCATAAGGTTTAGCTCCTAGGTCTTTTAGCTGTATTTAGGACATCTTGCATCATAATTTGACATCTTGATGAAATGATCCCTAAGTTTCATGACAAACAGGACCTAGGGGGATCCCTTAAACCTAACACTACCCAAAATAGGGGGTGGGACTTGGGCGCTCACGCCCTAGTCCTGCCCTATTTTGGGTAAGTCCCAAATTTTGGGTGTCAGCTTATGACTGTTATTTGGGTCCTATGCCAACATGGTAAGTTTGAATTATGAAATTCTTGGTGGGAGTGTTTGTAGTTACATATAAAAGCATGTTTAGGCATTCATTTGTAAACTAGAGGATTACTAGATGGCTATGGTGAACTTTATGCATTCTAAAGGTGATTCAAGGCTTTCATTGTGTTGCAAGAGTAGATTTGTGTTGTCTATGTGTTTATATTTGTAGATTTGAGCAATCATCTCCTCATGGCATGAAGAGCTTCTTCCTCCCATGAGATCTTCACTACAAGGTGATATCATTTGTGTTTGTAAGGATTTATCATTTGGTTTTTGCCTCTGCCTCACAAGGGCATGTACTCTCTATCTGACAATGGTGTTCGGAAGACTTGAATGTCACTCCAGGGATTGACTGAGGCAAGCCCCTAAACACCACAACCCCCTCCCAAAGTATTCATGATTGTAGGTTACAGGTTGAAGCTATAGACAAAGTGAAGTTGTAGGAGGGTATAATAGAGTGTCAGAATTGCAGATTAGAGAAGAAAATAGATCCCTAGACTAGGGCACCCACTCATTAGTCCTCAAAGTTCCACAATGGGAAAATCTTTGATGCAGGAGGAACATGTTGCAGATCTTGTTTATAGATCCTGACAAAAGGTAGGGCATTGGACTTTGGCAGCCGCTCTTTAGTCCCTGATTGTTTCTCTTCCAAAGCCCAAAAACAAGTACACATGTATTTGTTATTTTACATCTTTTTGTAGCAGCATTTTCTGATATTCATCTGTTTGCTGTCGTATTTGCATAATTATGGTTTTAACGTATAATTGAGCATAAGAGAAGATAATTGGCAATCAAATCATAAAAATCCAAGTTTCCCTACATCTCATAGTGACCTAGGGTAGGAGAGTACATTGCAACTCGACCCTAGGTCCTTGAATGTGAAGGGTGAAAGGAGGATACACACATAAACTATGAAAAACTCAACTATCCAAATTCTACTCTATACAATAGTATGGAAAGAGATAGAGAAAAAGAATACCTTGCCTCATAATTATTTGCAAACTAAAGATGAAATCAAAGAATATGACTTAAACATAAAATCTAGAGATGCTTTCTTGAGTGCTTTGTGTAACACTAAGTTAATAAAAGTCATGGATCTAGAATTTCCTAATGAAGTTTCAGAAAAGATGAAAAATTGTATGAAGAAGATGATTCTGTAAAGAGTGCCAAATTGCAGGGCTTGAAAGCAAAATATGAAGGTTTAAAAATGAATGAAGATGAAAACATAATTTCCTTCATGCAAAAGGTTGTTGAAATTGTCAAAGGAATAAAAGGTATGGGATGAACTATTGATGAGAAGGAAGTTGTGATGAAAATTCTTAGGTCACTACCCAAGTCCTACAGTCACAAGGTAGTTGTAATTGAAGAAGTAATGACAGTACAAGATGTCACTAAGGATCAGCTACTTGGAAAGCTTACAACCTTTGAGATGAGAGACTTTGGTGATGCCCTGCTGAAGGTTGAAACTGCTTTCAAAGCCAGTACTTCAAAGAAGATTTCTAGAGCTGAAAAATACAAGGTTGAACCTGATGATGAGTTTGATGAAATTGAAGCTAACTTTGTTGATAGACTATAGAGAGGCTCTAGTAAGTTCGAAGGCAAATTTACCTTTCAAATATTTTTCATGTGGTAAGATTGATCACTATGCTTTTAGATATCCTAAGAGATTTGAAAGAAATAGAAAAAGATTTGAGAGTAAACCTAGGGTTCCAAAGAAATGCTACTATGATAGAGATCTTGATGATGAAGGTGTGATAGATGATGAATTTGATGATGCTAGTACTATTGCCAATGAATACTTGTTTATTGCTATTAAAGAAGAACCTGTGTCTACTAATACTGCTAGTTGTGTGAAGGAAGAAAAACTAGTGGAAGAAAGTGCTTTGGTTGTTTAGGTTGAAAAAGATAAGGATTAATGGATTATTGATAGTGGGTGCTCACATCACATGACTGGTGACAAAAGTAAGTTTGTGAGTTTGGAAAAGTATGATGGAGGACTGGTTAGGTTTGGAGACAATGTAGCTGGTAAGATTTGTGGAAAAGGATCTATTTTATTTGATGGAAAGCACAATACTGATAATGTCTTATATGTGAAGGGTTTGAAGCATACTCTTTTGCATGTTGGTTAGATGTGTGACAAAGGTTAGTATCTGAGATTCAAAGACAATGGGTACAAGATCATGGAAAGCTCTAGAAAAATGATTGCTACTGGTAAGAAGACTAGAGGTAACATTTACCAGTTAAAAGGAACTAACAATTACTATTTTTTGGCCCAAGCAGATGAGAGTTGGTTGTGGCATAGAAGGATGTGTCATAAAAAATTTGATAATTTGGTGAAGATAAGTTCATGTCAAGTTGTGAGAGATTTATCAAAGCTTGTAAAACCACAAATACCATTTGTAAGGAATGTCAGTTGGGGAAGTAGACAAGAACAAGTTTGAATAGCAAAGAGCAATTTTTTGTTGGTTTACTAGATCTAGTTCACTCAGATCTCTGTGGTCCTACCAGGGTGAGAAGTCTACAAGGGGACATGTATTTCATGTTGCTTATTAATGATTATTCTAGAATGACTTGGGTTACTTTTCTAAGAGACAAATCAAAAGCCCTGGAGTAGTTCAAATCTTTCAAGGCAATGGTGGAGAATGAAATAGAACTAAAAATCAAGTGCTTAAGGTCTAATAGAGGAGGTGAATTCACATCAAATGAATTCAACATTTTCTATAAAGAGAAAGGGATAAAAAGACAGTTGTCTGCACCTAGGACTCCTTAGCAGAATGGAGTTGTGGAAAGAAAAAATAGGACAGTTCAAGAGGTTGCTAGGATAATGATGAAGGAAGGAGATGTGCCAGAAGTTTTATGGAAAGAAGATAAACATACTGTTGTCTACATTCAAAACAAGGTTCAAGTGAAAGGTAATGGTTCTAAAACTCCTTATGAATTGTGGTATGGAAGAATTCCTACAGTAAAATACTTCAAATTTTTTGGAAGCAAATGCTATATCAGAAGAGATGATGATCTAGGGAAATTTGATGGAAGGTGTGATGAAGGAATCTTCCTTGGATACTATCAAGAGTAAGTCCTACCGGTGCTACAACAAAAGGATGAAAAAGATTGTTGAAAGTACAAATGTGAAGGTGGATGAAGACAGAGGTAGAATCTCAGATCTAAGTGGCTATGAAACAGATAAGCCTACTGCTATAACAAATGAAGAAAAAGTTGATCAGGAAGACAGCCAAGATGAAGAAGAAAAGGCTTTGGAAAACACTACTAAGACTCCCAGGTATGTAAGGATTAATCATTTTGATGATCAGAACAAGTAAATTATTGTTTGCTTTCAAAAGTTCAACCAAAAACTATAAATGAAGCTTGCAATGATGGAAATTAGGTAAAATCCATGGAATAAGAACTGATGTAGATTGAGAAGAATCAAACTTGGAAATTGGTTCCTAGACCTAGTGATAAGAAGGTCACTGGGACTAAATGGGTTTTCAGAAACAAGCTAAATGAAAATGAAGAAGTTGTAAGAAACAAAGCAAGATTGGTATGTAAAGGATACTCTCAAGTTGAAGAAATAGATTTTGAAGAGACCTATGCTCTTGTAGCAAGAATTGAAGCAAACAAAATGTTTTTGGCATTTGCAGCATTCAAAGACTTCAAATTGTATCAAATGAATGTCAAGTCTACATTCTTGAAGGGTGAATTGGAAGAAGAGGTCTACATTGAGCAACTGGAAGGATTTCAATTATCAAAACAAGGTGATATGGTGTGTAGATTGAAGAAGGCCTTATATGGATTGAAACAAGCACTCGAATCTTGGTATGCATAGTTAGACAAATATTTTTTACAATTAGGGTTCAGTAAAGGCACTGCTGACAACAATATGTATTTCAAAATCAATGATAATCAAATCCTGATTGTTGTAGTCTTTGTTGATGACATTATCTTTGGAGGCAATGAAGGTATGTGTATGAAGTTTGTAGGTGAAATGAAAAATGAGTTTGAGATGTCTATGTTTGGTGAAATGAATTTCTTTCTGGGTTTGTAAATCAATCAATCAAATAAAGGAATCTTCATATCTCAATCCAAGTATGTGAAAGAGTTGTTGAAGAAGTTTGGGATGGAAGACTCTAAACTAGTATTTACTCCCATAGCAATTGGCTGCAAGTTGACCAAAACTAATGAATCACCCAAGACTGATCAGAAGAGGTACAGATCCATGATTAGAGGATTGCTTTATCTAACTCAAACTAGAATTGATATAATGCATGCAGTTTGTCTTATTGTAAGATTTCAAGATGATCTAAGAGAATCACATGTGATGGTAGTTAAGAGAATCTTGAGGTATTTAAAAGGCACACCAGATCATGGCTTATGGTATCCAAAAGATAATGATTTCTCTCTCAGTGCTTATACAGATGCAGATTGGGCTAGAGATGTTGATGACAAGAAAAGTACAAGCAGAGGTGCTTTCTTTTTGGGAAATAGATTGGTTTCATGGTTGAGCAAGAAGCAAGATTCAATTTCCTTATCCATTGCAGAACCAGAGTATATTGCAGAGACATGTTATTACACTCAAGTATTATGGATGAAGCAGACATTGAAGGAAATAACAGTTGTGTATGAAGATCCAGTTGCAATCGTCTGTGACAAGACAAGTGCTATAAACATTTCAAACAATCCAGTGATGCATTCAAGAAGAAAGCATATATCTATAAGGTATCACTTTATGAGAGAAATGGTGACAGAGAATGAAGTAAAGATGGAATGTGTCTAGAAAAGATCAGATTGTAGATATTTTCACTAAGCCTCTATCTAAGGATACTTTTGAGTATCTCAGAGAAAAGATACTTGGGTTATTACCCCTCTTGATCTGAACAAAGATGCATAAGAATGCATCAGTCTAGTGGTGCTCAAAGTCTCATTCTTTGATATGGATTGATGTCTTGAGGGCTACCTCTCAAGGGGAGTAGCTTTATGGTACTTGTGTGAGTTCCTGATAAATAAAGTATTGATAATAGAGAAAGTTCAGCTGGATCAGAGCAGCAAAATGCAAGTATGTGCCCTTTGCCATTGATTTCAAATGGGGAGAGAAATCATGTGAAAAACTTAGAGAAGAAAGAGTGTAGATGTGTAAAGAGAAAGGGGAGAATCTTGTCTTGATGGTCTTTACATTTTTTCACATCATATGTTTCCATCAATGACAAAGGGGGAGATTGTTGCAAGTATGTGCCTAACCGATGTTGTCATTGATGTCAACATATCAGTATTGTCATTGGTGTCAACTATGCTCTTGTTTTGATGCTTTCTTGTAATGAGTTATATGCTTTGTATTTGCCTATGTAAGTGTTAGGAATCTTGATATTGAGGATATTGAGAAAATATGCTCCTCTGGTAGAAACAATATGTTGTAGAGTGTCTTTGTCTATAGTAGATCAATCCAATAGATTGCTCCACATTTCTTGTAGAATAAATATCTTTATTTATGGATTGGAAATTATTTAGAGGCATCTCTAAAGATGCTATGTTCCAAGGTTGAGCCTTTGATATGAAGATTTGAGTGAGTAATGTTCACCAGAGTGGAAACAAGTTTTTCTATATATTTGGTGGTGACATGGAGAATGTATTATGCTCTATATTCCTTTGCATTGAAGTATTATCATCTGTAGTTCATGAGTTAAGTCTAAAATGATGCTAAGTGCCTTCTACTCCAATAGCTCATGATCTGGTGGTCCACAAGCTATTCTTTCTTTATGACAGTAGCTGACAGTGTTGTTCTTGTGCTCCAGTGTGAAGAATCTTCTTGACAGAGTGGTTCAAGATCATGTGGTTGTTCCTGATGATTACAATGAGCTTTTGGATGTCTCTTGTTCATGTTCCTACCTTTGGTTTGATCCATAATGAGAAATCTAGATCATGGATGAAGACTATTCTTAGAAGACTTAGTGTTAACACCTATCTCACCTGACTTGGTTGCTTTCACTAATTGTGGAGATGCATTGAAGATTGTAGTAGTGTGTTGTGGCATGGAAGATTGTATTTGAGTCCTAGCTAAGGTGTTGTGTGATCTGCATACATGTTTACATCCTTCCCTTAGCAAATTTTTCTATTAGGTCTAGACCTATTTTCAATGTATGTTTGTAATGTCGACCTTGGAGATTGCTCCAACAGTTGATGAATGTAATGCTAACCTTGATGTATATTCCAAGGTTGATGAGTTGTATAAAAACATGTAATGTAGTTGTAGAAAGAGTGTGGGAATGCGGAAATGAGAAGATAAGTGTGAAGGTGTAAAAGAGTAGAGTAGAGGAGATATACTACGCTTCTAAGGAACTGAACTCAGGCATGGAGTAGATGCTATCAAATCAGGTCACCAATCTTGGCAGTGAGCCACCCCTTGGCAATGAGCCTAAACATTTGCAGTGAGCATCAATTTTTTGATATTGTGATAACTTATATATTTTTGTGGTCTAACACCCATCGTGGTTTTTCCCTTATAGGATTTTCCACATAAAAAATATGGTGTCTCATGTGTTGATTATGTTGTTGTGTTAAGTTTTTCAATTCATGTTGTCATTGTTAAATCTAAATAACAGTAATTGGGACTTTGATGAGTTAATGTTCATAATGGGGTTAAATTTTTTGAGACAGCTAATTCACCCCCACTCTCAGTTGTTTTGTGCATTTCAACAGGATGATGCTAGGAGAATTAAACTGCACATACAGAAGGCGTAGAATACATATATACTCCCTTGAATCATTTTAGATTTTAATTGAATTTGGAAGGGCATGTTGACTACATATGAGTCCAACCACCTTTGGGATTTATTTAAAATTATTTTAATCTCTCTAAAAAGGTGATGCCTATCATTTTATTTCTAGTATTCCAAAATTGAGGCGCCATATATATATACAACAAAAGATTTGAATAGGGGTCGATAGTATGAGATTGGTGACCTAAGGTGTAGTAGCACACAATTATTATCCTATTAACAAATCACCTTCCAAATTATTGAAAAACTCTTTTTGATTGCATGGAAATTGAAGAATTTGACTATTGTTTTAAAATCTAGAAAATATTAAAACTTCATAAATCCCACACACTTTGTATGCCGTTCCATTTGCCAGATGGATGACTCTTCAATGTTTTTTTTAACATCATAAATGGGGAAGAAAAACAACTTAGAGAGGGGCTTCAGCTTAGTGATAAACAAAAGGAAAGAAGTGAATAAGAAAATTGGGGGTGGCAGATTGAAGCTAGAGGAATTGATGAGATTTCTAATAGTTGGAAGAAGTAGAGATCGATGGTAAGATAGAGGTAACCAGTTGGAAGGATTCAAACATAACAATTAAACAATCAAAACAACAAGAAAAGAAAGATGAAATTGGATGAGCATTGTTCAATAGAGAAGTGCCAGCATAACATGGGAAACACTAGAATGGAGTCAATTGAATAGAAAGGTAGGCATATTTGATATAGAAATCTGATTTCTTAGACATTTTGATATAAAGGCAAGAAATGTGATAGGAGTATTGAATAGAGTATTTGTAAAATCTATTGTACAATTGGAAATGGGCTATGTAAAAACATTTTATCTTGTTACTGATGAATTTAGAAGTGAGTTGAAGTTGAAATCCAATTCCTTTTTTTTATTTCTTATGATCTTGTAATTGTGAATCAATTGATATTCTTGTAGCTACATATAATTTGATAAACCATGAAAATGATTTTGGAGAAGATTGTGTGTATGGGTATGCTGTTAGTGTCAATTGTCCAATGAGACTCCCAAACCTAGGCTACATTATTTGGTATCAGAGTAGGTTCAGCATTATGTTGGGAGAAGAAACCTAAGAGATTGTTGTGGGTGTGTGAGAGGACAATGAAACCCGCAATTGCAAAGGCTTATGAACATGGCGCAAAGAGGATCATGGATTAAGACCAAGAGGTCTTTAGAGAGATGATGAGAGGCTTTGAAGCTAGGATAGAAGCAAAGTTGGAAGTAGTAGAATTAGCGTATCAAAGAGGAATCCCAGTGGTCGATGTAAGTGATGATGATGCTAAAGAAGAAACAGCAAAATTTGATATGATTGATGATCATAGAGATGAGGCAGAAAGTATATTTTTGAAAGCAATGGCTATGCTTTATAGCAATCCTAAATTGGATCCCCCAAGTTTCAATGGCACTTTAAATCTGAAAGAGTTAGTGGATTGGATATCAGAAATGGAGAAATACTTTGACTTAGAGTCAATTGAGGACCCAGAAAGGGTGAAGTATGCTAGCACAAAGTTGAAAGGAGACATTTCCATGTGGTGGGAGCATGTGCATCTTGAAATAAAGTGAAGAGGCAAAGAGAAAATCAAAACGTGGGAGAGGATGGTGACAAAATTGAAGGAAATATTTTTGCGCGTAGATTACCAACTAAACATGTTCAAGAGGCTACAAAATTTGAAGCAAAGAGAGGAGAATGTGCAAGAGTACACTAAGGAGTTATATCGGTTGAGTATCCAGGCTAGACATGTAGATGGTGATATAGAAAAAGTTTCAAGGTATGTAAATGGTTTTCATAATTCTATACAAGACAAAATGAGAATGCTTCAGTGACTAGTGTAGAAGAGGCATATCAATATACCTTGAAGGAGGAAGAAAAAATTGCAAGAAAACAATAGAAAATTTTCTTTGGTATAGACATATTTTCAAGAGGAAGAGGGCAAAACAGCAATGATAGAGGTTACCAAAACAAGCATGATGATTCAAGTACATATCACATGGATGTGCAAGAAAATGAGGGAAGAGGAGAATCTTCTAGGTGAAGAGGAGACTATTCTCATAGTAGAGGATACTTTGGTAGAGGTAGATGAAGAGGGTTTGGAGGTACATGCTTCTAATGTGAAGAGGTTGGACATAGGGCATTTGTATGCCCTCAAATACAACAAGACATTGGTAGGAAGAGTGCAAAAAAAAAATTATGCAATACAAGTTGATGAAGAAAGTGTGAATTGCCCAAAGAAAGTAGAAGAGCCTAAACAAGGAGAGGCATTGATGCTCAAAAGAGTTCTTTTGAAACCAAAAAGGAACAATCGGAGCCAACACAAAGACAAAATTTATTCCGAATGGTGTGTAAATTAGGTGGCAAGTATTTTAAAGTCATAGTGGACAGCGGTAGCACATATAACATTGTATCATAATAGATGGTGGAAAAGAAGAATTTGAAAAGATTGAAACATCCCAGTCCATATCGAGTCACTTGGTTGCAAAAGGATCATCAAGTTATTGTAAGTGAAAAATGTTTGGTTTAATTTTAGATTGGTAATTATGTTGATGAGGTGTTGTGTGATGTGATGCTGATGGACTCTTGTCATATCCTTTTGGATAAAACGTAGCAATATGATAGACATGTTGTGTATGATGGTTGGGAAAATATGTATACCATCACAAAAGATGGAAGGGAGTATCTTTTGAGTCCATTGAAGGACAAGGAGAAATAATTGAGAGATAGTTCATTGCTTTTTTTTCATGTTAGTGAATAGGTTGTGACAGTGGCAAGTAAGGTTGGGAGTAGCCCAATAGTAGTTCATGAGAAGAGAAATTTGAGTGAGATCAAGAGGAGTGATGAAGAGTTGGTGTAGAAGTTGCACAAAGAAGAGAATAAAAGTAAGGGGCAACCAAGTAGTTGTAAAAGAAATGAAGAGAGTCCAAGAGGAAAACAAAATTTAGCATTGGGCCAAGATACATGCTTGAGAGAGAGGTTTGAAATGAATCTTCGTCATTCAAAAGAACCAAGTGGAGGTGACCACTGATTTGAGTGTAGGTTGGAACATACGCAATGAAGAAATGTGAACAAGGAAAGAGATAAAGAGGTTTTGTTTAGTGGACAAAAGGAGTCGATTGATGAAGAGGAAATCTAGATAAAAAATGAACATGCGATCACCATCCCAAGCCACCAAAAATGTTAATGAGACAAAGCCTCATGAAACATTTCTCATACCTGATGTGTCTGATGCAGGAGCAACTGGGTGTATTTGAAATCCTGCATCACCCAAAAAATGGTTGATTTAGTTTTGTTTGCTTTTCATTTAGTTTGTTTCTTCAGTTGTGTTTTGTGGTGTGTTGAGGTTGTCATGGCTGCTAGTGACTTCATGTCATATTCATTTATGTGTCATTTTTGGTTTGTTTGGTGGATTTTAATTCACTTTTTGTTGGTTGCGACTATTTTACGAAGTCTTGGGCCTTAGTCACATTTTCATTGTCATACATTAAACTATAGTTGGGTTTGATGGTATTCTAAGGTAGAGTGTCGATGACTAATGTTCATTTGTCACATGTTTTTTGTAGTGTTTCAAAAACATTGTGATATTGCTCGTAGGGTATTTGGAGTTGTCATTGTTTCATTCAGATATCTAGTGATCTCGTTATGAACATATGTAAAACATGCATGCTCTGAAGGTGGATGATGCTGGGAGAATTTAACTACACATACATAAGGTGTAGAATACATATATACTCCTTGAACCATTTTAGGTTTTGATTAAAATTAGTAGGGCATGTTGACTTCATATGAGTTTGCCCACCTTTAGTATTTATGGTGCAGTCACGGTAGGAGGGTTCACAGAATGAACTATCTAGACTGTGCAGCAAGAGTAAACACAACGGAAACAACTCAAAGAAATGAATAAAATGTAGATTCATTCAGATAGTATATCATAGAATTCAAATACAATCTAGTCTGCAACATACAGGATTACAATTAGGGCTCATAGGCCTAATTACATATATGTGCAAGATAAAGCTTTGAAGCTCCTTCACAAAGAATCAAAACTATAAATCTTCTAAATCATGAGAACTATACTAACTTCTTTCCTAAGGATCTGTTACATCAATATATATCAACTCTAGAACAACAGATTCCTTCGCGTTGGCCAAGGAAGGTCACAAACTCCCATGAAGAGTTGTAATGTGTACACAGATAGTTTGGACCTAAATGCATAGAACATGTCCGTAAATGAATGGAATGATGTGTAGATCTTTGGGGAAGGTTGGCCATGAACCAAAGATCATAGAACAATGTGTCATTAGGTTCCGCAAGTCTTCTCCTTCAGCTGATTGTCTGAGACTATCAGGATGCTCTATTCTAAAAATAGTCAATCTTCTGATAGCAATAACTTTCCGATAACTGATCCAAATGCTCTAAATTCTAGATATGATGTAGATGAATGAATGTAGATACTAATTCTAGATCCATTAGGTGTGAAATGCAACTGCGGTAGAATACTAGACCAAAAACTGAAACTACTTTTGACTGGCCAGCCTGAACTGAATTGGAAATGAAAAGAAACAAACTGAAATGCAAACAAACTAAAATGCAAATGTTTTTGGTTGATGCAAGATTTCTCTTGAACTAGGGATGCTCCTACATTAGACATCCAAGGTTATTGAAAAAGTGAGTCCCTCACTTTGCTAGGGCTAAGGGAGAACCAAGGTGGTCCATCTCAGCCTAAGAAATCCAAGATGAATCTTCTTCTGGTCTACCTTTCCACTTCACAAGATATTCTTTATGTTGTCTTCCTCTAGTGGTGTGTCCAAATTTTTTGTCCAAAATATCTTTAATCTACTATGGTGCTTTGTGTGGTAACTTCTTCTTCAAGTCTTCTTCCATGCTGTCATTGAACTCTGCTTCATGATACTGATAAAGGTTTGCAATGTTGAAAATAGGTGATATACCCAAGGTCTTCAGTAACTCTACTTCATATGCATTCCCTGAATCAAATTTCCTGAGCATCCTATAAGGTCCAAACTTTTTCATCTTCAACTTGTTATATGTTGCAACTGGAAATCTTTCTTTTCTTAGATATATCATCACTTCATCTCCAACTTCAAATTATTTGTCTTCTCATCTCATCTACCTTTTCCTTGTACTTACTATTCATATCCTCCAAATGCTTCTTCACCTGATAATGCACTATCTTCATATGATCTACAAATTCTTCTACTTCTACACTTCTCTTTGTTAGACTTAGGGCACACAACTGAGAGGGGGGGTGAATCAGTTGTACAAAACTTTCTTCTAATTAAACACTTAACTCCACTTTGCAATTCAGCAGTATAATAATAAATCAATCAAGAAAATGCAATGCAACAAATTAAGAATAGAAACACATCAACACAATGAGAAACCAAGATTTTGACGTGGAAAACCCGGTTAAGGGAAAAACCATGGGGTGATTAACCCAAGATTGTATTCTCTGTTAGAAGAATAGAAAGAATAAAATGGTACATGCCAATTAGGGCTCACTGTCTGAGGACACTGCTCACAAGAGGCTCACTGCCTACAAGAGACACACTGTCTACAAAGAAATAAGTATCACCTACTTGAACTGGAAAATAGCATCTTCAACATGCTTTAATCAGTTCCATTTAAGCCCAATACTTCTGCTCTGCCTTTCGCTCTCCTCCTCACTACCACACTCTCATCTCAACAAGGACAACTTTGAAATGACTTCACAATCCCTTATTTATACAAGACATCAAGTTAGGAATGATCATCTAAGTCGGCTAACATCAACAAGAACATCCGTAGGATGTGTAACTCATCTGGTCAGCCAATCTCAGAAAGAACACCATCATCTGGAACTTATTCTTCAATGTGAGCTCCAAATTCAATGCAGACCACCAACATGAATTGGACATGATCCAAAGACCTCCACAAGCTTGCCTGAACCACCAAGAACATCTGCACTTCATCTACTTATAGAAATCCTTCTCCCCTTCATCTGGAACCTCAAGAACATAGTCTGTCATTACTGTCACAAAGGAATAGATGCTTGTGGACCTTCAAACCATGAACTAATCTAGTTGAGACTCCACAAAGACTTCCTCAACACTCTCTCAAATTTGCAGAATAGGATAATGCAATTCCAGATCTCACCGGACCTGTCTGTATCACTCTGTCATCTCTGAACACCTACCAGAATCAATTTTACTTGAGCGGCCACACCTTCTTCAGATCTTCATACAAACCTCTGAAATCTCTACTGGATCACCATAAGACACACATCTACAAACCCTTTAATCTGTATCCTCTAATCCTCATCCTATCTTGGAGTTTTTCCTTACTGTCATCACTATTCTTCACTGTTCCTGATTAAGACTAATTTTCTCAATATCCTTAGCTCACAGCTCATCCAATCCTTATCATTAATCCAACAATACTATGTTGACATCAATGATAACACTAGTTAGGCCCATACTTGCAACAATCTCCCCCTTTTTCATTGATGGCAACATATGATATGAAAAACTATTTTAACCATCAAGACAAGAACTTCTTCTCACAGTCACAACTCCCCTTATCAGCAACAACCATTCACATGTCTTCTATCCGTTTACTACTCCCCCTTTGATCAACAACCACTTGTTTTTCACATTTCTTCTCTCCCCCTTTGACATCAATGGCAAAGGGCACATACTTGCAATTCTAACTCTTCAGAATCATACCTGCTGTTCCCCCTGAGTGGTAGCTCCCCATCATCAATCTGGATCACAAGATATGACTGTGATATCCACCGGACTGATGCACATCAGTACACCTTAGTTCATCACCAGAGGGGCAATAACCCCTAACTTCTCCCTGAGATACTCAAAAGAGTCCTTAGGTAGAGGTTTAGTAAAGATGTCTGCAATCTGATCCTTGGAAGGCACAAACTCTAATCTGACTTCATTTTTGTTCACTTTCTCTCTCAAAAAGTGAAACTTGATGGATATGTGTTTAGTCTTTGAATGCAACACCGGATTCTTAGATATATTTATAGCACTAGAATTATCATAGAAGATTGTGATCGGTTCTTCATACTCCACTCTGATATCTCTTAGCATCTGCTTCATCCATAAAACTTGAGTGCAACTACATGTTGCTACAATATATTCTGCTTTAGTTGTAGATAGAGATATTGCCTCTTGTTTGTTGCTTAGCCAAGAAACCAATCTTTTCCCCAAAATGAATGCTCTACCACTGGTACTCTTCCAGTCATCCACATCTCCTGCCCAATCCACATCTATATATGCATGAAGAGAGAAATCATGATCTCTAGGATACCACAAACCATACTTAACTATCCCTTTTAGATATCTAAAAATCCTCTTGATTGCCATGACATGAGATTCTCTAGGATCAACCTAGAATCTAGCAACAAAACCAACAGTCTGCATAATGTCTGGTCTAGTTTGAGTGAGATACAATAGTCCTCCAATCATTGACCTATACTTTATCTGATCAGCCTTAGGAGAATCACCATCTTTGCTCAAATTACATCTAGTTGCCATGGAAGTATTCATTGGTTTTGAATCTTCCATCCCAAATTTCTTCAACAATTCTTTCACATATTTGGTCTGAGAAATGAAGATTCTTTTCTTTGTTTGAGTGATTTGTAGACCTAAGAAGAAATTCATTTCACCAAGAATGGACATCTCAAACTCACTTTTCATTTGATTTGCAAAAGTTTTACACATACTATCTCTTCCTCCAAAAATGATATCATCAACAAATACTTCAACAATCAAGATGTTTTCATGATCAATTTTGAAATACAAATTACTGTCAGTAGTACTTTTGTTGAAACCAATCTTCAAAAGATGTTTGTCAAATCTTTCATACCAAGCTCTTGGGGCTTGCTTCAGTCCATACAGTGCCTTCTTCAACTTGCAGACCATATCACCATGATCAGACAATTGAAATCCATCTAGTTTCTCAATATACACTTCTTCTTCCAAGTCACCATTCAGGAAGGTAGACTTGACATCCATCTGATACACCTTGAAATCCTTGAAGGCAGCAAATGCAAGAAATAATCTGACTACTTCAATTCTTTCTACTGGAGCAAACATTTCTTCAAAATCAACTCCTTCTATTTGAGTGTAACCCTTACAGACCAATTTGGCTTTATTTCTGATTACTTCACCAACTTCATTCACTTTGTTTCGGAAGACCCATTTGGTTCCAATCACATTCTTGTTTCTAGGTCTGGGAACAAGATCCCAAGTGTGATTTTTCTCAATTTGCATCAACACATCCTCCATTGCTTTAGTGCAGTTTTCATCATTGCAAGCTTCATTCACTATCTTAGGTTCAATCTTTGAAATCAGACAATACTCTTATGAATATTGAGCAATTCTCCTTTTTGTTTGTATTCCTTTATTTTTATCACCTATGATCTGATCTTCAGAGTGGTTCAGTCTTACATACCTAGGAACTTTGGGAATTTCTTGTACCTCTGATTCTTGATGAAGCTCATTGAAACTCATTTCTTCTTCCTGATTTACCAGATTAGTTTGAATCTGGCTTCCAGTGGAGGCTTGGGCTCCTTGAATCAAAACATCATTCTGATCATCTTCATCATACTCATAAAACCTTGAGGGTTTCTCAATTCCCTCATCAACCTTCACATTTGTACTTTCTATTATCTTTCTCAGTCTCTTGTTATAACACCGGTATGCTTTGCTTTGAGTGGAGTAGCCCAAGAATATTCTTTCATCACATCTAGCATCAAACTTTCCTAGATCTTCATCTCTTTTAATGTAACATTTGCTACCAAAAACTCTGAAATACCTCATAGTAGGAGTGATGCCAAACCAAAGTTCATAAGGAGTTTTACCGGTATTGCTTCTGATTTGAACTTGATTGAGAGTATAGACTGCAGTGTTGATAGCTTCTCTCCAATAGATCTGAGGAACATTTGCTTCCATCATCATGGTCCTAGATGCTTCCTAGATGGTCCAGTTCTTTCTCTCCACTACTCCATTCTGTTGTCGAGTCATAGTAGCAGACAACTGTCTCTTTATTCCATGTTTCTCACAGAACTCTAAGAACACACTAGATGTGAATTCTCCACCTCTATTAGACCTCAGACACTTCAATTTCAATCTAGTTTCATTTTCTACCATAGCCTTGAATATTTTGAATTTCTCAAGAGCTTCTGATTTCTCTTTTAGAAAGGTTACGCACATTATCTGGGAATAGTCATCAATTAGTAGCATGAAGTATCTATCGCTTTGAATACTCTTAATTCTTGCCAGACAATAAAGATCAGTATGAACTAAGTCCAATAATCTGGTAGAAGACAATTCCTTACTTTTGAATGTGACTTTTCTCAGCTTACCCAATTGACACATCTTTCTATGCCATAACCAACTCTGATCAACTTGAACAAATAAGCAACTTTTACCAGTACCAACCAAGTGGAAGATATTACCTTTAGTTTGAGTACCGGATGCAATCTTTATTCTGAAACTTTCAAAGATCTTGCATTTTCCATTCTTGAATAGGAGATCATAGCCTTTGTCCACCAACTATCCAACACTGAGAAGATTGTGCTTCAAACCTTCAACATACAGTACATTACTAGTTTTGTTCCTTCCATCAAAAGAAATAGTTCCTCTTCCTTTGATTCTACTAGAAGAATTATCACCAAACTTTACCACTCCTCCTTCATACCTCTCAAAATCTATGAACTTATTTTTGTCACCTGTCATATGGTGAGAGCATCCACTGTCAATGGCCCAATCATCCTTCTCTTCAACTTGGGCAGCCAGAGCTCTTTCCACAGTCTTATGATTGACAGATACAGAGGACATTAGATCTTCTTCCTTGATGGTAATGAACACCCATTCATTTCCGGATTTGTTTCCTATCTTTGATTCATCATTTGTTACTCCATTATCATCATCTTCATGTACATAGTAATAGTTCTTTTGGAACCTTGGCTTGTTAGGATATTTCCTTGAAAACCTTTCCAGACACCTTGAGGCAAAATGACCAATCTTATTGTAGTTAAAACACTTAAAAGGTAATTTTCCTTCATACTTACTAGATCCTCTTGGCAGCCTCTTTGCAATAAGGGCTTCAAGTTGAGCAGCTTTTACTTCTTCTTCTTTGAGATCTTTTCTTGCTTTTTCATACCATGACAGCTTCCTTGATGAATTCTCTCCTGGATCAAACCTTTTTTTACCTTTAACAGAGGCACTAGCTTTGAATGTAGATTTAGTCTTGGGGGGGTCATCTCCAAACTCTGTCATTTAAAATGTAGCCAATTTTCCAGCCAATTGATCTCTTGTGACAGTTGTATGGGCTCTGAATTCTTCAAAGGCAGCAACCTTGATTTTATAAGAAGCAGGAAGGGATCTGAGAATTTTTCCAACAATCTCATCTTCATCCAAGACTCCACCATCATTTCTAATTTCACAAACAAGCTCATTTACTCTTGGCATAAAAGTAGTGATGTTTTCATCTTCTCTCATCTTCAGATTTTCAAATTTTCCTTTTAGACTTTGTAACCTTGCACATTTGACATACTTGTCTCCTTCATGTAGAAGTTCCAGTTTTTGCCAAATCTCAAAAATAGTTGGTAGGTCAATAACATTTGAGAGCTCTGAATTAGATAATGTGATTAGAAGAGCCTCTATAGTTTGCAGATTGTTTTCAGCATCTGTGATTTCATTTTGGGTTTTCAAACCACCCTGTGGAGGTACATACTGTGTTGTAGCCATGGTCCAGTATGCCATTCCCATATATTTCAAGTGACATTTCATGCGACCTTTCCAGAGATAAAAATTGGTTCCATCAAACTTCAGACTATCCTTCTTGTAAGATGACATCCTGGATCTCCTCAAGCGGTTAAATGCATTTTAGAGGAACTTTCCTCTGATACCAATTGTTAGACTTAGGGCACACAATTGAGAGGGGGGGGTGAATTAGTTGTACAAAACTTTCTTCCAATTAAACACTTAACTCCACTTTGTAATTTAGCAGTATAATAATAAATCAATCAAGGAAACACAATGCAACAAATTAAGAGTAGAAATACATCAACACAATGAGACACCAAGATTTTGACGTGGAAAACCCAGTTAAGGGAAAAATCACTGGGTGATTAACCCAAGATTGTATTCTCTATTATAAGAATAGAAAGAATAAAATGGCATATGCCAATTAGGACTGACTACCTGAGCACACTGCTCACAAGAGGCTCATTGCCTACAAGAGACACACTGTCTACAAAGAAATAAGTATCACCTACTTGAACTGGAAAATAGCATCTTCACCATGCTTGAATCAATTTCATTTAAGCCCAATACTTCTGCTTTGCCTTTCGCTCTCCTCCCCACTACAACACTCTCATCTCAACAAGGACAACTTTGAAATGACTTCACAATCCCTTATTTATACAAGACATCAAGTTAGGAATGATCATCTAAGTCGGCAAACATCAACAAGAACATCCATAGGATGTGTAACTCATCTGGTTGGCCAATCTTAGAAAGAACACCATCATCCAGAACTTATTCTTCAATGCGAGCTCCAACTACAATGCAAACCACTAACATGAACTAGACATAAGCCAAAGACCTCCAGAATCTTGTCTGAATCACCAAGAACATCTGCACTTCATCTTCTTACAGAAATTCTTCTCCCCTTCATCTGGAACCTCAAGAACATAGTCTGTCATTACTATCACAAAGGAATAGATGCTTGCAGACCTTCAAACCATGAACCAATCTAGTTGACACTGCACAAAGACTTCCTCAACACTCTCACAAATCCATAGAACAAGATAATGCATTTCCAGATCTCACCGGACCTGTCTGTATCACTCTGTCATCTCTAAACACCTACCGGAACCGGTTTTACTTGAGCTGCTACACCTTCTTCAGATCTTCATGCTGACCTCTGAAATCTCTACTAGATCACCTTAAGACACACATCTACAAACCCTTTAATCTGCATCCTCTGATCCTCATCCTATCTTGGACTTTTGCCTTACTATCATCACTGTTCTTCACTGTTCTTGATTGAGACTAATTTTCTCAATATCCTCAGGTCATAGCTCATCCAATCATTATCATTAATGCAACAGGAGTATGTTGACATCAATGACAACACTAGTTAGGCCCATACTTGCAACACTCTTTTCTTCCATGCTGATATCCCTTAACTCTGCAACTCCTCTAGGATTCACTCCAGTAACAATCTCAAAGGGTGTTCTTCTGGTACTCCTATTTACTAAATTATTGTATGCAAACTCTGCTTATAGAAGAATCAAATCCCAAATTCCAATTTTGTCTCCAACCAAAAATCTCAACATGTTTCCTAAACTCCTATTCATTACCTCTGTCTGTCCATCAGTCTGTGGATGAAAAGTTGAACTAAACTTCAAATCTGTCTTCATCTTCTTCCAAAGTGTCTTCCAAAAATATCCAACAAACTTTTTATCTTTGTGTAAAACTATATTATTAGGTAATCCATGTAATCTCACAATCTCCTTGAAAAATAGGTCAGCTACATGCACTGCATCAACTGTCTTCTTACAAGGTATGAAATGAGCCATTTTAAAAAAATTGTCAACCACTACAAATATTGAATCATGTCCTCTCTGTGTCATGGGCAATCCCATTACAAAATCCATACTTATTCTTTCCCAAGGTCTCTCTGGTACTGTCAAAGGTTTGTACAATCCAATGTTCTGACTACTCCCTTTTACAACTTGACAAACTCTACAACTCTGCACAAATTTCCTAGCATCCTTATGTATTTGAGGCCAAAAGTAGTTTTCACTCACCAAAGCCATTGTCTTATCAATGCCAAAATGTCCTGCCAATCCACCACTATGCTTTTCCTTGATCAAATTATCTCTCATTGAACTTTTAGGTATGCACAACTGATTTCCCTTGAACAACATGTTTTCTTGAATGAAATAGTGGTGCAGGGCACCTAAGAGTATTTTGATGCATTTTGAGAAGTTATGGTTTTTGTTCAATGTGTTTGGTAATAAGGCTTTTAGCCATTGTTGTTTGGTCCATTTTGTATGGTCAAGAGGTTTGGGGTGACTATATAAACCTCAAATCCTTCTTAGTCCATTTGGACCCTAGTTATGCCACTTAGGCCTAGTAGGTCTAATGTTGGTTTTTTGTTTGTTTTGAGTCTAATTGGAAATTTTTGTGTTTTGGCATGTTTTAGAGGGAATGGTGGTTGGTTAGGTTCCATTGGACAAGTTGAACCAATCGACCTCTTTGTGTTATTGCAAAATGTCATAGTGACCAATGTTGTCAATGTTGTCAAATGACACATTTGGTCAGTTGCAACCCATTTTTGGAAGTTGAATCTATTTTGACAGTTGAAAACCAACTTGGGTCGAGTTATTTGCTATCCTCTCACCCCAGAACGGGGGAGGATATTTTGTATGCAATTTTGGGCACAAAAATCAAGAATTTAACTATTTTTTTGAAGAAAACATGTTTTTGTATGGACTGTATGGACTGAACTCTTGGTCTAATGTACTTTTTCTGAAACTAGAGTGAGTTTGGGTTCAAATGGAACTAGTTTGAGGTCTTGAAGTGGTTGGAGTCAAAATTTTGTGAATTTTCTTTCAAAACTGGTCTAGAAACCCTATTTTCTAGGGCTGTCCCACAAATTTAGCCCTAGAATGCATTCCCACCAATGAAATTTCATTCCACTCAGTGAAATGGAGGCTAGGGGTGTATACTACTTGATTCCAAAATCTTTTTTATGGGAACGACAGTCTTCTATTTTTAAGGTGATGCCCTAGGTCAAGTATTCCTATGTATTTGGCCAGAATTGTGCAATTTATTGATGTAGATGACAAAGTCTGATAGGTTGGTGAATGAAAGTTGGTTTGGGAGTTGTTTGTAGGTCATAGAAGAGATTCAAGTTCCTGCCCCAAGTTTATGACCCCAACTTTGACCACTTGTAGTGTAACCTGGACCTAATCTGATCAATTAGGCCTAGAGATCAAATGAGTGTTTTGAGTTGCTGGAGTGGAGTTGGGACTGAGGCTTGGAGGTCTATTAGGATTCCTTAAAGGGTATCTAAAACCATCATTTACTTACCTGGTCATTTGGGATTTTGTCAAGTTGTGTTGAGAAAACCTAGTTTGGAGGGCTAGTAGCCTTACTAGTCAAGGTATAGGTTGGAGAGTTGTGTCAAGTTGGGGATCAAACCAACTATTGAAAAGGTGTTTATAGACCTGGCTTGAGGTGTGAAAGAAGCCTTGGAGGTTGGACAATAGCCTAGACCACCAATCCTTCATATGCCCTTGTATGTGCCTTTGGTTTCTTGGTCGAAGGCTAGGTGAAGTGGGTGAGTGGGCAAAGGACAATAGAGTAAACCCTTGTGTGTTGCTTCCCTTGTGCCACTTTGCATCAGGTGGTATCAAAGCCATCAAAGAGATGGGAGATAGAGAAGAAGAGGAAGAAATTCCTTCAAAGGTGACAAATGCCGAATTGGCAAAGATAGTAAGAGAGCAAGCAGCCAATAACAAAAGGATGGAGGCTGAGATAGAAAAGTTGAAGAAAGACAAGGACAAGAAGAAGAAGCTGGAAGTCATATTAGATTCAGATGAAGAGGATCAAGATGAAGAAGAAGAAGTGCCTATGGAAGAGCCATAAGGAGGCATGTTAGAAAGGCAATTCCTAGATGCACTTGGAAAGTTGAGTAGAAAGGACACTAAAGGGGACTTACCTATGTTTCCTAGTAAGATGAACCTAGAGGAGTGCCTTGATTGGATTGAGGCAATGGAGAACTATTTTGAATGTGAAGAAGTGGCAGAAAATCAGAAAGTGAGGATTGCCAAATCAAGAATGAAAGGGCCAGCCTTGAGTTGGTGGAATTTTATTCAAAATGAAAGGGTAGAGGATGATAGGAATCCTATCTCTACATGGAGGAAGATGGTGCTTGAAATCAAGAAGAAATTTGTCCCTGAAGATTATGAGGTCAACTTAAACAAGAAGTTGCACAACTTGATATAGAAGGACATGGATGTGAGCACCTACACAGAGGAGTTTCACAAGATGACATTGAAAGCCAAGATGCCTGAGAATGAAAAATAGAAGCTTGTAAGGTATCTCAATGGCCTTATGTTATCCATTCAAGATGAATTAACCCTCTTTAACTTAGAGATAGTCCATAAGTGCTTTCAAATGGCACTAAGGATTGAGGATAAGTAGAGAAGAAAAGGGGATTTTAACAGTAGCAGCAGAGGTAGAGGAAATCAAACTTTAGGGGCAAAGGCAAATTTCAAAATAGAGAGAATTTTTCAAGACCCCAAGGAGGCAGATTTCAAGAAGGCAGTCAAGGGACTGCTGACAGAGATAATGCTGATAAGGGTCAGTTTAGAGGGAGAGGTAATGGCAAAGGAAGAAGTGGGGGTAGAGGTCCCAATGTGTTTACTGGAAGGTGCTTCTCTTGCAATCAGATTGGACATCAGTCCTTTAGGTGCCCAGAGAAGATTAGAAACACTGCTACAAATCAGAAAGAAAGAAGAGTACAACTCCTTCAAGAAGAGGACTGTCAAAGCACCACAAGTTATCAAATAGCCTCTTCCAAGTCTGCAGCACCTGAGAGTGGAGAATGCATCATGTTTAATAGATCCCTCATCATGCCATCCACCAAGGAACAGCCCCAAAGGAACAACTTGTTCAGAACCACTTGCAAGGTGAAAGGAAAAGTTTGCAAGGTAATAGTTGATTTAGGTTGTTCTAAAAATTTGGCTTCTAATGAAATGGTGACTAAGTTAGGATTAGAAAGAATACCTCATCCTAACCCCTATAGAGTCTTTTGGCTAACCAAGGAACAACAAATTGTGGTGAAAGAGCAATGTTGGGTTGAATTCAAGATAGGTGAATATCATGATAGGATTCTTTGTGAGATAGTGGATATGGATGCATGCCACCTTCTTCTTGGAAGGCCTTGGCAACATGACACAAGTGCCCAACATGATGGTAAGCAAAATGTGATTCATTTGTCCAAAAATGGTGAAAAGTTTATAATGACTCCTTTGATTGATGATTGCAAAGAGAAGGTTATTTCTAGTTTAATTATGTTGGTAGGGGAAAAAGAGTTTTTGGCTAACCTCAAGGAAGAGAAAGTGCCATGTTTTGTAGTAGTCCTCAAGCCGAAGGATGTAAATCCCAAGAAGGTCAAAGTACAGCAACCTCTTAGGAGGATTGCACCAAAGGAAGTGGAAGAACTATTGAAGAGGTTTCATGATGTGATAGCCGATGAGAGTAAGGATGCCCTTCCACCAAAGAGGGAGATTAGTCATTACATTGATCTCATTCCTGGATCCACCCTACCAAACTAAGCAGCCTACAAGTTGACTCCAGAGTAAAATGCTGAAGTGGCAAGACAAATCCAAGACTTGTTGGATAGAGGGCTTATCAGGAGTATTAGTCCATGTGCAGTACCTGCAGTACTTGCACCCAAGAAGGAAGGAACATGGAGACTATGCACTGACTCTAGGGCCATCAACAAGATCACTATCAAGTATAGATTTCCAATGCCTAGAATAGAAGATTTAATGGATTGCTTGGGTAAGGCTAAATATTTTACCAAGACGGATCTAAAAAGTGGTTACCACCAAATCAGGATAAGAGAGGGGGATGAGTGGAAAACTGCCTTCAAAACCAATGGAGGACTATTTAAATGGGTTGTCATGCCTTTTGGCTTGTCAAATGCACCAAGCACCTTCATGAGATTGATGAATGAGGTGCTAAAACCTTTCCTTAACAAGTTTATTGTTGTGTATTTGGATGATATATTGGTTTTTAGTGATAGCAAGGAAGACCACATAAGACATATCCATCAAGTGCTCAGGAGGCTTCAAGAGGAGAAGTTGAGAATCAATCTTGACAAATGTGTCTTCCTACAAGAAGAGTTGATATTCTTGGGGTTTGTCATCTCTAAGGGCAGCCTAAAAATGGATCCAAGCAAGGTGGAAGCCATTCTTAATTGGCCAACACCTGCAACAGCCTCTGAGGTAAGGAGTTTCCATGGTTTGTGTAGCTTTTATAGAAAGTTCATTAGAGGGTTTAGTGGTATTTGTGCTCCACTTGTTGACACCATAAAAGGGGGCAAGAAAAGTGTATTTGTGTGGACACCTGAGGCCAATCAAGCCTTTAAATTGTTAAAGAAGAAAATATCAGAAAAACTGGTCTTAGTGCTACCTAATTTTGACAAGGTCTTTGTGGTAGAGTGTGATGCAAGTAAGAGAGCTATTGGGGGAGTCCTAAGTCAAGATGGGAGGCCTGTAGCCTTCTTTAGTGAGAAGTTAAATGAGGCAAAACAAAACTACTCCACCTATGGTCTAGAGTTATATGCCATGGTTCAGTCATTGAGGAAATGGAGACACTACTTATTGCCAAAGGAATTTATAGTTTTTACTAATAACCATGCATTGAACTTCTTGAATAGGCAGCAGAAGTTAAACCACGGACATGTCAAGTGGATGGAGTACATCCAAGCATACACCTTCTCCATAAAACACAAGAAAGGAGTGGCCAATAAGGTAGCTGATGCCTTAAGTAGGAGGAATCTTGTTGTGCATACCATACAGTTGGAAAGTACAGGTATTCATGCCATCAAAGATCAGTATGCAGCAGATGAAGACTTCAAAGAGCCATACCTATCTTGCAAGGCCATGACAGGAAGGTATAACACTGATTTTTCTGATTTTTTGTTACAAGATGGATATCTTTTCAAGGGTACCATGTTGTGTATCCCAAGAGGGTTTGTTAGAGAGAACATTATCAAGGAAAAGCATTGTGGCAGCATGTCAGGCCACTTTGGCCTTGATAAGACCCTAGAATTGGTTAGGAGATACTATTTTTGGCCAAAATTACCAACCGATGTAAGGAAGTTTGTTGAAACTTGTCAAATTTGCCAAAGAGCCAAGGGGCATACATAGAATGCAGGTTTATACACTCCTCTACCTATTCCTTCAAAGCCTTGGGATTCCATTAGCATGGACTTTGTACTTGGTTTGCCTAGGACCAAGAATGGACATGATAGCATCTTTATGGTTGTTGATAGGTTCTAAAAAATGGCTCACTTCATCCCTTGTAAAACCACACATGATGCCTCACACATACCAGGTCTCTTCTTCAAGGAAATAGTTAGATTACATGGTTTACCTTTGTCAATCATCTCAAACAGAGACCCCAAGTTCATAGGACACTTCTGGAGAACACTTTGGAAAAGACTAGGTACAAATTTGTCCTTATCATATGCCTATCACCCTTAGTCTAATGGTCAAACAGAGGTAATTAATAGGTCACTTGGCAACCTCCTAAGATGCCTAACAAAGGAACAGGGTACTAGTTGGGATTCAATTTTGGCTTAGGCAGAGTTCTCATACAATGACACTGTCAATAGAAGCACCAGCCTATCTCCTTTCCAAATTGTTTATGGCACTCACCCAAGGGGTATTTTGGAACTTAGGGAAGTTAAAGGACTAGAAAACAATAGTGCCTTGGCTGAAGATTTCGTTCAAGTCATGAAAGATGTCCATGAACAAGTACAACAAAAATTGTTGTCCACTTCTTAGAAATATAAACAGTTTGCTGACAGAAGGAGAAGGGATTTGCAGTTTAAAGAAGGGGATTTGGTAATGGTCCATCTGAAGAAGGAGAGGCTCCCTGTAGGTAAACACACTAAGCTACTCATGAAGAAGATTGGGCCTTGTGAAGTGCTCAAGAAATGTGGAGAAAATGCATATAAAATCAGACTTCCAGATGGCATTGCTTTGTCTCCAATTTTTAATGTTTCAGACCTTTATCCCTATAAAGGATCTAATCCTCAGATTGTTGATGAAGAAGACCAAACTGATTAGACACTCCAAGAACTGATTCCTTCGTCTCGTAATCAGATTGAGTGCATTTTGGATAAGAGGATTGCAAAACAAACTAGGAGGCACACATATTATGAATATTTGGTGAAGTGGCTCAATAAACCTCAGGAGGATGCCACTTGGATGAGCAGAGAAGCCATTGAAAAGGTAGGTTTCACATTTCTCAACATCCCCAACTCAACAGACTTGAGTTCTGTTTGACAGTGGGTGTATGGTGCAGGGCACCTAAGAGCATTTTGATGCATTTTGAGAAGTTATGGTTTTTGTTCAATGTGTTTGGTAATAAGGCTTTTAGCCATTGTTGTTTGGTCCATTTTGTATGGTCAAGAGGTTTGGGGTGACTATATAAACCTCAAATCCTTCTTAGTCCATTTGGACCCTAGTTATGCCACTTAGGCCTAGTAGGTCTAATGTTGGTTTTTTGTTTGTTTTGAGTCTAATTGGAAATTTTTGTGTTTTGGCATGTTTTAGAGGGAATGGTGGTTGGTTAGGTTCCATTGGACAAGTTGAACCAATCGACCTCTTTGTGTTATTGCAAAATGTCATAGTGACCAATGTTGTCAATGTTGTCAAATGACACATTTGGTCAATTGCAACCCATTTTTGGAAGTTGAATCTATTTTGATAGTTGAAAACCAACTTGGGTCAAGTTATTTGCTATCCTCTCACCCCAGAATGGGGGAGGATATTTTGTATGCAATTTTGGGCACAAAAATCAAGAATTTAACTATTTTTTTGAAGAAAACATGTTTTTGTATGGACTGTACAGACTGAACTCTTGGTCTAATGTACTTTTTCTGAAACTAGAGTGAGTCTAGGTTCGAATTCAACTAGCTTGAGGTCTTGAAGTCATCGGAGTCAAAATTTATTGAATTTTCTTTCAAAACTGATCTAGAAACCCTGTTTTCTAGGGTTGTCCCACAAATTTGGCCCTAGAATGCATTCCCACTGATGAAATTTCATTCCACTTGGTAAAATGTAGGCTAGGGGTGTATACTACTTGATTCCAAAACCTTTTTTCTGGGAAAAGCAGTCTTCTTTTTTTAAGGTGATGCCCTAGGTCAAGTATTCCTATGTATTTGGCCAGAATTGTGCAATTTATTGATGTAGATGACAAAGTTTGATAGGTGGGTGAATGAAAGTTGGTTTGGGAGTTATTTGTAGGTCATAGAAGAGATCCAAGTTCTTTCCCTAGGTTTATGACCCCAACTTTGACCACTTGTAGTGTAACCTGGACGTAATCTGATCAATTAGGCCTAGAGACTAAATGAGTGTTTTGAGTTGCTAGAGTGGAGTTGGGACTGGAGGCTTGGAGGTCTATTAGGATTCCTTAAAGGGTATCTAAAACCATCATTTAATTACCTGGTCATTTGGGATCTTGTCAAGTTGTGTTGAGAAAACCTAGTTTGGAGGGCTAGTAGCCTTACTAGTCAAGGTATAGGTTGGAGAGTTGTGTGAAGTTGGGGATCAAACCAACTATTGAAAAGGTGTTTGCAGACCTACCTTGAGGTGTGAAAGAAGCCTTGGAGGTTGGACAATAGCCTAGACCACCAATCCTTCATATGCCCTTGTATGTGCCTTTGGTTGCTTGGTCAAAGGCTAGGTGAAGTGGGTGAGTGGGCAAAGGACAATAGAGTAAACCCTTGTGTGTTGCTTCCCTTGTGTCACTCTGCATCAAATAGTCCAACCACTTACTCCTATCTATCACAACAGGTTCCTTACATGCTTTCCAAGGTTATGCAAAATCAATGTCTCTCTCATACATGTTCTTCAATTCATTATATCCCAACACTTCAACTCTCATCTCTATCAACAAGTTTCTTCTCCTACTCAATGCATCAACAACTTTATTTTATTTTCTACTCCTATGCTTCAACACAAAAGTATAACTCTGCATGAACTCTACCTATCTCATATGTCTCTGATTCAACTTACCTTGATTGTTCAAATACTGCAAAGCTTGATGATCTGTATACAACACAAACTCCTTAGGCAACACATAATGTCTCCACTTCTTCAAGGCTTGGATTATGGCATAGAACACCTAATCATAAACTAAATATCTTCTCCTTGCATCATTCAACTTCTCACTGAAATATGCTACTGGTCTACCTTCTAGACTTAACACTGCTCCAATTGCATTTCCACTAGCATCGCAATCAACTTGAAATACCTTATTGAAGTGCGGTAATGCCAAAAATGGTTTCTCTATCACTTTCTGCTTCAACAACTGAAAACTTTTATCTGCTTCAGATGTCTACTTAAAGTCTTTTCTGTCACCTCTCATTGTCTCTATCATAGGGTTACAAACTGAACTAAAATTTTTGATAAACTTCCAGTAGAAACTAGCCAATCCATGAAATGATCTAACCTCTCCAATGCTCTCTAGTGTAGGCCATTCAACAATTGCTTTCACTTTCTCAGGGTCCTTCTTCAATCCTTTTGCAGAAATCACAAATCCCAAATATACCAACTCTTCTTTCATGAAACTACACTTCTTGATGTTTATCAACAATTTCTCTTCTCTCAATCTCTGCAAAACTTGTCTAATATGCCACAAATGTTCCTCTTTTGTTTTATTGAAAATCAAAATATCATCCAAGTATACAATCACAAACGTGCCCAAGAATTTCTTCAAAACTTCATTCATCAATCTCATGAAAGTACTCGATGCATTTGTTAATCCAAAAGGCATCACTAACCACTCATACAATCCTTCATTTGTCTTAAAAGTAGTCTTCCATTCATCTCCTTCTCTGACTCTGATCTAGTGGTATCCACTCTTCAAGTCTATTTTTGTGAAATATTTTGCTCCACTCAAACAATCCATGATATCATCCATCCTAGGTAAAGGAAATCTATACTTAATTGTGATCTTGTTTATTGCTCTAGATTTAGTACACATTCTCCATTCTCCATCCTTCTTTAGTGCTAACACTGTAGGTAGTACACAAGGATTCAAGCTTTCTCTGTTCAAACCTTTCCTCAACAACTCTTGTATTTGTCTATTCAATTCTTCATTCTCTTTCGGTGTCATTCTATGTGCTACTTTGTTAGGCAAACTTGCTCCTAGTATAAGATCCATGTGATGACTGATACTCCTTATAGGTGGCAATCCTTCAGGTACATTATCTGATATGATGTCTTCATATTCTATCAGTAATTCTCTTATCTCCTTCGGTTGTGATTCTTCAGTCTCCTTCTTCAATGTTTCAGGCTTCTTAGGAATCAAGGCATAACACATATTCTCATGTCTCAAACCATCTAGAAATTTCCTTCCATCTACCAAATAGATTCTAGCATTCCCACATACTTCACTCTTAGGATCATCCTCCAAAGGAATCAAAATAATTCTCTTTCCATTTGTTGTTATAGTTATTGTATTCTTTCTCTCATCATGTATAGCTTTCCTATCATATTGCTAAGATCTACCCAACAAGATATGACAAACATCCATAGGCATAATATCACACAAGACTTCTTCATGATAAGATCTAATATGAAATACCACCAAACATTGTTCACTCACCAATACTTTATGATCATCCTAAATCGATGCTATCTGATAGGGCTTAGGGTGTTTCAATCTCTCCAACTTCAGCTTAGTCACCATCTCCTTTAAAACTAGACTATCTAAAATACCACTATCAATTACAACTTTACAACACTTACCTACTGATTTGCATTTTGTTCTGAACAGACTTTTCCTCTGCGGTGGTTCCTCATTTGTCTCTATTTGAAATAGTGGTCTTCTCATCACCAATGATTCTCTTTTCTCAGGTTTGCCAACTGAACTGGGTGATTCAATAGGTTCTTCTTTAATATAGGCTCCTCTTCCACTATTTTTGTCCTCTTACTTGTACTACCCTGATTACAGTCAAATGCTCTATGTCCTTCACCTCTACACTTGAAATGAGTACCTCTGAATGCTCTCTTATCAAATCCTCTTCCTTCTCTTCTATATCCTTCATTCTAGTATGCACTAGGGTTTCCTCTCCAATAAAAAAATATATCATCTCTCTGGTTATCTCTATCATCCTTCTTCAATGGGCTGTCAAACTTGTTCTACTCCAGATGTGATCTGTCTCCTCCTAAAAATGTTCTACTTCTTTGAAATTTACCTCATCTACCTCTCTATCTCTGATCATGTCTTTTATTCATCTTCTCTTCAACTTTTAGGGCAAACTGATATGCTTCTTCCAAAGATGTCATCCTTACCAAACTTAGTTCTTCCTGAATGTTCAATCTCAGTCCATTGATGTATCTAGCCACTTTCTCCTAGTTTTCTTCACTATGTCCCATCCTTATGATCATTTTATGAAATTATTCAATGTAGTCCTTCACAGATTTCTCCTTTTGTCTCAGGTTTTGTAATCTCTTCAATAGCTTCAACTCATAGTCAACAGGTATAAACTGATTCTTCAACTTGGTGACCATCCTATCCCATTTTGTAATCTTGTCTTTCCCTCTTCTTTTCCTTTCCAACTAAACTTGTTTTCACCATATAGCATCATGTCCTTTCAACTTTGTCTTTGCAAATTTCACCTTCTTTGGATCTTCAACTTCCTCATATTCAAAGTATTCTTCCATGTCATTTATCTATTCAATCAATTTTTAGGGTTGAAATTACTAGTATAGTTTAGCACATCAACTCTAGGTCTCTTTCCAATGTTTGAAATAGCTCACAACATCTTTACTTGATCTGATTCTTCCTCTTGATCACCTCCTAGGGTTTCACCAGTTTGTTTAATGGATTGAAATTCTCCTTCATCATCACTTTCAACATTAGGTCTCAGTGTCAATCCTCTTCGTCTATCTTCTTCAACAGCATCCAAATGAATTCACATTGTTTTCATCATCTCCATCATCTCATCCATTCTACCAGTCATTGTTCCAACAGAAACAACTCTCCTTGGAGGCATTCTTCCTAGGATCAAGTGCAAACTGCATCAAGTTCAGTGATAAGGCTACAAGGTGACAACTACCTCTCAATTAGTGATTGGCTGCAACACAAGTAACCTGCCTCAATTCATAAATCTATCCACAACAAGATCTTATGGAATTCCCTCACCAACTATGCCCAATTCACTCAATTTTCTCCCAAAGATTCAAAATTTTGCTCCGATACCACTTGGTGCAGTCACGGTAGGAGGGTTCAGAGAATGAACTGTCCAGACCATGCAACAAGAGTAAACACAACAGAAACAACTCAAAGAAATGAAGCAAATGCAGATTCAGTCATTCAGTATATCATAGAATTCAAATTCAATCTAGCTGGCAACATGCGGGCTTACAATTAGGGCTCATAGGCCTGATTACATATATGCACAAGATAAAGCTTTAAAGCTCCTTTGCAAAAAATCAAAACTATCAATCTTCTAAATCATGAGAATTATGCTAACTTCTTTCCTAAGGATCTATTACATCAATATATATCAACTCCTGAACAATAGATTCCTCCATGTCGGCCAAGGAAGGTCACAAACTCCCATGAAGAGTTGTAACGTGTACATAAATAAGTTAGACCTAAATGCATAGAACACCTCCGCAAATGAATGGAATGATGTGAGGACTTCAAGGAAGGTCAACCATGAACCAAAGATCATCGAATGATGTGTCATTAGGTTCTACAAGTCAAGGAATGCTCCACAAGTCTTCTCCTTTAACTGATTGTCTGAGACTGTCAGGATGCTCTATTATGAAAATAGTTGATCTTCTGATAGCGATAACTTTTTGGACTGATCCAAATGCTCTAAATTATGTATATGATGTAGATGCTAAGTCCAGATCTGCAAGGTGTGAAATGCAACTGTGGTAGAATACCAGACCAAAAGATGAAACTACTTTTGACCGGTCTGCCTGAACTGAACTGGAAATGAAAAGAAACAAACTGAAATGCAAACAAACTAAAATGCAAATGTTTTTTGTTGATGGAAGATTGCTCTTGAACTAGGGATGCTCCTGAATCAATTTATTTAAGATCATTTTAGTCTCTCTAAAGAGGCAACACCTCATTTTATTTCTGGTATCCCAAAATTGAGGCACCATGTATATATAAAAAAACATATAGCAAAAGATTTAAATAGGGGTCGATATTATGAGATTGGTGACCTAAGGCTTGGTAGCCCACAACTATTATCCTATTAATAAACCACCTTCCAAATTATGGAAAAGACCCTTTTGATTACATTGAAATTAAGAAATTTGATTGTTGTTTTAAAATTTGGAAAATATTAAAACTTCATAAATCCCACACACTTGGTTTGTTGTTCCATTTTCTAGATGGACAACTCTTCAATGTTTTCTTTGTTTTGAACATGATAAATGAGGAAGAAAAACATAGAGAGGGTGTTCATCCTAGTGATAAACAAAAGGAAAGAAGTGAATAATAAAATTGGGGGTGGTAGATTCAAGCCAGGAATCAACTTGGGATTTTTGACAATTGGAAGAAGTAGAGATTGATGGTAAGATAGAGATGACCAGTTGGAATGAGTCAAACACAACAATTAAGCAATCAAAATAACATGAAAAGAAAGATATGAAATTGGATGAGCATTGATGAATAGAGAAGTGCCAACATAATAGGAGAAATAGTAGAATGGATTCAATTGAATAGAAAGGTAAGCAGATTTGATATAGAAATCTAATTTCTCAGACATTCTGACAGAAAGACAAGAAATGTGATAGGAGTATTGAACAGAGTATTTGTAAAATCTATCTACATAATTGGAAATGGGCCTTGTAAAAACATTTTCTCTTGCTGCTAATGAATAGAAGTGAGTTGAAGTTGAAATCCAATTCCTTTTTTTTATTTCTTGTGATCTTTTGATTGTGAATCCATTGGTATTCCTATAGATGCATATATTTGATAAACCATGAAAATGATTTTGGAGAAGATTATGTTTGTGGGTATGCTTCTAGTGTCAGTTGTCTGATAAGACTCCTAAACCTAGGCTGCATTATAACCACATTTTCCATTTTTCTCTTTAATATAGAGAGTTGTTTGTAAATCTATTCTAAGACATTGACTAGGATTTCATTTATCAATATCATATTATTATCTTGTCACTATTTGTCACAATTCTAGATGCACCTAGAATTCAAAGCACAAACTTTTTATACCAATCTATCAATCAGTATCAATCTGGTTGTTGTGGAGGTGGAAACACGAAAATAGGGTTTGACTAAGGCAAACTCCTATATAGCCCAACCCTTTCTTCCATCTGTGCATTTACATGTTTTGTTAGGAAGCTCAACAGTGAGAGGAAGGATTGAAAATGCTGACATGAAGATTGAGATCACGAACCCATAGTGTGTCTACATCATATAGACTACAGTGTGGCACACGAACATCCACACATTGTGCTGTCATCCTAGATAGTGAGGCTATCTAGTTGGTGTCAGGTTCCTTGTCATTTTATCATTTCATTCTTGTACTTTATTTCTCAAAATTCTATTTACAATTATTCATTGTTATTCAATTTCCAGCATTGTAATTAAAAACATATAAAGTGGTTTTGTAGATAGATTTTGGTTAAAAAATTAGCCAACAAAACCATAATGTAATGTCAGTGGAAAGCTCCCTTGATTGATATGTTCAGTTGAGCAGTAATTTTTCCTACATCACAATAATTTTACTTCAAATCATGCCCCTTTTTCCCTAATTTCCCATATTTCATTGGCAATCACCAACCATATGCCCATAATTAATGTAAAAAGATGCACAATTGAAACTTTAATTAGAAGTTACCTCATCACATGACAGGGAATTGATCCCAAATTAAAAGTTACCTCTATAATATCTCAATGATCTAAACTAAACTGCAATAAATAGTATGGTGATCTAATGTTATTCTAAGATATTAAAATATAAAGTTGTGGGATATCTAAAGCTAGGGGCCCAAAAATACAATCAAATTTGGGTGAAATCATAAACATCCAAAACCACTAATATTCACCATTATCAGCTCCCCAAAAGTTAAAAAATTACCAATTGGTGAGAAATCGCCACTAAAATTTTCCCTTCCTCCCATGCTCTTTCATTAGTTTTTAATTTAAGGTCTAGTGTGGTGGAGAATCCTATCAAAAGGATGATATGGATGTATTATCTAGAAGTCTATGTTTGACACAAGGTAAATTTAAAAATACCCTCAATGGTTTGAATCTATTAGATTTTGTAAAGGAGAAGTTTATGGTTAACTCCTTGAATGAATTTTATGTTAAAAATAAGTTTAGAGGAGGTCTTGAGATGGCCTTAGAATTTTCTATAGCTCATCTAGGTCACCCTCTTCCTACCATCGGCAATGAGGTTCTTGGTCTAGATCCAATTACACATTTCTAAGAGCTTGAAGCTCATTTTTTGGTTCTCATTGAAGTGGATGAAGGTATTAAGAGTAGTATGGGAAAAATGAGGATGGTTCATCATTTGAGAGATTTGGCATCTTTGTTATGAAGTAGCCAAAATGTGAGTAGGCAAAGAGCACTAAATAGGGCATCAATTTTTTGATAAAGAACGTTGGGTTAGTTTATGATGCTTGAGGCAGAGGTGGAGATGTTGCTACATATAACATAGAGGTAATACGAGTGGATTAATTTGGATCTATGTGGTAGTTAATTTAATGGTTATAAAATTTAATGGTGTGATTTTAACTAGGCTCGATCAAATGATCTATAGCTCCCTTGTTATGGGTTTGAAGCTTTTTTTTTTTTTTTTTTTTTTTGGGGGGGGGGGGGGGGTGTCTTAAGCCCCCTTGATTAAATGTCTAAAGCTAAAAAGTTAATTTATATGAAACTAAAAATTAATTTTTATATTTTAATGTTTTAATATAATGGGAAGGGCCCTTGTCCCACATTTACAAATTAAATAAATTGACGTTTATTTATGATTTCTTTAGCCCTTGTGTTGAATTTATTTTTAGAAATGAAATAAATTACAATATAATATAAGCATATACTTATTTATAACCAAAATAAGTATATACTAATTTATTTGTATTCATACATATTTCTTACATATTTCTCTATATTCTCTGTGCAAAGCATATGATTAAATTAGTATACTTTTACTTATACCTTAACAAAAGATCAAAGAAAAAAGGTTTATTCAATTTTATTTTTTAAAAAAGAGTATTTTAGACTAAATTTTATTTATTTATCAATGTACATTTTTGTCATATCAAGTAAGCACTTTCACATATTCTATAAACAGCACTAAAAAAAACATTGTACTCCACACCATTTTATTATACTTTTATTTATAAATAAATATATTTACATCAATTGATTATATTAATCAAATGTTGATTGCATCCAAAACATATTTAATAATTATATCATTCTTATAATTAAGATTAAAATTATATAATTTTCTTTTTAAAATAATTATTTAGAAGTTCTATAACCATTTATAACTATTTGTCATTTATATTATAATTATATATTAGAGGCAAAATACTCTTATATAAGACTTGTTAAATTTAAATTGTATAACAAATAAAAAGATCACTTGTTTGATCACCCCTACAAAGTCCTTCACCCCTTTCAATTCATTTTATAGTACAAACATTTTAAAAGTAAAAGTAATAAAAAATAGTAATTTGATGTCTATTATATTATTTTTAAAAACATCTACTAATCCAAAAAAGTAGGTGGAAGAAAATAGGTAGAATAAAATCACACAGAAGAAGTCTTAAATAGAATAAAACAGAAATACATCAGTCAAAACTGCTATTGTACAAAAAAAACTATTAAATCAATAGGAAGAGACGAGGATCACAATTAAAATAGTTCACCCATTTTTGTCATTCACTGAAAACCACAGAAGTTAAATCAAAGCTGATTGAGAAGACTTAAAGGCAAACACAGTAAGTAAGACAGTTCTTAAATATTATTCAGTTCAATAGTCAAAGGCAAATTTTAACCAATAAAAATAGGACAAATATTTACCACTTTTTATTGTGAATGAGGTGTAAACTTACTATTAACTATTTGACCATTGGTGTGGATGATATTAAACACCCAACTACTACAACAATTAGCCTTAATAAACACAGCTGTAGCAGCAATCAAACAAGCCAAAACAACAATTTAAGGTGGGCTGTAAACAACATGAGAAAATTAAAGTTGGCTACAATTTGCTGATGGCGTGGATGGCAATCAGAACATAGACTGTGATTGTCAAAAACACAAATAAGAAGAAAGGACATAGCTGACCTGAGCAACTGGCTAATATGGTAGCATGATGGTTAATTTGGCTTCCCTCTGATTTTAATTGTTCTTCATTGCTTATTTTGTGATAAATAATATAAAAGAGCCCTCCTAAAATTGAAGAGAAAATGGACAAGCAGATCATCACAACCAACAAATCGGTGAGGCTCTGCCGCCAACTGAAATACAGCCCAAAAAATGCCAGAGATATGCCAAAGAGTGTGAATGCGCAAGTGAGATATTTCCACTTGGACTTTACAACCTCTTTTATCTGCATATCAGATGGAGAGGTTACCTGAGGACCAACAACAGCTACAGATTCAGAAGCCACTCTGTTCATATCCACATTCGCCTCGCTCCGAGGCGAAACACGTCCTGCTTCGACATCACCGCTATTATTATTTTGTGCAGGCGTGCCAAACAGTGGCAACAATCTAGTCATAACAGATATAACATAGAGACGATAAAAGACTCGAAAATACTGCAGAAAAGATTGATAGAGACTGCAACGGACTAAATTCATTTTATTCTTATCAGGCCCTGGTCTTGGCAGAACGAAACAATAATAAAAATTAAAGAACTTCGCTCAACCCTATTCTATAATTTATAATAATTTGATATTGTTTGATATATAGGAAGCTACGGTGATGGAGGCCTATTGCTGACAGAAACTGACGTATCTCTAATCGACAGCAAGCAGAAATATCATACGGGACGGTGTACATGCACTCCGAGCTCTTGAATTGAATCGCACCTTACATGTTTGGAAACTCAAAAGCATGTGTTTGGAAATTTGCTCAAAACTGGCCAGCTCAAACCGACTATTAAATAAAAAATAGACTTGTTGACATGAGATGGCCGTGGGCCAACATGAGAAAAAGTTTACAAATATGCTGATATAATAGGCTTATTGCTGACCTGGGATTTTCTATTGCCCAAAACCAGAAAAAATTTACAAATACACTGACATAAGAAATAACGTATTGCTTACATGAGATGGCCATTGCCCAACATGAATTCTTTTTACAAATACGCTTAGCCTTACATAATAAACCTACCGCTGACCTGATAAAGCCATTGCCCAATATGAGTTTCTTTTTAATAAATACGCTGACATAGTAAACCTATTTCTGACGTCGCCTAGTTTTTTATTTAATTAATATTTTCTATTGACGTTTGTATTAAAGATATAATAGTAAAATATTAAAAGAAAATTAGGTAGTAAAAGGGTACGCCCACATAGTTTAATTCTAGAAAGTTTAAAACAAAGATGACAGAAAAACAGGCCAAGCCCAAACAAAACTAAGCAACTAAAGCAATACCAGAAGAAGGAAGTTCCTTATCATTAGGTTTCCCCGACATATCTCTAGGGGCAACATCATCAATAAGATCCTAACCAATGAGAGTGCCTTTCTGTTTTTCAAGAGTATTCTTTGGGGGCTACTGAACATGGACCAATGAAATGGCCAACTCTAGGCAAGAAAACTTGTCAGAATCGAGCCAACCAAGAGCGCCATGCCCATGAGAAGAGGAAGAAGGCGGCTTGGAAAATTGAGCCACCCACCACAAGGAGCATTATCTTTGGAATCTAGACGCTAGGAGCCATAGGAGCAGGAGCCTTAGTCTTTCCTAGCAAACTAGTTGCGACGATGCCAACATCCTCCTGAAGGGAAGGAAGGGTTAGGTGGAATCCTAGCAATAGTGTAAGGGGGCTTTCCCATAGTGATCGAACAATCTCAAGTGAAACATTACTAGCTTGCACCTAGATCTACATAAGCACATTAGAGAAAATCATGGCTTTACTATACAGAGAGAAATGAACATTTGTAGTGCAATTAGAGAAAATACATGCACTTCTATCTTTCCAAATTCTAAGAAAAAATTCCACCCTGAAAGCATGTTAAATTTGGGTATATTTGTTAAGGAGACAAAGTTAGTCTCTAAGTAAAACCATGTGCCAAGAATAGGGAGCAAGCTAAAACGATCTCAAAAATCATGAATCCAATTCCAAGCTTCTTGAGCATGGAAAAATCAAAAGAGATGCTTGAGATTCTCAATCTATCCACAAAATGGATGGTGAGGGATGAGGATAACCAAATGAGATTGATGAGCACCAAGAGAAAAGCCTTGGTACAAAATGCATTAGGCAAAAGGCGCCAACTTAAAATACAAAAAAACTTACTAGATTCATTAGAACTAGTGATACCAAGTCTCCAGAGATGACTGAAGTTGCTATCAAAGGTTAGGATGGCCCTTTATAGGAAGATATGGAGACAACCATAAATAGCCCTTGCAGGGTTTGTAATTCCAAAATGGTGTGCTTGAGTACAATTTCCAATCCTTCCACTAGGAATTGAGGGAATGGACCCCAATTTTATGAGGCATTTGGGGATGAATAACATAAATAATTGATTGCAAAGTCTCCTAGATTTGATTAGAAAACTTAAATTTTAAGTTGAATTCAGGCCAATAAAGATACTTCTTAGTGGCTCTATTGATAAAATTTTGCAACACACAAACTCCTCATTTGAAGAATTTGAAGGCATGGATCCATGGCACTTTAACCATGTGACGGTCCTGATAGTGAAGAATAAGAGATCACTAAACAAATTGGTGATTAATAGAAAGGCCATTGCCAAAATCAATTCTTTTTGAATGGGGTCAAGGTTTGGTGGCTTCCAAATCTTTCCAAATGCTTTCAATAACAAAAATGGCTTGAATTTTGATGGGCTTCTGCATAGTAAGAAGAGTGCCAAGATCTAGGCCTTTCTAAGCTAGTTGTCCTAAGGTGACACAAGAACCAATACAATGCTTGGTGAAAAATTTTCAAGCCTCATTGCCATAAAAAGGCTCTAAAAATCCATTTGGCACATAATGCAATGCCTTGTCTAGGGATGGGATGCAAACCAAGTCCTCTAGCTTCACATGGAAGGTAGTAGAAACCCCAAGAAACATGATGGAATCCTTGGTGCCCATCACTAGAAGATCAAAGAAAATCTTTGAGTAACTTTTCAATTTTTGAATAAGAGGCCTTAGAAGGGACCCAATAGGAAGAGTAGTAAACATGGGTGGCAGCCAAAATTTTAGGGCATATTTCAAACTTACCAACCAAAGAGAGAGGCCTGGTTATCCATGATGGTGTCAGATTGTCATTGATGTAAAAAAGGTATTGCAGGATCTTGGGTTGATCTTAGTAAACATCTGAAGGTCACTAATCAGGGGCTTGGCAAATGTGAATGCTTGGTTATCAAGGTCAGAACAATGATGATCTTTGTTTGAAGTGATCTATCAGTTGAGTTAGTGTGCATCTTCATAAGGTATCATCAGGGTGGCCTGCACTGTTGACACATGTTGATCAAGATCATGTCTCTCACATTGTTCACTCTATTAGGAAGATCATTCAGGGGTTGTTCATTTGGATAGAATAAGTGTTGTCAGTTGGTTTGGCTTGATTAGTGTATATCTTCAAGAGATGTGTGAAGTTGTTGCAGGAGTACATCATCAGGAGTCTATCTTCTTGTGTGTTGTTGTTGTGCTAGAGTTGATAGAATGTTAATGGATGTGTGTTGGGTTGCTTCATACTTCATATAAAGTGGTTGATAGTGTTTTGGACTAGTAAATGAGTATGTTATTAAGGGTTGATCAAATGGATGTTGATCATTCATGATATAGATATAGTTTGATGAAGTTGAAGGAGGTTGTTGTTCATTGAGTTCATGATCATCCTCATCATCTGTTAGTCATGACAAGACATAGTTTTGATCTTCAATATGGTTGGCAAGTGCATATCATGTTTAGTTATGTAGTGTAGAGGTACATACTTGTTAAAGGATCAAAAGGAGCAAAAGTTCACATCATCCTGTAGAGTTTATATCATCTTATATGTTGTTGATTACATCATCTTGTGTGTTGTTTTTGTCATGATCTTTACAAATGACTTGTTGTGGTAGTGACTTGGTCACTTGATCTCAGTAGTCTTCATCATGTTGTCTGACTTTCTCTATAGTAAGGATTGGTTTCATTTTGTGTGGCATATCAAGGATTGATAGAAGTGATCATAGGAGTTATACTAGTTCATATGTATTGTCATCGATGATCAAAGTAAGATTGGTTCATAATGTTCAGATGGTAAAGCATTGTTAATCTTTTGGATATCATTCTTATGAAATGGAAGTTTATACACTATGCAAGAAGGAGGTATGGTTGAAGTTGAAGGCTTAGAAGATAATTATTATGTATCTAAAGCATACTCTTTGTTTACCTTCTCTGCCCGTCTAGTGCATATTACACTTTTCTTATGTTTGAAAAGTGACTTACAATGGAAGGTTTGCAACTTAAGTTTCACCGTTTGGAGGGGTCCTTAGACATGGCGGTGACCGGCCCACTTCATATCCCTTACCGACTTCATCGGTCTCTCTCACAAGTGATCGGGCGGCAAGCCTAAATCAAAGGTTAAGTTTGAATTTGCAAAAGGCGCGCAGGGTAAATCAAACAGTCCGACTCCCGTGGTTTATTTTGACGTTCCAGAGAACATATTTACTATTGAAAGTTATGATTTGTATGTTAGAAAGTTTCTTTTAACAGGTGCAGTTTATGTCTGATTGGAAAGGAATTTTTAATTCCTATAGTTGCTTTTAGAAGAGGATTTATTTCTATATCTTCTCATGGCAAAAGAATTAAAAGAGAAAGTTTTTTATTTTCTTTCTATTTTGTTAAGGAAAGATATTTTTTTAAAGATGATTTTTGAGAAGTGAAAAGAATGAAAGATAATTTTTTATGGCAGATTGATACAGAACCTTGAAGAAAATTTCTTTGTGGATATAATTTTTTTTTTGAGAAGATTAAAAGTCTATTGAAGATTTTTATGGAAGATTTGTGATGAAGGATCATGTTAGTTTTTTTTATGAAGAGTTTATGATCTCAAAGTTTATTTTATTTCAGGCAAATTGACAAATTTCTTTTGGATCTGGGGAGAAAAATAAACAGGGGCAATATGATTTATTGAAGACATTATTGAGAAAAGAATTTGAAGAAGATTTTATTTTGCAATCATAGAATATTTTTTGCAGAGAAGGAGAAAGGGTTGGAGATTTTTGAACAAGTTTTAGATGAATTATTTTGCATGGGCAAAATGATTTTATTTTTGACAAGGGCAATGTTGGAGATTCTTTTGCAGGAATATGAAGGATCATGCATGAAAGTTTATTTTGATAGAAGATGAAAATGAGGACAGAGATTCTATTACAGGGGTAGATTCAAAATATATTATGATGAATTGTTTTTGCAGAATGGAGATCTATTTGATGCAATCAGATATTATTTTCTTCAGAGAAGATGAAAGGTTTTGATAAAAGGATAATGAAAATATGTTTTGAAGGTGAAAGGACATCAAATTTGTATACAATGGTTTTTTAGGTGCATTGATGCAAATATATAAAAACAGACAATGATGAAACATATTTGAGTGAAGTGTAGTTGAGTATATCCGGATGTAGGATTGTTTTTTTGAATAGAATGGACATTTGACAGACACAAGAAAGAGAAGAAATGTTTTGTATTGAAACAGAGAAACCCTCTGAATTCTTGTTTTCAGTTTGTTCTGTATTAGGGGTTGGTGCTCCTTGAAGATGGTGCTTCTAAATAGTATGCTAGTGAGGCTTATAGGTCAGTGTGACCTTAACTTTTGTCAGTGAGATGCATATTGTAGCCAGTGAGGCAGTTTTGGAGTGGTTTTTCTACCCTGATGGGTTTTCCACTCGTGCATATCTTGTGTTATGATTCATATTGATCTTCCTTGTGTGTGTTTAATTTACTTATGAAGTTTTATTCTCTTTCTGCATTCATAGTCATGTGCATATGTATTTGACAAATCAAAGGTATCTTTCACTCCTTGTTCTCTGAAAGTTAAAGTTTGAAAAAGATTCAAAAATTCACACAACACTGATTCACCCCCCCTCTCAGTGTTGTCCTCAACTCCTACAATTGGTATCAGAGCCAGTTTCCCTTCTACAGCTTAATCAGCTTGGGTAGGTCCTGTGTGTGGAGTTCAATGGGTAAGTGCAGGAGAAATAAGAACATGAGAAATCTTAAGCATCATTCTAGTCAGAAGACACAAAAGACATTATCTATATCAAATTCAGATGTTGATATAAATTCAGTTGATAAAGATGTTCTCCATGTTATGTCTGATATTGTCTTAGAAGAAAAGGTTTCAGATGTTCCTCAGTTTGATGGTTCAAATTTTTCAGTTTGGTATGTTAGAATGCAAGTGTATTTATCCTCCTTAGGATATGATGCTTTAATGTCTGTTGAGAATGGTATTTCTGCAAATAACAAAGAGGTTCTTAAATGTAATCATATTGCCAAGAGGGTTATTTTATCTGGTTTATCTAATGATATTTCTTGTAAGGTTGTGCAGTGTGAAACAGCTCAAGATATCTGGAAAGAACTGATAAGAATTTATCAAGGTAATGATAAAGAAAATGACTATGAAAGGAAACTTTCAAATGAAGAAGTTGAAGTTCAATCCCAATTTGATTTAGAAGAAGCCAGCGTCACAAGTGATGATGATGAAGAAGATTGTGAGATTGATATGGAAGGAGAGTTTATATATGCTCTGAGTGAGCTCAAGAAGTATAAAAGAGAGAATCATAAACTAAACTTGCAGCTGCAACAAGAAAGAGAATCTAAAGTCAATGCACTTTCAGAACTTAAAATTGTATCTACAGATCTTGAAGAGGCCAGATGTCAGATTATTAGTTTAAAGACATATATTGATGATTCTGACAAACTAATTGCTAGATTGAAGACAGAAATTGAAGAAGCTAAGAGGATAGCTGATGTCTCAATATCTGACCTCGAAGTTAGAAGGAGTGAGAATCTAAAACTAGAGATTGAAATTATCAAACTCAGAAAAGATTACGATGGTCTCAAGACTTTATCTAAGAAGTATCAGGAGTTTGAAGAAAGCACAAACAAGTTACATGTGTTGTTGGGCAAACAGAAGCAGCATAATGACATAACTGGATTAGGATTTGAAGAAGGAGAATGTTCAAAAGTCAAAGAGACTCCCAGAAAGAAGATTGATTTGAATATTGCCACTGAAACAAAATGCATAATCAAAGAAGAAGAAATTTCAGAAGAAGTGCTCATGTTAGACAAGGATACATGTACATGTATAACTATTCATTTAATGGTTTTTGTTATACTTGTAATCAATTTGGGCACAAATTAGTTAATTGCAAAAGGAACACTGATATTGTTTGTTACAAGTGCATTAATGTTGGACACATACAAAGAAATTGCAAAGTGCATAGAAGGTATAATCCTACAGAGAAGCCTAAAATCAGTGCTCAAAGGTATTATCAGTCAATTGATTTTGATTACAGCATAATTTGTTATAATTGCAACTCTCTTGGTCATAAAGCACACAGTTGTAGGAGAGCATCACCTAATTTGAAAGGTTGGGAAAAGAAAAAGGTTGAAAATGTTTGGAGAAAGAAAGCACCTGTGAAAATCTGGAAGCAGAAAGAAAGTAAAGAGAAGTCAGAATCTAAGCTTGTGCATCTTGCACAAGTCATTACATCTATTGCATAACATAGCATGAAGTAAGGGGGAGGTATCAAATGTTCTATCAGTTAACCCCAAGAAGTTTCAGGAAGAAGATCATTTGATATGATGATCTTGTCTGTCTATCATTCTTACCTTGCTTTGAAATTATTGATGATGATGTTGCTAACAATGTTGATTTTTGGTATGTGACAATGATACAGGTGATCTTTAGTTCTGTATGCATACAAGATGTTAAAAGGATGGTCAGAGGTTCAAAGCAAAGAATTTGATAGTGTTGAGAGTTTTGGTTTATAAATGATCCTATTCATATTTTGTCCATAGCATGTTGTTACTGACAATGGTTAAGTTGTTATGATGTTGCAGTCCATTGGGATCTTGTTATTGAAAAGTATTGGTTACCATAGAAAAGAGCTTTAGTTGTTTCAAAGAGCTCTTATCAGATATTTGTCTGTGGTGGCTAAAATTGAAAATTAAATTCATAGCAATTATCTCTACTTTTTATTTGTGCAAAGTGTTGTTGTAGAAAGAATATGTTGATGCAGTTTGTTTGTTTGAATGACAAAGTCAAGAGGCAGTAGTTCTTATATAATATAGTATGTTTCAGATGTGGTTTTGTATCAAAATTGACAAGTGTCTTGAGCAGAACAGGAGGATAGTTCAGATGGTCTTCATTCTTTGTCATGTCAGAAAAGGTGTCAGAATAGTTTGGTTATAGGATGATAGTTCATATCAAAGAAGTCAATTTGATATTCATATCAGCTACCTTGTTGTGTAATGTTTTTATGGCATATGTTTGCATAAATATTGAAACTTTCAGGTGATTTGGAGATAGTGTTTCACTTGTTTCATTGATGATCTTCCATGTTTCAAACAGAGTTCTTCAAGCTATGACATTGTTGGTGATATCCTGCATTTCATCAGAGGAAGTTAAAATCAGCAATAGCAGTTGGTAATGTTCAAAAAGGTTTGTCATATGTTGGCTTTAGGATTGTTATCATCATAAATCATTACTTGTTCAAAGGTTAACAGGAGTTTATACCTTCAAAGTGTTCATAATTCAATATGATTATAATGATTATAATCATGCTATAACATCTTTAAGTGGAGTTGTTCTCAGGGGGAGTAAATAGTTTTGTGTCTTTGTCATCAGATGTCAAAAAGGGGGAGAAAGAAAAATTGTATCAAGTAGTTTTGTCATCAATGACAAAGGGGGAGATTGATGGTGTCGAATTGTCATTGATGTCAAAAAGGTATTGCAGGATCTTGGGTTGATCTTAGTAAACATCTGAAGGTCACTAATCAGGAGCTTGGTAAATGTGAATGCTTGGTTATCAAGGTTGGAACAATGATGATCTTTGTTTGAAGTGAGCTATCAATTGAGTTAGTGTGCATCTTCATAAGGTATCATCAGGGTGGCCTACACTATTGACACATGTTGATCAAGATCATGTCTCTCACATTGTTCACTCTATTAGGAAGATCATTCAGGGGTTGTTCATTTGGACAGAATAAGTGTTGTCAGTTGGTTTGGCTTGATTAGTGTATATCTTCAAGAGATGTGTGAAGTTGTTGCAGGAGTACATCATTAGGAGTCTATCTTCTTGTGTGTTGTTGTTGTGCTAGAGTTGATAGAATGTTAATGGATGTGTGTTGGGTTGCTTCATACTTCATATAAAGTGGTGGATAGTGTTTTGGACTAGTAAAAGAGTATGTTATTAAGGGTTGATTAGATGGATGTTGATCATTCATGATATAGATATAGTTTGATGAAGTTGAAGGAGGTTGTTGTTCATCGAGTTCATGATCATCCTCATCATCTATTGGTCATGACAAGACATAGTTTTGATCTTAAATATGGCTGGCAAGTGCATATCATGTTTAGTTATGTAGTGTAGAGGTACATACTTGTTAAAGGATCAGAAGGAGCAAAAGTTCACATCATCCTGTAGAGTTTATATCATCTTATATGTTGTTGATTACATCATCTTGTGTGTTGTTTTTGTCATGATCTTTACAAATGACTTGTCGTGGTAGTGACTTGGTCATTTGATCTTAGTAGTCTTCATCATGTTGTCTGACTTTCTCTACAGTAAGGATTGGTTTCATTTTGTGTGGCATATCAAGGATTGATAGAAGTGATCACAAGAGTTATACTAGTTCATATGTATTGTCACCAATGATCAAAGTAAGATTGGTTCATAATGTTCAGATGGTAAAGCATTGTTAATCCTTTGGATATCATTCTTATGAAATGGAAGTTTATACACTATGCAAGAAGGAGGTATGGTTGAAGTTGAAGGCTTACAAGATAATTATTATGTATCTAAAGCATATTCTTTGTTTACCTTCTCTGCCCGTCTAGTGCATATTACACTTTTCTTATGTTTGAAAAGTGACTTACAATGGAAGGTTTGCAACTTAAGTTTCACTGTTTGGAGGGGTCCTTAGACATGGCGATGACCGGCCCACTTCATATCCCTTGCCGACTTCATCAGTCTCTCTCACAAGTGATCGGGCGACAAAGTCTAAATCAAAGGTTAAGTTTTAATTTGCAAAAGGCGCGCAGGGTAAATCAAACAGTCTGACTCTCGTGGTTTATTTTGACGTTCTAGAGAACATATTTACTATTGAAAGTTATGCTTTGTATGTTAGAAAGTTTCTTTTAACAGGTGCAGTTTATGTCCGATTGGAAAGGAATTTTTAATTCCTATAGTTGCTTTTAGAAGAGGATTTATTTCTATATCTTCTCGTGGCAAAAGAATTAAAAGAGAAAGTTTTTGACTTTCTTTCTATTTTGTTAAGGAAAGATATTTTTTTTAAGATGATTTTTGAGAAGTGAAAATAATGAAAGATAATTTTTTATGGCAGATTGATACAAAACCTTGAAGAAAATTTCTTTGTGGATATAATTTTTTTTTGAGAAGGTTAAAAGTCTATTGAAGATTTTTATGGAAGATTTGTGATGAAGGATCAGGTCAATTTTTTTTATGAAGAGTTTATGATCTCAAAGTTTATTTTATTTGAGGCAAATTGACAAATTTCTTTTGGATCTGAGGAGAAAAATAAACAGGGGCAATATGATTTATTGAAAACATTATTGAGAAAAGAATTTGAAGAAGATTTTATTTTGCAATCACAGAATATTTTTTGTAGAGAAGGAGAAAGGGTTGGAGATTTTTGAACAAGTTTTAGATGAATTATTTTGCACGGGCAAAATGATTTTATTTTTGACAAGGGCAATGTTGGAGATTCTTTTGTAGGAATATGAAGGATCATGCATGAAAGTTTATTTTGATAGAAGATGAAAATGAGGATAGAGATTTTATTACAGGGGCAGATTCAAAATATATTATGATAAATTGTTTTTGCAGAATGGAGATCTATTTGATGCAATCAGATATTATTTTCTTCAGAGAAGATGAAAGGTTTTGATAAAAGGATAATGAAAATATGTTTTGAAGGTGAAAGGACATCAAATTTGTATACAATGATTTTTCAGGTGCATTGATGCAAATATATAAAAATAGACAATGATGAAACATATTTGAGTGAAGTGTAGTTGAGTATATTTGGATGTTGGATTGTTTTTTTGAATATAATTGACATGTGACAGACACAAGAAAGAGAAGAAATGTTTTGTATTGAAACAGAGAAACCCTCTGAATTCTTGTTTTCAGTTTGTTCTATATTAGGGGTTGGTGCTCCTTGAAGCTGGTGCTTCTAAACAGTATGCCAGTGAGGCTTATAGGTCAGTGTGACCTTAACTTTTGTCAGTGAGATGCATATTGTAGCCAATGAGGCATGTTTTATCAGTTAAGCCAGTGAGGCAGTTTTGTAGTGGTTTTTCTACCCTGATGGGTTTTCCACTCGTGCATATCTTGTGTTATGATTCATATTGATCTTCCTTGTGTGTGTTTAATTTACTTATGAAGTTTTATTCTCTTTCTGCATTCACAGTCATGTGCATATGTATTTGACAAATCAAAGGTATCTTTCACTCCTTGTGCTTTGAAAGTTAAAGTTTGAAAAAGATTCAAAAATTTCACACAACACTGATTCACCCCCCCTCTTAGTGTTGTCCTTAACTCCTACAATCCAATGCTAATGTTTTTTCTCAGTTATACATATCACATCTTACCATAGCTCAAATGGAAAGGCATAAAATGCAAAGGGGATGCGAAAAAAACATAACACTTTCCCATGACCTATAATATCCCATCTTGATTTTTTTTCCTCCATTTCTTCTATTTGTGACTTGGTTTTGTTTATGTTTTCGAAGAAGATGGAAATGCAGAAGTGTTTTGAAAAATATAAATAATATCAACTCAAACAACATCTAAAATATCTTCACAAGACACTTTTTTAAATACCTATTTCAACTAAAATCAAAAAGTACAATATCTTGACAAAATAAGAGATACCCAGATGGGAAAATCTCATTACAAAGCAATATCAAATGTACCCATTTGTTGTTACAAGTTTTGCAAGGCTGATTTTACTAAACAACATGATGTTTGGAAAATGAACAACTTAGAAACCCTAGCTCTAGTGATGAAGATGCCAAAAGCTTGAAACCCAGTTGAATGCAACCCTAGGCAGATCAAACCATGCAAGAATATTATTCAATGTCTAAAACATCAGCTCACAAAACCCCATGCAACCTTCCAATGAGTCATATAGATGGTACAACCTCCAAATACAACTACTGACTCTCCAACCAACATAGAAACTTCTGATTTTCAATCCCTTAACCCTCAACACCCAAGATGGGCTAAATGAAATGGATATATAGAGTGATTTCTAGCACCAAAATACATTCTACGAAGATGTACAGCTTCCTTGAGATGTATCACCATCATAGGGAGAATAGAACATTGCATCTACCTCTCAAACCATTCACAAATCAACAATAAACTCTTCAAATCTATCATTCCTCAGCTCCACAAAAATAGTGAACAAACCATTGCTCAAAACACAAGAACTTAACAACATTGAATCTGCAGCATAACCCCTGAATGGAGTTATCATTAAAGTATTCTTGGGTTATCTTTCACCCCTGCAAATATTGTTCCTCTTGAGGGTTTTCGTCCTCAAAAAGCCAAGAACCAAGTTCAATCTCCAACTTGTAGAAGAATGTATTTTTTTCTAAGTATGCCAAATGAGCATTCAAAAACCTCTTTTATTATCCTTCTCTTTTCCCAATGCACATCTTGGAAAAATAAACTCTTTAATATTTTCACTTTATTTATTCCACTTAAAAAGGGCACCCAAATTAGGAAAATAAATGACTTTATTCCTTTTTAAAATATTTCATGTCTTTTCAATAAAGTCACTTTTATAACTATATAACTAAGTTAAAATATTTAATTTAACTTAGTAATATATCACACTATTAAGAATAATGCCCCAACATATTCTGAAAGGGAATTTTGAAGCACCAAATTGATAACTAGTGTAGAATAAGTGAAGTCCAAGGCCAACATGCCAGCTTGTAGCTTTTTCAGAACCAATGCTAAAAATAGTAAATTTGAGCTCCAAGCTCAAAAACACTCCAGAAAGTGATAGAAGGGAAATCTTGCGAAAAATAGTTCAAAAACCAACTCCAATTAAGCTGACTGAGCACCAAGGCAAACACCCCTAAATGTGTTCCATAACCATCTACCTTAGTCTATGAGAACCCAAGTGATAGACTAACCCAAATAACTGAAGCTGCTTAGGAAGGGAACATTACAGTTTTCTGTCCCCAAAGCTTGCACACAAGTAATTTCAACTTTGGATGTTGTTAGATCTGCTCATTCTCCCATGTAGCATCCTCTATTGGCAAGTTCTTCCACTTCACCAAGTATTTAATGATGACTCTCCTCTATAGGGTGCATTCTCTAGTGTCAATGATGGCCTCGGGTATTAAAGTCAACTTAGCCTCTCCATCAAGAGGGGATAGCTGTTGGAAAGAGACACTGTGTGGCTTCATTGGTGTTGTCATTAGTCGCAACAAAGACCATTCCACACTTCTACAGGACATGGTGTATCTTTACCGGAAGTTAGATTGAATGATACTTTGGTCTGGTAAGCAAGAACAGAGCAGGCAGCAAGGTTCAACAGTTTGGTCTGGATCTCTCAGAGGAGCTATCTTAGTAAATTATGGATTTGGGAAGTTAAGAGGAATACCTTGATTGATATATTCCAAGGACTTAGCCTCCGGTGATAGAAGAATGAAAAGATATGAGCACCTAAGTGATGGGTTCCTGTTTGGCAGAGTAGACAGAGGAAGAACTGACCGGCAGAGCATCAGAACTAAATCCAGATGAGATATTGATGGTGATTAAGTTTCCTAAGGTATCATTCATGATTGGCTAACATGATTGATGACCTATACTAGCATCTCTTTGATCCGCATTACTTGGTTTGCAAAGATTTAGTCGACAGATCAGAGTTTGGGAAAATATTGAGTATTCTGGATGCCGACTAGAAAGAGCATGAAATCTTTGGTGTGAATATATATACCACATGAATTTAGATATGAATATGTGTATGGTGTATGTGTTGAAGTGCAAAGAAAAATAGAAGAGCAGTGTGAAGGCAGTAAGACAGGTCCGGAATGTGACAGGACAGCAACATGTAAGGAGAGTAAGAATGAAGTGCAACAGATCAATTTATTGAGCTTAATTGGAAATAAACTTTAGCATGTGTGGATGCTTCTCATCAGTTCAAGTATTGTGTTACCTTCTTTTCTTGCAAATAGTGAGTCTCTTATAGGCAGTGAGCCTCTTGTGAGCAGTATGCTTAGGCAGTGAGCCTCTTGTGAGCAGTATGCTCAGGCAGTGAGCCCTAATTGGCAAGTGTCATTTTGTTCTTTCTATTCCTCTAACAGAGAATAATTTCTTGGGTTAATCACGTCATGGTTTTTCCCTTAACAGGGTTTTCCATGTCAAAATCATTGTGTCATGTGTATTGGTGTTATTTCCATTTCATGGTTATGTTTGCTTATTTGATTTGATGTTGCATTAACTATTAACGAAGTTCAGAAAGCTAAAATTATTAGGATAGCTGATTCACCCCCCCTCTCAGTTATCAACAATTGGTATCAGAGCCAAGTTCCTCTAAATAGAGCCTAACAGCTTGAGGAAGATCTGGGAACTCAAAATGGATATGTATGGTATGAGAGAAGAAATTCAGTCTGCCCTTGATGGTCTTAAGCAATCTCATTCTGAAGTCAACAACTTAAAGGAAAGACTCAAATAGGCTGATGATTTCATAAATGAGATAAAAGAGAAACTGATTATCTCTATGAAAAAGAGAAAGGAACTACTTTAGCAATTGGCACTTGTCAAAGTGAAGCCAATGATACAAATGAAGATCTAAAGGAGAATACCAAGTTATGTGAAAAGTTATCAAAATAGGTCATTATGGTAAGACATGAAATGGAATCAGGAGTTATGAAATTCACTCAAGAAATTGAAGAGAAAAGAAAAACTAAAGATGATCTAAGGCAATCTCTCAAGGAGAAATTAGAAGACTGCCACAATATGGATAGAATAATCAGGCATCTAGAATCTGATCTTGAAGAAGCTAGAGACAATGAAGAACAACTTGAGAATCAAATTGACACTGTTAAGAGGGATCTTCAAACAACAAATGAATACAAAGAAAAATTCAAAATAAGCTCTGCTTAACTTGAAGTCCTTCTTCAAAGCCAAAAGAGGGTAGATGACAAACAAGGCTTGGGGTATGAAAAAGGTGAAAGCTTCAGACCCAGTCAGAAGAACTCTAGATCAGAGAATCCAAGAAACAAGCCTAGAAGACTTCTGGTAAGGCAACCAAATGCTCAAAGATATCCATCTTTCAATGGATACTGCCACAACTACAACAACTTTGGTCATAAAGCAAATCAGTGTAGAAGAAGAATGAATCAAACTAATACATCCTTCTCCGGACAGTGCTTCAATTGCAAAAGGTATGGTCACAAATCCCATGAGTGTAGAAACACACAAATGAACAATTCATTCAATGGTAGATGCTTTGCATGCAATAGAGTGGGGCATATGGCTAATCAGTGTAGATCAAGAGGATATCAGTCTAATATACAAAGAAATGTTGGTTGCTACAGTTGCAATAGATCCGGTCATAGTGCCAAATTCTGTAGAAGTAGGAATCAAGACAAAACGGGTCTGAAACAGCATAATCATAACCAAGACAAAGGAAAAGGAAAAGTAAACGTGGATGAAATTCAAAGGAAGATGAATAAGATTTGGGTGAAGAGAAGCACAGAGAATGTTGTGGATGGATCCGCACTAGAATCTGGTACTGATAATCCTTCCAGAAATTAAATAGATGAGCTCTGGCTCAGGGGGAGTCACTAAGAAAAACAAATTCCCCCAGCTAGTCATTAGGTGCCTAAAATTTGCACATGAGAGGTTGCGGATTAGAGGATTCTCAGAGAAACATCAAAAGAGGGCTTGGTTAAGATTTGGAAAATCTACAAGAAAATTTGAAGAATCTAATCCTTCCAAATTGATCCGGTTTAACAGTCTTTTGGTAAAGACAGGTTTTTCACAATTTGGTCTGGTGTGATTCTAAATTGAAACATCTTGATTTGTGGACAAATGGGTTGATCTGAGGAAAAGGTGGTCATTATGATTCATCTCTAACATCAATCCTAAGTACATCACAATGATCTGGATAAGTTTCTCCCTCTCTGAACAAGGAGAACAGAGCAACCAGAATAACTTAAGTTGTGCATTTATTTCAATGTGGAATTAGGGTTTGCTCAGAGATAAAAGGGTTCAGTTGATCATCATTTACACATTCGCATTCAAGAAGAAAAGAAAAGAAGCTCTACAAAAAATTATTTCAAATTTCTCAAAGATCAACTGGTGAAGTCAAATCTTCCAGCAAATCAATCTGGCTCACTCCGTGAACCCTAGAAGCACAAAAGGTATTTTCCATTGTTGAATATTTCTCTATAAATCCTTCAAAGATGACTACATCAAATGTTGTAAAGATCACTAATAGGCCGCATCCTAAATTCAAGAAACATCCATACAAATCCATAGAAGTTGATCTTAAAGGTGCCTTTTCAAACATTTTGCATGGGGTTCTGCATGTAGAAGATGTTGGGACATATATTCATGCAAATATTGAAGATCTTGGGGAATCCAAGCTGGCTGATATCTATCAAAAGCATTTGATAGATGACTCATTTGAACTCAAAACTAAATATAAAGCCATCCGGGACAAGCATTTTGCACAATGGATTCATTTCCCCTGTTTTACAGAAGAAGAATGGGTCCGGTATATTTTGAACAGAGTGCATGATAACTTCATGTGGTTGAATGGACCATTTAAGATAACCAAGGATGCCATTAGGGCTGTAACTAGATTACACTCATCTGGTGGGATTCCTATTCTTAAATCCATCAAGAATCAAACTATGAGTGAGGCTACCAGATCAAAGTTTGACAAAAGAGCAATGACCATAAAAGACATAACTAATCCGGATGTCATGTTTGCCTCCACAATCATCGGTTATAAGATATACCACTCCAGTAGGGAAAATTTAGTTCCTGAAACTGTAATTTACACTACTTATAAAATGTTGAGGAAAAATATAGATTATGATCTTTGTGAACTCCTTCTAAGCCAGCTAATGGAAAATCTACAAAAGATGAAGAAGGACAAGAAGAACTCCTTCAAGTATGGCAGGCTATTACTATGCTTGTTCTTCTACTTCATGAATGAGCTTCTCAGATCCAGTGGTTGGGTATGAAAAAATGATAGACCTGTAGCCATCCAAATCAAAGACTACATACATGGGCTTGGTGATGTCAAGGCACAGAATACAACACTCTGGGGCTATTTCAAGAATTTTCAGAGCATGATGCAAGAAAGAGAGAGAATCCCCCAATCCTTAGTTGAAAAGTATAAAGATATAGTATGCTTCATGGTGGAAACTGATCAATGTCTAATGGAGGCAGTAAAGCCAAGAATAGTCTGGATCATGCCAATGGGGTATGAAGTAGATGAGAAAATTGTTGAGCTACATGTTCAACACATGCTTAGTCAACCCAAGGATCCTAAAGCACAAAGGTTTGGAACCTTTGAAGAATTAAGTGTGAAGATCCATGTGGAGCTAAGACAACCAGAAATAAAAAGAAAAGTGAGGAGGGAAGTTGAAGAGTTTGCCAAGAGGCATGGAATCTCAAAAGGGGCACTAGATGCAAATAGAGAAAAGATGGAAAGGGTAGAAAAGGAAGAGGCAGAAAAAGAAAGTACTCCAGTGCAAGCACCTTCCCAGACCAGACCAACCAAAAGCTCTGCACCTGCCACTTCCAAGGGACAAAAGGCTTAAAAAATGGAAGCTCAGACATCCAGAAAAGGAGAGAAGAGAACCAAGAAAAAGGCAACAAGGTCTTACACAAGCCAAAAGGATGAAGAAGAGATAGAATCAGATGAGGAAGTAAAGAAAATGAAGAAGATGAAGAAAGTATCTAGAGAATCCACTACCAGTCTAGACAAGGAAAAAGAAAAGACAGATAAATGTGTTGAGAAGCCCACTCTTGATGATATCATCAAAGCAATTACTATGGATGGAAACCTGAAACCAATAACATAATTCTATGATAAATACAGTGAAGTTGATCAAAAGATCCTACATGATGCCATAGTTAAGTATCTGAACATCTACAATAAAGCTTTCATTGAGATCATATCTTTAATTCCTAAAAGCCTTAAGAAGGAACTTGAAATGAGGAAGAATAATGCAAAAGAAAAGGATATGGAGATCTGGGAATAGATAGCCATTCAACTCTATCCCTCCATCACTCCTAAGCAGAAGAATATGATCTTCATAGATTCTAAAGATGAGTTCTAGAGAAAAGCTAGAATGAATCAGCTTATGCTCAAAGAAACTGACAAAGTAGCAAAAGAGACAGAAGAGATCCTCCAGAATGCATACAAAAGATTCAACATTCCTATTATAGAGGACTTAGGTGATGATCCCTCAGCTACAAATTTTGAAGAAGAATCTACTAAGATAGTTGGAGAAGAGGTAAAGGAGATAGGTGAAAGAAAAGGTACAGACTTAGATTCCTCTGCTCCGAAAGAGGAAGTCCATGATCAAGCAAACATCTCTCCTCCAGTTTCCCCTGTAGACTCTAGATCTAAAGGAGAAGAAAAAATAAGGGAGAAAACCAGTCAAGGAGAAGAAGTACAAGAAAAGGAGAAAGGTCAAACAGAGAAAGCATCAAATGATAGTGCTTAGATTGCAGAAAGGGAGAAAACCTTGTCACGAGCAAGAGACATAGCAGAAGTAGTCGAAGAATTCCTAACCAAGGAGATGATGGAATTTGATGAACCGGAACTTCTTCAAGGACCGTTCAATTTTGATTCCCTCTCCCCAGTTCAGACCATGAAGCTAGCATCCTTTACTTTAGCAAAGGCAAAGGAAAAACTTTTGAAGTCTCACATGGAGGACTGCAAGATCATAGAAGTTGCATCCGGTGTATTAGAGAAGATCATGCCATCTTTTCAGAAAGATCCCTCAGCCTCCTCATCTAGTAATCTCAAGTCTCTTGTTAGTTCTGTCAGCACTCATTTTGAATCTTTAGAGAAATCAACTGAAGAGAAGGTCTAGAAAGAGTTTATGGATAAGAGATTCTCTGAGTTACAAGGCTTTATAACCAATGATAGGAGAAATATGGATATTGGGATAAAGAGCTTAGAAAATGCTCTTAAGGATGGAGGAGAAGTATATAAATTTTGTATATCCTGGACTAAAGTAACAAAGGATGTTGAGAAGAAAGTGAAAGAACAAGAGGATAAACTGTCAAGCCTCTCTCAAAATTTTGATCCTCTCACTATATCCATAATAAACCAAGAATGCCAAACTATTATAGTCATGAATGAGATTAAGAAGCTTGAGAAGGAGAGGAAGAACATATTAAGTAGGATGGGTGAACTTAGAGGGATGATTATCCCTAAATTAGAGGCCATGCATGAGACCCTAACTGATGTCCAAACCACAGCTCGAACCAGTGATCCGACAGATCTTAAGAGGGCAGAAGCTTTTGTATTTCTGTTGAGTGGTCACATCTCAATTTTAGATTGGATGAAGCGGAGTTGGGCAATAGAATTTGCCGAGTTGAAGACATCTTTTGCAGATATACTTCAGTATATGTAAGTATAGCATGTATATATACTTATGCGGCTAAGTATAGATTATTTTTGGGAAATTTTGGTGTGTGGACCCTACCCTTTGCCGTTGATGTCAAAGGGGGAGTGAGGAGCAGTGAAAAATGTGGACTCTAGCTAAGGGGGAGCTCCGGTAAAGTGTACAATAGAACATAGCATCAACCAAGGGGGAGTGTAGTATAACACTTAGTCATTTTTCACTAAGTGTTGCCATCAATGCCAAAGGGGGAGATTGTTGGCAAGAGACACTGTGTGGCTTCATTGGTATTGTCATTGATGGCAACAAAGACTATTCCACACATCCGTAGGACATGGTGTATCTTTACCAGAAGTTAGATTGAAGGATACTTTGGTCCAGTAAGCAAGAATAGAGCATACAGCAAGGTCCGATAGTTAGGTTCAGATCTCTCAAAGGAGGTATCTCAGTAAAGTGCAGATTTGGGGAAGTCAAGAGGAATACCTTGACTAATATATTCCAAGGACTTAGCCTCCGGTGATAGAAGAATGAAAAGATATGAGCACCTAAGTAATGGGTACCTGTTTGGCAGAGTAGACAGAGGAAGAACTAATCGGCAGAGCATCAGAACTAAATCTAGATGAGATATTGATGGTGATTAAGTTTCCTAAGGTATCATTCATGATTGGTTGACATGATTGATGACTTATACTAGCATCTCTTTGATCCGCATTACTTGGTATACAAAGATTTAGCTGACAGGTTAGAGTTTGGGAAAATATTGAGTATTATGGATGTTGACTAGAAAAAGGATGAAATCTTTGGTGTGAATATATATACCAGATGAATTTAGATATGAATATGTGTATGGTGTATGTGTTGAAGTGCGAAGAAAAGTAGAAGAGTAGTGTGAAGGTAGTAAGACAGGTCTGAAATGTGACAGGACAGCAGCACCTAAGGAGAGTAAGAATGAAGTGTAGCAAATCAATTTATTAAGCTTAATCGGAACTGAACTTCAACATGTGTGGATGCTTCTCATCAGTTCAAGTATTGTGTTACCTTCTTTTCTTGTAGATAGTGAGTCTCTTGTAGGTAGTGAGCCTCTTGTGAGCAGTGTACTCGGGCAATGAGCCCTAATTGGCAAGTGCCATTTTGTTCTTTCTATTCCTCTAATAGATAATAATTTCTTGGGTTAATCACCCTGTGGTTTTTCCCTTAACAGGGTTTTCCACGTCAAAATCATTGTGTCATGTGTATTGGTGTTATTTTCATTTCATGGTTATCTTTACTTATTTGATTTGATGTTGCATTAACTATTAAGGAAGTTCAGGAAGCTAAAATAATTAGGATAATTGATTCACCCCCCTCTTAGTTATCAACAGTAGCTCTATAGAAGGTAATACTTTGTGTCTCAATGCCTTCTTGAGGTGAGACACATGGAAGACATTGTGCACTCTACTCTCAGCTAGTAGATCCAACTCATAAGCCACATCTCCCACTCTATGCAAAACTCTTAATGGTCCATAGTATTGAGGCTTCAATTTGTCTACATTGCTCTTCTTGAGAGTAGACTTGTTAAGAAAAGTGTCTCAACCTTGCAACTTCGAAAGGTTACTATTATTTCCAGGTTTTATCTTTTCGAATACCCTTTATCTTGAAGGATGATTTGGAACTCTCAAAGTTTCTAAAAGGGCTAAAAATGGTAGGACTTACTATTTTTAGTAAGTTTACAATTGACCTTCAATTGACCTAAAATTTTCCTAGAAGATGCAAGACAGGTAAGTAAACATCTCGGGTGAGTTTTGACTCAAGATCATACCTAGATCGCAGGATACTAGGGTTTCAATATTTTGAAATTACCGAAAAAAAAATTATCTCAATTTTGAGGCACTTAGAGGTCCCTAAATGCTCCCAAAATTGGTGTAAATGACTAAGTCCACTATTGGGTGATATATCACTTCACGAGATTTCTAACGCATCAAACGGTTCATAATTTAGACACCTATATCAAAAGTTATGGCCTCCAGAAGTTGGACATCCTGTTTTTGGGAAATGTAAAAATGTGTTGAACACATAAAAGAGTTGTAAAGGGCCGAGTTATACATGTTGGTGTGTGTTTTGGTACATCACAAGACATCTTTGATTGGAAATAATTTGGGCGCCACTTTTGGGTGGTTTTGACTCATGGTTTTGTAATTACCGATAACAGTTTACTGTATTGTATCTTCTATATATCAGGAGATGGAGATGGAGGTTGTGTGTAAGAATCTTATAGATGTTGAGTTACCTCCTAGATCTTTGGTTGGATATACTCCTGTAAAAGCTTTCTCTGCAAGTATAGTTTAATCTTCTTGATTCCCAAATAATATATTGGGTGGCTTTGGAGTGTGGGGTTTTTTACCTGAAAGGGTTTTCACCATGTATATCTTGTGTTGTGAGTTTTGTGTTACATTTCAAAGTTGTTATTACCTTTCTATTAATGTGCATCTTAATATATAACTATAAAACTAAAAATTTGCATAAATGTTTCCTCAGCAGATCAGTGTAGGAAGCATTTTTGCATGCCTTTCTTCCTTTTAGTTGGTATCAGAGCCTGATCACCTTTGGTTCTAGTTGTTAGGTAGAGGTTTTTTTGAGATTATGTTCATTTGAGTTGGGAGCGTGTGCAGAGGATTTTGATATCTTTGTTGCAGGTAAGAGATGACAAGCACATCTGGGAGGTTTGAGATAGAGAAGTTTAATGGTAGTAATTTTGAGTTGTGGAAACTCAAAATACATGACATGCTTGTAGATCAAGATTTATAGGATGCCATATTTGGTACAAAACCAATGACAATGTCTCAAGAAGACTGGGATCTCAAAGATCAAAAAGCTAAGGGTTTGATAAGACTCTGTTTGGTTGATTCAGTGCTCCTAAATATCCATGAAAAGAAGATTGCAAAGGATCTTTGGAAGAAGCTTGGAAATGTTTATTGGGCTAAATCCCTAGTGAACAAGTTATTCTTGTCAAAAAAATTGTATTCTCTGAGGATGGAAGATGGAGGATCTATCTCTAATCACCTGAATACATTCAATATGCTTGTTGACTAGTTGACTTCTATTGGTGTGAAGATGGAGGAGGAGAATCAATGTATGACATTATTGTGTTCCTTACTAGATTTGTGGGACCACCTTGTAATGGCCATTGGGAGTACCACTACCCCCTTCAAGATGGATGAAGTGGTTTCTTCGTTGTTGTCTAAAGAGATGTAGAAAAAGTCTTTTGAATTAGCTAAGGAGGCTCTTGCGGTTCATGTTAGATCTAAAGAGAAGGGAAAGAAAAAGGATAAGAAGGAAGAAAAAGCAAGATCCAAATCCCATGGGAGATCTAAGTCTCCTAGAAAGTCTAAGGCCCTATGTTGGAACTACAACAAACCTGGTCACTCCTGCAAGGAGGAGAAAAATAAAAAGTAGAAGAATTATGATTCAGATTCTAACAAGTCCTCTTAGAATGAAGGAGAAGCATTTTTTGTTGCCTTGGCAACTCATGCATCTGAGGATGTGTGGCTTATTTACTTAGGTGCATCTTTTCACATGACCTCACATCAGGCTTGGTTTTCAAAGTATGAAGAATACGATGGTGGAAAGGTGTACTTGGGTGATGATTCTCACTTGAAGATTGTTGTCCATGGAAGAGTCTTGATTCGATTCCCTAATGGATGAGTGAAGGGAATCAATGGTATTCTACATATTCATAGTTTGACATAGAACTTTCTTTTTGTAAGTAAGTTGAATGATGTAGGTGTGCAAGTTGTTTTCTTGAATGGAGGATGCAAGATGACTAGAGGATCTATGGTGTTGGCTAAGGGTGTTTGGATTAGAACTATGTTTTATCTTGATGCATGCGTAGTTCAATGCAATAGTGCCTCTCTTCTGAAGAAGAAAGCTTGAGAGTCTTCATCCTCATCATTAGAACCAGCAGTGAAGAGGACTATTGCATCTACTTCTGATTGTCATGCTTTCTGGGTATCTAGGGGTGCTTATTCTATGGAGATCTAAAACTTCCAGCTTAGAAGATAATGTTATGGCACCAAAGGCTTGGTCAAATTAGTGAAAAGGGTTTGAGGACCCTTAAAAATAAAAGTCTTGTTGAGGGTATGAATGACTATAATCTTGAGTTCAATTTTTGCAAACATTGTATTTATGGATAACAAAACCGTATTCAATTTTATTCCAATTCTCACAAATCTGAGGTGTTGGACTTGATTCATTCTGATGTGTTTGGTCCTATTAATGTTCCTTCGATTTCAAAATCTATTTATTTTGTTTCATTCATTGATGACTACAATAGGACATGGGTGTATTTCCATAGAAGTAAATCTGAAGCCTTTAATAGATTCATAGAGTTCAAAGCTCTTGTAGAGAATGAGAAGGATAGAAAGATTAAGTGTTTGAGGACTAATAATGGTGGTGAGTTTTGTTTAGTAGATTTCAACAAGTTCTGTAAAAAACAGCGGATTGATAGGCACAAGACAACTCCATATACCCCTCAGCAGAATGGAGTTGTAGAGAGGATGAATAGAATGTTGATGTAGAAGGCAATGAGTATGCTAAGTGGAGCTAGTCTTGAACAAAATTTCTAGGTTGAAGTTGTTGCTACCACTTGTTACCTAGTTAATAGGTCTCCTACATTAACACTCATTGATAAGACACCTATGAAGGTATGGTCTGGTAAAAATCCTTCATTAAGACACATTCAAGTATTTGGTTGTGAGGCATATGCACATGTGCCAAAGGAGAATAGGTCTAAGTTGGAGAACAAGGCTGTGAAGTGTATCTTCATTGGTTATGACATCGATGTGAAAGGGTACATGCTTTAGGATCCAGTGGCTTAGAGAGTTTTGTATAATAGAAGTGTGATGTTTAGAGAGATAAATCTTTGTTATATTGTCTTACAACTAGAGAAAGAAGAGAAGAAAGATGATGTGTCTCAGCTTCCTTCCACCCCTAAAAAAGTTGAACTAAAAACATCTATTGGACCTGATAATGAGGAGAGATCTAGTAGCTCTAAAAGTTCAAAAAGAGATGAAGAACCTTGACCTCAATCTTTTAGGAGGTCCATGTGGATAAGGAAGCAACATGATAGGTTTGGTTATTCATTGCATGATTCCAGTTGTATTTTTTCTTTGATTTCTAACACCGATGAGCCTAGAACTGTGAAAGTGGCTATGGGTATGAAAGATGCAGGTTCCTAGAAAGAGGCCATGGGAGAGCAGATGGATTCTCTGGAAAATAATAATACTTGGGATTTGGTACCTTTTCCTGAAGCACAAAAACCTCTTGGATGCAAATGGGTGTTCAAAAAGAAATCTAGTGTAGATGGAAGTGTTGAGAAATATAATGCTAGATTGGTTGCGAAGGGTTATTCTTGGGTGGAGGGGATTGACTATGGTGAGATTTTCTCTCCCATTGCAAAGATAACATATATTTGGTTCTTGTTATCTCTTGCAGTAGGGTATGATCTAGAAGTGGAATAGATTGATGTGAAGACAACATTCCTTCATGGTGACTTGGAGGAGGAAATCTATATGTCATAGCCAGAGCACTACCTGGTGAAAGGTAAAGAAAATCTGGTTTGCAAGTTCAAAAAGTCTTTGTCTGGTTTGAAATAGTCTCCTAGAATGTGGTACCAAAATTTTGATGCCTTTATGTTGAGTATTTGATTTCAGAGATCTAAATTAGATCATTCTGTTTATTACAAGTTTGATAATGATGACATTCTCATTATTACATTGTATGTCGATGATAAGTTACTCATTGGGAATGATAAAATTTTTATTTCTGATTCGGAGTCTCATTTGTCAGCACAATTTGAGATGAAAAATCTAGGGGTAGTTCGGTAACTTATGGGGTTGGAGATAAGAAGAGACAAAGAAAACAAAAAACTTTGGTTAGGCCAGAGTAAGTATGTTAACACTATGTTGGAGAGATTCAACATGGTGGATTGTAGACCTTTGACTGTTCCTATTACAATGGGGACAAAGTTATCTGTTGCAGATTATCCAAAGTCTCCTTCTAAGATAGAGGATATGAGCAGAGTTCCTTATGCTAGTGCAGTTGGTAGTGTTGATAACTGAGAGGGGAGGTGAATCAGTTATCCTAATTATTTCAACTTTCTAAACTTTCTTAACAGTTAGTGCAACATCAAATCAAAGTAAGCAAACATAACCATGAAATGGAAATAACACTAATACACATGACACAATGATTTTGACGTGGAAACCCTATTAAGGGAAAAAACCATGGGGTGATTAACCCAAGATATTATTCTCTATTAGAAGAATAGATAGAACAAAATGGCACTTGCCAATTAGGGCTCACTACCTGAGCACACTGCTCACAAGAGGCTCATTGCCTACAAGAGACTCACTATCTACAAGAAAGGAAGGTAACTCAATGTTTGAACTAATAAGAAGCATCCACACATGCTGAGGTTCAGTTTTGGTTAAGCACAATAAACTAATATGCTGCACTTCATTCTTACTCTCTTTTGATGCTGATGTACTATCACATTCTGGACCTGTCTTACTGTCTTCACTCTGCTTTTCTACTTTTCTTCGCACCACACAATACACCACACTCCTTCACATCTAAATCCATCTTGTATATATATACGCATAAGTGATTTCATCACCTTTCTAGTCGGCATCTCGAATAGTCAATATTTTCCCAAGCTTTGATATGTTAGCTGGATCCTTGCTTACTGAGTGATGCGGATCTAGGAGATGCTTGTAGAAGTCATCAATCATGTTGGCCAATCATGAATGATACCTCAAGAAACTTAGTCATCAACAATATCTCTTCTGGATTTGGATCTGACACTCTGTCAGTATAGTTCTTCCTCTGTCTACTCTGTCAAATAGGAACCCAGCACTTAAGTGCTCATATCTCTTCACCCTTTCATCACCGGAGGCTAAATCCTTGTAATCTATTAGTCAAGGTACTCCTCTTGACTTTCCCAAAACCACACTTTACTGAGATTCTTCCTCTGAGAGATCCAGACTTGATTGTCGGACCTTGCTGACTTCTCTGTTCTTGCTTACCAGATCATAACACTTCTTCAATCTGACTTTCAGTGGAGACTTATCATGTCTTGCAGATGTGTGGGATAACCTTTGTTGCCATCAATGACAACATTCATGAATCCATATAGTGTCTCTTGCCAACAATCTCCCTCTTTGACATTGATGGCAACACTTAGTGAAAAATGACTAAGTGTCACACTATACTCCCCTTGGCTGATGCTCTATTTTTATATACATGTTCCGAAGCTCCCCTTAGCTGGATTCTTCATTTTTCACTGCTCCTCACTCCCCCTTTGACATCAATGGCAAAGGGTAGGGTCCGCACACCAAAATTTTCAAAAATTTCAACTATACTTAGCGACATAAGTATATACATATAGCATACTTACATATACTAAAGTATGTCTGCAAAAGTTGTCTTCAATTGGATAAATTCTATTGCCCAACTTTGTTTCATCCTATCCAAAATTAAGATGTGACCACTCAACAGGAATACAAATATGTCTACCCTTTTTAGATCTGTCGGATCATTGGTCCAAGCTGTGGTCTAATCTTCTTTTATGGCCTCATGCATGGCCTCTAACTTAGGGATAATTATCTAATGCAGAGTGGCACCAAGGAAGCAACTAGGTTCACTCTTCTTTGCCCACTCACCCACTTCACCACTTCATCCAACGAAGGTCACACCCATGGGGCAAATTAAGGATTTGTTATCCAAGCTATTATCCAATCCTCAAGACTCCTTCCACACCTTAAGATAGGTCTACAAACACCTTCCCCACAGTTGGTTTGATCCCTAACTTCTCACAACTCACCAACCCTTACTTGGCCTAGTGAGGCTACTAGCCCTCCTAATCCGGTTTTCACTACACAACTTGACAAACCCTTAAGGGTTAGGAAAATAAATGGTGGATTCAAATACCCTTTTGGGAACTCCAACAGACCTCCAAGCCTCCAGTTCCAACTCTACTCCAGCAACTCAACACACCCACTAGGTCTCTAGGCCTAATTGATAAGGTTAGGTCTAGGTTACAAAGCAATTGGTCTAAATTAGGGTCATAAACCTAGGACAGGAACTTGGATCACTTCCACAACATCCAAACATTTCAAAAATCACCATCCATTCATCCACCCTATCAGATTTTGTCACTTATATCACCAAATTGCACAATTCTGGTCAAATACATAGGGATATTTGACCTAGGGCATCACTCCAAAAGTCGAGGATTGTCCTTCCCAACAAAATGATTTTGGAATCATAAAATATACATCCCTAGCCTGCATCTCATTAAGTGGCATGAAGTTGATGGTGTCAGATTGTCATTGATGTCAAATTGTCAAAAAGGTCTTGCAGGATCTTGGATTGATCATAAGTTTGGTCAGTATGAATGCTTGGTCATCAAGATTGAAACAAGGATGAGTTGATTACAAAATATTAAGACAGAACAATGAAATGATATTACTGGCATACTCTGTATCAAGGTTGTTGGTTTCATGAGTGGTTTGGTATGCAATTGATTTACATTTGATCTCAGTCTTCATTTGATCTCAGTTGTAGTTGTGATGAGTAGTCTTCATGTTGGTATCTTCAGGATCTTACTTGTTGAGTTCATCTTGTATCAGGAGAATGGTATATGGCAGAGATAGGTGATGTCATCATGTACTATGTAAAATTATAAGTTGGGCTTAGTTTTCTCATATAAGTTGGGCTTAGTATCTATCTACAATATGTTGATTAAGTGTTGTGACATTCAGATTGAGTTAATGATATAGCAGGATGTATGACAGGATGAAGCTTCTCATAAAGAAGATGGTTTGAGGAAAATGTTAAAGGTTGAGGTAAATTCAAAAGTGATCTTCAATCCAATTCAATATGTTTTATGTCTTCATTACTACTTTCTTGCATTTGTTATGTCAAGGTTCTATCAGGAGATGATAATATTGCAGGATCTTTATAAGGTTCATACTTGGACAAAATTCTTTATTCCTCAGAAGATAATGATCCTCTTGGTTGCAAGCAAGTATATGTATGTGTCATTGATGACACATATGCTAAGCATGTTCATAATATAAGTGGGAATTTACAAGTTGGAACTTGTTTGGAAGTATGAGATTTGATCATAAGTTTTGCTTCATACTCATTTAAGAGTCAAGCTTATCAGAAGATGGTATATAAATCACACATGTGTGGTGTGGTATATTAAATTACTCTATGTTATATTAAGTCATTGACTTGTTCAGCAGGTAAAAGCCACTTAAGTGGCAAGCTCAAGGGTGTTAACTTCATTGGGCAATCGGCCCTTTCTTCTTATAAGACCTTGTGCAATCGGTCAAGTTTGGTGGGACGAGCTCACCAAATAAAGTAGGTTTGTTTTTAAAATCTTATTACATTTTTAAGGAAACAGCCCAAGCAGGAAAAGTTGTTTAAATAAGAGCATGTTTTTTTAAATCATTGGAAGTCATTGAAGCCGAGTGGGGAATAAACATCAAGTTTTAAAATGTTTTTAAAACTAGAAAAATCCATTGACTAAGGAGTTCTTTTGGAGCCCGAGAAAGAATGTTAAAAGGTTTCTTTTTAAAAAAATTAGAAATTTTTAAAATAGTCGGTCCCTTATAACATGGAGTTCACATAAGGAGATTTTTATTTTTCCTTTTTCTAAATATGAGATAAATCTTTTAAAGAGATTTTTAATGGCGTTTCTTTGAAGAGATTTTTTTTGGTGTTTTTGGTAGTCAGAAAAGAGATAACATCAAAATTTTTGAGGAGATTTTTTAAGAAAAATTGGTGAATTTTTTATTCTTGAAGGATATGAAAGATCATTGGTTTCTCAAATTGAAAGAAATTTGATGCAGAGATGGAAGACATAAGTGCTCAGATATTTTATTTACAGGGCATTGACAGTGAAGACCAAGAGTTTGTTATGAAGGATTTGAAAAGTTTTTTTTTCAGATCTCAAGTTTTTGAAGAGACAAAGGATATTATCTTATCAATGCAATATAAAAGTTTTTTTTAACAAAATGGAAATTTAATATTCTTGCTTAAAATCTTTGCAGGTGTTTTGAAAAGAGTCAGAGGAATATGAAGAGATTTTGGAACAAATGTTTTTGTGAAGATATAATTTTTGATGCAGGGATATAAGTGCTCAGATTGAAAAGGTCAGAAAAGAGAATGTGAATGGTCATCTGTTATTAAAGGGACTTAGAGGTGCTTTGATGAGTGTGTTGAAGTGTAGAACAACAAACAATTATGAATATAACTTTATGAATATTCTTTAAAAAAAAAAACACAGAAGGATGTATGCTTGAGCTAATTTGCAGTGAAAAATGTTCTTGATGGAGGATCAGGTGTTTTCAAAATGATATACAGAGGAAGATATTGATATTGAATTGTAGAGATAAGAGTGTTGAAATTTTGTTCACAGGAGCTTATTTTCAGAAAGGTGTGTGAAAGGAATTATTTGTATGGTCTTGACTTGAAAATCAAACAAGAGAAATTAGGGTGTATGATGAAACACAGAGTGTAAATGGTGCAAATCAGATTGAACAGCAATCACTTCTTGCACATGAGGTTTTGTTTTTTATTGATTGAGAAAAGCCAGTGAGGAATAGTATGCCAGTGAGGCTTATGGTCAGTGAGACCTTAACAATTGTCAGTGAGACACATATTGTAGCCAGTGAGGCATGTTTTTCAGTTAAGCCAATGAGGCAATTCTGGAGTGGTTTTTCTACCCCTGGAGGGTTTTCCACTCGTGCAATTCTTGTGTCTTGATCTTCTCTCTGTGGATATATGTTTTACTCATGAGTTTTTGTTTTTCATTCTTAGTTATGTGCACATGTATGTGAGAAATAAATGATAACTCTCTCTCCTTGTACTCTGCAAGTTAAAGTTTGTAAAAAGATTAGAAATTTCACACAACACTAATTCACCCCCCCTCTCAGTGTTTTCCTTGACTCCTACAGAAGTTCCATTGGTTAGAATGCATTCTAGGGCTAAATTTGTATAACAGACCCTAGGAATGAAGGTTTCAAACCAGTTTGAATTCAAAATTCAATATCTTCCTACTGAGATCACTTCAAAACTTCAAAATTGATGCATTAGAATCCTAATTCAAACTAGTTTTAGAAAAACCACATTGATACAATTGGTCAATCAGTACAGGTCGTACACCAACAGGAATTCCTGGGGAAAATAGTCACTTTTATTGATTTTTGTGCCCAAATCTCCGTACAGAATCTTTTCCTCCTTATTGGAGTAGGAGGAAAACAATATAAACCAATCCAAGTTGGTAGGCAACTTCGAAAAATAGTTTCAACTATCAAAAGTGAGTTGCAACCGGCCAAATGTGTCATGACAACATTGACAACATTTGACAACTATGGTATTTTACATTAATACAAAGATCCTGATTGGTTCAACTTGTCCAATGGAACCCAAACAACCACCATACTCTATAAAACATGCCAAAACACCAAAACTACCAAATAGACTCAAAAAACCATCATTAGACCTACTAGGCCTAAGTGACACAACTAGGGTCCAAATGGACTAAGAATGATTTGAGGTTTATATGGTTACCCCAAACCTCTTGACCATACAAAATGGACCTTACAACCATGGCTAGAAAGCCTTATTACAAAACACATTGAACAAGTACAAAATGGACCTTACAACCATGGCTAGAAATCCTTATTACAAAACACACTGAACAAGAACCTCAACTTATCAAAATGCTCTTAGGTGCCCTGCACCATACACCCCCTGTCAAACAGAACTCAAGTCTCTTGAGTTGGGAATGTTGTCAAATGTAAATCTTGCCTTCTCAATGGCTTCTCTGCTCATCCAAGTGGTATCTTCTTGAGGCTTATTGAGCCACTTGACCAAATACTCATAATAGGTGTGCCTCCTAGTCTGTTTAGCAATCCGTTGATCCAAAATACATTCAATTTGATCTAGAGATGAAGGAATCAAGTCCTGAAGTGTCTGATCAGTTTGTTCCTCTACAATAGCTATCTGAGGATCGGATCCCTTATAGGGATAGAGGTTTAATACATTGAAGATTGGTGATAAAGCAATACCATCCAGTAGCCTGACTTTGTAGGCATTTTCTCTACATTTCCTTAGCACTTCACAAGGCCCAATCTTCTTCATAATCAACTTAGAGTATTTACTTGCAGGGAGTCTCTCCCTTTTAATATGTACCATGACCAAATCCCCTTCCTTGAACTGAAGATCCCTTCTCTTTCTGTTAGCAGTCTGTATGTACTTTTTAGAGGTAGATTGTAATTTCTCCTTTACTTGCTCATGGATATCTCTCATCACTTGGACAAAATCTTCAGCCAATGCACTTCTCTTCTCCAGTCCTCTAACCTCTCTGAGTTCCAAAATACCCCTTGGGTGAGTGCCATAAACTATTTGAAAAGGTGACATGCCAGTACTCCTGTTCACAGTGTCATTGTAGGAGTATTCTGCCTGAGCCAAAATTGAATCCCAACTAGTACCTTGCTCCTTAGTTAGGCATCTTAGAAGGTTGCCAAGTGACCTATTAATCACCTCTATCTGACCATCAGACTGGGGATGATAGGCTGATTATAATGACAAATTTGCACCTAGTCTTTTCCAAAGTGTTCTCCAAAAGTGTCCTATAAACTTGGGGTCTCTATCAGAGATTATTGACAAAGGCAAACCATGTAATCTGACTATTTCTTTGAAGAAAAGACCAGCAATATGTGAGGCATCATGTGTGGTTTTACATGGGACGAAATGAGCCATTTTAGAGAACCTATCAACAACCACAAAGATGTTATCATGTCTATTCTTGGTCCTAGGCAAACCAAGTACAAAATCCATGCTTATGGAATCCCAAGGCTTTGAAGGGATAGGTAGTGGAGTGTATAGACTTGCATTTGATGTATGCCCCTTAGCTCTTTGGAAAATTTGACAAGTTTTTACAAATTTTCTTACATCAGTTGGTAACTTTGTCCAATAGTAGTATCTTCTAACCAAGTCTAGGGTCTTATCAATGCCAAAGTGGCCTGCCATGCTCCACAATGCTTCTCCTTAATGATGTTCTCTCTAACAGACCCTCTTGGGATACACAACAAATTGCCCTTGAAAAGAAATCCATCTTGTATCAGAAAAACACAAAATTCAGTATTATACATGCCTGTCATGGCTTTGCAAGCCTGGTAAGGTTCCTTGAAGTCTTCATCTTCGTCATACTGATCTTTAATGGCATGTATACCTGTACTCTCCAACTGAATGGTTTGAACAACAAGATTCCTCTGGCTTAAGGCATCGGCTACCTTATTGGCCACTCCCTTCTTGTGCTTAATTGAGAAAGTATATGCTTAGATGTACTCCATCCACTTGATATGCCCATGGTTTAACTTCTCCTACCTGTTCAAGAAGCTCAAGGCATGGTTATTAGTAAAAACAATAAACTCCTTGGGTAATAAATAGTGTCTCCACTTCCTCAATGATTGGACCATTGCATATAATTCTAGATCATAGGTAGAATAGTTCTATTTTGCTTCATTTAACTTCTCACTAAAGAAGGATACATGCCTCCCATCTTGACTTAGGACTCCCCCAATAGCCCTCTTACTTGCATCACACTCAACAACAAAGACCTTATCAAAATCAGGCAGTACAAGTACTGGTTGTTCTGATATTTTCTTCTTTAATAGTTCAAAGGCTTGATTGGCCTCATTTGTCCACACAAATACACATTTCTTGCCCCCTTTTATAGTGTCAACAAGTGGAACACAAATAGCACTAAACCCTCTAATGAACTTCCTATAAAAACTGCATAAACCATGGAAACTTCTTACCTCAGTGGCTGAAGTAGGTGTGGGCCAATTAAGAATGGCTTCCACTTTGCTTGGATCCATCTTGAGGTTGCCCTTAGAGATGACAAACCCCAAGAATGTTAATTCTTCTTGTAGGAAGACACATTTGTCAAGGTTAATTCCCAACTTCTCCTCTTGAAGCCTCCTAAGCACTTGATGGATATGTCTTATGTGATCTTCCTTGTTGTCACTAAAAACCAATATATCATCCAAATATACAACAATGAACTTATTAAGGAAAGGTTTTAGCACCTCATTCATCAACCTCATGAAGGTTCTTGGTGCATTTGATAAGCCAAAAGGCATCACAACCCATTTAAATAGCCCTTCATTGGTTTTGAAGGTAGTTTTCCACTCATCCCCCTCCCTTATCCTAATTTGGTGATAACCACTTTTTAGATCCATCTTGGTAAAATATTTAGCCCTACCCAAGCAATCCATTAAATCTTCTATCCTAGGCATTGGAAATCTATACCTGATAGTAATCTTGTTGATGGCCCTGGAATCAGTGCATAGTCTCCATGTGCCTTCCTTCTTTGGTGCAAGTATTGCAGGTACTGCACATGGGCTAATACTCCTCCTTATAAGCCCTTTATCCAACAAGTCTTGGATTTGTCTTGCCACTTCTGTATTTTGCTCTAGGGTCAGCTTGTAGGCTGCTTGGTTTGGTAGGGTGGATCCAGGGATGAGATCAATGCAATGACTAATCTCCCTCTTTGGTGGAAGGGCATCCTTACTTTCATCTGCTATCACATCATGGAACTTCTCCAATAGTTCCTCCACTTCTTTTGGTCCAATCCTTCTAAGAGGTGACTGTACTTTGATCTTCTTAGGATTTGCATCCTTGGGCTTAATGACCACTACAAAATGTGGCACCTTCTCCTCCTTGAGGTTAGCCAAAAACTCCTTTTCACCTACCAACATAACTGAACTAGGAATGATCTTTTCCTTGCAGTCATCAATCAAAGGGGTCATTGTGAAATTTTCACCATTTTTAGACAAATGAATCACATTTTGCTTACCATCATGTTGGGCACTTGTATCATGTTGCCAAGGCCTTCCAAGAAGAAGGTGGCATGCATCCATATCTACTATCTCACAAAGGATCCTATCACAATATTCACCTATCTTAAATTCAACCCAACATTGTTCTTTCACCACAATTTGTTGGTCTTTGGTTAACCAAAAGACCCTATAGGGGTTAGGATGAGGTATCCTTTGCAATCCTAATTTATTCACCATGTCATTAGAAGTTAAATTCTCAGAAGAACCTAAATCAACAATTACCTTGCAAACTTTCCCTTTCACCTTGCAAGTGGTTCTAAACAAATTGTTCCTTTGGGGTTGCTCCTTGGTGGTAAGCATGATGAGAGACCGGTTGAACATGATGCATTCTCCACTCTCTAGTGCTGCAGGCTTGGAAGAGGCAATTTGATAGGAGGTGGTGCTTTGATAGTCATCCTCTTGAAGGAGCTGCACCCTCTTGTCTTTTTGGTTTGCAAAATTATTCCCCATCTTCTCTAGGCATCTAAAGGACTGATGTCCTATTTGATTGCAAGAAAAGCACCTTCCTATGAACACATTGGAACCCTTGCCTCCACTTCTTCCTCTACCATTACCTCTCTCTCTAAACTGGCCCTTATTAGCACTGTCTCTATCAACCTCCACTTGACTTCCTTCTTGTGATTTGCCATCTTTGGGTCTAGAAAAGTTGTCCTTGTTTTGAAACCTACCTCTGCCTCTGAAATTCATATTGCCTCTACCCCTACTATTTGAATCACCTTTCCTTCTTTGTTTGTCCTCAATCCTCAATGCCATTTGAAAACATTTATGCACTGTCTCAAGGTTAAAGAGACTTAGTTCATCTTGAATGGAGAACTTAAGACCATTTAGATACCTTGCTAGCTTTTGCTTTTCATTCTTAGGAATTTTGGCTTTCAAGGTCATCTTGTGAAACTCCTCATTGTAGGTGCTCACATCCATGTCCTTCTGTCTCAAGTTTTGCAACTTTTTGTGCAAGTTGACTTCATAATCTTCAAGAACAAATTGTTTCTTTATTTCAAGCACCATCTTCCTCCATGTAGTGATAGGGTTCCTATCATCCTCTATCCTCTCATTTTGAATGAAGTTCCACCAACTCAAGGCTGGCCCTTTCATTCTGGATTTGGCAATCCTCACCTTTTGATTTTCTACCACTTCCTCACACTCAAAATAGTTCTCCATTGCCTCTATCCAATCAAGGCACTCCTCTAGGTTCATATTGCTAGTAAACATAGGTAAATCCACCTTACTGTCCTTCCTACTCAACTTTCCAAGTGCATCTAGGAATTGTTTTTCTGACATGTCTCCTTGTGGCTCTTCCATGGGCACTCCTTTTTCTTCATCTTGATCCTCTTCATCTGAATCTAAGATGACCTCTAGTTTCTTCTTCTTATCCTTCTTCAACTTCTCTATCTCAGCCTCCATCCTTTTGTTCTTGGCTGCTTGTTCTCTGACTATCTTTGCCAATTCGGCATTAGTCACCCTTTGAGGAACTTCCTCCTCTTCTTCTATATCTCCCATCTCTTTGATGGCTTTGATACCACCTGATGCAGAGTGGCACAAAGGAAGCAACTATGTTCACTCTTCTCTGCCCACTCACCGACTTCACCACTTCATCCAACCAAGGTCACACCCATGGGGCAAATTAAGGATTTGTTATCCAGGCTATTATCCAATCCTCAAGACTCCTTCCACACCTTAAGACAGGTCTACAAACACCTTCCCCGTAGTTGGTTTGATCCCCAACTTCTCACAACTCACCAACCCTTACTTGGCCTAGTGAGGCTACTAGCCCTCCTAATCTGGTTTTCACTACACAACTTGACAAACCCTTAAGGGTCAGGCAAATAAATGGTGGATTCAAATACCCTTTTGGGAACTCCAACAGACCTCCAAGCCTCCAGTTCCAACTCTACTCTAGCAACTCAACACACCCACTAGGTCTTTAGGCCTAATTGATCAGGTTAGGTCTAGGTCACAAAGCAAGTGGTCTAAATTGGGGTCATAAACCTAGGATAGGAACTTGGATCACTTCCACAACATCCAAACATCTCAAAAACCACCATCCATTCATCCACCCTATCAAATTTTATAACTTACATCACCAAATTGCACAATTCTGGTCAAATACATAGGGATATTTGACCTAGGGCATCACTCCAAAAGTTGAGGACTATCCTTCCCAAGAAAATGCTTTGGGAATCATAAAATATACATCCCTAGCCTACATCTCACAGAGTGGCATGAAGTTTCATCAGTTAGAATGCATTCTAGGGCTAAATTTGTATGACAGACCCTAGGAATGAGGGTTTCAGACCAGTTTGAATTCAAAATTCAATATCTTCCTACTGAGATCACTTCAAAACTTCAAAATTGATGCATTAGAATCCTGATTCAAACTAGTTTTAGAAAAACCACATTGATCCAATTGGTCAATCTATATAGGTCGTACACCAATAGGAATTCTTGGGGAAAACTGTCACTTTTATTGATTTTTGTGCCCAGATCTCCGTACAGAATCTTCTCCTCCTTACTATAGTAAGAGGACAACAATATTAACTGATCCAAGTCAGTAGGCAACTTCCAAAAATAGTTTCAACTGTCAAAAGTGAGTTGCAACTGGCTAAATGTGTCATGACAACATTGACAACATTTGACAACTATGGTATTTTGCATTAATACAAAGATCTTGATTGGTTCAACTTGTCCAATGGAAGCCAAACAACCACCATACTCTCTAAAACATGCCAAAACACCAAAACTACCAAATAGACTCAAAAAACCATCATTAGACCTACTAGGCCTAAGTGACACTAGGGTCCAAATGGACTAAGAATGATTTGAGGTTTATATGGTTACCCCAAACCTCTTGACCATACAAAATGGACCTTACAACCATGGCTAGAAAGCCTTATTACAAAACACACTGAACAAGAACCTCAACTTAACAAAATGCTCTTAAGTGCCTTGCACCATTATCCCTTTAAGTTCACCCAACCTACTTATTCTATTTTTTTTTCCTTCTCAAGCTTCTTGATTTCATTCAAGACTACAATAGTCTGACATTCTTGATTTATTATGAAAGAGGAGAGAGGATCAAAATTCTTAGATAGTTTTGTCAATTTGTCCTCATGTTCTTTCACTTTCTTCTCAATATCTGATGTTACTTTGGACCATGATAAACAAAATTTTTACATTTCCCCGCCATTTTTAAGAGCATTTTCTAAGCTCTTTATCCCAATATTCATATTCCTCCTGTCATTAGTTATTAACCCTTGTACCTCTGATAATCTTTTTACCAAAAATTCTTTCTAGACCTTATCTTCTGTTGACTTCTCTAGGGAATCAAAACATGTGCTAACACTATTGACTAGAGATTTGAGATTACTGGATGAGGAGGCTGAGGGATCCTTCTGAAAAGATGCTATGATCTTTTCTAATACATCAGATGCAACTTCTATTAGCTCATAGTCTTCCATGTGAGACTTCAGAAGTTTTTCTTTAGCCTTTGCATTAGCAAATGAAGCTATCTTCATTGTTTGAACCGGGGAGAGAGAATCAAGGTTAAATGGACCTTGAAGTAACTCCAATTCATCAATCTCCATCATTTCTTTTGTCAAGAAGTCCTTGATAGTTTCTACAGTGTCTCTTGCTAGAGATAGAGATTTCTTCCCTTCTGCACTGTCACTTATGTTCTTCTCAGCTTGACTTTCTTCTCTTCCTTTCACTTCTTCTTCTTTCTCCTCTATTCTTTCTTCTCCTTTAGATCCAGAGATTGCAAGGGAAACCAGAGGAGAGATATTTGTTTGTTCATGGGCCACCTCTTCTAGAGCAGAGAATTCCAAGTCCTTATCTTTATCTTACCTTGTCTCATTAACCTCTTCTGCTACTGTCTCAGTAGATTCTTCTTCAATATCTGTAGCTAAGGGATCATCACCTAAGTCCTCTATAATAGGAATGTTGAATCTTTTGTATGCATTCCAGAGGATCTCTTCTGTCTCTTTTGCTACTTCGTCAATTTTTCTGAGCATAAGTTGATTCATTCTAGTTTTGCTCTGGAATTCATCCTTACAATCTTTGAAGATCATGCTCTTCTGCTTAGTGGTGATGGAGGGATAGAGCTGAATAGCTATCTGTTCCCATATCTCCATATCCTTCTCTTTAGCATTATTCTTCCTCAATTCAAGTTCCTTCTCAAGGCTTTTAGGAATTAAAGATACAATCTCAATGAAAGCCTTGTTGTAAATGTTCAGATACTTAACTGTGGCATCCTGTAGAATCTTCTGATCAGCTTCACTACATTCATCATAGAATTCTGTTAATGGCTTCAGGCTTCCATCCACAGTGATTGCCTTAACTACATCATCTAAGGACAGGGTGGCCCTTTCAACAAACTCTTCTGCTTCTGCCTCCTTGGTTTCACTAGATACTTTCTTCTTCTTCTTCATCTTCTTTACTTCCTCATCTAATTATGTCTCCTCTTCATCCTTTTGGCTTGTGTAAGACCTTGTTTCCTTTAACTTGGTTCTCTTTACTCCTTTACCGGATGATTTTGCTTCCAGTTTTGATGCCTTTGAGGTTTTAGGAGCAGAACTTTTAGAGGATCTAGTCCGAGAGGGGGATTCTACCGAAGCACTTTCTTTCTCTGCTTTTTCCTTTTCTTTTTATGCTCTTTCCACCTTTTCTTTGTTGACATCAAGTGCTTCTTTTGAGATGCCATAACTTTTGGCAATATTCTCAACTTCTTTTCTCACTTTTCTCTTCATTTCCAGTTGTCAAAGCTCCACATGGATTTTCACGCTCAACTCTTCAAAGGTTCCAAACCTTTCTACCTTAGGATCCTTTGGCTGACTTAGCATGTGTTGAACATGTAGCTCTACAATTTTGTCATCAACTTCATACCCCATAGGCATGATCCAGACTACTCTTGGCTCCACTGCCTCCATTAGGCACTGATTAGTTTCTACCATAAAGAAAATTGTATCTTTATACTTTTCAACTAAAGAGTGGGAAATTCTCTCTCTTGCTTGCATCATACTCTGAAAATTCTTGAAATAGCCCTAGAGTGCTGTACTCTATGCCTTGGTATCACCAAGTCCATGTATATAAACTCTGATTTGGATGGCCATGGGTCTATCATTCTGCCACACCCAACCATTGGATCTGGGAAGTTCATTCATGAAGTAGAAGAACAAACATAGTATCAGCCCACCATACTTGAAGGAGTTCTTTTTGTCCTTCTTGATCTTTTGAAGGTTTTCCATCAGTTGGCTCATAAGAAGTTCACAAAGATCATAGTCAACATTCTTCCTTAACATTTCATAGGCAGTTCATACAGTAGTTCTAGATACTGAATTCTCCCTGTTAGAGTGATATATCTTATAGCCAATTATCATTGATGCAAACTTGATATCCAGATCTGTTATGTCCTTAATTGTCATTTCTCTCTTATCAAATTTTAATCTGGTAGCCTCACTCATAATTTGGTTTTTGATAGATTTGAGAGTAGGCATACCTTCGGTTGAGTGTAATCTAGTTACTGCCCTAATGGCATCCTTGGTGATCTTAAACGGCCTGTTCAACCATATGAAGTTGTCATGTATTCTACTCAAGACATACCAAACCCATTCATCTTCAACAAAATAGGGGAAATGGATGCATTGTGTGAAGTGCTTGTCCCGGATGGTCTTGTACTATGGTTTGAGTTCAAAGGAATTATCTAACAACTGTTTGTGGTAAATATCCATCATCTTTGATTCCCCAAATTCTTCAATACTCACATGAATATATGCCCTAAGATCTTCTACATGTAAAACCCCATGCGGAATACTGGAGAATGCTCCTAAGGGATCCACTTCTAAGGATTTGTAGGGATGCTTTTTAAATTTAGGATGCGGCCTATGAAAAATCTTTACAACATTTGGAGTCCCCATTTTATAGAAGATTTAGAAATAGATTTCAAGGACAGAAAATACCTCTTACGCCTTTAGGGTTTATGGAATGAGCTGAAAAGATCACCGATTGACTTGAATTCTACGGTTGATCCTTGAGAGAGATGAAGTGAACTTGTTTGCAGAGCTCTTTTCTTCTTCTTCTCGAGTGTAAATGTACAAATGTCATGTGAATGAACCCTTTTATTTCTAAAAAAGAAACCTAATTTCCCATTGCAATAAATGCGTAACTTAAGTTATTCTGATTGCCATGTTCTCCTTGTTATGAGAAAAGTATTTTTTGGATCACTGAGATGTACTTAGAGTTATTCTTGGTGGTTGATGACAATCTATCTTCCTTTCCCCAAACATTTGATCTATCCATAGATCAAGGTATCTCAAATTTTGAATCGTACCAAATCTAACTGTGAAAATCCTGTTCATACCGAATGACTGTTAAACCAGATGTAACTTTGTAGATAGACTCTTCAAATATCCATGCGGATCTTTCAAATCTTAACCAAACCTTTTCCTAATGTTTCTCTGAGAACCTTTTAATCTGCAACCTTTCAAGTGCCAATTTCAGGCACTAATTAACTGGCTGGGGAAAAATGATTTTCTTTGTATCTCCCCCTGAGCCAGAGCTCATTTTTTAATTTTTGAAAGAAATATCAACACTAGATTCTGGTGCGGATCCATCCCCTACATTCTCTGTACTTCTCTTTACCCAAATATTATTCATTTCACTCTTAACTTCATCTGCATTCACTTTTCTTTTTCCTTTGTCTTGATTATGATTATGATGCACTAGACCCCTTTTGTCCTGATTCTTGCTTCTACAGAATTTGGCAATATGATCAAATCTATTGTAATTGTAACAAACAACATTTCTTTACATATTTGACTAATAACCTCTTGATCTACACTGATTAGCCATATGACCTACTCTATTGCATGTATAGCATCTACCATTGAATGAATTGTTTATTTGCATATTTCTACATTCATGATATTTGTGGCCATACCTTTTGTAGTTGAAGCACTGTCCGAAAAAGGATGAATTAGTTTGATTCATTCTCTTTCTGCACTTATTAGCTTTATGACCAAAGTTATTGTAGTTGTGGCAGTATCCATTGAAAGATGGATATCTTTGAGCATTGGGCTGACTTACCGGAGGTCTTCTAGGCTTGTCCCTTGGATTTCCTGATCCAAAATTCTTCTGACCAGATCCGAAGCTTTCACCTTTCTCATATCATAAGCCACGCTTGTCATCTACCCTATTTTGGCTCTCAAGAAGAACTTCAAGTTGAGAAGAACTTATCTTGAATTTCTCTTTGTATTCATTTGCTGTTTGAAGATCCTTTTTAAGAGTGTCAATTTGATCCTCATGTTTTTCTTCATTATCTCTGGCATCTTCAAGATCAGATTCAAGGTGTCTGATTATTCTATCCATCTAGTGGTAGTCTTTTGATTTCTCCTTGAGAGATTGTCTTAGATCATCTTCAGTCTTTCTTTTTTCTTCAATTTCTTGGGTGAATTTCATAACTCCTGATTCCATTTCATGTCTTATCATAATGACCTCTTTTGACAATTTTTCACATAACTTAGTTTTCTCCTTCAAGTCTTCATTTGTATCATTTGCTTCACCTTGACTTGCTAATTGCTGAAGTAGTTCCTTAATCTTCTTCATAGAGATGCTTAGTTTCCCTTTTAATTGATTTATGAAATCATTATTTAAGTCTTTCTTTCAATTCATTGATTTTAGAGTTAGTGTAGGAGTCAAGGACAACACTAAGAGGGGGGTGAATCAGTGTTGTGTGAATTTTCAAATCTTTTTCAAACTTTAACTTGCAGAGCATAAAGGTGAGAAAGTTATCATTGAATTGTCAAACACATATGCACATAACTTTGTCAAACACATAAACAAAACTCATGAGTAAAACATACAATCATAGAGAGATGATCAATATGAATCAAGACACAAGAATTGCATGAGTGGAAAACCTTCCAGGGGTAGAAAAACCACTCCAGAACTACCTCACTGGCTTAACTAATAAAGCATGCCTCACTAGCTACAATACGTGTCTCACTGACAAATGTTAAGGTCTCATTGACCTGTAAGCCTCACTGGCATACTGTTTAGAAGCACCAGCTTCAAGGAGCACCAACCCCTAATACAGAACAAACTAAAAACAAGATATCAGAGGGTTTCTCTATTTCAATACAAAACATTTCTTCTCTCATGTGTCTGTCAAATGTCCATTCTGTTCAAAATCAATCCTACATCCGGATACACTCAACAACACTGCATTTCTCTATATGTTTCATCTCTGTCTCACAAGTCATACCATCAATGCACCTGAACAACTATTATATGTAAACTGGATGTCTTTTCACCTTTCACATTCTGCACAGTCATTTGCTCTCACTGAAGATCATTTTGTCTTTCATCTTCTCTTTTTAATGTCTTCAAAAATAATGCATCTTATATTGTCACCTGCAAAAATAAAAGAACATATATCTAATCCAAAACCTTTCACATTCTTCAGATTCACAAAACCAAAATCCCATTTATATTTCCTTTTAGAGATGAAAGAATATCTTTTCATATTTGAGACCTTTCATTTCAATTTCTTCATCTCCCTGCAAATAAATTCTTTATCTTCACAAAATATTAACAACCAACTTCAATACATTATTTCCTCCCTGATTCATAAAATAGAATTCTTTATTTTCTTACAAGACAAATCTTCTCCATGAAAACCTTTTCAATACCTGCATAAAACCATCTAAAAATAGGATCATATAATATCAAACCCTATTGAAAACTCTTCATATTCTCTGCTCATATCTACAATCTCTGCATGATGTTTCATATTCTCTAAAACACAAAACCCTTCAATCTGATTATCTTCTCTGCTGCAAATTCCTTCAAACAAATTTTTCATTATCCTCTTCAAATTCTTCTTCAAAAATAATCTTCTCAATCTGCCTTATTCTCAAAACAATCCTTTCAAAAACAATCTCCAATCTCCATACAAAAAATCTCCTCAAAAAAATTAGTCTTCAAAAACTTCATCCTCTTAAAAATCTCTTCATAAAGAAAAATAATAAAAATCTCCTTATTAAAAAACCTCCTTAAAAAAGGACCGACCAAAAAGATTTAGAAGGAAATTACTTAAGTTTTAAAAAGGAAACTATTTAAAGTTTCTAAACTCCTCACAAATTTTCAAGGAAGAAAAAATAGCATTTTCTTAATGCATCAGGCTCACACAAACCTGTGCCCTCTTAGACTTTTGGTGGTGGTAATCTTAAATTCAAACACATTGAAAGCCTGCCCATTTGGAAGACTTGCTCTATCGGTAAAAAGGAGGAAAGGGGCTAGTTGCTCAATGGAATTTAATGACTTAAGTTTACAACTTAAGTTCTTTCACCTGCTCGACCAGTCATTTTCAAATTAGAACAAAAGCACCCCTTTTGTAATGACAAGTAAGTCAAGATTTTAGAATTTATTAAGAAACTTTGGGGTTACCAAAAAAAAATAAGCATAGATGTCTCAAAAGATAAATCATTCTTAACAAATATGATTAGATATCTTTGCAGTTGTGGCACACTAAAAATCATTGACATATTCCATAACACTGTGAATTTCTCAACATTGTACCAACCTAATCCTTCCTGTATCATAAAACCTTGTTGATAGATTTTTGACAACAATCTTATATCATGAACCCATGCAAAGAATGAATAACACCAATCCATCTTGAAAACCTCTCTCAGATCAATGCACAACACCTTTTGTCATCAATACAGTATGAACACCAAACCAACATTATGCCAATGAAGCACTCCTTGAGAGTGAGTTGATTTACTGATGTTCTTGTTTAACCTTCATGGAGATGAGTATGTATCACTAGATGAATCAAAACTATCCTGATAAGATAAAGATCAATAAATATCATGCAAGGATCAATATATATCATGCAAGCTATTCCAACACGTCAATCAATACACCACATCATATTCAACCTATCAACAATGTCAACCTTGTCATGCTGCCACTATTCATATTACAAACAACTATCATGAGATGATCACATCAGAAAATATTCTCTACAAGTACTACTGAAGAAACAAGTCCTTCACTTTGGTTACACACTAAAGATCCACATAAGACAAAATGAACATGCATCCTAAATAGGATCCTATATCTGATTTCACTTGATCCAAGATGATCCAACAACACTCCATCATATGTAAGCAAAATGATATAAAGATATCATTATGATGCAAAACTCCTGATAGAACCTTGACCTATCAAATGCAAATTGAACCTGATTGAAAAACACATCTGAATTTACTTGAACCATATTAAGTTCATGATGAATGCCTCATTAACCATCTCCTCCTGATGTCCTACAACAACTATGACAACTTTACAACTTTGCAACATCAACTCAACACACTTTTGACATCAATGACAATCTATCACTATCAATCTCCCCCTTTGTCATTGATGGCAAAACCATCTGAAGCAATTTTTCATTCGCCCCCTTTTTGACATCTGATGACAAAGACTATTATCTCCCCCTGAGAAAAATCAGCAAGAGACTAGCAAAGTATGCCGATATCAATCAATTCTCATTTCTTGAATCACAAGCACTATTACTCACCTTATCATCCTTCATACCAACCAAGAATTGAAATACCACTTAAGGCACTGATTATTTTTTGCAATTTGCTCTGAGCTCTTTCCATGTTCATTTGCATATTGAACAACCATAAAAACCTGAGAGCAACAAGACATCAAACAATCATGTAAGACATATCAAACCAAGCACCAAACCACTATTACAAGCTACCCATAGACTACACTATACCACTTCTAATCACAACACAAATTTGTAGATGAATATGAAACACTGACATCAATAAGATCCTCTGATTACTTCCTTTAACAAACTCCTAAAACAACACTTTTTGACCTGAAATAACAAATCTCCAAGATTTTCCATGTGTTAAAGTTCACAAACAAATCACTGCTCAGAAATACCATTGGTAAATACTAACAAGAATAACCAACATAACTCAATTCAACTCAGCACTGATACACTTCTTGACTTAGTCCTGTAGTAAACCATCCAATTACTGACATCAAACCAACCATGCTAAGAAAAATCATGTCACCATCAAACACCTTTTGACATCACAATCAACTTTTCTTGTATCAATGTAAGGACAACAAGCTCTCAGCAGAAAGTATTACACCAATGATGACTTCTAAATGACATTCATTCTACAAACAAGAATAAAGATCATCCTTCTACACAAGATACCTTTTACAACACACTGTCAAACTTGATATATACATAACTACATCCTGCAACCAATAAGAACTCCTGCCTCTTGACTTTGTCATTCAAACAACAACAAACAAACTGCATGAACAAATTCTTCCTATAACAACACTTTGCACAAATCAAAAGCAGAGATAATTGCTATGAATTGAATTTTCATTTTCAGCCACCTTAGCCAACAAATGCTAATTTCTGATAAGAGCTTCTTGAGAGCATCTTAAGCTCTTTGCCCTGACAAGCAAGATCACACAGAACTGCAACACCATAACAACTCAACCATTGTCAGTAACAACATGCTATGAATAAAATATGAATAGGATCATTTATAAATCAAAACTCTCAACATTATCAAACTCTTTGTGTTTTGAACTCCTGACCATCCTTTTAACATCTTGTATGCATACTGAACTAAAGATCACCTGTATCATTGTCACATACTGAAAATCAATCAACATCATCATCAATAATTTCAAAGCATGGTAAGAATGATAGACAGACAAGATCATCATATCAAATGATCTTCTTCCTGAAACTTCTTGGGGTTAACTGATAGAACATTTGATACCTCCCCCTTACTTCATGCTATGTTATGCAATAGATGAAATGACTTGTGCAAGATGCACAAGCTTAGATTCTAACTTCTCTTTGCTTTCTTTCTGCTTCCAAATTTTCACAGGTGCTTTCTTTCTCCAAACCTTTTCTATTTCTTTCCTTATCAAATTAGATGATGCTTTTCTGCAACTATGAGCTTTATGACCAACATAATTGCAATTATAACAAACTATGTTATAATCATAACCAAATGACTGATAGTACCTTTTTGACATCTCCTGAGCAATTATGTTATACTTCCTTATAGATTCATTCATTCTATTCATTTTGCAGTTCCTTTGAATGTCACCAGCATTGTTGCACTTGTAACATACAAGGTTAGTACTCCTTCTGCAATCAATTGCTTTATGCCCAAAATGATTACAAGTATAACAGTAACCATTAAATGAATAGTTATACCTATACATGTAAGCTTGTCTTATAGATGCAGGTTTTCTAAAATTTCTTCTTTGATTGTGCACAAATTCATCTCTCATTTTCTGTTCAGCTTCACTCTTCTTTTTTTCTTCTATGGCAACATGACTTAAATTAATTTTCCTTCTAGGAGTCTCTCTAGCTTTGGAACATTCCCCTTCTTCAGTACTCTTTTCAAACAGCAGATTCTTGTGCAACTTAGAGGAAGCCTTTTCTAACTCCTTTCTTAAAGAGACTATTTCTAATTCTAGTTTTAGATTCTCAATCCTTGTAACTTCAAGGTCAGATATTGAGACATCAGCTATCCTCTTAGCTTCTTCAATTTCTGTCTTTAATCTATCAATTAGTTTGTCTGAATCATCAATATATGTCTTTAAACTTACAATTTGACATCTAGCCTCTTCAAGATCTGTAGATACAATTTCAAGTTTTGAAAGAGCATTGACTTTAGATTCTCTTTCTTGTTGTAGCTGCAAGTTTAGTTTATGATTCTCTCTCTTATACTTCTTGAGCTCACTCAGAGCATATAAGCTCTCCTTCCATATAAATTTCACAATCTTCTTCATCATCATCACTTGTGATGCTGGCTTCTTCTAAATCAGATTGGGATTGAACTTCAATTTCTTCATTTGAAAGTTTCCTTTCATGGTCATTTTCATTAGACATCAAATTGTCTTCTTCTTTATCATTACCTTGATAAATTCTTATCAATTCTTTCTAGATATCCTGAGCTATTTCACATTGCACAACCTTACAAGAAATACCATTAGATAAACTAGATAAAATTACCCTCTTGGCTATATGATTGCATTTAAGAGCCTCTTTGTTATTTGCAGAATAACCATTCTCAACTAACATTAAAACATCATATCCTAATGAGGATAAATATACTTGCATTCTAACATACCAAACTGAAAACCATCAAACTGAGGAACATCTGAAACAATATCAGATTCAACTTGGAGAACATCTTTATCCACTGACTTTATATCAACATCTAGATTTGATATGAATGATGTCTTTTGAACCTTTTGACTAGAATGAAGCTTGACATTTTTATTCTTATTTCTTCTGCACTTACCCATTGAACTCCACACACAGGACCTACCCAAGCTGATTAAGCTTCAAAAGGGGAACCTGGCTCTGATACCAATTGTAGGAGTCAAGGACAACACTGAGAGGGGGGGTGAATCAGTGTTGTGTGAATTTTCAAATCTTTTTCAAACTTTAACTTGCAGAGCATAAAGGTGAGAAAGTTATCACTGAATTGTCAAACACATATGCACATAACTTTGTCAAACACATAAACAAAACTCATGAGTAAAGCATACAATCATAGAGAGATGATCAATATGAATCAAGACACAAGAATTAAATGAGTGGAAAACCCTCCAGGGCAGAAAAACCACTCCAGAACAGCCTCATTGGCTTAACTGATAAAACATGCCTCACTGGCTACAATACGTGTCTCACTGACAAATGTTAAGGTCTCACTGACCTGTAAGCCTCACTGGCATACTGTTTAGAAGCACCAGCTTCAAGGAGCACCAACCCCTAATACAGAACAAACTGAAAACAAGAATTCAGAGGGTTTCTCTATTTCAATACAAAACATTTCTTCTCTCATGTGTCTGTCAAATGTCCATTCTGTTCAAAATCAATCCTACATCCGGATACACTCAACAACACTGCATTTCTCTGTATGTTTCATCTCTGTCTCACAAGTCATACCATCAATGCACCTGAACAACTATTATATGTAAACTGGATGTCTTTTCACCTTTCACATTTTGCATAGTCATTTGCTCTCACTGAAGATCATTTTGTCTTTCATCTTCTCTTTTTAATGTCTTCAAAAATAATGCATCTTATATTGTCACCTGCAAAAATAAAAGAACATATATCTAATCCAAAACCTTTCACATTCTTCAGATTCACGAAACCAAAATCCCATTTATATTTCCTTTTAGAGATGAAAGAATATCTTTTCATATTTGAGACCTTTCATTTCAATTTCTTCATCTCCCTGCAAATAAACTCTTTATCTTCACAAAATATTAACAACCAACTTCAATACATTATTTCCTCCCTGATTCATAAAATAGAATTCTTTATTTTCTTACAGGACAAATCTTCTCCATGAAAACCTTTTCAATACCTGCATAAAACCATCTAAAAATAGGATCATATAATATCAAACCCTATTGAAAACTCTTCATATTCTCTGCTCATATCTACAATCTTTGCATGATGTTTCATATTCTCCAAAACACAAAACCCTTCAATCTAATCATCTTCTCTGCTGCAAATTCCTTCAAACAAATTTTTCATTAGCCTCTTCAAATTCTTGTTCAAAAATAATCTTATCAATCTGCCTTATTCTCAAAACAATCCTTTCAAAAACAATCTCCAATCTCCATACAAAAAATCTCCTCAAAAAAAATAGTCTTCAAAAACTTCGTCCTCTTAAAAATCTCTTTATAAAGAAAAATAATAAAAATCTCCTTATTAAAAAAACTCCTTAAAAAAGGACCGACCAAAAAGATTTAGAAGGAATTTACTTAAGTTTTAAAAAGGAAACTATTTAAAGTTTCTAAACTCCTCACAAATTTTCAAGGAAGAAAAAATAGCATTTTCTTAATGCATCGGGCTCACACAAACCCGTGCCCTCTTAGACTTTTGGTGGTGGTAATCTTGAATTCAAACACATTGAAAGCCCGCCCATTTGGAAGACTTGCTCTATCGGTAAAAAGGAGGAAAGGGGCCGGTTGCCCTATGGAATTTAATGACTTAAGTTTACAACTTAAGTTCTTTCACTTGCTCGACCAGTCATTTTCAAATTAGAACAAAAGCACCCCTTTTGTAATGACAACTAAGTCAAGATTTTAGAATTTATTAAGAAACTTTGGGGTTACCAAAAAAATATAAGCATAGATGTCTCAAAAGATAAATCATTCTTCACAAATATGATTAGATATCTTTGCAGCTGTGGCACACTAAAAATCATTGACATATTCCATAACACTGTGAATTTCTCAACATTGTACCAACCTAATCCTTCATGTATCATAAAACCTTGTTGATAGATTTTTGACAACAATCTTATATCATGAACCCATGCAAAGAATGAATAACACCAATCCATCTTGAAAACATCTCTCAGATCAATGCATAACACCTTTTGTCATCAATACAGTATGAACACCAAACCAACATTATGCCAATGAAGCACTCCTTGAGAGTGAGTTGATTTACTGATGTTCTTGTTTAACCTTCATGGAGATGAGTATGTATCACTAGATGAATCAAAACTATCCTGATAAGATAAAGATCAATAAATATCATGCAATGATCAATATATATCATGCAAGCTATTCCAACACTTCAACCAATACACCGCATCATATTCAACCCATCAACAATGTCAACCATGTCATGCTGCCACTATTCATATTACAAACAACTGTCATGAGATGATCACATCCGGAAATATTCTCTACAAGTACTACTGAACAAACAAGTCCTTCACTTTAGTTACACACTGAAGATCCATAGAAGAAAAAATGAACATGCATCCTAAATAGGATCCTATATCTGATTTCACATGATCCAAGATGTTGTTGTGATAGAACCTTGACCTATCAAATGCAAATTGAACCTGATTGAAAAACACATCTAAATTTACCTCAACCATATTAAGTTCATGATGAATGCCTCATTAACCATCTCCTCCTGATGTCCTGCAACAACTATGACAACTTTGCAACTCTGCAACATCAACTCAACACACTTTTGACATCAATGACAATCTATCAGTATTAGTTAGAATGTTCAAGATCGTCTAGGGCAGACTAAAGTTGTTCCCACATACCATACATATCCATTTGAATTCCCAGATCTTCCTCAAGCTGTTAGGTTCTATTTGGAGGAACTTGGCTCTGATACTAATTGTTGATAAATGAGAGGGGGGGTGAATCAGTTATCCTAATTATTTCAACTTTCTAAACTTTCTTAACAGTTAGTGTAACATCAAATCAAAGTAAGAAAACATAACCATGAAATGGAAATAACACTAATACACATGACACAATGATTTTGACGTGGAAACCCTGTTAAGGGAAAAAACCATGGGGTGATTAACCCAAGATATTATTCTCTGTTAGAAGAATAGATAGAACAAAATGGCACTTGCCAATTAGGACTCATTGCCCGAGCACACTACTCACAAGAGGCTCACTGCCTACAAGAGATCTACAAGAAAGGAAGGTAACTCAATGTTTGAATTGATGAGAAGCATCCACACATGCTCAGGTTTAGTTCCGGTTAAGCTCAATAAACTGATCTGCTGCACTTCATTCTTACTCTCTTTTGATGCTGCTGTACTGTCACATTCTGGACCTGTCTTACTTTCTTCACTCTTGTTTTCTACTTTTCTTTGCACCACACAATACACCACACTTCTTCACATCTAAATCCATCTTGTATATATATCCACATAAGTGATTTCATCACCTTTCTAGTCAGCATCCGGAATAGTTAATATTTTCCCAAGCTTTGATCTGTTGGTTGGATCCTTGCTTACCAAGTGATGCAGATCTAGGAGATGCTTGTAGAAGTCATCAATCATGTCAGCCAATCATGAATGATACCTCAAGAAACTTAGTCATCAGCAATATCTCTTCCGGATTTGGATGTGACACTCTGCCAGTACAGTTCTTCCTCTGTCTACTCTGTCAAACAGGAACCTAGCACTTAAGTGCTCATATCGCTTCATCCTTTCATCACCGAAGGCTAAATCCTTGTAATCTATTAGTCAAGGTACTCCTCTTGACTTCTTGTTGTGTAGTTACACAACACACCCCATTTTGACTTGACAAAATAGGGACCCAACTTTTGTTTGCCTTGGCTTGTGTTTTTTCTGCTTTCTGGCGGTTTGGTAAAAGTAAGTCATGAAGATGCCTGCCTATGAGCTGGAGTAAGTCATCATGATGAGGTTAGTTTTTCAAATTTCTTATTTCATTTCATTAACCTCATATTTGGAAAGAGCATTAAAAATCATGAAGGTTTGCTTTTTACATCACCCTAATATTCCTTAAGATGTGAAAGTTATGAATGGTCAAAATCCTGGTCAAACTTGATATCTGTAAAAGGGGAGGATCATATTTCTTAATATCAGTCATCTTATAAAAGATCACCCCGATCTGATATTATCACCAAATGAAATCATTTGCTCTGAACATCCAGATGTCAAATTTAGGTGATAGAGATATCTACCCGTCAAATAACATCATATTTTCGTGAAGGTCATAATTCTGAATATCACCCCAATATTTAAATATCATCCTGTCACAAAATATCACCCTAAAATCCATTATCCTAATGACATCATCTGATCTCGATAACAAAAAAAATCAACATGATGATGATGTCATCATCATTTTACCTTGCAGAGGTATATTTCCAAACATGACCCTCCCTGCAAAACTTGATGATGACGTCATAGTGCTTCGACGATAGCCTAAATCAATATCATGGTGACGTCATCCTGATATTTCGATGAGAGGTCATTTTGGTCCAAGGGATCATCATATTTGAACACCACCCGATGTCCAAATATCACTCGATATTTAAATATCATCTTATCCTGTTGAGGGCGCCCCATTATTTTGCCGCCTTCAACATTAAATGCACACAGATGTGGTAGGTGGTTCCCGCCAATTACGAACCCAAAACATACACATGGCGAGATCTTGAGTTTCCATATAAGAAATCTATGATTAAGATCAATTCATCTAGATTTTGCCATAATTTTACCCTAAGTGACCTGATGCATAGGTTTAAAATGAATTTACTGAGTCATTTTACATTCACCTTGCGATAAATCAATTTTTTACAGCGAATTAAGCTCCTGAACCCTCTGACGAACAACATCTGAATGCACACAGTTTACAATAGAATGAAGGATGCTAAACTCATTAGTATCAAGATCACTTTTAGATAATCATTAGCATAGTCAAGAGGATAAGTGCATTAGGTAACCAATTTGAAGCCCCCTCGTTGACATCCTTTGCATATCTAGGTATCATGGTGTTCACTAGTTTGAAGTTTTGCATATCAAGATAAACTAGGTGATGAGAAACTATAATATGCATGATGAGTAGTAAAGATGTAATATATATACATGCATGTGGTATAAAATTGTAAGACAAACCTTGTTCCACTGCAGGTACTCATGGCAGACAAGCAGTTAGCCAAATTAGAGGCAGAATTCCTAAAGCCAATGTTTGCTCATCCTGAGGGTGTCCAATTCAAGTATGGAGCCATTATAGATACACACCAAGGAAATACTGATCTGGCTGCATGGTCGGCTAAGATGAGCAACGAGAAGAGTAACAGTGCCCTACTGGATGCAGTTTTTGTATCTGGGATGTGGAATGCAACTGGTTTCCCTTACTCCATGGAGACCCCTGAACTGGTAATTGAATGTGTGAGGAATTATAACCCAGAAACCAGGAGGGTAGAAAAGCATGGCAGAGTGTATGCTGATCTCTCTATCAAGGGTCTTGCTACCACATTTAGTTTGCCATTGGGTAGGAAAGTCTCTAACATAGATTTGAAGAAATTAGAAATAGAATATGAGAATAACAAGAAGCCTGCCAGGAAGAAAATGTATCAATGGAGGGTGAAGAATAGCCCTTACCCTGTAGAAGCTAAACTTCCAATGCATTTATACAAATATGACTTTGATGATGAATACCCGTACATGATAGCCCTACTCAGCAGAGTGATAGGCCAGCCAAATGCTGGAAATTTTAAGGACTGGATGTATACAATCATCTTGATGTGCCTTTACACTGATAACAAGCCAATGTGGGCCAAGATGATAAGTGATGCTTTGGATGAGCAGCTAATGAACCTAGGAGGTCTAGATTGCTCCTTCTATATGACCTCATACATAGTTTACTCATGTGCCTACAAGGGTACATTTGATGCATTGACTACAGTTGGGAGAATTGGTGGCACAACCAATGATGCACACATATGGGATCATCATCCCCAGCTGCAATGAGTGAATTACCTCCAAGATTACAAATTGGCAAACGATGCATTCTCTATGCATCTTGTAAGAACAATGGAGGAGGACAGAACTAAGAGACTTAGCATGGAAGCTCAGGAAGTTATCTACAGGCATGGAACCTGGTTTATCCAATTTGCCACTTTCTCTTATATCAGGGTTGAGGGTTTTGGGGAGGAGCCTCTCATGCTCCCAAGGTACCCTACTGATGCGGTTGTATTAAGGGAATTTCTAAGACAAATCTCTACAATACTGAATGCCTATAAGGCAAACAACAAGCTTCCACCGATATTGTTTCCTTCTACAATGGGCTGGTATATGTGCCCAGATTTTGAAAATATAAAGAAAGCCATAGCTAGCCTAGCAATGATGAATTTCCAACCTTTTCCATTAATAAGGTCATATGATCCATATGGGAAGATGCAAAAGATCATGGGGAAACCCATCCACCGAAGGCATCTAGAAGACTTTTGGGCAAATTGTGAAGATGAAGCTGAAGCTCGAAGAAGAAGGTATCAAAGGTTAACACTTAACCAAATCAAGACCTTTGATTGCATCTCCATCCCAGCACAACTGAAGAAAGATGATGGAATGATAATGGCTGATGAATATGAAGAGAAAAAGATATATAATGATACTATCTCTGCAAAAGATCTCACTATACAAGAAGATATATCTTTGGATCCATTCACAGGTAGGATATTACACTTAACCCAAGCTTGGGTGGATAAGCAGATAAACATACTGAAGAAAAAGGGTGTTGCCATCACGGTGGACAACAAGAAGAAAAGACAAGAATTTGTTGAAGATGAATATGATGACTTCTTAGTTGAGAAGAGAAAGACTAAAGGAGAAAGAATACCACCTCCTGAGAAAAATAAAAGACCTCCAAGAGGTAAGAGAATTGATACTGAACCCAAAGGGATTATAATTGAAAGAGTAGTAGTGTTAGTTGAAGGTGCACCAGAATCAGAACAAGCATCAGCATCATCAGCACAGCCTCCTCAGGATAAACAAAAGGCCAAAAAGATCCAAAAGCTGGATACACAACCTACTAAAACATATAAGGAAGGTCAAGCCTCACATAAGGAAGTAGAAGAGGATATCCCTCTAGAGGAGGAGCCTAAAGAGGAGGAAGGCCCTATATCATTCACTAGGAAAAGAAAAACACCTTAGGTGGTAGCCACTACACCTAAGAAACCAAGGACTTCTATGAGAGGTGAAATAAAACAAACTCCCATAATGCTGAGGCGAGTAGGTGGGAAAGTATTTTAGAAGGAATTGCAGCATAACGTTCCACTTCCCACCATTGTAAAGTTTAAAACTAAACTTGCAAAAGAAAAAGTGAAATAAACCTCTACAGTACTACAAAGTGGTCTTGTCTCATTGGATGAGACAGTTGACCTATCTGATGATGAGGTTGTGAAGGATGTCGCTTCACAGAAAATTGAAACCCTTGCTGCTGGCACTCGGATAACTCCTCATGGAACTCCATCAGTACAAACGGTGTTGGAGGAGATGAAGCAAGTGGAATCAGAGAGAGAAAAGAGCCCAGAGAAAATTGCATAGCAAATGGGGCTAGATGCATTAATTGATTAGGTAACAAGTCTTGCTACAATAGATTTGACATATGAAGAGGATGTAAATCCTAAAGATATCGCAGGTATACCTGATAAAATAGAAAGTATTCAAGAGCTAAAATAGAAAGAAGTGGAGAGCAAAGCTCCAGATATGGGTCAGCAACAACATGATACATCAGCTAAACCCAAATAGTAGAAGTAAAAGATAAAGGAGAAAAGGATGCATTCATTGACCCTCCTCCTAAAGAGCAAGAGATATCCACCTCAGGTGCAGAATAAGATGTGATGCTGGACCAAGTAGAATCACCGAAGAAAGATACTGCAAAATCCACGGATACCAACATACCTCAAAATGAGGAAAATGCTAAAATGGATGAGATACCCATGGAGGAAGTAAAAGATCAGGATCATGATAAAGATGTAGATGATCAACAGGATCACCCTCCAGAAAAGGGAGTTCTTCAATAGGAGGATATTGTATACACCTAAAATTGGCTCGGGTTGAATTAAGTAAATATTCTAATATTTATCTTAATTCATATTTTCTTCTGTCAATTAAATAAATATTATAAGTTTATTTGATTGGTTCATTATCCTACAATTAAATAAAATCATTTTATTTAATTAAATTCCCTAAATTCTTCTAATGTCTCAAGTCCTAAATCCACCTCACAAAATCCACCTCATCAATCCACCTCATCTTTCCACCTCATCCCTTCCACCTCACCATGTTGCACATATAATTAAATATTCTTAATATTTAATTAGCTAATATCCTCCAAAATCCAAAAATGAATCTTTAATTCAATTGTTCCCCACTATTCTCCACTCATTCAATTCTTAATTCAATTGTTCCCCACTATTCTCAACTCATTGAATTCTTAATTCAATTGTTCCCCACTATTCTCCACTCATTGAATCTTTAATTCAATTGTTCCCCACTATCCTCCACTATTGAATTCTTAATTCAATTGTTCCCCACTATTCTCCACTCATTGAATTCTTAATTCAATTGTTCCCCACTATTCTCCACTCATTGAATTCTTAATTCAATTGTTCCCCACTATTCTCCACTCATTGAATCTTTAATTTAATTATTCCCCACTATTCTCCACTCATTGAATTCTTAATTCAATTGTTCCCCACTATTCTCCACTCATTGAATTCTTAATTCAATTATTCCCAACTATCCTCCACTATTAAATTCTTAATTCAATTGTCATAATCCACTCTTCTCAAATAATAATTTTTAATTCATCCATTATGAATTAAAGATTCACAAATAATGAGAGCCATTTATCTCATCTTTTGATCCTCACCCTCCATTCTATTTTCAAAAAATCTATAAATAAACCTCTTCTCTAAGCAATTGAAAGAACTTCATCTTGCACAACAACTATACCCAAATTTCTCTTCTTCTCTCTATTTCTAGTATCCTCCATTAGTGTGTTAAAGCTCACATTCAACACAAATAGGTATCAAAGCCATTCTTCCCTTGTCATCTTGAGGAATCGAAGCAAGGAAGCAAGCTCCCTGAGGGCCAACCTTCATCATTCAAGATCAAGAAAGATAGGCAAGCAATGGAAACCGTAGGGTAACAGGTTTTGTAAGTTTGTACTTTCATTTTTTTATTCTTGTTATTCGCATATTCCATTGGTGTTTGGGTTTTTTTTTTCATTAATTGATCAATCCATTTACCCATTAACATTTTGGCACTCTTGCACAATAACTATACTCAAATTTCTCTTGTTCTCTCTATTTCTAGTATCCTCCATTAGTGTGTTGAAGCTCACATTCAACACAAATAGGTATCAAAGCCATTCTTCCCATGTCATCTTGAGGAATCGAAGCAAGGAAGCAAGCTCCCTGAGGGCCAACCTTCATCATTCAAGATCAAGAAAGATAGGCAAGCAATGGAAACCACAGGGTAACAAGTTTGTAAGTTTTGTGCTTTCATCTGTTTATTCTTGTTATTTGCATATTCCATTGGTGTTTGGGTTTTTGTTTTCATTAATTAATCAATCTCATTTACCCATTAACAATTTGGCGCCCACCATGATCTAACCCCCATCTTGTTTGTGAGTGTTTGGCTTTGAAAGTTGTCGCAGGATTCAGGTGTATTTTAGAGCACATTTAGGCATCGACTCTCACAAATGGCCTCCTATGCATAAACCAAGCTCACTATTGCATCCAGAAGGCCTTGACGATAAGAAATCACATATAATTTCTATAGTTTTGCTATTTGAAATTTTTTGAAAATATTTTTACTTTCCAACATTTTTTTTTTCTTGCAAAAATAAAAAATAAAAAATAAAAATAAAAATGACATTAGATTTTATTGTTATTTCATTTTAACCTTTTCACTTTAGGAAAATAAAAAAAATAATAATAAAAAAATAAAAAAATTCGTCGAATTTTCATGCAATTTTTTTTTTAAACATCATAGAATTTCGTGTAGATTCTGATTTTCATATCTATTTTTGCTTTCAACAATCATATTTTCATGAAAATTTTCAGATTATATGTTTTGCACCTAATCCTTTGACTTACAAAATTCTTGATTCAACTTTTGTTTTGGTGGACTACAGGTGGATATCAGGAGACTGCTAATCCAGTTTCGTGCAAAAACATCCACTGAAAACCATCATTTTTTCTAAATGTTGAACATGATTGATTTAGGCATTATCATACACCTGACATAAGATTCCCATCTAGTTCTAATTAGGAAGGAGTAACCCATTGTTCATACAATTTGCATCTAACTCTAATTAGGAAAGCACAAATGCATACATGCCAATATCACGTAGTCCATAACTAGGAAGAAAGTAATTGAACCATGGCTATATTTACATATTGCTATCTTCTTTAGTTAGATCATTGCTATCTATTTAAACACTTCAAAGTTAACAACTCGGGCTATCATGGATTAAAATTGAACTCATCATTTCTATCTGGGTTAAAACTGAACCACTCCTATCTTGATTGACCAACACTTCAAAGTTAACAACTCGTGCTATCATGGATTAAACTTGAACTCATCATTGCTATCTTGGTTAAAATTGGACCACTACTATCTTACTACTCACTTCAACGTTCTGTGCTTGCCCAAGTAGATAGCTCATCTAGTTTTTTTTTCATTTTAACTAGAGGAAAAGAACCACTGTATACTGTGTTTTTGGGAATGATACCAGGACTATGCTCTCCCCTATCTTGGGTGACCAAAATGCTAGAAGTATCATTTTCGCATGTGTTTTTCCTTTAGAGGGGCCTCCTCTTGGATACCACTTATCCAAGTAGGAATGACCCTAAGTGGTAACAGACTCGATGCCAAGGCCTTCCAAGCCACTATAAATAAATTGTGTTTGGAGTGAAAGCTTCAAACAACGAGTGAAGTTGTGTTACACCGACAGCCAACCTCCCCCAAAACCCTACAATGCACAACCCTTACAGGCTGGGAGACTCCATAATGGAGAGTAGTGCTGTCGCATATGTAACCACTTGAATGGTTTCCCTCATTAAACACCTTTCATTCTAGTGGCCAAAAAACCCTTCTTATCCATTTCGAGCATAGGATTTTGTACTTGTTCTTTCTTTTTAGTCCAAAAAGAGTAAAAAAAAATGAAAAAATGAAAAGCTATAAAATATTCTTTGTGCTTGCTATGTTTTCTTGCTATTAATTCATAAAATCAGATCAAGAAGACCTTTTTCCAGCCAAAAATAACAAAAACATCAGAAAAATTTCCAAAAATTGCAAAAACATTGAAAAAAGCTAGAGCAACGCATACGTCCTCTATTCCTGCGCATCTGTGCCGACCTGCGGTGCATTTGTTAAGACTTTCTATGCATTTATTGACTATTGTTGTGCATTCATATTTTACCAGTACAGTGCATATACACCGACTCCTTGCACATCTATAGATTTCTACTGTGCATTTGTTTCGGTGCATCCACAACAGTGAATACTTGCACTATTTTCAAGGGAAAAATTTTACTTGTTCTGAGTACCCATTTTAGTCTTGTGTTAGTTTCTGTGGAGATGACAACTTAATTAGAAGAGCTTGCTCAAGAACTCAAATACCTGAAATTGCAATTAACCTTAGACACCTCACCCCAAGGTCGTATAGCAATTGCTCAAGAACTCCAAGTCATACAACAAGAAATGGCAATCTTACAAGCTAAATGTGTCAGTACTAGCTATGCCTCACCCCAAACTCATACATCTATTTTCTATCTTAATGATGCTCATGACAAGGCAAGCACCACCTCAAGTTGGAAATCATATACCACTCTGTCTACTAGTCCTCCTTCACCATCTTCTAAGACACATATTCCAAAACATACCAGTCCTATGCCAACATCGCCATCGAGTTCCCCAAGCTCTAAACTGACAACCAAGGAATCCTCAGATGATTTGTGGAAAAGAGTTTTTCCAAATTTATACAACCAGAGAAAAGCTAGGAAGAAAGAAAAATCCACTCATTCACCTATCCATACACCTACTAATGATGTGATCCCAGGTCTACTAGCAGAGAGTCAACCATGTCCTCAAAATCTGGTCCTTGACCTTACCAAAGATGCTTCCAATAATATGTCAAAACCTACCACCCCTTCATGTGATCCTCAATTCCTTGAGCTTATCCAAGAGTCTCCTATTACAAATCCAAGTCAAGAGTCATCATGTTCTCATGTTGTTGACCAAGAGCCTATCCAAGAGCCTTCCACTTCCATTCAAGCAACCGAAGAGGTATGTCAAAGGTTTAATCCTAAGCATGTGGAAACATTAAGCCCTAGTCCAACTCAAGATCAAATCACTTTTATGCAACCCATCCATAATATGTATCTTTTCCATGATCAAGATGATAGCCATAATGATGAATCCATCCATGAGCCACTTGATCCTATCCATCTCCCAACAACCATTCATGAGCAAGCTATCCAAATTCAACCCATCCATAACATTTACCTTCTTTATGATCAAGATAATATCTATGATGAAGAAGCTATCCATGAGCACCTTGATCCTATCCATAATCCTCTATCCATCCATGAATGAGATATCCAAATTACTCCTAATCATCTGTCATCAAGCCCTATCCAGAATGAGCAAACATCCACTTGTCATGATGAGACACTTGCCTCCAAAGCAAGTGTAGAAGAACAAACCAGTAATACTCCTCTGCCATCTGTTATGGACCAAGCGGCAAATACTGCACCATATAGCCTTGGTCTTACTACCTTCATGCATGAATGTTCTTTCTTAGAACACCAACAACCATTATCCACTATCTCGCCTTCTCCATCCAATAAAGAACTTGTGTCTAGTGTTCCACCTACACATAATCCCGCTGTCCACCGTATACTCCAAAATATGAACTATCAAGGTAAAGGCTTAGGCCTTCATGAACAAGGTATCTTGGAACCTATCCATGTCAACATTCCTCCACCTTCATACGGCCTTGGATACATACCCCAAGTTGCACTAACTCAAGATGTTGGTACTTCCTCCACTCCTCCTAAGTTTACCACTTTCCATCGCAAACACTATCATATCCCCAAAACATATGTCACCATTCCACCTCCATCATCCTACAATTGTCAAAAGCATGTGACCATACACCTTCCACCATCCAATCTCCCTCTGCTACTTCCAACTCATAATATCCCACCATCCAATCTACCTCCACTACTTCCAACTCCTCATATCCCTCTGTGCCTTTTACCACCCCTTCTTCCAACACCTTATCCATCCATCTATAAATCCTCTCAATATCCCAATCATGGCCAACAAATACACATATGGTTTAAACAAGGAGCTTTCACCAACCTCACTCCTACCATCCCATGGGAATTCAATGATAAATATGTGGATGCCTCTACCTACAAATTCAAAAATCCTAAGAGTCCTCATGACCTAGGATACAAATGCCAAGAATCAAAGAAGTATCTATATCAAAAGCTACATGTACCCATACACATCAATGCCAAATTGAAAAAGGTGTGGGTCCCCAAGCAACAAATGATTACTCCAAAAGGTACACAAAAGTTGCATACACCCAAACCCCTACCTTCACAGGTACTATCTAAAAGCAAAATGGTTTGGGTACCCAAGCAAAAAGCCCTAAAGTTACATGAGGCATCCACCTCTCAAGAATTCCAACCATCTACTTTCTCCCATTCCATCCCAAAGTATCAAATCCTTCCATCCCATATGGCAAGCAAAAATCCAAAAAATACTAAGTCTATGTGGGTCCATAAATTCCTAAATCATTCATCCACCAAGCAAAAATCTCCATTGCTTCCTACACCACCCTCATATCATCATCTTCAATGTTTATCACAATATGTGCAACCATTGGTCATGGTTCCCTTCCATTCTACAACACTTCCGTATAACTCCATCTCCCCTCCCTTCCACTACTATCCTACATATCTCCCTCATCCTAGGGTCCATGCTTTTGCATAAGCCTTCCATCCACTATCACACATTCCATAATCCTCTATCTACATACTCATATCTCACTTTCATGCAATCCCCTACCAACATCTATGAGAACACTGAACATGGTCCATCTAACAGTATCTATCTGGCAGGACTATCACCTTTCAAGGAACTCTATACTTGAGTCTTTCCATATTCGTGTTCTCCTACCCAAATGTTTCAAAAAAAAAGGAAAAAAAAAAGTAAAGAAAAATCCCTTCATCCAATGGTGAAAACTAGGCAAATAGGTGCCTTGGATAAGTACCATGATGAAAACCTGGCAAATAGGTGTCATGTGTAAGTTGATCTTCTATGTCACCTACTCTTGGGGGCACCTTGTCTCATCGGCATATCACTTTTCTCCTATCAGTTTCCTTCTGTACCATTTCCTATCCTATCCTCTATCCATTACATACCTATCATTTCCTGTCCATCCATCCAAACTTCCTTTCCTCTATTCTTTGGTCTTGATAAAGATTGGGGGCACAATGTTGACAAATGTTCTAGATGTCTCTTGACATACCTTATCCCTCCATACCATGCAGATCATTCATTATCCTTTCATCCTCCTATCGTCATTAGCATTGTTATGAACAATCCTACGTATTCTACCTACAATGGGGCACGTTATTCTTATGCGACATAGTCCTTGGAGATCACATCCTTGGTTCCTTCTACCTACCTATTCCATTCACCCATACATCTACCTATCTGTGGTGGTTCCTTGTCATTAGTTTTATCTAATCCATATCTGATCCATGTCGGTTCCATATCATGTCTTATCTGATCCATGTCGGTTCCATCTCATGTCTTATATGTTCCATATCTGATCCATATCGTGTCTTATCTAATCCATATTTATTCCATGTCATGTCTTATTTATTCCATATCTGATCCATGTATGTTCCATATCATGTCTGATCTGATCCATATCTTGGGTCCATTAGGGTTCTTGTCGAACTACGTCACCTCTGAGATGTCACGTAGGCAAGGCCACTCTTAATGCACCCCTGAGGCTCTGCTTCCCTGTCCATCTCATATCTTGTCATCTATCCTCTAGTCCATCCATGGTCCAAGCCCCGAACTACATTGCCTCTGCATCGTCACGTAGGCAAGGCCATTTAGCAATGAGCCCCCGAGGCACTAGGTCAGTCCCTTAGGGTCCATCCCACCAATAAGGATTGTGACACCTTCTGCTAGACAAACAAGAGAAACAAAGCACGCTTCCCAAAACAACAAAAATCATGATTTAAAACATCAACCTGTCCAAAAACAAAGCAGCCCACCATACTGAAACACTCAAGCTAAATCTCATATCAATTATGGCAAGAAAAAAGACACATCTAATGCAAGAATGTTTTTTGATTGGTTAGATTAACTTACAAAGTCTTGATTTATGCTATCATGCCTTTCTATGCTACTTGAGGATGCCAAAAGCTAGAGATGCTATGATGGGGGCATGATTATTTTCTTTGTTTGCTACTTGTGGATTAAACTTTAGTAATGTGATGATTTCTGTCTAACGACATGATCGGCAAAAGATCATCGAGGACTCCAAGATCTAAACATGAAAAGGGGCAATCCTTATCTATTGAGAAATGCAAGAAGTACTCAGGTCATCTAGATTCAATTTTGGCTAGATGCTTGTATTAACTTGCTATATCTAAATCCATGTAAGTAATACTCAAGTCATCTCGGTCTAATTATACCTAGATGCTTGTATTTTCTTACAACATAATAAAGCCCAATGATGAAAGCACTTCAAAATATTTGTTGTATCAAGGTGACAAATATCTATCTCCATATCTATACAATCTCCAATTCCATCTCATATCCATATCCATATCCATACCGTATCCAATTGCAAGTTGTAGGAGTCAATGACAACACTAAGAGGGGGGGTGAATTAGTGTTGTGTTAATTCTTAACTTTCTACAAAATTTACAAGTAGAAAGAAATATATTAATGGTCTATTGATCTCATATGCACAAGACTAATAGTCAAAGATGTGAACCAAAAACTTATCAATAAAACACAAATATGCACACATAGAGACAAATTATAACACAGAAATTTCTGGAGTGGAAAACCCTCTCAGGGTAGAAAAACCACTCATGAAGTGCCTCACTGGCTTAACTTTAAAAACTTCTTACAAAGCCTCACTAGCTGAGGAAGGTCTCACTGACCACAAACCTCATCGGCATACTGTGCCTCACTGGCAAACACAATCACTATTAACAAAACATCAAACTTTGTGTGCAAGACATGATTGCCGTTCAATCAGATTTGCACCATTTTATACAACCTTATACCTTCTGTTTGATTTTCAAATCAAGACCATTTTCTTTTCTGCAAACAAGCTCCATATACAAATCTCTATAAACAATTTTCTCTGCAAATTAATCATGTATTCTGATCCATTCAACAACAATGCATATCAATCTTGTATTCTATTCCATTCAATAACACTGCATATCAATCTTGTATTCTAATCCATTCAACAACACTACATATCAATCTTGTATTCTAATCCATTCAACAACACTACTTTACTCTATATGTTTCATCTCTGTCTTGCAAGTCCTATCATTAATGCACCTGAAAAACAATTTTATACAAATTGAATGTCCTTCCACCTGCAAAGAAAAATCTTTTCATATTCCTTTCCTCTGCACATGATCCTTCATATTCTTTGACATTTCAATTTGGACAATTTCTGTATTCAATATTATCCCTGCATAAAACATTTAGCAAAAATCTATCTCCAATCTTCAATTAAATTCAATCATTTTGCCCCTGTCAAAAAATAAAACAATAACTCTTCAAATTTTTTTGTGCATTCACTTTCATCTTCATTGCAATTTATTAATCTGCCCTCATTCTTGTCTCTGCAAAAACTTCAATGGACTTAAATCCATTAAGCCATTAGTCATCTCCAAAAGAAATCTTTAAAATACAATTCTGCCCTAAAAAAAAAAACTCTCCTTCATTATATATATATATATATATATATATATATTTTCTCATAAAAACATTTCTTCAAAAAACCATTTTGTTTTCTTCAAAAAATATAATCATTCTGCCTTTCAAAAATAATCTCCAATCTCCATACAAAAATAATCTCCTCAAAAATTAGTCTGCCCTTAAAAAATCTCTCAGATTTTCTTAAAGAAAATCATCTGCAAGAGGACAAAAAGAAACCTCTCCTTTCTAAAAAAATTTCTCAAAAAGAAGGAAACATACCTCAAAATTTTTTTTTTTAAACTCCTATGCCACGGGAGTGAATAGAAGGAAAGAAAATCTTCTTAAAAACTTAGTTTTATATCTCCACTAACTGCCACTTTATTTGCAAAAAAAAACTTCTAAATAAAACCTTAAACGATGTATTCTTCATACTTATGATGTCCTAAGGACCATCAAAAGTGAAACAAATAAAAGCGGACTCCATTTTGAACGCCGGCCTTTGATTTTACTTTGCCGCTCAACATAACTTTAAACATATACCATTGATGGTCTTTTGGTGCTAAAACCTCCTTATAGAAGACCGAGGGATTCGGTTGAACTTAGAAAGGGGCCGGTCACATACAATGATATGTGACCCCTCTAGTAGGTGGCCTAAGTGAAATGACCTATTCTTGTAGGTCAACATTCAAATAGAATATAAAGTGCCATAGATAGATGACTGTCAAACTAGGTTATAAATAGACTTTAACTTTCAAACCCATTTAAGGTATGAGAGATGTTTAGGATCTTTTAAAACAAAAAGATAACACCTTGACAATTGATCTCAGACATCAGCCTTATAAATTTTCTCTCTGACGGTCACTAAAGAACAAACCCTCCTATTTAGATGAGACATGAACACCATTAGGTAGCCTCTATTTTTAAAGCAACACTCTTGAAGCATATTAACACACCATATCCTCTTGAAACATTTACAAGATTAAAACAAGAGACACATTGTAGAGAATGCCACTAACCAAACTAAAGCTTCCACTGATGAAACTATTGCAATCTATAGCTTCCACTAATTGCAAGAAGACCACTGCTAACATTGTAGACCACACACCTAGATATCTCATGAGAACAACTGATCAAGACATGATGCCCTTTTTGATTTTATTATCCTGAATAATATAATCCAAGATGATTGCCTTCACAATATTTGTAAATCAAGTAAACAATGAATGAAGATCACATAATGTGTCTTCTCTTCAGCACATCCAACCTCAAATGTTAACTCAAACACAACCCACTATCACTGACCTCAACTGATCTTGAAGCAACCTCTCTCAGATCAATGCACAACACTTTTGTCATTAATACAGTATGAACACCAAACCAACATTATGCCAATGAAGCACTCCTTGAGAGTGAGTTGATTTACTGATGTTCTTGTTCAAACTTCATGGAGATGAGTATGTATCACTTAAATGAATCAAGACCAAGACACCCTGAGATTGAGATCAATATATATAATGCAAGCTGTTCAACACTTCAATTAACACACCACATTATATTCAACCTGTCAACAATGTCAACCTTAACATGCTTGGAGATATACTGATTGAAACCACATCTGTGAAGATCATGACAAATTGTGAACAGGGATTTTATCACACTGACCAAGCATACTGAACAAGCTATGATATAACACTCTTGTCAACAACTTCACAAGAACATTTGAAGCATCAACCTCTTGTAGTTACCTCCTGCAAGACCTTTTTGACATCAATGCCAATCTGACACCATCAATCTCCCCCTTTGTCATTGATGGCAAAAGCACCTGATGCAATTTATCTTTCTCCCCCTTTTTGACATCGAATGACAAAGACTAATTATCTCCCCCTGAGAAAATAACTCCACTGAAAGATGTTAAACTCCTATTATCAAACTAGAACCACTTGTCTTTCAAAGTATTGAAGGCACTGAATGCAATTTTTCTAAACTAATTTTGAACATTAACATTTCAGACTTTAGAGCAGAAAGATACCATAAAACTTATATCTGAAGCACAATACCACTTCTTATTACAAATACCAATACTCTTTGATGAACAATTTTGCAGGCAAAAATCATGTAGACCCCTCATCACACAGATGCCAAGATGACCATTTTTGGTAAGACCTTTACTTGCCTCCGATTTGAAGAAAAACAAGATTCACCATCAATGTCATAAGAAACTTTGGATTGTCATAACTTGAAGCTCATACCTGAAATCACCACACAATTTGAACAAACCTTTCTAAACCAAATTAATGAGAAAGACACTATCTTCAAATCACCTGAAAGCTCCAAGGTACATGTCATAGAACATAACTCAACAAAGTAATAGATATAATCATCAAACTGATTTCCTGATATGAACTATCATCCTGCATATTCTGACACCTTTTCTTGACAGACCAACTTGCTGTTCCTGCACATATTATACTATCAAATCTGATATACAACACTCTGGTAAAACTGATATATACATAATCATATCTGAAACATACTGTAATCAACAAGAACTCTTGCCTCTTGACTTCATCATTCAAAACAAGATATTATTGCAACAACATTTTCCAAAACACTTTGGATTGCAATATCATGATAATTCAACCTTTGTAAGAAACAACATGATCAAGAACAATTTGTGCATTTTGAACTCCTGAAACATTTTTTTTTAATACCTTGAAATCATAATAAGCCAATGAACACCTGTATCACTGTCATACACTGAAACTCAAAAATATCAGAAACATTATCAAGCAAGCATGATAAACAAAACAAGTTCATCACATAGATAAACATCAACTGATCCTCCTATAACTTCTTGGGGATAAAAGATAGTACAAGAACAACTCCCCCTCACAACATGCTATCTGTTATGCAACTATGATGTAACTTGTGCAGGATGCACAAGCTTAGATTCTGACTTCTCTTCACTTTCTTTCTGTACTTACCCATTGAATTCCACACACAGGACCTACCCAAGCTGATTAAGCTTCAAAAGGGGAACCTGGCTCTGATACCAATCGTAGGAGTCAATGACAACACTGAGAGGGGGGGTGAATCAGTGTTGTGTTAATTCTTAACTTTTTACAAAATTTACAAGACAAGTAGAAAGAAATATATTAATGGTCTATTGATCTCATATGCACAAGACTAATAGTCAAAGATGTGAACCAAAAACTTATCAATAAAACACAAATATGCACACATAGAGACAAATTATAACATAGAAATTTCTAGAGTGGAAAACCCTCTTAGGGTAGAAAAACCACTCATGAAGTGCCTCACTGGCTTAACTTTAAATACTTCTTACAAAGCCTCACTGGCTCAGGAAGGTCTCACTGACCAAGGTCTCACTGACCACAAACCTCATCAGCATACTGTGCCTCACTGGCAAACACAATCACTATTAACAAAACATCAAAATTTGTGTGCAAGACATGATTGCCGTTCAATTAGATTTGTACCATTTTATACAACCTTATACCTTCTGTTTGATTTTCAAATCAAGACCATTTTCTTTTCTGCAAACAAGCTCCATATACAAATCTCTATAAACAATTTTCTCTACAAATTAATCATGTATTCCAATCCATTCAACAACACTGCATATCAATCTTGTATTCTATTCCATTCAATAACACTGCATATCAATCCTGTATTCTAATCCATTCAACAACACTGCATATCAATCTTGTATTCTAATCCATTCAACAACACTACTTTACTCTATATGTTTCATCTCTGTCTTGCAAGTCCTATCATTAATGCACCTGAAAAACAATTTTATACAGATTGAATGTCCTTCCACCTGCAAAGAAAAATCTTTTCATATTCCTTTCCTCTGCACATGATCCTTCATATTCTTTGACATTTCAATTTGGACAATTTCTGTATTCAATATTATCCCTGCATAAAACATTTAGCAAAAATCAATCTCCAATCTTCAATAAAATTCAATCATTTTGCCCCTGTCAAAAAATAAAACAATAAATCTTCAAATTCCTTTGTGCATTCACTTTCATCTTCATTGCAATTTATTAATCTGCCCTCATTCTTGTCTCTACAAAAACTTCAATGGACTTAAATCCATTAAGCCATTAGTCATCTCCAAAAGAAATCTTTAAAATACAATTCTGCCCTAAAAAAAAAATCTCCTTCATTTGATATATATATATATATTTTCTCATAAAAACATTTCTTCAAAAAACCATTTTATTTTCTTCAAAAAATATAATCATTCTGCCTTTCAAAAATAATCTCCAATCTCCATACAAAAACAATCTCCTCAAAAATTAGTCTGCCCTTAAAAAATCTCTCAGATTTTCTTAAAGAAAATCATCTACAAGAAGATAAAAAGAAACCTCTCCTTTCTAAAAAAATTTCTCAAAAAGAAGGAAACATACCTAAAAAAAAATTTCTTTTTAAACTCCTATGCCACGGGAGTGAATAGAAGGAAAGAAAATCTTCTTAAAAACCTAGTTTAATATCTCCACTAACTGCCACTTTATTTGCAAAAAAAAACTTCTAAATAAAACCTTAAACGATGTATTCTTCACACTTATGATGTCCTAAGGACCGTCAAAAGTGAAACAAATAAAAGCGGACTCCATTTTGAACGCTGGCCTTTGATTTTACTTTGCCACTCAACATAACTTTAAACATATACCATCGATGGTCTTTTGGTGCTAAAACCTCCTTATAGAAGACTGAGGGATTCGGTTGAACTTAGAAAGGGGCCGGTCACATGCAATGATATGTGACCCCTCTAGTAGGTGGCCTAAGTGAAATGACCTATTCTTGCAGGTCAACATTCAAATAGAATATAAAGTGCCATAGATAGATGACTGTCAAACTAGGTTATAAGTAGACTTTAACTTTCAAACCCATTTAAGGTATGAGAGATGTTTAGGATCTTTTAAAACAAAAAGATAACACCTTGACAATTGATCTCAGACATCAGCCTTATAAATTTTCTCTCTGACGGTCACTAAAGAACAAACCCTCCTATTTAGATGAGACATGAACACCATTAGATAGCCTCTATTTTTAAAGCACCACTCTTGAAGCATATTAACACACCATATCCTCTTGAAACATTTACAAGATTAAAACAAGAGACACATTGCAGAGAATGCCACTAACCAAACTAAAGCTTCCACTGATTGCAAGAAGACCACTGCTAACATTGTAGACCACACACCTAGATATCTCATGAGAACAACTAATCAAGACATGATGCCCTTTTTGATTTTATTATCCTGAATAATATAATCCAAGATGATTGCCTTCACAATATTTGTAAATCAAGTAAACAATGAATGAAGATCACATAATATGTCTTATCTTGAGCACATCCAACCTCAAATGTTAACTCAAACACAACCCACTATCACTGACCTCAACTGATCTTGAAGCAACCTCTCTCAGATCAATGCACAACACTTTTGTCATTAATACAGTATGAACACCAAACCAACATTATGCCAATGAAGCACTCCTTGAGAGTGAGTTGATTTACTGATGTTCTTGTTCAAACTTCATGGAGATGAGTATGTATCACTTAAATGAATCAAGACCAAGACACCCTGAGATTGAGATCAATATATATAATGCAATCTGTTCAACACTTCAATTAACACACCACATCATATTCAACCTGTCAACAATGTCAACCTTAACATGCTTGGAGATCTACTGATTGAGACCACATCTGTGAAGATCATGACAAATTGTGAACAGGGATTTTATCACACTGACCAAGCATACTGAACAAGCTATGATATAACACTCTTGTCAACAACTTCACAAGAACATTTGAAGCATCAACCTCTTGCACTTACCTCCTGCAAGACCTTTTTGACATCAATGACAATCTGACACCATCACAAGTCTATCCTTAATCCATGCCAATCAAGTCAAATCAATCTTGTCAAATGATCCAATCACAATCAGTGGTCTTGATCCTTGTCCGGTCATAAACCAACTCAATCAATCAGTTAATCAATCAATTGTCTTAGACAAGATGTTGCATTGTCGAAACCAGACCAACACACGCATTTTACATGACATGCTTCATTTCCTGAAACCAGACACTATCCGTTGTGTTGCTCTAGGGATATATCACTCCCTGCCATGACAACACTATCGTATATCGTTATCATATCAAATGTCTTAGACAGGATGTTATATTGTCGAAACCAGACACAGAGTCTTATATGACATATCTCATTCCTGAAACTAGACATCATCGACCTATATCGTTGGTTTACTGCTTGACTGGGGCAATACCTTGTTTGTTCCTATATCATTTCTGCATACTTACTTTCTTGTGTGTGTTATCATTTTTATCTTGCATTCCATATCATTCATCCCTTTCTTCTGCATTCAACCATTTCATTTCCTGTCAACATATCTTATCGTGAGATTGTCCGTCTCACGTCAGCTGCCTTTTCCCTGTCCAATCTCCCGAGGGGGCATCCTATCATCATAACCTGTACCAGGGGCAAACTGGGGCATGTATCATTATCAGACTATTCTTATTCTTTGAAACAACGTGATAAAACATATTGCTTCAAAGAGGGGCAAAATGTATACACCTAAAATTGGCTCGGGTCGAATTAAGTAAATATTCTAATATTTATCTTAATTCATATTTTCTTCTGTCAATTAAATAAATATTATAAGTTTATTTGATTGGTTCATTATCCTACAATTAAATAAAATCATTTTATTTAATTAAATTCCCTAAATTCTTCTAATTTCTCAAGTCCTAAATCCACATCACAAAATCCACCTCATCAATCCACCTCATCTTTCCACCTCATCCCTTCCACCTCACCATGTTGCACATATAATTAAATATTCTTAATATTTAATTATCTACTATCCTCCAAAATCTAAAAATGAATCTTTAATTCAATTGTTCTCCACTATTCTCCACTCATTGAATTCTTAATTCAATTGTTCCCCACTATTCTCCACTCATTGAATTCTTAATTCAATTGTTCCCCACTATTCTTCACTCATTGAATCTTTAATTCAATTGTTCCCCACTATCCTCCACTATTGAATTCTTAATTCAATTGTTCCCCACTATTCTCCACTCATTGAATTCTTAATTCAATTGTTCCCCACTGCTCTCCACTCATTGAATTCTTAATTCAATTGTTCCCCACTATTCTCCACTCATTGAATCTTTAATTCAATTATTCCCAACTATTCTCCACTCATTGAATTCTTAATTCAATTGTTCCCCACTATTCTCCACTCATTGAATTCTTAATTCAATTATTCCCCACTATCCTCCACTATTGAATTCTTAATTCAATTATCATAATCCACTCTTCTCAAATAAGAATTTTTAATTCATCCATTATGAATTAAAGATTCACAAATAATGAGAGCCATTGATCTCATCTTTTGATCCTCACCCTCCATTCTATTTTCAGAAAATCTATAAATAAACCTCTTCTCTAAGCAATTGAAAGAACTTCATCTTGCACAATAACTATACCCAAATTTCTCTTCTTCTCTCTATTTCTAGAATCCTCCATTAGTGTGTTGAAGCTCACATTCAACACAAACAGGTATTAAAGCCATTCTTCCCTTTTCATCTTGAGGGATCGAAGCAAGGAAGCAAGCTCCCTGAGGACCAACCTTCATCATTCAAGATCAAGAAAGATGGGCAAGCATGGAAACCGTAGGGTAACAGGTTTTGTAAGTTTGTACTTTCATTTGTTTATTCTTGTTATTCGCATATTCCATTGGTGTTTGGGTTTTTGTTTTCATTAATTGATCAATCCATTTACCCATTAACAGATATACCCAAAGATCACCCTCATGAAGAGCATCATGAGGAGGAGAAAAGAAGATCACCCTCCCCATCAAACATGATGGTGGATACAGAAGATTAGGGTGATCATCACGATGATGCTAGAGACCAATAGTCAAAGGATCCAATTCCTCAATGGCTCGAGAGAGAAATTGGCATAGAAATAGGTATAGAAATACAAGAATCTGATGTATCTACTTTGTTTTCAGAAACCCTGATAAAGCCAAAGAGGAAAGCTAGAATAACTTCTACAATAAGAAGGGATCCTACAACAGGTAGAAGAACAGCTCAGGTAGCACTCCCTACTGTAGATAAGGAAAAAGGTAAGATTACTCTGGAAGAATTCTAGATTAACATAGTAGATTTGGGGTTTGCTAATGAAGATCAAGAGGGCCAGGAAGGCAAAGATATCATAGATTCATTGATTTAGAAGGTAAAAAGAGAGAAAGAGAAAAATAAGCAACATAAGGAGCACATTGCTTAGTTGCATGCCTATATAAAAGGGTTAATTAACCCTGATGATACATCTACTGATCATGCAGTCCCATTGACTGCTATTTCTCAGGATGAGGTAAATAAACTGGATATCATGAAGCATGAGGCATCCATAATGAGAAGATGGATGTTATCCACATTTGATGGAGCAGAGGAAGTAGTAAAATCCTCTTTGAAGAGGTGGAATTCTTTAGCTATCTCCAAAAGAAAAGTAAAGCAGATGGAGATTGGCAAGAGGTCCTTCCTGTTAGAAAAAGTTTTGACCGTCTTAGAAGAAATAAGGAAGATTGACCCTCAAATTCTCATAAGCAAACAGGTGTTAAATAACAATAATGCACCATTGGTAGACATATAGTACAAGGACATCAGATTTGAATGTGATGTACTTAAAAGATGCAATAGTAAACTAAGAGATATCAACATGAGGTTACATGATATGATGTTATTTGAAGCTGAGATTTTGGAGGCATTAGAAGGAAAGGTAGAAGGCAAGATAGAGAACCAAGATGAAGAATTTTCCATTAAAGCTCTACATAGCAACTTCCAACATGTAGCTGATGATCCTCTAAACCACCTAATGGAAGAAACTATAGATAAGATCATGAGGATTAAAATCAAGGTGGAGGACTACAATGAAACATCTAGCAGCAGGAGAAATAAGTTAGAAAATCTTTGAGGTAAATATCAAACACAGGCATGCCATGATCAAAGCAAAAACTCAAGATGGTAGAGAAGTAGAGAGAATAGTGCAATTATATGAGAATATCCAGACATTTGTACAGGTCCATATACAGGGAGATCATCAGCAGGATGATGAAGATATAGGAAGTGATGTACCTAATGATGATGATGAGGAGGAACCTGAAAAGTAAAAGGTTGATGAAGATGCACCATAGAGAAGCATAAACATCCAATACTTAGTGAAAATAAGTATTTCAGATAGTTGCTACCTAGCAACTTGTGCCACATGATAATGTTGACAAAGTCAAAGAGAAATGTGAACCGTAGATCTTCATAGATAAATCTTGATCATTGATCAATTGTAAATGCTCCCTCACCTTGTTCTATAAAAAGTATAGGGATGCTTCATTATGAACATTCAAAAATTAATTGAAATCTATTTGCTGAAGTATTCAGGACTCATTTCAAAGCTATTGTATATGTACATGTCTTTTGCATACTTAATTGAAAGAGAAGAGCATTTTGATTACAAATCTTCGTAAATCTTGAGTAATCCGTATTTGAATTCTGGATATGTGCTTTGATTTTCTACGTCCCTTGGAGTGCTCATCATTTTGCATGTATTGTTTTCATTCACCATCCTCTGAAGTTTGCATCAACTGTATCTAGCTGTGGAATATCCTAGTGAACATATGGTTTGATTTCTTCTCCTAATGACAGTATCAAGTGTGTATGTGGATCAATAATTGAAGGTTCAACATTATTTGAAGTAGTTATTTTAATTTCTTTCAATTTCAGAGCAATTCACCATCACAATTGCAAATAATTGACAATCTTAAGCAAAATAGTGCAAATATGTAGACATCCAGTAGATAATTGAATATATTCAACATATTTGAGGTTAAAGCATGTCAAAATGATACATATCATGCAAAGATTTAAAGATAGACACATTATTTGAAGCATATCTTGTGTGAAATAACTGTCTGTACAACATCATTACAGGAAACATTATCTTACAGATGAGATCTACGTAAGACCCCAAAATGGAAACAGCAACACACATCAACCTCTAAGTAATGTCAGAAGATTAAGACCTAATCACCCGAGACTTGGGATCATGAATTCTCTGAATTCATCGTATCTTTCAAGATGAATAAAGGTTAATGTGTACTTTTATTCTATGTTTGTTTATGACTAACATCATGATCAACACTTCCCCAAAACCACACTTTACTGAGATACTTCCTCTGAGAGATCCAAACCTGACTATCAGACCTTTCTGACTACTCTGTTCTTGCTTATCTGATCATAACACTTCTTCAATATGACTTCCGGTGGAGACTTATCATGTCTTGTGGATATGTGGGATAACCTTTGTTGCCATCAATGACAACATTCATGAATCCATATAGTGTCTCTTTCCAATAGGTAGTTCTATGTATGCAATGGTCTTCTTGGAAACATAGTCAAGAGACACTACTCCAATGGTTAAGGTAGAATGTTGAATGTTGTCATTGATGGCAACAAGGCATGGTAACAGATAGGGATGACATGGAAGTAGTTATGTTTTCTCTTGAGTCAAGTTTGGTAAAGAGATTTTGGTCTAGAAGACTAACTTAGTCAGAATGACTATGTATGGATAGTATATAGAGTAAGTGACAGAGATTAGTCCATGGTATGCCTCCATAGTTGAAGATCTTGATATGTGGTTCTGGTATGTTGTACACAATCCTTTGATGATGTTATGTACTAGCATTCAAGTCCTGATGGTGCAGGAGCACCCGTACATGATCAGGATATAGGTTAATTGTCCACATGATGACAGGACATTAGTCTATTTTTAGTATGTTTGACTTCATCATGTAATAAGGTCCATTGGATCGATGCTATGTAATAGATCAGCCTAGGAGTATGTGTAGGCAGTTACAGACCGTGATCAGGTAGTCTGAGCTATCCTTCTCCTAGCCGCTTGGAAGCTCCCAGCCGCTGGGAAGTGAGTTGGTAGTACTCGAAGGATTTTGCTATATATACCTTCGATCTGTTAGGGTTTAGCATATTAGACATGGTATGTTATGTTAGTTGTGTTATGTTATTGAGTTGAGATTCAGGAGAACAGTCCAGATATTGAGAAGCACTGTTGTTTGACAGTATTGCAGAAACAGTACATTTGAATTTCATTTGAATAAGATCTCATCATTTGCAGTATCTGGTTTATCAGCTGTATCTGTTTTGATTTCCATTCTATTTGCAAGTTAATGGATACTTTCAACCCTTCCACCGGTTGATCCCGTGAGTCGGTGGAATGGTCCTGTATTATAGCTTAGTTTGCATGTGTGTTTTCTGTTTATGCATTGCATTGTTCAAGAGATCAGTTAGCAGCATGCTGTGAATCAGCCTAGCATCCTCATGTGCTAGGTCTAGAAAGATAAGCTGTTAAATTTTGGTTTGAAGGTGATCTGGCCCGATCATCATATTGTTTTGTGAAATTGAGCGGTTCTGAGTGTTTACATGCAGCAGACGGATATATAGGAGTCTGCATGTGTGTTTCCAGTCGGAACGAGCCGCATTGTCATCTGCGAATGCATCACCATCAGGATCGGGTCATGAAACTGTTGAAGTTTGCATGTTGCAAGTGCATCAGGATGTTTTAAGTTGGATATATACTCAGTGTATATATCGCCGTCAGGATCATCTCTCGGGGGTGCCCATCATCCGCGTATCGCTAGCAGATGCGGGAGTGAAAGTTCATTTTTTTTTACTAAGTGTTGAAGAGGTCATTAGGATATTGTGTGACGTCATCGTCATCAGGATATGACGTCATCGTCATCAGGATATTGAGATATCACCCCACGCAAGTTTATCCTGCTGTCGCTAAGTGCTTAGGTATCGGCGTAAGTCCTCGGCAGAAAGTTGTGTTAACATCATCAGGAGGTTTCGAGAGAACTGGATAAATCATATCATGATGCTGTTGCTTGTATCGTCAGCTATCGGGGCATCGAAGGGAAGGTGCTAAAGTTGTCGTCATCAGGATATTTGGAGCAACCGGATATTGGATATCCTGCTAACGAAGGTGGTGTTGCATATCATGATGATGCCGATGGAGCTTGGCGCTTGATGAACAGTGCAACAGGAGGATGTTTGCGCTAGTTGAATATCATGATGATGATGATAGACGGAAGACGGAGGAAGTGAACAGTAGTCGGCAGGAGGATAATTGTGCTCGTCCGACATATGATGATGCTGTTGGTGTTTGCAGGAAATATGATGATGATGCTGAGCCGATAGGGATTTTTCACATGCTGTTTGTATTATTGGCTCCTCCTTCCTATTAGTAGGCTCCCGTTGCGTTTACCTCTGCATCATAGTGGTATCAGAGAAAAGGTTAGGATCTTCTGGAAAAGATAAGCAGGATGTCAGACGAAGAAGGAACATCAGAGGTTCCAGCAAGGATGACCAACGCTGAGTTGGCAGTTCTGGTGAAGAAACAAATTACAGAAAGCAAGGCCGTGAAGGCTCAGAATCAGGAATTGAAAGATGAGATAGCAAAGTTGAGGAGCAGAGTAGGTTCTGGTAAAGAAGAAGATAGGGAAGAAGAAGAGATCCCTAATTGGAGCGAGGAGGTCGTTCCTATAGACCAGAGACCACTGTTGAACACCCTCAAAGCCATGGAGAGGAGAACCATGGATGTGAAACTGGATTTGCCAGTGTTTACAGGCAAGATGGACCCTGATTCAGTGATGGAGTGGATAGACTCCTTGAACAATTTCTTTGTAACAGAGGAGATACCAGAACAACAGAGAGTGAAGATAGCACAGTCAAAGATGAAAGAAGCTGCCTTGACATGGTGGAATTTTGTTCAAGATGATAGAGTACAGGAAGGAAAACGTAGAGTTGCCACATGGAAGAAGATGATGGCATTAGTCAAAGAAGCTTATGTCCCATTGGATTACAGTATCCAATTACACAAAAGGAAGCAAAACCTGAAGCAGAAGGAGCTAGATGTCAGCTCATATACAGAAGAATTCATGAAACTCTATATGAAGACAAAGGTAAAAGAAAGTGAAGAAGAGAAGGTAGCCAGATACCTTAATGGATTGAGGTTTAATATTCAGGAAGATCTAAGTCTGCATAATCCAGATACAGTTCAGAAAAGCTTTCAGTTGGCATTGAAAGTGGAAGAGAAGTTGAAGAGAAAACAAGAACAAACCAATAGAGGAAGAGGAAGACAACAAAGAGGTGGAAGAGGTCCTTTTAGAGGCAGAGGACATGGACAGGGATATCAAGGAGAATCCAGTCATGACAACAGTAAGGGCAACAATAGTCAGAACCAGAGAGAGAATTTTAGTCAGCAAGGAAACTTCAGAGGTAGAAGACCTTTCAGAGGAAGATCCCAGGGCAAAGGATCCATCAGATGTTATAACTGTAACAAAGAAGGCCATATAGCTAGCAGATGTCCAGAAAAGGCCACAAGCTCAGCAGGAGAAAGGAGAACAAATCTGGTCCAAGAACCTGATAATCAAAGTAGGACAAGCTCTAATGATTTTTAGAGTGTGAATGCTCCTGATAATTATGCATACCCAGAAAGTGGAGAGTCTCTGATGATGAGAAGAATAGTGACTACCATGAAGGTACCTGACAAAGAATCCCCTCAAAGAAAGTCTCTTTTCAGAACTATTTGCAAAGCAGGAGGTAAGGCATGTAAAGTTTTGATTGATTCTGGTTCTACTGAGAATTTTGTGTCTGAACACATGGTGACAAATCTTAAGCTTAGGAGATTGCCTCACCCATCCCCATATAAAGTCTCATGGCTTACACAAGGTCAGCAGACAACTGTAGAAGAGCAGGCTTGGGTAGAATTTCAGATTGGTGGATATAAGGATAAGTTGTTGTTTGATATTACCAAGATGGATGCTTGCAATCTTTTATTTGGTAGACCATGGCAGTATGATTTGAAGGCACAACATGATGGTGTTAGGAATACCTATAAAATCACTAAAGATGGTAAGGAAATACATTTATTCCCATTGGCAGAGAAAGAGGAGAAATCTAAAGGAAAAGAGGTGAAGGTCATGCTGATGGAAGGCAAACAGTTCATGAAAGAAGTAGCAGCAGAAGGTGCAGTTGCATATGCCCTAATCCCATGTATGAGTGTGAATAAAGAACAGCAGCAAGAAGTCAAGAAAGAGAAAAAGCCAAGGTTCATAGACCCAGTTGTCCAAGAGCTATTGGATAAGTACAAAGGTGTCATCTCAGAGGGAATGCCAAGATCCCTACCACCTGTCAGAGATATTAGTCACTGCATAGACTTAATTCCAGGGTCAACACTTCCAAACAGAGCAGCCTATAAGCTTACTCCAGAACAGAATGCAGAAGTAGCCAGACAGATTGCAGAATTGTTGGATTCAGGTCTGATTGGGAAAAGTCTAAGTCCATGTGCAGTACCAGCTGTACTAGCACCAAAGAAGGAAGGTACTTGGAGGCTTTGCACTGATTCCAGAGCTATTAACAAGATCACAATCAAGTATAGGTTTCCAATCCCTAGAATAGAGGATTTACTTGATTGTTTGGGAAGTGCTAAGTACTTTACAAAAATAGATTTGAAGAGTGGATACCATCAGATCAGGATTAGACCAGGGGATGAATGGAAAATAGCATTCAAAACAAATGAAGGGTTATATGAATGGAAGGTTATGCCTTTTGGTTTATCTAATGCACCTAGTACTTTTATGAGATTGATGAATGAGGTTTTGAAAGAATTCATTGGTAAGTTTGTCATAGTATATCTAGATGACATTCTAATTTTCAGTAACACAAAAGAAGAACATCTCAGGCATATAGATTTGGTTCTTAAGAGGTTGCATGAAGAACAGCTGATGATAAATTTAGACAAGTGCTTGTTCATGCGAAAGGAGATCACATATTTAGGTTTTGTCATTTCACAAGGCAAGCTACAGATGGATAAGGAGAAAGTCAGTGCCATATTATCTTGGCCTACCCCACAGACTATGAATGATGTCAGAAGTTTCCATGGGTTAGCAACCTTCTACAGGAAGTTTATCAGAGGATTTAGTCATATTTGTGCACCCATGCTGGATACCATCAAAGGAGGACAGAAGTACAGATTTGTTTGGACTCAAGGAGCAGATGAGTCTTTTGAAACACTAAAGAAGAAGGTGGCACAGCAGCCAGTCCTTGCACTTCCAGATTTTAACAAAATCTTTCAGGTAGAATGTGATGCCAGTCACATGGCCATTGGAGCAGTACTCAGCCAAGAAGGTAGACCTGTTGCATTTTTCAGTGAAAAGCTCAATGATGCTAAGAAGAGGTATTCATCATATGATCTGGAAATGTATGCTTTAGTTCAGTCACTCAAGAAATGGAGGCATTACTTGATGCCAAAGGAATTCATAGTATTCACAGATAACCAGGCTCTGAGTTTCATAAACAGCCAGGAAAAGCTGAACCACAGACATATGAAATGGGTAGAAACCTTACAGGCTTTCACTTTTACATTGAAGCATAAGAAAGGGGTCAAGAACAAAGTTGCAGATGCTTTAAGCAGGAGAGTTCTAACAGTCAATCAGATTCAGTTAGAGAGTGTTGGCATTGACTCACTCAAGACCATGTATGAGTCTGATGAAGATTTTGGAGAGATATATCGGGTATGTACTTCTTTTGGGGAGAAATATCATGCTGAGTTCTCTGAATTTTTGATTCAGGATGGATTGTTGTTCAAGGGTGGACAGTTGTGTATTCCAAGGTGTTCTATGAGATTAAATATAATCAAGGAGAAACATTGTGGAGCTATGGCAGGTCATTTTGGTCTAGACAAGACTCTTGATCTGGTCAGAAGGCATTACTTTTGGCCTAAGTTGCAGTCAGATGTCAGAAAATTTGTGGAGACATGTGTGATATGTCAGAAAGCTAAAGGCAGGTCAACCAATGCAGGTTTATATCAGCCCTTACCCATTCCTTCCAGACCATGGGAAAGCATCAGTATGGATTTTGTCTTGGGTTTACCAAGGACAAGGAGAGGCTTTGACAGTGTTTTTGTTGTAGTGGATAGATTCAGTAAAATGGCACATTTCTTGCCATGCAAAACCACTGCTAATGCTTCATACATTGCAGATTTATTCTTCAGGGAGATTGTCAGAATTCATGGATTGCCACTGAGCATAGTGTCAGACAGGGATGTGAAGTTTATTGGTCACTTCTGGAGAACCCTTTGGAGGAAACTGGGAACCAATTTGTCTTTTTCCTCTGCATATCATCCTCAAACGGATGGATAGACTGAAGTCGTGAACTGTTCCTTAGGGAATTTACTTAGATGCTTGACAAAACAGCATGGAGAGAAGTGGGACAATATTCTGTCTCAAGCTGAGTTTTCATATAATGATACTGTCAATCGGAGCACAGGGAAATCACCTTTTCAGATAGTCTATGGTATGCATCCCAGAGGAATTTTGGAGTTGAGAGATCTACCTACAGTAGACCCTGTTAGTGCAGAAGGTGAAGCTTTTGCTGAAGCTATAAAAGAGGTTCATGATCAAGTCAAAACCCAACTGCAGCAAACTACCTTGAAATATAAAGAATATGCTGATAAAAAGAAGAAGGATGTTCAATTTGATGTTGGAGATTTGGTTTGGGTTCACTTGAAGAAAGACAGACTTCCTAAGGGAAAGTATACTAAGCTCATGCAAAGGAAAGTTGGACCATGTCAGATTTTGCACAAGCATGGACAGAATGCTTATGAGATCCAACTCCCTCCTGATCTTGGTTTGTCTCCCATATTCAATGTATGTGATTTAACTCCATACAAGTCTTCTCCAGATGCAGATCAGGATCTCCTATAGGATACAGTTGCTGATGACATTCCCCAGCATGATCCTCCACAGTTGCAGAAGGTTTTGGACACCAGAGTGGTCAAACAGACCAGGAACAGACAGTACTTGGAGTATTTAGTCTCTTGGAAGGGAAAGCCGAATTCTGAAGCAGTATGGATGACTGAAGAGCAGATCCAGAAGCATGGTGCAGACCTTGATACTCTCATCTCAAGTGGACTTGAGATTTCTTCTTCTGGGGAGTATGGTGCAGGAGCACCCGTACATGATCAGGATATAGGTTAATTGTCCACATGATGACAGGACATTAGTCTATTTTTAGTATGTTTGACTTCATCATGTAATAAGGTCCATTGGATCGATGCTATGTAATAGATCAGCCTAGGAGTATGTGTAGGCAGTTACAGATCGTGATCAGGTAGTCTGAGCTGTCCTTCTCCCAGCCGCTGGGAAGTGAGTTGGTAGTACTCGAAGGATTTTGCTATATATACCTTCGATCTGTTAGGGTTTAGCATATTAGATATGGTATGTTATGTTAGTTGTGTTATGTTATTGAGTTGAGATTCAGGAGAATAGTCCAGATATTGAGAAGCACTGTTGTTTGACAGTATTGCAGAAACAGTACATTTGAATTTCATTTGAATAAGATCTCATCATTTGCAGTATCTGGTTTATCAGCTGTATCTATTTTGATTTCCATTCTATTTGCAAGTTAATGGATACTTTCAACCCTTCCACTGGTTGATCCCGTGAGTCGGTGGAATGGTCCTGTATTATAGCTTAGTTTGCATGTGTGTTTTCTGTTTATGCATTGCATTGTTCAAGAGATCAGTTAGGAGCATGCTATGAATCAGCCTAACATCCTCATGTGCTAGGTCTAGAAAGATAAGCTGTTAAATTTTGGTTTGAAGGTGATCCGGCCCGATCATCATATTGTTTTGTGAAATTGAGCGGTTCTGAGTGTTTACATGCAGCGGACGGATATACAGGAGTCTGCATGTGCGTTTCCAGTCGGAACGAGCCGCATTGTCATCTGCGAATGCATCACCATCAGGATCGGGTCATGAAACTGTTGAAGTTTGCATGTTGCAAGTGCATCAGGATGTTTTAAGTTGGATATATACTCAGTGTATATATCACCGTCAGGATCATCTCTCGGGGGTGCCCATCATCCGCATATCGCTAGCAGATGCGGGAGTGAAAGTTCATTTTTTTTGACTAAGTGTTGAAGAGGTCATCAGGATATTGTGTGACGTCATCGTCATCAGGATATGACGTCATCGTCATCAGGATATTGAGATATCACCCCATGCAAGTTTATCCTGCTGTCGCTAAGTGCTTAGGTATCGGCGTAAGTCCTCGGCAGAAAGTTGTGTTAACATCATCAGGAGGTTTCGAGAGAACCGGATTATATCATGATGCTGTTGCTTGTATCGTCAGCTATCGGGGCATCGAAGGGAAGGTGCTAAAGTTGTCGTCATCAGGATATTTGGAGCAACCGGATATTGGATATCCTGCTAACGAAGGTGGTGTTGCATATCATGATGATGCCGATGGAGCTTGGCGCCCGATGAATAGTGCAACAGGAGGATGTTTACGCTAGTTGAATATCATGATGATGATGATAGACGGAAGACGGAGGAAGTGAACAGTAGTCGGCAGGAGGATAATTGTGCTCGTCTGACATATGATGATGTTGTTGGTGTTTGCAGGAAATATGATGATGATGCTGAGCCGATAGGGATTTTTCACATGCTGTTTGTATTATTGGCTCCTCCTTCCTGTTAGTAGGCTCCCGTTGCGTTTACCTCTGCATCACCTGATAATCTTCAGAAGTTACATTATGATTTGTCTAAGTCTAGGTGAACATAGTTGAGTTAGAAATAGTGCAAAGCACCTGAGTAATTCTGTCTGCATTCCTCCATTGTTGAATATTTTGTTCTATGGTTCTGAAGGTATTCTAAGAGGTCTATAATGAATCATTGATATGAATTTTGGAGCCCCATGAGATCCACATTAGAAGTTATGATATGACATATAATAAGGTTTAAGTGTGTACTTTGGGATAAGGCCGACACAGTTAGATTGATGTGCAGTAAGGAGATAATGTTTAGATCATTTCTCTAATTGGTTCAATAATAGGTCCAAACCTATATGAAGATTCCTGAATGATTGTATTGGTCTGCATAACTTCATGTAAATAATTCAAGCTAACAAAGTATGAGCTTTTTGTGTACACGCTTCATCACTAGCAAGCGGACCAAATCTTGGGTTAGATCTTGTTGCAAATATTAATACCTATTGGATTTCGGTGCAATGGTTTGTGATGGTAGTGAATATGTGATTCCACTCTAAATTTGTGATGTGAAAAGTACAATAAGAGTGCATAGAGTAGAAGAACAGAGTATATGTAAAATAGAGTAGAAAAGTAGGGTAGATATAATAAAGACCTTTGAATCAGTATATTGAGCTATCAGTGGAATTGTATTCCAACATTTTGTAGATGCATTTCTAGCAGTCCTTTTTTGGTAGTGAGCCACCCTTTCTCTATCTTCTCTTCTCTATGGTAGTGAGCCTATTGCAGTGAGCACTTCTTTGGACAGTGAGTCCTCGAGCAGTGAGCCTTTTGTAATATTGTTTTGATATCATAATATATTGTGAGTTAACACTCACAGTGGTTTTTCCCTTTTTGGTTTTTCCACGTAAAAATCATGGTGTCTATGTGTTATGACTTTTTAGTTTCTTTTCTTATGTTTATTATGTTTTCATGTTGAGTAAATGGATTAAAGAACATGTCAAGAAACGGTTTTATAGAATACTTGTAGACACCAAAAATTGTCCATTTCATAACATCGCCTAATCATACCTGACCTTGTAAAACATCTTGTAATTTTTATCCTAGGTCATTACATTATCCCATTTATCCTAATTACATTATCCCACTTGATCACCTTCACAATTAAAAATAAATAAATTTATTGAATTAATCCCTCTTCACATGTCCCACAAACAAGTTAAATTAAATATTAAATCAAATCTCTCATTATGACATGTGTCACATGATAACAACTCTTTTGATGAGCACATAATTTAAATAATTTTATTATTTAAATTATGAGATTCCCCTCAGATCCTATTTTTAGCCCCACTTATTTGTGCATCATAAGGCATTTTCTATTTAAAATAAATGAAAGAATCCCACTTATTTCCTCACATCCTAATTTTAGCCTCATGTCATAACCCATTTAATGTACATCATAAGCATTAAAATAAACTTTTAATCCTAGCCATACACATCACATAATTGACTTTTAATTTTATCCATCGAATCAAATCAGCCCCATCCTATAAATCTAGCTTCACACAAGCCATTTGGATCCATCTTCTTCTAGTATCCTCACTCTACCAAAATTCTTTCAATCCTCTCATTTATCTATCTATTTTCCTCTATCATCTTCATCTTATCATTATGCTACAACTTTGAGCAATCAAAAACCCTTCAACATCATGCATTATCATGCAAGATCGAGAAGAGCCATGGAGATCAATCAAGTCTAGCGTGGATTCGGTTTGCATTTGATTTTCTTTGTTTTTATTTTGATGCTAGTTTGTCCTTCATGGTGCATAGTTAGGGTTTAGTTAGTTTGTTGTTTTTAAAACTAAATCTGATTTTCCCTAACTACATTTTGGTGAACTCAATGTGAATCCCTTGATCTAGATTTCTTTTTGCAGGTTTCGTTAATTTTTTGTTGCAAGTTTATGTCATTTTTGTACAAAACCCTAGGTTTTACAAATCTCTTCATATCTTTCAAACAACTATGAATTTTTCTACAAGATTTTCACATAAGCTTTTGCATGATCTCAGGAGGCTACAATAGAAAAATTGCATGTTTATCACTATTTTTGTAGGAGTTATCATGATTTTATGTTTTTTTCATAAAATCCCATTTCTAGGTACAAATCAGTAAATTTTTAGAAATGCTTATATTTCTGAAAAGAGCTTTAAATTCTAATGGGGGTCTATTCTTTACATATTTAATTGTGAGTTCATATAATGTGTTAAAAAATCTTATCTTTGTCTACTATAAGTTTTCCATAAATCTGCATTATTGGATGCAAAACAGGGAATTTTTCTAACTTCTTTACATTTCTGGAAAGTTCTCAGAAAATTAGTAGGGGTCCCTTCTTTTATTTTTTTGTTTTCAGATCAAAAATGTCTTCAAATAATCAAATCTAATTCAACTATGTTAAAAACATGTATCTAAAATTATAGTTTTCTGATGAGCTTATTTTTTTATGGGTGGATTATAATATCATTTTCTTATCTTGTAGGTGATCATATGAAGCTGGAACAACATTTGCATCCACACATATAGTAGATTGGAAAGTGATTTTATCAGGTGCACTCCACTCATCTTTTATCTCTTTTCATTTCTTCATAATTGTTGTTTGGAAAACACTTCGATTTGGGCATAAAAAGAACTTGTTTACATACATATTTGGATTTTGGGCTCTAAAATGAACATTGCTTGTTGTTACACATTCAAATTGGGCATAAAAGTGAACTATTGTCTTCAATCACACATTTTGATTTGGGATCTAAAAACAACAAGTGCTTGAACTATTTTCCTCACATTTCATTTCTAAGGGTCAATTAACAACTATGAGTGTGAACCAAGTGACAACTCACTTGGTTTGATTTTTTTTACCCTATATTAGGAGGCCTTCTTAGAGACATGCCACTCCAAGGGACAACCTCAACTGAGGTTGAATCAAAAGACACCTTCAGAGGTATAAATCTTTTCATTCTTGGCTAAGCCCTAAAGAACTTTATACCTTTGGGAAGTGAAGGTGAAGGGGGGGTTACCCCTTTCTCTCAGCTATGTGGCAGGATTTCTCTTTCAATTCATATCCATAGTCAACCTTGTGTAACCTAGCTTAAGACCTAATTGGCCATACCCCACTTGACTAGTTGTAGGCTTGTTAATGTGTCTTCCACATGTGCTTTCTTAATCATCACAACATTTCATTTTCAAATTCAAATTTGCTTATGTGTCTTGCATGAGTGAATCATGTGTGTACATGTCCAATTCATTGTTTGATCATTACCAAATCAAGCTATAAACACCAAATAAATAAACAATTCATTCTAAACGTTCTTTACACACAATCATCATTGTCATATCCAATCTAATTTCATCCTAACCCAATCCTAATCATCCCATAATTCCACATCATCATCTTAATCCTAGTCAACACTTGTCAGAGAGGTCATAATCCTAAGCAAGCCTAATCCTAATCCAAAGCCCAAGGTCACAGTTTGAGGAGCCCCTCCTAATCATGATGACAATCCAAAACCTTACATACTTTGAGGTGACCCAAAATTTATTTCTAGTGATGATGAAAACTTTGTACATCCTAGTGATGATGAGGATCTTGTAGATTTTGAGGCATACTTGGAGGAACAAGACAAGATATAAAAACTTCAATCTATGTGTAACTCCATCCCAACAAAAAGAGCAAAAGATCATAGCACAAGAACTCCAAGACCTCATTCAAACATTTCACCAAATTCCTCAACCCATAGATTGACAAACCATACAAAGATTCCAAACCAACATTCAAAAATTTTAACAAATCAAATCACCTCAAATACAACACCTCCTAGTCCAAGCCAAACAATTCATAACCACTTGTCAAATCCAACCAAATCTACCCACCTATCAAATCAATGCCACATCAACCTATCCCACTTCTTTCCATGCCAACCAATTTTCATATCCATCTACATCACAACAAGCACATGTGAACCTAAGCCACTCCTTGAAACAAGGTCAAATGCCCTCAAGTTTTAATGATACTCTTGAGAAGGGAAATACCACTTTAAGTTTGGAATCATACACCACTCCATCTACTAGTCCTTCATCATCATCCAAGAGAATGCCTATATCAAAGCCTAGTAGTCCTACATCAACATTATCATCAAACCTTTCATGCTCTAATCCATCAACCAACAAATCCTTGAATGATTTTCTCAAAAGATTCTTTGCAAAATCTAAAAGCAAAAGAAAAAGCTATGGAGTTATCCAAATCCACCAATCCATTTAATCCCTTTGGCCCTCCATTTAACTTAATTCCAAGCCCTAAGTCTAATTCACCTAATACCCCTCTTGTCCTTCAACCATGGGACCTATCCACTAATAGTCCTAATCTACCTAATCCCAATCATGAGCCTTCAGCTTCCATCATCCATTCACCTACAAAGGATGTGATCCAAAGGCCACTAGAAAGGAATAAACCATCCCCATGTCAACCACCCATTAATGAGCCTACCAAAGAACCTTTGAATGACATGTATGCTTCTTCAACCTCATCATGTGCTCCACAAACCTTTGAGCCTATTAAAAATTTTCCCACCATGAGTCCAAGTCAAGAGCCATTGTATCCTCATGTTGGTGATTGTCAAGAGCTTATGAAGCCCATCCAAGAGTCATCCACTTCTATTCAAGAAAAACAAGACCTATGTCAAGAGTTTAATCCTAAGCATGTGGAAACATCAAACCCTAGTCCTACTCAAGATAAAATCACTTTCATCCAATCTATCCATAACCTATATATTTTCTATGATTAAGATATTACCAATGAAGAAGCTATCCATGAGCAACTTGTGTTGCAAGTATGGGCCTAACCGATGTTGTCATTGATGTCAACATACTCATGTTGCATTGATGTCAAGGATTGGATGAGTTGTGTGCTAAGGATATTGAGAAAATTAGTCCTATCGAAAATAGAGAAGATTAGTGAAGACAGTGAAGCTCTATGAGTGAAGATCCCAGTTAGATGAAGATTAGAGAATGTACATCAAAGGGTTTATAGATATGTGTCTGAAGATGATCTATTTAGAGGTGAGAGAGTGAAAGAAATAAGTTGGGTGAGATCTAGAAATAACATATCATGTTCTGCGGATCTAGTGGCATGTTTTAGAGGCTAATGCAAATTGACAACTCAATTGGTTTGTGGTTTGGAGGTCGACAAGCAATTATTCTAATGTGACAGTGATGGGTGACTATGTTCTTGAGGTTCCAGATGAAGATACGAATGATTACAGTAAGCAGAATTGGTGCAGATGTTCTTGGTGATTCAAGCAAGCTTATGGAGGTCTCTAGATTATGTCTAGATTGTGTTAGTGGTCCACATTGAAGATTGAGCTCATGATTGAAGATTTACCTTCGCGTGATGGTGTTTTTCCTAGTCTCAGTGGATTGGATGATTTGCACATGTTGTGGATGATCTGCACATGTTGTGAATGATCTTGAAGATGTTTTGCGAAGCATGGCATGTTCCTCAAAGAAGATTGAAGTCCTAGCTATGTGTGGCCGACAGTGTAGTGATGCACATGAAATTTTTATAATAAGTCAAGTTGTAATTTTACAATTACTCTGTAATAAAATAAGTGTATTTTGTGCCAACTTTGATGATTATTCCAAAGTTGATGTCATGTATAAATAAGAGTTGTGAAGTCATTCAAATGTATCCTTATGGTCATGATGAGAAGGTGGTAGTGAAGAGGAGTCAAAAGCAGAGAAGAGGTGTTGAGATTAAATGGAACTGACTCAAGCATAGTGAAGATGCTAATCTCCTTTTCAAGTATGTAATACTCATATTCTTCTATAGATAGTGTGTCCCCTATAGGCAGTGGGCCTCTTGTGAGCAATGTGCTTGGACAGTGAGCCCTAACTGGTAAGTGCCATTTTATTCTTCTTATTTTTTAACATAGAATACAATCTTTGGTTAGTCACCCCATGGTTTTTCCCTTAACCAGGTTTGCCACATTAAAATCTTGGTGTTATATGTGTTGAATTTGTTTATGCTCTTCAATTATTGCATTATGCTTTCATGATTGAATCTTTGATATGCTGTTGAAATATAAGAAGGTTTTAAAGTGAATAAGGAATAGGATTTTGGTGACAACTCATTCACACCCCTTCTCAGTTGTCTGTGCTAAATCAAACAATTGTTATTAGAGCTAAGTTCATCTAGAAGAAGCTTAACTACTTGAGGAGATCCAGGATGTTGACCTACAAGAAGGATAGTCCAAGGTTTGATGGAACAAACTTCATTGCCTGCAAGAGCTGCATGGAATGTCACTTACAATGCATGCGAGATCAGTATTGGAACATAACTACAACTAAATATGTTCCCCCAAATAATGGTCCAACAACTATAGATGAAGTTAGAGATGTAGACAATAATCTTTGAGCTAAAGAAGCCCTACTGAGTGCCTTGACTAATTCAGAGCTTACAAATGTTATGGGATTGAAGACTGGTTATGAAATTTGGACAAAGCTAGAAATTCTATATGAAGGAGACAAATATGTTAAGTGTGCCAAGCTGCAGAGTTTGAAAGGAAAGTTTGAAAACTTGAAGATGAGTGAAGATGAGAATATCACTTTATATATGTCAAAAGTAAATGAGCTTGTATGTGGCATTAGATGTGTTGGTAGAATATTGGATGAAGATGAGATTGTTGCCAAAGTTCTTAGATCTTTACCTCCTACTTACAAACACAAAGTTACTGCTATTGAGGAAATCAGATCTTTAACAACTATTACAAGGCATCAATTGGTTGGTAAGATATCTGCATTTGAGTTGGTTGAGTTTGGTGATGCACTTCCCAAGACTGAATTTGCATTCAAATCTAGTGCCTCTACAAAAGGTAAACAAAGATATGATCCAGGAGAAAGTTCCTCAAGGAAATCAACTTGGTATGATAAAGCAAGGAAAGATCTAGAAGAAGATGAGTTAGAAGCTGAACAACTTGAAGCCCTTATTGCGAAGAGATTACCAAGAGGATCCGGTAAGTATGAAGAAAAATTACCTTTCAAATGCTTTACCTGCAATAAGATTGATCATTTTGCCTCAAGATGTCTAGAAAGGTTTTCAAGGCCAAACCCTAATAGATCAAGGTTTCAGAAGAAGTGTTACTATGTTCAAGAAGATGATGATGAAGGAGTAATAGATGATGAATCTGAGATAGGAAACAAACTTGGAAGTGACTGGGTGTTTATTTCCATTAAAGAAGAAGATCTAATGCCTATTGGATCTACCAATCATAAGATGATAGAAATTGCTTTGGCTACTTAGGTTGAAGGGTTTATTGATAGTAGATTCTCTCACCATATGATTGGTGACAAGAGTAAGTTCTTAATCTTGGAAAGATATGAAGGTGGAGTTGTAAAGTTTGGAGATAATTCTGCTGGCAGAGGAACCATTTCTTTTGATGGAAAGAACAAAACCAGTGATGTTCTGTATGTTGAAGGTCTAAAGCATAATCTTCTCAGTGTTGGACAGTTGGTGGACAAAGGCTATGATCTATGATTCAAAAATAGAAAATGTAAGATCTTTGAAAGCTCTGGAATTGAGATTGCATCCAGTACACAGACAAAAGGTAACATCTTCCAATTGGTTGGTACTAGCAAAAGTTGCTTATTTGATCAAATTGATCAGAGTTGGTTGTGGCATAGGAGAATTTGTCATGTGAATTTTGATAATATCATCAAGATAAGCATCACTCAGGCTCTATGAGATCGTCCAAGACTGGTGAAACCTACTAATAGTTTGTACAAAGAATGCCAGTTGGGTAAGCAGAACAGAGTCACATTCAAAATTAAGGAACAATCTTCAACCAAATTGTTAGACTTGGTGCACACTAATCTCTGTGGTCCGGCAAGAATCAAGAGTCTAGAAGGAGATAGGTATTTCATGTTGTTGATTGATGACCACTCCCGAATGATGTGGGTAACTTTCTTGAAAGAGAAATCTGAAGCACTTGATAAGTTCAAAATATTCAAGGCTATGGTAGAAAATGAAACTGGCATAAACATAAAATGCCTTAGGTCTGATAGAGTTGGAGAATTCACATCTGATAAGTTCATAACATTGTGTGAGAAACATGGGATAAAGAGGCAGTTATCTACTCCATGGACTCCATAGCAAAATGGAGTAGTGGAGAGAAAGAATTGGAAGATCCAGCAAGCATCTAGGACCATGATAATGGAAGAAAATGTTCCTTAGATCTATTGGAGAGAAACTGTAAGTACTGCTGTCTATACTCTTAATCAGGTACAAATCAGAGGCAATACTAGTAAGACCTCTTATGAACTTTGGTTTGGCATCACTCCTACTATGAAGTATTTTAGAGTCTTTGGTATTAAATGTTATATCAAAAGAGATGAAGACCTTGGCAAGTTTGATGCTAGAAGTGATGAAGGAATATTCTTGGGATATTCTACTCAAAGCAAAACATACCAGTGTTATAACAAGAGATTGAGAAAGATTGTAGAAAGTACAAATGTGAAGGTTGATGAAGGCATGGAAAGTCCCTCAATGTATTATGAGTATGAAGCAGATGATCAGAATGATGTCTCAGACCAAGGAGAACAAGTCCCAACTCTAGTTCAAATTTAGACTGATCCAGAGAATCCTAAAATACAAGAAGAAGAGACAAGTTTGGATGAACTTGCCCAAGAATTAGAAGTGCAAGAGAATCCCAAAACTCCCAAGTATGTAAGACTGAATCATTCTAAAGATTAGATCATAGGAGATAGAAGCAAAGGTGTTCAAACAAAAAGAAAAATTGCTTAAGATTCAGTGAACTATTGTTTGATTTCAAAGGTTGAACCAAAAATAGTAAGTGAAGCATGCAATGATGAAATCTAGATTAAAGCAATGGAGGAAGAACTAATGCAGATTGAAAATAATCACACTTGGGATCTTGTTCCTAGACCTAAGGACAAAAATGTGATTGGGACTAAGTGGGTCTTCTGGAATAAACTGAATGAAGATGGTGAAGTAGTAAGAAACAAAGCCAGATTGGTCTATAAGGGTTATTCTCAAGTAGAAGGAGTTGAATTTGAAGAAACTTTTGCTTCGGTGGCAAGAATTGAAGCAGTCAGATTATTTCTTGCCTTTGCTACCTTCAAAGATTTCAAGGTATATTAGATGGATGTCAAGTCTACTTTCCTAAATGGTGATTTGGAAGAAGAGGTATACATTGAGCAAACAGATGGATTTCAATTATCTGATCATGGAAATATGGTTTGCAAGTTGAAGAAGGCATTGTATGGACCCAAACAAGCCCCAAGAGCCTAGTATGAAAGATTGGACAAACATCTTTTCAAGATTGGTTTCAACAAAGGAACTACTGATAGTAATCTATATTTTAAGATTGCTCATGAAAATATCTTGATTGTTGAAGTATTTGTTGATGATATCATTTTTGGAGGGAAAGATAGTATGTGCAAGACTTTTGCAAATCAAATGCAAATTGAATTTGAGATGTCTATGTTTGGGGAAATGAATTTCTTCTTGGGTCTACAAATCACTCAAACAAAGAAAGGAATCTTCATATCACAGACCAAATATGTGAAAGAATTGTTGAAGAAATTTGGGATGTAAGATTCAAAGGTAATGAATACTCCCATGGAAACCAAATGTAAGCTGAGTAAAGATGATGAATTCCCTAAGGTGGATCAGAAAAAGTATAGGTCAATGATTGGAGGACTGCTCTACCTTACTCAAACTAGACTTGATATTATGAATGTTGTTGGTCTTTTTGCCAGATTCCAAGCTGATCCTAGAGAGTCTCATGTCATAACAATCAAGAGAATTCTTAGATATCTGAAGGGAATAGTTGAGTATGGATTATGGTTTCCTAAGGATCATGATTTCTCTCTTCATGCATATACAGATGCTGATTGGGTAGAAGATGTGGATGACCAAAAGAGTACCAGTGGTGGTGCATTCTTTTTGAGAAAAAGATTGGTTTCTTGGTTAAGCAAGAAATAAGAGGCAATATCTCTGTCCACTGCAGAAGTAGAGTTTATTGTAGTAGTAGGCAGTTACACTCAAGTACTGTGGATGAAGAAAATGCTAAGAGATATCAGAGTGGAGTATGAAGAACCTATCATAATCTTCTGTGATAATTTAAGTGCAATAAACATATCAAAAAATTATGTGTTGCATTTAAAGACAAAACATATATCCATCAAGTTCCACTTTTTGAGAGAGCAAGTGAACAAGAATGATGTCAGATTGGAGTTTGTGCCCTTAAAGGATCAAATTGTAGACATTTTTACTAAACCTCTACCTAAGGACTCTTTTGAGTATCTCAGGGAGAAGTTAGGGGTTATTACCCCTCTAGTTTTGAATTAATGTGCACTGATGTGCATCAGTTCGATGGATCCCATAATCATATCTTATGATCTAGATTGATGTTAGGAGGCTACTACTTAGGGGGAGCAATCTATACGATTCTAAAGCATGAGAAGTGGTTGCAAGTATGTGCCCTTTACCATTGATGTCAAAGGGGGAGAGAAGACATGTGAAAAAAAAAGTGCTTGTTGATAAAAGGGGGAGCAATAAAGTAAGAGAAGACATGTGAATGGTTGTTGTTGATAGGGGGAGTTATGTCAATCAGTGAGGAGAAGTTCTTGTCTTGATGGTTAAAACATTTTTTCACATTATATGTCACCATCAATGACAAAGTGGGAGATTGTTGCAAGTATGGGCCTAACCGGTGTTGTGTCATGCCCACATTTTCCTTGTGGTCACAACACACATCGCACGTGTCATAGCCACATCTGTCATGTGGTTATGACACGAGATATGAAAAACTTTTCTCACACTGTCCTAAAAACCCCTTTCGCATGCGTACGCATGCTCAACGGTGTTCTCTCATGGCGAAACACTATACTCTTCGGCGGAATACAAGTACAATGGCGTGCAACCAGAAGCATATAGATCAACAAGAGGGTCTATACAACGCTGCTAACGTCATTGCAAGAGTGAGATTACCAAAGTTCTTAAATCGAATCCTCGGCAATGTTCGGTAGCAGAATGCCTTATGGTGTTAGTGGGAATTACGCTGCACTCATTTACGCTCGTGGTTCACTGATAGAGGAACCACTCCCCATGACGCCTTGTTCCGACTAAACCGGTTAGTGATCTCCCTATTTAGTCATTTTTCAGCCAGGCACGGTTGTCTGTCTCCTCTCTTGTTCCCTGACACATACTCCTCCTATGACTTAGCATTTTCAACAAGGCGGTTTGGTTGCCCTCTCTTCCCTTTCCACAAGTTCTTAAGTTGGATTATATCTTTATCACCCTTACCTTACTATCTCTTAGTTCATTTAGCGTGTTTATATTTCGGTCTCTCTCTCTCTTTCATTTTCTATACTTTCTTTATGTGCATCCTGTCCTTTCTTCGTGATTTACGTCAATCAGGGTTATCACCGCAGTTATTGTTGATATTAAACCTAATTTCAGGATGATCTAGGTCACAAAGGCTGGTTTACTATTTCGCTGGACTCGGTCTCCTAATCTTCCCCGATCTAGGTTCCTCCTTCTGGGTTCCTCCTTAGTCAACTTGTTCCTAAGCACAATTGACAGATGGGTTCGTCAACTTAGTTCTCTTATCCCGTGTGAGAAAGGTCGCGCATTTTCTCCTCTGTGTTTTCCAATGTTAGTTTTTCCTTCTTCGGAACCTCTTACAGGTTTACATATGAGATCGTTTTCTACAGTTGAGATTAATATGGCCACATGGATTGTTAGTGGTGGTTTCTTAAGTTTATTTCCAGTGTTCTTTTGAGCAAGGAGTGGTGTAATTTTCCTCTTCATTTTCCGGGTGATTATTAGTGCGTTTTTAGTTGAAACTTCTGAGAAACTCTTTCCAGAGTATCACTGAATATTCCTAAACTCACTTTCAATTATAATTTTATTTTCTCTTGTTTAGAATTACTGTTGTTACTGTTACTCTTAATTACGATTCATACACTGATTGTAATTCGTATGACGTTGTCAATAGACGTAGGTGGTTCACCACTTTATAAAACTCTGTTCATGGTAAAATATCTTCTTTGGTTGTTGTGTTCAACACTTAATAACATCTCCTGTGAGATTATATTTGTTATATATATATATATATATATTTTTTCTATATCCATGAAACATAGTTTATACGATTTTAACGAGGGCCCAATAAATTGGTTCATAGATTTACTCATATATATATATATATATATATATATATATATATATATATATATATATATATATATATATATATATATATATATACATACATACATATTTATAATATATTTATTTTAATGTCTATGTATGGACAAATTGGTTTACCACAACTTATTTTTCTACATCTCCATATATATATATATATATGTATATATATATATAGGTATATATAGATATATACAGATATATAATCATTATTATATTATATATATAAAGCTATATACATAGGCATATATAATATATATATATATATGCCTATATATAGAGCTATATAAAAATAAACTGAATTTATATTCAAAATAACCCTTTCATATGTTAGGGCTCAAGCCCTAACATTTTTGTATTGCTTTAGACTCACAGCAGGCGGCGGCCATGGGCGGCGGTGGCCGCAGAGGAGCAGGGTCGGGGTGGCCGCAGAGCGGCGGACGGAATTCTGTGGTGGCCGCAGAGCGGCAGTCAAGATTTCGCGGTGGCCGCAGAGCGGCGGGAAGGTTTCGCGGGAGGCATAAGGGTTTGGAGGGGGGGAGATGTGGAGTGGGGCGGAGCCCCACCCACATTCCCACGACGTGGGGTGTGGGTGGGGCTCCGCCCCACTCCACACCACCAAATGTACATAAAACCTGCGGTGGGGTTTTTTTTTTCCCCACCGCGCAATGTGAATAGTGACTGTGTATTTTGTTATCCGCGGCTAAATTTTTTTTTTGGTCCGCCATTTCTCACAACATTAAAATATATATTTATATATGTATATATATATATATTCATATGTATATATATATATATATATATATTTATAAATGAGTATATAATTAGAGAGAGAGATATATATATATATATATATCTATATCTATTTTTATATTGATATTTCACAGTCAATTTCATAAAAATGATAAGTTATTTTCAATTTCACTATTATTCTGGAAAATGATAATTACTCAAAATATGAAATATATATATATATATTTCTATATATATATATGTATATTTAAATTTATTTATATATAAAAATATTCTTATATGTGCTTAACTAATTCCTAAATTTCTCAATTTCACTACTTAATGCATTTTCTCCAAATCAACCTGTTAAAAAGAAATTGTCATAACAATTAGATATAATTATATATATATATATATATATATATATATATATATATATATATATATATATATATATATCCCAAGTTCACTTAATTGATAGAAATGGTAACTAGCTATCCCCTTATTATAATTATAATTTTCCATTTTCATAAACATTTAAGACTTCATAACTTTACAACAGATTATATATTTACATGCTAGATTTCCTCTAATCCTTCTAAATTAACAGAATCCATTAATATGGAGAATAACTCAAATATTTAAAACTGTCTTTTCCATTTTAACATTGAAAAGAAAATTAGCATTTCAACTAAAGAAGCAATTCCAAACTTTCAAATGTAAACAACTCAGATTAAGTTGCAAAAACGAACTTATTCTTTTCAGTAATACTTGAAACACAAAAATTGCTATTGAACAAAGGTTGCAAACATCAACTTAAAAATTTAAGCACATTCATATTACAGTTTCTCAATCATGAATACCAACTTCCCAGATATGAACTTTCTCCTCCCAAACAGTAGACAACTGAAAACTATGACAGCCAATAAAAGTCCAATAATAACAAGATCAGGGAGGTGAATTTCTTCACTCCCAGAATATCATTAATTTACAACATTAACAAGAGAGGTGTTCTCTCTTCATCTCTATGAAATGAACCAGGCCTAATTCTCATGACAAGAAGATAATCTGTTTCTTCATAAATAGCCAACCAGAAGCTCCAAGAGAAAAACCTGCATATCAAAGACAAACAAAGAAGAAAATACCACTTGTCTAGCTCTCCTCCCTACCGTAGACCCGCAAGAGGGTCACCCCCGAGCTAGGGAGACCATACTCACACCTGGGTACTCAAACACTCCACTTCACAACAGAAACAACAACAATCCCAAAGCACACCTACACCCGTGGCTATTTTACACAATACGGAAACTCAACTACAGTGAGTTTCATAAGGGGCAGGAGAGTGGATACACTCGACTCCAGAGTGTCACCCTGACAGATAAATGAACTCATATAAATTTCTCTTGGTCTCAACCAAGTGTGATCACAAGTTGTAAGAAATCTGTATATGACTCTCAAGTCAAAAATACAGTCACAGATACATGCCCTCAAGGCTTTCAACATCCCAAAAGATGGAACAGGTATGCACCTGAGGAGGATCTCTCCTCCCCTACCCCAAACTTGATGAGCATTTCTCCCAAGTGGGAGACGCTCTGTCAAACACCCGACAAGAACCCCACAGAAAACAAATTTAAACACATATTTCACACACATTTCATACACATTTCAGTTCTACCAAAACAAAGGTAAAATTCAGACCAACCTTGCAAAGCCCTCCTGGAATGAAGTTGTTGCAGAGTCCACAGAGTTCACTTCCAAGCTTAGCCACCAACTCCCTCTCTCTTCTCTCCCTTCCAAACTAACTTCTCTATTTTTGGTAAGGCCAAAAAAATGAAAGTTTTTTCCCCAAAATTCAACTAACTCCCTCTCATCCCAAAATTTGAAAATAAATAACCCAAAATTCTCTTTCTTTCTAATTTTGAGAAATGGGGAAGTGACACTTGTCACCTCCTCACCCTTCCCAAAAATCACTATTCTGTCCAGGTGGCTTATGTCACTCTCCATTCCCAAGGGTACTCCTTATTCCTCTCATGTGACTCCACTTTCTCATGGGAGAAATTAAAAAAAAGAGTTAAATGGGAACAAGACAGGTGACCCATGCCTCTTTCTCCTTTCTTCACATGGGTGTCCCCATAGTACATGGGGGAATCTTACTAAAGAAGAGGTAACTTTCACTAATGGATGGCATCTCTTATCTAGGGAAAAGTAGAGGGGATGGGTTGAGTGTTGGTACAACCTACAACCCATCATGTCCCCTCCTACCTCCAATTTTCGCCACTTAACTTCAGGGGAAGGTTAAGTTGACTAGATGGAGGTTACTCAAGGGTTACCCATGCCAAATGGGCCCCTAGACCCATGGGGTAGAACCCAGGGTCAATTTTAACCCATACAAGACACCCCAGGTCAAGGTAAAGCACAAGAAAAAGGGCCTCATAATTTAAATAAAAATAGAAATTTCAAATTCAATCTCTTAACAACACTTACTTATAAAAATAATGTTACATGAGGGTAACCTAACCCACTCGACCATACGAAAGACCACATTACATCATGACATCAAACACAAAGAGATCTTGGTTCCTCGTGGAACCAGATCGGCTTAACAGGGAATAACAATTAACAAGGTGTGGAATGATCTCCGAAATCTGTGGTTTGATTAGTAGTCCCTGCACACTCAATTACAAGATCAGTAACCACATAAATTCATCATAGCCGAAGCAACTTAAATAACACATGCATTCTCATGCCTTAGTACAATTTAACATAATTAAAAATCATATTACAATTTTCCATCATCCCTAATTCATTTTTCTGAAAAGTAACTTATCCAAACATCACCCAATTAGTTTTTCCGAAAACATAATAAAGTTAAATAGTCTGACAAATTTCGGGAACTGCTATCCCACAAATATGAAAGTAATAATAACAGTACTGTAAATAGTCATGACAACAGTAGTAAAAAGGGCGGTCCTCACATGTTGTCATTGATGTCAACATACTCTTGTTACATTGATGTCAAGGATTGGATAAGTTGTGTGCTGAGGATATTGAGAAAATTAGTCCTATCAGAAATAAAGAAGATCAGTGAAGATAGCAAAGCTATATGAAGTGAAGATCCCAGCTAGATGAAGATCAGAGAATGTGCATCAAAGGGTTTGTAGATATGTGTCTAAAGATGATCCAGTCAAGATTTGAGAGGTCTGCATGAAAATGTGGAGTTATGGCCATGAGAGTAAAACTAGTTCTGGAAACTATTCAGAGGTGACAGAGTGACACAAATAGGTCGGGTGAAATCTAGAAATACAATATCATGTTCTGCAGATTTGGTGGCATGTTTGGGAGGCTAATGTGAATTGACAACTCAATTGGTTGGTGGTTTGGAGGTCCACAAGCAATTCTTCTAATGTGACAGTGATGGGCAACTATGTTCTTGAGGTTCTGGATGAAGATACAAATGATTACAGTAAGTAGAAGTGGTGTGGATGTTATTGGTGATTCAAGAAAGCTTGTGGGGGTCTCTAGATTATGTCCAGTTTGTGTTGGTAGTCCAGATTGAAGATTGAGCTTGTGATTGAAGATTTACCTTTGGGTGATGGTGTTTTTCCTAGTCTTGGCCAACCGGATGATTTACGCATGTTACAAATGATCTTGAAGATCTTTTGCAAAGCATGGCGTGTTCCTCAAAGAAGATTGATGTCCTAGCTATGTGTGCCCAACAGTGTAGTGATGCACGTGATTTTTTTGTAATAAGTCAAGTTGTATTTTTGCAATTACTTTGTAATAAAATAAGTGTATGTTGTGTCAACTTTGATGATTATTCCAAAGTCGATGTCATGAATAAATAAGAGTTGCAAAGTCATTCAAATGTATTCTTGTGGTCATGATGAGAAAGTGGTAGTGAAGAGGAGCGAAAAGCAGAGCAGAGGTGTTGGAGCTTAAATGGATCTGACTCAATCATAGTGAAGATGCTAATCTCCAGTTCAAGTATGTAATACTCATATTCTTCTATAGATAGTGTGTCTCTTGTAGGCAATGGGCCTCTTGTGAGTAGTGTGCTTAGGCAGTGAGCCCTAACTCTCAAGTGCCATTTTATTCTTCTTATTCTTTTAACATAGAATACAATCTTGGGTTAGTCACCCCATGGTTTTTCCCTTAACTAAGTTTTCCATGTTAAAATCTTGGTGTTATATGTGTTGAATTTGTTTCTGCTCTTGAATTATTGCATTATGCTTTCATGATTAAATCTTTGATATGCTGTTGAAATATAAGAAGGTTTTAAAGTGAATAAGGAACAAGATTTTGGTGACAACTAATTCAACCCTCCCTCTCAATTGTCTGTCCTAAATCCAACAACTTGATCTTGTACCTATCCATGAGCAAGATATCCCAAATACACCTCCACCTAGTCCTATCCATGATCCACCAATCATCACTCATGCCACTCTCATTATCAAACCATAATCAAAACTACATCTCATCTTTATAGTTAAATGCCTTGATCTCGTGGATACAGGGTATGTAGGCAATCTGGGATACGAAGGAAGTACCCAAATTTAGGCACGGTCGATAGCCTATTTCTATCTTTCATCCTTCTTCTAATCTTCAGCAATCATCATCTTTATCCATCTTATTTCTTCTATTATCTATCTCCCACATCATCAATAAACACTTAAAATCCAATCAATCATCACTTTGTTCCAATCAAATCACTTCTTCAATCCATCACTTCTTCTAATCATTCTCATCAGCAATAATCTCAAATGCAAATCAATCCTTAAATAATACCAACTAAGTTAATCAATCTTTCCAAATTATCTAATTGCATCAATGGTCTTGATCCTAGCCTTGTTGTAAACCCAATCAATCAATCAATCAATTAATCATCAATCATCCTTGTGTTGATCTAGGGATATATCATTCCCTGCAATGACAACACTATCATCATCAATCAATCAATCAATCATTGGTCTACAACTTGACAGTTACAATACCTTGTTTGTTTTTGAATCATTTGTGCATGCATGCTTGCTTGTGTGTGTGTTATCATTTTATCTTGCATTTGTATCATTCCTAGCTAATATTCATATGTTGTATCTAGACAAGGTTGTATTATGTTGGGGCACGAGACACATTGTCACCTTGGTCCTTATAGCTTGGTACAAAACATGTAGTGCTTTATCAAACATCATGGTTGCTCACTTTCATTGTAGTATAACACATCCTTCTCTTTCTTTTATCCATTCCCTTATCTTTCTTTCTTGACCAATCTATTTCATTTCAAGAGCCTACCCATATTTGTCCAGCCCGCCTATCCTCTCGAGGGGGCATCCTCATCCTATCTTTCCATCATCATCCTATCTTTACACTATCCCATCCTTTTCTTCTATCCATACCTTAGCTTCTTTGAAATTATGTTACTCAACATAAATCTCATCATCTCGAACATCATCTCAAAGAGGGGCAAAATGTAGACACCAAAATTGTCCATTTCATAACATCACCTAATCATACCTGACCTTGTAAAACATCTTGTAATATTTATCCTTGGTCATTACATTATCCCATTTATCCCACTTACATTATCCCACTTGATCACCTTCCCAATTAATGAAATAAATCTCATTTATTTATTTAATCCCTCTTCACATGTCCAACAAACAATTTAAATTAAATATTAAATCAAATCTCTCATTATGACATGTGTCACATGACTATAACTCTTCTCATGCACACATAATTTAAATAATTTTATTATTTAAATTATGAGATTCACCTCACATCCTATTTTTAACCCAACTTATTTGTGCATCATAAGGCATTTTCTATTCAAGATAAATGAAAGAATCCCACTTATTTCCTCACATCCTAACTTTAGTCTCATGTCATAACCCACTTAATATGCATCATAAGCACTAAAATCAACTTTTAATCATAACCATACGCATCACATAATTGACTTTTAATCTTAGCCATCAAATCAAATCAACCCCATCCTATAAATCTAACCTCACACAAGCCATTTCGATCCTGCTGCAACTATGAGCAATCAACAACCCTTTGACATCATGCATTCTCATGCAAGATTGAGAAGAGCCATGGAGATCAATCAAGTCTAGCATGGATTCAGTTTGAATTTGATTTTCTTTGTTTTTATTTTCAGCTAGTTTGTCCTTCATGGTGCATAGTTAGGGTTTAGTTAGTTTGTTGTTTTTAACACTAAATCTAATTTTCCCTAAATACAATATTGATTCACCCCCTTCTTAGTATTCCTTGTGTTCAACAATTGGTATCAGAGCGAGGTTCCTTGGAAGAAGCCTAACAACTTGAGGAAGATCTAGGAAAGTGTTCACATGGCAGCCAAAAGAAATCCTACTCTAGGCAGTGTCACAATTAATGATTGCACATATGTTAGTAGCCAAGAACTAAAAACTATTCTTGAAGATCTTGATAAGTATGAAGCAGTTATCTAGTATTTGAAGGAAAATGTCAAATAAGTCGATGAATACATCCTGAAGCTAAGAGAGCAAGCTAAGAGATCAAAGAATAGGAATAGGGAGCTAAGTGAACAATTGAAAGTAACAAATGAAACCCTAAATGATTTATCAATGATGATTGAAGAGAAAGAAAAGGCTGAGGAGAACTTAAGTCATGTTTTGAAAGACAAGTATGAAGAATGTGAAAAATTGTCAAAAGATATTGTTCTTCTAAAACATGATTTGGAAATAGATAATAGTTACAAAGAAAAGTTCAAGATAAACTCTGCAAAACTAGATGAGTTGATTAACAGCCAAAAAAGTCCAGATGACAAGCAAGGTTTGGGATTTGAAAAGGGAGAAATCTCTAAATCAGGACAATTTAACATTGAGAAGAAGAGAGTCAAAGGAAACCAGGTCTGGAATCAGAGAAACAGAGCTAGAAGACCTCCAGTTAGGCAGCCAAATTCTCAAAGGTACCCATCTTTCAATGGCTATTGCTTTAATTGCAATAAGTTTGGTCATAAGGCTACTCATTGTAGGATTAGAATGAATCAAAATGTTCCATCATTCTCTAGTCAATGTTTCAATTGCAAGAAAATTGGTCATAGATCAAATGAATGCAGAAGTTTGGTAAGGAATGGTTTTAACAATGCTAAGAATACTTAATCTTTCAATGAAAAGTGCTTTGCATGCAATAGATTTGGGCATATGGCTAACCAATATAGATTAAGAATGAATCCAATCAATAGAAGGAATCAAGGATAGAGGAATATTGTTTAGTACAACTGCAATAGAATTAGACATGTTGCAAGATTCTTCAGAAGCAAGAATGTGAAAAGAAACTATCCTACAGAAGAAAAGATAATAGAGCAGAGAGAAGATAAGGGGAAGAACAAGGTTGATTCAGTAGAAACCAAGAAAGAAATGAGCATGTTTTGGATTAAGAAGGATGTAAATAATGTAAAGGATGGATCCACACTAGCTTCTATTGTACATACTTCCTCCGGGAAGTAAATTGGGAGCTCTGGGTCGGGGAGAGCTCTTATTGAAAATCTTAATCCCCTAGCTAAATATTTGGTGCTCATATCTAACACAAGGATATGAGTAGAGGATCTATTTGACAAATCCTTTCAAGAAGAAACCACCCAAAACTATCTAATGCAGCTCATTGTGGAGCAATCTTGATCGACTGTGCTTAACAATGAAGTGTTTTGACAACTTTTTGAAAACAACATTTATGACGATTATGTTTTAGTAAACAAAAGTTAAAAAAGAGTGTATCTGAATGATTAATCACTTTGCATTTGAGTTTTCAAGTATCTAAGGAGAGAAGAAGTGAAACTCTAAGCGACGTCAGTAATTTCTAGTGATTCTAAGTAGAGAAAACCCTAGTTTAGCATAAAAAGGTATTTATAGTTCAAAACCCTACTGAACTTGTTTGAATCATTACGGAAATGGAAAATCCACAACTAGTTGATATCACTGTGAGACCGCGAACTAAATTTAAGAAACATCCATTCAAATCTATGGATTTCGATCCTAATGGTGCATTTTTGGAACTACCACATGGAGAGATGCATGTAGAGGATATTAGGGCTTACATTCATGTTGCCCTAGAAGAAATTTCTAACAGAAAGTTTTTGGATCTATATCTAAATCACTTGAACAATGGTGATCTTAATTTGAAGGAAGAATACAAGGCACTTGAGGAAAAGAAATTCCTACAATACATAGATTTATAAATGTTTGTTGAAGATGAATAGGTCCGAAATGTATTGAGCAGGATCCATGATGAATTCATGTGGCTTGAGAAACCCTTAATGATCACCAAGGAAGCTATAAGGGCCATTACAGGACTGAACTCTACCAAAAAGGTGCCTATGTTAATAGATGTGAAGAATGACACAGTGATGGAGGCCACTGGAGCTCAATTCGATAAAAGGGCATTAATAGTAAACACTATTTCAGATCCAGTAGTAAGGTTCACATCAATGGTAATTGGGTATAAGATTTATGTCATCAACCAAGAGAACTCTTTCTACAGTATAGCCATTTACATTGCCTATGAGATGATCAACAAGAATATAGATTATGATCTCTGTGAGTTGCTCCAGAAACTGTTAATGGAAAATCTAAAGACAAAGGAGAAAAATTATCCCTTCAAGTTTGGTACGTTAATCATTTGTCTATTTTTCTATTTCATGCAAGAGTTACCAGGAATGAAAAACTTGTTCTGGTCTAGCAACAAATTGGTTGTAGTGCAAATAATGAATCATCTAAACAATAGAGGAAACTATGATGCATATAATACAACCCTATGGGGATATTTCAAATTTTTTTGAAAGGTCATGTAGTATAGGGAAAGGATCCCTAAGTCAATTGTTGATAAATATAAGAATGACATGTTTTATTGTAAACAAAGATTAATGCATGATGGAGGCTGTTGAGCCAAGGATAGTCTAGATTCTTCCAATGGGCTATGAAGTAGCAGGAAATGTGTTAGAAGGTTATGCTGATTGCATGATGAGCAAACCTATAGATACCTCATAAGAATGATTTGTCACATGTGAGGAAATATCTGTCAAAATACATGTAAAATTGAGAAAACTTGAATCTCAAAATAAATTCAAGAAAATGGTGGAAGAATATGCCTAAAGCTAGGGATTCACCAAAGAACAAATTATAGAAACCAGAGGCAAAGTAGAAACTACAAGGGCAGCTAGAGAAAAGAAGCAAGATGAATCGGATAAGGCTCCGGAAGAGACTGAGAAGGAAGTAAAAGCACCTGCAACACCAAAGAAAAGGACAAGAGGTTCCACATCTATTCAAACAACCTCAAAATCCTCTGGTCCTACCTGATTTGCAAATGCAGCCACCAAGAAAACCACTGACAAAGGTTATAAAAGGCAAAAGACCAAAGGATAAACAATGTATGTCAGTATGGGTAAGGATGATGAAGAAACAAAATTAGATAAAGACATTAAGAAGATGAAATAAAAATCAATTGAAGTCTCTAGTACTAAGCAAGACAAGCCCTTTGGAAAGGGCAAATGAAGGAAGAAGGTGAAGAAAGTAGAGCCTGCAAAAGAACATGCAACAATTAATTTGGAAGATATCTTAAATGCTGTGGCAGCACATGGAAATCTAAAGCCAATAGTACAACTATATGATTAGTACAATGATGTAGAGAAAGGCATCATTAAAACTACAGTAATCAAATTTTTTGAAATGTTTAACAAAGCTCTTATTGAGGTTATCACTGACCTCCCAGACAGCTGAGGAAGTATAATGTCTTCAAGGAAAGAAGCCGCAATGGATAAGGATATTGAGCTTAGAGAATATGCACTAATAAATCTATATCCTGAGATCACCCCAAAAGAAAAATTAAAGGACTCCAAAGTACTTGGTGAGACCTTTAGAATAAAGAAGAGGATAAACAGTCATGTCAGGTGACATTGAGAAGTTGGTTAAGGAAACTAAGGAAATCATTCTGGAAGCACTCGAGGAATTTCATCTCCCAACTATATATGATAAAGAAGATACAAGTTTTGGAGACGGCACATCTTTACCAGAAGTCAGTCTTGATCAAGGTTTAAATCAAACAAAGACTCCTCCAGTAAGCCTAGGCAAAGGTGAAGAAATGAAAGAGCAAGAAGAGGATAAATTCCTTGAGAATGTTGAAACCCCTATGGAGAAAAATGAATCTGATGATCAAAAGGATGAACAAGCTAAGAAGAGCCCTTGTATAGAAAAAAATATTGATGAACAAGAGTCTATGGATCTAGAAGCCCCAGAGTAGAATCAAGAAGAAGAAGTGTTTGATGATATGGCAAGAGACACTGTTGCCACACAAGATCTGGTAAATACTATCAAGGATTTTTTGGAGAAGCAACAAGGAATACAAGCTTTAGATGCACGTGAGTTTCTACAAGGACCAATAAACATGGCCTCAATGTCACCTCTACAAAAATTCAAACTAGTATCAATTGTTCATGCCAAATCTCAGGAAGAAATTCTAAGGTCTCACATTCAGGACAGTGAGCTCATCAGAGAGGCATTTGGTATTTTGGAGAAGTTGATGCCTACATACCAAAAGGATACATCATTGTCATCAATTGATCAGGTCAAAGGCTTGATAAACTCAGTAAGTGCTCATTTTGAATCTTTTGAGAAGTCTGGTGATATAAAGATTAAGAAGGAATTTGATGATAAAAGACTAGCAGAGTTGAAGACTAAGCTAGACAGTGATAAAATTTTGTTGGATAACAGCATCAAGAATATAGAGTGTGCTATTAAGGAAGCTTGTGACATATACAAATTTTTCTTATCATGGCCTAAGATCACTAAGGAAATGGAAGGAAAGATCAAAGCTATGGAACTTCAATTAGTAAATATGTCTAAGTCTTATGATCTGGTAGTTGATTCCATAAACAATAAGGAAATACAAGTTGTAAATATTCATAATAACATAAGTAATCTGTTGAGCAAAAAGGAAGAAATGAAAAGTAGAATGTGCCAATTGAGAGGGTTAATAATCCCTAAAATTGATTCAATGGTAAACAAGTCTAATTGTTGAAGCCTTAAAGGTTAAGGCAATAAATGATATACCTACCGATGTGCTGAAGGCAAAAGAATTAGTTTTTTAGATTAATGGTAACAATCAATTTTTGAATAGTGCTAAGAATAGGTGGGATGGAGAATTAGCACAATTAAAGATTATTTACAATTATATCCTTTCACCCACAACTAACTAAATTGGAAGACTCTATTTGTACATATGTGGCAAAGTATGAAAGTTTTGAAGCTTTGACATAATTTTGACACTTGTACATGAACCTTTTTCATTGATGTCAAAGGGGGAGAAGAAAAACTAGTGAAAAATAACCAAACATCTAAAGGAGAGAAGAAAATCAGAGTGTGCATAGTAAGGGGAAGAAACTTAATCATTTTTCACTAAGTGTTACCATCAATGCCAAAGGGGGAGATTGTTGGCAACATAGTCAAGCAACAGTGCTCTAATAGTTAATGTCGAATGTTAAATGTTGTGATTGATGGAAACAAGGCATTGTAATAGAAAAGGATGACATGGATGTAGTTAAGTTTTCTCTTGAGTCAAGTTTTGTAAGGGGATTTTGGTCTGGACGACTAACTTAGTCAGAATGACTAAGTATGGACTGTATACAAAGTAAGTGATAGAGATGGGAAAATATGCTTCCACAGTTGAAGATCATGATATGAGGTTTTGGTATGTTGTACACAATCTTTTGATGATGTTATGTTCCAGTATTCACGTCCTGATAATCTCTCAAAGTTACATTATGATTTGTCTAAGTTCAGGTGAATAGAGTTGAGTCAAAAATAGTGCAGAGCACCTGAGCAATTTGGTCCGCATTCCTCTGCTATTGAATATTTGGTTCTATGGTTCTGAAGGTATGCTAAGAGGTCTATAATGAATTATTGATATGAATTTTGGAGCCCCATGAGATCTGCATTAGAAGTTATGATATGACAGAGAATAACATTTAAGTGTGTACTTTGGGATAAGGCCGACACATAGTTCGATCAATGTGTGGTAAGGAGGTAATGTTTAGATCATTACTCTAAGTGGTTCAATAATAGGTCTAGACCTATATGAGGATTCTTGAATGATTGTATTGGTTTGCATAACTTCATGTAAAGAATTCAAGCCGATAGAGTATGAGCTTTTTGTGTACATGCTTCATCACTAGCAAGCCAAACAAATCTTGGGTTAGATCTTCTTGCAGATATTAATACCTAATGGATTTTAGTGCAATGGTTTGTGATGGTAGTGAATGTACAATTCCACTCTAAATTTGTGATGTGAAAAGTAAAAAAAGAGTGCAAAGAGAAGAAGAACAAAGTATATGTGTACTAGAGTAGAAAAAAAGGGCAGATATAATGAAGACCTTTGAATCAGTATATTGAGCTATCAATGGAACTGCGTTCCAGCATTCTGTAGATGCATTTGTAGCAGTTTTTTTTTGCAGTGAACCACCCTTTCTCTATCTTCTCTTCTCTAATGAAGTGAGCCTATTGTAGTGAGCACTTCTTTGGATAGCAAGTCCCTAGGAAGTGAGCCCTTGGGTAGTGAGCCTTTTATAATCTAGTTTCGATATCATAATATATTGGCATCTAACACTCACTATGGTTTTTTCCTGTTTGGGTTTTCTCTGTAAAAATATTGGTGTCTATGTGTTATGACTTTGTGGTTTCTTTTTTTATGTTTATTCTATTTTCATGTTGAGTAAATAGATTAAATAACATGTGAAGAAATGGTTTTATAGAATACTAATTCACCCCCTCTCAGTATTCCTTATGCTCAATAGGTCTTTATTGGACCAGACATTGCCCAAAGCAGTGTGAGTCCTTAGATGATTTATGGCTAATCTTGGGCAGGTACATTGGGATGTAGTGAAGAGAGTGTTCAAATATTTGCGGGGTACTTCTGAGTATTCCTTTTGTTATCATGGTTATCCTATAGGACATCGACGTTCACTTTGTATTCATGGATTTGTGGATTCAGATTGTGCAGGTGACATTAACAACATGAGATCCACCAGTGTTTATTTGTTCACTATGTTTGGTGGTGCTATTAGTTGGATTAATAATTGGCAACCTGTGGTCACTTTGTCCACTACTAAACCTAAGTACATGGTAGAAACTCATGCTTACATAAAGAAGTTGTTTGGCTTAAGAGATTGTGTTATGATGTTCGGTTTGATGTAGGGAAGATTACAATTTGTTGTGATAGTTAGAGTGCCATATGTTTAGTGAAGAATACTAGTTTCCATGCGAGGATGAAGCATATTGATGTCTAGTACCATTTTGTCTATGACATGGTAGAGGATGGGAAGGTAAACTTGGAGAAAGTTGACACTTTGACGAATGTTGCAGATTCCTTGACAAAAGCTACGAGCACAAAGAAGTTCACATGGTGTTCAGAGTCTACAGGCCTCTCGGCCCCTAGCAATTAAATCACAATGGTGTTACTCCCTTTGCTCCTACAAGGTGTTTGACAACTAGGAGAATGTTAAGAAAAGTGTCTCAACCTTGCAACTTTGTGTTTAGTGTAAAAAGAGGTGGTTTCAATTTCAAGGTTAACTCCTCCTTTCACACCTTACATTCAATGACATAAATCAAGTTAAGCCACAATCTTTTGCAAGAGGGCTCTGCTACAGATTTAGTGTCCTTTAGAATGAAGAGGAAACTTGGAATTTTCTAATTAATTTATCAATTAAAGCCCTATTATGTATAAAACCCTAATTTCATAAAATCGTAAACAAATGGACGAAACATGACAAATACTCATAGACAGAGATATAATATTTAGAGTAAATACATACCAAACTTTGAGATTCTAGATGTAGGAAAGTCATGGACCAATTAGAGGGCACCTAAGTCCAAGGTACTAGTTTCTATTAGCATCTTTAAAAGTTGTCTTTAACCTATTTTTGTTGTTTCAGAGGTTTCTGTGTCAGGATCTGGAGGACCAATGAGCAGACACCTAAGTCTAGGTCCTGCTTTTCTACTTTGATCTACAATTTTGAAACTCTGTCATATCTCCATACAACTCCACTCCTTCTGCTTCTACACCTATAACCTACAATCACAAAAAAGGGGGTTGGGGGTTGTGGTGTTTAGAGGCTTGCCTCAGTGAAGTCTTGAAGAGACATTCAAGTCTTTCAAACACTATTGTCAGATGAGAGTACGTATCCATATGGGATAGAGGCAAAAACCAATTGATAAATGATTGAAAACACAAATAAATGTCACCTCAGAGGTATAACTCTCATGGAAGGAAGAAGCTCTTTCATGCAATGAGGAGATGGATTGATGAAGCCAAATCTACAACAAACAAATATAATAATAACACAATACTATTCTGCAACACAATGAAAACCTTGAATCACTTTAGCATGAGATCACAAGTTCACAATATCCATCTAGTTTACAAATAAATCCCTAAACATGTATATATTGGTAAAAGCAAGAAGTTGGGTCCACATATAGGGGAAGTGTCGTGCAAAAAAAAATCCCAACAGGAACAGGTACCCTTTTTAAAGAAAATGGGTACCTGTTTAGGAACGGGCACCCGAGCCTAGAACGACTACCCATTTTAAAATGGGTACCTATTTTGTTTTATAAAATGGGTACCCATTTTAAAATGGGTACCCGTTTTGTTTTTTACTATTTTTAGAACAGGTACCCATTTTTTTTAATTATTTTTTAGAACGGGTACCCATTTTAAAATGGGTACCCATTTTGTTTTCTATTGTTTTCTAGAACATGTACCTGTTTCTAAAATTTTGAATTTCACACCCACACTTTTGGTTTCATTTTAGGCTCAGAAAAGGCATGGGTAGCTGACCTTGAGCCTTGGACCTGCAAGTATTTCTCTAAGTACAAAACCAGAGGAAAAACTGACTTCACCTATATGGGTGATAATATTTTTTTCTAATTTTTTTTACGAAATTAAAACCCATTATAGATCATAGTGTCTAGTTTTCAAATATGTAAATTTTTTTTGGATTGGACTTGTTTTTCTATTTATTATTTAATTTATGAGCAAACTGGTCTAAAAACATGAAATGACAAGTGTTTGTATTTTTTTAATAAATTTTAATTTTTAAAGGTCTTTTTATAAATTTATGTCATCAATCTACACATCATTCTTTACACAATGAAAAAAAAATTATTTTATGATTAGTTTTGCTCAAATTATGTTGGCTGTACACGAGGAGTTTTCAAAAATAGCAATTAGGGCTAATAAAAAATTAATTAAAAAAATATATTTGGAAAAAAATTACAAAAAAATATCCTCATCAAACTTCACTATACCCCACATCTTTCCCCAAAATGATTTAGAAAAATACTTTTATTTAGGTCAAATTATGTTGGTCGTACACGTGCATGGTATGTTTAAAAAAAAGTGAGTTTTAAACAATGGTTTTAAGAAATGCCTATTGAAACTTAATTTCTGTCATCTGGGTATTAAAATAAATTACATATTTAGAAACTAGACTCCGTGTACTACATTTCATATTACTAACTCTTTTTAAAATTTGATCGTTATGTTCCTTAAATGTTTAGGTCAAATGTGACAAATTCTAAAAATCAAGGAAAACACTTCCACTTTTTGGCTAAAAAGTGGACCCAACTTCTTGTACTGACCCATATATACAACTAAACACATTCCCACTTTAATTTCATAATTCAAACTTGAGATGTCGACATGGGACTGATGCAGAGGTTAGGTAGAAAAAGAAAGGTTGTAGAAGTTCACTAAATGAACTTAGATCACTTTCCCCAAGAGGTTTACAACGTGGTATGTGAAGACAAAACCTACACAAGGCTGTTCCAGAGATTTATCTAGCCTAGGACCACTATCCAATGTCCTTCTCACAGGCTGCCCAACTCTCACCTTGAAGAGTTGCTATTCAATCTCTCCTTTCTACACAACCACCTTGGTTTGACTCACAATTTTCCTACCCACACCTCTACCAACATGGACAACCACACAAAGCAACATATACTGACTTATGACATGCATGAAATTGACCCCAACCTCTCATTACACAGCAGAGGACAACAAGTTTCTGTATGACTGTCTTTTGACAGTGACAAAGAAGCTTCTATCATGTGCCTTTATGAACAAAACTAGTGTGATTCCACTATTCACAATAACCTTCCCATGCATCTATTAAGGATAGCAGCAACAAGAGTTTCTTTGACAAAAAGGTTATAAACTATATTGGACTGTTCACCAAAAGACTATCTTGTAGCATAGTAAAAGAGGAAACTCTTCCCTTGAAGCATAACAAAGACTTAAGCCTTCAACACCCTTCCAAGACTTCAAATGACCATCAATGTTTAATGCCCACTCAACATTTAATGTGAGAAAACCACTAACTACTTATGTGCAGGCCCACACAGTGTTTAAAAAGGTAGAGGATAGCAAATAAGAGGATGACTGTCCTATGACAGTTTTGAAGTTTCCATTGATTCTTATCTCCTTTGAGAAGACTCCAAACTACAAAAACTCCTCCAACAAAGATCACAACACACATGCAACCAATAGGATAGATCCCTACTATTTTGACACTCACCACAATACTGTACTGACATAAAAAGTACGGCAGATTGGCTGTCTTTAATGAAACAAGGTTAAAGAGTAAGTTATCCTTGCAAACAAAAAGACATTTGACACCATATTAGACATTCACTGACATTCTATGACCTTCATTGGTTGGTGTATGAACCAAACACCAATATTAAGAGGTTTGCCATTCATTAATCCTTCAGGCCGTACTGTACCCACGTGCAAGACAACAAGCTATTTTTTTCTGTCAGCATTTGATGTTTGCCTTCTAAAGAATGGTTTAGGTTGGAAATAGAGCAAAGAGGTGAAACTAGATCCTTTGTATGAGTAGTAGGGCTCTTGTGCAGACCTTTATCCTCTCTAAAACACAAAGAACAACTCTAATCTATCACACCTATGATTGTTTTCTCCCTATAGCTGTTGTCCACTGTTTATTTCTCAACTAGTCAGTGTTTTGACTAGCTAGAAGCATGCCAAACATCTGAAGAAGGAGTTTTCCACCTGCACAACATGGAAAAGAGCAAAATCTAATCTAATCTTCCCCATCCTACTGAAAATGATTGAACTCTCAGAGGATAGGGGAAGAATCCACCATTTTTGTGCACAAACCCTAGTTAAGAGGGTTCCAAAACAAATTCTACAAATTAAATTGCTTCTACCTTCTACAGGAGTGTCAAGAACTCCAAATGGATACAAATGAAAGGTGTTTTACAAACTTAATAAATTTTCAATATTTTAGCTCATGAGAAATCCGTACCAGGCCGTACAAGCTGCTGTTTCTAATCAAAAAAAGCAGAAAACTATTTTTTGTCCTTAAAAAACTCCTCCTTTTCATATATTTTTGGCATGTTAAAACAAAACTCAATTTATAGGGAGTTGTCCAGACCTTTCCTCTTCCAAACAGTCCGTACAACTGCCCAAGAAAGGTAGGAAACTGAAGGAAAAAGCAGAATTAATAAAACAATAAGTTTTATCTTAATAAAACCAAGTTTTCTAAAAGAACTTCCTATGAAATAGGCCTTAGTTCACTCTATTTTAGACTAGTCAAACAAATGACTAAGTCTTTTATTTCAACACATCAAAAATGGCTTTTCAAAGCCTTAGAGATGAATAACTAACATGAAAATTAACTAGAAAAATAACACAAAACTGAGCTCCTGCACCATACTCCCCCTGTAGGAAGAACTCAAGTCCCTTGAGTTGCCAATTCTTGAAGTGTCATGCCATGCTTGAGAATATCTGCTTCAGTCATCCAGGTGGCCTCTGAGTCAGGGAGATCCTTCCATTTCACTAAGTAGTCCTTATAGACACCTCTCCGAGTCTTCTTGATAACTTTAGAATCCAGAATGCACTCCAACTGTAAAGGTTTGCTTGGAGGCAAATCCTTGATCTAATCAGCATCTTCAAGCACCACATCTGATCCACTTTCATCCAGCAATGGAGGTCCGAAAGGGAAAAGATCACAAACATTGAAAATAAGAGAGATACCCAGGCCATCTGGTAGCTCAATCTCATAGGCATTTGGACCAAATTTGTGCACTATCCTGCAAGGTCCAATCTTCTTCATCAGGAGTTTAGTTGGCTGACCCTTTGGTAACCTTTCTTTCCTCAGATATGCCATGACTAAGTCACCAACCTTGAACTGTACTTCTCTTTTCTTCAAATTTGCCTTTTCTTTGTACTTTGTGACTGATTTTTCTAGTTGCAACTTGACTTGATCATGAACTGTTTTCATGGAGGTAGCAAACTCTTCACCAAGTGCACTCCTTCTATCCCAACTTTGGAGATCCTTCAGCTCAAGTGGCCCTCTTGGATGAAAGCCATAAAATCTCAAAAGGACTTTTACCAGTGCTCCTATTCCTTGAATCATTGTAGGCATAGTCAGCTTGACTGATAACCAAGTCCCATGCCAAACCATGCTGCTTTGTAAGGCACCTTAGAAGGTTTCCAAGAGACCTATTAACCACCTCAGTCTGACCATTAGTTTGTGGATGGTAGGCTGATGAAAAAGACAACTGTGTGCCCAGCTTCTTCCACAAGGTCCTCCAGAATTGACCTACAAACTTAGAATCTCTGTTAGTTACAATGGACAATGGTAAACCATGCATCCTTACTACCTCTTTGAAAAATAGACCTGCAACATGATATGCATCATTTGTGCATTTACATGGCACAAAATGAGCCATCTTGCTGAACCTATCAACAATGACAAACACACTATCCACCCCTCTGGCCATCCTGGGTAATCCAAGCACAAAATCCATGCTGATACTTTCCCAAGGTCTGTTGGGAATGGGAAGGGGCTGGTATAGACCTGCATTTGAAGACACACCTTTGGCTCTTTGACAGATTGCACAGCTAGCTACATATTTTCTCACATCTGATTGCACCTTTGGCCAAAAATAGAACCTTGTGACTTGTTCTAGTATCTTGTCCAAGCCAAAATGTCCTCCTAAAGAACCATTATGCTTCTCCTTGATGATGTTGTCTTGCATAGAGCACTTAGGGACACACAGCAAATTGCCCTTAAACAAGAGGCCATCCTGCAAAACAAAATCTGCATACTCTCCATGGAATGTGTTAGCCAAGTTCACACAAACATCAGAAGCCTCTTTGAAATCAGAATCTTCTTTATACAGCTCCTTTAAACAGTCAATACCCATGCTTTCTAACTAAATTTCATGAACAAGAAGAAACCTCCTACTCAATGCATCAACTACCTTATTAGAGACACCTCTTTTGTGCTTAATTGTGAAAGTATAAACTTGTAGCTGTTCCATCCATTTAACATGTCTATGGTTCAATTTTTCTTAACTGTTAAGAAAGCTTAAAGCATGATTGTCAGTAAACACAATAAATTCCTTGGGCAGCAAATAATGTCGCCACTTCTTAAGAGCTTGCACCATTGCATAGAGTTCTAAGTCATAGGTAGAATACCTTTGCTTGGCTTCATTCAACTTTTCTGAAAAGAATGCCACTGGATGTCCTTCCTGGCTAAGAACAGCACCAATAGCTTGCTGACTTGCATCACACTCAACAACAAATACCTTATCAAAATCAGGGAGTACTAAGGTAGGTAACTCAGCCACCTTTGTTTTCAACAACTCAAAACTATCATCAGCATCCTTTGTCCACTAGAATCTACATTTGACTCCACCCTTGATGGTGTTGAGGATGGGAGCACTAATGTGAATAAACCCTCTGATAAACTTCCTATAGAAAGTCGCCAATCCATGGAAACTTCTCACATCTCCCACTGTTTTTGGGGTAGGCCAACTGAGAATAGCCTCAACCTTAGAGGGATCCATCTTCGAATAGCCATTAGAAATGACAAATCCCAGGTATACAAGTTTAGTTTTCATGAACTCACATTTGTCTAAGTTGATCATCAACTTGTGCTCATGCAGCTTCTCCAACACCTGACCAACATGCTTCACATGGTCTTCCCTTGTCCTGCTGAAGATTAGTATGTCATCAAGATAAACAATAACAAATTTACCAATGAATTCAACTAATACCTCATTCATCAGGTGCATAAATGTACTTGGCGCATTGCTAAGACCAAATGGCATAACAAGCCATTCATAAAGACCTTCATTGGTCTTGAAATCAGTCTTCCATTCATCTCCCTGTCTGATCCGGATTTGATGATATCTAGATTTCAAATCAATCTTTGAGTAATAGCATGATCCTCCCAGGTAATCCAAGAGATCTTCAATCCTTGGCATTGGAAATCTATATCTTATGGTGATCTTGTTTATGGCCCTGGAATCTGTGCATAGCCTCCACTTTCCATCCTTCTTAGGAGCCAGTACACTTGGAACTGCACGGGGCTTAGACTCTTCCTAATCAGCCCTTTCTCCAGGAGATCTTGAATTTGCCTTGCCACCTCTTCATTTTGCTATGGAGTCAGCTTGTATGCAGCTTTGTTAGGCAATGTAGCACTAGGTATTAAGTCAATCTGATGACTAATATCACTCATAGGTGGTAAGGAGTTGGGAACTTCCTCTACCACAAGGTCTTGATACTTATCTAGAAGTTGCTGTACTTCCAATGGAATCTCCTTCTATTTTTGTTCTTTCTGATCTAATCCACTCTTGGGCTTCATGACCAAGGCATACCCCTGGTTGTCATTCTCCTTTAAGATATTTAGGAACTCATGTCCATTCACCAACATGACACTGCTATTGTTTTCCTTTCCCCGGGGCTGCTCCAACAAAGGATCCATTTTGAATGGCCTTCCATTCTTGGTGATGACATAAGTGTTCTTCTCACCATCATGCTGAGCTTTAACATCATACTGCCATGGACAACCAAGAAGCAGGTGACATGCATCCAGAGGGATGATTTCACATAGTACTTTGTCCTTGTAGTCACCAATTGCAAATTCAACCCAAGCTTGTTCCTCCACCATGAAACTTTGGTTCTTGTTCAACCAAGAGATCTTGTGAGGATTGATATGAGGTAGCCTTTTCAACTTGCACTTCTCAACCATCTCATTGGATACCACATTCTCAGTAGACCCTGAATCCACTATGATTTTGCAAAGTTTCCCATAGGCTAGACCTTGGGTTCTGAAAAGATTCTTTCTCTGAGGAGGCTCTTTCTTTAGAGGCATCTTCAGCATAGACCTTTTTATCATCATACTCTCTCCATCTAGAATAGGTGCAGCACTTCCCATCGGTGGATTCACACTTTCACAGTCATCATCTTTTACCAACTGATTTCTCTTCCCACTGTCATGAGAGCTACTGGCTTTTCCTGGACATTTGTTCATTGTATGGCCAACTTGGTTGCAGCCATAACATCTTCCAGTGAACTCCTGGTCCTCTACCACCTCCACCATTTCTGCCTCTACCATTATGATTTCTACCACCTCTGAAACCTCCTCTATGCTCTATTGCTAATTGTGTTTCTTGCTGGCTGTTATTTTCAGTTTTGTTGAACTGTCCACGACCAAAATTGCCTCTACCTCTTTGATTTCTGCCACCTCTACCTCTGGCACTTTGATCACCCTTCCTTCTTAGTTTTATCTCAGCTCTGGAGGCCAACAGGAAACATTCATCCACTATCTTTGGTAACACCAAACTTATCTCATCTTGTAGATTATATTTCAGTCCATTCAGATACCTAGCCATCATCCCTTTTTCATCTTCATTATGATTGGCCCTCATACTGAGTCTATGAAACTCTTCTGTGTAGGCAGCCACATCCATATCTTTTTGTCTCAAATTCTGAAATCTCCTTATGATTTGAATCTCATAGTCAAGTGGCATGAACTTGCTTCTGCGCATAGCCACCATTCTACTCCATTTAGTGATGGGACTCTTCCCAATCTTCTCCCTCTCATTCTGCATATAGTTCCACCACACAAGTGCAGAACCTCTTAGCCTTGTCTTGGCAAATTTGACCTTTTTGCTATCATTGAACTCCTTGTAATCAAAGAAGTTGCACATAGCCTCTATCCAGTGGGTGAGAATATCTCCATCCAACTTGCCATGGAAGGTAGGCACCTCCATCTTGGGATCACCACTGTCTCCATGAGCACCCTTAAGTGCATTCAAGAAGGCTTTCTGATCTGTAGACATATCCTGCTCCTGAGGATCCTCTTCTGACTCTATTTCTTCATTTGTGTCTGAAGAACTTCCTTCTTCTTTGTTCTTGCCCTTGGACTTTTTCTCTTCCTGCAATTTTGCTTCTTGCAGTCTTGCTTCAACCATCTCTTCCACCAACTTCTTGATGGCATCTTGACTCATTGTCTTGGGAGGCATTGTACTAGCCTCTGTTTCAATTTCCTCTTCTGACATACACTTGCTTCCAATCAGAATATTGGCTCTGATACCAATATGATGCAGAGGTTAGGTAGAAAAAGAAAGGTTGTAGAAGTTCACTAAATGAACTTAGATCACTTTCCCCAAGAGGTTTACAACGTGGTATGTGAAGACAAAACCTACACAAGGCTGTTCCAGAGATTTATCTAGCCTAGGACCACTATCCAATGTCCTTCTCACAGGCTACCCAACTCTCACCTTGAAGAGTTGCTATTCAATCTCTCCTTTCTACACAACCACCTTGGTTTGACTCACAATTTTCCTACCCACACCTCTACCAACATGGACAACCACACAAAGCAACATATACTGACTTATGACATGCATGAAATTGACCACAACCTCTCATTACACAGCAGAGGATAGCAAGTTTCTATATGACCGTCTTCTGACAGTGACAAAGAAGCTTCTATCATGTGCCTTTATGAACAAAACTAGTGTGATTCCACTATTCACAATAACCTTCCCATGCATCTATTAAGGACAGCAGCAACAAGAGTTTCTTTGACAAAAAGGTTATAAACTATATTGGACTGTTCACCAAAAGACTGTCTTGTAGCATAGTAAAAGAGGAAACACTTCCCTTGAAGTATAACAAAGACTTAACCCTTCAACATCCTTCCAAGACTTCAAATGACCATCAATGTTTAATGCCCACTCAACATTTAATGTGAGAAAACCACTAACTACTTATGTGCAGGCCCACATAGTGTTTAAAAAGGTAGAGGACAGCAAATAAGAGGATGACTGTCCTATGACAGTTTTGAAGTTTCCATTGATTCTTATCTCCTTTGGGAAGACTCCAAACTACAAAAACTCCTCCAACAAAGATCACAACACACATGCAACCAATAGGATAGATCCCTACTATTTTGACACTCAGCACAGTACTGTACTGACATAAGAAGTATGACAGATTAGCTGTCTTTAATGAAACAAGGTTAAAGAGTAAGTTATCCTTGCAAACAAAAAGACATTTGACACCATATTAGACATTCACTGACATTCTATGACCTTCATTGGTTGGTGTATGAACCAAACACCAATATTAAGAGGTTTTCCATTTATTAATCCTTCAGGCCGTACTGTACCCACGTGCAAGATAGCAAGCTATTTTTTCTGTCAGCATTTGATGTTTGCCTTCTAAAGAATGGTTTAGGTTGGAAATAGAGCAAAGAGGTGAAACCAGATCCTTTGTATGAGTAGTAGGGCTCTTGTGCAGACCTTTATCCTCTCTAAAACACAAAGAACAACTCCAATCTATCACACCTATGACTGTTTTCTCCCTATAGCTGTTGTCCACTATTTATTTCTCAACTAGTCAGTGTTTTGACTAGCTAGAAGCATGCCAAACATCTGAAGAAGGAGTTTTCCACCTGCACAACATGGAAAAGAGCAAAATCTAATCTAATCTTCCCCATCCTACTGAAAATGATTGAACTCTCAGAGGATAGGGGAAGAATCCACCATTTTTGTGCACAAACCCTAGTTAAGAGGGTTCCAAAACAAATTCCACAAATTAAATTACTTCTACCTTCTACAGGAGTGTCAAGAACTCCAAATGGATACAAATGAAAGGTGTTTTGCAAACTTAATAAATTTTCAATATTTCAGCTCATGAGAAATCCATACTAGGCCGTACAAGCTACTGTTTCTAATCAAAAAAAGCAGAAAACTATTTTTTCTCCTTAAAAAACTCCTCCTTTTCATATATTTTTGGCATGTTAAACAAAACTCAGTTTATAGGGAGTTGTCCAGACCTTTCCTCTTCCAAACAGTCCGTACAACTGCCCAAGAAAGGTAGGAAACTGAAGGAAAAAGCAGAATTAATAAAACAATAAGTTTTATCTTAATAAAACCAAGTTTTTTAAAAGAACTTCCTATGAAATAGGCCTTAGTTCACTCTATTTTAGACTAGTCAAACAAATGACTAAGTCTTTTTTTCAACACATCAAAAATGGCTTTTCAAAGCCTTAGAGATAAATAACTAATATGAAAATTAACTAGAAAAATAACACAAAACTGAGCTCCTGCACCAGGGACCTAATGGTCACATAACTGACATTTAAAATTTGGGACCTTGCTAAATAGGGAAGGACTAGGGCATGGGTGCCCAAGTCCTCAGCCCCTATTTAGGCCAGGGTTAAGCTCACAAGAGTCCCCTAGGCCACATTTAACATTGGTTTTTAGGGATTTTCAATCGAGAGTTAAAATAAATATGCATGATTAATTCTAAGGACCTGGGAGATAAACATAGGGGGGATACATTCCTAGGGAGACATTTTCTAATGTAACATTTAGCCCAGACTTTAATGTATGCATTAATGCAAGGCCCATACATGTGTTAAAGTATAATCAATAAACACAACAAACATGCCAGGCAATTAGAGCTAATGTATACCAAAAGATTGAGAACTATTTTTAGCCCCCAGTCTCAGGTAGACATTAGAGAAAACACACCGCAGACACCAAAAACAATGAAGATAGTAATAGGCACACAAATACGGAGAAGACAGTAACAATCATGTTAGAGATAGTCAAGACACCATTGAAGACATGCAAAACATAGTGGATACTATTAATGCAGTGATTATTTCTTTTTCATTTTCTCATACATATGAATGTAGATGCAAGTACATGGAAAGTAAACATGCAACCCAAAATGTAGGGAGGATCATTTCACCACATAACTTTAGACTACATATGGGGCAAAAGACACGCAATACAAATCTTAGAATGTATGAGGGACATTTTGACACACTCTTAAAGACTACACTTGAGAACAAACACGCCATACAAATCCCAAAGCATAGGAGGGGCATTTTGCCACACTCTTGAGACTATACTTGGGAACAAACATGGCATACAAAACCTAAGTGTTAGGGGGGGCTCATTGTGATATAGCTTTAGACTACACAAGGGGAAAACACATGGAAGACAAATGGAAGACATGAGTGCCATATAGTATGTCAAAGACATACTAAACATCTAAAACATGGAAAATAAGTGATGGAAGGAGCCTATTGCTATGTTCACCACCATCTCAAGCACAATACAGGCACACCGGATAGTTGGGCTTATGCCACAACAACTACCAAAGACATGCTTAAGGGAGGATACACCAACCCTGCCTACCCGGAAGACTTTTAGAATAAAAAAGGATGTGCACTAGGTCAAGAGATACACCATCCCCACCTCTACAGAGGGCTTTCAATAAAAGGATATGTATGATATCCCACCTCTATAGAGGGATTAAAATAAAATGATATGCATGATATCTCACCTCCATAGAGGTATTTCTCATTGTGATATAAAATAAATGTGTGCACTCATGCAGAGATACATCTCACCTCCGTAGAGGGCTTACAAACACCCTTCATTAGTACTAAAATCATCAGATAGCTTACCTTTTTATGCCCCCACCTTAACGTAGTTGATATCATACACTGATATCAAGCACATTAAGGTAAGAAGAAAACACACAAGGGAACAAGAGCGCAAAGCCTATGCCCCCAGAGGTGACATGTACTTTATAATTGTCAAGTGTTCCCAGAAACACACAATTTCCTGCAAGAAAAGAGGTTAGAAATCTTTCTATAAGATAATAACCACATCACATGATCAAAATCAATGCATGCAATCATCCACATAAAGAGTAGAGGCTATACTATGGGGCCAAGATCAGAGTATAACCATGGGGCTATACTACAGAAATCTCAAAACCAAGTGTAACCAAGGTGATTTTCAAGGATAAACAAAGTGCATGGAGCAAATGTATTGTTAAGGTTTGTTAGTATGATAAGACAACATCAAAAATCACATGGAGTGATTCTACTAGCCAAGCATCAAATAATATATATCAACCGCATCGTCATATATGGAGTAGGTCCATTTTACCTTACTTGCTGAAGGGACATGTGGTCCGTATCAATATTATTTGTTTTTTGTCATCCGCCAACCAGATAGAACCACTAGAAAAAGGTAAACAATAAATCAAGAGAGGAGAACAAGTGCCTTAGGGTCGTCATGAAGGAAGGTACCCCCAGGTCAGCAACCACAATGCTATGCCCCTAAGACAAAACACAACAATGAAAATAGAGAAGAGGTAATGTAGAAGAATGATGATACAAATAGAAGAATGATCACAACAAAGGTAGTCACCTGGTATCCTTGACCTTACAAGAGTAGCAAGGGTCATCCAAGGAGGCCTAAACAACACATAACACATCACGAGGGAAAAACAACACAGAGGTAAAGGGTTAGAAATACTCACCTGCAAGGAGGGTCATGCTAGAGATTATCATTAATCAAATCATCTTCCTCTGAATCATGGATGTTAGAGGAAAGACGTACATAAGGTACCATAACACAACTTTTGTTCATGTTTTTAGGTTGTTTATTCTTAAGCTCTTCTTGGTTTGATTCAATGTTAGGTGTAATGTTTTCTTGTTGAGATGCACTTCGTTGGGCAAAAGCTTGTCTTTTCCTCCTTTCCCTTGCTTTTCTATTTCTTCTTGTCCTATTGCTTATATCTTCAAAAGTATTGCCATATTGTTCTATTGGTCTTTTTGTGTTAGAAGAGGAAGCATGTTCAAATCTCATTTGTCTTTATGAATTGCCTTGTTCTCAATGAATACCTCCCGATCCTCTAAAGGATGGTGTGGGAGGAACCTCCACATAGGGTCCTTTTCCTTTTTCTCTAGGAAGTTCTTCTAATGCAGGTTGTTCATCTTTTATTGTTTCTTGAATAGAAGGACCGGCCACTTGATGTAAGAGTTTTTCTTTATATTTTTTATATCCCAAGAAGTTAAAGTTTGTTCATGGCTCAGGTTCTTGATTAGATCATGGCCAAAAGTAATCAAGGTTGAAGTGTTGTTTTGTAACCAAAGATTTATATCTATTGCAAGGAATAATATGTACTTGTCCATTCAAAGGAAATATTACATAGTTATGAATCGTTGAAGGGACAGCTTTCATAGATTTTAACCATGGGTGTCATAATTTTATGTGAAAAAGGTTAGATAGAGGGACCAGATCAAATAATTGTTCTACAGACTTCTCAAATACCATGACCAATAAAGATATTTTCCTAGAAGTGTTTATAAAAGCTCCATTATGTGTCTTAATCATCATGTCAAAAGGATCATAAAAATCTTGTACCAAACCATGTGAAGAAAGGAATTCCTCTATTGCAACATTAGTCATGCAATTAGGATCTACAAGTGTTCCATCCATAGGTTTTTCTATTATCCTTACAGTGATATAAAGAGGTCCTTTAGTTTCCCCAATTCTTCTATCATGAGGTGTAAACACAATTTCAGGTTCAGGGACCTTTCATTTCATACAAGGGTGATTAGAAGCCATGTGTATATGTTTTCAAATGGATACAAAATCAGAGTTTAAAATATTTTCAAAATTTATGGAAGGAACAAGTGCAAAATTTTGTAAGTTTATTACCTAAAATGTTTTATTTTTCCACTTTTTTCAATGCAAATAAATAAAAGAAGAGGTGTTGTAAGGAAATTTATGAAGGGAAGCCAATAATAACCCTAGTATCAATCTAATAATGTGGTATTATCCTTCACAACACACCTTGAATGCAATTCTATATGCAAAACAAGTCAAAATCTAGTAAAAATACAAGATTTTAAACCCTAGAAATGAAATCTAAATGCAAAAATGCACTATGATGAAACACTACAATTGGAAATCAGTCTTAAATGAGTGTTTAAAATAGTAGATAAAATCTAAAACAAGATTTTAGCCACAAACCCTAGCTATATATGAAAAATGCACAATTTCAAGCAATTTTCAACAAATTAGGCATGAAAATGCAATGCAAATGAATAATAAATGATGAATTTATGTAATTAAAATCAGATCTAATGAAAATATAAAAAATTAAATGAAATTAAATGCAAATTAATTCAAATTATATAAAAATTAGTTCAAAATTTTCAACTTTTTCAATTTTTTTTGTAAATTTTCAAATGCAATAAGAAAATGATGAATGAAATGAATGCAAATTTGAAGTAAAACACTCAGCAAGATGCAAAATTCAAATAAACAGGGTTTCACCAAAATGTTTAGTGTAAAAAAAGGTGGTTTTAATTTCAAGGTTAAATCCTCCTTTCACACCTTACATTCAAGGACATAAATCAAGTTAAGCCACAATCTTTTGCAAGAGGGCTCTGCTACAGATTTAGTGTCCTTTAGAATGAAGAGGAAACTTGGAATTTGCTAATTAATTGATCAATTAAGGCCCTATTATGCTTAAAACCCTAATTTTGTAAAATCGTAAACAAGCAAACGAAATAGGACAAATGCTCATAGACAGAGATAGAATATTCAGAGTAAATACATACTAAACTTTGAGATTCCAGATGTAGGAAAGTCAAGGACTAATGAGTAGGTTCCCAAGTCCAACATACCCATTTTTGTCAGAATCTTTGAAAGTTGTATGTAACTTGTTTTTGGTGTTCTAAAATTTTTTGTGTCTTAGGATCCGAAGGACTAATGAGTAGGCGCCCAAGTCCAGGTACTACTTTTCTACATTGATCTGCAATTCTAACACTCTGTTATATCTCCCTATAACTCCACTCCTTCTACTTCTATACCTATAACTTGTAATCATAGAAAAAGGGGGTTAGGGGTTGTATTGTTTAGAGGCTTGCCTCGATCAAGCTCCAGAGAGATATTCAAGTCTTTCAAACACCATTGTCAGATGAGAGTGAGTATCCTTGCAGGATAGAGGATAAAACCAATTGATAAATGATTGAAAACACAAATAAATGTCACCTTGGAGGTGTATCTCTCATGGAAGGAAAAATCTCTATCATGCCATGAGGAGATGGATTGATGAAGCAAATCTGCAACAAACAAATACTAACAACACAATACTGCTTTGCAATTCAATGAAAACATTGAATCACTTTAGCATGAGATCACAAGTTCGCAATATCCATTTGTTACAGGTAAAATTGGATAATATTAAAATGAATCATAAACCTAATAAGTCAATGGAATATACAAATAACAAAGACTTAAAATCAATAAACCAAACTTACAGTGCTTTGTTACCTTACGGCTTCCATTGCTCGCCTATTCTCAATTGATCTTTGGTGATGAATATAGCCCTCAGGAAGCTTGCTTCCTGTCTTTGATTCCTCAAGATGACAAAGGAGAAATGGCTTCGATACTTATTATATTGAAGATGAGCTTCCACACAATATAGGATGGATTATGGAAAATGCAAGAGTGAGGGTGCCAATGCTGCGCTATGGATTTGACAGAGTAATCTTACTTGAAAGTTTCATGATATGAAAATGGAAGAATAGAGGGGTATTTATAGACTTGTGAGAGAAGATAAACTGTGTAGAAGAAATAACAAGATCAATGGTAGAGGATAGTTGAGAGAACGTGCGCGAATAGAAAGAAGACATGTGTCATTCAAAAAAATGTTATGTTAACTGCTTTCTTGATGAGGATGATCTTTTATTTCTTAAATTAGAATATATTTTTCTAATTTTAGAGTTTGTTGATAAAAACAAAGTTTTCTTTAAATCAGTTAACTCATCTTTTGCTTTTGCATGACAAGTAGAATTTATTTTTAGAAGATTTGGAAGATAAGAAAGCAAAATTAAATAAATAAATTTATTTAATTGATTGTGCAAGATTTAGAGGAATAAATAAAATATTCAATTATATTTTATTTTTGGAGACTGGGATTTTAATTTAAATAAATTTGCATTTTATTTAAATTTGGAAGAATGAATGATTTAATTAAATAATTAAAATTATTTAATTGTTTAGAAAAATAAAGTTGATATTGATGAAATTAATTAAATAAATGTAATTTATTCAATTAATGGGAGGAAAGTGAATCAAATAAATAAATTGATTGATTTATTTATTGATAGAGGAATATTAAGATGAAATAAATATTTAGAATAGTTATTTAAGTAGAGTCATGTCATTTTTAGGTGTATACATTTTTCCCCTATTTGATACAATGTGTTTTATCATGTTGTTTCAAAGAATAAGAATTTTTGACAATGATGGATGGCCTTGTTTGCCTTGGTATAAGTTTAATGACTAGATGCCCCCTCGAGAGATTGGATGGGAAGAAGGTAGAAGGTGGGAGATGGACAATCTCACAAAGAAGAAGGTGGAAAATAGGTTAGGTTGAAGAAAATAGGACATGGTTTGGAGGAACAGGCATGGGAAGTAGTCACAGTTGCCACACAGTTAGCTATGGTTCACTTGCTATATATAGGAGTTGGGTCCACAAGTCCTATTCATTTGCACACTTGTCTTTAGTTGATTTGTCCTTGAGAGCTTAGGAGAGCAAAGGAGCTAGAGAAGTCGATAGAGATATGGATATTTCGTACGAGGAGAACTGGTTTGAGCAAGTTTGACGGTTCGATTGGCCACCTGAGGTAGGACCACCAGTATGTAGTTGGACAAAACTTCCCTAAAGTCATTTATTAGGGCAATAAATGCTTAAGAAAAAAAGCTAGGATTGATACACCGAACTGCAGTTTGGCGCATATGCGCCCTGAAATGGTGCATATGACAGGAAACCGTGCATATGAGTGATCTTTTGACTCATTTGATAAAGTTGCACATGTAGGCTACGAATCGGTACATTCACCATTGAACCACGCATTTGACACAAAAAGTGACGCATATGCTAGAACGGCACATATATGTCAAGGATCGGTGCATTCATAGTGAAGTAGAGCATCTGATATGAATCAGCACATTTTCTACCTAGTTCAGTGCATTTGTACTAGGATAGTTAGCTGACTTAACAAAATTAACCCAATTGGCACCTTGATCGATGTGTCAATTGATAAGCGATCTCTAAGATTGTCGAGAATCTAGTCAATAGATGATATGTTGTTTTGATCAATTTGATGTGTTAATTCAGTCATAGGATAGTTTGATTTCTTTGAGTAGCTTTTGCTTGGATATGAGTTTTTTTGCTTGATGCTATGCTTTTCTTGGTTGTAGGAGGATATTCATGATACTCTAATGTCATGAGAACAGTTCCCTTTGCCATTGTTACAGTGGTATATGTTGACAAAGATGGACTGTGAGGCTCTTGGTGCTATGGGACTGGATTATGTTTGCTTCATGTCTGAGGTTCACACAAACCTCAGTCTTTTGACTGCAGTGGTAGAGAGATTTCACAGTGAGGACAGGACTTTTCATTTACCGACTGGGGAGATGGCAATCACTCTAGAGGACGTTTACAGGATTCTACACCTTCCTATTCAGGGAGAGTTGGTAGAGTATGATCCGCAACATGATGCAGGATTGGTAGAGTGCAGACATGTTTTTGATGACCTAGAGCTTGTTAAGCCGGTGATTTCATGACAGGATATACATGACTGTTATGACTACTTCCCAGGGATAGTGGCAGGATTGATCGGTGGCGTAGTATGCCTCGATAAGAGTTCACACGGTTTCTCGATTGGTTGGGGGAGGGTGATGGAGAGGATGATCACTAACGGGACTTAGTATGCATGGGGTTTGTGCATTCTTGCACACTTATACAGGGATATGCACAAGGTTGTGTACCATAGAGGGGCTAGCTTGTTAGCAAGTGTGTCTCTTTTGTAGTTTTGGTTGTGGGAGCACATAGCGATCACACGACTAATTAGTGTTTTTGTGAGATAGCTGGGAGAGTCATACAGTTATGGTTACACAAGATTTATTTGCCAACACAAGCTAGGAAAGCTTGAGTATTGGAGACATGTACTAGATAATGTAGATACAGTTATTTGGTGTCCAATCCTAGATTGTAAGGTATGGGATGAGGAGGACAACAAGTTGCCGTATTCTTTCCAGACTTAGTGGCTCATTGGCAGGATGCAATTCATATTAGAGGATCAGATTGTCAGTAGAGTGCAAAGGCAGTTTGGTAAAGTGCAGGGCAGGCTCGATTTGTGAGGACCCATGCAGAGAGGCTAAGGTGGGGTCCAGTGGTGTCTTATGAGGATGTGTTAGTAGATTTTTGGCAGATCCCATATGCAGCCTAGCTAATGAGGAGAGAGATAGTAGATGCAGGGATAACTCTAGACTATGAGGAGTGGTTTGCGGCTCATCCATTTCCTAGATATTCTAGACTTGGAGAGTTGGTTCCTTGCATAGATGAGGAGGATTCAAATGACAAGGAGGGGGCTGGCAGGAGGAGGAGTAGACAGAGGAGGGGTAGAGGGGGTCAGGGAGAGGGAGGTGATGGTGGGGATCGCAGAGGAGGAGGAGGAGGAGGAGGAGATGGAGGTAGATCGACATAGAGGAGGAGGAGGTCTGGGGAGAGACCTTCGGGATAGTAGCATGTTGTGCAGCTGTAGGCTATAGGGTAGGTGTAGGTGCTAGCACAGTAGGGGTACAGCAGGGACAGATGCTACCACCATAGTAGGTGGCCCAGTAGCAGGTGCAGGGGTAGGGACAGTAGGTTTTGCAACCTAACTTACAGTAGCAGGCCATGAATACGCTACAGGGTCAGGTGAGGCAGCTGAGGCCACACTTGAGAGTAGTGTTGTGTGGTTACACAACACGCCCCATTTTGACTTGGCAAAACAGGGACCCAACTTTTGTTCTGGTTTGTGTTGTCTGCTTTCTGGTGGTTTGGTAAAAATAGGTCAGGTGCATCATCATCATGAAGGTCAGGATGAGGTAGGTCATCATCATGAGGTTAGTTTGTCAAAGTTCATATTTTGTTTCTATGACCTCATGGTTAGAAAGAGCTTGAAATTCCATGCAGGTTTGCCTTTTACATCACTTGAAAATTCGTCCATATGAGGGAGTTATGAGCAGTCAAAGTTTTGGTCAAACCTAATAATTGCTGTATGATGAACATCATCATCATGATATTTGAAAAGCCCCCCGATAATATCCTGAGGTCGAAACATCTGGACGTCAATTTTAAGTCGTAGTAGGTTGTCCCCGTCGAAGCGGTCTTTTGTATCGCGAAAGGTCATCATCATGATCTTTGTCTATCACCCGATATTATAATATCATGCTGATATTATAATATCACCTTGCTTAAGAAATCTGCCATCTGCATAATTTGCACGCGCATGTCAAAGTCCTGGTGATCATCATCATCATGATCTTTCAAGACAGGATCACATTTCGTAAAATCCTCCTGATCTCCTTTTGTGTGATCATGATGATCACCTTATCTTTCAAAGGGGAGGGTGATATTTCATTCCTAAGTCATGTTGACAAGATCATCATGATCTTGTTTGTCTACCTGACATTTCGCAATATCCTCCTGCCGAGAAGTATAACCTTTTGCAAATATCCTGATGACGTCATCCCGACCTGATAAACGAAGAATCAAATATCAGGATGACGTCACCATCACCTTCTCCTTCGGCAAGATATTTTCCAAGGCATGATCCGGTTTGCGAATATGACGATGACGTCATGTTATAAGATTAACAAAGGCCCCGGATATCCTGATGACGTCATCTGAACCTTCAGCAGGATCATATTTTAAATCACCTAGTGCGGATATGATGATGATGATGATCATCATCATCCTAATCTTTCGAGAGGGTTACCTTGGCCGCAAAGGGGTCATTTTACTTTCATCACCTGATCATCTTCCTAAGGTGACCCGATATTACATTTATCCCCTGATCTTAACGAAACATGACAGTGATGTCATCCTTTGCATTTTAATGAAGCCCGGAATATGACGATGACGTCACCATCATATTCCTTTCCTAAGCGGCAGGATCATATTCCAAATCCTCCTTTTGTCTTCATCATGATGATGACGATGATGTCTTTCTTTCCCCAATATGCAGAAGTAAAACATCCTGATGTGCTTTTCATCAGAGCATTCAGAAAGGAGGGGCATCATATTTCGTGGTATCCTGCAGCTAGATAGAAGACATGGAGTTGGGCATCATCGTGATTTTTGACGTAGGTATAACTGTTGCCATCGACCGAGTCTAAATTTGTTACCCTGATCATATGTGGTCACACTGACGCGAATATGATGATGACCCGAAGCATACAAACAGAGCATGCAAGGCCAGATGTGAAGTAATTTGTTAAGAGCGGTTATTTCCTTGTATATTTTGACATGCATGATCATATTTGAACCCGATACACATGGAAATGGGCGGGAAAATTTGAAACGATAGAAATTTAAAAGCCCGACTGCCTGATTTTGGTCAACGAGGGTTGACCTGGTTGTTTTATGCTGTTTATGCATTTAGTGCATATTTTCCACAGGTAAAGCCTGATTGACTGTAGCTGCACATTGGGAGGTATGTTTAATAAAATGTTTACTTCCTGTTGTTTATCCACATGATGATGAACTTAATGTTTGTCTGTTTATTTGCAGGAAGTCATGCTGCTGCTGATGCTGAGCATTACAAAGTTGCGCATGGAGGCAACATGAGCCAGAAATGAGGAGGATATTGTCAAATATGCTGTTCGCCAGCTGGAGACCGAATCAAGTTGAAGATGCTAGAATATTCTGTGCCAGCTGTGCATTTGCCAACTGACGAAGCATGTGCTTTTCATCTGGACTGTTGTTTGTTATGGGACGATCCTGATCCTTGGATCGTTGTAACCATTTTTTGGCAGTTGTTCTATATAAGAGCCAGAGCTTGTCATCAAATAAGGGGAGGAATACATTAGAATACATAGACGCATCTAGCACAAAAAGTCAATTACTGTAGAATCAATTAGGAGATCGGATTACTGAGACTAATGAGGATAGAATTGTTGAAATGTCAAGGTTCTTTCTTCAGATCACTGTGAATGTACCTGTTCTTGAGCATACTGAATGGATATGAAGTTTTAGATTACATCCTGATTGTAAATTTTACGTAATCTTTCTGTTGATTTCTGGATATGTACTGGTGAATGCTGTGTTCAACTGGAAGCGCTTTCATTTCATTACATGTTGTTGTCAACTTTTCCTTTGAAGATTTGCACTAGATCATGCGAATTTGTGGAATGTCCTGGTGAAGTATGATTTCTAGTTTTCCTTCTTTTCATTGCATGTATGGGAGCTTGTATGTGGATCAGTGATCTAAGTCCAGTAGTTTTGGGAATCTCATTCTTTAACCCTTTTCTTTTTTTCAATTTCATAAATTCATCACCATAACTGCAAATCATGATAAATAACAAGCAGAAACAGTGAAATATGCTGAAATCCCGTAGGTAACTGAAAATCATTAGCATATTTGAGTTAAGTGCATGTATTATTGAAAATATCATGCAAAGAATCATAAATAATGATAGAAATCATGCAAATATCATCCTGTAGGCACATTATTTGACTAAATTCACAGTGCAGAGGTAGAATTGTTGGAGATTTATGCGGAGCAAACATCCAGAGCAGGATATTTGAAGATAATGATGATGAACTTTGCAGAAACACGTAAGGCCCCTGAATGGAAAACAGCAACACACATCAACCACTGAGTAACGTCAGTAGATTAAGACCTAATCAACGGAGACTTGGGATCATGAATTCTTTGAATTCATCGTATCTTTCAAGATGAGTAAAGGTTGTTGTGTAACTTTTATTCTATGTTTGTGAATGACTAACATCATGACCAACATAAATTGGTGCTAGAAGGAGGGCCAAGTCCAGAAGATCACGTTCATCATCAGTACTTTCAGGTTTGATGACGCTTAGAGTAAGGTAACCTCAGATCGTCTGTGAATTTCATCATATTGCGTAAATATTTGCTGCGACAAGTTTGTATATGCACATTCTATGTAAAGATTTCCTGATTTCACATAAATATTGCAAGCTTTACAGTAGATTTCTTTAAATTCACTAAATATTAGCCAAAGATGCGTAAATTTGTTCAAGCTTTGAGAATTTGAGCCTTAAACACGTGAGATCTTGTGCTACCGGTCAGAATATCCCAATATCCTGTCATATTTGCAGTGTCTTCGCAAATATTGCATAAATATTCAGTCTGATTTGCAATTTGACCGCAAATATCACCTCGTCCGGTGGAATCCAGCCAATATTTGTAAAGTGTCAGCTAATTGGCCTCCAAATCGAGAAATCCTGGCTCACAGGATAAATACCAGGTCTAGACATAGTGAAATTTTTGAAGAATTGCCTGTTAGAGGTTTTAGACCTAGGACTGTGGACATTCACCATACTCCAGAGTCTGGTACGTCTAGAGCTTCACCGGGACCTCCTCCCGTAACTCCTATTGGTTTGCAAATACCTTCCGGTATATCCGTGACACCTCCTGTTCAACCTCAGGGTATACCTTTAGTCCAACCTCAGCCAACTGCACCACCAGTTCAGCCCCCTCAGGTTGCAATGTCCTTCTTTGCAGCAGAATCACCATTGACCTTTACTGCGTATCATGAGTTACCAAAGTATCTGGACAAACTTTGTCCAAAATACCATCCTTATCAGGATGCGGATGATCATATCAGGACGTTTAAAGAAGCTTGCTGCAGAGCCAGAATAGAACATCAGGACGTGGTGTGCAAATTATTCCCTTTTTCCTTAGGGGAAGAGGCTTATAATTGGTTCATCAGTCTTGGTCAATCTTCTATCGGTTCGTGGGCTGTCTTAGAGAAGGCCTTTCTTGACAGATTCAAGGTCCCTATTGATCCATCCATGAATTACCACATGTTTGCCACAATTAAGAGATTTGAGCATGAACCTATTGTAAATTTCAATGCTAGGTTCCAGAAAATGTTGTCCAAGCTAGTTACCCCATATGTGGTGGCTGATGCTGCTGCTAGGAGTATTTATTATTCAGCCCTGGATCCATTAACCTTCATGTTCATCAGGAGAACACATCCTGAGATCACCACCTTGACAGGAGCTTTTCAAGAAGCTATCAAGGTAAATCAGCAGCTGATACCTGCTCCTACTCCTAATATAGCATTCCCTACTTTGCCTGGCGTACAATCACAATATCCAGCACCATATCCTGCAGCTTATCCTTCACAATATCCTGCACAATATCCAAATGGAGCAGTGATGCCCCCAGCAATCATGCCTGCACCTTTGCAAGTACCTCCATTGAGTATCATGCCTCCTCCTAATGGAAATGGCCAATTGCCACAATATCCTGCACATGCTCAGACACCTCAGGGTACAGATCTATCCCACAATAACCATGGATCTTCCTTTTTCCAGCCTCAGACTGAAAATGTAGTGGCCAAAGCTCAAGAGGAGAAAGAGGAAATCAAAGAAATTTCTGCTCAGTTGAGAAAACTCACCACAGAAGTAACACACTTGAGAAATCAAGGGTTTTATTCACAGTCAGGTCAGAATAGGAGTTATTCCAATGACAGACCAAATTACCCTGACAGAGGATACAACAATAACTTCAACAATAATGGTGGAAACAATAATAATCCTCCTAGGCAGCCCAGAGTGTGGAACTCCAGGCCAAATAATGGTTCATTACCATCACCCCTAGACAATCAGCCTCCTGGTGAAGCCAAACAGACTACTAGAGTCAATCTTGCTGAAGCAGCCCTTACCAATTGGTGCAGGATTCACAATACCAATGCACATGCAGAATTAGATTGTCCACAATTTAGGATTGCTGCCAGCATCTTTCAGACTGAAGTGTCTAATACTTCTGGAAATCCACCTCAGGCAGAAGGAAATGAAATAGTTCCTTGTGGATATGACTCAGCTTTTGTGCTGGAAACATACACTAATCAGCCTCATCAGGATTATAATCAGACCTGTGAAGAATCTGCCTTAACCTTTGAAGCAAACTATGTCTTCCCTTTTGAGGATGAAAACAAACCTACAAGAGAGCATGAGGAAGTACATGCATACCAGCAGCAGTACCCTGGTAAGCACAATTATAACCTGAGGAGTAATGCCAACAGACCTGCCGGTCCATTGACATCATCTCTACCTCCAAACAACTTCAACACACCTCCTGATCCTAAGGCTAGCAATAACCCTGGGTTCCCTAAGGTGAATGCTCAATACTTGTCTCCTCAAAACACAGTAACAAAAGTCGTAAATGCACCTCATGAGTCTAACAAGTTAGTCAGTTACTTGGCTGATGAAATGAAGAAAATCAAGATCAGCCTGTCCCTATCTGAGTTACTGAAAACTCCTGCCATCAAAAGGGCATTCATGAAGTCGCTAGATGATCCTGCTCCTAAAGAGGATAATCACCTTTCGAGTCAATCCAATAGCAGAGACCATACTGCTAAAGATAATACTGTCAAGCCCAAAGTGTCAGCCACAATCCAAGCTGCTGAAACCTCCCACATGACCTTGTACAGAGATAAAACTGAATCACCTCCGTTTCTCCTCACCATAAGAATGTTCAGTAAGAATTTGCACAACTGTTTAGTTGATTCAGGAGCCTCAACGAATGTTATGCCTTTGTCAATATGCAACGCATTAGGACTGCATCCTGCTAAATCCTTAAAGAAGGTCACTCAACTGGACAAGACAGAAGTAAGTGTCGTAGGAGAACTCACTCACATTCACATGCAGCTAGCGTCTGATCCTAGGATCCAGTATTACATTGACATTCAGGTAGTTGACATACCTGATACATACGGGATGTTGCTTAGCCGGGACTGGTCTAAAACACTTAACGGATACATGTCCACAGACTTCAGTCACATGTGGTTGCCATGGAAAGGTATACCTAATCAGATCAGGATTGATGCTGAGCCTAGGATGAAACATATGATCACGGAATATAACAGAACAAATGAGATCATGTATGTAAACGTAGAACCTGGAGTTTATCACATCAAGCCGCAAACTGTCAAAATAGAAGAGATCCTGATGCTTGATGTTCATCATCATCATGACGATGATTATCATGAGGATATGCCAGTTGTAGAACTTAATAATGATCCTGATAATGAGAATGAAATAGATCGCTTCAGGGATTTTGAGATGCATTTATCTACTCAGATAAAACGTTGTCAATTATTAAATATACCTGCTAATGATATTTTGATTGATGGATGGTGCAGATTACATGGCGAAGCACACTCGGAAAAGACTTGTGAACCATGCTTAGACATGATAATACTGGAACAGACGTATAGTGAAGCATCATCATCATATTCCGAGGTGAGTGCTACATCTGATGATGATGATGATACTAATTCTTATTTGTCTTCTGCAGGAATAGAAGAGTCGACGGATCCTGATGAGGATCATATCCGAAAAATAGAAGAGATCCTGGTGTCCAATCAGACGAATGATGCGAGAAAGGAGAAGATCACTCCTGGTAGTGATTGCTTCATGGAACCGGATTACGAGTTGTCTGATGAGGATAAAGGCAGTGACCTGACGAAGTTTGAAGAATTTCTGGTTAAAGAAATAAAAAAATGACACAATAGTGTAGATCTCCCCAGGAGGTTTTAATTAAAGGTTGGTGTAGGCTGCATGAGGCGCCTCACTCAGAAACAACTTGCTCACTGTGCTTACACATTTTGAAGAAGCATGCAGCTGTATGTGCTGAACATCATCCTCCTGCTAGGATGGAAGAGAAAACAGAAAAGCCATCAGGCTCATCAGATAAAGGAAAGAAGAAACTTGAAGATGACACCCCTAAGTTAAAGTGGATATCAGGCGGAGCAGCAGCCAGAGCTGCAAAGAAAAAAGAAAGCTCAAGCAAATGTCCTGCTGAAGATAAGCCTTGGATCCTGAGGTTTGATGGATCCAAATCTAAGCAAGGTGCTGGGGTAGGAATTGACCTTATTGATCCATCAGGAAAATCCTATTTAGCAGCTTACAGATTACAGTTCCCCTGCACTAATAATGTCACAGAGTATGAAGCTCTGATTCATGGACTGTTGTTTGCCCATAAGAAGAAGGTGAAGATTCTGCATGTCTTTGGAGATTCAGAACTAGTTGTGAGACAAGTAAGAGGAATTTACTCTTGTAACTACAGAAAGCTGTCAAATTACAGACATCGTGTGTGGGACCTGATTGAAGACTTTGATGCCTTCAACATCGTTCACGTGCCAAGAGAACAGAACCAAAGGGCAGATGCACTTGCTCAGGCTGCCAGTACGCTGGAACCGCTGTCTATATCTGGTCTGAAGAGATTTTTAGTAGAATTGGTGTCAGTACCTTCGGTACCTGACAATGTGACTAATCTCCAAGTGTTTGATGATGATCAGCACATCCTGGACTTCATATCAAACAGAGATGTATTTGAAGCTCAGATCATAGATGAAAATGGTATGGAAGATCATGTCTGGGAAGAAGATGAGATATTAGAGTTGCCTAGCAACACAATTCCCAAAGGTATGATTGAATTAGAAAGAGCCTTTGATCTGGATAATATGCTTAAACATAAGGATCTGCCTAAGGCAGATGGAGGTCAATATTCACAGGTGAATATTGGACAAGCTGATGACAAGAGAAATGTCTTGTTGGGTAAGGTTTGTACACCTGAAGAGTTAGAAGGAATAACTCAGGCCCTTAAGGATTATATACATGTAATTGCATGGACTTATGACGAGCTGAAGACGTATGACACTTCTGTCATAACTCATACTATACCTCTCAAGCCAGATGCAAAACCTTTCAGACAGAAGCAGAGGCCAGTTAATGCTCTGCTTGAGCCCATCATCCTTGAAGAGGTCAAGAAATTGTTAAATGCCCGGATAATATTTCCTGTAAGGCACTCCACTTGGGTGGCAAATCTGGTGCCAGTCAGAAAGAAGAATGGGGACATCAGATTGTGTGTGGATTTCAGGAACCTGAACAGAGCATCAGAAAAGGATAATTATCCTTTGCCCTCTTTGGATGAAGTTCTGCAGATGGTAAATGGAGCCAAGATGATGTCCTTCTTGGATGGTTTTTCAGGATACAACCAAGTGATGGTTGATAAAATTGACAGATTAAAAACTGCCTTCACCACAAAATGGGGGATATTTGCATATAGACGTATGCCATTTGGACTGATAAATGCTGGAGCTACATTCCAGCGAGCAATGGACATAGCCTTCAGAGGCTTAGTAGGAAAATGTATAGTCATCTACATGGATGACTTGACAGTATTCTCCAAGGAAAGGGGAAATCATGTTGCTGATCTCAGAAGTGTACTGAAGAAATGTGAAGAATATGGAATATCTTTGAATCCCAAGAAGTGCATATTCGGGGTCACAACAGGAAAGTTACTAGGCCACCTGATCACAGAGGATGGGATTATCATTGATCCTGACAGGGTGGAATCCATTATGAAGTTACCACTTCCAGGAAGCAAAAAGGAACTTAAATCTTATTTTGGTAAGATAAATTTTGTGAGGAAGTTCATCACCGACTTTGCTGAGATTGTCAGACCACTGAATGCCATGTTGAAAAAAGATGCACAAATTGAGTGGACACCAGAAGCCAGAGCTGCCTTTGAAGATATAAAGAAGGCCATTTCAGATGCTCCTGTCCTCATTAGTCCAGATTATACAAGAGATTTCTACATCTACTCATTTGCTTTAGAACATACTTCTGCAGCAGTGTTAACTCAAAGAAATGAAGATAAAGAAGAAAAACCAATCTCTTTCATGAGCTGTCCTTTCAGGGATGCTGAGTTGAGATATGTAGATGTTGAAAGACAGGCACTTGCATTAGTCAGAGCAGTAAAGAAATTCAAACATTATATACTGAGAAGCAAAGTGATTGCTGTGGTACCAGATGCAGCAGTAAAGATGCTGCTGATGCAGAGTGAACCTGGTGAAAAAAGGGCCAAATGGATTACTGTATTACAAGAATATGACATGGAGATCACACCAATGAAGCTGGTAAGAGGACAAGCTCTGAGCCAGATGATATCTGAAACTGATCCAAACATCATCAGTCAGCAGTATGTGATCAATGAGAAAGACAATGGGGAATGGTATTCAGACATCAGGCACATCCTGATCATGGGAAGATGTCCTTCAGGAATGCAAGCCTCACAGAGAAGAGCCTTAAAGATAAGATCCCAGAAGTATATGATGAAGGGAGGAGCCCTGTTTAAAAAGAATTATGAAGGGATATACCTGAGATGCTTAGAGAAACCAGAAGCCAATAAAGTTTTGACAGAGTTACATGACAAGTTTGGAACTGCCCACGGATCAGCGTTGGCCACAACACATGCAATCCTCAGAGCAGGATATTACTGGCCTACAATTTTTAAAGACACAGCTGATCATGTTAAATGTTGTCATGTTTGCCAGGTTGCTGCCAACAGAGAAAAATATGCTGCACAACCATTGCAGCCAGTGATGGAAGAGCGCCCATTTGCACAGTGGGGCATGGATTTCATAGGACCGATCAATCCTCCGTCTTCTTCAGGCCAGAGGTATGTCCTAACAATTACTGATTATTGTACCAGATGGACTGAGGCTATCAGCAGCAAAACTTGTACTGCTGATGATGTCATTAAATTTTTGGAAAGCAACATTGTCACCAGGTATGGAATTCCTTATGCATTGGTAAGTGATAATGGTTCTGCCTTCATTTCCACTAAATTGTCAAGTTGGGCTTTTGATCATGGGATCATACTTAAGTTCTCATCCAATTACTATCCCCAGGGAAATGGATTCGTAGAATCCACCAATAAGAATTTACTGAGTATCATAAGAAAATTGATAGAGAAAAATCCCAGGGAATGGAACTCATTTCTGAAATATGCCTTATGGGTAGACAGAACTAGAATGAAAATTGCATTGGGAAACTCACCCTTCCAGCTAGTATATGGGGTAGATCCTATCCTCCCTGTAAACTTGAAAATTCCTACTCTGCAGTTTGCCCAAGACTATCTAGGCATAGATAATAAACAGGAAGTCAGGTTGCTTCAGTTGATGCATCTGGAAGAAAAACGAAGTCAAGCGATTGACCAATTTGCAAAACATCAGGCTGTTGTCAAACGCTGGTTTGACAAGAGAGCCAGAATTAAAGCTTTCAGGATATCAGATTTAGTCCTGATGTGGGATAAAGCCCATGAAAGGAAAGGTGATCATGGTAAGTTTGATAGACTATGGATAGGTCCCTTTCAGATTTCTGAAATTTTAGGAGACAGCACTTATAGGCTTAAGAACCTGACAGGTGAGGATGTCCCGTTGCCAGTCAATGGACAATTCCTCAAACATTATTTCCAGGCCTGAGTGACTTCATGACAGTCTCATGTATCATATTGTATATTTGTATAGTTGTTTGTACAGTTTGCTTGTTGTTGTTGTTGTTTTGTTGGTTGGGACCTTGTTCTGGTAAGTCAGGATGATGCACTTCATCACCTTAAGAAAATAATTAAATTGTTAGGATTCAAGTGATGAGATCACATTTAAATATAGGTTATGATTCATTCTAAGAAGTGTTCATGATCATGTTTATGATGTCTTTTCATCAGGGTGCTTTTTCTTGTCCAAAGTGAATCAAACACAATGAAACACCTAACAGCCTTGGGTTTGTTGAAGATATGAGTATAGGTGTTAAGTGAAAAGTCTAAAGGGACTCCCTTGCTACCAATACAATCTCCAACCTAAAGCTGCAAGTGACTACACCTTGTACAAATGAGCTGACATGATGATATCAAATTTAAATTTTTAAAGGAAAATCAGAAACGAAATAAAATTAGGCCATCTAAGTAACTCTACCGGGGCTATGGACGCCTGCTGGCAGTGGAGCCCTACTTAGGGAGATTGTATAGATAACCTTGCCGGGGCTATAGACGCCTGCTGGCAGCAAGGCTCTATCCAGGTTGGCTATGAGGGATGATCTCCAACTATGTAGTTTAACACCAGTTACTTATGTTTTCAACTTACTTTCAAGATGAGGATAATTAATCATATGCACACACCTGATCCTTTGTTAGCTTTATCACCATAATGAAATTTTATCATTCAAGGATCATGATGATTTTACTTAGACAGAATTAGAACACTATAGATAAATGTGATCACATCATTTGAATCATTGGAATTTGTTTATTTTCTTTGGTGGTAAGTTGTTGTGTGGTTACACAACACGCCCCATTTTGACTTGGCAAAACAAGGACCCAACTTTTGTTCTGGTTTGTGTTGTCTGCTTTCTGGCGGTTTGGTAAAAATAGGTCAGGTGCATCATCATCATGAAGGTCAGGATGAGGTAGGTCATCATCATGAGGTTAGTTTGTCAAAGTTCATATTTTGTTTCTATGACCTCATGGTTAGAAAGAGCTTGAAATTCCATGCAGGTTTGCCTTTTACATCACTTGAAAATTCGTCCATATGAGGGAGTTATGAGCAGTCAAAGTTTTGGTCAAACCTGATAATTGCTGTATGATGAACATCATCATCATGATATTTGAAAAGCCCCCCGATAATATCCTTAGGTCGAAACATCCGGACGTCAATTTTAAGTCGTAGTAGGTTGTCCCCGTCGAAGCGGTCTTTTGTATCACGAAAGGTCATCATCATGATCTTTGTCTATCACCCGATATTATAATATCATGCTGATATTATAATATCACCTTGCTTAAGAAATCTGCCATCTGCATAATTTGCACGCGCACGTCAAAGTCCTGGTGATCATCATCATCATGATCTTTCAAGACAGGATCACATTTCGTAAAATCCTCCTGATCTCCTTTTGCGTGATCATGATGATCACTTTATATTTCAAAGGGGAGGGTGATATTTCATTCCTAAGTCATGTTGACAAGATCATCATGATCTTGTTTGTCTACCCGACATTTCGCAATATCCTCCTGCCGAGAAGTATAACCTTTTGCAAATATCCTGATGACGTCATCCCGACCTGATAAACGAAGAATCAAATATCAGGATGACGTCACCATCACCTTCTCCTTCGGCAGGATATTTTCCAAGGCATGATCCGGTTTGCGAATATGACGATGACGTCATGTTATAAGATTAACAAAGGCCCCGGATATCCTGATGACGTCATCTGAACCTTCAGCAGGATCATATTTTAAATCACCTAGTGCGGATATGATGATGATGATGATCATCATCATCCTGATCTTTCGAGAGGGTTACCTTGGCCGCAAAGGGGTCATTTTACTTTCATCACCTGATCATCTTCCTAAGGTGACCCGATATTACATTTATCCCCTGATCTTAACGAAACATGACGGTGACGTCATCCTTTGCATTTTAATGAAGCCCGGAATATGACGATGACGTCACCATCATATTCCTTTCCTAAGCGGCAGGATCATATTCCAAATCCTCCTTTTGTCTTCATCATGATGATGACGATGATGTCTTTCTTTCCCCAATATGCAGAAGTAAAACATCCTGATGTGCTTTTCATCAGAGCATTCAGAAAGGAGGGGCATCATATTTCGTGGTATCCTGCAGCTAGATAGAAGACATGGAGTTGGGCATCATCATGATTTTTGACGTAGGTATAACTGTTGCCATCGGCCGAGTCTAAATTTGTTACCCTGATCATATGTGGTCACACTGACGCGAATATGATGATGACCCGAAGCATACAAACAGAGCATGCAAGGCCAGATGTGAAGTAATTTGTTAAGAGCGGTTATTTCCTTGTATATTTTGACATGCATGATCATATTTGAACCCGATACACATGGAAATGGGCGGGAAAATTTGAAACGATAGAAATTTAAAAGCCCAACTGCCTGATTTTGGTCAACGAGGGTTGACCTGGTTGTTTTATGCTGTTTATGCATTTAGTGCATATTTTCCACAGGTAAAGCCTGATTGACTGTAGCTGCACATTGGGAGGTATGTTTAATAAAATGTTTACTTCCTGTTGTTTATCCACATGATGATGAACTTAATGTTTGTCTGTTTATTTGCAGGAAGTCATGCTGCTGCTGATGCTGAGCATTACAAAGTTGCGCATGGAGGCAACATGAGCCAGAAATGAGGAGGATATTGTCAAATATGCTGTTCGCCAGCTGGAGACCGAATCAAGTTGAAGATGCTGGAATATTCTGTGCCAGCTGTGCATTTGCCAACTGACGAAGCATGTGCTTTTCATCTGGACCATTGTTTGTTATGGGACGATCCTGATCCTTGGATCGTTGTAACCATTTTTTGGCAGTTGTTCTATATAAGAGCCAGAGCTTGTTATCAAATAAGGGGAGGAATACATTAGAATACACAGACACATCTGGCGCAAAAAGTCAATTACTGTAGAATCAATTAGGAGATCGGATTACTGAGACTAATGAGGATAGAATTGTTGAAATGTCAAGGTTCTTTCTTCAGATCACTATGAATGTACCTGTTCTTGAGCATACTGAATGGATATGAAGTTTCAGATTACATCCTGATTGTAAATTTTACGTAATCTTTCTGTTGATTTCTGGATATGTACTGGTGAATGCTGTGTTCAACTGGAAGCGCTTTCATTTCATTACATGTTGTTGTCAACTTTTCCTTTGAAGATTTGCACTAGATCATGCAGATTTGTGGAATGTCCTGGTGAAGTATGATTTCTAGTTTTCCTTCTTTTCATTGCATGTATGGGAGCTTGTATGTGGATCAGTGATCTAAGTCCAGTAGTTTTGGGAATCTCATTCTTTAACCCTTTTCTTTTTTTCAATTTCATAAATTCATCACCATAACTGCAAATCATGATAAATAACAAGCAGAAACAGTGAAATATGCTGAAATCCCGTAGGTAACTGAAAATCATTAGCATATTTGAGTTAAGTGCATGTATTATTGAAAATATCATGCAAAGAATCATAAATAATGATAGAAATCATGCAAATATCAGCCTGTAGGCACATTATTTGACTAAATTCACAGTGCAGAGGTAGAATTGTTGGAGATTTATGCGGAGCAAACATCCAGAGCAGGATATTTGAAGATAATGATGATGAACTTTGCAGAAACACGTAAGGCCCCTGAATGGAAAACAACAACACACATCAACCACTGAGTAACGTCAGTAGATTAAGACCTAATCAACGGAGACTTGGGATCATGAATTCTTTGAATTCATCGTATCTTTCAAGATGAGTAAAGGTTGTTGTGTAACTTTTATTCTATGTTTGCGAATGACTAACATCATGACCAACAAGTAGCAGAGTCTCAGAGAGAGACAGACACAAGATGCATATCAGAGATCACTAGAGAGTGAGACTCAACCTTGGTGAGGGTGCGGGCCATCAAGGTAGAGAGATGCAGTAGTGGCAGCCATAGGTACAAATGGTACCACGAGCTTTCTAGTTACATAAGTACAGCAAGCACAGGCACAACTTACACAGATGCAGGCACAGCTGGCACAGGTACACGGTGAGCTTGCTAGAGCTCAGGCACAGACATAGTACTACTGAGGATTAGATCATGGGGCCATGCCGGCAGACCAACGCACACCTAGCTATAGGAGCCAGTCTGTGGCTTCAAAGAGGGTAGGTGGATCTTGATCTAGATCATGAGTGAGAGGCCCCTAGCAGTCAAGGGTGATAGAGGAGAGGGTAGTACAGGAAGTAGTATTCCGTGGCAGCAGGGCTAGCTAGTTTTTTTGACATTTGTACTAATTTTTGACTTTATGTATACACATTTTTTTATGGCTCAGATAGCCTAATATGTATATATTTGTATTATTTTGCCTCGAGACATTCATTATTATCTTTGTGTATTTTGTATACAGTTCATGACATGACTCTGAGAGATGGACAGATATTTTGATATATTATACATTTGGACACATTTTATGCTTATATGATGATGCAGCTATTGATCTTCTACATGCTCTTGTTCGATGTTTATATGCCATGGATGCAAGCTATCTTATGATGTTTTATATGTTATGCCTACTTTGATTATGTTTATATTATGTCAATGTAGTCCTAGATGGATTATGATTGTATGATATGCAAATGCAAATGTGAATGTTGTTGATATGATTATGCAACGTGCTAGATGATCTATATGTACTTGTCTATGGTTTTGATTTTGTTGTTGATATGATGTACTGATGTGGGTGTATATGGATGACCTGATGCACTTATTATGTATGCAAATGATTTAATCATGTGAATGACTATCTCATGTGATATGATATGCAATATTTATGCTATGTTTTTGGTATGTCCAAATGTACTCAATCGACACAAAGATGACATAGCGATAGGTGGAAGAAGATGAATGAAAGGATCACAAGCTTTCATTTGTAAGCATTGATACTCTATAGGATTTGCTAATTGCATGGATGATATGAATTTCTAGATATGAAATGGATGTGGATATTTTGTCATCATTAGAGCGCAGGTACTTTGCTTTCATCATTGGGTGCTTTTTGTTTATTTTATATTTTTGAAATGTTGTAAGAAAATACAAGCATCTAGGTATAATTAAACTGAGATGACCTGAGTATTTCTTACATGGATTTTGATTTAGGAAGTTAATACAAGCATCTAGTCAATCTTGAATCTAGATGACCTAAGTAGCTCTTGCGTTTCAACAGACAAGGATTGCCCCTTTTCATGTTTAGACCTCTGAAGTCCTCGATGATATTTTTTTGATCATGTCATTAGACAAAAGTCATCACATTACTAAAGTTTGATCCACAAATAGCGGACAAAGAAAATGATTATGCCCCCATCATAGCATCTCTAGCTTTTGGCATCCTTGAGTAGCATAGAAAGACATAATGAAAAAAATTTCAAGACCTTGTAAGTTAACCAATTCATAAAGCACAAAACATTCTTGCATTTAGATGTGTCTTCTTGCCATAATTGATATAGAATCAGTTTGAGTGTTTTGGTATATGTCTTTGCTTTTACACCGGTTGATGTTCTGTGCCAAGATTTTTTTTTGGGTAGCTTGCTTTGCTGCATGCGCTTGTTGAGTGAAAGGTATTATAATCCATATTGGTATCCTCTTAGAACATGTGGCATTTAAGAATCCAAATCTGCAACTAGGTCAAGGAGTTGCCCCTATTTTAGACAAAGGATTGACTTATTATGGGTGCCTTGACAAATAGACATGGAGAGATAGACCCTAAGGGACTGACCTAGTGCCTCAAGGGCTCATTGCTAAATGGCCTTGCCTACGTGACGACGCAGAGGCAACATAGTTCAGGGTGAACCTGATGGACCTAGGACCTAGGCAATAGAAAAGATGTAGAATTGGTATGGACAACATGATAGATGACACCTTGATGGAAAGGACGGGAAAGAAGCAGAGCAGAGTGGAGCCTTGGGAGCACATTGAGAATGGCCTTTCCTACGTGATAATTCAGAGGCAACATAGTTTGACAATGGTTCAATGGATTGGTTCAAGATGAATGACATGATGGACACAAGAGACATAAGGTCACAATAGATGGAGGAAGCGATTTGTCACAGATAGTGACTGTTTGCTAGGTTTTCACCACTTGCCTTTATTTGCACAAGAGCTAAAAAAATACGCATGATACTTGTTTGCTAGGTTTTCATCATGGTATCTATCTCGGGCACGTGTTTTCTATGTTTTCACTAGAGGATGATTTTTTTTGTTATATTCCATTTTTTTATTTTTTTATTTTGTTTTTTGATCATTTTTTTTATTTTTTTGTTAATTTTTGGACTCCCTTGCATTGGGGTTTAGGTATAGAACTTACAAAGATGCATGCTGTTGATAGGATCATCAAACAGTTTACCTTCAGATGTAGCCAATTGATAAGCTCCTAACCCATAGGCCATGATGATGACACAGGGACCCAGCTAGTTGGTTCAAACTTGCCTTTCTTCTCTAGATCTTGTTGATTTCTTCAATTTTCTCTGAGAACTAGGTCACCAACTTGGAATACTTGGCGCTTTACCCTGTGCTTGTAACTTGTGGACATTCATTGTTGATAAGCTTTGAGGTGGTTAAAGGCCTATTGTCTTCTCTCTTTGAGAAGTTCTAACTCTTAAAGTCTGGACACTTTGTACTCTTCATCAGATATAAGACCTTTTAATGAAACTCAGAAGGATGGGATCTCGACTTCAATGGGCAAGATGGCTTTAGATCCATAGACAAGGGAGTATGGCTTTACACCTATGGGTGTGTGGATACTTGTATGATAGGCCCATAATGCTAGATTTAATTAGATATGCCAATCACGACTGACATCGTTGACAGTCTTTTTTAGGATTTTCAAGATAGTTTTATTTGATGCCTTCACCTGGCCATTGTTTTGGGAGTAATAGGGTGTAGAAAAGTGGTGCTAGATATGGAATTTATCACATAGTTCCCTGACATCCTACTTTTTAAATGGTCATCCATTATCCATGATAATGGATGAAGGAATACCATAGGAACAAATTATATAGTTCAAGATAAAGGAGGCAATCTTCTTGCCTTTGATATTGGCTAAGGGTATGGCTTCAATCCACTTTGTAAAGTACTCAATGGTTATGATTATGAATTTATGGCCATTAGATGAGGGAGGGTGGATCTTACCCACTAAGTCAAGTCCCCACTGATAGAAAGGCCAAGGAGCCATTAATGGCTGCAGCTCCTATTCTGGTGCATGTATCAAGTTCCCATGGATTTGGCACTTCTTGCATTTCTTTACAAAATGATAGGAATCTTGTTCCATGGTTGGCTAGTAGTATCCCATGCATATGAGTTTCTTGGCTAGGGTAGGGCCACTAGACTGGGTCTCGCATATACCGTCATGCACTTCGTTCAGGGTAGTTTGATATTCCTCACTATCAAGATACCTAAGGAGAGTACCATCGAGACCTCTACGATATAAGGTATTGGTGACAATGGCATACTGGGATGCCTGACAAATGAAGGTTCATTTTTGGTTGCTGGAGAGATCAAGTGGGAGGGTATTCTCTTTAAGATAGGCAAATATTTTTCCATAGAGGGGGGAATCAGTTCTGACAATGAGGAAAATGATATGGGATTTAGGAGTGTCATATGAAGATGAGACACTAGCTCTACCAAGAACTCATAACATGATTGATTATTTGGAATATCAAGGAGAGATTCAATCATGGCCATGGCGTCTGTAGCTTTGTTCTCAATCCTTGGTATTTGCTCAAAAGGGATCTCAACAAATTATTCCTTGAAATCATCTACCATGCATTTGTAAGGGATTAATTTTTCATCCTTTGTCTGGTAGTCATCATTTACTTGATTTATGACTAGCTGTGAGTCACCATACACCTGAAGCTCTTTAATATTCCATTCAACTACTAGCTTGATGCCAATGACTAGGGCTTCATGTTTTACCATGTTATTAGTGCAGAGAAAGACTAATCTGTATGATTTTAGGAATAGTGTCACCACTAGGGGTGATCAACAAGATACTTGCTCCTGACCCATGCTGAGTGTATGAGCCATCGAAGTACATTTTCTAGGTTGTTGTGGTTATGTGAAAGATAGATTCATCTAGAAATTTGAAGCTCAAAGGGTTGTCATCTATTAGAGGTGCATCGGCCAGTTGGTCTGCAAGTACATGACCTTTTATTGCCCTCCTATCTACATATTCGATGTCAAACTCGCTGAGAAGCATGACCCATTTGGATAACCTACCTGTGAGGGTAGCTTTGTTGAGTAAATACTTGAGTGGATCAATCTTTTCTATTAGTTTGATAGAATGTGACATGTAATGTCTCCATTTTTGTGAAGTGAAGACCACAGTGAGGCGTACTCTTTCAATTGGCATGTATTGTAGTTCATACCCAATAAGTGTTTGGCTGATATAGTAAATTGCTTGTTCTTTCCCTTCATAATTTTATTGTGCGAGGAGGGCTACTAGAGCTATTGGTGTGACTGAGATATATAGTAGTAGAGGTTTACCTTGAATCGGTGGCATTAATATAGGTGGTTTCATGAGATACTCTTTTAACTGCTGAAATGCATGTTCACAAGAATCATTCCATTTGAAAGGTACATTCTTATGTAGGAGGTGGGAAAATGGGTGGCACTTGTTTGCCAGTTGAGAAATGAATCTTCTAATAGATTGCAGTTTTCCCTGTAGAGACCTTAGTTGAGTGAGATTCTTAAGAGGTGGCATTTCCATGATGGCCTTTACTTTAGTTGGGTCAACCTTGATTCCATTGGCAGACACTATGTATCCAAGTAGCTTGCCTAATGTAACTCTAAATACACACTTCTTAGGATTGAGGCACACATAAAACTGTTCCAGTCTTTTGAAGATTTTGTCTAATACTGCTAGGTGTCCTTCTCTTGTGAGTGATTTTTCCAAGATGTCATCAACACAATCTTCCATTATAGTGTGCATCATGTCATGGAAGATTGTGGTCATAGCTCTCTGATATGTTACACTAGCATTTTTCAAACCAAATGGCATGACACACCAAAAATAGGTGCCCCATGGACATGTGAACGTAGTCTTGTGTTGGTCTTCAGGTGAAATTTTGATCTAGTTGTATCCAAAGAAACCATCCATTAGTGACAACATGGTGTGCCCTGCCATGAGATCTACAATAATGTCAATTTTTGGCAGGGAGAAATCATCTTTTGGATAAGCTTTATTCAGGTTCCTGAAGTCATTACATAGTTGAACTCTTCCATCTAGTTTGGCAACTAGTACTATGTTTGAAATCCACTGAGGATAGTGTTGGTCATGATGTTATTCATAAACAAGCATAGAATAAAAGTACACATTAACCTTTATTCATCTTGAAAAATACTCTGAATTCAAGGAATTCAGGATCCCAAGTCTCCGGTGATTAGGTCTTAATCGTCTGACGTTACTAAGAGATTAATGTGAGTTGCTGTTTCCATTTTGGGGCCTTACGTGAAATTGTGCCATCATCATGACATTCCTGCAGAAATTATTTACAAAGAAGTCATATTATGCAGTTATTAGATGAAAAGATGTAGAAATACCTCAATCTTTGCATGATATTTTCAACTGTGCATGTTTTGTATTCAAATATGCTGAATATTTGCGATTACCTATGAGATGTCTGCATATTTGCGTTATTTGCTTGAGATTATCAATTATTTGCAATTGTGGTAGTGAAATGCTTTGAAATTGAAAGAAATTAAAGGAATACTACAAATTTAAAGTTGAATCTTCAGCTATTGATCCACATACATACTAGATACTGTCATGATGAGAAGATATCAAACCATATGTTCACCAGGATGTTCCACAGCTAGATATAGTTGATGCAAACTTTAGAGGATGATGACTGAAAACAATACATGCAACATGATGAGCACTCCAAGGGACGCAGCAAATCAAAGCACATATCCAGAATTCAGACACAGATTACTCAAGATTTACGAAGATGTGTAATCGAAATACTCTTCTCTTTCATTAAGTATGCAAAAGACATGTACATATGCAATAACTTTGAAATAAGCCCTGAATATTTCAGCAAACAGATTTCAATTAAGTTCCTGAATGTTTCAACAAGGCATTCCACCACCTTTTATAGAATAAGGTGAGGAATCCGTTACAAAAGATCTACGATCTAGAATCATCAATACATATCTATGGTCCTGATTCATTTGATTTTGTAAATCTTTACAAAAAATGGCACAAGTTGCCAGCTGGCAACTATCTATACTACTTATGTTAGTATTCCCCTTCATGATGTATCTTCATCATGCTCTTTAGCTGATTCATGCGGGTCATCATCATGTGTCTCACTTTCTGAACTTTCACTATCCTGATGATGACACGGCTGCATATGGGGCTACATACTACTGCGGACCTGCTCGTACGAATGCACAACCTAATCTATCCCTCCGCCATCTTGAGTCTTTGCCTTTATAATGGCGTGCTTATGTGCTTCATATTTATCTCTGCTGTTGTCCAGCTTATTTTTCCTGTCCTGCAGTGTTTCTTTGTATTTCTCCATCTGAACCTTGATCCTCATTATTTTATTTATTAATTCCTCTGTCAAAGGGATAGGTGGACCATCTTTCTCTGCTTGGAAGTTGCCATGTACAGCTTTGATGGCGGACTCTTCATCCTGATTCTCTATTTTTCATTCCACCTTACCTTCCAAAGCCTCTAGTATCACTGCCTCTTGAGCCATTAAATCTCACAGCCTCATGCTGACATCCCTCAGCTTATTATTACACCTTTTGAGGACTTCACACTCAAACTAAGTGTCCTTATACCAAATATCAATTAATAATGTTGTATTATTATTCAGTACCTGCTTACTGATAAGCAGTTGTGGATTTATATTTCTTATTTCCCCTAACAGGGCCAGGACTCTCTCCAGCTTGTAAGACCCCTTTCCGGTCTGCATCTGCAATCTATCTACTTTGGCCTTAGAGTCACTTAGGGTGCTCCACCTCTTCAAAGAGGCCTTCACTATTTCAACAGCATCATCCAATGTGGATGACATCCATCTCCTTATTACGGATGCCTCATGCTTCATGATGTCTAATTTATTTACCTCCTCCTGAGAAATGGCAGTCAATGGGACTGCATGTTTAGTTGCGGTATCATCAGGATTGGTCAGCCCTTTGATATAGGCGTGCAACTGAGCAATGTGCTCTTTATGTTGCTTACTTTTCTCCTTCTCTCTCTTCACTTTCTGAATTAGAGAGTCAATAATATCTTTGCCCTCCTGACCTTCTTGGTCCTCATTGGCAAAGCCCAAATCTACTGTACTAATCTGAAATTCATCGACGGTGATTTTACCTTTTTCCTTCTCCACCGCAGGTATGGCAATTTGTGCGGTCCTCCCTATTGCCGAATCTCTCTTGATGGCCGAAGTCATTCTGGCCTTCCTCCTTGGCTTCATTATATCCACAGAAAACAAGGTGGAGACGTCGAATTCCTGAATTTCAATTTCCTCCTCAGCACTTACCTCTTTTCCCAACCACGAAGGCACCTGATCATGTTTCTCAACATCATCCTGATGTTCACCTACATCTCCCGTTTCTGTCAAAAAATGTTGTGGAGATGGTGACTTCCTCAATTCTTCTTCTTGATGTTCCTTTTATGGTTGATCTTGCGGTACCTCCTCCTGTTGAGGGATTTCCTTCTCCAGAGGAGCATCTTCATGCTGAGGGGAACCTTGTGGTGCATCTATGTGCTGTGGGGAACCCTGAGGCGTAGCTATGTCCTGATCATGATGATCATGACCTGCCTCTGCCATCATTTCATCTATTCCCACTTCTTCTTCTTCTTGTGGTTTGTCTACTACACCAGATATTGGGGACTCTGCCTGATGTGGTGGAGATTGCTCTGCAGCTACTACTTCTTCTGAGCCTGCACCACCCACCTCTTGTACTTTGGCAGCTAGGTCCTCTAATGTTTCTTTTTCACCTGCCCTCGCCTCTTGAACCTCTACTATAGCAGGTTCCTTCGTTGTATCCTGTGGACTTTGTTGGTCAGTTTCAAGAGCATGGCCTTCTGTCTCTACCATCTCCATCTCTTCTGTTAGGTGACCCTTATCAGGTGATCCTGCTGGCTGTTCAGGACTTGCATCCTGCTTCTTTGTTAGATCCACCACTACAGGACTGGTCACCTCTGTGATTAATGTGTCTAGCCCTATTTCCTGAGCTATTTGCTCTGGGCTCTTTTCTCGCTCCTCTTCTGCTTGTTTCATCTCCTCAAGCACTGTTTGAACCGTTGGAGGCTTGTGAGGAGTCACACTTACATCAGCAGCAAGTGTTTCCATTTCTTGTGCAGCCACATCCTGCACCACCTCATCATCAGACAAGTTTATTGTCTCGTCTAGCGAGACATGCCCTTCTGCTTGTGTCTGGGAGGTCTCTTTCAACTGCTCCTCAGCAAGTTCAGTTTTGAACTTGACAATGGTAGGAAGTGGAACATTGTGTTGCAGTTCCTTGTGCACTTCACTACCCTCCCCTTGTGATGAAGTAAGGGGTTGGCCTATTCCACCTCTCATGGAGGTCCTTTGTTTCTTTGGTGGGGAAGACACCATCACCTGCGGAGCTCTCCTCTTCCTTCTTATTATCAACGGAGTCTCCTCCTCCTCTAGCTCTTCTTCTATGAGGGTGCCCTCCACCCCTGGTTGTTTAGAAGACTAACCCACCTCTTGGGTCTTGATGATTCCAGCCTCTGTTGTCTTACTTTTCTTGGGCCTGTCCTTTTCTAGAGGGGATGCTGATTCAGATCCTAACCCTGTGGCCTGCTCAGCTGTAAACACTGCTCTTTCAATTATAATCCCCTTTGGTCCCTGCTCCACCTTCTTGCCCTTCGGGGGTCTTTTACTCTGCTGTTGTGGTGGAGGGACCCTATCTCCCTTGGTCTTCCTTTTCTCCAACAGGAAGTCGTCATATTCATCTGCGGGGATATCCTACCCCTTCATCTTGTTGTCCACCGTAATGGCAACACCCTTCTTCTTCAATGCCTCTACTTGTTCATCAACCCAAGCTTGGGTTAGGCGTAGGGTCCTGGCTATGAACGGGTCCAAGGATATATCCTCCTCCATAGTGAGGTTAGGTGCAGAGATGGTGTCGTTATATATCTTTTTCTCCTCATACTCATCTGCCATCATCCTGCCATCATCCTTCTTTAATTGCTGAGGTAGGGAGATGCAATCAAACATTCTAACTTGGTTCAGAGTTAATCTCTGATACCTCCTCCTCCTGGCTTCTGCCTCATCCTCGCAGTCGGCCCAAAAATCCTCTAGGTGCCTTTGGTGAATAGGCTTTCCTAGCACCTTCTGTATTCTGCCGTAAGGATCATATGGTCTAGTTATTGGAAAGGGCTGCAAGTTCATCTTATTCAGGGTGACCATCACCTTCTTGATGTTATCAGAGTCAGGGCACATGTAATTGCCAATGCTGACTGGGAACAAAATTGGTGGCAGCTTCTTGGCATCCTTGTACATCTGGATCATGGTGGAGCCCTGCCTGATGAATTCCATTAATACCACAGCGTCAGTAGGATACCTTGGCAGCATCAGGGGATGTCCCTTGAAACCTTCAACCTTGATGTAGGAAAAAGTTGCGAACTGTATATACTAGGCCCCATGCCTGTAGACTGCCTCTTGAGCCTCCAAGCTCAATCTTTTCGTTCTGTCTTCTTCCATGGTCCTTACCAGATGCATAGAGAATGCATCATTGACCAGTTTGTAATCTTTTAAGTAGTTGGTTCTTTGCAGCTGAGGATGATGATCCCAGATATATGCTACGTTTGTGCCTGTGAGCTTCCCATCTGTAACCAAGGCATCAAAAGTGCCTCTATATGCACAGGAATACACAATATACGAGGACATGAAAAAAGCACAATTAGAACCCCCAGGTTCATCAGTTGCTCATGCAGAGCATCACTTATAATTTGCCCCCACAGTGGCTTGGTGTCTGAATACAGACACATCATTATAATCCCGTACATCCAGTCTCTGAAACTGCCAGTATCAGGTTGGCCAGTAACCCTGTTCAGGAGTGCGATCATGTACTGATACTCCTCATTAAAATCAAATTTGAACAGGTGCACAGGAAGCTTGGCGGCTACATTGTAGGTGCTGTTCTCAGCCCGCCACGGATACATGTTCTTCCTGGCTGATTTCTTATTGGCCTCATACTCCCTCTCAGACTTCTTCAAGTCTACGCTTTTGACCTTACTTCCCAGTGGCAATCCAAATGTCTGGGAGAGACCCTTGATGGAGAGGTCTGCATATACCCTCCCATGCTTCACTACCTGCCTGGTTTGAGGGTTGTAATTCTGGGCACACTCAATGATGAGCTCCAGAGATTCCATGGAGTATGGAAAACCAGCAGCATTCCATAATCCAAATATGATCACTGTGTCCAGCACAGGACTCTTGTCATGCCCATTATTTAGCTTGGCTGACCAGGCTTCCAAATTAGTGCTTCCCTGATGGGTGTCTGTGATTGCTCCATATTTAAACAGGACCCCCCTCTGAGTAGAAAACATGGGCTTGCTGAACTCTTCCTGACATTTGACTAATCGCTTCTCAGCCATGAGTGCCTGCAATTAACGACAATCCTATCTCACAACAAGGTACATATATGCATGCATACTGCAGTTGAATTTATAAATCACTATGCCTACAGCATGAATTCCAATCATTACTTGACCATATAGGTGCATAAACCAGAACTTACATCATCGCACTAGCATAGAAACAATATGATGAGGGTTTATTCACTTACCTAGTTGTGCAGATTTCCCTTTTTATACCAGTAGAGTGCCGAGACGTTCTTAATTCAGCTGGTGATCACCTTTCCCTTCTGTTCATGAGCTCAAATTGTGCAACGGTAGCTGGTATGTAGATATGGAAGCTGGTGCTTTGTAAAACAAGTTTATCATAAGGTAAATGTAAAAATGGCAGTTGAATTACCTTTTAACCTTGCATTTAGGGTGCATTTAGGGCAACTCTGACAGATTAGATCATGTTCCTTGCTTATCCGTGTGAAAAATGCAGGATCTCGCCAGGTGTTTTATTGGGTTCCGGGGTCGGCGGGAACCACCTACCATGGCTGCGCGCATTAAATGATAATGGCGGCAACGGGAGCAGGAGAATATCCCTATGACAGGATATCATGAGGGCAGGATGATATTCGCAAATATCAGGTTGAGTTTCAATATCATCCTCCCTCGTATTGACATTGTTATCGTGACAAGATTCAGGTGACAAAAGCACCTTTTATTTCTACGTAGTACATCAGGAGGATATTTCGGTGTATTGGGTGATGTTTCAAAATATGATGATGTCGAGACAAACTTACATCTCTCTCTCTTTCAGAATATTGGGATGACGTCATCCTGATATTAGGCTAACATGATCATGTTTTTGGAGAAAATCCTGCGGCAATGTAAATGTGATGATGATGTCATCAACATGTATGTTCCTTTATTTATCGTATTAGGATGATGTCATCAAGTTGTTGGCTAAGGGTGATATTTGCATCAGGAGGATATAAAGCCACATCAGGTTATATGTGAAGTATGATGCAAACGGTAGATAAAACTGTTTGACGGGAAGAGTTTGCTACCATTTAAAGTTGACGTCCGGATATTTGAACCGCATGACATATCAGGTTGAGTTTCAAATATGATGATGAACTTCAACAATATGACCTTCCTCTTATGAATATCAGGTTTGACCGAAACTTTGACTGTTCATAACTTTTATATCCTGACAAATATCAAGGTGATGTAAAAGGCAAACCTGCCTAAATTTCAATGCTCTTTCAAAATATAAGGTCACAGAGATGAAATACGAACTTTCACAAACTAGCCTCATGGTGACCTACCTCATCATGACTTTGCAGGATGATGCACTCAACTTACTTTTACCAAACCGCCCAGAAGCAGACGCACAAGCCAAACCAAAAAATGGGTCCCTGTTTTGCCAAGTCAAAATGGGGCGTGTTGTGTAACCACACAACAGATAGTCTATTGGTCTGATGAATCTGACATCTAATAGTTTCTTCAGCTCTTCTTTCACCATGAGGGTTACATGTGGGTGCATCTTCCTAAGTTTTCATTTTATTGGCTTAGCTCCTGGAGATAAGGATAAGTGATGCATTATGAGATTTAGATCTAGGCCTGACATATCCTCATATGTCCAAGCAAAGTTGATTTGTTTTCTTTTGAAGAATTCAGTGAATGTTGGCTTTTCTTATACAGTTAAAGACTGTGCCATGTGAATCATTCTAGGACTATCACCTGTGTTGACATTGATCAGCTCTATTGGTTCTATCAAGATTAAAGATCTCTCTTGATGTGTGAGATTGGGTAGAGGGTCAAGCCTTCTATCCTTTGGTGCCTCAGAGAGGTTTTCACCATTGGATACGTCTATGTTTTTACTTTTTTCATGATCTAACACTACTGTAGAGCTATTTTCACCATTAGATCTTTCTTTCATTTTGACATTTTTGAGATTGAAAGGCTTGGCACTCTCTCTAAAATAGGCCTTGTCATTGAGCTCTATGGCATAGCCAGCCTTGTGGTCCCCTGTAGGTATATGATCCCTAAGCTCAAGATAGTCTATGATGGCTTCATTATTTTGAAAGGTATCAAGCTCAGGGGGACTATCTTACAAGTCCCAATCTATGAGTTCTAGGTGCAATAATGATAAAGGGTCATTGGGTTGGTCTAGTTTGATGGCATTGATGGTTAAGATAGAGATATTATGGTGGTCGTTATAAGCATGGACAATGCCTACGATGGTACTCTCCATTACTGATCCATCAAGTGGTGTATCATTCTTTCCTCATGACTTTAACTATTGTTATTATGCAGGTTGGACTCTAGCAGTCTAGCCCTTGAACTTTGTCCCTTAGTTGCATGGGTTGGGTCATACTCATGGACCACATCAATATCTTTTTCATCACAAGATAGATCAGAGAGGCTATCCCACTCATATTCATTGGAGTCAATCTCACTCCTCATTTGCAGTCAGTGAATTTGATCAACCAGATTAGTAGCATATGTTTCTAGTCATTTGCCTTTATGCTTATTTTCTCTGTTGGTTCTTGTTGTGCTAGTGTAACCTAGCCCTATAGTGTCTCGAGCTGTCAAGGTATGAGGTTGGATTGGTTCAATGATACCATCCTTTCTCAAATTAAGGGGGCCATGTCCTTCATACCCCGTTCTTTGTAGCATTTGGAATATGTGACCATATTGCTTAGTTTGTATCGTGGAGTGATGGTCTTGTTGTGTGGATAGACTAACTTCATCATTATATAACCATTGAAGGATGTCTTTCTCATCACTTTCATCTTCAAGGCTTCGCCATTTGATAAAAAGACCTTTGGTAGTTTTGATTGTCTTGGATTTGTTCATGGAAGGTCTTCCATATGATCTAGGAGATAGAGGGAGTTGTGCCAAGCATAAGGATAAGGCAATTGTGTACTCACCCAGACCCTTATCTTTGAGTATAAGGTCAGGTTGGGAAGCCTTTGATGTCGAAGCAAGTGAAGCTGGCTCAACCCGGGATGAAGATAAAGCAAAAGCATGGTTATGAGGGATCACAACTTCAATTGCAATATTGAAATGGATTGGGATCACCTTGGATGGTGATCACTTGGCCTTCATAGGGAAATTTGATACACTGGTGGTATGTTGATGGTACCACTTTCAGAGCATGTATCTAGGGTCTCCCAAGAAGAATGTTATATGCTAGCTCCATGTCAAGGACTTGGCATGCCACGTCTTTTACTACAAGTCCAACTCTGATTGGTAAAACAACCATTCCCTTGGAAGTTCCCTCCTCCTCATCATAGGCTTTGATAGTGATTTTCTTTTTTGGATCAACAGCTTTCTCGACAAACCCCAATGCAAGGATTAGCTTCAAGGTGCAAATATTCAAACTAGCTCCTCCATCAATTAGAACCCTTTTTAACTTATGTTTGTGGATGAAGGCTTAGATATGAAGAGAGGCAGCCTTTTTAGTGAATGATAGGGAGTGAGGTGAGGTAATGTGACCTACCATAGTTTGAAACTATTCTTTGGCAAAGTTCATTGGAATGGAGGCTTCTAAAAGAGCTTTGTCAAGTATGGCCCTATGGGATAGGGATATATGCAGAAGTTCTAGGATGGAGATATGTGCCAGTGTCTCATGTAGTTGATCCAGGACATTGTATTGATTAGCCGAAGAGACTAGGACTCCTCTAAGAGTGACCCTATTACTACGGGTGGTAGCATTACAATCTGAGTCTTTGTTTATAGTGATCCCATTGACACGTGGATCACTTTTTGAGATGTGGTTAACAACATAGTCAAATGACACGTTTGTGTAATTGGCATTGTTAGTTCCACCATTGTTTTGGTTGGAAGATCCTCCCTGCTCATAGTTGGGAAGTGGATCCTTGAATGCCTGGTGATCATTATTAGAGGTATGTCCATCATGTGATACTTTGTTTTGCTCTATTAAATCTTATATAGTGTGCTTGAGCACAATGCAGTCATTGGTTTTGTGCCCCCTATTTTTGTGGTATTCACAGAAATCATTGTCATTCCACCAAGGAGGTTTGACTTTTGGTTTGTATTCCCATGCTATTGGAAGTGTTATGATTTTACTTGTGATTAACTTCCGTAGGGTAGTTTCCAATGATTCTCCCAAAGGTGTAAATTTTCTCGTAGGTTGAATGTTTGTAAACCGTGATTTAGTGTTTCTTGGTTTATTTTGCGGGGGGTTGTTCTGTGGGTTGGACAAGTTGAAGATTGGTTGCTTTGGTGCTGCATTTTTGGCATCTACCACCCCACCATTCACAATGTTCTTGTTCTTTGTCCAGAATCATGGTTTATCTACATTGGTATTGGTACTAGGAGTGTCCTTATAAAGATTTATTTGACCTTTGGTGATTAAAGCCTTTTCAATGATTAGACCTATCTCAATGACCTTACTAAAGGAAGTAGGACATTAGATTTGTATTTGGTAGCTTAGGTTAGTTTGTAAGTTATGGACAAACATCTCTAGCATTTGTTTTTTAGGTATTTGATGTGGGCACTTACTTGCCAACTGTCTCCATCTTTGTAAGAAGGCAGCAAAGGATTCTCCACCTTTTTGTTTGGTGTTACAAAGATCTAAAATTGAGATGTCATGCTCAATATTGTAGGAGAAGTGCATGAAAAATTTGTCCACAAGTTTGTTAAAGGTTCTAATGCCAAGAGGTAGTCTAGAAAACCACTCCATGGCTTGTCCTCCTAAGCTTCTTGGAAACAATTGCATAAGATAGGTATCATTGTGGATAACTTCAAGGCATGCAGCATTAAATTCCTTGATGTGGTCTCTTGGATCACCCTTTCCATGATATTTGTCAAATTTTGGCACCTCAAATATAGAGGGGAAAGGTATCATGATCAAGGTCCTATCAAAGTGATATGGTGAAATATCCTCTAGGGAATAATGCTTGGTTGATGTTCCTATTTGCATGTCTATGAATTGTTGTTGTAAAGCTTGGATTTGTTGAGTCATTAAGTTTAGAGCATTTGTAGAATCAATGGTTGCTTTACTTTTGTCTGGGGTCATTTCCTCTCATGTGTTTCCCTCAGGGTTTCTTTCTTTCTTAGGTTCTTTTAATGCTTCCATGTCAAAATCTTTAGGAAGCTTGACTCCTTGTGCTAAGTGAAGAAAGAATCTAGTAGGGTCTTGGGCAAGTACCTTGTCCATTATGCGTTGAAACCTTCGGTCTTGCTGAGTTTGTAGAATCTCTTCTTGAGAAATTTCATCACTATCATGAGGGGATGGAATAGTTTTGTCTACCATTTCAATTTGCTTTTGTTTTTGGGACCCTGTTAAGACCATGCAAAGTGATTTGAGATGGGATGGAGTGAGTTTGAAAGTTTTGAACAAGAGGTGATAGAATGTGCCAATGTTTGAACAAGGTTTTCCTTAGATCTATTCGTGTCAAACAAGTTGGTTGGAACAAAACAATAGTCCAAAGCAAGGATGATAGAAATCTTGTTTACTTGATGTAGACTAGTCTTGCACAAGCCACTAGTGGAGTTCCAAGAGAAAAGGATGATTGATCCTTGATAGTGAAGACTCACTAGGTTTGTTTGAGGTTGATGTGATCAAGAATAGCTTGGTACTAACTTTGTTGGCTTTTGGAAGAGATTTGTGAAGTTTGGATGATGCAGTACAGGAAAGATAGCTACGTTGTGGAAAAGGACTATTTTGCATAGTTTTAATCAGATATGGAAAATGCAATAAGTTTGAAATGGGTGTTTGAAAAGTTGAATGTTTTTCTCAGAAAAAAGTATAGAACAACTCTCTAGAATAGATGCGCAGCAGTAAAAGCACAGGAACAAAAGGCAAAAGCGTAGCAGGTCGAAGCACATGTGTAGATCTGGAAAAATTTGTATGCATAGCAATAGCAAGTAAATACACAGTAAGTTGCAATGAATGCATAGTAAGTCGTGATGTATGCACAGTTCTAGTTTTTCAATTTGTCTTTGCAAAGTTTTTCTCTTTTTTGGTACATTTTTCAAAAATTTCTTTTTTTTGGTTGAAAACTTGGTCCTTTTTGGTTTTAATTTTCAATTATGGTAGATAAAGACATAGAAAACACAATGAAGTTTACATGATTTTTATCTTTTATTATTTTTTTTTGTTTTTGGAGTCTTTTGACACAAGAATAATTATAACCTAGGCTGGAAAAGATAGTATTTGTTGAGTCCCCTAGCTATGCATATTCAAAGCATGTAGCTTTAGGATCTGGTAGCACTAGTTCCCCTCCATGGCACTCACTTCTCACGCATACCAAATGTAGGTTTCCTTAGGCTCATCCCCCCACCAAACCTTAGGATTGTCCCTGCTACGTCTACTAAGAATCACATGAATCAAGGCCACTTCAAAGGTCCCACCTTTTGTGCCAACAAATAGAGGATTTTGGTATACTAGACAATGGCTATGTAGTCAGGGCAACCATTTGAGTGCTTACACATGTGGCAACACTGCTCTCTATTATGGAGTCTCCCAGCCTACAAGGGTTACACCTTGGAGGGTTTTGGTGGAGGTTGGCTATCAGTGTAACACAACGGCACTCATTACAGGAATCTTTCACCTCAAGCACAATTTATTTATAGTGGATCAGTAGGGCTTGGCTTTAGCCTATTACCACTTAGGGTCATTCCCACTTGGACATGCTAGCATCCAAGGGTAGGCCCCTCTAAAGGTTATACACAAAGAATGACAAGTTTGGCATTCTGGTCACCCAATAAAGGGGAGAGCATAAGCCTATTGTCATTCAGCAGACATGGTAAATAGTGGTTTATCCAATCCTATTAAAAATGAGAAAAACTATATGTGTTATTCTACTTGGGCACTCACACAATTGTTAACTTTGAAGTGATTAAAGATAGCAATGATTCTTTCCCTTTTGCAAGATAGCAATGTTCCAAACTAAAAGAGATAGCAATAATGCAAAGATAGCAATGATGTTCATTACTACCCTCCTAGTTAAGAACTATGTGAGATTTGCACACACATATTTTTTTACTTTTTTTTCCTCCTAGTTAATCTATGATGTGTGTTTTAAGGATAATGAAACTATCCAGCTCTTAACCCTTTACAAAAATTAGAGAATTAATCCTGCAAGACAAGTGCTCATGTTAGAAAACCTACAAGAAATCCCTAGACGACTCCTGAAATCATATGTGCAGCTTAAGAGACTAAATGCGTATAAATAGTACTCAAAAGCACAACAATTATAAATGTGTAGGATAATGGGTTATAAGAGAAGAAAGATAGAATGTACATGCAGAACAATCAAAAATGCTGAATCAGATGTCAGATGTGCTGGATCTGAGGATGGATGCGCAATAAAATTGTATGCGACAAAACAGCTGGTATATGTGCAGTCTTGGAGGATGTATGCACTAGAAGATTGTGTGCACTAGAATAGGGATTGGATGTGCCACAGGATTACTCGTATGCACTGAATAAACCTATGTGGAGACTGTATGAAGTCTGTACATGACCTGTCACTCAAGAACTCAATTTTTTTTTATTAGATTTGGGGCAAAAGCCCCACGGTGGGCACTAGAAATGTTACGGGTAAAATTGGATAATATTAAAATGAATCATAAACCCAATAACTCAATGGAATATGCAAATAACAAAGACTTAAAATCAATAAACCAAACTTACAGTGCTTTGTTACCTTACGTCTTCCATTGCTCACCTATTCTTGATCGATCTTTGGTGATGAATATAGCCCTCAAGAAGCTTGCTTCCTTGCTTTGAGGAGAAATGGCTCAGATACTTATTATATTGAAGATGAGCTTCCACACAATATAGGATAGATTATGGAAAATGCAAGAGTGGGGGTGCCAATGGCGCACTATGGATTCGACAAAGTAATCTTACTTGAAATCTCCGTGATATGAAAATGGAAGAATAGAGAGGTATTTATAGACTTGTGAGAGAAGATTAATGGTGTAGAAGAAATAAGAGGATCAATGGTAGAGGATAGTTGAGAGAATGTGCATGAATAGAAAGAAGACATGTGTCATTCAAAAAGATGTTTTGTTGAGTTAACTGCTTTCTTGATGAAGATGATCTTTTATTTCTTAAATTAGAATATATTTTTCTAATTTAAGAGTTTGTTGATAAAAACAAAGTTTGTTTTAAATTAGTTAACTCAGCTTTTGCTTTTGCATGACAAGGAGAATTTATTTTTAGAAGATTTGGAAGATAAGAAAGGAAAATTAAATAAATAAATTTATTTAACTGATTGTGCAAGATTTAGAGGAATAAATAAAATATTTGATTATATTTTATTTTTGGAGACTAAGATTTTAATTTAAATAAATTAGCATTTTATTTAAATTTGGAAGAATGAATGATTTAATTAAATAATTAAAATTATTTAATTGTTTAGAAGAATAAGGTTGATATTGATGAAATTAACTAGTATATTTATATTTTAAAAAATACATCTATAGTAGGCTGAGAGATATCTTCCAATTTGTTGGCATTTATAAATTACTTGCAGTTAGAATATTTGATATGCTCACATGATTTAATTTAAAGAGACTATGTTGCAAGACTTTTCATATTCTTCAAATGTAATAAAGATTCATCTCATAACTACCCAAGTTTTTTATTTTTCTATCCATTTGGCTTCCACGAATTTATTTATTTTTTGTTTAATGTGATAAAGATTTCACTCCATAACTGCCCAAGTTTTTCTATTTTTCTATCCATTTAGCTTCCACGAATTTATTTATTTACACTTTTTATGAATTTTGTTACATGGAATCTGAATCTTAATTGTTTATAGGAATATGAATATTTTAGCCCTTGTTGTGAGTGTAGAATACCTTGCGGCATAATTAAATAAATGTATTTTATTCAATTAATGGGAGGAAAGTGAATCAAATAAATAAATTGATTTATTTATTTATTGATAGAGGATTATTAAGATGAAATAAATAATTTAAAATATTTATTTAAGTAGAGTCATGTAATTTTTAGGTGTATACACCATCTAGTTTACAAATAAATCCCTAAACATACTTATATATGCAACTAAACACATTCTTGCTTTAATTTCATAATTCAAACTTGAGATGTCAGCATGGAACCTAACTAATGGTCACATAATCGACATTTAAAATTTGGGACCTTGTTAAATAAGGCAGGACTAGGGCATGGGCGCCCAAGTCCTCAGCCCCTATTTAGGCCAGGGTTAAGCTCACAAGAGTCCCCTAGGCCCCATTTAACATGGGTTTTTAGAGATTTTCCATCAGGAGTAAAAATAAACATGAATGATTAATTTTGAGGACTAGTCCTAGGGAGACATTTTCTGACATAATGCTTCAAAAGGTTACTATTCTTCCCAGTTTTGGTCTTTTCAAATACCTTTTATCTTGAAGGATGATCTAGAACTTTCAAAGTTTCCAAAAGGGGTACAAATGGTAGGACTTACTATTTTTAGTGAGTTTTCATTTGACCTCGGATTGACCTAAAATTTTCCTAGAAGGTGTGGAACAATTAAGTAAACATCTCAAGTGAATTTTGACTCAAGATAATATCTAGATTCAAAGATACTAAAGTTTATATTTTTGAAACTGCTAAAAAAATTATGAACTCAATTTTGAGGCAATTAGATGTCCCTAAATGCTTTGAAAATTGCCATAACTGATAATGTAGGTTATATGGTGATAGATCGCTTCATGAGCTTTCCAATGCGTCAAAAAGTTCGTCAATCAGACACCCAGATCAAAAGTTATGGCCTCCAGAAGTTAGACCTCTTGTTTTTGGGAAATGTAAAAATGTATTGGACACTTAAAAGAGCTGTAAAGGGGAGAGTTACATGTGTTGGTGTGTGTTTTGGTACATCAAAAGGTATCTTTGATTGGAGATAATTTGGGTGCCACTTTTGGGTGGTTTTGGCTCATAGTTTTGTAATTACCAGTAACAATTTACTTTATTGTATCTTCTATATATTGGGAACTAGAGATGGAGGTTGTGTTTAAGAATCTTATAGATGTCGAGTTACATCCTTGATCTTTTCTTGGATATACTCCTATAAAAACTTTCTCTGCAAGTATATTGTAATCTTCTTAATTCTAAATAATATATTGGGCAGCTTTGGAGTGGGGTTTTTTACCTGAAAGGGTTTTCCCCATGTATATCTTGTGTTGTAAGTTTTGTGTTTTCATTTGGAAGTTGTTATTATCTTTATGTTAATGTGCATCTTAATATGTAACTGTAAAAGTAAAAATTTGCATAAATCTTTCCTTATGAGAGGAACCTCCTACAATAATATAAAGAAAAATGCATGAAATAACAAAAAATATATAAATAGCGGAAACACAGAAGGAATTTATTGATCGTAGGCCACTTCTAGGGGGCAACCTCCTTTGAGCAAGCTCAATACAATAAATTTGTGGATGCCTTCATTGGCCTCAACACGTACTTATATACTAAGTCTAATCTAAACAACTATTACTTCCCATGAATGTGGGATAATACAATATGCTCACAAGATGACTTACAAAGCATATGCATCCGAAATGTAATATACTAACAAAGTAAAGAGAAGGTTTAAACATAGGTTCCTAACACCTTAGTAGATCAATATAGGAAGCATTTCCACATACCTTGCTTCCTTTCAAGACTATCTATAAGGTTGCAACATCAAGTAGACCATGTCACCCACCTCACAAGAATGATCAACCCTATGCTAATCTGCATATTGCTTTTGTTGGTTCTATGCCTCCTGGATGTTCTCCTTCAAGGACCTCATTATGTCTTGCCACTCTTGAAGTAAGTCCTTAGACTTATGCACTCTACTGTCCAAAAACAATAAATCTAAGAAGTTAGGAGCCTCATATCTGTAGAGACCCATGAAAGGTGACATTTGAATAGACATATGATAACTGGTGTTGTAGCAATACTCACCCAAATGTAACTACTTAATCCATGCCTTCTATTTCCCTGCTATATAGTTCTTGACCGCCCACTTGTTAACAATTTTTGCTTGCTCATCTGTTTGTGGGTGATAGCTAGTACTTAGAGTGAGTTTAGTCCCACTCAATCTAAAAAGTTTCTTCCAAAAATGAGTTAGAAACTTATTGTCCTTGTCACTAACTATGCTCCATGGCAATCCATGTAGCCTGAATACCTCTCTGAAAAACAAATTAGCAACCTGAGCTGATGTATATGTGATTGAAATTACAAAAAAGTGAGCAAATTTTTTCAATTGATCAACCACAATATATATATACAGTCCCTGCCCTAGGATTTGGGCAAGCTTGTGATAAAATCCATAGAGATGCACTCCCATTTTTTATTTGGAATGGGTAGGGGCTAGAAAAAACTAATAGGAAAGGAGTGTTCATGTTTGTTCTGCTTGCAAGCAGGACACTTCCTCACATACTTCAAAACCTTAGTTGTGAGACCTTTCCATGTAACCACTCCTAGATCTACCTATATGTTTTGAAATACCCCGGGTGATGAGCCATAGGAACATCATGAAAGGCTCTTGAAACTCTCTTCTTCATTATTGATCCTGGTACAAAAAATATTCTCTCTTTGTAATTGATAGGGTCATTTACAATTGTATACTTGTTATCCCATATGGTACCATCAATAATACCCATGGCCCACTTGTCCTTAGCATACTCAGCTGAAGTCTACTCTCTCTAATCAGCTACAATCTCCCCTAAGGAACATATGTGAGGTCTCCTAGAATGTGGATCAACAATATTGTTTTTCTTCCCTTTGACATAAGCATGCATCTTACTCACCCATTTATGTTGTCTATCATTGACATCATGTTAATTAAGGAAATGTTTGAGGCTATTATGGTCCATTCTCACCACAAATTTACTCCTAGCAAATATTGTCTAAACTTTTCTAGCACATGCATTATAGCTAACATCTCCTTGTCATAGATACTGAGAGGAACCTCCTGCAACAATATAATGAAAAATGCACGAAATAACAAAAATAAATAAATATCAGAATCACAGAAGGAATTTATTGATCGCAAGATACTTCGAGGGGGCAACCTCCTTTGAGCAAGCTCATTACAATAAATTTGTGGATGCTTTCACTGGCCTCAACATGTAGTTATATACTAAGTCTAATCTAATCAACTATTACTTCCCATGAATGTGGGATAATACAATATGTTCATGAGACAACTTACAAAGCATATGCATTCAAATGTAATATACTAACAAAGTAGAGAAAAGGGTTAAACATGGGTTCCTAACACCTTAGTAGATCAGTGTAGGAAGCATTTCCACATACCTTGCTTCCTTTCAAGACTGTCTATAAGGCTGCAACATCAAGTAGACCATGTCACCTACCTCAAAAGAATGCTCAACCCTATCCTAATCTGCATATTGCTTTTGTTGGTTCTATTCCTTCTAGATGTTCTACTTCAAGGACCTCATTATGTCCTGATGCTCTTGAAGTAAGTCCTTGGCCTTAGGCACTCTGCTGTCTAAAAACAAAAAATCTGGTAGGAGCCTCATATATGTAGAGACCCATGAAAGGTGACATCTAAATAGACATATGATAAGTGGTGTTGTAGCAGCACTCACCCAAATTTAACCACTTAATCTATGCCTTCTATTTCCCTACTATATAGTTCCTGAGGTATCCCTCCACCCACTTGTTAACAATTTTTGTTTGCTCATCTATTTGTGGGTGATAGCTAGTACTCATAGTGAGTTTAGTCCCACTAAATCTAAAAAGTTTATTCCAAAAATGACACAGAAACTTATTGTCCCTATCACTAACTATGCTCCGTGGCAATCCATGTTGCCTGAATACCTCTTTGAAAAACAAATCAGCAACCTAAGTTGATGTATATGTGGTTGAAATTACAAAGAAGTGAGCAAATGTTTTTAAGTGATCAACCACAATATATGTACAGTCCCTACCTTGGACTTTGGGCAAGCCCATGATAAAATCCATGGAGATGCACTCCCATTTTCAATTTAGAATGGGTAGGGAGTTGGCAAGAGACACTGCTTCACATGAAAGGTGTTGTCATTGATGGCAACTAAGACTATTCCACTCATCCACATAACATAATTTGTTCATACCAGAAGTTAGATCAGAATTTATCTAAGTTCAGGTAGGCAGAAACAGAGCATGTGACAGTGTCCAGTATCTTGGTCTGGATCTCTCTAGAGGAAAATTAAAGTATGTTGTGGATCTAAAGGAGTCATAAGGATTTTCAGGGCAATCTAAATCCAAAATTTTTATCCTCCAATCACAAAGGGAGTTAAAGTTATGAGCATCTGAGTACCTGGTCCTAATATGACAGAATAGTTTAGTAAAGAATAGGTCGACTTGTGTTAGATCCTTATGCGGATCTGATAGAAGTGTTTTGGTGAGTTACATATGAGATATAATGTTAGTGGCCAATGTATACACCTAAAATTGACATGACTCTACTTAAATAAATATTTTAAATATTTATTTCACCTTCATATTCTTCTATCAATAAATAAACAAATTTATTTATTTATTCAATTCATGTCCTCTCATTTAATTAAATAAACACATTTATTTAATTAATTAAATTCATCTTCACCAACTTCATTCTTCTAAAATAATTAAATAATTTTAATTATTTAATTAAAATCTTTTATTCTTCCAAATTTAAATAAAATGCAATTTTATTTAAATAAAATCTTAAATCTCCAAAAATAAAATATATTAAATATTTTATTTATTCCTCTCAAATTATCTACAAAATAATTAAATAAATTCATTTATTTAATTATGCTTCCTTATCTTCTCAAAAAAATCTCTCTTATCTTCTAAAAATACATTTCTCTTGTCATACAAAAGAAAAAGCAGTCTTAAAGCATCTTTAAAGCAAACTTTCTCTTAAATTAGAAAAATAAATTCTAATTTAAGAAAATGAAATCTCATCCTCATCAACAGAGTAGTTAACTCAACAAAGCTACTTTTTGAATGACATGTGTCCTTCTATTGATTGCACGTTCCTCAACTATTCTCCTCTGTTGATCTTCTTACTTCTTCTCTACCGTTGATCCTTTCTCTCATGAGTCTATAAATACAACCCTCTTCTTCTTCTTTTCATATCCATCATTTGAGCAAACTTATGCTGCAGAAACACAGGCACACCTTTGGCACCCCCATCCTCATAAGCATTTCATCTCATACATCATTAGTGTGTTGAATCTCATCTTCAATCACACAAAGTATCATAGCCATTCCATCCTTGTCATCTTCAACAAGTAAAGGAGCATATGCTTCTGAGGGATTCACATTCATCAAGATCAAGAATAGATAGGCAAACTATGGAAGAAGAAAGGTAAAAAGGGTTGTAAGTATCACACTTCATTGTTTTAATTTCCTTTTCCTTCACATTTCATAGATGTATTGGGTTTTATTATTTTGATTGATTAATCCATTTTCCCCTTCACATTTTGGTACCCACCGTGGGGCCCTTGCCCCTCTAACTAATCAAAAACTATGTTTTTCTAAATGATAGGTCCTTACAGGTGCCGTACAGGTTTCTGACAGAAGCATTCGGTGCATGCACCCTCTAAAGTGATGCATGTATCCCCTATTTTGATGCATATAGTATTTTGGCACATGCACCCTCTGAAGTGATGCATGTATCCCTTGTTTCGATGCATACATTATTTCGACACATGCACCCTCTGAAGTGATGCATTTATCCCCTATTTTGACACATACAGTATTTCGGTGCATCCAACCTCCAAAACAACACTTTTGTCCTCTATTTTGACACCTGCAGTCATCCTACACATACATACTCTATTCCAGCGCTTTAGAAACTATGATGCATATACCTTGATTTACAGTGCATTTACACTGCATAATGATGCATTTGTTAAACTGACGCTTTTGCTTAATCTTCCTACACTTTTGACTCATGTCTCAGCACATCTGTGTAATGTTGCATGCAACATCTATTTCAGCACATTCAGATTACATTGTGGCTTCTATTTTACACTGTAGCTTTAAGCCTTGCATCTGATTTTCTGTTTGAGCTAACGTCTATTTTGCAGGGGTAGTGGCTGGATTAGATCATTTAGCTATTTTGTCTAGTTCATTTGGACTAATTAGGGGAAAAGTAAACAAATGCATACATGCAAACTTCACGTAGTTCATAACCAAGAAGAAAGTAACTGAACCCATTGCTATCTTTGCATTGTTGATTTTTTTCCTAGATTAAATCATTGCTATCTCAACAAATGGGAAAATGAACATTGCTATGTCTTAACCACTTCCAAGTTAACAACCACATGAGTGCACGAGTAGAATAGCCCATTTAGTTTTTCTACTTTTAACTAGGTTGGATTAATCAGTGTATTCTATGATTGTGAATGACAATAGGCTTGTGCTCTCCCCTTAATTGGGTGATCAAAGTGCCAGACTTGTCATTCAATTTGTTTAACCTTTAGGGGGGCCTGCCCTTGGATGCACACCTATCCAAGTGGGAATGACCCTGAGTGGTAACAGGCTAAAGCCAAGCCATATCAAGCCACTTAAAATAAATTGTGCTTGAGGTGAAAACCCTCCTACAACGAGTGTCGCTGTGTTACACTGACGACCAACCTCCCCCAAAACCCTCTAAGGTATAACCCTTTGAGGCTGGGAGAATCTATAACGAAGAGTAGTGTCGCCGCATGTGTAACCACTTGAACAGTTGCCCTGACTAAGAACTAATTATGTAGTAAGCCAAAACCCCTATTTATTGATGCAAAGGGTGTTGCTCTTGAAGCAGCCTTGATTCATGTGACTCTTAGTAGAGGTAGCAGGGACAATCCTAAGGTTCGGTGGGGGTGCAAGCCTAAGGAAACCTGGATCTGGTATGCATGAGAAGTGGGTGCCATGGAGGGGAGCTGGTGCTACCAGATCCTGAAGCTACACACTTTAAGTTTGTACAGCTAGAGGATTCAACAAATATTGTCCTATCTAGCCTAGGGTGTACTTGTTTTTGAGTCAAAATAGTTCAAAAATACAAAAAAATAACAAAAGATAATCACAAAAATTTCTATGTGTTTGCTATGTCTTTGCCATAATTGATCATCAACATTAAGAAAAAGACCAAAGCTTTCACCCAAAAACAAAAAAAATCCTGAAAACATTCCAAATTTCTACAAAATTTCTGAGAAAATAAACAAAAAAAAATAGAATTGTGCATTTTCCCCAACTAGTGGTGCATTTGCTAAGACTTTTTGTGCATTTGATATATGTCACAACATTTTTGAACAAAAACTAGAGTGGCGCATTTGATATGACTTGTGGCACTTCTACACTATGTTGTGGTGCATTTAAACTAATGTGCATTTAAACTAGAAAGCAAATTCAGTACCTTCCAAGAGTAAAAACTGTCAAAAACTTTTCAAAAACCACTTTCAAACCTGACTCAATTTTTCAAAAATTTGACTAAGATTGTGCAAACCAATCATTTCTTCCTTCTTCCACATCATAACTACTTTTCATTCAAAATCTCGCCAAATTCCAACAAGGTTAAAGCTAAGTTATTCTTGATCATAATCAAAACCTCAAACAAAACCTAGGGAGGCTCTACTATCGAGAGTTACTTATCCTTTTCTCTCGGAGCTCCACTAGTGGCTTGTGCAAGACTAGTCAACATCAAGTAACGTATTCCTAATATCCTTTCTTTGACTATCACTTTTGTATACCCAACTTGTTTGACACCACATAGATCTAAGAAGAACCTTGCTAAAATCTTGTCTCATTCTAGCACCTTACTCAAAATCTTTCAAAAACCACTCCATTCCATCTCTTTACTACCTTGCATGGTCTTAACAAGATTACAAAAGAAAAAATAGATAGAAATGGTTGAGAAAAGTGTTCCAAACGGTCACGAGAGTGATGAAGACATTTCTATGGAATAGATCCTTCAAACGCAGCATGACCCAAAATTTCAATGCCTATTGGAAAGGGTACTTGCCCAAGACCCTACAAAATTCTTTTTACATCTAACAAATCTAGGAGTCAAGCTTCCCAAGGATTATGACGTAGAGGCTCTCAAAGAAACTGAGGAAGCAAGTAACCTTGAAGGAAGTAGACATGATGAAATACCCACAGACAAGAGCAAAGCAACAATCGATTCCTTGGATGCCCTAAGTCTAATGAACCAACGAGTCCAAGCATTACAACAAGAATTCTTGGACATGAAAATAGGGGCATCAACTAAACATTACACCCTAGAGGATATTTCACCTTATGCTTTTGATAGGTCCCTAATCATGATTCCCTTCCCCTCAAAATTTGAGGTACCTAAATTTGATAAATATCAAGGAAAGGGTGATCCAAGAGACCATATCAGAGAATTCAACGCTTCTTGCCTAGAGGTCGCACACAATGGCATTTACCTTATGCAACTATTTCCACGAAGATTGGGAGGACAAGCCATGGAGTGGTTTTCTAGACTACCACCTGGTATTAAAACATTCAATGAACTTGTTGACAAATTTGTCATCCACTTCTCTTACAATATTGAGCACATCTCAATATTGGATCTTTGTAACACCAAATAGAAAGGTGGAGAGTCTTTTTGCCGCCTTCTTACAAAGATGGAGACAACTAGCAAGAAAGTGTCCACACCAAATGTCTGAAAAACAAATGCTAGAGATGTTTGTGCATAACTTAAAAACTAATTTGAGTTATCAAATTCAAATCAAATGTCCTACTTCCTTTAGCAAGGTCATTGAGATGGGCCTCATCATTGAAAAATCTCTAATCACCAAAGGTCAAATCAAGCTATATAAAGATACTCCTAGTACCAACACCAACAATGACAAACCAAGATTCTAGACAAAAAATAAGAACGTTGTGAATGACAGGGTAGTAGATGCCAAAAATGTGGCACCTAAGCAACCAATCTTCAACCTATCAATGCCTCAAAATAACCCCCTGCAAAACAAACCAAGGAACACTGAATCGCGGTTTACCAACTTTCAACCTAGGAGAAAGTTCACACCTTTGGGTGAATCATTAGAAACTGCCCTACGAAAGCTGATCACAAACAAGATCATAACACTTCCAACTGTGAGGGAATATGAACCAAAGGTCAAACCTCATTGGTGGAATGACAATGACTTCTATGAGTTTCATCGAAATAGGGAGCACAAGACCAATGATTGTATAACACTCAAACACACAATCCAAGACTTGATCGAAAAAAATAAGATATCCATTGACGAACATACCTCTAATAGTGATCATTAGGCATTCAAGGATCTTCTTCCCAAATATGAGCAGGGAGGACCTTCCAACAAGAAAAATAGCGACTCTAACAATGCAAATTACACAAACGTCAGCTTTGACTTTGTTGTTAACCATATCTCAGAAAGTGATTCACACATCAATGTGATCACTATAAACAAATACTACCCGTAGTAATAGAGTCACCCTTTGGGGAACCCCCACCACTCCATCTAACCAATATAGTATCATGGATCAACTCCACAAAACCCCTGCACACATCTCCATTTTAGAACTTCTGCGTCTGTCTCCTTCTCATAGGTCCATACTTGACAAAGCCTTAGTGGAAGCCTCTGTTCCCACAAACCTTGTTGAAGAGCAATTCCAAACCATGGTCGGTTATATTACCTCACCGCACTCCCTATCATTCACTGAGAAGGATGATATGTCAATCACTGGGCCCCATAGTAAAAGATGTGTCTTGTGAAGTCCTTGATATGGAGCTAGCATAGAACATTCTTCTTGGGTGACGATGGATACATGCTTTAAAAGTAGTACCTTTAACATACCATCAATGTATCAAGTTCCCCCATGAAGGTCAAGAGATCACCATCCAAGGTGACCCTAACCCCTATCAATACTGCAACTCCATTCAACCAAAACTAGAATTTGTGATCCCCAATAACCGTACCTCTGCTTCATCTTCATCTCATGTTGACCTAGCTACACTTGTTTCCTCTTCAAGAGAATCTCAACCTGAAATCCAACTCAAAGATAAGGTCTTGGGTGAGTACACAATCTCTCAATCCAGCTGTTTGGCACAACTACCTCTATCTCCTAGATCCTATGGGAGACCTATCCTAAAAACACCCAAAGTAGAGAAAGCTACCAAAGGACCATTTGTGAAATGGGGAAACCTAGAAGATGAAAGTGATGAAAAGGATATCCTATAGTGTATATACAAGGATGAAGGTAGTTCCTCAACACAACATGACCATCACACTATACCAATGGAACAATATGGTCAAGGCTTTCAAATGCTACAAAGAATGGGGTATGAAGGACATAGTCCACTTAGTTCAAGAAAGGATGGCATCACTGAACCTATCCAACCTCATACCTTAACAACCCAAGACACTACAAGGCTAGGATACACTAGAGCACCGAGAAACAACCAAGCAAGCAAGAATAAGGGCAAACAACCAAAAACCTCTACTAGTAATCTGGTTGAACAAATTCAGTGAATGCAACTGGGGAGTAATATAGATTCTAATGAATACGATTGGGATAGCCTCTCTAAGCTATCTTGTGATGAAAAGGATATCGATGTTGTCCACGAGTATGACCCAACCCCTGCAAATGAGAGACAAGGTCCAAGGGATAGACCGCTAGAGTCTGTTCCGCCTCATAACAATAGTGAAAGACGTGAGGAATGAATGATACCTCCCTTGATAGATCCACTAATAGAGAGTACCATCGCAGACTTTGTCTATGCTTTCAAAAAATCTTTCCTAACCATCAACACCATTGAAACAGACCAACCTAATGATCCCTTACCTTTGGTGCACCCTAAACTTATAAACTGGGAACTAGAAGGCACTACCCCTGAGCTTGATACCTTTGAAAATGATGAAGCCATTATAGACTATCTTGAGCTTAGAGATCATATACCCGCAGGAGACCATGGAGCTGGATATGCTATTAAACTCAACGAGAAGGCCTATTTTGAAGAGAGTGCCAAGCCTTTCAGTCATAAAAATATCAAGATATAAGAATGATCTAATGGTGAAAACCACTATGCGGTAGTGTTAGATCATCAAAATAGTAAAAATAAAGACATATCCAATGGTGAAAACCTCTCTGAGGTGCTGAAGGATGGAAGGCTTGACCCTCTACCCAATCTTACACATTAGGAGAGATTAGCAATCTTGATAGAACCAGTAGAACCAATCAACGTCAGCACAGGGGATGAGCCCAAAATGGTCCACATGGCAAAATCTCTAATAGAACACGAAAAGCCAGCATTCATAGATTTCTTCAAAAGAAAACAAATCAATTTTGCTTGGACATATGCAGACATGCCAGGGCTAGATCTGAATCTCATAATGCATCACTTATCTTTAGCTCCGGGAGCTAAACCAGTCAAACAAAAACTTAGAAAGATGCACCCACATGTGGCCCTCATGGTGAAAGAAGAGCTAAAGAAACTATTAGATGTTGGATTTATCAAGCCTATAGACTATCCTGAATGGGTTTCAAACATGGTACCAGTGGCTAAACCGGATGGCAGGGTCTGAATATGCAATGATTTCAGGGACTTGAACAAAGCTTGTCCAAAAGATGATTTCCCCCTGCCAAACATAGACATGATTGTAGATCTCATGGTAGGACACACTATGCTATCACTAATGGATGGTTTTTCTAGATATAACCAAATAAAAATTGCACTAGAAGACCAACACAAGACTACATTCACATGTCCTTGGGGCACCTACTGTTGGTGTGTCATGCCATTTGGTCTAAAAAATGTTGGGTCAACATATCAGAGAGCTATGACAACGATCTTCCATGATATGATGCACACTATAATGGAAGACTACATCGATGACATTCTGGCAAAATCTCTCACAAGAGAAGGACATCTAGCTGTGCTAGACAAAATCTTCAATAGACTGGAACAGTTCAATGTATGCCTCAATCTAAAGAAGTGTGTGTTCAGAGTTACTTTAGGCAAACTATTGGGATACATAGTGTCTGCAAATGGTATCAAAGTTGATCCAACTAAGGTGAAGGCCATCATGGAAATGCCACCTCCTAAGAATCTGACTTAGCTAAGGTCCCTATAGGGAAAACTACAGTCTATCAGAAGGTTCATTTCTCAATTGGCAGACCAGTGCCACCCATTTTCCCACCTTCTACATAAGAATGTCCCCTTCAAATGGAATGAGTCATGTGAGGAGGCATTTCAACAGTTAAAAGAATATCTCATGAAGCCACCAGTATTAATGCCACCAATTCAGGGCAAACCTCTACTACTATACATCTCAACTAAACCAACAGCTATAGGAGCTCTCCTCGCACAACAAAACTATCATGGGAAAGAACATGCAATCTACTATATCAGTCGAACACTTGTTGGGTATGAACTACAATACACACCAATCAAAAGAGCATGTCTAGCTATGGTCTTTGCCTCACAAAAATGGAGACATTACATGCTATCACACTCTGTCAAACTGATAGAAAAGATTGATCCACTGAAATACTTACTCAACAAGGCCGGCTTAACAGGTAGATTATCAAAATGGGTCATGCTTCTTAGCAAGTTCAATATTGAATATGTAGATAGGAAAGTGATAAAAGGACAAGTGCTTGTAGATCAACTAGCAGATGTACCTCTAATAGATGACAGCCCTCTGAGCTTTGAATTTCCAGATGAATCTATCTTCCACGTCAACACAGCAACTTGGAAAATGTACTTTGATGGCTCATACACTCAGCACGGATTGGGGGTAGGTATCTTATTGATCACACCTAGTGGCAACACTATTCCTAAATCATACAGATTAATGTTTCCCTGCACTAACAATGTGCAAAGTATGAAACCCTAGTCATTGGTATCAAGCTAGCAATGGAATAGAACATCAAAGAACTTCAAGTCTATGGTGACTCATAGCTGGTTATAAATCAAGTGAATGACGACTACCAAACAAAAGATGAGAAATTGATTCCTTACAAATGAATGGTAGATGACTTCAAAGAATACTTCATCAAGATCTCTTTTGAATAGATACCAAGGATTGAGAACAAAGCTGCAGATGCAATAGCCACAATCGCATCTCTCCTCGACATTCTAGGTAATCAAACATGATATGACTTCTTGGTAGAGCCAGTGTCCTATCTTGCATATGACACCCCTGAATCCCATATCATTTGCCACATTGTTGGAGCCTATTCCCCTCTCTCAAGAATGTCTTGAAGATTGCCATCTTTTAAACTGACAGGGAAATCTAAAATGCAAGCAAGATAAAGTGACCCTTTAGCCATGGAGTCACATGCAGCACCTAACAAGGAATGAGACAACTTTAGGAATCTAGCATCTTTCAACATCATGATGATGATGATGGGTAAACCTTTATAGTAGTGTCTCGTGATACCTATCCTAAATAGGACAAGTGCATGAACTGAGGATTATCAAGACTTGCTAGAGCTTCCTTTTGAAATTTTTGAATCTCTCTATCTGAGAATAAATTCAATTTTCCTTCACTACCTCCTGTAACAACATGTTGAAGGGTAGCGACATGACATCTTTGAGAGGTTTTATACCCAAATCAATTTTTCAAACCTTTGTTCTTATTAAACATATCTACCAAACTATTTGGAACATCTCTATAAATCTCAGAGGATTTTATCTTAGGCACACAAAATTCCTTATCTTCAAACTGATTAGAAGAAACTTCATCTAATATATTACTACTAGATTCATGAGTAGAGAAAGAACTTTCATTATCAGCAAAGAAATTGGTGAACTTAACTTCTATGTTGCGATCTACTATGTGGTCAAAGCTTTCCATATTTGATCCAGAAGTGCTCCATCTATCCATTTCTGCATTCAAACCTAAGCTCGAATCTACGCTTGAAATAAAAGATTACTGCCTCAAATCTGCCCTAGACACAACAAGCTTAAACGAGACTTACTCGAAGAGGACTTACAATAGAACTCTGATTTGTATAAGCAATATGGAGAGCAATATAAGGAGCAATATAGATGAATAAATAAACACTTATTGGCTTGTTATGGTTACACAACAATGATAACAATAGACAATAACGTCATCATCTCTGATACCAACTTTGAAAAATAGCTATAAATGACAAATGAAATGCAAATGAATAGAATATCTGACATTTAGATAGATCTTATAAATATTATTATGTCTAACACTCAGGAACAATACATTCATCATATTCAATGTGTGCTGGCAATGATATAAACATATCAGTAGAAAGAGGAGCTTAAAAACATTACAATACATCAAACTTGTTTGCTTCAGATTTTCTGATTCACTCAGATTAGCTTAAAGCTACGAAGTGAAGAGCATACTCTTCTTGACAAACTCTTAATAGACTCGAGACTTAGACTCTTACTTTCTAAGACATCACTCACCTAGAATTTGTTGAGAAATGAAGGTGGCTTTGTCACCTTTTATAGGAAGAGAGGGCGAAACTTTAACCTTATCTCTTGAATCCATATTTGAAATCTGTCCATAGAAAGTGGACACGTAACAACTCCTTTATCGAAGAGTTACCCAAATGAAGATAAGCATCTTTTGGTGGGTCCCAACAACTCATGAACAGAGAAAGGAGGGAACAAAAGGAATCAACTTTTACATATCTTCTTTTTTATCACAAGAAGGTTAACTCGTGCTTACTGTAAGGTGCGTAAGCTTTCCCATTTTACCGTGGAAGGCCCCATGTCTATCATTTTCAACAAGGAGATAGATGTGTCGATGGATGACAAACCCATCCATTAGTCTAGGAGCCTATGTTGTGTTCTGAAGTACTAGAATTAGCAAAGGGATGACTGCAAGGGTCGGTAGGATTAAATCTAGAAGTAGATGCTCTGAGATTGCCCTCCTCATCATAGTCTAGAATTCTTGGATCATCAACTGAATGATCTTCACAATTGGCACAGGTTTGGTTGGAAGAATGTGGAATACACCCAAGCTGATAACTTGCTTCATTATGTTTCTAGATGATACTCATTGTTTTCATCTTATATGGACCATATAATCCTCTAGACATTGCTTGTGGAGTTGGTCCATTCATTCGATAGGTTTTCGTGTGAATCCAAATGGGCATTTGTTGAGCATGAAAATACCTTAATCTATTTCCTACTGTCCAATGCTCAAAAACTGATGAGGGTCTAGCTAGCCCATAGATCTAGAAGAGATGCCTACTAATTGGGTTTTCATCAGAGGAATTGAACACAAGTTTGAATATTACTCCTGTGTAGGAAGACGTCCCATTGAATTGCATATGTTCTACTGGAGGATATGGTCCTTGAAACAAATCTCTGATTAAACTCTTTCCTTGCTCTACATTTAACCATTGATCTGGCCATTGTACTAGTGGGTTGAGGAACATAACAGGGAGAACAAAGTCTCCACACTAGTTCTAAAGAACATGACCAATATCGGGATCAATGGGTTCTGCTTCTGCTGAAAATTGAAAAAATGGCCTGTCAATCCATAAGCCTGGATATGTTAGTTGTTGTTTGGCTAATAACATTTTAAAGTGATCATTAAGAAAATCATTGGCCATTTGGTAATTATGAAGATCCCTTCTTTGAAAGGGGTTTGTACTCCATTCTCAACAACTTTCTTCATACCACCTTTGTTCTCTGATCTAGAAAATTTGGACAACACCGGATTCTGGTTGTTTGACTTCAGAAGGGGCAGCTTCAGAAGAATGCCCTTCTCTAGACATGAAATCTACAAAAATATTTTCAACTCCAGGAAGGTGAATGAAATCAAATTCATAAGTACTTAACAACTGAGCCCACCTGAGGAGTCATCCATGGACAACTTTATTTTTAGACTCTTTTCTAAAGAATCCTCGTAGATTTTGAAGATCACTTTTTAACAGAAATATCTTGCCAGTAATGAACATTTGAAATGCTTGAAAAGTATTTACAATAGAAAGGATTTCTTTATGTGTGCTGTGGTAGTCTATTTCACTATTCTTAAAACTACCAGAGATATATCTGACAATCTCACCTTTATCTTTAGGATTGTGAGATGTTTTCTATTCTCAGAGAACACCAACCCATGCATGTGCACTTGCATCAGTTTCCACAATTTTGAAACCGGTACCTGGTAATTTGAGAGGTGGAAGCTGAGAACACTTTTGTTTGATTCTGGAAATCAAAGCATCATGCTTTCTTGTCCATGGTGGTGGTGACTTACCTAGAAGCTTATTAAGCTCAATTCTATCTTCAGCAAGCTTATAATAGAATCCTGCAATATAATTAACAAGGCCTAAAAAGCCTTGTAATTCTTTGACATTTGTAATTGCAAGATTGAAAATTTTATTCAGGATGTGAGGTTGTGCCTCCATTCTCCCCCCCGGAAGAAGCTTGATGCCAATAAAAACAATGTGGTTTTGAACAAAATGAGACTTTGCGGGATTGACAGCAAGACCGTGGTGTTGGCAAATAGAGAGGAATTAGCGGAGATGGTCAAGATGTTGAGGCATATCCTGGCTAAAGAAAAGAATGTCATCTATATAGGGTTGAATAAATTTGGCATAAGGTCAAAAAATAACATCCATTTTCTGCTGAAAAATGGAAGGGGCAGTTTTAATACCAAATGGAAGAATAGTCCATTCACAAAGACCTTGTGGTACTGAAAACACTGTTTTGTAGTAGTCAGCATTTTTGAGACCAATTTGCCAAAACCTTTTTGTCAGATCACATTTTGAATAAACATGACTACCTTGAATAGTCTACTAGATATGATCCTTGCTTGGCAGAGGGTGTCTATTATTTACAAGACAGTCATTTAATGGCTTATAATTGACAACTAGCGGTTTCTCAGGTAATTCCTTACCATTCTCATCGACTTTTGGAACATACATTACATAGCAATAGAATGGTGATTCAGAAGTTTGAATTATGCCAATCTTTTCTAACTCAGCAATTTTTGTTCTACAGGTTAATGCTTCAGATGAACTCATCAAAAAATAATTTGCTTTGGCCTTAGGAATGAGTTCGTTACCTTGGGGATCTCTTTTCAGAGGGAGGTCACATGTCAGGTTCCTTTTCTGCTTCTTCAAATCTTTTCTTAAAACTGTGGCAGAAAAGGCATTTTGAATCTCTGTTAGAGATTCTTGACTTGCATTCATTTGTTTGGCTAACCAAACAACATTTACCGATTTCTTTTTCTTTTTTTCTTCTAACTTAATTATATAAGTTAGATCTTGGTAAAGCCATAGAAGCTGATATTTGTTCTGGATTATAATGAAATTAGAATCAATGGTGAAAGGTTCCCATTGTTGAATAACTTTGCTTCTTATAACACCATTATGTCCATCTACCTCATATTGGACAAATGTTAGAGTATCTGTAAAACCATCAAATCCAATTTGAATAGGAGCTTCACAGATGGAAGAACTCTCACCCTTTTCAGAATTGCCAAAGGTGATACTGGTAGTTCCTTCTATCTAGGCATCTTTAGGAAAGGCATTGTATTGGGCAATGTTGAGATCTACACTTGTATCAATTAGAAATGCCAGAGGATAAGACATTATACTTGGGAAGTGAATTGTCAGGATAATTCCTGGACAAGAGGTAGTCTTCTTGGTGTGCTTGTAGGCTTTCATCTGTCTGCTGCTAGAACCTTCTTCAAAGGTGACTCTTGGTTTTTCTTGTTCTTTGACAACTTGATGGATGAGAGGACTGTAGGGCTTTTCTTCACAATACAGTTGTTCTTCCCTAAAGGATGCTTGAGCAGGCAACTGTATCGATCTAGTAGAATTAAACCGGTTGACAAACTTATCAAGTTCAGGAGCTTTTTGTTGCAAGTATGGACCTAACTGGTGTTGTCATTGATGTCAACATATTCCTGTTGCATTAATGATCAGAATTGGATGAGCTGTGTGCAAAGGATATTGAGAAAATTGGCCTCAATCAGGAACAGTGAAGAACAGTGATGACAACAAGGCAATAATCCAAGATAGGAAGAAGATAAGAGTATGTGGATTAAAGGGTTTGTAGATATGTGTCTTGAGGTGGTCTAGTAGAGATTTTAGAGGTCCGCATGAAGATCTGAAGAAGTTGTGGCTGCTTGAGTAAAACTGGTTCCAGTAAGTGTTTAGAGGTGATAGAGTGTTACAGAAAGGTCTGGTGAGATCCAGAAATGCAATTTCATATTCTGCAAATTTTAGGTAGTGTTTGGGAAGTCTTTGTGGTGTGTCAACTCAATTTGTTCATGGTTTGGAGGTCCACAAGCTTTTATTCTTTTGTGACAGTAGTGACAGTCTGTGTTCTTGAGGTTCCAGATGTATGAGAGGTGGAATCTAGTAAGCAGGTGAAGTGTGGATATGTCCAGCTCATGTTGATGGTCTACATTGAAGTTAGAGCCCACAATTGAAGAATAACCTCTAGATGATAGTGTTCTTCTTGAGACTAGCTGACCGGATTAGTTACATGCCCTACAGATGTTCTTGTTGATGTTTGCCGAATTAGATGATCATTCCTAAGTTGATATCTTATATAAATAAGCAATTGTGAAGTCATTTCAAAGTTGTCCATGTGAAGATGAGTTTGTGGTAGTGAAGAAGAGAGCGAAGGGTAGAGCAGAAGTGTTTGAGCTTAAATGGAACTTATTCAAGCATGGTGAAGATGCTATTCTCCAGTTCATGTATGTGATACTCTTTTCTTTGTAGATAGTGTGTCTCTTGTAGGCAGTGAGCCTCTTGTGAGCAGTGTGCTCAGGCAGTGAGCCCTAATTGGCATGTGCCATTTGTTCTTTCTATTCTTCTAATAGAGAATACATTTTGGGTTAATCACCCCATGGTTTTTCCCTTGACCAGGTTTTCCATGTCAAAATCTTGGTGTCTCATGTGTTGATGTGTTTCTGCTCTTGATTCATTGCATTATGTTTTCCATGGTTGATTTATTATTATGCTGCTGAATTGAAAAGTAAGAATAAGTGTTTAAGTGAAGAAAGTTTTTGCACAACTGATTCACCCCCCCTCTCAATTGTGTGCCCTAAATCTAACAATTGGTATCAGAGCCAAGTTCCTCTAAAAGGAAGCTTAACTGCTTGAGGAGATCTAGAATGTCATCTTATAAGAAGGATAGTCTAAAATTTGATGGAACCAATTTTAATCTTTGGAAAGGTCGCATGAAATGTCACTTGCTATGTATGGGAATGACGTATTAGACCATGGCTACAACACAGTATGTGCCTCCACAGGGTGGTCTGAAAACTAAGGATGAAATCACTGAAGCTAAGAACAATCTGCGGACCATTGAGGCTCTTCTAAGTGCATTATCAAGATTAGAGGTTTCAAATGTTATTGACCTACCCACTGCCTATGATATCTGGAAAAAACTGGAACTATTGCATGAGGGAGACCAGTATCTTAAAAGTGCAAGGTTACAAAGTCTAAAAGGGAAATTTGAAAATCTGAAGATGAGAGATGATGAAAAAATTACCACCTTCATGCCAAGAGTAAATGAAATTGTTTGTGGAATTAGAAATGTTAGTGGAGTCCTGACTGAAGAAGAGATTGTTTGCAAAGTTCTCAGATCCCTTCCTGCTTCTTATAAAATCAAGGCTGCTGCAATTGAAGAATTTAGAGTTCACGCAATAGTTACAAGAGAACAATTGATTGGTAAATTGGCTGCATTTGAAATGACTGAGTTTGGAGATGAACCCCCAAAGAATGAATCTGCATTCAAAGCCAGTGCTTCTGTAAAAGGGAAACAAAGGTTTGATCTAGGAGAGAACTCTTCAAGAAATCTTTCATGGTATGAAAAAGCAAGAAAAGATCTAGAGGAAGAAGAAGCAGAAGCTACTCAACTTGAAGCTCTTTTTGCAAAAAGGCTGCCAAGAGGATCCGGTAAGTGTGAAGGAAAGTTGCCTTTTAAGTGTTTTAACTACAACAAGATTGGCCACTTTGCCTCAAGGTGTCCAGAAAGATTTTCAAGGCCAAATTCTAACAGACCAAGATTCCAGAAGAATTGTTATTATGCTCATGAAGGAGATGATGAAGGAGTAATAGATGATGAATCAAAAATAGAAGATAAATCTGGAAAAGACATGGTATTCATTACCATCAAGGAAGAAGATCCAATGCCCTCTGAATCTATTAATCATAAAGTTGAAGAAAAAGCTCTGGCTGCCCAAGTTGTAGAAAAGGATGATTGGTTTATTGACAGTGGATGCTCTCATCATATGACAGGTGACAAAAATAAGTTCATAGATTTGGAAAGGTATGAAGGAGGAGTGGTGAAGTTTGGTGACAATTCTGCTGGCAGAATCAAAGGTAGAGGAACTATTTCTTTTGATGAAAAGAACAAAACCAGTAATGTACTATATGTTGAAGGCTTAAAGCACAATCTTCTTAGTGTTGGTCAGTTGGTGGACAAAGGCTATGATCTTAGATTCAAGAATGGAAAATGCAAGATCTTTGAAAGTTTTGAAATAGAGATTACATCTGATACTCAAACTAAAGGTAATATCTTCCACTTGGTTGGTAATAGTACAAGTTGCTTGTTTGCTCAAATTGATTAGAGTTGGTTATGGCATAGGAGGATTTGTCATGTGAATTTTGATAACATCATCAAGATAAGCATTACTTAGGCTGTAAGAGATCTTCTAAAATTAGTGAAACCTAGTAATAGCTTGTGCAAAGAATGTCAGTTGGGTAAGATGAGCAGAGTCACATTCAAAAGAAAGGAACTGTCTTCTACTAGATTATTGGACCTAGTTCATACTGATCTCTGTGGTCTGGCAAGAGTTAGGAGCATACAAGGTGATACATACTTTATGTTACTAATTGATGACTATTCCCAGATGATGTGGGTAACCTTTCTAAAGGAGAAATCAGAAGCACTTGAGAAATTCAAAATATTCAAGGCTATGGTAAAGAATGAAACTGGATTAAAAATGAAATGTCTAAGGTCTAATAAAGGTGGAGAATTCACATCCGGTGAGTTCATAGACTTTTGTGAGAAACATGGAATAAAGAGACAGTTGTCTGCTCCTAGAACTCCACAGCAGAATGGAGTAGTTGAGAGAAAGAACTGGACCATCCAGGAAGCATCCAGAACCATGATGATGGAAGCAGATATTCCTTAGATATATTAGAGAGAAGCAGTCAGCACTGCAGTCTACACTCTCAACCGAGTTCAAATCAGAAGCCATACTGGTAAGATTCCTTATGAACTTTGGTTTGGTATCACTCCCACTGTAAGGTATTTCAGCATTTTTGGTAGCAAATGTTATATTAAGAGGGATGAAGATCTAGGAAAGTTTGATGCTAGAAGTGATGAAGGAATCTTCTTGGGTTACTCTACTCAAAGCAAAACATACTGGTGTTATAACAAGAGATTGAGAAAGATTATAGAAAGTACAAATGTGAAGGTTGATGAAGAAATTGAAAAACCCTCAAGGATTCAAGAGTATGATGAAGATGATCAGAATGGTGCTCTGATTCAATGTGCTCAAGCCTCTTCTAAAAAATAGATTCAAGCTGATCTGGAAAGTCAAGAAGAAGAGATGAGTTTAAATGAGCTTGATCAAGAATTAGAAGTGCAAGAAACTCCAAAAGTTCCAAGGTATGTGAGACTGAACCACTCTGAAGATTAGATCATAGGTGACAAAAGCAAAGGAGTACAAACAAGAAGAAGAATTGCTCAAAACTCAGATGAGTACTGTCTGATTTCAAAGATTGAACCTAAGACAATTAATGAAGCTTGCAATGATGAAAATTGGTCCAAAGCTATGGAAGAAGAACTAATGCAAATTGAGAAAAATCACACTTGGGATCTTGTTCCTAGACCTACAAATAAGAATGTGATTGGAACCAAATGGGTCTTCCGGAACAAACTAAATGAAGTTGGTCAAGTAGTTAGGAACAAAGCCAGATTGGTATGCAAAGGCTATTCTCAAGTTGAAGGAGTTGATTTTGAAGAAACTTTTGCTCCAATGGCAAGAATTGAAGCAGTCAGATTATTTCTTGCATTTTCTTCTTTCAAAGATTTCAAAGTGTGTCAGATGGATGTCAATTCTACCTTCCTGAATGGTGATTTGGAAGAAGAAGTGTACATTGAGCAACCAGATGGATTTCAGTTGTCTGATCATGGTGATATGGTCTGCAAATTGAAAAAGGCACTGTATGGTTTGAAGCAAACCCCAAGAGCCTGGTATGAAAGATTAGACAAGCATCCTTTGAAGATTGGTTTCAACAAGGGTACTATTGACAGTAATTTGTATTTCAAAATTGATCATGAAAACATTTTGATTGTTCAAGTGTTTGTTGATGGTATCATTTTTGGAGGAAGAGATAGTATGTGTAAAACTTTTGCAAATCAAATGAAAAGTGAGTTTGAGATGTCCATGCTTGGTGAAATGAATTTCTTCTTGGGTCTACATATCACTCAAACAAAGAAAGAAATGTTCATTTCTCAGTCAAAATATGTGAAAGAGTTGTTGAAGAAATTTGGGATGGAAGACTCAAAGCCAATGAACACTCCTATGGCAACCAAATGTAAGTTGAGCAAAGATGATGACTCTCCCAAGACTGATCAGATAAAGTACAGGTCAATGATTGGAGGATTGTTGTATCTCACTCAAACTAGACTAGATATTATGTAGGTTGTTGGTCTTGTTGCTAGATTTTGGGCTGATCCTACAGAATCTCATGTCATGGCAATCAAGAGGATTTTTAGATATCTAAAAGGGACAGTTGAGTATGGTATGTGGTATCCTAGAGATCATGATTTTTCTCTTCATGCCTATACAGATGTTGATTGGGCAGGAGATCTGGATGACCGGAAGAGTACCAGTGGTGGAGCATTCTTTTTGGGAAAGAGATTAGTTTCTTGGCTAAGCAAGAAACAAGAGACAATATCTCTGTCAACAGTAGAAGCAGAATATATTGCAGCAGTAGGTAGTTGCACTCAACTTTTGTGGATGAAGCAGATGTTATGAGACATTAGAATGGAATATGAAGAGCCAATAACAATTTTCTGTGATAATTCAAGTGCCATAAACATATCTAAGAATCTGGTGTTGCATTCAAAGACTAAACATATATCCATCAAGTTTCACTTTTTGAGAGAGCAAGTGAACAAGAATGAAGTTAGATTGGAGTTTGTACCTTCCAAGGATCAGATTAAAGATATCTTTACTAAACCTCTACCTAAGGACTCTTTTGAGTATCTCAGGGAGAAGTTAGGGGTTATTGCCCCTCTGGTGATGAACTAAGGTGCACTATTGTGCATCAGTCTGGCAGTTATCATAGTCATATCTTGTGATCCAGATTGATGATGAAGAGTTACTACTCAGGGGGAGCAGCAGATATGAGTCTGAAGTGATGAAATTGCAAGTATGTGCCCTTTGCCATTGATGTCAAAGGGGGAGAGAAGACATGTGAAAAACAAGTAGTTGCTGATTAAAGGGGGAGCTATAAAGGAAGAGAAGACATGTGAATGGTTGTTTCTATTAGGGGGAGTTGAGATAGTAAGAAGAAGTTCTTGTCTTGATGGTTAAAATAGTTTTTCACATAATATGTTGCCATCAATGACAAAGGGGGAGATTGTTTTAAGTATGGGCCTAACCAGTGTTGTCATTGATGTTAACATATTCATGTTGCATTAATGATCAGAATTGGATGAGCTGTGTGCTGAGGATATTGAGAAAATTGGCCTCAATCAGGAACAGTGAAGAACAATGATGACAACAAGGCAATAATCCAAGATAGGAAGAAGATAAGAGGATACGGATTAAAGGGTTTGTAGATATGTGTCTTGAGGTGGTCTAGTAGAGATTTTAGAGGTCTGCATTAAGATTTGAATAAGTTGTGGCTGCTTGAGGCAAACTGGTTCTAGTAAGTGTTCAGAGGTGACAGAGTGTTACAGAAAGGTCCGGTGAGATCTGGAAATGTAGTTTCATGTTCTGCAGATTTCAGGTAGTGTTTGAGAAGTCTTTATGGTGTGTCAACTTAATTTTTTCATGGTTTGGAGGTCCACAATCTTTTATTCTTTTGTGACAGTAGTGACACTCTGTGTTCTTGAGGTTCTGGATGTATGAGAGGTGGAATCCAGTAAGCAGGTGAAGTGCAGATGTTTGTGGTGATTCATGCAATCTTATGGAAGTCTTTGGAATATGTCCAGCTCATGTTGATGGTCTGCATTGAAGTTACAGCCCGCAATTGAAGAATAACCTCTGGATGATAGTGTTCTTCTTGAGACTGGTCGACCAGATTAGTTACATGCCCTGCAGATGTTCTTGTTGATGTTTGCCGACTTAGATGATCATTCCTAAGTTGATGTCTTGTATAAATAAGTGATTGTGAAGTCATTTCAAAGTTGTCCATGTGAAGATGAGTGTGTGGTAGAGAAGAGGAGAGCAAAGGGTAGAGCAGAAGTGTTTGAGCTTAAATGGAACTGATTCAAGCATGGTGAAGATGCTATTCTCTAGTTCATGTATGTGATACTCTTTTCTTTGTAGACAGTGTGTCTCTTGTAGGCAGTAAGCCTCTTGTGAGCAGTGTGCTTAGGCAGTGAGCCCTAATTGGCATGTGCAATTTGTTCTTTCTATTCTTCTAACAGAGAATACATTTTGGGTTAATCACCCTATGGTTTTTCCCTTGACCAAGTTTTCCACGTCAAAATCTTGGTGTCTCATGTGTTGATGTGTTTCTGCTCTTGATTCATTGCATTATGTTTTCCATGGTTGATTTATTATTATGCCGCTAAATTGAAAATTAAGAATAAGTGTTTAAGTGAAGAAAGTTTTTGCACAACTGATTCACCCCCCCACTCAGTTGTGTGCCCTAAATCTAACAATTTTTCCATTTCTTCTGTGAGATAGAAATTCTCTTCATCATCTATTTCAGAAATTTCTACATGAGCTTGAGTGATTACCTTTTGAAGAAAGGTTTTCCAATTTCTTCTCAATATTCTCCTAGCCATGCTTCCTGGAGAAGGGGTGTCACTGATAGACTGTTGATCAAAAGATCCTGAAGGTTTTTGAACAAGAGACCCAGGAGGCCAGGGTTCTCTTCTTTGTAATGGTTTATATCCATGTTGCTCTGGAATTTCAGCTGGAGAGACAGATAAACCATATTGGAGAATAAGAGATCTCAAAACTAGGAGTTTAGGAGGCCTTTCTTCCTTTTGAAGGAGGAAATATTTTCTTGCTTTAAGCTATTCCAACTTGTTGGTTAGCTTTTTCCATGTTTCTTGACCCATGTCCATGTCATGGAGTCTGGATTCAGTCTGGATAATTTCTTCAATTACCTTGTCCAATTTTGCACGGGTGTCCCTTCTAAGCATTCTATAAAAGGAGACTTCTGAATCATCCTTGGATGATTGTTGATGCTCAGTCATCATATTTACCTGAGCTTCTTCTGGAGCTGATGCATATTCCTTAGATTCTTTAGACTCTAATTCTACAGCAGTGTTGGAGAGTATGATATCATCTGAATCTGATGGGTAGTTGTTGATGAATTCAAATTCATCATTATCTACACTAACTTCTTTTGTAGCACGGACTTTTCCTTTTCCCTTTTTCTTATTCCTGTTCAGGCATTTGTTTGCAAAGTGATCACCTTTACAAATATAGCAGGTAGGCTTCCACTTCTTAGAGCCTTTTCTTTTCTTATCCCTTTTTTTGAAATATCGTTTCTTTCTGGGATACTTATTGAATTTCTTCTTTTTCTTCTTGTAGGACTTCTCTAGCTTGTCACAATCATAACAATAAGATTTACCCTTTTCTGGGAACTGATTTGAAGGCATTATCTAGTAGCATATAGAAGAGGATAATAATGGTTGTACCCTTTTTATCTCTTTCTTTGCTTTTCCTTCTTCATAGATCTCTTCATTGATCTGAGTAAGGAATTGAACTAACTAGGTATAGGTTAGTTCCTTCATTTCAATATTTTATGTTACCAGATTCTCAAGAACTTTCTTGTGATAGAATTCTCCTATCACATTTCAAAAACTTTTTAGAAAAGTTGTGAACATAAAATCATGATTTTGTTTACGGCTTGACTGATAGAAATTTTGATATTGAACCTCACAATATTTCTTGAAATATTTCAGATCTTTGTACTTACCTTTTATGAACTTGTTGTAGGCCAACTTTTCTTTGGTATCTATTCTTCCAATGAATAGATGGGTTAACTGGGCACAAACTTGATCTGTCCCTCTGCCTATTAGGCTTTCTCTGAAAATGTCATCCAATCTATCCCAGACACTTCTTGCAACACCTATCATGGCATTGAGAGTATGCTTAATCACTTGAGATTCATCAACATTAGCATTAGTGGATAAATAATTAGTTATCTAGGCTCACATGACATCTATTCCTTGTATTTTCTATATCCTCAAAATTATCAAAGTTAACAAGGGGAGGTGTGTCAGCTTTCAAAGTTTGGATATTCTTGAATGGATCAATGGGATTAGATCCATTAGGGTTGGAACCATTACAACGAGCCATCTGGAACTTTCCTTTTGCTCATTCTTCTAGAGTGGTTTTCCTTAGATTCCTTGTGGAGGGATAAAAAATCTATTCAATTACATGCTTTCTTACCTTAGTGGATAACTTAGGACCTTCATATTGAGCCTGTAGATATCCCTTAGCATTGGAAGGGAAATTCAACACTTTCACAGTCTGTTGCTGCCTAACTATTTGTACTACTGACTGAATGGTCGTAGATTCTTAATGTAGCTCAGACTAGATATTTACAGATTCCTAAAATATGGAATCTCCTATTAGAAGTTGTGATTGGGTAATGGAGTTAACTTCTTGAAAGACTTCTTTTATTCTTTCTCCATTATGCTTGGCATGAGTATGAATAGTAGTTAGCTGGGCACCAAGTACATCACAATCTAATTTAACTTCACTTCTAACCTTTTACAGAAGTTCTCTCTGATTTGCTAAAGACCTTTCATGAGTGACCCACCATGTTTTCACTTGACATTTGAACTCATTTTACTAGGATTTGAATTCTTGGAGGTCTTTGTTGACAGAGGCCATCCATTGATTAGTTAGATGCTTTTCCAAGCATTCCAGAGTGGAGATAAGAGAATGAAAATTCTCTTGAGCACTAAGACGGGCCTTTTTAGCTTTGACTTCTTCGATCTGATCCCAGATCTTCTTATCCTCAGCAAGTAAGATAGATTTCCTAAGACACATATTAGTCCAATTGAGCATTTTACTTTGACTAGATCCTTGGAGACTTTCACCAACATGAAATATATGGAGAGGCTAGAAATCAGCTTTGTATGTACCAGTATTATCAAAAAGCATGAAATCCCTAAAGGGAGGAATAACATTGGGTATTGGGCAAGGACTTGCGGGAGTGGCTATGACTTTTTCATTGGTCTCTTTTATATCCTGCTTAGGTATAATAGCTTTGCTTAGCTGAAAACATACAGAAATGGCCTGTTCTGGGAGGATTAAAAACAAAAGAACAATCCTCACATTTATACATCCCATTATCTAGTTTAGAATAAGATTTATGGGAGCATGAAGAACTAGTGGCTAAGGCTTTGGAACTGCTGGGTGTAGTAATATTTGGCTTAGCTATAGAGGGGATTTTAAACAAATCTTCAAAACCCTATGCGGGTTGCAATCTCACACTTTGGGTGTGTGGTACAGATGACACAGATGGACCAAGTTGGTTATAGTTAAAGACTCTTTCTGTCCTCATCAAGGGCCTTCTGCACAAAGCAGGTTGGTGACCAGATGAGAATTTGATTACTGTTTGATCATCTAATTCTTCAATTAAGATGCCTCTCAATTGTGGTTGTTTCTCTTCCTTGGGTTGATAATCGTGATCCCAAAGATCAAGTGCCCATTCTTCAGGCAACTTAACATCTTTATGACGGACTATCTTTAGTGCAGTCAACTGTGTGCTATCATTGGTAGATTTCCAGATGGTGGACAGACCTTCTAGACCTTGAGCCTTTCTGGGGTTAATCATCAAGGGCAAAACCTTGTATAATAAAAAATAAACCTTCATCCGTTAGGCATCCCAGTATGCCATTGTCGCCAATACCCTATATCGCAGAGGTCTCGATGATACTCTCCTTAGGTGTCTAGATAGTGAGGAATATCAAACTACCCTGAGCAAAATACACGATGGTATATGCGGGACCCACTCTAGTGGTCCTACCCTAGCCAAGAAACTCATATGCATGGGATACTATTGGCCAACAATGGAACAAGATTCCTATCATTTTGTAAAGAAGTGCAAGAAGTACCAAATCGATGGGAACCTGATACATGCACCAGCACAGGAGCTACAGCCATTAACAACTCAGCCTTTCTGTCAGTGGGGACTGGACTTAGTGGGCAAGATCCATCCTCCTTCATCAAGAGGCCATAAATTCATAATCACTGCCACTGAGTACTTCATGAAGTAGATTGAAGTTGTGCCTTTAGCCAATATCACAGGCAAGTAGATTGCCTCTTTTATCCTTAACTATATCATTTGTCATTATGGTGTCCCTTCGTCCATTATTACTGATAATGGATGACCCTTCAAAAATCAAGATGTCAGGGAACTATGTGACAAATTCCATATCCAACACCACTTTTCAACCCCCTACTACGCTAAAGGTAACGGTTAGGATGAGGCATCAAATAAACCATTCTAAAAATCCTAAAGAAGACTGTCAATGATGTCGGTCGTGATTGGCATGTCCAATTGAATCCCATACTGTGGGCCTACTGCACAATCATTTGCACACCCATAGGTGCAACACCATACTCCCTAGTCTATGGATCTGAAGCTATCTTGCCCATTGAAGTCGAGATCCCATTCTTGCAAGTTTTGCTAAAAGGCCTCATAACTGATGAAGAATACAGAGTGTCCAGACTCCAAGAATTAGAGCTGCTTGAAGAAAGAAGGAAATAGGCCTTTAACCACCTAAAAGCATATCAGAAACAAATGTCCAAAAGCTATAATCAAAGGGTAAAGCCTTGGGTCTTCTAGGTTGGTGATCTAGTCCTAAGAGAAAATCCTTGAAATCAGTAGGACAGAGAAAAGAAAGAAAATTTGAACCCAACTGGTTAGTTCCCTATGTCATCATTGTAGCTTATGGATTGGGGGCATATCAATTGGCTACATCTAAAGGTGAATTGTTCAATGATCCTATCAACAACATGCATCTTTACAAGTTCTATACCTAAAAACCCCAATGTAAGGGAGTCCTAAAAAATCCAAAAAAATCAAAAAAGTGATAAAAAATAGAACAAAAAAAACAAAAAAATAGAAAAAAAAAAACTGTCCTATGGTGAAAACCTGGCAAATAGGCGTCATGTGTACTTTTAGCTTCTGTGCAAAATAAAAGCAAGTGGTGAAAACCTAGTAAACAGGCGCTATTTGTGACAAACCACTTCCTCCATCTGTTCCAACTTCGTATCTCTTGTGTCCATCATCTCGTTCATCTTGAACTAGTCCTTTTGAACCATTATCAAACTACATTGCCTCTGAGTTATCACGTAGGCAAGGCCATTCTTAATGCGCCCCTGAGGCTCCACTATCCCATCTGTCCCATATTTGGTCCTTCTATCTATCTGAGTCTGCACCATTTTCTATTGCCTAGTGTTGATGATGATGTTAGTCATAAACAAACATAGAATAAAAGTTACACCTCAACCTTAATTCGTCTTGAAAGATATGATGAATTCAAAGAATTCATGATCCCAAGTCTCCGTTAATTAGTTCATAATCTACTAACATTACTCAGTGGTTGATGTGTGTTGCTGTTAATCATTCAGGGGCCTTACGTTCTTCAGTAATTTCTGCAAAGTTCATCATTATTTCTCCAAATATCCTACTCTATATGTCTGCTCTGCATAAATCTCCAATAATTCTACCTCTGCACTGTGAATTTAGTCAAATAATGTGCTTATAGGTTGATATTTGCATGATTTCTACCATTATTTACAATTCTTTGCATGATATTTTCAATACTACATGCACTTTGCTCAAATATGCTAAGGATTTTCAATTATCTACGAGATGTCAGCATATTTCTTTGTTCTGCTTGTTATTTATCATGATTTACAGTTATGGAAGTGATTTCAATGAAATTAAAATGAGAAAAAGGGTTAGAGAATGAGATTCCCAAAATTGCTTAACTGAGATCACTGATCCACATACATGTTCCCATACAGTAATGAAGAGAAGAAAACTAGAAATCATACTTCACCAGGACATTCCACAAATCCGCATGATCCAGTGCAAATCTTCAAAGGAAAAGTTGACAACAACATGCAATGAAATGAAAGTGCTTCTATTTGAACACAGCATTCGCCATTACATATCCAGAAATCAACTTGAAGATTACATAAAGTTTACAATCAAGATGTAATCTGAAGCTTCATCTCCATTCAGTATGCTTTAGAATAAGTGCATTTACAATGATCTGAAGAAAGAACCTTGACATTTCAATAATTCAATCCTCATTAGTCTTAGCAATCCGATCTCCTATTTAATTCTACAGTAATTGGCCTTATTTTGCCAGACATTCCCCATCTAGCAATGAAGAGAAGTTCTGCCCTTTTATAGAACAAAGGCTAGAAAATAGTTACAATGATCCAAGGATCAGGATCCTCCTAGAACAATCAATGGTCTAGATGAACAGCACATGCCTACCAGTTGGCAAATACACAGCTGGCAGAGAATATTTCAGTATCTTTGACTCAGTCCACCTTCCAGCTGGCATGCAACATATTTGATAATATCCTCCCCAGCTCCGGTTCATGTTGCCTGCCAGTTGGCAATTTTCAGCCACTTCATACAGCTCCAACATCCTGCAACAAATAGACAAGAATTAAGCATCATCATTTAATAACTAGTAGGAAAATAAACATTTACATTTTATCAGGTTGTGAATGTGCAAACCTATATATATCAGGTTATGAATATTGAGCATCTGAGAAAATTCGTGCAACTAAATGCCCATAGGTGGTCAAGAGGGTCTGGGTGACTATCGTTGACTGGAAAACATGCTGTCAGGCCCTAAAATAGTTTCAATATCTGATCAGGTCCAGCCAGGGTCATTTGAGTGATTTTTTGATAAAATATCGAAAATGTAATTTTTTTTTTGTATTTTCTACATCTTAGTAAATTGCATTTTCGGAGGCCTTCGGAGCGAAATTAGGGCTCAACACGTTGTCAGTAACTTGGCATTAAGCCTAAGTGACTGGGCAACTCAAACTAGATAACTAGTTTATCTTTCCAATGAGTCCAAAAAGTTTAAATTATGATAACATGGCTAGGAGTTATGACCTTGCCGAGGGGAAGGTCAAAAATTTCCTAAATAGTTTCACCTTCCGGTAGCCTTTTTTGTATTCCAAGGGTGATGGGGACCTTTCATATGATATGCAAGCCTTACATTTTCAGTTATCACATGCATAAGATCATACATATGCAATACATGTGCTTCTGTTCACTAAATTCCATTGAATAAAACTATCGGGTCCGGGTATGCACATTAGCTAATATGAGGGATATTAACTAATATGACTCTCTTCATAGATTAGGATATGATGATGATGTCATCATCATGGACAGGGTTCGTTAAAATGTGAAAGGCTGACGTCATGGTCATGCTAAGAAATCAGGAGGATCTGAAATATGACCCCCGCAACTAAAATGACCCCCCTCGAAAAAATCAGGAGGACGTCAGTAGATGGAAGACCTCATTTATTGCTATGTCACTATGACGCCATCATCATGTTAGCAGATCGGAGTAATATTCTGCGGCAGGGTGATATTTGGATATCATGTGATGTTCAAATATGATGATCCCCTTGGTGTAATATGATCATCTGCCTCTGAGCGGGAAAACCTACATCGAAAGATCCGGTGATGTAGAAATGTCAGGTGATGTTTCAAGATGATGATCCCCTAGACTAAAATGACCTAGTGTTGAAATATCATGATGACATCATTAGGATATCGACTTGGTTCAGCATTATGGCACTATGATGTCATCGTCATATTATGTGAGTAGGATCATGATCATCCTCCTCGAGAGGAAAATATGATGATTACATCATCATCATGATTGTTTCATTGTTCATCAGACTTGAATGACATCATCAGGATAATGGCTAGGGGGATATTTCATGGCAGGAGGATATTTGGAAATCGGGTTACATTGAGAAATATGATCCTCACGAAATACATAAGGCTGTTGACAGGTAAAGGTCACTATCACCTAAAATTGATGTCTGGATATTTGGATAGCATGATTTATCGGGTGATAAATTAGATCAGGATGACCTTCTGTAATATGACTGATGTTAAGAAATATGATCCTCTTATTGTGACTATCAGGTTTGACTCAAACTTTGACCATTCATAACTTTCACACCCTAGCGAATATCAGGGTGATGCAAAAGGCAAACCTGCATGAATTTTGATGCTCTTTCTAGATATGAGGTTACTGGAATAAAATATGAAATTTGACAAACTAACCTCATGATGATGACTTACCCAGCCTCTCTATGCATGATGATCTGCATGACTTACTTTTACCAGACCACCGAAGAACACAAAAACAAGCCAAAGCAGCAAAATGTTGGGTCCCTGTTTTGCCAAGACAAAATGGGGCGTGTTGTGTAACCACACAACACGTAGGTCTTAGGTCCATCAGGTTCACCCTGAACTACATTGCCTCTACGTCGCCACGTAGGCAAGGTCATTTAGTAATGAGCCCCTGAGGCACTAGGTCAGTCCCTTAGGGTCCATCTCTCCACGTCTATCTATTCTATCACCCATAATAAGTCGATCCTTGTCTAAATTGGGGGTGACTCCTCGACCTAGTTACGGATTTGGATTCTTAAATGCCACATGTTCTAAGAGGATACCAGTAAGGATTGTGATACTTTCACTAGGCAAACACATGCAGTAAAAAGCTAGCTTCTAAACAAAAATCTTGACACATAACATCAACCTATCCTAAACAAAGCAGAGCACCATACCAAAGTAGTTAAAACAATTCTATATCAATTATGGCAAAAAGACACATCTAATGCAAGAATGTTTTGTGAACAGGTTAACTTACAGAGTCTTAGATTTTTGTCATTATGTCTTCCTATGCTACTCAAGGATGCCAAAAGCTAGAGATGCTATGATGGGGGCATAATCTTTTTCTTTGTCTGTTGCTTGTGGATTAAACTTTAGTGATGTGACGACTCTTTGTCTAAAGACATGATCAACAAAAGATCATCGAGGACTCTGAGGTCTAAACATGAAAAGGGGCAATCATTGTCTGTTGAAATGTGAGAAGTACTTAGGTCATCTAGATTCAAGTTTTACTAGATGATTGTATCAACTTGCAATATCAAAATCCATGTAAGGAATACTCAGGTCATCTGGGTTTAATTATACCTAGATGTTTGTATTCCCTTACAACATTTCAAAAAGTGAAAAATAGCAAAAAGTGCCCAATGATGAAAGAAAAAGACTTGCAATATCAAGATGATAATCCATATCCATCTCATATCTAGCAAATCCATATCATCCATGCAATAAAGAAGTGCTGCAGCATATCAAAAAAGAAAATTGATATTTCTTCATTTTCTTCTTTTCCACCTATCTATATCATCTCTGTGTTGATTGAGTACATTTGGACATATCAAAAACATAGCATAAGTAACATATCATATCACCTAAGATAGGCATTCACATGATTAAATCATTTTGCATACATAATAAGTGCATTAGATCATTTCCATACATTTTTAGGTCATCCACATACATGTGCATCCATACATTATATCAAAAGAATCAAAAACATAGACAAAAGTATATAGAACTACATAATCACATCCATACACATTAGCATTTGCATAATCAAAATCATCCTAACATCCATCTAGTATGCATAACATATACAAAAACATCATAAGATAACATGCATCCATCGAAACATGTGCATATAGACCATCAAATAAGCTGCATCATCATATAAATCATCAAAACATGTGTCCAAATGTACAAAATATCACATCTATCCAATCTCTCAGAGTCATGTCATAAATGTATACAAAATATAACAAATGGTGATACATGTCTCAGGGAAAAATAAGTAAATATATTGGCTATCTCAGCCATCCATAAAAAATGGTACAAATATCCAAGTCTAACTAACCCTGCTGTCAGGGAACACTGCTCCCTATGCTGGCCTCTCCTCTGTCCCCCCTGACTGTTGTGGGCCCATCACAGAAGCCCCTGACCTTGATGGACCTACTCTCTAAGGGGCCATAGACTGGCTCCTGAAGCTCGAATCCCTCTGACTCGCTAGCACTACTCCATGGTATAAACCCCTATAATACTGAGCCTGGGCCTATGCTCTAGCAAGTTCGCTTTGTACCTGAGCTAACTGAGTCTGTGCCTGCGGTACCTATGAGACCAGGAAGCTCGAAGTGCCATCTGTACCCATAGCCATCACGGATGCATCTCTCTCTACCCTCATAGCCTGCATGCTAGCTAAGGCTACATCCCTCTCCTTGGTCAGCTGGGATATCTGACCCGCATCTGCATCTCTGCAAGACTCTACTACTCTCAGATGTGCCCTCAGCTGTCTCATCTAACTTTGTAGTGCCACCATGGCCTATTGTTGCAAGTCAGGCTATGGAACCTACCCTACCCCTCCCTATCCCAGTGCCACCTATGGTGCCAGCACCTGCCCTACCTATGCTTGCTGCTGCGCCACCTGTTGTGGTGGTGGCATCTGTCTTTGTGGTGCCATTGGCTAAACTGGCACCTGGGCCTGTACCTATCCAACAACTTGTGGCTGAACCACTGCTTGCTAGCTTGATGGTCCCTCTCTAGATCTCCTCCTCCTCTGTCTCAACCCTCCATCATCCCCCTGACCTCCTCTCCCCCTCCTCCATATCCCTCTTGGCCTACCAGCTACACCCTCATCATCTGTGTCTCCTCCTCATCTATCCGAGGAGCCAACTCTCCAGGACCTGAATATCTAGGGAATGGATGTGCCACGAACCACTCCTCATAGTCTAGAATCATGCCAGCATCCACTATCTCCCTCCTCATGGGCCAGGCTGCATAGGCATTCTACTGAAAGTCAGCTAGCACCTCCTCATATGATACCATGGGACCCCACCTATACCTCTCTGTGTGAGTCCTAGCAAACCATGTCTAACCCTATGGTCTGCCCTGTACTCTGCCAAACTGCCTCTGGACCCTACTAACAATCTGTCTCTCTAATAGGTACCTCATCCTCCCAATCAACCATCAAGTCTAAAAGTAGTAGGGAAGCTCATCTACCTCGTCATCCCATACCTCACAATCTAGATAGGGGTGCCAGACAACTACATCCAAGCCATCAAATGCATGTCTCCAATACTCAAGCTTCCCCAACCTATGCTAAGAAATCACACCTACATAGCCATAACTATAGGGCTCACCCCTCTACCTGTGAAATAAGCATATCTGCTAGGTGATAGCTATGTGCTCCCACAACCAAAACTGTAAGAGAGACACTCCTACTGATAAACTTGATCCTCTATGGTACACTACCTCATGCATATCTTTGTATAGGTGTGCCAGCATGCACACACCCCATGCATAGCGCATCCCATCTGTAATCATGCTCTCTAACACCCTCCCCCAGCTGATCAGGAAGCCATGTGACCTCCTATTGGGGCATACTATGCCACCAATCAATCCTACCGCTATGCCTGGGAAGTAGTCATAGTAGTCATGTATGTCCTGCCATGAAATCACCTGCTCCACTAACCTAGGGTCATCGAACACGTGTCTACACTCCTCCAAGACAGCATCCCATTGTGCCTCATACTCAACCAACTTTCCCTGAATCATGAGGTGCAGAATTTGGTATACGTCCTCAAGACTGATCACTATCTCCCCCGTCGAAAGATGGAATGTGCCATCCTCACTATGAAATTGCTCCACAGCTATAGTCAACATTGCCTGGTTCACGCAAACCTTAGGCATGAAACAAACATAATGCAGACCCATAGTACCTAGTACCTCACGATCTATCTTAGTCAACATGTATCGCTATAACAACGGCAATGGAAACTGCTCTCATGACATAATGACCTCTTGAATATCCTCCTGCAACCAAACAAAACATAACGTCAAAAAGATCCATATCCATATCAAGACTAACTCAAAGCAATCAAACTATCCTATGATTGGCTTAAAATATCAAATTAATCAAAATAACATATCATCTCTCGACTAGATTCTCGGCAATCTTAGAGATCACTAATCAATTGACACATCGATCAAGATGCCAATTGGGTTAATTTCATTAAGTCAATTGATTTTCCTGGTGCAAATGTGCCAATCTAGGTGGCAAATGTGCCAACCCATATCACATGCACCACTTCACCATGAATGCGCCACCCTTTGATGTGTATGCGTCGTTCTAGCACATGTGCCACTTCTTATGTCACATGCGTTGTTTCCTAGCAAATGTGCCAATTCAGAGCTTAAATGCGCCAAACTATCATATGCACCGTAAAATTGAGAAAATGCTCCATGTCATAATGCATGTGCCATTTCAAAGGTCATATGCACCGAAGGATGGTTGGGTGCATCTATTCTAGTTGTTTTTCCTAGCCATTAATGAGCCTAATAATTGACTTTTATAAAGTTTTGAAGAACTACCTACCAGGGGTCCTGCCTCTGCTGGCCAATCGAATCATTAGATTCACTCAAACTAATGCTCCTCGTGCAGAATATCCATCTGTCTGGCTGCCATGCTCTCTTGAGCTCTCAAGAGGACCAATCAACTATGGACAAGTGTACAAATGAGTAGACCATGTGGACCCAACACCTATATATAGCAAGTGAACCATATCTGACTGTATGACAATTGTGGCTACTTCTCATGTCTCTTTCTTCGAACCATTTCCTATTTTTCACCTTCTTCTTTGTGAGATTGTCCGTCTCACGCCTTCTACCTTCTTCCTGTCCAATCTCTCGAGGGGGCATCCTGTCGTTAAACTTGTACCAGGGGAAAACTGGGGCATGTATCATTGTCAAAAATTCTTTGAAACAACGTGATACAACACATTGCATCAAAGAGGGGCAAAATGTATACATCTAAAATTGACATGACTCTACTTAAATAAATATTTTAAATATTTATTTCACCTTCATATTCTTCTATCAATAAATAAACAAATTTATTTAATTAATTAAATTCATCTTCACCAACTTCATTCTTCTAAAATAATTAAATAATTTTAATTATTTAATTAAAATCTTTTATTCTTCCAAATTTAAATAAAATGCAATTTTATTTAAATAAAATCTTAAATCTCCAAAAATAAAATATGTTAAATATTTTATTTATTCCTCTCAAATTATCTACAAAATAATTAAATAAATTCATTTATTTAATTATGCTTTCTTATCTTCTCAAAAAAATCTCTCTTATCTTCTAAAAACACATTCCTCTTGTCATACAAAAGCAAAAAAGTTTTAAAGCATCTTTAAAGCAAACTTTCTCTTAAATTAGAAAAATAAATTCTAATTTAAGAAAATGAAATCTCATCCTCATCAACAGAGTAGTTAACTCAATAAAGCTGCTTTTTGAATGACATGTGTCCTTCTATTGATTGCACATTCCTTAACTATTCTCCTCCATTGATCTTCTTACTTCTTCTCTACCATTGATCCTTTCTCTCATGAGTCTATAGATATAACCCTCTTCTTCTTCCTTTCATATCCATCATTTGAACAAACTTATGCTATAGAAACACAGGTGCACCTTTGGCACCCCCATCCTCATAAGAATTTCATCTCATACATCATTAGTGTGTTGAAGCTCATCTTCAATCACACAAAGTATCATAGCCATTTCATCCTTGTCATCTTCAACAAGCAAAGGAGCATATGCTTCTAAGGGCTTCACATTCATCAAGATCAAGAACAGATAGGTGAACTATGGAAGAAGAAAGGTAAAAAGGGTTGTAAGTATCACACTTCATTGTTTTAGTTTCCTTTTCCTTCACATTTCATAGATGTATTGGGTTTTATTATTCTGATTGATTAATCCATTTTCCCCTTCATAGCCAATATGAATGGTGACCTTCAAGTGTTATTTCTAATACGCATCATCATTGGCGCATGGATTTAGCTGACATAATAGAGTACTTGTATTGTTAGTTAAGTTCTTCATAAGGCTGACAGAAAAGTGATTGAATTACTTCAAGTGGATATATAGTTGATGGATTTGAGTGTTGAAGATGTTTGTGTGTATGAATATGAAGTAAATGTGAAAAGAGAAGATAAAGGGTGCAAAAGAGAAGAGATCTAAGATCTAGATTATGGAAGAGTAGTAAATAGGGTAGAACAAGATGAAGTGCATCAAGTTGGTATTCTATGCTTAACTACAATTGAATCTTTGCATTGGTAGATGTGAACTATCAATTCAAAAACATTGTAATCTTCTTCCTGTAGGTAGTGAGCCTTTCTTTAAGCAGTGAGCTCTTGGTAGTGAGCCTGAATGCATGTGCATTCCCCATTGTAATACTTTTAACAGAGTATAATCTTTGTGGGTTAACCCCCATCATGGTTTTTCCCTTAACCAGGTTTCAACGTCAAAAATCTTGGTGTCAAATGTGTTATTTCTACTTCTGCTCATGTGTTATTGATTGTTTCTTTTCATGATAACATTATTAATTTATTAATGAAGTAGTAAAAAGGAATTAACTGCTATAAGTTTTAAAGTTTTAAGACAACTGATTCGCCCCCCTCTCAGTTGTCACCTCTAATTCCAACAATTGGTATCAGAGCAAGGTTCCTTTGAAAAAGTTTAATAGCTTGAGGAAGATCTGGGAAGGCAGTAAAATGGATGAAGATAACCTCCAAGGGCAGCTTAATCTCACTCTAGAAGATCTTGAGTAGTCTAGAGTAGAAGTCCAAGAGCTGCAAGAGAACCTAAAAAATGCTAGACTTCATTGAGATTCTAAAAGAAAAATTGAGCAAATCCAATGAGAAGAGGAAGGAATGACCTCTTTGACTGGGAAATCATTATGAGAATAACAACAAGGATGAGGCTCTGAAAGAGAAGACAAAGGAATGTGAGAAGTTAGCCAAAGAATTTGTTGTTCTAAAACATGAGATGGAATCCAGGGTGATGAGGCTAACCAAAGAAATTGAAGATAGAAAGAAAACTGAAGAAGACCTGAATCAAAATTTAAAAGAAAGAACTGAAGAATGTTGTAGATTGGATAGAATTGTTGGCCTTCTAGAGTCTAATCCACAAGAAAGTAGAGACAATGAGAGAAAACTTGAAAGGGAAATTATCATTCTCACACAGAACCTAGAAGTTGCAAATGAATACAAGGAGAAGTTCAAGATAAGCTTAGGCAAACTTGAAGCACTACTTGAAGGACAAAAAAAGGTGATGACAAGCATGGTCTTGGATATGAGAAAGGTGAAAGCTCTGGATCTAGACAAAGAAATTTTTAACCAAGGAATGAGAGAAATAAACCCAGAAGACCTCCGGTAAGACAACCTAATGCTCAAAGATATCCATCATTCAATGGAAATTGTTTTAATTGCAATAAATTTGGTCATAGAATTACTCAGTGCAGAAGTAGAATAAATCAAAATGGTCCATCCTTCTCCAGTCAATGCTTCAAGTGTAAGAGGTATGGTCATAGATCAAATGAATGCAGAAGTATGATAATGAATAACTGTAGAGAAAATGGTAACTCTTTCAATGGTTACTGCTTTACTTGAAATGGATATGGACACATGGCTAATCAATGTAGATCAAGAGGAAATCAAGCATACAAGAAAAGTAATGTTGTTTGATTTAATTGCAATAGATCTGGTCATATTGCAAGATTCTATAGAAGTAGGACTAATGAAAGAAGAGGTCTGGCAAACAAAAAATTGGATGACCAGAGACAAGACAAAGGAAAAGGAAAAATTGATGTGAATGAGATCCGGAATCAAATGAGCAAGACATGGGTTAAAAAACACAATTGAGAACAATAGTAATAAGTTTGTACCAGAATTCAGTGCTGATAATTCCTCTGAGAATTGAATTTGGAGCTCTGGCTCAGGGGGAGCTGCATTGAAAATCAAATTTCCCCAGCTAGTAAGTGGGTGCCTAGATTTGGCACAATGAGAGAAAATATTTTGAATTGTTTTAGAACTTTTGGAAGGATTTCTGGAAGAAAATATGTTGATATGGAAATTTGCAGAGTGATTCATGAAGAATTTTTCAAGAAACTGAGTAACCAAATGAAGTTAGGGCAAAGCATTTATTAGAAAGGTAAATTAGGTTTTGCAGAGCATAAAAAGGTGTTCACTCCTCATTTGAAGCACTTTGCACTCAAAGAAAGCAAGAAGAATAGTGTCTAAGATAAGATTACAAGGAATTGAAATGCGACTGATGAATTTATCCATCAACCCTAATCTTGTGAAAAAAGGTATTTATCTATGAAGCTTTGAACTTATAATCTTTTTGCAATGGTTACACCTTTGGTCATTGACATTATTGAAAGGCCTCGACCCAAATTTAAGAAACATCCACACAAATCTATAGAAGTCGACTCATTAGGTGCATTTTCAAGTGTTCCGTATGGTGTGCTGCATACTAAAGATATTAGGGTTTATATTCATGTGAACATAGATGAATTTTGGGACTCAAGGTATGTAGATTTGTTTGAGAGTCATCTCAGGGATGAAAATCATGACCTTAAACCAGAGTATAAGGCACTACTTGATAAACATTTTATTCAAATTATGGGGTTTCCAACATTCGATGAAGATGAGTGGGTCCAGTATGTTTTGAGTCAGATACATGATGAATTCATATGGGTATTAAAACCATTCAAGATTACCAAGGATGTTACTAGAATTATGACTGGGTTAAACTCAACTGGTGGATTACCCATGTTGAAATTTGTGAAAAACCAAACTATTACCAATGCAACTGGTACAATGCTTGACAAGAGGGTTGTTGGGAAGAGACACTGTGTGGCTTCATGAATGTTGTCATTGATGGTAACAAAGTCCATCCCACACATCTATAGGACATGGTATGTCTATACCGGAAGTCAGATTGAAGAATACTTTGGTCCGGTGAGAAAGAACAAAGAACGCAGCAAGGTCTGACAATTAGGTCCGGATCTCTCAGAGGAAGTATCTCGGAAAAGTTTAGACTTGGGGAAGTCAAGAGGAGCACCATGACTGATACATTCCAAAGATTGAGCCTCCGATGATGAAAGAGTGAAAAGATATGAGTACCTAAGTGTTGAGTTTCTATTTGGCAGAATTGATTGAGGAAGAACTAACCAACAGAACATCAGACCTTAATTTAGATGAGAAGTTGATGATGATCAATTTTCTTAAGGGATCATGCATGGTTGGCTAACATGATTGATGACTTCTATAAGTATCTCTTTGATACGCAATACTTAGTATGCAAGGATTCAGCCGATAGATCAGAGTTTGGGAAAATATTGAGTATTCTAGATGTTGACTAGAAAGATGATGAAATCCTTGGTGCAAATATATATACCAAATGGATTTTGATGTAAAGGCATGTGTTGTGTGTTGTGATGTGTGAAGAAAAAAAGAGAGTAGTGTGGAAGTAGCTTTATAGGTCCAGAATGTGACAGGACAACAACACCAAAGAAGAGGAAGAATGAAGTGTAGTAGATCAGTGTATTGAGCCTAACTAGAACTGAACCTTAGCATATGTGGATGCTTCTCATCAGTTCAATCACCTAGTTACTTTCTTTATACCTTGTAGATAGTGAGTCTCTTGTAGGTAGTGAGCCTCTTGTGAGCAGTGTGCTCAGGCAGTGAGCCCTAATTGGCAAGTGCCATTTTGTACTTCTATTCTTTTAATAGAGAATATAATCTTGGGTTAGTCATCCTATGGTTTTTCTGTTAACAAGGTTTTCCATGTCAAAATCATTGTGTTATGTGTATTGATTTATTTCTAGTTTCATGATCATGCATGCTTATATGATTTGATGTTGCACTAGTGTTAAAGAAGAATAGAAAGTTAAAGTAATTAAGATAACTGATTCACCCCCCTGTCAGTTATCAACAATTGGTATCAGAGTAAGGTTCCTCCAAACAGAGCCTAATAGCTTGAGGAAGATCTGGGAATCTCAATGGATATGTATGGTATGAGGGAACAACTTCAGTCTGCCTTAGATGATCTTGAACAGTCTCACTCTGAAGTCCATGACTTAAAAGAAAGACTCAAACAAGTTGATTTCATAAATGAACTAAAAGAGAAACTTAGTATCTCTATTGAAAAGAGAAAGGAGCTACTTCAACAATTAGCAAGTCAAAGTGAAGCCAATAATACTGATGAAGATCTGAATGAGAAGAACAAGTTATGTGAGAAGCTATCAAAAGAGGTCATTATGGTAAGACATGAAATGTAATCAGGGGTTATGAAATTCACCCAATAAATTGAAGAGGAAAGAAAAATTGAAGATGATCTAAGACAATCAAGGAGAAGTTAGAAGACTGCCACAAAATGGATAGAATAATTAGGCATCTAGTATCTGATCTTGAAGAAGCTAGAGATAATGAAGAACAACTTGAGAATTAGATTGACACTCTTAAAAGGGATCTTCAAACAACAAATGAATACAAAGAGAAATTCAAGATAAGCTCTGCTCAACTTGAAGTTCCTCTTGAAAGCCAAAAGAGAGTAGATGACAAGCAAGGCTTGGGGTATGAGAAAGGTGAAAGCTCCAGATCTGGTCATAAGAACTTTGGAACAGGAAATCCAAGGAACAGGCCTAGAAGACCTCCAATAAGGCAACCAAATGCTCAAAGATATCCATCCTTCAATGGTTACTGCCACAATTGCAATAACTTTGGTCATAAAGCAAATTAGTGTAGAAGAAGAACGAATCAGACTAATTCATCCTTCTCTGGATGGTGTTTTAACTGTAAGAGGTATGGTCACAAATCTCATGAATGTAGAAATATCCAAATGAACAATTCATTCAATGGTAGATGCTTTGAAAGCAATAGAATGTGACATATGGCTAATCAATGCAAATCTAGAAGTTATCAATCAAATATGAAAAGAAATATTGTTTTCTACAATTGCAATAGATCTGGTCATATTGTCAAATTCTGTAGAAGTAAGAATCAGAACAAAAAGGGTCTAGTGCATCATAATCAAAACCAAGACAAATGAAAAGAAAAAGTAAATGCTGATGAGATTCAAAGGGAGATGAATAAGATTTGGGTAAAGAAAAGTATAGAAAATGTTGGGGATGGATCCGCACCAAAATTTGGTGCTGATATTCCTTCTAGAAACTAAATAGATGAGCTCTGGCTCAGGGGGAGTAACAAAAGAAAATAATTTCCCCCAGCCAGTCAATTGGTGCCTGAAATTGGCACGTGGAAAGTTGCGGATTGAAAGGACTCTCAGAGTAACATCTAAATAATTCTTGGTAAAGATATGAAAGATCAGCAAGGAGTTTGAAAAGGTTAAGCATCTAAGATTAATATGATATGACAGTCATCTGACAAAAATAGGACTTTCACAGTTAGATCTAGTATAATTCAAAATTGAAATATTTGGATTTGCGGTTAGATGAAATGATTGGAGAAAGGAGGATACTTTGTAAGTTATCATTCTAGGTGCATCTTAATGATCTAGAAAGATCTCTCTTAGAATCAAGGAAAACAAAGCAACTGGAATAACCTAAGTTGTGCATTTATTGTAAAATGGAATTAGGGTTTGCGCAGAAATAAAAGAGTTCTTTTGTTCATCATTTGTACATTTGCATTAGAGAAGAAGAGAAAACGATCTCTACAACTAAATTGTCTCAAGCCTCTCAAAGATCAACCGCAGAAGTTGATTCTTCCAGCAATCCGATCTGGTTCATATCATGAACCCTAGAAGTGTAAAAGGTATTTTTTGCTCTTGAAAACCTCTCTTTGAATCTTTTGAAAGATGGCTAGTCCAAATGTTGTGAAGATCACTGATAGGCCACGCCCTAAATTCAAGAAACATCCCTACAAATCCCTAGAAGTTGATCCCCTAGGCACATTTTCTAGTGTTCCGTATGGAGTTCTGCATGTAGAAGATATTAGGGTTTACATTCACACAAACATTGAAGAATTTGGGGAATCCAAGATGAGGGATATCTACCACATGGAACTGATAGATAAGTCATTTGAACTTAAACCCCAATATAAGGCCATCCAGGATAAACATTTTGGGCATTGCATCCATTTCCCCTATTTTGCTGAAGATGAGTGGGTCCAGTATGTTTTGAGCAGAATGCAGGACAACTTTATGTGGTTAATGAGGCCATTCAAGATAACCAAGGATGCAATTAGGGCGGTAATTGGATTACACTCATCTGGTGGGTTGCCTGCCAAATCAATCAAAAATCAAACTGTAAGTCAGGCTACTAGATCAAAATTTGACAAGAGAGCAATGACAATAGAAGATATCACTGATCCAGATATCAAGTTTACCTCCATGATAACTAGTTACAAGATATATCACTCCGGTAGGGAAAATTCAGTACTCGGAACTGCAATTTACATTGCTTATCAGATACTAAGAGAAAATGCTGACTATGACCTTTGTGAGCTTCTCCTAAACCAATTGTTAGAGAATTTGCAAAAAATAAAGAAGGATAAAAAGAATTCATTTAAGTACGGTGACCTGATACTTTGCCTATTCTTCTACTATATGAATGAGCTTCCCAGAACCAGTGGCTAGACATGGCAAAATGATAGACTAGTAGCCATACAAATCAAAGATTATATTGCATGGAATTGGTGATGCCAAGGTACAAAATATAGCACTTTGGGGCTACCTCAAGAAATTTTGGAGTATGATGCCAGTTAGAGAAAGAATCCCCCAATCATTGGTTGAGAAGTACAAGGATACAGTGTGCTTTATGGTAGACACTGATCAATGCCTGATAGAGGCAGTGGAATCGAGAATAGTGTGGATCATGCCAATGGGGTATGAGGTTGATGAGAAAATCCTAGAGCTTCACATCCAACACTTGTTGAGTCAGCCCAAGGACCCTAAGGCAGAAAGGTTTGGAACCTTCCAAGAGCTGAGTGTAAAAGTTCATCTTGAACTAAGACAACCTGAGATCAAGAGAAAAGTGAGAAGGGAAGTAGAAGAATTTATCTAAAGGCATGGAATATCAAAGGAAGCACTTGATGCAAATAGAGAAAAATTAGAAAGGGAAGAGAAAGAGAAACAAGACATAGAAAAAGAAAGTGATCCAGTGCAAGCCACCTCCCAGACCAGATCCTCCAAAAGATCTGCACCAGCCACATCTAAGAGTCAAAAAGCATCAAAACTGGAAGCCAAGACATCCAGAAAGGGAGAGAAGAGAACTAAGACAAAGGACACAAGGTCTTATTCCAGCCAGAAGGATGATGAAGAGATAGAATCAGATGAAGAGATCAAGAAAATGAAGAAGAAGAAGAAAACATCCGGTGAACCCTCCACCGGTCACGACAAGGAAGAAGAGGTAGAAGAGTTTGTTGAAAAGCCTACTCTGTCGATTGATGATGTAGTCAAAGTAGTTACTGTGGATGAGAATCTGCAACCAATGACAGAATTCTATGATGAGTATAATGATGTAGATAAAAGGATCTTGGAAGAAGCCACAGTTAAGTACTTGAACATATATAATAAAGCATTTATTAAAATCATGTCTCTAATTCCCAAAATTTTAGAGAAGGAACTTGAAATGAGAAAGGAGAATCCCAAGGCAAAGGACTTAGAGATTAGAGAACATATTGCTATCCAACTCTATCCTTCTATTACTTCTCAACAAATGAACATGATCTTCAAGGACTGTAAGGATGAGTTCTGGAGCAAAGCAAGGATGAACCAACTTATGCTTGGAGAGACTGACAAAGTGGAAAAAGAAACAAAAGATATCCTCTGAAATGCCTTTAAAAGATTCAATATTCTTTTTATAGAGGACTTAGGTGGTGAACCTTCTGTCATGGATGATGAAGGACTCAGTACATCAAAGGAAGATCCTACAGAGAAAACTGCAGAAGAATCAAAAGAGATAGGTGAGGAGAAAACTAAGGACCTAGATTCCCATGTTTTGGAAGAGGAAATCCAAGAAGAAGTAAATATCTCTCATCCAGATTCCCCAGCAAACTCCAAAACTAAAGGAGAAGCAAGAAAGGAAGAGAGAATTAGTCAAGAGGAAGAAGTAAAGGGAAGAGAAGAAGATCAATCAAAAAAGACCCCTGGTGATAGTTTTGAAGCTACAGAAGGAAAGAAGACTATGTCTCCAGCAAGAGACACTGTGGAAATAGTTAAAGATTTCTTGACCAAAGAAATGATGGAGATTGATGAACCAGAACTATTGCGAGGACCATTCAAGTTTGATTCTCTCTCCCCAGTTCAAAAAATGAAGATAGCATCCTTTGCCCAAGCAAAGGCAAAAGAAAAACTTTTGAAGTCCCACATGGAAGACTGTGAGCTAATAGAGATTGCATCTGGTGTGTTGGAAAAGATCATGCCATCTTTCCAAAAGGATCCTTCGGCCTCCACATCTGGTAATCTAAAGTCTCTTGTTAATTCTGTTGATACACATTTTGACTCTTTAGAGAAAGTAGTAGAAGAGAAAGTCAGGAAAGAATTCTTGAGCAAGAGATTCTCTAAAGTACAAGGGCTAATAACAAATGATAGGAGAAATATGGATATTGGGATAAAGAGCTTAGAAAATGCTCTTAAAGATGGCGGAGATATATATAAATTTTGTTTATCCTGGTCTAAAGTGACAAAGGATATTGAGAAGAAAGTGAAAGAACAAGAGGATAAACTGTCAAGCATATCTCAAAATTTTGATCCTCTCACCACATCCATAATAAACCAAGAATGTCAGACTATTGCCATTCTAAATGAACTAAAGAAACTTGAAAAGGAAAGGAAGAATATAATAAGTAGGATGGGTGAACTTAGAGGGATAATTATCCCTAAATTAGAGGCCATGCATGAGGCCCTAACTAATGCTCAGACCATAGCCTGAACCAGTGATCCAACAGATCTAAAGAGGGTAGAAGCTTTTGCATTCTTGTTGAGTGGTCACATCTCAATTTTGGATAGGATAAAGTAGAGTTGGGCAATAGAAGTTGTACAGTTGAAGACTACCTTTGCAGATATACTTCAGTATATGTAAGTATAACATGTTTATATACTTATGTGGCTAAGTATAGATTTATTTTTGCAAATTTTGGTGTGCTTACCCCACCCTTTGCCATTGATGTCAAAGGGGGAGTGAGGAGCAATGAAAAATGTTGAATCTAGCCAAGGGGGAGCTCCAGAAAAATGTACTTTAGAATAGAGCATCAGCCAAGGGGGAGTGTAGTATGACACTTAGTCATTTTTCACCAAGTGTTGCCATCAATGCCAAAGGGGGAGATTGTTGGCAAGAGACATTGTGTGGCTTCATGAATGTTGTCATTGGTGGCAGCAAAGTCCATCCCACACATCCACATGACATGGTATGTCTATACTAGAAGTCAAATTAAAGAATACTTTGGTCTGGTGAGCAAGAATAGAGCATGCAACAAGGTCTAATAATCAGGTCCAGATCTCTCAGAGGAAGTATCTCAAAAAAGTGTGGACTTGGGGAAGTCAAGAGGAGCACCATGAGTGACACAATCCAGAGATTGAGCCTCCAGTGATGAAAGAGTGAAAACATATGAGAGTATGCAAGGGTCCTAATTCCTACTCCTACAACTAACAGGTGGAAGTTATGAAAAGGTGGATATTATGTTTGGATGCAAGACAAGGGGAATGTGGATCCTAACTACTGACCCAGGAGTAGACCGATGCCTATCTCAGGGCAAGGAGTCAACTAGACGTATACATCAGATGGTTTGCAACTATCACTCAAGCTTCAGGGGGTTGGATTGATGCTTGCCTTATAAACATCACCCAAGGATGGGTATTTAGCTGCCTCTACTTACAGATATCCCTACTGACATGCAACCTTCTCCATGCTGTAACCTAAAATAGTTTAATCCACTCCTTGAATGGAAGTTATAGATCAAGCATGCAGTATAGTAATCTATACCCTAGAATCTATGAGACCCTTAGCAACCAGATTCAAAAGAAGGGTGACATGCAGCAAATGGAGACAAGTAGATAAACACATGCAGAACAACATTTCTCATATAACACGACACTAAAACTAAAAATATCTGCAAAATACATTCATGATGCAACTCATAAACTCCAAAGAGATAAAACAACCAAGATCATGCCCTGTCCTTCATTATTTACACAAAAAGCTGCCCAGGTCTTCAACCACCACAAAAGTGAGCAACACAACCTACTATATACAGCAAGGAAGGTCCTCAGCATTAATTACATGGCAGATTTCAAAATTCACCAGATATAATACACATGAAAAGAATGGCGCTCATAAAAAATGAATGCAGCAGGTAGGGGAAGACACAGGGGAAGCCTCAAGCCTTGCACCGCCACCTGGGAATCCATATCTTCAATTGGGCGGTTTGACCATTCACGTAATCGCCCATACCTCTGCAACAATAGCCATTAAAGGCCTCAACCACCTATGGCCACTGGGAAATGCAGCAAAAGTGCATTTGAAAACATTCCAGCCAAGAAATATCTCCTGATATTTGAAAATATACAGGAACCACCTATCCCACATGCACCTCACAGAGACCCCTTTAGTACTTTATAAGCATGGTTGTAATCATATATAATGTCGGTGATTTTGCTCCTGATGGCACCAGCATAAAGCTTCTCTTCACACCCCATCAGCCAGACCCCTCACATTGGCCAATCCAAGATTTCTCCCACCGACGTCAAAAGTTATGCCGATGACACCACTAGATCAGGGAGACCAACTCCATCGGCCAAACTCCAGCCTGCCTCTCCGATCCCACAACTCTTGCTGATTGCTAGTAAAACACACCCCATCAGCCAGACACCAACCCGTCAGAGCAACATTTCCAACCTATGCCAACGGAGAATGTCACGCTGACAACCACAAGCCAATCCATCAGCCAAAGATCAACCATCGGCGAACCTCTCGCCAGCTTGCCTGATAAGCAATGTCACTCCGATGCACATCTCCATCGGCATAGCCTGAACACATCGGTGGATTCCAAAATTCCTCTGTCGATAGCACTACTCTCGCCGATGGACATATAAATTCTAAGGTTTTGAATGAAAAACCCTACAAACATCAAAGCTTAAACCCTAGACATAAATGAGTGCTAACACAATCACCTGGTTACTTTCTTTATACCTTGTAGAGAGTGAGTCTCTTGTAGGAAGTGAGCCTCTTCTGAGCAGTGTGCTTGAGTAGTGAGCCCTAATTGGCAAGTGCCATTTTGTACTTCTATTCTTTTAATAGAGAATACAATCTTGGGTTAGTCACCCCATGGTTTTTCCCTTAACAGGGTTTTCCACGTCAAAATCATTGTGTTATGTGTATTGATTTATTTCTACTTTCATGATCATGCATGCTTATATGATTTGATGATGCACTAGTGTTAAAGAAGAACAAAAAGTTAAAGTAATTAAGATAATTGATTCACCCCCCTCACTCTCAGTTATCAACAAGGGCAATGACCATAAATGACATTATAGAACCAGATGTAAAGTTTGCTTCCATGGTGATTGGATATAAGATCTATCACTCTAGCAAAGAGAATTCAGTCTCTAGAACTGCCATATATGCAGCATATCAAATGTTGAAGAAGAATGCAGATTATGACCTATGTGAGCTATTACTGAACCAACTGATTGAAAACCTCAACAAAATCAATAAAGATGAGAAAAACACTTTTAAATATGGTACATTGGTTCTATTCTTGTTTTTCTACTATATGAATGAAGTACCTGGAGTAAAGGGTGTTCACTGGACTAATGATGAGCCAGTTGCCATTCAAATTAGAGATCATCTTCACAGCATTGGTGATTATAAATCTTAGAAAACTACAATCTGGAGATACTTCAAGATTTTTTAGAGTATGATGCATTCAAGGGAAAGAATCCCTAAATCAATTGTTGAGAAGTACAAAAATGAAATATGCTTTATGGTTGACATTGATCAGTGCCTAATGGAAGTAGTGGAACCCAAAACTATTTGGATCATGCCCACGGGGTATGAAGTAGATGGAAAAATCTTGAATATGTATGCTCAACATCTTCTGAGAAAACCAAAAGACACAATAGTTGAAAGATTTGGGACATATGAGGAGCTATGTTTAAAACTGCATACTGAGCTTAGAGAACTTGAAACCAATAAAAAAGCAAGAAAAGAAGTTGAGCTGTTGTCCAAGAATCTATGTCTCACAAAGGAAGTTGTGAGACAATTTAGGAAGAGAACTGAAAAGGCTCAGAAGGAGAAGCAAGATAAAAAACAAGTGCTTCAGTAGGATCCTCCTCCACATCAAGGACTACTAGAAGCTCTGTTGCTTCCCCTCTTCCTTTGAAACCTGCCAATCCTAAGATACCGGAATGCAAATCATCCAGAAAAGAAGGAAAAAGAGTGAAAACAAATGCCACAAGAACCTATAAAAGTACAAAAGTTGATGAAGAAATAATAGATTCTGATGCTAAGGTAAAGAAGTAGAAATCCTTTGGAACAAAACCTACCAAAGTGACTAAGGAGAAGCCCTTTGAAATAAAAAAGACAAACAAAAGGTAGAAGAGAGATACATATGTCGAGAAGCCCACAATCTCCATGGAAGATGTAATAAAATCAATCACTGTGGATGGAAATTTGAAACCCATGACTGAATTTTATGATGAATACAGTGCCACAGATAAGAGGGTATTAGAGGAAGCAACTATTAGATATCTAAATATCTATAATAAGGCCCTAATTGAGATAACTTCTAAGATCCCTCTAAGTCTTGCAAACATTTTGGAGTTAAGAAAAGAAAATGCAAAAAGCAAGGATATGGAGCTTAGAGAGCATGTATTGATAAAACTATGCCCTCAGATCACTCAACTTCAAATGAGTATGATATTCAAAGAAGTGAAGGATGAATTCAAGAGCAAGAAGAGAATGAACAAACTAATGCTTGGAGAATTGGATCAAATAGTTAAAGAAACATAGGAAATACTTCTAAGTGCATTGAAGAGACACAATCTTCCATTTTTTGAGGAGGAGACTGATGATGAGATGATTCATCAATCTCAGATATTGAAAAGATGGAAACTGATAAGCAGAAAACCAAGGTTGATAACTCCTATATTTTGGATGAGGAACAAATAAAAAAAGAAGATACAGAGATGGTAGACCAAATTGATGATGCATGAGATACTCCAACTTCTCCTGATCAATCTAAAAAAGAAGATAATGTTGAGTATACTACTACTACACAAGATCCTCAGAAACAAATTGCAAATAGTGTGGTCAAAGGAAAGAATCTAGCTATAGATAACATAGAGAAAGGTGAAGCAGAAGAAGAATTCAAAGATAAGGAAGATAAAGAAGAAGAAGATGGTGCAAATGTTGATAGTCTTGATACTGTGAAAACTAAAGGAAAGGAAAGTGATTTGGAAATGGTGGAAAGAGACACTATAGATGTAGTGAAAAGTTTTTTGAGTAAAGAGATGCTAGAGTTTGATGAACCAGAATTGATTCAAGGACAAATCAACTTGGATACTCTCTCTCTGGTCCAAATGATGAAGATAATATCCTTCACACAAGCCAAAGCAAGTGAAAAGATATTGAAATCTCACATAGAGGACAGTGAGATGTTAAGTCGTGCATCCGGTGTATTGGAGAAGATAATGCCAACCTTCCAGAAGAATCCATCTGACTCTCCCTCCAGACATCTAAAGAATCTTGTAAATTTTGTAAGTACACATTTTGAGTCTTTTGAGAAGTCCACAAAGACTAAAGCCAGAAATGAATTTTTGGATAAGAAATTTAATGAAATAAAGAGCCTAATAAGGAATGATAGGATGATACTTGGTATTAGTCTAAAGAATATTTAAAATGCTCTAAGTGATGAAGGTGATATATACAAATTTTGTCTATCCTAGCCCAAAGTCAATAAGGATATTAAGAAGAAGATAAAGGAGCAAGAACAAAAATTGTCAAATCTATCTCAAAATTTTGATGCTCTAATAGTTTCTCCTCTAAGTCAAGAATGTCAAGTATTCAGCTTGACCGATGAAATAAAGAAGCTTGTTAAAGAAAAAGGCAATATTGTGAAGAGAATGTGTGAGCTCTAGGGATTGATTGCCCCCAAGTTAGAAACAATGTTTAATGCACTATTAGAAACTCAAACTATAGTTCAAACAAGTGATCCTTCAGATCTCACGAAGGCAGAAGCATACACACTTCTTCTAAGTGGACACATCTCAAATTTGGATGGCATGAAAAGAAGTTGGGCCTCTAAACTTGAGAAAATGAAAAGTAGTTTTACAGATATTCTCAAGTTCATGTAAATATAACTTAATGATTGGGTGTACATATGCAGCACTATATACAAAATTTTTGAGAATTTTATCTTGTGGACCCCATCCTTCACCATTGATGTCAAAGGGGGAGTGAAGAATAGTGAAAAATGAGGAATCTAGCAAAGGGGGAGCTCTGGAATCAATGGAGAGCATAACAGTATAGAGTAAGGGGGAGTAACACTTAGTCATTTTTCACTAAGTGTTGCCATCAATGCCAAATGGGGAGATTATTGGCAAGAGACACTACTTCACATCACAAATGTTTTAATTGATGGAAACTAAGACTATTCCACTCATCCACATAACATAATTTGTTCATACTGGAAGTCAGAATCAAAATTTATCTGAGTAGGCAGAAACAAAGGATGTGATAGGGTCTGATATCTTGGTTTGGATCTCTCCAGAGTAAAATAAGAGTATCTTGTGGATCTAAAGGAGTCATAAGGATTGTCAGGGCAATCTAAATCCAAAATTTTATCCTCTGGTGATAAAGGGAGTAAAAGTTATGAGCATCTGAGTACCAGGTCATAATATGACATAACAGTTCAGTAAAGAATAGGTAGACTTGTGTTAGATCCTTATGCAAATTTGATAGAACTATTTTGGTGAGTTGTGTATGGGATATAATGTTAGTGGCCAACATGAATGGTGACCTTCAAGTGTTATTTCTGGTATGCATCATCATTGGTGCATGGATTTAGCCGATAGAATAGAGTACTTGTATTGTTAGTTAAGTTCTTCATAAGGCTGACAAAAAAGTGATTGAATTATTTCAAGTGGATATATATAGCTAATGGATTTGAGTGTTGAAGGTGTGTTTGTGTGTATGAATATGAAGTAAATGTGAAAAGAGCAAATAAATGGTGTGATAGAGAAGAGATATAAGAACTAGATTATGGCAGAGCAGTAAATAAGGTAGAACAAGATGAAGTGCATCAATTTAGTATTATGTGCTTAACCAAAACTAAATCTTTGCATTGGTAGATGCTAACTATCAGTTCAAACACATTGTAATCTTCTTCCTATAGGCAGTGAGCCTACTATAGGCAGTAAGCCTGAATGCATGTGCATTCTCCAGTGTAATACTTTTAATAGAGTATAATCTTTGTGGGTTAACCCCCACCGTGGTTTTTCCCTGAATCGGGTTTCCATGTCAAAATCTTGGTGTCAAATGTGTTATTTCTACTTTTGCTCATGTGTTCTTAATTCTTTCTTTTCATGATAACATTATTAATCTATTAATGAAGTAGGAAAAAGGAATTAATTGCTGCAAGTTTTAAAGTTTTAATACAACTGATTCACCCCCCCTCTCAGTTGTCACCTCTAATTCCAACCTAGGGGCTGCAACAAACTAATAGGAAAGGAGTGTTCATGTTTGTTATGTTGGAAAGTAGGACAATCCCTCACATACTTCAAAACCTTAGTTGTGAGACCTTTCCATGTAAGTTGCACCTGGATCTGCCTCTATGTCTTGAAATACCTTCAGTGACAAGCCATATGAACATCATGAAAGGCTCTTGAAACTTTCTTCTTCATTATTGATCTTGGTATGAAAAAATATTCTCTCCTTGTAACTAACAGGATCATTTACAAATGTATACTTGTTATCTTGTATGGTACCATCAATAATACCCATGGCCCACTTGTCCTTAGAATACTTAGCTAAAGTCTACTCTCTCCAATTAGCTACAATTTCCCCTAAGGAACACAAGTGAGGTCTCCTAGAATGTCTATCAACAATATTGTTTTTCTTCCCTTTGACATAAACTATGTCAATGTCATAAGCCTACAACTTACTCACCCATTTATGTTGTCTATCATTGAGGTCACATTTATTAAGGAAATGTTTGAGGCTATTATGGTCCATTTTCACCACAAATTTACTCCTAACAAATATTGCCTAAACTTTTCTAATGCATGCATTATAGCTAACATCTCATTGTCATAGATACTGACAATATAATGAAAAATGCACAAAATAACATGAATATTTAAATAGCAGAAGCACATAAGGAATTTGTTGATCACAGGCCACTTCAAGGGGGCAACCTCCTTTGAGCAAGCTCAGTACAATAAATCCATGGATGCCTTCATTGGCCTGAACACATACTTATATACTAAGTCTAATCTAAACAACTACTACTTCCCATGAATGTGGGATAATACAATATGCTCACGGGATGACTTACAATGCATATGCATCCATAGCAACTAATATACTAACAAAGTATAGAGAAGGGTTCAACACATGTTTCTAATAGATACTGTAACCTTTCTCAGTACCATGCAATTTTATGCTCTCAAAAGCTATTGGGTTCTTAGCCTGCATTAGTACTGCACCAATGCCCTCCCCCAAGGCATCGTAATCAAGCTCAAAGGGCTTAGTAAAGTCTAGTATGGCCAACACCAGGTAAGAACTCATCATCTACTTGAACCTGTCAAAACATTATTGCACATCATTGGACCAAGCTAAAGCTCCCTTCTTCATCAAATATATAAGTGGGGTATAAATCTATGAAAACCCTTTGACAAAATAGTAGTAGGACCTACAAAGACCAAAGAATCCCTTAAGATATGATATTCTTAGGTGGGGGCAAATCAATAATAACTCAAATCTTATCTGAATCCACTCTAATTCCCTTTGCACTAATAATGTGACCCTAATATAACAATTATTTCATGCCAAATTCATATTTGGACTCTGTGCCATACATTGATTCCCTCTCTATAATACTCAACACCTCATGAATGTGTTGGAGATGTTCCTCTGAAGTCCTACTAAATATCATAATATCATCAAAGAAGATGAGGACAAACTTCCTCAACTGATCTAAAAAAACCTCATTCATATAGGACTAAAATGTAGCTAAAGCATTGGTTAGGCCAAAAGGCACAACCAAGAACTTGAAATGCCCCTAATGGCATAAAAATGTAGTCTTCTCCACATCCTCCTCTTTGACCCAAATCTGATGATATCCAGATCTCAAGTCAATTTTGAATAAATAGCCTGCTTCATGTAGCTCATCAATGATCTCAACAATGAATGGAATGGGGTACCTATTCTTTATTGTCTTTTTGTTCAAGACCCTATAGTTAGTACACATATGCATTGTCCCGTCCTTTAGTAAAACTACTACAGAAGAAAAATGGCTCTTACTTAGTCTGATGTGCCCCATATCAAGAAACTCTTTGATAGCCTTCTCAATCTCATACTTCATCCTTTTTGAATGTCTATATAGAGTGATAATGACTAGCTTGGCTCCCCCTCTAATTCTAGTACATGCTTGATACCTCTCTCAAGAGGCCTCCCTAGTCTTGGTGATAGGTCTTCTTCTGCTACTCTGTAACTATAGGCATAATCACACATTCGGTTGCCCACTCTACTTGATTATCTCTAAGTAGCCTCTCCATCCTCCTAAGGGACAACACTCAAGTCTCAAATACCACCATCAAACATTCTCCTAAGCACATGTTTGCTCCCATCCACCTCAAACTTCATCTCCATGGTGCATAAGTTGAGGTAGAACTCTCTAATAGCATGAAGCCACTTCATGGTAAGAACCACATCTATCTCCCCCATGGTCACTACATAGTAATAAGCCTATAACACATAATCACTTAGTTGAAGAGTTAAGTTAGGGATTCTCCTCTTACAAGTGATAACAAACCCGCCTACCACTCTCACCTTGAATCCCTTGAACTCCTCTATCTTGAGTCCTCTTTTTGCCACTAGACCCTCATCGATGAAGTTATGGGTAGCTCTTATATCAAGAAGAGCAATCACCCTCTACCCTCCAATAACTCCTCAAATATTGAATGAGGCTTCTCTCTAGATGCTATAAAGTTGAGCTATGGGCCTATCATCTTCATGTTTCTTTTCTTACTCATTTGAAGAGCTCTCTTTCTCTGAACTCCTTGAATCTGCATGTTGATTTGTCTCATGATCTGTAGATTCCTATATAGAAAAATATTCTATGCACTTATCCTTGGCCTAGGAAACACACTTGTGTGTTGGATCCCAAGGTTCCCTGCAATGAACACACAACTTTTTCCTTCTAGGTTTGTTAAGATGATCATTATCCAATCTAAAGGGCATCTTCTTAGGCTGATTAGAATCCTTATGAATTATCTTCTTATCCTTATCCTTCTTGTGCAAGAATCCTTTCGACTGAAATCTACTTTTGTAAGAAGAGCATTCCATATCCTTTACCTTTTTAATTGCCTCCTGTAGTGTGGGAAGATTAATTCAGCCTCTTAATGGTTTAGTTAACCCATCAATGAACAACACAATTAGTCTCCTCTCTAAAAAGTTAGTCACCATAACTAATTGTCTCTAAAAATCAACAATATATGCATCATTTGTTCTGCACTACTTGAGTTGGGCCAACTCCTTAAAATATAATTCTAGGTCACCTTTGTCAAACCGGTCAATTAATCTTTCCATGAACTTAGCATATGACACAATTTAATCATGACCTAATGTGACTAGCCCATGATACCACCATTCATGAGCACTCCCATACAAGTAAAGTAGCATACTCAATGGCATCCTTTTTAGTCATAGAATTGAGTCGTAATTAACTATCTAATTTATGTACCCATACTCTAGTTGAAGTTTTACTTGAACTGCAAAAATAGGGAATAGTCATCTTACCCTTTTTCTTTTGTAAGTCTTGGTTCTAAGGTCTAACTCCTACCTCTGCATGGGTCTACTCCTTTCCCTAAAAGCCAAGTAGGCTTGAAATGGCATATTTGCTCAAAAACTGACATCCATTACTCTTCAATCCCTCCAATATTGGGCATGACATACCTACTCAGTGGGTTCATTTGCTTCTTTAGTGGGATTGTTTTCTATAATAAATTGAGGCATTAGAGGCCTCGTGCTATCTGATCCCAAAAAAGTGTGCTAATGGGTAGCCATGTTATTAACTAATTTTTCTCCATGATTGCCATTGTTTACATTATTTCCACCATTGTTCCCATTATTTCCTCCATTATTCTAGTAGCCTCCACCATTATTTGCATCATCTTCATTGTTGTTTGGTACTAATCTAATGATAATTTAAGCAAGTTCAGTTTGAGATTGGTCCATTCATTCTAACATATCTCGCTACCCTCTAGCCAAATCATTCACTGCATGTAGAAAACTCATCACATCAACTCTCCATTCATCATGATGATCTCTGCTAGACATGCCTTCTCAATCACCCCTAATTTTTGCTACTATTTCTTCGTCTAGGTGGGTTTCTAATTGTTGTTCTTAAAACATTGTTGGACACTGTTTCCACTATTCTTGTTCATCTTCTTTTTTCCTTAGCCTCTCAAGATATCTTCTTTCCCAATCAATGCATCTCATAGAGCACATATATCATAGTTGGAAGATCATCTGCAAATCGCTCACCTGCAACTATTTTTTGGCCAATAAAACTAGCATGCAAGCACCTGGGTAGTCTCTAAACTGACATTCAACTCTACACAAGGGTAGCAATCTAATAGGCTGGTAGGAAGACTAGCTCTGATACCACTATAATGTCCCACCTTGATTATTTTCTTTTGTTTCTTCTATTTGTGACTTGGTTTTGTTTATGGTTTGGAAGAATACAGAAATGCAGAAGTGCTTTGACAAATATAAAAATTATCAACTCAAACAACATCTAAATATCTTCACAAGACACTTTTTTGAATATCCATTTCAAATAAAATCAAAAAGTGTAATATTTTGACAAAATAAGAAACCCAAATGGGGAAATCTCATTAAAAATCAATATAAAACATACTTGTTTGCTATTACAAGTTTTGCGGGTTTGATTTTACTAAAGAAACATGATATTTAGCAAACAAATACCTTAGAAACCCTAGTTTCAGTGATGAAAATGCCAAAATCTTGAAACCCAATTGAATGCAATCTTAGGCACCTCAAATCATGCAAGGATATCATTCAAATTCTAAAACATCAGCTCAAAAAACCCCATGCACCCTTCCAGCAAGTCACATAGATGGTGTGACCTCCAAATGTAGTTCTTAACTCTCCAACCAACATAGAAACTATTACAAGTATGAGAAGTAAGTGTTGTCATTGATGTCAACACCTAAAGTCAACATCTAAGAAAGTTAACTAGACAAGTTTAAGTGCAGAATTGTTCTATTTTCCAGAATAATCTAGTGTTTTGTTCCGCATATCTTGTAGATTGAATATCTTTGTTTGTCATTTGGAAGTTATGTTAAGGGATGTTTTTAGTTTCTATGTTTTATGTTTGAACCTCTTGTATGAATATTTGAGTGAGTTCTATTCACCAGAGTAAAAACTATTTTTCTGAGTATTAAATAGTGATAGGAAGAATGTATTATGCTCTGCATTTCTCCACATTTCTCCGCATTTAAGTTTTATAGTCTATGGTTCTAGATTTAAGGTTGTAATGATGATATGTGCCTTCAATTTAAATGGTTTGTGATTTGGTGCTCTGCAAGCAATCGTTCCTTTATGACAGTTTCTGATAGTAATGTTTAAGTGCTCCAATTTGAATAATCTTTTGGATAAAGTGATTGGGGGTTGTATGAAAGTTATTGGTGATTGTAATGTGCTTGTGGATGTCTCTAGATTTTGTTCCTACCTTCAAATTGCTCTGCAAAGTACAATCCAAATCGTGCATAAAGCGTGTTCCTCAAGGTCTTAGTGTTAACACCAGTTTTAGCCTACTTGGTTGTTTTCACCACTTGCGGTTATACTTTGAAGATTGTGGAAGCATGTTGTTGCATGGGACATTGTATTTGAGTTCCCGCTAAGAAGTGATGTGATCTACATTCATTCTTTTCCTCCACAAACCTATTTAGTTCAAGACCTATTCTAATGTTTCCATGTATGTAAACCTTGGAAATTGTTCCAATGGTTGATGAATGTAACACCGACCTTGATGTACATTCCAAGGTTGGTGAATTGTATAAATACATGTAATGAAGTCATGGAAAACACACAACTATTGTGAAGATGTGAAGATAAGTGTAAAGTGTAAAAGCAGAGTAGAGTGGAGGAGATATATTGTGCTTCAATGGAACCGAACCTTGGCATGATGTAGGTGCTAGTATCTCAGTTCACCAACCATTGGTAGTGAGCCCATCATGCCAGTGAGACTGTTCTTTTGGTAGTGAGCCTTTTCATTTAAGCAGTGAGCTCTAGGAGGTGAGCCCTAAGGTAGTGAGCCTCTAATTTCTAATATTGTTATTACATATTATATTGTGAGCTAACACTCACCATGGGTTTTCCCTGTTTAGGGTTTTCAACATAGAAATTTGTATTGAATGTGTGATTGTGATTAAGTTTTTGATTTCATGCTTTCAAGGTTAAATCATAATAATAGTGATTAAGTGATTGATGTGTTGATGTTTATAAGAATTTATGTTTTTTGTGATAATTGATTCACCCCCCTCTCAATTGTGTTGTGCATTTTAACAATTGGTATCAGAGCGAGGGTTCCTTGGAAGAAATCCTAACAGCTTGAGGTAGATCCAAGATGGTGCACATGAAGGTTACTCTTGAAGACCTAGAAAGAACTAAAGAAGAAATCAGAGATCTGAGGGAGAATGTCAAAGATGCAGATGAATGTATTAGAAAATTAAGAGAGCAAGTCAAGAAGTTTAAAGAAAAATATAAGGAGGTTAGTGAACAATTGATATCATCAAATGAAACCTTAAATGATTTGAAAGAGGAAGTTGTATAAAGAGAAAAAGTAGAGGAAGACCTAAATCTATTTGTAAAAGATAAATCAAAAGAATATCATAAGCTTTGAAAAGAATTTGGGAACCTAAAGTCATATTTGGGAAAGAAAAAAGTTATGAAGAAAAGTTTAAGATAAGTTCTACAAAACTTGATGAGATACTTGCTATCGAGAAGAACTTTAATGACAATGAAGGCATGGGATTTGAAAAAGGTGAAAGTCCTAAAACAAGATAAGAAAAGAATGCTATGATCAATAACAACAAAGGCAAATAGATCTAGAATCAAAGGAGTAGACCTACAAGACCACCAGTCAGACAACCAAATGCTCAAAGTTACCCATGTTTCAATGGTTATTGTAATTCCTGCAAGAAGTTTGGTCATAAGGCTACTCAATTTAGGAGTAGAGTGAATCAAAATATTACATCATTTTCTAGTCAGTGCTTTACTTGCAATAAAGTAGGTCATGTTTAGAGTAAAATTGGATTTGTTAATCTTTTGTTGTTTAGATGTTTGAATCCTCCTTTCACTCTAACATTGAAGGATCTAGGGTTGAGTGGTGAGCACTATCATACCCTAGGTAACTTGCAAATGAAGGGAAACTTGGATTAGAGAATTTAATTATTAATTTTCCTTCTCTTATATCTAATTAATCATTAAAACACTAATTATGCAAATACAACAACAAATTGATGAAAGATAGAAAAAGCTCTTGTAGACAGAAGTAAAATAACAAATCATAGAATACCTATTTTTAGGGTTCCAAGGCAGAACAATCAGGGACACTGGTGTGGGTGCCCAAGTCCAAGGTACCTACTTTTTTAGGGAATCTAGATCTCCTTCCGACACTGATTAGCCCTGTAACTTCTATTTTCTGAGATTTGTCTACAGAGGACACTATGGCAGGTGCCCTAGTCTTGGAAGTGCTCCTTTGTTTGACTTTTCTTTAGATCCTAAATCCTTGATGCCTACCACTCCTTCCTGCACCTCCACTTTTCCCAAATATGACACCTATAACCTATAATCACAAAACTTGGTTTGGGGGTTGTGGTGTTTAGAGGCTTGCCTTAGTCAAGCCCCAAAGGACACTTAAGTCTCTAAACATCGTTGTCAAACAAAGAGTGCGTGCTCTTGTGAGGTGAAGGAGAAAACCAAAGGAATCAATGATAAAAACACAGTATTATGTCACCTTGTAGTGAAGCTCTCATGGAGGAAGATGTTCTTCATGCCATGAGTAGATTGATACTCAAATATACAAATATCAACACGCAAAACATACAAGTCTACTCTTGCAACACAATAAAAAGCCTTGAATCACCTTGAGAATACAATAGCTTGCTAGTAATCATCTAGTCTACAAACGAATGCCTACACATGCTTATATATGCACCTACAAGCATTCCCTCCAAGATTTTAAAAATAAAACTTTACCATTTTAGCAAAATAACCACCTAAAGGTCATAAAATGACACCCAAAAATTGGGCTACCCCAAAATAGGGCAAACTAGGACGTGGGTACCCAAGTCCTCCCCCCTATTTTGGGTAGGGTACAACTCAAGGGGTCCTCCTAGGTCCCATTTGTCATGTTACCTAGGGCTCATTGCATCAGGATGCCAAATTATGATCTAAAATGTCCTAAATACACTCTAAAGACCCAAGAGATAAACCTTATGAGGGAAAAGCCCCCAAGGGGACATTTTTTGATGTTACATTTAGCCCCCACTTTAATGTGTGTATGAACGTAAGGCCCATACATGCATTAAAGTAAGGTCACAAACACAGTAAACACACCAAGCATGGAGAAGACATGCCGATCACATAGAAGATAGTAACACACATGTAAAACATGAAGAAGACATTTACAGTCACATAGAACATGGAGTAGATAGTCAATGTATAGAAGACACATTAATGCATGGAAGATATGATATCTTTTCTTTTCTTTTTCTCATATATATGAAATGCAAATGCAAGTATTAGAAAGTAAACAAACCTCCCAAAATGTAGGAAGCACTACTCGAAAGCGTTAGTCTCTGCATATGGGGTAACACATATGCAATACATGCAAAACCTCCCAAAATGCAAAAAGCACTACTCAAACGCACTAGTCTCTTCATATGGGGCAACAAACATGCCAAAACACACACACTTGAAGACATGGAGAAAACATGATAGACAATCGATGGAGTGTACCTATTTCTAGGTCCAACACCATCTCAGACACATTATAGGCACACATAGATGATTGGGCTTTGCCACAACAATTGCTGAAGATACGCTTAAGGGTTGAGTTAGTCATAGAACTACTCCCCACCTCTAGAGAAGACTTTTGAAAATGCAACCCCACCCACTTCACGGAGATGCCTTACAGTGAAAAGGAAGCATGGCATACCACCCCACCTACGTCATGGAGATGCCTTACAGTGAAAAGGAGGTATGAGCTCAAAAGTATACAACCCCACCCACATCACAAAGATGCCTTACGGTGAAAAGGAGGTATACATAATAGATAGATTGATTGAGTGCAAACAAACTCAGGATACAGGAAGTAATCATTGTACTAGCCTACACCTAAGGACAAGCACATTGCTAACATCTACAACAAACAACTTACCTTATATATACCCCCACCTTAACGTGGTTGATATCAGGAAACGATATCAAGAATGCTAAGGTAGGAATAAAACACACAAGGGAACACTGTATTTCACAAAGCCCATGCCCCTCGGAGGTGACATGTACTTTACGATCACAAAATGTTCCCACAAACACATCTCTGCAAGAAACATGTTAGTGTCAATGAAATCATGATAAACATCAAGATCAATGCATATGATTAACAACACAAAGAGCCAAGGTTATACAATGAATTTTGAGTTTGAGGATAACCATGAGTTATATCACGAAGCTCTTTGAATCGAGTACCGCCAAGGCTAGATTTAAAGGTAAACAAAGGTGTACAGAGAAACAATATTGTTAAGGTTTGTAAATGCAATAGAAACATCATAAAATTCACTATGTAGAAAGCATGAGTGCTTCCACTAGCCAAGCATTGGATAAGATATACAACCCCATCGTCATATTAGGAACTAAGTCCATTTTTTTATTGCTCTCAAAAGGGACAATAGGTCCGCATCAGTATAAATATTTGTCATCATCTACCCGCTAGATGGAAACACTAGAGGAAGGGAAACAATAAATAAGAGAGGAGAAACAAGTGTCTTAGGGAGAGTCACGTAGGATGGTGCCCCCAACTCAGCAACCATGATGCTATGTCTATAAGACACAACACACAACAATGAAATCAGAGAGACGTAATATAGAAGTATGATGATACAAATAGAAGGTGGTCACAACAGAGGTAGTCTCTTGGTATCCCAAACTTTATGGGAGAATCCAAGGTCATCCCAGGAGGCCTAAACAAGACATAACACATCACGAGGGAAGCACATCACAAGAGAGATAAAGGGTTAGTGATACTTACCTGTAGGGCCCCTTTCAGGATAGAAGTTGTCTATAAGTAAATCATCATCGTCATCTTCCCACTCCTTAATGTTGGAGGATAGTGGGACATATGGTACCATAGCCAAATTCATATCTCGTTCATTATGTTGTTCACCATTAGGATCATCTTTGTTTGGTTTAATGTTAGGATCAATGTTTTCTTGTTGAGAGGCAAGGTTTATAGCATATTCTTGTCTTCTTTCTCTTGCTTTTCTATTTCATTTTGTTTTACCACTTATCTTTTGTAAGATAGGGCTATCCTCTTTCATAGGCTTGCAAATTAGAAGATGAAGCACTAGGATCAAACCTCATTTGTCGCAATGGAATACTTTGTTGTTGACAACAATCTCCTGATCCATGTAAGGATTTCAGGGGAGGAACCTCAACATAGGGACCTTGTCCTTTTGGTCTAAAGTTCTCTTCACATGCAGGTTGTTTCTCTTTTGTCATTTCTTGTGTAGGAGGACTAGGTACTTCAGTTTTATCCCAAAAGTAATTTAACTTGTAATGTTTTTTTTGAACCAAAGGTTTATACTTGTTGCGAGGGACAGTGATTATATGGCCATCCAGAGGGAATTTCAAACAATGGTGTATTGTTGAAGGGATAGTTTTCATTTGTTTTATCCACAGATCTCCCAATTTAATGTGAAAGAGGTCAAAAATGGGGACAACATCAAACCATTGCTTGACAAGTTTTTCGGATAGTGTTAGTAACAAAGATATCTTACCCAAAGGCTTGATAAAGGTTCCCTTATGCGTCTTAATCATCATGTGAACCTTGCATTAATTGATGTGAAAAGAGGAACTCCTCAATAGAAACATTAGTCATGCAATTAGGATTGATAAGAGATCCATTCATAGGGTTTCCCATTATTTTCACAGTAATGAAAAGAGGTCCTTCTTTTTCTCCAGTTGTTCTATCATGAGTGAAGACAATTTCAGGTTTAGAAGCCTTTATTTTCATGTAAGGTCTAGGAGGGAACCTATTGTTGCTGTTATGATTAGAGCCCATGTTTATATTCTCAAACCAATTCCAAATCATATTTTGAAAGCTTTTCAAAATTGGTGCAAAAGATAAGAGCAACAATAACCTAAAATGCTTGATTTTTCGATACTTTTTAATGCAAATAAATGAAACAAAGGATGTTGTAAGGATTTCAGTCAAGGTTAGCAAGTTATATGTCTGATATCAGTCCAAAACAGAAATATAATCACTCTCAACACACTCTTGATGCAAATCCAAGATAATGCCAAGTCAAAATATAGTGAAAATATGTCAACCAAAATTCAATGCAAAAGAGCATAAAAAAGGGTGTTGTGAGGAAAATGATGATGGAAAGAAAATAATATCAATAATAACAGCTACTTGGTACCAAAATACCCAACACAACATGATTTTAGCGCCACTTAAGGTCAAATCCTAGTGAAAATATAGCAAAATATGCAATTTTTCACGGTTTTTCAATTCCAAGACCTAGCAAAGGAGGTGTTGTAATAAATTTTAGGAGGTACAAAAAATAATATTAATAACATCACTCACCTCAATCCATAAAGTTGATCACAACACTCTTGGAGTGCAAACTAGGTCAAACCCTAGGGCAAAAATGGTCAAAATGTGTAGTTTTTTGCCAAATTTTTACTACAAGAGCCCGTTAAAAGGGTGTTGTGAAAATTTTTATGAGGGGAAGAAAAGGATTACCCTAATAATAGAAAATTAATAAAAAAATATCCTTCACAGCACACATATAGTGCAAGTTTAGAGAGTCGATAAGGCCAATTTTAGTGAAAATTGTTGTTTTTGAAGCCCTAGGTTTGAAATCTTGTGATAAAATTCTATGTGAATGATCTGAAGTCTGACTTATGATGAAATTGATATACTCTTAGATCTGAAAATAATTTTCAAGCCTTAACATGCAAAATGCCCATGCAAATTTAATGAAAATGCACCAAAATTACTAGTTTTTGTTGAAATTTTCTATGTAAAAATGCAAATATTTTAAATCTAAATGAAAATTCACACTAAAATGCAAGACTACAGACATAAAAATTTGAATGAGCCTCTAAAATTAGTAGAAAAATTTGATAAAAGATTTTTCCTACAAAACCTAGATTTTGGAATTACTAGGTTATATAAAATTGTCAAAATTTCCACAAAACCCTAGCAAGTAAATGATGAAAATGCAAGGTAAATTTCTGATTTTTTATATTTTTCTATCGTTTATATCAGATCTGATGCAAAAATCATGAATTCAGAAAAATTAGAAAGAATTGATGCAATTTAGTAAGCCAAACAATGCAATTTTTTGAATTTTTCTCAATGCAATAAAATAAATGACCAAATGAATGAATCAATCAATCCAAATCTAAAGACAAACACTTAGAAAGTTGTAATTTAAGTCCAAAAACATGGGTTCACCAAAATATTTTGAGTTAAATTGGATTTGTTAATCTTTTGTTGTTTAGATGTTTGAATCCTCCTTTTGCCCTAACATTGAAGGATCTAGGGTCGAATGGCGAGCACTATCATACCCTAGGTCACTTGAAAATAAAGGGAAACTTGGATTAAGGAATTTAACTATTAATTTTTCTTCACTTATGTCTAATTAGACATTAAAACCCTAATTATGCAAATACAACAAAAAATTGATGAAAGACAGAAAAAGCTCTTGTAGATGGAAGTAAAATAACAAATCATAGAATACCTATTTTCGGGGTTCCAAGGTGGAACAATCAGGGACATTGGTGCAGGCGTCCAAGTCCAAGGTACCTACTTTTGGGGGGAATCTGGACCTCCTTCTAACACTGATTAGCCCTGTAACTTCTATTTCCTGAGATCTGTTTGCAGAGGACACTATTGTGGGCGCCCTAGTCTTGGAAGTGCTCCTTTGTCTAACTTTTCTTTAGATCCAGAATCCTTGATGCCTGCCACTCCTTCCTGCAACTCTACTTTTCCCAAATGCAACACATGTAACCTGCAATCACAAGACTTGGTTTGAGGGTTGTGGTGTTTAGAGGCTTGCCTCAATCAAGCCCCAGAGGACACTTAAGTCTCTGAACACTGTTGTTAGTCAAAGAGTGCATGCCCTTGTGAGGCAGAGGCCAAAACTAAAGGAATCAATGATAAAAACACAATATTATGTCATCTTGTAGTGAAGCTCTGATGGAGGAAGATGCTCTTCATGCCATGAGGAGATTAATACTCAAATAAATAAATATCAACACACAAAACATACAAGTCTGCTCTTGCAACACAATAAAAAGCCCTGTATCACCTTGAGAACACAATAGCTTTCTAGTAATCATCTAGTCTAAAAATGAATGCCTACACATGCTTATATATGCACCTACAAGCATTCTTGGCAAGATTTTAAAAATCAAACTTTACCGTGTTGGCAAAATAACCACCTAACGGTCATAAACCGACACCCAAAAATTGGGGTTGCCCTAAAATAGGGTAGGACTAGGGCATGGGTGCCCAAGTCCTTCCCCCTATTTTAGGTAGGGTACAGCTCAAGGGGTCTTCCCAGGTCCCATTTGTCATGTTACATAGGGCTCATTCCATCAGGATGCCAAATTATGATCTAAAATGTCCTAAATACACTCTAAAGACTCAAGAGCTAAACCTTATGAGGGAAAAGCCCCCAAGGGGACATTTTCTGATGTTACAGGTCATAAGGGTAATGAATGTAGAAGTCAGATAAGGAATAGTTATAACAGTGGAAGGAATGCTCAAACTTTTAGAGGTAATTGCTTTACATGCAAAAGATTTGGTCATAAAGCTGGTGAATGCAGAAGTCAGACAAGAAAGGATTATAACAATGGAAGGAATGATCAATCTTTCAATGGTAACTATTTTACATGCAATATATTTGGTCACAAAGTTAACCAATACATATCCAAAATGAATGAAAGGAATGCTGGCCATAGGAATGTTGTGTGCTACAATTGCCTTATGACTGGACATATTACAAGATTTTGCAGAAGCAAAAACATAAAGGAGGATAATCTAGTAGAAAGGAAGAAACTAGTGCAAAAGGTTGATTTGACAAAAACCAAGAAGGAGATGGACAAGAAATGGATCAAAAAGGATGTAAGTGAAGTCAAGGATGATTCTGTGCTTAACTCTGGTGCAGACGCTTCCTCCAAGAAGTGAATTGAGAGCTTTAGCTTAGGGGGAGTCTTATTGGAAATCTTTTCTTCCCTACCAAAAGATTGGTATTGATGCCTCACCATAAAGAGACAAGGTCAAGGATTGGAAACAAAGGTCTAAGTGAGATTAGAGAATGTGTTTGTAAAGGATAAAGGAAGAGTTTTGTAGATGAAGAAGTCTATGCAAGAAGATTTGATCAGGAAAGAAGATAGGTTATGAAATTTGGCTAAATATCTATCTAGTAAAATCAAGTTATAGTGTTCCAGTAATTTGGTCCACAGTGGTCCACTGTTGAAGATAATGTTCTATGGTTCTAGTATATGGTTATTGATTATTGGTTACATCTACATCCAGAAGTTTGTCTAATTTTAATAATTGTCTTGAGAATAATGAGTAACAAAAGTTTGAGTTGACAGAACATAGTTGTTTCTAGCACATAGTAGTTTTCATGATGATTGGAAGTATTTGATGAACTTAGAGGAAAATGGATATGAATCAAATATGTCTCCAAGTAGTAAAGAATAAAAAGGATGAGGGAAGTACAGGTTGAAGAATTTCTAGAAAGGATTCCTAAAGACCCCTACGGTTTGTGCAGAAGAATCACACTAAAGACTAGATCATTGGTGATAAGAGCAAAGGTGTACTAATAAGAAGAAGAATTGCAGATGAATAGGTAAATCTTTATTTAATTTTAAAGGTTGAATCTCAAATAGTAAATGAAGCATGCAAGGATTAACATTGGGTCAAATCAATGAAACAAAAACTAATTTAGTTTAAGAAGAATCAAACATGAGAATTGGTTCCTAGACCTGCTAATAAGAATGTGATTGGAACTAAATGGGTTTTAAGAAACAAGATGAATGAGAGTGGTGAAGTGGTAAGGAACAAAGCAAGACTAGTATGCAAAGGATATTGTTAGGTTGAAGGTATAGATTTTGGCATTTGTAGCACACAAAGATTTCAAGGCGTACCAGATGGATGTGAAGTCTACATTCTTAAATGGACAACTAGAAGAAGAGGATTGCATTGAACAACTAAAAGGATTTTAGTCATCAGCCTAAGGTGACATGGTGTACAGATTGAAGAAATCCTTGTATGGACCAAAGCAAGCTCCTAGAGCTTGGTATGCAAGGTTGGAAAAGTATATGTTGTAATTAGGTTTTAGTAAAGATTGCTGCAAGTATGTGCCTAATTGGTGTTGTCCTTGATGTCAACATATCTATGTTGTCATTGGTGTCAACGATGCTCTTACTTTGTTGAGGATTTTGAGAAAATTAGCCCCTCCGGTGATAACAATGTGTTGTAGTAGAAACACTGCATTACATGCAGAAGAATAGTCCAGAAGAATGCTATACATTACCTGGAGAATAAATGTCTTTGTTTGCAGATTGGAATTTATTTAGAAGCCTATCTAAAGATGTTATATTCTGAGTTTGATCCTCCAGTATGAAGAATTGAGTGAGTTATTTTCACCAGAGTGAAAATAAATTTTTTTATTTGTTTGGTGGTGATAGGCAGAAAGTGTTTTTCTCTGCATTCCTCTGCATTGAAGTATTTTGGTTTGTAGTTCAAGAAGTAAGTTTGTGATGATGTTAAGTACCTTCAACTACAATGGTTCATGATTTGTGGTTCACAAGCCATCTTTTACTTATGACAGTGGTTGACAGTGTTGTTCTTATGCTCTGGTTTGAGGAATCTTATTGATAGAGTGGTTAGAGGTCGTGTAGTTGTTCCTAGTGACTACAATGTGCTTGTGGATATTTCCTAATCATGCTCCTAAATTTGGATTGGTCCACATGGTGTAATTCTGATCATGCATGAAGCCTGTTCTTGAGAGTACTTGTGTTAACATTAGTCCTGGCCGACCTGGTTGAATTCATCATCTACAGAGATATATTGTAGATTGTGACAGTGTGTTGTGGTGTGGAAGATTGTTTTTGAGTCCCAACTAAGATATGGTGTAATCCACATACATTCTTACATCTTTTCCTTAGCTAAATTTGTATTAGGTTCAAACCTATTTTATGTATGTTTGTAATGCCAACCTTGGAGATTGTTCCAATGGTTGATGATTGTAATTCTAACCTTGATGATCATTGCAAGGTTGATGAAGTGTATTGTATACACCTAAAATTGGCTCGAGAAGAATTAAGTAAATATTTCAATATTTATCTTAATCCTCATTTTCTTCTATCAATTAAATAAATATTACAAATTTATTTAATTAGCTCATTATCCCATAATTAAATAAAGCCATTTTATTTAATTAAATTCCCTAAATTCTTCTTATGTCTCACATCAATTAAATTCCCTAAATTCTTCCAAAGGTCTAAAGTTCAAAATCCACCTCACCAATCCACCTCATCAATCCACCTCATCTCTTCCACCTCACCATGTTGCACATATAATTAAATATTCTTAATATTTAATTAGCTAATATCCTCCATTTTCCAAACTAAATCTTTAAATCAATTATCCTCCACCAAATTAAATTTTTAATTCAATGTTCCCCATTATCCTCCAATCTAAATTTTTAATTCAAATGTCATAACCCATTGTCCCCCACTCTAAATTTTTAATTCAAATGTCATAACCCATTGTCCCCCACTCTAAATTCTTAATTCATTCCTTATGAATTAAAGATTCACAATTAATGAGGGCCATTGATCACATCATTGGATCCTCACCCTCCATTCTATTTTCAAAAATTCTATAAATAGAACACTCTCGTAAGACATTGGAGAGGCACTTCATTTGGCAAGATAACTATACTTAAAAATCTCTCATTCTTCTTTTCTCTCATTCATTCTATTCCAAAGTGTCCTCCATTTGTTGAGTATTGAAACTCTCTTTCAACACAAGAACAGGTATTCATAGCCATTCTTACTTTGCCATCTTCACACAAGCAAGAAAGCACAAAAGAGCTTCGCAAGGCTTCAATCAAGATCAAAGCAAGATAGGCAACAATGGAAAAAGATAGGAAAAAGGGGATTTTGTAAATATTTCTACTTGTTTGGTTTGATTCTCCATTTGCTTTCACCTTCCATTGATGTTTGGGTTATGTTTTCATTTATTTTGAACTAACACATTCCTCCCCTCACATTTTGGCACCCACTGTGGGGCCTTACCCCTTTACTAATCCAAAAAGCTAGCTATTTTAAGTTGCAGGTCCATGCAGGTGAAGAAACAGGCAAAAAATAGACTTCTGGCGGCAGTTTTGCGCATTCACATTCTACAGTCGCGCATCTATTCTCTGTAGCTGCACATTTGATTAAACTGCACATCTATTCTCTGCAGTTGCACATTTACACCCCACAGCTATGCATATGCCATTTTTGTGCATTCATTCTCCAACATTGCACATTTACACCCCACAGCTACGCTTACGCCATTTTTGCGCCTTCATTCTCCGCAGTTGTGCATTTACATGCCGCAGTTGTGCATTCACCAAACTGCGCATTCACGCTTCGCAGTTGTGCATACATACTCCTCAGTTGCGCATCCATTCTGACCACAGAAACTAAAATGAGTGTTGCGCATATACTTTGTATTATTGCGCATACATTTTAGTTGTGCATTTACCTTATAATGTTGCACATTTGTTCTCTATCTTTGTGCATGTATAATTATTGCGCATTTACCTCATAGAATTATGCATTCATCCTCTATCTTTGCACATTCATTTAAAAGATGCATACACTCCCTGTTTTTGCGCATTCAGGCTGCAGTGTTGAGCATCTATTTTCTATTTTTCTATTATATGGTTTCTAATTTGGGCATGTTGAGCTAACCTTAGTTTTGCAGGAATAGAGGCTAGATTAGCTCATCTAGATATTTTGCTTAGACCATCTAGCCTAACTAGGGGTGAAGTAATCAAATGCATTTCATGACAAAACTACACATAGTCCCTAACTAGGAAGGAAGTAATTGGACCAAATTGCTATCTTGCATTGTGGATGTATTTTTCTAGTTTTATCACTGCTATCTTCTGCAAACGGGAAAAGAACAATGCTATGATTAATCACTTTCAAAGTTAACAACCAGGAAATGAACATTGCTATGATTAATCACTTTTCAAGTTAACTATCGTGTGAGTGCACAAATTAGCATAGCCCATCTAGTTTTTGTACTTTTAACTAGGTTGGATTTACCATTGTTCTCTGTGCTTATGAATGACAATAGGCGTATGCTCTCCCCTTAACTGGGTGATCAAAGTGCCAGACTTGTCATTCTATTTGTCAAACCTTTAGGGGGGCCTGCCCTTGGATGCACACCTGTCCAAGTGGGAACGACCCTAAGTGGTAATAGGCTAAAGCCAAGCCCTGCCAAGCCACTTAAAATAAATTGTGCATGGGATGAAAACCTTAAGCAACGAGTGCTGCTGTGTTACATCGAAGGCCAACCTCCCCCAAAACCCTCATAGGCGCAACCCTGTGAGGCTAGGAGAGTCCATAACGGAGAGTAGTGCCGCCACATGTGTAACCACTCAAACGGTTGCCCTAATTATGAACCAAGTGTCTAGCAAACCAAAAACCCCTATTTGTTGATGCAAAGGGCAGAGCCCTTGAAGCGGCCTTGATTCAAGTGACTTTAAGTAGAGGTAGCAGGGACAATCCTAAGGTTTGGTGTGGGTATGAGCCTAAGGAAACCCAGATCTGGTATGTGTGAGAAGTGAGTGCTGTGGAGGGGAGCCAGTGCTACCAGATCCTGGATCTACACACTTTTAGTGACGCAGCTAGAGGATTCAACAAATATTGCCCCATCTTGCCTAAGTTGTACTTGTTTTTGAGTCATAATAATCCAAAACTCCAAATAAGTATAAAAAGATAAAAATCATGGAAAACTTCTATGTGTTTGCTGTGTTTTTGCCATAATTAAACATCAACTTCATCAGAAATACCAAATTTTCCAAACCAAAAACACTAAGAAAATCTTGAAAATGATCAAAAAAATTCCAAAAATCAGAGAAAACATAAAAACAGCCAGAATTACACATATATACTAACCTTTTACGCATTTGAACCAACTTTCTGTGCATCTGTCAGAATTGTGCATTTGAACTCTATATTTGCGCATTTGAAAAAGCTAGTGTTGCACATACGTATCGACCTGTTGTGCATATACCTCTTGTTGTTGCACATTTAAACCTGAGAGCAAAAATTTAGTATCTTCCAAAGAAAAATTGTCAATACTTTTCAAAAACCAGTTCAAACCTGTTCTAGTTTTTTTTTAAATATCATCAAAGACCTTGCAAAATCCACCATTTCTCTCTTATCCACACCATAGCTGCTTACTCCTCCAAAATTTTGCCAAATCGTTTTCCAAGTTTCCAACAAGATTATAGTTAAATTTTCTTGATCAAAACCAAATCTCAAACAAGACCTAGTGAGCCTCCAAGTATCAAGGATTACTTATCCTTGTCTATTGGAACTCCACTAGTGGATTGATGAAGGCTAGCCAACATCAAGTAACGGATTCCTAACATCTTAGCTTTTGACTATCGCTTTCATATATCCACCTTGTTTGACACCACCTAGATCTAAGAGGAACCTTGCTAAAACCTTGTTCCATTCTCGCACCTATTCAAAATCTTCCAGTCTCACCTCATCCCATCCCTTCACCACCTTGCATGGTCTTGACAAGATCACAAAAACAAAAATAGTTAGAAATGGCCGAGAGAAGTATTTTTTACAATCCCAACCATGACGAAGAACCTTCCATGGAAGAGATCCTCAAAATGCAACATGATACAAGATTTAACCGCCTACTAGATGGAGTACTCGCACATGACCCTACAAAATTCTTCTTACACCTAGCAAGCCTAGGAGTAAAACTTCCCAAAGATTATGATGTAGAGGCTCTAAGGGAAACTGACGAAGAAAGAAACCCCAAAGGGAGTAGACAAGATGAAGTACCCATGGATAAGAGCAAAGCAACAATTGACTCTTTAGATGCTCTCACTTTGATGAACCAAAAATTTGAAACTCTCCAACAAAAAATTCTAGACATGAAAAGGGGAACCTCGACAAAATAGTACACCCTAGAGGATATTGCACCATATCCTTTCGATCGGGCACTAGTCATGATACCTTTTCCTGCGAGATTTGAAGTGCCTAAATTTGACAAATATCGAGGGAAAAGTGACCCAAGAGATCATGTCAGAGAATTCAATGCCGCTTGCCTAGAAGTCGCACATAATGACACATATCTTATGTGACTTTTTCCTAGAAGCTTGGGAGGACAGGCCATGGAGTGGTTCTCTAGATTGTCGCCTAGCATCAAAACCTTCAATGAGCTCATCGATAAATTTGTCACTCATTTTTCCTACAATATTGAGCATGATACCTCAATATTGGACCTCTGTAATACTAAATAGAAAGCGGGAGAATCCTTCACTGCCTTCTTACAGAGATGGAGACAACTGGCAAGCAAGTGCCCTCATCAAATGCTAGAAAGACAAATGTTAGAGATGTTTGTTCACAACCTACAAATGGACCTTAGCTACCAAGTACAAATCCAATGTCCTACTTCATTTAGCAAGATTATTGAGGTGGGTCTCATCATAGAGAAAGCCCTACTCACCAAAGGCCAGATCAAACACTACAAAGACACTCCAAACACCTATGCCAACAATGATAAACCTAGGTTTTGGACCAAAACCAAAAACATTGTGAATGGTGGGGTAGTAGATGCCAAGAATGTGGCACTCAAACAACCAATTTTTAACCTATACATGCCCCAAAACAACCCCACCTAAGATAAACCAACAAATAATCAATCTACATTCACCAACTTCTGACCAAAAAGAATGTTCACACCTTTGGATGAACCACTAGAGATAGCTCTAAGAAAAGTACTCGCCATCAATCTCATAACACTTCCCTCAACACGGGAGTACGAGCCAAAGGTCAAACCCTACTGGTGGAACGAAAATGATTTCTACGAATACCATCGAAACAGGGGGCACAAAACAAATGATTGTATTACCCTCAAACATACAATCCAAGACCTGATAGAGCAAGACAAGATATTTGTTAAAGGACATACCTCAAACAGTGATCATCAGGCATTCAAGGATCCTCTTCCTAACTACGAGCAAGGAGGTCCTTCCAACAGAAATAACCATGGCTCTAACAACACAAATTACATGAATATCATATACGACTACGTTGTTAACCATATCTATGAAAGTGACTCACACATTAATATGATCACTATCAACAAAAATCCATATTGCAATTTTACTACCCGTAGTAACAGAGTCACCCTAAGAGGAGCTTCCGCTCCTCCATCGAGTCAATATAGTATTGTGGATCAACTCCACAAAACACCAGCACACATCTCCATGTTAGACCTTCTACGTCTGTCTCCTTGTCATAGGTCCATACTCGATAAAGCTTTAGTGGAAGCCTCCGTTCCCACGAACTTAGCTGAGGAGCAATTCCAAAACATGGTCGGTAACATAACCTCACCACACTCCCTATCATTCACTGAGAGGGATGATATGTCCATCACTCAACCTCATAATGCCTCCCTTCACATTGAAGCTTTCGTACACAAGCATAAGATCAAAAGAGTCCTAATTGATGGAGGGGCTAGTTTGAATATCTGCACGTTGAAGCTAGTCCTTACATTGGGGTTTTTGGAGAAAGCTATAGATCCAAAAAGAAAAATCACCATAAAAGCCTATGATGAGGAAGAAAGAACATCTAAAGGGATTGTTACCTTACCGATCAGAGTGGGCCCCGTAGTGAAAGATGTGGCTTGTCAAGTCCTTGACATGGAGTTAGCATACAACATTCTTCTGGGATGACCATGGATACACACTTTGAAAGCAGTACCTTCTACATACCATCAATGCATCAAGTTCACGCATGAAGGACAAGAGATCACCATCCCCGATGATCCTAACCCCTATCACTACTGTAACTCCATTCAGTCCAAACCAGACATTGTAATCCCTAACAATCATGCTTCTGCATCCTCATCATCTTATGTTGACCCAACTATACTGGCTTCTTCTTCAGGGGCACCTCCACCTAAACTCCAACTCAAAGATAGAGGTTTGGGTGAATACACGGTATCTCAATCCCTCTGTCTAGCACAACTGCCTCTATCTCCTAGATCCTATGGGAGACGTATCCCAAAAACACCTAAAGCAGAGAAGCCTACCAAGGGACCATTTGTAAAATGGGGAAGCCTAGAAGATGAGAGTGATGAAAAAGATGTCCTACAGTGGCTATACAAGAATGAAGCTAGCTCCTCAACGCAATAGGACCATCCTACTATACCAACAAAATAGTATGGGCAAGGCTACCAAATACTACAAAAAATGGGATACGAAGGACACGGTCCATGTGGATCAAGAAAGGATGGCATCACTGAACCCATCCAACCTCATACTTTAACAGCCCATGACACTATAGGACTAGGCTATAGTGGAGCACCAAGAAACAACAAAAATAAGGAAAAACAAATAGAAGTAGCCACTAACAATATGGTTGAACAAATTTAGAGGATGCAACTAGGGAGTGAAACATATTCTAATGAGTATGAGTGGGATAGCCTCTCTGAGCTGTCTTGTGATGAAAAAGATATTGACATTGTCCACGAGTATGACCCAACCCCTACGAATGAGAGACAAGGTCTAAGAGCTAGACCGCTAGAGTCCATTCCGCATAATGACAATAGTGGCAATTGTGAGGAAAGAATGATACCTCCCTCGATGAATCCCCTACTAGTGAGTACCATCACAAACTTTGTTCATTCCCTCAACAATTCTATCCTTACCATCAACTCTATTGAATCCAACCAACCTCATGACCCCTTACCTCTGGTACACCCTGAACTTATAGACTGGGACCTCAAAGGCACCACCCCTGAGCTTGATACCTTTGAAAATGATGACACCATCATAGATTTTCTTGAGGTTAGGAATCATCTACTCGCAGGAGACCACAGAGCTGGCTACGCTATTGAACTTAATGAGAAGGCCTATTTTGGAGAGAGAGCCAAGCCTTTCACTCACAGAAACATCCAAATAAAAGAATGATCTAATGGTGAAAACTGCTCCGCGGCAGTGTTAGATCATCAAAATAGTAAAAATAAAGATGCATCCAATGGTGAAAACCTCTCTGAGGTGCCAAAGGATGGAAGGCTTGACTCTCTCTCCAATCTTACACATTAGGAAAGATCGTCAATCTTGATAGAACCAACAGAAGCAGTCTATGTCAACACATGTGATAATCCCAGAATGGTCCACATGGCAAAGGCTCTAACAAAGCATGAAAAACTAGCATTCACAGATTTCTTTAGAAGAAAATAGATCAACTTTGCATGGACATATGCCGACATGCCAGGGCTTGATCCGAATCTCATCATGCATCACTTATCTTTAGCTCCAGGAGCTAAGCCTGTTAAACAAAAGCTCAGAAAGATGCATCCGCAGGTGGCACTCATGGTCAAAGAAGAACTAAAGAAACTATTAGATGTTGGGTTTATCAAACCCATAGATTATCTAGAATGGGTTTCCAATATTGTACCAGTGGTAAAACTAGATGGTAGGGTCAGAATATGTACTGACTTTAGGGACCTAAACAAAGCTTGTCCTAAGGATGACTTCCTCTTGCCCAACATCGACATGATTGTAGATCTCACGGTAGGTCATACCATGCTATCACTCATGGATAGTTTCTCAGGATATAACCAGATAAAGATTGCACTAGAAGACCAGCATAAAACTGCATTCACATGTCCTTAGGGCACCTACTGTTGGTGCGTTATGCCATTCGGTTTGAAAAATGCTGGGGCTACATACCAAAGAGCCATGACAACAATCTTCCATGATATGATGCACACTATAATGGAAGACTACGTCGATGACATTCTAGCAAAGTCTCTCACACGAGAAGGGCATCTAGTAGTTCTAGACAAGATCTTTAACAGACTGGAATAGTTCAATGTGCAACTTAATCCAAAAAAGTGTGTGTTTGGGGTTACATTAGGAAAACTACTGGGCTACATAGTATCTACAAATGGTATCAAAGTTGATCCCACTAAGGTGAAGGCCATAATGGAGATGCCACCTCCTAAAAATTTAACTCAATTAAGATCCCTACAGGGCAAACTACAGCCTATCAAATGGTTCATTTCCCAACTGGCAGATAAGTGCCACCCATTCTCTCATCTGCTACACAAAAATGTATCCTTCAAATGGAACGAGTCATGCAGCAGGGTTTTCAACAGCTAAAGGACTACCTAATGAAGCCACTAGTATTAATGCCACCAATTCAGGGCAGGCCTCTATTACTATATATCTCAGCTACACCAACAACTCTAGGAGCTCTCCTGGCTCAACACAACTATGAGGGAAAAGAACAAGCTATCTATTACATTAGTCGAACACTCGTCAGATACGAGTTGCAGTACACACCAATAGAAAGAGCATGTCTAGCTATTGTATTTGCCTCACAAAAATGGAGACACTACATGCTGTCACACTCTGTTAAACTAGTGGCAAAGATTGACCCACTGAAATACTTACTCAACAAGGTGACCTTAACAGGTAGATTATCAAAATGGGTCATGCTTTTCAGTGAGTTCGACATAGAATATGTGGATAGAAAAGCAATAAAAGGACAAGTGCTTGCGGATCAACTAGCAGAGGCACCTTCAACGGATGACAATCCCCTAAGTGCTGAATTTCTAGATGAGTTTATCTTCCACGTCAACATAGCAAACTAGAAAATGTACTTTGATGGCTCCTACACTCAACATGGATCAGGGGTAGGTATCTTGTTGATCACACCTAATGGCGACACGATTCCAAAGTCATACAGATTAATGTTCCCTTGCACTAACAATGTAGCAGAGTACGAGGCCCTAGTCATCGGCATCAAGCTAGCAGTTGAGTGGAACACCAAGGAACTACAAGTCTATGGTGACTCACAACTGGTCATCAACCAAGTAAATGACAACTACCAAACGAAGGATGAGAAACTGATTCCTTATAAACACATGGTAGATGATTTTAAGGAATATTTCACCAAGATATCATTTGAACAGATACCAAGGATCAAGAATAAAGCTGCAGATGCCATGGCTACAATCGCATCTCTTCTCGACATTCCAAACAATTCAACATGATATGAGTTTTTAGTAGAGCCAGTCTCTTGTCCTACTTATGACACTCCAGAATCCCATATCATATGCCACATCATAGGAACCAATTCCCCTCTCTATGGTAAAATATTTGCCTATCTAAAAGAGAATACACTCCCAACTGACCTCTCCCGGAACCAGAAAAGAACCTTCATCCGGCAAGCATCCCAGTATGCCATCATCGCTAACACCATATACCGCCGAGGTCTTGATGGTACTCTCCTTAGGTGTCTAGATAGAGAGGAGTATCAAACTTCTCTAAGTGAGATACATGACAGTATTTGTGGGACCCATTCTAGTGGCTCTACTCTAGCCAAGAAAATCATACGCACGGGATACTATTGGCCAACAATGGAACAAGACTCCTATCAGTTTGTAAAGAAATGCACAAAGTGTCAAATCCATGGGAACCTGATACATGCACCAGCGCAAGAGCTTCAGCCATTGATGACTCCTTGGCCTTTCTATCAGTGGGGACTCGACTTAGTGGGCAAGATCCACTCTACTTCCTCCAGCAGCCATAAATTCATTATCACTGCCACAGAGTATTTCACGAAGTGGATTGAAGCCGTGCCTCTCGTCAACATCACAGGCAAACAGATTACCTCGTTCATCCTAAACTATATCATTTTCTATTATGGTGTCCCTTCATCAATTATCACAGATAATGGATGACCTTTCAAAAACCAAGATGTCAGGGAACTATGCGACAAATTCCATATCCAGCACCACTTCTCAACTCCTTACTACCCACAAGGTAACGGCCAAGCTGAGGCATCTAATAAAACCATTCTGAAAATCCTAAAAAAGACTATCAATGATGCTGGCTGTAATTGGCACATCCAACTGAATCCCGTGTTGTTGGCCTACCGCACAACCATCCACACACCCACAGGTGCAACCCCGTACTCCCTGGTATATGGATCCTGTTGGTACTTATTTTTGACCTAGAGGTTGTTTCTGCATGTTGGAGGTTTTCTTCATTTAAACCCTAGGTGTTCTTGTCCATCGGCAAGAGTTTGGCCTATCGGCTGGAGTATTTTCGGTTCCACCGATGTGGTGGTGATGTGCCATCGGGATGACTTCTGTCATCGGCGTATCTTCTTTCTGGTTTCCCGATGGGCATGTGTTTAGCCGACAAGGGGGCAGAGTGAGGCTTTTTGTTCATCGCTGTGACTTTGTACTATCGGCGTGGGAGATTGTGGTTCCACCGATGGTAGTGGTCATGCTGATGAGGGTATCTCAGGTGTTAGTTAGTGTGAGTGGTGTTATCAGCTAAAGAATTTTTGGCTAGCCCGACGGAGTTACTCCTACCAACAGAGGGGGGAGGCCTAGGTCTATCGGCGTAAAGATTGTCATCGGTGAGGGTTTTTTCTGGTTCCCCGATAGGTTTGTTCTTACCAATGGTGCCATCGGTGTGTTTTATGCTATCTGTGAAGTAGTTTCTTGTTCGGCTGACAGTGGATGTTTGGCCGATGCGATGTCATCAGCGTGGGTCTCGCCGATGAGGATAATTTGTGTGTTCATCGCCAAGACTTGTATTATCAGCTAGTGTATTTTGTGGTTTGCCGATAGAGGGAGGTCACCCTGATGGTCTGGCCGAAGGGAGTGTTTTCAGTGTGACATGGGCTATCGGGCTAGTAGTTGGAGGGTCCGCCGATGGTTTACCTCTGGCCGATGGGGATGTTGGTGACTTGCGGAGGTGTTATTGGTATGACTTGTGTTGTCGGTGCGGATGGATTGCATTTAGCCGATAGTGTGGGTCTGGCCGACGAAGGGGCGGGGCCTAGCTTGTTGATGTATCAGCGTGATTGGCTGTGTTGGCCGAGGGGTTTTTTGCTGGGCCGATGGTAGTCGTCTTACCGAAGAGGGTGTATTTTGCTTGGCCATCGGAGAGACTTGGTAGATCGGTGAAGGTCTAGAGAGCTGGCCCGATGGTTCATCTCTGACCGATGGAGGGCAATGTGGAGTAGGCGTCGGCGTGACCTTTGAGATCAGCAAGGAAGCTTTTGGGTTGGCCGATAGACTATGTCTGGCTGATAGAGGCTTGCGGTGCGGTCAGTGAGACAATTAAGGTTGGCAGAGGATTTGTGGGCTTGGCAAATGGTGTTGGTCTCGGCGATGGGCTTTGGGCTTGGAGGCGTGTGTCGAGCGTGGCAAAAGTGCTCGACACCTTTTGTCTTTGCGACCATGCTTATAAAGTGCTAAAGGGGTTTCCACACTGTGCATGTGGGATTATTCCCCCGTGTATTTTGAACCTGCGAAGAAGCACATTTTGGCGGGAAATTCTTTTTGAACGCTGCGGTATTTTTCTTGGTGGTTGCGAGTAGTTGAGCCATCAATGGCGACAGTGCAGAGGTATGGGTGATGGGACAAGCGATCAAGTTGCCCCATTGTGGATAAAAACTCCTGGATGGTGGCACAGGGCTCGAGGCCACCCCTGTCAACTCTCCTGCCTACTACGTTGATGACTTATGGGTGCCATTTCTCATGGGCTGTATCTGGGGGTTTTTTGTAATAGTCATGTAATTAATTGCTGTGAGGTACACTTTCTAGCCAATATAGGCAGACTATGTTACCATTGTTTTGGTTGTTGAAAGTTGAATATTTGGTTCTATAACACAATATAGTTCATTTTGGTTGCTCTGTACAGTTAAACCTGTGAGTTTATGTATCTCTTATTGTACGTTTTTGCATGAATCCACTAATTTCATGGTTAATTTTATATGAGAAATGCTATGTTAGCATGTGTTTTGTTAATTCTGTCTCTAGTATTGCATGTATCTTTCTTTTGAGTCTGGATATTTAAGCAATGTTTGAGATTCTAGGACATAGAATTCTTGTGTTGAATATTTAATCTTTTAACTTCTGCTCAAGGGGTAGATTAAATTGTTCTCAGATTGAACATTGGGAAGGGTATACTACAATAGGGATGCCATAAGTATAGATAGCTTAACACTCTGGATTGGGAGATATCTGTAAGGCAGGTATCATATGTATCCCCCTAAAATCAAGTTTTATTTGTTCATGCATATCATTCACAAGTGTATGTCTACTTACTCCAGGCCCTGGATAGGCACCAATCTTGCTTTGTGTTTGTGTTACAACCATGTCCAGCTTTGCATCCAAACTTAAAATCAAAATCAAAATCTAAAACAACCTTTAGGACATCAGAATTAGTTTTAGGATCCTCAGTCCTTTGTCTATAACTGCAAATAGGCCCAAATCTAGCCCCTTTGCTCTTATCTTTCAGTTTTGGTCTACTTACAGGAGGACTTATCTACTTTCTGTCAGCATCCCAGCCTTGTATGTATATCCTCATGGATGTTGAGTAGGGAATACCCCCCTAGGTTTTGTAGAGCCTAAAGAAGAAGAGGAGATAAAATATAGAGTCTATCTCCTACACTGTTGGCCCCTGGCCCAGAGATCCTATTGATCATTGATGGCTACCTTGTAGGGAAATCTGGGAATATGCATCCAGTCTGGGAAAAACCAACAGAAATTGGTGACTCTGCTAGGGATGGTGATTTGAAAATTGTTATCTTTGTCCTCCCTGGGGAAATATCTATGTGCCCATCTGAGTCACCAACAAAAATTGGCGACTCTACTGGGGAGTTTGTGAAAGAACCCTGATTTTCAAAAGAAAACAGTTCCTAGTAATAGGTGGCGACTCTTAAGTAATCTCCCAACCAGTCAAAGTAAAATTTATATGCAGGGGAGAAGATCCCAACAAAATCCTTTATTTGAAGAGTTACCAGTAACAAGAAGAATGATGTACAGAAGAAAGGGAGTTGTCTCAGTCAATCATGAGGGTTCCCCCAGAAAAAATGATGATATGCAAGATAACCCTAGGCCATCAGGATAGCATATGCCTTACTTTTCAAATGCAGAAGCTGATATTCAGGGTGCATATGAGAGGCAACAGGGTGGTAGCGTGAGAATGAGGTCAGAGGTGTTCCAAGAATGCCTATTTCTAGACCCTAGTGAAAGGTTTGAAGAGGCAGAGTCTCTGAGGGATGATGAAGATGAAGATCAGAATATGGTAAAACCATCCTCCTCTAGGCCTAGCGAGGAAGAACTAGCTGATGAAATTAGGAGCTTAAGGGCCGAGTTTGAATATCAGCAGGCAATAACAATCAGAGATGACCTAAGGAAGAAAGTGCAAGCTTTAAGGGCTGCCCAAAATAATTCAATTCCTACCCTTGAGAATGCAAATGTGCAGAGACATCAACAGAGAAATGAAGTGCAACATCAGCATAATAATGAGAGACAAAATGTGAATGATGCTAGGATACCACTGAACAATGTAAGAAACTAGAATGCAAACAGAAATATTAATATTAATCAGTTTGACAGATAGCCCATGCAGTTAGATAGATTCAGACAGCTAGTATTTGATGGTATTCTTGGGTATCCTAACCCCATTGACAAGCATCTGAGGCTGCAGGTGCCTAAATTTTTAGGAAACAACACTGTGTCAGGAGAAGATCATCTAAAGGCCTTTCAAAATGTCATGGATAACTTTGAGGTTGAACATGAGGATGTTTTCATGAAGTCATTCATGCTATCTTTAGTAGATGAGGCAAGGGAATGGCATAAGAATCTGCCTAACCGGAGTATTTCATCATGGGATGATTTTAAAAAGATGTTCAAGGAGCAATATGGTGACAAAACTGACCCTAGCTTTTTTGTAAATGAGTTTACTAGTATCACTAAAGGGTCAAATGAGCAGGTTGCAGATTTTAATGCAAGATTTACTAAAGTGTTAAACAAATTGCCACATCACATGAGGCCAAATGAACCTATGTGCATAATATTGTATATCAATTCCTTTGATGCAAAAACTGCATATGGATTAAGAGATAAAAGTCCTGCTACTATCAGGGATGCTTTCAGAATTGCAGTAAATATTGAGAACAACAGGAAAGCATTAGGCAAGACTAACAGAAGGGATGATGTGAAAATTCTGTAGAATCCAAACAAGCCTCAGAACACTCAAGGTAATACATCTGCCCCTAAAGATAAGATAGACAAATTGGCAAATGTTGTTAAGGACCTAAGCTACAGACTAGCTAGAAGTGAAAAAGGGATAGGTCTTGATAGGCAAGTCTATCAAAGGCAGGAAAAGATGCCATCATTGCATGATATGCCTTATAATACCAATTGGCATAATGGTAAGCCTATATTCCCACATAACAACACAAATCAGAGGACTCAACATGTCAAAGAAACTCCTGATCCTCTAAAGAAAGCTGTAAATATTGTTGATGATACTCCATGGTGTATAATTTGTCAGATGCCACATTCACAGTCACAGTGTATGATTGCTCAGTCCTTGTGTGATAATACTACATCTTGTAATGAATGCAATGAGCCACATTATGTGCAAGATGATGATGTTAATATGATGTCCACAAACAATGGATACCCCGTTTATGATGCTGATGAGAGTACAGATGATGGAATTTGGGCCTGTCAATAGGACTTTTATGATGAAGGTAATGAAGAGAGCTATGTGTATGCTCAGAGCTCGCATAATTTTCTGAGTAACTTACAATGACCTTCTGATGAGGAAATTAGGGCCTTCACAGCTGCAGCAGTTGCCCAAGTCAAGAGTAACTACAATCTCAGAGGTAAAGCTCAAATAAGCAGCTTGCGTCAACCAGAAGATGTTTCTGCAGGTCAGCCAGTGCATGGTCATAAAGGAATTGAACCACAAAAAAGGTAGTGGGGTAATAATAAACAGAATTTTAGACATAGAACAGGTCATGAATCCCAAGGACCAGAAAATAGAATCCCTTAGGCTGAAGATCAAAGTAAAGGTTCCCAAGACAAGATTGATGATCAGGGAACTATAAAAGTAAAAGCTAAATCAGTTCAGGATAAAAACAAGATTGTGGAGCAAGCTACAATTGTTATACAAAATTATGCTCCATTTGATATAGCTCAAGTCCTCTCCCAGGTAAAAGTCTCTGTTCCACTTATGGAACTGATGAAGGTTGAAGAGATCAAGAATAGGACAGTATCCCTAATTTTAGGGGTGCCTTTTCAAGCTAAACAAAATGTTCAGACCCAGGGTGAGAAACATGTCATGTATAATGAAGAAGATGAGGCTCCTGAAGTCTATTTAGGAGTGACTATGACAAAGTGTCCTTCAAAAGTGGAACCATTTTATGTATCCCTGGTTATAAATGGAAAAATAATCAGAAATTGTATGCTTGACTCTGGAGCATCTACAAATGTCATGCCTTTAGCCATCATGCAACAAGCTGGATTGAAAATCGACAAGGCATGTGGAAAATGTTATGCTATGGATGCCAGAGAGGTACCAGTTGTAGACACCCAAATTTGTCCCAACTTTGTCCATGTCCTACAACACCTTGTTAAAACATTATCCTAAACATCATAAGCCATTTTTGTCCTAAATCCCACTCTTAATCCCATTTATCCATTTGCCAATTAATTAAATAAATTTTATTTATTTAATTAAAATCCCATTCAATCCCATCCTCATCCTACTTAGCCAATTAATTAAATAAATTTTATTTATTTAATTAATTTCACATGCATAATCCCATTTATCTTATCCCCATCCCAATTAATTAAATAAATTTTATTTATTTAATTAATTTCCACATCATATCTTATCTCATCCTATTCAACTTCTCAATTAATTAAATAAATTTTATTTATTTATTTAATATCCAACTCATATCCCAACTAATTCAAATATTTTATTTGAATTAAACACTCATCTTTCATCACATTCCAACACTTGTCTAGTCAATCATGTGTTACAACTTTTATCTTTCACATGCACAACTAATGGGACCTAATTTTAGTATTTATCTACACAAGCACACCTAAGCCTCATCCTCCTTTGCCACATGTCATATGACTACAATTTCTTGATGTGCAAGGAAACCTAACTTAATCCTATCCATCCATTTCACCTAAAGCCCTAATTGATCCTAGCCATCCATTGGAACCAAGCCTTTCCTATAAATCAAACCCCTCACAAGCCATTAACATGCATTGAGCCTTAAGCACCCTTATTATTCTGTCAAATTTTCTAAAAGGGCATTGATCCTCAAGTATCCACATGCTGTTGAAATATCATTAGAGCCTTTGCATCCATCATCTATCTCCTTATCAATGTTATGCTGCGGAATCGAGCAATCAACACAACAAAGCGATCAATCAATCAAGCTCATTTTGCATCTTCGAGGTATTGAATTATTTGGGTTTAGGTTATGCATTTCAATTGTTTGCTCATTTCCATTTATAAATCCAAATTTTTCGATATACACCAGTTATTGGAATCATAAAGGATGTAGATTTCAAACTGGCAACATTTCTTGAGAAAAGATGTAAAATGAATATAACAGTGGTTGACATCAAGCCACAGTATGGTATGTTGTTGTCAAGAAGATGGGCTGCACTAATTGGTGGAAGTATGCAGCTAGACCTGTCATATGCCATGATTCCAATGAATGGCAGGGATGTTAAGCTAATTAGAGAACAAAGATCATCAGAGACAATGGAAGACCAAGAAGCAGAGGAACAGATATGCTTTGTAAACACTGACTGTGATAACTTCAAGGTTGTCTCAGATGATAGAGAAGATAAAAAGAAAAATGTCTGCATTAAAGAGCTGGACCAGCAGGGTCTGTGGACCATGTATTTTGATGGAGCTTGTGCAAAAGAAGGCTTTGGAGCTGGAGTTATTTTCCTATCTCCAACTGGTAAGCTCCTCAAATTTTCTTTCTTGCTGAGGTTTGTTTGCACAAACAACATTGCAGAATATGAGGCTTTAATCTTAGGCCTAAATATAGCTCTCAAACATGGAATCAAAATGCTAAGAGTATTTGGGGATTCTGAGCTGATTGTATCCCAAATTAGAGATAGGTATGCTTCAAAAAACAAAAGATTGAAACAATACAAGCATGTTGTTTGGGATACCATTGAACTTTTTGATGCATTTTCAATAGGCTGGGTAGAGAGATCAAAGAATGTTATGGCTGATTTCTTAGCTAATGTTGCAATAAGGCCAGATGACATCACTCTGTCAGATGTTACAAATGCAGAAGTTAAAATTAGGCCTGCAGTACCAGAAAATATATGCAATTGGCAAGTGTTTGATGATGATAGGGACTTGCTAAAGTTTTTGCACTACATAGATGAATATGAGAATCAAGAAATTGATTTCCAAGCTTTTGTAGAGACTATAGATGGAAAAGAAACTCTTGTGGGAAAAGAGATAATTCAATTGAAGACTAATAAAATCCCTAGAGGGTTAGTAGTTTTGGAAAGAGCTTTTGACAGTAGAGACAAATTGGTCACAAGGACATCTCCCACAAATAAGGAAGATTTAGAAGAGATAAATTTGGGGACATCTCAGGCCCCCAAGAAGGTATACATTGGTAAACAGCTCAAACCACACATCAAGAGTATGCTGATTGCATTACTGAAAAGGTATAAACATGTTTTTGCTTGGTCATATGAGGACCTAAAAGCCTATAGGGAAGATCTATTCCAGCATGAGATCCCATTGAAGCCTGGAGCTAAGCCATTTAGACAAAGGCAAAGACCTATTAATCCTACCTTAGCTCCAAAGATGCAAGAAGAGCTTAAAAAGCTTAGGGAAGCTGGAATAATTGTGCCAATCAGACATTCAACTTGGGTGTCTAACCTTGTCCCAGTCAAAAAAAGAACAGTGATATTAGGCTTGGTGTTGATTTCAGGAACTTGAATGTATCCTCTTTAAAGGATAACTATCCACTGCCTAATATGGAAGCTATGTTGCAGAGAGTGACTGGTTGTGAACTCTTATCTATGATGGATGGATTTTCAGGTTATAATTAGGTGAAGGTAAAGGAATCAGAACAGTATAAGACTACCTTCACCACTCCATGGGGAACTTATGTGTATGTTAGAATGCCCTTCGGACTAACAAATGCAGGTGCTACATTTCAAAGAGCAATGGATGTTGCTTTTGTAGGGTTGATTGATTCAATCTAGGCTGTATATTAGGATGACTTGACTACATATTCAAAGAAGGAAGAGGAGCATTGTTTGCATCTAAAGCAGATTTTCATAAGAGCACTAGAGTATGGTATTTCTTTAAATCCAAAGAAGTGTGCTTTTGGGGTAGTTGAAGGAAAGCTCCTGGGACACATTGTTTCCAAGGATGGAGTTAGGATAGATCCAGAGAGAGTGGCTACTATTGATAGAATTCAAATGCCAAAAACTATAAAAGGAGTTCAGTCCTTCTTTGGACAGATAAATTTTGTTAGGAGATTTGTTCCCAACTTTGTAGAAACCACAAGGAACATTTCCAAGATGATGAAGAAGGATGCAACTGTCAATTGGGAAAGTGAAGCAATAGAATCATTTCAGAGTATCAAAGAGGCAATCAAGATGGCCCCTGTTCTTAAATCTCCTGATTTTTCTAGGTCATTCCAAGTATTTTCATTTGCTTCCTTTCACACTGTTGTTGCATATTTGCTACAGAAAAATGAAGATGGTTTTGAACAGCCCATAGCTTTCTTCAGTATGTCCTTGTAGGCTTCTGAGTTGAAGTATGATATTATGGAAAAACATGCATATGCACTAGTCAGAGCCATCAAAAGTTTCAGACCATACCTGGTAGGATCACATGTAATTGCATATGTACCCCATGCAGCAGTCAAAGACATATTCACTCAGCAGGAGGTGACTGGAAGAAGGTGTAGATGGATAAACAAACTGCAAGAGTTCAACATAGACATACAAATTACCAAGTTGGTTAGAGGACAAGGATTAGCCAAGATGATGGCACAGTCAAACTTGGAAGCATGCCAAGTTAATGCAGTCCAAAATGAGAGTGTAAATGTATCAAGATCTGAATGGTACAAGGACATTATATACTACTTGCAAAATCTTAATTGTCCTTCCCATTTCAGTGACAGCCAAAAGAGGACTTTAAAGTTACATTCAATTAGGTATGTTATTGTTCAAGGTGAGCTATACTGGAAAAACCCTGATGGTGTGCTGCTGAGATGTGTGGATGAAGATGTGGCTAACAATGTTTTGATTGACACGCATAAGGGATTGTGTGGTGGACATTATACTACTCAAACAACAGCTCATAAGACTCTCAGAGCAGGATATTGGTGGCCCACTCTCTTTTTAGATGCACAAAGGTTAGTGAGGAAGTGTGACCCTTGCCAAAGATTCTCAAGAAAATTGAGATATGATGGTGCTTTACCCCTCAGAACTATAACTGTGGATGCTCCATTTCAGCAATGGGGAATTGACTTCATAGGGGAAATTGCAGACAAGTCAAGTGGGGGACACAGTTGGATTTTACTGGCAACTGATTACTTTACCAAATGGATTGAGGCCATTCCAACTAAGAGAGCTACAAGTAAGGTGGTGATGGATTTCATACTGGAAAATGTTATCATAAGGTTTGGAGTACCATTCAAGATAGTCACTGATAATGCTATGTGTTTCAGATCAGGTGAATTTGTTGATTTTTGCAACAAATACGGGATCAATCTATCATATGCATCACCATACCACCCACAAGGAAATGGTCAAGCAGAATCAAGCAATAAAAGCATCATGAAAATTATCAAGAGGATACTGAACAGGAACAAGAGAGCTTGAGACTCAAAATTAAAGTTAGCAATATGGGCTGACAGAGTGATAGTAAAAAAGGCTATTGGAATGTCACCCTTTGAGCTAGTATATGGTGCATCAGCCAGATTGCCCATAAACAATCTCCTACCAGTTTACAAATTCATCTAAGAAAATGATGAGGAGATTGAAGACTTCATGACAGAAAGAGTGAATCAGCTGGTTGCATTGGATGAGAATAGAAGGAAAGCACACCAGATCAACCTCAAGAGACAACAAGATGTGAAATATCAGTTTGACAGGAGAGCTACAAAAAGGAAGTTTCAAGTCAATGATCTGGTGCTCATATGGAATGCAAAAGGTCAAGAAAAGGGTAAACATGGTAAATTTGAACCCTTATGGATGGGCCCCTATCAGATTTGCAGCATTCATGGGGAGGATTCTTATTTCCTCTAGGCCCTAGATGGTGAATTTCTAGAATTGCCTGTGCATGGCCAATTCCTTAAGTTCTATTTTGCATAGATGACTTGTCGCTGTGCATATTTGTAAAAATATGTATATAGTGTAAATGTCTTGTACATGTTCGTGCCTTTTTGGTTTTTGCCTGGTCTGCCCGAAGATCTGGTTCTCGCTGCAGGTGTTTCACCTGCACGTCCCCATTTGAAGCCAGTGTTGGTACTTATTTTTGACCTAGAGGTTGTTTCTACATGTTGGAGGTTTTCTTCATTTAAACCCTAGGTCTTCTTGTCCATCGGCAAGAGTTTGGCCTATCGGCTGGAGTATTTTTGGTTCCCCCAATGTGGTGGTGATGTGCCATCGGGATGACTTCTGTCATCGGATTATCTTCTTTCTGGTTTCCCGATGGGCATGCGTTTAGCTGACAAGGGGGCAGAGTGAGGCTTTTTGTTCATCGTTGTGACTTTGTACTATCGGCGTGGGAGATTGTGGTTCCACCCATGGTAGTGGTCATGCCGATGAGGGTATCTCAGGTGTTCGTCGGCATGAGTGGTGTTATTAGCCGAAGAATTTTTGGCTAGCCCGATGGAGTTACTCCTACCAATAGAGGGGGGAGGCCTAGGTCTATCGGCATAGTGATTGTCATCGGCGAGGGTTTTTTCTAGTTCCCGGATGGGTTTGTTCTTACCGATGGTGCCATCGGTGTGTTTTATGCTATCGGTGAAGCAGTTTCTTGTTCGGCCGACAGTGGATGTTTGGCTGATGCGATGTCATCGGCGTGGGTCTTGCCGACGAGGATAATTTGTGTGTTCATCACCAAGACTTGTATTATCGGCTAGTGTATTTTGTGGTTTGCTGATAGAGGGAGGTCACCCCGATGGTCTGGCCGAAGGGAGTGTTTTTTATGTGACATGGGCTATCGGGCTAGCAGTTGGAGGGTCCGCTAATGGGGATGTTGGTGACTTGCAGAGGTGTTATTAGTATGACTTGTGTTGTCGACGAGGATGGATTGCATTTAGCTGATAGCGTTGATGGAGTCAAGTTGTCATTGATGTCAAAAAGGTGTTCTTTCAGGTTGTCATCGATGTTGGGATTGATCTTCAGGACATCAATATCATCAAGTCAGGAGCTATGAAGAATAATGTTAGTTCATGTTTTGATAAGATCAACATCATGTGCAGGGATGATATTGGTAAACATTTGAGTAGGAGACATCATCTCATGTGTTCTTTTTATTACAGCTTGTTCAGTTTGGTAAAGTGTTGTATCATTCAGATTGAGTTACATCAGGATGTTTTTGAGGATGTTGATCATATAGGAGCTCAAATGGGTCTAATACAGAGTTGTTTCATGTTCACAGATATAAGTTATGTTAGATACAAGACTCATGGTTATCTTGTTTGATCTGCTTGTTTACATCATTTGTTAATGCTCACATATTATGGATAAGTGATATCAGTTGAACAATATATGATACTTGTGCTTCAAATGTTGAATATTCAAATTATCATTCACATTCAATTATCTCACTCTCATTGGTGGAATGCAGTTCTGATGATCTTGTTTAAGGTTGTCATTATCATCAAGGATCTTTATCAGAGGATAGATGTTATGCATTAAGGTTGAGCTGCTTGGACATCAAGGAATTGATATTGTTCAAAATGATCATATAATCTCAGTTGATCATCAAGGATGCCTTATTACTTAGAAGCTCCATTGATCATTAATGGAATGTTATCTTCAGAGTTGGTGTTCAATATTACATGATGCCAATCAAGTGATTTATTATCTCTCGTTTCTTTGTGCTTGTACATAGCTACTTACATTTTAGATTGTGAAGTTGGTGAAGGCTTGATTTTGATGTTGATATCCATATTGTAAGTGTATTTCAAGGATAATATTCAAGGACTTTAAGAGATTGTTTAACATCAAATATCCCAAGTCATTTATCTCATTCATGGAGAGCACTTTTGTTCTAATTTGCTGTTGACCTGATATCCTAGGTCACCTCACTAAAGGAAACCTGCAGGAGGGTTTAAGATCATAGGGCAACCTGCCCCTTTCCACCGATAGAGCAAGTTATATACATGAGCGGGCTTTTAGTTTAAATTTAAATTTTATCACCGCCAAAAATGTCAAAAAGGGCACGAGTTTGAATAGAAAGTTTATGCATTAAAGAAAAAAAGGAAAAGGCTTTAGTCTTTCCTTGAAACTTTGAAAAGTATTTAGAAACTTTTCTTAAGACCGAAATCAAACATAGATAATTTCTTTTTTAAAACTTAAGTAATTTCCTTATTATCTTTTTTGATCGGTCCTTTTTTTAAGGAGTATTTTGATAAGGAGATTTTTATTATTTTTTGTGAAGAGATTTTTTAATAAGGAGGTTTTTATTAAGAGTTTTTTTTTGAAGAGTTTTTAAAGACTAATTTTTTGTGGGGAGATTTTTTACTGGAGATTGGAGATTGTTTTTGAAAGGATTATTTTGAGAATAAGGCAGATTGAGGTGAAATTAATTTTTGTTGCAGATTGGATAAAGATTTTTTATTTTGTAGGAGATTATTTTTGAAGAAGAATTTGAAGAGGATAATGAAAAATTTGTTTGAAGAAATTTGCAAGGGTTTTGTATTTTGGAGAATATGAAACATCATGCAGGGATTGAAATGAGAAGGTGAAAATATTTTTGAGGAAGATCAACAAGATTGAATGATGTTTTTGTCTTGTGAGAAAATCAAATTGAAGATTTTATTTGCAGGAATAATATTGAATACAGAAATTGTCCAAATTGAAATGTCAAAGAATGTGAAGGATCATGTACAGAGAAGAGGAAGATCAAAAGATTTTTTAATGCATAGAATTGATGGGAAGATATTTTAGAGAAGAGAATATGAAGGGTTGTGAAAGTATATTCAGATTTTACTTAATGATATTACAGATGCTTTATATAGAGTCTTGTGGATTAACAAGGTGATGTGAGTGATGTTGTGCAGATTGATGATGAACTGACAGGGATCAAATACAGATATAGAGATTGACAAGGTGATCAGAAAGACAATATGCAATTGCAATAATAATCAGGTGCATTGATTGTATGATTGGTAAGGCAGAGATGAAATATACAGAGAAAAGTAGTGTTGTTGAGCATATCTGGATGAAGAATTGATTTTTGAATGGAATGACCATTTGAACACATAAGAGAGAATAAAAGTTATGTATTGAAACAGAGAAACCCTCTGAATTTGTGTTTTCAGTTTGTTCTGTAATAGGGGTTGGTGCTCCTTGAAGCTGGTGCTTCTAAATAGTATGCCAGTGAGGCTTGTAGGTCAGTGAGACCTCAATAGTCAGTGAGACATAATATTCAGCCAGTGAAGCTTTGTAAGATGTTTTCAGAGTTAAGCCAGTGAGGCACTTCATGAGTGATTTTTCTACCCAGAGAGGGTTTTCCACTCCAGTAATTCTTGTGTCTTGATTCATATTGGTCATCTTTCTATGGTTTTATGTTTTACTCATGAGTTTTGTTTATCATTCTCAGTTATATGCATATGTGTTTGACAAAGTTATGTGCATATGTGTTTGACAATTCAATGATTACTTTCTCTTCTTATGCTCTCCAAGTTAAAGTTTGAAAAAGATTTGAAAATTCACACAACACTAATTCACCCCCCCTCTCAGTGTTGTCCTTGACTCCTACAATTGGTATCAGAGCCAGTTTCCCTTCTACAGCTTAATCAGCTTGGGTAGGTCCTGTGTGTGGAGTTCAATGGGTAAGTGCAGGAGAAATAAGCACATGAGAAATCTTAAGCATCATTCTGTTTAGAAGACACAAAAGACAGTATCCATATCAAATTCAGATGTTGATATAAATTCAGTTAATAAAGATGTTCTCCATGTTAAGTCAGATATTGTCTTAGAAGAAAAGGTTTCAGATGTTCCTCTGTTTGATGGTTCAAATTTTTTAGTTTGGTGTATTAGAATGCAAGTTTATTTATCCTCTTTAGTATATGATGTTTTAATGTCTGTTGAGAATGGATATTCTAACTCTGCAAATAACAAAGAAGCTCTCAAATGTAATCAGATTGCAAAGAAGGCTATTTTATCTGCTCTATCTAATGATGTTTCTTGTAAAATTATGGATTGTGTTACAGCTCAGGATATGTGGAAGAGATTGAAAAGATTTTACCAAGGTAATGATAAAGAAGAGGACACTCTGGTGTGTCAAGAAAGTGACATTGAAAGGCAATCACATGAAGAAGTTGAGACACAATCAAATTCAGAAGATGATGATGATCAGGATTATGATGAACAAGACTATGAGATTGATCTAGAAGGAGAGCTCATATATGCTCTAACTGAACTCAAGAATTATAAGAAGGAGAACAAGAAATTAATGTTGCAATTGCAGCAAGAAAGAGTTTTAAAAGACAAAGCTCTTACAGATCTTGAAGATGCTAGAAACCTGATTGTAGACTTGAAGAATCAAGCAAGTGAATCAAACAAATTGATTGTCAGTTTGAAATTAGAAATTGAAGAAGCTAAGAGGATAGCTGATGTCTCAATATCTAACCTTGAAGTTGCAAGGATTGAGAATCTAAAACTAGAGAGTGATATTATCGATCTGAGAAAAGAGTATGATGGTCTCAAAGCTTTATCTAAGAAGTATAAGGAGTTTGAAGAAAGCACAAGCAAGCTACATAAGATGATTGGTAAACAAAAACTATATGGAGACACTACTGGACTTGGTTTTGAAGAAGGAGAATGTTCAAAAGCTAGAGAGACTCCCAGAAAGAAGATTGATTTGAATGTTACCACTGAAAACAAAATACATAATCAAAGCAGAAGAAATTTCAGAAAAAGTGCTCCTGTTAAACAAGCATACATGTACAGGTATAACTATTCTTTTAATGGTTATTGTTATACTTGTAATCAATTTGGACACAAAGCAATTGTTTGCAGAAGGAATACTGACATTATTTGTTACAAGTGCAATAATGCTGGTCACATTCAAAGAAACTGCAAAATGAATAGAAGGTATGATACTGCTTGGAAGCATAATATAAATACTCAATCATTTGATTATGATTACAGAATAATTTGTTATAATTGCAATTCTCCTAGTCACAAAGCATTTAGTTGCAGAAAAGTATCACCTAATTTGATAGGTTGGAAATGCAAAGAGGCAGAAAAGGTTTGGAGAAAGAAAGCACCTGTGAAAATTTGGAAGCAGAAAGAAGGTAAAGAGAAGTCAGAATCTAAGCTTGTGCATCTTGCACAAGTCATTTCATCTGTTGCATAACAGATAACATGAAGTGAGGGGGAGTTGTTCATGTGCTATCAGTTAACCCCAAGAAGTTTCTGGAAGAAGATCATTTGATATGATGATCTTGTCTGTCCATCATTCTTACCATGCTTTGAAATTATTGATGATGATGTTGCTAACAATGTTGATTTTCAGTATGTGTGACAGTGATACAGGTGATCTTTAGTTTTGTATGCATACAAGTTGTTAAAAGGATGGTCAGGGGTTCAAAGCAAAAAGTTTGATAGTATTGAGAGTTTTGGTTTATAAATGATCCTATTCATATTTTGTTCATAGCATGTTGTTATTGACAATGGTTGAGTTGGTATGATGTTGCAGTTCAATGAGATCTTGATATGGTGAAGTGTTTGTTGTCATTAAGATATTTCCAAGAGCTCTTATCAGATATTTGTCTGAGATGGCTAAAAATGAAAATTCAATTCATAGCAATTATCTCTGCTTTTGATTTGTGCAAAGTGTTGTTGCAGATGCAGTTTGTTTGTTTGAATGACAAAGTAAAGAGGTAGTAGTTCTTATATAATATAGTATGTTTCAGATGTGGCGTCTTGTGCAGAACAGGAGGATAGTTCAGATGGTCTTCATTCTTTGTCATGTCAGAAAAGGTGTCAGAATAGTTTGGTTGCAGGATGATAATTTGATGGTCATATCTACTATCTTACAGAGTTCTTCAAGCTATGACTTTGATGGTGATATCCTGCATTTCATCAGAAGAAGTGTTCTTGATGTGATAATCTGACATGTTTTAGGGAGGTATGTTCAAGTTGTGTGATTCTAGTTTTGAAGTGGTATCAGGTATGTGTTTCAAGCTATGACATCTAGAGTTGCTTATGAAATTGATGGTGGTGTCTTGTTTTTCTTCAAGTTCATCTGTTAATCAGAGGGAAGTAAATGTTTTGAATCAGCAGTAGTAGATGGTAATGTTCAAAAAGAGATATGTCATCTTCCTCCTCATATTGGTATTGTGTCAAGAAGTGATAGTTACTCTTGTCAGTGTTTGGAAGTGATTTTTATGAGCAATGATTTGTTTGTGTACTTTAACATAGGGGGAGCAAATAGTTTTTGTGTATTTGTCATCAGATGTCAAAAAGGGGGAGAAAGAGAAATTGCATCAGGTAGTTTTGCCATCAATGACAAAGGGGGAGATTGATGGAGTCAGGTTGTCATTGATGTCAAAAAGGTGTTCTTTCAGGTTGTCATCGATGTTGGGATTGATCTTCAGGACATCAATATCATCAAGTCAGGAGCTATGAAGAATAATGTTAGTTCATGTTTTGATAAGATCAACATCATGTGCAGGGATGATATTGGTAAACATTTGAGTAGGAGACATCATCTCATGTGTTCTTTTTATTACAGCTTGTTCAGTTTGGTAAAGTGTTGTATCATTCAGATTGAGTTACATCAGGATGTTTTTGAGGATGTTGATCATATAGGAGCTCAAATGGGTCTAATACAGAGTTGTTTCATGTTCACAGATATAAGTTATGTTAGATACAAGACTCATGGTTATCTTGTTTGATCTGCTTGTTTACATCATTTGTTAATGCTCACATATTATGGATAAGTGATATCAGTTGAACAATATATGATACTTGTGCTTCAAATGTTGAATATTCACATTATCATTCACATTCAATTATCTCACTCTCATTGGTGGAATGCAGTTCTGATGATCTTGTTTAAGGTTGTCATTATCATCAAGGATCTTTATCAGAGGATAGATGTTATGCATTAAGGTTGAGCTGCTTGGACATCAAGGAATTGATATTGTTCAAAATGATCATATAATCTCAGTTGATCATCAAGGATGCCTTATTACTTAGAAGCTCCATTGATCATTAATGGAATGTTATCTTCAGAGTTGGTGTTCAATATTACATGATGCCAATCAAGTGATTTATTATCTCTCGTTTCTTTGTGCTTGTACATAGCTACTTACATTTTAGATTGTGAAGTTGGTGAAGGCTTGATTTTGATGTTGATATCCATATTGTAAGTGTATTTCAAGGATAATATTCAAGGACTTTAAGAGATTGTTTAACATCAAATATCCCAAGTCATTTATCTCATTCATGGAGAGCACTTTTGTTCTAATTTGCTGTTGACCTAATATCCTAGGTCACCTCACTAAAGGAAACCTGCAGGAGGGTTTAAGATCATAGGGCAACCTGCCCCTTTCCACCGATAGAGCAAGTTATATACATGAGCGGGCTTTTAGTTTAAATTTAAATTTTATCACCGCCAAAAATGTCAAAAAGGGCACGAGTTTGAATAGAAAGTTTATGCATTAAAGAAAAAAAGGAAAAGGCTTTAGTCTTTCCTTGAAACTTTGAAAAGTATTTAGAAACTTTTCTTAAGACCGAAATCAAACATAGATAATTTCTTTTTTAAAACTTAAGTAATTTCCTTATTATCTTTTTTGATCGGTCCTTTTTTTAAGGAGTATTTTGATAAGGAGATTTTTATTATTTTTTGTGAAGAGAATTTTTAATAAGGAGGTTTTTATTAAGAGTTTTTTTTTGAAGAGTTTTTAAAGACTAATTTTTTGTGGGGAGATTTTTTACTGGAGATTGGAGATTGTTTTTGAAAGGATTATTTTGAGAATAAGGCAGATTGAGGAGAAATTAATTTTTGTTGCAGATTGGATAAAGATTTTTTATTTTGCAGGAGATTATTTTTGAAGAAGAATTTGAAGAGGATAATGAAAAACTTTGTTTGAAGAAATTTGCAAGGGTTTTGTATTTTGGAGAATATGAAACATCATGCAGGGATTGAAATGAGAAGGTGAAAATATTTTTGAGGAAGATCAACAAGATTGAATGATGTTTTTGTCTTGTGAGAAAATCAAATTGAAGATTTTATTTGCAGGAATAATATTGAATACAGAAATTGTCCAAATTGAAATGTCAAAGAATGTGAAGGATCATGTACAGAGAAGAGGAAGATCAAAAGATTTTTTAATGCATAGAATTGACGGGAAGATATTTTAGAGAAGAGAATATGAAGGGTTGTGAAAGTATATTCAGATTTTACTTAATGATATTACAGATGCTTTATATAGAGTCTTGTGGATTAACAAGGTGATGTGAGTGATGTTGTACAGATTGATGATGAACTGACAGGGATCAAATATAGATATAGAGATTGACAAGGTGATCAGAAAGACAATATGCAATTGCAATAATAATCAGGTGCATTGATTGTATGATTGGTAAGGCAGAGATGAAATATACAGAGAAAAGTAGTGTTGTTGAGCATATCTGGATGAAGAATTGATTTTTGAATGGAATGACCATTTGAACACATAAGAGAGAATAAAAGTTATGTATTGAAACAGAGAAACCCTCTGAATTTGTGTTTTCAGTTTGTTCTGTAATAGGGGTTAGTGCTCCTTGAAGCTGGTGCTTCTAAATAGTATGCCAGTGAGGCTTGTAGGTCAGTGAGACCTCAATAGTCAGTGAGACATAATATTCAGCCAGTGAAGCTTTGTAAGATGTTTTCAGAGTTAAGCCAGTGAGGCACTTCATGAGTGGTTTTTCTACCCAGAGAGGGTTTTCCACTCCAGTAATTCTTGTGTCTTGATTCATATTGGTCATCTTTCTATGGTTGTATGTTTTACTCATGAGTTTTGTTTATCATTCTCAGTTATATGCATATGTGTTTGACAAAGTTATGTGCATATGTGTTTGACAATTCAATGATTACTTTCTCTTCTTATGCTCTCCAAGTTAAAGTTTGAAAAAGATTTGAAAATTCACACAACACTGATTCACCCCCCCTCTTAGTGTTGTTCTTGACTCCTACAAGCGTGGGTCTGGCTGACGAAGGGGCGGGGCCTAGCTTGTTGATGTATCAGTGTGATTGGCTGTGTCAGCTGAGGGGTTTTTTGCTTGGCCGATGGTAGTTGTCTTGCCAAAGACGGTGTATTTTGCTTGGCCATCGGAGAGACTTGCTAGATTAGCGAAGGTTTGGAGAGCTGGCCCGATGGTTCATCTCTGACCGATGGAGGGGAATGTGGAGTAGGCATCGGCATGACCATTGAGATCAGCAAGGAAGCTTTTGGGTTGGCCGATAGACTATGTCTAGCGGACAGAGGCTTGCGGTGCGGTCGGTGAGACAATTGAGGTCGGCGGAGGATTTGTGGGCTTGGCCGATGGTGTTGGTCTCAGCGATGGGCTTTGGGCTGAGAGGCATGTGTCGAGCGTGGCAAAAGCGCTCAACACCTTTTGTCTTTGCGACCATGCTTATAAAGCACTAAAGGGGTTTCTGCACTGTGCATGTGGGATTATTCCCCTGTGTATTTTGAACTTGTGAAGAAGCACATTTTGGCGGGAAATTCTTTTTGAACGCTGCGGTGTTTTTCCTGGTGGTTGCAGGTAGTTGAGCCATCAATGGCGACAGTGCAGGGGTATGGGCGACGGGACAAGCGATCAAGTTGCCCCATTGTGGATGAAAACTCCTGGATGGTGGCACAGGGCTCGAGGCCACCCCTGTCGACTCTCCTGCCTACTGCATTGATGACTTATGGGCGCCATTTCTCATGGGCTGTATCTGGCAGTTTTTTGTAATAGTCATGTAATTAATTGCTGTGAGGTACACTTTCTGGCCAATATAGGCAGACTGTGTTACCATTGTTTTGGTTGTTGAAAGTTGAATATTTGGCTCTGTAACACAATACAGTTCGTTTTGGTTGCTCTGTACAGTTAAACTTGTGAGTTTATGTATCTCTTGTTGTATGTTTTTGCATGAATCCACTGATTTCATGGTTAATTTTATATGAGAAATGCTATGTTAGCACGTGTTTTGTTAATTCTATCTCCAGTATTGCATGTATCTTTCTTCTGAGTCTGGATATTTAAGTAATGTTTGAGATTCTAGGACATAGAATTCCTGTGTTGAATGTTTAATCTTTTAACTTCTGCTCAAGGGGTAGATTAAATTGTTCTCAGATTGAACATTGGGAAGGGTATACTGTAGTAGGGATGCCATAAGTATAGATAGCTTAACACTCTGTATTGGGAGATATCTCTAAGGCAGGTATCATATGTATCCGCCTGAAATCTAGTTTTAGTTGTTCATGCATATCATTCACAGGTGTATGTCTACTGACTCCAGGCCCTGGATAGGCACCAATCTTGCTTTGTGTTTGTGTTACAACCATGTCCAACTTTGCATCCAAACTTAAAATCAAAATCAAAATCTAAAACAACCTTTAGGACATCAGAATTAGTTTTAGGATCCTCAGTCCTCTGTCTACAACTGCAAATAGGCCCAAAGCTAGCCCCTTTGCTCTTATCTTTCAGTTTTGGTCTACTTACAGGAGGACTTATCTGCTTTGTATCAGCGTCCTAGCCTTGTATGTATATCCTCATGGATGTTGAGTATGGAATACCCCCATAGGTTTTGCAGAGCCTGAAGAAGAAGAGGAGATAAAATATAGAGTCTATCTCCTACACTGTTGGCCCCTGGCCCAGAGATCCTATTGATCATTGATGGCTACCTTGTAGGGAAATCTAGGAATAAGCATCCAGTCTAGGAAAAAACCAACAGATCCGAACCTATCTTACCTATTTAAGTCAAGATACCATCACTGAGAGTCTCATTAAAAGGCCTCATAACAGATGAAGAGTATAGAGTAACCAAACTCCAAGAGTTAGAGCTGCTCGAAGAGCGAAGGCAATAGGCCTTTAATCACCTGAAAGCATATTAGCAACGGATGTCCTAAATCTATAATCACAAGGTAAAACCCTGAGTCTTCTAAGTTGGTGATCTCATCCTCAGAGAGAACCCCCGGAATCAGCCAGATAGAGAAAAGAAAGGAAAGTTCAAACCCAACTGGTTAGGGCCTTATGTCATCATTGCAGCCTATGGATCGGGGGCATATCAATTGGCCACATCTGACGGTGAACTCTTTGAGGATCCTATCAACAGCATGCATCTGCGTAAATTCTATACTTGAAAACCCTGATGTAAGGGAGTCCTGACAAAAAAAAAATTTGAAAAAGTGATAAAAAATAGAACAAAAAGATATATAACAAAAAGAATCGGTACCATGATGAAAACTTGGCAAACAGGCATCATGTGTACTCTTGGCTATGCATGCAAATAAAAGTAAGTGGTGAAAACCTGGTAAATAGGTGCTATCTGTGACAAACCACTCCCTCCATCTATGATGACTTCATTTTGACTCTTGTCTCCATCACACCGAACTAGTCCCTCCATGGTCCAAATTCCTGAACTACGTCGCCTCTGAGCTATCACATAGGCAAGGCCATTATCAATGCGCCCCCGAAGCTCCGTTCTCCCATCAGTCCCATATCTGGTCTTTCTATCCAAGTCTCTACCACTTCTACAGATCCACCATCACCTAGGTCTTAGGTCCATCAGGGTTCACCCCAAACTACGTTGCCTCTGCGTCATCACGTAGGCAAGGCCATTTAGCAATGAGCCCCCGAGGCACTAGGTTAGTCCCTTAGGGTCTGTCTCTCCATGTCTATCATCATCTCACCCATAATAAGTCAATCCTGGTCCAAACTGGGGGCAACTCCTTGAGCTAGTTGCGGATTTGGGTTCTTGAATGCCATCGTTCTAAAAGGAGATACCAATAAAGGATTGCGATACTTTCACCAGACACCTAGAACAAAGTTCTCGACCCATAACATCAACCTGTCCAAAATAAACACAAAGCAGAACTCCATATCAAAAAACTCAAAACAATTCTATCTCAATTATGGCAAAAAGACACATCTAATACAAGAATGTTTTGTCGACAGGTTCACTTACAAGGTCTTGAATTTTCATCAAATTATGTCTTCCTATGCTACTCAAGGATGCCAACAGCTAGAGATGCTATGATGGGGACATAGTTTTTCTTTGTCTACTGCTTGTGGATTAAACTTTAGTAATGTGATGACTTAGGTCTAAAGATGTGATCGGCAAAAGATCATCGAGGACTCCAAGGTCTAAACATGAAAAAGGGCAATCCTTGTCTGTTGAAATGCAAGAAGTACTCAGGTCATCTAGATTCAATTTTGACTAGATGCTTGTATCAACTTGCTATATCAAAATCTAGGAAAGAGATACTCAGGACATCTAGGTCTAATTATACCTAGACGTTTGTACTCTCTTTCCACATTTCAAAAAATGAAAAATAGCAAAAAGTGTCCAATGATGAAAGCAAAAGACTTGCGAAGATGACAACTCCATCTCCGCATCTGTCTCATATCCAGCAACTCCATATCATCCACACAACCATGCACAACCTGTAGTTTATCACAAACAAAAGTCAGTATTTCTCCATGTCTTCTTCTATTCCACTCGCCTACATCATCGCTGTGTCGATTGAGTACATCTGGACATATCAAAAACATAACCTCTAAGTTGCATATCACATCACATGAGATAGTCATTCACATGATTACATCATTGGCATACATAATAAATCCATGAGATCAACTTTCCATACATTTTTAAGATCATCCATATACATTGAGCATCCATACATTTGCATCAAAAGAATCAAATGCAACAACATATAGAACTGCATAACCATATCCATACACATTAACATTTGCATAAACTCAATAGAGCATTCTAAACATCCATCTAGTATGCATAACATATACAAACACATCATAAAAAGAGCATGCATCCATAGCATATAAATATCAACACATCACACATATAGCCCATGCATAGGAAACAACAACATCATCACATAAACATATGTCCAAAGGTACAATATATTAAAATCTATGTCCACTCTCAGAGCCAAGTCATAAGTGTATACAACATATAAAAACTATTGATACATGTCTCAGAAAATAAGAGGTACATATGTGGGCTATCTCAGCCATTTGTCAAAAATGTGCTACAAAAGCAATCCAAAAATGGTATAGGCATCTGGGGTATGTCTAACCCTGCTAACGTGGCACACTACTCTCGGCACTAGCCTCCCCCCTATCCACCCCTGATGGCAGTGGACCCCTCACTGAGCCCACAAACTGAGACCCACCTGCTCTCTGTACTGCCTCCGACTGGCTCCGAAAAGTCATGGCTCTCTGACACGTCGGCATGGCACCATGATATAAACCCTGGTAATACTGAGTCTGTGCCTGAGCTCTCATCAGATCACCCTACAACTGTGCTACCTGAGCTTGAGTCTGCTGCACCTGTGCTACCAAAAAGCTAGAGGTCACATCGGTACCCATAGCCATCAAGGCTGCATCCTGCTCTGCTCTCATAGCCCGCATACTAGCTAGGGCTCCATCTCTCTCCTGGCTCAACTCAGATATCTGAGTCACATCTGCCTCTTGCCGTGACTCAGCAGCTCTTAGATGAGCCCTCAGATGTCTAATCTGGGTCTGTAATGACACCAGAACCTGCTGCTACACATCAGGCTATGGAGCCTGCTCAGCCTGTGCCACCTACTGTGCGAGCACCTGTACCTGTGTGGCCTGTACCACCTGCTATGCTGGCACCTGCTGAGGTGGTGGCATCTGTCCTGACACTGCCACTAATACCTATGTCTGAGCCTGTGCCTGTCTCCCTACTTGCTGCCCCACAAGCCCCTCTCTGACTCTCTGCCTCTGTCTCTGTCTCCCCTTGTCTCCCTGATCTCTCTTCCTCCACCGTCCACCCCTCCCTCTGCCACCTCCACCCCCGCCATCTGAATCTCCCTCATCTATATGAGGCGCTACCTCTCCAGGACCTGAGTAGCGAGGAAATGGATGTGCTGTGAACCACTCCTCATAGTCTAGCGTCATGCCAACATCCACTATATCCCTCTGCATTAGCCAGGCTACATATAGAATTTGCCAAAAATTAGCCAATGCCTCCTCATAAGAAGCCACAGGACCCCACCTATACTGCTTGGTGTATGTCCTGGCAAAATGGGCCTCTTCCTGTGGTCTCCCCTACACCCGGCCAAACTGTCGCTGCATGCGGCTAACAATCTGCCGCTCCAAAATAAACTGAGTTTGACCAATCAGCCACCTTGTCTGAAAATAATACGGGAGCTCATCTGCCTCGTCATCCCATACCTCGCAGTCGATGTATGGCCACCAGACAACTGCATCCATGCCATCAAAGGCATGACTCCTATACTCAAGCCTCCCCAGCCTGTGCTAGGAAATCACACCTACATACCCATAGCTGTAGGGCTCACCCCTCTGCCTCTAAAAAACACAGATCAGACGTGTGATGGCAATATGCTCCCATAACCAAAACTGTAAGAGCGACGCGCCTGTCACCAAGCTAGAGCCTCAGTGGTATACTGCTTGATGAAGGTCTCTGTATAAGTGTGCAAGCACACACACACCCCATGCATACTAAGTCCCATTGGTAATCATGCTCTCTAGGACCCATCCCCAGCCAATGGGGAAGCCGTGTGCTCTCTTATCGGGGCATACTATGCCTCTGATCAGTCCAGCCACTATGCCTGGGAAGTAGTCATAGCAGTCATACATGTCCTGCCACGAGATCTCCTCCCCTACCAACTCGAGATCATCAAACACCCGCTTGCACTCCTCTAGCCCAGCACCACGCTGTGACTCATACTCAACTAGCTCTCCCACAATAGGGAGGTACATAATCTGATAAACATCCTCTAAAGTGATGGCTATCTCCCCCATCAGAAAATGGAAGGTCCCATCCTCACTGTGGAAACGCTCCATAGCTACTGTCACCATTGCCTGGTTCATGCAAACCTCGGGCATGAAGAGCACATGATATAATCCCATCGCAGCTAGAGCCTCCTGATCCATATCCGTCAGCATGTACTGCTGCAACAATGGCAACGGGAACAACTCTCGCAATGTCAGCACATCCCGAATATCCTCCTACAACCAAGAAACACATACTGTCAGCAAAAAATCCAAATCCATATCGACAACCTACTCCAAGCAATCAAGCTATCCTATCAATGAATCAACATATCAAATTAATCAAACAACATATCATCTCTTGACTAGATTCTCAGCAATCTGAGAGATCGCTCATCAATTGATGCATCGATCAGGATGCCAATTGGGTTAATTTTGTTAAGTCAACTGATTTGCCTAAAAATGCAAATGTGCAAATCCCTGGGGCAAATGCACAATTTCACAACAAAAGTGCAATTTCCCCATGAATGCACAACTCCACGACACGTATGTGCCATTCTGGCACATACGCAACCTATTGGATCAAATGCACAAATTCCCTACATATGCACAATGACATCACTCAAATGCGTAATACTCAATATATGCACAAACTCGTAGTGTATATGCGCAACCTCAGAACGAATGCGCAACATATTGAACAAATGCGCAATACACACAAATGTACACATTCAGGAGACAAAAACACAAAACAAGCAAATGCGCAATTCCGCAACATGAATGCGCAAACCCGCAACAAATGTGCAATTTTGGAGCGCATATGCGCAAAACTAGGGTTTTTGCGCATTCATTCTAGTTGGTTTTCATGGCCATTAATACACACAAAAATTAACTTTCGACAAGTTTTGAAGAACTACATACCGAGGGTCCTGCCTCTGCTAGCCGATCGAACCATCAAATCTGCTCAAACTGATGTTGCTCGTGCGAAATATCTCTCTCTGGCTGCCATGCTCTCCTAAGCTCTCTAGAGGACAAATCACCTATGGCCAAGTGTACAAATGAATAGTTTGTGTGGACCCAACTCCTATATATAGCGAGTGGCCCATATTGGACTGTATGACTCTTTGATTGATTTCCATGGCTGTTTCTCTGAACCATAACCTATCTTTCTCCATCCTAAACCATTTATTCACCTTCTTCTTCATGAGATTGTCCGTCTCACGCCCCGACATTTTTCTCCCATCCAATCTCCCGAGGGGGCGTCATGTCGTTAAACTTGTACCAGGGGCAAACTGGGGCATGTATCACTGTCAAAAATTCTTATTCTTTGAAACAACGTGATAAAACACATTGCTTCAAAGAGGGGCAAAATGTATACACCTAAAATTGGCTCGAGATGAATTAAGTAAATATTTCAATATTTATCTTAATCCTCATTTTCTTCTGTCAATGAAATAAATATTACAAATTTATTTAATTAGCTCATTATCCCATAATTAAATAAAGCCATTTTATTGAATTAAATTCCCTAAATTCTTCTTATGTCTCACATCAATTAAATTCCCTAAATTCTTCCAAAGGTCTAAAGTTCAAAATCCACCTCACAAAATCCACCTCACCAATCCACCTCATCAATCCACCTCATCTCTTCCACCTCACCATGTTGCACATATAATTAAATATTCTTAATATTTAATTAGCTAATATCCTCCATTTTCCAAAATAAATCTTTAAATCAATTATCCTCCACCAAATTGAATTTTTAATTCAATGTTCCCCATTATCCTCCAATCTAAATTTTTAATTGAAATGTCATAACCCATTGTCCCCCACTCTGAATTTTTAATTCAAATTTCATAACCCATTGTCCCCCACTCTAAATTTTTAATTCAAATGTCATAACCCATTGTCCCCCACTCTGAATTTTTAATTCATTCCTTATGAATTAAAGATTCACAATTAATGAGGGCCATTGATCTCATCATTGGATCCTCACCCTCCATTCTATTTTCAAAAATTCTATAAATAGAACCCTCTCCTAAGCCATTGGAGAGGCACTTCATTTGGCGAGATAACTATACTAAAAAATCTCTCATTCTTCTCTTCTCTCATTCATTCTATTCCAAAGTGTCCTCCATTTGTTGAGTATTGAAACTCTCTTTCAACACAAGAATAGGTATTCACAACCATTCTTACTTTTCCATCTTCACACAAGCAAGCAAGCAAAAAAGATCTTCTGAGGGCTTCAATCAAGATCAAAGCAAGATAGGCAACAATGGAAAAAGATAGGAAAAAGGGGATTTTGTAAGTATTTCTACTTGTTTGGTTTGATTGTCCATTTGCTTTCACCTTCCATTGATGTTTGGGTTATGTTTTCATTTATTTTGAACTAACACATTCCTCCCCTCACATGTATAAGTACTTGTAATTGAATCGTGAAAATGTATCCAAGAATGAAGATGTGACAATAAAGTGAAGGTAGCAGAGTAGAGTAGAGGTGTTTTGTGCTTCAATAGAATTGAACCTTGGCATGGAGTAGATGTTGTTATCTCAATTCAACCTTTTGGCAGTGAGTCATCCATATGTAGTGAGCAATTTCGATAGTGAGCCCTGTAGGTAGTGAGCCTCTATTTTTTTGTGTTGATATAACTTATATATTTCTGTGGGCTAACACCCACCATGGTTTTTCCTTATTAGGGTTTTCCACATAAAAATATGGTGTCTCCTGTGTTATTTATACTTCTGTGTTGAGCTTCTCATTTGATGTTTTCATGGTTATATCTAAATATAAGTAATTGATAAGTTGATGATCATATTTGGTTAAAAGTTTTAGGAGAATTGATTCACCCCCACTCTCAGTTGTCTGGTACAGTTCAACAATTAGTATTAGAGCCAAGTTCCTCTAAAGAAAGCCTAACAGTTTGAAGAAGATCCAAGATGTCTTATAAGAAGGAAGCTCCTCATTATGATGGGACAAATTATGCTTTTTGGAAGGTATGAATGAAAAGGCATCTTCTTTGTCTTGGTTATAGAGTATGGAAAGCTATAGAAACAAAATACACCATGCCTCAAAATGGTTTAATGACTGAAGATGAAATTAAAGAATATGAGGTGGATGTCAAAGCAAAGGATGCTTTGTTAAGTTCCTTAAGTGACTCAGTGTTGACAAAAGTTGTGGACCTTGAAACTACAAATGAGGTATGGGAGAAGCTGAAAAATCTATATGAAGGAGATGATTATGTCAAAGAAGCCAAGCTACAAAGTCTAAAAGTTAAATATGAGGGTTTGAAGATGAATGAAGATGAAAACATAATAGCCTTTATGCAAAGAGTTGATAAACTTGTCACTATAATAAAAGGTATGGGGGGAACTCTCTGTGAAAAGGAAATTGTGATGAAAATTCTTAGATCACTAACAAAGTCATATAGTCATGAGGTAGCTCCAATTGAAGAATTCATGACTATGAAAACTATTGACAGAGATTAGTTACTTAGAAATCTTATAGCCTTTGAGATGAGAGAATTTGGTGATGTCCTGCCTAAAGTTGAATCAACTTTTAAAGCTAGTACTTTAGCAGAGATCTACAAAGCTAAGAAATACAAGGTGGATGATGACTTTGATGAAATTGAAGCTACCTTTGTTGACAGGCTACAAAGAGGCTCCAGTAAGTTCACAGGTAAATTACCTTTCAAATGTGTCTCTTGGGGTAAAGTAGGTCATTATGCTTCTAGATGTCCTGAAAGAATTGAAAGAAATAAGAAGAAACATGAGCACAAGCCTAGAGTTCCAAAGAAATGCTACTATGTTAGAGATTTTGATGATGAAGGGGTAATTGATGACAAATCTAATGATGCTAATACTAGTGCAAATGAGTTTCTATTTATTGCTATTAAAGAAGATCATGTGTCTACTAATTCTGCTAGCAGTGTGAAGGATGAAAAACCAGTAGAAGAAAGTGCTTTGGCTGTTCAGGTTGAGAAATATAAGGAAGAATGGATTATTGATAGTGGATTCTCACATCACATGACCAATGACAAAAGTAAGTTTGTAAGTTTGGAAAAGTATGATGGTGGACTAGTTAGGTTTGGAGATACTGCAGCTAGTAAGATTTGTGGAAAAGGAGCTATTTCATTTGATGGAAAGCATAATACTGACAATATCCTATATGTGAAGGGTTTGAAGCATAATCTTTTGAGTGTTGGTCAGATGTGTGACAAAGGATATGATCTGAGATTCAAAGAAAATGGGTGCAAGATCATGGAAAGCTCTGGAATTGTGATTGCTACCGATAAGAAAACCAAAGCTAATATCTATCAATTGAGAGGAACTAATAATTATTGTTTATTGGCTCAGGTAGATGAATGTTAGTTGTGGCATAGAAGGATGTGTCATATAAACTTTGACAATCTGGTAAAGATAAGTTCAAATTAGACTGTGAGATATTTACCAAAAATTGTGAAACCCTCCAATACAATTTGTAAGGAATGTTAGTTGGGAAAGAAGACAAGGACAAGTTTCAAGAGCAAAGAACAATTTTCTGCTAGTTTGTTGGATCTAGTGCATATAGATCTCTATGGTCCTACAAGGGTGAGAAGTCTACAAGGTGACAGGTACTTCATTTTTCTTATTTATGATTATTCTAGAATGACTTGGGTTACTTTTCTAAGAGATAAATCAGAAATCCTAGAGAAGTTCAAATCTTTTAAGGCAATGGCTGAAAATGAAATATATTTGAAGATCAAATGCTTGAGGTCTGATAGAGGAGGTGGGTTCACATCAAATGAATTCAACAATTTTTTTAAGAACATGGGATAAAGAGACAACTGTCTACACCTAGAACTCCTCAACAGAATGGAGTTGTGGAAAGGAAGAACATGACAATTTAGGAGGTTGCTAGGACAACGATGAAGGAAGAAGGTCTTCCTGAAGTCTTTTGGAAAGAAGCTATTCACACTGTTGTCTACATTCAAAATAGAGTTCAAGTGAAAGGTAATGGTACTAAAACTCTCTATGAATTATGGTATGGAAGAATTCCCATAGTAAAATATTTCAAAGTCTTTGGGAGAAAATGCTATATCAAGATAGAAGAAGATCTAGGAAAGTTTGATGCAAGGTGTGATGAAAGAATCTTTCTTGGATAATGTACCAAGAGTAAGGCCTCCAGGTGCTACAACAAAAGGCTCAAAAAGATTGTTGAGAGTACAAATGTGAAGGTAGATGAAGGCAAGGAAAGAATGTCAGACTTGAGTTGTTGTGAACCAGATGAACATGTGACTATAGTAAATAAGGAGAAAGATAAGCAAGAAGACAGTCATGATGAAGAAGAGGTTCTGGAAAGTATTGTCAATATTCTCAGGTGTGTAAGGATCAATCATTCTAAAGATTAGATTATAGCTGACAAGAACAAAGGTGTGCTCACTAGAAGAAGACCTGTAGAGGAACAAGTCAATTAATGTTTGCTTTCAAAAATTCAACCAAAAACTATGAATGAAGCATGCAATGATAAAAATTGTGTTAAAGGCAATGGAGGCAGAAATATTGCAGATAGAGAAGAATAAAATTGGGATTTAGTTCCTAGAACTGCTAACAAAAATGTTATTGGAACCAAATGGGTCTTCAGGAACAAGCTAAATGAAAATGGAGAAGTTGTAAGGAGGAAAGCAAGACTTGTATGCAAAGGATATTCTCAAATTGAAGGGATAGATTTTGAAGAAACTTTTGCCCCAGTAGCACAGATTGAAGCAATCAGAATGTTTTTGAACATTTGTAGCTCACAAAGATTTTAAGGTATATCAGATGGATGTGAAAACTACCTTCCTAAATGGTGAATTAGAAGATGAAGTTTAAATTGAGCAACCAGAGGGATTCCAATTGTTAAATCTAGGTGATATGGTATGCAGGTTGAAGAAAGCATTGTATGGAATCAAATAAGCTCCTAGAGCCTAGTATGCAAGGTTAGATAGGTATTTATTGCAATTGGGATTTAGTAAAGGTACTACATATAGCAATCTATACTTTAAAATCAATGATGATCAGATCTTGATTGTTGAGGTCTTTGTTGATGACATTATCTGGTGCAGGAGCACCCGCACATGATCAGGATATAGGTCCGCACGATGACATACATGATCAGGATATAGGATAATTATCAGTATGATGACAGGATAGCCTATTTTTAGTATGTTTGACTTTCTCATGTATAAGGTCCATTGGACCGATGCTATGTATTAGATCAGCATAGGAGTATGTGTAGGCAGTTAGAGATCGGGATAAGGTTATCTGAGCTGTCCTCTCTCCCAGCCGCTTGGAAGCTCCCAGCCGCTGGGAAGCGAGTTGGTAGTACTTGAAGGATTTGTTATATATACCTTCGATCTGTTAGGGTTTAGAGATATTGATATAGTTCATATTGAGTTTGATAGATGTTATGTTCAGGAGAGTAGTACTGGTGATATGCTGTACTGGTGATCAGTCCAGATATTGTGAAGCTGAATTGTAAAAGCAGGACATTTGAATCTCAATTGAATAAGATCTCATCTTTTGCAGTATTTGGGTTGTATCAGTTGTATCTGTGTTGATTTCCTTTCTGTTTGCAAGTTAATGGGTACTTTCAACCCTTCCACCGGTTGATCCTGCAAATCGGTGGAATGGTCCTGTATCATAGCTTAGGTTGCATTTGTGTTTTCTGTTTATGCATTGCATTGTTCAGGAGATCTGTTAGGAGCATGCTGTGAATCAGCCTAGCATCCTCATGTGCTAGGTATAGAAAGATAAGTTGTTTAGACTTTGGTTTGAAGGTGATCCGGCCCGATTGTCATATTGTAATTGTGTAATTATGCGGTTCTGAGTGTTTACATGCAGTGGACGGATACACAGGAGTCTGCATGTGCGTTTCCAGCCGGAGCAAGCCGCATCGTCATCTGCGAATGCATCGCCATCAGGATCAGGTCGTGAAACTGTTGAAGTTTGCAAGTTGCAAGTGCATCAGGATGTTTTGAGTTGGATATATACTCAGTGTATATATCACAGTCAGGATCATCTCTCGGAGAAGCTCATCGTCCGCGTATCACTAGCAGATGCGGGTGTGAAAGTTTAGTTTTTGTCTAAGTATTGAAGAGTTCATCAGGATGATGTGTGACATCATCGTCATCAGGATATGACGTCATCGTCATCAGGATATTAAGAAATCCCTCTATGCGAGTTTATCCTGTTGTCGCTAAGTGGTTAAGTATCAGCGCAGGCAGGAAGTTGTGAAACATCATCAGGAGGTTCCAAGACAACCGGATAAATTAGATCATGATGCTGTTGCTTGTATCGTCGGGTAGCGGGGCATCGAAGGGAAGGTGTTAAGTTGTCGTCATCAGGATATCGGGAGCAACCGGATATTTGGATATCCTGCTGACGAAGGTGGTGTCGAATATCATGATGATGCCGCTTGTATTTGGCGTCCGATGAACAGTGCAACCGGAGGATGTTCGCGCCCGTTAATTATCATGATGATGATGATAGGCAACAGGCGGAGGAGGTGAACAGTAGTCGGCAGGAGGATAATTGCGATCATCCGAAATATGATGATGCTGTTGTAATATGATGATGCATTTGGTGTTTCTAGGAAATATGATGATGATGTTGAGCCGTTAGACATTTTTATCAGGTTGTTTGTATTGTTGGCAGCTCCTTCCTGTTAGTTAGCTTCCGTTGCGTTTCGCTCTGCATCATAGTGGTATCAGAGCAAAGGTTAGGATCTTCTGGAAAAGATAAGCAGGATGTCAGACGAAGAAGGAACATCTGAGGTTCCAACAAGGATGACCAACGCTGAGTTGGCAGTTCTGGTGAAGAAACAGATTGCAGAAAGCAAGGCCGTGAAGGCTCAGAATTAGGAGTTGAAAGATGAGTTAGCAAAGTTGAGGAGCAGAGTAGGTTCTGGTAGAGAAGATGATAGGGAAGAAGAAGAGATCCCTAATTGGAGCGAGGAGGTCGTTCCTGCAGACCAGAGGCCACTGTTGAACGCCCTCAAGGCCATGGAGAGGAGAACCATGGATGTGAAGCTGGATTTGCCAGTGTTTACAGGTAAGATGGACCCTGATTCAGTGATGGAATGGATAGACTGTTTGAACAATTTCTTTGTAACAGAGGAGATACCAGAACAACAGAGAGTGAAGATAGCACAGTCAAAGATGAAAGAAGCTGCCTTGACATGGTGGAACTTTGTTCAGGATGATAGAGTGCAGGAAGGAAAACGTAGAGTTGCCACATGGAAGAAGATGATGGAATTGGTAAAGGAAGCTTATATTCCTTTGGATTACAGTATCCAGTTACACAAGAGGAAGCAAAACCTGAAGCAGAAGGAGCTAGATGTCAGCTCATATACAGAAGAGTTCATGAAACTCTGTATGAAGACGAAGGTGAAAGAAAGTGAAGAAGAAAAGGTAGCCAGATACCTTAATGGATTGAGGTTTAATATTCAGGAAGATCTGAGTCTGCATAACCCAGATACAGTGCAGAAAAGCTTTCAGTTGGCATTGAAAGTGGAAGAAAAGCTGAAAAGAAAACAAGAGCAAAATAATAGAGGAAGAGGAAGACAACAAAGAGGTGGAAGAGGTCCCTTCAGAGGCAGAGGACAAGGACAGGGATATCAAGGAGAATCCAGTCAAGACAATAGTAAGGGCAACAATAGTCAGAATCAGAGAGAGAATTACAGTCAGCAAGGAAACTTCAGAGGTAGAAGACCTTACAGAGGAAGATCCCAGGGCAGAGGATCCATCAGGTGTTACAACTGTAACAAAGAAGGCCATATAGCCAGCAGATGTCCAGACAAGGCCACAAGCTCAGCAGGAGAAAGGAGGACAAATCTGGTCAAAGAACCTGATAATCAAAGTAGGACAAGCTCTAATGAATTTCAGAGTGTGAATGGTCCTGAGAATTATGGATATCCAGAAAGTGGAGAGTCCCTGATGATGAGAAGAACAGTAACTACCATGAAGGTACCTGACAAAGAAGCCCCTCAAAGGAAGTCTCTTTTCAGAACCATTTGCAAAGCAGGAGGTAAGGCATGTAAGGTTTTGATTGATTCTGGTTCTACTGAGAACTTTGTGTCTGAAGAAATGGTGGTAAAGCTGAAGCTTAGGAGATTGCCTCACCCATCTCCCTATAAAGTCTCATGGCTTACTCAAGGTCAGCAGACAACTGTAGAAGAGCAGGCTTGGGTAGAATTTCAGATTGGTGGATATAAGGATAGGTTGTTGTTTGATATCACCAAGATGGATGCTTGCAACCTTTTGTTTGGTAGACCATGGTAGTATGATCTGAAGGCACAGCATGATGGTGTTAAAAACACCTATAAAATCACTAAAGATGGTATAGATGTAACACTATTCCCATTAAAGGAGAAAGAGGAGAAGTCTAAAGGAAAAGAGGTGAAGGTCATGCTGATGGAAGGCAAACAGTTCATGAAAGAAGTAGCAGCAGAAGGTGCAGTTGCATATGCCCTGATCCCCTGTATGAGTGTGAATAAGGAACAACAGCAGGCCAGCAAGAAAGAGAAGAAGCCAAGGTTGATAGACCCAGCTGTCCAAGAGTTATTGGATAAGTACAAAGGTGTCATCTCAGAGGGAATGCCAAGATCCCTACCACCTGTCAGAGATATCAGTCATTGCATAGACTTGATTCCAGGGTCTACACTCCCAAATAAAGCAACTTATAAGCTTACCCCAGAACAGAATGCAGAAGTAGCCAGACAGAATGAAGAATTGATGAATTCAGGTCTGATTGGAAAGAGTTTGAGTCCATGTGCAGTACCAGCTGTACTAGCACCAAAGAAGGAAGGCACTTGGAGGCTTTGCACAGATTCCAGAGCCATCAACAAGATCACAATCAGGTATAGGTTTCTAATCCCCAGAATTGAGGACTTACTTGATTGTTTGGGAAGTGCTAAGTACTTTACCAAAATAGATTTGAAGAGTGGATACCATCAGATCAGGATTAGACTAGGTGATGAGTGGAAGACAGCATTCAAAACAAATGAAGGGTTATATGAATGGAAGGTTATGCCTTTTGGTTTGTCTAATGCCCCTAGTACTTTCATGAGGCTGATGAATGAGGTTCTGAAGGAATTCATTGGTAAGTTTGTCATAGTCTATTTAGATGACATTCTGATTTTCAGTAACACCAAAGAAGAACATCTCAGACATATAGATCTGGTTCTCAAGAGGTTACATGAAGAGAAGCTGATGATAAACTTGGACAAGTGCTTGTTCATGAAAAAGGAGATCACATATTTAGGTTTTGTCATTTCACAAGGAAAGCTGCAGATGGATAAGGAGAAGGTGAGTGCCATATTGAATTGGCCAACTCCATAGACCATGAATGATGTCAGGAGTTTCCATGGGTTAGCAACCTTCTACAGAAAGTTTATAAGGGGGTTCAGTCATATTTGTGCACCCATGCTGGATACCATCAAAGGAGGACAGAAGTGCAGGTTTGTTTGGACTCAAGGAGCAGATGATTCCTTTGAGGCATTGAAGAGGAAGGTGGCACAGCAGCCAGTCCTTGCACTTCCAGATTTCAACAAGATCTTTTAGGTAGAGTGTGATGCCAGTCACATGGCCATTGGAGCAGTACTCAGTCAAGAGGGTAGACCAATTGCATTTTTTAGTGAAAAGCTCAATGATGCTAAGAAAAGGTATTCATCATATGATCTGGAAATGTATGCTTTAGTTCAGTCCCTTAAGAAATGGAGGCATTACCTGATGCCAAAGGAGTTCATAGTATTCACAGATAACCAGGCTTTGAGTTTCATCAACAGTCAGGAGAAGCTGAACCACAGACATATGAAGTGGGTAGAAACCTTACAGGCTTTCACTTTTACCTTGAAGCATAAGAAAGGGGTCAAAAACAAAGTTGCAGATGCTTTGAGCAGGAGAGTTCTCACCGTCAATCAGATTCAGTTAGAGAGTGTTGGTATTGATTCACTCAAGACCATGTATGAGTCTGATGCAGATTTTGGAGAAATATATCAGGTCTGTACTTCTTTTGGGGAGAAATACCATGCTGAGTTCTCTGAATTCTTGATCCAGGATGGATTGTTGTTCAAGGGTGGACAGTTGTGTATCCCACGGTGTTCTATGAGGGTGAATATAATCAAGGAGAAACATTGTGGAGCCATGGCAGGTCATTTTGGTCTAGATAAGACCCTTGATCTGGTCAGGAGGCATTATTTCTGGCCTAAGTTGCAATCAGATGTCAGGAAATTTGTGGAGACATGTGTCATATGCCAGAAAGCTAAAGGCAGGTCAACTAATGCAGGGTTATATCAGCCCTTACCCATTCCTTCCAGACCATGGGAAAGCATCAGTATGGATTTTGTCTTGGGTTTACCAAGGACTAGGAGAGGATTTGATAGTGTTTTTGTTGTAGTGGATAGATTCAGTAAAATGGCACATTTCTTGCCATGCAAAACCACTGCTGATGCCTCATACATTGCCGATTTATTCTTCAGGGAGATTGTCAGAATTCATGGGTTGCCTTTGAGCATAGTTTCAGACAGAGATGTGAAGTTTGTGGGTCACTTCTGGCGAACCCTTTGGAGGAAACTGGGAACCAATTTGTCTTTTTCCTCTGCATATCATCCTCAAACGGATGGTCAGACTGAGGTAGCGAACCGTTCCTTGGGGAATCTGCTTAGATGCTTGACAAAACAGCATGGAGAGAAGTGGGACAATATTCTGTCTCAAGCTGAGTTTTCATATAATGATACTGTCAATAGGAGCACAGGGAAATCACCTTTTCAGGTAGTGTATGGAATGCATCCCAGGGGAATTTTGGAGTTGCGAGATCTACCTATAGCAGATCCTGTTAGTGCCGATGGAGAAGCTTTTGCTGAAGCCATCAAAGAAGTTCATGATCAGGTCAAGACCCAACTCCAGCAAACCACATTGAAATATAAGGAATATGCTGATAAGAAAAAGAAGGATGTTCAATTTGCTGTTGGAGATTTGGTTTGGGTTCACTTGAAGAAAGACAGGCTTCCTAAAGGGAAGTATACTAAGCTCATGCAAAAAAAAGTTGGACCATGTCAGATTTTGCAAAAGCATGGACAAAATGCTTATGAGATCCAACTCCCACCTGATCTTGGTTTGTCTCCTATCTTCAATGTATGTGATTTAACTCCATACAAGGCTAATTCAGATGCAGATCAGGATATCCTACAGGATACAGTTGCTGAAGACATTCCTCAACATGATCCCCCACAGTTACAGCAGGTTTTGGACACTAGAGTGGTCAAACAGACCAGGAACAAAAAGTACTTGGAGTACCTCGTCTCTTGGAAGGGACAGCCGAACTCTGAAGCAGTATGGATGACTGCAGAACAGATACATAAACATGGTGCCGACCTTGATACTCTCATCTCAAGTGGACTTGAGATTTCTTCTTTTGGGGAGTATGGTGCAGGAGCACCCGCACATGATCAGGATATAGGTCCGCACGATGACATACATGATCAGGATATAGGATAATTATCAGTATGATGACAGGATAGCCTATTTTTAGTATGTTTGACTTTCTCATGTATAAGGTCCATTGGACCGATGCTATGTATTAGATCAGCATAGGAGTATGTGTAGGCAGTTAGAGATCGGGATAAGGTTATCTGAGCTGTCCTCTCTCCCAGCCGCTTGGAAGCTCCCAGCCGCTGGGAAGCGAGTTGGTAGTACTCGAAGGATTTGTTATATATACCTTCGATCTGTTAGGGTTTAGAGATATTGATATAGTTCATATTGAGTTTGATAGATGTTATGTTAAGGAGAGTAGTACTGGTGATATGCTGTACTGGTGATCAGTCCAGATATTGTGAAGCTGAATTGTAAAAGCAGGACATTTGAATCTCAATTGAATAAGATCTCATCTTTTGCAGTATTTGGGTTGTATCAGTTGTATCTGTGTTGATTTCCTTTCTGTTTGCAAGTTAATGGGTACTTTCAACCCTTCCACCGGTTGATCCTGCAAATCGGTGGAATGGTCCTGTATCATAGCTTAGGTTGCATTTGTGTTTTCTGTTTATGCATTGCATTGTTCAGGAGATCTATTAGGAGCATGCTGTGAATCAGCCTAGCATCCTCATGTGCTAGGTATAGAAAGATAAGTTGTTTAGACTTTGGTTTGAAGGTGATCCGGCCCGATCGTCATATTGTAATTGTGTAATTATGCGGTTCTGAGTGTTTACATGCAGTGGACGGATACACAGGAGTCTGCATGTGCGTTTCCAGCTGGAGCAAGCCGCATCGTCATCTGCGAATGCATCGCCATCAGGATCGGGTCGTGAAACTGTTGAAGTTTGCAAGTTGCAAGTGCATCAGGATGTTTTGAGTTGGATATATACTCAGTGTATATATCGCAGTCAGGATCATCTCTCGGAGAAGCTCATCGTCCGCGTATCGCTAGCAGATGCGGGTGTGAAAGTTTAGTTTTTGTCTAAGTATTGAAGAGTTCATCAGGATGATGTGTGACGTCATCGTCATCAGGATATGACGTCATCATCATCAGGATATTAAGAAATCCCTCTATGCGAGTTTATCCTGTTGTCGCTAAGTGGTTAAGTATCGGTGCAGGCAGGAAGTTGTGAAACATCATCAGGAGGTTCCAAGACAACCGGATAAATTAGATCATGATGCTGTTGCTTGTATCGTCGGGTAGCGGGGCATCGAAGGGAAGGTGTTAAGTTGTCGTCATCAGGATATCGGGAGCAACCGGATATTTGGATATCCTGCTGACGAAGGTGGTGTCGAATATCATGATGATGCCGCTTGTATTTGGCGCCCGATGAACAGTGCAACTGGAGGATGTTCGCGCCCGTTAATTATCATGATGATGATGATAGACGACAGGCGGAGGAGGTGAACAGTAGTCGGCAGGAGGATAATTGCGATCATCTGAAATATGATGATGCTGTTGTAATATGATGATGCAGTTGGTGTTTCTAGGAAATATGATGATGATGTTGAGCCGTTAGACATTTTTATCAGGTTGTTTGTATTGTTGGCAGCTCCTTCCTATTAGTTAGCTTCCATTGCGTTTCGCTCTGCATCATTATCTTTGGAGGAAATGAAGGCATGTGCATAAGGTTTGCTAGTGAGATAAAAAGTGAATTTGAAATGTCCATGTTTGGTGAAATTAATTTATTTTTTGGTCTACAAATTAATCAATTAGATAAAGGAATCTTCATATCTCACTCTATGTATGTGAAAGAGTTGTTGAAGATGTTTGGGATGGAATACTCTAAACCAGTATGTACTCCCATGGTGACTGGTTGCAAATTGAGAAAAATTGATGAATCACCTAAGGCTAATCAGAAAAAATATAGATCAATGATTAGAGGATTGTTTTATCTAACCCAAACCAGACTTGATATTATGCATGCAGTTTGTCTTGTTGCAAGGTTTCAAGCTGATCCAAAAGAATCGCATGTGATGGTAGTTAAGAGAATCCTGTGGTATTTGAAAGGTACTCCAAATTATGGCTTATGGTATTCAAAGGACAATGATTTCACTCTCAGTACTTATATAGATGTACATTGGGCCAGAGATGTTGATGATAGAAAGAGTACAAGTGGAGGTGCATTCTTCTTGGGTAATAGATTGGTCTCATGGCTGAGCAAGAAACAAGATTTAATATCTTTTTCAACTACAAAAGTAGAGTATATTGCAGTAGCATGTTGTTGCACTCAAGTATTATGGATGAAGCAAAATTTGAAGGATATAGGAGTTGTGTATGAAGATCTAATTGCAATCTTCTGTGACAATACAAGTGCCATAAACATTTCTGTCTAGGGTAAAATTAGATTTTGTTAATCTTTTATTATTTAGATGTTAAAACCCTCATTTCCACTAAGCATTGAAGGATCTAGGGTTAAGTGGTGAGCACTATCATACCCTAGGTCACTTACAAATGAATAGAAACTTAGCTTAAGGAATTATTATCAATTTTTCCTTCTCTTATGTTGAATTGACCATTAAAACCCTAATTATGCAAATTTGACAACAAATTGATGAATAACGGAAAAAGCTCTTGTAGACGGGAGCAAAATAACAAATCACAGAATACCTATTTTTGGGGTTCTGAGGCAGAACAGTCAGGGACTAAGGTGCGGGCACCCAAGTCCAAGGTACCTAATTTTTTAGGGAATCTAGACCTCCTTCTGACACTAATCAACTTTGTAACTTCTATTTCCTAAGATCTATCTGTGGAGGACACTGTTGCGAGTGCCCTAGTCTTGGAAGTGCTCCTGTGTCTAACTTTTCTTCAGATCCTAAATCCCTGATGCCTAACAAGCCTTCATGTAACTCCAATTTTTTTAGATGCGACACCTATAACCTACAATCACAAGACTTGGTTTGGGGGTTGCGGTGTTTAGAGACTTCCCTTAGTCAAACCCCAGAGGACACTTAAGTCTCCAAACACTATTTTCAGACAAAGAGTGCGTGCCCTTGTGAGGCAAAGGCAAAAACCAAAGGAATTAATGATAAAAACATAATGATATGTCACCTTGTAGTGAAGATCTCATGGAGGAAGATGCTCTTCATGCCATGAGGAGATTTATTCTCAAATATGTAAATATCAACACATAAAATATACAAGTCTGCTCTTGTAACATAATAGAAATCCTTTAATCACCTTGAGAATGCCTAAAGTTCACAATGATCATCTAGTTTACAAATGAATGCCTACACATGCTTATATATGCACCTACAAGCACTCCCACCAATATATTTGAAATTCAAACTTACCGTGTCGGCAAAGGGACCTAATAACGGTCACTAACCAAAACCTAGAAATTAAGGCTTCCCTGAAATAGGGCAAGACTAGGACACGGGCACCCAAGTCCTCCCCACTATTTTGGGTACAGTACAACTCAAGGGGTCCACCTAGGTCCAATTTGCCATGGAACCTAGGTCTCATTCCATCGGGATACCAAAATATGAATTAAAATGTCCTAAATGCATACTAAAGACCCGGGAGCTAAACCTTATGAGGGAAAAGCCCCCAAGGGGACATTTTTTTATGTTACATTTAGCCCCCACTTTAATGTATGTATAAATGCAAGGCCAATACATGCATTAAAGTAAGGTCATAAACACAGCAAACATACCAAGCACAGAGAAGACACACCAATCACATAGAAAATAGTAACAAGCATGCAAAACATGGAGAAGATAGTTATAGTCACATAGAACATGGAGAAGGCAGTCAATGCATAGAAGACACATTAATGCATGGAGGATAGAAATTATATCTTTTCTTTTCTTTTTCTCATATATATGAAATGCAAATGGAAGTATTGGAAATTAAACAAACCTCCCATAAGACAGGATGCACTACCTTAAGGTGTAGGTCTCTGTATATATGGGGCAACACACACGCAAGACACACAAAAACTCCCAAAAATGTAGGAAACACTTCCCGAGGGTGCTGGTCTCTACATATGGGGCAACAAACATGCCACATAAAACAAGCATGCCAAAACACACACACTTGAAGACACAGAGAAAACACAACAGACAAGCAATGGAGTGTACCTATTTCTAGGTCCAACACCATCTCAGGCACATTACAGGCACACACCAATGATTGGGCTTCGCCACAATAATCACCGAAGACATGCTTAAGGGTTGAGTTAGTCATAGAACTGCTCCCCGCCTCTGTAGAGGACTTTTGAAAATGATAGGATGATCTAATCTACACCAAGAAATACACCATCTTGGCCTCCATAGAGAGCTTAAGAAAAAGGATATGCTTGATATCCCACCTCCGTAGAGGGTTTACATGATTGATTGATTGATTTCAAACAAACTCGGGATGCATGATGCACTACCCTGGGGCACAAGTCTCTGCATCTGATGTCAAACACATTGCTAACATCTATAATAGATAGCTTACCTTATATATGCCCCCACCTTAAGGTGGTTGATATCAGTTATTGATATCAAGCATGTTAAGGTAGGAAGAAATCACACATAGGAACACTAACTTTCACAAAGCCCATGTCCCATGGAGGTGACATGTACTTTATGATCATCAAATGTTCCCACAAACACATCCCTGCAAGAAACATGTTAATGTCTACAAGATCATGATAAACAACAACATCAATGCATATGATTAACCACACAAAGAGGCAAGGTTACACAATGAATCTAGAGTTCGAGGATAACTGTAGGGCTATATCATGAAACTCTCTGAATTGAGTCCCACCAAGGCTAGATTTAAAGGCCAACAAAGGTGCATGAAGCAATAGTATTGTTAAGGTTTGTAAATATGACAGAAACATCATCAAATTCACTACATGGAAAGAATGAGTGCTTCCACTAGCCAAGCATCAAATAAAATATACAACCCCATCATAATATTAGGAAGTAACTCCATTTTTGTTATTTCTCTCGAAAGGGACACTAGGTCCGCATTAGTATAAATTTTTGTCATCATCCGCCCAATAGATGGAAACACTAGAGGAATGGAAATAATAAATAAGAGAGGAGAAGACAAGTGTCTTAGGGACAGTCACGTAGGAGGGTGGCCCCAAGTCACCAACCACAATGCTATGTCCATAAGATACAACACACAACAATGAAATCAAAGAGAGAGACAATATAGAAGAATGATGATAAAAATAGAAGAAGGTCACAACATAGGTGATCTTCTAGTATCCCAGACCTTACAACAGAGTCAAGGGTCATCCCAGGAGGCCTAAACAACATATAACACATCACGGGGGAAGCACATCATGAGAGAAATATAGGGTTAGAGATACTTACCTGTAGGGTCTTCATATTATATCTTAGAGCTCTCAAACCTCTTGGAGTGGTACTCGATCATGTTAAATGTAAAGTTTGAGTGGTTCTTATGAAAGTCTTGTTTGTTATCATATGATCCATGTTCATTAAATCCTTATTTAAATGATACTTTTTGGTACTTATGAAGGGGAGAATCACTATTATTTCTGACTATTGATTTTCATCTTGCTCTTTTTTAATTTTTAGCGAGTTTTCATTCTTGAATCTTTCTAGGATAGTAACGGGAATCCTCCTATACTATCTTTCTCATCTGTATCAGTCATTGTTCTTTCTTTCTAGATGTATTTGATTATCTCCAAATCCATCTAAGGATAATGAAGGAGGAACCTCAACATAAATTTCATTTCTTCATGGATGAGGTGGATTATCCATTTGTTTCTTATTGACTTCAATCATACCCACGATACTATCATAGTCCAAGGAATCATCCTCATCTACTTCCACTAAATCTTGTTCCACCATATTATTTTTGGTATGCTTAAGAAAAGAATTAGTGAAGATTTATAAATTCTGCTTCGGTGGGGCAACCAACTTATTTCCATTATCATTCACACCTGATACCTGGATGACATTTGAATCAATAAGGTATTGTATCTCATGTTTAAAATGCATACATCATTCGGTGTCATGTCCTTGCATCCGATGGTAATGACAAAAGGCATTAGCATCGAAGTAAGGTCCTTGTTTACTAGGATCAAAAGGCTTGATCAGGGGAAGCTTTAGAATGTTATTACACTTGATTCATGATAGAATGATAGGACTCAAATATCAGAGTAAACTTTCCTGGTTGATATGATGCTTTCTTTGGATTATTTATACCAGACACAATCATATTTGGCCCATTAATCTTGATGAAGTTCTTGCTATGGTTCCTCTTAAAATTGTTTTGTGATGATCTACCCATGGATTGACTAACTTGAGCCGATGAGTTTTGGTTTTCATACTGACTAGATGAAAGTTGATAATCACGAAGAGAGGTGCATAAATGTTGAAAGGAGTTATATTTCATAAAGAGAATCTTATCACGAATATTAGGTTGTAGATTTGTAATGAATATCTTTTCAACGTCCTTATCTTTTGTCTGATACTAAATTTTGGCAAAAGTCCTTGATATTGACTAATGAATTTGGTCAACTTTTCTTTGGGACCTTGTTTGCATTGAACCAAATCAATAAGAGTGGATTGGGGTCTGATATTTTCTTGAAAATGTTGTAAAAATTGATCAGTCAATTGTGAAAAGGAGTGTATTAAATTGGGAGGCAAAGAGCAAAAGCATTCTAAAGTAGTTTCTTTGAGAGATCATGGGAAAAGTTTTGCCAACAAATCCTCTTCAAAATAGAAATCACTACACATAGCTATGAAGGCTACCACATAGATATTAGGATCTCCTTTTCCACCACATTTTTCAAAGCAAGGAGTCTCAAACCTCTTAGGCATAAGGGTTCTCAAAATTGCATAGGATAACAAATTACGGGCATGATATGTTGGTAGACTAGGCTGCAAAGAGTTTGTCAAATTTGTTACCTTTTGTTGTAAAGCAGTCATGCCTATAATAGTTAGTTTAGGATGACATCATTGGGAGATGCAGTTTGTTGTGAGGAATTGGAACCAAGGTGAGTTAGTGAATGAGCTTGAGATACAATAGGCAGAGGCTGAGAATATGTTAATGATGGTTGGCCATAATGATAGGTGGAAGATGGTTGCGAGTATGTAATAGGTGGTTGGAAATGAGTGGAATAGATAGGAGGTTGAGAACAATTATTCATAGAAGATGTCCCTTTAGGAATCAAATTCTAATAATTAAATCCCACAACTTTGTAATTAGTGCCATTAGATACTCCAATACAAGTGGTAGCATTACTACAAGCATTCGCATTAGTTGTTAAGATCATTGATGTAAAAGTGGATATTCCTGTATTTGGTATAGGTATGGAAACTTGAGTATGAGATGGTGATAAAGTGTTATTTATCATTTTCAAACATTTAGTTACTAGAATGATATTGGTTTGTACAATATGTGCTAGACTATGAAGTGTGTTAACACCATCTTTTCCTTCTTTTATCAATTCTCTTATATTATAAATTGTAGGAATGGCTTCTTTAGCTATTCTCTCATTTTCCATAAATGTTTGAAATTCAGGTAGGTCTTTATACAACTTTTCTATTTGCTCATCAGATACATATCTTGTTTCCTCAATAGTGTTATGAACATCATGGAAAGTTTGTTCTTCCATTGAGGTTGGAGGATGTATAGTATCTTGAACAATTTGAGTTTCTCCCTTTGTAAAGAAGGTGTCCAAAGTACCAACTTCTTGAAGAGCACTAGATCTCATTAATCTTCTACTTCTTCTCAAAGGGATATTGTTTTTAGGACTGAATGTCATAAAGCTTATACAAAAGCATACAACACATAATGCACAAACCAAGAGAATAAATCCTAGGAGAAGGATATGATTGACGACCAATATGTTTGATCTTTTGTACTCTTTTCAATGCCAATGAATGAAACAAAGGATGTTTTAAGGATTTTAGTCAAGGAAAGAAAGTTATATGTCTGATATCAGTCCAAAATAGTGGTATAATCACTCTCAATACACTCTTGATGTAAATCCAAGATAATGCCAAGTGAAAATATAGTGAAAATATGTCAAAATAGGCACTTTTTTCACCAAAATTCAATGAAAAAGAGCATAACAAAGGGTGTTGTGAAGAAAATGATGATGCATAGAAAAAAATATCAGTAATAACATCCACTTAGTACTAAAATACCCAAAACAACATGATTTTTTTGCCACTTAAGGTCAAACCTTAGTGAAAATATAGCAAAAATAGGCTATTTTTCACGATTTTTCAATTCCATGACCTAGCAAAAGGGGTGTTGTAAGGAATTTTAGGAAGGAAAGAAAATATTATCAATAATACTAGTCACTATAATCCATAAAATTGATCACAACATGCTTGGAGTGCAAACTAGGTCAAACCCTAGGGCAAAAATAGCCAAAATGTGTAGTTTTTCACCAAATTTTCACTACAAGAGCCCGTGAAAAGGGTGTTGTGAATATTTTTAGGAGGGGTAGAAAATTATTACCCTAATAACATCAAATTTGGGAAAAAATAATCTTCACAACTTGCCTATGGTGCAAGTTTATAGAGGCGATAAGGCCAAATTAAATGAAAATTGTTGTTTTTGAAGCCCTAGGTTTGATATCTTGAGACAAAATTCTATGTGAATGTTTTGAAGTATGATTTATCATGAAATTGACTTACTCTCAGATTTGAAAATGATTTTCAAGTCTCAACATGCAAAATGCCTATGCAAATTTAATGAAAATGCATCAAAATTGCTAGCCTTTTTGTTGAAATTCTCTATGTAAACATGCAAATATTTTAAATCTAAATGCAAATTCACACTAAAATGCAAGACTAAAGACAAATGAAAATTTGAATGAACCTCTAAAATTAGTAGAAAAAATTTATAAAAGATTTTGCCTACAAACCCTAGATTTTGGAATTACTAGGTTATATAAAATTGTCAAAATTGCCACAAAACCCTAGCAATTAAATGATGAAAATGCAAGGAAAATTTTTAAATTTTTGTATTTTTCTATAGTTTATATCAGATATAATGCAGAATTATTAATTAGGAAAATTTAGAAAGAATTGATGCAATTTAGTAAGCCAAACAATGCAATTTTTTTGGATTTTTCTAATTTTTCAATTTCTTTCAATTTTTCTCAATGCAATAAAATGAATGACCAAACGAATGAATGAAATAAATCCAAATATGAAGACAAACACTCAAAAAGTTGCAATTTAAGTCCAAAAACATGGGTTCACCAAAATGTTTAGGGTGAAATTGGATTTTGTTAATCTTTTATTGTTTAGATGTTAAAACCCTCCTTTCCACTAAACATTGAAGGATCTAGGGTCGAGGGGTGAGCACTATCATACCCTAGGTCACTTGCAAATGAAGGGAAACTTGGATTAGGGAATTAATTATCAATTTTTCCTTCTCCTATGTCCAATTAACCATTAAAACCCTAATTATGCAAATATGACAACAAATTGATGAATAACAGAAAAAGCTCTTGCAGACGGGAGTAAAATAAAAAATCATAGAATTCTTGTTTTGGGGGTTTCGAGGTGGAATAGTTGGGGACTAAGGTGTAGGCACCCAAGTCCAAGGTACCTTCTTTTTCAGGGAATCTAGACCTCCTTCTGACACTGATCAGCCCTACAACTTCTATTTCTTGAGATCTGTCTGCGGAGGACACTGTTGCGAGCTGCCTAGTCCTGGAAGTGCTCATGTGTCCAAGTTTTCTTTAGATCCCTAATCCCTGATGCCTGCCAAGCCTTCCTATAACTCCACTTTTTTAGATGCAACACCTATAACCTATAATCACAAGACTTGGTTTGGGGGTTGTGGTGTTTGAAGGCTTGCCTCAGTCAAGCCATGGAGGACACTTAAGTCTCTAAACACCATTGTTAGACAAAGAGTGTGTACCCTTGTGAGGCAGAGGAAAGAACCAAAGGAATCAATGATAGAAACACAATGATATGTCACCTTGTAGTGAATCTGTCATGGAGGAATATGCTCTTAATGCCATGAGGAGATTGATGCTCAAATCTATAAATATCAACACATAAAACATACAAGTCTGCTCTTGCAACACAATAGAAAGCCTTCAATCACGTTGAGAATGCCTAAAGTTCATAGTGATCATCTAGTTTACAAATGAATGCCTACACATGCTTATATATGTACCTACAAGTACTCCCACCAAGATATTTGAAATTCAAACTTACCGTGTTGGCAAAGGGACCTAATAACGGTCACTAACCGACACCCAAAAATTGGGGCTACCCCAAAATAGGGTAGGACTAGGGCACAGGCACCCAGGTCCTCCCCCTATTTTGGGTAGGGTACAACTCAAGGGGTCCACCTAGGTCCAATTTGCCATGGAACGTAGGTCTCATTCCATCAGGATGCCAAAATATGAACCAAAATGTCCTAAATGCATACTAAAGACCTAGGAACTAAACCTTATGAGGGAAAAGACCCCAAGTGGACATTTTCTGACATTACAATTTCAAAGAATCCAATGATGCACTCAAGAACACAGCACATATCAGTAAGGTATCACTTTTTGAGAGAAGGTGATAGAGAATGAAGTAAAGTTGGAATATGTGTCCACAAAGGATTAGGTTGAAGACATTTCACTAAGCCTCTGCCTAAAGATACCTTTGAGTATTTAAGAGAAAAATTAGGGACCATTACCCCGTCTATCCTAAACTAAGATGCATAGGAATGCATCAATCTAGTGGGGCTCAAAGTGTTATTAATTGATTTGGATTGATATTCTGAAGGCTACCTCTTAGGGGGAGTAGCTAAATGTTTCTGGTAAAGTAAATGGATCAGAGCAGTAGCATGCAAGTATGTGTCATTTTCCATTGATGTCAAAGGGGGAGAGAAATCATGTGAAAAACTTAGGGGGAGAAAGAATCTAGATCTGTAAAGAGAAAGGGGGAGAACTTAGTCTTGGTGGTCTTTTCAATTTTTCACATCATATGTTGCCATCAATGAGAAAGGAGGAGATTGTTGCAAGTATGTGCCTAATCATTGTTGTCATTGATGTCAACATATCTATGTTGTCATTGGTGTCAACTGGGCTCTTACTTTGTTGAGGATATTGAGAAAATTAGCCCCTCTAGTGATAACCATGTGTTGCAGTAGAAACATTGCATTACATGCAGAAGAACAGTCTGGAAGAATGCTCCTCATTTCCTGGAGAATAAATATCTTTGTATGCAGATTGAAAGTTATTTAGAAGCCTGTCTGAAGATGTTATATTCTAAGTTTGAGCCTCTGGTATGAAGAATTGAGTGAGTTATGTTCACTAGAGTGAAAACAACTTTTTCTGTATGTTTGGTGGTGACAAGGAGAAAGTGTTTTGCTCTGCATTCCTTTGCATTGAAGTATTTTCGTTGGTGGTTTGGGAAGTAAGTTTGTGATGATGTTAAGTACCTTTAACTGTAATGGTTTGTGATTTGCTCATCCGCAAGCTATCTTTTACTTATGATAGTGGTTGACAGTGTTGTTCTTGTGCTTCGGTTTGAAGAATCTTATTGATAGAGTGGTTAGAGATTGTGCAGTTGTTCCTAGTGATTACAAGGTGCTTGTGGATGTTTCTTGATCATGTTCCTACATTTGGATTGGTCTGTAAGGTGTAATTATAATCATGCATGAAGCCTGTTCTTGAGAATACTTGTGTTAACATCAGTCTTGGCTGACCTGGTTGAAGTCATCATCTACGAAGATGCATTGAAGATTGTGATAGTGTGTTGTGGTGTGGAAGATTGTTTTTGAGTCCTAGCTAAGGCATGGCATGATCCACATACATTCCTACATCTTTTCCTTAGCTAAATTTGTATTAGGTCTAGACCTATTTTATGTATGTTTGTAATGTTGACCTTGGTGATTGTTTTGACGGTTGATGATTGTAATGCTAACGTTGATGATTATTCCAAGGTTGATGAAGTGTATACATACTTGTAATTCAGTCATGAAAATGTATCCAAGATCAAAGATGCGAAGATAAAGTGAAGTAAGGTAGCAGAGCAGAGCAGAGGTGTTTTGTACTTCAATGGAACTGAACCTTGGCATGGAGTAGATGCTATTATCTCAGTTCAACCTTTTAGCAATGAGCCTTCTTTTGGGAATGAGCCACTCTTTGGTAGTGAGCCATCCATAGGCATGAGCCTTTCTTTATATTGATCATTTTGGGTAGTGAGCCCTATAGGCAATGAGCCTCTATTTTTTAGTAGTGATATAACTTATATATTTCTATGGGCTAACACCCACCATGGTTTTTCCCTTCTAGGGTTTTCCAATAAAAATCTGGTGTCTCCTTTATTGCTTATACTTCTATGTTGAGCTTCTCATTTGATGTTTTCATGGTTATATATGAATATAAGTAATTGATAAGTTGATGATCATATTTGGTTAAAAGTTTTAGGACAACCGATTCACCCCCCCCTCAGTTGTCCAGTGTAGTTCAACAAAGATTACTCAATAAAAAAAAAGAATTTTCATTTCTCAATCAAAGTATGTGAAAGAGTTGTTGAAGAAGTTTGGAATGCAGGACTCTAGGCTAGTATGTACCCATATGTTAACTGGTTGCAAGCTGACCAAGAATGATGAATCACCTTAGAGTGATCAGAAAAGTATAGGTCTATGATTGGAAGACTACTTTATCTAGCTCATATCAGACTAGACATAATGCATGTAGTTTGTCTTGTGGCAAGATTTCAAGAAGATCCTAAAGAGTCACATGTAATGGCAGTTAAGAGGATCATGAGGTATTTAAAAGGCACTTCAAACTATGGATTATGGTATCCTAAAGATACTAATTTCAGTCTTAGTGCATATATAGATGTAGACTGGGCTGGAGATAGTGATGATAGGAAAAATATAAGTGGAGGTGCTTTCCTCTTGGGTAATAGACTGGTTTCATGGTTGAGAAAGAAGCAAGATTTAGTTTCCTTGTCTACTATAGAAGAAGAATATATGGCTACATGTTGTTGCACTCAAGTGCTATAGATGAAGCAAACATTGAAGGCTATAAGAGTTGTGTATGAAGAACCATATTCAATAGTTTTTGACAATACAAGTGTTATAAACATTTCAAAAATTTAGTGATGCACTCAAGAACAAAGCATATATCAATAAGGTATCACTTTCTAAGAGAAAAGGTAACAAAGAATGAAGTAAAGATGGAATATATGTCTATAAAGGATAAGATTGTAGATATTTTCACTAAGCCTTTGCCTAAGGATATTTTTTAGTATCTCAAAGAAAAGTTAGGGGTTATTACCCCTCTTACTCTAAACTAAGTTAGGGGTTATTAGATTGATGTTTTGTAGGCTACCGCTCAGGGGGAGGAAGTAGATATTGGTGATATGATTTTTTGATAAAGAGCAATAAGTGTTGCAGTGTTAATAACAGGAGTAGTACGATAAGATATGAGTTGAGATTTGATAACTAAAGAGGAAGAGAAGGTATGACACCCTTTTCCATTGATGTCAAAGGGGGAGAGAAGTGCATGTGAAAAACTCTGAGAAAGCATAAAGTAAGGGGGAACTAAGAAGCAAGGCAAGTTTGATTATCTTGATGGTTTTTCACATCATGTGTTGCCATCAATGACAGAAGGGGAGATTGTTCCAAGTATGAGTAGTAATTATTGTCATTGATGTCGACACCTAAAGTCAGCATCTAAGAAAGTTAACTGGACAAGTTTAAGTAAGTGCAAAACTTCCTATCTGCTAGAACCATGTAGTGTTTTGCTCCGCATATATTGTAGATTGAATATATTTGTCTACGGTTTGGAAGTTATCTTAAGGGATATCTATAGTTACTTTGTTTCAAGTTTGAGCCTTCGGTATGAAGATTTGAGTGAGTTTTGTTCACCAGAATAAAAACTATTTTTCTATGTATTAAATGCTGATAGAGAGAACGTCTCTGCATTTCTCCACATTTAAGATTTACAATCTACAGTTCTGGAATTAAGTTTGTAATGATGATATGTGCCTTCAGTTCAAATGGTTTGTGATTTGGTGCTCAAATGATCTTTCCTTTATGACAATGGCCGACAGTAATGTTTAGGTCCTCCAGTTTGAAGAATCTTCTAGATAAAGTGATTGAGGGTTGTACAAAAGTTAGTGGTGATTGTATCACACTTTTGAATGTATCTGGATCATGTTCCTACCTTTGGATTGGTCTGTAAAGTATAATCTATATTGTGCATGAAGCGTGTTCCTAAAGGTCTTAGTGTTAATACCAATTTTGGCTGACTTGGTTGTTTTCACTAATTGCAGTTATACTTTGAAGATTGTGGAAGCATGTTGTTGCATGGGAGATTGCATTTGAGTTCCAGTTAAGGAGTGATGTTATCTGCATTTATTCTTTTCCTCTGCAAATCTATTTAGGTCTAGACCTATTCTAATGTTTGTATGTATGCCGACCTTAGAATTTATTCCAATGGTTGATGAATGTAATGCCAACCTTGATGTACATTCCAAGGTTGATGAATTGTATGAATACATGTAAAGAAGTTGTGGAAAACACACAAGTAAATATTACGAAGATGTGAAGATAAGTGTAAATTGTAAAAGCAGAGAAGAGTATAGGAGATATATTGTGCTTCAATGGAACAGAACCTTGGCATGATGTAGATGCTACTATCTCAGCTCACCAACCTTTGGCAGTGAGCCCATCTTGGCAGTGAGCCTCTTCTTTTGGCAATGACCCTTTTTATTTGAGAAGTGATCTCTAGGAAGTGAGCCCTAAGGTAGTGAGCCTCTAATTTTTAGCATTGTTATTGCAAATTATATTGTGAGCTAACACTCAACATGGTTTTTCCCTGTTTAGGGTTCTCCACATAAAAATCTAGTGTCTCATGTGTTGAATGTGTGATTGTGCTTAGTTTCTAATTTCATGCTTTCATGATTAAGTGATTGATGTATTGATGTTTATAAGAAATTAAGTTTATGGTGACAACTGATTCACCCCCACCCCCTCATTTGTCTTGTGTCTTTCAATATAAACTTCTAATTTTTTGTAATGATCCAACTAAAAATTAATATGAAATATCAGATCTGAAAATATAACTTCAACAAATCCACCAAAACTACACTAAAATTGATGAAACTAGCTAGCTAGTCTTGCAATGAATTAACACCCAATATGACGAATCTTCACCAAAATGTTTAAATTGATTTTATGATATAAATAACATATTATTAGGTCTATTACACTAATCTACAACAACAACAACATTAAAACTTCTAATAGAAAAATCAAGGTAAAACCCTCATAAACTACCAACACCAACAATCACTGAAGTGTACCAAAACACCATAAATTGATATTGCTAATTCTTAGATGGAAAATACATGAAATATAGTATGATATAATTAAAATATCTTTAGCAAACACCTACAACACTTAGCAGCAAACTACACAACTCAAACTTCACTACAAGCTGAAATACCCACTTTATATCCAAACCCACAAAGCCAAAAAATAACACAACACTACTCACAACACCCAGAGCTGATCTCTAGCACCCAGAAATGGAAATCTACAGCCACTACATAGAAAACAAAATAAATTAGCAATAGTAGCACATTCCAACACTTCTAGAACCATTGTGACACACACAAAGAAGACCAACACACACAATCAATGGAAACTATCAGAAACTACTGAATCCTTGAAGCTCTATACAACCTATGGATGAAGCTACTCCTTGTGAACAAAGGGTTTTCATCCTCTATCAACCTAAGACTAATGGGTTTTCATCCACAAGCCCTCTTCTCCAATGGGGTTTCGTCCATTGAAGCCACAATCTGCAAATCTGCAAGTTTGAGAGAAAAAAGTTATATCAACAATAGCCCCAAATGACTAAAATTACATATTTTGTATCAAAATTTCATGGGAGATATAGAAAACCAAGATTCTCACATTTTCCTTCGATTCCTTGCTATTTTGGGGTATGACAGTTGTCATAAGTTGTCATACATTGTCATAAATTCCCCTGCCACTTATGATTTACCAATATTTTTTAAATCTTCATGCAAATGGACACCTCACAAAACCCAATGCCCCCTTTTGAGCCTCAAAATATTTAATTTAATATTTAATTGTCCTCTTGAGATAGATATTAGTTGGATAATATTAAATATTAAATATTTATTCTTCTTATGCTTACCCAATTAACCCACAAAAGAAGGAAGAATAAAATGGGTTAATATCGACCATTAATTAATTAGTGCAATGCAAGTTTGGATGGTCAAGAATTTCTGGTCCTTCCCATGTTGCATCTTCCACTAGAAAATTCTTCCATTTGATCAAATATTATGAAATGCTTATGTTCCTCAATCTTTTATCCCTTATTTCTAAAATCTTTTTAGGAATTAGAATCAACTTTTCTTCATCATCCAAAGGTGGTAAGTAGATGAAGGAACAATTTTCTGTCCAAAAACCTTCTTGAAACAAGAAATGTGAAATACATTATGTATCCTACTATTTGGAGGAATCTCCAACTCATAAGCTACCTCACCAATTTTCCTGATGATCCTGTAAGGCCCAAATAACTTAGCCTTAAGATTTTCATCCCCACTCTGATGCAGAGTGGCCAGCGCAAGCATTCAAACTTGGCAGGATTTGACTGTTCTTATTCCATCGGAAAGAGCTGCTAAATATCACACTGACATATCCTATTGGCTAGACTAAAACCATCGGTATCTTAAACACCATTCACTCTGATACCCATCTCACCCCGATGTGTGATTCGCTTATATTTCCTATCGGCTTCTCCAACCTGAACTATGCCGATGACTGTTGTCACAGTGATGCATACAATCTTCAACCTGCTGATCCGGTTCCCGTTACCTCCAATACCGGTCACCTTGTTTGGTATCTCCCTGACGCTTCACCTCACGCTAACACCAAACTCCTTATTGCCAAGACTCCTCCCCTCGACAAAACATTCACCTCTACCTCCAATATCATATCTCATGCTGATGTGCCTACCATCAACTCACCATTGGTAAGACTTTTCATATCAGTGAATTTCAACTTCGCTCGGCTGATACCATGACTTATGCCGATATACTCTTCATCGGTGATACTTTGCAATTGTCACCTCGATCAGTGAAAGTGCCCCTGTTGGCTCAATGCAACTTTCTCAACCTGATGGTTCTTCTCATGCCAATGCCTTCACAAATTTGCACTGAAAACTCTGAGCTCGACTTGATCCGCTTACTTAGCAATCTCGACATAGATTTTTTCCTTCTAAACCCTAGCACATGAGGATGCTAGGGTAGATCACTACATGCAATAATTCAATCCCAAAAACATGAAATGCAAAAATGGAAAAATGAAACTACAAACTAAACTACTGTACATGTCCATTCCATTGATTCAGAGAATCAATCGGTGGAATGGATGAATGAATTCATTTCGCCTGTAAAATCAAAATTGACTATACAGATAGATAAAAAAAATTAGACAAATGAAACAATGGGATCTTCTTTATTTCAATATCAAAAATGCATACAAATATATAACTTCACAGTCCCACCATACCACAGTGCTCAGTTTGATCTCCAAACACAATGTCTTTGTTTCTCATATGCCACACAGAACTATCAACTATCAACTTTCCTCCCAACTACTTGAGCTAGGGAAAATATATCTACTCCTCATGAGTAGTATAGACTCGATTCCCAACGGTTGGGAGACTTCCAAGCAGCTGGGAGAGGATAGCGGGCATAACAAACTATAACTGTCAACACACAATCCTAGATTGACTTAAAAACATACGAATTGGTCACATGGACCTTATTACATCATAATGTAAAACATACTATAATTAGACTTATTCTTTGTGTCGAAGGGGTGCTCCTGCACCATACTCCCCAGAAGAACAAATCTCAAGTCCACTTGATATGAGAGTATGTAGGTCTGAACCCTATTGGTTGATCTATTCTTTAGTCATCCATCCTACTTTTGAATTAGGTTTTCCCTACCAAGCCACCAAATATTCTAAATATTCTTTGTTCTGAGTCTTCTTGATCACTCTTGTGTCTAAAATCTTCTGCAACTGTGGTGGATCATGTTTTGGAATGTCATCAACTGATGTATCCTATAGTAGTTCCTGTTCTTCATCTAGATTATGCTTGTATGGAGTTAAATCACATACATTGAATATACGTGATAAACCAAGAGCAGAAGGAAGTTGTATCTCATAAGCGTTTGGCCCACATTTCTTCAAAATCTGACATGGTCCAATCTTCCTCTGCATGAGTTTAGTATATTTGCCTTTAGGGAGTCTTTCCTTTTTCAAAAGAACCCATACCAACTCTCCAACATCAAACTGTACAACTTTCTTTTTTTATCAGCATATTCTTTATACTTTAAAGTAGTTTGCTAGAATTGTTTCTTCACCTAATCATGTACCTCTTTTATGGCTTTTGCAAAAGCTTCACCATCTACACTAACAGGATCTTGTTGGTAATGATGTTAGTCATAAACAAGCATAGAATAAAAGTACACATTAACCTTTATTCATCTTGAAAGATATGATGAATTCAGAGAATTCATGATCCCAAGTCTCCGGTGATTAGGTCTTAATCGTCTGACGTTACTCAGAGGTTGATGTGTGTTGCTGTTTCCATTTTGGGGCCTTACGTTGAGTTCAACATCATGACATCATTTTCTACAAAGATTCTTCACAAAGAGTTCATTTTATACAATTGTTCGCTCAAATGATACAATTATACTCAAATATTTGCATGAGATTCATCAATAATGCATGCTTTAGTTTCAAATATGCTAGATATTTTCAATTATCTACGAGATGTCCACATATTTGCATTATTCGCTCAAGATTATCAGTTAGTTGCAATTGTGATGGTGAAATTCTCTAAAATTTAAAGAAGTTAAAAGAAATACTTCAAATGAACGTTGAACCTTAACCTATTGAACCACATGTACATCAGATACAGTCATGAAGAGAAGAAAAACCAAACCATATGTTCACCAGGACATTCCACAGCTAGATACAGTTGATGCTAACTTCAAAGGAATTGTATGAAAGCAACATATGCAAGTAGACATGCACTCCAAGGGACACAACAAATCACCACATATATCCAGAATTCATACACTGATTACTCAGGATTTACTATGAATTGTAATCACAATAGTCTTCTCATTCACTAGGAATGCAAAGATATAAATGTATACAAAAAGCCTTGAAATGAGCCCTGAATATTTTAGCAGATGGATTTCAATTAAGTTTCCAATGTTAGAAATGAGGCATTCCTACACCTTTTATAGAATAAGGCGAGGAATCCTTTACAAAAAGATCAATGATCTTGATTTGTCTATGCATATCTATGGTCAATATTTTCTTTGACTATGTCAACCTTTTCAAAATGGCACAAGTCGCCAGCTAGCAACTATCTAAAAAACTTATCTTCACTAAGTATCAAATGCTAATATTTACTCTATGATGTATCATCATCTACTTTATCAGAATCATGTGTTTCTTCACCAAGTGCATCACTTCCTGAACTTTCATCATGATGATGATGATGAACCCGCATATGAGGTTGCATGTTGCTCCAGACCTATTCATATATTTGCACAATTTTATCTATTTCTCTGCCATCATGAGTCTTTGCTTTGATGATGGCATGCTTGTGTGCCTCGTATTTGTGTCTACTGTTGTCCAGCTTGTTCTTCCTGTTATTCAGTGTTTCATTGTAATTTTCCATCTTGACTTTGATTCTCATTATTTTATCTATGACTTCCTCTGTCAAGTGAACAAGTGGATCATCAACTACTGATTGGAAGTTGCCATGTAAAGCTTTGATGGAAAACTCTTCATCTTGATATTCTACTTTCCCTTCCACTTTTCCTTCCAGTGTTTCTAACATTTCTGCCTCAATAGACATCAAATCATGTAACTTCATGCTGATATCTCTCAGTTTATTATTGCATCTTTTAAGTACTCCACATTCAAATTGAATGTCCTTATACCATATATGAACGAACAAGGTAGTATTATTGTTCAGTACCTATTTGTTGATGAGTAACTGAGGATTTATCCTCCTTATCTCTCCCAGGATATCTAATATCTATTCCAATTTGAAAGACCTTTTGCCTATCTGCATCTGCAATTTATCTACCTTTGTCCTGGAGTCACTGAGAGTATTCCACCTCTTCAAAGAGGCCTTTACCACTTCCTCTGCATTATCCAATGTGGATAACATCCATTTACTTAATACAGATGCCTCATGTTTCATGAGATCTAATTTATTTACCTCCTCCTGGGAAATAGCAATCAATGAGACTGCATGTTTAGTTGAAGTATCATCAGGATTAGTCATCCTTCCTATGTAGGCATGCAACTGAGAAATGTGCTCTTTGTGTCGCTTATTTTTTTCTTTCTCTCTTTTCACCTTTTGAATTAAAGAATCAATAATATCTTTGCCTTCTTGACCCTCTTGGTCTTCATTGGCAAACCCTAAGTCCACTGTGCTGATTTGAAACTCATCGAAGGTAATTTTACCTTTTTCTTTCTCTATAGTAGGTACTGCAATCTGTGTAGTCCTTCTCCTAGTTGTTAGATCCCTCTTAATGGCCGAAGTCATTCTGGCCTTCCTCTTTGGTTTTATTATATTCTCATAAAATAAGGTAGATACATCAAATTCTTGAATTTCAAATTCTACCTCTGCATTTACTTCTTTTTCCAACCACTGAGGTACCTGATCATGTTTCTCCACACCATCATGATGTTCACCTTTATCTCTTGTTTCTGTCAGCATATGTGATGGAGAAGGTGATTTCCTTAGTTCTTCTTCATGATGCTCACTTTGATGTTGATCCTGTGGCACATCCTCCTGTTGAGGAACTTCTTTCTCCGGAGGAGCATCCTCCTGAGGTGGAGGATCTTGTGATGTATCTATATGTTGATCATAATGATCATGATCCTTCTCCTTTATCACCTCATCTACTTTCAATTTTTCCTACTGTTGAGGAACATTCATAGTAATGGATACTGAGGAAGTCTCCTTAAGTGCTGATGTTGGTTCTACAACTGTGATTTGTTCTGCACCTGTACTACTTACTTCTCAAACTTTAGCAGTAGGATCCTCTACCACATCTTTCTCATCAGCCTTCTTTTCTCGAACCTCTTATATAGCAAGTTTCACTGATGCATCCTGTTGGCTTATCTCTGTAGTATGGCCCTCTAATTCTGCCATCTTCACTTCTTTTGCATGTTGCCCTTTTTTAGGTGTGCTTGCTAGATGTTCAGGACTTGCATCATGTTTTCCTATCAAGTCCACCACTATAGGACTTATCACCTCTGCAATAAGTGTATCCAACCCCATTTCTTGGTCTACCTATTCTAGGCTCTTTTCTTTTTCAGCTTCCACTTGCCTTATCTCCTCCAGTATAGTTTGAACTGGTGGAGTCTTGTGAGGGGTCATCTGTGTACATGTAGCAAGGGTTTCCATTGGTTGTGAAGCTACTTTGTTCACAACTTCATCATCAGACAAATTTATTGTCTCCTCCAGTGAGATATGACCTTCTTCATGTGCCTGGGAGGTTTCTTTCATTTGTTCTTCCGCAAGTTCAGTTTTGAACCTCACAATGGTAGGAAGTGGAACATTGTGCTGAAGTTCCCTATGCACTTCACTACCTGCCCCTTGTAATAGTGTGGGGGATTGTCTTATTTCACCTCTCATGGAGGTTCTTAGTTTCTTAGGTGGGGTAGATACCACCACCTATGGAGCTCTTCTCTTCCTTTTGAACAACAAAGGAGCCTCTTCTTCCTCAGGCTCTTCCTCCATTCCTTCTCTTGGTTTTCTTGAGGATTGACCCTCCTCTTGGGTCTCAATAATTCTAGCCTCTGCTGTCTTACTTTTCTTGGACTTTTGTTTTCTTGTCCGTGGAGGTGATGCTAATCCTAATCCTGATCCTGATGTTGTTGCCTCCTTAGCTATAAACACTGCCCTTTCAATGATCACCCCTTTGGGTTCATTATCTATTTTCTTACCCCTAGGGGGTCTTTTGCTCTATTGTTGTTGTGGAGGCAATCTATCTCCTTTAGACTTCCTCTTTTCATTTATGAAGTCATCATATTCCTCACCAGGAATATCTTGCCCTTTCTTTTTGTTGTCCACAGTAATGGCAACACCTTTCTTCTTCAAAGCCTCTATCTGTTCATCAACCCAAGCTTGGGTTAGCTGCATGGTCCTGGCAATGAAGGGGTCCAAGGATATGTCCTCTTGTATGGTGAGGTTAGGTGCCTAGATGGTATCATTATATATTTTCTTCTGCTCATACTCATCTGTAATTATCCTGCCATCATCCTTCTTCAATTGTTGAGGAATGGGGATGCAGTCAAAGGTTTTTGTTTGATTCAGTGTTAGCCTTTGGTATCTTCTTCTTCTTGCTTCTGCTTCATCTTCACAGTCTACCCAGAAGTCCTCTAGGTACCTCTGGTGAATAGGCTTTCCTATGATTTTCTGTATCCTCCCATAAGGATCATATGGTCTTATCAGTGGAAAAGGCTATAACTACATTTTATTCAAGGTGACCATCACCTTCTTTATGTTTTCTTAATCTGGCCACATATACCAGCCAATGGTGACTGGAAACAAATTTGGTGGCAGCTTCCGTGCATCCTTATATATTTTTAATATCATGGAGCTCTGCCTTATGAATTCCATTAATATTACTGCATCAGTGGGGTACTAAGGTAGCATGAGAGGATTTCCTTCAAAACCTTCAATCCTTAGGTAGGAAAATGTGGCAAATTGTATATACTAGGCTCCATGCCTATAAATTATCTCCTGAGCTTCCATGCTCAATCTCTTTGTCCTGTCCTCCTCCATGGTTCTTACCAGATGCATAGAGAATGCATCATTTACCAGTTTGTAATCTTGGAGGTAATTGGCTCTCTACAGCTGGGGATGATGATCCCAAATATGCATTGCATTGATTGTACCTATGACCTTCCCATCTGTAACCAGCGCATCAAATGTGCCTTTATAAGCATAGGAGTAAACAATGTATGATGTCATATAGAAAGCACAATTTGAACCTCCTAGGTTCATTAGTTGCTCATGTAGAGCATCACTTATTAGCTAGCCCCATAGTGAATTGATGTCTGAGTATATGCACATCATTATCACACCGTACATCCAATCCTTAAAACTACTAGCATCAGGCTAGCCTGTGACTCCGCTAAGCAGTGCAATCATGTATTGGTACTCATTGTCAAAATCATATTTGAACAAATGCACAAGAAGCTTAGCAGTTGTAGGATATGTGTTCTTTTAGCTCTCCATTCGTACATGTTCTTCCTGGCTTGTTTCTTGTTATTTTCATATTCTTTTTCTAATTTCTTTAGGTCCACACTGTTGACCTTCCAATGATAGTCCAAATGTCTAGGAGAGACCCTTGATGGACAGGTCTGCATATATCCTTCCATGCTTCATTACCTGCCTGGTCTCTGGATTGTAGTTCTGGGCACACTCAATGACTAGCTCTGGAGACTCCATGGAGTACAGGAAACCGACGACATTCCACATTCCAGACACGAATACCGCATCCAACATAGGACTTCTATTCTTCTCGTCGTTTAGCCTAGTTAACTAGGCTTCGAAATTAGTGCTTCCCTGATGGGTATCTGTAATTGCACCATATTTGAACAGGATCCCTCTTTGAGATGAAAACATGGGCTTGCTGAATTCAGCCTCACACTTAATTAACCTCTTGTCAGCCATGGATACCTGTAATTAACAAAATCTTGTCTTACAATGGATACTCACATGCATGCATACTACATTTATCTCTACTAATCATCATGCCTACTATATTTGTTCAACATCCACTTATCATGGGGGTGCATAAACCAGAACCTTAGATTAACAAAACCATACCTGACTATTACAGAAGCAACAGGGTGAGGGTTTCAATTACTTACCTGGATATGCAAACTTCATTTATACTAGTGGATTTCTAAAAGTGCTCTAAATTCTACTGATGATCACGCACTTCCTCCTGTTTGTAAGCTCGATTTGTCTGACTATCATTTGTATGAGGATACGGAAGCTGGTGCTCTGTGAAAACAATTTTATAGCAAGGTAAAAACTGAAATGACGGTGAATTCAACTTTTAATCGTGCACTTAGGATGAAATTAGGGCAAACCTTGATAGATTAGATCTTATTCGTTAGTTTTCCGCACAGAAACTCAGGATTTCACCAGCTATTTCATCGGGTTTTGTGGTCAGCAAGAAATATCTACCATGTCTGCGCGCATTAAATGTTAATGGCGGCAACGAGAGCGGGGTGATATCCACATGATAGGATCATATTCAACAAATAGTATGATATTCAAAAATATCATCGCAAGTTTAATGTGATCATCCCCTTTCAGATTGGAATAACTATCATTGACAAGATCAGGTGATGAATGCACCCTTTGGTCATGCTTAGTACATCATGAGGATATTTCGATATATCAGGTGATGTTTCAAAGATGATGATGACTGAACAAACTTATATGTCTCTCTTTCAGAATATTGGGATGACGTCATCCAGATATTCACTCAGTGTATCATCAAGGCATCATGACGTCATCATCATGTTATACGAGCAAGATCATGTTCAAGAAATATGCCCCTGAGAGGTAAAAATGATGATTACATCATCGTCATGTTCATTTCTTTGTTTATCGGACCTGAATGGCATCATCAAGATATTGGCTTAGGGGGATATTTCATGGCAGGAGGATATTAAGCAATATCAAGTTATATTAAAAAAATGATCCTCGCGAAATGCATAAGGCTATTGACAGGTAAAGGCTACTTATCACCTAAAATTGACGTTCGAATATTTGGACCACATGATTTATTGGGTGATAAATTAGATCAGGTGATCTTCTCAAATGTTACATATGTTACAAAATATGATCCTCCCACTATAAATATGAGGTTTGACTAAAACTTTGACCGTGCACAACTTTCACACCTTAACGAATATCAGGGTGATACAAGAGGCAAACCTACATGAAATTTGATGCTCTTTCTAAATATGAGGTTACTGGAATAAAAATGTAAAATTTGACAAACTGACCTCATGATGATGACTTACCTAGCCCTTTTATGCATGATGATCTGCATGACTTACTTTTTACCAAACCACCAAAAAGCACAAAACAAGCCAAAAGGTTGGGTCCCTGTTTTGCCAAGTCAAAATGGGGCGTGTTGTGTAACCACACAACAACTTGCCACCAAAGAAAACAAACAAATTCCCATGATTCAATTGATGTGATCACATTCATCCATATTATTCTAATTCCTTCTAAGCATAAGCATTATGATCTTCTAAATGATAAAAGTTCATCATGGTAACAATGCTAACAAAGGATCATGTGTGTGCAAATGATTAATTATCTTCATCCTGAAAGCAAGTTGAAAACATAAGTAACTGGTGTTAAACTACATAGTTGGAGATCATCTCTCATAGCCGACCTAGATAGAGTCTTGCTACCAGTAGGCATCTATAGCCCCAGCAAGGTTATCTATACAATCTCCCTAAGTAGAGCCCCACTGCCAATAGGCGTTCATAGCCCCAATAGAGTTACTTAGATGGCCTAGCTTTATTTCGTTTTTGATTTTTCTTTTAAAATCTGCATTTGATATCATCATGTTAGCTCATTTGTACAAGGTATAGTCACTTGTAGCTTTAGGTTGGAGATTGTATTGGTAGCAAGGGAGTCCCTTTAGATTTTTCACTTAACACCTATACTTGTGTGTTCAACAAACCCAAGGCTGTTAGGTGTTTCATTGTGATTGATTCACTTTGGTCAAGAGAAGGCACCCTGATGAAAAGATATCACAGACCTAATCATGAATACTTCTTAGACTGAATTACAACCTATGTCTAAATCTGATCTCATCACTTGAATCCTAACAATTTGTTATTTTTCTATGGTGATGAGGTACATCATCTTGACTAATCAAAACAAAAACTCAACCAAAACAAAACAAAACAAGACAAACAAACAAACAAACACAACTGTACAAGCAACTATACAAATATACAATATGATACACGACTATCATGAAGTCACTTAGACTTGAAAATAATGTTTGAGGAATTGTCCATTAACTGGCAATGGGACATCCTCACCTGTCAGGTTCTTAAGCCTATAAGTGTTGTCTCCTAGTATCTCAGAAATTTGAAAGGGACCTATCCATAATCTATCAAATTTACCATGGTCACCTTTCCTCTCATGGGCTTTATCCCACATCAGGACTAAATCAGATATCTTGAAGGCTTTAACTTTGGTTCTCTTGTCAAACTAGTGTTTGACAATAGCCTGATGTTTTGCAAATTGGTCAATTGCTTGACTTCTTTTCTCTTCCAGCTGCATCAGCTAAAGCAACCTGACTTCTTGTCTATTGTCTATGCCTAGGTACTCTTGGGCAAACTGCAAGGTAGGAATTTTCAAGTTAACATGGAGGATATGATCCACCCCATATACTAGTTGAAAAGGTGAGTTTCCTAGTGCAGTTTTCATTCTAGTTCTGTCTACCCATAAGGCATACTTTAGAAATGAGTTCCATTCCCTAGGGTTCTTTTCTATTAATTTTCTTATGATATTCAACAAATTTTTATTGGTGGATTCTGCTAATCCGTTTCCTTGGGCATAATAGTTTGATGAGAACTTGAGTATGATCCCATGATCAAAAGCCCAACTTGACAATTTGGTTGAAATGAAGGCAGAACCATTATCACTTACCAAAGCATAAGGAGTTCCATACCTGGTAACAATGTTGCTTTCCAAAAATTTAATAACATCATCTACGGTACAAGCTGCTGATAGCTTCAGTCCATCTGGTACAATAGTCAGTAATTGTTAAGACATACCTATGGCCTGAGGAGGATGGAGGATTGATTGGTCCTATGAAGTCCATGCCCCATTGTGTAAATGGGCGCTCTTCCATCACTGGTTGCAAGGGTTGAGCAGCATATTTCTCTCTATTGGTAGCAACCTGACATACATGACAACATTTAACATGATCAACTGTATCTTTAAAAATTGTAGGCCAATATTATCCTGCTCTAAGGATTGCATGTGTTGTGGCCAGGGCTGATCCATGTGTTGTTCCGAACTTGTCATGTAGTTCCGATAAAACCTTATTTGCTTCTGGCTTTTCTAAGCATCTTAGGTATATCCCTTCATAATTCTTTTTGAACAGGATTCCTCCCTTCATCATATATTTTTGTGACCTTATCTTCAAGGCTCTTCTCTGTGAAGCTTACATTCTGGGAGGACATCTTCCAGTAATCAGGATGTGCTTGATGTCTGAATACCATTCTTTATTGTCTTCTATGTTGATAACATATTGCTAACTTGTAATGTTTGGATCAATTTCAGATATCATCTGGCTTAAGGCCTGTCCTCTTACCAACTTCATTGGCGTAATTTCCATGTCATACTCTTGTAATACAGTAATCCACTTGGCTCTTTTCTCACCAGGTTCACTCTGCATTAGCAGCATCTTCACTGCTGCATCAGGCACTACTGCAATCACTCTACTTCTTACTATGTAGTGCCTAAACTTCTTTACTACCCTGACTAATGCAAGTGCTTGTCTTTCAACATCCACATATCTTAGTTCAGCATCCTTGAAAGGACATCTCATGAAAGCTATTGGTTTCTCTTCATTCCTTTGGGTCAATACTGCTGTAGAGGTATGTTATGAGGCAAATGAATAAATGTAGAAATCTTTTGTGTAGTCTGGACTGATGAGGACAGGAGCATCTAATATAGCCTTCTTTATGTCTTCAAAAGTAGCTTTGGCCTCTGCTGTCCACTCAATCTTGGCATCTTTTTTTAGCATAGCATTTAATGGTCTGACTATCTCTGCAAAACCAGTGATGAATTTTCTCACAAAGTTAATCTTACCAAAGTAAGACTTAAGTTCTTTCTTACTTCCAGGGAGTTGAATTTTCATGATAGACTCCACTCTGGTAGGATCAATGATGATCCCATTTTCAATTATCAAATGGCCTAATAGTTTGCTTGTTGGGGTTCAAGGATATTCCATACTCTTCACATTTCTTTAGCACATTTCTGAGATCTGTTACATGATTTCCCCTTTTTTTGGAGAATACTGTCAAGTCATCCATGTAGATGACTATACACTTTCCTATTAAGCCTCTGAAGGCTATATCCATTGCTCGTTGGAATGTAGCTCTAGCATTTATAAGTCCAAATGGCATACATCTATATGTGAATATCCCCCACTTGGTGGTGAAGGTAGTTTTCAATCTATCAATCTTATCAACCATCACTTGGTTGTATCCTAAGAAACCATCTAGGAAAGACATCATCTTAGCTCCATTTACAATCTGCAAAACTTCATCTAGTGATGGTAAAGGATAATTATCCTTCTCTGATGCTCTGTTCAGATTCCTAAAATCTACACATAGCCTGATGTCTCCATTCTTCTTTCTAACTGGGACTAGATTAGCCACCCAAGTGGAGTGCCTTACAGGAAAGATTATTCTGGCATTTAACAACTTCTTGACTTCTTCAAAAATTATGGGTTCAAGCAAAGCATTGACTAGCCTTTGCTTATGTCTGAAAGGTTTAGCATCTGGCTTGAGGGGTATAGTGTGAGTTATGACTAATGTGTCATATGTCTTTAGCTCATCATACATCTAGGCGATAACATGCATGTAATCTTTGAGAGCCAGAGTTATTCCTTCTAACTCTTCCGGTGTACAGACTTTACCTATCAGGACATTTCTCTTGTCTTTATTTTGCCCAATATTCACTTGTGAATACTGACCTCCATCAGCTTTGGGAAGATCCTTCTGTTTCAGCATATTATCCAGATCAAAGGCTCTTTCTAATTCAATCATACCTTTGGGAATTTTGTTGCTAGGCAAGTCTAATATTTCGTCTTCTTCCCAAACTTGATCTTCTATACCATTCTCATCTATGATATGAGTGTCAAATATGTCCCTATTGGAGATGAAATCAAGAATATGCTGATCATCGTCAAAAAACTAGAGATTAGTAACATTATCAGGTACTGATGGTACAGATATTAGCTCTACTAAAAATCTCTTTAGACCTGATATGGATAATGGCTCCAGTGTACTGGCAGCCTGGGCAAGTGCATCTGCCCTATGATTCTGTTCTTTAGGAATGTGGGTGATATTAAATGCATCAAAGTCTTTAATTAAATCCCACACTCTGTGTCTATAATTTGACAATCTCTTATAATTGCGTGAGTAGATTCCTCTTGCCTATCTGACAACTAATTCTGAGTCTTCAAAGACATGCAAAATTTTTACTTTCTTCTTGAGAGCAAACAGCATCCCATGACTCAGAGCTTCATACTCTGTCACATTATTAGTGCAGGGGAACTGTAATCTGTATGCAGCTAAGTAAGATTTTCCTGATGGATCAATAAGATCAATTCTTACTCCAGCTCCTTGTTTGGACTTGGATCCATCAAATCTTAGGATCCAGGATTTATCTTCAGCCAGAGGTCTAGCTGAACCTTCTCTTTTCTTTGCAGCTCTAGCTGCTGCTCCACCTGATATCCACTTTAGTTTAGGAATTTTAGTACCTTTGGACTTCACTTTTTCTTTCTTCTGAGAAGCTGACCCCTTCCCTTTTTTTCCAACATTAGGAGGATGATTCTCTGGATCTGGTACTGTATGTCCTTTTAAATTGTGTAAACAGAGTGAGTAGGCTATTTCTGAATGTGGTGCCTCATGCAACATACACCAACCTTCAACTGGTACATCCTGTGGATGCTTCTTTTGCTTTATCATCTTCTTAATTTCTCCTGATAGAAACTCTTTGAATCTGGTCAAGTTACTACCTCTGTCCTCATCAGATAGTTCATAATCTGGCTCCGTAAAACAATCACTTCCTGGAGTGATCTCTTCTTTCTTTTTAACATTTATCTGGTCATTCACTAGAATTTCTTCTGTTCTTTGTATATGATCCTCATCATGATTCATCACCTTTTCTATGGTACTTGGAAAAAACAAGAATCAGAATCACTATCATTATCACTATCTAATGAACTTACCTCTAATGATGATGCATCACTGTATGTCTGTTCCAGCATCATCATATCTAAACATGTTTCGCACGTCTTTTCTGAGTGAGGCTCATTATGTAACCTGCACCATCCATCAATCAAAATATCATTAGCTGATATATTCATTTTACATCACTTTATCTGTTTGGATAAGTGCCTTTCAAAATTTCCAAAACAATCTCCTTCATTTTCATTCTCAAAGTTAATATCAGGCCCTACAGCAGGTATATCCTCCTGATGATCATCATCATGATGATAATGGAAATCCAACATTAGGATCTCCTCTGTCTTGATAGTCTGTGGTCTAACGGCATAAACTCCATGTTCAACATTTACGTACATTATCTCATTTGTTTTATTATACTCAGTTATCATGTGTTTCATTCTAGGCTCGGCATCTATTCTTATTTGGTTAGGTATACCCTTCCAAGGCAACCACATATGACTGAAGTTAGTAGACATGTAACCATTTAAAGTTTTTGACCAGTCTCTACTAAGTAGCATCCCATATGTATCAGGTATATCAACTACCTAGATGCTAGTTGCATGTGTATATGAGTCAATTCACCTATCACACTCACTTCTGTCTTGTCTAGTTGTGTCACTTTCTTTACAGATTTAGCAGGATGTAGTCCTAATAAGTTGCATATGGACAAGGGCATCACATTTGTAGAGGCAACTGAATCCACCAAACAGTTGTGAAAATTATTGCCAAACATCCTTATGGTGAGGAGGAAAGGTGGTGACTCAGTCTTATCTCGGTATAATGTCATATGTGAGGTCTCTGTAGCTTAAACAGTAGCTGACACTTTAGGCTTGGTATTAGCAGCATGATCTTTACCACTGGACTGACTTGAAGGATGCATATCCTCTTTAGGAGTAGGATCATCCAGTGATTTCATGAATGCCTTCTTAATTGCAGGGGTTTTCAATAATTCTGATAAAGAGAGGCTGATCTTTATCTTCTTCATCTCATCTGCCAAGTATGTGACAAGTTTATCAGACTCATGAGGTAAGCTGGCAGCCTTTGATGCTGTATTATGAGGTGACAGATATTGGGCATTTACCTTGGGAAATCCTAGATTATTACTTGCTTTGGGATCAGGAGGTGTGTTAAAATTGTTTGGAGGTAGAGATGATGTCAATGGACCAGTAGATCTGTTGGCACCACTTCTCAAGTTATAGTTATGTTTGCCAGGATACTACTGCTGGTATGCATGCACCTCCTCATGTTCAGTGGAAGGTTCATTTTCATCTTCAAAAGGGAAGACATAATTTGACTCAAAAGCTAAAGCAGATTCTTCACATGCTTGTGAACCATTTTGATGATCAGTATAACTCTCTAGTACTAGGGCTGAATCATATCCACATGGAACTATTTCATTACCTTCCACCTGAGGTGGATTTCCTGCAGTATTAGACACTTCTGTTTAAAAAATGCTGGCAGCAATTTGAAATTGTGGACAATCTAGCTCTGCATGAGCATGTGTGTTGTGGATCCTACACCAGTTAGTGAGGGCTGTCTCAGCAAGATTGACTCTAGTAGTCTATTTGGCATCACCAGGTGATTGATTATCTAAGGGTGATGGCAATGAGCCATTATTTGGCCTGGAGTTCCATACTCTAGGCTATCTCTGAGGATTATTGTTATTTCCACCACTACTGTTGAAATTATTATTATTGTATCCTCTGTCAGGATAATTTGGTCTATCACTGGAATAACTTCTGTTCTGATTTGACTAGGAATAGAAGTTTTGATTTCTCAAATGAGTCACTTCTGTAGTGAGTTTTCTTAGCTGAGCAGAGATTTCCTTGATTTCTTCCTTTTCCTCTTGAGCTTTGGCTACTACATTTTCACTTTGAGGCTTGAAGAAAGAGGATCCATGGCTATTGTTGGATAGATCAACACCTTGAGGTGTCTGAGTTTGTGTAGGATATTGTGACATTTGGCCATTCCCATTAGGAGGTGGCATGATACTCAATGGAGGCACTTGCAAGGGTGCAGGCATGACTACTAGAGGCATCATTGCACCATTAGGATATTGTGTAGGATATGATGTGGGATGTTGTGCAGGATATGTTGGATACATGCCAAGCAGTGTAGGAAATGCTATATTTGGAGTAGGAGTAGGTACCAACTGCTGATTTACTTTGATAGCTTCTTGAAAGGCTCTTGTCAAGGTAGTGATTTTAGGATGTGTTCTCCTGATGAACATGGAAGTCAATGGATCTAAGGCTGAATAGTAGATACTCCTAGCAGCAACATCTATTACCACATAGGGAGTAACTAACTTGGATAACATTTTCTGGAACCTAGCATTGAAATTGGCAATAGGTTCTCCTTCAAACCACTTGATAGTGGCAAATAGGTGATAGTTCATTGAAGGATCAATTGGTATTTTGAACCTATCAGTAAAAGCTTTCTCTAAGATAGCCCATGAATCAACAGAACCCTGACCAAGACTAATAAACCAATTATATGCCTCTTCCCCTAAGGAAAAAGGAAATAATCTGCATACAACATCTTGATGTTCTATTCTGGCCCTACAACAGGCTTCTTTAAAGGTTCTGATATGATCATCAGCATCTTGATAAGGATGATACTTTGGACAAAGTTTGCCTAGATTTTTTGGTAACTCATGATATGTGTTGAAGGTTAAAGGCGATTCTGCTGAGAAGAAAGACATTGCAACTGGAGGAGGTTGAGGTATAACTGGCTGAGGTTGAACTAAAGGTACGCCCTGAGGAGATCCTGTAGGTATATTGAAACTGATAGGAGTTAGAGGAGGATGTTTTGGAGGTGTTCCTGATGCACTAGAACCGGGAGTGTGATGAATGTCAATAGTCCTAGGTCTGAAACCTCTAACAGGTAGTTCTTCAAAAGGTCCGGTGGATCTTGACCTGGTATTTATCCTGTGAGCCAGGATTTCTCAAATTTGGTGGGAAACTAGCTGGATGACTATAAATATTGGCTAAATTTCACCAGCTGAGGTCATATTTATAATCAGCTAACTGAGCTGACTAGATATTTGCAAAGATAGTGCAAATATGAGGTGATATTTGGCTTCCAAGGCAAAACTCTTCAAAATTTGAACAAATTTACCTGATATTGGCCAATATTTGTGAATTCATGATGATCTACTGTAAAGCTTGCAATATTTACGTTTGATTTGGGAATCTTTACACAGAATACGCATCTACAAGATTGCTACAGTAAATATTTGAGTGATATTTGAAATTCACAAGTGCTTTCAGTATTACCTTACTCTCTGCATCATCAAACATGAAAATAATGATGATGAGCATCATCTTTCAGTTTGGCCCTCCTTCTAGTGCCAATTTATGTTGGTCATGATGTTAGTCATAAACAAGCATAGAATAAAAGTACACATTAACCTTTATTCATCTTGAAAGATATAATGAATTCAAAGAATTCATGATCCCAAGTCTCCGATGATTAGGTCTTAATCGTCTGACGTTACTCAGAGGTTGATGTGTGTTGCTGTTTCCATTTTGGGGACTTACGTTGAGTTCATCATCATGACATCATTTTCTGCAAAGATTCTTCACAGAGAGTTCATTTTATACAGTTGTTCACTCAAATGATACAATTATACTCAAATATTTGCATTAGATTCATCAATAATGCATGCTTTAGTTTCAAATATGCTAGATATTTTCAATTATCTACGAGATGTCCACATATTTGCATTATTCGCTTAAGATTATCAGTTAGTTACAATTGTGATGGTGAAATGCTCTGAAATTTAAAGAAATTGAAAGAAATACTTCAAATGAATGTTGAACCTTCAGCTATTGAACCACATGTACATCAGATACAGTCATGAAGAGAAGAAAAACCAAACCATATGTTCACCAGGACATTCCACAGCTAGATACAGTTGATGCTAACTTCAAAGGAATTGTATGAAAGCAACATATGCAAGTAGACATGCACTCCAAGGGATGTAGCAAATCACCACATATATCTAGAAAAAATACACTGATTACTCAGGATTTACTATGAATTGTAATCACAACAGTCTTCTCATTCACTAGGTATGCAAAGATATAAATGTATACAAAAAGCTTTGAAATGAGCCCTAAATATTTCAGTAGATGGATTTCAATTAAGTTTCCAATGTTAGAAATGAGGCATTCCTGCACCTTTTATAGAATAAGGTGAGGAATCCTTTACAAAAAGATCAACGATCTTGATTTGTCTATGCATATCTACGGTCAATATTTCCTTTGACTATGTCAACCTTTTCAAAATGGCACAAGTCGCCAGCTGGCAACTATCTAAAAAACTTATCTTCACTAAGTATCAGATGCTAATATTTACTCTATGATGCATCATCATCTACTTTATCAGAATCATGTGTTTCTTCACTAGGTGCATCACTTCTTGAACTTTCATCATGATGATGATGAACCCGCATATGAGGCTGCATGTTGCTCCAGACCTGTTCATATAATTGCACAATTTTATCTATTTCTCTGCCATCCTGAGTCTTTGCTTTGATGATGGCATGCTTGTGTGCCTCGTATTTGTGTCTGCTGTTGTTCAGCTTGTTCTTCCTGTTATTCAATGTTTCATTGTAATTTTCCATCTTGACTTTGATTCTCATTATTTTATCTATGACTTCCTCTGTCAAGTGAACAAGTGGATCATCAGCTACTAATTGGAAGTTTCCGCATAAAGCTTTGATGGCAAACTCTTCATCTTGATTATCTACTTTCCCTTCCATTTTTCCTTCCAGTGTTTCTAACATTTCTGCCTCAACAGACATCAAATCATGCAACTTCAAGCTAATATCTCTCAGTTTATTATTGCATCTTTTAAGTACTCCACATTCAAATTGAATGTCCTTATACCATATATCAACCAACAAGGTAGTATTAATATTCAGTACCTATTTGTTGATGAGTAGCTGAGGATTTATCCTCCTTATCTCTCCCAGGATATCTAATATCTTTTCCAATTTGAAAGACCTTTTGCCTGTCTGCATCTGCAATTTATCTACCTTTGTCCTGGAGTCACTGAGAGTATTCCACCTCTTCAAAGAGGCCTTTACCACTTCCTCTGCATTATCCAATGTGGATAACATCCATTTCCTTAATACAGATGCCTCATGTTTCATGAGATCTAATTTATTTACCTCCTCCTGGGAAATAGCAATCAATGAGACTGCATGTTTAGTTGAAGTATCATCAGGATTAGTCATCCTTCCTATGTAGGCATGCAACTGAGAAATGTGCTCTTTGTGTTGCTTATTTTTTTCTTTCTCTCTTTTCACCTTTTGAATTAAAGAATCAATAATATCTTTGCCTTCTTGACCCTCTTGGTCTTCATTGGCAAACCCTAAGTCCACTGTGCTGATTTGAAACTCATCGAAGGTAATTTTACCTTTTTCTTTCTCTATAGTAGGTACTGCAATCTGTGCAGTCCTTCTCCTAGTTGTTGGATCCCTCTTAATGGCCGAAGTCATTCTGGCCTTCCTCTTTGGTTTTATTATATTCTCATAAAATAAGGTAGATACATCAAATTCTTGAATTTCAAATTCTACCTCTGCATTTACTTCTTTTTCCAACCACTGAGGTACCTGATCATGTTTCTCCGCACCATCATGATGTTCACCTTTATCTCTTGTTTCTGTCAGCATATGTGATGGAGAAGGTGATTTCCTTAGTTCTTCTTCATGATGCTCGCTTTGATGTTGATCCTATGGCACATCCTCCTATTGAGGAACTTCTTTCTCCAGAGGAGCATCCTCCTGAGGTGGAGGATCTTGTGATGTATCTATATGTTGATCATGATGATCACGATCCTTCTCCTTTATCACCTCATCCACTTTCAATTTTTCCTCCTGTTGAGGAACATTCATAGTAGTGGATACTGAGGAAGTCTCCTTAAGTGCTGATGTTGGTTCTACAACCGTGATTTGTTCTACACATGTACTACTTACTTCTCGAACTTTAGCGGCAAGATCCTCTACCACATCTTTCTCATCAGCCTTCTTTTCTCAAACCTCTTCTATACCAGGTTTTGTCGATGCATCCTATTGGCTTATCTCTATAGTATGGTCCTCTGATTCTGCCATCTTCACTTCTTCTGCATGTTGCCCTTCGTCAGGTGTGCCTAGTGGATGTTCAGGACTTGCATCCTATTTTCCTGTCAAGTCCACCACTACAGGACTTGTCACCTCTGCAATCAGTGTATCGAGCCCCATTTCTTGGGCTACCTATTCTAGGCTCTTTTCTTTTTTAGCTTCCACTTGCCTTATCTCCTCGTATAGTTTGGACTAGTGGAGTCTTGTGAGGGGTCATGTGTGTACCTGCAGCAATGGTTTCCATTGGTTGTGAAGCTACTTCGTTCACAACTTCATCATCAGACAAATTTATTGTCTCCTCCAATGAGATATGACCTTCTTCATGTGCCTGGGAGGTTTCTTTCATCTATTCTTCTGCAAGTTCAGTTTTGAACTTGACAATGGTAGGAAGTGGAACATTGTGCTAAAGTTCCCTATGCACTTCACTACCTACCCCTTGTAATAGTGTGGGGGATTGTCTTATTTCACCTCTCATGGAGGTTCTTAGTTTCTTAGGTGGGGTAGATACCACCACCTGTGGAGCTCTTCTCTTCCTTTTGAACAGCAAAGGAGCCTCTTCTTCCTCAGGCTCTTCCTCCATTCCTTCTCCTAGTTTTCTTGAGGATTGACCCTCCTCTTGGGTCTCAATAATTTCAGCCTCTATTGTCTTACTTTTCTTGGACTTTTGTTTTCTTGTTCATGGAGGTGATGCTGATCCTGATCCTGATCTTGATGTTGCTGCCTCCTCAGCTATAAACACTTCCCTTTCAATGATCACCCCTTTGGGTTCATTATCTATTTTCTTACCCCTAGGGGGTCTTTTACTCTATTGTTGTTGTGGAGGCAATCTGTCTCCTTTAGACTTCCTCTTTTCATTTATGAAGTCATCATATTCCTCACCAGGAATATCTTGCCCTTTCTTTTTGTTGTCCACAGTAATGGCAACACCTTTCTTCTTCAAAGCCTCCATCTGTTCATCAACCCAAGCTTGGGTTAGCTGCATGGTCCTGGCAATGAAGGGGTCCAAGGATATGTCATCTTGTATGGTGAGGTCAAGTGCAGAGATGGTATCATTATATATTTTCTTCTGCTCATACTCATCTATATTTATCCTGCCATCATCCTTCTTCAATTGTTGAGGAATGGGGATGCAGTCAAAGGTTTTTATTTGATTCAGTGTTAACCTTTGGTATCTTCTTCTTCTTGCTTCTGCTTCATCTTCATAGTCTGGCCAGAAGTCCTCTAGGTGCCTCTAGTGAATAGGCTTTCCTATGATTTTCTATATCCTCCCATAAGGATCATATGGTCTTATCAGTGGAAAAGGCTGAAACTACATTTTATTCAAAGGTGACCATCACCTTCTTTATGTTTTCCAAATCTAGGCACATATACCAGCCAATGGTGACTGGAAACAAAATTGGTGGCAGCTTCCATGCATCCTTATATGTTTTCAACTTTGTGGAGCTCTGCCTTATGACTTCCATTAATATTACTACATCAGTGGGGTACCTCGGTAGCATGAGAGGATTTCCTTCAAAACCATCAATCCTCATGTAGGAAAATGTGGCAAATTGTATATACCAGGCTCCATGCCTGTAAATTATCTCTTGAGCTTCCATGTTCAATCTCTTTGTCCTGTCCTCCTCCATGGTTCTTACCAGATGCATAGAGAATGCATCCTTTACCAGTTTGTAATCTTGGAGGTATTTGGCTCTCTGCAGCTGGGGATGATGATCCTAAATATGTACTGCATTGATTACCTTCCCATCTGTAACCAATGCATCAAATGTGCCTTTATAAGCATAGGAGCAAACAATGTATGATGTCATATAGAAAGCACAATTTTTACCTCCTAGGTTCATCAACTACTCATGTAGAGCATCACTTATTATCTGGCCCCATAGTGGCTTGATGTCTGAGTATATGCACATCATTATCAGACCGTACATCCAATCCTTAAAACTACCAGCATCAGGCTGGCCTGTGACTCTGCTAAGTAGTGCAATCATGTATTGGTACTCGTCGTCAAAATCATATTTGAACAAATGCACAGGAAACCTAGCAGCTACAGGATATGTGTTATTTTTAGCTTTCCATTGGTACATGTTCTTCTTGGCTTGTTTCTTGTTATTTTCATATTATTTTTTTGATTTCTTTAGGTCCACACTGTTGAACTTCCTACCCAATGGCAGTCTAAATGTCTGGGAGAGACCCTTGATGGATAGGTCTACATATATCCTTCCATGCTTCATCACCTGCCTGGTCTCTGGATTGTAGTTTCGTCCACACTCAATGATCAGCTTCGGAGACTCCATGGAGTATAGAAAACCAGTGGCATTCCACATTCTAGACACGAATACGACATCCAGCATAGAACTTCTGTTCTTCTCATCATTCAGCTTGGCTGACCAAGCTTCCAAATCAGTGCTTCCCTGATGGGTATCTATAATTGCACCATATTTGAACAAGATCCCTCTTTGAGATGAAAACATGGGCTTGTTGAATTCAGCCTCACACTTAATTAACCTCTTGTCAGCCATGGATGCCTGCAATTAACAAAATCTTGTCTTACAATGGATACTCACATGCATGCATATTACATTTATCTCTACTAATCATCATGCCTACTGTATTTGTTCAACATCCACTTATCATGGGGGTGCATAAACCAGAACCTTAGATTAACAACACCATACCTGACTATTACAGAAGCAACAAGATGAGGATTTCAATTACTTACCTGGATATGCAAACTTCCTTTATACCAGTGGATTTCTGAAAGTGCTCTTAATTCTGCTGATGATCATGCACTTCCTCCTATCTGTAAGCTTGGTTCATCTGACTATCGTCTGTATGAGGATATGGAAGCTGGTGCTCTGTGAAAACAATTTTATCGCAAGGTAAAAATTGAAATGACAGTGAATTCACCTTTTAATCGTGCACTTAGGATGAAATTAGGGCAAACCCTGACAGATTGGATCTTATTCATTAATTTTCCACACAGAAACTCAGGATTTCGCCAACTGTTTCATCGGGTTTTGTGGTCGGCAAGAAATATCTACCATTTCTACGCGCATTAAATGTTAATGGCGGCAACGGGAGCGGGGTGATATCCACATGACAGGATGATATTCAACAGACAGTATGATATTTAAAAATATCATCCCAAGTTTAATGTGATCATCCCCTTTTAGATTGGAATAACTATCATTGACAAGATCAGGTGATGAACGCACCCTTTGGTCATGCTTAGTACATCAGGAGGATATTTTGATATATTGGGTGATGTTTCAAAGATGATGATGACTGAACAAACTTATATGTCTCTCTTTCAGAATATTAGGATGACATCATCCAGATATTCGCTCAGTGTATCATCAAGGCATCATGACATCATCGTCATGTTATATGAGCAGGATCATGTTCAAGAAATATGCCCTCGAGAGGTAAAAATGATGATTAAGTCATCGTCATGTTCATTTCTTTGTTTATCAGGCCTGAATGACATCATCAGGATATTGGCTTAGGGGGATATTTCACGGCGGGAGGATATTAAGCAATATTGGGTTATATTAAAAAAATGATCCTCGCGAAATGCATAAGGCTATTGACAGGTAAAGGCTACTTATCACCTAAAATTGACGTTAGGATATTTGGACTGCATGATTTATCAGGTGATAAATTAGATCAAGTGATCTTCTGAAATGTGACATATGTTATGAAATATGATCCTCCCACTGTAAATATCAGGTTTGACTAAAACTTTGACCATGCATAACTTTCACACCTTAACGAATATCAAGGTGATACAAGAGGCAAACCTGCATGAAATTTGATGCTCTTTCTAAATATGAGGTTACTGGAATAAAAATGTAAAATTTGACAAATTGACCTCATGATGATGACTTACCTAGCCCTTTTATGCATGATGATCTGCATGACTTACTTTTTACCAAACCGCCAGAAAGCACAAAACAAGCCAAAAGGTTGGGTCCCTATTTTGCCAAGTCAAAATGGGGCGTGTTGTGTAACCACACAATAGAACTCTTATAGGTAGATCTCTCATCTCTAAAATACCTCTTGGATGTTTACCATAGACTATCTGAAAAGGTGATTTCCCTGTGCTTCTACTGACAGTATCATTATAGGAAAATTATGCCTGTGGTAGGATATTAGCCCACTTTTCTCCATGCTATCTTGTCAAACATCTGAGCAAATTCCCTAAGGAACAATTTACCACTTCAGTCTATCCATCTGTTTGAGAATGATATGCAGATGAGAAAGACAAATTTGTTCCAAGCTTCTTCCAAAGAGTCCTCCAAAAATGACCAATGAATTTCACATCTCTATCTAACACTATGTTCAATGGCAATCCATGTATTCTTACTATTCCCTTGAAAAACAAATCTGCAATATATGATGCATGAGCAGTGGTTTTACCTAGCAAGAAATGTGCCATTTTGCTGAATCTGTCCACTACAACAAAAACACTGTCATATCCCTTTCTTGTTCTGGCTAAACCCAACACAAAATCCATACTTATGCTTTCCCATGGTCTAGAAGGGATGGGTAATGGATGATATAGACCTACATTAGTTGATCTTCCTTTTGCTTCCTGGCATATCACACACGTCTCCACAAATTTTTTGACATCTGATTGTAACTTAGGCCAATAATAATGTCTTCTGACAAGATCAAGAGTCTTATCTAAACCAAAATGTCCTGCCATAGCTCCACAATGTTTCTCTTTAATGATGTTCAACCTCATAGAACACCTTGGAATACACAACTGCCCACCTTTGAATAGCAATCCATCCTAGATCAGAAATTTAGAGAACTCAGCATGATATTTATCTCCAAAAGAAGTACACACCTGATATATTTCTCCAAAATTTTCATCAGCATCATACATGGTCTTCAATGAATCAATACCAACACTTTCAAATTGAATCTGGTTGATTGTTAGAGCTCTCCTACTCAAGGCATTAGCTACCTTATTCTTGACTCCTTTCTTATGCTTCAACGTGAAAGTAAAAGCTTGTAAAGTTTCTACCCATTTCATATGCCTGTGGTTCAATTTTTCCTGGCTATTGATAAAACTTAAAGCCTGATTATTTGTGAATACTATGAATTCTTTGGGCATCAAGTAATGTCTCCATTTCTTGAATGACTGGACTAGAGCATACATTTCTAAATCATATGATGAATACCGCTTCTTAGCATCATTTAATTTCTCACTGAAAAATGCAATTGGCCTACCTTCTTAGCTGAGTACTGTTCCAATTGCCATGTGACTGGCATCACATTCTACCTGAAAAATTTTGTGAAAATTAGGAAGTGCAAGGACTGGCTACTATGCCACCTTCTTCTTCAATGTTTCAAAGGAATCATCTGCTTCCTTAGTCCAAACAAATCTGCACTTTTGTCCTCCTTTTATGGTATCAAGTATGGGTGCACAAATATGACTAAACCCTCTTATAAACTTTCTGTAGAAGGTTGCTAACCCATGGAAACTTCTAACATCATTTATAGTCATTGGAGTTGGCCAAGACAATATGGCACTTACCTTCTCTGTATCCATTTGCAGCTTTCCTTGTGAAATGACAAAACCCAAATATGTGATCTCCTCCTGCATGAACAAACACTTATCTAAATTGATCATTAGTTGCTCTTTATGTAACCTCTTGAGAATCAAATCTATATGTTTGAGATGTTCTTCCTATGTATTGATGAAAATCAGAATGTCATCTAGATATACTATGACAAACTTGCCCATGAATTCTCTCAAAACCTCATTCATCAATCTCATAAAAGTACTAGGTGCATTAGATAAACCAAAAGGCATAACTTTCCACTCATATAACCCTTCATTGGTTTTGAATGTTGTTTTCCATTCATCTCCTGGCCTAATTCTGATCTGATGATAACCACTCCTTAAATCTATTTTTGTAAAATACTTAGCACCTCCCAAACAGTCAAGTAAATCCTCTATCCTAGGTATTGGAAACCTATACCTAATTGTTATCTTATTAATAGCCCTAGAATCTATGCAAATCCTCCAAGTGCCTTTTTCTTTGGTGCTAGTACAGCTGGTACTGCACATGGGCTTAAACTTTTGCCAATCAGACCTGTGTCCAGCAATTCCTCAATTTTTCTTGCTACTTCTGCATTCTGTTCTGGAGTTAGCTTGTATGCTACTTTGTTTAGAAGTGTAGATCCTAGGATTAGATCTATGCAATGGCTAATATCCCTTACAAGTGGTAGGGATCTTGGCATTCCATTAGAGATGATGCCTTTATACTTATCCAATAACTTTTGGACAGCTGGGTCTATAAATCTTTGCTTCTTCTCTTTATTGACTTCTTGCTGCTATTCTTTTTTCACTGTGAGACATGGAATTAGGGCATATGCAACTACACCTTCTGCTACTACTTCTTTCATGAATTGTTTTCCTTCCATCAGCATTACCTTCACCTCTTTTCCTTTTGAGTTCTCCTCCTTCTCTGTCAATGGTAGTAACTTGGTCACCGTACCATTCTTAGTGATTATATAGGTGTTTCTAACACCATCATGGTGTGCCTTCAAATCATACTGCCATGGTCTTCCAAATAAAAGATGGCAAGCATCCATCTTAGTAATATCAAACAATAACCTATCTTTATATGCCCCAATCTGAAATTCTACCCAAGCCTACTCTTCTACAACTATTTGCTGACCTTGGGTAAGCCATGAGACCTTATATGGGAATGGGTGAGGCAATCTTCTAAGCTTAAGCTTTGTTACCATTTCATCAGATACAAAATTTTTAGTAGAACCTGAATCAATTAAAATTTTACATGCCTTACCTCCTGCCTTGCAAGTAGTTCTAAAAAGAGACTTTCTTTCTGGGGGTTCTCTGTCAGGTACCTTCATGGTAGTCATCATTCTCCTCATCATCAAAGATTCTCCACTCTCGAGATACCCATAATTGTCAGGAGCATTCACACTTTGAAAAGCGTTTGAACTTGTTGCACTTTGGTTATCAGGTTCTTGGATTAGATTCGTTCTCCTTTCACCCGTTGAACTTGTTGCCTTTTCTGGACATCTACTGGCTATATGGCCTTCTTGGTTGTAGTTATAACATCTGATAGATCCTCTACCCTGAGATCTTCCCCTGAATGATGGTCTTCTACCTCTGAAATTTCCTTGTTGATTGTAACTTCCTCTCTGGTTTTGACCGTTATCTCCCTTGCTGTTGTCACGACTAGATTCTCCCTGATATCCAAATCCATGTCCTCTGCTTCTGAAAGGACCTCTTTCACCTCTCTGCTATTTTCCTCTTCCCCTATTATTCTGTTCTTGTCTTCTCTTTAACTTCTCTTCCACTTTCAATGCCAACTAAAAACATTTCTAAACTGTATCTGGGTTATGCAGATTGAAATCTTCTTGAGTGTTGAATCTTAATCCATTAAGGTATCTAGCTACCTTTTCTTCCTCACTCTCTTTTACCTTTGTCTTGACACAAAGTTTCATGAATTCTTTAGTATATGAGCTGACATCTAGCTCCTTCTACTTCAAATTTTGTTTCCTCTTATGCAATTGGATACTGTAATCCAATGGAACATAGGCTCTTTCACTAAAGCCATCATTTTCTTCCATGTAGCAACTCTACACTTTCCTTCTTGTACTCTATCATCTTGGATAAAATTCCACCAAGTTAATGTAGCCTCTTTCATTCTTGATTGGGCTATCTTTACCCCTTGGTGTTCTAGTATCTCCTCTGTCTCGAAGAAATTGTCTAAGGAGTCTATCCACTCCATCACTGAATCAGGATCCATCTTTCTTGTAAACACTGGCAAATCTAGTTTTACATCCATTGTTCTCCTCTCCATGGATTTGAGGGCATCAAACAAGGGTCTCTGGTCTACAAGAACATCTACCTCATTCCACTTAGGGATCTCTTCCTCTTCCCTATCTTCTTCTTTACCAGAACCTACTTTGTCCCTCAACTTCTCCAACTCATCTTTCAATTCTTGATTCTGAGCCTTCACAGCTTTGCTTTCTGTGATCTGCTTCTTTACCAGAACTACCAACTCAGCATTGGTCATCCTTGCTAGAAATTCTGATGTTCCTTCTTCCTCCGACATCTTATTGTCTTCAAATCTTCCCAAAAGATACTCCTTCGCTTTGATACCAATTTGATGCAGAGTGGCCAGCGCAAGCATTCAAACTTGGCGGGATTTGACTATTCTTATTCCATCGGAAAGAGTTGCTAAATGTCACACCAACATATCCTATTAGCTAGACTAAAACCATTGGTATCTCAAATACCATTCACTCTGATACTCATCTCACCCCGATGTGTGATTCGCTTATATTGCCTATCGGCAAGACCCTGCCTATCGGCTTCTCCAACCTGAACTATGCCGATGACTGTTGTCATAGCGATGCATACAATCTTCAACCTGCTGATCCGGTTCCCATTACCTCCAATACCGGTCACCTTGTTTGGTATCTCTCTAACGCTTAACCTCACGCCGACGCCAAACTCCTTATCGCCAAGACTCCTCCCTTCGGCAGAACATTCACCTCTACCTCCGATATCATATCTCATGCCTATGTGCCTACCATCAACTCACCATTGGTAAGACTTTTCACATCAGCGAATTTCAACTTCACTCAGCCGATACCATGACTGACGCTGATATACTCTTCATCAGTGATACTTTGCAATTGCCACCCCGATCGGTGAAAGTGCCCTTGTCGGCTCAATGCAACTTTCTCAACCTGATGGTTTTTCTCACGCTGATGCCTTCACAAATTTGCACTGAAAACTCTGAGCTCGACTCGATCCGCTTACTTAGCAATCTTGACACAGATTTCTTCCTTCTAAACCCTAGCACATAAGGATGCTAAGGTAGATCACTACATGAAATAATTTGATCCCAAAAACATGAAATGCAAAAATGGAAAAACAAAACTGCAAACTAAACTACTGTACATGTCCATTCCACCAATTCAAAGAATCAACTGGTGGAATGGATGAATGAATCCATTTTGTCTGTAAAATCAAAATCGACTATACAAATAGATCAAAAATTAGACAAATGAAACAACAGGACCTTCTTTATTTCAATATCAGAAATGCATACAAATATCTGACTTCACAGTCCCACTGTACCATAGTGCTCATTTTTATTTCCAAACACAATGTCTCTATTTTTCATATGCCACACTGAACTATCAACTATCAACTCCCCTCCCAACAACCTGAGCTAGGGCAAATATATCTACTTCTCACAAGTAGTACAGACTCAATTCCCAGTGGCTGGGAGACTTCCAAGTGGTTGGGAGAGGACAACGGGCATAACAAACTATAATTGTCAACACACAATCCTAGATTGACTTAAAAACATATGAATTGGTCACATGCACCTTATTACATCATAATGCAAAACATACTATAATTAGACTTATTCTTTATGTCGAAGGGGTGCTCTTGCACCACACTCTTCTTCAAAGAGCTCTGTTTATATGGCTGCAATCTACGAAATACCAAGTCTCCCACCTCAAAAAATCTTTTTGTCCTCTTCCTATCTGCATATATCTTTTTTTGATTCTGTGCTTGCCTCAAGTTATCTTTTAGTGACCTTATGATCTCTTGAATGTGATTGATAAGATCACTAGCTGCGAGTACTCTACTATCTGAAAATATCAAATCAGCAAAAGAAAGTGCATCATAACCATAAAGATCTCAAAATGGAGGCATACCAATTGACATATGATGTGATGTATTGTAACAATACTCTCCCAAGTGCAACCATTTGACCCAAGTAGTTTACTGATCTGAAACATAATTCCTCAAATACCCCTCTATCCACTTGTTAACAATTTCTATTTGTCTATTTGTTTGTGAATGGTAACTTGTGCTTGGTGTAAGCTATGTTCCTGTCAAGTGACAGAGTTCCTTAAAAAAAAAACTAAGGAACCTACTATCTTTGTCACTAACAATGTTCTTTGGCAAACCATGTAGCTTAAATATCTCTTTGAAAAACAAATATGCTACTTGAGAAGCCTTAATCTCTAAAGTGATGGGAAAGAAATGAGCATACTTTGTTAATCTATCCACCACCACATATATACAATCCTTACCTTGTACCTTGGGAAGTCCTATAATAAACTCATGTTTAAGGTGAAATTTGATGAAGAGGATTTGCTTGTGTTTAGGGTTGATTTTGCTAGTTTGTATGAATCCTCCTTTCACCTCTAAACTTTCAAGGACTTCAGCTAAGTAGGAAGTCTACTACATAGAGGAAAATTGGAATTTGTGTGATTTACCTATTCAATTAAGTCCAATTATGCTCAAAACCCTAATTATGCAAATTCAAAAGCAAATGGACAAATCATAGAAAATGCTCACACACAGAGATATCAAATGACAATCAAATGCGTACCAAATTTTGAAGTTTGGAAAATGGAAAAGTCAGGGACTAATGAGTGGGTGCCCTAGTCTAGTGCCATAACTTATGTCAGGATCTGGAAACCTTTTCTGCAATCTATTTGTATTGTTTCAAAGATTTTCCTATTGTAGGATCTAGAGGACTAATGAGTGGGTACCCAAGTCCAGGTCCCTATTTTCTTCTCTAGTCTACAATTCCAATAGTCTGCACTACTCTTCAGCATCTCCACTTTTTCTTCTCCTATAACTTATAACCTACAATCATGGAGAAATGGGTTGGGGGTTGTGGTGTTTAGAGGCTTGCCTCAGTTAGGCCCTAGAGAGACATTCAAGTCTTCCAAACAGTATTGTCCGATAAAGATTGCATATCCCTACAAGATAGAGGCAAAATTCAAATGACAAATGATTGAAAACATAATTGGTATCACCTTGTAGTGAAGATCTCATGGAAGGAAGAAGGTCTTCATGCCATGAGAAGATGGCTGCCAAATCTACAAATACAAACACAATAACAAACAAATTCTACTCAACAACACACAATGAATGCCTTGAATCACTTCTACACAAGCTCATAAATCAAAATTGCCATCTATTTTACAAATGAATAAACATGCTTATATATGCAACTACAAACATTCCCGCTAAGAATTTCGTAATTGAAACTTACCATGTCAGCATGTAACCTAAATAACAGTCATAAATCGACACTCCAAAATTGGTCCTGGCCTAAAATAGGGTAGGACTAGGGCATGGGTGCCCAAGTCCTCCCCCCTATGCCAGGTAGGGATCATGTCAAGTGCACCCCCTAAGTCCCATTTGCCATAAAACTTTTGGGTTTTCTCATCGGGAGTCATCAAAATCATGCAAGGTGCTCTAAATGCATTCTAAAGGACCTAAGAGATAAATCTTAAGAGGGAAAAGCCCCCAAGGAGACATTTTCTGATGTAACATCTAGCCCCCACTTTAATGTACAAGGCCAATACATTCATTAAAGTACGGTCAACGAGAATAGGAAAACATGCCAAGCACGAAGTAGACATGCCAATCACAAAGAAGATAGTAACATGCATGTAAAACATGGAGAAGACAGTTACAGTCATGCAAAACATAGAGAATACAACATTGAAGACATGAAAAACATAGTGAAGACAGTGATGATTTTCTCTTCTTTTTCATTTTCATATATATGAAATGTAGATGCAAGTGCAAGGAAAGTAAACACACCACCCATAATGCAAGAGGGACTCATCACCACCAGTCTTTAAGACTACATATGGGGCAACAAACACATAAAACAAATCAAGCATGCCATACAAATCAAACACGCCATACAAATCCCAAAGCATAGGAGGGAGTCATTGCCACCGGTCTTTAAGACTATGCTTGGGAACAAACACGTAATACACACACACTTGGAAGACACAGAGAAAACATGATAGACAAACAATGGAGTGTCCCTATTTCTAGGTTCATCACCATCTCAGGCACATTATAGGCACACATTGATGATTGGGATTCACCACAACAATAACTAAAGACACTCTTAAGGGTTGAGTTAGTCATAGAACTACTCCCTGCCTCATGATGAGGACTTTTTTAAAATGACAGGATGTATACTCTCTTTGAGAAATACACCATCCCCATCTCATGATGAGGGCTTAAGATAGAAAAGGGATGCAATATACCTACCTCATGTTGAGGGATTAAATGATTGCAAACAATTCTTAGAGTGCAGGAGGGACTCATTGCCACCAGTCTTTAAGACTGCACCTAAGACCAAGCACATTGCTAACATCTACAACAAACAACTTACCTTATATATGCCCCCACCTTAAGGTGGTTGATATTAGGTATTGATATCAAGCACATTAAGGTAGGAAGAAAACACACAAAGGAACATGAGTTCTCACAAAGCCCATGACCCCTAGAGGTGACATGTACCTTATGATTGCCAAATGTTCCCACAAACACATCCCTACAAGAAAAGTGTTAGTGTCCATATAATCATGATAAAAAATAATGCACAATGTAAATATCAAGATAGAAAAAGTACATGGAGCAACAATATTGTTATATTTTTGTAAGTACAATAAGACACCATCAAGATCACATGATAAAGTGCATAGATGACAGGAACCTAATGAAAAATGCATGAAATAATAGAAATATATAAATAGCAGAAACACAAAAGGAATTTATTGATTGCAGGACACTTTGAGGGGGCAACCTCCTTTGAGCAATCTCAATACAATAAATTCATGGATGCCTTCATTGGCCTCAACACATGCTTATATACTAAGTCTAATCTAAACAACTATTAATTCCCATGAATGTGGGATAATACAATATACTCACAAGATGACATACAAAACATATGTGTCCAAATGTAATATACTAACAAAGTAAATAGAAGGGTTAAAAATGGGTTCCTAACATCCTCTCCCTCTTAGAAAAGCTTTGTCCTCAAAGCTTAAGCTATGGAAATTGTTGCTGAATATAAAGGAGTGGTTCCCATGTAGCATCCTCTGGTTGCGTTTTGTGCCACTGAATTAATACCTCTATGATGGATCGAGAGAGAGGTTGATGAGTGTGCCTATCAAGGATTGTCTCCAACTCCAAAATGATGGATCCTTCATTATCTAGTTCTGGTAAAATAGTTTGTGCTCTGATGTTGATGCCAAGAACTTCCTTTAGACAAGAGGCATGAAATACTAGATGAACACGGGAAGGAGGAAGCTCCAATTTGTAAGCAACTGACCCAATCTTCTGAAGAACCTTATAATGCCCATAGAACTTTGGAGCAATCTTATGATGCCCTTTGAGTTTCAGGGATGATTGCTTGTATGTTTTTAGATGAAGAAAAACCATATCACCTACTTGAAAAGTGCACTTAGAATGGTGCTGATCAACTTGTTGTTTCATTTGATTTCTTGCCATGTGAAGATTGTCTTGCAAGATGCGAAGAATTTGATCCCAGGTATGGAGAACCATGTTGATTGTCTAAACTGGTTAACTGCTGGGGGTGTATGGAAGGAGCACTGGTAGTACCTAACCATAGACTACTTCATATGGAGTCATTTTAGATGCAGTGTGGTAGGAGGTATTATACCACCATTCAACAAGAGGGAGCCACTTTTACCACTGATGTTGTTGTTCTGAGGTGAAGCAACGAAGATAAGTTTCCAAATATTTGTTGATAATTTCAATTTGACCATCTAGTTGTGGGTGATACCCATAACTTATCTTTAGTTTGGTGCCAGTGTGTCGAAAGAGTTTTGTCCAAAAATGATAGGTAAAAGTTGTATAACGATCTGAGACAATGGAAGAAGGAATGCCATGAACACAGAAGATCTGGTCCATGAAATTTTGTTCAACTGAGGAGGCGATATAGGGATGGCTAAGGGTACAAAAATGACTATATTTTTAGAGGTGATCAACCACAACCAAGATCATTGTCTTCCCTCTAGATTTAGGGAGCCCCTCAATGAAATCCATAGAAATATCTATCCAAATCCGTGTAGGGATGGGCAAGGGTTCAAGCAATCCAAGGAGTGTTGTTTCACCCTTGTTGTGTTGACAGGTATCACATTCAGCCACCATTTGTTGAATTGCCCTTTTCATCCCCTTCCAAAAGAAGTTACGTCGTGCCCTCTCATAAGTTTTGAGGAACCTAGAGTGCCCTACCAATAGGGAAGCATGGAGTTCATAGAAGACAGCCTGTTGAAGATCTGTGCTCTAGGGAAGCACTAGATGACCCTTATATCATAGAGAAGTACCATCCCAAGAGTAATGCAGTACAGTAGAAGGGTTATTGGCCAACTATTGAATGATTTGAGATAATGAATATTCATTAACATAGCCCTACTGGACAGATTCTAACTAATTTGGAATAGGCATACAAATAGTTAAAAGTGAAGCTTGGTCATCAAATGTGCGAGAAAGAGCATCTGCCGCAATATTGTCCTTACCCTTCTTATATGTGATCTCATAGTCATAACCCATGAGTTTGCTGACCCATTTCTATTGTGCTGAGGAGGAGACTCGTTGTTCCAGGAAATATTTCAGACTCTAGTGATCAATTTTGATGCAAAAATGCTTCCCAAGTAGGTATGGCCACCACTTCTCTATTGCATGCAAAATAGCCATCATTTCCTTCTGATATGTAGAGTACTAAATTCTTGCTAGAAAGGGATTTTTTGGTGAACACAATGGGATATTCTTCTTGAAGGAGAACAACACCAAGTCCATTGCCGCAGGTATTGCTCTCAATAGTGAAGGTCTTGGAAAAATCTAGCATAGCTAGAATAGGTGTAGTACACATAGGTTGTTTCAGTTTTCAAATGTACACTCAATAGCATGTGTTTAGCTAAAAGCATCCTTTTTTAACATAGTTGTTAATTGAGCTGTAATCTTCCCATAATCCTTGACAAACTTGTGATAGTAGCCAGTCAGCCCCAAAAAATCACGGAGGCTCTTGAGTGTCTAAGGATGCCGCCAATTTTTCATGGCATCTATTTTGTAGGATCCACTCAAACCCCTTGGGCTAAAACAATATGCCTGAGATACTCCACTTCTTCCTAGCCAAAAACACAATCAGACTCTTTTGTATAGAGCTGATGATTAGAGAGAAGTTGCAGTATGAGATCTAGATGGTGGAGATGCTCAGCCCATGTTTTACTATAGATGAGGATATCATTGAAGAAGACCAGAATAAATTTCCATAGGTAGGGTCAGAATATTTTATTCATCAACACCTAGAATGTTGGAGCATTAGTGAGGCCAAAGGGCATGACCAAAAATTCATAGTGGCCTTCATGCCTGCAGAAAGCCATTTTAGGGATATCATCCTCATGAACCTGAATTTGGTGATACCCAGAACAAAGATCCAACTTAGAGAAAAAAATAGTGCCATGAAGCTCATCAAGAAGCTCATCAACAATAGGAATCTGAAACTTACCTTGATTGTGATGTGATTAAGTGCTCAGAATCATTCTAGAGGTGCTATGACCCATGTTTTTTCTAGACAAGAAGAACTGGTGAAGGAATGGAATTAGTACTAGGGCAAATAATGCCTTGCTTCAGTAAGTCTCGAATGAGCATCTCAATCTCTATCTTTTGATGAAATGGGTAGTTGTAGGCTTGATGTTGGGAGTAATGCTCCCAAGAAGGAGCTAAATATGGTGGTCCTCTGGTCATGAAGGTGGAAATTCCACTGGTTTAGCAAAGACACGTGCATACCTATCCAAAATTTGTTGTAGATCCGAAGGAGTAGTGGAGACCACTAATGGTTGCATCTAAATGGAATGGAGCTGAATGATGACACCATGTGAATTCTTCTCAAGAAGTTTTTCCATGCGATGTGAACTTATGATGTTGAGAGACTCCAGTTGTAAGCCCTTTAATGTGTGTTTTTTCCCATTGTCTAAAAACTCCATCCAAAGTTTAGCAAAATCCCATAAGATGGGTCCAAGTGTGCTTAACCATTGGGTGCCCAAAACCACTGGGTGCCCAAAACCACATCACATCCACCTAAGGGCAAGGCAAAAATCACTTCCATTTGCAAGGTAAAGTGCCCCCATTAGCAATCATGACTTCAAAGCTGGAGCAAGGATTGACAAAACAATCAGCTTGTTTGGTGATCTGAGGGTTAATGAAGTTATGAGTGCCACCAGAATTAATGAGTATTGTAAGAGGGAGCTTCTTGAAGTAACCCTTGACCCATATGGTTTGTGGGGTGGTGACTCCTACTAAAGCATGGAGAGATATCTCTGGGTGGTCTTCTTGAGAATTAGGGTCAACAAGCAGTTGCTGAGTTTTGACATGATCATCTACTGTATCCTGAGCATCTACATAAACTTTAGTTTCAAGCGAAGAATCCACATCCAAGAGATGGAGATTTTTCTCAACACATCTATGTCCCTGAGTAAATTTCTCATCACAATTATAACAAATCCATTTTTATCTACGTGCCCGCATCTCTGCTTCAATCAAATGCTTGATAGGAGCTATTCTAGGAGTTGGTGTTATTTGAGGTCTTTGGGAAACCATATTTGTGAATGGAACAAAATTGGATTTGGATCACTGTTGAGCTATGATCTTGTCCTCTGCCAACTTAGCCAACCCTAGGGCTTCCATCATTGTGCTAGGATGAAACATTTTAACCTCAGATCGAATTGCATCCTTTAGACCACTGACAAAACAACTCTTGAAGAATTCATCAGACAATCCCTCTGTGTGATTGGCCAGTTTTTCAAATTCTATTTGATATTCTCTCACAGTGCCTATTTGGTGAAGTTTAGTGAGTGCTCTTGGGAAGTCATCAAAAGCACTAGGGCCAAATCATTGCAAAATGAGTTTGCAAAAATCTATCCATTTTGGCTCTTCATGAGCCTTGATGTACCAACAAAACCATTGAAGGGCTTCATGTTCCAAATGAAAGGATGCAAGTGGGACTTTGTTGACATCAAAAGTATTATGCAAACTGAAATATTGTTCTACCTAATATATCCATCTAGTCAGATCATCACTATTAAAGCAAGGAAAATCCAGCTTTAGCCCATGAAAATTGCTAGAAGAAAACTCATTGTCTGCAGAAGACTCTAGTTGCTGTCTAGTGTCCATGGCTGAATGCTGAAGATTGAGGCTGAGAATTTTTTCATCCAGATCTTGGAGTATGTTCTTCAGGGCTGGAAGTTCATCCTCCATGTTTTTTGCTCATGTTCAGATGACAACCATAGCCAGGAGATTTTTTTGGGGGAATGGGTAGAAAAACAAAAACGAAAACTTTTTTAGTAAAGGAAAATTTGAATTTGGGAAAAACATTGATGGGTAATTGGGATTTGACTAGATTTTAGACACTTTTTGAGGGAAAGGGGAGAAGAAAATGGGAATTTTAGAAGCAGGGTGAAAGAATGGGAAAATTTGTCCAAGAGGGACAAAGGAGCAAAAATATAAAATGAACACTATCGTAAAATTTGAAGGCTATTGGGTGAGAATCGAAGAAGTTATGGCAAACCCTAAAAATAGACAAATGAGGGATTTTTGGCTTCAATAAGTGGAAATTGGGATAGGGTCCTCAAGGAAGGAAATATGTAGAATGAAATTTTAGGGGTTCTAATGAATTTTGAGAGGAAATGGAGCTAAAGCAAGGAAGATATGGTGAAAAAATGAATTTTTTTTCTTGTTCTTTTTTCTGGAATGATCTGTCAAATGCTCTGATGGATTCAATCTGTGATTTGCCAGCTATCAATAGATATGAGGCCCAAGTATGTTTGTCTTCCTAAAGATTTTGGGGAGTCACTTGGCCACCAATGTTGTCTAACATCTTGTGTACTGGGGCAGTACTCCTCACTCCATGGATCAGGTAAAACTGATAACCGCTTTGCCACAAATGATAGCTCTTGGTTTACCTCATGGATGGGAACTAGTCAATTAGGTAGGGGCCATTACCCTTTTTTCTAGTAGGTCCTCTCAATGGGCAAGCTACTTCAGGGTTCTTGTGGTACTCCTCACAATGATTTTTAGGGCTATGTGCCTAGGCACTTCCAACATTTAATCGGATAGGGATATTCCCTGATCTAAACCTATAATTGAAATGAACAATACAGATGCAAAAAAGAAATAAATACTATAATAATCATAGCTCTTAGAGGTCACTGTGGAAGAAAATTTGATAGAAATTCCACCTAGGGAGCCCAAGAAAGAGCTCTAATACTAGATGAGAGGAACCTCCTGCAACAATATAATGAAAAATGTACAAAATAACAAAAATATATAAATAGCAGAAACATAGAAGGAATTTATTGATCGCAGGCCACTTTGGGGGGGCAACCTCCTTTGAGTAAGCTCAATACAATAAATTCATGGATGCCTTCATTGGCCTCAACACGTACTTATATACTAAGTCTAATCTAAACAACTATTACTTCCCATGAATGTGGGATAATACAATATACTCACGGGATGACTTACAAAGCATATGCATCCAAATGTAATATACTAACAAAGTAAAGAGAAGGGTTAAACATAGGTTCCTAACAATAGAGTGATTCTACTAGCCAAGCATTGGATAATATATATCAACCCCATCATCATATAGGAACTAAGTCTAATTTTTGATTTCTTTCTAAAGGGATGCTAGATCCGCATCAGTATTATATGTTTTTTGTCATCTAGTCACTAGGTAGAATCACTAGAGGAAGAGAAACAATAAATAAAGAGAGGAGAAAGAAGTGCCTTAGGGACAGTCATGTAGGAAGGTGCCCCCAAGTAACCAACCACGACGCTATGTCTGTAAGACACAACACTCAATAGTGAAAATAGAGGAGAAGTGATATAGAAGAGTGATGATACAAATAAAAGAATGGTCTTAACAAAGGTGGTCTCTTGGTATCCTGGACCTTACGAGAGTGTCAAGAGTCATCCTAGGAGGCCTAAAAAACACATAATACATCACAGAGGAAACACATCATGGAGGTAAAGGGTTAGACATACTTACGTATGGGGAGGTTCGTGCTAGGTTTTATCAAGAATCATATCATCCTCTTCCCAATCTTGAAAGCTAGAGGAGAGAGGTGTGTAAGGTACCATTGCCAAGTCTTTGTCAGTATTCTTTTGTTCATTCTAAAATGCTTCTTGGTTTGACTCAATGTTAGGTTAAATGTTTTCTTGTTGAAATTCATTAACACATTTATTCGATATCCTCTTAGGAGGTGGAAGAAGCAATTTGTTTTTAGTGATCTCAGCATCTATCCTTGAGGGATTTAATGTGAGAGATCTTTCCTCATCTATTAGTACTACATCTTTTGAAGAGAGAGCATAGTAATGAAGGGAAGGTAAGGTGTTGTGATGAGAGGTAGTCAATGTTTTTAAATCTTTAGTGATTTCCAAATGACCTCAATATTCAATCAAAGGAGGGAGATTAAGGGTCTTCACTTCCTTTGTGATATCTAATGTAGGTGAACAATCAACTAAAAGAGGAAGGTCGATGGGTTACTGATGTAGAGCGCACAGTGGAGTACTCTCAGACTGATCAAAGCTTCAACGACTACAACACAATGCTCAATCGGATGTCCATCCTACATGTTGCTACACAAACCCATTCCTCTTATCCAATAGCAGATCCTAGAGATGCACTACCACTCTCTCTCTCAGTGGCCTCACTCTGCACCCTCTTCTAGCCAAATATCTATTGGTGAATGGTCTTGATAGACCTCATCGTCGTTTGTCCAGAAACTACAGGAATCCCATTCCTTCTCATAACTAGATGGCACGAGCATCTGCAACAGTCTAGCAACTAATGTTAGCCTTCAAATACTTTCCATGATCTCTATTTTCAAAATGGTCACCAACCAAACATTTTTCTTCAATTCTTTAGTTTTCTTTCAACTCTTCACCTGCCTTCTCAGTGACAGAATACCAAACACACAATAGCCTAGACCTTTTGCCAGCTCTGATATCAATTTTATGCAGAGCGCACAATGGAAGCACGCCAAAATAGGGGGTGAATACCCATCTAACCCACAGTACAGGGAGATAAATGCTTAATCAACTTTAAATACCCTTCTCACAATGCCAAAACACACATATATTCTTCACTATCAGTGAGACCATATACCATCAGCGAAAAACAAATTCTGTCAGCCGATAGGCTGATGCCACCATGACCCATTGTTAACTCACTATCAGTGAGATAGACCACTATCAGTGTAGCCTAACCAAGATCTTTCTATTGGTGAGAACATTACCATTGGTCAGTTTCAAAATGGTCGCTCCGACATTGTAACTCTCCTTGATGGGAGACTCCATGCTTCTCACTTATCAGCAAGACTTAATACCGTCGATGAACACTTAAGAAGCTAGGCTGATATGCCAATAAATTTGACTTGTTTGACTACTCTAGATACTTCAACATGACCTCCTTCATCAACGAGCACTCACAAGCCTTAGTTAATGTGCTAATGGAACAATCCACTTTTGGCATGACATCCACTTTTAGCGGGACTTATTCCAAAGCTACTGATATACCAAGTCTATCCGATGGCCCTCAATATCGGTGAAGCTTGACTCCTTTTCACCCTGATGTGACTAAGACTATTTAGCACTTGCTATCACATTTCGACAAGACATGTGCCTATCAGCGGAGCCAACTTCTATCAACCCAATGGTTTTGTCACTCTGATGAACCTTCGAACTCGCTCGTCGGTAAGATTTAGATCATCGGCGGGGTCTTTTCCTCTCCTTCTGATACACTGATGGACCAACTCTTTATGTTGACTTTGACTTTCGCTTATCAGCAACACTTTGCCCATCAATGAAACTCTCAACTGCTCTCTTGATATGCCAATGACTACCTCTACAACTCTGCAACCAAACAACTCACACAGAAACAACAAAAACTCAACAGAATGGAAAACAATCTACTCCTAAGGAAGTCATTCCACTGATTTCAAAGAAATCTCTACTAGTGGAATGCTTTTGATCTACATCTCTGTAATTAAACCAAAAAAAAACTTTTTATTGCTTCTTCTCAGTAAATATACATACACCAGCCTTCTTTGCCTCTATCTTTGTTCTCCTCAGTTCGTTCTTCCTCAACGAACATAGACCGACTATATAGCCTCATATCAACAGTTACATAAGATGGAAGGCAAATCACCCTACAACCAGCTCTGCCATTCGGTTACATCCACTTAGTTTGGTTACAAGATTTAATGACACGTATACAGACTCAACGTTATGCCATTACTCGACCAAGTATGACTTAATATGGCACTAAGGCCTTATAAACATGACACTTTGGATAGAACATAATATGCATGGAATCCTCTAGATTCTTAGGGCTTGAGGTGCTCCTGCACCATGCAACCAACCAACAAAGATTTCCAAGTCCCTTGGAAATGTACCTACAAAACAAAACTACCTTTTCTTGCATCCCTATCTAGCGTTAGCTTTCCCTCTGTCTCTTCAACTTCAGGCTTCAAATCTTCACATCAATGGAATAGTGACCAACCAACCAACAATGGCAAACTACCATCAACATTTCATAGTAGCTTCAGGCTCCTTCTACTCCTAGCAATGGAGTACTCTCACACTGATCAAAGATTTAAAGACTACAACACAATGCTCAATCAGATGTCCATGCTACACGCTACTACATAGACCCATTCCTCTCGTCCAATAGAAGATTCTAAAGATGCACTACCACTCTCTCTCTCTGTGGCCTCACTTTGCACCCTCTTCCAGCCAAATCTCTATTGGTGAATGGTCTTGACAGACCTCATCATCGTCTGCCCACACACTCAGGAATCCCATTCCTTCTCGCAACTAGATGGCATAAGCATCTGCAACAGTCTAGCAACTACTATCAGCCTTTAAAATACTTTCCATGATCTCTGTTTTCAAAATGGTCACCAACCAAACATTTTTCTTCAATTCTTCAGTTTTCTTTCAACTCTTTGCCTACCTTCTCAGTGACAGAATACCAAATACACAATAGCCTAGACCTTTTGCTAGCTCTAATACCAATTTTATGTAGAGCGCATAGTGGAATAATGCTAAAATAGGGGGTGAATACCCATCTAACCCACAATATAGGGAGATAAATGCTTAATCAACTTTAAATACCCTTCTCACAATGCCGAAACACACATATATTCTTCACTATCGGTGAGACCATATACAATCGGCAAAATTATGTCGGCTGATAGGCTGATGCCACCATGACCCATTGTTAACTCACTATCGGCGAGATAGACCACTATCGGCATAGCCTGACCAAGATCTTTCTATCAATGAGAACATTACCATTGGTGGGTTTCGAAATGGTCACTCTGATGTTGTAACTCTCCATGATGGGAGACTCCACTCTTCTCACTTGTCGGCAGGACTTAATACCGTTGGTGAACACTTAAGAAGCTAGGCCGATGTGTTGATAAATCTGACTTGTTTGACTACTCCAGATACTTCAGCGTGACCTCCTTCATTGGCGAGCACTCACAAGCCTTGGCCAATGCACCGATGGAACAATCCACTTTTGGTGTGACTTCCACTTTTGGCGGGACATATTCCAAAGTTGTCGATACACCAAGTCTATCCGATGACCCTCAATATCGTTGAAGCTTGACTCCTTTTCACCCTGATGTGACTAACACTATTTAACACTTGCCATCATGTTTTGGCAAGACATGTGCCTATCGGCAGAGCTAACTACTATCAACCTGATGGTTTTGTCACTCTGATGAACCTTCGAACTCACTTGTCGATAAGACTTAGATCATCGACAGGGTCTTTTCCTCTCCTTTAGATACACTGATGGACCGACTCTTTACTTCGACTTCAACTTTTGCTTATCAACAACACTTTGCCCATAGGTGAAACTCTCAACTACTCTCCTGATATGCCAATAACTACCTCTACAACTCTGCAACCAAACAACTCACATAGAAACAACAAAAACTCAACAGAATGGAAAACTATCTACTCCTAAGGAAGTCATTACACTGATTTCAAAGAAATCTCCACCAATGGAATGCTTCTGATCTACATCTCTATAATTAAACCAAATAGAACTTTTTATTGCTTCTTCTCAGTAAATATGCATACACCAGTATTCTCTGCCTCTATCTCTATTCTCCTCAGTTTGTTCTTCCTCAATGAACATAGACTGACTATATAGACTCTCATATTGGTAGTTACATAAGATGGAAGGTGAATCACCCTACAACCACCTCTGCCATTCGGTTACATCCACTTAGTTTGGTTACAAACTCTAATGACACATATATAGACTCAACGTTATGCCGTTACTCAGCCAAGTATGACTCAATATGGAACTAAGGCCTTACAAACATGACACTTTGGACATAACAAAATATGCATGGAATCCTCCAGATTCTTAGGGATCGAGGTGCTCCTGCACCAGTTGCTCATTTTCTATCCATGGAATATTCTTTGTTAGAGGGTTCTCTTTGCTCACTAATGCTTCATCTTGGCCAGAGAGAGCATTGGAATGGATAGATGGTGGGGGCTCTTCATTCACTAATGCTTCATCTCGGCCAAGGAGAGCACTAGAATGAAGAGATGGTGGTATAATGTTAAGAGATGTGTCAATGAAATCATCCTCTTGCATCGAACTGTCCTCATAAGGAGGAACAACTTTGGGAGAGGGATCATAAGGTAAATGTAAGGTATCATCATATGTATCAGAAATAGGAGGCGTAGTGGACTATTAAACTAAGACAAAGTCATTTATGGCTTCATCTAACATATTGAAGTCATCACTACTAAATGATGCGACATACTTATTATTATTTATGAATTTAGTGGGATCATCTAATATTGGAGGATATGTTCCCATGAGATTTGTGAAGCTATCAAAATCAGATATATAAAGAATAGGATTTCATATGTCAAACACATAGAAATATCAACATCATATATGCATGCTCTTTGATTCAAAACTTGAGGATATTCATGAGTAAATTTAGAAAATTATCAATGTCCATGATGTATGCAAACAATGCTTCCAAAGATGAATAAAAAGAAGTGTCCATGATGAGAAAAATTGAGGAAATTAGGTCTTTAAATAGTAAAGATGAAAAATTTCACAATCAATCAAGACATTTGAACAAAGTGTATAAACACCTAGTGTTGAAATACACAATGTGTATTGTAACCAATGTGCCAATTTTCACAAAATGCTATGAATTAATGTCTAATTTTCAAATTACCAATGTATACATGCATTAATATGAGTGCCCAATCAGATTTCAAATGTTTTTAAATTTTATGCAAAAAAAAAAAACAAGTGCATAAGTTATGTAAAAATGCTCGAAAATGCTTGATTTTTTCAACTTTTTCAATGCAAATAAGTGAAAGAAAGGGTGTTGTAAGGAAATTGATCAGGGACAAAAAATAATATGTCTGATATCAGTCCAATAATTCCATAAAAACCTTCACAACACACTTTCGATTCAAACCGAAGGTGATGCAAACCTAAGGCGATGACAAGTCAAAACCTAGTGAAAATACACTAAAACATGCAATTGTTCACAAATGTTCAATGCAAAGACCTAAAAAAAGGGGTGTTGTAAAGAATTTTAGGAGGTTTAGCAGATTATATTAGTAATATTAGTCACCTAAATCCATAAAATCTTTCACAACATGCCTAGAGTACAAATCTAGGTCAAAACCTAGGGCAAATATAGCTAAAATATGCAATTTTCCACCAAATTTCAATGCAAAAGAGTATGAAAAAGGGTGTTATCAAGAAAATGATGATGGAAACCAAATTATAACAGTAATAATAGCCACCTAATGTCATAAAATCAGTCACAACATGCTTATAGTGCAACTCAAGGTCAAACCCTAGGGAAAATATAGCTAAAATATGCAATTATTCACCAAATTTCCACTGTAAGAGCTGAATTAAAAGGTGTTGTAAAGAATTTTAGGAAGGGAAAAAATAATAACCATGATAAAATGCAATTAGTGCAGAAAACTCCTTTACAACATGCCTATGATGCAAATCTAGAGAGACGATAAGGCCAAAATCTAGTGAAAAATCAAGGTTTTCAAACCCTAGGCATGAAATTTTGCAAGCAAATGCCTATGATTTAACACTACAGTTAGAAATAAATCCTAATGAGTGTTTTAAAAGGGTAGTAAAATCTGAAATAAGATTTTGAATACAAACCCTAGCTAATGCAAAACTAGGTTATATGAAAAAAATACACAATTTCAAGCAATTTTCAACAATTTAAGCATGGAAATGCAATCTAAATGAATTATGGATGATAAATTTATGTATTTTAAATCAGATCTGATGATAATGACATAAATTTATTAAAATTAAATGCCAACTATATCAAATTATATGAAAATGCAAGCTAAAAATGCTAATTTTTTCAACATTTTTAATTTTTTTGTAATTTTTCAAATGAAATAAGATGATCAATGAAATGAATGAATGAAATGAATGTAAATCTGAAGGAAAACACTCAGTAAGGTGCCAAATTCATTAAAAACATGGGTTCACCAAAAATTTTAAGGTGAAATTCGATGAAGACGATTTGTTTGTGTTTAGGGTTGATTTTGCTAGTTTGTATGAATCCTCCTTTCACCTATAAACATTCAAGGACTACAACTAAGTAGGAAGTCTACTACATGCCTTTGGTCACTCCGAATATAGGGGAAAATTTGAATTGTGTGATTTAGCTATTCAATTAAGGCCAATTACACTCAAAACCCTAATTATGTAAATTTAGAATCAAACAGACAAATCACAAAAAATGCTTGCACACATAGATATCAAATGACAATCAAATCCATACTAGATTTTGACGTTCAGAAAATAGAAAAGTTAGGGACTAATGGGTGGGCGCCCTAGTCCAATGCCATAACTTTTGTCAGGATCTAGAAACCTTGTCTGCAACTTGTTCCTGTTGTTCCAGAGATTTTCCTATTGCGAGATCTGGAGGAGCAATGAGCGGGCACCCGAGTCCAAGTCCCTATTTTCTTCTCTGGTCTACAATTCTGACAATCTACACTGCTATCTGGCAACTCCACTTTTTTTGCTCCTACAACCTACAATCATGGAAAAATGGGTTGGGGGTTGTGGTGTTTAGAGGCTTGCCTTAGTCAAGCCCCAAAGAGACATTCAAGTCTTCTGAACACCGTTGTCAGATAAAGAGTGTATATCCCTATGAGATAGAGGCAAATACAAATGATAAATGACTAAAAACACAATTGATATCACCTTGTAGTGAAGATCTCATGGAAGGAAGAATCTCTTCATGCCATGAGGAGATGGTTGTCAAATCTACAAATACAAATACAATAACAACACAAATTCTGCTCTACAACACATATTGAATGCCTTGAATCAATTCTACACAAGCTCATGAATCAAAATTTCTAGATCTAGTTTACAAATGAATGCCTAAACATGCTTATATATGCAACTACAAACATTCCCGCTAAGAATTTCGTAATTGAAACTTACCGTGTCGACATATGACTTAAATAATGGTCATAAACTGACACTCCAAAATTGGTCCTAACCTAAAATAGGGTAGGACTAGGGTGCAGGTGCCCAAGTCCTCCCCCCTATTTTAGGTAGGGATCATGTCAAGTTGACCCTCTAAGTCCCATTTGCCATGAAACTTCAGAGTTTTCTCATTGGGAGTCATCAAAATCATGCAAGATGCTCTAAATGCATTCTAAAGGACTTGAGAGCTAAACCTTAAGAGGGAAAAGCCCCCAAGGAGACATTTTCCAACATAACAAGTCCATGGAAATGTTCTCCCATTTCTGTTTAGGAATTAGAAGTGGTTGTAGGAGACCTGCAGGAAAAATCTGCTCACCTTTGTTCCTTTGGCAAGTCATGCACTCTTTGATATGCTTGTGGACATCCTCTTTTAGTCCTTTCCAAGAAAATCTCTCACAGATCTGCCTGTATGTTTTGAAGTAACCTTGATGACCAGCCAAGGGAGTGTCATAGAAAGCTCTTAAAATATTTTCCTTGATTTTTGATTTAGTAACAAGGAAAATTTGGTTCTTGTAATAAATCAGCTCATCATTCACTATATACCTATCATCTTCTACTAAATCATCTAGCACATTAGATGCAAAAGTATTTTTGACATATTTAGCAATGATAGAATCTTTCTACTCTACATAAATAGAAGCTAATGAACACAAAGTTGGCTTCCTAGAAAGCACATCTGCTACCACATTTCTCTTACCCTTCATATATTGTATTCCAAAATCATATGCTTACAGCTTTCTTACCCACCTTTGTTGGCGATCATTTAAATCTTTTTGATGAAGGCAATACTTCAAACTATTATGATCAATTTTAAAACAAACTTACCACACACAAGATATTGTCAGAACTTCTCTAGTGCATGCATAATCACCAACATTTCTTTGTCATAAATGTGATATGTTTTCTCTAGATTGTTTAGCTTCCTATTCTCAAAAGCAATTAGATGTCCCCTTTGATTTAGGATAGCCCCAACACCTTCACTTGAAGGATCACATTCAACTACAAAAGGCAATGAAAAATCAGGAATAGCAAGCACAAGGCATGAACTCATTACCTCCTTAAACTTGATAAAAGTTTTCTAAGCATCTTTAGACCACGTAAAAGCTCTTTTCTTAGTCAAATTACTCAATGGAACAACAAGCTGAGAAAAACCTTTCACAAACCTTCTATATAGCAACATAGCCCAAACAATCCTTTCAACTGTGTAAGATTTGTAGGTGGAGGCCAATCTAGTATTGCTTGAATCTTCTGTTGATCTACTTGAATAGCCTTAGAACTTATGACATATCCCAACTAAATAATTTTAATTAATCCAAACTCACATTTGTACAACTTAACATAGAAAGATTGCTGCTCCAAAATACCCAAAACTGTATCTAAATGTTCCAAGTGTTCCTTCCAAGTTTTACTGTAGATCAATATACCATCAAAGAAAACCAAGAAAAACTTCTTGAGTTGCTTTCTAAATACCTTGTTCATGCATGATTGGAAAGTTGCTGGTGCATTAGTGAGGCCAAAGGGCATGACCAAGAAATCAAAATGCCCATACTAACACCGAAAAAGCTGTCTTTTCCACATCTTTGTTTCTCATTCGAATCTGGTGGTAACTCGATCTCAAATCAATCTTGGAGAAGTAAACAACCCCATGCAACTCATCAATGAGTTCATCTATCCTTGGAATAGGATATATATTATTATTGGTCTTCTTATTCAAAGCCCTATAGTCTATGCACATCCTCAAAGTACCATCCTTCTTCCTCACAAGAACTATGAATGATGCAAAAGGACTAGAACTGGGTCTAATGAATCCCATATTTAAGAGCTCTTTGATAGTCTTCTCTATCTCTTCCTTATAACCCCTTGGATGTCTATATGGAGTAGTTATAATGGGTTTTGCATCTTTTTCCAGCTCTATAACATGATGAAATCCCCTATATGGATGTAATCCTAGGGGTATATCACTGAAAACAATGCTATGCTTATCTAAAATTTCTTGAATTTCAAAATTAAATTTTCCTTTTCCTTTGGGGAGCTTGAAGGTTGGATTAATCAAGTGGTTGCCCAAGCAACTTGACCTCTTCTGAAAGTCCTCTCCATCTTCTTTTTTGTCACCACTCTTGGAGCTCCATTCGAAATCCCTCTTAGTGTAATCTCCTTGCCTTCCGACTAAAACATGAACTCCATAATTTGATAGTTTTGGTAGTTCCCTCCAATAGAATGCAACCACTGAAAACCTAAGACAACATCAATTTCACCAATACCAACAACATAATCATCACAAACCTTGTAGTCTCCCATAGTGATGCTTAATTGTTTGACCACTTTGGTGCATGGTATAGTGAATCCATCTGCAACTGTCACATTGAACCTTAAGAATTCTTCAGCCTTCAAGCCTCTCTTCATTACTAAATCTTCATCAATAAAATTGTGGGTTACCCCACTATCAATTAAAATAGTCATTTGCTGCCCTGCTAACACTCCATGAACCCTGGAAGGATGATATCTTGGTGCTCTGAAATGTGCAGCTAATGAACCTTCTTCTTTGTCTCATCTTCAACCTTAAGTTCAAAATCATCTATGTCATGAAACTCCTCATTACCATCTAAGTCTAAATTCTCATCTGAGACAACCTTTATGTAATGGACTTGTCCCTTTCCCAAACACCTAAATCTAGGGACCCAAGGCTCTCTACAAGAAAAACAAAGCTTCTTCCTCCTAAGCTCATTCTTTGTTTCTTCATCCATCTTCTTTGCAACATTAGGAATTGTATTCTTCTATATAGTTGCAAGTGTATGGAATGTTTTCTTCTAGAATCTTCCCTTATGATGACATGTGTTTGGTTTGGAGGAGTGTGGAAAAGCATTTTTTGGGATTGATGGTGCAAGAGTTAGAGCCCTCTTCATAGCTTCTTCCAAAGTGAGAGGTGTGAAATATCTAACAAACCCTCTAAGAGGTTCAGTGAGTCTAGTAATGAATAGATATATTCTCCTTTTCTTTGATATTTCAGGTACCATTACTCCAATCTTTTGGAAGTCTTCTATATAGTCACTAAGTTCTTTTGCTTAATTTATGATAGTTGGCTGAAATATTCTTCTTCTTCTTTCAATTCATACATGTCAACAATCCTTTTTTTGAATTCATCAAAGGTCTATACCTGATCATGTCCCAGAGTAGTGCGACCATGGTACCACCATTCATAGGCTTCTCCTTCCAAATGCAAGGTGACAAACTGAACTACATCTTTCTCTTTCATTGGGTTGAGCATAAAGTATGTTTCTATCTTTTGCAGCCAAGCCCTAGCTGAAATCTTTTCACTTCCATCGAAGAAGGCTACTATTAATTTTCCCAACTTATGTTTCAATTCATTGTTTTTTCTATTTCCCTTCTTTTGAGATTTGCCTCTTCTTAGGAACTCTACGTATTCTCCCCAAGACATCATTCTTGATCTCATCTACCAATGCATTGTATTCTACATGCCATTTGTTAAGGGTCTCTGCATTGAACAAACTAGTAGCTACAGACTCAACTTCTTTAGGTTCCTCTTTAGGTAGGAATAAGGGTTTGTTTGCAACCCCTAAATTTTGAGTCTCAATCTCCTTTCCCTTTCCATTGATATTGTTGTTTGCACCCAAAGTGCTACTACTATTATTTCTGTTGTTGTTATTGTTCATGCTGTAGTTTTTTTGAATCCATTGCATCATTGGACCAAACATTTCAAAAAGTCTAGTTTGTGCATCAATCATTTAATTAAATTTCCTTAAGCATCATCTTCTTCTACATTTTTTCTATCTGCCATTGTTTCCTCCAATTGTAATTTATTTTGTTCTCTTCTCAAATATCTATTTTCTCTATCACTCAGTATCATCATTCATCTAAAAAATCTATAGGCTGGCAAGATCATGCTCTGATACCACTATAATGAGCCAATTGAAAATTAATATGAAATATCAGATCTGAAAATATAACTTCAACAAATCCACCAAAACTACACTGAAACTAATGAAACTAGCCAGTTAGTCTTGCAATGAATTAACACCCAATATGTTGAATCTTCACCAAAATGTTTAAATTAATTTTATGGTATAAATAACATATTATCAGGTCTGTGACACTAATCTACAATAGAAGCTGTTATCACCTAGATTAGCACCCTGACTATAGTTGTGAAACTTCAGCAATCTGGAGTAACATGGGAATGATCTCTAATTGTGGGACTTTGCTAAATGAGATCAAACCTCCGAAGAAGGCCAGATTCCTTAATTGGTTATCACCTAAAATTACTAAATCTCAAGGGGAAAGGGGAGAAGGAATGCTTTAAAATGAAGGATGAAACAAAAAGCTTGAAAATAAAGGGTGATTCACCAAGTTTAATAAAAGAACCCTCGCAGTACTGAGAAAATGCACAACATAACCAAATACAACAAATATGACATACACAGATTCAACTGATCCTAGCAGAGGTGAGAAACAAGATGATTGAAAGGAACAGTACGTTCACAGGCAATCATATGCAGATTCACACTAAACTAAAAAACTCATCAAAAGAGGCAAAATAACTTGCATGTATTCAATGGGAAGGCACAATTACAATAGCAGAAAGTTCTGTTTGGAAAATAGAAAAGTCTCAATGCTAAAAAATTTCCAAACTTTATTACAACTCATTAATGCATATATATAGCATTCCAAAAAAAACTGTAACTCAGTTACAAAAATTTGCTCAAAGAGCTACCTCAGAAAATATCTCTTGAAAGGACGTCCATCTATAGAAGTTATGATGGGAGAACATCTAGACCTAGGTAGGTCAGAGATATTTTCAGTCTTCAATGCAAGCTGCTCATTCATCGATCTGCACTCCTAAAATGGTGGGAGATATTTGAGCATTGAATGTGAGCAACTTCCATGTCTACCTACTGTAGTAATGAATGCAACAAATATTTGCATTTACATCATTCAAACTGGTCGCTGAAACGTCTGGTCGCCTGAAACATGCAAATCAAGATCTAAAATTTGAAAGTTGAAAAAAAAACCCTGAAACCCCCGCCAAATGAAAGAGGGGACAAAAACATGCATTTTTGCCTCTTGTAGCATGTGGAAATTCACTAGAATGGAGAAGATATAGGGGGTCAAAGTTTTGGTCAACTGCGTATATATATCACTTTGCACCTATGTATATATTGCTATCTGAATTAGCCTCTAAAACTACCTTTGGATATGCATAGCACTGGTATGTATCGGGCTGTGGGATGTCCTCCAGTCGAGCCGCCGATGTACAAAAATCCCTTGTATATCCCTTTGCCTTTTTGTGCCTAAACGGCCCTTTGAAATCGCCCTGTGTATATGCATTTTAAACTGCATACAAATGCGGCCTTTACCTTTTGAATTGGCTGTTATATCTTTTCCACATGGCACCACTTGATTCACTGCTGAGCTGGTTTGGGGAGCATCTTTGAAAAACTGTATCTACTTATCAGCAGTCAGAATGACTATGAACTGAGCTGCCGATGCATTCTGTCTGGCCGATGACCTTTTGTATATGACCCTTTGCATATTGGCTTGTATATTTGAACATACAATTTGAAATACATACAATGGTTGGAACTCAAAAGACTATCTGCTAAATTTGATCCTCAGGTCACACCCGCCTTATATGTTGGCCATTGTATCTGACCCTTGTATATTGCAATATGCAAAGAAAAATATATAAGGGAAACTGTAGACCCACTTATACATTGTAAACAACCAATTTTGGCATGTGTAAAACCCTTGTATATCTGAATGTATGTCAGAACATACAATCGCAAACATACATGCAACTGCGCAGACCTCAAATCTGAATATGCCAGATTTGATTTTCAAATCGGGTCTGCCCTGTACCACTTTTCCTTTGTGTATTTCCCTCTTGTATGTGACCAATGTATGTCGCATATTCAATGCAAACATACAAGCAAATTATACCTACAAATTGTAGAATCTACCCTTTATCAACTGGAATGTATGCTCCTTTCAGATCTGGCTTGTATATTAGGAATGCAAATTTGATTGTATGTGCAAACATATAATCACAAATATGCAATCGGTGGGTCCCAACTTTGAATTGCTTTCATTTGTATGTTTGGAAAAAGTCCCTTTGTATATTCTATAGATGTACATTGAAAATGTACATTAGCCTCTGTATGTCAACCTTTGTATGTTGGCCTTATATCTTTGGCTTGTATTTGTGAACATACAATCACAAAAATATAAGCCATTGCTCCGATATACATTGGCCTTTGAATGTTCCACCTTTGTATGTTACCAATGTATATTGCACTTGCATCTCGCACATACAAATCCCTTTCACTATAGTGAATGCATGTCGACCTTTTTGTATATGTGCCTTGTACATTCCCAATGTATGTCAGACATACATTCGCCCTTGTATATCGCCAATATGCAAAAGCCTTTGTATATTGTGGACCCCACCATTTGCACATTCGGCCTTGTACCTTGACTTGTATATGTGCCCTTGCATATAGAGATATACAATCTACCTTGTATCTTTGTGATGCACATTTCCTTTGTATATCGGCCTTGTATGTATACAACCCAATATACATTCTCCTTTTGCACATGACCCTTGCATATTTGCTGATGTATCTAGTCCTTTGCATATTGCAAATGTATGTTCCAAATATAAATTTGAGAATGAATATGTGAATGTACATTCAAAAATGCATATTGAAATACAAGCATGAAACAAAGAAATCCCAGCGATAGGAAATACTTGAAGCTAAAAGATTTCTGGGTTTTTTTGAGTTTTTTGCAAAGACTCTCTAGGCAAGATTTTGGGAAAATTGGAAAGGCAGAGCATGTGTATTTGGAAGATTTAAGCTTTGTATAGACATTTTCCAAAGGATTTTCAAGAGAAAAACAAGGTGAAATATTTAACTATGGGCAGAAGAAAATAAGTCAATAGTAGCAACATTACAACTTCTAATAGCAAAATCTGAGAAAAACCCACATAAACTACCAACACCAACAATCATCAAAGTGTATAAAACACCATAAATTGGCATTGTTTGATTCTTAGATGGAAAATACATGAAATATAGTCTGATATAATTAAATTATCTAAGTGAACACCTACAACACTTAGCAGCAAACTACACAACCCAAACTTCACTACAAGTTGAAATACACATTGTGTATCCAAACCCACAAAGCCAAAAAACAACATGACACTGCTCACAACACCTAGATCTAATCTTTGGAACCCTAAAATGGAAATCTACAACCACTACATAGAAAACAAAATAAAATAGCAACAACATCACATTCCAACACTTTTGGAACCACTGTGACAACACAAAGAAGATGCACACACAAACAATGGAAACTGTCAGAAACTACTAATTCCTTGAAGCTCTATGCAACCTATGGATGAAGCTACTTCTTGTGAACAAAGGGTTTTCATCCTTTGGTCACCTAAGACTCATGGGTTTTCATCCACAAGCCCTCTACTCTAATGGAGTTTCATCCATTGAAGCCACAATCTAAAAATCTACATGTTTGAGAGAAAAAGTCATATCAACAATAGCCCCAAATGACCAAAATTACATATTTTGTATCAATATTTTGTGGGAGAGATGGGCACCCAATATTCCCATGTTTTCCTTGGATTCCTTTCTATTTTGGGGTATGATAGTTGTCATAAGCTGTCATACATTGTCATAAATTCCCCAGCCACTTGTGATTTACCAATATTTTTTAAATCTTCATGCAAATGGACACCTCACAAAACCCAATGCCCCCTTTTGAGCCTCAAAATATTTAGTTTAATATTTAATTTTCCTCTTCAAATAGATATTAGTTGGACAATATTAAATATTAAATATGTATTTTTCCTATACTTGCCCAATTAACCCACGGAAGAATAAAATGGGTTAATATTGAACATTAATTAATTAGTTTAGGAAGGGGACATGACATTTTTAATCCCTAAACACTCAACGCCCAAAGATGGGTTGCATGAAATGGAGATATAGAGTGATTTCCAACACCAAAATACATTGTATGAAGATGTACGGCTCCCTTGAGATATCTGGACAACATAGGGAGAAGAGAACATTGTATCTACCTCTCAAACTATTCACAAATCAGAAATAAACTCTTCAAATATGTCATTCCTCAGCTCCACAAAACTTAGCGACCAAACCCTTACTCAAAACACAAGAAATTAACAACATTGAATTCCAGCATAACCTCTGAATAGATTTATCAACAAAGCTTTCTTGGGTGATCTTTCACAACTACAAATATTATTCCTCTTGAGGGTTTTTGTGCTAAAAAAGCCAAGAAACAAGTTCAATCTCCGACTTGTAGAAGAATATATTTTTTTCAAGCATGCTAAATGAGCATTCAAAAACTTCTTTTATTCTCCTTCTCTTTTCCCAATGCACATCTTAGAAAAATAAACTCTTTAATATTTTCACTTTATTATTCCACTTGAGAAGGCTACCCAACATTAGGGAAATAAATGACTATATGCCTTTTTAAAATATTTTATGTCTTTTCAATAAAGACACTTTTATAACAATGTAAGATGTACATTAAAGTAATTAATTTAACTTAGTAATATGTTTTGAACTATTAAAAATAATGCCCCAATGTACTCCAAAAGGGAATTTTGAAGCATCAAATTGATAACCAATGTGGAATAAGTGAAGCCCAAGGCCAATGTACCAACTCAGCTTTTTTGAAACATACTGCTAAAAATAGTAAATTTGAGCTCCAAGCTCAAAAACACTCTAGAAAGTGTCAGAAGGGAAATCCCACCAAAAGTAGTTCAAAAACCAACTCCAATTTGTTAGAATCTGAAAGGATTATTAACCCAGAAAACTAGTGCAAAAGAATAGATATTAAACTATGAATGCAAATGATACGAAATCAAAATAGAAACATAGAGTTAGTCTCCAAGAGAGTAATGCAAATGCTAGAAGCAAAATAGCATTAAGAGGATGCAAAAGTAAAAGATACAAAATACAAGTCAGGCATCATGCTTATATAGACCAAGGAGAGGGAGGAGGAACCATCTATTGAACTAAAGATAGCAAAGTATCTTCCCAAGATAGCTAATGGATGCTCACATGTAGGAAGGTGACACCTCACAACTACTCACCTTATAAGACATGCTTTATTAACCTAAGTGAGATTAATAGAAGTGTAGGAAAAACCTAGGAATATAGGGAAAAAATAAATAACCCACTAGGAAATAAAAACCTACACTAACACCCCCCCATAAGTGAAGCTTAGGTGGATGTAGAAATGGGTCTCAGCAAATCAAGCCTGATGAGGTACCCATGTACATAAAGTTCCCCCCTAAAGAGAGAGAAAAGCCCCCCCAAAAGTAGAGAGAGTCAGGACTCCGAGTGAGAGGAAGAAGCCCCCCAGAAGATGAAGCATCCCGTAACCCCAACAAAGCTCGCAAATGAAGGAATTTTCTCTCAGTGAAGGGTTTGGTGAAGATATCAGCAACCTACTCAGAAGTCAGACAATAGAGAAGGTCAATGACATGCCCATGGATGAGCTCCTAGATGTAGTGCATGTGGATCTCAATGTGTTTGGTCTGTTGATGATGGACCAGATTCTATGAGATCTAAATGGCACTTTGGTTGTCACAAAATATGACTGATGGTCGTTTGATCTAGATACCAAACTCAGTGAGAAGATTCTAAAGCCAAATGGCCTCAGTGGCGGCATTCACAACCCCCCAATACTTAGCCTCAGTAGAAGATAGAGCAATAGTAGACTACATCTTGCTCGACCAACAAACAAGACCTGAACCAAGTGAGAAGCTGTAACCTGAAGTAGACTTGTGATCCTAACACTTGCCTGCCCAATGTGAATTTGTGTAGCCCACTATGTTAAGCTCAATACTCGCTGTGTAGTGAATCCCAAAACTATGAGTACCTTGAATATAGTGAAGGATCTGCTTGGCTACTTTCCAGTGTAGCTCATGAGGCTCCTACATGAATCGAGAGACCATGCTTACAACATATGAAATGTTAGGTCTCGTATGAGTCAGATAAATGAGACTCCCATCAAGCTTTCAGTACAAAGTGCCATCAACAAGTGGAGAAGAACACTGAGCCTCAAGTTTGACTCTAGAAAGAAAGGGAGTCGGAGCAGGCTTGCAGTTAGCCATATGAAACCTTGACAGCAAATCTAGAGCATACTTGGACTAGTTAATGGTGATACCGAAAGTAGACTGGTAGATCTCAATCCCGAGAAAGTAATGCAACAAGCCCAAGTCAATCATCAAAAACCTATCATGAAGGGCAGTTTTGATAACCCCAATGGTGGATGAAGAACTCCCTATGATCAGCAAGTCATCAACATACAAAACCAGAAATAGGAGTGAATCATCCTGCTATAGAATATAGACATTGGGATCAGAATGACACCGAGCGAACCCAACTGATAGAAGGAAGGAGTCCATCTTGGCATACTAGGCTCGAGGAGCCTGTTTGAGGCCAAAGAGAGACTTTCGAAGACAACACACAAGTGAAGAATCCTGAAGGACCCCCTCTGGCTGCTCCATGTAGATCTCCTCCTAAAGGTCACCATGAAGAAAAGCACTCTTCACATCCATCTGGTGTACTTCCCAATGATTAGCTATAGCAATGGCAAGAACAAGTTAGATGGAATTCATTCAGGCAACTGGCACAAAAGTCTTAGAGTAGTCAATCCTAGGAACCTAGGAGAATCCTTTAGCGACCAAGAAAGCCTTATGATAGTCAACCAACCCATCTGCTGCAAATTTTGTCTAATAGATTCACTTACATCAAACAAGTTTTCTTCCCTAAGGAAGAGGGACAAGATCCCAAGTGTGGTTCCTCATCAAGGAACTATACTCCTCCTGCATAGCTATATCCCACTCAGGAATACCAGAAGCCTCATGAAAAGACTACGGATCTGAGGCAGTAGCAATGAAGACATATGGAGCATCCTGGAACTATGAACAAGTCCACCTGGTGTCTGATGGATCCCCAACCCAATCACCTACAGATTGCAAGGTCTGTCTAGCCCAAAGTGGACCGGAAGATGGAGAATCTAGAGGAGAATCATCAACCTCTGAATGATGAGTAGGAGAGGAAGGAGGTGAGTCCTCTGAATCGCTCTCTGCATCAGAAGTGGAGGTAGAAGACTGCTCAGGTGAATATGACTCATCAGAAGATTTGTCATGTATCCCAAGTGACTCTAATGTCAAGGTAGGAGTTGGAGAAGTGATAGAAAGTGAGCTCGAAGAGCCTCAAACTGAACACTCCTCTCAATGAACAACTCATGTGTAGTAGGGTAGAGCAACTGATAACCCTTCACACCATCTGGATAACCTACAAATATGTAAGGTCTTCTCTATGGATCTAAGGCCTTACGTTTCTCTACTGGAATGTGGGCCCATGCAAGAAAACCAAAAACTCAAAAGTGCTTAATTGATGGTTTCTGACCGCTCCAAGCTTCAAAAGGAGTGACTCCCTTCAAGGCTTGGTGAGGAACACAGTTTTGGATATAACAAGCACAGTTAATGGCCTCTACCCAATACTGTGGTGCAAGTGATTTGAAGTGAATCATGCAGTTCACCATTTCCTTCAAGGACCTATTCTTCCATTCTGCAACACTGTTCTGTTGAGGATTGTATGGAACTGAATGCTGCAAATCAATCCCCTCTGAAGTGTAAAACCTCTCAAACTAATGGTTGACATACTCAGCACCATTGTCAGTGCGCAAAACTTTGATGGCTTTCCCAGATTGCTTCTCTACAAAAGTTTTGAAGTCTTAAAAATGATCAAATACCTCTGACTTTTGTTTGAGAAAGTACACCCAAGTATATCGAGAAAAGTCATCAATGAATGTGAGGACATATCGGGCCCTGCTGAAAGAAGGATGCTAAAATGGACCAGCCAAATCACTGTGAACTAACTCCAGTATTTGTGAAGCTCTCCATGCCTTACCTTTGTCAAACTTTTCCTTAGGATGCTTACCAAGAATTCAACCTTGGCAAACACCACAAAAAAACTAAACTAAAGGCAAGCCTGTGACCATGCTCTGCTGATTGAGCTACTATAAGTAGCGGAAGTTTAGATGGCCAAACCACTCATGCCATAATCTACTGACATCATTAGAATGAGTGAGCAAAATAGTCGAAGGAGGATAAAGAACAAAGTGAGAAAATAGATAGAGCCATGACTAATGATCTGCTCTCCCAACTGCAACTGTAGAACTACTGTGCAACTCACGAATCTCCACTAAATTAGGAGTGAACTCAACCTGCTTGCCTAAACTTGTGTGAGTGATCTGGTATACTGATAGGAGATTAGTTGAGAATGAGGGCACACAAAGAACATCATGGAATGTGCCATCCCCCACATCAACAGACCCTCTCCCACACACCTCAACAGGAGTGTCATCACCCATCAAAATAGAAGGCATAGTACACGGCTCCAAAAATGCAAGTTCTTCCTTAGATGAAGCCATGTGGTGCAAATCACCTAAATAAAGAACCCAAGTGGATGGTGAAGAAGCAACTGCAACAAGGGCCTTGCCCTTTCCTTTCCCTTTGCTATTTTCTTTTGCCTTATTAGACACCTCATTAGAACTCTGTTTGATAGACTCAGGAACACTAATATTATTCTTCTCAAGAATGTGTGTCAAGTGATCAATTTGTTTCTTTAGACATTTATGTTCATCATGACTGGGTCTTTTACAATAGGCACATTGGACCCTCTCTTTCTTAGGCTTGTCACCCTTGGAAGATTGGGTCTCATTAGTTTCTTTTGAAACAACTGATATCTGATCCTTCTTCTCCTTGCTATTCTTATGTTTCTTATCCTTACCATTGTTGTTACTACTTTGTCCTTTTTGTTCTTTTGTGCCTTGGTTGGCAGCCAAGGCATTAGAGAACTTAAGAGTGCCCATCTAGATTAGCTTGTCCTATTCTTGAGTGAGATTGACAACAAAATCATCTAAAGATGGCATGGTGAATTGAGTACCAAGTGCACCCTTAGTAGCATAGAAAGTAGAAACAAACAAAAAATATTCTGAACTTAGCTTAGAAAGAATACTAACAATTAGTTGTTCATCTTTCTTTTCAATTCCACATTGTTTTAACTATAGCCTTAGTGATTTCAATTTAGTGAAGAAATCCTAGATTGTGTTGAAATTGCCTGGACTTAAACTAATTAGTTTATTTTCCAACATATGATCCCTCATTGAATCTTGTGTGCCAAATAGTGTTTCTAGCTTTGTCCAGATTTTATTTGGTGTATTCAAAGACTCAATGTGAAATAGCAAATTAGGAGAAATAGACAAACACAATGTTCCATATGCCTCATCACATTTGTTAAACCACTTAGGCTTATCTTCATCTTTAGCAGGTTCAGTTTCAAGTCCCATAGTTATCCTATTTAATCTAGCCTTCCTTAAGTGAATTGTCATGCTTGATTTCCACTCAAAGTAATTGTATGGAGTTAGGATGGGCACATTTTTTTGATCCATGATGAAGAAATGCAGAGAAGAAATGCCGAAAAGAAGAGAACCCAACCAAGACAACCCCCCCTTTTCACTCAATCAAAGAACCCCCCCAAGAAAATATGATTTGGCACTTTATATTAGTGCGTTTAGAACTACCACTAGCAAGAAATACTAAGTGGTCTTGATTTCAATGCATTACAAAACTCTCACGAAGAGCATATGCTAAAAATACAACTTTGGAACAATACCCAGAGAAATAAACAACACCACTATGATCTATTGAAAAAATCATGCACTTTCAAAAAAAGAATCACCTCGATATGAGGTTGTATGTGAAGTTACGATCCTCCAAAGTTCCCAAAATAAGAACTGTGCAGTGTCATAACTAAGAATCTGTAATTTCTGACAAATCTCTGCATCAAAATCAAAAAATGACTACACTAGTCCATAGAGCACAAAAAATAGCCAAAATAAAAAAAATTCATGGGAAACGGAGTTTGTATGAGCAAGAACGAAGCATTTGAAAACTACCTTCAAAACTGCAACTGCCAATGGAGAGGGGTCCTGTTGTAGCTTTCTGAGTGCATTTATGCAAAATATATAGATTGCATTGAAAAAATAAAACATACCTAGATAGTTTTTCTATGCTGCGAACAAAACCTAGAAGGCATTTTTCTTGTTGATGTATAGAAGATGTTGATCCAATGTAAACATAACACCTTTAGCTACAAAAATGACCCCAGCAACCAAAAAATGACATGCAAAGGCTGAATCAGCTACCTAAGATAAGCAATGGCATTTTCAAACCTACAATATTGATTGAAAACACCAAATATGCAAGCTGGTGGTCATATTTGAGCTTGAAACCCCGGTTCTATAACTGTGTATGATGATCTCCAATTTCAGTGAAACAAAAGCCAAATCTAACTTTCTCAAGACTCATGGACACATTGGAATAGCTAGAAATGTTGCTAGTATAACCAGAAATGCTTCAATCACCCAGATTTTATAAAACACATGGGCAAACCCTAGAGATTATAAAAGTTTCCATCAAACTTTTCTAATTCTCAAAATCATCCAAAGATGCAAGAGAAGAGCATACTGGGTTTTTCAAAAAACTATAATAAGATTTATTAGCCCCCCCCCCAAATCTCTCAAATATGGAAACTAAAATCTACTCTTGCACATAGAATAGCTTTGATACCATGTTAGAATATGAAAAGATTATTAACCCAAAAAACTAGTGTAAAAGAATAGATATTAAACTATGAATGTAAATGATACGAAATCAAAATAGCAACACAGAGTTAGTCTCCAAGAAAGTAATGCAAATGTTAGAAGCAAAATAGCATTAAGAGGATGTAAAAGCAAAAGATACAAAATACAAGTCAGGTAGCATGCTTATATAGACCAGGGAGAGGGAGGAGGTGGCAACACTGACCAATGAGGAGCAACCATCTATCGGACTAAAGATAGAAAAGTATCTTCCCAAAATAGCTAATGGATGCTCACATGTAGGAAGGTGACACCTCGCAACTACTCACCTAATAAGACATGCTTTATTAACCTAAGTAAGATTAATAGAAGTGTAGGAAAAACCTAGGAATATAGGGAAAAAATAAATAACCCACTAGGAAATAAAAACCTACACTAACACAATTAAGCTAATTGAGCACTAGGACAGACACCCCTTAATGGGCTCCCAAACCATCCATGTTAGTCTATGAGAACTTAAGTGATAGACTAACCCAAAGAACTAAAGTTGCTTAGGAAGGGAACATTACATGACCAATCCATTGCTATCCAAAATTATGAAGCCAATTTGGCTTGGAAAGGAATGATTGTTAATAACACTGAGTCTTTTTCCATTGGATGCTCAAAATAGAGGCCTAACAAAATATCCAACAATTGAAGGGCTTGTTTGACATTACTTTCATCTTCAAAGAGAGTAAAGAAATAATCATTGAAAAAATAACCATAAATCAATTGTTAGGAAGAGAACTCCCCTTAACACATGACTAGGAAACTACATAAACTTAGAGATATCCAAATCCTTTAACAACCAGAACATACAAAGTCAGGGCAAGGTGACAACCTTGATTAATAGATTAGTGAAGTCCAAAAGGTTTAGATTGTTGACCTAAAATGGTGATGCAAGATGAAGTATCAATGAGAAACATCTAAATAAACTAGATGAAGCAAGGTCCCAATCCAAGTTCCTACAACATGGTGAGGATAAACAATGATTCAATACGATCATAGGCTTTGGCAAAGTCAATTTTGAAAAATATGGATAGATACTTAGAGTAGTCAGCCCATTCCATCCCTTTCCACACAATAAATGATATTATCCAAAATAAATCTAGATTTGATAAAAACTTGTTTGTTTGTGGAAGATTGTCAATGGAAGCATAAATCAATGATTGAGGACCAAAGCCTAGGCAATGATGTTGTAGGAAATATTAAGTAGACTAATCGACCATTAGTTGTTAATTTCTTTAGGATTTCTAGATTTAGGTATGAACATGATATTTCCATTGTTAATTAAATTTCCCAAAGAGTTGGATTGCATAGCTTCAAGATAAACTTTATGTTGATCATCACCATACTATCCCAAAATGCTTTACAAAAATCATAAGGGAACCCATCTAATCTAGGAGATTTGTAATTGGATATTGGAAAAATAGCCTCTCTTAAGTCTTCTTTCATGAGAACATGATTGCATAGGATGCATTGGGCATTAGAAACCTAATAGGGGACTACAAAAAGGCATTATTACAAGTATCCATCCTAGCTAGAGTGTAATCTTGAGAAAAATAAACTTGATCATAATGGTAGACATAGGCATAAGGAATATTAGGAAACTCCTACAAGAGTTATTACTGCTCTCAAATCTACTTGATAAATTATGAGGTATGGTGGGCACGTAACACCTAAAAATGTTAGTTTGTAATCTTATCTCCAATCCTGGTTCAATGGAGCTAAGCTTTGATTTGAGCCCCTCACATTATATGAGTATATGAAACCTACTTGTAGTGGTACAATTGAGTTCCACATAGATTTGAGTAGTAGGATCAAATGGTTATGCTCCAAAAGTGGTAGCGGCTTGGCAAAGGTTGAGGGTGGTGGCCTTGTTTGAGTAATAATGGAAATAAGCTAGCTAACGCCTGTAAATGTGGAGAAAGGATGAGGTATGGGTTATGGAATCATTACACCACAATATCCAACTGAACCCATGCATGGGATGCAGATCCAAAATTTAGAAATGATGAATATGAGCTAATGTGGCTTTGTGATTGAGAAGTGATGTTTTAAGAAAAAATATCTTCATAAATTTGGGTTTGGAAATTTTCTAGTCAATATGAAATCATATTGGAATGTAGTTAGAAAGAAAAATATTCAACAATGGCTCCACTAGGAAGGAATAATAGCTAGCAAAGGAAAAAAGATTAGGTCGACATCATGCCCTGATCAAGCTACTTTAATACACTGTTGTTGTGATGTTCACAATACGCCCCATTATGCTCCTTAGCAAAATGGGGACCCCTACTGATGTTTTGCTTTTTGCTTCTGCTTGTGTTTTTCTGCTTTCTGGCGATCTGGTAAAAATGAAGGTCAGGTGCATCATCATCATGATATTGGATGAGGTTGGTCATCATCATGAGGTCAGTTTGTCAAAGTTCATATTTTATTGCTATGACCTCATATTTAAAAAGAGCTTGAAATTCCATGCAGGTTTGCCTTTTACTTCACTCGAAAATTCGTTCATATGTGGAAGTTATGCACAGTCAAAGTTTTGGTCAAACCTGATAATCGCAAGTGATCATCATATTTTTATATCCTAAGTCATGTTGTCAAGGTCATCATGATCTTGGTCTATCACCCGATAAAAATCATGCAGTCGCAATATCCGGACGTCAATCTTAGGTGGTAGTACCCTTTACCTGTCAAAAGGCCTTATGCGCATTATGCAGCATCATGATTTTTTTTAGGAGGGTCATATTTTATAAACTCGGTTTTGGTTTCATGAAGAACATCATCATCATCATATTTGAACCCCCCCGATAATATCCTGAGGTTCAAATATCATGATGACATCAACTTTAAGTCAAGGTAAGTTCCCCCCCGTCGAGCGGTCTTTGTATCGCGAGCATCATCATGATATCTTTGCATCGCCCAAAATTATAATATCATGCTGATAATATAAGATCACCCTAACTTAGAAAATCCACCGTCGGCATATTTGCATGCGCATGTTATAAACCTATCGGAGGGTCATCATCATGATATTTGCTGAACTTCGCTAAGATGATGATGACGACTTCATATCATCCTGATCTTTCACAAGAGGGTCATATTCGCTGAAAATCGCTAAGAGATGGAGACATCATGATGATATTCGATAAAGAGGATCATCATATTCATATCCTCCTGATCGCCTTTTTTGCAATATCATGATGATCACCCTATCTATTCAGAAGAAGTCGATATTGCATTCCTCAACAGCATGATCATATTTTACAATATCACCCTAGCGCGAATATGATGATGACCTCAACTCATCCTTGTGCTCCGAAAACGAAATATGATGATGACGTCATCATGATAATTCGATGAGGTGCATCATCATCATATTTTTTATCCTGTCATATTGTCAAGGTCATCATGATCTTGTTTGTTCACCCGACATTTCGTAAAGTCCTCCTGCCGATGAAGTAAGACCTTTTGAAAACATCCTGATGATCCTCATCATCCTGATTTCCCTTCGGCAGGATTTTTCCCAAACATGATCCGGTTAGCAAAATATGATGATGACGTCATGTTCTAAGTTTAACGAAAGCTCCAGATATCGTGATGACGTCATCCCGATCTAATAAACGAAGAAGCAAATATCCTGATGATCATCATCATCACATTTTCCCTTCGACAGGATATCTTCCAAAACACGATCCGGTTCCCGAATATGATGATGACGTCTTATTCTAAGTTCGACAGAAGCAAATATCCTGATGATCATCATCATCCTGATCTTTCAAGAGGGTTACCTTGGCTGCAAAAAGGGTCATGTTACATTCATCATCCTGATCATGCTCCTTAGGTGACCCGATATCATAATTATCCCCCTGATCTTAACTGAACATGATGATGACGTCATCCTAAGCATTTCAATGAAGCCCGAATATCATGATGACATCACCATCATCTTCCTCTCCTCAGCAGCAGGATTATATTCCATATCCTCCTTTTCTCCCCCAAACATGATGATGATGATGATGATGATGTTCTTTTCTCCAATATACTAAAGCGAAATATCATGATGACGTCATCTGGACCTTCAGGAGGGAGAGCATCATATTTCCAGAATATCATGATGATGAAGAGAATGTCGGCTAACTTGTTTTTTTGACGCGCCGATAGCGATAGTCATGCCGATGGGCGGGAAATGAGGCGGTGGAATTTTAAAGTGTCTTTTTTGGCGCCTGTGGCATTTTCCTGGTCAGCGATAGTTGACCCATTGAATTTTGAGTAGTCTGAGCGCATTTTGGACGCGTTTTGAGAGTATTCTAGATCCGATTTCCACAATCTTGCACAGTCACCTGGATTTAAATGCTTATTTTAATTTCCTGCTGTTTATGTGATAAATGAAATACTTATTGCTTGTCTTGTCTTGCAGGCTTGCAGTTGAGGAAGCAGCTGGAAAGTCAACACAGTGACCTCATAGAGGCAGAAGATCTGATCTCAGGAGCAAGAAGATAAGGATGAAATGTGAAAAGTCAAGGCCATTCAAGTAAAGAACAAGGTTGCAGCTAAAGGTATTACTGCAACAGACAAATAGAAGTTATTACCCAGCTGCCGGAACTTCTCAGAAGGGGCAATATTTCGCCCAGATTTGACACTGCTCAGGGATATTTTTGAGAACTGGTTCACCTGTATTTATTGCTGTAACCAGGGGTTTGAACCAGGGGTTCAGTTAGGTTTTTTGCTGTAGTGAGGACAATCAGAATGTCTTTATATTGTGCCTCTCTACACTGTAATACTTTACAACAGGGATTTTAGGGCCTACAACAGGGATTTTAGGAAAACAACAGTGGCTACAACAGATTTTTTTTCTTTTAGAAGCATACAGCAAGTTAGCATAGTTTAGAGGTAGAAGAAGGAGGTCGCCTGTTTGTCTGCAGTAAGGTGCGTGTGGAATGTCTGGCTGCCTTACTATATCTGTAAAGCTTGTAAGTTCTCTGTAGTATGATCAATGAAACTAAGAGTCATTCCTACATTGTAAATCATGTATGACTATTCGTTTCTAATACAATAGAATCTGGAGTTCTGCATCTATCTTCTGAGTGTTCTCCTGCCCTTCTTTGTATTTTGAAATATCTTCTTTGAGAGCTTGCAATTTTAAATGTATGTTTGTGAAAATGGTTAGAACTTACATTTAAGGTTTTTACTGTGGATTTGATCAAATTACTATGGTATTTACATAGTGCATAACAGAAACAATTAGATCCTTCGGTAGATTAAATGAGGTATAGATTAGATCTTTCTAACTTTTCCCAACCCATCTGAAATATTTAGCTAAAAACGTAGAAATCTAAAGGAAATTGTCTCAAATTTGAAGAAGCATGTACAACAGAGCTATAAGTAGATAGTTTTCATAAACAGATAAAGAAGAAAGCTACAAAAATTCAAGAAAACCCTCTGAAACTTGCAGCCCGGTAACACTTGTATGCAAATGAACAGAATACTTGTTGAAATCTATGACCTTTTTGCATATTCTTAGTCCAGTAAACCACAAAATAAACCTAAACTACGTAAGGCCCCTTGAACATTATAGCTTCACATTGACCAACTGAACTTGACCAACCGAACCATTGTAGACTTGGGATTAGTTGAATCTCAAATGATTCCTTCTTATCTTTCATGTATAGTTTCAGTTCATTATATGTGAATTTTAACTTATTGTTATGATTGCATCAAAACAGTCATCAACAGTTTTCTGGCGCTAGAAGGAGGGCCTGATTTGGTTTAGGGTTAAAATTTTGAGTTTAAATGTTATATTCTGAGATATGTTAGATCTCATAAAATTTCAAAGGCCTAAAAGGTTGAAAGAAGGTCCCATTTTTTTTAATGGACTCATATAGGGACAGTTTTCAAGTTGACATTCCTTCATTTCAGAAAGCTTTGAATAACCAGCCTTATCCTAAAAATTTATATAGCTATGGTTTATTTGGAAGGTGTAGGATAGATAAGTCCGCAGAGCATGGTGAGCTTAATTATCTGGCTTTCCTTACAAGATTAGATTTATATTTGAAAGGACTAATCTCTCTCTCAGATGTGTATAAGGCTGAAAGTTGGCAGGGAAATGAGGAGATTATTGAGCGACAGAAGGATGCAGCATCAACGGTCATTAAATGTGCAGAGAATACAAAGATGGAACCAATGCTAGGAATAAAGAATAATAAGATCTCTTGGCAGGAATCATGTGATGGTAAGAAAAAAAATCTGTCTTTTCGTCAGGATCTGGATGTGATTAAAGTTAGTGAAAAGTATAAATATCCTAAAAAATGCAGAGAAGAAATCACAGCTCATGCCCCTTTTCTAGATAATAAGCAAAAAGGATTTAATGAAAAAGAAAAGGAAAGTGAGGTTCATCTTGATACATTTGATAAATATATGGAATTACTAAGGAATATTTGTCAAGAAGAAACCTCTGGATCTGACCTGAAAAGTTTTAACGAACATGATTTGGCAAAGAAATGTAAACAAGCATTGGCCAAATTAAAATGCACTAAAACTGATAAGATCCCTACTATAGAAACTAGTGAAGTCATAGAAAAGAAAGTAAATCCTAGTGTTACAACTGATTTCTTTGAATTAAATGATCAAAATCAAGATTGTTGCAAGTCAATAAGATTAGACTCTTCACTGAATGACAAATATGAGTTATGTGATGAACAATTCTTGAAAGAAGAGGATACAAAGGATCATAGAGCTACCGTACACAATCAGACATCCCCCCCATGCCATGTTGAAAATAAAACAGGGGAGTACTCCTGTCAATCAAAAGATGTTGTCCCACCTTTACTCTCAAGTGATTTAGAAATAATTAATTTTTGTATGTCAGATTATGATGATGAAGATACTTACTTAAGTGCTGATGTGCAGGAAACTAATGAGAACATTGAGAGGTTTGCTAAATTTGAGGATAAACTGAACATCCAGAATGAAGGAACAAAGCTAGATGAAGATGAAGAAATGATACATTTGGAGTCATTCCTCTTTCAACTTGAAAAAGGACTAGACATAGAGCTGGGCAATGAAAATGCAGAGCTAAATGAAAAGCCAGCTATTAATAAACAAGTGTGTTCTACAGAGCTAAGGGCACATCAGGTTGTCTCTTTCCTTTCCTTAGTAAACAATGATAAATGCTATTTTGATTATGGAAATTCAAGAGATAGGACCTGCATATGGATTAATCATAACCCTGATGAGCAGCCTCAGTTATTAGTTATTAAGAGCTATTCTGATAAACACAATGAATCTAGAATACCAGATTTTTTTTTAGAATTCAAAGATAAATCTGCTATGATGAGGACCATAACTAGTACCCTGTTACTCCTGCACAACCTAAAGAAATATGCAAGTAGGGGTGTTTTTGGGTCTTTTTCCTGGGTTTCTAGTTGCCTTGGGGAGGCTTGTATATAGTCTGGTAGGGTAGTTGTTTTTCTTTTTTGTGTTCTTCTTTTGCTGTTTTCTTTTTAGGTTAGTTGTTTATATAGTTTGTCTTCTGTTTGTTTTTGCTTTTTGTTTCTTTCTGTTTGTACAGTTTTTCTTTTGTTGTGTTGTTTGTACAGCCTGTTTGTTTGGTTTGTTTGTTGTCTCCTCAGCAGGGATCTTTATTTTACTGTAGAGTATTAAGGAGCAAAACTAGCAACCATTCAAAACAGTATATAATTTAGGATATTTAGGTTAACCATTTGCAATTTACACATAATTTGTCACTGTCATGAATGTAGAGAGTTGTTCATCTTCTGAAGTTTTGTATTCAATAAATGTGATTGAGAATTCGAAGTAGGTTTCTCACGATGACACACCTAAAATCCTTGGGTTTGTTGAACATACCAGTGTAGATATTAGGTGAAAAATCAGAGGTCACCCTTGCTACCATTACAATTCTCAGCTTAATTTCAGCAAGTGTCTACTCCTTGCATCATGAAGTTACAAATTGCTATATCTTATGAAATCTTTCAAAATTAGAAAACAAAATAATAAATAAATAAATAAATAAAGCGGATTATACTAAAAATCTAGATTAAGCCATCTAAGTAACTCTACCGGGGCTATGGACGCTCGCTGGCAATGGGGCTCTACTTAGGAGAATTGTAACGATAACCTTGCCGGGGCTATAGACGCTCGCTGGCAGCAAGGCTCTATCCGGTCGGCTATGAGGGAATATCCTCACCTACGTAGGCTAATGTCAGTCACTAGTTTGTTCAACCGATCTTCAAGATGAGGATAATTAATCACGTGCACACAACTAAACTGAAAATAGAAATTCATGCATCTTTATTGAATACTCTGAGTCTCAAGCTGAATAGTAATTTGCAGGAAAGATAGTTGGAAGTTATGAGTTCATTTCATCTAGTTTCCTTGAACACTCTGAATTTAATTATTTTGTTTTGGTTGCTAGTTGTTGTGATGTTCACAACACGCCCCATTATGCTCCTTAGCAAAATGGGGACCCCTGCTGATGTTTTGCTTTTTGCTTCTGCTTGTGTTTTTCTGCTTTCTGGCGGTCTGGTAAAAATGAAGGTCAGGTGCATCATCATCATGATATTGGATGAGGTTGGTCATCATCATGAGGTCAGTTTGTCAAAGTTCATATTTTATTGCTATGACCTCATATTTAAAAAGAGCTTGAAATTCCATGCAGGTTTGCCTTTTACTTCACTTGAAAATTCGTTCATATGTGGAAGTTATGCACAGTCAAAGTTTTGGTCAAACTTGATAATCGCAAGTGATCATCATATTTTTATATCCTAAGTCATGTTGTCAAGGTCATCATGATCTTGGTCTATCACCTGATAAAAATCATGCAGTCGCAATATCCGGACGTCAATCTTAGGTGGTAGTACCCTTTACCCATCAAAAGGCCTTATGCGCATTGTGCAGCATCATGATTTTTTTAAGGAGGGTCATATTTTATAAACTCGGTTTTGGTTTCATGAAGAACATCATCATCATCATATTTGAAGCCCCCCCGATAATATCCTGAGGTTCAAATATCATGATGACATCAACTTTAAGTCAAGGTAAGTTCCCCCCCGTCGAGCGGTCTTTGTATCGCGAGCATCATCATGATATCTTTGCATCGCCCAAAATTATAATATCATGCTGATAATATAAGATCACCCTGACTTAGAAAATCCACCGTCGGCATATTTGCATGCGCGTGTTATAAACCTATCAGAGGGTCATCATCATGATATTTGCTGAACTTCGCTAAGATGATGATGATGACTTCATATCATCCTGATCTTTCACAAGAGGGTCATATTCGCTGAAAATTGCTAAGAGATGGAGACATCATCATGATATTCGATAAAGAGGATCATCATATTCATATCCTCCTGATCACCTTTTTTGCAATATCATGATGATCACCCTATCTATTCAGAAGAAGTCGATATTGCATTCCTCAACAGCATGATCATATTTTACAATATCACCCTAGCGCGAATATGATGATGACCTCAACTCATCCTTGTGCTCTGAAAATGAAATATGATGATGACGTCATCATGATAATTCGATGAGGTGCATCATCATCATATTTTTTATCCTATCATATTGTCAAGGTCATCATGATCTTGTTTGTTCACCCAACATTTCGTAAAGTCCTCCTGCCGATGAAGTAAGACCTTTTGAAAACATCCTGATGATCCTCATCATCCTGATTTCCCTTCGGCAGGATTTTTCCCAAACATGATCCGGTTAGCAAAATATGATGATGACGTCATGTTCTAAGTTTAACGAAAGCTCCGGATATCGTGATGACGTCATCCTGATCTAATAAACGAAGAAGCAAATATCCTGATGATCATCATCATCACATTTTCCCTTCGACAGGATATCTTCCAAAACACGATCCGGTTCCCGAATATGATGATGACGTCTTATTCTAAGTTCGACAGAAGCAAATATCCTGATGATCATCATCATCCTGATCTTTCAAGAGGGTTACCTTGGCCGCAAAAAGGGTCATGTTACATTCATCATCCTGATCATGCTCCTTAGGTGACCCGATATCATAATTATCCCCTGATCTTAACTGAACATGATGATGACGTCATCCTAAGCATTTCAATGAAGCCTGAATATCATGATGACATCACCATCATCTTCCTTTCCTCAGCAGCAGGATTATATTCCATATCCTCCTTTTCTCCCCCAAACATGATTATGATGATGATGATGATGTTCTTTTCTCCAATATACTGAAGCGAAATATCATGATGACGTCATCTGGACCTTCAGGAGGGAGAGCATCATATTTCCAGAATATCATGATGATGAAGAGAATGTCGGCTAACTTGTTTTTTTGACGCGCCGATAGCGATAGTCATGCCGATGGGCGGGAAATGAAGCGGTGGAATTTTAAAGTGTCTTTTTTGGCGCCTGTGACATTTTCCTGGTCAGCGATAGTTGACCCATTGAATTTTGAGCAGTCTGAGCACATTTTGGATGCGTTTTGAGAGTATTCTGGATCTGATTTCCACAATCTTGCGCAGTCACCTGGATTTAAACGCTTATTTTAATTTCCTGCTCTTTATGTGATAAATGAAATACTTATTGCTTGTCTTGTCTTGCAGGCTTGCAGTTGAGGAAGCAGCTGGAAAGTCAACACAGTGACCTCATAGAGGCAGAAGATCTGATCTCAGGAGCAAGAAGATAAGGATGAAATGCGAAAAGTCAAGGCCATTCAAGTAAAGAACAAGGTTGCAGCTGAAGGTATTACTTCAACAGACAAACAGAAGTTATTACCCAGCTGCCGGAACTTCTCAGAAGGGGCAATATTTCGCCCAGATTTGACACTGCTCAAGGATATTTTTGAGAACTGGTTCACCTGTATTTATTGTTGTAACCAGGGGTTTGAACTAGGGGTTCAGTTAGGTTTTTTGTTGTAGTGAGGACAATCAGAATGTCTTTATATTGTGCCTCTCTACACTGTAATACTTTACAACAGGGATTTTAGGGCCTACAATAGGGATTTTAGGAAAACAACAGTGGCTACAACAGATTTTTTTTCTTTTAGAAGCATACAGCAAGTTAGCATAGTTTAGAGGTAGAAGAAGGAGGTCGCCTGTTTGTCTGCAGTAAGGTGCGCATGGAATGTCTGGCTGCCTTACTGTATCTGTAAAGCTTGTAAGTTCTCTATAGTATGATCAATGAAACTAAGAGTCATTCCTACATTGTAAATCATGTATGACTATTCGTTTCTAATACAATAGAATCTGGAGTTCTGCATCTATCTTCTGAGTGTTCTCCTGCCCTTCTTTGTATTTTGAAATATCTTCTTTAAGAGCTTGCATTTTTAAATGTATGTTTGTGAAAATGCTCAGAACTTACATTTAAGGTTTTTACTGTGGATTTGATCAAATTACTGTGGTATTTACATAGTGCATAACAGAAACAATTAGATCCTTCGGTAGATTAAATGAGGTATAGATTAGATCTTTCTAACTTTTCCCAACCCATCTGAAATATTTAGCTAAAAACGTAGAAATCTAAAGGAAATTGTCTCAAATTTGAAGAAGCATGTACAACAGAGCTATAAGTAGACAGTTTTCATAAACAGATAAAGAAGAAAGCTGCAAAAATTCAAGAAAACCCTTTGAAACTTGCAGCCCGGTAACACTTGTATGCAAATGAACGGAATACTTGTTGAAATCTATGACCTTTTTGCATATTCTTAGTCTAGTAAACCACAAAATAAACCTAAACTACGTAAGGCCCCTTGAACATTACATCTTCACATTGACCAACTGAACTTGACCAACCGAACCATTGTAGACTTGGGATTAGTTGAATCTCAAATGATTCCTTCTTATCTTTCAAGTATAGTTTCAGTTCATTATATGTGAATTTTAACTTATTGTTATGATTGCATCAAAACAGTCATCAACAACTGTGAAGGCTTTCTCTTAGGTTGCTCTAGGTGTATCACATCATATGATCCTAGTAGTGGCCAAAATTAGGATACAAAAGTCCCAATTTATTGCACATGAAAAACCAAGCCTATTGCAAGTATGTGCTAACCAGCGTTGTCATTGATGTCAACATACTATGGTTGTCATGTTAGGGTTCAAGAAGATTGAAGCAATAAACACTAACAATTATATACAGATTAAATAACCCAAATATAACAATGAAGAACAACACAAAAGGAATCAACACAGAAATTTAACGTGGTTCACCCAAAATGGGCTATATCCATAGAAACTTAGTCATCCAATGATTTTATTATCTAATGCCAAATAGATTACAATCTCACAAATTCCACACCATAACATATATCCGAGCTACTTATAATAAGCTTTTTGCAAGCTTTTTGAATTAGGATTTTACAATGTCATTTTTCTTTTGTCAATTAACAAAAATTAACATCCGAATCTAAATCCCAGTGAGGATACATTATGTGTGTACAATACTTGAATGATTAGTCACCACATACCAATAATCTCCCACTTGGAGACTGAGCAGGCTCCATACCAAATAATCTCCCACTTGGAGACTGATCCTGGATGACACCGCTGCACTTGCAGCTCCCACTAGATTATAGGCCTGGCTGGTTTCTTATGTCCATCATTATCAATCATGAAGGCCAATAGAAACTGATGAGGAAATTAGTTTCTCCCGTGTAACTGCCTTTGTTAACATATCTTCAAGATTCTCACTTGTGTGAATTTCTTCAGCTTCAACTGTCCATCCTCTAAAACTAACTAGATGAAGTGGTATCTGAGCTATCTGTGCTTAATTTTTTAATGCAGAGCTAAATTCTTAGCAAGATGAATGGCACTCTGGCTATCAATGTCCAAAGGACTATCTTCTTGTCATTGCCCCAATTCCACTAAAAAATATTGTAACCAAATCATCTCCTTGCTATCTTTAGTAGCAACAACATACTCAGCTTCAGTGGTTGAAAGTGCAACAACCTTTTACATCCTTGAAATCCAATTTATTGTAGTACCTCCTACAGTAAAAACATACCCTATAGTACTCCTCCTGCTATCAATATCACCTGCCAGATTAGAGTCAACAGATCCTTTTAGAACAAAATTTGTTCAACCAAAACATAGTTTGCTTGAATTAGTACCTCTCAAATATCAGAGAATCCCTTTTACTATATTCCAATGTTCCATTCCTAGATTGCTCATATACCTACTCACAACTCTGACTGCATGTGTAATATCTAGCCTTGTGCATACCATTGTATACATCAAGCTACCAATTCCTGATGCATATGGTATCTTAGACATTTTATCTTCCTCCTCTTGTGTCTTTGGACACATCTCCTTAGTCAACTTGAAATGACTAGGCAAAGGTGTACTAACTATTTTTGCATTCTGCATGTTAAACCATTTCAACACCTTCTCTACATACTCACTTTGAGATAAAAATAATTTTCTATTTGTCCTATCCCATGTGATCCTCATGCCAAGGATTTGTTATACTGCACCCAAATCCTTCATAGAAAATGAATTTGCTAATTTCTGCTTAAGTTCATTAATATGTTGCATGTTAGAATCGGCAATAAGCATGTCATCAACACAAAGCAATAGGATAATATAGCTTCCACCCAATTTATTAAAATAAACACAATAATCAAAATGACATCTTTTTTAACCTTGTTCAACCATAAAACTATTAAATTTCAAATACCATTGAAGAGGTGCTTGCTTCAGGCCATACAAACTCTTCTTTAACCTGCCCACAAAATCCTCCTTACTATTGACCTCATATCCCTGTGGTTGCTGCATGTATATTTCCTCTTCCAAATCCCCATGGAGAAAAGTTGTTTTCACATTTAGCTGTTCAAGATGCAAGTCTTCTGCAGCCACAAGACTTAGAATAGTTCTAATAGAAGTCATCTTTACAACTGGAGAAAATATTTCATCAAAATCTATACCTTTTTTCTGTGCAAAACCTTTTACCACTAGTTTGGCCTTATATCTTTTCTTGTCTCTATCTTCTTCCTTCAACCTATAAACCCATTTATTTGGTAATGCTCTTTTACCTACAAGAAATTGGACTAAGTCCCAAGTCTAATTCTACAACAAGGAATCCATTTCCTCTTTCATGCCTAGCTCCCACTATTTTTTGGTATCTACCTGCATTGCTTCTTCATAACCTTCAAGTTCACTAGAATTAGTTAATAATATAGAATATAATGATGGAGAAAATCTTTCTGGAGGTCTAGTTATCCTTGTAGAATGTCTAACACTTGCAGGAGTCTATGGGATAACTTGTTGTTTCTGACCATCAAGTACCACTAGTATTTTATTTTCTAGAATCTCATCCAGCAACACATATTCCTTTTTGGCCTATTCATGCTTCTTTTCCTGCAGCTATTCCTTATACATGACCTTCTCATTGAATATAACATCTCTACTCCTAATGATTTTATGATTTTCATAATCCCATAACCAATAACCAAATTCATCTACTCCATATCCAATGAAGGTTAGCCTCAAGCTTGGTTCTATTTTCAATATCAACATGGACAAAGGCTTCGCAACCAAAGGCTTTTAAAAATGACTATTTTACCTTTTTTTCTATCCATACCTCCTCTGGAATGCCACCATCCAAAGGATTTGAAGGTCCCCTATTTATTAAATAAACAATGGTATGTACAACATCTACCCAGAAGTGTAAGGGTAGTCCAACATGCAATCTCCTGCTCCTTGCATGTTCCATAATGGTACTATTCATCCTTTTAGACACACCATTTTCTTGTGGGGTTCTAAGAACTGTTTTCTACCTATGGATTCCATTATATGAATAGTAATTTTTCAAATTCTCTGCTGCAATACTCATCTCTATTATAAGATCTAAGACACTTCAACTTTTTTCCTATCTCATTCTCAACCAAAGCTTTCCACTTTTTAAAAGTTTCAAATACTTCTGATTTTTTTTTAAAGAAATACACTAATGTTTTCCTAGTTGCATCATCAATAAAAGTAGCATAATAGAAAGAGCCACCAAGAGATGATACCTGAGCTGGTCCCCATACATGTGAATGCACAAGCTCTAATTTCTCACTCTTCTTCTCTTTCCCAACTTTGAGAAATCAAACTCTTTTCTTTTTTCCATAAACACATTTTTTGCAAAACTCCAAGTCAATATTCTTTAGACCTGGTAGCAACTTTCTAGAGTGAAGGATCTTCATCCCTTTCTCACTCATGTGCCCAAGTCTATGGTGCCACAATTCTATTTTTGTCCCTATAGCAAGTGCTATAACTGTCTTAGTAGCAACTATTTATGTAGCAACTAAGGTAGAATAAGTATTACCAGTACACAAATACAATGTGCCTACCTTTTCACCTTTAGCTACCACTAGTGCACCTTTAGTGACCTTCTAGACTTTGTCTAAAATGGTAACTATGTAGCCTTCACTACCCAGTTGTCTTATAGAGATTAAATTCCTTCTCAAATTTGGAACATGCCTTACCTCCTATAGCAACATTTCATTTCCATTATGTAACTTGATTTTTATCTTTCCTTTTCCAACAATCTAACAAGGTTCATCATCACCCAAATATACCTGTCAAAAATCACCTTGAACATAATCTACAAAATATTTCCTATGGGGTGTGGCATGAAATGAAGCCCTTGAATCTATTACCCAAGAATCATTAGCATTATCTAAACACAAAATTAAAGCATCCTGTAATTTATTACTTGCAACATTAGCTTCCTTACGCTCATCATGTTGTATATCTCCTTGTTTACCCTTTCGAGACCAACAATCCTTCTTCAAGTATCCTAGCTTTCCACAGTGCCAGCAATCCATTCTTCCTCTACATTTAGATCTACCTTTCTTTGACTTCCCTTGTGACTTCCCATGATTTGTTGTGATTTTTCCTCTCTCCTTTGTTCTTCCCCTGTTCTCTAAAGCCAAAGCATTACCTGATGTTGAACTCTCACCTGTGCTTTTCAGTCGCATTTCCTCGCTAAGGATAACACCAACAACATCATCAAATTTCAAAGTATTTGAACTAGAGATAGAGTTACTTACAACCATTATCAAGCTATTCCATCTTTTTGGCAAAGAACATAAAACCAAGAGAGCTCTCACCTCTTCATCAAATTTCACTTTTACAGAAGTTAACTGACTGGTAATTGTATTGAACTCATTTAAGTGATTTGACACAGATCCACCTTAAATCATTTTTAGATTAAACTAATGCTTCATGACAAATACCTTATTTGAGGCTGAGGGGTTTTCATACAATTTAGCCAAAGCTTTCATCAGTTCATCTATTATCTTTGCTTCTATTATATTGAATGCCATAGATGGTGCTAGGCACAATCGAATGGTTCCCAGTGCCTTTATGTCTAGAAGTTCCCAATCCTCATTAGTCATTGCTATTGGTTTCTTGGCTTTTCCTTCCAATGGCCTCCATAAATCCTTCTAATAGAGATAATCCTCCATTTGCATTTTCCATAACTCATAGTTCTGCCCATTGAATTTATCTGTCTTTAACTTACCCTTGTCTACCATTGCTCCCACTTAATCGTGAGACCTTCTTGTAGATGATAATCAAACACAACCTACTTTGATACCAGTTATTAGGGTTCAGGTAGATCGAGGCAATAAACACTAACAATTATATGTAGATTAAATAACCCAAATATAACAATGAAGAACACTACAAAAGAGATCAACACAAAAATTTAATGTGGTTCACCCAAAATGGGCTACATCCAGAGAAACTTAGCCATCCAATGATTTTATTATCTAGTGCAAAATAGATTACAATCTTGTGAATTCCACACTACAACATATATCCCAACCGCATATAACAAGCTTTTTGGAAGCTTCTTGAATTAAGGTTTTATAATGCCATTTTTCTTTTGTCGATTAGCAAAAATTAACAACCAACTCCCAAACCTCGACAAGGATACATTATGTGTGTACATTACTTGCATGATCAGCTACCACATACCAACATGTCATCAGTGTCAACTATGTCCTCTGATATTGATGATTATTGCTTGATTTAGTTGTCATGTTAAAGTGATTTGAATGCCTTGTACAAGTGTTTATGTTGTTGGTATATTACTCATGTTGCTGAGTTTGTAAGTGCTTTGAGAAAATGTTCTCTCCAAGAGGAAATAATGTGTTACAAAGTATTCTGGCTTTTAGGATATTGTCTGAGTATTTGGTCCGCATTTCTTCTATGTTGAAGACCGAAGTGTGAGGTTTGGATATGTTTTAAAGAAATGTTTGAAGATGCTAAATCCAAAATCTGGTGGTCCAAATCGCTATGTAGTGGAAGTTATGTTCACCAGTTTGCGGAGTGTATTTGATAGAGTTTTTGAGTTTTCTAGAAGTGTCTAGGAGAAAGTATTTTGCTCCACATTTCTCTGCAAAGTGGTATCAAGTGTTGTGGTTCTAGATGTATTTTTATAATGTCCCTAGCTATCTTCATGCCAAAGGATTTGTTATTTGGTACTCCAGAAAGAAAGATATTGTGTAGCAGAGTTTGATAATGATGTTTGTGAGCAGACAGTGAATCTTCCTCAGGTGAAGGGTGTTGCAGATGATTTTTGTGATTCTCAGGTGGTTGAAGGTTGTTCATGGATGTCTCTAGATTGTGTTGAAACATTATGCCTAGTCCACAATTCATGTTTGTGTTTGTGAAAGCATGTGCCTACGTGTTCTTGGTGTTTACACCAATTTTTTCTAACCTAGTTGTTTACACTATTTGTGGATGTACTTCATGGATTTTGGAAGTGTGTTGAAGCATGTGAAGATGTGTTTAGGTCCATGCTAAGCTGAGAATGTATTGCCAACCTTGATGTATCTTCCAAATTTGATGATGGTATAAATAAATGTAAAGGATTCGTGTGTAATGTGAGAGTGTGCGAAGATGTAGAGATGAAAGTGTTTGTGTGGTGAGGTAGTGAAAGTGATATGTATTATGCCTTATTGGAACTGAAGTTAGGCACATGGTAGATGCAATCATATCAGTTCATGGTAGTGAGCCACCCCTTGGAAGTGAGCCACATTTTGGCAGTGAGCATTCTTTTGGGCAGTGAGCCCTGGGTAGTGATCCCTTTGGCAATGAGCCTCTTTGTAATTTAGTATTGATACTACATTATATTGTGATCTAATCCTCACCGTTGTTTTCCCTTTCAGGGGTTTCCACATAAAAATATGGTGTTCTCTTATGCATTGTGTTGATGTGATTATGTTTCTGTTATCTATTTTTCATGCTTAATCTTCATAACATAATTAATCTTTAAGTGAATTGATGTGGATGTGATTATGTTTGTGAAGGATTAAAGTTTTTGATACAACTAATTCACCCTTCCCCCTCTCAATTATCCTATGCACTCAACAAAGCCTTCCCTTCACTATTTGTCTAATGTATAGGCAAGGCCCCACATTTATCATAAGTCAATTATATCATATTAAAATCCCCCAATGAAACCCAAGTGGTTGTAGGCATTGAATTAGTAATTCATCTCCAAAGGAGATATCTATCCACTACATAATTAGAATCATAAACATTAATAACACCAAAGGAATTAAATTAAGTGAGTCTAAGATCATGATTGACCAAATAGTGGCAATGGGAAAAGACATGCTAGATTAAGAAGTGCAACATTTACAATTATATTTAGATTTGAATGGAAAAAAGTGTTAATATTTCTAGCTCAAATATGGATTCACTCCAAAAATGCCTTGTGATTAAACCTTACATTTAGGCAAGGGGATTTCCTAAAACTTGCCAAATAAAAATGCAAAACCACCTATTTAGTATCATCCTGAAATTTTTCATGATTTCATTCTTCAAGTTGATAGAATTTTTTGTAACTAAATATAATGAAATGAAAAAAGTTTCTAGAGGAAACTATCAATATTTAAATAGTATAATATATACCTCATTATAATTTTAATGCTTAATTATTATTAATTTTCTACATACACTATGTTTGACTTCCTGATAGATATAGTTATTGAAAAACATTCATAACTCTTAAATACAAAAGATGCATCACATTATAGGCTTTACTTGACATAAGTTAAAAGAAACATTTTGAATTTCATATTTTTGACTAGTTTAGGTTGGCTAGAAAAATATTTTTTAATATTTTTAAAAACTCACATAAAACAAATCATAAATAACTATTTATTTACAAAAAAATAATAAAATTATCTCACATCCACTTGTGTGTGCTTTACTTAAATTCAAAGCATGGAGGAAAAATATTTTATTTTTCTCATACTTAGGTTGGCTAGAATGACACCTACTTCGTACCTTTTTTGGAATGTTTTAGGAGTGCCTCATTGAAATATCCATTTTTTACCAAACTAGTTTTAAAAAATTTTAAATAAAATTAGTAGCTCATAAACTACATTTAGTTTCATACAACTTTTATTACTATCTTATTTTCAAATTGTGTAGATAACCCATTCAATTTTTTATGTGAAGTTACTTAAGTCTATTTTAGCATTTTCATTACAACTTAGGGGTATTTTTTGGCACGTAATGATCTTGCATTCACCCAATTATCAATGCTAAAAAGAGCCCACAATGCATGATTGGTGGGGTCACAACTTTGATCAATCAAACATTAATGTCATGCATGAGAGAGAGGTTACAACACCATGACTAGTTGAACATGGTTATTGCAAATAAAATAGCTAGGCAAGTAATAGACAACAAATAGATAGACAATTTGACCTCTTGTAAATAAAATATGTATAAAGCTAGATATTGAAGCCAAGCATCATGAATGGAATATTTTTTTGGGGATCTATTATACCTCAAACATTCTAGGAAATAAAATTCATAAACAAGTATCAAGAGTCATCTCCTTATTATCAAGCTCCTCCAAAGTAGAATAATTATTTTATAGCATGGCATAATTTTCCTCAAAACATCCAATCTTGAAGCTGAGTTAGACTGGTTTCTTTTTCTTTGGCACAAATTCAATGTCTTCCAATCACCCTGATGGGCTATAAGACCTCCTATATCCAATAGGAGGAATGGAATCATGTTGGGAATTAACGGTTGAGAATCAAACCAAGGTTGAATTTTCTAGTTTTTTTTTTTTTAATTTTTACCTCACCAAAAGTCTCCCTAAGGGAGGAGAATACAACTTTTCTTGTTTCTCAAGGTTTTGAAACATTCTTTAAAGCTTGGGTCCCAATACCAAAAGGTTTGGGAGAAGGCTATGGGTTCTCATATTTCTTGGCTTTGTGATAAACAATGGTAGATGAACATTCCTCTTCATTTACAAAATGTGGTGACCTAGAAGACGACTGTGTAGAAGGATTTAGTCATGGATATACCTAGGGTAATCTTGAATTTTGTGCTCTAAAGAGTAGCACCAATAGAAATTATTAAAAGGATAGATATACTTTACATGCTATCTGTATCTAGTTTGACTAACTTGAATGTCAACCACCTCTTTGAGTTCCCTGCAGAGTGTTGATGTTTAAATTTGCATTTCAAATACCAACATGCGAAATCTTAAGAATGTGGTACTTGACTCTTAAGACAACCTCCATATTTTAAAGAAGACAATTCTTCTCTATGCTGTTTGTTGTAAAGGGAAGAAAAAACAAGATTATAGATAAAACTAAATCTTCTAAGGTGGTGCACCAAGAATATATATTGTGATTCAAAACTGGAACATAGTGATCAAACCCTTAAAGATTTACTACCAAGTTAAAGAGCATAATACATGACTAATAGTAATAGAGAATATATCATAGATTTATCGAAGGCTCAATATAGAAAATACAAGAAATATTCAGAAAAACACCATAAAATGCACAAAACACCACTCTCTCTTCATTGTTAGTCAGGTGAACAAAGTACATGAGGCAAAGATGCATAGATTACAATATTCAATGCCTCCTAAGAGGTATCTATTAAGGAAATTGATATTTTTTTGGTCTAACACAAAAACAACTCAAAAATCTCTTTCTGCATCTAAATCCCATTCTTTGTAATAGACTCCATTATTTATAAGACAACATGAAGCTCCAAGACTCCTATGACCATTTGGATCCTAACCGCATGCTACCAGCATCTCCAATTAACTGAGGATTCATTTATTGGCCCATGTGATATGAATTTATTTTGTTTCCTAGGTCACCATTCTTTTCCTTTAGTTGCAACTGACTCTGTGCGTCTTTAGATATGCTATATTATCCTACCTTTTGCTGAGTTTCCTCAACCAATGGTTCAACAAATAGGCCTTTAAACACAGAGTCTAACTGCCTGTCATTAGAAAAGATGGAGCCTCCCACAGTTCTCAAAAAGACTCATAAAGGTAATATGTGGTGGCCCCGCTCTCTTTGAGAGAAAACTATTCAAAGGGGCTCTTCAAATGGGTGTGGTGATGACACGTGCCAAGCTCAGTGGCATTTTGTTTACAACATATGACAGGTCAGCGCTTCTTCCTTAAAACTTTTCTAAAGTTTCTCCTCAAATGCCCACAGCCGTGACAAGTGGCATCTCCCATACTCTCTAATATATTTTCAAACTTTGGGCCCCACTAGTACATGTGACAAGTTATGTAGCACTTAGGGACTTATAAAAGAGACCCAACAAAAGACACGCAGAAAACTGGACATGGATTCCTTAATAAGACACACAGCCAACCCATGCTCATTTAACAAGACTTCACAAAAACTTATCCCCAAAGGCCCATCATTGTGATGTGACATCTTCCGTAGAGACTCAAAAACTTATAAGAGAAACATAGAAACACACACAAGTGCCAACACTTGAAGCTATAAGTATAGATTCATTTGTTGCAAACAAATATGACCAATAATGGGGCCTAAACACTGACACATGGCTCCCTCCACTACTTCTTCATATGCCACTGATAGAATGTAGTAGAGACACCTGGCATACCCCGAGGCCTCAAGATTCCTTTTGTATTTACTTTGACTCTTCATACATATACAACATGTAGATTTTTTACTCTACAATTCTTGGTGACTCACAAGGGACTCTGTGCCTACATAGAGAAAACCCATAATCTTTCACAAAAAGAAACAAAAAAAATTTGAGATGTAACCAAGAGATTCAGAGTTTCTATAATGCAGTCTAAAAATTAGACCAATCTGCATTAGTTAGACAAGTCCTCTTCTGGAAATCTTGGAAAGAAAGATCCAACTTGATTATCTCTCTTTGAGAAAATGTATGCAAACTTTACACAACAACACGGAACTGAAACTCCAGTTGAGCCATGGGTAGCAGAATCAATTCTACCTCTATCACACTGGATGATTCACTTAGACTCTGAAAAACTATTTGATCATTCTACTTCAAAAGTAGCAGAGATTTAATCTAGTCTATCATCAAGACCATACTATTATTAGGGAATGGTGAGGGGAGTCCTAATTGGACTAGATTCTCAATGTGTCCCTTCACACCTTTGACTCCTTTCAATATGTTCATTGAAACCTTACATTTGGTAGCAACATTGTTGCAACTGAGGATTTCATTCACCTTTTCTATTGTTGGCATTCTATAATTTATCCCTGCTACCTATAAGTTCTCATTAAGAGAATCATAAAACTTTTGGAGTAGGAGCTAAGAATCTAAAAATTTTATAGAATTTGAAGATAAAATTGCCTCAATAGAAGACTCCACCCTCTCACACAACTGTTGGGCATTCAGGAGGAACTTAAGGGCATGTGTCAATTGTGATACATCATTAGAGATTCTTTGCCAAGATGACACATACAACTCCTTAACCATTGTTAGAACCCCAACATTCTAAGGTTGTTAGATGAGTTCAAGAGTTAATTACTTCACTTTTTCTTGTTCTGCTAAAAACTAAGTCTTTAAAATACTGACCTGATCCTTCTCACCTTTAAGACTCTGCTAAAGCTAATACACTTCCTGAGTCTGATTACCACATTTTTTCTCTAAGAGAGCCTTCTCTTTCTCCAGTGCACTCATAGCAGCTTTAGTTTGTGTCAATTCAGACTGCAACTCAGTCACCTTTATTTGTGATGCCTGCTGCACCTCTTGGGACACAGTATCCTTGACCTTCTCATTCAACGTATCAATCTCAAGATTCTTAGCCTTGATCTCTATAAAGAGGCCATCTATTGTGTATTTAGTCTTAGCCAAATCTGCCTCCACATTCAGTAGTTTCCTACTAACCTTGAGATAGTCTGTAGTCACTACTGCTAAAGTTTAAATTATCAATTCTAGTTTTTCTTGTGGTCTGAACTAAGTCAAATCCATAGCCATGACATTCATTGTATAGTCTTCTATCTTCATTTACTCAAGGGGCTTCACTACATTAGGATTCATGTGCGCTATAGTCAAGGATTGTTGGGTAGGGTCAAGTAGGGATCTCATTTGGGGAGTAGCAAGGGTTTTGCCTTCTTTTATTCATTTCTTCTCTCTCCTTGACTCTCTATCCTTGTTCACAACTTTTTCTTGGTTTTGAAAAGTGGGAGGATAGGCAATCAAACCACCAACAAATGGGAAACCTTGGGGTAAGCCATAGGGTATGGTACTTATTGTTTGTTGGCTTGGGTCTTGTTGTTGCGTGGCTCTTCTAGGTATTGATGGAGAAAAGAATGGTAAACTAAAAGTTTGGTGAACTAATAGAGATGTGGAACTAGGAGGAGGTGAGAAAGATTGCAAAGGAATAGAAGTTGTGACAGAAGACGTAGACACTTGAGGCATTTATGTGGCCAACCCTAAAGAGAAAGTAGAATGAGGTGAAGGAGGAGGTAAAGATGTACTTACTTGTGGGGCTGCCATGGTGGCAAAGATCTATCTCTATGGAGCCTCTTCCAATTCTTCCTCTTCCTCTTTCTACAAAACCAATTTGTGCTTCCTCTTCAAAAGTCTAACTATTGGGTCCTTAGTTGCTTCCTCTGTCATTGCTTGTTGCATTGAAATGAGTGATTCATGTGAAATTTCCGCTTCAAGGTCCCCAGATGCTCAAGCAATTTGGACCTCATGAGTCAGCTGTTGTGTTTCCCTTTGTTTCTCAATAATACTAAGAGATTGTGGCCATGTGATTGACTTAGGGTCTTGCTCAGATGTTTCTTCTTTTGACTCTTAACGCTCTAGGATGTTACTTGTATTTGGGCTTGAGACTGGAGTCATATGATCATCGTCCCACAACTTCTCCCATTTTTCATCTCACTCAACCTACCTAAAGGTCTTCTCAAGTTGGGCAATCTCTTGTTTGTATTTCTAGTATCTTGAGATCTTATCATTATTCCAATCCTTCTTTTTTAGGGTTTTCCTCAAACCATGAGTCATCTTTATTTTTGGATCATAATCTCTGATAGAAGTATAGAATGCCTCCCATGGATTAGGGTCCTCACTAGGAATATCACTCAGTTCTATATAGACATATGGAGTATCAACCTATGGTGGTCTCCTTTGTTCCTAGAATGGTTGGCTTTCATTGATGAAGGTAGCATGGACCTTATTGTTTATGAGCCAAGAATCTAAAAAGTTGTCAAGGTCATATTTCCATTGATCATGCATCATGACCAACCCATAGTTTTCCAGCTTCTTTTGCAATAGAGGCTCTATCTTTCTTCTCATGATTGTTATTCCACCCTTATTCCAAGGGGTATTATAGAACTTCTTTTTCTTCTTTTTGTTTCCAAAATGATTAAAAATTATTGACAATTGGCGAGCCAATTCCAAGGCCAAGACTCTAGAAGTTAGGACTTTTGGGAGCAAAAAAGGTTCACCCACAAAACCATGGACTCTTATCACTGTAAATGGGCTCCATAAAAATAGTTACAAGGAATTGGGGAATTTGTGATGAGACCTCTTGCCCTATTGGTCATTCTATTTGAAATCTCCTCATTATACAATTGTTCATATATGGGGGCCACAAAGCACTCTGCAAATTCATATGGGTTAGAGGTTTCAAACAATACATGAGTCCATGCAGACATAGGAATAGTCTTTCTATCATCCACCTCTAAATCATACATATCCAAATTCATACACCTTTAGAATAGCTGGTAGTTTTGGTACAAAATCAAATGGAAGAGGTAGGATGAATACCTAAATGTTTTCATGTGTTTAAAGTTAGCCAATTGATCACAGAGGGCGTGAGTAATAAGTTCCACAAAATCAAATTTATACTCTTGAGCTGTTGTGACCTTTTTGAGGTGAAAAATAGCCCCAAATTGCTAATCATGCACATTCACATCTTCATCTTGGCCAAAGATAAAGGTAACATTGAACAAGCATCTTGCACATCTATGGTCAACAAATGTTGAGCTAAGGGAAGTGATGGTGTTTGAGTATTGCCTTCATCAAGATGTAGTTTTGCTTGTCATACATATTTTGTCAAATATTCTGCATCTTAGCCATGTCACAAAAAATGGCATCCTAATCATATATTATACCCAGCATATCACAAATTGCCTTTGGGGTAATATGAAGCATAAAGTTATTCATTTGAATAGTTGTAGTTGGCGCATCAAAGTGAATTGTACAAAAGCAAACCAACTCCAGATAGGAGTGGACGAATGGAGCCATGTATTGTGCTAGACCAAAAGTCCAAATTCTCATACCAAAAGTTTCAAACTTACCCTGCTTTGCTTGGATAAGGAATCTTGCATGCACTCCCTCTCTTAGGTTCTTTAGATTCTTTGAAATTCTAGGGTCAAATACTCCATCTGCATAGTCTAACACCTGGGAAGAGTTTGTGGCCTTACTCTTTTCAAGAACTCTAGTCCTTGGCAGGCTAACCCTAGGCTGCACCTTGGTTGAGGCATATGGTTTACTCTTCTTCCATTTTTAAGGAAAATAAAAGAGACTGGCTTGCCCACCGCCTCTTGAAGATTGGCTTGAATTTGATTCTTGCACAAGAATTTTGAATACTAGGGCTCTCTCAGAAGGATTTCTATGACAATAGTATGATAATGAAGCGATGAAGCATGCTTTTGAAACTTCAGCTTTAATGGCAATTATTGCTGCACATTAATGAGACCATCACTTTTTATTAAATGAGCCTAAGAAAACCTACTGAAATGGCAGTTATTGGATCCTCAAGATCTTAAATCAACTCTTGTATTGACTCATCATCAATGCGATGATCTCTTTAAAATGATTGGCCATCATCCTAGACTTACCAGTCTTTACTAATGGTTCTTCTGAAAAGACACTTAAGAGTTTGATAAGTTGTGAACATGTGTTCGAGGAACACTTATTTGGAAAAGTGGTAAAAAAAAATTAAAAGAAAATAAAATGTAAGGAAACTATGCTAACTATAATACAAGGGTAACATTAGTTTCTATGTGAAGTGTTTGAGAAAGATCCCATTGACAGGAATCTCCAATGGCTCTCCCTCCACAGTCTCTAATTCATATGTGTTGTGTTGCTTATAGGCTGTGATCTTATAGGAGCCTATCCATAGTGAATCAAAATTTTCATGACACCCTAGTTTTGAAGCTCTTTCATCATACTTTAAGACCTAAGAACCAACCTCAAAATGTGGTTTTGAAGTCTTTTGATCAAACTAAGTCTTCACAATTTGCTAGTGATTATGAGAGACTCATGGGCCAATTCCTTCTTCTCTTGCAATTCTAATAGTTTTGCAAGCCTCACATGCATCAGGCCATTTTCTTTAATTTCCATCTACTTGATCAACTGTAAGGTGGGATTCTCTATTGACAATGACATTACTACATTTTTCCCATACAAAAGTTCATAAGGAAACACTTTAATCACTTGTTTTGGTGTGATTCTATCAATCCATAATGTTGCATTGCGGTGCTTATGCCATTCCCTTTGATGATTTTTCCCCATTCTTTTTATGAGCCTGATCAGATTCTTATTTGTTGATTCTACTAGACCATTCCCTTGTGGATAATAATTAGATGAAGCCTTCAAATAGATGCCATTTTTAAAAGCAAATTTGAATAGTCTTGATCCTAAGAATGCCTTAGCATTATCAAATATAATAGTGTGAGGGGGCCCAAATTGGGTAGTTATTCCTTCAATAAAATCTCGAATAACCTTCTCAGTGGCTTCTTTTAATGGGATAGCTTCACTCCACCTGGTAAAATAATCTATTTCATTAAGGATCCACTTGTGTCTTGAGCTTGAAACTGGATTAATCATTCCTATAAAATCCAATCTCCATTGAGCAAAAGGTTCATCTACAACAATTGGACTCAAAGGTAAAGCTACATTTCTCCATTTATCAACATAGAACTAGCATGCCTGACATTCCTTAACCATTTTATGGCAATCAGAAAATATTGAAGGCCAATAGTATCCTTCTTGAGTAATTTTAATGGCAATAGTCTTCATAGAAAAATGTCCTCTTGACATCCCATGATGTAATTCATGTAGTATCCTTTGAGCCTCATCCTTTTCCACACACCTAAGCAAGATTCCATCAAAATTCTTTCTAAAAAGGGCATGATTAATCAAGATGAAATTAGATCCTTGCTGTCTATAGTATCTTCCCTTTTTAGGGGAAAGTGTCTTAGGGAGTCGACTAGTCTACATAAATCGCATTCTATCACTAACCTAAGAATCTAGATCATTTTCTTGTACTTTTAGTACAACCTCTTCTTCATCTTCCTTCTCTGCTGACAGTTCTGAGTCTTGAGCAATATATTGGTAGAGTCCTCTTGCCCTTCCCAGTTTAGTAGCCTTTACTTCCACATCATACTTTAAGATTTTAGTTATTCAATTGGCTCTTTTCACAATAATTTCTCCCTCCATAAAGTACTCTCTGACACTTGAATGAACTACCAATATCAAAATCTTATTTCCCATCACTAAGTGTCTAAATTTTTTCAGTCCTTTCACTATGGTATATGCTTGCTTTTCAACAAAATTATACATGTATTCATATTCCCAAAATGTTATGGAAAAGAAAGCAATAGGATGTTCTCTTTCTTCTTGATCTTTCTTTGTTAAGATAGTTGCTATACTGTATTCTCCCATATACATACATTATGTAGTCTTTAGAAAAGTCTAGATTATGCAGTACTGGGGCAATTGAGATTACCTTTATATTTTCAAAATCTTGTCCACCTTCAGCTGTCCACTTGAAATTTAGATCCTTCTTCAACATTAGAGTGATAGGTCTAATTACCCCTGCAAAATCAAATATAAATCTACTGATGAAGTTGATCTTCCCCAAAAAGGATTACACTCCCTTCTTGTTGATAGGTAAAGAAAAATTCATTATTTTCTTAACTTGATCTAGGTCAATAGAGATTCCATCTTTTGAGATTATGTGTCCTAGTAACTTTCCCTAAGGTACTCCAAACACACACTTCTTAGGGTTCAGAGATATCCCAAATTCTTGACACCTTTGGAAAATAGCCTCTAAATGGTCAAAGTGATCCTTAGAATTCTTTGTGAACACAATCAAATCATCTAAATAGATCAGGATGATCTTATTTATCAGCCCCTTAAATGCTATATCCATATCACGTTGAAACGTTGTCCCAACATTTGAATGTCCAAAAGACATCTTTGCATATGCAAAGGTTCCCCATTTGATGGTGAAATTGGTCTTATATTGGTCCTCCATGGCCACCCAAATTTGGTTGTTACCTAAAAAACAATCCAACAGAGAAAATCTTTCTAAACCAACTGTTGTTTGCAAAATTTGCTCCATTGAAGGGAGTGGATGATGATCTTTCAATGAAGTTTTGTTTAGATCTCTCAAATCAATGTAGAGTCTAATTTCTCCATTCTTTTTCCCTATTGGTACCAAGTTAGACACCCATGTTGAGTCTTTATTTGGAAAAAATATTTTAGATTCTAATAGCTTCTGGAGTTCTTCAACCATAAGTGACTCAATCTTAGGATTCACTAGTCTTTGCTTTTCACGTACAGGCTTTAACCCTTCCATGACTTCAATAGTATGTTGGAATATGTTTTTGTTATAACCATGAAGATCTTCACAAGTCCATGCAATTACTTTGTTATATTTGTTACACAAAGATATCAATCTATCTTTTTCCTCTTAAGTGATGACATTGCCTACTGTTAGCTTCCTTCCTTCACCGACTTCAATCTCCAAATAGTCATCTCTGTTTGATACAAACTTCCTTTTATCTAAACTTGCATCATTAGGGTCAAAAATATTCTCTAAGGTCATTAACCCTCTTGGAAGCGTATTTCATTTTAGTTGCATTATCTGATCACTATATGCCTCTTCAATTTTAGGCTACAACTGATCTGCAAATTCTCTCGACTACTATAACAATAAGAGGGTCTGGTGGGCATCCTAAAAAACCTATCAATTATCTCCATTATCAAAAATAAAAGGGTGGATGATAACCTTGACTTCTTTTTCATTGACCAACAAATCTTTAGTTGGGTCAAACTGAGAACCAATCTGGGCCATTATGTCTACTTCAATATTCTGGGATCTTGGTATGACTTTTATGTTGAAGGCATCAAAATCCTCGATCATATCCCATATTTAGTGGTGATATGATCTCATTCTCACATTCTTTGCTACAACCTTTTCTCTAATCTACTTTACCACCACCTCTAAGTCACCTAGAACTTTCAAATTCTTTACACCCTTCCTTTTAGAAAGAATCAAACCGTGCACTAGAGATTTGTACTCAGCTTCATTATTTGTGCAAGAAAAATGGAAGCCTAGGGATTTGAGGACCTTCTCTCCTTTTGGTGAGGTAAGGTAGATGCCTGCTCCAGCAGCATTCTTACTTCTAGCTCCATCAAAGTTTAGGGTCCAAATTTTAGAGTCTTCATCAGAATATTTTCTTGCTCCATTATCTCACATATCTCTTGATCTTCATCAAAGATGACATATGTTCCCAAGCCTGTAGAGTCATAATTCCCATAAGGGTCACTCTACATCATAGATATCAGCTAATTATCTTCTTCTTCCCTTTCATCATGTTCGATCCATTCTCCTATTTCCTCCATAAAGACTCTTTCCTCTCTATTAATCATAGACTAGGATGCTTCAAACTTTGATGATGGTTCCTCAATTATATGCTCCTTAGACAAAGGTTTAGACAACACCTTCATCTTTGTACCATATTTGGTCCTTAAGATTAAATGTGACCATTCTAAAGACATATACCCTCCAATCTTAGTGGTGAAATCTCTAGATAGACATAAACCAAATATAGAAGGAATATCAATGATTACTACATCTTGTGGGATAATTATGTTTGGGCAAGTCTACAACTGCAATGGGATCTACTTGATAATGTGTATGGTCTGGACTAACTTTCCATCGAATTGCATGACTCCTTTGGCTAGTGGCTCATACTTTATCTTCAAGGTATCTGTTATTTCCTTAGGCATGACTGTGGTGTTGCCACCTAAATCTATCATGGAATTATGTAACAACTTCTTCCCTACTATTAGGGTCAAGTAAAAAGGATCTAGCTTAGTCTTACTCCTCTTTCTTGGTATTCACTAGAGAGGATGTTTCTTGAGATTGGGGTTCCTTGAAACGAACTCTTCTTTTATTACCTTCTCCTTCTTTAGTATTGGTAGCTTTAGGCTCCCATTGAGATTGAAGAGCTTCTTATAACAATAGTTTATGTCCGGGAATGGCTAACATATCCCATAAGGATACATTAGCAGGAGCCTTCTTCAACTACTCAACCACATTCATGGGTCCTAATGAATGTGCCTTATGGTAGTAGGGACACCTTGTCTTCTCCACAACTAGATTAGAGACTCCCTAATTCTGAGTTGCCATTGACACCTCTTGTCTTGGTGTAGGTATATAGGAGGCTTGAATTGAGGGCCCCTTAGTTATTTCAATAAGATTGACTTTAGGCGTATCCACCATTCTCCTCTTTGATCAAGTATAATAATTTGAGTGCACTAGAGGCTTCTTGGAGGTAGATGCTTCATTTACAAATACCGATTCTTCCTCCTCAATCCATGAGAATAGTGCATGTTCTGGGGCTATTTCTCCTTCCTTTTTAATAGACATCCCCTGCATTTGTACTACTATTGCCGCATTTTGAACACCAGGTGAATGGTATGACAAAGATTTAGAAGATGAGGCAGCCTGGCTTTCCATCATTTTTTGCTTTGCCACCTTTTGCTATAAATTACCCCTATGATAGTGTTTGGGCATATGTGGATTATTGCCAAGAAAATACCATGCATTTACCTCCTTAGCCATATAATTTTTTCTAGGAACCATTTCCCTCCCTGGGTTAGCTGGGATAGTTTGTAATGGTGTAGGTATAGGGACAAGTTGATTAGATGGTTGTTGGTAGTTTGGTCTTTGTGGTCCTTGGTACTGATTTGACTAATATGGGGCCTATTTCCTTGAAATACTTGGTAAGGAGGTTTTTGATATGAGGTTTTCTGCCTCTTAAGGTTGATGATTTCATTAGAAAAGGTTCTAATAATACTCTTAACATCATCCATTTTAGATGGAGGAGTAGAGGGTGCTAGGGCATCGGGTCTCTAGGGTGTAGGAAAAGTATACATATAAACAAGAGTTGATGAGGCATTAGGGATTTCGTCTTGAATGGGAATTGATAATTTAGGAAACATGGGCATGGGAGGTCTTAGAGGTAACTTCCCAACATCTATTAGACTATTCTAATCTCTAATAGCTAACTCATATGCTTCAGGTAGGGTCTGTCCTCCTAAGGACTGAATCATGACTAAAATATCAGAGTTAAAAGCCTTAAGGTAAAAAACAATTACCATACCTACATGGGGGCAACTAGGATCCTTTGACAAATCTTCTAAAATCTAGTGTTGAAATTACTAATGGCTTCTTCAGGGGCTCTATTTATGGTGATCATTTTTTGTAAGAGAGAAGATCTGTCTCCCTTTTCACTAAATCTTTCAAAAAAATGCATCTCCCAGATGATCCCAAGTCCCAATAGAATTAGCCAATAAAGATCGGTACCAATCAAGATCTCTCCCTTTGAAAGATACAGCTAATAGCCTCATGGAAATATTTTGTTCTGTAACATAGTGCAATGAACCTACATCAGCCACATCCTGTAGGTGTTCAGCTGGGGTCTTGAAATCTTCTCCTAAGAACTTGGGTAATGCCTTCAGGGCATTTGTAGGAATCAGGTCCCATGTATCTGGGGGTGCTGGAAATATGGGTGGGCTACTATTATTCCAATTAGCATAATTTTGAGGTGGAGCTTGGGAACCCATTTGTACCACTGGAATATTCTACTTATTAGTCCTTATTGGAGTAATTATCGATGGTGGTAGTAAGAGTCCTAGATTAGCAACAAATCTAGCTCTTGTAGTTGGTCCACAACTTTGACTTCTTCCAAGAGAGTGGCTCATATGATTCTTATCAAGAACTTAGAAGAGGTCCCACTAGGTGTGCCAAAAACTATTGATGCTTAAATTTGCAAGCCAAACACCAACATGTGAAATCTTAAGAATATGAGATTTGACTCTTACTTGACAACCTCCAGATTTTAAAGAAGCTGGTTCTTCTCTATGGGGTTTGTTGTAAAGGGAAGAAAAAACAAGATTATAGATAAAACTCCTAAAAGTAAATCTTCTAAGGCGGTACATCGAGAATATATATTGTGATTCAAAACTAGAACATAGTGATCAAACCCTTAAATATTTACTGCCAAGTTAAAGAGCATAACACATGATTAATAGTAACAGAGAATATATCATAGATTTATCAAAGGCTCAATATAGAAAATGCACAAAAGATTCAGAAAAATACCATAACATGCACAGAACACCACTCCCTCTTCATCGATGGTCAGGAGAACATAGTACATGAGGCAAACATGCACAGATCCCTCCTGAGAGGTATCTATTAAGGCAATTAATCTTTTTCTAGTCTAACAACAAAAACAACTCTAAAATCTCTTTCTGTGTCTAAATCCCACTCTCTCTAATAGACTCCATTATTTATAGGATGAAATGAAGCTCCAAGACTCTTGTGACCACTTGGATCCTAACCACCTTCTACCAACATCTTTGGTTAACTAAGAATTTGGTTATCGGCCCATGTGATGTGAATCTCTTTTTTATCCTGTGTCACCATTTTTTTCCCTTAGTTGCAACTGACTCTATGAGTCTTTAGATATGATAGATTCTCCTACATTTCATTGAGTTTTCCTAACCAATGGTTTAACAAATATGCCTTTAAACAAAGAGTCTAACTGCCTATGTTGGTAGGTGTTGATGGTGATGTTAGTCACACATGAACACACAAAATAAAAGTTACACAACAACCTTTATCTATCTTGAAAGATACGATGAATTCACAGAATTTGTGATCCCAAGTCTCCGTTGATTAGTTCATAATCTACTGACATTACTCAGTCGTTGATGTGTGTTGTTAATCATTCAGGGGCTTACATTGATCAGTGTGTTTTGTTTTTTGCAAATGTGCTACACAAAAAGGTTACTCTACTCAGTATATTTCTTCAAATAATATGTCTACAGGTTGATATTTGCATGATTTCTACCATTATTTGTAATTCTTTACATGATATTTGTCAATACTACATGCATTTAGCTCAAATATGCTAATGATATTCAGTTATCTATGAGATATCAACATATTTATCTGTTCTTCTTATTAGTCATGATTTGCAGTTATGGAGGCGATTTCAATGAAATTAAAAAAAGAAAAGAAACAAAGGTAGGGTTTAAAGGATGAGATTCCCAAAACTACTTGACTAAGATCATAGATCCACATACATGTTCCCATATAGTAATGAAGAGAAGAAAACTAGAATCATACTTCACTAGGACAGTCCACAAATCCACATGATCCAGTGCAAATCTTCAAAGGAAAAGTTAACAATAACATGCAATGAAATGAAAGTGCTTCTATTTGAACAGAGGATTCACCATTACATATCCAGAAATCAACTTGAAGATTACATAAGGTTTACAATCAGGATGTGATCTGAAGCTTCATCTCCATTCAGTATGCTTAGAAACAAGTATATTTACAATGATCTGAAGAAAGAACCTTGACATTTCAATAGTTCAATCCCCATTAGTCTCAGTAATCCAATCTCTTCTCAATTCTATAGTCAATGGCCTTATTTTTGCCATATATTCTCTCTCTAAAATCTATCTTTTCTATAGAGTAAAGGGGCTCAATATATATCTGTTAGTATCACCAATACGGTTCCAAAAAACCCTAATTAATCAACGGTCTGCATCCATCAAGTGCAGCATCAAACGGTGGAAAACAAAATCTTCTCCAAAATATCTCCAAGTAGCATACTCATCTTGAGCGCTGCTCTAGCAATAATGTTTCCACTAGCAACCTCCTTCGCATTGAAGGCCTTTACTCCTCTTGCCGTGTTTACGATCTTTCGTGATCTGATTCACCGCCTGGGATGTCCTCGCCATTAAGTTTCACCCACTATCGCCTCGATCCTGCAAATAGACACAAAAAATGGATTAAAAAATATGCATTAAGTCACTTCATCCATTCATACCAGGTCAGAAAGCTCGATCGGCATTAATCACAGCCATTAACAAAACTGCATATATATCCCTTGTTTGCATTTCCCCTATTTTGTTATCGTGTTCACATTTGGTGGGAATCCACCTACTGTACCTGTGCATTAAATGTTACAAAGCATGGGACAAGGTGGTCATCAGAAGATTGGGTGATGTTTGAAATATCAGGTGATATTCAAAATATGACCCCCCTTGTTCAATATGACCCTTCCACTTTTGAGTGGCAAAACTAACACAAAGGATCAGGTGGTGTTGAGCATATCAGGTGATGATTATTAAGCATTTGGTGGAAATTCACGTATTTTAAATGCCCAAGTAGATAGGTCCGGTCGACTATCACTAACTGGGAAACATGCTACCAGGCACTAGAATGACTTCAATATCTGATCGGGTCTAGGGTATGCACATTAATTGATGATGAGAGACATTAACTAGCATGACTTTCTTTATAGATCAGGATATGATGATGATGTCATCATCATGGATGGGCTTCATTAAAATGTGAAAGGATGACATCATGATCATACTAAAGGAAAATCAGGAAGTCAAGAAAAATGATCCTGATATTTAGAAATATCACCCTTTGAAAAGGATGACATCATCGTCATGTCAAGTTTCGCATATCAGATCAGAGTTTAAGATCAGGGACATTCAAAATGTGACCCTCGCAACCAAAAATGACCCCCCCCCTCTGGGAAGATCTAGATGATGTCATTAGGTCGATGACTTGGTTTTATCGTTGGAGTTATCATGATGCTATCATCATGTTATTGGATGGGGTGATCGTTGGAAAAATACCTGCGTGAGGTAAAAAGGATGATGACATCACCATCAGGGTGGTTTCCTTTGTTCATCGGGCTCAGATGACGTCATTGTCATATAGACATGGGGTGATATTTTGTGAGGGGGTGATCTAAAAAAAGATTGGGTGATATTCAAAATATTGGGTGATATTTGAAATATGACCCCTGCAAAATATATGAAGTTGTTTGACGGGCCAAAACCACCATCACTTAAAATTGACGTCAGGAGTTTGTGAAACTAAGTGTTTATCGGGTGATAAAAATGCATCAAGGTGATCATTTGAAAGATGATTGATGTTTGAAATATGACCCCCCTAGGAATATCAAGTTTGACTAGAACTTTGACTTATCATAACTTCCTTATTTAGCTGAATTTCAGGGTGATGCAAAAGGCAAACCTTCCTAGAATTTTACACTCTTTCAATTGGAAAGTTTCTTGAGGAAAGATTCAGACTTTGAATTTTGGGTTTAGTCTTCAAGACCATAGACACACCTGACATTAGGCATATGGACACTGACTGATGGTGTTTTTACCATTACCGCCCATAGCACAAAAGCAAGGGAACAAGCCATAGCAGGGGTCCTTATTTTGCTAAGGAGCAAAATGGGGTGTGTTGTGAACATCACAACAACTAGCAACCAAAGAAAAAAATCAAATTAAAACCATTAAAGGAAACTGAATGAAATAAATTTATAACTTCCAACTATCTTTTCTAGAAATCATCATTTAACTTGAGACTCAATGTATTCAATAAGGTGCATGAATTTTCCTTTCAGTTTAAGTGGGTGCTCGTGATTAATTATCCTCATCTTGAAAATCAGTTGAACAAACCAGCGATTTACATTAGACTACATAGTTGATGTCATTCCCTCATAGCCAACCAGATAGAGCCTTGCTACCAGCAGGCGTCCATAGCCCTGACAAGGTTATCATTACAATTCTCCTAAGTAGAGCCCCACTGCCAGTAGGCGTCTATAGCCCCGGTAGAGTTACTTAGATGGCCTAACCTAGATTTTCAGTAAAATCCATTTTATTAATTTATTTTATATTTTGTATTTGATAGAGATTTCATAAGATAATGTAGTTGTAAATTCATGATGCAAGGAATGGTCACTAACTGAAATTAAGCTGAGAATTGTAATGGTAGCAAGGGTGACTTCTGATTTTTCACCTAATATCTACACTGGTAGGTTCAACAAACCCAAGGATTTTAGGTGTGTCATTGTGAGAAACATTCCTTGAATACTCAACCCATTCTTATTGAATACAAAATTTCACAAGTAAAACAACTTTCTACATTCATGACAGTCACAACCAGTTATGCATAAATTTCCAATAATTAACCTGAATGATTTGAATTTTCCACTGTTTTCAGTGGTTGTTAATCTGCTCCTTCATACTCTAAATCAAAATAAAGATCCCTGCTAAGGAAACACAACAAAGCAACCAAAACAAACAGACTGTACAAACAACTATACAAAAATGTACACTATGATACACATGACTGTCATGGTGCTACTTTAGGATTGAAAATAGTGTTTGAGAAACTGTCCATTAACTAGTAATGGAACATTCTCACTAGTTAAGGTTTTAAGCCTATAGGTGGTCTTCTAAAATTTTAGAAATTTGAAAGGGACCTATCCAGAGTTTATCAAACTTACCATTATCACCTTTCCTTTCATGTGCTTTATCCCACATTGGGACTAGATCTGAGATTCTGAAGGCTTTAATTCTGACTCTTTTTTCTTCCAGGTGCATCAACTGAAGCAACTTGACTTCTTGTTTATTATCTATGCCCAGGTATTCTTGTGCAAACTGCAGGGTAGGAATCTTTAAGTTAACAGGGACGATGGGATCCACCCCATATACTAGATGAAAAGGAGAATTTCCCAATGCAGCCTTATTCCTAGTCCTATCTACCCATACGGCATATTTCAATAAAGTGTTCCACTCCCTTGGGTTCTTTTCTATCAATTTCTTTATGATGTTCAGTAGGTTCTTGTTTGTGGATTCTGCTAATCCACTCCCTTTGGGATAATAATTTGAGGAAACTTTTAAGACAATCGCATAATCAAAAACCCAACTTGATAGTTTAATTGAAGCAAAAGCAGACCCATTTTCACATACTAAAGCATATGGAACTCCATACCTGGTCACTATATTGCTTTCCACAAACCTGATGACATCCTCAGTATTACATGTTATACTGTTGATAGCTTCAGTCCACCTGGTATAGTAATCAGTAATAGTTAGCACATACCTGTGGCCTGAAGATGATGGAGGATTGATAGGTCCAATGAAGTCCATTCCCCATTGAGAAAATGGGTGCATCTCCATCACTAGCTGCAAAGGTTGAGCAACATATCTTTTTCTGTTTGCAGTAACCTGACACATATGACAATATTTAATGTGTTCAGCAGTACCTCTAAAAATTGTGGGCCAATAATACCCTACCCTGAGGATAGCATGAGTGGTGGCTAAGAATGACCCATGTGCAGTCCCAAACTTATCATGCAATTCTACTAGCACCTTATCTACTTCTGATCTATCTAGGCACCTTAGTGTTGGCAAGAGACACTATATGGATTCATGGTTGTTGTCATTGATGGCAACAAAGGTCAGCCCACATATCCGCAAGTCATGGTGTGTCTCTACCGGAAGTCAGAATGAAGATTGTTGTGGTCCGGTGAACAAGAACAGAGCATGTGGCAATGTCTGACAAATTGGTCCGGATCTCTCAGAGGAAGTGTCTTGGTGTAGTGCGGATTTGGGGAAGTCAAGAGGACTACCTTGAGTAGTATATTCCAAGGATTTAGCCTCCGGTGATGAACAAAGAAAAAGATATGAATAGTTGAGTACCGGATTCCTGAGAGATAGTGAGAACAGAGGAAGAACTGACTGACAGAGTATCAGACTATTTTCCGGATGTGTTACTATTGATGGTAAAGGTTGTGAAGGCATGAATCATGTTTGGCCGACATGATGAATGACATCTACAAGTATATGCTTGATCCGCATTACTTGATATGCAAGGATTCAGCCGACAGAACAGAGTTTGTGAGAAGATAGATTATTCCGGGTGCCGACTAGAAAGATAATGAAATCACTAGTGCAGATATATATAGAGGATGGATTTAGTTGTGAAGATAGTAATTGTGTGATGGTGTATGCGAATAAGTGCAGAATAGAGCAGAAGTAGTAAGAAAGATCCGGTATGTGAAAGGATAGCAGAATAAAGAATAGAGGAAAGATGAAGTGCAGCAGATCAGTGTACTGAGCCTAACCGGAATTGAACTCCAGCATATGTAGATGCTTCCAATCAGTTCAAGACTGTGATTCTTATCACTTTGTAGATAGTGTGTCTCCTTGTAGGCAGTGGGCCTCTTTGTGAGCAGTGTGCTCGGGCAGTGAGCCCTAATTGGCAAGTGCCATTTTGTAATTCCTTATTCTTCTAACAGAGAATAATCTTTGGGTTAATCACCTCGTGGTTTTCTCCCTTAACAGGGTTTCCACGTCAAAAATACTGTGTCATGTGTTTTTCATTTCATGGTAATGTTTGTTTGTTTGATTCAATGCTGCATTGATTAATAAGAAAGTTCAAAAGAAGAAATAATTAGGATAACTGATTCACCCCCCCTCTCAGTTATCAATAATTGGTATCAGAGCTAAGTTCCTCCTAATAGAGCCTAACAGCTTGAGGAAGATCTGGGAGTTCAAATGGATGCATATGGTTTAAGGGAGCAACTCAAGACTGCCCTTGAGGATCTTGAACAGTCAAACTCTGAAGTCAATGAATTAAAGGAAATACTCAAACAGGCTGATGAATTCATGAGAGAACTAAAGGACAAATTAAGTCTCTCTATGAAAAAGAGAAAGGAGCTGCTCCAACAATTGGCAAGACAAAGTGAAGAAAGCAATACAAATGAAGAATTGACTAAGAAAACCAAGTTATGTGAAAAGTTATCAAAAGAAGTCATTATGTTAAGACATGAAATGGAATTAGGAACTATAAAGTTTACTCAAGAGATTGAAGAAAAAAGAAAAGCTGAAGACAATCTAAGACAATCTCTTAAAGAGAAATCAGAAGAATGCCACCAGATGGACAAAATTATCAGACATCTTGAATCTGATCTTGAAGAGGCCAAAGATAATGAAGAAAAACTTGAGGATCAAATTGTCTCTCTCAAAAGAGATCTTCAAACAGCAAATGAATATAAAGAAAAATTCAAGATAAGTTCTGCCCAACTTGAAGTACTTCTTGGAAGTCAAAAGAGGACAGATGACAAGTATGGTTTGGGATATGAGAAAGGAGAAAGCTCCGAATCTGGTCAAAAGAATTTTGGATCAGAAAATCCAAAGAATAGGCCTAGAAGACCTCCAGTAAGACAGCCCAATGCTCAAAGATATCCATCCTTCAATGGATACTGCCACAGCTGCAATCACTTTGGTCACAAAGCTAATCAGTGCAGGAAGAGAATGAATCAGACTAATTCATCCTTCTCTAGACAGTGCTTTAACTACAAAAGGTATGGACACAAGTCTCATGAATGCAGAAATATGCAAATAAACAAATCATTCAATGGTAGATGCTTTGCATGCAATAGAGTAGGTCATATGGCTAATCAATGCATATCAAGAGGTTATCAGTCAAATATGCAAAGAAATGTTATTTGCCAAATCTGTAATAGGTCCGGTCATAGTACAAAAGTCTGCAGAAGCAAGAATCAGGACAAAAGAGGTCCGGTATACAATCAGAATCAAGACAAGGGTAAACAAAAGATGAATGTGGATGAAGTTAGGAATCAGATGAATAAGATTTGGGTGAAGAAAAGTTCAGAGAATGTAGAGGTTGGATCCGCACCAGACTCTAGTGCTGATATTTCTTCTGAAAATTAAAAAGTGAGCTCTGGCTCAGGGGGAGACTCAAAGAAAATACTATTCCCCCAGCCAATCAAGTGGTGCTGGATGTGACACAAGATGCGGAGTAAAGGGTTTGAAGATACAAGTCCTAAGATGATCCAGACAAGATTTCAGAGGTTCGCATGAAGATGTAAAGAAGTTGTGATCGATCAAGTAAAGACCTGTTCCGGGAGATGCTCCGAAATGATAGAGGACTACAAAAGGGTCCGAAGAGATCCGGAAGTACATTATTTTACTCTGCAGACTAGACAGAATGTTTGGGATGTTCTTGTAATGTGTCATCACGATTTATTCATGATTGAAAGATCCGCATGATGTTCATAGATCAGGACTGATCCAGGATACTCCAAGCTATCCAGACAAGGCAAACTGGAATAATATAGGTGAAGCATTTATTGCAAACAGATATTAGGGTTTGCGAAATGATATAAGGGATTTCTCAACAATCACTTGATCATTCCACATCCAAGAAGAAGTGAAAAGCGGAGCTCTGAAACAAAATTCATCAAGTTCACTGAAGATCTCCTGCCGAAGTCATTACATACAGAAATCAATCCAGCCACTCCGTGCAACCAAAGACGCAAAAGGTATTTTCCACTTTCGATATCTTGCTACAAATCTTTTGAAGAAATGGCTACTCCAAATATAGTAAAAATCTCAGATAGGCCCTGACCTGAATTTAAGAAACATCCATACAAGTCATTGGAGGTAGATCCCTTAGGAGCATTTTCCAGTGTTCCTCATGGAGTTTTACACATAGAAGACATTAGGGTTTACATACATGCAAGCATTGAGGAATTCAGGGAATTCAAATTGAGAGATCTCTATCACAAACAACTGATAGACAATGCTTTTGAGCTTAAACCAGAGTACAAGGGTATCCAGAAGAAACAGTTTGATCAATTCATTCATTTCCCCTGCTTTGAAGAAGAAGAATGGGTCCGATATGTATTGAGCAGAATGCATGACAACTTCCTATGGCTGGATAGATCTTACAAAATCACAAAAGGGGCAATTAGGGCAGTAACTGGTCTATACTCTTCCGGAGGGATACCTATCCTCAAATCTGTCAAGAACAACATTGTAACAGAGGCCACTGGATCAAAATTTGATAAGAGGGCAATGACCATTGAAGATATTTCAAATCCGGATATCAAGTATGCGTCCATGATAATAGGATACAAGATCTATCACTCCAGCAGGGAGAATTCTATATCTGGAACTGCAGTGTATACTGCCTATGAAATGCTAAGGAAGAATGCAGAATATGATCTCTGCGAACTGCTCTTAAGCTAATTAATGGAAAATATACAGAAAATCAAGAAGGACAAAAAGAATTCCTTTAAGTATGGTACTCTTATATTATGTCTATTTTTCTACTTCATGAATGAGCTGCCCGGATCAAGTGGATGGGCATGGCAGAATGACAAACCTGTTGCAGTCCAGGTAAGAGACTATCTACATGGGCTTGGGGATGCCAAAGCAAGAAATACAGCCCTATGGGGATACTTCAAAAACTTCCAAAGCATGATGCAAGCAAGAGAAAGAATTCCCCAGTCTCTTGTTGAAAAATACAAAGACTCAGTGTGCTTTATGGTGGACACTGATCAGTGCCTAATGGAGGCAGTGGAGCCAAGGACTGTCTGGATCATGCCCATGGGGTATGAAGTGGATGAACAGATAGTGGAGCTGCATGTTCAACACATGCTAAGTCAGCCCAAAGATCCAAAGGCAGAAAGGTTTGGAACCTTTGAGGAACTGAGTGTAAAGATCCATGTAGAACTCAGGGAACCTGAGATAAAGAGGAAGGTGAGAAAAGAAGTAGAGCATATTGCTCAAGGCCTAGGCATCTCAAAAGAGGCACTTGATGCCAGTCGAGAAAAGAGGAGAAAGGCTGAGGAAGAAAAGAAAAGTAAAGAAAGTGTTCCGGTTGAAACTTCCACCCGGACCAGATCATCAAAAAGATCTACACCTCCCACAACCAAAAGTTCAAAACTGGAAGTCCAGGCATCCGGTAAAAGATCTAAGACAAAAGCCACAAGGGCTTATGAAAGCCAAAAGGATGAAGAGGAAACTGAGTCAGATGAGGGAGTAAAAGAAATAAAGAAGCAGAAGAAGAAAGGATCCAGGAAACCCTCCACAGGCCAAGACAAGGAAGAAATGGCAGAGGAATTTGCTGAAAAGCCCACTCTGTCTCTAGACAGTGTAGTCAAATCAGTCACTATGGATGGGAACCTTCAACCGGTGGCTGAATTCTATGATGACTACAATGAGGCAGATCAAAAGATCCTGCAAGAAGCTATAATAAGGTACTTGAACATCTACAATAAAGCTTTTATTGAGATTATCTCTGAAATCCCAAAGAGCCTAGAGATGGAATTAGAGATAAGAAAGAACAATGCCATGGCAAAAGACCTTGAGATCAGGGAACAGATAGCTATTCAGCTATATCCTTCAATTGATCACAAAACAATGAACATGGTATTCAAAGACTGCAAGGATGAATTCAGGAGCAAAGCAAGGATGAATCAGCTTATGCTTGGTGAGACTGACAAGGTAGCCAAGGACACTGAAGAGATTCTTCGGAAAACCTTCAAAAGGTCTAATCTTCCTGTTGTAGAGGACTTAGGTGCAGAAACAGCTGTGGACTTGGAATCATCTGCTCCGGAAGAAGTGGCCCTTGAATAGACTAACATCTCTCCTCCGGTTTCCCCTACAGTCTCCGGATCCCAAGAAGAAGAGAAACTACAGGAGAAAGAAGCAGCAGTTAAAGAAAAAGAGGTTGACAGCACCAAGGATGCAGAGAAAGAGAAGACCCCAACAGAGAAAACCACAACTGAAAGTGGTAAGAGTAAGGAAGGAGAAAAGATTCCAAAGGACAAAACTGCAGAAGAGAAGAAACATCTATCTCCGGCAAGAGACACTGCACAAACTGTTCAAGAATTCTTGACAAAAGCCACTATAGAAATTGATGAACCGGACCTGCTAAAAGGACCATTAGATTTTGACTCTTTGTCACCGGTGCAAACAATGAAAATAGCCTCATTTGCAAATGAGAAAGTCAAAGAGAAACTACTGAAATCTCACATGGAAGACTGTAAGCTTATGGAGGTAGCATCTGGAGTACTGGAAAAGATCATGCCATCTTTTCAAAAGGATCCCACAGCCTCCTCTTCCGGTAATCTCAAAACCTTAGTCAGCAGTGTTAGTACACATTTTGAATCTCTAGAAAAATTAGCTGAAGAAAAGGTCCGGAAGGAGTTTTTGGATAAAAGGTTCTCCGAGGTTCAGGGTTTGATCATTAATGATAGGAGAAACATGAACATTGGGATAAAGAGCTTAGAAAATGCTCTTAAGGATGGCAGTGAAATATACAAATTTTGTATCTCCTGGTCCAAGGTAACAGTGGACATTGAGAAGAAAATAAAAGAGCAAGAGGACACACTACTAAGCTTGTCTCAAAGTTTTGATCCTCTTTCTTCCTCTATAACAAATCAAGAATGTCAGACTATTGCAGTCTTGAGTGAAATCAAGAAATTGGAGAAGGAAAGGAAAAATAGAATAAGCAGGTTGAGTGAGCTCAGCGGGTTAATTGTCCCTAAGCTAGAGGCCATGCATGAGGCCATAGCAGAAGCTCAAATCACAGCCCAGACAAGGGATCTGAAAGATCTAAAAAGGGCAGATGCATTTGCATTTTTGTTGAGTGGTCACATTTCAATTTTGGATAGAATGAAGCAAAGTTGGGCTACAGAACTGATCCAACTGAAGACATCTTTTGCAGACATTCTTCAGTTTATGTGAGTATGTAAATATGCGGCTATGTATAGAAAATTTTTGAAAATTTTGGTGTGCGGACCCTACCCTTTGCCATTGATGTTAAAGGGGGAGTGAGGAGCAGTGAAAAATGAGGAATCCAACTAAGGGGGAGCTCCAGAAATTGTATATAAAGATAGAGCATCAACCAAGGGGGAGCATAGTGTAAACACTTAGTCATTTTTCACTAAGTGTTGCCATCAATGCCAAAGGGGGAGATTGTTGGCAAGAGACACTATATGGATTCATGGTGGTTGTCATTGATGGCAACAAAGGTCATCCCACATATCCGCAAGTCATGGTGTGTCTCTACCGGAAGTCAGAATGAAGATTGTTGTGGTCCGGTGAACAAGAACAGAGCATGTGGCAAGGTCCGACAGATTGGTCTGGATCTCTCAGAGGAAGTGTCTTGGTGCAGTACGGATTTGGGGAAGTCAAGAGGACTACCTTGAGTAGTATATTCCAAGGATTTAGCCTCTAGTGATGAACAAAGAAAAAGATATGAATAGTTGAGTACCAGATTCCTGAGAGACAGTGAGAACAGAGGAAGAACTGACTGACAGAGTATCAGACTATTTTCTGGATGTGTTACTGTTGATGGTAAAGGTTGTGAAGGCATGAATCATGTTTGGCCGACATGATGAATGACATCTACAAGTATATGCTTGATCCGCATTACTTGATATGCAAGGATTCAGCCGACAGAACAGAGTTTGTGAGAAGATAGATTATTCCGGGTGCCGACTAGAAAGATAATGAAATCACTAGTGTGGATATATATAGAGGATGGATTTAGTTGTGAAGATAGTAATTGTGTGATGGTGTATGCGAATAAGTGTAGAACAGAGCAGAAGTAGTAAGAAAGATCTGGTATGTGAAAGGATAGCAGAATAAAGAATAGAGGAAAGATGAAGTGCAGCAGATCAGTGTACTGAGCCTAACCGGAACTGAACTCCAGCATATGTAGATGCTTCCAATCAGTTCAAGACTATGATTCTTATCACTTTGTAGACAGTGTGTCTCCTTGTAGGCAGTGGGCCTCTTTGTGAGCAGTGTGCTCGGGCAGTGAGCCCTAATTGGCAAGTGCCATTTTGTAATTCCTTATTCTTCTAACAGAGAATAATCTTTGGGTTAATCACCCCGTGGTTTTCTCCCTTAACAGGGTTTCCACGTCAAAAATACTGTGTCATGTGTTTTTCATTTCATGGTAATGTTTGTTTGTTTGATTCAATGCTGCATTGATTAATAAGAAAGTTCAAAAGAAGAAATAATTAGGATAACTGATTCACCCCCCCCCCTCTCAGTTATCAACACTTAGGTATATCCCCTCATAGTTTTTCTTGAAAAGGACTCCTCCTGTTATCATGTACTTCTATGACCTTATCTTCAAGGCTCTCCTTTATGAGGCCTACATTTTTGAAGGACATCTTCTAGTAATTAGGAAGTGTTTGATGTCTGAGTACCATTCTCCATCTTCCTTTGCATTTAAAACATATTGCTAGTTCATGATATTGGGATCAATCTCTGATATCATCTGGCTCAATGCCTATCCTCTTACTAACTTCATGGGTGTTATGTCCATATCATACTCTTGGAGGATAGTGATCCATTTAGCTCTTTTCTCACCTGGTTCATTTTGCATTAAAAGCATTTTTACTGCTCCATCAGGTACTACAACAATCACTTTACTTCTTAAAATGTAGTTCCTAAACTTCTTAACTTCTCAAACTAGAGCCAGTACCTACCTTTCAACATCCATATATCTAAGCTCTGCATCTTTGAAAGGGCAGCTCATGAAGGCTATAGGCTTTTCTTCCTTTTCCTCATTTCTCAGTGTCAACACTGCTGCAGATGTATGCTCTGAAGCAAAGGAGTAAATGTAAAAGTCCTTGGTATAATCTGGACTGATTAGAACTGGAGCATTAGATATGGCTTTCTTGATATCTTCAAAAGTTTCTCTAGCTTTAGGTGTTCACTCAACTTTAGTGTCCTTCTTGAGCATGGCATTCAAGGGTCTAACAATCTTTGCAAAGCTAGTGATAAATTTTCTAACAAAATTAATCTTACCAAAGTAAGATTTGAGCTCCTTCTTGCTTCCAAGAAGCTATATCTTCATGATGGACTCCACTCTGTCAGGATCAATGATGACCCCATCTTCTGTTATCAGGTGGCCTAGTAATTTCCATGTAGTTACCCCAAATATGCACTTCTTAGGGTTTAGGGATATCCAGTATTGTTCACACTTCTTCAACACCTTTCTCAGGTCCTCTACATGGTTAGCTCTATCTTTAGAGAAAACTGTTAAGTCATCCATGTAGATGACTATACATTTGCCAATAAAATCTTTGAAGGCTATGTCCATTGCTTGCTGAAATGTGGCTCCAACATTTATTAACCCAAATGGCATGCGCCTATAGGCAAAAATTCTCCACTTGGTGGTGAATATAGTCTTCAGTTTATCAATTTTGTCCACCATCACTTGGTTGTAACCAGAGAAACTAACAAAGAATGACATCATCTTGGCACCATTCACAATTTGCAGGACTTCATCCAGGGAAGGCAAAGGATAATTATCCTTTTTAGAAGCTCTATTTAAGTTCCTGAAGTCCACACACAATCTGATGTCACCATTTTTCTTCCTTACTAGGACCAGGTTTGCCACCCATGTGGAATGTCTCAGAGGAAATATGATCCTAGCATCAAGCAACCTTTTAAACTCTTCAAAAATGATAGGCTCCAGTAAAGCGTTGACGAGTCTTTGTTTCTACCAAAAAGGCTTGACGTCTAGCTTCAAAGGTATTGTGTGAGTGATGACTGATGTGTCGTAAGTTTTCAGTTCATCATACGTCCAGGCAATGACATGGATATAATCTTTGAGAGCTTGGGTTATTCCTTCTAGCTCTTCTTCTATAGAAACTTTCCCAATCAGGACATTTCTTCTTTTATCACCCTATCCAATGTTAACTTGTGAGTACTGTCCTCCATCTACTTTTGGGAGATCATTCTGTTTTAGCATGTTGTCTAGATCAAATGCTCTCTCTAGCTCTATCATTCCCTTAGGAATCTTATTACTAGGCAACTCTAGGATTTCTTCTTCTTCCCAAATATGATCTTCTATATTCCTTTCATCTATGATCTGTGCCTCAAAAATATCCCTGTTGGATATGAAATCTAGAATATACCAATCATCATCAAATACTGGAAGATTATTTACATTATTTGGTATAGAAGGCACTGATACTAATTCAACTAAGAATCTTTTCAAACCAGATATGGATAGAGGTTCTAGAGTATTTGCAGCCTGGGCCAAAGCATCTGCCCTATGATTTTATTCTCTAGGTGCATGGGTGATGTTGAATGCATCAAAATCCTCTATCAAGTCCCATACCCTGTGTCTATAATTAGACAGCCTTTTGTAATTGCAAGAGTATATACCTCTTACTTGTCTGACAATTAATTCTAAATCTCCATAGACATGCAAAATTTTCACTTCCTTTCTAAGTGCAAATAGTATCCCATGAATTAGAGCTTCATACTTTATCACATTATTTGTACATGTGAACTGCAGTCTGTATGCTGCTAAGTAGGATTTTCTAGATGGATCAATAAGATCTATCCCTACTCTAGCTTCTTATTTTGACTTGGATCCATCAAATCTAAGGATCCATGGCTTATCTCCAATCAAAGGCTTATTTGGGCCTTCTTTTTTCCTTTTTTCTCTGGCAGCTACACCATTTGATATCCATTTTAATTTTGGTATCTCGGCTTTCTCAGACTTTACTTTATCAGCCTTATGTGGAGCTGATATTTCTAATCTAGGCAATATTTGCCTCTTTAGAATATGTAGACACAATGAACAAGCAGTTTCTGAATGTGGTGCTTCATGTAACCTGCACCATCCTTTAATCAAGACATCTTGTGGAGATCTCTACTACTGTGTCATTTTTTGAATCTCTTTTGATAAAAAAATCTTCAAACTTGGATAGATTACTGCCCCTATCCTCATCAGACAACTCATAATCTAATTCTACTAAACAATCACTCCTTGGGGTGATTTTCTTCTTGCTTTAGCATTACTCTTGTTACAGACTAGAATCTATTCTGTCATCTGAATAGAACCCTCTGTTGGCAAGAGACACTATATGGATTCATGGTTGTTGTCATTGATGGCAACAAAGGTCATCCCACATATCCGCAAGTCATAATGTGTCTCTACCGGAAGTCAGAATAAAGAATGTTGTGGTCCGGTGAAGAAGAACAGAGCATGTGGCAAGGTCCGACAGATTGGTCCGGACCTCTCGGAGGAAGTGTCTTGGTGCAGTGCGGATTTGGGGAAGTCAAGAGGACTACCTTGAGTGGTATATTCCAAGGATTTAGCCTCCGGTGATGGACAAGGAAAAAGATATGAATGGTTGAGTACCGGATTCCTGAGAGACAGTGAAAACAGAGGAAGAACTGACTGGCAGAGTATCAGACTGCTTTCCGGATGTGTTACTGTTGATGACAGAGGTTGTGAAGGCATGAATCATGTTTGGCCGACATGATTAATGATATCTACAAGTATATGCTTGATCCGCATTGCTTGGTGAGGAAGGATTCAGCCGACAGAACAAAAGTTTGTAAGAAACTAGACTGTTCCGGATGCCGACTAGAAAAGTGATGAAATTACTTATGCGGATATATATAGAGGATGGATTTAGTTGTGAAAGAGTGTATTGATGTGGAGATATATGCGAATAAGTCCAGATAAGAGCAGAGGTAGTAAAAAGGATCCGGTATGTGAAAGATAGCAGAATAAAGAACAGAGGAAAGATGAAGTGCAGTAGATCAGTGTACTGAGCCTAACCGGAACTGAACTCCAGCATATGCAGATGCTTCCAATCAGTTCAAGACTGTGATTCTCATCACTTTGTAGACAGTGTGTCTTCTTGTAGGCAGTGGGCCTCTTGTGAGCAGTGTGCTCGGGCAGTGAGCCCTAATTGGCAAGTGCCATTTTTGTAATTTCCTATTCTTCTAACAGAGAATAATTTTGGGTTAATCACCCCGTGGTTTTCTCCCTTAATAGGGTTTCCACATCAAAAATACTGTGTCATGTGTTTCTTATTTCGAAGTTAATGTTTTTGTGTTTGATTTTATGCTGCATCAATTAAAAGGAAAGTTCAATAAGGGAAATAATTAGGATAACTGATTCACCCCCCCTCTCAGTTATCAACAATTGGTATCAGAGCTAAGTTCCTCCTAATAGAGCCTAACAGCTTGAGGAAGATCTAGGATTTCAAATGGATGCATATGGTTTAAGGGAGCAACTCAAGACTGCTCTTGAGGATCTTGAACAGTCAAATTTTGAAGTCAGTGAATTAAAGGAAAGACTCAAACAGGCTGATGAATTCATGAGAGAATTAAAAGACAAATTAAGTCTCTCTATGAAAAAGAGAAAGGAGCTGCTTCAACAGTTGGCAAGACAAAGTGAAGAAAGCAATACAAATGAAGAATTGACTGAGCAAACCAAGTTATGTGAAAAGTTATCAAAAGAAGTCATTATGTTAAGACATGAAATGGAATCAGGAACTATAAAGTTTACTCAAGAGATTGAAGAAAAAAGAAAGGCTGAAGACAATCTAAGACAATCTCTTAAAGAAAAATCAGAAGAATGCCACCAGATGGATAGGATTATCAGACATCTTGAATCTGATCTTGAAGATGCCAAAGATAATGAAGGAAAACTTGAGGATCAAATTGCCTCTCTCAAAAGAGACCTTCAAACAGCAAATGAATATAAAGAGAAATTCAAGATAAGTTCTGCTCAACTTGAAGTTCTTCTTGGAAGTCAAAAGAGGACAGATGACAAGTATGGTTTGGGATATGAGAAAGGAGAAAGCTCCGGATCCGGTCAGAAGAATCTTGGATCAGAAAATCCAAGGAACAGGCCTAGAAGACCTCCGATAAGACAGCCAAATGCTCAAAGATATCCATCCTTCAATGGATACTGCCACAGCTACAACCACTTTGGTCACAAAGCTGATCAGTGCAGAATGAGAATGAATCAGATTAATTCATCCTTCTCCGGACAGTGCTTCAACTGCAAAAGGTATGGACACAAATCCCATGAATGCAGAATTATGCAAGTAAACAAATCATTCAAAGGTAGATGCTTCACATGCAATAGAGTAGGTCATATGGCTAATCAATGCAGATCAAGAGGATATCAATCAAATATGCAATAGGTCCGGTCATAATGCTAAAGTCTGCAGAAACAAGAATCAGGATAAAAGAGGTCTGGTGTATAATCAGAATCAAGACAAGGGTAAACAAAAGATGAATGCAGATGAGGTTAGGAATCAGATGAGCAAGATTTGGGTGAAGAAAAGTTCAGAGAATGTAGAGGTTGGATCCGCACCAGACTCTGGTGCTGATATCTCTTCCGGAAATTAAAAAGTGAGCTCAGGCTCAGGGGGAGACTCAAAGAAAATCTTGTTCCCCCAGCCAAACAAGTGGTGCCGGATGTGGCACAAGATGCGGATCAAAGGGTTTGTAGATATGAGTCTTGAGATACTTCAGTCAAGTTTTCAGAGGTACGCATGGAGTTATGAAGAAGCTGTGATCGATCAAATAAGACTTGTTCAGGGAGATGCTCCGGTATGATAAAGGATTACAAAAAGGTCCGGAAAGATCCGGAAATGCACTATCTTATTCTGCGGATTGGACAGAGTGTTTGGGATGATCTTGTAATATGTTACCTCGATTTATTCATGATTGAAAGATCCGGATGATATCCACAGATCAGGACTAATCCGGGATACTCCAAGCTATCCAGACAAGGCAAACCGGAATGATGTAGGTGAAGCATTTATTGCAGACAGATATTAGGGTTCGCGGAGCAATTTAAGGGATTTCTCAAAGGTCATTTGCTCATTCTGCACTCGAGAAGAAGCGAAAAGTGGAGCTCTGCAACAAGGTTCATCAAGCACACCAAGGATCTCCTGCCGAAGCTATTGCATAAAGAAATCAATCCAACCACTCCGTGCAAACCGAAGGCGCATAAGGTATTCTCTGTTTTTCATTACCTCACTGCAAATCTTTGAAGAATGGCTACTCCAAACATAGTTAAGATCTCTGATAGACCTCGCCCCTCATTCAAGAAACATCCCTACAAATCATTGGAGGTAGATCCACTAGGAGCCTTCTCTAGTGTTCCTCACGGAGTTTTACATACCGAAGACATTAGGGTTTACATCCATGCAAGCATTGAGGAATTTGGGGAATTCAAATTAAGAGACCTCTATCACAAGCAACTGATAGACAATGCTTTTGAGCTTAAACCAGAGTATAAGGATATCCAGAAGAAACAATTTGAGCAATTTATTCATTTCCCCTGCTTTGAAGAAGATGAATGGGTCCGGTATGTACTGAGCAGGATGCATGACAACTTTCTATGGCTAGATAGACCCTGCAAGATCACAAAAGAGGCAATTAGAGCAGTAACTGGTCTATACTCTTCCGGAGGGGTACCTATCCTCAAATCTGTCAAGAACAACATTGTAACTGAGGCCACCGGATCAAAATTTGACAAGAGGGCAATGACCATTGAAGATATTTCAGATCCGGATATCAAATATGCATCAATGATAATAGGATACAAGATCTATCACTCCAGCAGGGAGAATTCTGTATCCGGAACTGCAGTATACACTGCCTATGAAATGCTAAGAAAGAATGCAGAATATGATCTCTGCGAACTACTGCTAAGCCAATTAATGGAAAATATACAGAAAATCAAGAAGGATAAGAAGAATTCCTTTAAGTATGGTACTCTTATTGTATGTCTATTCTTCTACTTCATGAATGAGCTACCCGGAACAAGTGGATGGGTATGGCAGAATGACAAACCTGTTGCAGTCCAGATAAGAGACTACTTGCATGAACTTGGGGATGCAAAAGTGAGAAATACAGCTCTATGGGGATACTTCAAAAACTTTCAGAGCATGATGCAAGCAAGAGAGAGAATTCCCCAGTCTCTTGTTGAAAAATACAAAGACTCAGTGTGCTTTATGGTTGACACTGATCAGTGCCTAATGGAGGCAGTAGAGCCAAGGACTATCTGGATCATGCCCATGGGGTATGAAGTGGATGAACAGATAGTGGAGCTACATGTTCAACACATGCTAAGTCAGCCCAAAGATCCTAAGGCAGAAAGGTTTGGAACCTTTGAGGAGCTGAGTGTAAAAATACATGTAGAACTCAGGGAGCCTGAGATTAAAAGGAAGGTGAGAAAAGAAGTAGAGCACATTGCTCAAGGCCTAGGCATCTCAAAGGAGGCACTTGATGCCAGCCAGGAAAAGAGGAGGAAGGCTGAGGAAGAAGAGAAAAGTAAAGAAAGTGCTCCGGTTGAAGCTCCCACCCGGACCAGATCATCAAAGAGACCTGCACCTCCCACAACCAAAAGTTCAAAATCGGAAGTCCAGGCATCCGGTAAGAGATCCAAGACAAAAGCCACAAGGGCTTATGGAAGCCAAAAGGATGAAGAGGAAACAGAGTCAGATGAGGGAATAAAAGAAATAAAGAAACAGAAGAAGAAAGGATCCGGTAAGCCCTCCACAGGCCAAGACAAGGATGAAATGGCAGAGGTATCTGTTGAAAAGCCCACTCTGTCTCTAGAGAGCATAATCAAGTCAGTCACGGTGGATGGAAACCTTCAACCAATGACTGAATCATATGATGACTTCAGTGTGGCCGACCAAAAGACTCTGCAGGAGGCCACAGTCAAATATCTTAACATATATAATAAGGCTTTCATTGAAATCATATCTCTTATTCCTAAAAGCCTAGAAAAGGAATTGGAAGTAAGAAAGAATAATGCTCATGCTAAAGATCTTGAGATCCGGGAGCAGATAGCTATTCAGCTATATCCTCAAATTGATCCCAAGACAATGAACATTATCTTCAAGGACTACAAAGATGAGTTCAGAAGCAAAGCCAGGATGAATCAACTCATGCTTGGTGAGACTGACAAAGTGGCCCAAGAAATAGAAGAGATCCTCCGGAAGGCCTTCAAAAGGTTCAATCTTCCTGTTGTAGAGGACTTAGGTGCAGAAACAGCTGCTGATTTGGAATCTTCTATTCCGGAAGAAGTGAGCCCTGAACAGACAAATATCTCTCCTCCGGTTTCCCCTACAGTCTCCGGATCCAAAGAAGAAGAGCAATTACAGGAGAAGGAAGCAGTGGTGAAAGACAAAGAGGTTGACAGTTCTCAGACTGCAGAAGAAAAGAAACATCTGTCTCTGGCAAGAGACACTGCACAAACTGTTCAACAATTTTTGAGCAAAGAAACTTTAGAGATTGATGAACCGGAGCTTCTAAAAGGCCCATTTGATTTTGACTCTCTCTCTCCGGTACAAACAATGAAGATAGCTTCATTTGCAAATGCCAAGGCAAATGAAAAGCTCCTGAAGTCTCATATGGAAGAATGTGAGTTGATAGAGGCTGCTTCCGGAGTACTTGTAAAGATCATGCCATCAATCCAGATAGATCCGACAACCTCCACTTCCGGTAATCTAAAAACCTTAGTCAGCAGTATTGATACACATTTTGATTCTCTAGAAATATCAGCTGAAGAAAAGGTCCGGAAGGAATTTTTGGATAAGAGATTTTCAGAAATATTAGAATTAATCTCTAAAGATAGGAAGATTGTAAGCATTGGAATAAAGAGCTTAGAGAATGCTCTTAAGGATGGCGGTGACATCTACAAATTTTGTATATCCTAGTCAAAGGCAACAGCAGCATTTGACAAGAAAATAAAAGAGGAACAGGATAAGCTACAAAGCTTATCTCAAAGTTTTGATCCTCTCTCTTCCTCCATAATAAATCAAGAATGTCAGACTATTGCAGTCTTGAATGAAATAAAGAATCTTGAGAAGGAAAGGAAGAACATCACCAACCGGATGGGAGAACTTAGAAGGATTATAATCCCTAAGTTGGAAACTATGCATGAGGCCATCAGTGATGCTCAGACCACCGCCCAAACAAAAGATCCGACAGATCTCAAGCGGGCAGAAGCTTTTGCATTTTTGTTAAGTGGTCACATTTCAATTTTGGATAGAATGAAGCAAATTTGGGCTACAGAAATGATCCAACTGCAGACATCCTTTGCAGACATTCTTCAATATATGTGAGTATGTAAATATGCGGCTAAGTATAAGAAATTTTTGAAAATTTTGATATGCGGACCCTACCCTTTGCCATTGATGTCAAAGGGGGAGTGAGGAGCAGTGAAAAATGAGGAATCCAACTAAGGGGGAGTTCCGGAAATTGTATATAAAGACAGAGCATCAGCAAAGGGGGAGCATAGTGAAAACACTTAGTCATTTTTCACTAAGTGTTGCCATCAATGCCAAAGGGGGAGATTGTTGGCAAGAGACACTATATGGATTCATGGTTGTTGTCATTGATGGCAACAAAGGTCATCCCACATATCCGCAAGTCATAATGTGTCTCTACCGGAAGTCAGAATAAAGAATGTTGTGGTCCGGTGAAGAAGAACAGAGCATGTGGCAAGGTCCGACAGATTGGTCCGGACCTCTCGGAGGAAGTGTCTTGGTGCAGTGCGGATTTGGGGAAGTCAAGAGGACTACCTTGAGTGGTATATTCCAAGGATTTAGCCTCCGGTGATGGACAAGGAAAAAGATATGAATGGTTGAGTACCGGATTCCTGAGAGACAGTGAAAACAGAGGAAGAACTGACTGGCAGAGTATCAGACTGCTTTCCGGATGTGTTACTATTGATGACAGAGGTTGTGAAGGCATGAATCATGTTTGGCCGACATGATTAATGATATCTACAAGTATATGCTTGATCCGCATTGCTTGGTGAGGAAGGATTCAGCCGACAGAACAAAAGTTTGTAAGAAACTAGACTGTTCCGGATGCCGACTAGAAAAGTGATGAAATTACTTATGCGGATATATATAGAGGATGGATTTAGTTGTGAAAGAGTGTATTGATGTGGAGATATATGCGAATAAGTCCAGATAAGAGCAGAGGTAGTAAAAAGGATCCGGTATGTGAAAGATAGCAGAATAAAGAACAGAGGAAAGATGAAGTGCAGCAGATCAGTGTACTGAGCCTAACCAGAACTGAACTCCAGCATATGCAGATGCTTCCAATCAGTTCAAGACTGTGATTCTCATCACTTTGTAGACAGTGTGTCTTCTTGTAGGCAGTGGGCCTCTTGTGAGCAGTGTGCTCGGGCAGTGAGCCCTAATTGGCAAGTGCCATTTTTGTAATTTCCTATTCTTCTAACAGAGAATAATTTTGGGTTAATCACCCCGTGGTTTTCTCCCTTAACAGGGTTTCCACGTCAAAAATACTGTGTCATGTGTTTCTTATTTCATGGTTAATGTTTTTGTGTTTGATTTTATGCTGCATCAATTAAAAGGAAAGTTCAATAAGGGAAATAATTAGGATAACTGATTCACCCCCCCCTCTCAGTTATCAACACCCTCATCCTGCTATGTGCATTCTCCTATTCCTGCAGAAGATAAACAAAAATTAGTATCATTATCACTATCTGCAAAACTCACCTCTGGTGATGATGAAGATGCTTCAATGTATGCTTGTTCCAGCTCCAGCATGTCTAAGAAGGCATCACAATTCTTTTCAGAATGAGCCTCATCATGCAACCTACACCATCCTTCAATTAGAATATCATGAACATGCACTTTTAACAACTGACATCTTTGCACCTCTTTAAACAAATGCATCTCAAAGTTCTTGAAATGATCTGCCCCTATCTCATTCTTAGGATTATAATCAGATTCTAAATTTACTTCATCACCCTGAGGGTTATCATCATGATCATGGGAATCAAACATCAAGATCTCCTCTATCCTGGTGGTCTAGAGTCTGATGGAGTAAACTCCAGGTTCTACATCCACATACATGATTTCATTGGTTTTCTTATATTCAGTGATCATGTGTTTCATGCGAGGTTCAGTATCTACCCTTATTTGATTTGGTATCCCTCTCCAGGGTAACCACATATGACTAAAATCAGTTGACATGTATCCATTAAGGGTTTTTGACCAGTCTCTACTGAGTAACATCCCATATGTATCAGGTATATCAACTACCCAAATATCAATATAGTACTAGATTTTGGGATCTGATGCTAACTGCATGTGAATGTGAGTTAGTTCTCCTATCACACTTACCTCTGTCTTGTCCAATTGTGTCACTTTCTTTAATGATTTAGCAGGGTGTAATCCTAAAGCATTGCATATGGATAGGGGCATTACATTGGTAGATGCTCTTGAGTTGACTAAGCAGTTGTGCAAATTTTTACCAAACATCCTTATGGTAAGGAGGAAAGGAGGTGACTCACTCTTGTCTTTGTATAAAGTCATGTGGGAAGTCTCTGCAGCTTGAACAGTAGCTGAGGTTTTATGTTTAACATTAACATCCCTAGCAGCATGATCTTTATTTCCAAACTGGCCTGAGGTATAACTATCCTCCTTTTGAGCAGGATCATCTAATGATTTCATGAAAGCATTCTTAATAGCAGGGGTTTTAAGCAGCTCTAATAATGACAAGCTGATTTTAACCTTTTTCATTTCATCTGCCAGATATGTAACCAATTTATTAGATTCAGGAGGTAGATTGCCATCTTTTGGTGTTGTGTTCTGTGGTGCCAAGTACTGAGCATTGACTTTGGGAAATCTAGGGTTATTACTCACCTTGGGATCAGGTGGAGTGTTGAAATTGGTTGGAGGCAAGGATGTGGTCAAAGGATCAATAGATCTATTTGAGTTATTCCTCAAGTTGTAATTATGCCTACCCTGAGGTTGATGTTGCTAAGCATTTACTTCCTCATGTTCAATTGATGGTTCATTCTCATCCTCAAATGGGAAAACATACTTAGATTCAAAAGCCATGGCTGATTCCTCACATGTTGAGGTGTAATCCTGATGAGGTAAAATTGTCTGCTGATAAGGGTGATGCATGAAGCTTTCTAGCACTAAGGTAGAATTAAATTTATAGGGGACAATTTCATTTCCCTCTGCATAAGGTGGATTTCCTAAAGTATTGGACACTTTAGCTTGGAAAATGCTTGCAGTAATCTTGAATTGAGGACAGTCTAGCTCTGCATGAGTATTGGTGTTATGTATCCTGCACCAATTTGTAAGTGTTGCCTCCTCAAGGTTTACTCTGGTGGTCTGTTTAGGTTCACTAGGAGGCTGATTGTCTAGAGGTGATGGCAGAGCACCATTATTTGGCCTAGTGTTCCACACTTTAGGATATCTAGGAGGATTATTGTAGCCATTGTTATTGTTGTAATTATTGTTGTACCCCCTATCAGGATAATTAGGTCTGTCATTGGCATTACCTTTGTTCTGATTCAGTTGAGAATAGAAGTTTTGACTCCTTAGATGAGTGACCTCAATGGTAAGTTTCCTTAACTATACTGATATCTCTTTGATTTCTTCTTTCTCTTCCTGAACCTTGGCCATTACATTCTCTATCTGAGGTTTGAAAAAGGAAGATCCATTGTTATTATTAGGTTGTTCCACAACCTAAGGTATTTGTGTTTGTCCTAGATATTGTGACATCTGGCCATTTCCATTTGGTGGTGGCATGACACTGAGTGGAGGTATCTACAAAGGGGCTAGCATGATAGCCTAAGGTATCATGGCTCCATTGGTCTGTTGGTGAACATGATATGTAGGATAACCAGGAAGTGTAGGGAAGGCAATATTTGGTGTGGGTGAATGAGCCAATTGCTAACTAACTTTGATAGCTTCTTCAAAAGCACCTGCCAAAGTTGTTACACCAATATGTGTCCTCCTGATAAACATGGAAGTCAAAGGATCCAAGGCTGAGTAATAAATGCTCCTAGCAACTTCATCTGTTACAACATAGGGAGCAACTAGCTTAGATGGCATATTTTGCAACCTAGCATTGAAGTTGGCTATAGGTTCTCCTTCAAATCTCTTGATTGTGGCAAATGAATGATAGTTCATTGAAGGATCTATAGGCACCTTGAACCTATCCTTGAAATCTTTCTCTAGGGTAGCCCATGAACCGACTGAACCCTGACCAAGACTAATATACCAGTTATAGGCCTCTTCCCCTAAGGAAAATGGAAATAACCTACATACAATGTCTTGATGCTCAATTCTAGCCCTACAACAGGATTCCTTGAAAGTTCTGATATGATCATTAGTATCCTGATATGGATGATACTTAGGACAAATTTTATTGAGATTCTTAGGCAAAGCATGATATGCATTAAAGGTCAGAGGTGACTCTACTATAAAAAATGATGTTGCAACTGGTGGAGGTTGGACCTGAGGTGTGACTAGTTGAGGCTAGACCTGAGGTGTGACTGGTGGTCCTGTAGGTGTTTGTAAGCAAATAGGGGTTATAGGATCACGCTCTGGCAAAGCTCATGATGTACTAGAATCAGGAGTGTGATGAATGTCTATAGTTCTAGGTCTAAATCCCCTGATAGGTATTTCTTCAAAGAGTCCACTAGATCTGGACTTGGTATTTGGCCTGAAAGCCAAGATTTCTTAAATTTAAGGAAAATTGGCTAGTTTACTATAAAGATCAGTTGAAACTCCCTAGCCAAGGCTATATCTATGGTCAGAATTTGAAACTGATGGGATATTCAAGCAATATTTGTAGAAATGATGCAAATATGAGATCATATAACTTGAAATATAGAGATACCTGAGTGTTACCTTTCTGTCTACATCATCAAATCGGACAAAACTTACTGATGATGAGAGTGGCCCTCCTTCTAGCACTAGTTTCTATGTTGATGGTGATGTTAGTCACACACAAACACACAAAATAAAAGTTACACAACAACCTTTATCTATCTTGAAAGATACGATGAATTCAAAGAATTCATGATCCCAAGTCTCCGTTGATTAGTTCATAATCTACTGACGTTACTTAGTGGTTGATGTGTGTTGTTGTTAATCATTCAGGGGCCTTACGTTGATCAGTGGGTTTTGTTTTCTGCAAATGTACTACAGAGAAAGGTTACTTTACTCAGTATATTTCTTCAAATAATACATCTGTAGGTTGATATTTGCATGATTTCTACCATTATTTGTAATTATTTGCATGATATTTGTCAATACTACATGCATTTATCTCAAATATGCTAATGATATTCAGTTATCTACAAGATGTCAACATATTTATCTGTTCTGCTTATTATTCATCATGATTTATAGTTATGGAGGTGATTTCAATGAAATTAAAAAAAATGAAAAGAAATAAAGATAGGGTTTAAAGGATGAGATTCCCAAAACTACTTGACTGAGATCATAGTTCCACATACATTTTCCATACAGTAATGAAGAGAAGAAAACTAGAATCATACCTTAACAAGACAGTCCACAAATCTGCATGATCCAGTGCAAATCTTCAAAGGAAAAGTTGACAACAACATGCAATGAAATGAAAGTGCTTCTATTTGAACACAGGTTTCACTATTACATATCTAGAAATCAACTTGAAGATTACATAAGGTTTACAATCAGGATGTAATTTGAAGCTTCATCTCCATTCAGTATGCTTAGCAACAAGTATATTTTCAATGATCTGAAGAAAGAACCTTGACATTTCAACAATTCAATCCCCATTAGTCTCAGTAATCCAATCTCTTCTCAATTCTACAGTCAATGGCCTTATTTTTCCTAGATATTCTCTCTCTCTAAAATCTATCTTTGCTACAGAGTAAAGGGGCTCAATATATATCTCTGAGTATCCCCAATACGGTTCCAAAAAACCCTAATTAATCAACGGTCTGCATCCATCTAGTGCAACATCAAATAGTGGAAAACAAAATCTTCTCCAAAATATCTACAAGAAGCATACTCATCCTGAGTGCCACTCCAGCAATAATGTTTCCACTAGCAATCTCCTCTGCATTGAAGGCCTTTACTCCTCTTGTTGCATTTGCAAGCTTTCATGATCCGATCCGCCGCCTGGGATGTCCTCACCATTAAGTTTCACCTGCTATTGCCTTGATCCTTCAAATAGACACAAAAATGGGATGAAAAAATTTGCAATAAGTAACTTCATCCATTCATACCTGGTCAGAAAGTTAGATGGGCATTAATCACAGCCATTAACAAAACTACATATATATCCCTTGTTTGCATTTCCCCTGTTTTGTTATCGTGTTCGTATTTGGTGGGAATCCACCTACTACACATGCATTAAATGCTACGAAGCACGGGAGGGGGTGGTCATCAGAAGATTGGGTGATGTTTGAAATATCAGGTGATATTCAAAATATGACCCCCCTTGTTCAATATGACCCTTCTACTTTTGAGCAGCAAAACTAACGCAAAGGATCGGGTGGTGTTAAGCATATCGGGTGATGATCATTAAGCATATGGTGGAAATTTGCATATTTCAAATGCCCAAGTGGTCAAATAGGTCCGGTCGACTATCACTAACTGGGAAACATGCTACCAGGCACTAGAATGACTTCAATATCTGATCGGGTCCAGGGTATGCACATTAATTGATGATGAGAGACATTAACTAGCATGACTTTCTTTATAGATCAGGATATGATGATGACATCATCATCATGGATGGGCTTTGTTAAAATGTGAAAGGACAACGTCATGATCATACTGAAGGAAAATCAGGAAGTCAAGAAAAATGATCTTGATATTTAGAAATATCACCCTCCGAAAAGGATGATGTCATCATCATGTTGAGTTTCGTATATCAGGTTAGAGTTTAAGATCGGGGATATTCAAAATGTGACCCTCGTAACCAAAAATGACTCCCCCTCTAGGAAGATCTGGATGATGTCATCAGGTTGATGACTTGGTTTTATCGCTGCAGTTATCATGACGCTATCATCATGTTATTAGATGGGGTGATTGTTGGATAAATACCTACGTGAGGTAAAAAGGATGATGATGTCACCATCAAGGTGGTTTCTTTTGTTCATCAGGCTCGGATGACATCATCGTCATATAGACATGGGGTGATATTTTGCGAGGGGGTGATCTAAAAAAAGATCAGGTAATATTCAAAATATCGAGTGATATTCGAAATATTACCCTCGTGAAATATATGAAGTTGTTTGATGGGCCAAAACCACCATCACTTAAAATTGACGTCAGGAGTTTGTGAAACTAAGTGTTTATCGAGTGATAAAAATGCATTAGGGTGATCGTTTGAAAGATGATTGATGTTTGAAATATGACCCCCCCAGGAATATTAGGTTTGACCAGAACTTTGACTTATCATAACTTCCTTATTTGGCCGAATTTCAGGGTGATACAAAAGGCAAACCTTCCTAGAATTTTACACTCTTTCACTTGGCAAGCTTCCTAAGGAAAGATTCAAACTTTAAATTTTGGATTTAGACTTCAAGACCATAGACACACCTGACATTAGGCATATGCACACTGACTGATGTTATTTTTACCATTATCGCCTAGAGCACAAAAGCAAGGGAACACGCCATAGCAGGGGTCCTCATTTTGCTAAGGAGCAAAATGGGGCATGTTGTGAACATCACAATAGTAGGATAGATGAAGCCTCCTAAGGTTCTCAAAAAGACTCATAAAGGTAATACATGGCAACCCCAGTCTCCTTGAGAGAAAACTATTCAAAAGGGCTCTTCAAATGGCCATGGTGATGACATGTGGCAAGCTCAACAACATTTCATTTAGAACACATTGAAGGTCAGTGCTTCTTCCTTAAAACTTTTCTAAATTTTCTCCTTAGATGCTCATGGCTATGACAAGTGGCATCTCCTATACTCTCCAATATCTTTTAAAACTCTGGGCCCTACCTGTACATGTGACAAGCTCTGTAGCACTTAGGAACTTATAAAAGTGACCTAACAAAAGAAACGTGGCAAACTTCAAGGATTCTTTAGTGAGACACGTGGCCTACCCACACTCATTTAACAAGACTTCACAAAAATTTATCCCAAAAGGCTGGCCATTGCAACACATGGCAACCTCCATGGAGACTTAAAAACTTATAATAAAAACATAGAAACACACGCAAGTGTCAACACTTGGTGCTATAAGTATAGATTCATTCCTTGCAAAAAAGTGACCAAAAATGTGGCCCAAACACTGACACATGGCTCCCTCCACTACTTCTTCATATGTTGTCGATAGAATGTAGTAGAGGCACCTAGCATACCCTAAGGCCTCAAGACTCCTATATTTACTCTGACTCTTCATACATATACAACATGTAGAGTTTTTACTCTATAGAGAGGTCCATCTCCACATAGACTTGCCATTAAGGATGTGCCAAATAGAACTGTTTAAGTTTAATATAGATCACAAAGATGCAAAAAGAGGCTATCTAGCTATTTTGTCAGAAAATGTCCCCTTGGGGGATTTTCCCTCTTAAGGTTTAGCTCCCAGGTCCTTAAATTGCATTTAGAGCATCTTGCATGTTAATTCTAACTCCCTGTGAGAAAACCTCAGTCTTATGACAATTAGGACCTGGGGGTGCTATTTTAATTATCTCTGAACAAAAGAATGGGGGTGGACTTGGGTGCTAGTGCCCTACTCCTACCCTATTTTGGGTCTGCCCTAAATTTAAATGTCAATTTTATGACCATTATTTAGGTCCTATGCTGGCATCTCCAGTTTGATATGTGAATTCTTAGTTGGAATCTTTGTAGTTGCATATATAAGAATGATTAGGTTTCATTTGCAAACTAGATGGACATTATATGGAAACTAGATGAGAATTGTGATTTTGTGAAAGTGATTCAAGGCACTCATTGTGTTGTAGAGCAGTATTTTGTGTTCTTATTGTGTTTGTATCTACATATTTAGCTCCATCTCCTCATGGCATGAAGAGCATCTTCCTTCCATGAGATCTACACTTCAAGGTGATATCTATTGTATTTTCAATCATTTATCATTTAGTTTTTTACCTCTATCTCGTCGGGATATGCACTCTTATCTAACAATGGTGTTTGGAAGACTTGAATGTCTCTCTGGGGCTTGACTGATGCAAGCCTCTAAACACCACAACCCCCTCCAACACTCCTTTGTGATTGTAGGTTACATGTACCGAGTTTTGTAGAGTTGATTTGCAGAAAGGGAGCGGCAAACAATAAAGATTTAGGATTTGACAAGCAGAGGACTTCGGTGAACATTTTGGGACTTGGCCTCTCCCACGACTGTCCTCCATTTCCCTGAGGTAGAAACAAAAGACACAGTGTAGATCAGTGTCCGAAGAAGATTTTGGTTCTGTAATACAAATTGTACCTTGGACTAGGGCATTAGTCCCTGTGTCCCCAACTTATCCATTTTCTAAACTTCAAAAAATAGTGAGTTAAATATCTCTATCCTTCACCTTGGTCTAAATGGATTTGCCATAATTTCATAATTTACTTACTATTTTGTATATTTAGGGTTTTAAGTGAAATTGAGCATTGATTTGAGATATTGTGTTATACATCTGAGCTTTAGCATCATTTTGAGTGGCAGACTAACCTGATAGGTGAATGCTCCTACTAGTGGAGATTCAACTCGATTGATATGACCTTGAATGTTTGTGGTGAGAAGGGAGGATTAGCCTTTGAAACCTAAACATAAACTAAAACATCTCCCCACTTTCCAACCCTAAACATTTTGGTGAACCAATTTTTTTGGACTTTTTGGCACCATGCTGAGTCTTGGTTGATAGATTTGCATTCATTCATCTTATTGCATTCAAAAAATTATAAAAAAATAAATTTTTTGAAAAATTCAAAAAAATTGGCATCGTAGGCTTGCATTTTAGCATAATTTGAATTAATTAGAATTTAATTTCATTAAATATCTATTATTTTAATTATATCTGATTTAAATTACTGAAATTCATCATTTAGTATTCACTTGCATTGCATTTCCATGCTTAAATTGTCAAAAAATGCTTGAAATTGTGTATTTTTCATAAAAACCTAGTTTTGCATTAGCTACAGTTTGTAGTCAAAATCTTGTTTCATATTTTACTACTATTTTTAAATACTCATTAGGACTTATTTCTAATGGTAGTGTTGCATCATACTGGTTTCTTTGCAAAATTTCATGTCTAGGGTTTGAAAACCTTGCATTTTCACTAGATTTGGCCTTATCGTCTCTCTAGAATTGCACTACAAGCATGTTGTGAGGGATTTTACTGAATTAATTAGCTATTATTAGGGTTATTATCTGCTACCCCTCCTTAAATTCCTTACAACACCCCTTCTATTAGGCCTTTCCATTAAAAATTTTGTGAAAAATTACATATTTTAGCTATATTTTCACTAGGGTTTGACTTAGATTGGCACTATAGGTGTGTTGTGATGGATTTTATTGAATTAGGTGACTGATATTACTGTTATAATCTATTGTGCATAAAAATTTTCCTCACAAAATCCTGTCTCTTATTCATTTGCATTGAGAATTGTTGAAAAATTGCATATTTTAGCACATTTTCACTAGGTTTTAGCTTGTCAACACCCTAGGTTTGCATCAAAAGTGTGTTGTGAAGGATATTTTTGATCATTGGGCTGTTATTAGGCATATCGTTTGGTTTTTGCCTCTGACCCTCATGGGCATGCACTCTCTATCTAACAACGGTGTTCGGAAGACTTGAATGTGTCTCCAGGGCTTGACTGAGGCAAGCCTCTAAACACCACAATGCCCTCCCAAAGTTTCTATGATTGTAGGTTATAGGTTAAAGATACAAAAAAAGTGGGGTTTCAGGAGGGTACTATAGAATGTTGGATTTGTAGATCAGAGTTGAAAATAGCACCTTGGACTTGGGCGCCTGTTCTTTATTCCTCTAGATTATGTGATGGGAAAATCTCTGAGATAATAGGAACAGGTTGCAGATCAAGCTTCTAGATCTCAACAAAAACCTGGGCATTGGACTTGGGTGCCTTCTCATTATTCCCCAACTATTCCACTTCCAAACCTTGAAAACAAGTGCATAGTTATTTGTCATTTTACATTGTTCTGTAGCAGCATTTTCTGATACTCGTCTGTTTGCTTCTGTATTTGCATAATTAGGTTTTTGGTGTATAATTGAGCATAAGTGAGCATATTTAACAAACAAAACATAAATCCAAGTTTCCCTACATTCCTAAGTGATCAAGGGTATGATAGTACATTGCCACTCGACCCAAAGTCCTTGAATATATAAGGGTGAAAGGAGGATACACACAAAACTATCAAAAACCAACTATCCTAATTTTACCCTTTACATTTTGGTGAATCCATTGTTTTGGACTTGTTTGCACCTTTATGAGTTTTTTTCTTCAGATTTTCATTCATTCATATTATCATTCATCTTATTGCACTGGAAAACTTTAAAAAAAATTGAAAAATTGGAAAAATAGAAAAAAAAATTACATTCTAGGGCTTCTATTTTGCATCAATTAACTTGAATTTCATTAAATTTATGATTTTTGCATTAGATCATAGATAAATTGCAGAAAATTACAAAAATTCAATAGCTTGCATTGCATTTTCATCATAAAATTGCTAGGGTTTTGTTAGAAAATTTGAAATTTTCATATAACCTAGTAATTCCAAAAACTAGGGTTTGTAGGCAAAATCTTGTTCCATATTTTTCTACTGATATTAGACACTCATTCAAATTTACATTTGACTATAGTGGTGCATTTTAGTGTAAATTTGCATTTAGATCTCAAAAATTTCCATTTTTACATAGAAAGTTTCAACAAAAACTAGCATTTTCATTGATTTTTCCTTAGATTTGCACTTACATTTTACATGGTAGAATGTGAAAATCATTTTCAGATCTAAGTGGACTTAATTTTTATCATAAAACAGATTACAAAAAAATCATACAGCATTTTGCATCAAGATCTCAAACCTAGGGCTTGAAAAACCTTGATTTTCACTAGATTTGGCCTTATTGACTTTAAAAATTTGCACCATAGGCATGTTGTGAAGAATATTTTTAAAATAAATAGCTGTTATTAGGTTTATTATCTTCTATCCCTCCTAAAAATCTTCACAACACCTTTTTTTGGGCTCTTGTATTGAAAATTTGGCCAAAAATTACACATTTTTGCTATATTTGCCCTAGGGTTTGACCTAGATTGCACTTCAAGCATGTTGTGACAAATTTTATGGATTGAGGTAACTGATATCCTTGCTATTGTTTTTTTTACCTCTTAAAATTATTTACAACACCCCTTTTTCTAGGTCTTGGAGTTGAAAAATCATGAAAAATTGCATATTTTTTCTATATTTTCACTAGGGTTTGATCTTATAAGCATGTTGTGACAGATTTTTTGGCATTATCTAGCTGTTATTACTATTATAATTTTCTATCCATCATCAGTTTCATCACAACACCCTTTTTCATGCTCTTTTGCATTGAGATTTGGTGAAAAAATCACATATTTTAGTGTATTTTCACTAAATTTGGACTAGTCATCATCTTAGATTTGCATCAAGAGTGTGTTGTGATGGATATTACTGTTGTATTGAACTGATATCATACATATTATTTTCTTCCCTTGCTCAAAATCTTTACAACACCTTTCCTTTCATATAGTTGCATTGAAAAAGTATAAAAAATCAAGCATTTTAGGTCATATTTGCATATAGTTTTGCACTTGTCTTTTGCATACTTTTGGAAAACTTTTAAAATATGATATTGCATTGAGTGAAAAACTTAAACACATGGCTTCTAATTGCAACAACAACGATAGGTTCCCTCTTAGGGTATACATGAAGAGAAAGGTCCCTGAACCTGAAATTGTGTTTACACCTCATGATAGAACAATCGAAGATACTGAAGGGCCTCTTTACATCACTGTAAAAATAAATGGAAACCCTATGGATGGAACCCTTATTGTGTTGGTTTAGGTCTAAACAACTGAGAGGGCAGGGGGTGAATTAATTGTCACATATTTTAATCTTTTCTACCATTGATCTTCCTTTACAACTTATAATGAAATTAATGATATAAACATTTCAGCATTAATCAATAACAAATGAGCAGAAACATAAATAACACACTTGACACCAAGATTTTTGATGTGGAAACCTGATTAAGGAAAAAACCACGGTGGGGGTTAACCCACAAAAATTAATACCTTGTTTAAAGTATTTTTACAAATGAGAATGCACATGTATTTGAGCTCACTTCTCAATTAGAGGCTCACTACGTATAGAAAGATTACAAGAGAATAACAGAGATTTTGAACTGATAAATAGCATCTACTCATGCAAGAGTTTTAGTTTCAGTTAAGTACAAAAACTAATCTTACACATTTCATCTTTACTTGCTCTTCTTACTGCTCTACCTTCGTTCACTCCTTAAATTTTCGGCTCTTCTCACAATTACCTTATTCACACACACACCACAATCATCCAATTCCATTGGATATATATATATATATATATATATATATATGCAACATGATCTACAATCATTTTACCAGTCAGCTTCAAGAACATTTAGAACTTTGTAAAGTACTCTTCTCTATCGGCTAGATTCATACATAATATGAGATGCAGATTAAAACTTGCACTTGTGAAAGATCAATCATGTCGGCTATCACTATTTATCATCACCAATTGCCCAATAGATAACTTCTATATATCTGGAAATAGGATCATTCATAAGGTCAACCAGTTCTTCTTCTGTTTGTTCTATAAAACTAAACCCTGATACTTAGAATCTAATATCTTTTGATTCCTTCATCTCCGGAGGATGAAACTCTGGATTTAGAGTGTCTTGACAATGCTTACAACTACCTTAGATCTGCAACAAACCATGTCTTTCCATTGGATAGATCCGGACCAAGATACTGGACCTTGTCACCTGCTCTATTCCTGACTGCCTGGACTTAGACACATTCTGATTCTGACTTCCAGTGTGAACAGATTGTGTTATGTGGATGATTGGGATGATCTTAGTTTCCATCAATAACAACACCTATCATTCCTAGCAGTGTCTCTTGCCAACATATTGATTCTAATTGCATGACTAATGTCGCCATGGAAGAGTTCCTCTTTGCACATCATATAATGCAAGGATCTTATGACCCTTTGGATATGATGATTAAAACACATAAGGGAACCTTTATAAACACTTCTGGGAAGATATCATTGTTGGTCATAGTATTTGAAAAACATGTAAAACAATGGTTTGATGTTGTCACTATGTCTGACCTCTTTCACCTTAAATTAGGACACCCTTGGTTAAAAGCTATGAAAGTCATTCCTTCAACAATTCACAATTGCCTAAAATTTCCTTTAAATGGACAAATGCTTACCATACCCTACAACAAGTATAAACCTTTAGTTATGAGAAAACATTGTACACTAGATTGCTTTTGGGACAAATCTAAAAAGGAATTGGGCCACAAATAGACTTTAACTTCTTGAGCTATAGAAATTACAAATCAAAATTATTACATCCAATGGCTAGTTCCTCTATGCAAGAAATAATAAAAGACAAGCAACCCACATTTGAAGAGAACCCTGGACCGAAAGGACAAGGTCCCTATGCTGAGGTTCCTCCCTCACCATCCTTACAAGGATCAGGAGGTAATTGTCAACAACAAAGCATTCCACCTAGACAAATGAGATTTGATCCCAGTGCTTCCTCTTCTAAAATGAAAAAACCCATGAAATAACAAAGCCCTATCTTACAAGAGATAAGTGGTAAGAGAAAGAGAAATAGAAAAGAAAGAGAAAGAAGGAGAAGAAGACAAGCTTATGCCATACACCTTGCATCTCAACAAGAGATCCAAACATTGAACCAAACAAAGATGATCCTAAGAATGAACAATCTAAAGACAAGGATAAGAATTGTGTTGTGGTACCTTATGTCTCACTTTCCTCTACCATTTAGGAGTGGGAGGATGGCATTGATTTACTTGATGATGAGACTTAGCACAAAGATCCTAAACGTAAGTATCTCTAACCCTTTACCTCTCTCGTGATGTGCTTCCCCCATGATGTGTTATGTGTTTTTTAGGCCTGCTCGAATGACCCCTGATTCTCTCGTAAGGTCCAGGATACTAGGAGACAGCCTCTATTGTGACCTTCTTCTATTTGTATCATCATTCTTCTATATTGCCTCTCTCTCTGATTTCATTGTTGTGTGTTGTGTCTTACAGACATAGCGTTGCGGTTGGTGACTTGGGGGCACCCTCCTTCATGATTGTCCTTAAGGCACTTGTTTCTCCTCTCTTATTTATTGTTTCCCTTCATCTAGTGTTTCTATCTAGTGGGTGGATGATGAAAAACATTTATATTGGTGTGGACCTAGCGTCCCTTTAGCAAGAAATCAAAAATTGGACTTAGTTCCTAATATGACGATGGAGTTGTATATCTTATCCAACGCTTGGATAGTAGAAGCACTCATGCTTTTTGTGTAGTGATTTTGATGATCTTTATCTCACTTACAAACCTTACCAATACTACTACTTTGTGCACTTTTCCTGTCTTTGTGTCTTGCCTTGGTGACACTTGGTTTTGAGATTTTCATGATATAGCCCCATGGTTATCCTCGATCTTTGAATTCATAGTATAACCTTGGCTCTTTGTGCGATTAATCATATACATTGATGTTGTTGTTTATTATGATTATGTAGACACTAACATGTTTCTTGCAGGGATATATTTGTGGGAACATTTGACGATCGTAAAGTACATGTCACCTCTAGGGGGCACGGGCTTTGCAAGAGTCTATGTTCCCCTGTGTGTTTTCTTCATACCTTAACATGCTTGATATTGGTGCGTGATATAAACCACCTTAAGGTGGGGGCATATATAAGGTAAGCTATCTATTGTAGATGTTAGCAATGTGTTTGTCCTCAGGTGTAGTTTAAAGACTCATGGTGATGAGTCCCTCTTGCACTCTGAGTTTGTTTGCAATCAATCAATCATCTTAAGCCCTCTACGGAGGTGGGGGTGGTGTATCTCTTGTGGAGAGTGCCCATCCTATCATTTTCAAAAAGTCCTCATCGAGAGGCGAGGAGTAGTTCTATGATTATCTCAATCATTAAGCGTGTCTTTGGTGAATGTTGTGGCAAAGCACAATGGTCAGTGTGTGCCTGAGACGGTGATGAGCCTAGCAATAGGAACACTCAATCGCTTATCTGTTGTGTTTTCTCCGTGTCTTTAAAGTGTGTGTGTTTGGTGTGCTTACTTTGTTTGGCATGTTGGTTGCCCCATATGTAGTCTAAAGACTAGTGTGACGAGTGCTTCCTGCATTTTGGGAGGTTTGGCATGTCTTGCGTGTGTGTTGCCCCATATATGCAGTCTAAAGATTAGCATGATGAGTGCTTCCTACATTATGGGAGGTGTGCTTACTTTCATGTACTTGCATCTGCATTTCAAATATATATGAGAAAAAGAAAAGAAAAGAAATCATTCCTATCTTCCATGCATTAATTGACTTCTATGCATCTGTTGTATTCTCCATGCTTTGTGTGACTATAACTATCTTCTCTATTTTTTGCATACCTGTTATTGTCTTCAGTGTGTTTGGCATGTCTTCTCTATGTTTGGTGTGTTTGTTGTGATTGTTGACCATACATTAATGCATGTATTGACCTCACATTTATACATACATTAAAGTGGGGGCTAAATGTAATGTTGGAAAATGTCCCCTTGGGGGCTTTTCCCTCATAAGGTTTAGCTCTCGGGTCTTTTATCTGCATTTAGGACATCTTACATCATATTTTGGCATCCTGATGAAATGATCCCTAAGTTTCATGACAAATGGGACCTAGGGGGATCCCTTGAACCTAACCCTGACCAAAATAGGGGGGGAGGACTTGGGTGCCCGCGCCCTAGTCCTACCCTATTTTGGATTAGTCCCAAATTTTGAGTGTTGTCTTGTGACCATTATTTGGGTCCTATGCTGACACGGTAAGTTTAAATTACAAAATTCTTGGTGGAAGTGTGTGTAGTTGCATATATAAGCATGTTTAGGCATTCATTTGTAAACTAGATGGTGATAGTGAACTTTATGCATTCTAAAGGTGATTCAAAGCATTAACTGTACAGCAAGAGAAGATTTGTGTTGTCTATGTGTTTGTATTTGGAGATTTGAGCATCCATCTCCTCATGGGATGAAGATCTTCTTCCTTCCATGAGATCTTCACTACAAGGTGACGTCATTTGTGTTTTTGAGCATTTATCATTTGGTTTTTTCCTTTGCCCCTCAAGGGCACACACTCTCTATCTGACAATGGTGTTCGGAAGACTTGAATGTCTCTTTGGGGCTTGTTTGAGGCAAACCTCTAAACACAACCCCCTCCCAAAGTTTCTATGAATATAGGTTATAGGTTGAAGATACAGAAAATGTGGAGTTGCAGTAGGGTACTACAGAGTGTCAAATTTGCAAATCAAAGTTGAAAATAACACCATAGACTTCAGTGCGTGCCCTTTAGTCCTCCAGATTCCATGATGGGAAAACTCTAACACAAAAGGAATAGGTTATAGATCAAGCTTCTAGATCCCAACAAAAACCTGGACATTAGACTTGGGCGCCCGCCCATTAGTCCCTGACTGTTCTTCTTCTGAACCCTGAAAATAGGTGCATAGTTATTTGTCATTTTACATCTTTCTATAGTAGCATTTTCCAATATTCATTTGTTTGTTTCTGTATTTGCATAATTAGGGTTTTGGTGTATAATTGAGCATAAGTGAGCATAATTGACAAATAAATCATAAATTCAAGTTTCCCTGCATTTCTAAGTGACCAAGGGTATGATAATGCATTGCCACTCAACCCAAAGTCCTTGAATGTATGAGTGTGAAAGGAGGATACACACAAAACTATCAAAAACCAACTATCCTAATTTTACCCTTTACAGATTCATCCCTAACATTGCAACACTATTGTAGCCTCTTACAGCTATGCTTAAAAAGAACATGACTTTTAGTTGGACTAAAGAGGGTAAGATAACCTTTGATAAGATCAAGGAGGCCCTTGCGTAGCCAACACTCATTAATCCAAATTTTGATAAGGATTTTATTTTGTATGCATTTGGAGGTGTTGACACTATTTTAGCTATGCTATGTCAACAAAATGAGGAAGGATTTGAGTAGCCTGTGGCATTTTTCAGCTAAGTGTTGCATGATTATGAGGTAAAATATTCATTTGTTGAAAAGTACGTGTTAGCTATGGTTAGAAGACTCAAAAAATTTAGGCATATGCTTTCTAATAGTAAATTTTAGTTGCTGGTTGCCCATTCGACAGTCAAGGATTTCTTGATTAACAAGGATATTAATGATAAAACAGCGGGCTGGATAACTAAGGTAATGGAATATGATGTCAACATTAAGGTTACAAAGCTTGTTAGAGACAAGGGTTTATGTGAATAGCTTTTTGGAAATGGAGAAAGCATCCAAGAAAATGATGAGCATGTTGCAACAATACTCAAGAATGAAGAGCAAGCTATTGTTCCAGCTTTTTCTACCAGCTAGGTGTAGCAAATGATCCATTATTTGCAAACTAGTGATTGTCTTGAAGGTTTGGATAGAGAAAAAAGGAGGTATTATAGGCTTTAAGCCATCCCTTATGTTGTTATTAATGGTGTTTTATATACAAGGGATTTTCATGGTATTTTACTAAGCTGCATTGAACCAGATCAGATAGACAATCTACTGGAAGAGTTTCATGATGGGCCTATAGGAGGCCATTTTGCTCCAAGGACTACAGCTCTAAAAATTATGAGAGCTAGGTACCATTAGCCAGATCTATTTAAATATGCACATGTCTGGGTTAAGAAATGTAATAAATGTTCATTATTTGCAGGAAAGCAAAGACTTGTAGCCTTGCCTCTACACCCCATTCAAGTAGAGCAACCTTTCACCAAATGGGATCTTAATTTCATTGGCCAAATTAACCCACCATCAAATGTAGGTCACAAATGGATATTAACAGCAACAAATTATTTTATGAAGTGGACTGAGGCTATTACTTTGAAGGATGCAAATGAAACTTCTATTTTGAATTTTTATCAAGATTTGGTGTCTAGATTTTGTATCCCTAATTCTATTATATCCAACAATGCATTATCTTTTATTGGTTTAAGGATTTCCTATTGGTTTGTAAAGAACAACATTTTTTTGAATTCCTTGTCTAATTATTACCCTCAAGGTAATGGATAGGCTGAATCCACCAATAAAAATTTGATTAAGATCATTAAAAGACCATTAAGGACAATTAGAGGACACAACATGGCAAGTTAAAGTTAGCCCTTTGGGCTAATAGTATAACTCCTAAGAGAGCTACAGGTTACTCTCCTTATGCCCTCAATTATGGTAAGGAAGCTAAGTTACCAATTTTTATTGAATTGCCTACTCTAAGTTTCATTAAAGATCTTGAACTGTTAGAGGAGTAGCCTATGGAAGTTAGGCTTGCATAGATGATGGAACTAGAGGAAACAAAATAAGATACATTGAGGAAGCTTGAGGTTCATCAAGATGAGAGGAAGAGGTCTTTTGATAAGAGAGCAGTACCAAGGGATCTCAGTGTAGGTGATCTTGTTTTTAAATGGGATAAGTAAAAAAGAAAACCTGGTAAACATACCAAATTTGATGCAATGTGGGATGGACCCTATGTGATCACTGACTGCAAGCAACATAATGCTTTCCAAATTTCAAAGCTGAATGGAGAGGTGTTGCCTATCCTAGTCAATGGGATCCACCTCAAGCATTGTCTTTGAGAATATGTTTTGCAGTTGTACTATAGTAGGTTAGTGTTTTCTGCTAATAAGTGCTTTGCTCATTTATTTTAGTTTTGTTTTCTTTTGCCTAAGTGTTGTTGCATAGTTTTCTATCCTTTAGGGCCTTGGTAGTTGCTTTCTTTTCATTTTTCTACTATTTGGAGCATTTGTAACTGAGTTACAATGGTTTTCTGAGTTTGGAGGGGTAGAATTTGACTCCATGCCCAATGGATTGTTTAGGCTACTGGTCCAATATGCTTAGCAGGCAAGCAATCAGCAGAAATTGCCAGAAATGTTACCAATTTTCACTTACAACTCAAATTGGTAGAGATGAAACAGTTGATTGCATCAAAAGTGAAAAGTATTCTAACAAATTTCTACTAAAATCTTAACCATACTTATGAATGCTTTCAAATGGGATTCAATTTTTGTTATGCAATGTTTTACAAGAAAAGAATATATACAAGTTTGCATAAATATTGTTGTTTTATACATTGAGAGGAAAAGAATGCTTAAATGTCCCACACAAGCTATGGGAGTAGCTGAAGTAATGCAACATAAACATAGACTACAACTAAAGATAAAACTAGAAAAACACGAGGAGGAATTGTATCCATCATTTCTTGTGGCACAATTTTGTGTTGGTCTTCTTTGTTCCCAACTCCTCCTTGTTGCTAATCTTTAGACGAACCTAGATGATGATGAAAGGATTGGGTTAGAGCTATGGCTATAAATCCCATCATATGTCCTATCAATAGAAATATAGCCTATATGTATTATGCATTTGATCAGTTGAACAATTATCAGAGGTATGTAGGAGAGCCAAAATCAAATCATCAAATGAATGTCAAATCATTAGGAAGAGCATTGAGCTTCACTATTTTATCTAACTTGTTTGTTCACTATGCAGGTACAGGTTCATTTGTGATTCATCTCTTTTGACATTCTAGCATGTGGTGAAAATTGGGCTCCCACAAGGGTTTAGCCCAACATGCTGCCCCCAAGTCTTAAGAGGAATGAGATAAGCAAGAGACTTTCAAGATGAAGATCAAAATTATAAGGTAACTGAGCACATTTCCCATTCATGATTGCCAAGTCAAAGGTTCAATGAGGTTGCCCCCTTTCACTTTGAAATGGGAATCATAAGTGAGCAATGAGCTCATTTAAATTGCTTAAATAATTTACAAAACTGAGTAAAAGTACATTATTTACATCATGGTTTTACATCATCTATTGGTTGTCTCATCATCATTTCTTGTTGCTTATATCATATGAAATACATACATTTGAAGTACTATACATTCAAAAGTGCTTGGGGAAAGTCTATACTAGCATGATTGTCACAAATAACAATTCTAAACGAAACAACAGAGACACCAACAACATAGAAGTAGTTAGCATAGTGAACAGTCATGCTAGGACAATGATAGATAAGCATATCACTTAGGAGGTCAATGAAAACAATGCAAGAAATCTAGTGTTTTGCTAAGACTACCTCAAACTCCTATTGTATATGTTGAGACTATAAAAGCATTACATTTTTTTAACTTTGAGCATATATCTCATCACCTATAATGGTGAGTTGATTGACATCACTAGAATAAATGATAAAATATTTACTCAATTAGAACCCAATGAGAAAAGGCAGTCACCATGATTTAACAGTGGAGTAGAGTTAAAATGAGTCTACCATTGACTCATAAAGTCGCAAAGATCTTGGAGGATACATAAAAGCAATCATAAATTCCATTAAACAAGTATTAGAGGTCAATTCCAAGGGGTATCTCTTATAGGTATTATATAGTGCTACACATATTTTGTTGAGAATTGATGACATTGAAACAACTATAATGACCCCTAAGAGTAGAGTGGAGAAAATGTCACCTAACATCATTAAGCAATCACTTATTAGGATGAAATACTCATGTATCATAAGGAGCAGTCAACAATGTTATTGATAATCATATCAATAAGTTTGGGACAATCGTACACAGTAAAAGACTGCCATATGTCTAAAGGTGAGAGCAATCATACAAAATAACTAAGATTAGTCATAAATAGCTATCATAGCTATCACAATAGTCTTTATATGGTTGTCATAGGAGACATGATATTGATGAAGCTTGTTGGTCATGAGCAAAGACATAAAGGACAATCCATAGTCATTATCATATGTGCTAACTCTATTTTCATGTTTTTCCATTGCTTTAGAACTATGATCACTTGCATCCCTTATGACTATTCCAAGGATTTGGAGGACTGAACTTTAGTTATTTTGACTCATTTGAAGCTTGTTTGAGGGGTTAATGAAGCATGAGAAAGGATCATTGTGACTTGTATATAAGGTTTGAGTGCTTGTCCATGAAGGATAGAGATCATGAATAGTTCAAGGCCTATGAAGGAAAAGAAGAACCCAGTCAACAATCATGCAAAGACTCTCTATAGTGTCGAAGGGCTAGATAAGATAGGGTATATACTCCTAGAAGTGGATATTTATCATTTACCAAGCAAGGAGGCATTCACAATGCACATTAAGTACAAAGGGACTATCAAACTAATGATAGTGCAAGCATAAGAAGCAACTAGAGAGGGGTGGCATTCACCATTTTTAAGGTCACCTAGTGGGAGCAATTTTAGGACCAAATCCATGTGATGGTGAGGGTTTCATATAAGTCCCACATATGGATGGCATATGTAAGATGACAGTGATGGCATTTTGGTTTCATGACTTCACTTGAAGGCAGTGGCTGTAGAAGGGAGAAGGACTAGTAATGTTGGGAGAACATTGTTTACAAGTCAGTACCCCCTAACACTGTTTTGGTCAATGGCATTGATGGATAAGGCAATGACTAGGTCAAGCATAAACAATGAGGATGTAGTTACTGAGCAAGGTGAAATTTTTTTTTAGAAGGCACTACTAGTAGCAAATATAGTGGAGTTTCATGGTGAGGTGAAAGGCTTTCAAACTATAATCGAAGGCAAGAATTTGAACTATTTGGATCCATAGATCTTGCCAACACCATGAAGACAGGGGCACTGAATGTATGGGAAAGTACAGAGGTAGCAAGTTTAAGTTAGTCATAAATTGACTTACCTTTCAATGGTATATACAAAGGGAAATTAACAACAATATTTTTTAGGACAACAAATAAAATAGTTGCAAAATAGTCATGAGATAGTGACCATATTCATAATTATGAAGTTCATTCATAGTAGTCCATGACAGTGATCTAGAACATCAAATGTGTGGCAGTTATATGTGATATTTGTTGTCACATGAAATTGCACCCTACTTGGAAGGGTTCCAAGCATTCCAATGACATAATGGGAATGATCTCAAAGTATGGGACCTTGCTCAAAGAGATCAGACCTCTAGAGAAGGTTGGCTTCCTTGACTGATTATCACCTAAAAACTACTAAATTTGAGAGGAAAAGGGGAGAAGGAATGCTTCTAAATAAAAAGATGAAAATAAGAAAAACTGAAAGTGAAGGTGATGCACCAGCTAGATTAAAAGAAACATTCACAGCACAGAGAAAAAATATAGAACATAACCAGATATAGCGAGTAGGTATACACAGATTAGATGATTCTAGCAAAGGTAAGAAGCAATATGATTGAGAGGAACAAAGATGTTCACAGACAGTCGCATGCAGATTTACACTAAATTGAAATTTAGTAAAAGAGGTATGATAAATTGCATATGTTCAGTAGGAAGGCAAGGTTATAGTAGCAGAAAAAGCTCTGTTTGGAAACATAAAAGCCTCAATGCTAAAAATTTTCCAACCCTATTTACAACTCATGAATGCATATATATAGCATTCCAAAAAAAGCCCTAATTCAGTTAGAAAATTCGCTCAAAGAGCTATAGCAGGAAACTATCTCCCTAAAGGGACGTCCATCTACAAAAGTTATGATGGGAGAATATCTAGAATCGGGTAGGTGGGAGATATCTTGAGTCTTTAGTGCAAGCTGCTACATCATCGATCTATACCCCTGAATTGGTGGAAGATATTTAAGCATTGAATGTGAGCAGCTTCTGTGTCTATATTCAAAGATGAATATATAAAGCATCTGAAACAAGGCGGTGGAGAAATATATTTTATCATTAAATATGAGTAGCTTCCTCTACCTGCAACAATGAATACAACAAATATCAGCATCTACTCAAAATAGTCGCTAAAACATCCAGTCGCCCAACACATGCAAACCTAGATCTAAAATTGAAAGGTGAGAGTATTTCCCTAAAAAGCCCGCCAAATGAAAGAGACAAAAACATGCATTTTTGGCTTTTGCAACATGTGGAAATTTGCTAAAATGGGGGAGATATAGGTAGTCAAAGCTATAGTCAACTGTGTGTATATATCGCTTTGCACCTATGTATATATCAGCCTCTGAAACTACCTCTGAGTCTGCCTTTGCATATACAAAGTGCCTGTATGTATCAGGTTGTATCAAGCTATCGGGATGACCTTTAGTCGAGCCGCTGTTGTATAAAGTCATGTTGAAAATCCCTTGTATATGCCATTGCTTTTGGCACCTAAATGCCCCTTTGAAATTGCCCTATGTATATGCATTCGAATCTGTATACAACCGTGGGCTTTTACCCTTTTGAATTAGCCTTTGTATCTCCTGCCATGTGGCACTACTTGATTGGTCACTGAGTCAAGACTGAGAAGCATCGCTGAAAAAAATGCACCTTCCCCCTTGCATCCTTTCTTTGGATATCGCATTGTATGTACAAACATACAATCGCAAATATACAAACCATATGGAACTCAAAAGATTATCAACTGGAATGTATGCTCCCTTCAAATCTGGTTTGCATATTAGGAATGCATATTTGATTGTATATGCAAACATACAATTGCAAATATACAAGCGGTGGGCCCCAGCTTTGAATCACTTCCTTGTATGTTTGGTGAAAGTCCCTTTGTATATTCTACCGATGTATATTGCAAAATGTACATTGGCCTTTGTATGTAAACCCTTCCTGTGAATGCATATTTCACTTGCATCTTGCAAATACAAACCCCTTTCACTGTAGTGAATGCATATCGGCCTCTTTGTATATGCGCCTTGTACATTCCCAATGTATGTTGGACATACATTCGCCTTTGTATGTCGCCGATATGCAAAAGCCTTTGCATCTCTTCCTTGTATGTGACCCTTTGTATCTTGCATATACAATGTGACTTGTAAGATACAATCATACTGTGCATTGAGTGGACCCCACCAATTGCAAGTTTGGTCTTGTATGTTGACTTGTATATCGGCCTTGTATGTACGAACATACAACCTAATATACATTCTCCCCTTTGCACATTGACCTCTTGCATATTTACCGATGTACAAAGGCTTTTGTATGCATTTCTTTGTATGTGTCCAATGCATGTTTTGCTTGTATGTTTAACCCCCTGTATATTGGCTTTGTATATGCAAACATACAAAGCAAAATACACAAGCCATTGTTACACTTACCTTACTATATCACACATGCATATCTCCTTGTATCTTTGGTGAAAGTCCTTTGTATGCTCTGTCAATGTACATTGCAAAATGTACATTCATCCTTGTATGTCTGCCAATTGCATCTAGGCCTTTGCATATTGCAAATGTATGTTCCAAACATACAATGGCGAATGTATATGTGAATGTACATTCAAAAATGCATATTGAAATACAAGCATGAAACTAAGAAATCCCAGCGATAGAAAATACTTGAAGCTAAAAGATTTCTGGGTTTTTCTGAGTTTAATGAAAAGACACTCCAAGTGAGATTTTGGGAAATTTGGCAGGGCAGAGCATGAGTATTTAGAAGATTTAAGCTTTGTATAGACATTTTCCAAAGGATTTCAAGGAAGATACAAGGTGAACTATTTTAACCCCGGACCAAGGAAAATAGGTCAACATTTTGGTGACTTCTATGAGATGTTTGCCTGCTAAACAATTAGATCAGTGGCCTTAAGCATCCATTGGGCATGGAGTCATACAGAGACTAAAAATATACCTTGACAAACAATCTAGACCTTAGCAACAACATATTAGCAGTGAAGAACATCTGGAATACCCAATCAAGACAAAAATGCTGAAAGTAACTCCTCTGACTATGCTAGACATCACTTAGGGAAAGCAAAAAGGATCTAAACTATTGTGTAGCATCACTTATTGAAAATAAGGAATCTAATCTACTAATTTACAAGGCAAGTCATACCTCAAAACACTTCTTCAAGTGTATCCCATTGACTAGGATAGGAAGATTTTCTCCATCCATATTTGATAATTAAAATTCATTGTTCTCCTTGCATTTAGTAATGAGAAATGGGCCACTCCACATGTTGTCAAATTTGGAGTGCTTTCCTAGCTTGCTATTCAACTCATCCTATTTGAGCACCATATCACCCTCTCTAAAATTTTTGGGGGTGGGCTTCTTATCAAAATTTCTTTTTGTCTGAAGCTGATGATACTCCATAGCCTTCATAGCCTTATCTTTGATTTCTTCAAGTTCCATAAGTTGAGCATACCTAACAGCCATGGAATCCTCCTCTTCAAACATTTCCAGCTAATTCATGATATCAAGTGCTAGCAGCTCCACAGATATAGGCAATCTTGCCTCTTTCCCATAGACTAACATATATGGAGAGTTCCCAATAGACCTTTTAGGAGTTATTTTATCTGCCCACAAAGCAAATTTTAGATTGGTGTGCCAGGTCCTCTGGTTGTCCTCCATTGATCTTTTAATAATCCTTATGAGATTCTTGTATGTAGATTCAGCCAAACCATTACCTTGTGGGTTATAATTTGATGAAGTATTCAAATAGATCCCATTTTTAACAGCCCAGTTAGTTATTTTTAATCGAATAAAGGCTAAAGTATTGTCTGAGATAATTGACTCAGGCACCCCAAATCTAGATATCAAATCTTGATAAAAATTCAAAATAGTATTTTCATTGGATTCCCTCAGAGCCACTACTTTAGTCCACCTTGTGAAATAGTCTGTTGCTGTGAGTATCCACCTATGGCCTAAACTTGATGGTGGGTTAATGGGACCTATAAAATCAATGCCCCATCTCATGAAGGGATGCTCTACTTGAATTGGCTATAGGGGTAAAGCTGGCAGCCTTTCTTTACCTATAAAAATGGCACATTTTACACATTTTCTATCCCATGCATGGGCATCCTTGAATACGGTGGGCCAGTAATATCTAGCTCTCATTATTTTCCAAGTAGTAGTCTTTGGGGCAAAATGACCCCCTACTATTCCATCATGAAACTCATGTAGCACCTTGTTAGTTTGATCATTATCAATGCATCTTAACAATACACCATTAAAATCCTTCCTGAAAAGGATGCCATTTATTAAAACATATGGAATGGACTATAGTCTAAAGTACCTTCTCTTGGTTCTATTTAAATATGTTGGACATTTGCCAGTTTGCAAAAAGTGAGTCATGTTACTCACCCAACTTGTGTCCATTTCTGTTGTATCATTCTGATGCTCCTCTTCAATGGTTAGAAGCACCTCCTCTTCCTCTTCTATTTCATTCTCATAACTGGTAGCAAGTTGTTCATTGAGTCCTCTTCCTCTGACGAGCTTGGTTACCTTGATATCCACGTCATATTCCATGACTTTGGTGATCCAACCAGCCCTTTTCTCATTAACATCTTTACTTAACAGGAACTCTTTCACACTAGGGTGAGCAACCATCAAATGTATCTTATTGTTAGAAATAAGATGCCTAAACTTTTTTAGACTCCTTACCACTGTGAGGACATATTTCTCAATGAAGCTATACCTTTGCTCATACTCCTCTAGCCCCTGACTAGAGAAAGTGATTGGTTGTTCAAAGCCATCATTTTGCTGCTATACCAGAATCATAGAGATTGTATCTAGGCCGCCATAAGCATATAAAACAAAGTCTTTGGAGAAATCAAGATTTACTAGGGTTGGTGCAGCCACTAATGCCTCTTTTATGGATTCAAACCTGAGTTTGGCCTTTGTTGTCCAACTGAAAACTGTGCTCTTCTTCAACATAGACATCAAAGGCTTCAGTAGATTTGCAATGTTGGGTATAAATCTTCACAGAAAATTAATTCTGCCAATAAAACTCTGTAGTCCCTTTTTATGACTGGGTAAAGGCGGTTCCAAAATAGCTCTTACCCTTTTAGCGTCAATAGTAATGCCCTCCTTCGACACAACGTTCCCTAACAACTTGCCTTCATGCATAGCCAAAATGCACTTCCTAGGATTGAGAGATATCCCAAACTCTCTGCATCTCTCAAACACTTGCCTCAGGTGGGATAAATGTTTAGATGTATTCTTAGAAAAAACTATGATATCGTCAAGGTACACCAGTACCAATTTATACAACAAACCCTTAAAAGCCATATCCATACTCTTTGAAAAGTAGAACCAGCATTTGAAAGACCAAAGGGCATCCTTTTGTAGGCCATGGTGCCCCGCTTAGTGGTGAAAGAGGTTTTAAACTGATCTTCCTCCTTGACTAACACCTGATTATAACCAGAAAATCCATCAAACAAGGAGAATCTTTCAGAACCAACCACTACTTGCAGAATTTGCTCCATTGAGGGCAATGGGTAGTGGTCTTTTAGGGAGGCTCTATTGAGGTCTCTAAAGTCAACACACAGCCTAATCTCTCCATCCCAGGGACAAGGTTGGAGACCCAAGAAGTATGCTTGATTCGGAAAATAATCTTTCCCTCAATCAGCTTCGTTAACTCTTTGATCATTAGAGGCTCAAGTTTTAGATTTAAAGGCCTCTGTTTCTGCCTTACAAGTTTTGTGCCTAGTTCTAACTCTATGGTATGCTGGGCAATGTGAGGGTCAAACCCTTTTAGGTATGAGTAATCCCAAGCAAACACATCTTCAAATTCTTGATAGAGGGCAATAAAAGCTCTCCTATCTTTAGGTGAACAGATTTTGCCAATTTTAAGAAGCTTACCTTTAAAAGTTTCTAGCTCCTCATAATGTTCCTCTTTAACCTACATGCTAGTTTTGCTTTTCTTTAGCTAATCATTAGTCCCAAAAATAGATTCTAGGGTTACCAATCCCTTGGGTAGTTTATTTGTTCTCAACTGAATAATTTGACCATCCTCATATTGTTGTTTGAGTTTATCTTGATTCATCATAGAAAACTCATCTTCTTCTAACAAGAAATGCAGGATCTACTCATCACTCTCAAAAACTTGCCAATAAACATTATTGTCAAGGATAGAGGGCCTATCAACTATTTTCACGTGAGGCTGTATCTTTTCCCTTTGAATATCATTGGGGATGTCAAACTGAGCTCCAATTGTAGCTAACCTATCTGCATGATGGTTCTGACTTCTTGGAATGGAGATCAGAGTGAAAGCATCAAACTCTTCAATCATATCCCATACCCTATGCTTGTAGCAATTTCAAAACATCATTTTTTGTGACATGTTGTCCTCTCACCTGATTCACAATGAGTTCACTGTCACCATAGACTTGCAAGCAACTAATTTTCCTCTTTCTTGCCCACTGCAAACCTTGGGTCAAGCCTTCATACTCAGTAGTGTTATTTGTACATGAAAAGGCAAAACAGAAAGGAGAATAATACCTATCACCTTGTGGTGACACAAGCATTGCACCACCACTAGATCCATTCCTATTCCTAGAGCCATCAAAGTACATTTTCCATACTTCTTCTTGTTGTTCTATCTATTATTCTACATCCTTTATAAGGCTTGGAATTGATGCTTCAGGTTCATGCAGTATGTAAACCCCCATACTAGTTTCTTGAATGTGTCCCTTAGGATCATCTATAACATTTTTCGAGGTACACTCCCTTAAGAGTACCTCTGGTATGCTTTTAGCTTCTAGTTCTTGAGTAGCAACCAGCTCAGGATCATCAAAAATAATGCAATTTGCATTAACAACACTTGAAACATAAGGCTCTATGTGATTATTTGAAAGTAATTTAGACTTTAGGGTCACTTTGGTGCCATATCTAGTCTTGAAAAACATGTGGGACTAGTCCAAGGACAAATATCCTCCTATTTTGGTCGTGAATTCTCTTGATAAACACATGGCAAAATAGGGAGGCAAATCTATGATGAACACATCTTGTGAAATGGAAACATTGGGATATGTATGCAGAGTGAGACCTAGGTCTTTTATCACACCCACCGTATTAACAGCTGTGCCATCTAACTAAAGCACACCCTTCTCAAGGGGCTGGAACTTCAACCCTGATTGATCTGCAATCTGTTTTGGCATCACAGAACTACTTCCACCACTATCCACCATGCAATTATGTACTAACTTGTCTCCATTATCAAAGACACATAAAATGGGAGTGGTTTAGCACTTTTGTTTGGTTGTTTGCTGTTATCTTGGGATGAATTGGTAAGGACAACCCTAGTTGGGTCAACAGTTGTATCATTGGACATTTTCAAATCAAACAAGGCAGACTGTAACATCCCCTTTTGGCCTAGGATTCCTAAGGAATCTCACATAGACATTGTCACATTCATCTTCTTCATATTTTCAATAATATTGAAAGGTGGAGTGACACTTACCTTTTGTTGTCACTTTGTAGCAACAGTGTCAGCTTGCAAATGAGGTTGTTCCCTCGTTGTTGCTAAAGTATTTCTTTGCAAAATATGGGGAATATGGGATGTAGAAGGATCAACATGTCCCTTTCCTTTATCTGTTGCTTGACCTACCTCATAACCCCTCTTCTTGGCTCTTGTATTGGCTGCAACTGGAGTATTATTGATGCTAATGCCACAGAATTCACCTTCTTGCCAATTTATGAAGGTAGAATCATTATGAGGTTGTTCTTGTTGTTGGGGAGCTCCATCATTTGGTGTGTTTGGCTATGAGACTACCACATTTTGCACCATTAATGCCTGATTTATAACTCCATTTGAACAAGCTGCCTGATTGTGTGGCTGACTGCATGGGAAGCACCATTCATACTCTGCAGCAAGGTTATTCTGAACAGGGACAAGGTCCCTAACTACACTAATAGGTGCCAGATTGTAAGGCTAAAAAGGCCTTTGATTGACATTCTGTCGGGGGCCCTGATAATTACTTTGATAAGGTGGCCTGTTAGCTTGGTAAGGTTGATTTTGCCCTTGATAAGGCTAATTTTTCCCTTGGGGTCATCACTGATAAGGCTGTCTATTCTGGGACTACTTCTTTTTTATGTTTACCAACTCATTCCCAAAAGTTTGTAGGATGTTCTCTATTTTTTGTTGGTTATTTTTGATCTCTTTTAGCTCTTGGGATGAACTAGAAGCAATAGGTTCAGAACTGGCAGTATTTGGCAATACTACTACAGCAGCTACAGGGGCAAAATATGGGATGGGCAAAGGCATTGAAGCTTGAATCTCAGGAAAGATGGGCATAGGTGGCCTAGGTGCTATTTTCCTAGCTTGAATAAGGTTTTTCTCTACTCTTATAGGTATTTCATATGCATCAGGTAGGCTTGTATCTCCCAATCATTGAATCATTACTGAAATATCACTATTTAAAGCTTTCAAGGAATACAGAAAAGCATATTCAGTTGGAGGCCTTACCATGGCAGGAATTCTATCCCATGTCTTCTAAAATCTGAAGCTAAAATCCATCATTTGCTCCTGGGGAGCTCTCTTTATTGTAGTCATTTGTTCAACCAATGACAAGTTGTCTGATTTATCTTGAAATTGCTTGTATAATTTGTCACCTAGATCATCCCAAGTTCCTATGGTTTGAATTGGTAAACTTCTGAACCACTGCAATGCTTTCCCTTTAAAAGAGGCAGCCAGAAGCCTATAGCCATGTTTTTTTGGGTGACATGATGAACACCACATAGAGAAGCTATGTCTCTAATGTGCTCAATAGGGGTAGTTTGATTCTCCCTTATTAAATAGGGCAGACTCTTCAAGGCTGCCATGGGTATAACATCATGTACTGTCAAATTCAATGGGCTGCCCCATCAAAAGCCACAAATGGCTGATTTCTTGCCATTTAAATGGCTGGAGGTAGATTTGCTTGAGTTGGTATAGGGACAAATGATGCAACTGGCCTGAAATTTGGTGGAGTTGATTGTATTTTTTTAAAACCAGAGTCCTTACTACAGCTCTCCCCTGTCTTCTAGGTGGAGATAGCTGCAAATAGTCAAATTAGCTTGAACTCCTAGTTTGAATCTTTCTCATAAAAATGTATCAGCAAAACTGATCTTCTTGTCCTTCCTTAGTGTGAGTCACTAGATATATAGTTTTTAACCTCTTATAGGTCTGAAAATCATTGGTTGCACATCAAAACCAGCAATAAAAATTGTAGAGTCCCACTGGGTGTGGCAAAAACTGTTGTCACATAAAATTGCACCCTGCTTGGAAGGGTTCCAAGCATTCTAATGACATAATGGGAATGATCTCGAAGTGTGGGACCTTTCTCAAAGAGAGTAGACCTCTGGAGAAGGCCGACTTCCTTGACTGATTATCACCTAAAAACTATTGAATTTGAGAGGAAAAGGGGAGAAGGAATGCTTCTAAATGAAAATATGAAAACAAGAAAAACTAAAAGTGAAGGTGATGCACCAGACAGATTAAAAGAAACTTTCATAGCACTGAGAAAAAATACACAACACAACCAGATATAGAGAGTAGGTATACACAGATTAGATGATTCTAGCAAAGGTAAGAAGCAATATGATTGAGAGGAATAAAGATGTTCACGGATAGTCGCATGCAAATTTACACTAAACTAAAATTCAGTAAAAGAGCTAGGATAACTTGCATATATTCAGTAGGAAGACAAGGTTACAATAGCATAAAAAGCTCTGTTTAGAAACAGAAAAGCCTCAATGCTAAAAATTTTCCAACCCTATTTTCAACTCATGAATGCATATATATAGCATTCCAAAAAAATCCCTAATTCAGTTACAAAATTTGCTCAAAGAGCTGTAGCAGGAAAATATCTCCCTAAAGGGATGTCCATTTGTAGAAGTTATGATGGGAGAATTACTAGAACCGGCCAAGTGGGAGATATTCTGAGTCTTTAGTGCAAGCTGTTGCATCATCGATCTGTACCCCTGAATTAGTGGAAGATATTTGAGCATTGAATGCGAGCAGCTTCCGTGTCTATATTCAACCATGAATATATAAAGCATCTAAAACAAGGGGGTGGAGAAATATCTTTTAACATTACGAGTAGCTTCCTCTACCTGCAGCAATGAATGCAACAAATATCTGCATCTGCTCAAAATAGTCACTGAAACGTCTAGTCACCCAAAACATGCAAACCCAGATCTAAAATTGAAAGGTGAGAGTATTTCCCTGAAAAGCCTGCCAAATGAAAGAGGAGACAAAAACATGCTTTTTTACCTTTTGTAACATGTGGAAATTTGCTAAAATGGAGGAGATACAAGCGGTCAAAGCTGTAGTCAATTGTGTGTATTTATCTCTTTGCACCTATGTATATATTAGCCTCTGAAACTACCTCTGAGTCTGTCTTTGCATAGACAAAGCACCTATATGTATCAAGCTATATCTGGCTATCGGGATGACCTTAAGTTGAGCCACCAACGTATAAAGTCATGCCAAAAATCCCTTGTATATGCTATTGATTTTGGCACCTAAACGCCCCTTTGAAATTGCCTTGTGTATATGCATTCGAATCTGCATACAACCACGGGATTTTACCCTTTTGAATCGGCCTTTGTATCTCTTGCCACGTGGCACTACATGATTGGTCACTGAGTCAAGACTGAGAAGCATCACTGAAAAAACTCCACCTTCCCCCTTGCATCCTTTCTTTGAATATCGTATTGTATGTACAAACATACAATCACAAATATACAAACCATATGGAACTCAAAAGATTATCAACTGGAATGTATGGTCCCTTTAGATCCGGTTTGCATATTAGGAATGCATATTTGATTGTATATGCAAACATACAATCATAAATATATAAGTGGTGGGCCCCAGCTTTGAATCACTTCCTTGTATGTTTGGTGAAATTCCCTTTGTATATTCTGCGGATGTACATTGGTAAATGTACATCAACCTTTGTATGTCAACACTGCCTGTGAATGCATATTTCACTTACATCTCATAGATACAAACTGCTTTCACTGTAGCAAATTATGCATATTGGGCTCTTTGTATATGCACCTTGCACATTCCCAATGTATGTCAGACATACATTCACCTTTGTATGTCGCCGATATGCAAAAGTCTTTGCATCTCTTCCTTGTATGTGACCCTTTGTATCTCGCATATATAATGTGACTTGTATGTAAGATACAATTGCACTATGCATTCAGTGGACCCCACCAATTGCAAGTTTGGCCTTGTATGTGCGAACATACAACCTGATATACATTCTCCCCTTTGGACATTGACCCCTTGCATATTTGCTGATGTACAAAGGCTTTTGTATGCATTTCTTTGTATGTGCCTGATGCATGTTTTGCTTGTATGTTTAACCCCTTGTATATCAGCTTTGTATATGCAAACATACAAAGCGAAATATACAAGCCATTGTTACACTTACCTTACTATATCGCACATGCATATCTCCTTGTATCTTTAGCGAAAGTCCTTTGTATGCTCTGCCAATGTACATTGCAAAATGTACATTCATCCTTGTATGTCTGCCAATTGCATCTAGACCTTTGCATATTGTGAATGTATGTTCCAAACATACAATGGCGAATGTACATTCAAAAATGCATATTGAAATACAAGCATGAAACTAAGAAATCCCAGCGATAGACTATACTTGAAGCTAAAAGATTTCTGGGTTTTTCTGGGTTTATTGCAAAGACACTCCAATAGAGATTTTGGGAAATTTGGGAAGGCAGAGCATGAGTATTTGGAAGATTTAAGCTTTGTGTGGACATTTTCCAAAGGATTTCAAAGAAGATACAAGGTGAACTATTTTAACCTCGGACTGAGGAAAATAGGTCAACAATATTCAAGAGAATAGTGGTAAAGCCAAAATCTATAGTGGACTTCTTTATCAAAAGAGTGAAGGTCTTATATCTAGAAGATACTAGCATCATTCAAGGGTAATAAGAGGATAGAGGTTGTAGTAGTTTTCTTCAATGGTTTAAAGGATTGTGGCAGTCAAAAGAGACTATCAAACTATTTTGGGACTATCAAACTATGAATATAGTAACAATGGCAAGTATTGAGGAACAACATATGTAAGGAGAGATTTTCAATATTATAACAACCATAAAGGAATGATGACTTAATGCAAGTACGGTGATAGTCTTACCAAATATGAGGATTTTGATGTTTAGTTTGCCAAAAGAACTCTTGACATGGAGAGAACAACTTGTGTTAGGATGGTCACTTTAAGGACAATCTTCTAACAATGGAAAACAAGATGCCCAGAATGAGTTTGTACAAGTTTAAGTGTTATAGTTATCATGTTTTCTTAGTGTAGTTTGGAAAGTTAAAGGGAATGTAAATGATGAGTTTGATGCATATATTATTGTCTCCTTTGCCAATGCCACTGTGGTTATTGTACAAAGTGCTTTGCTAATGGATGGGTTCAAAGAAAAAAGTGTGATAATGGAATGAAAGGGACTGTGCACGAATCAAGGGGATACCTAGAGCAAATATCAAGAGGCAGTGATCTTTTTAATAAATCTAATGATTTAGTATGTAGAGCCATGAGAATCTTCATGAGGAAAAAGTTAGTACTATCTTTGGTGGCTTTAGAGATACAAAAGGTTGATGGATGTAGCAAAGAGATCTCCATGTAAGAATGCTAAACACATAGTGATAAAGTGAAGATGAGGGGGTATACCAAATGGACATTACAAGGCAGAGCAATCAAGCATGTAGGATAGTCACATGTAGAGAGAGCATATATAGTCAAATATTTCATTTTTCTTCCATGTTTGATCAAGAAACCAAGTATATATACCAGTTCATCTTAGTAGGAATGAATAGAGGGTTTGCATAAAACCCTAGCAGTGATTGAGAAGCACAAGATAGAGCATTAAAAGAGGCCAGTGTATAAATAATGCTAAGAATGCAAAAAAAATACTTCCTTCATGCAAAGTCAATGACTATAGAGGTTGTGACGTAATGATAAAAGGAACAACAACATCAGTCAAAGAGGAATATCAGAACAACAATAAACAATGACAACAATCACCATGGAAGAAGCATAAAGAGTAGTCATAATCTTAGCTATAGCCAACAATAGTTATCTCAAGAAACCATAAAATAGAGATAGAAACCTTGTTTGAAAAACAAATGCACAGAATGTAAAATACATTTATAATTTTCTGTATTTTAAAAGCTCAAAACAAGCATTTTTATTTGCAGATCTTGAATGAAAAAGCAAGTTATGGAGTCAGAGAGCTAACCCCAAGCTCACTTTTTGCTGATTTCCCATAGAATCTATATACAAAAAACCTCCAGATGCTCAGGTAAACCCTACCATGGTGGCACTCAAAAGTATAGAGAAGTGAAAATGCAAAGTGAGAAGTGAAGGCCGTGGGTCTCCTTTTTGCTTTAGGTTTTTCTTTTTCCCATGTTGGCCTCGTGGATTTGTTTCCACATTATTTTATTTTATCTCTTGCTTGACTAATACCTTTCATGGTATTATTTTGACCTTTGCACATTATGGTATATCTAGGCATTATTTGCCTTAGGTTTTTTTATTTTTGTAGAAAATAAAATGTTCTAATGTCCTCACATACTTTGCAAAAAAAATGGAGTCAAAACCACTTATGCGTTCTTTTATTTTTGTAAAGATTGTAAGACATTAATAAAGCAATGTTTTATAAATTGCTTTATTAATTGTCAATCAAATGCAATAAATGAAAGCAAGTACAGAGTCTTCATTATATAAGTTTCCAATTTACCTTTTATTTCTGTTTGAGTTCCAATTGTGCAAATTGGAGAAATTTAGTGAACTGAAACTTCTATTTCTGATTTTCAGTCAGTTCTGATTAATTTTAGTGTCCATTTGGGTAGGTCCACTTGGTAGGGAAACTTTCCACCTATTTTCACTTAGTTTGGGTCAGTTCTAGGGCCTCTTTTTGTGGTTTTTTCCCTTTGCTAAAAAATGTGACTTGAGTTGCTATTTTGGATTGCAGTTAACTCCAATTTTCCTTCCTTGACTCATGGAGACTGATTTTGATGGTTATTGGAGAAAAGGTTAGTTTTTACCTTAGTTCAATTTTGCTTCTTCCTCTATGGATCACTTGTAGAGAGTTTTGTAAGCTTTATTTTTAACTCATATTTTCATAGTGATGGGCAACTCCTTTCAGATCAATAAAAGCAATAGAGCATTCCTATCTCATAGTTTTTCTCTCATTTTGCAGTAATGATTTGATGTTTCATTGTCATTCTAAGTGTTGAATCCTTTTTATGTCTGATTATTGCAAATCTGTGTGCAGAAGTTTCATGTGATGCAGGTTGTGTGTTGTGTTTAATTTTTGGCTTTCATACAAATCACTTTTGTGTTGAATGTTTCATATGAAATTGTGAGAGTTAATGTTATGAGAGCTGATTGTGAATTAAGTTAATGAATAAGTTAAAGTTCTAGTACATCACCCTTTAGATTTTAGGATTTTTATTTCAAGTATCCTTCTATCCCTTTTCTCAAAAAAATTATTAGTTTTAGGTGATCTACCCAGGGAACCAGCCCTCTCTTGAGATTCATCATCATATAAGTCACCTGCAGCTTGAGGATGTTTCCATGTTACATAGGATAGTTGAGTCTAACTCAACTAGGCTGCAATCCTTGTTGATAACATATTCTTATTTTTTATTTTTTGACAATCATAGTATATCTTCTCATTACAATCAAATCCATAATAAAATCATAGTCCAACTTGAATTTTCTTATGGTATTCATAGCCCACCATAAATTGGTGTTTTGGCTTGTTTTCTTGCTAGTGTGGCTATCTTTGTTAGGTTTATTTGTAGTAGTAGCTATGTGTTTTTGTTATTAGTTGATGACCATCTTTCTTAGGGTGTTTGAATTTTAGTCTTGTCACTCATATTTGATTTAGTTTTACAAATGGACTTATCAAATAAAAATAAAAATTGAATCTAGTTTTTCCTATCGTACATATTTAAAAAAAAAGATTTCAACTCATAAGTAAAACTATGCACTAAATTATTGTTTTGTTTAACCTTTTCTTATAAAATGATTGCATTATAAAGTGAATGTGAATGACATCGAGACCTTGTATTTGTGGAGGTAAATAAATGACACTAATTTAGATTTAATAAAATTATCAAACATAATTCATAACATAGTATATCTAGGAAAATGATTAAGATTTTTTTTTAAATTAGACTAATTAGAGAAAGATTGGGTGGTTAATTAGTTTTTCTTGGTAGAAGTTTGACATTACTATTAATTTATTGGAATATTGTGATAGAAGATCAATAATTGAAATCTTGATGTGAATATGTGATTAGGTTTGTGTTGTTGTGAACTAGGTTCTACTATGTGATCTAGTCTAATTGGTGCATCCTAATCCTCTAATAGCATTATCTTCAAAGAATATGTTGCCTTATCCTTACTATTTTTTCTAAAAAAGATGGTTGTGTTGATAACTGAGAGGGGGGGTGAATCAGTTATCTTAATTATTTTGACTTTCAGTCCTTCTTTAACAATTAGTACAAAATCAAATCATACAAGCAAGCATAACCATGAAAGCAAAAATAACATCAGTACACATGACACAATGATTTTGATGTGGAAAACTTGATTAAGGGAAAAACCACAGGGTGATTAACCCAAGATTGTATTCTCTGTTAAAAGAATAGTATAGTACAAAATGGCACTTGCCAATTAGGGGTCACTGCCTGAGCACACTACTCACAAGAGGGTCACTGCCTACAAAAGACTCACTATCTACAAGGTATAAAGAAAGTAACCAGGTGACTGAACTGATGAGAAGCATCCACACATGCTAAGTTTTAGTTTCGGTTAGGCTCTATACACTAATCTACTGCACTTCACTCTTCTTCTTCTTTTGGTGCAACTATTTTGTCACATTCTGAACCTACAAACTTCCTTCTGCACTAGTCTCTACTTTTCTTCTCACACCACAACTTACCACACACCCATTCATACCTAGATCCATCTGGTATATATATCTGCACCAAGAATTTCATCCACTTTCTAGTCGACATCTGGAATACTCAGTATTTTCCCAAACTTTGATCTGTTGGCTGAATCCTTGCATACCAAGTGATGTGGATCAAAGAGATGCTTATAGAAGTCATCAATCATGTCAGCCAATCATGAATGATACCTCAAGAAACTTAATCACCAGTAATATCTCATCCTGATTAAGGTCTGATGCTCTATCGGTTAGGTCTTCCTCAGTCTACTCTGCCAAATAGGAGCTTAACACTTAGGTGCTCATTTCTCTTCACTCTTTCATCACTGGAGGCTCAATCTCTGGAATGTATAAGTCATGGTACTCTTGTTGACTTCTCTAGGTCTGCACTTTACTGAGATACTTCCTCTGAGAAATCTAGACTTGTATGTTGGACCTTGCTGCATGCTCTGTTCTTGCTCACCAGACCATACTGTTCTTCAATCTGTCTTCCAGTATAGACATACCATATCCTGCGGATGTGTGGGATGAACTTTGTTGCCATCAATGACAACATTCATGGAGCCACACAATGTCTCTTGTGAACAGGTTGTTCTTGGAAGCACAATTGGACTTTGACCTAGGGCCTAAGAGAAGACCTAGTGGACAACACTATTTAAACAAATTTAATGAAGTTATGTGTAGAAATAGTTCATGAATAATAGAAGTTCAAACTAGTAAAAGAACCAAAGGTGCTATCAAATGGTCGATAGGCACAAATATTTATAGGCCTATCACTAAATAGTTTAGATTTTTATTTTTATGGAAAATCATTACATGTAGTTGTTGTTAGACAAGGCTATAAATACAATAAGAAATTCAATTATTTTTTTGCAAATAAAAATAATTGAGTGGTATTAAATGAATAACCACATGAAGTAAATCGTGAATGAACTAAATAAATTCCAAGCAACCAAAAGATTAGGTGAACCATGCAGTACCCAAATAATGTAGGATAATAAAAATCCATGTTACTAATTTCCTATTGACCAAGCATTGCACAAAATAACTTTTAAAAAACATATATGTATGAAGTGTGTGTTTGAATCAACTATGTGTGAAGTGATTGAACTAACATTGTGTGAATAGTGTGCTTTAACTTTGGCATTCACTTTGTGTGTGTTTGTTCTTTGGCATATTTGAACTTGAGTGTTTACTTGTGTGTGATTGAACTAACTTTGTGCATGAAGCATGTTTAAAATTTGGCACATGTTCAATTTCTATGTGTGAAGTGTGTACTTTAACTTTGACATTCATTTTGTTTGAATTGTGTGTAAAATTTAATTTGGGCATTCACTTTGTCTAGTGTGTGTATTTGAACTTTATCATATTTTATAAATTTGGCACCCACTTTATGAGTGTGTTTGGAGTTTGGAATGTTTGAACTTAAGTGTTAATGCATGCTTGCACTAAATTTGTGTGAATGAATTATGTTTGAACATTGGCATATTCACTTTTTGGTTATGTAAATTGTGTGTGTGTGGGAAAGTTAATTTAGGCATTCACTTTGTGGTGTGTGTTTTTAAAAAATAATTTTAGTATTCACTTTGTGTGGTATCTATGTTTGAACCAACTTTGGAATTTGTTGTGTATCTATATGATCTTGAAAGAACTTTTACATTTAGTTTTTCTTTATTTATGAATGAACTTAAGCTAACACATTTTGTGGAGTGAATGAACTTCAACTATCATATTTTGTGGAGTGTATGAACAAACTTTGATGTTCACTTTCTGTAGAATGCAATTGAAAGATTTGAAATTCTTTATTTTGTGTGTACAAATGAGCCTTGGATATCATTTTGTGTAGAGTGTATGAATGAACTTTGATGTTCACTTTATGTGGAATGTGCTTAAAAGAACTAACATTTCTTTTTTGTGTGTGTGCACAAATAAACTTTGGATATCATTTTGTGTGATGTATGAATAAACTTTGATTTTCACTTTTTGTGAAATGTGTCTACAAACAAACTTCAATGATATTCATTGTGAGTCTTTGTGTGTTTAAATAAAGTTTGACTTTTATTGTGTGTGTGTGTGTGTGTGTGTGTGTGTGTGTGTGTGTGTGTGTGTGTGTGTGTGTGTGAATAAACTTGACATTCATTGTGCGCATGTTTGAAAGTTAACTTTGGCATTCACTTCATGTGAAGTGTGTGTGTGTGTGTGTGTGTGTGTGTGTGTGTGTGTGTGTGTGTGTAAAAGTTATTTAGTTTTGTCATTCAATTTGTGTGAAGTGTGTGCCTATGAATTTCAATGAAATTTGTCACACTATGTGTGTGCATGCATGTGTCTATGAATGAGCTTTTGCACTCACTCTATGTGTGTACAAAAATACTGATGTTTACTTTGTGTCAAGTGTATGTGTGTGTGAATTAACTATGGTTTTCATTGTGTGTGGGTGGGTAGGTTTGAAAGTTAGCTTTGGTATTCATTGTGTGTGCACATGTTTATGTGAATGAACTTTGGCATTCACTTTATGTGTGTAATATGTGTATGAAATAACTTTCACATTCACTTTGTGTGTGTGAATGAACTAAATTTCACATTCACTTGGACTTAAGTCATTTATTGTTTATGTATTGCCATCCAACATAATGTCCCTATTTTTAAGTTCTCTTGCAATTCAGTCAGAGTTGACTTTCTGGGTTGGTGATAGCATAATCAAAGGAGTATTTCGATGTCACAAGGGTGTTTAGGTGATCCAGTGGAGCTGGTTGACACTTTTCAGAGAGATTTTAGACAAATTATCCATACTTACTATTTATAGTAAGTGCTTGCATGTCAGTAATCTTTCTGGGTTTTTCTGGGTTTGTTCTCTTTGGTCCTCAGAGAACACTGCTATTTTTAGTAAGTGTCAGTTTGGTGTTGATTTGGCACTTGGTAGTCAATTGTTGGCCCTCCTAGATGTTGCACTGAACTCAGAGTTACTAGATGGTTTGTGGTTTGAGTTGGCACCCTCTGTGTTGGCTCAGTTTGCTTATGGCCATTACTTACTATTTTTAGTAAGTTCAAGTTTGGTGTCATTTCAGGATTTTTAGATTTGGAGTGGATGTGTCTCATCAAGACCTTTCCAGAGAGCTATAGATCACTAAATTCCAAGTTCATTTGGGCCTCCATTTTAAAGTTCATAAATTAATATTATTATTTAATATTGGACTTTGGGTTTATTGGTTAAATGATGAAAAATAAAATATTTCAAAGTCACTTAAGTCATTTTATGGAGCACTCACATTGGGAAATATTAAAAAGTGATATTAAAAGAAATATTTCCCTCCAAAGTAAAACACCCCTCTTGAGAGTTATAAAAGAGGAAGAAGTGCCTCATTTGAGATATGCTTGGATTATTATTTCTTCTCTCTTTTGAAATTTTTCCTTTGAGGGTTTGTAAAGCTTGGCTCTACGGTTTGGTATTGTCTTGCTGAGATGAAACCGTCTACAAGATAGTGTTATTCTTGGCTTTTGGGGATGAAAACCTCCATTAGCAAATACTACATTGGTGGATGCATCTAGTATTCGCATTTAGGCTTGATTGGAGTTAGTATTTTATTGTATTTGAGGTTTCGTGGGTTATAATATTTGAAAGACATTGTTGAGAAGCTAATAAGATAGTTTAGAGTGGATTTGGAAGTGTTTCTGTGAGGATTGTGACTGCTGCAATTTTCTACTAGCTGGCTGTACTTTTCCAGCTTGGATGTACTACTGTGTGAGGTGATTTGGAGGATTATAGTGTAGATTTATTCACTCTCACATCTCTATTTTGGCTTCAACAAGGCATATAGTCCAATATGAGTTATTTCTGAGGAGTTTATTACTGTCATACTATTTTGCATTCACCACCAGGGTCGTACCACTCACCTGGGAAATCATTGCAGCTATTTGAGATTGATTCTCTTGATAGTAGTCATTGTTATCCTCTATTGGAGGCGTCTAGACCCTTGTTGATTGTCTCTTCTCATTGTATGCACATATCTCGCAATATCATGGAGTTATGAGTGAAAGCAATGCTATTTATTGGTTGGTCAAGCTACAACATAAATATCAAAGTGCAACACTTGACACGGGTATGTAATGATAACTAATATTTGGTGATTTGATGATCTGGGTCATTGTTTGTTTATGCAAATTCATTGTACTTTTTTTGGGTTTTTAATATATGCCATATATTGTATGCTCCAGCAACACACATCTGTAGGAAAACTAAAACCCCTTCTGATCTTCTCTCTAGTTTGAAAGAACACAAAAACAATAAAAATAACACTATTAAGAATTTTAAAGTAACCAACAGGTATGACACATTACAGTGGTATCAAAGCTAAAAATCTTGCAATCCTGTGAGGTTGGGTTCAAACACGCAGATGAGAATATGAGACATGCAGATGAAAATATAAAACATGTAGCTTAGCTTTATATGTGAGTGATCAACACTTGCATGAGTTTTCAAAGTTAGGTAGTTGATAGGTTTTGAACAGGGAATGTGAGATCATGGCATCTCTCATGAATAGTGATCTTTATGAAAGACTTCTTGATGTAGGATTGAAATTGAGATATTGGTTAGGGCTAGATGAGAGACTTCTTAGCACCTTGGAAGAAATTGAGGAACATTTATCTAAAATCCCTCAGATACTTTTTGAATCAATATGGAGGGCTATGGTTCCTTCGAAGACTTCATTGTGTAAGCCTGAGTTGTTGAGGCATCCAGACAAGAAGGTAAGATTGGCAGTTATCACATGCATCAGTGAGGTTATGAGGATTTCAGCTCGTAAAGCACCCTACAATGATGACTTAATGAAGGAGATGTTATAGTTGATTATTAGAAGCTTTCATGGGCTGGATGATACTAGAAGCCCATCGTTCAAAAAGGTTGCTAAGATGTTAGAAATCATGGCTAGGGTCTAGTCATGGGCCTTTTTGATTGACCTCAAGTGTGATGATGTACTACTCAAAATGTTTCATTGTTTCATGGACAAGATCAAAACATGTCATACAGATAAAGGTAAAGCAACAATGCAAAATATCTTGTCTCTGATTATAGATTGAGATGAAGACATCTACAAGTTGTTGTTATCAAATTTGTTGAGTATTTGGAGAAAGGAACAACATGTTTCTCCTATAGCGTATGAGTTGTTAAAGACCTTGGTTGAGCAGAAAATTGAGAAACTTAAAGATCGGTTGACAGAAGAAGAAGCTATTGCTTGTGGTTTATAGGTTACAAGAATTCTTAAAATGAGCAAGAACCAAATGAGAAGACAAGGCCTATGCTTCTCTTGCAAAGAAATTCAGGAGCCTAACCACCAATGCATGGATAAAAAGGACTCACAAAGTGATGGTTTGGTTGATAAGGTTACTTTCAGCACTCAAGAGGTGGTTATCAGCCCTGATAACAATTTTGATTTTTTGATAGTAGTCATTCTCCTAAGTGTAGTGGTGATTTAAATGTTATGGCACAAGAGGAAAAAATTGTAGAAGATACTTCTAATGTTGGTACACAAAATATGAGTGTCAAACATGAAGAAGACCAGGAGGATACAAGTTGTAATAGTTCTAAATTTTGTGACAGAAGTTTGATCTCTTTGCATCACTGTGAGGATACTACTATCACACATCATGAAGATGGTTGTGTGGAGTCACCCAATGTAGACACTCCAGTCTCGGGTGATATTGATGCAATAGGTGTTGTGTATTCATGCCACAATAAGTTTGATTTGGCATATTAGACCTTGGAAGATGGGAGTAAAAATGAAGAGCTATCTAATAGAGATGATTCTGAGGATTGTTTAACGGATGTGCATGCATCTATTTTGATAGGGGAGGTGTGCATTGATATTGGAAATTTAGCAGCCTCTAGCATGTCAGTTGTGCCATCAAAGGAGATTCATAACAACAGTAGAATTGATGAGGATGTGTGTGAAGTTGATAACACACATGAGGATGCTTACCAATTCGTGAGTGATGATGATTTAGCTTCTTTCCATAGTGTAGATTTCAAATCAGAAAATTTGTGTGGAGACAATTTGTCAGTGGGGTCTAGTCATTTAACAGGGCAATTGAAGGTGAATGAAGACATGATTGATGCAGCCATAGAACACTTTGATGTTGCTCAGTAGTTGTTGGTAAATTGTTGTTGGAAGACTCCAGAAACATGTGAGCACTTTGATAGTGAACTTTCCCTTGCTGAGTTTCAGGCACTTAGAGATACAGTTGGAGTAATGAAGAATAATTACCTATAGTTGTTATTAGACAGAGATCATCTTCTCATGCTCGATGGTATTTATCATGATGCTCTAAAGGGGAAGGAAGAGGAGGTTGATGAGCTCACCTTTGAGCTCGAGACCACGGACTCTTTGAAGAGCACCCAATCAGCCCTTCAAGAGTCAGAGATATAGATAGATGAGCTTGCCGTGGAGTGGAGTTTATCATAGTCTTCATCTCCAGTCATTATAGTTCTGATTTCTATGATAGTTACTGGTGATGAGTATACACCCATGGATAGTGGTAAGGAGTACTTTGTGGATGTGGCTACATCCATTATAGTTACAGATGTAGGTAACACATATGGGATGGGTGTTATGGTTGAGAGTAGCAAAGAACCAAATGTTGGATTAGGGATCTTTGAGGTTAGTCCCATGATAGGTATGGTAGAGTAGGTTATTGATAGCTCTTGCGAGGAGTTGGTAGATTTCCCTGAGAGTTGTGTGATAGATTACCACACTACACCATCTTTCTCACAGGAGAAATGTAGGGCATCATTTAGTGTGGAGATTTATTCTCATATTGATTTGTTTCCCTCTCTTGGAAGGAAATAAGAAATTGCATCCTATGCAGTTGATAGTGATCGACAACTTACTAGACCATAGGGTTGGAGAGATCAGCTGAAGGTTACATGAGAGAAGGTTGATTCGACCTTATCTCATTTAGATTGCACTCGTAGGAATGTTGAGAACCTTCTTTGGATAATAGATTTGGAGGAGAGATGGTATGGGGTCTCTGTTGTGATGTCCACAACATGCCCCATTTTACTCCTTAGAAAAATGAGGACCCCTACTGACGCTGTTGCTTTTGCTTGTGTGTGTTTTGTTTTGCTTGGTGGTAAAGGGAAAAGAGAGTTAAAATTGCAAACTTTGTTAAAAATAGAGAAAAATGCATTTTTAGTACTAGTGCATGATATGGTTGGATTCCTTGTGAAAAATGAGCTAGGGTTGCTTTTTGAACCATCTTAAAATTTGCTATATTTTTTAAGTTATGATCATTTTGATAAAATGTACATTCAGGTTTGTATATCACTTTGCATATACAAAGTCATTTATATATGCAAAGTCATTTTTTTACTCAGTCGCATCTATAGTCGGGTTCATATAGTAGGGTCACTTGCATGATTCAGTCGTTTGAAATGTACATACAATGCCCTTTGTATATCATTTTTATATACAAAGTCGATTGTATGTCTTTTAGCCTTGTATGTACTGTGAAAAGGTTTTGAAATATACATGCAAGATGGACTCGAAATAACTTAGAGTTGAAGTGGATAAATGTTTGGATTTCATTGCATGTATCTAACATTTGTATGTTTGGCAAGTCGCAACATACAAGGAAATATACAAGACATTTTATACATTATGCGGAACCCAAATGGTTATAAACCAAAGAGAATTCATTGTATATCCACGGATTTGAAAAGGGGCTTGAGGATACATACAAATGAAATATACAAGGGGCAGACCTAAAATGGCTATGAAATAACGAAAGGTCCTTGTATATTTCGTGCCTTATAGATTCTTACATGCATTTTAGTACATACAACGCAAAATTGAAAAAGGATTGAAATTTGATTAAATGCTTGTATCATGTCTAAATGTATATCGAATGATACAAGCACAATATGCATCAAAGTATACATTGCGTGGAATTCAAATGTTATAAAACAGGGTTAATTTGTTGTATGACCAAGGGTTTGTATGTTTGGTAAACATACAAGTGAAATATACAAATGCTTATACAATGGCGGACCTGAAAAGGTCATTAAACATTGTTAAATCGATGTACATTCGGTGCTTGTTTATTTGGACATACAAGCAAAAGATACAAGGCTCGTAATATACAAGTGCTGGACCCGAAACGTCTATTAAAATAGCTTAAGTCCTTGTATGTTTTCGGCTTGAATATTAGTGAGATACAAGTGTTGTATACATCAGCCAGACCCGAAGCATTTATAAATTTGAATTAAGTCTTTGTATGTTTCAAATTGTATGTATGTTTCGATATACATACATTCTAAAACATACAAAGCAGAGGTACATTGCCTGGAACCAAAATTTCATGAAGCAGAGTTAATTCAATGTATATCGGGCTTGTATATTCTTATATACAAGTTGATATACATTGCGCTTATACAAGCCAGATTCCAAATTAATCTAAAGTTGGATTTAAGTGCTTGCATCACGTCCGAGTTGAATATCTAAAAGATACAAATGCACTTATACATTGCACGGATGCGGAGGAAGGTTAAGAAGAGTTAAATCGATGTATGTGTCTGGCTTGTATATAAATTACATACATTGCGATATACAAACATTTAAACAAAGAAATGGGTGGGAAAACTAAGCGATTGGAATTTTGAGGTCAATTTTGAAGCTCGAGTGCATGGTCCTGGTCAACGATGGTTGACCCGATTGGTTTTAGCATTGAATATGCTTTTTTTTACTCACGATTTTCACAGATTTGGGGCCTGATTTTTGCGTTCACACAGTCACGACTAGATTTAGTAGCCATTTTTCTTCCTGTAGGTTTATTAAATGATGATACTTCTTGTTGCTCTATTTTTGTAGGTTTACAATTGAGGAAGGAGTTGAGGTTTGATGGCGATGGCGTCATGAAAAGAAAATCTAATCTCAGGAGCAGAGGAAGATAAGGATGAAGGGCAAGGAAGTCAAAGGCCTTCATTGTTGAATGCAAAATGCAGCTGAAGACATCATTGCGGCAGACAGTAGAAGTTATTAGAGCTGCAAGGGTTTCCAGAAGGGCATATTTCACCTAGATTTGATGCATGCTCAGAGATATTTTTTTGGGGACTTGTTCTCCAGCATTTATTACTGTAACCAAAAGTTTGAACCATTGCTTAACTAGGGTTTTTGAGCTGTATTTAGGACAATTAGAAGGTCTATATATTGTGCCTCTATACACTGTAATACTTTACACAGGGGCTACATAGGAAATTTTAGAGAATAGCTAGCAGTTGTAATTTATCTCAGCATTTAGAATAGAGGGACCTCTTAGTTTAGAAATAGAAGAAGGAGGCCACCTGTGTCTACAACAAGGAGCGTGTGGAACATCCTGCCTCCGTGCTGTATATGTAAAGCTTTGTAAGTTTTTTGTAATCTGATCAATGAAGCTAAGAGTCATTCAGACATTGTAAATCTTATATGACTGTCCGCTTCTAATACAATTGAATCTAGAATTATGCATCTATCTTCTGAGTGTTTTCTTGCTCTTCATTGTATTTGAAACATTTTCTCTTAGAGCTTGCAATTTTAAGTGTATGTTTGTGAAAATGCTCAAAACTTACACTTAGGGTTTAGTTTGTGGATTTGATCAAATTGTTGTATAATTTACAAAGTGCATAACAGAACAATTAGATCCTTTGGTAGAATGAATGATGTTTAGATTAGATCTTTCTAACTTTTCCCAAGCCATCTGAAAATACTTAGCTTAAAACGCAAAAATTTAAGGGAAATTTGTCTCATATTTAAAAAAGCATGCATAACAGAGTTGAAAGTAGAGAGTTTTCATAATATTGAGGAGGAGAAAGCTGCAATAATTTAAGAAAACCATTTAAAGCTTTACAGCACAGTAACATTTTTATGCAAAAGGAATGAACAACATGCTAATTTTATGGTCTTTTGCATAGTTTAAATCTAGTTAACCATCAAAAAACCCTAAATCGTGTAAGGCCCCTTGAACATTACAGCTTCACATTAACCAACTAAATTTGCCCAACAAGTCAAGACCTGACCATATTAAACTTGGGATTAAGTGAATCTTAATCGATTCCTTCATATCTTTCAAGTCAGTTTTGGTTCATTTTATGTGAATTTTAACTATTTTTACGACTGTGTTAAAACAATCATCAACAGTTTTCTGGCGCTAGGAGGGCCGACTTGAGTTAGGGTTTGTTTCAAGAAAAACTGGCTAATAACAGTGGTAGATTGACTAGGTCTAGATCCATCTCAGGGGATATATTCATACAATTACCTGATATAAGGTGAAGTAAGAGCCCATTGATTTGGAATCCCAAAATATCGCAAGCAAGGAGTTCATCTAGAACACCTCCTAGGTCACCTTTTAACATCTGTAACATTGTGAGTCCTAATAGATCGCTATTCAGATCTTTAAATCTTGGTTCAAGTACTCCTAGAAATCCTATCCCACCAGTAAATTCGAGTATTCCTATAGGTCTAGGTCAAACACAAGCACCTGCAATGGCTTATTTCAATACCAACTCTCCCATAGCATTCAATGATTATAATGAGATGCCCAAAAATCTGGATAAGATATGTCCCAAATACCAGTTACACCAAGATCCAGAAGACCACATTAGAATATTCAAGGAAGCATGATTTAGGGCTAGATTAGAACACGAAGACATTGTATGTAAACTGTTTCCCTACACCTTTAATGAACAAGCCTCTAACTAGTATGTAAACCTACCCAATGGCTATATTTCTTCTTGGTCACTTATGGAAGAAGCATTTCTGTCTAGATTTAGAGGACCCATTGATCCTTGTATCTTGAATCATAAATTGGCTACCATAAAATGAGGTGAGGGAGAGTTGATTGATAATTTCAATGACAGATTTCAAAAGGCCTACTCTAGGTTGGTAGCCCCTTACACCATGGATGGTGATACCTTGTTGGCCATGTACTATGCGGCCTTAGATCCTTTAACTACCATGTTTGTCAAAAGAAAACTTGACATAGATTCAATATCCAAAGCCTATAAGGAGGCAACTTCAGTAAATCAAGAGATGAGGCATACAACCTATAGTCCATTTGTTAATGGAGGAAATTTTGGGGGGCAAAATCAAGCACAACCTTGGAATGGAGCCCATATGCATCACACTCCTCTATTAAATCCAGTTCCTACATACACACTTGTGTATATTCCTACCCCAATTCAAGCCATAACTCCTTACACAGGCAACACTGCTAATAACAGTCAAAATAATGGTTAGCCTTTCTTTCGACCCCCTAGAGATACAACTGTGGCAAAAGCATGGGAGGAAAGGGAATAAATCAAAGAGATCACTACACATTTGAAAAGATTAACCACCAAAGTGACACAACTAAGAAACAAGAACCTCTATGGAAGAGGTAACCAAGGATACAATCAAAATTAGAATTATAATCAAGGCCAAAATCAGAACCATAGTTCAAATCAAAATCAACATTACAATCAGAACTATAATCAAAGCCATACCCAAAATAATAGCCAGGGCCAATGTTCAAATCAGAGCCAAAACTATAATCAACATCAAAGTCATAACCAAGGGCAACCAATACAAAATAGAGGACCAATGGTAGATAATAGGGCCTGGGGTAACCATAATAGAAATCAGAATCAGCCTAGGCTACCCAAGACATGGAACACTGGACCAAACAATGGTACTCTAGCTTCTCCTTTTGAGAATATAGATAATCATGATGCAAAACAAATGGCTGGCATCCAAATGGCCAATACATCACTAAAAAATTGGTGCAGACTTCACAATACCAATGCCCATGCTGAGCTTGACTGTCCATAGTTTCATTTAGTAGCCAACATTTTTAATATAGATGTGCAGCCTCCTACTTCTGAATTTCTCATTCCCAAGGGTAATGAGGTAGTACCCTCAGGGTATGATACAACTTTAGTTTTAGAAACCTTTACCTTTGCAACTATAGAATAGAAAGAAGATGAATTGTTAGAGGATGAACCATACTTTTGTGAAAATCTTTATCTTGAATTAGCCTTTGTGTTAAATGCTTTTCAGTTTCCTTTTGAAATTGAAAATGAGGTACTGACTGAAATAGAAGAGGTACGGGCCTTTCAATAGACAAATAAAAACCACACCTACAATTTAAGGAACAACACTAGGCCAGGAGGAACTTTCACCACTTCCACTCCTCCTAACAACTTCAATACACCCCTAGATTAGAATGCCAACAACAATCCTGCCATACTTAAAGCTAATTATCATACAAACAGTGGAACAACAGTAGAAAAGGTCCAAACAAGTAAAACTGAAACAGTAGAGACAACAAGATTAATGAGTTACTTGTCAAAGGAAATAAAGAAAATTAAGGTCAGTATACCTCTGAATGAGTTATTGAAAACTCCACGAATCAGAAATGCTTTTATAAAATCCTTGGATACATCCATGACAGATGAGGGTGCTACTGATATAACTGTTCCTAATAGAGATTCACTACCTAAAGAGAAAAGTGAGAAAGTTGAGCTACCTTCTAATACAAATGTAGTAATGTATGCTGATAAGAAGGATGCTCCTCCTTTCTTGTTAACTGTTAGATTGTCTAGGAAGAACATACACAATTGCTTGGTGGACTCTGGTGCATCAGCCAACATAATGTCCTTAGGGATATGTAAAACTCTGGGGCTGAATCCCACCAGATCTTCCAAGATTGTCACACAGTTAGATAAGACTGAGGTTAGTGTGATAGGAGAACTAATGAACATTCAGATGCAATTAGCTTCAGAGCCCAGGGTAAGCTAATTCATTGGAATTCAAATAGTGGATATACCCATAAATTATAGAATGTTACTGAGTAGGGATTGGTCCAAGACATTAAATAGATATATGGCCATTGATTTATCATATATGTGGCTACTTTGGAGAGGTGTCCCAAACCAGATTAGAATAGAGGTAGAACCTAGGATGAAACACATGATAACAGAGTATAATCAAATGAATGAAATATTATATACTACTATTGAACCTAGTGTTTATAGGATTACCAACAGTGGGGTACAAATTGAAGAGATCATGATGTTAAACTTCAGAGAAAAACATGTTAGCAAGGAGATAGCATTATTCATCGAGTCTGATGGAAATTCTTCGGATAAAGAAAATAGTGCAATGGACAAATTTGGTCATACCATTAGACAAGAGGTGGAAGAGTGTATTAAATAGAATTAGCTAGTCCAATGTAAACTATATAAGGACAGATGTAGACTTCACGATAGGCCACATTCTGAGGAGAGTTGTGAAATGTGCAAAGACATAATTGAATATGAATACAAAAAATGCATGAAGAAGGTAGGGATACCAGAGGAAAATGTAAATCATGATCAACCACAGAAATACTTTCAAAGTGATGTAGATGCTTTGATTTCAAATTTAGAAGAGAGAATAAAGGACAAGGGTAGTTGTCTTTCTAATTTACAGGCTGAAAATACACATATGCGAGTTGACCAAATGGAAATACCCATGAATAAATAGACCAGCACCTCACAAGCGATAAAAGGGACAAAGCATGCCAAGGTAAAAGGTCAAAAAAGTAAAGATGGCATGTGGACACTAAAATGTGATAGGTCCAAATCAAAACAGGGTGCGGCTGTAGGTGTTGAACTCATAGATCCTTAGGTAAATCATATCTAGCAGGATATAGACTACAGATTTCCTGTACTAACAATATTGTTGAATACGAAGCCTTAATTTTGGGACTTGTCATGGCCATCAAGAAAAAGGTGAAAACGATTAAGGTATTTTCAGACTCTGAACTAGTAGTCAGACAAGTAAGGAAGCTATATGCTTGGAATTACAAGAAAATGATTTGTTACAGACATAGAGTATGGGGTTTAATAGATTCATTTGATGCTTTCAACATAGAGCATATCCCTAGAGAATTAAACTACAAGCCAGATGTGCTAGCAGTTGCTGCTAGCACATTAGAACCCTTGACACTGTCAAGTCTGAGACAATTTGCTATTGAATTAGTTAATGTTCCCAGTAGCCCGGACAATGTTACACATTTTTAGGTATTTGGAGGAGATCAACAAATTATTGATTTTCTGACTTGTAATGAGGTATTTGAGACTCAAATCATTGATGAACAAGAAAGGCCTGAGGTAACATGGGATGAAGAAGAGATAATCAACTTGAAGAGAAAATTCTTACCCAAAGGAGTAATTGAATTAGAGCATATTTTTGACTTTGATGGGGTAATAAGATAGAAAAGCTTACCCAAAACAGAGGGGGGTAAGTGTGATTTACACAACTTAGGGACATAGCAAAATCCACAAAATGTGTCAATTGGAAAGGCTTGCTCTGAGAAAGTAAGAAAATAAATTTTAGACGTTCTAAAAGAATACAAACACGTAATAGCATCGATGTATGAAGACATGAAAACATATGATACGTCCATCATAACTCACGTGATACCTTTGAGACCAGAGGTTAAGCCATTCAGGCAAAAACAAAGGCCTGTGAACGCCATTTCAGAGCCTTTAATCTTTGAGGAAGTTAAAAAATTGTTGTCTGCTGGAATAGTTTTCCTAGTCAGACATTCGGTCTGGGTAGCTAACTTAGTGCCAGTAAGGAATAAAAATGGAGACATCAGGTTATACGTAGATTTTAGAAATTTGAATAAAGAATCTGAAAAGGATAATTATCCTTTGCCTCCAATAGACGAAGTGCTGCAAGTAGTAAATGGGGCAACGATGATGTCTTTTTTAGATGCTTTCTCAGGCTATAACTAGGTCTTAATAGATAGAGATGACAGATTAAAAACCACCTTCACTTGTAAATGGGGAAATTATGCATATAGGAGAATGCATTTTGGTCTGATCAATGCAAGTGCCACTTTTCAGAGAGCCATGGACATTGTGTTCCGTGGGTTATCAGGTAAGTGCATTGTCATGTATATGGACTATTTGACTATGTATTCCAAGGATGCATCCACTCACGCCGAAGATCTCAGGAAAATACTTAAGCGATGTGAGAGGTATGGAATTTCTCTTAACCCTAAGAAATGTTCATTTGGGGTAACTGAAGGTAAATTACTAGGGCATTATTCATCTTGAGAAACTTTTAAAACCATCTTGAAATCTTGAAACAAACAACACTAGTATATGCATTGTCTTCTCATTGTTAATTGCTTCATCAACCTTGTCATTACATAGTATTATCATTCAAACTAATACTTACAAGGATTCTTATTAGATGACATTATGAAACATTACCAAGAGCATGGATATTACCTAAGTTTCAAGACACACCCCATGAGTACAAAGCCACATTAAGCAACATTGCTTTCTAACTTTGTTCAAGTGTCAAACCTGCATCACTGCACTTACTGTCCTCTTCAATTTTCAAAGGCCAAACCACAATATATATACCACATTTTGTATATTCAGAAAACTATAAACTGTCAAAATTGTTAAGCACCAAATACCAAGCTATCACCTACAAACTAATCACCAAAAATGAACTGTAACAACAATGTCATCACAAACTATGTTATCAAGGTAGTAGGAGTCATGATGATCATAAACAGTGTAACCAAGAATAACCACAGCTATGCATATCACTACCATGCCATAAGAGTAACAACTACCATTGAGTATAAACACTGATAATAGATACCACATGGTGAAAGTTATCACTGCCCTTTACCTTGTATGGAAACACAAAGCACTATTTGAAACAAGATAAGCTATCACGATGCAAACATAACATTAGATATTGAAGAAAGATTCCAGTATGAGAAAATCCCTCTAAAGAAGATATAGGCAAACATAAAATTCAAAGCATTGTCAAGTAGCTATGTTCACCTAGTAGAAAAACTATCAATCCAAGTAGTGTTGCTAAGTATTGTTGTCATGGTCATTATGCCTTCCACACAAGTCATTGTCCAAGCTATTCATCAAGAACAACACGATTCATTAACAAATTCCCTTTGGCAATAACAAAGGAATACTTGGTCACCAAGACATTGTTATCAAACAAAAAATCACTATGAAGATAACACAAGAAACAGATTATCACTGCACTATGCATTGGTATGACTGCCATCACCAACTCATTGTTACTGTATCTCTAAAAACTGCAATCTAGTGCCAACCAAGAACATAGTATAGAGTATGGATCATCATACAATACTATTCATGCAATATTTCATTAGACAATCCTTATACTCTGTAACAATAAAATTTTCAAAAAAAGTATAAAAGGATCACTATATGCTGTCTCAAAGGTTCAAGAATCTTTGAAAACAATTCACATAGTATACTCTTACCATTAATTTAGTGTTCTACTTTAAAGTAATTGCTTAAATACAACCTTGGAATCACTATGTTCCTTAAGAATAATGAACATCACAAACACTGAAATATACCTCTGAAACCATGGCATCTAAAACTTCACCTATGAAAATTCATGTAGCAAACCAATCGAGAATGAATTCATTATGACAAATATCCATCAACAAACCTATTGAATCTCCTATGGGATAAGAAATAGGATATATAACAACTCCCCCTAACTTCATGTCAATTGTCAAGCGACTGGTGAAGTAGCTTGTGCAACATGCACAAGTTTAGGATCCTTCTTGTCTTGATTTTGCTTCCTTCTCCAAACCTTCCTAGATTCTTTCTTTTGCTTGTCCATAGGATTATTCCAGCAATATTGTGATTTATGTCCAATCCTATTGTACCTATAACATATGATATTGCTAGAGGAATAATGATGTCTATTTCTTGAATTTCTATAATGCATCCAATAGTTTCTTTTCATGTGCCCAACCTTATTGCAGTTATAGCAAATAACATTCTAGTTTTGATTTGACAAACCATAATAGCTACAATGTCTAGCTCTATGACCATACTTATGACAAACATAGCAACAACCATGACACTGAGAATAGTTATATCCAACCGAATGATATTTCTTGATAGATGAAGGTCTTGAAAATTTGTTAGTTCTTTTTCTCCTAGTATTAGCAATTTTATCCTTTGCTTTCTTCTTGTCATCATCATAAACAACAAAATGATAATTCAGATCTATCTTCTACCTAAGAGTCTACCTAACCTTGAAACTCTTCCTATTTGTTGTTGCAAAAACTATTTCCCTTTTAACTTCATCTTTAACACCAAAGTTTTCCCCTTTTTCATATCCTAAACCAAAATGATCCTTGTAGTTTTTCTGACTACTCAATATTTCATTCAAACATTCATTACTCTTGTCAAATTGAATATTCTTGTGATGTTTAGAAGAAGCCTTTTCCAAATCCTTTCTTAAAGTGATTATTTCTGCCTCTAACTTCAGACATTATATTCTTTTTACTTCACAATTAGATTTAGTCATATCTATTATTATTTTGGCTTCCTCAATCTCAGTTTTTAGACTAATAATCAATTTATCAGATTCATTAACATGACTTTTTAATTCGGCAATCTAATTTCTAGTATTTTCAAACTCTAAAGAAGCTTTTTCAAAATATGAACATACCTAGTCCATGGATTCTTTTTCTTGTTGAAGCTGGTCTTTTAACCTCCTATTTTCTTCATTAAGTTGTTTGATTGTATCTAGGGCACACAAAAGTTCTCCTTCAATATCAACTCCACAAACTTCTTCATCCTCAAAGAAATCTCTTTCTTCATTATTAAATTCTTGTTATCCTTCAAAAATAATAACTCCTTCAGGGTTACTAACACACTCTTGTTCTATAGAATTGTTCTTATTATCACTTATTGACTCAACTGACAAGAACTTTTCCTAAGACAAGACTACATTTGACTTGACACTGGTGTTTTTATTTTGACTTCTATTTCATTTACACTTACCCATCATAGTACTACATGACCAGGAAACCCTAAGGTTGGTTAGACCTACTGGACAAGGGTCTAGCTCTAAACCACTTGTTGGACTATGCAAGACACTGAGAGGGGGGGTGAATTAGTGTCTTATAAAATAGACATGTTTTTGGCAATACCTAATTAACTTTTACCAACTGTGAAATTCAACCTTGAATGGTGAAAGCAATTCATTTATTTAAGAACTAGGATGAACTATCAAACTGACTTGTGAGCATGAAAAAACAAAAAAACTATTTATGAACTATGAGGAATCATTTCATCAAGACAAACAATAGAGGTAGATTGTTACTTCATTGGATTGAGATAAGCATCAAAGTATTATGCATTTGTACTATTTTACTATGAGCATCATATAATAGTTAAATTATGAAATAATGAACAAAAGCCATGAGTAGAACAAGTAACCATAACACAGAGATTGTCCTGAGTGAAAAATCCTCTGGGGCATAAAAACCACTGGAAAAAAATGCCTCATTGGCTTATGTAATGAATGTCACTGATTGCAAGCTTCACTGGCTACCAAATGCCTCATTGGCAAAGCCTCACTGGCTACACAAAATACCTCACTGGCAAAGCGTCGCTAGCTACACAAAATGCCTCACTGGCAAAGGTCATTTCTTGTCTCACTGACTTGACCTTTCAATGCATGTTTCAATCATGAAGAAAAAACAAATATATAGGGACACTCTATTTCACTGATCCTCAAACTCTGATTTAATATCAATGATAATGCATTCAATCATCTATCCTCAATATTACATCAGGTGTATACACAACCACACACAATTTCTGTTCAAAGCCCTTTTTATACATTTCGCAATATCTCCATCTTCTCATGAGATGGTTTGAAGAGATAACCGTTTCCATAAAACTATTTTAGGTAATAATTGGATTTTCAACAGAGTACAACTACATCAAATAACTAAAACATGAAACTAATTGTAACTGCTTCCAGAATTATAACCATACTCAAAAACTTTCCTTATTATATAGAACTCAAGTATAACTGAAAAAGGAAACATAATCAACTAGAAATTTCAACTATTTTAACTGATTGCACCAGAATTTCAAGTGCCCAAGAAAAGTATATGTCTTATGCCTTTATCTTTACACATGTTTACATTCCAACAGAATATTACAGACCCACAAGCAGTCTTGCCATTTCATCTTTTCAAAAGAGTTTTTGAAATGCTTCTAAGTAGAAGAAAGGTATTTCAAAGTTCTATAAGAAAACTAGCAAAAGTAAAACCCTTATAGGTAAAAGAAAATTTTTATTTTTGTTGTTTGAAGACATAAATAGTAGGTAGTGCTATAACACATTCAACCCTCGAAGGAAAATAAAAAACTCTGCTAATTATTAGATCTCAAGCATCTAACAACATAAAAACTTTTAAATAGTTTCAAGTTCAAAAGTAGACACAGATATCTTCAATGATCTTTATGCATTTTAATTCAAAGAAAATAATAGAGAGAAAGATCACCTGATTGATGACAGGAGTGCTAATGATTAACATCAATGCTCAAGTCCAAACACTTTTGTCACTTTACAGGATCCCTTTGACAATTTTCTCCAAAGATTCATGTGGCAATTTTCATGATCTTTCATGATTACGGCAAGTTGAAATGAAACCCTAGGAAAGCCTCATATCCGAAGCTCAAAACTTTGCATAATGAAAACCAAAATCTTTCTTCTACCCAAGTTTAACTCATGCAACCGGTGATTCAGGTAAACCCTAAAGAAACTGGTGAAACGTTATTCACTTTGCTTTGCACAACCCTTTTATTAACTTGTTCGGACAGTAAGCATACAAGAGCATGCCGACAAGTAAATTTTATCTTTTGCAATATTTAAAATAAAACACCTGCTAGGAGATAATGTGCCATAGTCAACACTTTAAACCATGCCTTAGTTCTCCTTTTGCATCAAGTATTTGTGCCAAAAGAAGGATTATAACATCTTGTTATACATACAAGCTCATCATCACCAAGAAACATGTATCAAACTGAGTATAGTATCAATTATAGGATCAAGGGTGCCACATATGATGAAGTGACATGTCATAGAATTCCACAATGTCATAGTACCAAAGACCAAAGTTATCTTCCTATTAGGAAACCACCTCAACTGAATGAGTCATGAAATGACTAAGTGAGCCACATGTACCAAGTTGTGGTTTGGTCATCACAGACAACAAATGATGGTCAATAGGGTATTGATATTATGAGTCACTACAAGTACAAACCATTGAACTCATGAACTAAATGTAAACCATGGGCTAAGGAAATAAAGCAAGCTCCTAGCTAGTAAGGTAGACCTAGAGAATATGATAGAACCTTTTAATTTCTATAACCAATGCTGGGCAAGGTGACATGGAGTCACTAGTTCCTAGTTGCTTGAACAACTGTTAGAACCTCAAAATGGGTTATCAAGACCAAGTCTGATGTCCAAGGAATGGACTAAGATGATTTTGAATTTAATTGTTCTACATCAAGAAGGGTCAAACTATGTAACTGTAGGACATGACAGATTATAAGTTGAGTCAAGGTGGTGGACATATGACAACATTCAATGCATAATGTTTATACATATGTAAATCTTCAGCTAAAGCAATGCATCCGTCTCTGCATACATTGTCAATCCACAGTGCTCCAGATGGCAGTAGTGTCATACATAGTTAGAGTGAATCTATAGTTGTGTGACTGAGAGGCACTATGAAGCACACAACACTACATACTCAGATGGCTAACATAACGGTTCCTAATATCTAACCCTTTCGCAAAGGGTAGAGCCACTTTCAATTAGGAAGTTGAGCGGGGGACTGCAGGTCCGTGGTTGGTGGAAAAGCACCAGGATAATGCTGTCCTTCCCAAGCATGAGACGAGCTAAGGCTTACGAAGACAAATGTCTTATGTTCTAGATACAATTTTTTTTCATTTTATGACTTGATAGTCAATTGTAATGTATAATTTGATATATGATGCCTTGAGCATAACTTGTACATACATAGTGAAAGTTATTCACTTGGATATGTGAATGATTATTGTAGTGTAAGCTTTGTTATATTCTATTTAGAATAACAAGCTTAGTTGATGAAATGATAGTGAATCATTATTGTTTAACTAGAAATGGATAATCATGATGTTATATAATCTCTTAATTAAGATGAAAGTTTATGTTAATTTTTTAATATTATGGAATGAGATGTTACATATGGTATAAGAGCGACTGGGTTCAATACATGGACCTATGAGCTTACTACTAGATGATTATTGGTATCCAACATTTATGGATGCTAATGTTTGGATGTTCTTTGCCAAAATGGTAAAGATAAGAACAACACCCCAAAAGAAGGTAACAAAACATGGCCGTTACCTACATCAACAAAAGATCTTGAGAGAATGGGCCTCAAAGATGAGAAAACTCAAATAGACTAGTTGCCTTGTAGGAGCATGGTTAACTAATGAGGAAACCTTCATTGATGCCATGAAACACATCAAGGAGGAGTTAAGGAAAGCAGAAACGGTGGCTATCCCTAACTCTACTGATGCATCAGCAAAATTCTTTGCACCTAAAGCACCAACTATGGAAAATAGTCCTAGGGATTATGATGTACCCAAGGAGATTGTGAAGGAGTACCTGCATGTACCCTCACCTCTTGAAACTAAAATGATAAATCTCAATGTTGAGAAATGAATATGAGAAGTTATCCCAAACTGTAAATGACTTGTAGAAGCAAGGTGTAAACAAAATTTTGTAATTTTGGTAAATTATATGTAATCCAATGAAAACTACAATGCAATTGCAAAATTTTGACAATCTTTCCTTTCTTGTTAAAGATTACATGAATAAGAATAGATTTGTATTATGAATGAATTAATTGACATGGAAAAACTAATCCTTGATTAATTTGTAAACTTCAAGAAAAAGTAGATTATAGAAAAGCTTCATATTAGAACTAGGATGGGAGATAGATAGGATGAAGGAGCACCTTTAGGGCACTCTAAATCTAAGTTAGACGAGATCCTGAATTTGTTGAAAGAAACAAGAATCAGGGTAGAAACTCTCAAACAGAAGGTTAGGGGCTGACACTTGGACCCAGGCGGGATGAATATGATGGAGGTGATGATGAGGAACGTCATAATGACACCACCCAAAGTGAGCATGGAGAGAATAACTCCGAGGCTAGGAAAGAAGAAAATAGGAGGAGCCATATGGATTTGGAACTATCCTGAGATATGAAGAAGGTCATGCCTCCTAAATATGATGGATCCATAAGCGGAGATGCTGTGGAGGCATGGCTTATGGAAATGGAAAAATATTTTGAAATCAAAAACTATAATGAGGTCACTAAAGCTATGTGGGGAGCATTCCAACTGGTAGGTGAAGCATCCACATGGTGGATGAATAAAAAGATGGATTCAGGCTTGAGGTCTACAAACCTTACATGGGACAGGTTCGTATAACTTTTTAAGCAAACATGGTTGCCTCAACAATTCTATGATAAAAAAATTATAGACTTTCATAATCTGAAATAGGCTGATATGTCTATAAACAAATATTGGAAGAAATTCACCTGATTGCTGAAGTATGTACCATAGTGCCAATAGGATGAGAAATTCAACATTCAAAAGTTTATAGTGGGGTTGAACACCTAGATTGGGGGCAAGGTTGATGATCATGGTTTTGGTACAATGGACCAAGTCTATGAAAAGGCCATCAAATAGGAACAAAAACTGAAAGCTATGTCAGCTTAGAGAGAAAGGAACCGAAAGAGATACAATTGGTCACAATCCTTATAATCCTCTAAGAAGAAGGGGAAGAAACATGATTATTATGAGAAAAATGATAAAGGGACCAAGCATAAGCAAACTGAGTCCAAGGGAGAGAAAAAGGGGAATAACCACTCAAAGAAGAATGGGGACAAATATGGAAAACCTCAAGGGAGGTGAGGACCAGTAGAAGGGTGCTACATTTGTGGTGGAGAGCATTATGCCAACCAGTGTCATAACAAGACATAGGGAGCATAACCAAAAGGAAACCATCTACCCTCTCAACAAGCAACGTTCCAACAATGCATTCATGTAGCCTTGGACAACAGGCAAGACAAATACCAAATAACTCCCATTGAGACAAGATGAATTTTATTTGGACTTATGATTTTAGTTTTGATTGATACTGGTGCTATTGAATGCTTTGTTTCCCCTAAAATTGCTAGTAAATTTCCCAGAAAGGCTAGATTCACAGAAAACTCATGGTCTATAGAATATGCAAATCACACCAAGGCTTAGGTAGAGGAATGCCTATTTAAGGCTAGGGTTGAACTTCTAAGATTTTCCATGGAAGTAAATCTTCATGTAGCCCCACTAGGCTCGTGTGATGTTATCCTAGGGATAAATTGGCTATGGAGACATCGAGCCAAAGTAGATTGTTATGCCAAAATAGTAGAGTGTCTGGATGATTTAGGAAACAAAGTCTTTGTACAATGGAAACCTGGAAAATTTAAACTAAGAAAAATTTCTACTCTGCAAATGAAAAGAGATCAAAGAAAAGGATGTCAGCTTTTTGCTGTTAAAATGGAAAAACTAAATGAGACTGAAGAAACTTATTTCCAAGATGACTTAATATTTTATGAATCTCAGAAACATAATGAGGTTGGGAAGAAAGAGTCCATTGGTTAGGAAAGATCAGATATGGACAAGTATCCTTTCCTTAAACACTTTGAGGATGTATTTCCAGATGAGCTACTAGGATTACCTCCTAAAAGAGCTTTTGACTTTGCCATTGATATAATTCTTGGATCGTAACCTATTTCTAAAGACCCTATAGAATGACTACTATAGAACTAATAGAGCTAAAAGCTCAATTACAAGATTTGTTAGATAAAGGGTTGATTAAACCTAGTGTGTCACCATGGGGAGCCCCAATCATATTTGTGAAAAATAAAGATGACACTTTGCGGTTGTGCATAGATTACCACATGTTGAATAAAGAAACCATTAAGAATAAATACCCATTAGCTCGCATCGATGATCTTTTTGATCAAATGAGGGGTGCAACTGTGTTTTCCAAGATCGATCTTTGGTCTGGATATCAGCAATTGAGGTTGAAGGATGAGGACATCCATAAGACAACCTTTAGAACTAGGTATGGATATTATGAATTCACTATCCTACCTTTCGGATTGACGAATGCACTGGTGGCATTTATGAATCTTATGAATAGTGTGTTCAGTGACTAATTGGATAAGTTTGTCTTAGTGTTTCTTGATGACATTCTAATCTATTCCAAAAGTGAGGAAGAGCATCTGCAGCATTTAAGAATTGTTCTCTAGAGGCTGAGAGAGCATAAACTATATGGCATGCTCTCCAAATGTACTTTTTTTCAAAAGGAAGTACAATACTTGGGCCACATAATATCAGCTAAGGGGATAGCTATGGACCCAACAAAGATTAAGACTATTTTAGAATGGCCAATACTAAGAAATGTTCATGACATCCAATGTTTCATTGGCCTTGCCAGTTATTACAAGAAGTTTGTGAAAAGTTTCTCTAGAATTGCATATCCTATAACTTCCATGCAGAGAAAAGGAAAGAAATTTGAGTGGTCAGGTAAGTGCTAGGAGACCTTTGACCTACTAAAGGAAAAATTAACTTCAACACCAATTTTGAAAGTACTAGACCTAGAGGGTCAATTCGTAGTCATTATCGATGCCTCAAGAGAAGGCTTAGGTGGTGTACTTGTCCAGGATAGATATGTCATTGCGTATGAATTGTGTAAACTAAAAAACTATGAACAAAATTATGCCCCACATGATTTGGAACTTGCAAGTCATTTACGTACTTCAAATGTGGAGACACTATTTACTTGGGAAACCTTGCGAGATAAAAACAAATCACCAAGGACTCAAATATCTATTCACTCAGCCACATCTTAATGCTCAGCAAAGAAGATGGTTGGAGTTCATCTTAAATTATAATTTCAAGATTAAGTATATTCAAGGAAAAGAAAATTGAGTGGCAGATGCTTGGAGTAGGAGAAGACACATCTCCTCCATGATCTCTATACATTTTGATTTTAGGAATCAGGTGTTACAGAAAACTTAGGGAGATGAGTTTTATGAGCAAGTAAAACAAGCCCTTGAAGAAAACCCCCAGAATCTAAGATATGAAAAATTCAACCTTGAACCAGATGGGTTATTAAGGTTTAAAGGAAGGATGTATGTACCTAACTCAACTAAGTTAAGGAATATGGTATGGAAAGAGGTTCATTCTGCACCATATTCTAGGCATCCTGGAGTAACAAAGTTACTTGCTAATGTGAAACCCCTATATTTCTGGAAAGGAATGAAGAGGGATGCTGTAAATTTTGTAGCTACGTATGTGGAATGCAAGAGGGTGAAGGTGGAACACCATCTCCCAGCAGGACTCTTATACTCTCATGAAATTCCTAAGTGGAAATGGAAAACTATAAGCATGGACTTTGTATAAGGGCTTCCTATGTCAAGAAATAGGCACAATGCTATCTTGGTTATGGTGGATATACTCACCAAAGTCGTTCATTTTATACTTGGGAACTTGACAGATGGGGCACCCACCATTGCTTGAAAATTTATCCAAGAGATTTTCAGACTGCACGACATTCCTGAGAAAATCATCTCAGATAGGGATGCACAAATGACATTGAGGTTTTGGCAAACCTTATTCTCTTCACTTGGAACCTAGTTGATTATAAGCAAAAAGGGTGAACCAAGTGCTGGAGGATTTATTGAGGATGTATTTTATGAATCAAAAATACAACTGGGAGGATTATTTTCCTTTGGTGGAATTTGCCTACAATAATTCATATCACTTAGCTATTAAGATGGCTCCATTTAAGGCATTATATGGATGGAAGTGCCAAACCCCTATAAGCTAGGACAAGCTAGAAGATATGGTTAGCCTTGGTCCAAAAATGCTATTAGAGATGGAAGAGCAAGTCCATCTGATAAAGAGAAGGCTAGTGGAAGCCAATGATAGACAAAAGAGTTATGCAGATGCTAAGTGCATTGAAAGGCATTTCACAGTGGGAAAGAAAGGTCTCCTAAGGGTAAAACCTCAGAAAAGTTCCATTAAACTTGGAAATATGTCCAAACTGGCACCTCGATACGTGGGTGCTTTCAAAATTCTCGAAGAGGTCAATCTAGTAGCATACAGAATTGCTCTACTGCTAGCACTTGCCATGATACATAATGCGTTTCATGTTTTGTATTTGAAAAAGTTTAGTACTATTGATAATCAAATTCCTATGCTTGATTGGAATGCTTTATAGGTGAAGGACCCAGGGGTGGTGGTGATCGAGCCCATCAAGGTGCTTGAAATGCATCAACTACGCTAACTTAATAAAGAGATAACATAGTGTAAAGTCCAGTGAGACCAATATGTAGAGGAAAATGCCACCTGGAAAACTATCATGACTTTCATGCTAGATTTTCTCATCTTTTCTGAAATACTTATTTATTATACTCTTGGAACATTTTCTTATTGTGTTGATTAAATTTTAAGACAATTAATCATCGGGGACGATGATTCTTATGAGGGGAGATATGTTACATCCCCAACCTACAAATAGACCTAATCTTAACCATGCCTGATAATCAAGAGGATTAATCATAGATAATTGATTTGATATTGTGGAAATATTTGATTTAATATTTATTTATGAGGTTAATGAATGATGATAGTTAGTTATGAAATTATTCATCCATATAAATATTTAATTAATTTGAAATGTGAAATAAGATGATGATGCACTCATCATGGTTTTATGGTCCTGAGTGTGAACAAGGAAATGCGACTTCCTTTGAAGAAGGAATGAGAGAATCATTCTAGAGGAACAGTTAGATGTGGGAAAAAGAGTTTAATTAGTCATCTAATTATCAAACTTTGTCCATTGAACTCTCACTATTAGGGTGAGTTACATTCTCTTTCTCTCGACTATTCAATTAGTCTTTACTCGAGATCCTTAGTTTTGAATTGTCGAAAAGGTGTTAGTGGTTGAGACATCTTGTTGAGTTGGTTGTCCCTTTTCGACAAGTTGTCAAGAACCTTTTGGTTCCATGCCCTTATCCGTATTTTGTATTCTTTTTATGTCCTTTAGCAAACGATGTTTTCATCGCATCGTAAGTATGCATCCTTATCTATAGTATTGATATTAAAAGTGCCTTCGATATTTTAATATTTACACCCTTTATCTAGGAGAATCTATATAACTATATAAGTTATATTTGTCAAAGCTCCTTAGGAGACCAAACATGTTTAATGGTTCTGTTTTCTTGTCCTAATTTAAAAGTTGTTGTGTGTAAGGGCACTCGACCAACCATCATCCACGAGGAGTGGAAAGGAGTGGAAAGGAGGGTGACAACTGGACTATATTCTAGCCTTTATCTTACCCTATCCATCATCATGGAGAACGTGGTGAACCTTGTGCTCAGCATTACAACCATTCTTGGGCATCAAATTAATGCAAAAAGAAAGAGAATCGATTAATACTGATAGGTAGAAGAGTCTGGGGATATATATATTGGTAGAGAAAATGATTTTGGGTTCTTCTTTTGGTTTTTGTTTTATTTGATTATGCCTTTGGGAAGTCTCGAAGGAGTTCATCCTGAAATATCACTGTTACAACAAAAGCTCTATGGAATTGAGCTTGGGAAAAACTACCTGTATCTAAGTGCCAACTATTATCTTCGCAGTATGAGCTGTAGCTTGACATTTTATAATGATAATCATATTTCAATGTAAGACTGTTATCCTTCATAGGAGTGTGTCGACGGTGTTGACCTGCACATATTGTTCATTGATATGCTTCGGCTCTTAGAGCCATAATGATTAAAAAGTTTTTTTTTTGTGAACTATCATGAAAGATAAGACTGTGTATACAATCTTATTGTAAAACACTATCAAGCTTACTTGTTGAGGGGTGTTGACCTGCACATATTATTCATTGATATGCTTCGGCTCTTAGAGCCATAATGATTAAAAAGTTTTGTTTTGTGAACTATTATGAAAGATAATTGTTATCATTATTTGTTAAGACTGCGTATACCATCTTACTGTTTATAATAATTCTATAAATATAAATAAAATATCATTATATATATTTAATAATGTAATAGAAAATTGATTATACATTAATAATATTAATGTCTTATTATATGTGATATAATTATATATTAATTTAATTGAAGGGTTAGGGTTAGTGTTATGGTTATGATTAGGCTTGCGATATATTATATTTAATATAAATATGCTAGTTACAAATAAATAGCCAATGATATACCTCATCCCAATAATCAATAATATGAGGATTGATTCTATGTTTTCAATATTAACTTACCCTACTTGAAATAGTAAAGGTATTAGAATACAACATCCTTCCTTAACTCTACACCATTGACTTATGGTTTCATGAATAAGGATTGGTCCGTTAGTACTCACCATTATGATTATATATAATACAAATCCAACATTATTAAAATTTTATGCCTCAACAAGTAAGCTTGATAGTGTTTTGCAATATATTGTATAAATTTATAGACTAAACACACAATAGGCTCCAATTAATTTAGTTTTAGTTATAATTACTAAAATTGTGCCAATAATTTACTAGTACAAATTCAGCCTTCAAACTAAATGGAGCCTTTGACGTTAATTACATTCAAACCTCGAAAATAAACCTTGACATAAAGTGTAATGGAAATGAGTAGGAATGAATAAATTTTATAACAATAATAAAAAGTATAAGTTTAATGCACCTGGTAAAGTCATGCACATTGTTGGGAAGAAGGATGTCCTAAATGCTATTGGCGACCAGCTCATTGAGAAGATCCTCATTTCTTGAGGCTGTCATGAAAAGACCAAAGCTCATAATTACGAGTCATGGATTAGATTAGGAAATAGGTCCACCATTCGGAAGCCCACAAATCCACCATAGTTGTGGCTGACCACCATTATGCTTTTCACTTGCAATTATTCTAAATGTGCACCTCACACACTCCACTCGGAATATCTCTAAATGATTAGAGCTACTTGTGGTGGAGTCCCTGAAAGTGAAAGGTCCAAAATGTAGAGCTCAAATTGTTTTCCTAGATCTCCAATTTAATTTTGTAGCATTCAAATCAACTTTCACTCATGATGCATGTTAAGACATGGACCAATTAGGATTCAAACCTAAGATCTTCCATTTGCTGCTGGAGTGCTCTACCACTGAGCTACTGGCCCCTCTTGAACCAGTCCATTGTGGATCGGCCTATAGCTTATTTCCAACACCAAAAATACAAATTAAAAATTTGGAGTCTTATAAACAAAATCTAGTTTAGCTATATTAACCACACGATTCTTAGTCTCAAAGTCAACTCCCACCACTCATACAACAACACAATCCTCAGTTGCATCTTATTTGTCCATCATGTATGCTCTCTCCCACAACAAATCACTCTCTACCACTACAAATTGCTGTCTATCACATTTGAAAACATCTATGCGCTTAGACTCTCTAATGTGGATATGTTGAAGGGAAACAAGTTTCGAAATCAAGATTCATATACCTAGGCCTCATTTTAGTGGGCATACAAACAAAAAGAATCATTCAAATATTTAAGGCTCTCATTCCACATCCACGCCTACATTTCAAACCCAATTTTGATCAAATTCAGAGCAATATGACTCTTCCACTTAGCTTTAAGAAAAACAATATCCTGAAATTCTTGTAGTGGGTTTCTCTGCTCATTTCGTATGTTGGTTGGGCAATGGGTACCCATTATCTACCATGCTTTAGGTTGTCGGTTACTTATAACCCGATTTCTTTTTTCCATAAACTATTAATTTTAATGTTTATAAAGAAATAATTACAAGACCACTCTTGTTTTACCTGTCAAAGTTATTAATATGCATGCCACAAATACTTTTTCCACCAAGGAGAATATAGACCAGAGTTCAACACCTCCAAAAGCAATAATGCACCACTTCCAATAAAGTTCTAAGCTTTTTTAGGCATCGCCAGTGCAGCATATATAAGAAATTTTAATACTAAAAACTAGACATTATTTGTGGCTATACTATTTAAATACAAATTCCAATCAGAAATGTACACAATAAAACTTTATTCACCTTTCAGTTTTTTTTATCAGCTTTAATATAAAAATCAAAATTAAATGCGCACAAATAATAATTAAAATTACTTTTGAAAGTGACATAACTGAATATACAAAATTATATATTATATTTGTTTTTTTTTTTTCAAATTTATAATTTCAAATTTTGGTTTATAATGCCTAGAGTAACCATATAATAGTTACTCAAACTACATTTCTACAAAATTTTTATTAGACTAACTATATAATATACTATTTCTAACATTCCCAATAATTCCTACTTAAAATTGGATAGTAGATCTCTTGTGGAGTTCTAAGGATGGGAAATGAGAACTCCTATTCTTCAGACAACTCCTCTTCTTTAATGGAGACGAGGACGAACTCCTTACTAACACTATCACCCTTGATCTGCAAAATATAATACCACCCAAAACCAATATTAGAGCATCATCTCTCTTACCAAGCATTAAAACAAAACAAAAAAAAACTTTACAGCACATACAGTATTTGATTGAAATGACGATAGTTGTTTGCCAAAAAAAGTTTCTGTTAACTAGGAGATACAATCGTTAATGTATGTCGTCTTGTAATTTTGTAGAAATGTTTTGCCTCTCATTTAGTTTCTCATTTCTTATCAAATGCTATGGACGTCTTCCAAAATGTTGACATGGTTAAACGTCTAGCAACCCTGTTTGTGCATGAATATCTGATAGCTGAGGCTAAATTATTTTTGGCTTTCACTATTTACAATCTGCGTGATGGGTCGGCTTCAATTGGTGGTTTGTTCCTTTGGGATGATCTCATTAAGAAACCAAGCTTCAATTGTGTTTTTCAATCTATGATCACCAGCCTGCAAACTGACAACAGAGAGCTGTTGGAGAATTCTCTTCAATCATACAAAACTGCTTTTGGTCAAGGTGTGAGAAAATTGAAGAGGTGTTTAATGCATGGAATTTTCTGATTCACTTTCAACCTTTGGTGGATCCAGTCATGGCCGAGGAAAATCCTGCTGCTCTTCATGGTTTTGGGTTCACTGATCTTAATATGGGTAATATGGGAAATGTTTAAAGGTTTCGGCTAAGGGTCTTCTTTGGTTCCCTGCTCCTCATTTGGATCATCTAGCCGTTTGTGCTTTTCTTTTGTGGACTGCTTATGGATCTTCTTGATCATATCTTGGCCTGAAGGGCTTTTTTTAAATCTGTAAATACTCTTTCTATATTAATATAATATTATGATACATCCTTAATGATCCCCCAAAAAAAATATTAGTAAGGAGTTCCTCCTCTCCACTAAATCCCCAAATATCTTGTTAGTAACTCTAAGGAATGGCTTCTCCACAGTTGTATAATTCTGTTGTCCTATAATCCTATAATGTAACTCCATTCTGGTATAAATTTGAGACCATACACAAGTGTATCAATGAACTTTTTTTTATCTATGATTTGCTCATGCAGTTTTGCCAATGGTAGTACTCCTGGTTTTATAAATCTCAACATAACGCAGGCATGTTTACGAACAAAAAAATTCTCCAAAACTAGCCTTAAAGGTATGTATGTAGGGTTTAATGCTTCTACGTAAGGTAACTCTGCAATTTTTAGAAAATATAAAATGGTATGATTAACTGTTTAGTTAACTGCTGGCTTTTTAAAAGAAGTTCTAAAAATGCTGAGAAGTTGCCATTTTTTATTTTCTAAAAATTAGAAACCTGATTTTTAAACCCTGAACATAAAAATTAGAAACCTGATTTTTTTATTGCATTGCAGACGGTTGCAGAGGTAGTCGGAGACTGGAATTTTGATCCACATGAGAGCAAGTATTCTTTGATAGGTCTGAAAGTGCACTAAGTGTATCTTAAGACGATTGTCTCCACTCTCCACTTAATGTTGTAATTTATGAATAAGTTCATAACTGAACAATAACATTAAATTATTTAATTAATAAAAACACTCTGAAATGAAATTTCAATAACTAATTTTGCTAATTACTTAACATTTTAATAGTTATATAATAGTTATTATAAATATTATTTTAAAATGAAAAATAATGTTAAATCAATGGTTTTTTTTTTAAATAAATTTTCTAAGATATTATTTTACAATTTTTTTAAAAAAATTAATCTATAAATAATTTTTTTTATTATTATTGGTAATCTTTTTAAATAAATATATTATTTTATATATTTAGTTTGAGGTTATTTTGATGAATAACTTAATATAATTATATAGTAATAAATGGTGCATTTGTGTTAAGTTTGGCTCCTTCCTCTATTTCCATTTGTCTTCATTTACTTTTATCTTCACAATCTTCTATGCATTCAACATTATTTTAGCCTTATTTGAACATGATTCTACATATTTGTCATGTTATTGGTTGACATTTCCATGTATCTATGTTTTATTTTGAGACTTGTAATTCCCTATCTTTTAAGTCAATCATGCAAAGCTTGAGATAGATCTTGAGCGGCTCAAGGTTGACCCTCAAATTCAATTTTTCAAATTTAAAAAAAGTTGGCTCCTACCCTTTTCCACTTGCCATTAGGAACTATCTTGATATATATTTGTGTCTTCATTCATTATGTCTTAGTATTTAAACATTGTGCAAAATCATCCTAGAGTATTGAGAGCCAAGTACTACTATAGATTATAAAACTTTTATCTCAAGTAATGATTTTTTTCCCCTTTGGTTTGGCTTGGTTTATGTGGCTTTGGGCTTAATGTGATTTAAATTTTTTTTTTTAATGGACTTTAAGTTATTGCGCAATAATGTAGACTTATTTTATCCACACAACTTTTTAAAAATTATAAGATACCATGTTAATAATATTTTCACATATTGGTTTTGGTAGGTTTTTTTTGTATTTTTAGTGAGTTATATTATAAGGAAATTTACCTTTAAGAATTTGATTATTCATAATTATAATGGTGAAAAACACACCTTTGAGGCATTTTCTCACTTAATTTTTTTTTTAGATTTTTTTCTAGATGAATTTGGTCTTGGGGGCATTGCCCTTATATTAATTTTTAGAAAATATAGAAAGAGGGTTGCTCCATTAATGGAGGGCATGTATACAAAGTTGTCTGAGGAGTGGAAAACAAAACCCTCAGAGGTAGAATGTTTATTACAGTTTAACTAGTATAACATTTTTATATGACCATATTGACACTATATCCACACTATATAGCCTACATCTTTTATTAGAAACAATAATTACGCCGAGAGCTATATAGTGTGGAGATAGTGTCAATATGGTCGTATAAAAATGTTATACTAGTTACGCCAAGAGGCATTCCTACATTCATAGCACAAATGGGAGCTAAAAGATTCTAGAATTTCTATGTAAACTTATAAGATTCCAATCTAGAATCTTTATTAAAAAAACCAAATAGTCACTCCATAAATTTAAAAAACTAAAAAAAAGAAGGTGAAAGGAATTAAAAAAAATGTGCTAGAGGGAAAGAAAGGTGGATGCCAGTTTCATAGAAGCCATCACTATGCACTAAGATCAAAGAAAGAAACATTACAGAATGGCATATGAAAAGACACACATTCAATCTATTTATATTGCCTCCTTCCTTCATTTTTTTTACATGTAGAATGAACATATCAAATTGTAGGATTTGAGGTGAGTGCAGTAAATTGATAAAAAATAGGCGCCATGAGAAGGATATCTCTCAGCATACTTTAGATATATATTTTTAAATATAAATACACTAGTAAACTAGCATTTATCTATGTTAACTAGCATCATATTTACCATGATCATCACTATCTGAAATGCCATAATCCATAGCAAATGCCCAGTCATTCCTAGTAGAAGGATGAACACCCATGGAAAATTTGAGAAATGCAATGCTGCACCTCACCTAGTGTTTACATTGGGAGTCATTGTAATCATGATTAGAGATAATGAAAATAGGAATCCATAGCACTACAATAGAGGTGTTAATAGTAGGCCATAATCTGCTTCAAGGAGGGAAGCCCAACCCTGACACAACATATCTAAAATTTCCTTGAGACCCACATGCTAATGAGGGTTGATCAAATCTATAAATATTGACCTCACTATATCTTTTGATTCCCATAGATCCAATAGAACAACAAATATATAAGCTATTTTGGTGTTAACATGATAACTATGTGTGAAAAACAAGATCTCCACAAGAACCATCCAAATAGCATGGATCATGATGGCTACCTTTGATTTAAACAATTTCTTCAAGTGCAAGTCAGATATCTCCTAAATGAAAGAAATATATCTCTTCTTGGCATACATAAAAGCTATGGTATCCAAGGTATGTCTACTAGAAAGTCTTTAAAAATGAAGGAAATAACATCTATTTAATAATCCTTTCCCCATATCTTAACATAATCCTTCTTCATCAAAGTCTCAACCTCAAAGGTACAATATCAATGATTTCACATGCTTGAGTCTCATCCTACATCATCATTGTGGGAAGCCTGCACTCTTAGTGATATAAGATTATCATTAAATAAGGTTGGCATTGTACATGTCTAGCTATCAATGTTATCTCCCAAAACTTGTCCCATGCCAATATTTATGCCAAAATTGGCCAATGCATTAGCATGATAATTTACTTCGCTATACACATGCTTGAAGGTAAATGCCTCTAGTCTATTAATCAAAGACTAAATTTGACTTAAAATTCTCTTAATCTTCCAATTGTGTGCCCCCTTGTTTTGTATATCATTTACAATAATAAAAGAATCTCCTTCTATCTACAGTCTTTTTTCTTTAAATTGAATGCATGTATCTAGACCTAATAGGAGCACATATACCTCAACTCTATTATTTTATCCATACCCAAGCCCTTCCAAAGCTACACCAATCATGTGTCCACCATGATCTCTCAATATAAACCTAGCCTTGTAAACACCTAGATTACCTTTGGACAACTTGTTGAAATTGAGCTTGCACCATCCCTCAAGAGGATCAATCCATTTTCCCTTTCCATAAATTTGATTGTGGTTTAACCCATTGATCCCCATGAATGGAGGGGACTCTTAGGCTTGTCCAATTTTTGAAGAATTCATTGTCCTAAGTGGTAAATGTGCCTTTCATGTATTCATTTCTAGTATTGTTGTTTGCCACTTCTTCTATTGCACTTTATAGCATTGCCATGAAGCTCTCAATTAGGATTTCTTATTCAAAGAATATAATCCTATTCCTTTGTTTCCAAATTTCTTGTTTGACAATTGTTGGGCACATCCTCCAAATTTTGGAAAAAGCAATATTTCCATAAAGGATAGGCCATGAATTGAAGAAATCTAATACATATTGTGCTCAAAGCCCATGCTAATTAAGTTTCATCTTGTACCAACATTCATTTGAGTATTGACAATTTATTAGTATATGATCGACTATTTCCTCTTCCTTTTTGTACACGATACATCTAAATGGATTAATGAATACCATCTTTCTTAGTCTTTCTGTAGTTAAAATTCTCTTTTGTAAGGGTACCCACACAAATGCCCTACTTTAGATAAATAATTTTTGTTCTAACATAGGTGAGTGGGCCAATAATTTTTCTTCCTTGGTACCTCCTCTAACATGTACCAAAATTTCACATTGTAATTCCCCAATTTGGATCCACACCACCTAAGGCAATTTTCTTCCTCATCAATAAACAATTTCCTATTAGAAAAAACCTCTTCAATATTAATTCTTTGATCTATTGGAATGTTTAGGTCCTACAAGATTTTCCATTTCCATTCTCTGAAACCATTGCATTTTGTATTTATATGGCTTCATCTATGTTTGCAAGTACATTCATGGCTACATGGTCATTCCATGTGTCATCCCAATAGAGGGCCTTTCTCTTATTTCTTATATCCCAAGTAGTGTATTTATTGATTAAATCCCTACAAATTAAGATAAAATTCCAAATTGAGGATCCCCTTATCGGCATGGCTGCTATGATAATAATTTCTAGAGGATTAGAGTCTAGATGCTTGCTTTGTAGAATCTTTTCCCACTTGAGGTGTGATTTATTATGCACCCCCGCTCCTAGTGCCTAATTTAGAATGGTCCATTTTCATAGTCCCATCCTACCAATAGTTTTCAAATTGTAGATGTATTACTAGGCAATGAGTGGGAATTTTCATCCTTAGATGTGTCCTTCTAGAAGAAGTCACAAAATTTATGGTTGAGGCAATCCATTATCTTGTTTGGTAATTTCAAATTGGAAAGTACGAGGATAGGAATAGAGAAAATGACCACCTTGGTCATTAAGATTCTGCTAGCCAAAGAGAACCACCTCCTCTTCCAGGATGAGGTCTAAGATTATTGCATGTTGTTAACAAGGGATCCCATAAGATCAATTTCCTTGAGCCAATGAACAAAGGAACACCATATTATTTTTTATGATGTACATGCGAATCTCTAAATCTATTATCCCTACAACATCTCACTATGTTCTAACATCAAAGTTGAATTCTATTTTTTTATTAACATGTTGTCCTGACACTTTACAATAACATTTGAGTGTGTTCCTCATTATTTTTAATTCCATCATGCATGCAACACCAAAGAGAAGTGTCTCATCAACAAATCATTGATGTTTTGTTGGGCTCATATTTGGTTCAATCTTGATTCCTCTCCATCTTACTTGCATGTTCTCCACCTATATGTGTCACCCCAAAGCTTCTCCATGATTATAACTAGAAAGGGGGAAGGTGGATCACCCTACCTAAGCTTGCAAGTGGAACTAAAGAAACCCTAGGGATCACCATTCACTAAGATCAAGAATCTTGGGATTTATATGTAACCAATATTGGAATTCTAACTATTCTATGTAGAAACCAAATTTCTCCACTATCCTTAGAGAAAACATCTAGCTAACACAACCATATGATGCCTGTTCTATATCTATTTTCATGAACATCCCTTCCATGTTGCAATTTGGGGTCCTTTTGGATTATTGCTTCACAAATTATAAGCATTTTTATTATATTATTGGTAGGCTTGCATTTCAGCTACCTCTTCTTTAGGTTCATTATGTCCTTCCATAAGAAATACATAGATTTCTATAACCATAGCCATGTCATATCTAGTGTTTGTGACCAACTCATATCTTGTAGGTAGAGTAGTATCCTGTGTTTCAACATTGTGAACTTCCATTCTCAATATACTGGTAGCAACTTGGAATTCATGATAATTTATCTCAGAATGTTTATTAGTCTTGTGTAGCCTACACTACTTGGATAATGTTTCCTCAGCTAGAAATACCCTCCCTAAAGGGTGATTTTCAGGTGGGTTGTCAGGTTAAATAGGTGTAGGGACACCTCCATTATTGGGATTAGTATTCCAAGTCATGTTAGGTATCTAAAATTTCTAGTTTTGGTTGTGTTATAGATTCTGTAAATAGGTGTTTTGCTTTCTAAGATAAGTCACTTATGACGTCAACTTCTTGATTTGCTCAATCAATTCTCTAATGGCATCCTTTTCTTCTCAAATTCTAGTCAATGAAGAATTAGATGATAGAACAAAAAGAGGCTAAGATGGTGGAATTTCTCAAATTGGAACTCTGGGATGAAGAAACATAGCTTGAGTAGCTGCAAGAAATTGATTAAACATTGGACTGTGATTAGCTAGAGCACTATTGATCTTAAGAATCTGATATAGCATCTTAGGTGTACCAAAATTGTTTAAGGGCCTAGCTCTAGATTTCCCTAAATGGAAGTTGACTATAATTTCTTCACCATATGTTGTAGCCAACTTAACCATAGTAGAATTTTCCCTTTGAACAAATATGTTAGTTAGATTATTTAGGGTTGTATAGTACACCTGAATTGTTGTAGGTTCATTTATGTTTTAGGGATCCTACAAGTGAGTATAGGATTTGTGGAACCTATCATTAAAGGTACCAATGAGTTTATTTTCTTGTCTTTTGATATCTTCAAACTATCTATATATGTCAGTAGGGTCAACTGGAATTCTAAGTTTAGCCAAAAATGCATCTTTCAACAGTTCCCATGAAGTGATTGAACTCAAAGGAAGATGAAAGAACAAGTAAAAGCCCTCATCCCCAAGGAAATAATAGAATAAATAGGATGTCACATCTTGATGTTGAATTCGCCAGCTATACATAGCCTCCTGAAAGATCTTAATATACTCTTCTTTGGTGTGATAGAAATCATTGAGATAATGTTTTGATCAACATTTATCCATATTCTTAGGCATATCATGATATGTAGATCAAATTGAATTGTAGAAGGACATATATTATTTTGTAACTGATCTTGGGAGGTTGAGTCCATTAGGAACTCTTATGCTCCACTTGGAATATCTCTTAACATTTAGAGTTGCTTGTGGTGGAGTCCCCAAAAGTGAAAGATCTAGAATGTAAAACATCAAATACTTTCCTAGATCCCCAATTTAATTTTGCAACACTCCAATCAACTTTCACATGATAAAAATTAGGAATTAAGAGTCTTATAAATAGAATCTAGTTTATCTATATTAGCCACATGGTTCTTAGTCTCAAATTCAACTCCCATCTGTTATGTAACATCACAATCCTCAGTTGCATCTTCTTTGTCCATCATTTACACTCTATCCCACTGCAAATCACTCTCTCCCACTACAAATTTCTCTCTATCATCTTCAAAAACATTTTTGAAGTTAGACTCTCTGATGTGGATACATTGAAGGGAAACCAATTTCAACATCAGACATCATATACTTAGACCTCATTTTAGTAGGACATACAAACTATAGACAATGATTCAAATATGATGGGATCTCATTCCACCTCCATAATTTCTTTTCAAACCCATTTTTTTTTATCAAATTTGAAGCAAAAAGACTGTTCCACTTAGCTTTGAGCTAAGTAACATCCTAAAATCCTTGCAATGGGTTTCTCTACTTATTTGGTATGTACCAAGATGCATCTTTAACCATACTATTAGGTTTTTGAAGATTTTTTTTGAACATCCTATTTAACTTATATTAAACCAATAAATAGTACATATTCACAAAAAAGGTAGGGTGGTAGCAAGTCACACCAATGTAGTCATAGCCTCAAAAGGAAATCAAAATATAATGTCTAAATCTTTAATAGGAAAACATGAAAGGACAAAAAGAAAGTGGCTAGCTCAAATAACATTAAGCAGCAAGAGCAACACCAATAGAGTGAGGATGATCTTTTTCATCATATGTCCCCCAAAAATATCCAGGGGAAAAATCCTCAATAGGTTCCCAACTATCAAGAGCGGTAATAGTATCTTCATTCTCCTCAAAAGGTTGAGTGTGAACTGGGGAAATGGAAATTTGCAGCTAAGGAAATTTACTTATGTTAGGCTAGCTAGTGTCCCATTGTGGAGATGGCAATCTGGAAGAAAAAGACCATTCCCCATAGGTAGCAGAGTCCTTGGAGGGTTGACAACCACAGGAATGAGATCCAAGATCATGATCACCATAGTTTCCACCACGGTCCCTCTAGTCACATTAAGAGGACTGACTGTGACCACACTGACACCCTTAAGAGGAGGAAGAGTCAGGTGGGACCCAAGAAACAATTCAGGGAGTGTTGCCCAAATGGTCCACCACCTCCTAAAGATGGGCAACTTCAATTGTAACTTTATTAGCTTGAACCTAAATCTGTATCAGAACATTAGAACAAATGAGAGATTTAGTGTGCAAAGAAAAGTTCGTATCATCAGAATAATGATTAAAAATAGCAGCATTTTTGACTTTCCAAATGCTAAAAAGAATTTCCATCCTAAAAACATGCCAGATCTTAGCATATTTAGGGGAAGATAGGGCCAGTGCTCAAGTGAGATGATATTCCAAGAAAAGGTAGTAGGTTTGAAAGACTGAAAGAAATCATGAATCCAAAACCCTACTTCTTGAGCCCAAGGGAAAATCCAAAAAAGGTCCTTGAGAGACTCAAGCTTCCCATAGAATGGGAAACTAAGAATGGTAACACCCATATGAGCCAAGATATCCCCTAGGGGGAGGCCTTGATACAACAAACAACAAGCAAAATGAACCAACTTAGGTCAACCATAGCAGATCAAATGCATTCAACCTAACTGTGCTAGATCCCATGAGATGACTAAAGATGCCAGCTAATTTAGTTGTTCCACCATATGCAAATGGAGAGACAACCAAGAGTAACCTTTACAAGATTTGTAACTCTAAAAGGGAGTGTCTAGGTACCATTTCCTGTCTTTCCACAATGACTGGAGGTATCAAATTCCCAAATTATGAATCATGCGAGGAGTAGCCTCTATGACAGATTGGTAAGCCTCATGATTTGTGTTAATAAGCATGTACTTATGCTTCAATAGAGGACCACCAAATGGATTGATGGTTAATAGATAAGCCATTGTGAAAATATCCAGCCCAGTGAAAGTAAGGTTTGAGAGCTTTCCAAGCATTCCAAATGCTCTTGATAACAAAAGTACCTTGAATGGAACCAAGTTCTCTGATATTGAGAAGGGTACCTATATCCAATCCTTTCTATGTCAGTTGACTTGTACAAGTGCTAGTACAAATGCAGTGTCTAACAAAAACTTTCCAGGCTTCATTGCCTTGAAGGGATCAAACAATCTCTTTATTGCACAAGGCAATGCCTTATCAGCAAATGGATATCAATAAAGTCCTCCAACGTCACGAGAGAGGCAACAAAAATCCCAAGTAACTTAGTGAAAACCTTGAGTGTCATCATGGGAAGCCCACATAAAATATCTAAGAAATTTTTCAATTTTAAAATAAGAGGCTTTAGAAGGGACCCAACATGAAGAGTAGAAAACATGCATGGTTGCTAAGATTTTGGAATAGACTTGAAATTTTCCTACCAACAATAAGGATTTGGTAATCCAATACTACAACTTTTTTCAATCCTAGCAATAATAGTTTTCCATCACTCCAAGGGAGAGGCTTTGAAAGCAAAAGGAATGCCCAAAAAATGGAATATTTCCCCATGGTCAATCCATTTCCATCTGAAAGAATCCATCCAACCTAGTTTAGGGAGGAAAGATTTCCTATAACACAATTTTTTCTGCCATTGAATGCTTGAACCAAAGGCCTGAAAAAAAATCCAAAAATTGAAGGGCCTATTTGATGTTTTCCTCATCCCCAATGAGAGTCAGTAAAGATTCATCAAGAAAATGACCATTCATTTGCTACCAAGTAGAATTGGGAAGGGAAATTCCCTTAACATGAGATTGAGAAACTACTTGAGCTAACAAGTAACCAAGCCCTCTATAGCTATATATAAAGAGCTGAGCAATGGGGCAACCTTGTCTGATAGATCTAAAAAGACCAAAGGAACTAGATTGTTAGCTAGAAATAGTGATGCAAGCAGAGGCATCGGCAAACAAAATTTATACCATGTGAATGAAACAAGGGCCAAATCCAAGAGCCTGAAACATATCAAGAATGAAAGGCCACTCAATGTGATCATAAACCTTAGAGAAATCTATCTCAAGATAAACAATGTGGGTTGTTGAGAGTGATGATCTGACTTTATTCCTTCCCAAACTGCAATGATATTATCCAAGATAAACCTAGATTTAATGAAGCTCATCTATTTAGGTTGAACAATGAGAGGCAACATGGAGCAAAGTTTTAGTACCATCGCCTTAGCAATGATATTGTAGAAGACATTCAATAGTGTGACGGGTCTCAAATTATTGATATCCTTAGGATCACGAGCTTTAGGTATGAATTTGATATTTCTTTTCTTTATAAGAGAACCTAAAGAACCAATTTGCATGGCTTCAAGATAAACATTATGCAAGTCATTACCCATAGTGTCCCAAAATGTTTTATAAAATTCACAAGGAAATTGATCAAGACTAGGGGCTTTTTCATTGGCCATGGAAAATACTACATCCTTAAGGTCACCTTGAGTGAGAAGTTGGTCACATATAACTTGCTGAGCACTTGAAAACTAGTAAGGAATGGATGCAAGACACTGCTACAAAGCAAATTTCCTAGTAGGAGTATTATTTTGAGCCACAAACAATTATTTATAGTGACAAACAAAGGCTTCTAGGATATCAAGAAATTCATGAAGAAGTTGTTGACCTTCACAAATTTTTTAAACTAATTGGTGTTTATGAAAATCTCTGAGAGCATGAAAAAATTCCTTAAAAACTTTATCTACAATCTTAAGGTAGTGAAGTTGAGATTTGATTTGCATTCTATGAGATGAATGATCATCTAGAAGGTGCTTCTGCCACTTCTACTGAGCTAGTTGGACCTAGGTGGTCGAGTCAAATGGCTAAGCCTCCAAAGTGGTGGTCACAAGGTGAAGCTCGTGGGTGGTGGCATCATACAAGTAGCAATAAAATTAGGAAAGTTGCCTCCCATAAATGTAGAGAAACCACAAGGTATGTGTTGAACGCACAAGACAACTAAGAGGGGGAGTGAATCAGTTGTATGAAAAATTTCAAACCCTCATAAACATAATCACATCCACATCGGTTCACTTAAACTCTTAATCTATTATGAAAATTAAACATGAAAATCAGATAACAGAAACTTAAACACATTAATACCATGCACAAGATAACACCAAATTTTTATGTGGAAAACCCTAAAAGGGAAAAAATATGCTGACGATTAGTTCAGAATATAAAGTAGTAGCAATATCAAAAACAAGAGGCTCACTACTAAAGGCCTCACTGCCCAGGGCTTACTATCGACAAAAGAAAGGATCATTGCCAGGGACTCACTATCCAAAAGAAGGAGAAAGAAGAAAAGGCTCACTGCCAAAGGTCTCCTTGCCTAGGATGAAATGATACAATTGCATCTAACACATGCATGGGTTTAGTTCCAATGAAGAACAACAAACATTCCCTTCACAACTATATCGAAAGATGGTAGGCACCTTCTACTCATTGCATCTAGTTGCCTAACTCATGAAAGTTCATACTTCCTTGATCAACTTCACATCACATACATCATATCCCTCACAAACGCACACACACACAAACTCTTGACACTTATTTATACTGCAATCAACCTTGAAATCAATCTCCAAGGTTGGCAACTCAATCTTCAATCCTTGAAACATTCTCCAAGGTCGGTAAACACACAGTATTTGAATTAGGTATGGACCTAAACATTATGTTAGAACTAGAAAAATTTGCACTTTTCACTAGCCACCACCCATTTATCCTCCACATACCATAACAATTTGCCACATTTTGATTTTATGATCAACACTAATTATCAAAATTTGTATGACAAGATCCATTTTATAGCCCATGATGACCGATGATTCCATAAATATGGCCTTTTAGATAAGCATTTCCCTGACCATAGTTGAGCAAAATGAGCAATTAATCCTTATCGGCAAGATCATGTGCATGTCTTTCCAATCAAAAAGCTATAGCTCTCTATTTGAACATTTAATACATATCAGGAAGACATGAAGGAAGTCTCAGTGATCAAAGGTTTCAAAAGGATAACAAGTGTGCATAATCAGGAAGACACTACATAATGTTTCACTGATAAAAACTCATCAGAAAAAGAAAGAAAGTCGGAGTGAAAATTTTAAATCAGACCAATCTCAAGCATCATACCGATGGATCAGTTTCAGCAAGAGATATATGTACTCTCACAGATAAGTAAAGACAGTAGTTGTGTTAGAGTGACATATATCATTGGGATGGCTTTTTCATATCTTCCTAACTATACAAGTCACTCCGATGAGAAATAACTGAAAAGTTTTAGCAAGAGTCCCATTGATGTATCCCAATGAACAAGAGCTATAAAAGAAAACTATCTGAGAGACTATGTACATCAGGAGGGCATTCTATTTTCTTAATGATGGTACATGTCACCCCGATGAATATGTAAATAAGGATTATTTTTCGATAAGACTCTTGGTGATGCCTAAAAAGGTTCATAATGGTCTAGACCACTCTAATATCAGGCAACCTTGACGATGCTCTCCTCAAAACACTAAGATTTGAAAAATAAGACAAAAGGTAGTTTTGGTAAGAACATAGAGATATCTTCTCGACTAAACAAGAGAACTAAAATGACACTTCATATCAAGGAGACATTCAAATGGTCTTGGTAATCAGTGGTGAATGTATAAACAAAAGATAGCACCAAATGAAACACAGAGATCAAATTGAGAATAAAATAGATTCATTGATACAATGACATCATATCGCTCTGACATTTTGAAGTCTAAAAAGCCCGTTACATTCAATTCTAGTGGGCGGCATTAATGGCTTCTTGAACAAACCTTCTTTGAACATTTTTGATTAGGGATTTAACCAAAAGAAATCTTCAAGGGTTACAACAGACAAAATGGGGAATTGGCTAGAGGTTGAGAAATTCAGGACACTGGGGACATAAAAGTAAGCATACCAGATTTCCCTGCTACTGATAAAATTTTAATTCAATTATGTTGTATGGTAGAGAAATAAAATGGAAAGTCTTGTGAAAGCAAAAAATAAGAAACAGTAGGGTGAAACTAGCCAACCCAAAAGTAAGAAACAAAAAATTGAAATAGGGAGGGAAGGCAAAACACAGGAACGAAAACTTCATCAGGACCTTATTGATCAATTCCATGGTTCGGGATCTCAAGCTTGAAGGACTGCACAATTTAGGGAAGATGTGAAAAAATTAGAGGACAAATGCCAACATATAGGTAATGTGTGGACTCCTATCAGGGGATATGAATTATTCATGTTCCATTATCATCAAAGAAATAGGTTTGAACTTGTTTGTAACCCATGGAATTTCAATTTTGGAAAAATTGGTTGTTTCTGATGTCTTCGTGAGTATAGAACTTGTAAAACTTCTAGAAAAACATTATAATCCAAACCTTAAGGCCATTTGCAACTTGCAAGGAGACCCTTTCATACATGTGTCTAGAAATGCGTTATGTGAAGTTTTTAACCTAGATGACACATGTGATGAGCCCATAGTAGATGAGGATTTAGAGAAGGAATACTGGAGGATGGACACAACTTATAAAGGATGGAGATTGACATTACACAGGCCTAGAAAAAATGGAAATATAGTGCCACTTGAGGATAATGATGGGCCTCCCTTTCATGTCAATTTATTCGATCCCTATTTGATGTATACCTACTATTCAATAGGTCGGGTATTGGCAATAGAAGTCCCTGAGTTTATGTCTATAGGGCCAATGGTAAATGCTACATACATCCAATGTCATGATGCAAGAGCCTTTGATTATGCTGCACACATTTCTAGAGGAATTGATTCAGGATTGATGGCTATAAAAAATGGTTCTCCTACAATGTCTTTCAAGCATTATTCATCTCTTATGCATGTGATACTATACTATGGACAGGAGTTAGGGATGTGGCTAGAGCAATTGACAATTACACAATTGGATAAAGCTGGTTAGTCACTACCAATACAAATCTGGACCTCTATTTGGGATAGTAGATTTGTTAATTCCAGTTATGTGCATTTTGAAGAATTCTTTGTCAAAACATTATACAAATTTTAAGGTTATCCATGTAATTATTCTTTATCTGATGAGATCAAGAGGTTTCTAAGGCCCAAAAATTTTGATGGGCCACCAATTGTGAATCATAATTGGAGTGATTGGTACTGCTTCCTTGACTCTACCATGATCATAGTTTATGGATTCGAAGATACACCATTTTTACTACCCAAAATAGTTCCAAATAGAATTGCATACCTAGAAATTGTCAGGCAGCTAGATTATTCTAATGTTATGAATTTGAGTGCATATGACAAGCAATGATTCATGCCTAGTACATTATGTTTTGGAGATTTTACTGTATTCTCAAAAGAAGGGTATGATCTTATTTTGGACAAACTGTCACACTTCAATATGAGGAGAGAAGCACCAAGAAAAGGATTTGATCCTGAAGGTTTTATTGATTTTGTAAGAAAGAAACAAAATTTGAGTGGATATGTTCATATCCCATATCCTCACGATGATATTATTAGGAACATGGAGGAAGCAAAGGCTGATTTAGCCATTGATGAATATAATCAAGAAGTTGAATGTAAAATGAGGGAGACACAAGAGATAGAAGTATTGTCTTCTGACAGTGAAGGATCTTTTGATGAAAGATCCCATGGCTAGCTTAATAAAATCCCTAAATTGAGAATTGAGGAATACAGGCCTCCAAACAAAGAATAAGAAATTGAGGAAACATCCGATACTAATTGTAGGTAGTTGGCTTATAAATGTTTTGTCTCAGATGATCATTTCATTCAGTCTCCTAAGTTCAAATTTTTCTTGTACAACCACAAAGGAAAAGCAATCAGGGAATTAGTTTCTAATATTAAAACAAGTAATGAAAAACAATTGTTGAATATTGTTGATGTGGATGTTAGTCACACACAAACAAAATAAACAAAAGTTACACAACAACCCTTGTTTATCTTGAAAGATACGATGAATTCAAAGAATTCATGATCCCAAGTCTTCGTTGATTAGTTCATAATCTACTAATGTTACTCAGTGGTTGATGTGTATTGCTATTTTCCATTTTGGGGTCTTACGTAGATCAGTAGATTCTATTCCTGCAACTATGCTATACAGGGAAGTTACTCTACACAGTATATATCCCCAAATGACGTGTCTAAGTTGATACTTGCATGAGTTCTACCCTTATTAGTGATTTTCTGCATGATATTTTCAATAGTACATGCATCTAGCTCAGAATATGCTAATGATGTTCAGTTGTCTACGGGATGTCAGCATATTCCTCTGTTCTTCTTAATATTCATCATGATGTGTAGTTATGGAAGTGATTTCTATAAAATAAAAATGAGAAAAAGGGTTAGAGAAAGCAAGATTCCTAAAATTACTTGACTAAGATCATTGATCCACATACATGTTCCCATACAGCAATGAAGAGAAGAAAACTAAAATCATACTTCACCAGGATATTCCACAAATCAGCATGATCTAGTGCAAATCTTCAGGGGTAAAGTTGACAACAACATGCAATGAAATGAAAGCGCTTCTATAGAACACAACATTCACCAGTACATATCCAGAAATGAACTTGAAGATTACTTAAGGTTTACAATCAGGATGTAATCTAAAGCTTCATCTCCATACAGTATGTTCATAAAATAGGTACATTTACAATGATCTGTGGAAAGAACCTTGATTGTTTCAACAATTCAATCCCCACTAGTCTCAGTAATCTGATCTCCTACATGAAATTGCTACTGGTCTGATATTGTATGATTGACCTCTCTCTTTTTATAGAGTTGGGGGGCTCAATATATGTCTCTATTTTCATCCCCCAACACAGCGCCTAGGAAACCCTAGCAAATCAATGGTCTGCATCATGAAATGCATCATCAAACGGTGGAAAATAGATCCCGCCAAGAATTTGAATGGCTTCCATACAGAGCGCCACTCCCTCAATAAAGTTTCCACCAACATTCTTCTCTGCATTGAAAGCTTTGTCTCCTCCTGGTGCATTTGCGACATCTCAGGATCTGGTCTGCCACCTGGGATGTCCCCCGCCATTAAAGCTTTGTTGTATCTCCACCTGCATGCCATCAGGTTCTGGAATGGATTCAAAATCCACCTTCCTGGCTTTTGCCACCCTTTTGTATCATGACTGCACATCATTCTGGTCATCAACATGACCCTCCTCGATCGAAGCAAGCTAACAATGTCCCATTGACCCCATCCTTTTGGCTGATGCACCTCCTTTTACTTGCACACCTGCGGTCGACATATGGAAGTTAGGCTTCATCACTTAAATAACTAGCAGGAGGATAAATATATATATTAAATCAGGTCATGCTTTGAATGTGCAAACATATATATATATATATATATATATATATATATATATATATATATATATATATATATATATATATATATATATATATATATATATATATATATATATCGGATCATGAATATGCAAAAATTTGCATGCATACAGGCATTTAATCTCTCTTCATTAATCAGGATATGATGATGATGTCATCATCATGGATGAGCTTCATAATAGATGCAAAAGGATGATGTCACGGTAATGTTGAAGGATGTCGGGGTCCAAGAAATATGACCCTGATATTGAGGAATATCACCCCTTGAGGTAAGATGATGTCACTGTCATGTAGAGCTTTGCATATCAGGTCATGTTTTAAGATTAGGGGATGTTTGAGAGATCGGGTGATATTTGAAAGATGACCCCCGTGAGTGAAATGACCCCCCCTCAGAAAGATCGGGATGACATCAGTGGGTTGAGGGCTTGGTTTGAATATCACATTAAAATGATGTCACCATCATGTCATTGAAAAAGGGGGATTCCCAGATACATACTTCTGCGAGGCAAGAAGGTGATGACGTCACCATCATGGTGATGTCCAGCTTTTGTATATCAGGTTTAGATGACGTCATCATCACATCGACATTGGGGTGATATTCCACGAGGGGGTGATATTTGAAAGATCGGGTGATCCTTGAAATATCATGTGATATTCAAAAAATGATCCCCACAAAATATATGAGGCTGCATGACAGATAGAAATGGTCATCGCATAAATTTGACATCTAGATTTGCGAACAAAAGATTATCGAGTGATAAACTGATATCGGGGTGATCTAAAAAGATTGGGGTGATCTAAAAAGATCGGGATGATCTAAAGGAAGGTGACTGACGTTTGAAATATGACCCCCCTAGAATATCATGTTTGACTAGAACATTGACTCGTCATAACTTTCTTACTTGGCTAAATTTCAGGGTGATGCAAAAGGCAAACTTGCCTAGAATTTTAGACTCTTTCACATGGTAGGCTTCCTGAGGAAGGATTTAGAGTTTGAATTTTTTGGTTCAGACCTAAGGATCACAAATGCACCTGACATGATGCTGCTTTTTACCATTACCACCCAGAGCACAAAAACAAGGGAGCAAGCCACAGCAGGGGTCCTCATTTTGCTAAGGAGTAAAATGGGGCATGTTGTGAACATCACAACAACTACCAACCAAACAAAACAATCAAAAACTAACACCATTAAAGGAAACTGAATGAAATGAATTCATAACTTGCAACTATCTCTCCTACAAATCATCATCTAACTTGAGACTCAATGTATTCAATAAGGTGCATGAATTTTCCTTTCAGTTTAAGTGGGTGCATGTGATTAATTATCCTCGTCTTGAAGATCAGTTGAACAAAATAGTGACTGATATCAGCCTATGTAGGTGAGGATGTTCCCTCATAGCCAAATGGATAGAGCCTTGCTACCAGTAGGCATCCATAGCCCCGGTGATGCAGAGCATCTAGGACAACAGAAGTATACTTCAAAACACATGCAATAACTCTCAAAGTTCACTGTCTTCTGACAGAAATCAGGCTTCTAACAATGAAGGATTTAACACAACACTATACATGTTCATGACATAGCGAGAGGGGACTTTAAGAGTCAGCTTCTAGGACACTTAACTCCATCTAATATCCTATCCAACCCACTATGCAGGGTCTGCAAGACAACAGTCTTGCCAATGTCTTCAAAAGACAGTCATAACCTTACTACTCCAATGGGATAACAGTCACAATATCCTTCTCATGGTGATCTATGTTAGGAAAACTCAATCTTATTCAACCTACCAAACCAATGACATGCCAACATACTTAATGCCTTCACAAATCAATAACACACCACTTACCTAGTGTCTTCCTTGTGGTGGCTGTTTTCTGGGAGGACTATCAGAGACAACATAAGGCAAAATAGATTGTTGTCTTAGATAAATCCCTTCCTACTCCTTGTCATAGATCATTGCAAGATCAGGAGCCCTTTGTGTTGGGCACGATGCATGGTTTTTAGCTGACTGACCACTGAACACAGACAATACTACCACCTAGTTGTTGCTGCCCTTCACTCCATTCCTAATACATGGATCTGTAGAGTCATTTACATGGAAACCTCAGTCCCAACCATCCTCCTACCCCCAAAACCTTCACAAGCCTTAGCATTAACTATTATACAACCCATTCCACTAATCATAAATAGGAAAGATCAGTGGAATGAGGAGAGATCCATCGGGTTGCTCAGAAGAACCCTAACTTAGGTTTTAGGACAGTCAATAGAAAACTAACGATTTCTTCCTCTTAGTACAATGTCAAGTCTCCAAACAAGATTCAAATCCAAGCTATCTCACACCTCTAACCATCCACTACATTCATGGGTTATGAAAAATCCGTACAGAAACAGGTACGGGCTGGAAATAGTGAATAAAAAATAGAAATATGCAGAAAAATGGTTTCTTATTTCATTCCACTTTAATCTTCCTTCACACACCCCCAAAATGAAAAGTTTCTAGGCTTTTTGAAGCCTATCCCTCTACCTTTTACATGCTCGAGGGAAGTTGAACTGATGGAGGGTGAAAAGCACTGCTCCCAAACCATCACTGCCTGATCTACAACTGTTAACAGTCTTGTAATTGTCCTCTTTTGGACTGTATTAACTATTTTTATGTTCTAATAATGTTCTCCATCATTTGGTAACCCTTGACAAGGTTCTTAACCTACCTTTTAACCTAAGACATGCCTCCAACTAAGAGGATTGCCTCCTACATACTTTAGGAAGGCTTACAAACTTAAATGACTACCTTTACAAATATGACTATCCTTCTTAGGACTTACAACATGACCATAGTTTTTAGACACTTAGACATAGTCCCTTATACAAGCATGGCTTTCAAGCCTTATTACAACATTGAATTGTCTCAAGGACCTTATTGAACCAGACAAAACAACTTGAAAATCAAACGAGTCCTAGATATCTTGGTGCTCCTGCACCATACTCCCCGACATGATGAAAACTCTTGTCCCAAGAGTTATGGGATTTGCTTCGAACATTCTTCAATCTTGATGGAATGTTCTTCTGACTGGTGATAGGAAACATGAACTCTCCAAGAGTTATCTTCCTCCTTCTCCAACCTGCATGGCTCCTGTAAACAGTGTTAGTACCATAAAACTTGTTTTGGTGTCCTTGCCTAGGACCCTGGTGCTGCAATGCTTCTATTCTTCCCAACTTGAGGTTTTGATTTGTTCCTCTCTGTATTATCTACTTTTTGCCTTCCTTCTTCTCCCTCCTTATAGGGCAATCAATGTCCCGAACCTTGAGATAACTCAAGTCCTAAACCTGCTGTGCTTCAGGACTATCATCCATCTTCTTCTGCTGCAACTATTCTAATTGTTTTCCATCATCCTTAACATGCACATTCAACTACATTTTCTCTCCAAAACAAATAGTAACATGTTCCCTCTTGTCTTCACAAGGTAAAGGTACTAGTTTAAACTTTTTCCCATCTTTGTGCACCAAATAGTTATTAGTGTAACCATCATGAATTGTCCTTCTCAAATGCTGCCATGGTCTACCCAAAATTATATGCCCACATGTCATTAAAATGACATCACACAAAACATAATCCTGATATGGACCAATTGCAAAATCAACATATGCCTTCTTAGTAACCCTTACTTGCTTCTCTTGACTCACCCAAGTGACATTGTAAGGACTAGGATGATCAAATGTTTTCAATCCCAACTTATGCACCATCTCCCAAGAAACTAGATTATCATGAGAACCTGAATCTATAATCAACTTGCATTTTCCATGGCTTAAACAATTAGTTTTGAAAATAGATACCTGTGGTGCTTGCTACATTTTACCTTTTTCCACCATGAGCATTTCTCCAACCATTACTGGAGAGGCTGACAAAATTTCTGGTTCTTCTGGCTTCTCCTCCTCTTGTGCCAAGTGAACTCTTCTATCCTTGCTCTTATCAGCATCATCCTTCTTAGGACATTTGAAAGATGTGTGTCCCACTTCATTGCAGTGATACCATCTACCTGTAAACACTCTTCTTCCTGATCCAAATCTACCTCCACCTCTATATCCACCTCTCTGATCTGCAGAAAACTCCTTACTTTTCTCATTGTTGTTCTGTACTTCATTAGTAGGTCTGCCCCTACCTCTATATCCTCTACCACTACTTCCTTGTCTTTCTTTCTTCCTCTTCACCCTCTCTTTAGCCCTGATGGCCAGCTGAAAACATTCTCCAAGTGTTTTTGGTACTATCAAACCAATCTCATCTTGCAAGTTATACCTAAGCCCATTAGGGTATCTTGCCACTTTCTTTTCTTCATCTTCCAATCCTCCTCTAATACTAAGCTTATGAAATTGCTTAGTATAGGACATAACATCCATGTCCTTTTGTTTCAGATTATGCCTCATCCTCTTTGTTTGAATGGAGTAATCGGATGGAAGGAATTGATCCTTCATCATATCCTTCATCCTACCCCAAGAAGTGATTCTTGTTGCACCTCTAGCCACTCTTTCTGTTTGCACACTACTCCACCATGTAAGTGTTGTTCCTCTCAGTTTTGTTTTTACAAATTTGATCTTCTTTTCATCACTCATCTCCTCATACTCAAAAAAATTTTCAAGGGCATCTATCCACCCTAATACCTCTTCACTATCCATCTTCCCCTGATAGATAGGTAACTCTATGTTTGCCTTTGTTCCACTTCCTTGGACTGCCTTCAGCAATCTCATGAATTTCTTTTGCTCAGCATCCAATTCATCCTCAGGAGGATTCTCATCTGCCTCCTCATCTCCTTCTTGATCATCTTGCTCATCCCTTCTAGGATTCTTCTCCAATGCTTCCAATCTTGCCAAGATTAATGTATTCTCCCTTCTTACTTGCCTTAACTCTCTTTACCTTACAGCATCATGTTCTCTTCTATCCCTCAACTCTCTTTCTCTTGCCTCTAAGGCTTCCCTCAGTTTATTATTCTCCCTAGCCATCTAATTCTTTAGAGGAATCCTTACAACTCTCACAAACCCTTACTGTTTCACAACACCCTACTACACCCTCAAGGATCTACTTGCTGGCTCTAATACCACAAATGATGCAGAGCATCTAGGACATCAGGAGCATACTTCAAAACTTCACATACAATAAATCTCAAAGTTCACTATTTTCTGACAGAAATTAGGCTTCTACCAATGAAGGCTTTAACACAACACTATACATGTTCATGACATAGAGAGAGGGAACTTTAAGACTCATCTTCCAGGACACTTAACTCCATCTAAGATCCTATCCAACCTACTATGCAGGGTCTGCAGGACAATAATCTTGCCAATGTCTTCAAAAGACAGTCATAACCTTACTACTCCAATGGGATAACAGTCACAATATCCTTCTCATGGTGATCTCTATTAGGACAACTCAATCTTATTTAACCTACCAAACCAATGACATGCCAACATACTTAATGCCTTCACAAATCAATAACACACCACTTACCTAGTGTCTTCCTTGTGGTGGCTATTTTTTGGGAGGACTGTCAGAGACAGCATAAGGCAAAATGGATTGTTGTCTTAGAGAAATCCCTTCCTACTCCTTGTCATAGATCATTGCAAGATCAAGAGCCCTTTGTGTTGGGCACAATGCATGGTTTTTCACTGACTGACCACTGAACACAGACAATACTACCACCTAGTTGCTGCTGCCCTTCACTCCATTCCTAATACATGGATTTGTAGAGTCATTTACATGGAAACCTTAGTCCCAACCATCCTCCTACCCCCAAAAACTTCACAAGCCTTAGTATTAACTATTATACAACCCATTCCACTGATCATAAACAGGAAAGATCAGTGGAATGAGGAGAGATCCATCAGCTTGCTCAGAAGAACCCTAACTTAGGTTTTAGGACAGTCAATAGAAAACTAATGATTTCTTCCTCTTAGTACAGTGTCAAGTCTCCAAACAAGATTCAAATCCAAGCTATCTCACACCTCTAACCATCCACTGCATTCATGGGTTATGACAAATCCATACAGAAATAGGTATAGGCTGGAAACAGTGAATAAAAAATAGAAATATGCAGGAAAATGGTTTCTTATTTCATTCCACTTTAATCTTCCTTCACACACCCCCAAAATGAAAAGTTTCTAGGCTTTTTGAAGCCTGTCCCTCTACCTTTTACATGCTCAAGGGTAATTGAACCAATGGAGGGTGAAAAGAACTGCTCCCAAACCATCACTACCTGATCTACAACTGTTAACAGTCTTGTAACTGTCCTCTTTTGGACTGTATTAACTATTTTTATGTTCTAATAATGCTCTCCATCATTTGGTAACCCTTGACAAGGTTCTTAACCTACGTTTTAACCTAAGACATGCCTCCAACTAAGAGGATTGCCTCCTACATACTTTAGGAAGGCTTACAAACTTAAATAACTACCTTTACAAATATGACTGTCCTTCTTAGGACTTACAACATGACCATAGTTTTTAGACACCTAGACATAGTCCCTTATACAAGCATGGCTTTCAAGCCTTATTAGAACATTGAATGGTCTCAAGGGCCTTATTGAACTAGACAAAACAACTTGAAAATCAAACGAGTCCTGGATATCTTGGTGCTCCTGTACCACCCGACAAAGTTATCATTAGAATTCTCCTAAGTAGAGCCCCACTGCCAACGAGCGTCTATAGCCCCGGTAGAGTTACTTAGATGGCTTAACCTAGATTTTTAGTAAAATCCATTTTATTATTTTATATTTTTTGTATTTGATAGAACTTCATAAGATATTACATTTGTAACTTCATGATGCAAGGAGTGGTCACTTGCTGAAATTAAGCTGAGAATTGTAATGGTAGCAAGGGTGACCTCTGATTTTTCACCTAATATCTACACTGGCAAGTTCAATAAACCTAAGAATTTTAGGTGTGTCATTGTGAGAAACATTCGTTGAATACTCAACCCATTCTTATTTAATACAAAATTTCATAAGTCAAACAACTCTTTACATTCATGATAGTCACAACAAGTTATGCATAAATTTTAAACAATTAACCTAAATGATCTGAATTTTCCATTGTTTTCAGTGGTTGTTAGTCTGCTCCTTCATGCTCTAAATCAAAAGAAAGATCCTTGCTAAAGAAACAAAGCAACCAAACAAAACAACAAAACAAAGCCACTGTACAAACAATTATACAACAAATGTACATTATGATACACATGATTGTCATGGTGCTACTTCAGGCCGAAAAATAGTGTTTGAGGAATTGTCCATTGACTGGCAGTGGAACATCCTCACCGGTTAAGGACTTGAGCCTGTAGGTGCTATTTCCTAAAATTTTAGAAATTTGAAAGGGGCCTATTGAGAGTTTGTCAAACTTACCATGATCACCCTTCCTTTCATGTGCTTTGTCCCACATCAGGACTAGATCTGAGATCCTGAAAGCCTTAATCCTGGCTCTTTTGTCAAACCAACGCTTGACAATAGCCTGATGTTTAGCAAATTGGTTAATTGCTACACTTCTCTTTTCCTCCAGGTGCATCAGTTGCAGTAACCTAACTTCCTGTTTATTATCTATGCCTAGGTATTCATGTACAAACTGCAGTGTAGGAATTTTTAAGTTAACAGGGAGGATGGGATCCTCCCCATATACTAGTTGAAAAGGTGAATTTCCTAATACAGCCTTATTTCTGGTTCTATCTACCCACAAGGTATATTTGAACAGAGTGTTCCATTCCCTTGGGTTCTTATCTATTAGCTTTTTTATGATGTTCAATAGGTTCTTAATTGTGGATTCTGCTAATCCATTCCCTTGGGGATAGTAATTGGAGGAGAATTTTAAGATGACTCCATGATCAAAAGCCCAACCTAATAGTTTCATTGAAGCAAAAGCAGATCCATTATCACATACTAAAGCATATGGAACTCCACACCTGGTCACTATATTGCTTTCCAAAAACTTAATGATATCCTTAGCATTACATGTCTTATAGCTGACAGCTTCAGTCCACCTGGTACCATAGTTAGTAATAGTTAAAACATACCTGTGGCCTGAGGATGATGGAGGATTGATAGGTCCTATGAAGTCCATTCCCCATTGAGCAAATGGGTGCATCTCCATCACTGGCTACAAAGGTTGAGCAGCATATTTTTCTCTACTTGCAACAACTTGACACATATGACAGCATTTGGTGTGTTCAATAGTGTCTTTAAAAATTATGGGCCAATAATACCATGCCCTGAGGATAGTATGAGTGGTGGCTAAGGATGATCCATGTGTAGTCCCAAAATTATCATGCAATTCTGCTAGCACCTTATCTACTTCTAGTTTTTCCAGGCACCTTAGGTATATCCCCTCATAGTTTTTCTTGAAAAGGACTCCTTTCATCATGTACTTCTGTGCTCTTATCTTCAGGGCTCTCCTCTATGAGGCTTGTGATCTTGGGGGACATCTCCCAGTGATCAGGATGTGTTTGATGTTTGAATACCATGCTCCATCTTCCTTTGCATTCACAACATACTGCTAGCTCAGGATATTAGGATCAATCTCTGATATCATCTGGCTTAATGCCTGTCCTCTTACTAACTTCATGGGGGTGATGTCCATGTCATACTCTTGGAGGACAATGATCCATTTAGCCCTTTTCTCACCTGGTTCACTTTGTATTAGCAACATCTTTACTACTACATTAGGTGCTATAGTAATTACCTTACTTCTCAAGATGTAGTGCCTGAATTTCTTGACTACTCGAACCAGAGCAAGTGCCTATCTTTCAATGTCCATGTACCTGAGCTCTGAGTCTCTAAAAGGGTAGCTCATGAAGGCTATATGTTTCTCTTCCTTTTCTTCATTTCTCTGTGTCAGCACTACTGAAGAGGTATGCTCTAAAGCAAATGAGTAGATGTAGAAGTCCTTGGTATAATCTGGATTGATTAGGACTGGAGCATCTGATATGGCTTTCTTAATGTCTTCAAAAGCTACTCTAGCTTTAAGTGTCCACTAAATTTTAGCATCCATCTTGAGCATGGCGTTCAAGGGCCTGATAATCTTTACGAAGCTAGTGATAAACTTCCTAACAAAATTAATCTTACCAAAGTAAGATTTGAGCTCTGTCTTGCTTCCAGGTAGTTGTATCTTCATGATGGATTCCACTTTGTCAGGATCAATGATGATCCCATTTTCAGTTATCAGGTGGCCTAGCAACTTCCCTGTGGTCATCCCAAATATGCACTTCTTGGGATTCAAGGATATCTTGTATTGCTCAAACTTCTTCAGTACCTTTCTCAGGTCCTCTACATGGTTTTCTTTATCTTTGGAGAACACCATCAAGTCATCCATGTATATTACTATGCACTTACCAATTAAGCCTTTGAAGGTATGTCCATTGCTCGCTGAAATGTGGCTCCAGTGTTTATGAACCCAAACGGCATGCACCTGTAGGCGAATATCCCCCACTTTGTGGTGAACGCAGTCTTTAGTCTATCAATTCTGTCCACCATCACCTGGCTATAACCAGAGAAACCATCCAAGAAGGACATTATCTTGGCACTATTCACAATCTGCAGGACTTCATCTAGAGAAGGCAAAGGATAATTATCCTTTTTAGAAGCTCTATTCAAGTTCCTGAAGTCCACGCACAGTCTGATTTCACCATTTTTCTTCGTCACTGGGACTAGGTTCGCCACCCACGTGCAATGTCTCATAGGAAATATGATCTTGGCATCAAGCAGCCTTTTAACTTCTTCAAAGATGATGGGCTCCAGTAAGGCATTGATAGGTCTTTGCTTTTGCTGAAAAGGCTTGGCATTTGGCTTCAAATGGATTGTTTGAGTGATGACTAATGTGTCATAAGTTTTTAGCCCATCATACGTCCAAGCGATGACATGAATATAGTCTTTGAGGGCTTGGGTTATTCCTTTCAACTCTTCCTCTGTATAGACCTTCCCAATCAAAACATTTCTTCTTTTATCACCCTGCCTAATGTTAACCTATGAGTACTATCCCTCATCAGCCTTCGAAAGATCCTTTTGTTTTAACATGTTGTCTAGATCAAATGCTCTTTCTAGCTCTATCATTCCCTTAGGGATCCTATTTCTAGGTGTTGTGATGTTCACAACATGCCCCATTTTGCTCCTTAGCAAAATGAGGACCCCTGCTATTGCTTTGCTTTTTTGCCTTTGGTCTTTCGTTCTACTTGGTGGTAATGGGAAAAGAGTCAAAAATTTGTAAACCTTGTTAAAAAATAGAGAAAAATGCATTTTCAGTACCAAGGCATGATATGGTTGGATTCCTTGTGAAAAATGAGCCAGGGTTGCTTTTTGAACCGTCTTAAAATTCACCATATTTTGCAAGTTATGATCATTTTGGTAAAATGTACTATCAGGTTCTGCATGATACAAGGTCTGTTGTATGTTTTTTTTATTGTAGGCATCTGGTTAAAATTTTGAAACATGCATACTTAATGGATTTCAGGTTAAAATGTTTGATGTTTTGATTTCCACTTTGTATTTCACAATTGTCTATTTGACAAGAAAATGCACAGGTGCACCTAGGAAATTGGCAAACCTGGGAGGCTATTTTACAATAGTAATTCACTTGATATTTGGCAGAATCTTCATTACATGCAAACATTATAACATTACCTTATAAGCATTACAATGAAAGTTACATTATGTGGAAGAAGGGGGGCCATCGGCATAGCATTTGATATCGGGGTGCCTTGAAAAAGTCTCGCCAAGGGGGAGGTCTCTCACCGATGATATAGTCATCAGTGTAGCTTTCACCGTCAACAATGTTTGAAATTGTCATGCCAAAGCATGTGGTCTCCCCGATGGCCTTTTGCCATCGGTATTACATTCAGCATCAGCCGAGCTTGAAAGTTTCTCCCCGATGGGAGGTCTCACGCCGATAGAACATAAGAGAAGCGGCGTTGGCAACACTTACGCCGATAAAAGGTAATTGACGTAACAAACAATAGTTAGGATAACATTTTAAACCCTCGCTGATGAAGAAACTCTCACCGATATAAGCCGTCAGCATAGCCAATAACGATCGGAGCAAGGTTTAAAGCTCTCGCCGATATGGGAGAAAACACAAGCTGCTAAGGGCTACTTCGGTGAAGCTCTCACCGATATAAGGTTATCGATGAAACAATAGTGGTCAGAGTGAAGCATTTGGGGCTTGCCGATAGAAAGAAAGCACGAGCCAAAAAGGCTATATGCCAGACAGTGAACTATCGGGGTAATATTTCAAGTGCTTGCCGATAGTAGATTATCACGCCGATAGCATGAAGGAAAGACCTAAGTGTTAAGGCCATTTCAGCCAGATCAAGGCGATTGGCAGATAAGTTCAAACTCACGCCGATGGGCAGGAAAAGGAGGAAAGCGATAGGAATTTGAAATGCATTTTTTGGCGCTCGTGGCATTTTTCTGGTCAGTGGTAGTTGACCCGATGGTTTTGAGCGGTCTGTATGCATTTTGAACGCATTTTTTAGGGTTTTTTGGGCCCGATTTCCACATTTTGCATAGTCATGCCTTGTTTAAATGGATATTTTGGTTTCCTACTATTTATTTGATAGATGTGGTACTTATTGATATGTTTGTTTTGCAGGCTTGCAGTTGAGGAAGTAGCTGGAACTTGATGACAATGACATTACGCAGAGGAGGAAAATCTGATCTCATAAGGGTAAGAAGTAAAGATGAAGTGCAAGGAAATCAATGGCCATTCACTGATGAGGACAAAATGCAGCTGAAGTATTATTGCAGCAGACAAACATGAGTTATTATTGAGCTGCTAGAGCTTCTCAGAAGGGGTAATATTTCATCCAGATTGGATGTATACTTAGAGGTATTTTGGGAAACTGGTTCACCTGCATTTACTGTTGTAACCAGAGGTTTGAACCAGGGGTCTAAATTAGGGTTTTGCTGTAGTGAGGACAATTAGAAATTCTTTATATTGTGCCTCTCTGCACTGTAATACTTTACACAGGGGCTACATAGAGATTTTAGTAGCAGCAGGAGTTTGAAATTAGCATTTTAGCTTAGATTAGAAGTAGAAGAAGGAGGTCTCCTGTTGTCTGCAATAAGGAGTGCATGGAACATCTAGCTTCCTTATTGTATCTGTAAAGCTTGTAAGTTCTCTGTAGTTTGATCAATGAAACTAAGAGTCATTCCAACATTGTAAATCATGTATGACTGTTTCTTTCTAATACAATAGAATCTGGAGTTCTGCATCTATCTTCTGAGTGTTCTCCTGCTCTTCTTTGTGTTTTGAAATATTTTCTTTGAGAGCTTACAATTTTAAGTGTATGTTTGTGAAAATGCTCAGAACTTGCATTTAAGGTTTTAACTGTGGATTTGATCAAATTGCTGTATGATTTACATAGTGCATAACAGAACAATTAGATCCTTTGGTAGATTAAAATGGAGTTTAGATTAGATCTTTCTAACTTTTCCCAACCCATCTGAAATATTTAGCTAAAAACGTAGAAATTTGAAGGAAATTTGTCTCATATTTGAAGAAGCATGCATAACAGAGTTAAAAGTAGACAGTTTTCATAAATGTATAAGGAGAAGAAAGCTGCAATAATTCAAGAAAACCATTAAAAGCTTTGCAGCACAGTAACACTTTTATGTAAAGAATGAACAAACACACCCATTTTTATGATCTCTTTGCATAGTTTGAGTCTAGTAAACCAACAAGAAACCCTAAACTACGTAAGGCCCCATGAACATTACAGCTTCACATTGACCAACTGAATTTGACTAATAGGTCAAGACCTGACTACTATAGACTTGGGATTAAGTGAATCTTAAATGATTCCTTCTTATCTTTCAAGTATAGTTTTGGTTCATTATATGTGAATTTTAACTTTTTGTTATGATTGCATCAAAACAATCACCAAAATTTTTTTGGCGCTAGAAGGTGGGCCGACTTGAGTTAGGGTTTGTTTCAAACTGGCTAATAACAGTGATAGAGTGACCAGGTCTAGATCCAGTTTAGGAGACATATTCATGCAATTACCTGATACAAGGCGAAGTAACAACCCTTTGATTTGGAATCCTAAAATATCACAAGCAGGAAGTTCATCTGGAACACCTCCTAGGTCACCTTTTAGCATACGTAACATCGGGAGTCCTGACAACTCACTATTTAGATCTTTAAATCTAGATTCAGGTACTCCTAGAGGTCCTAATCCTCCTATAAATCCTATTCTACCAATCAATCTAGGTATTCCTAGAAGTTCGGGTCAAGCTCAAACACCTGCAATGGCTTATTTCAATGTTATTTCTCCCATATTCTTCAATGATTATCATGAGATGCCCAAAAATCTAGAAAAGATATGTCCCAAGTACCAGTTGCATCAGGATCCAGAGGATCATATTAGAATATTTAAGGAAGCATGTTTTAGTGATGCAGAGGTAGGGTAAGAGTAGTTTGAAACTCACTCAAGGAACTAAAATTCCTTCTCAGAGGTTTACAAAAGTGTTTGTGACCACAAAGCCTACACAAGGCTATATTTGAGATTTATCTAGCCTAGGACCACTATCCAATGTCCTTCACTTAGGCTGCCCAACTCTCACCTTGAAGAGTTGCTATTCAATCTCTCCTTTCTACACAACCACCTCGGTTTGACTCACAATTCTCCTACCCACACCTCTACCAACATGGACAACCACACAAAGCAACATATACTGACTTATGACATGCATGAAACTGACCCCAACCTCTCATTACATAGCAGAGGACAGCAAGTTTCTGTATGACTGTCTTTTGACAGTGACAAAGAAGTTTCTATCATGTGTCTTTATGAATAAAACTAGTGTGATTCCACTATTCACAGTAACCTTCCCATGCATCTATTAAGGACAGCAGCAACGAGAGTTTCTTTGACAAAAAGGTTATAAACTATATTGGACTGTTCACTAAAAGACTGTCTTGTAGCATAGTAACAGAGGAAACTCTTCTCTTGAAGCATAATAAAGACTTAACCCTTCAACACCCTTCCAGGACTTCAAATGACCATCAATGTTTAATGCCCACTCAACATTTAATGTGAGAAAACCACTAACTACTAATGTGCAGGCCCACACAGTGTTTAAAAAGGTAGAGGACAGCAAATAAGAGGATGACTGTCCTATGACAGTTTTGAAGTTTCCATTGATTCTTATCTCCTTCAAGAAGACTCCAAACTACAAAAACTCCTCCAACAAAGATCACAACACACATGCAACCAATAGGACAGATCCTTACTGTTTTGACACGCACCACAGTACTGTACTGTCATAAAAAGTATGATAGAATTCCTGTCTTTAATGAAATAAGGTTAAAGATTAAGTTTCCTTGCAAACAAAAAAAAGACATTTGACACCACATTAGTCACTCATTGACATTCTATGACCTTCATTGGTTGGTGCAAGAACCAAACACAAAATTTGAAATGTTTTATCTCCTATCAGCCCTGCAGGCCGTACTACACCACGTGCAAGACAACAAACAGTCTTTTTGTTGTTATCTATTGGTGATTGTCTTCCAAGGGTGGTCTAGTTTAAAATAATGGACAAGAGGTGTATCAAGGATTCTTATCTGGAGTGTAGGACTCTTATGTAGACCTGTATACCTCTTAAAACAAAAAAAACAACTCCATCTTACCAACACTATGACTGTTTCTTCTATATTTGTTGTCCCAAAATCTCTTCTCCACTAACTAGTCACTGTTTGACTAGATAGAGACATGCCAACCACTGAGAAAGAAGGAGAACAACTTATCTAACAACAAGAACATGCAAATTAATCTAAATTCCTCCATCTCCTCACAAGATGACTATTCACCTTCAGAAGACAGAGGAACAAAACTCCATTTTGCCTCAGAACCCTAGGTAAAGAGGGTTTGATACAATATTTACAAACAGGAGAAGATCCAACAACTCCAACTGTTTCAAAAACTCCAATCACCTGCAAATGGGAGCCACAACTTAGAACTAAAACATTAAAAGAAAATTACTTCACAAGCAGCCGTACTTGGCCGTACCAAGGCTGTTTTAACAGCAAAAAATAGAAAAAATAATATTTTTCCTTAAAAACTCCTTGCTTTCTTCTCATTAGCATGTTTTTTAACAACTGAAATAAATAGGAAGTTCTAAAAACTCTTCCTCTTCTCCTTGTCCGTACAACTGCCTAGGAAGGCAGAAAATCAAAAGTAAAAGGCAGTTTTAAATAAAACAAAAAGTTTCTAAAAAATGGAAAAACCTATAAAATAGGTCTTTCAAATCTTCTAGTGGACTAGTCAAATCAAGTAGACTAAGTCCTTATTACATCACATCAAAAATGGCTTCTAAGCCCTTAGATAAAACCAAAAATTAACAAGGCCATCAAAATATAATATTTGAAAAATAGTTGTAAATTGAAGCTCCTGCACCATACTCCCCCTGTGGGAAAAACTCAAGTCCCTTGAGTTGCCAATTGTTGAAGTGTCACGCCATGCTTCAAAATATCTGCTTCAGTCATTCAAGTGGCCTCTGATTCAGGGAGATCCTTCCATTTCACTAAGTAGTCCTTATAGACACCCCTCCGAGTCTTCTTGATAACTTTGGAATCCAGAATGCACTCCAACTGTAAAGGTTTGCTTGGAGGCAAATCCTTGATCCAATCAACATCTTCAAGCACCACATCTGATCCACTTTCATCAGGCAATGGAGGTCTGAAAGGAAAAAGATCACAAACATTGAAAATTGGAGAGATACCCAGGCCATCTGGTAGTTCAATCTCATAGGCATTTGGACCGAATTTGTGCACTATCCTGCAAGGTCCAATCTTCTTCATCAGGAGTTTAGTTGGTTGACCCTTTGGCAACCTCTCTTTCCTCAGATATGCCATGACTAAGTCACCAACTTTGAATTGTACTTCTCTTTTCTTCAAATCTGCCTTTTCTTTGTACTTTGTGACTGATTTTTCTAGTTGCAACTTGACTTGATCATGAACTATTTTCATGGAGGCAGAAAACTCTTCACCAAGTGCACTCCTTCTATCCCAACCTTGGAGATCCTTCAGCTCAAGTGGCCCTCTTGGATGAAAACCATAAACTATCTCAAAAGGACTTTTACCAGTGCTCCTATTCTTTGAATCATTGTAGGCATATTCAACCTGACTGATAACCAAGTCCCATGCCAAACCATGCTGCTTTGTAAGGCACCTTAGAAGGTTTCCAAGAGACCTGTTAACCACCTCAGTTTGACCATTAGTTTGTGGATGGTAGGCTGATGAAAAAGACAACTGTGTGCCCAGCTTCTTCCACAAGGTCCTCCAGAAGTGACCTACAAACTTAGAATCCCTGTCAGTTACAATGGACAATGGTAAACCATGTATCCTTACTACCTCTCTGAAAAATAGACTTGCAACATGAGATGCATCATTTGTGCATTTACATGGCACAAAATGAGCCATCTTGCTGAATCTATCAACAATGACAAACACACTATCCACCCCTCTAGCTGTCCTGGGTAACCCAAGCACAAAATCCATGCTGATACTTTCCCAAGGTTTGTTGGGAATTGGCAGGGGCTGGTATAGACCTGCATTTGAAGACACACCTTTGGCTCTTTGATAGATTGCACAACTGGCTACATATTTTCTCACATCTGATTACACCTTTGGCCAAAAATAGAACCTTGTGACTTGTTCTAGTGTCTTGTCCAAGCCAAAATGTCCTCCTAAAGAACCATTATGCTTCTCCTTGATGATGTTGTCCTGCATAGAGCACTTAGGGACACACAGCAAATTTCCCTTAAACAAGAGGCCTTCCTGCAAAACAAAATCTGCATACTCTCCATGGAATGTGTTAGCCAAGTTCACACAAACATCATAAGCCTCTTTGAAATCAAAATCTTCTTTATACAACTCTTTTAAACAGTCAATACCCATGCTTTCTAATTGAATTTCCTGAACAAGAAGCAACCTCCTACTCAATGCATCAGCTACCTTATTAGAGACACCTCTTTTGTGCTTAATTGTGAAAGTATAAACTTGTAGCTGTTCCATCCATTTAACATGTCTATGGTTCAATTTTTCTTGACTGTTAAGAAAGCTTAAAGAATGATTGTCAGTAAACACAATAAATTTCTTGGGCAGCAAATAATGTCGCCACTTCTTAAGAGCTTGCACCATTGCATAGAGTTCTAAGTCATAGGTAGAATACCTTTGCTTGGCTTCATTCAACTTTTCTGAAAAGAATGCCACTGGATGTCCTTCTTGGCTAAGAACAGCACCAATTGCTTGCTGACTTGCATCACACTCAACAACAAATACCTTATCAAAATCAGGGAGTACTAAGGTAGGTAACTCAGCCACCTTTGTTTTCAACAACTCAAAACTATCATCAGCTTCCTTTGTCCACTGGAATCTACATTTGACTCCACCCTTGATGGTGTTGAGGATGGGAGCACTAATGTGACTGAAACCTCTGATAAACTTCCTATAGAAAGTCGCCAATCCATGGAAACTTCTCACATCTCCCACTATTTTTGGGGTAGGCCAACTGAGAATAGCCTCAACCTTAGAGGGATCCATCTTCAAACAGCCATTAGAAATGACAAATCCCAAGTATACAAGTTTAGTTTTCATGAACTCACATTTGTCTAAGTTGATCATCAACTTGTGCTTATGCAGCTTCTCCAACACCTGACCAACATGCTTCACATGGTCTTCCCTTGTCCTGCTGAAGATTAGTATGTCATCAAGATAAACAATAACAAATTTACCAATGAATTCAACTAATACCTCATTCATCAGGCACATAAATGTACTTGGCACATTGCTAAGACCAAATGGCATAACAAGCCATTCATAAAGACCTTCATTGGTCTTGAAAGCAGTCTTCCATTCATCTCCCTGTCTGATCCAGATTTGATGATATCCAGATTTCAAATCAATCTTTGAGTAATAGCATGATCCTCCCAGGTAATCCAAGAGATCTTCAATCCTTGGCATTGGAAATCTATATCTTATGGTGATCTTGTTTATGGCCCTAGAATCTGTGCATAGCCTCCACTTTCCATCCTTCTTAGGAGCCAGTACACTTGGAACTGCACAGGGACTTAGACTCTTCCTAATCAGCCCTTTCTCCAGGAGATCTTGAATTTGCGTTGCCACCTCTTCATTTTGTTGTGGAGTCAGCTTGTATGCAGCCTTGTTAGGCAATGTAGCACTAGGTATTAAGTCAATTTGATGACTAATATCCCTCATGGGTGGTAAGGAGTTGGGAACTTCCTCTACCACAAGGTCTTGATACTTATCCAGAAGTTGCTGTACTTCTAATGGAATCTCCTTCTATTTTTATTCTTGCTGATCTAATCCATTCTTGGGCTTCATGACCAAGGCATACCCCTAGTTGTCATTCTCCTTCAAGATATTTAGGAACTCATTTCCACTTACCAACATGACACTGCTATTATTTTCCTTTCCCCTGGGCTGCTCCAACAAAGGATCCATTTTGAATGGCCTTCCATTCTTGGTGATGACATAAGTGTTCTTCTCACCATCATGCTGAGCTTTAACATCATACTGCCAGGGATGACCAAGAAGCAGGTGACATGCATCCATGGGAATGATTTCACATAGTACTTTGTCCTTGTAGTCACCAATTGCAAATTCAACCCAAGCTTGTTCCTCCACCATGAAGCTTTGGTTCTTGTTCAACCAAGAAATCTTGTGAGGACTGATATGAGGCAGCCTCTTCAACTTGCACTTCTCAACCATCTCAGTGGATACCACATTCTCAGTAGATCCTGAATCCACTATGATTTTGCAAAGTTTCCCATAGGCTAGGCCTTGGGTTCTGAAAAGATTCTTTCTCTGAGGAGGCTCTTGCTTCAATGGCATCTTCAACATAGACCTTTTTATCATCATACTCTCTCCATCTAGAACAGGTGCAACACTTCCCATTGGTGGATTCACACTTTCACAGTCATCATCTTTCACCAACTGATTTCTCTTCCCATTGTCATGGGAGCTGCTGGCTTTCCCTGGACATTTGTTCATTGTATGGCCAACTTGGTTGCAGCCATAACATCTTCCAGTGAAGACTCCTGGTCCTCTACCACCTCCTCTATTTCTGCCTCTACCATTATGATTTCTACCACCTCTGAAACCTCCTCTATGCTCTATTGCTGATTGTGTTTCTTGTTGGCTGTTATTTTCAGTTTTGTTGAACTTTCCACGGCCAAAATTGCCTCTACCTCTTTGATTTCTGCCACCTCTACCTCTGGCACTTTGATCACCCTTCCTTCTCAGCTTTTCCTCAGCTCTGGAGGCCAATAGGAAACATTCATCCACTGTCTTTGGTAACACCAAACTTATCTCATCTTGTAGATTGTATTTCAGTCCATTTAGGTACCTAGCCACCATTCCTTTTTCATCTTCATTATGATTTGCCCTCATACTGAGTCTATGAAATTCTTCTGTGTAGGCAGCCACATCCATGTCTTTTTGTCTCAAATTCTGAAATCTCCTTATGATTTGAATCTCATAGTCAGGTGGCATGAACTTGCTTCTGAGCATAGCCACCATTCTGCTCCATTTAGTGATGGGACTCTTCCCAACCTTCTCCCTCTCACTCTGCATATAGTTCCACCATACAAGTGCGGAACCTCTTAGCCTTGTCTTGGCAAACTTGACCTTTTTGCTGTCATTAAACTCCTTGTAATCAAAGAAGTTACACATAGCTTCTATCCAGTCGGTGAGAACATCTCCATCCAACTTGCCATGGAAGGTAGGTACCTCCATCTTAGGATCACCACTGTCACCATGAGCACCCTTAAGTGCATTCAAGAAGGCTTTCTGATCTGCAGACATATCCTGTTCCTGAGGATCATCTTCTGCCTCTGTTTCTTCATTTGTGTCTGAAGAACTTCCCTCTTCTTTAGTCTTGCCTTTAGACTTCTTCTCTTCCTGCAATTTTGCTTCTTGCAGTCTTGCTTCAACCATCTCTTCCACCAACTTCTTGATGGCATCTTGACTCATTGTCTTGGGAGGCATTGTACTAGCCTCTGTTTCAATTTCCTCTTCTGACATACACTTTCTTCAATCAGAATATTGGCTCTGATACCAATATGATGCAGAGGTAGGGTAAGAGTAGTTTGAAACTCACTCAATGAACTAAACTTCCTTCTCAGAGGTTTGCAAAAGTGTTTGTGACCATAAAGCCTACACAACGCTATATTTGAGATTTATCTAGCCTAGGACCACTATCCAATGTCCTTCACTCAGGCTGCCCAACTCTCACCTTGAAGAGTTGCTATTCAATCTCTCCTTTCTACACAACCACCTTGGTTTGACTCACAATTCTCCTACCCACACCTCGACCAACATGGACAACCACACAAAGAAACATATACTGACTTATGACATGCATGAAACTGACCCCAACCTCTCATTACATAGCAGAGGACAGCAAGTTTCTGTATGACTGTCTTTTGACAGTGACAAAGAAGTTTCTATCATGTGTCTTTATGAACAAAACTAGTGTGATTCCACTATTCACAGTAACCTTCCCATGCATCTATTAAGGACAGCAGCAATGAGAGTTTCTTTGACAAAAAAGGTTATAAACTATATTGGACTGTTAACTAAAAGACTGTCTTGTAGCATAGTAACAAAGGAAACTCTTCTCTTGAAGCATAATAAAGACTTAACCCTTCAACACCCTTCTAGGACTTCAAATGACCATCAATGTTTAATGCCCACTCAACATTTAATGTGAGAAAACCACTAACTACTTATGTGCAGGCCTACACAGTGTTTAAAAAGGTAGAGGACAGCAAATAAGAGGATGACTGTCCTATGATAGTTTTGAAGTTTCCATTGATTCTTATCTCCTTCAAGAAGACTCCAAACTACAAAAACTCCTCCAACAAAGATCACAACACACAGGCAACCAATAGGATAGATCCTTATTGTTTTGACACTCACCACAGTACTGTACTGTCATAAAAAGTACGACAGAATTGCTATCTTTAATGAAATAAGGTTAAAGATTAAGTTTCCTTGCAAACAAAAAAAAGACATTTGACACCATATTAGTCACTCATTGACATTCTATGACCTTCATTGGTTGGTGCAAGAACCAAACACAAAATTTGAAATGTTTTATCTCCTATCAGCCCTGCAGGCCGTACTACACCACGTGCAAGACAACAAACAGTCTTTTTGCTGTTATCTATTGGTGATTGTCTTCCAAGGGTGGTCTAGTTTAAAATAATGGACAAGAGGTGTATCAAGGATTCTTATCTGGAGTGTAGGACTCTTATGCAGACCTGTATCCCTCTTAAAACAAAAAAAACAACTCCATCTTACCAACACTATGACTGTTTCTTCTATATTTGCTGTCCCAAAATCTCTTCTCCACTAACTAGTCACTGTTTGACTAGATAGAGACATGCCAACCACTGAGAAAGAAGGAGAACAACTTATCTAACAACAAGAACATGCAAATTAATCTAAATTCCTCCATCTCCTCACAAGATGACTATTCACCTTCAGAAGACAGAGGAACAAAACTCCATTTTGCCTCAGAACCCTAGGTAAAGAGGGTTTGATACAATATTTACAAACAGGAGAAGATCCAACAACTCCAACTGTTTCAAAAACTCCAATCACCTGCAAATGGGAGCCACAACTCAGAACTAAAACATTAAAAGAAAATTACTTCACAAGCAGCCGTACTTGGCCGTACCAAGGCTATTTTAATAGCAAAAAACAGAAAAAACAATATTTTTCCTTAAAAACTCCTTCTTGCTTTCTTCTCATTAGCATGTTTTTTAACAACTAAAATAAATAGGAAGTTCTAAAAACTCTTCCTCTTCCCCTTGTCCGTACAACTGCCTAGGAAGGCAGAAAATCAAAAGTAAAAGGCAGTTTTAAATAAAACAAAAAGTTTCTAAAAAATGGAAAAACCTATAAAATAGGTCTTTCAAATCTTCTAGTGGACTAGTCAAATCAAGTAGACTAAGTCCTTATTACATCACATCAAAAATGGCTTCTAAGCCCTTAGATAAAACCAAAAATTAACAAGGTCATCAAAATATAATATTTGAAAAATAGTTGTAAATTGAAGCTCCTGCACCATTTAGGGCTAACATGAGGATGTTGTGTGTAGATTGTTTCCCTACACCTTTAATGAACGAGCCTCTAATTGGTATGTAAACCTACCCAATGGCTACATTTCTTCCTAGTCACTTATGGAAGAAGCATTTCTGTCAAGATTTAGAGAACCCATTGATCCTTGTGTTTTGTATCATAAATTGGCTACCATAAAAAGGGGAGAGGGAGAGCTGATTGATAATTTCAATAACAGATTTCAAAAGGCCTACTCTAGGCTAGTAGCCCCTTACACCGTGGATGATGATACCTTGTTGGCTATGTACTATGCAGCCTTGGATCCTTTAACTGCCATGTTTGTCAAAAGGAAACCCGACAGAGATTCGATATCCAAAGCCTACAAAGAGGCAGCCTTAGTGAACCAAGAGATGAGGCATACAACTTATAGCCCATTTGGTAATGGAGGGAATTTTGGGGTGCAGAATCAGGCACAACCATGGAATGGAGCCCCTATGCATCACACTCCATTATTAAATCTGGTTCCTTCTTACACACCTATGTATAGTCCTACCCCAATCCAAGCCATAACTCCTTACACGGGTAACACTTCTAATAACAGTCAAAGTAGTGGTCAGCCTTTCTTCCAACCTCCTAGTGATACAACTGTGGTAAAACTAAAAGAGGATAGGGAAGAGATTAAAGAGATCACTACACATTTGAAAAGGTTAACCACCAAAGTGACACAACTGAGAAACGAGAACCTCTATGGAAGAGGCAACCAAAACTACAATCAAAATCAGAATTATAACCAAGGCCAAAATTAGAGTTATAGTTCCAATCAAAATCAGCATTACAATCAGAATTACAATCAAAACCAAAACTATAATCAGCATCAAGACCCTAACCAGGGGCAACCAATGCAAAATAGAGGGCCAGTGATAGATAATAGGACCTGGGGTAACAATAGCAGAAATTAGAATCAGCCTAGGCCACCCAAGACATGGAACACTGGGCCCAACAACGGTACTCTAGCTTCTCCTTTTGAGAATATAGATAATCATGATGCAAAACAAACAACTAGCATCCAAATGGCTAGTACAACACCCAAAAATTGGTGTAGATTTCACAATACCAATGCCCATGCTGAGCACGACTGTCCACAGTTCCACTTAGCAGCCAGCATTTTTAATATAGATGTGCAACCTCCTACCTCTGAATTTCTCATTCCCAAAGGTAATGAGGTAGTACCCTCAGGATATGACACATCATTAGTCTTAGAAACGTTTACCTTTGCAACTGTAGAAGAGAAAGAGGATGAATTGCTAGAAGATGGACCATACTGTTGTGAAAATCTTTATCCTAAATCAGCCTTTGTGTTAAATGCTTTTCAATTTCCCTTTGAATCTGAAAATGAGGTATTAACTGAAACAGAAGAAGTGCAGGCTTTTCAACAGACAAATAAAAAACACACCTACAATTTGAGGAACAACACTAGGCCAGGAGGACCTTTCACCACTTCCATTCCTCTGAACAACTTCAATACACTCCCAGATCAGAATGCCAACAACAATCCCACCATACTTAAAGCTAATTAGCACACAGATAGTGGAACAGCAGTAGAAAAGGATCAAACAAGTAAAACTAAAACAATAGAGACCACAAGATTAATGAGTTACTTGTCAGAGGAAATAAAGAAAATTAAGGTCAGTATACCTTTAAATGAATTATTGAAAACTCCAGGGATCAGGAATGCTTTTATAAAATCTCTGGATACATCCATGATAGACGAGGTTTCCGCTGATATAACTGTTCCTAATAGAGATTCACCACCTAAAGAGAAAAATAAGAAAGTTGAGCAGCCTTCCAATACAAATGTAGTAATACATGCGGATAAGAGGGATACTCCCCCTTTCTTGTTAACTGTTAGATTGTGCGGGAGGAACATACACAACTGTATGGTAGACTCTGGTGCCTCAGCCAACATAATGCCCTTAGGAATATGCAAAACTCTAGGGCTGACTCCCACCAAATCTGCCAAGGTTGTCACATAATTAGATAAGACTGAGGTTAGTGTGATAGGAGAACTCATGAACATTCAGATGCAACTAGCTTCAGACCCTAGGGTAAGCCAAATCATTGACATTCAAGTAGTGGATATACCCATAAATTATGGAATGTTGTTGAGTAGGGATTGGTCCAAGATGTTAAACGGATATATGGCCACTGACTTTTCACATATGTGGCTACCTTGGAGAGGTGTCCCAAACCAGATTAGAATAGAGGCATAGCCCAGGATGAAACACATGATAACAGAGTATAATCGAACGAATGAAATATTGTATGTTGCTGTTGAACCTAGTGTCTATAGAATTACCAACAATGGGGTGCAAATTGAAGAGGTCATGATGTTAAACATTAAAAAAAAATGTGTCAGCAAGGAGACAGCATTATTCATTGAGTCTGATGGAAATTCTTCAGATGAAGAAAATAGTACAATAGGCAAATTTGGCCATGCCATTAGACAAGAGGTAGAAGAGTGCATTAAAAAAAATCTGCTAGTCCAATGTAAATTGTAAAAAAATAGATGTAGGGTCCATGATAAGCCACATTCTGAGGAGAGCTGCATAATGTGCAAAGATATCATTGAATATGAATACAAAAAATGCATAGAGAGGGTAGAGTTACAAGAGGAAAGTGAGAATCCTGATCAAACACAGAAATACGTTCAGGGTGATGTAGATGCCTTGATTCCAGATTTAGGAGAAGAAATAAAGGACAAGGGTAGTTGTCTTTCTGATTTACCAGATGGAAACACACATATGCAAGTTAACCAAATAGAAAAACCCATGAATAAATAGGACAACACCCCACAGGTGATAAAAGAGACAAAGCATGCCAAGATAAAAGGTCAGAAAAGTAAAGATGGCATGTGAACATTAAAATGTGATGGGTCCAAATCAAAACAAGTTACGGGTGCAGGTGTTGAACTCATAGATCCTCAGGGTAAATCACATCTGGCAGCATATAGATTACAATTTTCCTATACTAACAATATTGCTGAATATGAGGCCCTAATTTTAAGACTTGTCATGGCCATCAAGAAAAGGGTGAAAACGATCAGAGTATTTTCAGACTCTGAATTAGTAGTCAGACAAGTGAGGAAACTATATGCCTACAATTACAAGAAAATGATTAGTTACAGACACAGAGTATGGGGTTTAATAGATGCGTTTGATGCTTTCAACTTAGAGCATATCCCTAGAGAGCTGAACCACAGGCTAGATGCACTAGCAGTTGCTGCTAGCACACTAGAACCCTTGACACTGTTAGGATTGAGATGATTTGCTATTGAGCTAGTTAATGTTCCCAGTATCCCAGACAATGTTACACACTTTCAGGTATTTGGGGTGATCAGCAAATTATTGATTTTCTGACTTGTAATGAGGTATTCGAGGCCCAAATCATTGATGAGCAAGAAAGGCCCGAGACAACATGGGATGAAGAGGATATAATCAACTTGAAGAGAAACTTCTTACCCAAAAGAGTAATTGAATTAGAACATATCTTTGACTTCGATGGAGAATGAGATAGAAGGACTTGTCCAAAATAGAAGGGGGTAAGTGTGACTTACATAACTTAGGGATAGAGCAAAATCCACAAAATGTACTAATCAGAAAAGCTTGCTTTGAGAAAGTTAGAAAAGAGGTTTTAGATGCTCTGAAGGATTATAAACACGTAATAGCATGGACCTATGAAGACTTTAAAACATTTGATAAATCCATCATAACTCACGTAATACCTTTAAGACCAGAGGTTAAACCATTCAAGCAAAAACAAAGGCCTGTGAATGCCATTCTAGAGCCTTTAATCTTTGAGGAAGTTAAAAAATTGTTGTCTGCTGGAATAATTTTCCCAGTCAGGCATTCAGTCTGGGTAGCTAACTTAGTACCAGTGAGGAAGAAAAACAGAGACATCAGGTTATGCGTAGACTTTAGAAATTTAAACAAAGCATCTGAAAAGGATAATTATCCTCTTCCCCCAATAGACGAAGTGCTGCAAGCAGTAAACGGGGCAAAGCTAATGTCTTTTTTAGATGGTTTTTTAGGTTATAACCAAGTCTTGATTGATAGAGAAGATAGACTAAAAACCACCTTCACTTGTAAATAAGGAAATTATGCATATAGGCGAATGCCTTTTGGTCTGATTAATGCAGGTGCCACTTTTCAAAGAGCCATGGACATTGCATTCCGTGGATTATCAGGTAAGTGCATTGTTGTGTATATGGATGATTTGACTGTGTATTCCAATGATGCATCCGCCCACGCTAAAGATCTCAGGAAAATACTCAAGCGATGTGAAAGGTATGGGATTTCCCTTAATCCTAAGAAATGTATATTTGGTGTAACTGAAGGTAAATTATTGGGCCATATCATTTCTGAAGATGGAATTTCAATTGATATGGGTAGAATAGAATCCATAAAAAATTTGCAAATACCAAATAGTAGGAAGGAGTTGAAATCATTTTTTGGTAAAATTAACTTTGTTCAAAAGTTTATGACGGGTTTTGCAGAGATCGTGCAGCTGTTAAATGCCATGTTGAAGAAGGATGCATAGATGGAATGGACACTTGTGGCTAGGCCTGCATTTGAAGATATCAAGGAGGCAATTTCTAATGCTCCTGTATTGGCAAGTCCAGACTACACAAGCCCATTTTACATATACTCCTTTGCATCTTCTCATTCAGTCGCGGCTGCCTTGACATAGAAAGGTGAAAATAATGAAGAAAGGCCCATCGCATTCATGAGTGAGCATCTGAAGGATGCACAGTTGAGATCTCTAGATATTGAGAGACAAGCATTTGCATTAATGAGGGCTATGAAAAAAATTAGACATTACATTATGTGCAGCCAGATCAAAGCCATAGTGCCAGACGCAGCAGTAAAGATGTTGCTGATGCAGAACGAACCTGGAGAAAAGAGAGCCAAATGGATCACCACGCTGCAGGAGTTTGACATGGAAATCATTCCCATGAAGCTAGTCAGAGGGCAGGCGTTGGTGCAAACAATAGCAAATACGGATCCAGATTTGATAAAACAGTAGTACGTATTGAATTCCCAGAACGCATCAGACTAGTATGATGATTTAAACACCTTCTTGATAGCTGGAAAGTACCCAAATAGGATGAAAGCTTCTCAAAGGAGAGCTCTGAAGATTAAAGCACAGAAATATATGGTGCAAGGAGGTCTTCTATTCAGGAAGAACCATGATGGAATTTATTTGAGATGTCTAAACAGAACTACATGACAAGTACGGAATCAGCCATGGTTCCCATCTAGCTACAACACACAAAATACTGAGAGCAGGCTATTACTAGCCCACGATGTTCAAAGATACTGAGAGTCACATCAGAAGTTGCCACACCTGTCAAACTGCAACAAATAAGGGGAGAAATCAGGCCAATCCACTACAACCTGTGATTGAATCAAGACTATATGCATAGTGGGGCTTGGATTTTATTGGAGTCATCAATCCTCCATCTTCTACAGGACACAAATTTATACTGATGGTGACAAACTATTGTACAAGGTGGACTGAGGCTTCTAGCTGCAAATTTGGTGCAGGAGCACCTACCTGACAGCTGGTCTGGATGAGGCAGTTAGTAGTTTAGGTCTTGTTTGTGTTTCCAAGAAGGTCTGTTAGACCAATTGCATGTAATAATGTCACGCTGATCATGATAAGATCATGCTGACCGGGCTTTTGCTATTTTTAGCTAGTTAGTTATAACAGCTGTCATGATGTATGTTCGGTGGGATCTCCCAGCCGCCTGGAGAGTTCCCAGCCGCTTGGAGTTGGGTCAGTAGTACTCATAGGGAAATCTTTATAAGCATGAGATCGGTTGATTGTAGAGATCATCGATCGGTAGTGTAGTGTGGCATCCAGCAGAGGAGTTGAGTGTTCTGTGTGAGGAACATCATATTGTATTGCATCTTTGAATCAATAAAGATCCTGTTTCATTTTCTGTTGAACTCCTTTGTATAATCGATCTGCTGGTTTGCGTGGCTGCATGGATTTCCTGATCCATTCCACCGGTTGATCTGTCTGATCGGTGGAATGGCAATGTACAGTAGGTTAGATTGTAGGTTGTTTTCTGTTTGCATGCAGGTGTGCAGGATCGCGGTCAAGAGATGTTGAAGACCCTAGCATCCTCATGTGCTAGGTCGAGTTGATAAGCTGACTGAGTTGGAAGATCACCCTGAGTTGGATCGGGTCATCCCTGGTGGATCGGCGAAGAGAGATTTCGCTAAGTGCAGAAGTTCGTGAAGACGGCATCATCAGGATATTTCTGCAAATATCCTGCAGTCGGTTTAGACATCATCATCCGGATAAGTGGAGAAGATCGGCATGATGTTGTCGATTGCATGAAGTGTGAGTTCGTCGGGGTGATCATCAGCAGGAGGAGCCGAGGAGTGTATTGGCATCAGGATCATCATATTGGGAGTGCCAAACATCCGCATATCGCGAGTAGATGCGGGAGAGAAAGTTCGGATTTTTGACTAAGTGTTGAGAAGGTCATCAGGATATTGGGTGACGTCATCGTCATCAGGATATGACGTCATCGTCATCAGGATATTGAGATATCCCCTTGTGCGAGTTCATCCTGCTGTCGTAAGGTGCTAAGGTATCGGCGGAAGTCCGTAGCAGGAAGTTGTGTTAACATCATCATCAGGAGGTTTCGAAGAGAACCGGATAATTTATATCATGATGCTGTTGCTTGTATCATCGGGCAGTGGAGCGTCGAAGGCAAGTTGTTGAAGGTGATCGTCATCAGGATACTTGAACAACCGGATATTTGGATATCCTGCTGACGAAGGTGATATTGAATATCATGATGAAGACGTTAGAGTTCGGAGCCTGATGAACAGTGCAACCGGAGGATGTGTGCACCCGCTGAACATCATGATGATGATGTTAGAAGGAAAGCGGAGATGAACAGTAGTCGGCAGGCGGATGTTTGCGATCGTCTGAAATATGATGATGCTGACTGTGTAACGCAGAACATGATGATGCTGTTGGTAGTTCTAGGGAATATGATGATGATGGCGAAGATGATGATGATGAGGTTGGTCTGCAGACATTCATGCTACATGCGAAGGTTATAGTGTGGATGCCTCTGCATCATAGTGGTATCAGAGCTCAGCAAAAGGTCTGGGCTGTTGTGTGTTGATTCTGTCACCGAAAGGGCAGAGGTAGAGATAGAGTTGATTGTGTTGTGTGTTGATTGAGAGGTTGACAAAATGCCTCCAAAAGGTAATGGTACTGCAAGGGAACTGCAGGAGATGAAGGAGAAACATGCTAGAGAGATGAGGAAGATGAAGGAGCTTGCTGAAGCACTTCAAGCCAGGCTGACAGCCCTGGAAAAGAACAAAAAGAGGGAAGTGGAAGACAGTGAGTCTGAAGAAGAGGCAGATACTGTTGAAGAGTATGAAGAGGTAGCTGAAGATCTGGATGCTGAAGACCAGAGGTTGGCAAAACTGTTAAAGGCAGTGCAGAGTGAAAAACCTAAGGTGAAGGTTGATGTTTCCAAATATACTGGAAGCTTGAATGAAGATGAATTGTTGGATTGGATTGCTGCACTGGATAATCACTTTGAATGTGAAGATGTGGCTGAGGATCAGAAGGTAAAGATTGCAAAGACCAAGTTAGGAGGTCATGCTTTGGTATGGTGGGATTATGTACAATCTGAGAGAAGGAAACAAGGGAAGTCTAAGATCACTTCTTGGGATAAGATGGTAGCAAGGATAAAGGGTAAATTCTTGCCAAGGGATTATGAAATCCAGATGTTTAAGAAGCTGCAATTTTTAAAGCAGAAAGACAGGGATGTGAAATCATATACTAAGGAATTTTATCTGTTGAGTATGAGATCTGGTCATCATGAGAATGAGGTAGAAAAGGTGGCTAGGTACTTGGCTGGTTTGAGGTTTAACATACAGGATGAGTTAGTTTTAGCTAACCCTAAGAATGTGGAGGATTGTTATCAAATGGCAATCAGGATTGAAGAAAAGCTGAATAGAGGACATGATAAGTCCATGAGAGGAAGAGGAAACAATAGGGGAAGAGGAGCAGCCCCTGTACAAAAGCAAACCAATGAGAGTCAAGAAGACACTGGTAAAGGACAGGGACAGTCTGATTTCAGAGGTGGATGGAAAGGTAATAGAGGAAGATTTGGAGGTGGTAGAGGTTCTACTACGTTTTCAGGAAAGTGTTACACCTGTGGAGAGTTTGGTCATCCATCTTTCAAATGTCCAGAAAACAAAGGTTCATCATCCAGAAATGAGAGAACAAGTGACAAGAGGGTACAACTGGTGCAAGAAGAGAAAGCAGAAGAAAGTGCACAGAGTTCAAACAAAGGTCCTGAGAATTTTGGATATCCAGAGAGTGGAGAATCATTGATGTTAAGGAGAATTAGTTGGCAGGCATCAAAGGATATGATGCAAAGAAGAGCTCTTTTCAAAACCACATGTAAGAGCAAAGGTAAGGTATGTAAGGTTGTCATTGATACTGGTTCAACAGACAACATGGTATCTCAGGAAATGGTGGATAAACTGAAGCTGGAAAGGATTCCACATCCACACCCTTACAAGGCATCTTGGGTGAGTGATAGGCAATCACTTTTTGTCTCTGAACAGGCATATGTGGATTTCCAGATTGGACCATATCAGGATAGAATTTTGTGTGATATATTGCCTATGGAATGTTGTCACCTACTGTTGGGTAGACCATGGCAATTTGACAGAAGGGTACTGTATGATGGGTATGCTAATACCTACACCATCAAGAAGGATGGGAAGATTATCAAGTTGATGCCATTGCAGGCAAAAGCTGCAGTACAGAAGGCAGCTCAAATCATTTTAATGGGAAAGAAGGAGTTTGTGCAGATGCCTAGAGGAGCAGGCATGAAGGCAGTTCAGGACACTGCAGAGAAAGGAGTTGTTACAGACAACAAGCTGAAGAAAGTTTCAGTTGTGACTGACAGAGGTCAGCAGCAGGTTCAGAAACAGGGGTGCAAATAGCCACCAGTTCAGAAGAATGACAAGGATGTTGTCATAGTTGGGACTATTGTTTGTCCTATAAGAGTTGAAAGGAAGATAGACTTGAACACTTCAGAAGTTCAAGAGGTAGTTCAGCCAGAGGTTCTGGTTAGGCAACCTGACAAACACAGGGTATGTGAGAAGAAGGCCTACATCAACAGGCATGATGATTTACTTGCCAGAAAGCAAGTTACAGTTCAAAAGTCTTGGAGCAGCCAAGAGATAGCAGCAGACAAAGCTGGAGCAGGTCAGACTATTGACAAGGCAAAGTGTAGAGGTGGAGGACTTCCACATACTAAACTCATGGGACATGAGTTCTTTTCTGTTGGGGAGTATGGTGCAGGAGCACCTACCTGACAGCTGGTCTGGATGAGGCAGTTAGTAGTTTAGGTCTTGTTTGTGTTTCCAAGAAGGTCTGTTAGACCAATTGCATGTAATAATGTCACGCTGATCATGATAAGATCATGCTGACCGGGCTTTTGCTATTTTTAGCTAGTTAGTTATAACAGCTGTCATGATGTATGTTCGGTGGGATCTCCCAGCCGCCTGGAGAGTTCCCAGCCGCTTGGAGTTGGGTCAGTAGTACTCATAGGGAAATCTTTATAAGCATGAGATCGGTTGATTGTAGAGATCATCGATCGGCAGTGTAGTGTGGCATCCAGCAGAGGAGTTGAGTGTTCTGTGTGAGGAACATCATATTGTATTGCATCTTTGAATCAATAAAGATCCTGTTTCGTTTTCTGTTGATCTCCTTTGTATAATCGATCTGCTGGTTTGCGTGGCTGCATGGATTTCCTGATCCATTCCACCGGTTGATCTGTCTGATCGGTGGAATGGCAATGTACAGTAGGTTAGATTGTAGGTTGTTTTCTGTTTGCATGCAGGTGTGCAGGATCGCGGTCAAGAGATGTTGAAGACCCTAGCATCCTCATGTGCTAGGTCGAGTTGATAAGCTGACTGAGTTGGAAGATCACCCTGAGTTGGATCGGGTCATCCCTGGTGGATCGGCGAAGAGAGATTTCGCTAAGTGCAGAAGTTCGTGAAGACGGCATCATCAGGATATTTCTGCAAATATCCTGCAGTCGGTTTAGACATCATCATCCGGATAAGTGGAGAAGATCGGCATGATGTTGTCGATTGCATGAAGTGTGAGTTCGTAGGGGTGATCATCAGCAGGAGGAGCCGAGGAGTGTATTGGCATCAGGATCATCATATTGGGAGTGCCAAACATCCGCATATCGCGAGTAGATGCGGGAGAGAAAGTTTGGATTTTTGACTAAGTGTTGAGAAGGTCATCAGGATATTGGGTGACGTCATCGTCATCAGGATATGACGTCATCGTCATCAGGATATTGAGATATCCCCTTGTGCGAGTTCATCCTGCTGTCGTAAGGTGCTAAGGTATCGGCGGAAGTCCGTAGCAGGAAGTTGTGTTAACATCATCATCAGGAGGTTTCGAAGAGAACCGGATAATTTATATCATGATACTGTTGCTTGTATCATCGGGCAGTGGAGCGTCGAAGGCAAGTTGTTGAAGGTGATCGTCATCAGGATACTTGAACAACCGGATATTTGGATATCCTGCTGACGAAGGTGATATTGAATATCATGATGAAGACGTTAGAGTTCGGAGCCTGATGAACAGTGCAACCGGAGGATGTGTGCACCCACTGAACATCATGATGATGATGTTAGAAGGAAAGCGGAGATGAACAGTAGTCGGCAGGCGGATGTTTGCGATCGTCCGAAATATGATGATGCTGACTGTGTAACGCAGAACATGATGATGCTGTTGGTAGTTCTAGGGAATATGATGATGATGGCGAAGATGATGATGATGAGGTTGGTCTGCAGACATTCATGCTACATGCGAAGGTTATAGTGTGGATGCCTCTGCATCAAAATTCTCCACAACTAAAGTAGTTATCAAGTTTCTTGAAGAAAACATCATCACTAGGTTTGGAACTCCCTATTCACTAGTATGTGATAATGGCCCCGCTTTCTCTTCTTTAAAGTTTTCTAAATGGGCATTTGAATACAGGATCATTTTAAGGTTTTCTTCAAATTATTACCCTCAGTGTAATGGATTAGCTGAATCAACGAACAAAATTTTATTAGACATAATCAAGAAGTTGATTGCAAAGAGTCCTAGAGAGTGGAATAGCCTGTTAAGATATGCATTATGGGTAGATAGGACCAACTTTAAGACAACTTTAGGTAGCACACCTTATCATTTAGTTTATGGGACTGATCCCATACTTCCAGTAAATCTGAGAATACCAACCTGGAAGTTTACCAATGAGTATCTAGGCTTTCATAACCATAGGGAAGCCAGGATAGTACAAATGCTACAATTAGATGAGAAAAGAGGTCAAGCCATCGAAAAGTTTGCCAAACACCAAGTGGTTGTTAAGAGGTGGTTTGATAAAAGGGCAAGAGTCAAAACATTTAGGATATCAGACTTAGTGTTGTGCTAGGACAAAGCACATGAAAAGAAAGGAAGCCATGGAAAATTCAATAAACTATGGCTAGGTCCGTTACAGGTCTCAGAAATAATAGGAGACAACACATTTAGACTCAAAACCTTGACAGGGGAAGAGATGCCATTGTCAGTTAATGGCCAACATCTGAAACACTACTTCCAGGCTTGAGGTAAAGGGTAGTCCATTTTGGTGTAATATAGTGTAAGTAATGTACAGTTCTTCTTTTACTGTTTCTTTTTTTGGGTTGGTGTTTGTGTTGTTCTGTTTTCTGTTCTTTCTGTTTCTTGTTTTGTTTCTGTTTGTATAGTTTTGTCTTCTCTTGCTTTTTGTACAGTTTGTCTATTGTTTGTTGGTTGTCTCCTCAGCAGGGATCTTTTTTTTCTTTAGAGTATTAAGGAGCAAACTAAAAAACCATTGAAAACAGTATGAAATTTAGAACATTCAGGTTAATCATTTGCAATTTGCACATAACTTGTTATGACTATCATGAATGTAGAGAGTTGTTTTACTTTTGAAATTTAGTATTCAATAAATGTGATTGAGAATTCAAGGAGGTTTCTCACAATGACACACCTAAAATCCTTGGGTTTGTTGAACCTACCAGTGTAGATATTAGGTGAAAAATCTGAGGTCACCCTTGCTACCATTACAATTCTCAGCTTAATTTCAGCAAGTGTTTACTCCTTGCATCATGAAGCAACAAATTGCTATATCTTGTGAAATCTCTTTCAAAAATCAAAAAATATAAAATATAAAAAATAAATAAAGCAGATTATACTGAAAATCTAGATTAAGCCATCTAAGTAACTCTACCAGGGCTATAGACGCTCGCTGGCAGTGGGGCTCTACTTAGGAGAATTGTAACGATAACTTTGTCGGGGCTATGGACGCTCGCTGGCAGCAAGGCTCTATCTGGTCGGCTATGAGGGAATATCCTCAACTACGTAGGCTAATGTTAGTCACTGGTTTGTTCAACCAATCTTCAAGATGAGGATAATTAATCACTTGCACATACTTAAACTAAAAATGAAAATTCATGCACCCTTATTGAATACCTTAAGTCTAAAGCTAAATAGTAATTTGCAGGAAGGATAGTCAGAAGTTATGGATTTATTTCACCTAGTTTTCTTGAACGCTTTGAATTTAATTGTTTTGTTTGGTTGCTAGTTGTTGTGATGTTCACAACACGCCCCATTTTTCTCCTTAGCAAAATGAGGACCCCTGCTGTTGCTTTACTTATTTGCCTTTGGTCTTTTGTTCTGCTTGGTGGTAACGCGAAAAGAGTCAAAAATTTGTAAACCTTGTTAAAAATAGAGAAAAATGCATTTTCAGTACTAGGGCATGATATGGTTAGATTCCTTGTGAAAAATGAGCCAGGATTGCTTTTTGAACCATCTTAAAATTTGCCATATTTTGCAAGTTATGATCATTTTGGTAAAATGTACCATCAGGTTTTGCATGATACAAGGTCTGTTTTATGTTTTTTTTTCTTGTAGGCATCTAGTTAAAATTTTGAAATATGCATACTTAATGGATTTTAGGTTAAAATGTTTGATGTTTTGATTTCCACTTTGTATTTCACAATTGTCTATTTGACAGGAAAATGCACAGGTGCACCTAGGAAATTGGCAAACCCAGGGGGCTATTTTACAATAGTAATTCACTTGATATTTGGCACAATCTTCATTACATGCAAACATTATAACATTACTTATAAGCATTACAACGAAAGTTACATTATTTGGAAGAAGGGGGGCCATCGGCATAGTATTTGATATCGGGGTGTCTTGAAAAAGTCTCGCCGAGGTGGGGGGGTCTCTCATCGATGATATAGTCATCGGTGTAGCTTTCACTGTCGGCAATGTTTGAAATTGTCATGCTGAAGCATGTGGTCTCCCCGATGGCCTTTTACCATCAGTATTACATTCGGTATCGGCCGAGCTCGAAAGTTTCTCCCCGACGGGAGGTCTCATGCTGATAGAACATAAGAGAAGCGGCGTCGGCAACACTTACACTGATAAAAGGTAATTAGCGTAACAAACAACAGTCGGGATAACATTTTAAACCCTCGCTAATGAAGAAACTCTCTCCGATATAAGCCATCGGCATAGCCAATAACGATCGGAGCAAGGTTTAAAGCTCTCATTGATATGGGAGAAAACACAAGCCGCTAAGGGCTACTTCGGTGAAGCTCTCGCCGATATAAGGTTATCGGTGAAACAATAGTGGTCAGAGCAAAGCATTTGGGGCTCGCTAATAGGCGAATATCTTGCCAATAGAAAGAAAGCACGAGCTGAAAAGGCTATCGGCCAAACAATGAACTATCGGGGTAATATTTCGAGCACTCGCCGATAGTAGATTATCACGCCGATAACATGAAGGAAAGACCTAAGTGTTAAGGCCATTTCGGCCAGATCAAGGCGATCGGCAGATAAGTTCAAACTCATGCCGATGGACAGGAAAAGGAGGAAAGTGATAGGAATTTGAAACACATTTTTTGGCGCCCGTGGCATTTTTCTGGTCAGCGGTAGTTGACTCAATGGTTTTGAGCGGTCTGTGTGCATTTTGAACGCATTTTTTAGGGTTTTTTGGGTCTGATTTCCACATTTTGCACAGTCATGCCTTGTTTAAACAGATATTTTGGTTTCCTACTGTTCATTTGATAGATGTGGTACTTATTGATATGTTTGTTTTGCAAGCTTGCAGTTGAGGAAGTAGCTGGAACTTGATGACAATGACATCACACAGAGGAGGAAAATCCGATCTCATAAGGGCAAGAAGTAAAGATGAAGTGCAAGGAAGTCAATGGCCATTCACTGAGGAGGACAAAATGCAGTTGAAGTATTATTACAACAGACAAACATGAGTTATTACTGAGTTGCTAGAGCTTCTCAAAAGGGGCAATATTTTGCCCAGATTGGATGTATACTCAGAGGTATTTTGGGAAACTGGTTCACCTGCATTTACTGTTGTAACCAGAGGTTTGAACCAAGGGTCTAAATTAGGGTTTTGCTGTAGTGCGGACAATCAAAAAGTCTTTATATTGTGCCTGTTTGCACTGTAATACTTTACACAGGGGCTACATAGAGATTTTGGTAGTAGCAGGAGTTTGAAATTAGCATTTTAGCTTAGATTAGAAGTAGAAGAAGGAGGTCGCCTGTTGTCTACAATAAGGAGTGCGTGGAACATCTGGCTTCCTTATTGTATCTGTAAAGCTTGTAAGTTCACTGTAGTTTGATCAATGAAACTAAGAGTCATTTCGACATTGTAAATCATGTATGACTGTTTGTTTCTAATACAATAGAATCTGGAGTTCTGCATCTATCTTCTGAGTGTTCTCCTGCTCTTCTTTGTGTTTTGAAATATTTTCTTTGAGAGCTTGCAATTTTAAGTGTATGTTTGTGAAAATGCTTAGAACTTGCGTTTAAGGTTTTAACTGTGGATTTGATCAAATTGCTGTATGATTTACATAGTGCATAACAGAACAATTAGATCCTTTGGTAGATTAAAATGGAGTTTAGATTAGATCTTTCTAACTTTTCTGAACCCATCTGAAATATTTAGCTGAAAATGAAATTTGAAGGAAATTTGTCTCATATTTGAAGAAGCATGCATAACAGAGTTAAAAGTAGACAGTTTTCATAAATGTATAAGGAGAAGAAAGCTGCAATAATTCAAGAAAACCATTAAAAGCTTTGTAGCACAGTAACACTTTTATGCAAAGAATGAACAAACACACCCATAGTTTATGATCTCTTTGCATAGTTTGAGTCCAGTAAACCAACAAGAAACCCTAAACTACCTAAGGCCCCTTGAACATTACAGCTTCACATTGACCAACTGAATTTGACCAACAGGTCAAGACCTGACCACTATAGACTTGGGATTAAGTGAATCTTAAATGATTCCTTCTTATCTTTCAAGTATAGTTTTGGTTCATTATATGTGAATTTTAACTTTTTGTTATGATTGCATCAAAACAATCACCAACACTAGGCAACTCTAGGATTTCTTCTTCTTCCCAGATATGATCTTCCATATTCCTTTCACCTATGATCTGTGCCTCAAAAACATCTCTATTGGAAATAAAATCAAATATATGCTGATCATCATCAAGTACTTGAAGGTTAGTTACATTATCCAGTACAGAAGGCACTGATACTAATTCAACTGAGAATCTTTTTAGACCAGATATGGACAGAGGCTCTAAAGTGCTGGCATCCTGATCTAAAGCATCTGCTCTGTGGTTTTGTTCTCTAGGTACATGGGTGATATTGAAGGCATCAAAATTTTCTATTAAGTCCCACACCCTGTGCATGTAATTGGATAGCCTTCTATAATTATAGGAGTGTATACCCCTTACCTGTCTGACATCTAATTCTGAGTCCCCATAGACATGCAGAATTCTCACCTTCTTTCTAAGTGCAAACAGTATCCCATGAATTAGAGCTTCATACTCTGCCACATTGTTTGTACATGGGAACTGCAATCGGTATGCTACTAAGTAGGAATTTCCTGATGGATTGATAAGGTCTATTCCTACTCCAGCTCCTTGTTTTGACTTGGATCCATGAAACCTGAGGATCCATGGCCTATCTTCATCTAAAAGCTTGTCTGGGGCTTCTTTCTTCCTTTTGGCTCTGGCAGCTGCACCACTGGATATCCACTTTAATTTTGGTATCTCAACTTTCTTAGATATCACCTTGTCTGTCTCATGGGAAACTGATATTTCTCCTTTTTTCTTATCATCAGGAGGGACATCCTCTGGACTAGGCAGCGTCTACCTTCTCAAAATATGTAGGCACAATGAAGAAGACGTTTCTAAATGAGGTGCTTCATGTAACCTACACCACCTCTCAATCAAGACATCCCGTGGGGATCTCTGCTGCTATATCATCTTTTGAATCTCTTTTGATAGAAACTCTTCGAATTTGGACAGATTACTGCCCCTATCCTCATCAGATAACTCATAATTTGACTCTACTAAATAGTCACTCCCAGGGGTGATTTTCTTCTTGTTCTTAGTATTGCTCCTATTGTATACCAGTATCTCTTTTGTCACCTAAACAAAACCTTCATCTCAATATGTACATCTTCCCATTCTTGCAGGAAATAAACAAAAATTAGTATCATTATCATTACTTGTAGTACTCATTGTGGATAATGATGATGACATCTCATTGTATGTTTGTTCCACCTCCAACATGTCTAAACATGCATCGCAAGTTTTTTCAGAATGAGCCTCATCATGCAACCTGCACCATCCATCAATCAAAATATCCTGAATAGGCATTCTCAACAAGTGACATCGTTTCACCTATTTGGACAGGTGCATCTCAAAATTCTTAAAATGATCTAACTCATTCTCATTCTTAGGATTATAAGAAGACTCTTCAATTGTTTTATCATTTTGAGGGTCATCATCATGATCATGTATGTCAAGCATTGGGATCTCCTCTATGCTGGCAGTCTAAGGTCTGATGGAGTAAACTCTAGGTTCCACATCCATGCACATGATTTTACTAGTTTTGTTATATTCGGTGATCATGTGTTTCATGCAGGGTTCAACAACTATTCTTATCTAATTTGGTATTCCCCTCTAGGGCAACCACATATGACTAAAGTCAGTAGACATATATCCATTAAGAGTCTTTGACCAGTCTCTGCTGAGCAACATTCTATATGTATCAGGTATATCAACTACCTGAATATCAATGTAGTGCTAGATTATGGGATCCAATGCTAGTTGCATATGGATGTGAGTCAATTCTCCTACCACACTTCTATTTTATCCAATTGTGTAACTTTCTTTAATGATTTAGTAGGATATAACCCTAAAGTGTTGCATATGGACAGGGGCATTACATTAGTAGATGGTCCTGAATCCACTAAATAGTTGGGCAAATTCTTACCAAACATCCTTATGGTAAGGAAGAAGGGAGGTCAATCGCTCTTGTCTTTGTATAGGGTCATGTGGGAGCTATCTGTAGCTTGAACAGTAGTTGAGGTTTTAGGTTTGACATTAACATCCCTAGTAGCATGATCTTTATTTCCCAACTGGCCTGGGGTATGGCTATCTTCTTTTTGAACAGGATCATCCAATGATTTCATGAAAGCATTCTTGATAGCAGGGGTTTTAAGCAATTCTGATAATGGCAGGTTGATCTTAACTTTTTCATTTCATCAGTCAGATAAGTGACCAACTTGTCAGATCCAGGAGGTAGGTTACCAACTTTTGGTGCTGTGTTCTGTGGTGCCAAATACTAAGCATTGACCTTGGGAACCCTGGGGTTATTACTCACCTTGGGATCAGGTGGAGTATTGAAGTTGTTTGGGGGCAAGGAGGTGGTCAAAGGATCAGCAGACCTATTTGAGTTATTCCTTAGGTTGTAGTTATGCCTACCCTAAGGTTGCTATTGATAAGCATTGACATCCTCATGCTCAATTGATGGCTCATTCTCATCCTCAAAGGGGAAAACATAGTTAGACTCAAAAGCCATGGCTGATTCCTCACATGTTGAGGTGTAATCCTGATGTGATGAGGTTGTCTTCTGATAAGGATGATGCGTGAAGCTTTCTAGCACTAAGGTAGAATCATATTCACATGGGACAATTTCATTTTTCTCTAGATAAGGTGGATTACTTGAAGTACTTGACACTTCAGCTTGGAATATGCTGGAAGCAATCCTGAACTAGGGACAGTCCAACTCTATATGAGTTTTGGTGTTATGTATCCTGCATCAGTTTGTAAGTGATGCCTTTGCAAGGTTCACTCTGGTGGTCTGTCTAGGTTCACCAGGAGGTTGATTGTCTAGGGGTGATGGCAAGGAACCATTGTTTGGCCTAGTGTTCCACACTCTAGGCTATCTAAGAGGATTGTTGTTGCCATTATTGTTGTACCCTCTATCAGGATAATTTAGTCTGTCATTGGCATAGCCTCTGTTTTGATTAAGCTGAGAGTAGAAGTTTTGATTTCTCAGATGGGTGACCTCAGTAGTAAGTTTCCTTAACTGGGCTGATATTTCTTTGATGTCTTCTTTCTCTTCCTGAACCTTGGCCACTACATTCTCTGTCTGGGGCTTGAAAAAGGAAGACCCATTGTTATTGTTGGATTGTCCCATAGACTGAGGTGCTTGTGTTTGATATGGTAAAATCTGGCTATTCCCACTTGGTTGTGGCATAACACTGAGTGGAGGTATCTGCAAGGGGGCTGGCATCACAACTGAAGGCATCATAGCTCCATTGGTCTGTTGGTGGACAAGATATGTTGGATAACCTGGAAATGTAGGGAAGGTAATATTTGGTGTGGGAGTAAGAGTTAAATGCTGGCTGACCTTGATAGCTTCTTCAAAAGCTTCTGCTAAAGTTGTTACACCAAGATGTGTTCTCCTAATAAACATGGAAGTCAAAGGATCCAAGGTTAAGTAATAAATACTCCTAGTAGCTTCATCTGTTACAACATAGGGAGCAACTAGCTTAGATAGCAACTTTTGGAACCTAGCATTGAAGTTGGCAATAAGTTCTCCTTCAAATCTCTTGATTGTGACAAATAAATGATAGTTCATTGAAGGATCTATAGGCACCTTGAACCTATCCTTGAAAGCCTTTTCCAAGGCATTCCATGAATGGACTGAACCCTGACCAAGACTGATATACCAGTTGTAGGCCTCTTCCCCTAAGGAAAATGGGAATAACTTGCACACCACATCTTCATGTTCATATCCAGCCCTACAACAAGCTTCCTTGCATGTTTTGATATGATCATCAACATCCTGATATGGATGATACTTAGGAAAATTTTTATCAGGATTCTTGGGCAAAGCATGATATGCATTGAAGGTCAAAGTGGACTATACTGTGAAAAATGACATTGCAACCAGTGGAGGTTGGATCTGTGGTATGACAGGTTGAGGTTGGATCTGAGGTGTGACAGGTTGTCCTGTAGGTATTTGTAAGCCAACAGGAGTGATAGGAGCATGCCCTGGTGAAGCTCTGGATGCACTAGGATTAGGGGAGTGATGAATGTCCATAGTTTTGGGTCTAAATCCTTTGATAGGTAGTTCTTCACAGAGTCCACTAGATCTGGACCTGGTATTTGGTTTGGGAGCTAGGATTTCTCAATTTTTTTAAGGGGACTAGCTGGTTTATGGTCATATTTTGAAACTGACAGGATATTCAAGCAATGTTTGCAAGAATTTACAGTTTCCTTTGTTCAGGCCCTCCTTCTAGCGCCATTTTCTCCGTTGATGTGGATGTTAGTCACACATGAACAAACTAAACAAAAGTTACACAACAACCCTTGTTTATCTTGAAAGATACGATGAATTCAAAGAATTCATAATCCCAAGTCTCCATTGATTAGTTCATAATCTGCTAATGTTACTCAGTGGTTGATGTGTATTGTTGTTTTCCATTTTGGGGTCTTATGTAGATTAATAGATTCTATTCCTGCAACTATGCTATACAGGGAAGTTACTCTACACAGCATATATCCCCAAATGATGTGTCTAAGTTGATATTTGCATGACTTCTACCCTTATTAGTGATTTTCTGCATGATATTTTCAATAGTACATGCATCTAGCTCAAAATATGCTAATGATGTTTAGTTGTCTATGGGATGTCAGCATATTCCTCTATTCTACTTAATATTCATCATGATGTGCAGTTATGGAAGTGATTTCTATAAAATAAAAATGAGAAAAAGGCTTAGAGAAAGCGAGATTCCTAAAATTACTTGACTGAGATCATTGATCCACATACATGTTCCCATACAACAATGAAGAGAAGAAAACTAAAATCATACTTCACCAGGACATTCCACAAATCAGCATGATCCAGTGAAAATCTTCAGGGGTAAAGTTGACAACAACATGCAATGAAATGAAAGCGCTTCTATAGAACATAGCATTCACCACTACATATCCAGAAATGAACTTGAAGATTACTTAAGGTTTACAATCAGGATGTAATCTAAAGCTTCATCTCCATACAGTATGTTCATAAAATAGGTAAATTTACAATGATCTGAGGAAAGAACCTTGATTGTTTCAACAATTCAGTCTCCACTAGTCTCAGTAATCTGATCTCCTACATGAAATTGCTACTGGTCCGATATTGTATGATTGATCTCTCTCTTTTTACAGAGTCGTGAGGCTGAACATATGTCTCTTTTTTCATCCCCCAACATAGCGCCTAGGAAACCCTAGCAAATCAACAGTTTGCATCATGAAATGCAGCATCAAACAGTGGAAAATGGATCTCGCCAAGAATTCAAATAGCTTCTAGACAGAGCACCACTCCCTCAATAAAGTTTCCACCAGTATTCTTCTTTGCATTGAAAGCTTTGTCTCCTCCTAGTGCATTTGCGACCTCTTGGGAACCAGTCCGCCGCCTGGGATGTCCCCCGCCATTAAAGCTCTGTCATATCTCCACCTGCATGCCATCAGGTTCTGGAATGGATTCAAAATCCACCCTCCTGAATTTTCTTGCCCTTTTGTATTGTGACTACACATCATACTGGTCATCGGCATGACCCTCCTTGATCAAAGTGAGCTAACAATGTCCCATTGACCCCATCCTTCTAGCCGATGTGCCTCCTCCTTTTACTTGCGCACCTGCGGTCGACATATGGAAGTTAGGCATCATCACTTAAATAACCAGCAGGAGGATAAATATATATACTAAATCAAGTCATGCTTTGAATGTGCAAACATATATATCAGGTCATGAATATGCAAAAATATGCATGCATACAAGCATTTAATCTCTCTTCATTAATCAGGATATGATGATGACGTCATCATCATGGATGAGATTCATAACAGATGCGAAAGGATGACGTCACAGTCATGTCGAAGGAAGTCAGGGTCCAAGAAATATGACCCTGATATTGAGGAATATCACCCCCTGAGGTAAGATGACATCACTGTCATGTAGAGCTTTGCATATCTGGTCATGTTTTAAGATCAAGGGATGTTTGAGAGATCGGTTGATATTCGAAAGATGACCCCCATGAGTGAAATGAACCCCTCTCAGAAAGATCAGGATGATGTCAGTGGGTTGAGGGCTTGGTTTGAATATCGCATTAAAATGATGTCACTATCATGTCATTGAAAAAGGGGGATCGCCAGATACATACCTTCGCGAGGCAAGAGGGTGATGACATCACCATCATGGTGATGTCTAGCTTTTGTATATCGGGTTTAGATGACATCATTGTCACATCGACATTGGGGTGATATTCCATGAGGGGGTGAAATTTGAAAGATCGGGTGATCTTTGAAATATCGGGTGATATTCAAAAAATGACCCCCACAAAATATATGAGGCTGCATGAAGGACAGAAATGGTCATCGCATAATTTTGACATCTAGATTTGTGAACAAAAGATTGTCAGGTGATAAACTGATATCGGGTTGATCTAAAAAGATTGGGGTGATCTAAAAAGATCAGGATGATCTAATGTAAGTTGACTGACATTTGAAATATGACCCCCCCAGAATATCAGGTTTGACCAGAACTTTGACTCGCCATAACTTTCTTACTTGGCCAAATTTTAGGGTGATGCAAAAGGCAAACTTGCCTAGAATTTTACACTCTTTCACATGGCAGGCTTCCTGAGGAAGGATTTAGACTTTCAATTTTTAGGTTTAGACCTGAGGATCACAAATGCACCTGACATGATGCTGCTTTTTACCATTACTGCCTAGAGCACAAAAACAAGGGAGCAAGCCACAACAGGGTTCCTCATTTTCCTAACGAGTAAAATGGGGCATGTTGTGAACATCACAACAAATACCTTGAAAATAGATGTTGAAAATGAAATAAAAAATATGACTCCAAAAAGAGGAAGAAAGTTTTTAGAGGAGTCTAGTGTAATGATCTTTCCTTGTTTGGATATAAAGTCTTCTTTAGTTTTTGATAGCTTCTTACATAATGATGATGCCAAACATAATCTCAGTCCAAAAGGTGTGATACAGGTATATATTGGATCAAAATACAATCCAGATGAGAATTCTCTCATGATCTAGGCCCTATACCCTCCACACAAGAAGCTTGCAATTATTGATACAAAAAGAGCATTTGGTCATATAATGACATTGAAAGTAGGTGAGACTAATCCTATAATTACAATAGATATTGCCATTAATGTGGCAAAATTGAATAAAGCACATATTCAAATCTTGATCAAAGAAAGAGATATGTATAAATTAAACTGTGAAAGAATGCATACAAAAAATGATTTTCTGAGAGATTCAGTTCCTACCAAAATTTTAACTCAAGGGGAAAGCTCCTAGACAAAGGACAAGAATGAAGCATCACAAGTGAATGCTCAGATAGTCCAGGCCAAATTTGATGCACTTTCTATAGTGTTTCAAAAAAGATATGCTAATATGATGGTATGAATGAATAAGTTCTGGGTTACCTATTCCAAGAATCACACTGCTCCCCAAGAACATAGAAGGTTCACTACCAGACTTCAAAAAATGCTCCAAGAAATATAGAACAAAGACACTCCTAATGCTAGAGCCATTACCAATGCTAAGGACCTGATCAGAAAACATATAGATTTTCATTCATTTCTTCATGTAGAGGCTAAGGAATTCACTAATGCTTCCAAGGAAGGAATGCCTGCATTGTTCAGTGGTAACAAAAATTTGAAAAGTTAGCAAGAATGGATGAAGGAATGCCAACTAATCCTATATAAAGCATTGGATGCAGCTAAAAGTGAAGATCCAACATTGGAAGAGGCCTGTGTATGCATGGAGAAGATGATTACCATGGAGTTTGCTGCAAAGAATGCTGTGGAGTGTGTCGATACCCATTTAAGTCAAAAGTACTTGGATCATGTTACTCAAACCCATTTAAGGCTCATTAGAGCTTAATGATAATTTTTAATTGTTAATCAAATTCCAAATGATGCTTATGAAGAGGTGCATCCTCTTCAAAATATTACTATATAAGTCAGAGAAGTAGGTGTTAGCTCATCATCATTACCATTTCATATTTTAGGTGAGGCATTAGTAAGAAGATAGATTGCATCCATCCCACTCATCCACCTTCATATTTCAAAGACTTATGCAATTATAATATATATCTAAAGCAATATAATGGAGAATATTGTTCTTACATGGTGATCTATTTTAGTGTTCAACTATTGTGTTGATTTACATGTTTATATGCTGCTGTGTTGTCTCCATAGCGGTTCTTTTAAATTATTTAGATTTATATATTTTGTCACAACACATATTCTATTGTTGTGTGGTTATTCTGATTGGTTTCTAGTTGGAGAGAATTAAATATCCTTTCAAGTAATTCATTTTGACTAGTTCCTGCTAAGGATTAAAATCCTTTTGAAATAATTATTGTGACTAGTTTCCCTCAAGTAGAGAATTAAATTCCTTTCATAAGATCATAGTAATTTAGAGGAATATCACTGGGATAATTAAAGAAGAGCATGGTAACTTATAGATCTGCATGTTTCCATAAGGTGCAAACATTCCAAGTGCCCAACAAGTTAGAGTTGAGCTTGAAAGTAGACCTACCAATCCTCCATATATGTCTCCATAAACATAATCATCATTCATTAACTCCATCCACCCAATAGCTTAGGCACTGATCAAGCTTAGAACAATTTATACAAATCTAATCCACATTCTTGATACATCAAACATTTTCATTAGGACTTAGGTAGTAACCTCTGTAATTGTCTCACATTTGTGTGCCATAGTGAGTACAATTGCCTAAATCAAAATTCACCTAGATTTCCAAATTTGCCCTATCACTTAGGTAAACCCACCTAGGCCTAGTAGAGGCTAAAGAGTAGGGGATTTCTAGTTATCCAAACCTTGCTTTGTTGACCAAAAATGTATAAAGAGATTGGTACCCTCTTGTGGTCTAAAACTAGTGTTTTTGAGATCTAACAAATTCGTGACTCTACTGGGGACAATGCACAAGAAGACCTAGTAAGAGACCATATCCTTAGAGTTAGAAAATTAAAAGGCATAACTCTACTGGACAAAGGAGAACCTAGAAGAATAATCAATGCTCTTAACTGAGGTGGCGACTCTGCTCACAATATAAATCATTTTATGTCTTGAAGTAGCATGGACAGTAAGAGATCTAAAATTGATTGTAAAAAATTACAATCATCCCCACCCCTAAGAGATCCTCCAAAGAAAAATGTGTCATCAAACTAATCACAACAAAACAGTAATTAGAATACTTAGGAGAATATTTTAGAACAACCTATTGTAACCCATAATAGTTTTAACTCTTCTGCATGAGTCAAATGAGAACTTGTCCTAGAGTTATGGGTTATCTGATACTATTTTAGACCAATATAGGCCTGATCCCCAAAGACAGCTTGAGTATGAAGCTCAAATCATGAGGGTAATAGATTAGAAGAGGGAAGAATATGACTATGAAATGTCATTACAACAAGGTGGAGGTATTCAACAGGGACTCATAAGTCAAGGAACTCCTATACAAATGGATAACAACCCACCAAAGGATATGAGAAGAAAGGATGAGATGCAACATAACCTACTCAAGTTGTAGAAAGAACATGAACTTGTTAAGTTAAGGGAAGCTGAAAGTCAGTTGAAACAAGAAATACAATAGTTAAAAGATAGAACTAAAGCAGCTAACTAGAAATATGTACCTCCACACAAACAAGGAGGGTATATTCCAAGGAATATACAACAAAGTGTACACCATAATGCAGGTAGCTCATCTAATCCACAACCACCACCCAAAATCTATGTCCAACCAAATATTCCTCTAAGAAATCCAAGACTGTCCATCACCCATAACACCTCTCAACATATAGCAAATCCGTATCCACCCCCTGGCCAACAATATGTTATGCTACAACATCAAAATGTGAATGCACATCTAAATCCAAAACAATATCCTCCTCATAACCAATACTAACCAAATCAACAACCTCATAATCAGTACCAATTAAATCAATGACTACAAGGGAATCTTAATATCAATAGATATAGATAGCTAGACTTGTTTGGATTTCTAGTATGTCCTAATCCTATTGATAATGATCTAAGGAATGCTCTCCCAAAATTTGTTGGAAACAATGCCATCTCTGCAGAAGAACACATTAGAAATTTTGAAATAGTCATGGATAATTTTGAAGTGTAGTATGAAGATGTCTTAATGAAGTTAATCATGTTGTCCCTTGTTGTAGATGCCACAGACTAGTACAAAAATCTGCTTGATGCATCAATTTGCTTTTGTGAAGACATGAAGCATCAATTCAAAGAACAATATGGGAGCCAGTTTGATCTAAGTTTTGGTGTTCATGAATTGACTAGTATTCAAAAGAATCATAATGAATTTGTGATGGATTTCAACCAGAGGTTTTCAAAAATATATCATAAAATCCCATTAGAATTGAAGCCTCGGGATCGTATGGCCCTAGTTTTATTTATATATGATTTTGATCCTAACACTAGTTATGAGCTCAGAAACAAAGCTCCTCTGACATTGGCAGAAGCTTAGAAAGTAGCCATTATTATTGAAAACAATAGAAGAACAACAAGAAAACTTGGGAAAAGAGATAATCCAAAGGTTGTACAAGATCAAAACAATAATTAGGCAAAGAAAAATAATTCTTATAGAAATGAAAGGCCAAGGCTGCATGAAATGCCTTATAATACCAATTGGAAAGATGGAAGGCCTTTCGAAAATAACAGAAAGCAAAATTATGGGAAGGATACTCCTGATCACTTGAAAAGAAATGGGACTCATGCAGTGGCAAATAACCCATGGTGCCTACCATGTAATCTACCCACTCACCTAATTATTGTGTGGTGGCACGATCAGTATAGGAGCAGGAAACATCTTATGGTCAAGAAAGAGATAACCATACTATAAACATGCTATCATTCGGACCTCATCAGATTGATGAAGGCTATTCATCCACGGAGGAGGGTGGATATGAATATGACCTGGGAAATCAAAATAGAACACTAGTATGGTAGGACAGGAGGTATTGTAAGATCAAGAAGATAATTATGAGGAAACTATTTATAATCATAATATGTCACCACATGACCAATGGAGAAAACTAACTGAGGAAGAAAGAACAACTCTTGCAATGTCGTAGTGGCACAAGCAAAGAGTAATTATAATCTAAGAAATAGAACAGTTAATGTAGATCAAGGAGTACCTAGGAGTTTGTTTGTGAAAGATAAAACTTATAATAAAGACAATATGATACATGTACCTAAAGAGCCAACAAAGACTGAACAAGGTAAGACAAAAGACAAAATACCAACTGAAGAAAAGGGGCATAAAAAAATAGAAACAACAGATCAAACAATGAACCCCTCATTTGATATAGCCCAAGCAGTATCCCAAGTAAAAATATTAGTACCACTTCTTGAAATGATGAAGATAGATCAATACAAAAATACAGTGGCCAAGATGGTTTCAGAGATACCGAAAAAGAAGCAAGAAAAACCTAAAATCAAAATAAATAATGTTCAAGTTGAGGCTGCTAGAACTCCTGAGGTATATCTGGGTGACACCTTGACAAGGAACCCCTCTCAGGTAGATCCATTTTACACCACTTCTGATAAAAAAAATAGACTAGTGTGAGAAATTGCATGATTGACTCAGGGGCAGCCATGAACATTATGCCAATGGCTATCATGAAAGAATTAGGTATTGTGGTTGACACTACATATGTCAAATGTTATCCAATGGACAATAGATCCATCCCATTTGTTGGCATTATGTGGGATGTGGAGATAAGGCTAGCTGCCTACCCTGAAGCAGCATATAAGATTGACATCACTGTAGTGGACATCCCACCCTACTATGGAATGTTGTTATCCAGACAATGGACTGGAATAGCGAGGGGAAATGTCTAGTTGGATCTATCCTATGCTACTATACTAGTGGGAGGAAAATAAATTAAGCTTTGCAGAGAGCCAAGATATGAGAATATCATAGAACACATTGATCAGAATCAAGTAATTTTTTCTATGATACAGACCTCGGTGCATTCAGAATTGAAAAAGGTCAACCAGAATTACATAACACTCATGCTATACATCAAGAGGCCCAACTTCATGAGTGTGGTGTGTGGAGATGTACTTTGATGGTGCATGTAGCAAGGTCGGTAATAGAGTTGGGGTATTATTTATTTCACCTACTAGTAAAACTTTCAAATATTCATTCATGTCAACATTTGAATTTACCAATAACATAACAGAGTATGAAGCTCTGCTCATAGGATTGAACATTGCCATAAAACATAAGATAAAATGCCTTGCTGTCTATGGAGATTCAAAACTAATCATATCTCAAATGAAAGGGAAGTCCTCATCCAAGAACAAAAGATTGAAACAATATAGAAATGTTGTTTGGGATGATATTGAATTGAATGATGCCTTCTCCATTAATTGGGTAGACAAATTAGAAAATATAACGGCAGACTTCCTAGAAAATATAGCCTTAAAAAGGGATGATGTCAGATTGGCAGGCATTACTGAAGTTGAATTCAAAACCAGACCTTCAATCCTAGACAATATCTATAATTGGCAAGTTTTCAATAATGACACTGATCTGATTAAATTCTTATAGTGCATTAACCAATATGAGGCTCTAGAAATTGTTTTCAATGTATTTGTGGAGGAAGTAGATGGCAAGAAAACTTTATTTGGCAAAGAAGTTGTGCAACTCAAAACTAACAAGATTCCTAAGGGACTTGTGGCATTAGAGAGGGTGTTTGATGGAAATGATAGATCTCTCATGAAACAAACACCAGTAAAAAGAGAGGACATTGAGGAAATTAACTTGGGCACTGAAATGACACCAAAAAAGGTATACATTGGGAAAAGGATAAGTCCTACAATTAGAAATATGTTGATTGCACTATTAAGGAAGTATAAGCATGTATGTTCTTGGTCTTATGACGATCTTAAGGCATACAGAGAAGATCAGTTCCAACATGAAATTCCACTTAAAGTTGATGTAAAACCCTTCAGACAAAAATAGAGACCCATAAATCCTACCTTAGAACCCAAAATACATGAGGAACTTATGAAGCTAAGGGAAGGGGGTATCATCAAGCCTATCAGGCATTCATCTTGGGTCTCTAACTTAGTCCCTGTTAGAAAGAAAAATGGAGAAATAAGACTATGTGTGGACTTTCAAAATTTGAATGTATCCTCTCTCCAAGATAACTACCCACTTCCAAATATGGAGGCCTTGTTGTAGAGGGTCACAAGTTGTGAATTACCATCTATGATGGATGGGTTTTCAGGTTATAACCAAGTGAAAGTTAAGGATTAATAATAATACAAAATAGGTTTCACCACACTATGGGGAACATACATATATGTCAGGATGCCATTTGGACATACAAATGCTGGTGCAACTTTCCAAAGAGCCATGGATGTTATCTTTGCCGGTCTGATCAATGTAATAATGGTAGTATACCAGGACGATCTTACTGCATATTCCAAGAAAGCAGAAGATCATGTTGTACACCTTGAAAAAATATTTATCAGAGCACTGGAATATGGCATTTCCCTGAATCCTAAAAAATATCATTTTGCAGTAACAGAGGGATAGTTACTAGGACATATAGTGTCCAAGGATGGAGTAAGGATTGATCCAGAAAGGGTGGAAGCCATAGATAAGATTCCTACTCCTAGGACAGTTAAATCCATTCAGTCCTTCTTTGGGCAAATTAATTTTGTAAGTAGATTTATATCAAACTTGCCAAAATAGTGAACCCAATATCAAAGATTTTGAAGAAGGGTGCAAAGAATGATTGGACAACTGAGACCATAGATGCATTCACATTCATTAAAAAAGCAATCAAAGAAGCCCCGGTGTTAAAATCCCCTGATTTCAATAAATCATTCTAGATTTTTTCATTTGCATCTTATCACACAATTGCAATAGTAATGCTACAAATGATGAAGGGTATGCGTAGCCTATTTCATTCTTCAGAAAATCTCTCCAAGATGCAGAGTTAAAATATGACATTATAGAAAAAAAGGCATATGCACTAGTAAAGGCTGTCAAAGCATTTAGATCATATCTAGTGGGAGAGAAAGTGATAGCCTATGTACCCAATGCTGTAGTAAAAGATGTGTTTGTCCAAATGGAAGTGACTGGGAGGAGATGTAGATGGATCAATAGAATTCAAGAATTTGACATAGAGATCAAAATCACTAAACTAGTAAGAGGATAGCATCTTGCTAAATTAATGGCTGAAACAAATATTAAAGTTGCCCAGGTGTGCAATCTGAATAATGAAGATAACATGATCTCTAGCATTGAGCATACACTATGGTACACTGATATTGTGTACTATCTTAAACATATGAAATGTCTTGAAGCATTTGATGATAACAAGAAGAGGACACTTAAGCTGTGAGCTTCAAAATATGTATTTATGGAGGGAGATCTCTATTGGAAAAATTGGGATGGTGTTCTATTGTTGTGCCTGGATGAAAATCAAGCAAAGCATGTTCTGAAGGAAATGCATGAAGGAGTATGTGGTGGGCATTTCTCAGCAAAAACTACTACTCATAAGGTATTAAGGGTAGGATACTATTGGCCTAGGGTTTTCAATGATGCTTATGATTATACTAGGAAATGTGAAGCATGCCAAAGAGTTTTTGGGAAATTGAAGTATCAAGGGGCATTGCCTTTAAGACCTTTGCAAGTTGAGGCTCCATTCCAGTAGAGGTGGATTAATTTCATTAGAGAGATTATAGAAAAATCTACTAGGGCACATAGGTGGATATTAGTAGCCACAGACTACTTCACAAAATGGGTAGAAGTTGTGCCTACAAAACAAGCAAATAGTAGAGTTGTTACAAACTTTCTACTAGAAAATATCATCACCAGATTTGGAGTGCCAGCTAGAATTATAATTGATAATGGGATGTGCTTTAGATCAGACGAATTCAAAGTATTTTGCCAATCATATGGTATAGTGATCTCATATTCTTCACCATATCATCGACAAGCAAACGTGCAAGCTAAATCCAACAATAAGAGCATCCTGAAAATCATAAAAAGGATATTGGATAACAGTAAAAAGGCTTGGGATTCCAAGTTGAGACTAGCCTTATGAGGAGATAGAATCACTGTGAAGAAAGCCATTGGAAAATCACTTTTTGAGCTTGTGTCTGGGACTCAAGCTAGGTTCCTTTTGCACAATCTCTTACCAATGTATAAATTTATCTTGCAAGAAGATTTGGAAGTTCCTGAACCTATGGAGGAGAGGATGGGAGAATTAATGGAACTTGGTGAGGTTAGGGACCAAGCTCAGTAACACAATACAAAGAAGCAATCACAAATGAAATATATATATATATATATATATATATATATATATATATATATATATATATATATATATATGACAAAGGAAGTAAAAATAGAAAATTTCAAGTAGATGACATAGTTCTCATGTGGAATACTAGAAGTCAAGACAAAGGAAAACATGGGAAATTTGAAGCTCTATGGCTAGGTCCATTTTATTGGCAAGAGACACTGTGTGGTTTCATGAGTGTTGTCATTGATGGCAACAAAGTCTATCCCACACATCCACAACACATAGTATGCCTATACCGGAAGTCAGATTGAAGATTGTTTTTGTCTGGTGAACAAGAATAGAGCACACAACAAGGTTTGACAATAAGGTCCGGATCTCTTAGATGGTGTAACTCAGCAAGTTGCAGACTTGGATAAGTCAAGAGGAGTATCATGACTACTATATTCCAGAGGTTTAGCCTCTGGTAATAAAGCATGGAAATGATATGATCATCTAAATATGAGGTTTTAGTTAAGTAGAGTAGACGAAGGAAGAACTGACCGGCAGAGCATCAAACTTCAATCCAAATTAAAAGGTGTTGATCAAGCTATTTGGAGGATCATACATTGTTGACTGACGTGATTAATGACAGATCAATAACTTGTAAATATCTTGAGTATTCTTGTTGCTGACTAGAAAGTTTTTGAAATCCTTGATGCAGATATTTATACTAGATGGATTCCAGTATGTAAGTGTGAGTGAATAGAAATATGATGAAATAGAGTGTGAAGAAAAGTAGGGATAAGTGTGGAAGCAGTAATACAAGTCTGGTATGTGACAGAGCAACAACACTAAAGCAGAGGAAGAGTGAAGTACATCAGATCAGTATATTATGCCTAACCAAAACTGAACTCTAACATTTGTAGATGCCTCTCATTAGCTCAAACACCTAATTACCTTCTGTAAGTTCTGTAGACATTGTGTCTCTTGTAGGCAGTGTGCCTCTTGTGAGCAGTGTTCTCGGGCAGTGAGCCCTAATTGGCAAGTGCCATTTTGTACTTCTTATTCTTTTAATAGAGAATACAATCTTGGGTTAGTTACCCTGTGGTTTTTCCCTTAACAAGGTTTTCCACATAAAAATCCTTGTGTTATGTGTGTTGATTTTATTTTTGTTCTTATGATCATTTATTCTTATATTTTTTGATGCTGCGCTAATTATTAAAGGAGAAAAGAAAGTTAAGATGTTTGAGATAATTGATTCACCCCCCTCTCATTTTTCTGCATTGTTTCCAACACATTTGTCATTGTTGGTAAGGCTAGTGAAGATTCATACTACCTAAAGAACATGACAGGAGAAGAACAAGAATTGCTAGTACATGGACAGTTCTTAAAAAAAATATTTTCTTAAAATCATAAAGAGGAATAAGAATTGCCAATGCATGGATGATTCTTAACAAACCTCTTAAAATAAATTTTCCATGCACAATAGTATAGGATTCCACTTTTGAGAACAAGAATTGCCAGTGCATGGACAATTCTTGAAGAACCTTTTAAAATAAAATTTTCCATGCACAGTAGTATAGGATTTCACTCCACTTTAATTTCTCATCCATACCAACTCCCACTTCAAAATACAGTTCAAATTCCATACCATATAAATAACACATTTGGTCTACTTCCCCCAGAGACCTAGATTCTTGCTATACCCACAAGGAGTATACATCCCCAATCAGATCCACTATTATAACTACAAAATAATTTGCACTTTTCACTAGCCACCACCCATTTAGCCTCCACATACCATAACAATTTGCCACACTTTGATTTTATGATCAACACTAATTATCAAAATTTGTATGACAAGAACCATTTTATAGCCTATGATGACTGATGCTTCCATAAATATGGCCTTCAATATAAGCATTTCCTTGACCATAGTTGAGCAAAATGAGCAATTGATCCTTATTGGCAAGATCATATGCATGTCTTTCCGATCAAAAAACTATAGCTTTCTATTTGAACATTTAATACATATCAGGAAGACATGAAGGAAGTCGTAGCGATCAAAGGTTTCAAAATGATAACAAGTGTGCAGAATCGAGAAGACACTACATAATGTTTCGCCGATAAAAACTCATTGGCAAAAGAAAGAAAGTTGGACTAAAATTATTAAATCAGACCGATCTCAAGTGTCATACCGATGGATTAGTTTTGGCAAGAGATATATGTACTCTCACCGATAAGTTTAGACACTAGTTGTGTTGGAGTGACATATATCATTGAGATGGGTTTTTCATATCTTCCCAACTATACAAGTTAGTCCAATGAGAAAGAACTGAAAAGCTTTAGCAAGAGTCCCACTAATGTACCCCAATGAACAAAAGTTATAAAAGAAAACTATCGAGGAGACTATGTACATTGAGAGGGCATTCTATTTTCTTAATGATGGTACATGTCACCCCGATGAAGATGTAAATAATAATTATTTGTCGAGAAGACTCTTGGTGATGTGTAAAAAGGTATATAACAGTCCAGACCACTATGATATCAAGCAGACTTGATGATGCTCTCCCTGAAACACTGAGATTTTAATAATAAGACACAAGGCAGTTTTGGTAAGAACATAGAGATATCTTCCTGATTGAACAAGAGAACTAAAATGACACTTCGTATCAGGGAGGCATTCAAATGGTCTTGGTGATTAGTGGTGAATGTATAAATAAAAGATAGCGCCAAATGAAAGACATAGATTAGCCTGCAAATAAAATAGTTTCACTGACACAATGGCATCATATCGCTCTGACATTTCAAAATTTGAAAAACCCACTACATTCAATTCCAGTGATCGGCATTAATGGCTGCTTCAACAAACCTTCTTTGAACATTTTTGATCAAGGATTTAACCAAAAGAAATCTTATAGGGTTACAGTTGAGAAAACGCAGAATTGGCTAGAGGTCAAGAAATTTAGGACACTAGGGACATAAAAGTAAGTATACCAGATTTCCCTTCTACTGATAAATTTTAATTCAATTCTGTTGTATGGTACAAAAATAAAATGGAAAGTCCTATGAAAGAAAAAATAAGAAACAACAGGGTGAAACTATCCAACCCAAAAGTGAGAAACAAAAAACTAAAAAAGGGAGGGAAGGCAAAACATAGGAATGAAAATTTAATCAAGACCTTATTGATCAATTGCCTGGTTCAGGACCTAAATCTTGAAGGACTGTACAATTAAGGGTAGATGTGAAAAAGTTAGAGGACAAATGAAAACATATAGGTAACGTGTGGACTCCTATCAGGGGATGTGAATTACTCATGTTCCATTATCATCAAAGAAATAGATTTGAACTTGTTTGTAACCCATGAAATTTCAATTTGGCCAAATTGGTTGTTTTTTTATGTCTTTGTGAGTATAGAACGTGTAAACCTTCTAGCAAAACATTATAATCCAAACCTTAAGGCCATTTAGAACTTGCAAGGAGGCCCTTTCATACATGTGTCCAGAAATGCATTATGTGAAGTTTTTAACATGGATGACACATGTGATGAGCCCATAGTATATGAGGATTGAGAGAAGTAATATTGGAGGATGGACACAACTTATAAAGGATGGAGATTTCAATTACACAGGCCTAGACAAGATGGAAATCTAGTGCCACTTGAGGATAGTGATGGTCCTCATTTTCATGTCAATTTATTCGAGCCCTATTTGAAGTATACCTACTATTCAATAGGTAAGGTATTGGGAATAGAAGTCCTTGATTTTATGTCTATAGGGCCAATGGTAATTGTTGTAGACATCCAATGTCATGATGCAAGAGCCTTTGATTATGCTCCACACATTTCCAGAGGAATTGATTTAGGATTGATGGCTATAAAAAATGGTTCTACTACAATGTCTTTCAAACATTATTCATCTCTTATGCATGTGATACTATACTATGGACAAGAGTTAGGGATGTGGCCAGAGGAATTGAGAATTACACAATTGGATAAAGTTGTACAGTTAGTACCGATACAACTGTGGACCTCTATTTGGGATAGTAGATTTGTTAATTCTAGTTATGTGCATTTTGAAGAATTCTTTGTCAAAATGTTGTAAAGATTTTATGGTTATCCATGTAATTAGTCTTTATCTGATGAGATCAAGAGGTTTATTAGGCCCAAAATTTTTGATACCAACTGTGAATCATAATTGGGGTGATTGGTATTGTTTCCTTGACTCCACCATGATCAAAGTTTATGGCTTTGAAGATACACCATTTTAATTGCCCAAAACTGTTCAAGATAGAATTGTATACCTAGAAATTTTCAAGTAGCTAGACTATTCTAATGTTATGAATTTGAGTTCATATGACAAGTAATCATTCATGCCTAGTACATTATGTTTTGGAGATTTTACTGTATTGTCAAAAGAAGGTTATGATCTTATTTCGGACAAAATGTCACAGTTCACTATGAAAAAAGTAGCATTGAGAAAATGATTTGATCCTAAAGGTTTTATTGATTTTGCAAAAAAGAAACAAAATTTGAGTGGATATGTTCATATCCCATATCCTCCCAATGATATTATCAGAAACATGGAGGAAGCAGAGGCTGATTTAGCCATTGATGAATATAATAAAAAAGTTGAACAGAAAATGAGGGAGACACAAGAGATAGAAGTATTGTCTTCTGACAGTGAAGGATCTTCTGATGAAAGATCCCAAGGCCAGCTTAATAAAATCCATATATTGAGAATTGAGAAATAAAGGCCTCCAAATAGAGAACAAGAAGTTGAGGAAACATCTGATACTGATGCTAGGCAGTTGGCTTATAAATCTTTTGTCTCAGATGATCATTTCATTCAGTCTCCTAAGTTCAAATCTTTCTTATACAAGCACAAAGTCTAAGCAATCAGGGAAGCAGTTTCAGATATTACACCAAGTAATGAAAAACAATTTCTGAATACCTTAAAAATATATGTTGAAACTGAAATAAAAAATATGACTCCAAAAAGAGAAAGAAAGTTGTTAGAGGAGTTTCGTGTAATGATCTTTCCTGGTGTGGATTTAAAGTCTTCTTTAGTTTTTGATAGCTTCTTACATAATGATGATGCCAAACATAAACTCAGTCTAGAAGGTGTGATAGAGGTATATACTGGATCAAAATACAATCCAGATGAGAATTCTATCGTGATCTGGGCCCTATACCCTCCACACAAGAAGCTTACAATTATTGATATAGAAAAGAGCATTTGGTCATGTAATGAAATTGAAAGTAGGGGACGTTGATCCTGTAATTATAGAAGATATTGGCATTAATGTGGTAAAATTGAATAAAGCATAGATTCAAATGTTGATCAAAGAAAGGGATATGTATAAATTGAACTGTGAAAGTATACATCAAATATTTTCATTAGGACTTAGGTAGTAAGCTCTGCACTTATCTCACATTCGTGTGCCATAGTGTGTAGAATTGTGTAAATTAGAATTCACCTAGATTTCAAAATCTGCCCTATCACTTAGGTACACCCACCTAGGCCTAGCAGAGCCTAAAGAGTAGGGGGTTTCTAGTTGCACAAACCTTGTCTTGTTGACCAAAAATGTATCAAGAGATTGGCACCACCTTGTGGTCTAAAACCAACATTTTTGAGATCCAACAAATTGGTGACTCTACTGGGGACAATGCATAAGAAGACTTGGTAAGACACCATATCCTTAGTGTCAAAAAATTAAAAGGCATAACTCTGCTGGAAAAGGGAGAACCAAGAAGAATAATCAGTCCTCTTAACTGAGGTGGCGAATTTACTGGCAATATAAATCATTTTATGTCTTGAAGTAGCATGGACAATAGGAGATTTAAAATTGATGGTAGAAAATTACAATCATCCCCACCCCTAAGAGCTCCTTCAAAGAAAAATGGGTCATCAAACCAACCACAACAAAAAAATAATCAGAATACTTAGGAGAATACTTCAGAACAACCTATTATAACACATAATAGTTTCACTCCTCTGTACAAGTCAAATGAGAACTTGTCCTAGAGTTATGGGTTAGCTGATAATATTTTAGACCAATATAGGCCTGATCCCTAAAGATAGCTTGAGTATGAAGCTCAAATCATGAGGGAAATAGATCAGAAGCAGGTAGAATATGACAATGAAATGTCCTTACAACAAGGTGGAGAAATTTAGCAGGGGCTCATAAGTCAAGGAACTCATATACAAATGGATAACAACCCACCAAAGGATATGAGAAGCAAGGATGAGATGCAGCAGAACCTGCTCAAGTTATGGGAATAACTTGAACTTGTTAAGTTAAGGGAAGCTGAAAACCTGTGGAAATAGGAAATACAATAGGTAAAAGATAGAACTAAAGTAGCTAACCAGAAATATGTACCTCCACACAAACAAGGAGGGTATATTCCAAGGAATATACAACAAAGTGTACACCAAAATGTAGGTAGCTCATCTAATCTACAATCACCACCTGGAAGCTATGTCCAACCAAATATTCATCTAAGAAATCCAAGACTGCCCATCACCCATAACACCTCTCAAAATATAGCAAATCTGTATCCACCCCCTGGCCAACAATATGTTATGCCATAACATCAAAATGTGAACCCACATCTAAATCCACAACAGTATCTCCTCATAACAAATACCAACCAAATCAACAACCTCATAATCAATACCAATTAAATCAATGACTACAAGGGCCCCTTAACATCAATAGATATAGACCACTAAACTTGTCTAGATTTCAAGTATGTCTTGATCCTATTGATAATGATCCAAGGAATGCTTTCCCAAAATTTTTTGGAAACAATGCCATCTCTACAAAAGAACACATTAGAAATTTTGAAACAGTCATGGATAATTTTGAAGTAGTTATTCATGTTGTCCCTTGCTGAAGATGCCAGAGACCGGTGCAAAAATCTACCTGATGCATCAATTTGCTCTTATGAAGACTTCAAGCATCAATTCAAAGAATAGTATGGGAGTCAGTTTGATCCAAATTTTGTTGTTCATGAATTGACTGGTTTTAAACTAATCATAATGAATTCATGATGGATTTCAACCAGAGGTTTTCAAAAATATATCATAAAATTAGAATTGAAGCCTCAGGATCAAATGGCCCTCATTTTATACTTAAATGCTTTTGATCCTAATATTGGATAGAGCTCAAAAAGTGGCCATTACTATTGAAAACAATAGAAGAGTAGCAGGAAAACTTGGGAGAAGAGATAATCCAAAGGTTGTACCAGTTCCAAACAATAATTAGGCAAAACAAAACAATTATTATAGAAATGAAAGGCCAAGGATGCATGACATGCCTTATAATACCAATTGGAAAGATGGAATGCCTTTGGAAAATAATAGAAAATAGAACTATGGGAAGGATACTCCTGATCCCTTGAAAAGAAATGGGTCTCATGTAGTGGAAAATAACCCATGGTGCCTACCATGTAATCTACCCCACTCACCTGATTATTGTGTGGTGGCACAATCAGTACAGGAGAAGGAAACGCCTTATGGTCAAGAAAGAGATAACCATACTATAAACATGCCAGCATTCAAACCTCATAAGATCGATGAAGGATATTCGTCCACAAAGGAGGATGTATATGAATATGACATGAGAAATCAAAGATATAACACTAGTATGGGAGGACAGGAGGTATTCTCAAATCAAGAAGATAATTATGAGGAAACCATTTATAATCATAATATACCACCACATCACCAATGGAGAAAACCAACTAAGGAAGAAAGGATGGCTCTTACATTGGCTGCAGTGGCAAAGGCAAAGAGTAATTATAATATGAGAAACATAATAGTTAACACATATCAAGGAACACCTAGGAGTGTGTTTGTGAAAGATCAAACTTATAATAAAGGCAATATGAGAAATGTACCTATAGATCCAACAAAGATTGAACAAGGTAAGACAAAACACAAAATACCAACTGAAGAAAAGGGGCATAACAAAATAGAAATAATAGATCAAACAATGATCCCCTCATTTGATATAGCCCAAGAAGTATCCCAAGTAAAAATTTCAGTACCACTTCTTGAAATGATGATGATAGCTCAATATAGAAATATAGTGGTCAAGATGATTTCAGAGATACCAAAAAAGAAGCAAGAAAAACTTGAAATCAAAATAAATAATGTTCATGTTGAGGCTGCTACAACTCCTGAGGTATATCTAGGTGACACCTTGACAAGGAACCCCTCTCAGGTAGATCCATTTTACACCACTCTACTGATAAAAAATAGACTAGTGAGAAATTGCATGATTGACTCAGGTGCAGCCATGAACATTATGCCAATGGCTGTCATGAAAGAATTAGGTATGTGGGTTGACACTACATATGGCAAATTTTATGCAATGGACATCCATCCTTGTTGTGGCCATTATGTGGTATGTGGAGATAAGCCTGGCCGCCTACCCTAAAGTAGCATATAAGATTGACATCATTATAGTGGACATCCCACCCTATTAGGGAATGTTGTTATCCAGACAATGGACTGCAATCGACAAGGGAAAAGTCCAGTTGGATCTATCCTATGCTACTATATCAATGGGAGGAAAAGAAATTAAGCTTTCTAGAGAGCCAAGATATTAGAATATCATAGAACACATTGATTAGAATCAAGTAAATTTTTTCTGTGATACAGACCTCGGTGAATTCATAATTGAAAATGGTCAAGCAAAATTATAGAACACTAATCATATACATCAAGGGGCCCAACTTGTTGAGTGTGTTGTGTTGAAAATGTACTTTGATGGTGCATGTAGCAAGGTTGGTAATGAAGCTGGGGTATTATTTATTTCTCCTACTGGTAAAACTTTCAAATATTCATTCATGTTAACATATGAATGTACCAATAACATAACAGAGTATCCAGCTCTACTCATAGGATTGAACATTGCGATAAAACATAAGATATAATGCCTTCCTGTCTATGGAGATTCAGAACTCATCATATGTCAAATCAAAGGGAAGTACTCATCCAAGAACAAAAGATTGAAACAATATAGAAATGTTGTTCAAGATGATATTGAATTGTTTGACGCCTTCTCCATTAATTGGGCAGACAGATCAAAAAATATAATGGCAGACTTCCTAGCAAGTATAGCCTTAAAAAGGGATGATGTCAGATTGGCATGCATTACTGAAGTTGAATTCAAAACCAGACCTGGAATCCTAGATAATATCTATAATTGGCAATTTTTCAATGATGACACTGATCTGATTAAATTCTTATAGTGAATTGACCAATATGAGGCTCAAGAAATTGATTTCAATGCATTTGTAGAGGAAGTAGATGGAAAACAAACTTTATTTGGCAAAGAAGTTGTGTAACTCAAAACTAACAAGATTCCTAAGGGACTTGTGGCATTAGAGAGGGTGTTTGATGGAAATGATAGAGCTCTCATGAAACAAACACCAGTAAAAAGAGAGGACATTGGGGAAATTAACTTGGGCACTAAAATGGTACCAAAAAAGGTATACATTGGGAAAAGGATATGTCCTACAATTAGAAAGATGTTGTTTGCATTATTAAGGATGTATAAGCATGCCTTTGCTTGGTCCTATGATGTTCTTAAGGCATACAAAGAAGATCTATTCCAACATGAATTTCTACTCAAACCTGATGTAAAACCCTTCAGATAAAAACAGAGACCCATAAATCCTACCTTACAACCCAAAATGCATGAGGATCTTATGAAGCTTAGGGAAGGGGGTATCATCAACCTTATCACATATTCATCCTGGGTCTCTAAATTAGTCCTTGTTAGAAATAAAAATGGAGAAATAAGACTCTATGTGGACTTCTCAAATTTGAATGTATCCTCTCTCAACGATAACTACCCACTTCGAAACATGGAGGCCTTGTTGTAGAGGGTCACAAGATGTGAATTACTATCTATGATGGATGGGCTTTTAGGTTATAACCAAGTGAAAGTTAAGGAATCATAACAATATGAAACAACTTTCACCACACCATGGGGAACATACGTATATGTCTGGATGCCATTTGGACTTACAAATGCTGATGTAACTTTCTAGAGAGCCATGGATGTTGCCCTTGCTATTCTGATCAATGTAATAATGGTAGTGTACTAGGACAATCATACTACATATTCCAAGAAAGTAGAAGATCATGTTGTACACCTTGCAAAATTATTTATCAGAGTGCTGAAATATGGCATTTGCCTGAATCCTAAAAAATGTCATTTCGCAGTAACAGAGGGAAAGTTACTAGGACATATAGTGTCTTAGGATGGAGTAACGATTCATCTAGAAAGGGTGGAATCCATAGATAAGATTCCTAATCCTAAGACAGTTAAAGCCATTCAATCCTTCTTTGGGAAAATTAATTTTGTAAGGAGATTTATATCAAAATTTGCCAAAATTGTGAACCCAGTATCAAAGATGTTGAAGAAGGGTGTAAAGATTGATTGGACAGCTGAGGCCATAGATGCATTCACATCCATGAGTAGCCTATTTCATTCTTTAGTAAATCTCTCCAAGATGTAGAGCTAAAAGATGACATTATAGAAAAATAGACATATGCATTAGTAAAGGCTATCAAAGCATTTAGATCATATCTGGTGGGAGTGAAAGTGATAGCCTATGTACACAATGCTGCAATAAAAGATGTGTTTGTCCAAATGGAAGTGACTGGGAGGAGATGCAGATGGATCAATAGAATTTAAGAATTTTACATAGACATCCAAATCACTAAACTGGTAAGAGGACACCATCTTGCTAAATTAATGGCTGAAACAAATATTGAAGCTACCCAGGTGTACAATCTAAATGATGAAGATAACATGATCTCTAGCATTAAGCATACAACATGGTACACTAATATTGTGTACTATCTTAAACATATGAAATGTCCTAAAGAATTTGATGATAACAAGAAGAGGATGCTTAAGCTGCGAGCTTCAAAATATGTATTTATGGAGGGAGATCTCTATTGGAAAAACTGGGATGGTGTTCTATTGTTGTGCCTAGATGAAAATCAAGCAAAGCATGTTCTGAAGGAAATGCATGAAGGAGTATGTGGTGGGAATTTCTTAGCAAAAACTACTGCTCATAAGGTATTAAGGGCAAGATACTATTGGCTTAGGGTTTTCAATGATGCTTATGGTTATACTAGGAAATGTGAAGCATGCCAAAGATTTTTTGGGAAATTAAAGTATCAGGGGGCATTGCCTTTAAGACCTTTGCAAATTGAGGCTCCATTCCACCAGTGGGGGATTGATTTCATAGGAGAGATTGCAAAATAATCTACTGGGGGGACATAGGTGGATATTAGTAGCCACAGACTACTTCACAAAATGGGTAGAAGCTATGCCTACAAAACAGGCAAATAGTAGAGTTGTGACAAAATTTCTACTAGAAAATATCATCACCAGATTTGGAGTGTCAGCATGAATTATAACTAATAATGGGTTGTCCTTTAGATCCAATGAATTCAAAGAATTTTGTAATTCCTATGGTATACAGATCTCATATTCTTCACCATATCATCCACAGGCAAACAGGCAAGCTAAATCTAGCAATAAGAGCATCCTAAAAATCATAAAAAAGGATATTGGATAATGATAAAAAGGCTTGAGATTCCAAGTTGAGACTAGCCTTATGGACAGATAGAATCATTGTGAAGAAAGCCATTGGAAAATAACCTTTTGAGGTTGTGTATGGGACTCAAGCTAGGCTCCCTTTGTATAATCTCTTACCAGTGTATAAACTTATCTTGTAAGAAGATTTGGAAGTTCCTGAACCTATGGAGGAGAGGATGGGAGAATTAATGGAACTTGATGAGGTCAAGGACCAAGCTCAGCAACACAATACAAAGAAGCAATCATAGATGAAATACCTATATGACGAATGAACTAAAAACACAAAATTTCAATTAAATGACATAGTTCTCATGTGGAATGCCAAGAATCAAGACAAAGGAAAACATGGGAACTTTGAAGCTCTATGGATAGGTCCATTTTTCATTGTTGGTAAGGCTAGTGAAGATTCATACTATCTCTAGAACATGATAGGAGAAGAACATGAATTGCCAGTACATGGACAGTTCTTAAAAAATTTATTTTCTTAAAATCATAAAGAGGAATAAGAATTGCCAGTGCATGGATGATTCTTAACATACCTCTTAAAATAAATTTTCCATGCAGAGTAGTATAGGATTCCACTTTTGAGAAGAAGAATTGCCAATGCATGAATGATTCTTGAAGAACCTCTTAAAATAAAATTTTCCATGCACAGTAGTATAGGATTTCACTCCACTTCCATTTCTCATCCATACCAACTCCCACTTCAAAATACACTTCAAATTCCATACCATCTAAATAAAACATTTGGTTTTCTTCCCTAGAGACCTAGATTCTTGCTATACCCACAAGAAGTATACATCCCCAGTCATAGGCATTGTTAGAACTGGAAAAAATTTACACTTTTCATTAGCCACCACCCATTTATCCTTGACATACCATAACAATTTGCCACACTCTGATTTTATGATCAAGAATAATTATCAAAATTTGTATGACAAGATCCATATTATAGCCCATGATGACTGATGATTCCATAAATATGGCATTTGAGATAAGCATTTCCCTGACCATATTTGAGCAAAATGAGCAATTGATCCTTATTGGCAAGATCATGTACAAGTCTTTCCGATTAAAAAGATATAGCTCTCTATTTGAACATTTAATACATATCAGGAAGACATGAAGGAAGACTTAGAAATCAAAGGTTTCAAAAGGATAATAAGTGTGCATAATCGGGAAGAAACTAGCTAATGTTTCACCAATAAAAACTCATTGGCAAAGAAAGAAAGTTAGAGTGAAAATTTTAAACTAGACCGATCTCAAGCGTCATACCAATGGATCAGTTTCAACAAGAGATATATGTACTCTCACCAAAAGGTTAAGACATTGGTTGTGTTGGAGTGACATATATCATTGGGATGGGTTTTTCATATCTTCCTGACTATACAAGTCACTCCGATGAGAAAGAATTGAAAAGTTTTGGTGAGAGTGCCGCCGATGTATCCCAATAAACAAAATCTATAAAAGAAAACTATCAGGGAGACTATGTACATTGGGAGGGCATTCTATTGTCTTAATGATGGTACATTTCACCCTGATGAAGATGTAAATAAGGATTATTTGTCAATAAGACTCTTGGTGATGCCTAAAAAGGTTCATAACTGTCTAGACCACACTGATATCGGGTAGACTTGACGATGCTCTCCCTGAGACACTGAGATTTGAAAAAAAAGACAAAAGGCAGTTTTAGTAAAAACATAGAGATATCTTCCCGACTAAACCAGAGAACTAAAACGACAATTTGTATCAGGGAGACATTCAAATGGTATTGGCGATCCATGGTGAATGTATAAATAAAGATAGCGCCAAATGAAACACATAGATCAGCCTAAGAATAAAATAGTTTCACTGATACAATGACATCATATCGCTCTGACATTTCAAAATCCAAAAATACCCACTGCATTCGACTCATGTGGCTGGCATTAATGGCTACTTGAACAATCCTTCTTTGAACATTTCTATTCAGGAATTTAACCAAAAGAAATCTTGAAGGGTTGTAGCAAAGAAAATGGGGAATTGGCTAGAGGTCAAGAAATTCAAGATGCTAGGGAAATAAAAGTAAGCATACTAGATTTCCCTGCTACTGATAAATTTTAATTCAATTCTATTGTATGGTAGATAAATAAAATGGAAAGTCCCGTGAAAGAAAAAAACAAGAAACAACAGGGTGAAACTAGCCAACCCAAAAGTAATAAACAAAAAATTGAAACAGGGAGGGAAGGAAAAACACAGGAATGAAAGCTTAATCATGACCTTATTGATCAATTGCCTAGTTTAGGACATAAAGCTTGAAGGACTGCACAATTTAGGGTAGATGTGAAAAAATTAGAGGACAAATGCAAACATATAGGTAATGTTTGAACTTTTATCAAGGGATATGAATTATTCATGTTCCATTATCATCAAAGAAATAGGTTTGAACCTATTTGTAACCCATGGAATTTCAATTTGGGAAAATTGGTTTCTACTGATGTCTTTGTGATATAAAACTTGTAAAACATCTGGCAAAACATTATAATCTGAAGCTTAATGCCATTTGCAACTTGGAAGGAGAGCCTTTCATACATGTGTCCAGAAATACGTTATGTGAAGTTTTTAACCCGGATGACACATGTTAGAGGAGTCTGATGTAATGATCTTTCCTAGTTTGGATTTAAAGTCTTCTTTAGTTTTTTATAGCTTCTTACATAATGATGATGCCAAACATATACTCAGTCCGAAAGGTGTGACAGAGGTATATATTTGATCAAAATACAATCCAGATGGGAATTCTTTCATGATCTGGACCCTATACCTTCCACGAAAGAAGCTTGCAATCATTGATACAGAAAAAGCATTTAGTCATGTAATGATATTAAAAGTAGGTGAGACTGATCTTGTAATTATAGAAGATATTGGCATTAATGTGGCAAAATTGAATAAAGCATAGATTCAAATGTTGATCAAAGAAAGGGATATGTATAAATTGAACTGTGAAAGAATGCATAAAGAAAATGATTTCTTGAGAAATTTAGTCCCTACCAGAATGTTAACTCAAGAGGAAAGCTCCCAAACAAATGACAAGGATCAAGTATCACAGGTGAACACTTAGATAGTCTAGGTCAAATTTGATGCACTTCCTACAGTGTTTCAAAAAAGATATGCTAATATGATGGTATGGATGAATAAGTTCTGGGTTACTTATTCCAAGAATCATACTGCTCTCCAAGAACATAGAAGGTTAACTGACAGACTTCAAGAAAAGCTCCAAGAAATAGAGAACAGAGACACTCCTGATGTTGGAGCCATTACCAATGCCAAGGACCTGATTAGAAAACATACATATTTTTATGAGGAACTTCATGTAGATGCTAAGGAATTCATTAATGATTCAATGCAAGGAGTGCCTGCATTGTTCAGTGGTAACAAAAATTTGAAAAGTCAGCAGGAATGGATGAAGGAATGCCAACTGATCCTATAGAAAGAATTGAAGGCAGCTAAAAGTGAAGATCTGACATTGGAAGAGGCTTGTTTATGCATGGAGAAGATCATCACCATGGAGTTTGCTACAAAGAATGCTGTGGAGTGTGCTGATACCCATTTAAGTCAAAAGTACTTGGATCATGTTACTCAAACCCATTTATGGCTCATTAGAGCTTAATGATAATTTGTAATTGTTAATTAAATTCCAAAAGATGCTTATGAAGAGGTGCATCCTCTTTAGAATATTGCTATATAAGTTAGAGAAGTAGGATTTAGATCATCATCATTACCATTTCATATTTTAGGTGAGGCATTAGTAAGAAGATAGATTGCATCTATCCCACTCATCCACCTTCATATTTCAAAGACTTATGCAATTGTAATATATATCTGAAGCAATATAATAGAGCAAATTGTTCTTACATGGTAATCTATTTCAGTGTTCAACTATTGTGTTGATTTACATGCTTATATTCTACTATGTTGTCTCCATAGTGGTTCTTTTAAATTATTCAAATTTATATAATTTGTCATAACACATTTGTTGTTTGTGTGTGGTTATTCTGATTGGTTTCAGGTTGGAGAGAATTAAATATCCTTTCAAGTAAAATTCATTTTGACTGGTTCCTGCTAAGAATTAAAATCCTTTTGAAATAATTATTGTGATTCGTTTCCTTCAAGCTAGGAATTAAATTCCTTTCATAAGATCACAATAATTTACAGCAATATCACTAGGATAATTAAAGAAGAGCACAATAACTTACAGATCTACACGTTTGCATAAGGTGGAAACATTCCAAGTGCCCAACAAATTAGAGTTAAGATGGAAAGTAGACCTACCAATCCTCCATATCTATCTCCATAAACATAATCATCATTCATTGACTCCATCCATCCTATAGATTAGGCACTGATCAATCTTAGAATAGTCTACATAAATCTAATCCACATTCTTGATACATCAAACATTTTCATTAGGACTTAGGTAGTAAGCTCTGCAAGTATCTGACATTCGTGTACCATAGTGAGTAGAATTACCTAAATCAGAATTCACCTAGATTTCCAAATCTATCCTATCACTTAGGTACACCTGACTAAGCCTAGTAGAGCCTAAAGAGTAGGGGGTTTCTAGTTACACAAACCCTATCTTGTTGACCAAAAATGTTTCAGGAGATTGGCACCCTCTTGTGGTCTAAATCTAGCATTTTTGAGATCCAACAAATTGGAGACTCTATTGGGGACAATGCACAAGAAGACCTGGTAAGAGACCATATCCTTAGAGTCAGAAAATTAAAAGGCATAACTCTGCTAGACAAAGGAGAAACCAGAAGAATAAGTAGTCCTCTTAACTGAGGTGGCAACTCTACTAGCAATATAAATCATTTTATGTCTTAAGTAGCATGGACGATAGATCTAAAATTGATGGTAGAAAATTACAATCTATTGGAAACAATGCACATAACTGAGAGGGGGGGTGAATCAATTATCTTATAACTTTTCTATTTTTCTTTTCTTTTCTTAACTTATAATTTAATGTTATATCAAGGAAAGACAATCATAAGAGATGAAAAAGAAATTAACACATAACACAATGATTTTTACGTGGAAACCCTTGAAGGTAAGAGTTGTCATTGATGTCAAAAGTGTGTTCAGTTGATGATGTAAAGTTGCCATAGTTGTTGCAGGACATTAGGAGGAGATAGTTGTTCATTGCTTGGTCAGTTTCGTAGAGAAGTGGAGTTGGTTTGGTGTAATATAGTATTGATGGTAAGAGTTTCTTCTTGTTTCAGGATATCATTGATCATAAGTTTGGAAATACATTTGAGGACACATGGTGTGAATTTAAAAGTCACAGGTTGTGCTCAAGACAAGGTTTAGAAGTTGTAATGATTCTTGGCATCTTGTTGCATCAAGAGCTTATTCATATCATGTTAATGTCAAAAAGAGGTCTTGAGTTTTTTGATTGATTCATTATGTTGGTGCTTGTCATGTTTCATCATGAAATGTAGTGGTTTTTATCTTCTCTTAAAAAGGCTATTCATTTCATGCTCATGGAAGATTTTTTAGGAGATGATATTGTTTCTGCAAGAGTTTAAGCAATAATATTGTAGGATCTTTATGAGGTTCATACCTTGGACAAAATTCTTTATTCCTTAGAAGATAATGATCTTCTTGGTTGCAAGAAATTATATGTATTTGTCTTTGATGACACATATGCTAAGCATGTTTAGGGTATAAGTTGGAACTTGTTTGGAAGTATTAGATTTGATCATAAGTTTTTCTTCATACTCATTTAAGAATCAAACTTATCAGAAGATGGTGTATAAATCTCATGTAGTGTGGTGTGAAACATCATATCTTGTACATACAAAGTGTGATTGGATGTCTAAAATCATATGCAAAGTATCTTATAGAGCTTGTCATATAATAAGTTACTTTATGTTATAATTAGCAAGTGACTTGCTATCTTAGGTTATCTCCACTTAAGGTAACCTGCTAGAGTACAGAGGGGTTGTGGGCAACCGGTCCTTTTCACCATGTCTACCCTCCATACTGGTTATCTCATAAGGAGTTTGAGTAGGTAATGCACATCGACAGCCCTATTTGAAACTCCAAAGGGTGCGGGAGACAAAATCAATGCATGATATTTAAACTAGACTCTCCTCCTCCTGTGCCTACATTTGATGGTCATTGAGATGTCAAAAGTCTTAAAACTACAGTTAACATGCTTTTTTTTTAAGATATCCTTAGTCCGATCAAAAGACATTTTTTGAGAGATCTAAAAGTTACTTTTTAAAGAAGATTTTTTCTATTTTTTAATCTTCTTTCGAGACTTTAGTGGTGTCTTCATAAGAAAGCTTTGGAAGATTTTTTTACTTCATTGGTGAGTTTTTTTAGGCATTAAAATAACTAAAGGAGGAGATTTTTTCTGATGGTGTGAGAAGATTAAAATATTTTTTGGAGAACTATTTTATTTCTTTTGCAGATGAAAGGTAAATTGGTAAATTGGATGAAGATATTATTATTGAAGATTAATTTTTTTATTGGAGAAGACAAAGAGAATTCAAGATGAAATAAAAGATTTTGAAGAATATTTGTTGATTTTGTTTTGCAATCAGGGAATGTGTTTTTTTTGTAGAGAAGATCAAGAGTTTGGAAAGGATGATGTTTGAAATGAAGGAATTTGAAAAGAAAGAATATGAAGCATCATGCAAAGTTTTTTAGATTGAGAGAGAAGATGAATGAAGAGAGAAAAATGAATTGTATATATAGAGGAGAAACGACAATAAAAAAAGAATTATTTTATTTTTCAGATGATCATTTTGTAAAAGAAAATGAATTGTTTTTTGAATTGTTTATACAGACAAAAGAGAGATATGAAAGGTCGGGTTATTTTTCCTTGCAGGTGAAAAGTTGAATATGAAAGGTCATTTCATATTTAATGGTATTGTAGATGGATTGATGTGTGTGTGAGTGTGCAAATCAATGATGAAATAATTTGTTAATGTAGTTGAAATGGATGTGAATCCATATGAAAAATTGAAGACAACTTGAATGACACAGATTGGAAGATAATATGAAATTAATTGTGCAGAGATAAACTAAATCAGATACAAAGATTGATAAGATCATCAGAAAGACAATATGCAATTGATTGCATCAGGTGAATTGGTATGCAGAGATAATCAGGTGAATGAATTATGAATTGATTGAATAGAGACATTGAGACTAGTATGCAGATTGATTTGAGTTGTATGATGATATGACAAACATATGTAAAAGAAGAATTGATTACTATTGAAATAGAGAAACCCTCTGAATTCTTGATTTTAATATGAATTAGGGGTTGGTGCTCCTTGAAGTTGGTGCTTCTAAACATTGTAATCAGTGAGATTTTTGATAAAGCCAATGAGGCAGTTTTGGAGTGGTTTTCCTACCTGTGGAGGGTTTTCCACTCATGTAAATCCTGTGTCATAATGTATATTGATCTTCTGTGTGTGTATGATTTACTCATGAGGTTTTGTTCTCTTTCTTCATTCTCAGTCATGTGCATATGTGTTTGACAAATCAATGATATCTTTCTCTTCTTGTGTTTTGAAAGTTAAAGTTTGCAAAAAGATTTGAAAATTCACACAACATTGATTCACCCCCCTCTCAGTGTTGTCCTTGACTCCTACAACCTTGTTAAGGGAAAAACCATGAGGTGACTAACCCAAGATTGTATTCTGTGTTAAAAGAATAAAGAGTACAAATTTTGCACTTGCTAATTAGAGCTCACTGCCTGAGCACACTGCTCACAAAAGGCCCACTACCTACAAGAGACTTACAGTCTATAAATTCTTATAGATGATACCAAGGTGTTTGAATTGATTAGCAGCATCTATGCATGCAGGATTTCAGTTCTGGTTAGGTATAGTATACTGATCTGGCACATTTCATTCTTCCTTTGCTCAATATTACTTTTTTGTCACATTTTGGGCTTGAATTACTGGCTTTTCTCTTGTCTTTACTTTTCTTCACACTTAACCATACATACTATCACTTCCATGCCCTTACAAGCTTGAATCCATTGGGTATATATATCTGCATCAAGGATTTCCAACAACTTCTTAGTCGGCAACAAGAACACCTGATATATTTGCAAGTTATTGATTTGTCAGCTGAATCTATGTTTGATTAGTGATGCACATAAAAAAAAATAGACATAGAAGTCATAAATCATGTTGGCCAACAATGTATAATATCACAGATTGCTTGATCAACACCTTTTACACACTTAGATTGAAGTTTGATACTCTGCCGGTCAGTTCTTCCTCTATTTGCTCTGCTTGACTGGAACCCAACACTCAGATGCTCATATCTTTTTCTTAGTTTATCACTAGAGGCTAGATCTCTAGTGTACAATAGTCATGATACCCCTCTTGACTTGTCCAAGTCCACAACTTATTGCATTACACCATCTAAGAGATCTAGACCTGATTGTTGGACCTTGTTACATACTTTGTTCTTATTCACCAGACCAAAACAATCTTTAATCTGACTTCTGGTATAGGCATATTATGTACTATAGATGTGTGGGATAGACTTTGTTTCCATCAATGACAACACTTATGAAGCCACATAGTACCTCTTTCCAACAATCTATCATTTTGGTATTGATGGAAACACTTAGTGAAAATGGCTAAGTGTCACAGTAACTCCCTCTTAGATGGTTCTCTGTCTCTTGCACTATTTTACTGGAGATCCCCCTTTTCTAGATTCCACATTTTTCACTACTCTTCACTCTCCCATTGACATCAATGGCAAAGGGTGGAATCTGCATACCAAAATTTTACAAAAATTATTCTATACATGGTTGCATAAGTAAATACAAATCATATGTTATACTTACATATACTTAAGTATCTCCACAAAGGTTGTCTTCAACTAGATGATTTCTATGGCCCAACTCCTCTTCATTCTATCCAAAATGGAGATGTGTCCACTTAACAAAAATGCATATGCTTCTACCCTCTTTAAGTCTGTTGAATCACTGGTTCGAATTGTATTTTGTGCATTTGTCAAAGCATCATGAATTGCGTCTAACTTAGGGATGATTATCCCTCTGAGCTCACCCATTCTACTCATTATGTTCTTTTTCTCCTTAACTAGTTCTTTAATTCCATTTATTATAGCAATAGCTTGACATTCATGATTCACCAGAGAGGTAGTAAGGGGATAAAAATTCTGAGATAAACTTGACAGTTTTCATTCTTGTTCTTTCACTTTCTTCTTAATGTCCTCTGTCACTTTGGGCCAAGTTAAACAAAATTTGTATATGTCCCAACCATCTTTAAGAGCATTTTTAAGGCTTTTTATGCTAATGCCTAAGGTTCTTCTATAATTAGTAATTAACCCTTGTACTTCACTGAACCTCTTTCCCAAGAACTCCTTCTAGACCTTAGTTTCTACTGATTTCTCTAAGGATTCAAAATGAGTGTTAATAGAATTGACTAAGTTTTTTAGATTACCGGATGGAGAGGTAGAAGGATCCTTTTGATAGGTTGGCATAATCTTCTCCAATATCCCAGATGCAATCTCCAATAGCTCACACTCCTCCTTGTGAGATTTTAGAAGTTGTTCTTTTGGTTTGGCTTGAGCAAAAGATGCTACCTTCATTATCTAAATAGGAGATAGAGAGTTGAAGTTTAGTGGCCCTTGAATTAGCTCAGGTTCATCCAGCTCCATTAATTCTTTGTCCAAGAATTTTTGTACTGTCTCTGCAATGTCTCTTGTAGACTCTACTTCCTTCCTTTTGGGGACATCTGGACTGACTTGCTTATTGATCTTTGTTTCTTCTACCAGTCCTTCCTTTTCTGGAATAGAGGAGTCTAATGCCTCAGATGGCTCTTCATCATTTCTATTTAATCCTTCAACATTCTTGTCAGAAAATGTTTCTTCTTTTTGCCCTTCCTCTTCCGAAATAAAGGAATCTAATGCCTTTGATGATTCTTCATCATTTTCTTTAATCCTTCAATATTCATGTTAGAAGGCTCTCCATATGTTTCCTCTACAATGCGAAGATTGAATCTCTTCAAGGCATTTTAGAGAATTTATTTTGTTTCATCTGCTATTTGGTCAGTTTCTCCAAGCATGAGTTTGTTCATTATGGATTTACTCCGGAAATCATCTTTACACTCTTTGAAAATAATGTCCATTTGTTTTGGAGTGATAGAGGGGCATAGCTATATCATTATTTTCTCCTGGATCTCTAAGTCTTTAGCCTTTGCCTTCACTTTTCTTTGTTCCAATACTTCTTCTAGCTTTTTGGAATTAATTAAATTATTTCAATGAATGCTTTGTTATAGATATTCAAATACTTTACAGTAGCTTCCTCTAGAATTCTCTTGTCAGCATCATTGTATTCATCATAGAACTCTATCACCGACTGTAGCTTCCCATCCATAGTAACTACCTTGATGATGTCATCAATGGAAAGAATGGGCTTTTCAACAAATCCCTCTACCTTCTCTTGCTCATTTCTGCTAGCAGAGAACTTCTCAGATGTTCTCTTTTTATTCATTTTCCTGATTTCCTCATCTGATTTTGTTTCTTCATCATCTTTATGGCTTGTATATGTCCATGTGGCTTTGGTCTTCATCCTCTTTTCTTCTTTTCTAGATGTATTGACTTCCAGTTTGGTAGACTTTAAGCTTTTGGAAGTGATAGGAGTAGAGCTCTTGGAGGATCTAGTCCAAGAGAAGGTTTGTACAGGAGCAATTTCTTTCTTTGCTTCTTGTCTTTCTTTCTTTGCCTTCTCCATTTTCTCTCTATTGGCATCTACAACCTCCTTTGATATGCCAAATCTTTTGGCAATTTATTCAACTTCCTTTCTTACTTTTCTCTTCATCTCTGGCCGTCTTAACTCAACATGTATTTTTATGCTTAGCTCTTCAAAGGTGCCAAACCTCTCTGCTTTAGTGTCCTTAGGCTAGCTCAACAAGTGTTAAATATGTAGCTCCAAGATTTTTTCATTGACCTCATAACCCATAGGCATTATCCATATAGTTCTTGGCTCAACTGCCTCCATTAGGCATTGATCAGTGTCAACCATGAAGTAGACCGTATCTTTGTATTTGTCAACTATTTTTTGTGGTATTCTTTCTTTGGCGTGCATCATGCTTCAGAAATTCTTAAAGTAACCCCAGAGGGCTATGTTTTGGGCTTGAGCATCACCAAGTCCATACATGTAATCTCTGATCTAAGTTGTAACGGGTTTATCATTTTTCCAAACCCAACCATTTGTTCCAAGCAGCTCATTCATATAATAGAAAAATAGACATAGTATTAGACTACCATATTTAAAGGATTTTTTCTTATCCTTTTTTATCTTCTACAAGTTCTCCATCAACTAATTTAGTAGAAGCTCACATAGATCATAATCTGCATCTTCCCTTAACATCTAATATGTAGCATAGATTGTTGTACTAGACACAGAATTCTCCCTGCTCAAGTGGTAGATTTTGTAGCCAATTATCATTGAAGAAAACTTGACATCTGGATCTATGATGTCATCTATAGTCATTGTTCTTTTGTCAAATTTTGATCCGGTGGCTTCAATTACCATTTGATTCTTCACAGATTTAAGTACGGGTAACCCACCAGATGAATGCAATCTAGTCACCGCCCTAATGGCATCTTTAGTTATCTTGAATGGCCTCATTAGCCACATAAAATTATCATGCATTCTACTTAGAACATACCAGATCCAATCATCTTTTGTAAAAGATGGAAAATGTATGCAATATCTGAAGTGTTTGTCCCAGAGGGTCTTGAATTTAGGTTTGAGTTCAAAATTCTCATATATTAACAGTTTGTGATAAATTTCAATCAACTTTGAGTCTCCAAAATCTTCAATGTTTGCATGGATATAAACCCTAACATCTTCTATAGGCAAGACTCCATGCAGAATACTAGAAAATGTACCCAAGGGATCAACTTCTATAGATTTGTAAGGGTGTTTCTTGAATTTTGGTCTTAGCCTATCAAAAATATTGACAACCATTGGAGTAGCCATTTTTGCAAGAGATCCAGAGAGAGTTTTTAGAAAGGAAGTACCTTTTCACATTGTAGGGTTTGAAGTACAAACCAGAGTGATTCTCTAGTTGAATTCGATCTTTAGTTGAACTTGAGTGAATTGTAGGATCTTCTTCACAAAGCTCTTCTTTTCTTCTTCATGAGTGCAAGTGTGTAAATAATGAGTGAAAGAACTCTTTTATCCTTGCATAAACCCTAATTTCCTATTGTAATAAATGCACAAGTTTTTAAGTCATTCGGTTTCCCTGATTCTCAAGTGAACTTTTCTTGGATTGTCTTGCGGATCTTCAAATAATTGTTTATGAGATTGACAAATTATCTTCACCTTTTTGAAACATGTCATGGGTCTATAGATTAAAATATTTCAATTCTGGATCATACCAGATCTGTCTGTGAAAATTCTGCTTTACCGGATAGCTACCAATATAGGATCTCCTAATAACTAGCTCAAATCTACATGCAGATTTGTCAAATTTTGACTGGATGACCTTCAAGTGAGTCTCCTCAAACCCTTTAAACTACAACCTCCTATTTTGACTCAATGTGCCAAATTTAGGCACTCACTGGCTGGCTGGGGGAAAAGGATCTTCTCTGTAGCTCCCCCTGAGCCAGAACTTGCTTTTTTTGAAAGGAATATTAGCACCAAATTCTGGTGTGGATCCATCCCTAATATTCATTATACCCCTTTTTACTAAAATATTGCTCAAATACATTTGATTTACCTTTGCCTTTATCATGTTTCTAATCATGTTCCACCGGACCTTTTCTATCCTAATTTTTGCTTCTACAGAATTTGGCAGTATGATCGGATCTATTGCAATTGTAACACACAACATTTCTTTGCTTATTTGAATGATATCCTCTTGATCTACACTCATTAGCCATATGTCCAAATCTATTGCATACAAAGCATTTACCATTGAAAGAATTGTTCATTTGCATATTTTTGCATTCATGAGATTTGTGACCATACCTTTTGCAACTAAAACATTGACCAAAGAAGGATGGATTGAATTGATTCATTTTGTTTCTGCATTGGATTGCTTTGTGGCTGAACTTGTTGCAATTGAAGCAGTATCCATTGAAGGATGGATATCTTTGAGTATTTGGTTGCCTTATCAGAGGTCATCTAGGCTCGTTTCTTTGATTTCCTAATCCAAAGTTCTTATGACCGGATCGAGAGCTTTACCTTTCTCATATTCCAAGCCACGCTTATCATCTACCCTCTTTTGGATTTCAAGAAGAACTTCAAGTTGGGATGAGCTTATCTTAAATTTTTCTTTGTATTCATTTGTAGTTTGAAGATCTTGTTTAAGAGTGTCTATCTAATTCTCAAGTTGTTCTTCATTGTCTCTAGCTTCTTCAAGATCAGATTCAAGATGTTTGATTATTCCATCCATTTTGTGGTAGTCCTCTATTTTCTCCTTGAGGGATTGTTTTAGATTATCTTCAATCTTTCTCTTTTCTTCAATTTCTTGGGTGAATCTCATAACCCCTGATTCCATTTCATGCCTCACCATAGTGACTTCTTTTGACAGCTTCTCACATAGCTTATTTTTCTCATTTAGATCTTCATCAGTATTATTTACTTCACTCTGATTGGCTAATTTTTGGAGTAGTTCCTTTCTCTTTTTCACAGAAATACTAAGTTTTTATTTTAGCTCATTTATGAAATCATCAACTTGTTTGAGTCTTTCTCTCAAATTATTAACTTCAGAGTGGGATTGTTCAAGATCATCTAGGGTAGACTAAAGTTGTTCCTTCATACCATATGCATCCATTGAGATTCCTAGATTTTCCTTAAGCTGTTAGGATTTGTTCAGACAAATTTATCTCTGATACCAATTGTTGGAAAAAATGTAGATAACTGAGAGAGGGGGTGAGTCAGTTATCTTATAACTTTTCTATTTTTCTTTTATTTTCATAACTTATCATTTAATGTTATATCAAAGAAAGGCAATCATAAGAGATGAAAAATAAATTAACACATAACACAAGGATTTTTAGGTGGAAACCCTGTTAAGAAAAAAACCACGGGGTGACTAACCCAAGATTGTATTCTCTGTTAAAATGATAAAGAGTACAAATTTGGCACTTGCCAATTAGAGCTCACTGCCTGAGCACACTGCTCACAAAAGGCCTACTGCCTACAAGAGACTTACAGTCTACAAATGCTTACAGATGATACCAAGGTGTTTGAACTAATGAACAACATCTATGCATGCAAGATTTCAGTTCCGGTTAGGTACATTATACTGATCTAGCACATATCATTCTTCCTCTACCCAATATTACTTTCTTGTCACATTTTAGGCTTGAATTACTACCTTTTCTCTTATCTCTGGTTTTCTTCACACTTAACCATACATACTATCACTTCCACACCCTTACAATCTTAAATCCATCAGGTATATATATCTGCATCAAGGATTTCCAACAACTTCTAAGTCGGCAACGAGAACACCTGAGATATTTGTAAGTTATTGCTCTGTCAGCTAAATCCATGCTTGATTAGTGATGCGCATCAAAAACATAGGCATAGAAGTCAGAAATCATGTCAGTCAACAATGTATAATATCATAGATTGCTTGATCAGAACATTTTGTACATCCGGATTGATGTCTGATACTCATCTAGTTAGTTCTTCCTATGTCTGCTCTGCCTGACTGGAACCAAACACTCAGATGCTCATATCTTTTTCTTGCTTTATCACCATAGGATAGATCTCTAGAGTACAGTAGTCATGATACCCCTTCTGAGAGATCTAGACCTAATTGTCAGACCTTGTTACATACTTTGTTCTTATTCACCGGACCAAAACAGTCTTCAATCTGACTTCTAGTATAGGCATATTATGTATTGCAGATATGTGGGATAGACTTTGATGCCATTAATGACAACACTTATGAAGCCACATAGTGTCTCTTGCCAACACAATCATCCCCACCCCTAGGAGCTCCTTCAAAGAAAAATGGGTTGTCAAACCAATCACAACAAAATAATAATCAGAATACTCAGGAGAATACTTCAGAACAACCTATCATAACCCATAATAGTTCACTCCTCTGCATGATTCAAATGAGAACTTGTCCCAGAGTTATGGGTTATCTGATAATATTTTAGACCAATATAGGCCTAATCCCCAAAGATAGCTTGAGTATGAAGCTCATATCATGAGGAAATAGATCAGAAGCAGGTAGAATATGACTATGAAATGTCATTACAACAATGTGGAGGAATTCAGTAGGGGCTCATACATCAAGGAGCTCCTATACAAATACATAAAAGCCCACCAAACGATATGAGAAGCAAGGATGAGATGCAGCAGAACTTGCTCAAGTTGAAGAAACAACTTGAACTTGTTAAGTTAAGGGAATCTGAAAGTTAGTTGAAACAAGAAATACAACAGGTAAAAGATAGAACTAAAGTAGCTAACCAGAAATATGTACCTCTAAACAAACAAGGATTGTATATTCCGAGTAATATACAACAAAGTATACACCAAAATGCAAGTAGCTCATCTAATCCACAACAACCACCCAGAAGCTATGTCCAACCAAATAATCCTCTAAGAAATCCAAGACCACCCACACCCCATAACACCTCTCAACATATAGCAAATCCATATCCACCCCCTGGCCAACAATATGTTATGCCACAACATCAAAATGTGAACCCATGTCTAAATCCACAACAATATCTCCTCATAACCAATACCAACCAAATCAACAACCTCATAATCAATACCAATTAAATCAATCGCTACAAGGGTCCCTTAACATCAATAGATACAGACAGCTAGACTTGACTAGATTTCAAGTATGTCCTGATCATATTGATAATGATCTAAGGAATTCTCTCCCAAAATTTACTCGAAACAATGCAATCTCTCTAGAAGAACACATTAGAAATTTTGAAACAGTCATGGATAATTTTGAAGTGCAGTATGAAGATGTCTTAATAAAGTTATTCATGTTGTCCCTTGTTGAAGATGCTAGAGATTGGTGCAAAAATTTACCTGATGCATCAATTTTCTCTTATGAAGAGTTCAAGTATCAATTCAAAGAACAGTATGGGAGCCAATTTGATACAAATTTTGTTGTTCATGAATTGACTAGCATTGAAAAGAATCATAATGAATCCATGATGGATTTCAACTAGAGGTTTTCAAAAAATATATCATAAAATCCCATTAGAATTGAAGCCTTAGGATTGTATGGCCCTGGTTTTATACTTAATTGCTTTTGATCCTAAGACTGTATATGAGCTCAGAAACAAAGCTCCTCTGACATTGGCAGAAGCTCAAAAAGTAGCCATTACTATTGAAAACAATTGAAGAGCAATAGGAAAACTTGGGAGAAGAGATAACCCAAAGGTTGTACCAGCTCCAAACAATAATCAGGTAAAAAAATAATTATTATAGAAATCAAAGGCCAAGGCTGCATGAAATGCCTTATAATACCAATTGGAAAGATGGAAGGCCTTTGGAAAATAACAAAACGCAAAACTATGGGAAGGATACTCCTGATCCATTAAAAAGAAATCAGAGTCATGTAGTGGCAAATAACACATGGTGCCTACCATGTAATCTACCCCTCACTTGATTATTGTGTCATGGCACAATCAGTACAGGAGCAGGAAACATCTTATGGTCAAGAAAGAGATAACCATACTATAAACATGCTAGCATTTAGACCTCATTAGATTTATGAAGGATATTCATCCATGAAGGAGAATGGATATGAATATGACATGGGAAATCAAATATATAACACTATTATGGGAGGACAAGAGGTATTCTCAAATAAAGAAGATAATTATGAGGAAACTGTTTATAATCATAAAATGCCACCACATAACCAATGGAGGAAACTAACTGAGGAAGAAAGGATGGATCTTATAATGGCTACAGTGGCATAGGTAGAGAGTATTTATAATATGAGAAATAGAATAGTAGACGCAGATCAAGGACTACCTAGGAGTGTGTTTGTGAAAGATCAAACTTATAATAAAGACAATATGAGACACGTACCTAAAGAGCCAACAAAGACTGAACAAGGTAAGACAAAAGACAAAATACCAACTAAAGAAAAGGGGCATAAAAAAATAGAAAAAATAGATCAAACAATGACCCACTGATTTGATATAGCCCAAGCAGTATCCCAAGTAAAAATATAAGTACCACTTCTTGAAATGATGAAGATAGATCAATACAAAAATATAGTGGTCAAGATAATTTCAGAGATACCAAAAAAGAAGCAAGAAAAACCTAAAATTAAAATAAATAATGTTCAAGTTGAGGCTACTAGAACTCCTAAGGTATATTTGGGAGAAACCTTGACAAAGAACCCCTCTCAGGTAGATCCATTTACACCACTCTGCTGATAAAAATTAGACTAGTGAGAAATTGCATGATTGACTCAAGTGTTCCCATGAACATTATGCCAATGGCTATCATGAAAGAATTAGGTATGTGGGTTGACACTACATATGGAAAATGTTATGCAATGGACAACAGATCCATCCCAGTTGTGGGCATTATGTGGGATGTGGAGATAAGGCTAGCTACCTACCCTATGTAGCATATAAGATTAACATCACTGTAGTGGACATCCCACCCTACTATGGAATGTTGTTATCAAGACAATGGACTATAATAGCTAGGGCAAATGTCCAGTTGGATCTATCCTATGCTACTATAGTAGTGGCAGGAAAAGAAATTAAGCTTTGTAGAGAGCCAAGATATGAGAATATCATAGAACACATTAATCAGAATCAAGTAAATTTTTTCTGTGATATAGACCTTGGTGCATTCAGAATTAAAAAAGGTCAACCAAAATTACAAAACACTAATCCTATACATCAAGAGGCCCAACTTGATGAGTGTGGTGTGTGGAAGATGTACATTGATGGTGAATGTAGAAAGGCTGGTAATGGAGCTGGAGTATTATTTATTTCACCTACTGGTAAAAATTTCAAATATTCATTCATGTTAACATTTGATTGTACCAATAACATAATAAAGTATGAAGCTCTGCTCATAGGATTTAACATTGCCATAAAACATAAGATAAAATGCCTTGTTGTCCATGGAGATTCAGAACTGATCATATCTCAAATCAAAGGGAAGTACTCATTTGAGAACAAAAGATTGAAATAATATAGAAATGTTGTCTAGGATGATATTGAATTGCTTGATGCCTTCTCGACTAGTTGGGTGGACAGATCAAAAAATATAATGGCAGACTTCCTAGCAAATATAGCCTTAAAAATGGATGATGTCACATTCGTAGGCATTACTGAAGTTGAATTCAAAACCAGACCTACAGTCCCAAACAATATGTATAATTGGCAAGTTTACAATGATGAGATTGATCTGATTAAATTCTTACAGTCCATTGACCAATATGAGGATTAATAAATTGATTTCAATGCATTTGTGAAGGAATTAGATGGCAAGGAAACTTTATTTGGGAAAGAAGTTGGGCAACTCAAAATTAAAAGGATTCCTAAGGGACCTGTGGCATTAGAGAGGGTGTTTGATGGAAATGATAGAGCTCTCATGAAACAAACACCAGTAAAAAGAGAGGACATTGAGGAAATTAACTTGACACTGAATTGGCACCAAAAAAATTTATACATTTGGAAAAGCATAAGTCCTATAATTAGAAAGATGTGGATTACATTATTAAGGAAGTATAAACATGTCTTTTCTTGGTCCTATGATGATCTTAAGGTATAAAAAGAAGATTTGTTCCAACTTGAAATTCCCCTCAAACTTGATGCAAAACCCTTCAGACAAAAATAGAGACCCATAAATCCTACCTTAGAACCCAATATGCATGAGGAACTTATGAATTAGTGCAGGGGGTATCATCAAGCCGATTAGACATTCATCCTGGGTCTCTAACTTAGTCCCTGTCAGAAAGAAAAATGGAGAAATAAGACTCAATGTGGACTTTCAAATTTTGAATGTATCCTCTCTCAAAGATAACTATCCACTTCCAAACATGGATGCCTTGTTGCAGAGCTTCACATGATGTGAATTACTATCTATGATGGATGGGTTTTCAGGTTATAACCAAGTGAAATTTAAGGAATCAGAATAATAAAAAACAACTTTCGCCACACCATGGGGAACATATGTATATGTCAAGATGCCATTTGGACTTACAAATCCTGGTGCAACTTTCCAGAGAGCCATGGATATTGCCTTTCCTGATCTGATCAATGTAATAATGGTAGTGTACTAGGACAATCTTACTGCATATTCTAAGAAAGAAGAAGATCATGTTGTACACCTTGAAAAAATATTTATCAGAGCACTTGAATATGGCATTTCCTTGAATCGTAAAAAATGTCATTTTGCTGTAACAAAGGGAAAGTTACTAGGACATATAGTGTCTAAGGATGGAGTAAGGATTGATCCAAAAAGGGTGGAATTCATAGATAAGATTCCTACTCCTAAGATAGTTAAAGACATTTAGTTCTTCTTTGGGAAAATTAATTTCGTAGGGAGATTTATATCAAACTTTGCCAAAATAGTGAACCCAGTATCAAAGATGTTGAAGAAGGCTGCAAAGATTGATTGGACAGCTGAGGCCATAGATGCATTCACATCCATTAAAACAACAATCAATCAAGTCCCGTTGTTAAAATCCCCTTATTTCAATAAACTATTACTTATTTTTTCATTTGCATCTTATTACACAATTGCAGCAGTAATGCTACAAAAGAATGATGAAGGGTATGAGTAGCCTATTTCATTCTTTAGCAAATCTCTCCAAGATGTAGAGTTAAAATATGACATTATATAAAAATAGGCATATGCATTAGTAAAGGCTATCAAAGCATTTAGATCATATCTGGTGGGAGCAAAAGTGATAGCCTATGTACCCAATGCTGCAATAAAAGATGTGTTTGTCCAAATGAAAGTGACAAGGAGGAGATGTAGATGGATCAATAGAATTCAACAATTTGACATAGGGATCCAAATCACTAAACTAGTAAGAGGATAGGGTCTTGCTAAATTAATGGCTAAAACAAATATTGAAGTTCTCCAGGTGTGCAATCTGAATAATGAAGATAACATGATCTCTAGCATTGAGCATACACCATGGTACATTGATATTATGTACTATCTTAAACATATGAAATTTCCTGAAGAATTTGATGATAACAAGAAGAGGACATTAAGCTACAAGATTCAAAATATGTATTTATGGAGGGAGATCTCTATTAGAAAAACTGGGATGGTGTTCTATTGCTGTGCCTAGATGAAAATCAAGAAAAGCATGTTCTAAAGGAAATGCATGGAATATGTGGTGGGCATTTCTTAGCAAAACTACTGCTCATAAGGTATTAAGGGCAGGATACTATTGGCCTAGGGTTTTCAATGATGCTTATGATTATACTAAGAAATGTGAAGCATGCCAAAGATTTTCTTAGAAATTAAAGTATCAGGGGGCATTGCCTTTAAGACCTTTGCAAGAACTGAGGTTCCATTCCACCAGTAGCGGAGTGATTTCATAGGAGAGATTGCAAAAGAATCTACTAGAGGACATAGGTGGATATTAGTAGCCACATACAACTTCGCAAAATGGGTAGAAGTTGTGCCTACAAAACAAGCAACTAGTGGAGTTGTTACAAACTTTCTACTAGAAAATATCATCACTAGATTTGGAGTGCCAGCTAGAATTATAACTGATAATGGGATGTACTTTAGATCAGATGAATTCAAAGCATTTTGTCAATCCTATGGTATAGTGATCTCATTTTCTTCACCATATCAACCACAGGTAAACGTGCAAGTTGAATCTAGGAATAAGAGCATCCTTAAGATCATAAAAAGGATATTGGATAACAATAAAAAGGCTTGGGATTCTAAGTTGAGACTAGCCTTATGGGTTGATAGAATCACTTTGAAGAAAGACATTAGAAAATCACCTTTTGAGCTTGTGTATGGGACTCAAGCTAGGCTCCCTTTGCATAATTTCTTACCAGTGTATAAATTTATCTTGCAAGAAGATTTGGAAGTTCCTGAACCTATGGAGGAGAGGATAGGAGAATTAATGGAACTTGATGAGGTCATGGACCAAGCTCAGCAACACAATACAAAGAAGCAATCACAGATGAAATACCTATATGATTAAAGAACTAAAAACAAAAAATTTGAAGTAGATGACAGTTCTCATATGGAAAGCCAGGAGTCAGGACAAATGAAAACATGGGAAATTTGAAGCTCTATGGCTAGGTCCATTTGTCATTGTTGGTAAGGCTGGTAAAGATTCATACTACCTCCAGAACATGACAGGAGAAGAAAAAGAATTGGCAGTACATGGACTGTTCTTAAAAATTTCTTTTCTTAAACTCATAAAGAGGAATTAGAATTTCCAGTGCATGGATGATTCTTAGCAAACCTCTTAAAATAAATTTTCCATGCATAGTAGTATATGATTCCACGTTTGAGAACAAGAATTGCCAGTGCATGGACGATTCTTGAAGAACCTCTTAGAATAAAATTTTCCATGCACAGTAGTATAGGATTTCACTCCACTTCGATTTTTCATCCATACCAACTGCCACTTCAAAATTCAATTCAAATTGCATACCATATAAATAAAACATTTGGTTTGCTTCCCTAGAGACTTGGATTCTTGCTATACCCACAAGGAGTATACATCCCCAATCAGAGCCACTGTTAGAATTGGGAAAAATTTGCACTTTTCACTAGCCACCACCCATTTATCCTCCACATACCATAACAATTTGCCACACTCTAATTTTATGATCAACACTAATTATCAAAATTTGTATGACAAGATCCATTTTATAGCCCATGATGACTGATGATTCTATAAATATGGCCTTTGAGATAAGCATTTCCTTGACCATAGTTGAGAAAAATGAGCAATTGATCCTTATTGGCAAGATCATGTGCATGTCTTTCTAATAAAAAAGCCATAGCTCTCTCTTTGAACATTTAATACATATCAGGAAGACATTAAAGAATTCTCAGTGATCAAAGCTTTCAAAAGGATAACAAGTGTGCATAATTGGGAAGACACTACATAATGTTTTGCCAATAAAAACTCATCAGCAAAAGAAAGAAAGTCGGAGTGAAATTTTTAAATCAGACCGTTCTCAAGTGTCATACTGATGGATCAATTTTGGCAAGAGATATATGTACTCTCACTGATAAGTTAAGATACTAGTTGTTTCAGAGTGACATATATCACCGGGATGGGTTTTTCATATCTTCCCGACTATAGAAGTCACTCTGATGAGAAAGAACTGAAAGTTTCTCTGAGAGTCTCACCGATGTATCCCAATGAACAAAAGCTATAAAAGAAAACTATCATGGAGACTATGTACATTGGGAGGGCATCCAATTTTATTAAAGATGGTACAAGTCACCCCGATGAAGATCTAAATAAGGATTATTTATTGATAAGACTCTTGGTGATGCCTAAAAAGGTTCATAACGGTCCAAACCACTATGATATCGGGTAGACTTGATGATGCTCTCCCTGAAACACTGATATTTGAAAAATATGACAAAAGTCAATTTTGGTAAGAACATAGAGATATCTTCCCGACTGAACAAGTGAACTAAAACGACACTTTGTATCAGGGAGACATTCAAATGGTCTTGGCGATCAGTGGTGAATGTATAAACAAAAGATAGCACCAAATGAAACACACATATTGGCCTGAGAATAAAATAGTGTCATCGATACAATGGCATCATATCACTTTGACATTTTGAAATCTAAAAAACTCGCTGCATTGAAATCCAGTGGCTGGCATTAATGGTTGCTTGAACAAACCTTCATTGAACATTTTTGATCATGGATTTAACCAAAAGAAAATGGGGAATTGGCCAGAGGTCAAAAAATTCAAGATGCCAGGGACATACAAGCAAGCATACTAGATTTTACTACTACTGATAAATTTTAATTCAATTCTATTGTATGGTAGAGAAACAAAATGGAAAGTCTTGTGAAAGAAAAAAATAAGAAACAACAGGGTGAAACAAGCCAACCCAAAAGTAAGAAACAAAAAATTGCAACAGGGAGGGAAGGCAAAACATAGGAATGAAAACTTAATCAGGACCTTATTGATCAATTGCTTGGTTCGAGATGTAAAGCTCAAAGGACTACACAATTGAGGGTAGATGTGAAAAAATTAGAGGACAAATGCAAACATATAGGTTATGTGTGGACTCCTATTAGGGGATATGAATTATTCATGTATCATTATCATTGGAGAAATAGGTTTGAACCTGTTTATAACCCATGGAATTTCAATTTTGGAAAATTGGTTGTTTTTTATGTCTTTGTGAGTATAGAACTTGTAAAACTTCTGGCAAAACATTATAACTTGAGCCTTAAGATCATTTGCAACATGCAAGGAGAGCCTTTCATACATGTGTCTAGAAATGCGTTATGTGAAGTTTTTAACCTATATGACACATATGAAGAGCCCATAGTATATGAGGATTTAGAGAAGGAATACTAGAGGATGGACACAACTTATAAAGGATGAAGATTGCCATTACACAGGCCTAGACAAGATGGAAATATAGTGCCACTTGAGGATAATGATGGGCCTCCCTTTCATGTCGATTTATTTGAGTTGTATTTGAAGTATACCTACTATTCAATAAGTTAGGTATTGGGAATAGAAGTCCCTGAGTTTATGTCTATAGGGCCAATGGTAATTACTGCAAACATCTAATGTCATGATGCAAGAGCCTTTGATTATGCTGCACACATTTCTAGAGGAATTGATTTAGGATTGATGCCTATTAAAAATGATTCTCCTACAATGTCTTTCAAACATTATTCATCTCTTATGCATGTGATACTATACTATGGACATGAGTTAGGGAGGTGGCTAGAGGAATTGAGAATTACAGAATTGGATAAAGTTGGTCAGTCACTACCAATACAATTGTGGACCTTTATTTGGGATAGTAGATTTGTTAATTCTAGTTATGTTCATTTTGAAGAATTATTTGTCAAAACATTGTACAGATTTTATGGTTATCCATGTAATTATTCTTTATCTGATGAGATCAAGAGGTTTTTAAGGCCCAAAATTTTTGATGGGCCACCAACTATAAATCATAACTAGGTTGATTGGTATTGTTTCCTTGACTCCACCATGATTAGAGTTTATGGCTTCAAAGATACACCATTTTTATTGCCCAAAACTATTCCAGATAGAATTGCATACCTAGAAATTATCAGGCAGCTAGACTATTCTAATTTTATGAATTTGAGTGCATATGACAAGCAATCATTCATACCTAGTACATTATGTTTTGGAGATTTTACTGTATTGTCAAAAGAAGGTTATGATCTTATTTTAGACAAAATTGTTGCAAGGTGTGGCCCTTGGTCTCCTTGTTCAGTGCAGCGCTACGGTGGTTTGTGACAAGGGCTTAACCGCCTCCCATGCTTGTTAAGTCAAGTGGTTGTATCGGGCATTAATAGGTCGATCTTTTGGTACAATTGTAGCTAACAATTGGTATCAGAGCCAAGTTCCTCCCAACAGAGCCTAACAGCTTGAGGAAGATCTAGGAATTCAAATGGATGTGTATGGTATGAGGGAGCAACTTAAGTCTACCCTAGATGATCTTGAGCAATCAAATTCTGAAGTCAATGAATTGAAGGAAAGACTCAAACAGGCTGATGATTTCATAAATGAACTAAAAGGGAAGCTAAGTCTCTCTATGAAAAAGAGAAAAGAGCACCTTTAGCAATTGACAAGTCAAGGTGAAGCCAATGATACAAATGAGGATCTAAAGGAGAAAACCAAGTTGTGTGAAAAGTTATCAAAAGAAATCATCATGGTAAGACATGAGATGGAATCAGGAGTCATAAAGTTTACCCAAGAAATTGAAGAGAAAAGAAAAACTGAAGATGATCTAAGACAATCGCTCAAGGAGAAATCAGAAGACTGCCACAAGATGGATCGAATAATCAGACACCTTGAATCTGATATTGAAGATGCTAAAGATAATGAAGAAAAACTTGAGGATCAAATTGTCTCTCTTAAAAGGGATCTTCAAACAACAAATGAATATAAAGAAAAATTCAAGATAAGTTCTGCTCAACTTGAAGTTCTTCTTGAAAGTCAAAAGAGGGTAGATGACAAGTGTGGTTTGGGATATGAGAAAGGAGAAAACTCCGGATCTGGTCAGAAGAATTTTGGATTAGAAAATCCAAGGAACATGCCTAGAAGACCTCCAGTAAGGCAGCCTAATGCTCAAAGATATCCAACCTTCAATGGATACTGCCACAACTACAATAACTTTGGTCATAAAGCTAATTAGTGCAGAAAGAGAATGAATCAGACTAATTCATCCTTCTTCGGATAGTGTTTCAACTACAAAAGGTATGGTCACAAATCTCATGAATGCAAAAATATGCAAATGAACAAATCATTCAATGGTAGATGCTTTGCTTGCAATAGAATAGGTCATATGGCTAATCAATGCAGATCAAGAGGATATCAATCAAATATGCAAAGAAATGTTGTTTGCCAAATTTACAATAGATCTGGTCATATTGCAAAATTTTGTAGAAGCAAGAATTAGGACAAAAGAGGTCCAGTATAGAATAATCAGAATCAAGATAAGGGAAAACAAAAAGTGAATGCGGATGAAGTTCAAAGTGAGATGAACAAGATTTGGGTGAAGAAAAGTATAGAGATTGTAGGGGATGGTTCCGCACCAGACTCTAGTGCTGATATTCCTTCTAGAAATTAAAAAGTGAGCTCTGGCTCAAGGGGAGACATAAAGAAAACCTTGTTCCCCCAACCAGTCAATTGGTGCCAGAACTAGCACAAGAAGAGTTGCAGATTAAAGGGTTCATAAGAGAAACATCCAAATAAACTATGGTTAAGATTTGAAAGATCTGCAAGATGTTTAAGATCAAGATTGGTCCAATTCTTCAAGTCATCTGAATAAGGCAAACTGGAATGACTTAGGTAGAGCATTTATTGCATTTAACATTAGGGTTTGCGGAGCAATATAAGGGTTTTCTCATTAAGCATTTGTTCATTTTACATTCAAGAAGAAATGAAAAGAGAAGGCTCTACAATAGAATTCCTCAAGCTCATCAAAGATCATTTGCAGAAGTCAATTCATCCAGAAATCAATCCGGCTAACACCATGAAACTGAAAGACACAAAAGGTATTTTCCATTCTTCTCTACAAAGTCTTTTTAAAAAGATGTCTACTCCGAATATTGTGAAGATCACTAATAGGCCTCGCCCCAAATTCAAGAAACATCCCTACAAATCCCTAGAAGTAGATCCCCTAGGAGCCTTTTCCAGTGTTCTGCATGGTGTCCTGCATACAGAAGATATTAGGGTTTACATTCAAGCAAACATTGAAGAATTTAGAGAGTTCAAATTGAGGGATATCTACCACAAACAGTTAATAGATGATTCATTTGAGCTCAAACCCCAATACAAGGCCCTCCGGGAGAAGCACTTTGCACAATGTATACATTTCCCCTGCTTTGCTGAGGACGAATGGGTTCGGTATGTCTTGAGTAGAATACATGACAACTTCATGTGGTTGAATGGACCATTCAAGATCACAAAAGATGCCATTAGGGCAGTTACCATTTTGCACTCATCTGGTGGTATACTGTTCTCAAATCTGTCAAGAATCAGACATTAAGTGATGCAACCGGATCAAAATTTGACAAGAGAACTATGACAATTGAAGATATCACTAATCTGGATGTCAAATTTGCATCCATGATAATTGGTTACAAGATTTATCACTCTAGTAGGGAAAATTCAGTACCGGGAACTGCAGTTTATACAGCCTATCAAATGTTAAAAGAAAATGCTGACTATGATCTATGTGAACTGCTTCTAAACCAACTTTTAGAGAATCTATAGAAAATAAAGAAAGATAAAAATAATTCTTTCAAGTATGGTGGATTGATATTGTGCTTATTCTTCTACTTTATGAATGAGCTTCCTAGATCTAGTGGTTGCGTGTGGGAGAATGATAGACCAGTAGCTATCCAAATCAAAGATTATTTGCATGGACTTGCTGATGACAAAGCTCAAAACAAAGCTCCCTGGGGTTTCTTTAAGAACTTTCAAAACATGATGCAAGCTAGAGAGAGAATTCCCCAATCTCTAGTTGAGAAATATAAAGATACAGTGTGCTTCATGGTAGACACTGATCAATGCCTAATGGAGGCAGTAGAGCCAAGGACAGTCTGGATCATGCCTATGGGGTATGAAGTTGATGAACAAATTATGGAGCTGCATATTCAACACATGCTAAGTCAGCCAAAGGATCGAAAGGCAGAAAGGTTTGGAACCTTTGAAGAGCTAAGTGTAAAAATTCATGTGGAACTCAAGCAACCAGAGATCAAGAGGAAGGTGAGAAAAGAAGTTGAAGATGTTGCCAAAGGATTTGGCATCTCAAAGGAGGCACTTGATGCCAACAGGGAAAAGAGGCAAAGGGCTGAGCAATAGAAGAAAGAGGCAAAAAAGGAAAGCAAGGAAAGTGCTCCGGTAGAAACCTCCACCCGGACTAGATCATCAAAGAGATTTGCACCTACCACTGCCAAAACCTCAAGGGCATCTAAACCGGAAGTAAGATCATCTAGTAAAATAGAGAAAAGAACCAAGACTAAGGCCACAAGGTCTTATGCGAGTCAAAAGGATGAAGAAGAGACTGAATCTGATGAGGGGATAAAGGAAATAAACAAGTAGAAGAAGAAAGGATCTGGTGAAACTTCCACAGGTCAAGACAAGGAAGAAATGGCAGAGGATTTTGTTGAAAAGCTCACCTTGTCTCTAGAAATTGTAATCAAATCAGTCACTGTGGATGGAAACCTTCAACCAATGGCTGAATTTTATGATGATTATAATGAGGCTGACCAGAAGATCCTATAGGAAGCCATAGTTGAGTATCTGAACATATATAATAAGGCTTTTATTGAGATTATATCTCTTATTCCCAAGAGCCTAGAAAAGGAGTTAGAAATAAGAAAGAATAATGCAATGGCAAAAGACCTTGAGATCTGGGAACAAATAGCTATTTAGCCATATCCCTCAATTGATTCAAAGCAAATGAATATGATATTTAAAGATTGCAAGGATGAGTTCAGGAGCAAAGCCAGAATGAATGCTTGGTGAGATTGACAAGGTAGCCAAGGAAACATAAGAGATCCTCTGGAAAACCTTCAAAAGATTCAATCTTCCTATCATAGAGGACTTGGGTGCAGACCCCTCGGCCACAAATATTGTAGAAGAGTCCACTAAGAAAATGGCAGAAGAAGTAATGGACACCGGTACAGAGAAGGATAAGGACTTGGAATCCTCTATTCCAGAAAAGGAAGTGCATGAATAGACAAAAATCACTCCTCCAGTTTCCCCTGCTGACTCTGGATCCAAAGGAGAAGAAAGAATAAAGGAGAAAGAAGTAGAAGTGAAGGAAAAAGGAGATGAAAGTACAAAGGTTGTGGAAGGAGAGAAAGCTCCAAGAGACAGTTCTATGACTGTAGAAGAAAAGAAGAATCTGTCTTCGGCAAGAGACACTGCCGAATCTATCAAGGACTTCTTGACAAAAGAGTCTATGGAGATTGATGAACCAAAATTGCTAAAAGGTCCATTAGACTTTGACTCTCTATCTCCGGTACAAACAATGAAGATAGTTTCATTTGCAAATGCGAAGGCCAAAGAGAAACTACTAAAATCTCACATGGAAGACTGTGAGCTTATTGAGGTAGCATCCAAAGTTTTGGAAAAGATCATGCCATCTTTTCAGAAGGATCCCACAGCCTCCTCTTCTGGTAATCTCAAAACTCTAGTCAACAGTGTTAGCACACATTTTGATTCTCTAGAGAAGTCAGCTAAAGAAAAGGTCTGGAAGGAGTTTTTGGATAAAAGATTGTCTGAAGTACAGGGTCTGATAACAAATGATAGGAGAGTTATGGATATTGGGATAAAGAGCTTGGAAAGTGCTCTTAAAGATGGCAGAAATATGTACAAATTTTGCTTATCTTGGCCCACAGTGACCAAAGATATTGAGAAGAAAATAAAAGAGCAAGAGGATAAACTACTAAGTTTGTATCAAAGTTTTGATCCTCTCTCATCCTCCATAGTAAATCAAGAGTGTTAGACTATTGCAATCACAAATGAAATAAAGAATTTTGAGAAGGAAAGGAAGAACATAATTAGCCGGATGGGTGAACTTAGAGGGATCATTATCCCTAAGTTAGAGGCCATAAGTGAGGCTCAAACAACCACCCGAACCAATGATCCGACAGATCTTAAGAGGGCAGAAGCTTTTGCGTTCCTTTTGAGTGGTCACATCTCAATTTTTGACAGGATGAAGGTGAGTTGGGCGATAGAAGTTGTACAATTGACAAATACTTTTGCAAATATACTAAAGTTTATGTAAAATATAACCAGAAAGTATACTTATGTGACTAAGTATAGTTAAATTTTTTGAAAATTTTGATGCGCGGTTCCCACCCTTTTCCATTGATGTCAAAGGGGGAGTGAAGAGCAATGAAAAATGAGGAATCCAACTGAGGGGGAGCTCCAAAAAATGTCTATAAAAATAGGGCATTAGCCAAGGGGGAGCATAGTGTAAATGCTTAGTCATTTTTCACTAAGTGTTGCCATCAATACCAAAGGGGGAGATTGTTGGGAAGAGACACTATATGGATTCATTATTGTTGTCATTGATGGCAACAAAGTTCATCCCACACATTCGTAGGACATGGTGTGTCTCTATCGGAAGTCAGAATGAAGAATGTTGTGGTCCGATAAGCAAGAACAGAGCATGTGGCGAGGTCTGACAGTCAGGTCCGGATCTCTCAGAGGAAGTATCTTGGTGAAGTACAGATTTGGGAACGTCAAGAGGACTACCTTGACTGATATATTCCAAGGATTTAGCCTCCAGTGATAGATAAAGAAAAAGATATGAATACTTGGGTATCTGGTTCCTGATTAGCAGTGTGGACAGAGGAAGAACTAACTGACAGAACATCAAACATTATTCTAGATGTGTTACTGATGATGGTAAAGGTTATTAAGGCATAAGTTATGATTGGCTGACATGATTGATGACTTCTACAAGTATAATCTTGATCCGCATTACTTGGTAAGCAAGGTTTCAGCCGACAGATCAGAGTTTGTGGAAAAGACTGACTATTCCAGATGCTGACTAGAAAGGTGATGAAATCACTTTTGTGGATATATATACAAGATGGATTTAGTTGTTAGAAGTGTCATTGTTTGTGGTTGTGTGTGAAGAAAAGAAGTAGAGCAGAGTAAAGGCAGAAAAGAAGGTCCGGTATGTGAAAGGAGTGTAGCACAAAAGAAGAGGAAAGATGAAGTGCAGCAGATCAGTTCAAGTATTGTATTACACTCTTATAAATTGTAGACAGTGTGTCTCTTGTAGGTAGTGTGCCTCTTGTGAGCAGTGTGCTCAGGTAGTGAGCCCTAATTGGCAAGTGCCATTTTGTATTTCCATTCTTCTAACAGAGAATACAATCTTGGGTTAATTACCCTGTGGTTTTCTCCCTTAACAGGGTTTCCATGCCAAAAATATTGTGTCATGTGTATTTCCATTTCATGGTTATGTTTTCTCATTTGAATTAATGTTGCATTGATTAATAAGAAAGTTTAGAAAGCAAAAATAATTAGGATAACTGATTCACCCCCCCTCTCAGTTATCAACAATTGGTATCAGAGCTGAGGTCACGGGTTCAAATCCTATGCTTGCACTAGGAGGGGGATTGTTGCAAGGTGTGGGCCTTGGTCCCCTTGTTTAGCGCAGTGTTGCAGTGGTTTGCGACAAGGGCTTAACCACCTCCTGTGCTTGTTAAGTCAAGTGGTTGTATCGGGCATTAATAGGTCGATCTTTTGGTGCAACGACAGCTAACAAAACTGTCACACTTCAATAGGAGGAGAGCAACACCAAGAAAAGGATTTGATGCTAAATGTTTTATTGATTTTGCAAGAAAGAAACAAAATTTGAGTGGATATGTTCATATCCCATATCCTCACAATGATATTATCAGGAACATGGAGGATGCAGAGGCTGATTTATCCATTAATGAATATAATCAAGAAGTTGAACAAAAAATGAGGGAGACACAAGAGATAGAAGTATTGTCTTCTAACAGTGAAGGATCTTCTGATGAAAGATCTCAAATCCAACTTAATAAAATCCCTAAATTGAGAATTCAGGAATACAAGCCTCCAAACAGAGAACAAGAAGTTGAGGAAACATCTGATACTGATGCTAGGCAGTTAGCTTACAAATCTGTTGTCTTAGATGATCATTTCATTCGGTCTCCTGAGTTCAAATCTTTCTTGTACAAGCACAAATGAAAAGTAATCAGGGAATCAATTTCAGATATTACACCAAGTAATGAAAAATAATTGTTGAATACCTTGAAAATGAAATAAAAAATATGACTCCAGAAAGGGGAAGAATGTTGTTAGAGGAGTCCAGTGAAATGATCTTTCTTGGTTTGGATTTAAATTCTTCTTTAGTTTTTGATAGCTTCTTACATAATGATGATGCCAAACATAAACTCAGTCCAGAAGGTGTGACGGAGGTATATACTGGATCAAACCCTATACCCTCCACACAAGAAGCTTGCAATTATTGATATAGAAAGAGAATTTGGTCATGTAATGACATTGAACGTAGGTGAGACTGATCCTATAATTACAATAGATATTGGCATTAATTTGGCAAAATTGAATAAAGCATAGATTCAAATGTTGATCAAAGAAAGGGATATGTATAAATTGAACTGTGAAAGAATGCATAAGGAAAATGATTTCTTGAGAGATTCAGTTCCTACCAAAATGTTAACTCAAGGGAAAAGCTCCCAGACAAAGGATAAGGATGAAGCATCACAGGTGAATGCTCAGATAGTCCAAGCCAAATTTGATGTACTTTCTATAGTGTTTCAAAAAATATATGCTAATATGATGGTATGGATGAATAAGTTCTGGGTTACATAATCCAAGAATCACACTGCTCTCCAAGAACATAAAAGGTTAACTGATAGACTTCAAGAAAAGCTCCAAGAAATACAAAATAGAGACACTCTTGATGTTGGAGCCATTACCAATGCCAAGGACCTGATCAGAAAACACACAGATTTTCATGACGAACTTCATGCAGAGGCTAAGGAATTCATTAATGCTTCCAAGGAAGGAGTACTTGTATTGTTCAGTGGTAACAAAAATCTAAAAAGTTAGTAAGAATGGATGAAGGAATGCCAACTGATCCTACAGAAAGTATTGGAGGTAGCTAAAAGTGAAGATACACCATTGGAAGAGGCCTATTTATGCATGAAGAAGATGATTACCATGGACTTTGCTACAAAAATGTTGTGGAGTGTGCTAATACCCATTTAAGTCAAAAATACTTGGAACACATTACTCAAACCCATTTCTGGCTCATTAGATCTTAATGATAATTGTAATTATTAATTAAATTCCAAAAGACACTTATGAAGAGGTGCATCCTCTTCGGAATATTGTTATATAACTCAGAGAAGTAGGAGTTAGATTATCATCATTACCATTTCATATTATAGATGAGGCATTAGTAAGAAGATAGATTACATCTGTCCCACTCATCCACCTTCATATTTCAAAGACTTATGCAATTATAATATATATCTAAAGCAATATAATGGAGTAGATTGTTCTTACATGGTGATCTATTTCAGTGTTCAACTATTGTGTTGATTTACATGATTATATGCTACTGTGTTGTCTCCATAGTGGTTCTTTTAAATTATTCAGATTTATATAATTTGTCACAACACATTTGCTGTTGGTGTGTGGTTATTCTGATTGGTTTCTGGTTGGAGAGAATTAAATATCCTTTCAAGTAATTCATTTTGACTGGTTCTTGCTGAGGATTAAAATCCTTTTGAAATAATTATTGTGATTGGTTTCCCTCAAGCTAAGAATTAAATTCCTTTCAAAAGATCACAATAATTTAGAGGAATATCACTAGGATAATTAAAGAAGAGCAGAGTAACTTACAGATCTACACATTTGCATAAGGTGCAAACATTCCAAGTGCCCAATAAGTTAGAGTTAAGCTGGAAAGTAGACCTACCAATCCTCCATATCTATCTCCATAAACATAATCATCATTCATTGACTCCATCCACCCAATAGATTAGGTACTGATCAAGCTTACAATAGTTTATACAAATCTAATCCACATTCTTGATACATCAAACATTTTCATTAGGACTTAGGTAGTAATCTCTGTAATTATCTCATATTAGAGTACCATAGTGAGTAGAATTGCCTAAATCAGAATTCACCTAGATTTCCAAATCTGCCTTATCACTTAGGTACACCCACCTAGGCGTAGCAAAGCCTAAAGAGTAGGGGGTTTCTAGTTGCACAAATCCTGTCTTGTTGACAAAAAATGTATCAAGAGATTGGTACCCTCTTGTGGTCTAAAAATAGCATTTTTGATATCCAACAAATTGGTGACTCTACTAGGGACAATGCACAAGAAGACTTGGTAAGAGACCATATCCTTAGAGTTAAAAAATTCAAAGGCATAACTCTACTGGACAGAGGAGAACCCAGAAGAATAATCAGTCCTCTTAACTGAGGTGGTGACTCTACTGGCAATTTAAATCATTTTATGTCTTGAAGTAGCATGGACGGTAGGAGATCTAAAACTAATGGTAGAAAATTACAATCATCCCCACCCCTAAGAGCTCCTTCAAAGAACAATGGGTCATCAAACCAATCACAACAAAACAATAATCAGAATACTTAGGAGAATACTTTAGAACAACCTTTTATAATCCATAATAGTTTCACTCCTTTGCACAAGTCAAATGAGAACTTGTCCCAGAGTTATGGGTTATCTAATAATATTTTAGACCAATATAGGCTTGATCCCCAAAGACAACTTGAGTATGAAAATCAAATCATGAGGGAAATAGATCAGAAGTAGGTAGAATATGACTATGAAATGTCATTACAACAAGGTGGAGGAATTCAGCAAGGGCTCATAAGTCAAGGAACTCCTATACAAATGGATAACAACCCACCAATGGATATGAGAAGAAAGGATGAGATGCAGCAGAACCTGCTCAAGTTTTAAGAAGAACTTGAACTTGTTAAGTTAAGGGGAGTTGAAAGTTAGTTGAAATAGGAAATATAATAGGTAAAATATAAAACTAAAGTAGCTAACCAGAAATATGTACCTCTGCACAAACAAGGAGGGTATATTCCAAGGAATATGCAACAAAGTGTACACCATAATGTAGGTAGCTCATCTAATCCACAACCACCACCTGGAAGCTATGTCCAACCAAATATCCCTCCAAGAAATCCAAGACCACCCATCACCCATAACACCTCTCAACATATAGAAAATAAGTATCCACCCCCTGGCCAACAATATGTTATGCCACAACATCAAAATGTGAACCCACATCTAAATCCACAATAGTATCCTCCTCATAACCAATACTAACCAAATCAAAAACCTCATAATCAGTACCAATTAAATCAACAACTACAAGGGCCCTTTAACATTAATAGATACATACAACTAGACTTGTCTGGATTTCAAGTATGTCCTAATCCTATTGATAATGATCTAAGGAATGCTCTCTAAAAATTTGGTGGAAACAATGCCATCTCTATAAAAGAAGACATTAGAAATTTTGAAGTTATTCCTATTTTCCCTTGTTGAAGATGCCATAGATTGGCACAAAAATCTACTTGATGTATCAATTTTCTCTTATGAAGAATTCAACCATCAATTCAAAGAACAGTATGGGAGCCAATTTGATCCAAATTTTGTTGTTCATGAATTGACTAGTATTCAAAAGAATCATAATGAATCTGTGATGAATTTCAACCAAAGGTTTTCAAAAATATATCATAAAATCCCATTAGAATTGAAGCCTCAAGATCGTATGGCCCTACTTTTATACTTAAATGCTTTTGATCCTAAGACTGGATATGAGCTCAAAAACAAGACTCCTCTAATATTGGTAGAAGCTCAGAAAGTAGCCATTACTATTGAAAAAAATACAAGAGCAATAGGAAAACTTGAGAGAAGAGATAATCCAAAGGTTGTACCAGCTCCAAACAATAATCAGGCAAAACAAACAAATTATTACAAAAATGAAAGGCTAAGGTTGTATGACATGCCTTATAATACCAATTGGAAAGATGGAAGGCCTTTGGAAAATAACAGAAAGCAAAACTATGGGAACGATACACTTGATCCCTTGAAAAGAAATGGGACTCATGCAGTGGCAAATAACCCATGGTGCCTACTGTGTAATCTACCCCACTCACCTGATTATTGTGTGGGGGTACAATCAATATCGGAGCAGGAAACATCTTATGGTCAAGAAAGAGATAACCATACTATAAACATGCTAGCATTTAGACCTCATCAAATTGATGAATGATATTCATTCATGGAGGAGGATGGATATGAATATGATGTGGGAAATCAAAGATATAATACTAGTATGGGAGGATAGGAGGTATTCTCAAATAAAGAAGATAATTATGATGAAACTATTTATAATCATAATATGCCACAACATGACGAATGGAGAAAACCAACTAAGGAAAAAAGGATGGCTCTTACAATGGCTACAGTGGCACAGGCAAAGAGTAATTATAATCTGAGAAATAGAACAATTAACGTAGATCAAGGAGTACCTAGGAGTGTGTTTGTCAAAGATCAAACTTATAATAAAGACAATATAAGACATGTACCTAAAGAGCCAGCAAAGACTGAACAAGGTAAGACAAAAGACAAAATACTAATTGAAGAAAAGGGGCATAACAAAATAGAAAAAATAGATTAGACAATGATCCCCTCATTTGATATAGCCCAAGTAGTATCCCAAGTAAAAATATCAGTACCACTTCTTGAAATGATGAAGATAGATCAATACAAAATATAGTGGTAAAGATGATTTCAAATAAACCGAACAAGAAGCAAGAAAAACCTAAAATCAAAATAAATAATGTTCAAGTTGAGGCTAAAAGAACTCCTGAGGTATATATGGATAAAACCTTGACAAGGAACCCCTCTCAGGTAGATCCATTTTACACCACTCTGCTAATAAAAAATAGACTAGTGAGAAATTGCATGATTGACTCAGGTGCAACCATGAACATTATGCCAATGGCTGTCATGAAATAATTACGTATGTGGGTTGACACTATTGATAGAAAATGTTATACAATGGACAATGGATCCATCCTAGTTGTGGACATTATGTGGGATGTGGAGATAAGGCTAGCTTCCTACCCTAAGGTAGCATATAAGATTGACATCACTGTAGTGGACATCCCACCCTACTATGGAATGTTGTTATCCAGACAATGGACTAGAATAGGTAGGGAAATGTCCAGTTGGATCTATCCTATGCTACTATAGTAGTGGGAAGAAAATAAATTAAGCTTTGTAGAGAGCCAAGATATGAGAATATCATAGAACACATTGATCAGAATCAAGTAAATTTTTTCTGTGATTCAGACCTCGGTGCATTCAGAATTGAAAAAGGTCAACTAGAATTATAGAACACTAATCCTATACATCAAGAGGCCCAACCTGATGACTTTGGTGTGTGGAAGATATACTTTGATGGTGCATGTAGCAAGGCTAGTAATGGAGTTGGGGTATTATTTATTTCACCTACTGGTAAAACTTTCAAATATTCATTCATATTAACATTTGAATGTACCAATAACATAATAGAGTATGAAGCTCTACTCATAGGTTTGAACATTGCCATAAAACATAAGAGAAAATGCTTTGTTGTCTATGGAGATTCAGAACTGATCATATCTCAAACCAAAGGGAAGTACTCATCCAAGAACAAAAGATTGAAACAATATGGAAATGATGTCTAGAAAGATATTGAATTGTTTGAAGCCTTCTCCATTAATTGGGTAGATAGATCAAGAAATATAATGGTAGACTTCCTAGCAAATATAGCCTTAAAAATGGATGATGTCACATTGGTAGGCATTATTGAATTTGAATTCAAAACCAGACCTGCAATCCTAGACAATATCTATAATTGGCAAGATTTCAATGATGACACTGATCTGATTAAATTCTTATAGTCCATTGACCAATATGAGGCTCAAGAAATTTATTTCAATGCATTTGTGGAGGAAGTAGATGACAAGCAAACTTTATTTGGCAAAGAAGTTGTACAACTCAAAACTAACAAGATTCCTAAGGGACTTGTGGCATTAGAGAGGGTGTTTGATGGAGATGATAGAGCTCTCATGAAACAAACACCAGTAAAAAGAGAGGACATTGGGGAAATTAACTTGGGCACTGAAATGGCACCAAAAAGGTATACATTGGGAAAAGGATAAGTCCTACAATTAGAATTATGTTGATTGCATTATTAAAGAAGTATAAGCATGTCTTTGCTTGGTCCTATGATGATCTTAAGGAATATAGAGAAGATCTATTTCAACATGAAATTCCACTCAAACCTGATGCAAAACCCTTCAGTAAAAAAGAGAGACCCATAAATTCTACCTTAGAACCCAAAATGCATGAGGAACATATGAAGCTTAGGGAAGGGGGTATCATCAAGCCTATCCGACATTCATCCTAGGTCTCTAACTTAGTCCTTGTCAAAAATAAAAATAGAGAAATAAGACTCTTTGTGGACTTCCTAAATTTGAATGTATCTTCTCTCAAAGATAACTACCCACTTCCAAACATGGAGGCCTTGTTGTTGAGGGTCACAAGATGTGAATTACTATCTATGATGGATGGGTTTTCAAGTTATAACCAAGTGAAAGTTAAGCAATCAAAACAATACAAAATAGATTTCACCACACTGTGGGGAACATACGCATATGCCAGGATGCCATTTGGACTTACAAATGCTAGTGCAACTTTCTAGAGAGCCATGGATGTTGCCTTTGCTGATCTAATAAATGTAATAATGGTATTGTACTAGGATGATCTTACTGCATATTTGAAGAAAGTAGAAGATCATGTTGCACACCTTGAAAAAATATTTATCAGAGTGTTGGAATATGGCATTTCCCTGAATCCTAAAAATGTCATTTTGCAGTAAGAGAGGGAAAGTTACCAGGACATATAATGTCCAAGGATGGAGTAAGGATTGATCCAAAAAGGGTGGAATTCATAGATAAGATTCCTACTCCTAAGAATGTTAAATCCATTTAGTCTTTCTTTGGGAAAATTAATTTTGTAAGGAGATTTACATCAAACTTTGTTGAAATAGTGGACCCAGTATCAAAGATGTTGAAGAAGGGTGCAAAGATTGATTGGACAACTAAGGCCACAGATGCATTCACATCCATTGAAAAAGCAATCGAAGAAGCCTCGGTGTTAAAATCCCCTGATTTCAATAAACCATTCTAGATTTTTTCATTTGCATCCTATCACACAATTGCAGTAGTAATGCTACAAAAGAATGATGAAGGGTATGGCGACCTATTTTTTTCTTCAGCAAATCTCTCCAAGATGCAGAGTTAAAATATGACATTATAGAAAAACAAGCATATGCATTAGTAAAGGTTGTCAAAGCATTTAGATCATATCTGGTGGGAGTGAAAGTGATAGCCTATGTACCCGATGCTGTAGTAAAAGATGTGTTTGTCCAAATAGAAGTGACTGGGAGGAGATGTAGATGGATCAATAGAATTCAAGAATTTGATATAGAGATCCAAATCACTAAACTGGTAAGAGGACAGGGTCTTGCTAAATTAATGGCTGAAACAAATATTGAAGCTACCAAGGTGTGCAATCTGAATAATGAAGATAACATGATCTCTAGCATTGAGCATACACCATGCTACACTGATATTGTGTACTATCTTAAACATATGAAATGTCCTCGAGAATTTGATGATAACAAGAAGAGGACACTTAAGCTGTGAGCTTCAAAATATGTATTTATGGAGGGAGATCTCTTTTGGAAAAACTGGGATGGTGTTCTATTGTTGTGCCTAGATGAAAATCAAGCAAAGCATGTTTTGAAGGAAATGCATGAAGGAGTATGTGGTGGGCCTTTCTCAGCAAAAACTACTGCTCATAAGGTATTATGGATAGGATACTATTGGCCTAGGTTTTTCAATGATGCTTATGATTATAGTAGGAAATGTGAAGCATGCAAAAGATTTTCTAGGAAATTGAAGTATCAGGGGGCATTGCCTTTAATACCTTTGCAAGTTGAGGCTCCATTCCACCAGTGGGGGATTGATTTCATAGGAGAGATTGTAGAAAAATCTAATAGGAGACATAGGTGGATATTAGTAGCCACAGACTACTTCACAAAATGAGTAGAAGCTATGCCTAAAAAACAAAAAACTAGTAAAGTTGTGACAAACTTTCTACTAGAAAATATCATCACTAGATTTGGAGTGTCAGCTAGAATTATAATTGATAATCGGATGTGCTTTAGATCATATGAATTCAAACCATTTTAACAATCCTATGGTATAGTGAGCTCATATTCTTCACCATATCATTTACAAGAAAATGGGCAAGCTAAATCCAGCAATAAGATCATCTTGATGATCATAAAAAGGATATTGGATAACAATAAAATGGCTTGGGATTCCAAGTTGAGACTAACCTTTTGGGCAGATAGAATCACTGTGAAGAAAGCCATTGGAAAATAACCTTTTGAGCTCTTGTATGGGACTCAAGCTAGGATCCCTTTGCATAATCTTTTACCAGTGTATAAATTTATCTTCCAAGAATATTTGGAAGTTTCTGAACCTATGGTGGAGAGGATGGGAGAATTAATGGAACTTGATGAGGTTAAGGACCAAGCTCAGCAACACAATACAAAGAAGCAATCATAGATGAAATAACTATATGACAAAAGAACTAAAAACAAAAAAAACTGAAGTAGATGACATAGTTGTCATGTGGAATTCCAGGTGTCAAGACAAAGGAAAAAATGGGAAGTTTGAAGCTCTATGGCTAGGTCCATTTTTCATTGTTGGTAAGGCTGTTGAAGATTCATGCTACCTCCAGAACATGATAGGAGAAGAACAAGAATTGCTAGTACATTGACTATTCTTAAAAAATTCTTTTCTTAAAATCATAAAGAGGAATAAGAATTGCTAGTGTGTGGATGATTCTTAACAAACCTCTTAAAATAAATTTTCCATGCACAGTAGTATATGATTCCACTTTTGAGAACAAGAATTGCCAGTGCATGGACGATTCTTGAAGAACCTCTTAAAATAAAATTTTCCATGCATAGCAGTATAGGATTTCACTCCACTTGCATTTGTCATCCATACCAACTCCCACTTCAAAATGCACTTCAAATTCCATACCGTATAAATAACACATTTGGTCTTCTTCCCTAGAGACCTAGATTCTTGTTGTACCCACAAGGAGTATATATCCCCAATTAGAGCCATTGTTAGAACTAGAAAAAAATGACACTTTTCACTAGCCACCACCCATTTATCCTCCACATACCATAAGAATTTGCCACACTCTGATTTTATGATCAACACTAATTATCAAAATTTTAATAACAAGATCCATTTTATAGCCCATGATGATTGATGATTCCATAAATATGGCCTCTGCGATAAGCATTTCCCTGACCATAGTTGAGCAAAATGAGCAATTGATCCCTATTGGCAAGATCATGTGCATGTCTTTTCAATCAAAAAGCTATTGATCTCTATTTGAACATTTAATACATATTAAAAAGACATGAAGGAAGTCTCAGCGATCAAAGGTTTCAAAAGGATAAGAAGTGTACATAATTGAGAAGACACTAAATAATGTTTCTCTGGTAAAAAATCATCGACAAAAGAAAGAAAGTCGGAGTGAAAATTTTAAATCAGACCAATCTCAACTGTCATACCTATGGATCAGTTTCAGAAAGAGACATATGTACTCTCACCGATAAGTTAAGACACTAGTTGTGTCAGAGTGACATATATCATCGGGATGGGTTTTTTCATATCTTCCTGACTATACAAGTCACTCTAATGAGAAAGAATTAAAAAGTTTCAGTGAGAGTCCCACTGATGTATCCCAATGAACAAAATCTATAAAAGAAAACTATCAGGGAGACTATGTACATGGGGAGGGCATTCTATTTTCTTAACAATGGTACATGTCACCCTGATGAAGATGTAAATAAGGATTATTTGTCGATAAGACTCTTGGCAATGCTTGAACAGGTTCATAATGGTCCAAACCACTCTAATATCGAACAGATTTGATGATGCTCTCCCCGAAACACTATGATTTGAAAAATAAGACAAAAGTTAGTTTTGGTAAGAACATAGAGATATCTTCCCGACTGAACAAGAGAACTAGAATGACACTTCATATCAGGGAGACATTCAAATGGTCTTGGCGATCAATGGTGAATGTATAAACAAAAGATAGCACCAAATGAAACACACAAATCAACCTGAGAATAAAATAGTTTCATCGATACAATGCTATCATATCACTCTGACATTTTGAAATATGAGAAACCCGCTGCATTCAATTCTAGTGGTTGGCATTAATGGCTACTTGAACAAACCTTCTTTGAACATTTCTGATCATGGATTAACCAAAAGAAATCTTCAAGGGTTACAGCGGAGAAAATGGGGAATTGGCCAGAGGTCGAGTAATTCAGGACACCGAGGACATACAAATAAGCATACAAGATTTCCCTGCTACTGAAAAATTTTAATTCAATTCTATTGAATGGTAGAGAAATAAAATGGAAAGTCCTATGAAAGTGAAAAATAAGAAACAATAGGGTGAAACTAGCCAACCCAAAAGTAAGAAATAAAAAACTGAATCAGGGAGGGAAGGCAAAACACAGGAATGAAAACTTAATCAGGACCTTATTGATTAATTACCTGGTTTGGGACCTAAAGCTCGAAGGACTACACAATTGATGAAATATGTGAAAAAATTAGAGGACAAATGCAAACATATAGGTAATGTGTGGACTCCTATCAAGGGATATGAATTATTCATGTTCCATTATCATTGGAGAAATAGGTTCAAACCTGTTTGTAACCCGTGGAATTTCAATTTTGGAAAATTGGTTGTTTTTGATGTCTTTGTGGGTATAGAACTTGTAAAACTTCTGGAAAAACATTATAATCTGAACCTTAAGGCCATTTATAACTTGCAAGGAGAGCCTTTCATACATGTGTCTATAAATGAGTTATGTGAAGTTTTTAACCTGGATGACACATGTGATAAGCCCATAGTATATGATGATTTATAGAAGGAATACTAGAGTATGGACACAACTTATAAAGGATGGAGATTGCCATTAAATAGGGCTAGACAAGATGGAAATCTAGTGCCAGTTAAGGATAATGATGGGCCTCCCTTTCATTATGATTTATTTGATCCCTATTTGAAGTATACCTACTATTCAATAGGTCAGGTATTGGGAACATAAGTCCCTAAGTTTATGTCTATAGGACCAATGGTAATTACTGCAGACATCCAATGTCATGATGTAAGAGCCTATGATTATGTTGTACATATTTCCAGAGGAATTGATTCAAGATTGATGGCTATCAAAAATAGTTCTGCTACAATGCCTTTCAAACATTATTCATCACTTATGCATGTGATACTATACTATGGACAGGAGTTAGCAATGTGGCTGGAATTGAGAATTACATAATTGGATAAAGATAGTCAGTCACTACCAATACAACTGTGGACCTCTATTCGAGATAGTAGATTTGTTAATTCCAGTTATGTGCATTTTGAAGAATTCTTTGTCAAAATGTTGTACAGGTTTTATGGTTATCCATGTAATTATTCTTTATTTGATGAAATCAAGAGGTTTTTAGGGCCCAAAACTTTTGATGGGCCACCAATTGTGAATCATAATTGGGGTGATTGCTACTCTTTCCTTGACTCCACCATGATCAGAGTTTATGGCTTTGAAGATACACCATTTTTATTGCACAAAACTATTCCAGATAGAATTGCATACCTAGAAATTATTAGGCAACTAGACTATTCTAATGTTATGAATTTGAGTGCATATGACAAGCAATCATTCATGCCTAGTACATTATGTTTTGGAGATTTTTTGTATTGTTAAAAAAAGGGTATGATCTTATTTCGGACAAACTGTCACACTTCAATATGAGGAGAGCAGCACCGAGAAAAGGATTTGATCCTGAAGGTTTTATTGATTTTGCAAGAAAGAAACAAAATTTAAGTGGATATGTTCATATCCCATATCCTCACAATGATATTATCAGGAACATGGAGGAAGCAGAGGTTGACCTAGCCATTGATGAATATAATAAACAAGTTAAACAAAAAATGAGGGAGACATAAGAGATAGAAATATTGTGTTCTGATAGTAAAGGATCTTTTGATGAAAGTTCCCAAGGCCATCTTAATAAAATCACTAAATTGAGAATTGAGGAATACAAGCCTCCAAATAGAGAATAAGAAGTTAAGGAAACATATGATACTGATGCTAGGTAGTTGGCTTATAAATCTTTTATCTCAGGTGATCAATTCATTCAGTCTCTTGAGTTCAAATCTTTCTTGTACAAGCACAAAGGCAAAGCAATCAGGGAATCAGTTTCAGATATTACACCAAGTAATGAAAAACAATTGTTGAATACCTTGAAAATATATGTTGAAAATGAAATAAAAAATATGACTCTAGAAAGAGGAAGAAAGTTGTTAGAGGAGTTTGGTGTAATGATATTTCCTGGTTTGGATTTAAAGTCTTCTTAGTTTTTGATAGCTTCTTACATAATGATGATGCCAAATATAAACTCAGTCCAGAAGGTGTGACAGAGGTATATAATGGATCAAAATACAATCCAGATGAGAATTCTCTCATGATATGGGCCCTATACCCTCCACACAAGAAGCTTGCAATTATTGATATAGAAAGAGCATTTGGTCATATAATTACATTGAAAGTAGGTGAGACTGATCTTGTAATTATAGTAGATATTGGCATTAATCTAGAAAAATTGAATAAAGCACATATTCAAATGTTGATCAAAGAAAGGGATATGTATAAATTGAACTGTGAAAGAATGCATAAAGAAAATGATTTCCTAAGAGATTTAGTTCCTACCAGAATGTTAACTCCAGGGGAAATCTACCAAACTCAGGACAAGGATGAATCATCACATGTGAACACTTAGATAGTCCAGACCAAATTTGATGCACTTTCTACAATGTTTCAAAAAAGATATGCTAATATGATGGTATGGATGAATAAGTTCTGGGTTACTTATTCCAAGAACACACTGCTCTCCAAGAACATAAAAGGTTAACTGACAGATTTCAAGAAAAGCTCCAAGAAATACAAAACAGAGACACTCTTGATGTTCGATCCATTACCAATGCTAAGGACCTGATCACAAAACACACAGATTTTCATGAGTAACTTCATGCAGAGGCTAAGGAATTCATTAATGCTTCCAAGGAAGGAGTGCCTGCATTGATTAGTGGTAACAAAAATCTGAAAAGTCAGCAAGAACGGATAGAGGAATGCCAACAGATCCTATAGAAAGCATTGGAGGTAGCTAAAAGTGAAGATCTGACATTGGAAGAGGCCTATGTATGCATGGAGAAGATGATTACCATGGAGTTTGCTGCAAAGAATGTTGTGGAGTGTGCCGATACCCATTTAAGTAAAAAATACTTGGATCATGTTACTCAAACCCATTTATGGCTCATTAAATCTTAGTGATAATTTGTAATTATTAATTAAATTCCAAAAGATGCTTATGAAGAGATGCATCCTCTTCAGAATATTGCTATATAAGTCAGAGAAGTAGGAGTTAGATCATCATCATTACCATTTCATATTTTAGGTGAGGAATTAGTAAGAAGATAGATTGTATCCATCCCACTCATCCACCTTCATATTTCAAAGATTTATACAATTATAATATATATCTGAAGCAATATAATAGAGCAGATTCTTCTTACATGGTGATCTATTTCAATGTTCAACTATTGTGTTGATTTACATGCTTATATGTTGCTATGTTGTCTCCATAGTGGTTCTTTTAAATTATTCAGATTTATATAATTTGTCACAACACATTTGCTATTGGTGTGTAGTTATTCTGATTGGTTTTTGGTTGGAGAGAATTAAATATCCTTTCATGTAATTCATTTTGACTGGTTCCTACTAAGGATTAAAATCCTTTTGAAATAATTACTGTGATTGGTTTCCCTCAAGCTAAGAATTAAATTCCTTTCATAAGATCAAAGTAATTTAGAGGAATATCACTGGGATAATTAAAGAAGAGCACAATAACTTATAGATCTACACATTTGTATAAGGTGCAAACATTCCAAGTGTCCAACAAGTTAGAGATAAGCTAGAAAGTAGACCTACCAATCCTCCATATCTATCTCCATAAACATAATCATCATTCATTGACTCCATCCACCCAATAGATTAGGCACTGATCAAGATTAGAACAATTTATACAAATATAATAGACATTCTTGATACATCAAACATTTTCATTAGGACTTAGGTAGTAAGCTCTGCAATTATCTCACATTCGTGTGCCATAGTGAGTAGAATTGCCTAAATTAGAATTCACCTAGTCTTCCAAATCTTCCCTATCACTTAGGTACACCCGCCTAGGCCTGGAAGAGCCTAAAGAGTAGGGGGTTTCTAGTTGCACAAACCCTATCTTGTTGACCAAAAATGTATCAAGAAATTGGCACCCTCTTGTGGTCTAAACCCAGTGTTTTTGATATCCAACACATTCCATGGCAAAAAGTAATGAAGGAAAACTACTTTATGCCTTAGCTTAGACCTAAATCTATCTAATCACATTACATAATACTCACATAATAACCAAATCAACTCCTCAATTAGTATAAACATTCAAGGTTGGCCAAACCATGTAAACATAAGGAAGTCTTGATCACATGCTTCCCTGATCACAACCATAACTTGTGGATACAAAGGGCTTTAACACAATCTAGAAACATCCACAAACATCTTGAAGTCACCTAAAAATTAGCAAACTCATCTGCAACAACTTTCATCTAAAGAAGGTTCACCGTCTTCTCACAATCAACACTATCAAACTCTTCTACACAAGAACTTGCTTTCCAGAGCACCAAGTCACAAACCCTCTAGAATGAAGATAGAGAAGAACCTTATGAAAACATATCTAGAACCAAAACATCTAAAAACATCCTATAGAGAAATGTGAAGAAAAATACTTTCTCCCAAACACCTCTACACAACTCAGAAACACAGTCAAATACTATTCTCAAACTGGTGAACATAAATTTCACTTCATAGTAATCTAGAGCACTAAATTAAAGATTAACATCTTCAAACACTTATTGAAAACATATCCAAAATGCACACTCATATCTCCAACACAGAAGAAATGTGGAGAAAAAAATATAACAGTATACTATATGCCAAAAGAATCCTTCAGCACACTGTTTCTAGTATTAATCAAATTTTCTCAAAAGCACTTGGAAACCCAACTACATCAGCATATCCTCAACACCTTCACCATCTAAAAAAAAGCATCCAATTCACCTTTTAGAAAAGTAACTATATCAAACTATAAAAACTTCATCAGAAGATATAGTTGACACCAATGACAACACAAACATGTTGGCATTAATGTCAACACTGATTACCACATACTTGAAACAATCTCCCCCTTTCTCATTGATGGCAACATACAATGTGAAAAAACATCATGACACATCTCTACACCAATCTTATTCTCCCCCTTTCTTTTATACATCTTACTCTCTTTCTCTCCCTTTGTTTTTCACATGAACTCTCCCCCTTTGACATTAATGGCAAAGGGTGACACATCTTTTGTTAGGAATTTGCAGGTCTAATTAAACCAATTCCACATAACCCAATAGGACAAACAAGATGCAGAAACAACCATAATGCAAAAGATCAATCAACAAGCAACAAGGAAATACAAGATATACCTTAGGAAAACCCTTTGCAGGGAAAAACCCATCCTCAAAAAGCATCCATGCTCGCATGTATTATTTAGCAATGAAACATTACAATATAATATCTGAGCCTCCATGAATACCCCTGAACCATCAAGCACCTCCAATGCAACCTCCATGTGTACAAGCATGAATCCACACATCACCTGCCATGCTTCACAATCTGCACTTACAGGAGAGAGCTCAATACAATGACGGTCTCTCACAAAACCCCCATTCACCTACAATGAAATATCCAGCCAAGCCAACCTCAAAATAATAACCTTGTGCTTGCTTTTATAATATAAGCTTGCACATTACATTGAGAAAACCACGTGCCCTAAAATCATGAGTAACAGAAAACCACTTGACCCTAAATTTGACTATTGGTACTAACTTTTCCCAATTAATCAAATAATACAAATAAACAATTAATTACTCTACGTGTCCCATACACATAAAATAATTAACCCAATGTTACAATATAACTTAGACAAGTGGACCCAAATAATTACCCAGTGTGATTAACCACACCACCTAGGTGCATCACACCTAAATAATTATTTAATCACAACATTATGAAATATATTAAATTATGCGAGGGTGTGCAACACCATATCCCAACATTCTCCCACTTGTTGTATACATTGCATAAGGGTCAATACATGAAATACATCATCATAGGTAAACATGAAATCACATGAATCTCTAGAATGCTCTCATCCTCCATCAAGATACCTGCAATAAAATCAAAGTGACCACCATCTCAAGAAAGAACTCCTCTCATCCTCCAATGTGCCACCTATGGAAGAAAAGGAACATGCTAAGGTGAAGATGCACCAATCCAAAGAACACAAGCATCAAATCCAAGTGATAAAATAAGGCTCCAAGCTAATGTCTGTTGCATTTTTTCCCAAACTAGATGCTTCCCAGTTATCCATACAAGGTAGCCATCATTGATTAATAGGATTTTTGGGCCAAGGGCCAACAGTACAGGAGATAGAACCTATAAATATCTCCTCTCCATCTTTAGGCTCTGCAGAACCAAGGGGGGTATTCCCTATTCAACATCTGTAAAATATGCATGTGAACTTACTGGGATGTTGATATAAAGTAGATAAATCCTGTCTTATGCAGACCAAAACTGTAAAATAAGTGCAAAGGGGCTAGCTTTGGGCCTATGCTCAGTTGTGAAACAGAGGATTTTAGTCCTAAAACTACTTTTAATGTCCTAAAGGTTTATATTTGAAGTTTGAATTTGTATTTTGTATTTAGATGCAAGACTGGTGTTGGTGATTGTTTTGATGCAATCATAACAATAAGTTAAAATTCACATATAATGAACTGAAACTATACTTGAAAGATAAGAAGGAATCATTTAAGATTCAATTAATCCCAAGTCTACAATGGTACTGTTGGTCAAATTCAGTTGGTCAATGTGAAGCTGTAATGTTCAAGGGGGCCTTACGTAGTTTAGGGTTGTTTGTGGTTTACTGGACTAAGATTATGCAAAAGGTCATAGATATCAACAAGTATTTTGTTCATTTTCATACAAGTGTTACTATGCTACAAATTTTAGATAGTTTTCTTGAATTATTGCAGCCTTCTCCTTTATACATTTATGAAAACTGTCTACCTTAAACTCTGTTATGCATACTTCTTCAAATTTGGGACAACTTCCTTTAGATTTCTACATTTTCAGCTAAATATTTCAGATGGGTTGAGAAAAGTTAGAGAGATCTAATCTAAACTCTATTTTAACCTACCAAAGGATCTAAATGTTCTGTTATGCACTATATAAATCATACAGCAATTTGATCAAATCCATAGTAAAAACCTTAAATGCAAGTTCTGAGCATTTTCACAAACATACATTTAAAATTGCAAGCTCTCAAAGAAAATATTTCAAAACACAAAGAAGAGCAGGAGAACACTCAGAAGATAGATGCAGAACTCCAGATTCTATTGTATTAGAAACAAACAGTCATACATGATTTACAATGTTGGAATGACTCTTAGTTTCATTGATCAAACTACAGAGAACTTACAAGTTTTACAGATACAGTAAGGAAGCCAAACATTCCACGCACACCTTACTGCAGACACAGGCGACCTCCTTTTTCTACTTCTAAACTAAAAGGTCCCTCTATTCTAAATGTTACTTCTATAAATTCCTGCTGCTACAAATCTCTATGTAGCCCCTGTGTAAAGTATTACAGTGTAGAGAGGCACAATATAAAAACTTTCTGATTGTCCTCACTACAGCAAAAACCTAACTAAACCCCTGGTTATAGCAGTAAATGTAGGTGAACCAGTTCCCCAAAATATCTCTGAGCAGTGTCAAATCTAGGTGAAATATTGCCCCTTCTGAGAAGCTCTGGCAGCTCAGCAATAACTTCTATTTGTCTGTTGCAACTTTGTCCTCCATTGGGTAGCCCCTTTTGACTTCTTCGCACTTAATCTTTATCTTCCTGCTCATGAGATCAGATTTCCTCTATGATGTCATTGTGATCAAGTTCCAGCTACTTCCTCAACTGCAAGTCTGCAAAACAAGATAAGCAATAAGTATCACATTTATCAAATGAACAGTAGGAAACCAAATATCTATTTAAATCAAGGTGACTGTGCAAAAAATGTGGAAATCGGGTCCAAAATCAGCAGAAACTGCATTCAAAATGCACACAGACTGCTCAAAATGTCATGGGTCAACCATCGCTGACCAGAAAAAATGCTACGGGCGCCAAAAAATGTGTTTAAAAATCCATTGCTTTCCATTTCCCGCCCATCGGCGTGAAACTGTCCATCGGCATGTCTAGAAATCGATTGGCCGATGTTCGTTGTTTGGCCAATGGCCTTTTATTTCCTTATTTCCTCCTTGTTTCTTTCCATCGGCGAACTCCAAATTCCTTGCTCCGACTACCACTGTCTGGCCGAAATGGCCCCAAAACCTAAGTCCTCCCCCAATGCTATCGGCATGAGTCCATACTTCAGTGTGAGATAAAGAACATACGCCGATCCATATTGTTTGGCCAATGACCCTTTTTGGTTTCCATCGGCAAGAGTTTCTTCTATCGGCAAGGGCCAAAACAAATTGGCCGACGGTAATAGTTTTACCGATGGCAAAAAGCCATCGGGGAGATCATAGCCTTCGGCAAGAGAAATTCAAACTCCGTTGATACCAAATGTTATGCCGATGACTAAGTCATCGGGGAGAGACACGGCCTTGGCAAGACTAAAAAAATCACAAAGCTTTGAACTATTGAACCATTGAACCTTTGAGAAAAGGGTTCAAGCAGATGGTTCAATACGGCGGTTCAATGATACATCCTTATGCAAGGTGACTACAAGACATGACTTGTTAGAAGAAAAAATGAACTTTGAACCTTGAACCATTGAACCTTTGAGAAAAGGGTTCAAGCAGATGGTTCAACGCTGCGGTTCAACGATGTTATACAAAACAATAGTTCGCCCCCCTTTTTTCTTTGATACTTTGGATATGTAGAACTGTTTGAACCCCAAACCCTTTGAACCATTGAACCTTTGAGAAAAGGGTTCAAGTGGATGGTTCAACGCGGCAGTTCGAACCTTAAAAACCTTGCCAATGAATAAATAATGGCGACCCAAAAGGCAACAAAGTGCACCGATGTACTTTCTGCCAAACAGACAATTATGAGATACAAAGTGGAACCCAGACAAAATTCCCTTTAACCTGAAACCACCAAGTATGTATATTTCAAAAATTTAAACGAATGCCGACAAGGAAAAAGGCAAACAATTGACTGTTTATCATGTAAAACCTGATAGTACATTTTACCAAATTGATCATAACTTGTAAAATATGATGAATTTTAAGACGGTTCAAAAGGCAACCCTAGCTCATTTTTCACAAGGAATCCAACCACATCATGCATTGGTACTGAAAATGCAATTTTCTATATTTTTAACAAGGTTTGCAAATTTGACTCCCCTTTTCCCTTACCACCAAACAGAACAACACAAGCAGAAGCAACAGCAGGGGTCCTCATTTTGCTAAGGAGAAAAATGGGGCATGTTGTGAACATCACAACAACTAGCAACCAAACAAAACAATTAAATTTAGAGTGTTCAAGAAAACTAGGTGAAATAAATCCATAACTTCCGACTATCTTTCCTACAAATTATATTCAGCTTGAGACTTAAGGTATTCAATAAGGGTGCATGAACTTCCATTTTCAGTTTTATTGTGTGCACGTGATTAATTATCCTCATCTTGAAGATCGGTTGAATAAACCAGTGACTGACATTAGCCTACGTAGGTGAGGATATTCCCTCATAGCTGATCGGATAGAGCCTTGCTGCCAGTGAGCGTTCATAGCCCTGGCAAGGTTATCGCTACAATTCTCCTAAGTAGAGCCCCACTACCAATGAGTGTCTATAGCCCCGGTAGAGTTACTTAGATGGCTTAATCTAGATTTTCAATATAATCCACTTTATTTATTTATTTATTTTTATTTTTTTTTAATTTCTAATTTTTTGATTTTGAAAGATTTCACAAGATATAGCAATTTGTAACTTCATGAAGCAAGGAGTGGACACTTGCTGAAATTAAGCAGAGAATTGTAATGGTAGCAAGGGTAACCTGGGATTTTTCACCTAATATCTACACTGGTAAGTTCAACAAACCCAAGGATTTTAGGTATGTCATCGTGAGAAACTTGCTTCGAATTCTCAATCATATTTATTGAATACGAAATTTCAGAAGATAAATAAGTCTCTACATTCATGACAGTAACAAGTTATATGTAAATTGCAAATGATTAACTTGAATATCCTAGATTTTATTGTTTTGAATGGTTGCTAGTTTGCTCCTTAATACTCTAAAGTAAAATAAAGATCCCTGCTGAGGAGACAACAAACAAACCAAACAAATAGGCTGTACAAAAAGCAAAAAGCAGAAAAAAATTGTACAAACAGAAAGAAACAGAAAATAGAAACAAACAGAAGACAAACTGTACAAACAGCCAACCCAAAAAAGAAAACAGCAAAAGAAGAACTGTACATTACTTACAGCACTTTACACCAAAATGGACTACCCTTTACCTCAGGCCTGGAAGTAGTGTTTCAAATGTTGGCCGTTAACTGGTAATGGCACATCTTCTCCAGTCAAGGTCTTAAGTCTGAATGTGTTATCTCCTATTATTTTTGAGACTTATAATGGACCCAGCCATAATTTATCAAATTTTCCATGGCTTCCTTTCTTTTCATGTGCTTTGTCCCAGCACAGCACTAAGTTTGATATCCTAAATGTTTTGACTCTTGCCCTTTTATCAAACCACCTCTTAACAACCGCTTGGTGTTTGGCAAACTTCTTGATGGCTTGACCTCTTTTCTCATCTAGTTGTAGCATTTGCACTATTCTGGCTTCCCTATGGTTATCAAAGCCTAGATACTCATTGGCAAACTTCTAGGTTGGTATTCTCAGATTTACTGAAAGTATGGGATCAGTCCCATAAACTAAATGATAAGGTGTGCTACCTAAAGCTGTTTTAAACTTGGTCCTATCTACCCATAATGCATATCTTAACAGGGTATTCCACTCTCTAGGACTCTTTACAATTAACCTCTTGATTATGTCTAATGAAATTTTGTTTGTTGATTCAGCCAGTCCATTACCTTGAGGGTAATAATTTGAAGAAAACCTTAAAATGATCCTGTATTCAAATGCCCATTTAGAAAACTTTAAAGAAGAGAAAGCAGGGCCATTATCACATACCAATGAATAGGGAGTTCCAAACCTGGTGATGATGTTTTCTTCAAGAAACTTGATAACTACCTCAGTTGTGGAAAATTTACAGCAAGTGGCCTCAGTCCACCTTGTACAATAGTCTGTTACCGTCAGTATAAATTTGTGTCCTGCAGAAGATGGGGGATTGATGACTCCAATAAAATCCAAGCCCCACTGTGCAAATGGTCTTGATTTAATCACAGGTTGTAGTGGATTGGCCTGCTTTCTCCCTTTGTCTGCTACAATCTGACAGGTGTGGTAACTTCTGATGTGACTCTTAGTGTCTTTGAACATCATGGGCCAGTAATAGCCCGCCCTCAATATTTTGTGTGTTGTAGCTAGATGGGAACCATGGCCGGTTCCGTACTTGTCATGTAGTTCTATCAACACTTTATCAACTTCAGCTCTATTTATGCATCTCAGATAAATTCCATCATGGTTCTTCCTGAATATAAGACCTCCTTGCACCATATATGGTTCTTCATGGTTCTTCCTGAATGTAGTGTCTAAATTTTTTCACAGCCTTTACTAATGCAAATGCCTGCCTCTCGATGTCTAGATACCTCAGTTGTGCATCCTTCAGAGGTGTGCTCATAAATGCTATGGGCCTCTCTTCATTGTTTTCACCTTTCTGTGTCAAGGCAGCCGCGACTGAATGAGAAGATGCAAAGGAGTAGATGTAAAACGGGCTTGTGTAGTTTGGGCTGGCCAATACAGGGGCATTAGAAATTGCCTCCTTGATATCTTCAAACGCGGCTCTAGCCACTGGCGTCCATTCCATCTGTGCATCCTTCTTCAACATGGCATTTAACGGCTGCATGATCTCTGCAAAACCTGTTATAAACTTCCGAACAAAGTTAATTTTGCCAAAAAATGATTTCAACTCTTTCCTACTATTCGGTATTTGCAAATTTTTTATGGATTCTATTCTATCCGGATCAATTGAAATTCCACCTTCAGAAATGACATGGCCTAATAATTTACCTTCGGTTACGCCAAATATACATTTCTTAGGATTAAGGGAAATCCCATACCTTTCACATCGCTTGAGTATTTTCCTGAGATCTTTAGCATGAGTGGATGCATCCTTGGAATACACAGTTAAATCATCCATATACACAACAATGCACTTACCTGATAATCCACGGAATGCAATGTCCATGGCTCTCTAAAAAGTAGCACTTGCATTGATCAGACCAAAAGGCATTCTTCTATATGCATAATTTCCCCATTTACAAGTGAAGGTGGTTTTTAGTCTATCTTCTCTATCAATTAAGACCTAGTTATAACCTGAAAAACTATCTAAAAAAGACATCATCTTTGCGCCATTTACTGCTTGCAGCACTTCGTCTATTGGAGGTAGAGGATAATTATCCTTTTCAGATGCTTTGTTTAAATTTCTAAAGTCTACGCATAACCTAATGTCTCCATTTTTCTTCCTCACTAGTACTAAGTTAGCTACCCAGACAGAATGTCTGACTGGGAAAATTATTCCAGTAGACATCAATTTTTTAACTTCCTCAAAGATTAAAGGCTCTAGAATGGCATTCACAGGCCTTTGTTTCTGCCTAAATGGTTTAACCTCTTTTCTCAAAGGTATTACGTGAGTTATGATGGACTCATCAAATGTTTTCAAGTCTTCATACGTCCATGCTATTACATGTTTATAATCTTTCAGAGTGTCTAAAACCTCTTTTCTAATTTTCTTAGAGCAAGCTTTCCCAATTAGTACATTTTGTGGATTTTGCTTTGTCCCTAAGTTATGTAAATCACACTTACCCCCTTCTATTTTGGGCAAGTCCTTCTGTCTCATTACTCCATCGAAGTCAAAGATATGTTCTAATTCAATTACTCCTTTTGGTAAGAAGTTGCTCTTCAAGTTGATTATATCCTCTTCGTCCCATGTTACTTTAGGCCTTTCTTGTTCATCAATGATTTGAGCCTCAAATGCCTCATTACAAGTCAAAAAATCAATAATTTGTTGATCCTCTCCAAATACTTGAAAGTGTGTAACGTTGTCTGGTATACTAGGCATGTTAACTAGCTCAACAGCAAATCGTCTCAATCCTGACAGGGTCAATGGTTCTAATGTACTAGCAGCAACTGCTAGCGCATCCGGCCTGTGGTTCAGCTCTCTAGGGATGTGCTCTATGTTAAAAGCATCAAACGAATCTATTAAACCCCATACTCTATGTCTATAACTAATCATTTTCTTGTAATTGCAGGCATATAGCTTCCTCACTTGTCTGACTACTAATTCAGAGTCTGAAAATACTTTGATTGTTTTCACCCTTTTCTTGATGGCCATGACATGTCCTAAAATTAGGGCCTCATATTTAGCAATATTGTTAGTACAGGAGAATTGTAATCTATATGCTGCCAGATGTGATTTACCTTGAGGATCTATGAGTTCAACACCTGCACCTACGCCCTGTTTTGATTTGGACCCATCACATTTTAACGTCCACATGCCATCTTTACTTTTCTGACCTTTTATCTTAGCATGCATTGTCTCTTTTATTGCCTGTGGGGTGTTGTCCTATTTATTCATGTTTTTTTTGTTTGGTTAACTTGCATATGTGTATTTCCATCTGTTAAATTAGAAAGACAATCATCCTTGTCCTTTATTTCTTCTCCTAAATCTGGAATCAAGGCATCTATATCATCTTGAACATATTTCTGTGTTGGATCAGGATTCTCATTTTCCTCTTGTAACTCTACCTTCCCTATGCATTTTTTGTATTCAAATTCAATGATGTCTTTGCATATTTCACAACTCTCCTCAGAATGTTGCCTATCATGGACTCTACACCTGCTTTTATATAATTTACATTAGACCGGCAGATTCTGTTTAATGCACTCTTCCACCTCTTGTCTAATGGCATGACCAAATTTGCCTATTGCATTGTTTTCTTCATCTGAAGAATTTCTATCATACTCAATGAATAATGCTGTCCTATTGCTGACACCTTTTTTTTAATGTTTAACATCATGATCTCTTCAATCTGCACCCCATGGTTGGTAATTCTATACACACCTAGTTCAACAGCAGCATATAATATTTCATTAGTTCAGTTATACTCTGTTATCATATGTTTCATTCTGGGCTCTGCCTCTATTCTGATCTAGTTTGGGACACCTCTCCAAGGTAGCCACATATGTGAAAAGTCAGTGGCCATATATCTGTTTAATGTCTTGGACCAATCCCTACTCAGCAACATTTTGTAATTTATGGGTATATCCACTACTTGAATATCAATGATTTGGCTTACCCTAGGGTCTGAGGCTAATTGCATTTGAATGTTCATGAGTTCTCCTATCACGCTAACCTCAGTCTTATCTAATTGTGTGACAACCTTAGTAGATTTGGTGGGAGTTAGCCCGAGAGTTTTACATATTCCTAAGGGCATTATGTTGGCTGAGGCACCTGAATCTACCATGCAATTATGTATATTCTTCCCACACAATCTAATAGTTAACAAGAAAGGGGGAGTATCCCTCTTATCCACATGTATTACTACATTTGTACTGGAAGGCTGCTCAACTTTCCTATTTTTCTCTTTAGGTGGTGAATCTCTATTAGGAACATTTATATCAGTAGACACCTCGTCTGTCATGGATGTATCCAGAGATTTTATAAAAGCATTTCTGATCCCTGGGGTCTTCAATAATTCATTTAGGGGTATACTGACCTTAATTTTCTTTATTTCCTCTGACAAGTAACTCATTAATCTTGTTGTCTCTATTGTTTCAGTCTTACTTGTTTGATCCTTTTGTACTGTTGTTCCGTTATCTATGTGCTGATTAGCTTTAAGTATGGCAGGATTGTTGCTAGCATTCTGATCTGGGGGTGTACCGAAGTTATTCGGAGGAACGAAAGTGGTAAAAGGTCCTCCTGGCCTAGGGTTGTTCCTCAAATTGTAGGTGTGGTTTTTATTTGTCTGTTGAAAGGCCTGCACCTCTTCTGTTTCATTTAATATCTCATTTTTAGATTCAAAGGGAAACTGAAAAGCATTTAACACAAAGGTTGATTCAGGATAAAGATTTTCACAATAGTATGGTCCATCTTCTAGCAATTCATCCCCTTTCTCTTCTGCAGTTGCAAAGGTAAACATTTCTAAGACTAATGTTGTGTCATATCTTGAGGGTACTACCTCATTACCCTTGGGAATGAGAAATTCAGAGGTAGGAGGCCGCACATCTATATTAAAAATGCTGGCTGCTAAGTGGAACTATGGACAGTCGTGCTCAACATGGGCATTGGTATTGTGAAATCTGCACCAATTTTTGGGTGTTGTACTGGCCGTTTGTATGCTAGCCGTTTGTTTTGCATCATGATTATCTATATTCTCAAAAGGAGAAGCTAGAGTACCATTGTTGGGCCCAGTGTTCCATGTCTTGGGTGGCCTAGGTTGATTCTGATTTCTGTTATTATTGCCCCAGGTCCTATTATCTATCACTGGCCCTCTATTTTGCATTGGTTGCCCCTGGTTGGGGCCTTGATACTGATTGTAGTTTTGGTTATAATTGTACTACTGATTTTGATTGAAACTATAGTTCTGATTTTGGCTTTGGTTGTGATTTTGATGTTGACTGCAGTTTTGGTTGCCTCTTCCATAGAGGTTCTCGTTTCTTAGTTGTGTCACTTCGGTGGTTAACCTTTTCAAATGTGTAGTGATCTCTTTGATTTCTTCCTTATCCTCTTGTGCTTTTGCCATAGTTGTATCCCTAGGAGGTTGGAAGAAAGGCTGACCATTATTTTGACTGTTATTGGAAGTGCTAGCAGTGTAAGGAGTTATAGCTTGGATTGGGCTAGGACTATACACAGGTGTGTAAGGAGGAACTGGATTTAATAGTGGAGTGTGCTGCATAGGGGATCCATTCCATGGTTGTGCCTGATTTAGCACCCCAAAATTTCCTCCATTAACAAATGGGCTATAAGTTGTATGCCTCATCTCTTGGTTCACTGAGGCTGCCTCTTTATAGGCTTTGGATATTGAATCTATGTCAGGTTTTCTTTTGACAAACATGGCAGTTAGAGGATCCAAGGTTGCATAGTACATAGCCAACAAGGGATCATCATCTACGGTATAAGGGGCTACCAGCCTAGAATAGGCCTTTTGAAATCTATCATTGAAATTATCAATCAGCTCTCCCTCACCTCGTTTTATAGCAGCCAATTTATGATACAAAGCGCAAGGGTCAATGGGTCCCCTAAATCTTGACATAAATGCCTCTTCCATAAGTGACCAGGAAGAAATGTAACTGTTGGGTAAGTTTACATACCAGCTAGAGGCTTGTTCATTAAAGGTGTAAGGAAACAATCTACACACCACATCCTCGTGCTCTAACATAGCCCTAAAACATGCTTCCTTAAATATTCTAATATGATCTTCTGGGTCCTGATGCAACTGGTATTTGGGACATATCTTCTCCAGGTTTTTGGGCATCTCATGATAATCGTTGAAGAATATGGGAGAATTGACATTGAAATAAGCCATTGCAGGTGTTTGAGCTTGACCTGAACTTGTAGGAATACCTAGATTGATTGGTGGATTAGGATTTACAGGAGGATTGAGACCTCTAGGAGTGCCTGAACCAAGATTTAAAGATCTGAACTATGATCTGTTAGGACTGACAATACTACAGATGTTAAAAGGTGACCCAGGAGGTGTTCCAGATGAACTTCCTGCTTGGGATATTTTTGGATTCCAAATTAAAGGGTTTTTACTTCACCTTGTATCAGGTAGTTGCACAAATATATCCCCTGAACCGGATTTAGACCTAGTCACTCTATTACTATTATTAGCTAGTTTGAAACAAACTCTAACTCAGGAGGCCCTCCTTCTAGCGCCAGAAAACTGTTGGTGATTGTTTTGATGCAATCATAACAATAAGTTAAAATTCACATATAATGAACTGAAACTATACTTGAAAGATAAGAAGGAATCATTTAAGATTCAATTAATCCCAAGTCTACAATGGTACTGTTGGTCAAATTTAGTTGGTCAATGTGAAGCTGTAATGTTCAAGGGGGCCTTACGTAGTTTAGGGTTGTTTGTGGTTTACTGGACTAAGATTATGCAAAAGGTCATAGATATCAACAAGTATTTTGTTCATTTGCATACAAGTGTTACTGTGCTACAAGTATTAGATGGTTTTCTTGAATTATTGCAGCCTTCTCCTTTATACATTTATGAAAACTGTCTACCTTAAACTCTGTTATGCATACTTCTTCAAATTTGGGACAACTTCCTTTAGATTTCTACATTTTTAGCTAAATATTTCAGATGGGTTGAGAAAAGTTAGAGAGATCTAATCTAAACTCTATTTTAACCTACCAAAGGATCTAAATGTTCTGTTATGCACTATATAAATCATACAGCAATTTGATCAAATCCACAGTAAAAACCTTAAATGCAAGTTCTGAGCATTTTCACAAACATACATTTAAAATTGCAAGCTCTCAAAGAAAATATTTCAAAACACAAAGAAGAGCAGGAGAACACTCAGAAGATAGATGCAGAACTCCAAATTCTGTTGTATTAGAAACAAATAGTCATACATGATTTACAATGTTGGAATGACTCTTAGTTTCATTGATCAAACTACAAAGAACTTACAAGTTTTATAGATATAGTAAGGAAGCCAGACATTCCACGCACACCTTACTGCAGACACAGGCGACCTCCTTCTTCTACTTCTAAACTAAAAGGTCCCTCTACTCTAAATGTTACTTCTATAAATTCCTGCTGCTACAAATCTCTATGTAGCCCCTGTGTAAAGTATTACAGTGCAGAGAGGCACAATATAAAGACTTTCTGATTGTCCTCACTACAGCAAAAACCTAACTAAACCCCTGGTTCAAACCCCTGGTTATAGCAGTAAATGCAGGTGAACCAGTTCCCCAAAATATCTCTGAGCAGTGTCAAATCTGGGTGAAATATTGCCCCTTCTGAGAAGCTCTGGCAACTCAGCAATAACTTCTGTTTGTCTGCTGCAGTAATGTTCTCAGCTGCAACTTTGTCCTCCATTGGGTAGCCCCTTTTGACTTCTTCGCACTTAATCTTTATCTTCCTACTCCTGAGATCAGATTTCCTCCGTGATGTCACTGTGATCAAGTTCCAGCTACTTCCTCAACTGCAAGCCTGCGAAACAAGACAAGCAATAAGTATCACACTTATGAAATAAACAGCAGGAAACCAAATATCTATTTAAATCAAGGTGACTGTGTAAAAAATGTGGAAATCGGGTCCAAAATCAGCAGAAACCATGTTCAAAATGCACACAGACTGCTCAAAATGTCATGGGTCAACCATCGCTGACCAAAAAAAATGCTACAGGCGCCAAAAAATGCATTTAAAATTCCATCACTTTCCATTTCTCGCCCATCAGCGTGAAACTGTCCATCGGCGTGCCCAGAAATTGATTGGCTGGTGTTCGTTGTTTGGCCGATGGCCTTTTATTTCCTTATTTCGTCCTTGTTTCTTTCCATCAGTGAGAGATTCGCCATCGGCAAACTCCAAATTCCTTACTCTGACTACCGCTGTCTGGCCGAAATGGCCCCAAAACCTAAGTCCTCCCCCAACGCTATCAGCATGAGTCCATACTTCGGCGTGAGATAAAGAACATACGCCGATCCATATTGTTTGGCCGATGACCCTTTTTAGTTTCCATCGGCAAGAGTTTCTTCTATCGGCAAGGGCCAAAACAAATTGGCCGATGGTAATAGTTTTACCGATGGCAAAAGGCCATCGGGGAGATCATAGCCTTTAGTGAGAGAAATTCAAACTCCGCCGATACCAAATGTTACGCCGATGACTAAGTCATCGGGGAGAGACACGGCCTTGGCGAGACTAAAAAAATCACAAAGCTTTGAACTATTGAACCATTGAACCTTTGAGAAAAGGGTTCAAGCAGATGGTTCAATATGGCTGTTCAACGATACATCCTTATGCAAGGCAACTGCAAGACATGACTTGTTAGAAGAAAAAATGAACTTTGAACCTTGAACCATTGAACCTTTGAGAAAAGCATTCAAGCGGATGGTTCAACGCAGCAGTTCAATGACGTTATACAAAATAACAGTTCGCCCCCCTTTTTTCTTTGACACTTTGGATATGTAGAACCATTTGAACCTCGAACCCTTTGAACCATTGAACCTTTGAGAAAAGGGTTCAAGCGGATGGTTCAACGCAGTAGTTTGTACCTTAAAAACCTTGCCAATGAATAAATAATGGTGACCCAAAAGGCAACAAAGTGTGCCGATGTACTTTCTACCAAACAGACAATTGTGAGATACAGAGTGGAACCCAGACAAAATTCCCTTTAACTCGAAACCACCAAGTATGTATATTTCAAAAATTTAAGTGAATGCCGATAAGGAAAAAGGCAAACAACTGACTGTTTATCATGCAAAACTTGATAGTACATTTTACCAAATTGATCATAACTTGCAAAATATGATGAATTTTAAGACGGTTCAAAAGGCAACCCTGGCTCATTTTTCACAAGGAATCTAACCACATCATGCATTGGTACTAAAAATGCAATTTTCTATATTTTTAACAAGGTTTGCAAATTTGACTCCCCTTTTCCCTTACCACCAAACAAAACAACACAAGCAGAAGCAACAGCAAAGCAACAGGGGTCCTCATTTTGCTAAGGAGCAAAATGGGGCATGTTGTGAACATCACAACAACTGGAACCTTGGGTTGTAACCTCAATACAAGACCAGACTAGTGCCTATTTCAAGGCTCGGAGTCAATAGACATACACATGTGGATGATTACCATAAACTTGAATCAATAACTAAGTTCCAAGGGGAAATTTTTTAGTGTCTTCCTTACAGATACTTCCCAAGACTGAGTATTTAGTCATTCATACTTGATGATATCCCTGTTATAGCATACCTTTCCCAATGCTTAACCTAAAACATTTAATTTATTCCTTGAACAAAGATAAGAGATTAGACATTCAATACAAAAAATCCATGTTCCTGAATGCCAAATAACCCTTAGCTATTTAGATTCAAAAGAAAAGATGCCCACAACTTGGAGACAAACAACCAAACACATGCAACGATGCATTTCTCATTTAAAAACAACATGAAACCAGCAAAACTATGCATAAAACATTCAACATATGATTCATAAACTCACAAGACACCCAATAGAGCCACCAACAAAACTATACCTTATTATTCCACCAAAATGTTTCCAGTCTTCACCCATTCCCCCTTCCCCAAAATGAGTGACACAGTCCTTCTATACAACCAGAACATGTACTCAACATTAAGTATAATGTTATTTCAAAATTTTGCCAGATACAATGCACCTTTTGAATGGCGCCGAAAACATTCAATGGTCCAGGTAGAGAAAAGGAAGAAAAATAGGTGAAATCAGGGAATGTGCAACCGACTGGAGATTTTCCCATTAAAAATGGTAGGTGGCCCATCATTCATTGACCATGCCTCTACAAATTTTCCATTAATGGCCAACCTACCCATGGCTTCTGGAAATGCAGTAGTTTGCATGTTCAGGAATTTTTCCTGCCTGGAATGTAGCTACAAATGCATAAGAAAACCCTCCTATGAAATTTTGAAACAGGGCCGTCGATTTCCTCCTCATCACCAAGATCAATGGCTTCAAATCGCTTTGAAAAGTCACTGGCCAATGCAATTACGCCACGTAGGCGGCCTTTGCTTCATTGACTTTCCATGGCACAAACATACGCTTTTCCCTTTCTGTCCCCTACATATTCAAATTTTTGTATATGCAACTACATATACATACAACTACTCTTGGACACATAGCAGCATCTGATTAGATCTCCATCGCTGGACATTTGCATCCTCCATCTTGTATATCCCTTTGTATATCGAATAGACAATGTGCAATGCACATATAACCGTAGACTCCAATATCTTAATCAACTAGATTGGAACAACTTTAAAATCTGGCATTTTTATCAGCCTCATTGTACCCATTTATTGTATAACACACATACATACAATGTGCAATATACAATCTCAGACCTCAACCACTTATTCGGCACAACAAACTTTTCATTTGCATCTGGGATTGTATGCGCGCTTTGTATTTTGCATTGTATATAGCACATAAATACAGTCTGGGACATACAACTATGAGGGCCCCACCATCTTCTTGAAGACTATTGACTTTGACCACTCACACTTTGCATATTTCATTTGTATCTTTACTTGTATGCCCCATTGTATGTCGTAGATACATACAATGCAAGATACAAGGAAACACATTGACTTTTCAACTTTGCCATTGTATGCATGCCCGCCAGGCCCAAATTGATAATATTTGAAATCTGGATTGTACATCCCACTTTGTATGTCATATGCAAAAGTCACATACATACAATCCCTTTGCCATTCTCCTGTGGGCCCGACCATTGCTTAACTAGATTTGAATCTTCTTTGAAATCTAGTGTTGTATCTACCCATTATATATTGAATATACAACAACATATACATACAAACTTTTACATACAAGCACAGAATCTCTGATGGAATATGCGATGTGCTAACACCTTTTCACACTTAGAAATGTACCCAAATTCCATGTACAAACTAGATATGCCTACAAGATGCATATAACTAATTTTTCACTTTCTGAAGCCGATTTAACTCCATTTTTAGGTCCTCCAATGTACATTTGAACGTGCGGATTAGATAAAATCTAAAACATACAATGATAGATGCAACCATGGACCCCATCACTGCATAAAGATTTTTTAGACCTACATTTTTCTGATGCGGCGGGAAAAGGAGGCAACACAAGGTGAAGGGGGCTGATGACAGAACAACAGATACAATACAGAAGGCTGAGGGAATTAGAATTTTGAGGGTTTAAATAAAAATACCAATAGATTTTCAAACTTGAAATCCTAACCCTAAGTAGGCACCACCATTGGCTCTGATTGGGGATGTGCAGGCACAAGGCTACAGCAAGAACAAGACCACCTTGAGACAGATGGGGCAAAACACACAAAAGCAAAACCCCAACCACACAAGGAAAATACAGACTATTCACACCTAATTTACAATGTGCACACAAGATATTCATTCATGAGAAATAAGCTTTAAGGAATTTATCGTGCACAGGCAATTCCAGTAGTTCACCATTTAGGGCTTGGAGAAAGTAGGAATCTTCTCCATGAGTATTGCTGATTTGATATGGGCCCATCCATAAGGGATCAAATTTACCATGCTTTCCCTTATGCTGGCTCTTTGCATTCCAAACAAGGACTAAGTCACTTATCTGAAACTTCCTTTCTATAGCCCTTTTATCAAACAAATATTTCACCTTCTATTGTTTCTTGATATTTGTCTTCTGTGTTTCTCTTCTAATTTCATCCAATGCAACCAGTTGATTTATCCTCTCATTCATTGAGTCCTCAATCTCTTTATCATTTTCTTATATGAATCTATAAACTGGAAATAGATTATTCACAAGTAACTTAGCTGGTGCGCCATACACTAGCTCAAAATGTGACCTTCCAATTGCTTTCTTCATTGTTATCTGGTCAACCCATAGTGCCATCTTTAGCTTTGAATCCCATGCCCTTTTGTTCTTGTCTACCATCCTTTTGATGATTTTCATAAGGCTTCTGTTACTTGATTCTACCTGACCGTTTCGTTATGCATGATATGGTGATGCAGATGACAAATTAATCCCATAATTATTGCAAAAATCAACAAACTCACTAGATCTGAAACACATGGTGTTGTCTATGACCACTTTGACTGGCACTCCAAATCTGATAATAATGTGTTCCAAAATGAAATCTATCACCACCTTGCTTGTAGCTTTCTTAGTTGGAATGGCTTCAATCCTTTTAATAAAATAGTAAGTAGTGACCAAAATCCAACTATGTCCTCCACTTGATCTTTCTAAAATTTCCCCTATAAAATCAACTCCCCATTGCCGAAATGGAGCCTCCACAGTTATAGTTCTAAGGGGTAATGCACCTTCATACTTAAGTTTTCCTGAGAACTTTTGATAGGGATCACATTTTCTTACCATCCTTTGTACATCTGAGAAAAGGGTTGGCCACCAATAGCCTGCTCTAAGAGTTTTGTGAGCTATTGTCTTAGTAGTGTAGTGTCCACTGCACACTCCTTTGTGCATGACACTTAAAATATCTATAGCTTGATTTTCATCCACACACCTAAGTAGTACACCATCAGGATTCTTCCAATATAATTCTCCTTGAATAATGATGTATTTGATAGCATGTAACTTTAAGGTCCTTTTTTGACTATCACTGAGATGGGAAGGACAATTCAAATTCTGCAAATAATACACAATATCCTTGTACCATTCAGATTCTGACATGTTAACAACTTCATCCTAAACTACATTTACGTGGCATGTCTCCAAATTTGATTATGTCATCATATTAGCCAAACCCTATCCCCTTACCAATTTTGTAATTTGTATCTCAATGTTGAACTCTTGTAACTTGTTAATCCACCTGCATCTTCTTCCTGTCACTTCCTATTGAGTGAAAATGTCCTTAACTGCTGCATGGGGCACATATGCACTTATATGAGATCCTACTAAGTATGGCTTGAAGCTTTTGACTACCCTAACCAATGTGTATGCCTGCTTTTCCATGATATCATATTTCAATTCGGCTGCCTGCAATGACATGCTAAAGAAAGCAATAGGTTGCTCAAAACCATCTTCATTTTTCTGTGATAAATATGCAGCAATAGTGTTAAAAGAGGCAAATGAGAACAACTGAAGTGGCTTAGAAATATTAGGAGATCTCAACACAAGAGCCACCTTTATAGCCTCTTTGATGTTATGAAATGATCTAGTTGCTTCACTTTCCCATTTGATAGTTTCACCCTTCTTCAACATTTTAGAAATATCCTTTGTAATCTCTGCTAAGTTGGGAATGAATCTTCTAACAAAGTTAATCTGCCCAAAGAAAGACTGAATGCCTTTCACTATTTTAGGAATTTGAATTCTGTCAATTGTAGCAACCCTTTCAGGATCAATCCTGACTCCATCCTTGGAAACAATGTGTCCCAATAGTTTTCCTTCTACTACCCCAAAAGTACATTTCTTTGGGTTAAGTGAAATGTCATATTCCAATGCCCTAATAAAAATTTGTTCTAGATGCATGCAATGTTGCTCCTTTTTTGAATAAGTAGTTAAATCATCCTGATATACAGCCAAAATTAAGTCAGTCAATCCTGCAAAAGCAACATCCATAGCCCTCTGAAATGTAGCACCTGCATTTGTTAGTACAAATAGCATTCTTACATATACATAAGTCCCCCATGGAGTGGTGAAGGCAGTCTTGTATTGTTTATATTCTTTTACCTTCACCTAATTATATCCTAAAAATCCATCCATCATGGATAAAAGCTCACAACCAGTTACCTTCTGCAATAGAGCCTCCATGTTAGGCAGTGGATAATTATCCTTTAAAGAAGATACATTCAAATTTCTGAAGTCCACACAAAGTCTTATATCACCATTTTTCTTTCTAACTAGGACAAGATTGGACACCCAAGTTGAGTGTCTAATAGGCACAATTATTCCAGCCTCCCTAAGCTTTACAAGCTCTTCTTGCATTTTTAGAGCCAAAGTTAGGTTAATAGGTCTTTATTTCTATCTGAATGGCTTAGCTCCAGGCTTAAGAGGAATCTCATGCTAGAATAAGTCTTCTCTATAAGCTTTTAGGTCCTCATATGACCATGCAAAGACATGCTTATATTTTTTCAATAATGCAATCAACATACTCTTGATGTGTGGCTTGAGCTATTTGCCAATATATACCCTTTTAGGGGCATGGCGTGTCCCCAAGTTTATCTCCTCCAAGCCATCCTTGTTCGTAGGAGATGCCTTCATAACAAACTGGTCTCTATTGTCAAATGCTCTTTCTAAAGCAACTAGCCCTGTGGGGATTTTATTTGTTTTAAGTTGAATTCCTTCTTTCCCCAAAAGAGTTTCTTTTCCATTCACAACTTCTACAAATTTCTAAAAATCAATGTCCTGGTTCTCGTATTCATCTATGCAGTGTAGGAACTTCAACAAATCTCTATCATCATCAAACACCTTCCAACTACATATATTATCTAGTACTGTAGGTCTCATTTTAACTTCAACATTTGTAACATCAGATAGAGTGACATCATCCGGGCTTATGGCCACATTAGCTAAAAAGTCTGCCATGACATTCTTTGATATTTCTATCCAATTTATTGAAAAAGCATCAAATAATTCAATTGTTTCCCATACAACATGCTTATACTATTTTAACCTTTTATTTTTTGAGGCATATTTATCTCTCACCTGGGAGATAATTAATTCTGAATCTCCAAACACTTTTAGCATCTTAATCCCATGCCTCAAAGCAACATTTAATCCTAGTAGTAGAGCTTCATATTCTGAAATATTATTTTTATAGGAAAACTTTAACAGGAAAGAGAATTTCAGAAGCTTACCTGCTGGAGACAAAAACACAACTCCAGCACCAAAACCTTCCTTTGAATAAGCTCTGTCAAAATACATAGTCCAAAGACCCTATTGGTCAAGTTCTTGAATGCAAAAATCTCTCCCTTCACTTCCTCGATCATCTGAGACAATTCTAAAATTCTCACAGCCAGTATCCACAAAATAGATATGCTCTTCTGAATCTTGATCTTCAACTATTTCTAGTGACCTCTATTCTCTGACTAGTTTGACATCTCTACCATTCATTGGGATCATGCCATATGATAAATCTAACTGTATACTTCCTCCAACCAATGCTGCCCATCGTCTTGACAACAACATACCATACTGTGGCTTTATGTCAACTACTGTTATGTTCATTTTGTAAGTCTTTTCTAGATATGCTGCTAGCATAAAATTCACATCCTTCATGATTCCTATAACTGGTACCTCCCTAGCATCCATTGCATAGCTTTTTCCACATGCCTTATCTATTTTCAATCCAGCTTATTGCATGATAGCCAGAGGCATAATATTTGTTGATGCTCTTGAGTCAAGCATACAATTCTTGATTACTTTTTCATTGATAACAAGGGAGACATAAAACGGTTCAACCTGTAAAGGGCATTTTGTCATTGTCACCCCCAGATAGAATTCACGAACCTCATCCTCATCAGTACACAAGGCTTGTTTCTTACCCTGAGTCTCAATATTCTGCTCGGCCTGACAAACTACTCCTAAAATTAGGGACAATGCTTTATTCTTGAATTCTTCAACTTTTATCATCTCCATCAATAGAACAAAGACCTTTATCGAGGATAAAACCTGAGTTATGTAAAAGGGAGCATAATTTTGTATAATAGTTGTAGCTTGAGCCATGGTTTTATTCTTATCCTGAGCTGATCCAACCTTAATTTTAATAGCCTTCTGACTATCATCCATGACCTGAGAATTCTTATTTTGATCCTCATTTTGGGGAACTTCATTTTTTGGTCTTTGAGAATCATGACTTGGTTTTTGCTTAGAATTTTTCCTATTATTATTCCATCGCATCTTATGTGGTTTAGTCCCTTTATGATTATGCATTGGTTGATTCACAAAGGTGTTTTCTAGTTGATGTGGATCACCAACCTGAGCCTTACCTTGTTATAGTTGCTCTTGACCTGAGCCACTGCTGCAGCTGTGAGAGCTCTAATCTCTTCATTAGAAGGCCTTCTCAAGTTATTCAAAAATATGCATGAGTCCTGAGCATAAGCATAGTTATCTTCATCATCCTCATCACAGGAAATCTACTGGCAGACCCGAGTAACATAATGTGTACTTTCATCAGCATCATAAGAAGAATACTCCCCATTTGTGAACAACATATTGACACTATCATCCTCCATATAATGTGGCTCATTGCATTCATCACAGGCGAAAACATGATTATACAAAGATTGAGCAATCATAAATTGTGATTGTGAGTGAGGCATTTGACAGATTATGCACCATGGAGTATTATCAACAATGTTAATAGCTTTCTTCAAAGGATTAGGAGTCTCCTTAACATTTTGAGCTCTTTGATCAGTATTGCTATTTGGGAGAACGGGTTTACCATTATGCCAACTAGTATTATATGGCATATCATGCAATGATGGTCTCTTCTCTTGTCTTTGGTAAGCCTGCCTTTCGAGACCTAACCCCTTTTCATTTTTAGGAAGTCTATAACTTAGGTCCTTAACAATAGTTGACAATTTATCCAATTTCTCTTTGGAAGTAGATGCATTACCTTGAGAACTTTGAGACTTATTATTCAAATTTTGTAGAATCTTTACATCAATGTGATTTGTCTTACCAGATGCTTTTCTATTATTTTTAATGTTGGTTGTAATTCTAAAAGCATCCCTGAGGCTAGTAGGACCCTTATATCTTAACCCATAAGCTATTTTAACATCAAAAGCATTTATGTATAGTACCATGCACATTGGTTCATTAGGCCTCATGTGAAGTGGTAATTTGTTCAACACTCTAGTGAACCTAGCATTAAAATCTGCAACATGCTCATTTGACCCCTTAGTACTACTAGTGAATTCATTTATAAAAAAGCTTGGATCAGTCTTATCACCATATTGTTCTTTAAAAATCCTTCTGAAGTCATCCCATGATGAGACACTCTGGTCAGGCAGACTTTTATACCACTCTCTAGCTTCATCAACTAAGGACTGCATAAACAATTTCATAAAAACATCTTCATGTTCAACCTCAAAGTTGTCCATAACATTCTGAAAGGCCTTCAAATGATCTTCCCTTGACACAACATTGTTTCCTGAAAACTTTAGTATCTGAGACCTTACATGTTTATCAATTGCGTTAGGGTAACCAGGAATACCATTAAAAACTAGCTGCATGAATCTATCCAACTGCATAGGCTGTCTACCAAACTGATTAACATTTACGTTCCTATTAGCATTTTGATTTCTCACATTGTTCAATGGTACCATAACATTGTTTGTATTTTGTCTCTGATCATTCTGTTGATTTTGAACTTCATTTCTTTGCTAGTTTCTCAGCACATTTGCATTATCAAGGGTGGGAACTAAATCATGTTGAGCAATTTTCAGAGCTTGCACATTTTGTCTCATATCATCCCTAATCCTCAAAGCCTGCAAATATTCTAATTCAACCCTCAGGCTCTTGATTTCTTCAGCTAATTCTTCATCGTTAGGCATAGAAGAGGATGGTCTCTTTCCATTTTGGTCATCATCATCATCCCTTGGGGACTTAGTTTCTTCAAATCGGTCAAGGGGATCTAAGAAAGGGCATTCCTAAAACACCTCTGATCTCATTCTCAATCTATCACCTTGTTGTATTTCATATACATCCTAAATTTTAGCCTCTGTGTTTGAAAAATAAGGTGCCTGCGGCTCTTAAGATCTGGGATTATCTTGGGTATTATCATTGTTTCTAGGGCTAGGAGAACCTACTTGATCAACTTGAATGGTCCCTTTTCTCCTATACATCATTTTTCTAGGTAATTCTTCAAGCAAAGGATTACGCAGGGATCTTCTCCCTTGCATACAAATTTCACCTTACCAGTTGGGAGATTTGTTTGGAGTCATCACCTACACTAGGAATTAGTTTTTTAAACCAAGGTTCTCACACAAAGTAGTCCCCAATAGAGTCTCCAAATCTGTTGCATTTTTTCCCAAACTGGATGCTTCCCAGTTATCCCTACAAGGTAGCTATCATTGATCAATATGATTTATGGGCGAGGGGCGAACAGTACAGGAGATAGACCCTATAAATATCTCCTCTCCATTTTAGGCTCTACATAACCATGGGGGGTATTCCCTATTCAACATCTGTAAAATGTGCATGTGAACTTATTGGGATGTTGATACAATGTAGATAAATCCTCTTTTATGCAGACCAAAACTGTAAAATAAGTGCAAAGGGGCTAGCTTTGGGCCTATGCTTAGTTGTGAAATGGAAGATTTTAGTCCTAAAACTACTTCTAATGTCCTAAAGGTTTATATTTGAAGTTTGAATCTATATTTTGTATTTGGATGCAAGACTGGGACCTTGGGTTGTAACCTCAATACAAGACCAGACTAGTGCCTATCTCGAGGCTCGGAGTCAATAGACATACACATGTGAATGATTACCATAAACTTGAATCAATAACTAAGTTTTAAGGGGAAATTTTTTAGTGTCTGCCTTACAAATACTTCCCAAGATTGAGTATTTAGTGATTCATACTTGATGATATCCCTGTTGCAGCATACCTTTCCTAATGCTTAACCTAAAACATTTAATTTGTTCCTTGAACAAAGATAAGAGATTAGACATTCAACACATAAAATCCATGTTCCTAAATCCCAAATAACCCTTAGGTATTTAGATTCAAAAGAAAAGATGCCCATAACTTGGAAACAAACAACCAAACACATGCAACAATGCATTTCTCATATAAAAACAACATGAAACTAGAAAAACTATGCATAAAACATTCAACATACGATTCATAAACTCACAAGACACCCAATAGAGCCACTAGAAAAATTGTACCTTATTATTCCACCAAAATTTTTCTAGTCTTCACCTGCTCCCCCTTCCCAAAAATGAGTGACACAGTCCTCCTATACAGCCAAAATGTGTACTTAGCATTAAGTACAATGTTATTTCAAAATTCTACCAAATATAATGCACCTTTTGAATGGCACCTAAAACATTCAATGTTCCAGGTAGAGAAAAGGAGGAAAAACATCTGAAATTAGGGAATGTATAGCCGACTGGAGATTTTCCCATTAAAAATGGTAGATGGCCCATCATTCATCGACCATGCCTCTACAAATTTGCCATTAATGGCCAGCCTACTCACGGCTTCTGGAAATGCAGTAGTTTGCGTGTTCAGGAATTTTGCCTGCCTGGAATGCAGCTACGAATGCATAGGAAAACCCTCCTATGAAATTTTGAAATAGGGTCCTTGATTTCCTCCTCATCGCCAAGATCAATGGCTTCAAATCACTTTGAAAAGTCACCAGCCAACGCAATTATGCCATGCAAGCGGCCTTTGCTTTATTGACTTTCCATGGCACAAACATATGCTTTTCCCTTTCTGTCCCCTGCATGTTCAAATTTCTGCATATGTAGCTGCATATACATACAACTGCTCTCAAACACATGGCAGCATCTGATTAGACCTCCATTGTTGGACATTTGCATGCTCCCTCTTGTATATCCTTTGTATATCTAACAGACAATGTGCAATGCACATACAATCGCAGACTCCAATACCTTAGTCAGCTAGATTGGAACAACTTTGAAATCTGACATTTGTATCAGCCTCATTGCACCCATTTATTGTATAACGCACATACATACAATGTGCAATATACAATCTCAAACCTCAACCACTTATCCACCACAACAAACTTTTCATTTGCATTCGGGATTGTATGTGCACTTTGTATTTTGCATTGTATATAGCACATACATACAATCTAGGACATACAACTGTACAAGCCCCACCATGTTCTTGAAGAATGTTGACTTTGACCACTCTTGATTTGCATATTTCATTTGTATCTTTACTTGTATGTCCGATTGTATGTTACAAATACATACAATGCAAGATACAAGGAAACACATTGACTTTTCAACTTTACTATTGTATGCATGCCCGCCAGGCCTGACTTGATAATATTTGAAATCTGGGATTGTACATTCCACTTTGTATGTCATATGCAAAAGTCACATACATACAATCCCTCTGCCGTTCTCCTGTGGGCCTGACCACTGCTTAACCAGATTAGAATCTTCTTTGAAATCTGGCATTGTATCTACCCATTGTATATCGAATATACAACAACATATACATACAAACTTTTACATACAAGCACGGAATCTGCGATGGAATATGCGGTGTGCTACCACCTTGTCACACACAGAAATGTACTTGAATGCCATGTACAAACCAGATATGCCTACAAAGATACATACAACTAATTTTTCACTTTCTGAAGTCGATTTAACTCCATTTTGAGGTCCACCAATGTACATTTGAACCTGCGCATTAGACACAATCTGGAACATACAACGATACATGTAACCGTGGACCCCATCACCGCAAAGAGATTTTTTAGAAGTACATTTTTCCGATGTGGTAGGAAAAGGAGGCAACACAATGTGAAGGGGGCCGATGACACAACAACAGATACAATGCAAAAGGCTAAGGGAATTAGAATTTTGAGGGTTTAAATAAAAAGACCAACAGATTTTCAAGCTCAAAATCCTAACCCTAAGTAGGCACCACCAATGTCAAAGGTAAAACCCCACATGACTGGAAATAACACCCACAACATATGCTAATACATCCAACCATCCATACCTCATAGGTATCAACAACATCAATAAACTCATGCCAATAACATATCCAACCAATATACTGCAATCACAAGCTCCATGTATAAAACCTGTCAATGAAGAACACATACATCCAGGAACTCCCACTACATGGATAATGTCAAATCTAAAAATAGATCCAAGGCATATCAAGTCTATCAATCAATGCACAAACCAAGGTGTGGCTAACCAACAAGCCAATGTACTATCAAGAATAATCACAATGATCCACACATGCATGATAAATCACTGCATACTCTCTCACAACATGTCACCACAACTATCTTAAGTCCAACGATATCAACATGATCCTCCAGGAAGTAGCCATAAGACAAAGAGAGAAAACTTGTAAATCATAATGTCCTTCTACAAAACACCTCAAGTGCTAAGTTGTGTCGAGTATGATCTCCTCTACAACCCCAATTGAAAAGCCTCAACAACATCCAACAATTCAATCTCATAAGATCAAATGAACATATGTAACATGTAACCAACATGGATGTAAACCTCTCTGAGCAAGGTAGATCAAACTCATAACCATTCCATAATTAGGAATAAGCCCAATCACATCTCCTAAACTTCTCATAATGAAAATCATAAATCAAACCATATGAACAAGGAGATAACCATGCTAACACCCCTCAAATGAATCCTCCAGAACCACTAACTGTATCTCAAGATCCATATCTATAAGAAGATGAAACATAAAGTAAAACACATCTAAAGGGATGGGTACTATCTCATACATGATAAACCACCAAGTAGACCCCGAGTGGGGAATGAGAATGCTCCTCCAGGATACACCAAGCCACAAAGACTCTCTCCAAGAAAAATCTCTTCTAGGTCCATAATGAACTCACGTCCATATCTAGGTGAAAGGCTCCTCAGTTTATCTGCTGAAACTTCCAAAGAGTAACTGTCTCAACAAGTGTCTCTAATCAAAAGAGAACTCTAGCCTCACCTAAGTCTCTAAGTATCCATGAGCACCTGTAACTGACCAATACATGCCAAACTCCAAATGTAACATAGCACCATCATGAAGTAATCAAGTAAATGATCAATGTACTCAATAACAAGAGAACAAACAAGATCACTGTCAATGCTCCTACTGCACATCTGCATAATCAAGAAGCCCATCATGACATCATGATCTAATCATCTCCTCACAAGAAGATCACATGCAACAAAGCATACAATGATGCATACATCCTATGTCAAGAGAACCTATATCATGCCAGAACTCTAATCTAGAATCAAGAGTAAACCATGACATAATATCAACATCTCTAAATCAAGGATAAGCATGTCAAACTGATAAATCATAAACCTGGCACCTGAACAAAACACTCAAAGAAGTCCTCCATGGTAAACCAAGATGTCAACATCTCCAATCATATGAAGATAACCATCTCCTAACAATAGAACTAAAAATGTAAAAAAACTCTCAAAACCAGGAGCTCCTCCATGACACCAACATCTACTGCAGAAGATCATCCATCATGTATGATGAATCCAACATGCTACCAAAGCTCCCACTGAACTGTGATACCAAGATATCCATGACAACAAAGTAACCATCTCCTAAATGAAGAATATTCATGGCTCAAAACCAATCAAGGAATCCCACTGTAACATCAATAGCTCTCAAAAGGTCTAGTGAACCAAAATCTCCAAACAAGAAGATAAAAACATCACTATCAAAAGATAACATAAAACAATGTATCCAAGCTCTCCATGACATCTTGACAAACATGCTACAAGTCCCAACAACTGACTATCCAGGCACTCTAATCATTCATCCTCTTATCCCAAAGTAATCATACCAATGCACAAATGACCATAGACAAGGCCAACTAACAAAGTCTGCATAAACATTGAATCAATCTGGTGGATATAGATAGTCCACATCTAATTTATCCCACTGTAGCTAAATAGGTGATCAGCCTACAAAACTGCATAGCTCGTAGATCCAAAACAAATGTCACATGCAAACTCATCATCACACTAGTAAACTGCAAGTTGAGATGTCAAAGAAGACAACTTGTAGACTCCAAGACTCAAACACCAAATCAACTCTTGATTCAATTTGGCAATAAGTCCACAAACAAGTACCATAATCAAGGAACTAGTGAAGTATACAGGAGATAAGAACAATCCCCTAAAACAACACCACAACACCACCTGTAATCATGAATCAAACATCATAGCCCATACCTGTCAATCGTATACATGATCATGTCATGCCAATGTAAAAGTGTAGTTGCATATCCATGACACCATAATCATCATCATCATTGTATCTGTACTCAACTCCCACTAAAACAAGACTCCAAGTCTCACATGAGTATCAACCATGTCCTCAAACCAGAAGACAATCTGTACCTATCTCATCAAAGTCATAACTCTGAAAAACACCTATAAACCTGTATTAGAAAGCACCAAATCTAAAAACCTGCTATACCATGCTAATGGTCTCATAACAACATGCACTCCCTCAAGTTTGTGCAAAAAAAACCATCTGAATGCACTTGTAAATGCACTCCAAACATCAACCTCCCACAAGTGATCAAACAAGTACAATATTCTCTCTGCATACCAAACTAAAAATCTACATGATCCAAACTGTAGTATAGTGTAAGAGCTCTCCAATGCCTATCCGAAATCCAAAATCCAATTTCGTATGCTAAGGTTATGAGCATAAAATTGTACCAGAACAATGCGGACTTTAGACACCAAACTCTGAGACAAACAGCAAAATCTGGTCATGAAACATCTACCACTATGTAGTGCTCAGGGAGTGCTTTCCAACGCCTCTAAGAAGTCAACAAACTAATATCGTATGTGAAATTTATGCCCCCCGGAAGAAAAGGCACTCCTAGGGCTAAAAATGGACCCCTGGTGGGCCCTTGGTACCATGATGACGTGGCATGACATCATTGCTAATGTCATCATGCTGATTGGGCAAAAAACACATGTGGCACTGATGTGGCATCTGACTAGGTTGGCGTCATCATTGTCTTTCACCAGCGTAGGTGAAAAAATTGTTTCAATATGTCTTCATCTCCATTGGACCCCACAATGCATATAAGGAGGTTTGATATTTTAATAGAATCCAAAAATAAAAAACCAATATTTGCTGTCATATTTTTCTTTCCACTGCCCACCACATATTAAAGGTTTTATTTTTTTTTTAAATTGTTTTACCCACTGCAACCTTTTAAATAAGGTTTAATTAAAAAAAATTAGGTTTTAAAAGCTCGTTAAAGGGCTTCCTTCCAAAGGCCAATGAGAGGAGTATGGGGGTGGGGCCGGCGGGGCCGACTGACTCTGTGCTGGCAGTACCCACCGGTACCCACTACACAAGGACAGGATATGGGTTTGCAGGCCCGTACCCCCCCCAATATAATTTTTTTTTCTTCATTTTCAATCTTTGTTTTTTCATTTGGCATTTCTATAGTTTTTAAATTTTATTTTTGTCATTTCAATCAAAAATTTTCCAAAACTATAGAAAAGAAAAAAATGCAAGATATTTTTAATAATTTTTCTGTAGCATACCTACGACGGCTGTACCAGTGAACCAGGGAGGGCATAAATTTTTGCATTTTGCTCTTGTGGCCGAATAGAGGGAAATTTTATATGAATATTCATGTCTCGGGCCTCCTGGACTCAATGGTGAGGTCCATTTTGTCCCATGACGTCATCTATGAAATTGGCTCCTCAAAACCCTCATGAAGCCAAACCAGAAAAACCCTCTTTAGCCATGATTTTTTAATCACTAGATCTGCAGCATGCACAACAAATCTCTAATACCCAGAACCCCCAATCTGCAATACAACCTGCATAAAACCTTGTAATCCCTTCAATCCTTCCATGCATTGCCATGGATTCTATTTTGCACTTGATCCACACACACAAGGTTTATACACATCTAGGGAGCTCACACCTCCCTCAACCATGAACATGGCTCTGATACCAACTGTTAAGAATTTGCAGGTCTAATTAAACCAATTCCACATAACCCAATAGGAGAAACAAGATACAAAAATAACCATAATGCAAAATATCAATCAACAAGCAACAAGGAAACACAATATATACCCTGGGAAAACCCTTTGCAGGGAAAAACCCAACCTCCAAAAGCATCCATGCTCACATGTATTATTCAACAATGAAACATTACAATACAATTTCTGAGCCTCCATGAATACCCTTGAACCATCAAGTACCTCCAATGCTACCTCCATGTGTACAAGCATGAATCCACACATCACCTGCCATACTTCACAATCTGCACTTACAAGAGATAGCTCAATACAATGACATCCTCTCACAAAACCGCTATTCACCTACAATGAAATATCCAGCCAAGCCAACGTCAAAATAACAACCTTGTGCTTGCTTTTATAATATAAGCTCACACATTACATTGAGAAAACAATGTGCCCCAAAACCATGGGTAACACAAAACCCCTTGACCCCACATTTGACTATTGGTACTAACTTTTCCCAATTAATCAAATAATACAAATAAACAATTAATTACTCTATGTGTCCCACACACAAAATAATTAACCCAATGTTACAATACAACTTGTACAAGTGGACCCAAATAATTACCTAGTGTGACTAACCACACCACCTAGGTGCATCACAACTATATAATTATTTAATTAAAATAGTATGAAATATATCAAATTATGCAATGGTGTACAACACCATATCCCAACATATTTCTCATACTTTCTCCCACTGATTTTGATACTGCACATACTTGCACTATTCTCAACTACTCTGAATACTCCCCCTTAGGAGTACACACCAACCTGTAACAACACTGACTGCAACAATCATCAATGCTACTACTTGCTCTGCCTAAGAGGTAACCTCCATCATCAGTCTAGAAAGAATGAATCTTGAATCACACTAGATTGATGCATCTCCTTATGCATCTAGTTCACAGAAGGAGGTGCAATAACCCCTAACTTCTCCCAGAGATACTCAAATGTATCATTAGGAAAAGCCTTAGTGAATATGTCAGCAACTTGATCCTTTGTAGGCACATACTCAAGCTTCACTTCATTCTCTACAACCTTCTCTCTCAGAAAGTGATACCTAATGGAAATATGCTTTGTCCTTGAATGCATCACTAGATTCTTTGAAATGTTAATAGCACTGGTATTATCACAAATGATAGGAATTGGATCATCATACTCAACTTTGATATCCTTTAGGGTTCATTTCATCCATAACACCTATGTACAAAAGGATGCTATTGCAATGTACTCTACCTCTATAGTAGATAAATACATTAAATCCTACTTCTTTCTTAGCCACAATATAGCTCTATCTCCAAGAATAAATGCACCACCACTTTTATTTTTCCTATCTACACATCCAGCCCAATCTACATCTATGTAGGCACTTAGGGTAAAGTCATTATTCTTAGGATACCACAAACCATGATCTAGAGTGCCCTTCAAATATCTAAATATCATCTTCACCATGATGACATGTGTCTCTCTGGTATCTTCTTGAAATCTTGCTACAAGATAGACTACATGCATGATATCTGATTTGGTAATAGTTAGGTATAGTAGTCCTCCAATCAATGATATATATTTTCTATGATTAGCCTTAGGGGATTCATCATTCTTCCTCAATTTGCAACTAGTTGTCATGGGGGTACAAACTAGTTTAGAATCTTCCATTCCAAACTTCTTCAACAATTCTTTGACATACTTTTATTCTGAAATGAGAATGCCCCTATCTATCTGATTAATTTGTAACCCAAGGAAGAAGTTTATCACTCCACACGTTGACATCTTAAATTCTTTTTGCATCTCATCTGTAAAGTTCTTATACATACCTTCATTTCCACCAAAGATTATGTCATCCACATAGACCTCAAAAATCAAGATTTGATCTTTGCCTACCTTGATATACAAATTATTATCTGTAGACCCTTTATTGAATCCTTTCTCCAACAAATACCTATCTAACCTTGCATACCAATCTCTAGGACCTTGCTTTAGTCCATATAATGTCTTTTATAATCTACATATTATATCTGGTTTGTTTGATAACTAAAATCCATCTGGTTACTCTATGGAAACTTCCTCTTCCAACTCACCATTCAAAAAAGTAGACTTCCCATCTATTTGATATACTTTGAAATCCTTATGTATTACATAAGACAAAAACAACCTAATAGGCTCCATTCTTGCCACCAGGGCAAATGTTTCCTCATAGTCTATTCCTTCTACTTGTGGGTACCCCTTACACACAAGTCTTTCCTTGTTCCTTACCATTTCTCCATTCTCATTCAACTTGTTCCTATATACCCACTTAGTTTCAATCACATTCTTATTCTCTGGCCTTGGGACAAGTTCCCAAGTCTGATTCTTCTCAATCAGCATTAGTTCCTCTTCCATAGCTTTAATCCAATACTCATCCTTGCATTCCTTAACCACTATTTTAGGTTCAACTTTAGAAAGTAAATATATATTTACCTATTCTTCTCTAGCTTTACGTCTTGTGATACACCTTTTCTCTTATCACCAATGATCTGATCTTCAGTGTGATGTCTCTACACATATTTTTAATTTTTAGGAACTCTTTCTGGAGCTTCTTGTTCTTGAAATTATGCTTCTCTTTCTGGAGTTTCTTGAACTCCAACCTGTACTTCCTTCTCTTTGGTCTTTTCTTCTTCTCCACAAGAAGACTCATCTGATTTATATCCATTAATCTATGAAAACTTCTGTATATCTTAATCAACCTTAACATTAGCACTTTCAATAATCTTTCTAAGCCTCTTATTATAGCACGGGTTGTAGACACCCAAAATTGACCCTTCCATCATTTATCAAATTGTCGCATTATTCAGCATTGCATGTGTGAATTTTTGTCTAGCACACTTGTATCAATCATCGATTTTCTTCTAAATCATCCACTTCTATCATTAAATAAATAAATTATATTTATTTAATTAATTCCATCTATTTTTGTTCTATTTTCTATCTATTATTCCTTCTAAATAAATAAAATTAGTATTTTATTTATTTATCTTCTCATCATGCACATAAATTAAATAAATTTATTTATTTAATTTATATCTTTTCTTCTAATCTTCTAAATTTAGCTCTTTCCTCTATCATTTAAAAATAAATTAAATGAATTTATTTATTTAATTTATTTTTATCTTATCATTTCCTTATCCTATCACTTTCTTCTATGTGTACAAGTCGGCCTTGTTCATAGTTTAAATACAAAAAAATGATTTAATTGGTTCTAAAATCAATCATCCACATCATGTAACACTTAAAATAAAAAAAAAGCATCCTATTTTAAGAAAATCTATCTTATCATTATCAACAACCCAACTAAATCATTTAATAAATAGCTTTTCCTATGGACAGATGTCTTGTACACATTCATCTATGCATCTTGAAAAATCTCAACCATTCACATAGTCATTCTTTCTCCACCATTGAGCAATCTTAGTTGAGAGCTATATTTACACCCTCTCACCCCATTTCAAGCCCTGGGATCCCACATAATCTTGATAGCATCCTAATTATCATCTTATGCATATCACACCCATTGAGCACCCGTTGAGTACTTTGAGAATATTGTCTATCATCATGGCAGCTATGACAACTATGGTTGTTAACATTTGAGAAGCAATCCACATTCCAAGCAAGGAATCAATACAATCTAGGTGGCATTATTCTTTGATTTGCTTTCATTTTGTGTCATTTAGATGGATTTTTTGAAGGTGGTAGGATTAGGTTTTGATTTTAATGCTTGATCTTATTAACCTGATTTTTCCTGCTCACACACCGGTAAGCTTTGCTTTTGTTAGAGTATCCAAGGAAAATACCTTCATCACATCTTGCATCAAACTTTCCTAGATCTTCATCTATTCTGATATACCATTTGCTTCCAAAAACTTTGAAATATCTAGCAATGTTAGTATTTCCATACCATAGCTCATAGAGAGTCTTTGTGTCATTTCTTTCACCTATACTCTGTTCTGTATGTAGACAACATTATGAATTGCTTCTCTCCAATAGATTTTTGAATGGTTTTCTTCTTTTATCATTGTTCTTGTAGCTTCTTGAATAGTCATGTTCTTCCTTTCAACCACTCCATTCTGCCAAGGAGTTCTAGGAGCAAATAGATGCCTCTTTATCCCATGATTCCCATAAAACATGTTAAACTCATTAAAAGTAAACTCTCCACCTCTATCAGACCTTAAACATTTGATTTTTATATCCAATTCATTCTCAATCATTGCTTTAAAAGTGACCCATCTAGGGCTTCTAATTTTACCTATCTAGGGCTTCTGATTTTTCTTTAAGAAAAGTGACCCAAGTCATTCTAGAGTAATCATCAATAAATAACATGAAATACCTATCACCTTGAAAACACCTTACTCTGGTAGGACCACACAGATTTGTATGCGCCAACTCCAATAATCTGGTAGATGACCAATCCTTCTTTTTGAAGCTTCTTCTTGTTAGCTTTCCAAACTGGCATTCCTTAAAAACAATAGTAATAGGCTTTGTTTGCTTTGGTAGATCTCTCACATCGTGAACTGGACTTATCCTTACCAGGATATCAAAATTCATGTGACATAATCTCCTATGCCCTAGCTAACTCTCATTGATCTGAGTCATAAGACAATAACTAACACCAGCCTTGAGATGATAAACATTTCCACCAGTCTTCTTTCCAGCAACAATTACTGTTCTAAAGCTTTTTCTGATCTCACATCCAACATCCTGAAACATAAGATTGTAACCCTTGCTACACATGTGTCAAACACTCAAGAGATTATGCTTTAAACCTTTGACATAAAGAAGATCATCAATGTTATGCTTTCCATCAAAATTGATTGATCCTTTTCCAGAAATCTTAGCAGCTTCATCACCACCATACCTAACTACTCCACCATCAAAATTTTTAAGTTTAATAAACTTACTCTTATCACCTATCATATGATTTAAGCATCCAATGTCAATGACCTAGTCATCCTTTTTACTCTGAGCATGAAAAGTAGATATTACAGTGCCTTTAGGGTTAGTACATGCTTCCAGATTCTTTTCCTTCACACAGCTTCTAGAGTTATTAGAACTAGTTTCATCTTTTATGGTAATAAATAAACATTCATCATCATTATCATCCTCAAAATTAGATTCATCATTAGAAATGCTTGCATAGTAATTTTTCTAGATCAACCTTCCTATGTTTTCCTTATTCTTGATTCTTAGAGCTCTATCTAGACATCTTGAAGCATAATGACCTATTTTTCTACAACTGAAACATTTAAAAAGGTAACTTACCACTAAAATTACCAGTAACCTTTTTCATCCTTCTCACAAAGTTAGCCTCCACTTCATCAAAGTCTTCTAGGTCTGATTCAACAATCTTTTCTATTTTACTAGCTCTAAAAGCAATCTCATCTTTTGCAGTTCCACTAACTCTCTAATTTCAAAAGTAGTTAGGGTGCCAAGCAACTGCTCTTTGGTAAACTATTTCAAATTTTGTAATTCTTCAATAGCAGAGACCTTATGACTATAAGATTTAGGAAGAGTTTTAAGTACCTTCAATATTACTTCTTGATCATCTATATTTCCACCAAGTCCCTTAATGCAATTGATATCTTCATCCACCTTTGGTAAGTAGCTTGTAATGTTTTCATCTTTTGACATATGCATGGTCTCATAAGTGAGCTTTAAATTCTACATTTTAGCCTAATGGAATTAGTCCAGACAACTGAGAGGGGGGGTGAATCAGTTGTCTTGCAAATTTAACCTTTTTTGTTTTTAATCTTCTTTATCAACATAAAATAATATCAATAATGTAAACATTAAAGCATGAATGAACAACACATGAGCAAAAATAAACTAAACACATAAAACCAAGATTTTTACGTGGAAAACTAGTTAAGGGAAAACCATGGTGGGGGTTAACCCACAAGATCTATACCCTGTTAAAAGTGCTTAGAAGAAAAGAGAAGGAACATGCCTTCAGGCTCACTGCTCAAGAGAGGCTCACTACCTACAAAATTTATGTTTATAGAGAAAGAATTAACTGGTAAATGGCATCTCCTTTATGCCTGGTTTAGTTTCATTGAATGCTCACAAAACTTCTGCTCTGTCCCAAATACTTCTTTTCTAACTCTTCATTAAAACAACTCTTATTCTTTTGCTTCTCCTCTGCTCTGCTATGCCTTTTATACTTTCTTTAGACTATATTATTGTTGCGCAAGGATAATTTTCCACAACTCATCAACAAGTATTTATACGCTTCATCAACCTTGGAATGAACATCAAGGTTGGCACTACAAACATTTGACTTAATGTGAATCACTAAGTTGTCATCCAAACATAGTTAGGACTCATATCTTCCTTAATCAATATGCCATGCTTCATAGAAATGCTCTTAGATCATCTACAACATGTTTCAATCATCCGGTCAGCCAAGACTAGGAAGAACAACAACACCAAGAAGGAAATCTTCATTGAAAAGCTCAAACTTTAATGCAGACCTCCATCATAGTAGTAATAGGATCTAGAGACTTCTAAAAGTGCATTGAATTCAACAATAACATCCACACTACTCCAAATTGTCAGAATCACTTGCATCTTCATCCGGTACCTCAAGAACACTATCTACCATGACTTTCATACTAGAAAGATTACTTATAGACCTCCAAACCATGAACCAATTGAATGGATGATACACACTAACTTCCCAAACATGTCTCCAAATCTATAGATCATCATTTGACATATCTGGAACAATCCAGACCTCTTTCCTGTCACTCTATCTCTTCTGAACATTGCAAAACTAGTTCTACTCAAATGGCCATAGCTTCTTCAAATCTTCATGTGAACCCTTAAAAACTTAACTAGAGCTTCTTTAGATAATCCTCTACTCAGCCATATGGTTTGTATACATTCATCCTCATTAATTTTCTCAATATCCTCAACAATCCAATCTTCTATATAGGCAGCAAAATAGGATACAGATGACACCAATGGCAACAAATATATGTTGACATCAATGACAACACTGCTTAGGCACATATTTTCAACATAGCCCATTTAACCTTCTCATCTCCTTCATAAACACTTCCCAGCCTTTTCCAAATCTCATTAGCAGTTTTCAAATCCATAACTTTCACCAATTTAAAATTAGTAAGACCACTTAAGGGAGCGTGTTTTGCCTTACCATCTATTTCAATAGCTTTGATTTCATATTCAATATTTACACCATTCTTAGGTACAATGTAATTAGACTTGACACATTTCTAGATCTCATAACCAAGAGAAATTATAAAAGGCTTCCATTTTTACTTTCTAGAGTGCATAGTTTGATCCATCAAACAAGGGAGTATCCTTCGTGTGCGCCATCTCAGATCTACCTAAAGTTAAGCTTTCTTCAAAGGAAGCTTGCTCTAATACCAATTGTTGAATGCACAAGACAACTAAGAGGGGGGGTGGATAGTTGTATCAAAAATTTCAAACCCTCATAAACATAATCACATCCACATCAGTTCACTTAAACGCTTAATCTATTATGAAGATTAAACATGAAAAATAGATAAGAGAAACTTAAACACATTAACACTATGCACAAGATAACACCAAATTTTTATGTGGAAAATGTTGATAACTGGGAGGGGGGGGGGGGTGAATTAGTTATCCTAATTATTTCTTCTTTCTAAACTTTCTTATTAATCAATGGAGCATTTAATCAAACAAGCAAACATAACCATGAAAATAGAGATACACATGACACAATATTTTTGACATGGAAACCTTGTTAAAGGAGAAAACCACGAGGTGATTAACCCAAAGATTTATTCTCTGTTAGAAGAATAAGGAAATACAAAATGGCACTTGCCAATTAGGGCTCACTGCCCGAGCACACTGCTCATAAGGAGGCACACTACCTACAAAGAGACACACTGTCTACAAAAGAGTGTTATACAATACTTGAACTGATTGGTAGCATCTATAAATGCTGGAGTCTAGTTCTGGTTAGGCTCAGTATACTGATCTGCTGCACTTCATCCTTCCTTTTCTTTTAAGCTTCTTTCCTTTCACATACCAGACCTTCCTTACTGCTTCTGCTCTACACTTTTGCTTTTGTTCGCACAACACAACACAACAACAGCCCTCACAACTAAATCCATCATGTATATATATCTGCACAAGTGATTTCATCACCTTTCAAGTTGGCACCCAGAATAGTCAATTCTTTTCACAAACTCTGATCTGTCGGCTGAATCCTTCCACACCAAGTAATGCGGATCAAGACTATGCTTGTAGAAATCATTAATCAAGTTGGCCAAACATGTTTCATGTCTTCATAACCTTTTCCACAGTCAGTAACACATCCGAAAAATAGTCTGATGTTCTGTCAGTTAGTTCTTCCTCTATTCACACTATCACTCAGGAACCCAGTACTCAAGTATTCATATCTTTTACCTCATCTATCACCGGAGGCTACAACCTTGGAATATATCACTCAAGGTAGTCCTCTTGACTACCCCAAAACCGTACTTCACCAAGATACTTCCTCTGAGAGATCCGGACCAGTCTGTCAGACCTTGCCACATGCTTTGTTCTTGTTTACCAGACCACAATAATCTTCATTCTGACTTTTGGTAGAGACACACCATGTCTTGCAGATGTGTGGGATGACCTTTGTTGCCATCAATGACAACAAACATGAATCCATATAGTGTCTCTTGCCAACAATCTCCCCCTTTGGCATTGATGGCAACACTTAGTGAAAAATGACTAAGTGTTTACACTATGCTCCCCCTTGGCTAATGCTCTATCTTTATATACATTTTTCGGAGCTCCCCCTTAGTTGGATTCCTCATTTTTCACTACTCCTCACTCCCCCTTTGACATCAATGGCAAAGGGTAGGGTCCGCATACCAAAAATTTCAAAATTTTAACTATACTTCGCTGCATAAGTATATATATGTGGAATACTTACATAAACTATAGTATGTCTGTAAAAGTTGTTTTTAGTTGGATGAGTTCTGCAGCCCAACTTTTCTTCATTCTATCCAAAATTGAGATGTGACCACTCAACAAAAATGGAAAAGCTTCTGCCCTCTTAAGATCTGTCGGATCATTGGTCTGGGTGGCAGTCTGAGCATCACTTATGGCCTCATGCATGGCCTCTAACTTAGGGATAATAATCCTTCTAAGTTCACCCATCTGGTTAATTATGTTTTTCCTTTCCTTCTCAAAATTCTTTATTGCATTTGTGATTGCAATAGTTTGACACTCTTGATTTACTATGGAGGAAGAGAGAGGATCCAAACTTTGAGACAAACTTAGTAGTTTATCCTCTTCCTCTTTTATTTTCTTCTCAATTTCTACTGTTGCTTTTGACTAGGAAATACAAAATTTGTATACTTAACCATCATCCTTGAGTGCATTTTCTAAGCTCTTTATACCAATACTCATATTTCTCCTATCATTAGTGATTAATCCTTGTACCTCTGAGAATCTCTTATACAAAAACTCCTTCCAGACCTTTTCTTTCGCTGATTTTTCTAGAGAATCAAAATGTGTATTAACACCGCTGACTAAGGTTTTGAGATTACCGGAAGAGGAGGCTGTGGGATCCTTCTAAAAAGATGGCATGATCTTTTCTAGCACTCTGGATGCAGCTTCTATCAACTCACAGTCTTCCATATGAGACTTTAGGAGTTTTTCATTTGCCTTAGCATTTGCAAATGAAGCTATCTTCATTGTTTGTACCGGAGAAAGAGAATCAAAATTGAATGGACCTTGTAGAAGCTCCGGTTCATCAATCTCTATTGTTTCTTTGCTCAGAAATTCTTGGACAGTTTGTGCAGTGTCTCTTGCCAGAGATAGATGTTTCTTATCTTCTGCAGTCTTGGAGCTATCCTTTGGAGTTTTCTCTCCTTCTACATTCCCACCACTAGCAGTTGTGGTTTTCTTTGCTGAAGTCTTTTGTCCCTTTGCAATCTTTGCACTAACACCTTCTTTTTCCTTCACCTCTTCTTCTCTCCTATAATTTTTCTTCTTCTTTGGATCCGGAGACTGTAGGGGAAACTAGAGGAGAAATGTTGGTCTGTTCAGAGCCCACCTCTTCTGTCACTTTCTCAGAAGTTTCTTCTGCAACACTTGTGGTTGAAGGATCAGTACCCAAGTCCTCTACAATAGGAAGATTAAATCTTTTGAAGGCCTTCCAGAGGATCTCTTCTGTATCCTTGGCCACCTTGTCAGTCTCACCAAGCATGAGCTGATTCATCCTTGCTTTGCTCCTGAACTCATCCTTGCAGTCTTTGAATACCATGTTCATTGTCTTGGGATCAATTGAAGGATATAGCTGAATAGCTATCTATTCCCATATCTCAAGATCTTTAGCTTGGGCAGTGTTCTTTCTTGATTCTAGTTCCTTCTCTAAGCTTTTAGGGATCAAAGATATAATTTCAATAAATGCTTTGTTGTAAATATTTAGATGCCTGACTATGGCATCTTGCAATATCTTCTGATCTGCTTCATCATAATCATCATAAAATTCAACCATTGGCTAAAGATTACCGTCCACTGTGACTGATTTGATTATGTCATCAATGTTAAGAGTGGGTTTTTCAACATATTCCTCTACCTTTTCTTCTTCCATCTGTCCGGTAGAGGGTTGACTGGATGTTTTCTTCTTTTTCTTCATTTTCCTAACTTCTTCATCAGATTCAGTTTCCTCTTCATCTCTCTGACTTGTATAAGCCCTTGTGGCTTTTGTCTTAGACATTTTCTCTCCTTTGCTAGATGCTTGGACTTCCAGTTTTGAGCTTTTAGCAGGGATAGGTGCTGGTCTCTTTGAAGATCTGGTCCAGGAGGAAGTTTCTACCAGAGAACTTTTCTTGCTTCCCTTTTCTGCCTCTTTCTTCTCTTCAGAATCTTTTTGTCTCTTTTCCCAGTTGGCATCAAGTGCCTCCTTTGAGATCCCAAGGCCTTGGGCAATATGTTCTACTTCTTTTCTTACCTTCCTTTTTATCTCTGGTTCTCTGAGTTCCACATGAATCTTTACACTCAGCTCCTCAAAGGTTCCAAACCTTTCTACCTTTGGATCTTTAGGCTGACTCAGCATGTGTTGAACATGCAGTTCCACAATCTGTTCATCAACTTCATACCCCATGGGCATGATCTAAACTGTCCTTGGTTCTACTGCCTCCATTAGGCATTGATCAGTCTCTACTATAAAGTAGACTGTGTCTTTGTATTTCTCAACAAGAGACTAGGGAATCCTTTCTCTTGATTGCATCATGTTTTGAAAGTTTTTGAAGTATCCCCACATGGCTGTATTTCTTGCTTTAGCATCCCCAAGCCCATGCAAATAGTCTCTTATCTGAATTGCAACTGGTTTGTCATTCTGCCACACCCAGCCATTGGATCCGGGAAGCTCATTCATAAAATAAAAAAATAGACAGAGTAACAACCCACCATACTTGAAGGAGTTCTTTTTATCCTTCTTGATCTTTCATAGATTTTCCAATAGTTGGCTGAGAAGAAGTTCACACAGATCATAGTCAGCATTTTCTCTAAGCATTTGATAGGCTGTGTAAACTACAGTCCCTGAGACTGAGTTTTCCCTACTGGAGTGATAAATCTTGTAACCAATTATTATGGAAGCAAATTCGACATCTGGATCAGTGATGTCTTCAATTGTCATAGCTCTCTTGTCAAATTTTGATCCAGTTGCATCACTTACTGTCTGATTCTTGACAGACTTGAAAATAAGTATTCCACCAGATGAGTGTAGACCGGTTACTACCTTAATTGCATCTTTGGTGATCTTGAATGGTTTATTCAACCAAAGGAAATTGTCATGCACTCTACTCAACACATACCAGACCCATTCATCTTCTTCAAAATAGGGGAAATGAATGCACTATGCAAAATGCTTAACCCGGATGGCTTTATACTGAGGTTTAATCTCAAAGGAGTCATCTAACAATTGTTTGTGATAGATATCTATTAGCTTTGATTGCCCAAATTCTTCAATACTCACATGTATGTAAACCCTAATGTCTTCGGTGTGCAAAAACGCCATGCAGAACACTAGAGAAGGCTCCTAGGGGATCTACCTCCAAAGATTTGTATGGATGTTTCTTGAATGTGGGCCGAGGTCTATTAGAGATCTTTACTATATTTGGAATACTCATTTTTCAAAAGATTTGCAATGAGATTTGAAAAATAAAACATACCTTATGCGCCTTCAGTTACACAGAGTTGGTCGGATTGATTTCTGGATGAAATGACTTCTGCAAGTGATTTTGATGAACTTGAGGAATTTTGTTGCAGAGATCTACTTTTCATTTCTTCTTGAGTGCAAAATGAATAAGTGATTAATGAGAAAACTGTTATATTGCTTCGTAAACCCTAATATCAGATTGTAATAAATGCTCGACCTACATTATTCTGGTTTGCCTTATTCGGATGACTTGAAGAACCAGATCTGTCCTGATCTATGAACATCATGCGGATCTTCCAAACCATGAACAAATCAAGATGACACATCATTAGAACATCCCAAACACTCTGTCCAATCCGCAGAATAGGACAATGCACTTCTAGATCTCACCGAACCTTTTTGTAACCCTCTGTTACTCCAGAGCATCTCCCGGAACTAGTTCTACTTGGTCGATCACAACTTCTTCACATCTTCATGCGGACCTCTGAAATCTTAACTAGATCATCTCAAGACTCATATCTACAAATCCTTTAATCCACATCCTCTTCTTGTGCCAATTCTGGCACCACTTGACTGGCTGGGGGAACAAGGTTTTCTTTGTGTCTCCCCCTGAGCCAGAGCTCACTTTTTAATTTCTGGAAGGAATATCAGCACCAGAGTCTGGTGCGGATCCAACCTCTATATTCTCTGTACTTTTCTTCACCCAAATCTTGCTCATCTCACTTTTAACTTCATCCTCATTCACTTTTTGTTTACCCTTATCTTTATTCCGGTTATGATATACCAGACCTCTTTTGTCTTGATTCTTATTTCTGCAGAATTTTGCACTGTGACTAGATCTATTACAGATTTGGCAAACAACATTTCTTTGCATATTTGACTGATATCTTTTTGATCTACATTGATTAGCCATATGACCTATTCTATTGCATGCAAAGCATCTACCATTGAATGATTTGTTCATTTGCATATTTCTACAATCATGAGATTTGTGACCATACCTTTTGTAGTTAAAACATTGTCCAGAGAAGGAAGAATTAGTCTGATTTATTCTCTTTCTGCACTGATTAGCTTTGTGACCAAAGAGATTACAGCTATGGCAGTATCCATTGAAAGATGGATATCTTTGACCATTGGGCTGTCTTACTGGAGGTCTTCTAGGCCTGTTCCTTGGATTTTCTGATCCAAAATTCTTCTGACCAGATCTGGAGCTTTCTCCTTTCTCATATCCCAAACCACACTTGTCATCTGCCCTTTTTTGACTTCCAAGAAGAACTTCAAATTGAGCAGAACTTATCTTGAATTTCTCTTGATATTCATTTGCTGATTGAAGATCCCTTTTGAGAGAGACAATTTGATCCTCAAATTTTTCTTCATTTTCTTTAGCATCTTCAAGATCATATTCAAGATGTTTGATAATTCTATCCATTTGGTGGCAATCTTCTAATTTCTCCTTGAGAGATTGTCTTAGATTATCTTCAGTTTTTCTTTTCTCTTCAATCTCTTGTGTAAACTTTATAACTCCTGATTCCATTTCATGTGTTACCATAATGACTTCTTTTGATAGCTTTTCACATAACTTGGTTTTTTTAGTCAGCCCTTCATTTGCATCATTAGCTTCATCTTGTCTTGCCAATTGCTGAAGCAGCTCCTTTCTCTTTTTCATAGAGAGACTTAATTTGTCTTTTAGTTCTCTCATGAAATCATCAACCTGTTTGAGTCTTTCCTTTAATTCATTGACTTCAGAGTTTGACTGTTCAAGATCCTAAAGGGCAGTCTTGAGTTGCTCCTTTAAACCATATGTATCCATTTGGATTCCTAGATCTTCCTCGAGCTGTTAGACTCTTGTTAGGAGGAACTTAGCTCTGATACCAATTGTTGATAACTGAGAGGGGGGTGAATCAGTTATCCTAATTATTTCTTCTTTCTAAACTTTCTTATTAATCAATGGAGCATTTAATCAAATAAGCAAACATAACCATGAAAATAGAGATACACATGACACAATATTTTTGATGTGGAAACCTTGTTTAGGGAGAAAACCACGGGGTGATTAACCCAAAGATTTATTCTCTGTTAGAAGAATAAGAAAATACAAAATGGCACTTGCCAATTAGGGCTCACTGCTTGAGCACATTTCTCACAAGGAGGCACACTGCCTACAAAGAGACACACTGTCTACAAAAGAGTGTTATACAATACTTGAACTAATTGGTAGCATCTGCAAATGTTGGAGTCCAGTTCTGGTTAGGCTCAGTATACTGATCTGCTGCACTTCATCCTTCCTTTTCTTTTAAGCTTCTTTCCTTTCACATACCGAACCTTCCTTACTGCTTCTGCTCTATACTTCTGCTTTTGTTTGCACAACACAACACAACAACAACCCTCACAACTAAATCCATCATGTATATATATCCGCACAAGTGATTTCATCACCTTTCAAGGCGGCACCCGGAATAGTCAATTCTTTTCACAAACTCTGATCTACCGGCTGAATCCTTCCACACCAAGTAATGCAGATCAAGACTATGCTTGTAGAAATCATTAATCAAGTCAGCCAAACATGTTTCATGTCTTCATAACCTTTTCCATAGTCAGTAACACATCTGGAAAATAGTCTGATGTTCTATCAGTCAGTTCTTCCTCTGTTCACACTGTCACTCAGGAACCCGGTACTCAAGTATTCATATCTTTTACCTCATCTATCACCGGAGGCTACAACCTTGGAATCTATCACTCAAGATAGTCCTCTTGACTTCCCCAAAACCGTACTTCACCAAGATACTTCCTCTGAGAGATCTAGACCAGTCTGTCAGACCTTGCCACATGCTCTGTTCTTGTTTACTGGACCACAATAATCTTCATTCTGACTTCCGGTAGATACACACCATGTCCTGCGGATGTGTGGGATGACCTTTGTTGCCATCAATGACAACAAAAATAAATCCATATAGTGTCTCTTGCCAACAAAAAACCCTAAAATGGAAAAACTATGGTGAGGATTAGCTCACGATATAAATTAGTAGCAATATCGAATTACAATAGGCTCACTGCCAAAGGGTTCACTGCTCTGGACTCATTGGCCAGAAAAGAAAGGCTCACTGCCAAGGACTCACTATCTAGAAGAAGAAGAAAGAAGAAAAGGCTCACTACCCAGGATGAACTGATATAATATCATCTAACACATGCATGGGTTCAAATCCCATGAAGTACAACAAACATTCCCTTCACATCTATACCGAAAGATGGTAGGCACCTTCTGCACATTGCATCCTGTCACCTAACTCATGAAAGTTCTTACTTCCTTGATCAACTTCACATCACATACATCATATCCCTCACATCCACATACATCTTGAGACTTATTTATACCACCATCAAGCTTGAAATCAATCTCCAAGGTCAGCAACTCAATCTTCAATCCTTCAAACATTCTCCAAGGTTAGCAAACACACAATATTTGAAATAGATCTGGACCTAAACATTCCTAGATGGCATAAAGAAATGAAGGAAAAATACTTTATGCCTTAGCTCAGACCTAAATCTATCCAAGTGTGTTACATAATACTCACATAATCACCAAATAAACTCCTCAATTAGCGCAAACTTTCAAGGTCAACCAAACCATATAAACATAAGGAATTCTTGATCACACGATTCCATGATCACAACCATAACTTGCAAACAATACATAGGGATTTAAAACAATCTAGAAACATCCACGAACATCTTGAAGTCACTTGGAAATCACCAAATTCATCTGCAACAACTTTCATTTGAAGAAGGTTCATTGTCTGCTTACAAACAACATTGTCAAACTCTGCTACACAAGAACTTACTTTCTAGAGCATCAAGTCACAAACCCTCTAGAATAAAGATAGATAAGAACCTTATGAACACATATCTAGAACTATAGCACCTGAAACCATCATGTGAAGAAATGCGAAGCAAAATACTTTCTCCTAGACACCTCTGCACAACTCAAAAACACTGTCAAATACTGTTCTCAAACTGGTGATCATAAATTTCACTTGACAGCAATCTAGAGCACCAAATTTAGGATTTAACATTTTCAAACACTTGTAGACAACATATCCAAACTTCACACTTAGATCTTGTTGTTCGCAAAATTGGCTACACTCATTTTTGTAGACAACCCCTACGAAACTTGTCTATTTCGTAGCCTACACTCTAAGTTCACAAATTGAGACAAGAACTCTTGGCCTTGTGCGAAGTCATCTAACATCCTAGAATAGTTTGCAACATTCCCTTAAGTTGATTCCTTGAAATCCATGCAAATCGATTAGGTTGCAAATGATCAAAATATCAATTTTGATCATTTTAGGGTGTTAGTAAGTTTTTGAAACTTCATGTGCAATAGCAGTCAGAACTGTCACTCTTACATATCATTGTTACCTCCTATGTGCAATGTCAGTCAAAATGACCACTCATTCATACTTATCTTGTTTCTTTGTTAACATGCAAAGGTGGTTAAATTCATCACTCATGCATGTCTTTTGTCAGATTTCGCATATGTAAAAGTGGTCTTTCCGGCTGACAAAGCATGATCTGCAAAATCCATGAACTTGAAGTCAACATTAATGGCACTCATGCCATGTTTAATGCATAGCTTTAAAGTATTTTTAAAGCATTTTATTTCCATTTTAGTTTTCTTATTGTTTGATTTTGAGTCTTCCAACTAGATTGACATCTTCTTCACGCTATTTTGCTTCACGAAGCTCGTGTGAACTTCAGATCTAGCCGCATTTCTTGCTTCCATGACTGCACTTAGGGTTTCATTTATTCAACTAGGTAGGTTTTTGTTTTATTTCTTCTTTGTGTTTCAAGTTTTTGTTAATAATAAATGGTGTTCTTTTCGTTGATCAAAACCGTCCTCTGTTTCTTTTTAAAACCCTAGTTTTATTTTGAATTCGTATGTTTTATTTCTTTGTAAAACCCTAGTTCTTAATAGTTTTGGGTTTTGAGTACGTTTTCATTTCATTGAAGATTTTATTGCCTTACAAGAATTTAGGTTTTCGTTATACTTGTGTGTAGTTAGTATTTTCTGCCGACGGTGTCTTAGAAATCTTTTTCGTTGTATGTATGGTTGGTGAAATGACTGACATCTACACTTTGCTTTTGTACTACCCCATATGTAATGGCAGTAAATTCTTCCACCCTTACACAAACTTTCTATTATTCCCTATGTGTAAAAGTGGCCGAAACTCCCACTATTGCATGTTTGACTTGGAGTTTCAGGAGCACCTATATAAGCGGTCCTTTCGACTGCCTCTACATAATATTTTCCTCTGATATGTATTAGCAGGCCATTTTGCTGCTTGTGCGTACATCTCAAGCTTACTTATTCCCAGGTAAGGGCAGTAAAAACTACCACCCTTACACATTGTGTATTACCCCAATATGCAATGGCAGTAGAAAGTTCCGCTTTCATAGATAACTTGGAGTTTCAAAAGCATATGCCTTACCAATTATTTTGACTGACTTCACATTAAAACTTGCTTGTTACCTCACATGTAAGGGTGGCAAATTTCACCACCCCTACATCAAAAATTTTCTTGGAACATATGCAATGGTGGCAAATTTTGCTGACCTTGCACATACATCAAAGTTTTTCCAACATGCAAGGTCGGCAAAATTTGTGGCCCTGACACCTACAATACATCCCTCAAATGCAAGGGAGGCAAATTTTGCCTCCCATGCACTTACTCTCTCAATTTTCTAACTCTAAGAGATTTTCAACTTTGCTTTCCTAAGCCTGCTTTCCTTAGTTTTTTCAACCCACTTGCGCTCTAGTCCTTTCAAGTGTATCCCCGTAGTCGTGGTCGTCGACATGCAATTTTCCCAGATTACCAGTATTTCCCCTAATTGCATGATCATGGCTTTTTGTTGTAGTTTCTTCTATAGATTTTCTCTCTTTGTTGACATCCATCTGGTGTTATCTTTTTTAGATGACTGAGTTGTCTCCAAAGAAGTCGAAAGCAATGAAGTATAAGTATCAAGGTGTTTTTTCAATCACCTCGGTTACTTCCAATGTTGATGACATTTGAGATACAGAGATTGGCCATGTAGACATGGCTGAGTTTGTGGAAAGAACCAATTCTAATAACCCTAGTTCTGCAATGAAGAAGATTGTTGATAGAAAAAGTCATTTGGTATCATCTTTCCCGGTGGTAGCTCATAATACTGAGTTTGTTCTTCAATGCGCTTAGTTCTGCAATAGAGACACTAGGGAAGTGGTGGATACAAATGGTAAAGTGATAATTAGATTGGATCTGGAATTCATTGATAAAGTTTTCATGTGTCCTGCTGTTATAGAAGTTATAAAACTAGATTTTGCTGAAGCTCAAAGAGAATATGACAAAAATTCTGAGAAGGCTAAGAAGATAATTAACACTAAATGGCTTAAGACTTCAAGGTCAAACTTATCTAGGTGGCCGAGGAGTTTTCCCAAAAGTGATTCTATCGAAGAAGTTAGTGATCTCATAACTCTTCTTAGCAGGATAAGGGGGTTGGCTTCTTCCTCACTTTTTCATGAGTGGATGTACCCTTTTATCAAGGTTATACTTCAAGGCACACAAGCAATCTTTTGGGGTGAGAAAATTAGCAATGCTCTGCACAAGAATTTGACTAAGGTATCCACTACTTTCAAATTCTATATGACTTCTTACCTTGTGTATATAGCAGCCTCCATGAGGATATTTCCAGGTTTGACATCTGAAGGAGAAAGGAGAGTGGTTCCTATATATTAGTACTATCCTCAACTAACATTGAAAGGTTCTATTCACCACTTTAGGAGGGTAAATGATGCTTTCTTCGCAGTGTTCCTGTGTCTTTTTCATCCTTAGTTAGAGCAAAGAAGAGTTTCAGATGAAGCTTGGTTAGTGGTGAATGATTATGGATGCATGTTCTTACAATTTCCTACTTTCTCAAATTTAAGGGTTGGATTTTTCCAAGGTTATCCTTATATGTTGCCAAGGTTTCCTTCAGACAAAATTGTTCTAATGGAATTATGTAGACAAATGATTGTCATACATAATAAGCAAATGGAGCTCAAGAAACTAGGATTCAGATTTCCAGTTAAAGTTGGTAGGTTTTCAGTATCAACTGCCACAAAGGCTAGAGTCATGGAAACTAAAATGCAGCTAGTGACCATGAAACAGTTCAAAGAAAGACTAAGGTTTGATTACAAGGGTGTGAAAGATAAGATCAAGAGGAAGACCCAGCTTCATGAACCAATGGTTGAAGATGTCTGGGTGGACTTGAGGATAAAGGAAGATATCAGAAAATTGGACTATTGTAGGTTATCTCTAGAACAAATTGAGTATATGAGATTAGTTGATATTCTTGAAGACCTAGTGGATGATGAAGAGATGATTGATACTAGATATAACACTAAATAGGTTGTTGGTTCTCCTCTTCCTCCTATCCAATGGTCTCAGAAAGAATTGACTTCTCTAAGGAAAAGGTTTGAACCTATATTGGCTAACACCAACAAGTGGTTAGCATGTAAGGGAATTTCTTGGAAAGAATTCCTTATAGGATCAGAGATTGAAATCCAAGAACAAATAGGTAAGAAGGTGGAGAATAGGATGAAGAATAAGAGTGACATTCCATCTTCTTCCAAACCACATAAACTCAAGATCAAATTTGTGACAAACAAGTCAAAGACTATAGAGAAAGAATCTGAGGTAGAAGATATGGAAATTGAGAAACAAAATACTGATGAGTCAGCTGCCGAGGAAATGGAGGTTGAAAATAGATCAACAGAAGGACAAGGAGATGAAGTTTTGTCTCCATAGGAGAATGTACAATAGGATATGGGAGTCTCTTCTCCTTTGTCTGACATACCTGTTTCAATTCCTCTGTCTATTTCACCTATTGACATCCCATCTTCTAAATCTCCATCACCTTCAAATATAATTTTTGATAATCCTCAAACTTCTTTTGATGATGTTCTTCGTTCTTTTGAGTCTATTCCTAGTTTGTCCTCGTCTTTTGATATTGGAGATTCTTCGATATTTGATCACTTTGTAATGGGTTTTGAACAAGTTTCTAATGTGAATATGTCAGGTACAGTGTTTACTAATACTCCATCTATTGTTTCTACTTCCAGTGCTAGTGCAGTTCCAATAACACCAACAATGGAAACGGACCCTAATGTGAGTACTTCTGTGCTTCCTCCATGGTTGTCAGCATATACACCTAAAAGAAAGAAACAAGCCATCTGTCCAAATGACTTTGATTTTAGTAAGCTAGTGCCTACTAATGCTAAGACCCCAAAGAAGCCAAAAATTCTTTCAAGAATGCTAGGAGACAAAGGGTACAAATTTGTAGAGATTGCAAGGCCCCCATAGGATGCCACCATAGAAAATTTCAATATGAATGATTACTCTATTTCTAGGGTTGAGCTGGGGAAAATAACACATAAAAGTGCAAAGACTGACATGCAGTCAGTAATGGATATTCTAATTCAAAAGTTTGACAAAGAAAAAGAGATGAAGGATCATTATAAAGCAATGGTAGAACAATTGACTACAGTGGTAAGGAAGATTACTTTGAATTCAGAATCAGTGACTCCTGATGCCGTTTCTATAGAAGATCATATCATCCAGAAAGTTGAAAAGACTCATCTTAAGGGGAAAGTGCTTGAAGAATATTTGGAAAGGATGCACACATAGGGAATCTCTCTTCTTACAGAGCTAGCTGAGAAAATAGGCAAAATGGAGAAAATCAGGGCAGAACTTGATGATTTAATTGATGTTATTTCTTAGGATATTGAGTGTTTAGAACAGAATCATGATAAGTGGGTAGAGACGAGGAAGCTAAAAATAAGTTCTTTGATATCAATTGGTGTCATTCCAAATAGGGATTCATATACTGAGACTAAGGAGGCATTGACATATCAGAGACATGTGCTGAAAGATCTGATCAATGACCTAGAAACTACAAGGAAGCTGAGTGACCAAAGTGATGTTAGTCTCTTGCACAAGTTGGAGGAGCTGCCATGCAATTTGGTGTCACAGGATAATTGATTTCTTTCTACAAAAGAGATGATCCAAGAATTTGAGAATATGTTTCAGAAGGAGTTTGAGGACAAAACATTTTTAGTAGCCTCCATGGATAATATTCTTGACAATCAATTAACTTGGAATCTAATGGCCAAGTTAACTAGCCATGCAAAAACAATTACCACAGTTAGAGATGCAATAGTCAGAGCTTGGATGATTTTCAAGAACACAGTTAGTCCAGACAGTCTTGGGATGCAAGCCACATTCACTATGTATGATTGCCACATGAAGAAAGAAGGCAGTACAAGTTGAAGCAACTTTTTCATTACTTCATTTATTTTCTACTTTTCAGATGTATTTTTGAAATAATTTTGGACATATTTACATGTACTTTCCTCATATGTAATTACATGTGAAAACATAGGAAGTCCCAAATCAAAAAAGGACTCCTTTGTTGAATAAGTCATAGTTAGTTTTTCTTTTCCTATTTTTTCTCTCAATTTCTCTTATAAATAAAGAGGACCTCCATTGTAATTATCATCTTTTAGTTATTGAAGCGAAACTCTACCAAATTGAAGAGCATTTTGAGACTTTGTGTTCAAATTGTAAATCATATTTTATCAAGTGAATAGAAAAGTAAGTGATCTTTCAATCTTTGCATTGGAATAACTTGTGGCATATTGGAAATTGTTCTTATGTCCTTTTCCTTATACCATCTTATCTACTTGATCAAATTGTAGTGTGAGTGTGAATAATCTGGGAGATGTTTTAAAGCTGATTTTGGAGACTTTGTGCTACAACAATTATCTTTAGCTTGAGATTTTATGTTTTGAAGTAAAGGATATTGGAAAGACTTTGAACTACTATTATCTTTTGTGATCGTATGCTTTGTTGTAGTATTCGGTGAAGACTTTGAGCTGTACCTTATCCTGTTGGGTTCTTAATTGTAAATTAGTGAAAAGAGCAATGATAGACTTTGTGCTCTCGTGAGTTTATTGGTTAGCTTGATTTTTATTGTGAAAGTGATATTCTATATTGTAAAAACCATTTCTGAAAAAAGAGAAATGGATGACATGGTTTCACCCTGAAATTAGTTTTTAGTATAAATAAGTTTGTAATAGTTAATAGGGAACCTCCCCTTGCTGAGATGAGAGATTTATCTCATTACACTATGGTTGATATAACCATTATGCCTTTAGTTAGTTGAAGAAAAAATATTCACCCAATAGATCTCCAACATAGAAGAAATACAAAGAAAAAACTCTAATAGTATTTTGTAAGCCAAAATTCTCCTTCAACACACTATTTCTAGTATCAATAAAATTTTCTCAAAAGCACTTGGAAACCTAGCTACATAAGCATATCCTCAACACTTTCAACAAACAAATAAAGCATCCAATTCACAATCCAATTCACCTTTTAGAAAATTAAATGAATCAAATAATACTAACTTCATCAAAAGACATAGTTGATACTAATGACAACACAAACATGTTGACATCAGTGAAAAAATCTATTGGCACATACTTGCAATAGTATGGGTAATTAAATCATTCCACCAAGAAATCCATCCCATGCCATGCAAAGGTTGTGGGGACAAATTCCAAACATGTTGAATGTGATTTGTCATGGATTTGTGATTTGGAAGAGACATGTTTAGAATAAACTGACTTTTTTCCAGTTTGGATCTAGAACCCTGCCACTCAATAAAGGAATGGATCAAAAAGTGATCATGACAAGACCACATCAGCCAATAGTTCCAATAGAAAGGAATAACACTTGGCAAAGGTGAAAAATGATTGAGTGGATATCATGGCTCTATCAACCCTCTTTAACATCCTATCAGGTACAACTCACAAATTGTTCCAAGTGTACCATTCTAAATTAAGAAGGTGGTGATCTGCATTGGGATCAAACAGACCCAATCTATTATGCATATGGAACCACACCTCCCTTTCACTAGTTGTTCAATGCATTGGCAAAGAACCACATTTATCATATCCCATATCAATCATATTGAGGTCCCCGCACAAAACCCAAGTGGCAGCTGACATGAATCAATCTAGTGCCAAAGGGAGATCTCTCTATGGCATCATTGGGAGCATAAACATTAATAACCCCAAAGGAATGATTATCAACATTGAAATGAGTTGACATAGTTAGTGTGGTCACATCCATGATCAACCGGTAATAGACACCATGTGGGCAAGAGAAAGGTGACAAATCCACCATGAAAAAATTCATGGTTACTACAAAAAACATGGCTAGAAGGTCAAATCACTCGAGTTCCTATGCAAATAGCAAAAAACTTGAAATATTAACTTCCTGGAGGTAGAATATGGTGCAAGAGCACCAAGAAGACTAAGGTATTGATTTCTATTGCTTTGATGTCCATCTTGTTTTGTTTATTAAGGTCTTGAAGACCATCTTCATGTTGTAATAAGGACTATGTCCATTCCTTGTTGCTATCATAAGGTGTAATAGGCAATTTGCAATAAGTTATGTTTGTAAGCCTTCCAAGGCATGTAAAAGATAGTCATATGTTTTTCATGTTGTAATCCTTTGTGGCATGTGTCAAAGGGTGGTAGACTTGTCAAAGACTTAATGGCAATGTCATAAGTGTTGACAAATCATAAACCATCGATGCCACTATGTTGACGAGTTGTAATTAGTCTCAATGCCAAATCAGGGCAATTGTTGTCCTAAACAACAAAAAGTAGTTCTAGAGAGGAGTTCAATGGTTGAAATAGTTCCATCAACCTAAACTACTTTCTAACCATCCAAAGGTGACGGGGAAGGCCTTTTAAAGCCTCACAGTAATGAATGTATGAAGTGGAGACATTGTGGTTGGAATAAATAACAATAAACAATAAGTTTTCTACCTTTTGTGAGTTATTCATTGTATCTGGCTGTATCTTGCTCCTGTATACATGTGTCATGGATCCAAAGTTGTTGGGAAGTAAAGTATGATGAAGTATCTTTCAAACAAGCCTAGTTTGAGGTTTTAACATTCACTTTCAAGGAAGATATCTCTATTTTTCCTCAGGCTACTTTTTGTGACTGTTTTTTTTTAATTTACTCACTGTAACAGTCCATACTGTGCAGAGGTACAGGGTCATTTTCTCTCTTGCATAAGTTGATCAATTAGAATATGGTGTTAAATTCCTTTTGAACTTAGTTTGATGTTTTGAAACTCTTGTGGTAGGGATCTATAAGGTTTTCTCTAAATTTGGTTTGTAAAACCCTCCTCTAGGGTTTTAATAGGAAGAAATGTATTCTTTTGCCATTCCATTGATTTGATCTACTTGTGGTCAGTGGGATGGATTGTGGTAGGACTGTATTAGCATGTTATGGTGGTTTTTTGGTAGAGAACTTGCAGAGGAGGAGTTTTCCTTGAAGAAATCTAACAAAACCATGTGTTAGGTGATGTTTAAAGCTACATTGAAGGAACCTTAGATGCATTTTTTGGAACAACAGAGAGTAGAAGTCTAAAACCCACAAAATCCTTTGTTTTGACATGTATCCTAAATGTTCAAACCCTTAGTTGAGTTATGGGCTTCCATTATATAGTAGTCTCTTTGTAAATTTGGTCTAATTGGGGCTCTAGGTCATTGAGAGGGGTTATTGGTTGAGATATTCCATCCAAAACAACCCATGCTAAGTTTGGGATATATGATAAAGGGCCATAATAGGTATCTACTAATTGTCTAAGATTTGCATTTGGAGGTCTGAGTCAAAAGTTATTAGGACTATTCTCATTTTGGAGGGCTACAAGCCATTTTGGGGGTTTGTGAAGGAAGTACCAATCTTGAGTCTAATCTTCCTTGACCAATTAATGGAATGGGTCACCTAACATCCCAAAGAAACCTTTCCATGATGATCCATGAGTTTCTTTCTACTGTTCCCACTTTTGTATAAAGACCTTTGATTTTGGGCTTTTGGGTGTAGTAGAACCTTGTCTTTCTTGTCTATCTTCCCCTATCCATTTTGCCTCTACATCATAGTGGTATCAGAGCCATAAAAGGCTCTATTGTTTTTGGTATAAGGCCTAGTATATGTTAGCAAAGGAAAGTGAAGGAGAGGCTAGCAATATGCCTCTAAAGGGGATGACCACCGAAGTGGTCAAGAAGTTCAGGGAGATGGAAGAGAAGATCAAAAGTGGAGTCAAGGAAGCACTCCAAGCAAAGTTGAAGGCATTGAGGATAGGGAAGAGGATAGATGAAGGTTTAGATGAAGAGGAAGAGAAAGAGGAAGAAGAAGAAGAACAAGAAGAGGTAGAGGTACCGGCTAATCAAAAGCATTTCCTTGAAGCCATCAAGGCAATTGGCAAGGACTCTTCGGAGGCTCAGATGGAAATTCCCATGTTTAGTGGGAAGATGAATGCTGATGAAATCATGGAGTGGATTGAGGCTCTAAATAACTACTTTGAATACAAAGAAGTTCCTGAAAGTAAGAGCGTTAAGTTTGTAAAAACTAAACTCAAAGGTGCTGCCCTTACATGGTGGAATTGCACCCAAGGTGAGAGGATAAAGAATGGGAAGAGTATGATCTCTTCATGGAGAAGAATGTTGGAGAGGATCAAGTCCCAATTCCTTCCATCATACTATGAGGTGCAAATCTACAAGAGGATGCAAAATCTCAAACAAAGAGATTTGGATGTGGCTACTTACACTGAGGAGTTTGACAAATACACTCTTCGTTGTGGGTACATGGAGGATGAAAAAGATAAGGTGGCAAGGTATCTAAATGGTTTGAGGTTCAAGATCCAAGATGAAATTAGTTTATTAACCCCTAAAACTGTGGAGAAATGCTTTCAAGTAGCATTAAGGGCTGAAGAGAAGTTGAAGAGGAAAGGTGAGCAGCAAAGTAGAGGAAGAGGTGGCAGAAATTTCAAAGGTAGGGGTAGTTTTGGGGGCAGAAATTAGTCCCAAGGAAGCCAAGGGGAATCTAGTTCCCAAGAGAAAAGTGGAGAATCCAGTTCCATAGGAGGCTTTAGAGGAAGAAGGCCTAATGGAAGAGGTAGATTTGGTGGACAAGGGAGAGGTCCTAATGTCTTTGCAGGAAGGTGTTACATTTGCAACCAAGTGGGACATCCAGCCTTCAAGTGTCCTAAAAAGTAAGCCTCAAGCTCTCATGGAGGAGAGAGAAGGAACCAATTGATCTAAAAGGAAGATTGCCAAAGTGTCAACTCTCCAATTGGAAGTACAGCCCCAGTCCATGAAGGAGAAAGTTTGATGATGAGAAGAACCATGTTGAAGGTGCCTCAAACACAAGAATCCCCTCAAAGGAAGACATTGTTCAGGACAACAGGCAAGGCCTATGGTAAGATTTGCAAGGTAATTGGTGATTCAGGCTCAACTAAAAATTTGGTTTCCATTGAAATGGTAAACAAATTGAAATTGAAAAGAATTCCTCATGTTAGTCCTTATAAAGTATCATGGTTGAATAAAGGGCAACAAGTTTTGGTAGATGAACAATCATGGGTTGAATTTGAGATAGGATAATATAAGGAAAAAAATTTGTGTGATATAATTCTTATGGATGCTTGTCATTTTCTATTAGGACGTCCATGGCAATATGATGTTCAATCACAACATGATGGTAAAACTAATTCTTTCATCATAACTAAGAATGGTAGAAAGTATAGAATGGATCCATTGCCTGATGAGCATGTAAAAAAGAATGTTGGCTCAAGTGTCATGATTGTGAATGGTAAAGAGTTTCTAGATGCCCTTAAGGAGGAAAGAACCCAAAGGTATGCTCTGATTTTGAAGCCTAGAAACAATCCTAGTTTGCATGATCCTAGTAAGAAAGAAGTCCCTAATGAAGTGCAATAATTGCTAGAGAAGTATAAGGGGGTTATGGTAGAGGAAATGCCTAATGAGTAGCCACCTATTAGGGACATAAGCCATCAAATTGACTTCATACTAGGATCTACTTTGCCAAACAAAGTAGCCTACAAGATGTCACCTTCACAAAATGAAGAGATTGCCAAGCAAGTACAAGAATTGTTGGATAAGGGATTAGTGAGAAAGAGTCTTAGCTGATGTGCTATCCCAATAGTCCTAGCCCCTAAAAAGGATGGTAAATGGAGGTTATGCACAAATTCTAGAGCCATTAACAAGATTAGCATAAGATATAGGTTCCCTATGCCAAGAATTGAGGACCTAATGGACTGTTTGGGAGGGGCTAGATACTTTTCTAAGATTGACCTTAAGAGTGGGTATCATCAAATTAGAATCAAACAAGGGGATGAATGGAAGATAGAATTCAAAACAAATGAGGGTCTTTATGAGTGGTTGGTGATGCCATTTGGTCTATCTAATGCTCCAAGTACTTTTATGCGTCTCATGAATGAAGTGTTGAAGGATTTCATTGGCAAATTTGTTGTGGTATATTTGGATGACATTCTTGTTTTTTAGTAGGACTAAGGAGGAGCATTTACAACATTTGGATCAGGTTTTGAAGAAGTTACATGATGAATAATTGATGATCAACATGGAAAAGAGTATCTTCATGAAGGAAGAACTCACCTATCTTGGTTTTGTGATTTCATAAGGTAGTTTGAAGATGGATCCAACAAAGTTAGAAGCCATTTTGTCATGGCCAACTCCAAAAACAATAGGTGATGTGAAATTTTTTAATGGTTTGGCAACATTTTATAGAAAATTCATAAGGGGTTTTAGTCATATTTGTGCACCAATTTTGGATATCATCAAAAGGGGGGAAAAAATGTAAGTATTTGTGGACAAAGGTAGCCAATGATTCTTTTGAAATTTTGAAACAAAAGGTAGCACAACAACCCATACTTGTTTTGTCCAACTTTAATAAGTTGTTTGTAGTGGAATGTGATGGTAGTAACCTTGCTATAGGGGCTGTCCTAAGTCAAGAAGGCAGGCCCGTTGCTTTCTTTAGTGAAAAATTGAATGATGCTAAGAGAAAGTACTCTACTTATGACTTGGAATTGTATGCAATGTACAAGCTTTGAAGAAATGGAGGCACTATCTTTTGCCAAAAGAATTTATTGTTTATATTGACAACCATGCACTTAGCTTTCTGAATTCACAGGAAAAACTCAAGCATAGGCATATGAAATGGGTTGAGCAACTCCAAGCCTATAATTTTTCAATCAAACACAAGAAGGGGTAGGCTAACAAAGTGGCAGATGCATTGAGTAGAAGGGTGTGTAGGGTTCAAGAAATTCAATTTCAAAGTGTAGGGGTTGATGCTCTTAAACACATGTATTAGGATGATGGAGATTTCAAGGAGGTATATGAAGTTTGTTCAGAATTTTCAGACTCTTATCATTCTAATTGTTTTGAGTTTTTGTTGTAGCAGGGGTTGTTGTTCAAAGGCAGCCAACTATGTGTTCCTAGGTGTTCCATGAGGGAGAACATCATAAACGAAAAACATTGTGGTGGACTTGGAGGTCATTTTGGATTGGATAAAAAATTGGATCAGGTGAAGAGGTTTTATTTTTGGCCTAAAATGCAATCAGATATCAGAAAATTTGTTGAATGTTGTAGTATTTGTCAAAGAGAAAAGGTTTCTTCATCTAATGCTGGTCTATATCAGCCACTTCCTATTCCTAATAGGCCATGGAAAAGCATTAGCATCGATTTTGTCTTGGGTCTTCCTAGAACTCAAAGAGGGTTTGATAGTATATTTGTTGTGGTGGATAGATTCAGTAAGATGGCTCATTTATTACCATGTAAATGCAGTAATGATGCTTCTTGCATTGCTGGTTTGTTCTTCAAAGAAATTGTTAGAATCCATGGTTTGCCTCTTAACATTGTGACTGACAGGGATCCAAAGTTGTAGGCCATTTTTGGCACACTTTGTGGAAGAAGTTGGGCACGCAATTGCCCTTTACTTCAGCCCATCACCCTCATACTAATGGCCAAACTGAGGTGGTGAATAGGTCCTTGGGAAACCTTCTCAGGTGTCTTACTAAGCAGCATGGAGAGGAATGGAATATGATCATCCCTCAAGTAGAGTTTGCCTATAATGATTCCACCAATGGGAGTATAGGAAGGAGTCCATTTGAGATTGTTTATGGCATTCACCCAAGGGGTATGCTTGAATTGAGAGATCTCCATGGATTGGAAAGGAAAAGTGCTCAAAGTGAAGACTTTGCATTGGCCATGAAGGACATTCATGATAATGTCAAAGAAACTCTTCAAAAGAACAATGACAAGTACAAGGAGAAATTCAATGAGAAAAGGAGAGATGTAAAATACAAGGTTGGGGATTTGGTCATGGCACATTTGAAGAAGGAAAGACTTCCTAAGGGGCAGCCAACCAAACTCCTCATGAAGAAGATAGGACCATGCCAGATTGTGCACAAGTTTGGGCCCAATGCCTATGAGATTGAACTTCCTGAAGGCTTGGCCATATCTCATATCTTCAATGTTTTAGATTTGTTCCCTTTCAAAGGTGATTCTAATGCAGTTTCAGAGGCAGATATGATAGCAGTAAGAGATGAAGATTGGGTCAAGGGTCTTCCACCCAATCAGCCATTGAAGTTGGAATGCATTCTTGACACCAAGGTTTTGAAGAAGACTAGGAAGAAGACATACAAATAGTTTCTTTTCAAATGGAGTGGTTTTCTTATTGAAGATGCCACTTGGATGAGTGAAGAAGACATCTTGAAGCATGGTGTCACCATTGCTGATCTACTTCCTCAAGAGACTTGAGTTCTCTTTACACTTGGGGAGTATGGTGCATGAGCACCAAGAAGACTAAGGTCTTGAGTTATATTTCTTTGATGTCCATCTTGTTTTCTTCAATAAGGTATTGAAGACCATCTTCATGTTGTAATAAGGATTTTGTCCATTCCTTGTTGCTATCATAAGGTGTAATAGGCAGTTTACAATAAGTTATGTTTGTAAGCCTTCCAAGGCATGTAAAAGAGAGTCATATGTTTTTCATGTTGTAAGCCTTTGTGGCATGTGTCAAAGGGTGGTAGACATGTCAAAGACTTAATGACAATGTCATAAGTGTTGACAAATCATAAACCATCGATGCCACTATGTTGAAGAGTTGTAATTAGTCTCAATGCCAAATCAGGGCAGTTGCTGTCCTAAACAACAAAAAGTAGTTCCAGAGAGGAGTTCAATGGTTGAAATAGTTCCATCAACCTAAACCAATTTATAACCATCCAAAGGTGATGGGGAAGGCCTTTTAAATCTCTGAAGTAATGAATGTATGAAGTGGAGACATTGTGGTTGGAAGAAATAACAATAAACAATAAGTTTTCTACCTTTTCTGAGTTATTCGTTGTATCTGGCAGTACTTTGCTCATGTACAAATGTGTCATGGATCCAAAGTTGTTGGGAAGTAAAGTATTGAAGTAGCTTTCAAACAAGCCTAGTTTGAGGTTTTAACATTCACTTTCAAGGAAGATATCTCTATTTTTCCTCGGGCTACTTTTTGTGACTATTTTTTTTGAATTTACTCACTGTAACAGTCCATATTGTGCATAGGTACGGGGTCATTTTCTCTCTTGCATAATTTGATCAATTATAATATGGTGTTAAATTCCTTTTGAACTTAGTTTGTTGTTTTGAAACTCTTGTGGTAGGGATCTATAAGGTTTTCTCTAAATTTGGTTTGTAAAACCCTCTTCTAGGGTTTTGATAGGAAGAAATGTATTCTTTTACCTTTCCAATGATTTTATCTACTTATATTTAGTGGGATGGATGGTGGTTTTTTGGTAGAGAACTTGCAGAGGAGGAGTTTTCCTTGAAGAAACCCAACAAAACCATGTGTTAGGTGATGTTTAAAGGCACATTGAAGGAATCTTAGATGCATTTTTGGGAACAACAAAGAGTAGAAGTCTAAAACCCACAAAATCCTTTGTTTTGGCATGTATCCTAAATTTTCAAACTCTTGGTTGAGTTCTAGGCTTGCATTCTATAGTAGTCTCTTTGTAAATTTGGCCTAATTGGGGCTCTAGGTCATTGAGAGGGGTTATTGGTTGAGATATTCCGTCCTAAACAACCCATGCTAAGTTTGGGATATGTGATAGAGGGACATAATGGGTATCTAATTATTGTCTAAGATTTGTATTTGGAGGTCTGAGTCAAAAGTTATTAGGACTGTTCTCATTTTGGAGGGCTACAAGCCATTTTGGGGGTTTGTGAAGGAAGTACCAATCTTGAGTCTAATCTGCCTTGACCAATGGATGGAATGGGTCCCCTAACATCCCAAACCAACCTTTACATGATGATCCATGATTTTATTTCTGCTCTTCTAACTTTTGTATAAAGATCTTTGATTTTGGGCTTTTGGGTGTAGTATAACCTTGTCTTTCTTGTCTATCTTCCCTTATCCAATTTATCTCTACATCAGAATAAGTCTAAACCAAGGAAATGTGAATATAAATCATTAACTGAATATTTCCAAAAACTCTCACATTCTAGGAAATACAATTCATTTAATGCCTAGTTATTCTTCCCTTGATGCGTTGTTGAAGATTTTGTTAAGGCCAATCAATAGTCAAGAGTACTGTCATTCCTTGAGTATGATAAAATTGCCTTTGAGAAAAAGATGAATGCACCATCTAGAACATGCTATATGTGGGAAAGCTATGAGGAATTTATTTTAAGGGAGTCTCCATCCAATGTGAAGCTTTCACGAACTATCTCAACCCCTAAAGGAAGAGGCTGGCCTTCAATGACTTATTGAGTAGCTCCATGCTGCTCCTTTTATTAACTCTTTACTCTCCATTCTCTCCATTTACATGACAAAAACACATTTCTTATTCATGTCTACCAAGGAAAACTTAACTACCATGTATGACAAAGTTCCCTATCCTTTATGGTTTGATGGATGCTCATACCTTACTCCATGCCTCCCCTCTAAACTTGTATCAATCAAATTTATTAGCAAAGGGTTGTCCATGCTTCATAATTAATTATGTGACTTCACATTTTACCAATTTTATTAGTTTTATAGATCTCTTTTAAATTATTTTCTTTCGGCCCTTTTGAAATGTCCCATGTGTATTCACCTTCCTGTTGGTCATGATGTTAGTCACAAACAAGCATAGAATAAAAGTACACATTAACCTTTATTCATCTTGAAAGATACTGTGAATTCAGAGAATTCATGATCCCAAGTCTCCGGTGATTAGGTCTTAATCGTCTGACGTTACTCAGAGGTTAATGTGAGTTGCTGTTTCCATTTTGGGGCCTTACGTGAAAATGGATCATCATCATGATATTCCTGTAGAAATTCTTTACAGAGAAGTCATATTACATAGTTATTTGGTGAGAAAATATGGAAATACCTCAATCTTTGTATGATATTTTCAATTGTGCATACTTTGTATTCAAATATGCTAAATATTTATGATTACCTACGAGATATTTGCATATTTGTATGATTTGCTTAAGATCTTCAATTATTTGCAATTGTGACAGCGAAATGCTATGAAATTGAAAGAAATTAAAAGAAATACTTCTATTTAAGTTGAACCTTTAGCTTTTGATCCACATACATGCTTGATACTATCATGAGGAGAAGAAATCAAACCATATGTTCACCAGGATATTCCAAAGCTAGATACAGTTGATGCAAACTTCAGAGGATAATGAATGAAAACAATACATGCAAGATGATGAGCACTCCAAGGGACACAACAAATCAAAGCACATATCAGAATTTAGACACAGATTACTCAAGATTTACAAAGATTTGTAATTGGAATACTCTTCTCTTTTATTAAGTATGCAAAAGACATGTACATATATAGCAGCTTTGAAATAAGCCCTGAATACTTCAGCAAACAGATTTCAATTAAGTTTTGAATGTTTACAATAAGGCATTCCACCAACTTTTATAGAATAAGGTGAGGAATCCGTTACAAAGATCTATGATCCTGATTCATCAATACAAATCCACGGTCATCATTCTTTGACTTGTCAACTTCTACAAAATGGCACAAGTTGCCAGCTGGCAACTATCTAGGCTATTTATGCAAATATCCCCTTCATGATGTATCTTCATCATGCTCCTCAGCTGATTCATGCGGATCATCATCATGTGCATCACTTTCTGAACTTTCACTATCCTGATGATGATGCTGCTGCATATGGGGTTGCATACTACTGCGGATCTGCTCGTATGAATGCACAACCTGATCTATTCCTCTGCCAGCTTGAGTCCTTGCCTTGATAATGGCGTGTTTATGTGCTTTATATTTATCTTTGCTATTGTCCAGCTTATTTTTCCTATCCTGCAGCGTCTCATTGTAGTTCTCCATCTTGACCTTGATTCTCATTACTTTATTTATAACCTCTTCTGTCAAGTGGATGAGTGGACCATCTGCTTCTACTTGGAAGTTGCTGTGTAGAGCTTTAAGGGCAGAGTCTTCATCTTGATTCTCTATCTTTCCCTCTACTTTCCCTTCTAATGTTTCTAGCATCTCTGCCTCAACACCCATTAAGTCACGTAGCCTCATGCTGATATCCCTCAGCTTATTATTACATCTCTTGAGGACTCCGCATTCGAATTGAATGTCCTTGTACCAGATGTCCACTAATAATGCAGTATTATTATTCAGTATCTGCTTACTGATAAGCAGTTGAGGATATATCCCCTTTATTTCTCCCAACAGGCTTAAGACCTTTTCCAGTTTATAAGACCTCTTCCCGGTCTGCATCTGCAATTTATCCACCTTGGTCTTGGAGTCACTTAGTATGCTCCACCTCTTCAAAGAGGCCTTCATTATTTCTACAGCATCATCCAATGCGGATGACATCCACTTCCTTATTACGGACGCCTCATGCTTCATGAGGTCCAATTTATTTACCTCTTCTTGAGAAATGGTAGTCAATGGGACTACGGCTTCTGTTGTAGTATTGTCAGGATCGGTTAGCCCTTTGATGTAGGCATGCAACTGAGCAATGTGCTCTTTATGTTGCTTATTCTTCTCCTTCTCTCTTTTCACCTTCTGAATTAGAGAGTCAATGATATCTTTGCCCTCCTGACCTTCTTGGTCCTCATTGGCAAATCCCAAATCCACTGTACTAATCTGGAATTCATCTACAGTGATTTTACCTTTCTCCTTCTCCACCGCAAGTATAGCAATTTGTGCGGTCCTTCTCCCTGTTGCTGGATCTCTTTTGATGGCCGATGTCATCCTGGCCTTCCTCTTTGGCTTCATTATATCGGCGGAGAACAAGGTGGAGACGTCGAACTCTTGAATTTCAAACTCCTCCTCAACATTTACTTCTTTCGCTACCCATGGAGGTACCTGATCATGCTTTTCAACATCATGATGATGTTCACCCGTATCTCCCATTTCTGTCAACAGATGTTACGGAGATGGTGACTTTTCCTTTTCTTCCTCCTGATGCTCGCTTTGTTGTTGATCTTGCGGCACCTCCTCCTGTTGAGGAACTTCCTTCTCTGAGGGAGCATCTTCTTGGCGTGGGGAACCCTGCGGTGTATCCGTATGTAGATCATGATGATCATGATCTTTTTCTATCATTACTTCATCTGTTCCTAGTTCTTCCCATTGTGGTTTATCCGTTTCACTAGACACTGGAGATTCTACCTGAGGTGCCGGTGGTTGCTCTGCAACTATTATTTCTTCCAGGCCTGCACCATCAACTTCTTGTACTTTGGCAGCTGGATCCTCTAGTGCCTCTTTCTTCTCATTGGCCTTTGCTTCCTGAACCTCTACTATAGCAGGTTCCTCTGATGTATCATGTGGATCCTGTTGGCCTAACTCAAGAGCATGGCCCTCTGATTCTGCCATCTCTATCTCTTCTGCTGTGTGACCTTTATCAGTTGATCCTGTTGGCTGTTCAGGACTTGCATCCTATTTCTCTGTCAAATCTACCACTACAGGACTTGTCACCTCTGTGATTAGTGCTTCTAGCCCTATGTCTTGAGCTTGCTGCTCCGGGCTCTTTTCTTGTTCTTCTTCTGCTTGTTTCATCTCCTCAAGCATAGATTGAACGGATGGAGGCTTGTGAGGAGATGTACTGGTACCAGCAGCCAGTGTTTCCATACTCTATGCAGACACATCCTGCACAACCTCATCATCAAACAAGTTTATTGTCTCGTCCAGCGAGACTTGTCCTTCTGCTTGTGTCTGGGAGGTTTCCTTCTGTTGCTCCTCGGCAAGTTCAGTTTTGAACTTGACAATGGTAGGAAGTGGAAGGTTATGCTGAAATTCCTTTTGCACTTCACTACCTGCCCCTTGTAATAGTGTAGGGGGTTGGCTTATTTCACCTCTCATGGAGGTTCTTGGTTTCTTAGGTGTGGTAGAAACCAGCACCTGCGGAGCTCTCCTTTTTCTCTTTATTATCAGTGGAGCTTCTTCTTCTTCAGGCTCCTCCTCCATGAGGATATCTTCTCCTAGTTGATTAGAGGATTGACCCACTTCTTGGGTCTCAGTGATTCCAGCCTCTGTTGTCTTGCTTTTCTTGGGATTTTCTTTCACTGGAGGGGAATCTGACCCTGATCCTGATCTGTCTGCCTCCTCAGCTGTAAATACTGCCCTGTCAATTATAACCCCTTTGGGTTGTTTATCCACTTTCTTGCCCCTTGGGGGTCTTTTACTCTGTTGTTGTGGTGGAGGTATTTTGTCTCCCTTAGTCTTCCTTTTCTCTAGCAGGAAGTCATCATATATCTCCCCAGGAATATCCTGCCCCTTCTTTTTGTTGTTTACCGTAATGGCAACACCTTTCTTCTTTAATGCCTCCACCTGCTCATCAACCCAGGCTTGAGTCAGTTGTATGGTCCTGGCAATGAATGGGTCCAAGGATATGTCTTCCTGCATGGTGAGGTCAGGTGCAGAGATGGTGTCATTGTATATCTTTTTCTGTTCATATTCATCTGCCATTATCCTACCGTCATCCTTTTTCAACTGTTGGGGAAGGGAGATGTAGTCAAATGTCCTAACCTGGTTCAGAGTCAATCTCTGATACCTCCTTCTTCTGGCTTCTGCCTCATCTTCGCAGTTAGCCCAAAAATCTTCTAGGTGCCTCTGATGAATAGGCTTTCCTAGGATCTTCTGTATCCTGCCGTAAGGATCATATGGTCTTGTTATTGGGAAAGGCTGCAGATTCATTTTATTTAGGGTGACCATCACCTTCTTTATGTTGTCAGAGTCAGGGCACATGTAGTTGCCAATGCTGACTGAGAACAAAATTGGTGACAGCTTCTTGGCATCCTTGTACATTTGTATCATGGTGGAGCCCTGCCTGATAAATTCCATTAATACTACTACATCAGTAGGATATCTCGGCAGCATCAGGGGATGTCCCTCAAAACCTTCAACCCTTATGTAGGAAAAGGTGGCAAATTGTATATACCATGCCCCATGCCTGTAAACTACTTCCTGAGCCTCCATGCTCAGTCTTTTTGTTTTGTCTTCTTCCATGGTCCTTACCAGATGCATAGAGAATGCATCATTGACCAGTTTGTAGTCTTTGAAGTAATTGGTTCTCTGTAACTGGGGATGATGATCCCAGATATATGCAGCATTTGTGCCTGTGAGCTTTCCATCTATCACTAAGGCATCAAAAGTGCCTCTATAAGCACAAGAATAGACAACATAGGATGTCATGTAGAATTCACAATTTGAACCTCCCAGGTTCATCAACTGCTCATGCAGAGCATCGCTTATTATCTGGCCCCATAGTGGCTTGATGTCTGAATACAGACACATCATTATTATTCCGTACATCTAATCTTTGAAACTGCCAGTATCATGTTGGCCTGTTACTCGATTCAGGAGTGCAATCATATATTGGTACTCCTCACTGAAATCAAACTTGAACAAATGTACAGGAAGCTTAGCCGCTGCATTATATGTGCTGTTCTCAGCCCGCCAAGCATACATATTCTTTCTGGCCGATTTCTTGTTGGCCTCATACTCTCTTTCAGACTTCTTCAAGTCTACGCTCTTGACCTTACTGCCCATTGGTAATCCAAATGTCCGGGAGAGACCCTTGATGGAGAGGTCTGCATATATTCTCCCGTGTTTTACCACTTGCCTCGTCTGAGGGTTATAATTTCAGGCACACTCAACAATGAGCTCAGGAGATTCCATGGAATATGGGAAACCAGCAGCGGTCCACATACCCGACACAAATACTACATCCAATGCAGGACTCTTGTCATGCCCATTATTCAGTTTGGCTGACCAGGCCTCCAGATTGGTACTCCCTTGATGGGTGTCTGTAATTGCTCCATATTTGAACAGGACCCCTCTCTGAGAAGAGAACATGGGTCTACTAAATTCCTCCTGACACTTGACTAATCGCTTTTTGGCCATGAGTACCTGCAATTAACAACAATCCTATCTCACCACAGGTATATGTATGCATACATATTGCAACTGAAATCACCATGCCTACTGTGTTTCCTCACCATTACTTACTCACATGGATACATAACCAGAACTTACAACATCATATCAGAATAGAAACAACATGATGAGGGTTTCATTTACTTACCTGGTTATGCAGATTTCTCCTTTATACCAGTATATTGCCAAGACACTTTTAATTCAGGTGATGATCACCTCTTTCCTCCTGTCTGTGAGCTCGAATCGTGCAACGGTAGCTGGTGCTCTGTAAAACAAATTATCGCAAGGTAAATGTAAAAAATGGCGGATGAATTACCTTTTAACCTCGCAGGAGGGTACACTTAGGGCAACTCTGACAAGTTAGATTACATTCCTTGATTACTCGTGCGAAAATGCAGGATTTCGCCAGGTGTTTCATTGGGTTCTGGGGTCGGCGGGAACTACCTACCATGTCTGCGCGCATTAAATGATAATGGCGGCAAAGGGAGTGGGGGATATCCATATGACAGGATATCGTGAGGGTAGGATGATATTCGTAAATATTGGGTTGAGTTTCAATATCATCCTCCCTAGTATTGAAATTGTTATCGCGACAAGATTCGGGTGATAATGCACCCCTTGTTGGGTTTAGTACATCAGGAGAATATTTCGGTTTATCGAGTGATGTTTCAAAATATGATGATGACGAGACAAACTTACTTGTCTCCTTCTTTCGGAATATCAGGATGACGTCATCCTGATATTCGTTCTTCGTATCAGAAATGTATCATGACATCATCATTATATTAGGCGAACATGATCATGTTTAGAAAACATCCTGCCGAAATGTAAATATGATGATGACGTCATCAGGATGTTCATTTCTTCGTTTATCGTATTCAGATGATGTCATCATGATATTTGCTTAAAGTGATATTTCACGGCAGGAGGATATTAAGAAATATCGGGTTTCATTTTAAAACATGACGTTCGTGATACAAATGACCGCTTGACGGGAAGACCTATTACCACCTAAAGTTGACGTCCAGATATTTGAGCCACAGGATATGTCGGGGAATGTTTCAAATATGATGATGATCTTCAAAAACATGACTGAGGTTATAAAACATGGTCCTCCTCTTGCGAATATCAGGTTTGACCAAGACTTTGACCGTTCATAACTTTCACATCGTTAGGAATATCTAGGTGATGTAAAAAGCAAACCTGCATGAAATTTAATGCTCTTTCAGAATATGAGGTCACAGACATGAAATGCAAATTTTGACAAACTGACCTTAAATTGGGGACCTACCTCATCCTGACTCCACATGATGATGATGCACCTGACTTATTTTACCAAACCGCCAGAAAGCAGACAACACAAACCAAGCCAAAAGTTGGGTCCCTGTTTTGTCAAGTCAAAATGGGGCATGTTGTGTAACCACACAACACTTCCATAGGGGATGTGACACCCTCCTAAAATCCTTGTATTGTTTTACCAAAGAGAAATGATTTATTCACAATGTTCTTTGATGGTTCTTGTTCTAGAGATGGATCTAGGCTAGGGATTGTATTAGTTTCATCTAACAACATGGCATGCTTAAGGTTTCATTCAAGTTGACTTTTGCATGCACAAATTGTATTTTTGAATATGAAACTCTAATTTGAGCACTAACTATTACATTAAAACATGACATCAAGTTCTTTAAGGTATAGAGAGATTTTAAATTAGTAGTGTTAAATGTAAGAGGATCTTACATAGCTAAAAAAAAAGATTAAAAAGGTACATGAATATATCTAAGCACCACATAATAGTTTGAAGCTTCGGGCATCCATTGGGTTGATAAATCAAAAAATATTGATGTGGATCCTTTGGTTGTTTTAACATTTAAATTTAACTTGGAGCTAGTGTCTCCTCATTGTACCTACAGTGTATAAATTCCCACAAGGCCTGCAATAGTTGATAATATCTATCGTTGGTAGGATTTTTATGATGAACAACAACTATATAGGTTCTTAAATTGCACTAATGAGTTTGAGAAAGAAGTGATTGATTATGAATCTATGCTTGACCACCAAGATGGTAAGGAAATAGTGTTTGGGGCAGAAGTAATTTAGCCAAAGACAAGTATCATCATTGCTTCGTTGGTTGGATACTCATCATCTACCATGCTTTATGTTGTCCAATTTTGTCTCATATTAATTATATTCCTTTTTTTTATAAACAATAAATTTAAACATATATAAAAGCAATTATTACAAGACCACTCTTATTTGACCAAAAGAAAGCTAAAATTTCAATCTCATAGTAGAAAAGTTTAAATTCTTATCTTTGCCACTTAGCCTATACATCAATTTGATATAAATTTTCTAAAAACAAGGTATGAAATCTACATGCTTATCTTTCATAATGTGCTCTTCACACCCTGCCCACTCCGAAAAAAAAGAAGATTTTTTTTTGAAAAAATAACTCTTATTGGCAAGTTTTGTATACTATTAGTGAGTTAAATAAAAAAATATTGACATGGATCCTTTGGTTGGTTTAACATTTAAATTTAACTTGGAGCTACTATATCCTCATTGTACCTATAATGTAGAGGTTCTACAAATGTATAGGTTCTTAAATTGCACTAATGAGTTCAAGAAACAAATGATTGATTGTCAATCTATGCCTGAGCACCAAGATGGTAAGGAAACATTGTTTTGGGTAGAAGTAATTGAGCCAAAGACAAGTACCATCATTGCTTTGTTGGTTGGGTACCCATCTACCATGCTTTATGTTGTCCAATTTCATCTCATATTACTTATATCTAGATTTTGTTTTTCCTAAACAATTAATTTGAAGGTATATAAAAGCAATTATTACAAAACCACTCTTATTTCACCGCAAGAAAATTAAAAATTTCACTAGTAAAAAAAGTTTAAACGCTTACCTTTTCCACTTAAAATATCCATCGATTTGATATAAATTTTCTAAAAATAAGGTATGGCTTCTACATGCTTATCTTTGATAATGCTCTCTTCACTCTTCCCTCACCACAAAAAAAACTCTTTAATCCCAACTTCATCAAACATTATCAAAGCTAACTTATATAAACAATTGTTGCATTATGAGTTTCAAACAATTTTATAAGTATATTTTTTATTTCTGATGATTTGTGTGATATGTTGGTTGGGTTTCAAATAGTGTTATAAGTATATTTTTATTTCTGATGATTTGTGAGATATGTTGATTGGGTTGGAGAAATATTATTGCATGGTCAATGTATGCTTATACATGTGATCTGCACTTTGTGAAGAGAATGGATATCTAATTGAAGTGTTAAATAAAAAAATCCTGAATTTGTTTTGGTTAAAGTTATTAATATGCATGCCATAAATACTTTCTGCACCAAGGAGAAATAAACCAGAGTCAAACAATATTCATGTCATTTATAGCTGTAAGGATTTTCAAGCCATTCTATGCCAACATTATTTTTCTCTCAGCAATATGGACACAACAAATTACAATGCGAAAGCAAAAGGAAATAGCCATGTTTTAGCAATTCAACACCTCCAAAAGCAATAATGCAACACTTCCAATAAAATTCTATGCCTCCTTAGGCAGCGCTAGTGTAGCATATATAAGAAATTTCAATACCTAAAACCACAAACATTGTTTGCAACTATACAATTTAAATGGAAATTCCAATTAGAAATGCACACAATAAAACTTCATTCACCTTTCAATTTTTTTATCTACTTTATATTGTAAAATTTCAAATTAAATGGTCATTAAGGGAAAATGGTTCGGTGGTTTAGTCCATTGGTTGTAGTGGTGGCCACCAAGGTTCAAAGCCTCATTGGGACAAATAGCTCGCAAGCTTTGTGCCTTCATTGGGCTAACGTGTTTACAGGGTGTGCACCTTCATTGGGTTGTGCTTGAGGTCATCGGTTCATAGCTCCTATCAAAAGCAATTCCAAAGAAGTGCCAAGCTATAAATTGCCCATTTCACCAATAAAAAAAAATCAAATTAAATGCACAAAAATAATAATTAAAATTACATTTGAAAGTGACATTATTGAACATAGAGAATATCTAAGTTTTTTTATAATTTATAATTGTAAAAATTATTTTATAATGACTAGAGCAACCATATGATAGTTCTTCCAACTATCTTTCTACAAAATTTTTATTATTGACTAAGTATATAATATAATATTTCTAACACTCCCAATAATTCCTACCAAAAATTGGATAGTAGATGATTTCTTCTCAACTTCTAAGGATAGGAAATGAAAACTCCTCTTCTTTAGAGAACTCTTCTTTAGTGGAGATGAGGAGGAACTCCTTACTAACACTATCACCCTTCATCTGTAAAATATAACACCACACAAAACCAATATTGCAACATCATCTTTAAGACCAAGCATTAAAACAAAACAAAACAAAACTTTTCAGCACATACAATATTTGACTAAAATGGCCATAGTTGTTTGGCAAAGAAAGTTGCTTCTAACTGGAAGATACAACCACCCATAAGTTCCCTATTCAGTTATACCAATCATCTCTTCTTTAAGAATGTATGTCTTCTTCTAATTTTGTTTTACAACATAAAACAAAATGTTTGAGTGGGTTTTTATCATATGAGTAAGCCTAGGGTGCTGCCACAATAATGGGTTACACTTTCTAGGACATCCTATTTTTTGTTGAAATCACATATTTTTAGAAAATATAATGATTTAAGCCTTGAAAGGTTCCATTTTAAGTATTTTAATTGAAGAGGGTTTGATAAAACACCCTTAGATTCAAACTCCCTTGGATAGAAAACTGCTAGTTTTAAACTATACCTATAATGGAGTCTCCTCTACACCTATCAAAATGCTCATAAAAAACCACTTTTGATTTACCTTTTGGGGGATCAAATGAATCCATTTAAAATTTATGTTTTATAGGTATGTATTTCTTATTATAAGCTTCCTGAAAGTATAATTTTAAATATATTTAATTTGATTATTATATTTATTTTTTATTTCTTGTGAATGTAGGTTTTTCACTGAACATCAAGTTCTCTGTTCTACACACATGGAAAATTAGTAAATTAGTGAAAAAAAAAATCTAAAAAATATCTATGCCCTAAGTATTGATGTTCTTGTTTCAACCAAAAAAAAGTTGAATTTCGATACATACAGAAAAAAGCTATGTTTTACAGAATATGCCTATGTCTAAATTATAATTGGTTTGAATTCAAAAACTTAATTAAAAAAAACATTATGAAACCAAATGCATGCCCTATATATCAGTGTTACCAATCTAAATTCAAAAGAATCAAAATTTTATCCTTTGTAAAAAAAAAGGTTATGTTCTACATAATACACATCACTTTAAAAAAAATGTTGTTTACTATTAAAAACTAGTAATCAAAGAAGACCCAATTTTTTTTACAATTTAACTGCAAATTTTTTTTAAAAAATATATTTGGAATCTACAAACAAAATCTCACAAATCACTAGTTTGCATCATCTTCAAATTCCTAATGGTTTGGCGGCTATAGGTGTCAGAAAATGAAGATTTAGTTCAAAATGTTGATTTCAATCTCAAGTTTGGCCAAAAAGTTTAACACATTATTGTGGGATGACCCCATACCAAGCTTGTTGAAGAAGAGGTGTTAAAATAAAATATTAAATACAAAAATCAATGGAGAATGTGGACAATTATTGAATACCCTATCTAATGCAACAGTTATACTATTACATGCATGTTGACAGTTCAACTCTTGCAGTTATGCCAAGGTCCATAAAGTCATATTATTTGATGGACATTTAATAGCCTACCCATCTATTGAGTTCAATTCACAAATCACCTTACTGTAAATATGAACCCAAAGGTACATCGTAATAATGGTTTTTTGCAATGATTAATGTGTTAAACAATAAATAGCAAAAAATAAAATAAAAATAGAGATCTAGAAAACACAACACAATGTAAATTTAGAATGGTTCACCATAAAGGCTACATCCACTCTCAAGCAGGGCAATATTATTATTCACTATCTCTCAATACATTACAATACATAGAAACCTTCTTTATATAAGCAAACACTACATAATACAAAGAGCCAAGAGTCATTGGAGGGAAACACCAAGTGACTGTTGGGTTTCACATTCAACAATCTCCCACTTGAAACCCAACAACAGCTACTACGAACAACAATATCCCTTGCATTTCCAATCCTATCATCACTTTGAAACCTCCATAGGCCTATCCCTTTGCCTACCTCTCTCAGTAGCACCAGCAAATCCTTTATGAAGACACTGTACAAACTTGGTCTGTGGCCCCATGGCATCATAGTCCCTAGACTTGGCAAAATACCACCCCAATTTAGTGATCTACCCCAAAGCCTTATCAAATGCTACAACATCCCCACTCTGGACCTTCTCCTTGTTCAAATCCTCAATCGCATTGATCCTTGTGCGGATATCTGCCCTGTGGAGACTTCCTCCCGTAGCTAATTTCTTTTCATCAATGCAGTTAAGATCTTCAATCTCATCCCAGCCAAGGTCATCCTCATCATGAGAAGATGACGGTTTGCTAGAAACAACAGAAAACTAGCTACTTTTTCTAGATTATGCAGGGTCTATTTTGACTTCCAAGAAGGTCCAATCACCACTTTCATTATCAATATTTAAACTATCACCATTTTCTTCCTTGGTTTTCAATTTCTAAGCCAAAATTTCATCATCATTTGATTTCTCCACAACATTTTCACTAAATTTTGTTTCTTCAACATATTTGAGTTTTGTCTCAGCCTTTTCAACAATGTCTGACTTTTCTCTCGTCTCTTCTACAATTTCTTATCTTGCAGCCAAATCTTCTTCAATTGACACTCAGAGAGCCAGAGGCAATTCTGGATCCAAATTTGGATCAACACCAAATTCAAAGCCTGTTCCACCTACAATTCCAACTACAACAACTCCTCCAAGTACAAAACACAAAAATATACAGTAGATAAACAAAAATAAAATTAGAGATTCAAATTACACAATAATTCTAGCAATTCCACTAAATTCATTGCCAATTTTGACAACAATTTTCTTAGATTTAGCTGCTTCATCTTTCATATTGGTTGACATATTTCTAGATGCACAAGTTTCTCTACTAGCACCATTACAAACCGACTCCAAACTTTCACTCTGATCACCATTACAAACGGTCTTATCTTCATTTACCTTCAAATTTTCACTCTCATCGCCATTAATTTCATCTACCCCAGGTTCTTTGGCATCACCAAACTGATCCCAAAAACTTTCACTGTCAAACATACTAAGAAAATCATTAATAACAAAATCAGTTTCAGCATAAAATTGATCCAAAAAGCTTTTTTTGGCAGTCCATATTTCACACAATGACAAATTTGAAGTAGGATGAACAACTCGCACTTCAGCATGACTCTCTATTATGTACAGGGTGCCTAATTTGCTACCCCTTGCAATTACCAGGGCCCCATTTTTAACCTTGCATCTATTTGATTCAAAACTAATCTCACAACCTTGAGAACCCAATTGTCTAGCCAAGATACATTTTGTTTGAGCTGGGGAACATATCTAACATCACGTAACAACCAATTATATCCATTTTTCAGTTTTAATGAAATATTCTCTTTGCCAACAACATCACACGATCCATTGTTACCAAGAAAAACCTTATCGATGTCACCAATTGGCAGATTTTTGAAATACTCCTTGCATGAAGTTCATGAAATGATGAACCTGAATCAAGCACCCAAACATTAGTTGGAATTTCTTCTTCGGTTAAAATAAGAACACCTGCATCTTCTTGGTATGCTACATTGGCTTTAACTTCCTTTGGTTGTTCTATAGATTTCTTGTAAGACCAACAATTCCTTTTAATGTGACCTCAACATGCCATAAAACTAGCAAACACCATCTCTACCTTTAGATTTTGATCTTCCTTGGACTTTCCATGCTCTATTGGATTCTTCTCTCTTTCTCTTGATCTTCTTTTGTCTTCTACATTCAAAGTGCTACCCGACATTGAGGTCTCACCCATGCTCTTCCTATGCATTTCTTCACTCAAAATTATACCAACAACATCATCAAATTTTAACAAGAAATAGAACTACTAACAGCCATAACCAAGCTATCCCAGTTTTCTAACAAAGAGGATAAAAGTAAAAGAGCCCAAACTTCTTCATCAAAGCTTATTTTTACTAAAGCTAACTGATTGGTAACTGTATTAAAATTATTTAAATGTTTAGGTACAGAACTACATCCATTTTCATATTAAACAACCACCTTATTAAAAATGCCTTATTTGATGTTGAGGGCTTCCCATACAACTTGTCCAAAATACTCATTAACTATATAGATGTAGTTGTTTTAGATATGTTAAATGCTACAGATGGAGACAAGCACAATCGAATCACTCCCAATGCTTTTCTATCGAAAATATCCCAATCTTCATCTGGCATATTAGTTGGTTTCTTTGCCTTACCATGTAATGGTCTCCATAGATCTTTCTGGTATAGAAAATCCTCCATCTGCATCTTCCACAATGGATAATTATGGCCATTGAACCTTTCAATCCTTCCTTCTACAATCGACATTGCTTCCACTCAAACTTGAATCTGTCTTGCCAAACGATTGAGCATAACCAACTCTGATACCAATTGTTAAACAATTAATTGTAGAAAACAAAATAAAAATAGAGATTCATAAAACACAATACAACGCAAATTTACAGTAGTTCACCATAAAGGCTACGTCCACTCTCAAGCAGGGCAATATTATTATTCACTATCTCTTAATACATTACAATACACAACATGCTCATCTTTTATATAAGCAAACACTACAGAATGTGAAGAGCCAAGGGTCATTGGTGGGGAAAACCAAGTGATTGTTGGGTTTCACGTTCAAAATAATAGACTTGAGTGATTTTATGTTGAAAACCTGTTAGTTTTGAAATTATATTAATTTTAGTTACATTTATCCTAGGGCTTTAATACTTAGAGCTTATACCATTCTAACACGGTACAGAGTGTTTTGTTTACATATATCTTGTTAGTAACTCCAAGGAATGGCTTCTCCATAGTTGTATAATTCTGTTGTCCTATAATTTTGTAATGTAACTCCATTTTGGTATAAATTTGAAATCATACACAAGCATATCATTGAACTTTTTTTTTTAATGATTGGTTCATACAATTTTGTCACACTCTACTTAAAACATTATCCACTTCAATGGTCAAACAACCAATAACAATTTTACACCTCATCCACAATAAAAGGTGGTAAATATTTATCCTCTTTTTATAAGTCGAAATGAACCTTTAACTGTTGAAGTGGATAATGTTTAAGAATAACCATTTTGCCAATGATAATATTCCTAGTTTTATAAATCTTAACATACCTAATGGTTGAGACTTACACAAGTATGCAATTTGTAATAATGAATTGTTAAAATGTTAGTGTTTCAAGGCTTGAGCACAATAGGATCTTCTTTAGGTGTTCTGTGAAACATATGTTTCTCTTATTTTGTTTCCTCATAAATGCGAGGACTCATCACAGAGACCACACTTATTCAAATAAATCAGTATAAGAGCTCCATAAATCCGGTATGTTTTGACACAATATATATTGTGTACGTCTGACGGTGCTTTAATTTCACTCAATGTTGTAAATTTAGTGGACAGAGTTATACGGTGCATTCTTTTTTTCTGTCAATCCTGAGAAATACATGATTGATTCGTTGAGCTCTCCGATTACATCAGAAAGTTCAAACTCCAGTTTTGTTTCAGGCCAAGTACTACTATAGTTTATAAAACTTTTTAACTTTATCTCCAGAAATGACTGATTTTTTTCCTTGGTTTCGCTTGGTTTATGTCGCTTTGGGGATGACGTGATTTTTTTAATTCTTTCAACAGGATTTAAATTATTGTGCAATAAAGTAGACTTATTTTATCTACACAACTTTTTAAAAATTATGACACCTTGATAATGATATTTTCACACATTGGTTTTGGTAGGTTTTTGGCATTTTTAATGAGTTATATTATAAAGAAATTTACCTTTAAGAATTTGATTATTCATAATTATAATGGTGAAAAACACACCTTTGAGGGTATTTTCTCATTTAATTTTGTGTTTAGATTTTTTTTACTAGATGAATTTGGTCTTGGGGCCATACCCTTATTTTAATTTTTAGAAAATATAGAAAGAGGGCTGCTCCATTAATGGATGGCCTATATACAAAGTTGTTTGAGGAGTAGAAAACAAAACCCTTAAAGGTAGTATCTCTATTACATTTACACTAGTATAACATTTTTATATGATCATATTTACACTATATCCACACTACATAGTCTATATCGTCTATCATAAACCATAGAATACTAGCATTTATCTATGTTAGCTAGCATAATATTTACCATCACCATGACTATATGAAGTGTCATCATCCATAGTGAACACCCAGTCAATCCTAGAAGGATGAACACCCATGGAAATTTCAAGAAATGCAATGCCCCACCTCACCTAATGTTTGCATTGGGAGTCATTGTAATCATGATTAGAGATAATAAACTTAATCCATAACACTATAATAGAAGTGTTAAGAGTAGGCCATAATTCGTTTCCAGGAGGGAAGCCCAACCCAAATACAACCATATCCAAAACTACATTGAGACCCACACGCCAACAAGGTTTGATGAAAGCCATCGTTATTGACCTCACTATATCTTTTGATTCTCCTACTTCCAATAGAACAACAACAAACATAGAAGTTATTTTGGTGTTAACATGATACCTATGTGTGAAAAACAAGAACTCCACAAGAACCATCCAAATAGGATGGATCGTGATCATTGCCTTTTCTTTAAAACAATTCTTCAAGTGCAAGTCAGATATCTCCCCAATGAAAGAAATATGCCTCTTCTTGGGATATAGACAAATTATGGTATCCAAGGTATGTCTACTAGGAAGTATTTAAAAATGAAGGAAATAACATCTATTTAATAATCCTTTTCCCATATCTTGCCATAATCCTCCTTCATCAAAGCCTCAACCTCAAAGGGACAAAATCAATTATTTCACATGCTTGAATCTCATCCTATGTCATCGTTGTGGGAAGCTTGCACTCTTAGTGGTACAAGATCATCATTAAATAAGGTTGGCATTCTACACATCTAGCTATCAATGTTATCTCCCAAAACATGTCTCTCATATCAATATTTATACCAAAATTGGCCAATGCATTAGCATGATAAGTTGCTTCCCTATACACATGCTTGATGGTAAATGCCTCTAGTCTATTAATCAAAGGCCAAATTTGACTTAAAATTCTCTTAATCTTCCAATTATGTGCCCCCTTGTTTTGTATAGCATTTACAACGATCATCAAATCTCTTTCTATCTGCACTCTTTTTTCTCTAAATTGAATGCATGTATGTAGACCCATAGGAGCACATATGCCTCCACTCTATTATTTGTTCCATACCTGAGCCCTTCTAAAGCTACACCAATCAAGTGTCCACCATGATATCTTAATATACACCCAACATTAAAGACACGTAGATTACCTCTAGACAACTTGTTGAAATTGAACTTGCACCATCCCTCAAGAGGATCCATCCATCTAATTCCTTTCCTTGAATTTGATTATCAATGAATCCATTTATCCCATGAATGGAGGCGACTCTTAGTCTTGCCCAATTTTTCATCAATTCATTGTACCAAAAGGTGAATGGACCTTTCATGCATTGATTTATAACATTATTTTTTACCACTTAATCTATTGTACTTTCTACCTTGGCCGTGAAACTCTCAATTACGATTTATTTTTCATGGAATATCCTCCTATTCCTTTGCTTCCAAATTTCCCATATGACAATTTATGGGGACATCCTCTAAATGTTAGAAAAAGTAAGCTTTCTATAGAGGATAGGCCATGAATTGAAGAACTCTAATACATCTTGTGCTCAGAGTCCATGCTAATTAAGTTTCATCTTCTACCAACATTCATCAGAGTATTGACAATTTATTAGTAGATAATCGACTATTTTCTCTTCCTTTTTGTATATGACACATGTAAATTGGTTAATGAATAACATCTTTCTTAATCTTTCTATAGTCAAAATTCCATTTTTCAAGGCTACCCACAAAAATTCCCCCACTTTAGGTAGATAATTTTGGTTCTAGCATAGATGAGTGGATGAATCATCTTTATTTCTCAATAACTTCTCTAACATGTACCCCAATTTCACATTGTAATTCCCCAACTTGAATCCACACCACCTAAGGCAATCTTTTTCCTCATCAATAAATAATTTCATATTATCCAAAACCTCTTCAATAGTAATTCTTTAATCTATTGGAATGTTTAAATCCTATAAGCTTTTCCATTTCCATTCCATAAAACTATTGCATTCTATATTTATATGACCTCATCTATGTTTGGAAGTTCATTCATGGCTACACAGCCTTTCCATGATTCATCCCAACATAGGGCCTTTCTCTTATTTCTTATATCCTAGGTAACTATGTATTTGGTGATTAAATCCCTACAACTTAAGATGAAATTCCAAATTAAGGATCCCCTTATTGGCATGGCTACTATGGTAATCCTTTCTAGAGAATTAGAGTCTAGATGTTTTCTTTGTAGAATATTTTCCCACTCGAGGTGTGATGTAGTATACATCCCCCACACCAATTTAGCTCCTAGTACCTTGTTTAGAATGGTCCACTTTTGTAGTCCCATCCCACGATAGTTTTTAGCTTGTAGATGTATTACCAAGCTATGTTTGGGAATTTTTGTCTTCATATGTGTCCTTCTAGAAGAAGTCACAAAATTTATGGTTGAGGAAATACATTATCTTGTTTGGTAATTTCAAACAGGAAATTAGGAAGATGGGAATGGTGAAAATGTCCAGCTTAATCATCAAGATTTTGCTAGCCAAAGAGAGTCTCCTCTCCTTCTAGGCTGATATCTAAGATTATTGCATGTTGTTGACAAGGGATCCCATAAGATCAATTTCCTTGAGCAAGTGAACAAAGGAACACCATGGTTTTTTCTATGATGTATGTGAACTTTTAAGTCCAATATCCCTACAACATCTCACTATGTTCTAACATCAATGTTGAAAAATAATATTTCTAATTTTTTTTAACATGTTGTCCTGACACTTTACAATAACATTTGAGTGTATTTAAACTTTCACATTGAGGACAGAAGGTAGTCTACTTGTGGAGAATGAATGACAGATGGAAGAAACATTTTAGCAGTTGTTCTACGACTGGTTGTACAAATACTGATGGTGGTTGTAATATTTCTGAAGTGACAGTTTCAGTAACTTGTCTGGGTGGGTGCTAGGACACTTAGATAAATCACTTGACCCTAGTGGATAATCATTGGTGGGCCATCCAGAGGTGATTGTAGAAGATAAATCTAACAAGACTAACATCTTTTTGGAAGATGGTCAATCCTTTGAGTCTAAGAGGTTTTGGATTGTAAAAAGGAATTTTCTAATGTTATGGGAAAATCATTAGAAAAAGGCTCCATGCCTAAGTCTTGGGTATCGCTCCTCGGTGATAAATCAAAAAGAAAATGTCTATCATCTCTGATGAAGGCCATTTCCAACCTTGATTTGGGTGACCTATCCATTAGCTCATGCTGGAAAACATTGTTAAGAAGGGCATTTGTAAAATGGAGATGACCCTAATCTAAATTTTTTGAGGACCAACACCTAATATTGAAGATGTTAGGGTTTGGTTGGCTAAAAAATGGAGATTGAACTTAGGCCAGGTTGATATAGCATCCTTTCCTAAAAGTTTCTTCTCATTCTCCTTTGTTTTCTTGGAAGACATGAATAATATCCTGGTGAGAGGACCCTAGACTATCAGTAAGTGAACCTTGGCTTTGAATAAATGAGATACTAGATTTGATGCTGTAAAGAGATCATTCAATATGACCCCTATTTGGATATGTTTACCTAGACTACACCTTGAATTCTAGGATGAGGAGGTTTTCAGGGGTTTAGGTGTTGCTTTAGGATAGCTACTTACCATAGATTCTATGATAGTTATGAGAAGAATAATGGTTTATGTCAAGATGTGTGTCTGTGTGGAACAATACACTAATCTCCCTTCATCGATTACCATTAAATCTATGTTGGGGGATTGGAAACAGGTAGTGGAGTTTGAAACCATTCATTTTTCCTATTTTAAATGTAAAAAAGTAGGGCATTGGGCTAAACAATGCCCTTACCAAAGGCTGAAAGTGCAGAATAAGATATGGAAATGGAAAGAGGCAATACGAGAGGTTGAAGGGGGTCTGAAAAGGATGGCCTTTATGTGAATACCACTCAAAAGATCAAGACAAATAAATGAAAATGAAATACCACCTATGTATACTACCCCTATCTAGGTGGAAGGGAAGGAAGGGGTTAAGAGTTTTGAGGTGTAAACCTAAGATAACACTATGGGAGAGATGATATAGGAAGAGAATCAATGCATGGAGGTTCAGTGTTGTGATATAGTGGTTAATACTCATGAGGAATCTCCTATTAAGACTAATATGGATAAAAGTGAACCCTCAGGCCAGGAGGTGTTCAGCAACTTAGAAACCCCTAATAGAGAAAAGGGAGATATCTAGACTAGGGAGCCTAACGATAAGTAAGAGCTGAGTAAAGGAGAATTTCTAGTCAAGGCCAAGGGTAAGAGGAACAACAAACTATCTACCCCTGGGAGGGAGAATTAGGATTAGCACTAGACAAAAGAAGCTTGCATATTGTGGTTCAGACCCTAAGACTCTAGGGCATGCTACTAATAAGAATGTGAGAGAACATGAGGTTAAGAGAGATATTGGAGATGGATTGTAGAAGACTCTTACTTAAATCTATCCTAAAGGCACACCCAACTCCATGCACTAAAATTTATATCATGGAATGTAAGGGTATAAACAATGCCCACAAACAAGACCTCCTAGCTAGCTTGGTTAGACAACACTGATATTTTATTGATCTAGAAGACTAAAATGTTGTTTGATAAGTTCAATATTCTCAAAAATAGATTCTTCAAGGATAGTGGTTTTAATGGTGTGAATGTTGAAGATGCCTTAGGTGACATAGCTACCTTTTAGAACCCCAGAGTGGTTAAGGGGGATGCTCTATGGGAAGACCTGAATAATGCTGCTACAAAGTTTATGCATTTGAAAGATAACACTGCTTGGATAATCTCCAATATCTATGCTCTAAATGTGAAGAATACTAGAAGAAGACTATGGAACAATCTCCAAACTCTTAATGTTATCCACTTTGATGTCAAGTGGTTAGTTATGGGGGATTTTAGTACCCCCTTGAAAGATGAAGAAAATATTGGTGGTTCTCAAATCCATGGGGATGGTAGGAATGACCTAATGAACTTTGTCAATGATTAAGACTTGTTAGATTTGGACCTGTATGGAGCTAAGTTTACTTGGACTAATAAGAGAACAAGGGACTGCACTCACAAGTGAGACTTGATCATACTTTAATTTCTCCTTTTTGGTTATCTTCTTAATTCTCTTTCTTAGCTTCTCTTTCTAGAGTTGTATCTGATCACTATCCCATAATTCTTTATGATGATAAACTAGGGAGAAAGAAGTGTTTACCATTCAGATTTGAAAAGACGTGGACTTTGCATCCTAATTTAGCTTGCAATATTTCTTAGTGGTGGAATGTTAAAGTGGATGGGACTACAATGTATAGAGTTGCCAAAAAAAAGTCCAATGTTAAGACTAATATTCTTGATGCAGAGCCAAACACCCTAACCTGCATTCCCCTTTGTATGTCTCACTTTACTTGCTTATCGGCAAGATTATGCACTATCGGCCAAGTCATAGTCCATTCCACCGATGTCACACCTTACTCCGACAACTCTCTCTTCGATGCGAGTTACTTCCATCGGCCGCATTACCAACTGTCACCCTTGCCATTATACCAAACACTTGGACATGCTTTCATTGAGCTATGTCCACCGGTCTCCCTCACCGTCGCTGCCGGTCACGCTTTGCACCTGGCGAAATAATGCGAATCGTTGCCCGACTGCCAATTCTTCCCTGCAACTCCACGACTCCTGTAACTTCACAGATCTTTGACTTCGCCAAGCTAGCAATGATGATACTAGGGTCTCTCAGCACCATTGTATGTGATCCTGCAAACATAAAACCCAAACGAACAAAATAGAAAACACAAAATGAAAACACTGTACAACCATTCCACTGATTTCGAAGAAATCTAACTGGTGGAATGGGTTAAGAAATCCATCTTAGCTACAAAATAGTAAATCAATTTCACATAGAGAAACCCATGAGAAATCGAATGATAGAAAGATGTAGAACACTTTGTTTATTATGCTTTCTAGAAAATGCGCATATAGATGCTCTGTTTCTCAATTACAATCACACTGTTCTGATCTCTCTTACAACTCATTACAATTGATGATCTCTGGAGTATTTATCTACTCACCATGAGCAGTACTAAATTGACTCCAAGCGGCTAGGAGACAACCTCCAAGCGGCTAGGAGATCTCAACTGACTAACAACCTCTAACTGCCTAACAACCTTCGAGATTACAGCTCGACAAGTGCCCTTGGGACTTACAACATAAACCTAGATACAAACTAAAATAACATGCATTGGTCAAATAGACCTTATTACATAAATGGTCAGCTTAGGACCTTATTGGAAAGAACAAAATGAATTGTAAACAGTTAATGCCTTATGGAGGCCACCGTGGATTGGGTGCTCCTGCACCATACACCCCACCACAAAAAGAACTCATGCCACATGAGTTAATTCTCTATTTTTCTCTACCAGTATACTCTACTGTCTCATGTCTTTCCCATGATCTCTAGACTGCAACCTGCTTCCATGGAGTCAAAAACTCATGCCTAGCATTGTAGGCTCTACTCATGCCATTCTTTCTTACTGTCATCTCTGCCTGGACACCTGCATACAAAACCTTGTTTGATGCTTCTTGTACTGCTGCCATGGTAGGATATATTTGCCTTTCAACTTTTGTTGTTTCTGGAGGACAAAAAATTGTCCCAATTATGATTGCATCACCTTCTTTCCAATCAACTTGTAGCTACTTACAAACTTGTTCTTCGACCTTCTGCCGATCCATCGGATCTCCATCATCAAAAAATGAAATTACCTTCAAACTTTGATCCTTAGCAATCCCATTCCCTGAGGTATCCTCAACTGCCTTTATGCCTTCTGCTGTAGGCATCTCCACAAACTCTTTCTTTCCCACTAAGATAACCTTGGCTGCCTTCTATGCTGCAGCATCCTCCTGCAATGGTGTCATCACAAAAGTCCTCCCATCCTTCTTGATGGTGTATGTGTTAGCATATCCATCATACAATGTTCTCCTATAAAATTGCCGTTGCCTACCTAAAAGTAGGTGACAACATTCCATGGGAAAAATATCACATAAAACTCTATCCTGATATTCCCCAATCTGAAAATCAACATATGCTTGTTCACTTTCCAAAAGTGATTGACTATCACTGAACCAAGATGCTTTGTAAGGAGTTGGATGGGGAACCCTTTCCAATTTCAATTTATCCACCATTTCCTAAGATACCATATTATCTGTTGAATTAGAATCTATTACTACCTTGCATAGTTTACCTTTAGTTTTGCATTTGGTCCTGAAAAGAGCTCTCCTTTATAGCATGTCCTTAGATGTCTTCATGATTGTTCTCCTTAGCATCAATGATTCTTCATCTTCAGCTGGGGCTGCACTTCCCATTGGAGAGTTAACACTTTCATCTACCTTCTCTTCTTGCACAAGTTGAACCCTCTTGTCATTCTTCCTATCATCTCTTGATGATGAACCTTTCGTTTCTAGACATTGAATGCTGTATGACCAATTTCATTACAATGATAACATCTCCCAGTGAAAACATAGAACCTCTACCTCCACCTTTTGTGCCTCTAAATCCCCCTCTAAAATTAGAAACTTGGCCCTTACCTATGCTTGTGTCTCTTTGGTCTTCTTGGGACTAATTTTTGCCTTCAAAACTATCCCTACCTCTAAAATTTTTGCCACCTCTTCCTCTATTATTCTGCTCACTCTTCTTCTTCAGCTTCTCTTCAGCTCTTATTGCCATTTGGAAACACTTGTTCACTATTTCTGGTGCTATGATGCTGATCTCATTTTGGATGTTCATCCTTAGACCATTCAAATACCTGGTCACCTTCTCTAACTCTTCTTCATGGCTCTTTGATCTGAGACTGAGTTTATGAAACTCTTGTGTGTATGCATTTACATCAAGGTCTCTCTACCTAAGGTTCTGCAATTTCTTATACATCTGTACATAATAGTCCAGGGGTAAAAACTGTGCCTTAAGTTTGGTCTTCATACTTTCCCAGGAGGTTATCATATTCTTCCCCTCCTTGACTCTCTCTCCTTGTTCATAATTCCACCATGCAAGAGCAGATCCCTGCAATCTTTCCTTTGCCAACTTAACCCTCTTATCATCAGGGATTTCTTTGTATTCGAAATGATTGTTCAATGCCTCAATCCAATCAATCACCTCTTCAGCATCCATACTTCCACTATACATAGGCAACCCATCTATGGTGTCCCTATTGACTGACTGTAATGCATTTAAAAATGCTCTCTGGTCTGCTGGTATCTCCTTTGTCTGTTTACTAGTTTTGGCAATTTTTGCATCGCTTGCATCACTATCACTGTCATCTTCCCTCTCTTTGCCTTTGGATTTTTTGAACTCTCCCAACTTGGTTGTAAGGATCTCCTCGATCAAATTCTTGATGGCATCCTACGACATACTTTTGGGAGGCATCGTCTCTGCCTCTGGCTTGCTTTCTCTATCTGACATAAACATTCACAAACAACACCCAAATGCGAACAGTCTTGCAAATCCTCAATTCGATTTGCCGCCCAAATCTTAACTCACTTTGATACCACTATGATGCAGAGCCAAACACCTTGACCTGCATTCCCCTTTGTATGTGTCGCTTTACTTGCCTATCGGCAAGATTATGCACTATCGACCAAGTTGTAGTCCATTCCACCGATGTCACACCTTACTCCGATAGCCCTCTCTTTGATGCGAGTTACTTCCATTGGCCGCATTACTAACTGTCACCCATGCTATTATACCAAACACTTGGACATGCTTTCGTTGACTATGTCCACCGGTCTCCCTCACCGTCACTGTTGGTCATGCTTTGCACCTGGCGAAACAACATGAATCATTATCTGATTGCTAATTCTTCGTTACAACTCTACGACTCCTGTAACTTCACAGATCTTTGACTTTGCCAACCTAGCACATGATGATGCTAGGGTCTCTCAACACCATTGTACGTGATCCTACAAACATAAAACCCAAACAAACAAAATAGAAAACACAAAATGAAAACACTGTACAACCATTGCACCGATTTCAAAGAAATCTAACTGGTGGAATGGATTAAGAAATCCATCTCGTCTACAAAAAAGTAAATCAATTTCACATAGAGAAACCCTTGAGAAATTGAATGACAGAAAGATGCACAACACTTTGTTTGTTATGCTTTCTAGAAAATGCGCATTAAGATGCTCTATTTCTCAATTACAATCACACTATTTTGATCTCTCTTACAACTCATTAAATCGATGATCTCTGGGGTATTTATCTACTCACCATGAGTAGTACTGAATTGACTCCAAGTGGCTAGGAGACAACCTTCAAGTGGCTGGGAGATCTGGACTGACTAACAACCTCTAACTGCCTAACAACCTTCAAGATTACAGCTCGACAAGTGTCCTTGGGACTTACAACATAAACCTAGATACAAACTAAAATAACATGCATTGGTCAAGCAAACCTTATTACATAAATGGTCAGCTTAGGACCTTATTGGAAACAACAAAATGAACTATAAATAGTTAATGCCTTATGGAGGCCACTGTGGATTAGGTGCTCTTGCACCAATTCTAGGATGAAATAAGAAAGCTTTTGGAAAAATTTCAAGAACAGAGATAAAATCAAGAACCAACTGGAAATAGTATAGAATAGTATTTAGCTGAATGATTTGGATACCAATATGCTTAAATAGGAAAATGATTTGTTGAGTGAGCTCCAATCCATTATTACTAAAGAAGAAGAATTCTAGAAAGAAAGATCTAGGTGTTAACCCCAGTTGGCAATTTTTGGTTGGCAGTGATGTCAACAGTGGTAACATGTATGATGACTTGGCATATGCTAAAATGTATTACAAAGAATGCTTGGCAACATTGGTCGAATGACATCTCCTAGCAAGTTGACTTTGGTTTAGAAGGAACACATGTTGATCGACATATTGTTAAGTGATGGGAATATTTTGCTTACTATTTTGAGCAGTTGAAATGTTATTCCACCTTTCTAAGCAGTCACTGCTTGTTTGTTTTGTTGAAGCCCTCTTTAGGGCAAACTGGAACAACTAGTCACCGGTCTCAAGCACTTGTATCTTTGTTGTTTTGGCATTTATTTTCATGATTATCTGCATAGCGTAGGGTTTGATGAAAAATCATGAAAGAGGTTTGTTGAATTTGAATGTTGACTTCGTAGTTGGCAAGCTAATCATGAAAAATCATGAAGGGAGTCTGATGGATCTTCAGAAAGGATCAAATATTGACTTCGTAGTTTGCAGTTGTGCCGTTATCATTGAAAAGTGAGGTAAAAGTGGCTATGTTCAGTCCAGATTCTGAGTTTGATTTGCAGCCGTTAATATAACTGTAAGTATGATCTTAAGAGTTCTTTTTTCCTTTGCAGAGTTGTTTTTGGCAAATACATCTGTCAAGGGTTTTTGTTTTGAAAGGATACAATTCTTGTTGGCAAATACATCTATCAAGGGTTTTTGTTTTGAAAGGATACAATACCTGCATAGCCTGTATTCTTCAAAACAACACTTTACAGATCTATGTACTTTTACCAGTTGGGTTTATAGCATTTCTTTGTTTGCACCACCAAGTTTGTTTTGCCCATTGATGATATGGGATCTTCTATAAATATTGTTGGCTGTTATTTATTTGAAACCCTAGGGTTTTGCTTGGGTTATTGGCAGTTGGGCATTGTAACTGATATTTGCATCTTCTAACCCTATTGAGGGTTAACAGTTTTATCTTCCCTTCTTCAAACTGTCTCTGCTTTTCTGAACAAGGAGATTAATGGTGTTTATTTCATTTACAGACATAGTTACAAAACTATCAATTGCTTACTATTTCAGTTGTTTTGGAACTGCCTATAGTTAAATGTATTTGAAAGGAATATAGTTAGTTGTATATAAAAAGATATAATGTAAATGATGTACGTGCAAGTGTTGTTTTTGTGTTTTGCACATACATTGTTGGCAGTATATGCTTTAGAGAAACAGAGTATTCCTCTATATAAAAATATCTTCAAAACTTTTGTAACCTTTAACATGCCAGTGAGGCAAAGTATTCAGTGAGATTGTAATCTAGTGAGGCACAGTAATCAGTGAGATTTTTTAAGCTAGTGAGGCAATTTTTTGAGTGGTTTTATGCCTATGGCTTTCCACTCAGAACAAATCTATGTGTCTTTATTTTTGTGGTATGTTTCTTGATCTGTTGTCAAATATTTCAGCTTCCATACTTGTATCTTATCTCACTGGCATAGTTTTAGTGATACAGAACATCTGAATTCAGTTGGATTTAATTGTGTTAAATACAAGTTTATAAAGTTATTCATATCAGTTTGCAAAATAAATCTGTAAGTGCAAAAATGTTTCTGAATACTGATTCACCCCCCCTCTCAGTATTTCTACCACTCTCACAAGTGGTATCAGAGCCAAACCCTTTTGTCTTTAAGGTCTAATCAGCCTAAGGGGATTCCTAGTTGAGTGGTAACCATGTCTTTTCAAGATGGTCTGTCCTCATCCAAGGCACCACTGTTTGATGGTACAGATTATACTTTTTAGAAATTCAAAATGACCCGTCATATCAAAGCTTTAGGATATGATGTCTAGGAAGCTATTGAAACTAGTTGTACTATTACAGGCAAACCATCTAATGCTGATGAAAAAAGGGCTCTTGATTGTGATTCAAAAGCTACTAGTGCTATTTGTTGTGGATTGACAAATGAAGTGTTAAATAAAGTTATGGAATGTCAAACAGCTAAAAGTATTTGGGATAAACTTTCTAATATTTATGAAGGGGATGAAAGCATTAAAGAGGCTAAGTTACAAGCTCTTAGAGAAAGATTTGAAAGAATAAGAATGAAAGATGATGAAAAGATAGCTGAATATCTTCAAAGAGTTCAGGAAACTATCAATAGTATTAGAGGTTTGGGGGAGAAATTAGAAGAGATAACTGTTGTTAAAAATATTTTACGAACTCTAACTCCCAAATATGATTCCAAAACCTCTATGGTGGAAGATAAAGATCCTAAAACTATAACTATTGATTCTATTCTAGGAGTCTTTACTGCCTATGAAATGAGAATGGAGAATGAAAACCCCAGTAAAGAGGCTAAGGAAGCAGCTTTTAAAACTGTAAAAAAGGAAACTGAAACCTGTCATGAAACTGAAAATATCAGTGAAGATGAATCTATTTTTGTCAATAAACTTAGAAGAGGTTCAGGTAGGTATAAAGGAAAATTACCTTTTAAATGCTTCAACTGTGGAAAAATAGGACATTATGCAGCAAAGTGTCCTAATCTAGAACTTGACAGTGAACAAGAAGACAATAAAAAATAGTATAAGAAAAAACCTTTCAATTTTAAGAAAAATACTTTTAAGAAAAGGAGTCTAATTGCTAGAATAATAGATAGTGCATTAGAGGAGTCCTCTGATGAAGTAGACGAAACACTTTTTATGGCAGCAATTATTACTGCTCTAGAAGGAGAACAAACTGAAGTGTCTGAGAATGAAATTGATTTAGAAGGAGAGTTAAAATGTGCCTTTGGTTAAATTAGAAGATTTAGAAAGGAAAATAGAGTGCAAAGCAAGTTAATTTCTAATCAAGAAAAAATAGATTTCTGATTTACAATTAAATCTTGAAGAGAATAGAAAAATTCTTTCAGATACACAAAAAAAGGTTAAAATCCAAGGAAGATGAAATAGTGAAACTAAGAAAAGAACTTGAAATGTGTAACAACAGTGATAAACTTGCTGATATGCTTAGTAAACAAAAAGAGTATAATGACATGACTAGTCTAGGCTTCTCAAAAGGTTAGTGCTCTAATGATGATCAGCTAAAAGAAAAAAGGCCTTTTAGATTTTCTAGTTATTGTTCTTACTGTTATCAATATGGGCATCAAGCAATTGATTGTAAATTTATGTTCAGAAAACAGTCCTATTTTCTGAATGACAGGACTCTTAATTTCTTGAGCAAAATAAGATGTTTCAGTTGTAGAAAACTTGGACATATTGTAAAATTTTGTAAATCAAAATTTTTTTCTTCCAATAAGCAACCCAAAATGAAATGGGTTCCTAAAAACAACAATGCTATGATTGTTGTAGTTGCATTTCATGAAAAGAAAAATGAAATTTGAGTTATAGATAGTGGATGTTCTCATCATATGACTAGGGATAGAAGTAAATTTACCTTGTTTGAAAATTGTTCAAATGGATCAGTTAAATTTGGTGATGATTACTGTTTATAGATCATAGGAAAAAGGTACAGTTCTTTTAGAAAATAACACACCTCTAGAAGATGTTTATTTTGTTGAAGGACTAACTCATAATCTGTTGAGTGTAAGGCAAATTTGTGACAGTGGTTTTGATGTAGTTTTTACATCACAAGACTGCAAGATTTTGAAAAACTCAAAACAGGTTGTTGCTTCAGGATTGAGAACAAAAGGTAACATTTATAATCTGCATGGATCTACTAATGAATGCAAAAACAATTTGTGTTTTATGAGTCAAGTTGAAGAAAGTAAATTGTGGCATAGGAGATTGGGGCATATAAATTTTGATAATTTAGTTAAAATCAGTCACAATAAAAATTTTAGACATATGCCAGTTATCTCTAAGCCTGAAAATCTAGTTTGCAAAGAATGTCAGCAAGGGAAACAAACCAAAAATGTTCATAAATCTAAAGAACAGTTTTCAGCAGAACCTTTTCAATTGGTTTATACTAATTTAAGTGGTGCAACCAGAACAAAATCTGTAAGTGGTGAAAGATATTTTATGTTGTTCATAGATGACTATACAAGAATGACTTGGGTTACATTTTTAAAGGATAAGTTTGAAGCTTTAGAGAAATTTAAGATTTTTAAAAGCATGGTAGAAAGAGAAACAAACTTAAAACTGAAATGTTTAAGGTCTGATAATGGAGGAGAATATACTTCAACTACTTTTCTTGAATATTGTGAAAAATATGGCATCAAAAAATAGTTTTCAGCTCCTAGAACACCTCAACAAAATGGTGTGGCTGAAAGAAAGAATAGGACAGTAAAAGAGATTGCTAGAACTATGCTTCAGGATGCTGGACTTTCTAATGCTTTCTAGAAAGAAGTAGTTCATACAGTAGTTTATACTTTAAAAAGGGTATAAGTAAGAGTCAAAACCAGGTATACTTCCTATGAACTTTGGTATGGAAACACAGCCAATGTATCTTATTTTAAAATCTTTGGGAGCAAATGCTACATAAGAAAAGAAGATCATCTAGGAAGTTTTGAATCACGATGTGATGAAAGAATCTTTCTAGTTTACTCTACTCATAGTAAGGCCTACAAATGTTATAATAAGAGATTATGAAGAATAGTCGAAAGCTCTAACGTGAAAGTGGTTGAGAATTTGCAGCCAGAACAACAACCCCAGTTTCAACCAGTTGAAGAAATTATTCAAGGAGAACCAAGCACAAAAGAAGAAGCAGAGAAATCTGAAGAAGAATCTGAATCAGATTCTGTAGTGCCTCAAAGACAAACTGTAAGTCCTAATACTCCTCCTAAATCTTCCATTTATACTCCTTCTAGAAGATTGCTGCAAAAGAGTCATCCAAGTGATCATGTTATTGGTAACTTGGACTCTGGCATACAAACTAGGAGAAAAACTACTCAAGCAAATCAACATGTTCATGTTTGTCTGGTGTCACAATTAGAACCTAAAACTTATGTTGAAGCTAGCCAAGATGACTTATGGGTTCAGGCTATGTTAGATGAGTTAGCCCAAATAGAGAAAAATAACACTTGGGAACTTGTTCCAAGACCTAAAGATAAAAATGTTATTGGGGCAAAATGGGTTTTCTGAAACAAACTTGATGAAAATGGAACTGTTGTCCAAAATAAGGCTAGACTAGTTTGTAAGGGTTATTCACAGATAGAAGGTATAGATTTTTATGAAACTTTTGCTCATATAGCAAGACTAGAAGCCATCAGAATGTTTCTCACATATTCTGATTACAAAAACTTCAAGGTCTATTAAATGGATGTTAAAACAACATTTTTAAATGGAGACTTAGAAGAAGAGGTTTATATGGATCAGATAGAAGGTTTTGTTGACAAGGACAAACCACATCATGTTTATAGATTAAAGAAGGCTCTTTATGAGCTTAAGCAAGCTCCTAGAGCTTGGTATGCCAAACTAGATAAACATTTACAATCACAAGGCTTCACTAGAGGGGGAGCTGATAGTAATCTATACTTTATGACTAAAAATGATCACATCTTGATAGTGGTTGTATATGTTGATGACATAATTTTTGGCAGTGATGATGAAGAACTCAGTTTATATTTTCCACAGGTTATGACAGCACAATTTGAAATGTCAATGCTGGGTGAACTTTCATTTTTTCTTGGTCTACAAGTTTCTCAGCTCCAAGAAGGTATATTTCTTTCTCAAACAAAATATGTAAAAGAAATGTTGAAAAGGTTTCAGAGGGATGAATGTAATCCTGTTAGTACACCTATGGAAACTGGTTGCAAATTAAGTGCTGAAGTTGACAAACCAGATATTGATCATACCTTTTATCGGTCTATAATAGGCAGCCTATTGTATTTAACTGCCACTATGCCTAACATAATGCATGTTGTTTGTTTAGTTGCTCATTTTCAAACTACTCCTAAACAAATTCATCTCAATGCTGTAAAAAGAATCCTTATATATATATATATATATATATATATATATATATAAGGGACATTGGATTATGGCCTTTGGTATTCGTGACATTCTAATTTTACTCTAACAACATATATAGATGTTGATTGGGCTAGTAGTCTTGATTACAGGAAGAGTACTTCTGGTGGTGCATTTTTTCTTGGTGGACAACTTGTTTCGTGGCATAGCAAAAAGTAGGATTCTATTTCTTTATCTACAGCTGAGGCTAAATATATTGCTGCCATTGCTTGTTGCACCCAAATTCTCTGTATGGTTCAAACTCTATGTGATTATCAGATTGCTGTGTCTAAGCATGTCAAGATTTTGTGTGACAATGTTAGCGCAATCAATATATCAAAGAATCCTGTTATGCACTCTCGTACCAAGCATATTGATATTAACTATCACTTTCTTCGTGGTAAAGTTCTTCTCAATGATGTTATACTGGATTATGTTGCTTCAGCTCATCAAGTGGCTGACATTTTTACTAAGCCACTTCCCAGAGAAGTATTTGAGGGTCTCTGGCAAAAGCTTGGGGTTCTCTCTTTCTCTTCTTTGCATTAAAATTTCTTCCCTTCTGGACTCAGGGGGAGATACTTGGATATTTCTATGTCCTCTTGATCATTCTTCTTCATGAGACAGTCTTTTTTTGTTTCTACTTCTATATATCTTGTTTTACTTGTTCCTCATGGACTATTTGACAGTGGTATTGCCTATCCTGTTCTTTATTTCTTCAAATTGTTCGAAGATCTTGACAGTCGGTCTCTATTGCTTCTCGGATTCATATTCTCTTCATTGTGTTTTTTGCCATTGTGTTTCTAACAGTTTCCTATGATTTTTGCATTTGGGATTCTGGTCACTTGTACATGTTTTTTTTCTTTCTATCTGTTTTGTATTGGTATATCTGTTTTGGTATATCTCTTTACAGTGGTTGGTATGTCTGTATACAGTGGTATTGGTATATGGTATTGGTATATCTGTTCTGATATATCTGTTTACAGTGGTTGGTATATCTGTATACAGTGGTATTAGTAAATGGTATCTGGCATCTGTATATCTTTGGTATATCTACTCATTGGTGAGCATTGGCATTGGTGAGTATTGGTATTGATATCTCTATTGGTGACATTGGTGAGTATTGGTGCAACTGGTATTTGTCTTTTGGTATCTCTATTTTGGGAACTGGAAAGTTGCTACTGAACCTGGTATTTGTCTTTTGGTATCTCTATTTTGGGAACTGGAAAGTTGCTACTATAATCTGGCACTATTATTGGTATCTGACATTGGTAGACTCTTGATGGTATCTGGCATTAGTAGACTCTTGTATATGAGGAATTGATACTTGTTGCTGAGTTTGGAATATGATATTATTTTTGGTATTTGTGTTGGAATTGTCACTATTGGAATTGTTACTATTGATTTGTTTTTCTGATTTCATATTGAGGTGTATCTACAATTTGTATCTCACAATGTGAATTTTGGTGAGGTTTGACATCAATGCCAAAGGGGGAGTTTTGTTAACCCTAGTTGGCAATTTTTGGTTTGCATTGATGTCAACAGCGGTAACATGTATGTTGACCTGGCATATGGTAAAATGTATTACAAAGAACGCTTGGCAACATTGGTCGAATGACATCTCCTAGCAAGTTGACTTTGGTTTAGAAGGAACACATGTTGATCAACATATTGTTAAGTACTGGGAATATCTGCTTACTGTTTTGAGCGGTTGAAATGTTATTCCACCTTTCGAAGAGGTCACTGCTTGTTTGTTTTGTTGAAGCCCTCCTTAGGGCAAACTGGAACAGCCAGTCACCAGTCTCAAGCACTTGTATCTTTGTTGTTTTGGCATTTATTTTCATGATTATCTGCACAATGTAGGGTTTGATGAAAAATCATGAAAGAGGTTTGTTGAATCTGAACGCTGACTTCGTAGTTTGCAAGATAATCATGAAAAATCATGGAGTCTGATGGAGCTTCAGAAAGGATGGAATATTGACTTCGTAGTTTGCAATTGTACCATTATCATTGAAAAGCGAGGTAAAAGCGGCTATGTTCAGTCAAGATTCTGAGTTTGTTTTGCGGCCGTTAATATAATTGTAAGTATGATCTTAAGAGTTCTTTTTTTTTGCAGAGTTGCTTTTGGCAAATACATCTGTCAAGGGTTTTTGTTTTGAAAGGATACAATTCCTGTTGGCAAATACATCTGTCAAGGGTTTTTGTTTTGAAAGGATACAATACCTGCATAGCTTGTATTCTTCAAAACAGCACTTTATAGATCTATGTACTTTTACTAGTTGGGTTTATAGCATTTCTTTGTTTGCACCACCAAGTTTATTTTGCCCGTTGATGATATGGGATCTTTTATAAATATTGTTGGCTGTTATTTATTTTGAAACCCTAGGGTTTTTCTTGGGTTATTGGCAATTGGGCGTTGTAACTGATAGTTGCATCTTCTAACCCTATTGAGGGTTAACAGTTTTATCTTCCCTTCTTCGAACTGTCTCTGCTTTTCTGAACAAGGAGATTAATGGTGTTTATTTCATTTACAGACATAGTTACAAAACTGTCAATTGGTTCCTATTTCAGTTGTTTTGGAACTGCCTATAGTTAAATGTATTTGAAAGGAATACAGTCAGTTGTATATAAAAAGATATAATGTAAATGACGTACGTGCAAGTGTTGTTTTTGTGTTCTGCACATACATTGTTGGCAGTATATGCTTTAGAGAAACAGAGTATTCCTCTGTATGAAAATATCTTCAAAACTTTTGTAATCTTTAACATGCCAGTGAGGCAAAGTATTCAGTGAGATTGTAATCCAGTGAGGCACAGTAATCAGTGAGATTTTTTAAGCCAGTGAGGCAATTTTTTCAGTGGTTTTATGCCTGGGGCTTTCCACTCAGAACAAATCTCTGTGTCTTTATTTTTGTGGTATGTTTCTTGATCTATTGTCAAATATTTCAACTTCCATACTTGTATCTTATCTTACTGGCACAGTTTTAGTGATACAAAACATCTAAATTCAGTTGGATTTAATTGTGTTAAATACAAGTTTATAAAGTTATTCATATCAGTTTGCAAAATAAATCTGTAAGTGCAAAAATCTTTCTGGATACTGATTCAACCCCCCTCTCAGTATTTCTACCACTCTAACAAGTGGTATCAGAGCCAAACCCTTTTGTCTTTAAGGTCTAATCAGCATAAGGGGATTCCTAGTTAGTGGTAACCATGTCTTTTGAAGATGGTCTGTCCTGATCCAAGGCACCACTGTTTGATGGTACAGATTATACCTTTTGGAAATTTAGAATGACTCGTCATATCAAAGCTTTAGGATATGATGTCTGGGAAGCTATTGAAACTAGTTGTACTGTTACAGGCAAACCATCTAATGCTAATGAAAAAAGGGCTCTTGATTGTGATTCAAAAGATGCTAGTGTTATTTATTATGGATTGACAAATAAAGTGTTAAATAAGGTTATGGACTGTGAAATAGCTAAAAGTATTTGGGATAAACTTTCTAATATTTATGAAGGGGATGAAAACATTAAAGAGGCTAAGTTACAAGCTCTTAGAGAAAGATTTGAAAGAATAAGAATGAAAGGTGATGAAAAGATATCTGAATATCTTCAAAAAGTTCAGGAAACTATCAATACTATTAGAGGTTTAGGGGAGAAATTAGAAGAGATAACTATTGTTAAAAATATTTTACGAACTCTAACTCCCAAATATGATTCCAACACCTCTGTGGTGGAAGATAAAGATCCTACAACTATAACTATTGATTCTATTCTAGGAGTCTTTACTGCCTTTGAAATGAGAATGGAGAATGAAAACCCTAGTAAAGAGGCTAAGGAAGCAGCTTTTAAAACTGTAAAAAAGGAAACTGAAACCTGTCATGAAACTGAAAATATCAGTGAAGATGAATCTATTTTTGTCAGTAAACTTAGAAGACGTTCAGGTAGGTATAAAGGAAAATTACCTTTTAAATGCTTCAACTGTGGAAAAATAGGACATTATGCAGCAAAGTGTCCTAATCTAGAACTTGACAGTGAACAAGAAGACAATAAAAAATAGTCTAAGAAAAAACCTTTCAATTTTAAGAAAAATACTTTTAAGAAAAGGAGTCTAATTGCTGGAATAATAGATAGTGCATCAAAGGAGTCCTCTGATGAAGTAGACGAAACACTTTTTATGCCAGCAATTATTACTGCTCCAGAAGGAGAACAAATTGAAGTGTCTGAGAATAAAATTGATTTAGAAGGAGAGTTAAAATGTGCCTTTGGTTAAATTAGAAGATTTAGAAAGGAGAATGGAGTGCAAGCAAGTTAATTTCTAATCAAGAAAAATAGATTTCTGATTTACAATTAAATCTTGAAGAGAACAGAAAAAAAATTTTAGATACACAAAAAAAGGTTAAAATCCAAGGAAGATGAAATAGTGAAACTAAGAAAAGAACTTGAAATGTGTAACAACAGTGATAAACTTGCTGATATGCTTAGTAAACAAAAAGAGTATAATGACATGACTAGTCTAGGCTTCTCAAAAGGTCAGTGCTCTAATGATGATCAGCTAAAAGAAAAAAGGCCTTTTAGATTTTCTGGTTATTGTTTTTACTATTATCAATATGGGCATCGAGCAATTGATTGTAAATTTATGTTCAGAAAATAGTCCTATTTTTTGAATGATAGGACTCTTAAATGCTTGAACAAAATAAGATGTTTCAGTTGTAGTAAACTTGGACATATTGCAAAATTTTGTAAATCAAACATTTTTTCTTCCAATAAGCAACCCAAAATGAAATGGGTACCTAAAAACAGCAATGCTATGATTGTTGTAGTTGTATTTCATGCAAAAAAAAAAGAAATCTGAGTTATAGATAGTGGATGTTCTCATCATATGACTGGGGATAGAAGCAAATTTACCTTGTTTGAAAATTGTTCAAATGGATCAGTTAAATTTGGTGATGATTACTGTTTACAGATCACAGGAAAAAGGTACAGTTCTTTTAGAAAATAACACACCTCAAGAGGATGTTTATTTTGTTGAAGGACTAACTCATAATCTGTTGAGTGTAAGTCAAATTTGTGACAGTGGTTTTGATGTAGTTTTTACATCACAAGGCTACAAGGTTTTGAAAAACTCAAAACATGTTGTTGCTTCAGGATTGAGAACAAAAGGTAACATTTATAGTCTGCATGGATCTGCTAATGAATGCAAAAACAATTTGCGTTTTATGAGTCAAGTTGAAGAAATTTAATTGTGGCATAGGAGATTGGGGCATATAAATTTTGATAATTTAGTTAAAATTAGTCACAATAAAATTTTAGACATATGCCTGTTATCTCTAAGCCTGAAAATCTGGTTTGCAAAGAATGTCAGCAAGGGAAACAAACCAGAAATGTTCATAAATCTAAAGAACAGTTTTTAGCAGAACCTCTTCAATTGGTTTATACTAATTTACGTGGTCCAACCAGAACAAAATCTCTAAGTGGTGAAAGATATTTTATGTTGTTCATAGATGACTATACAAGAATGACTTGGGTTACATTTTTAAAGCATAAGTCTGAAGCTTTAGAGAAATTTAAGATTTTTAAAAGCATGGTAGAAAGAGAAACAGACTTAAAACTGAAATGTTTAAGGTCTGATAATGGAGGAGAATATACTTCAACTGCTTTTCTTGAATATTGTGAAAATATGGCATCAAAAGATAGTTTTCAGCTCCTAGAACACCTCAACAAAATGGTGTGGCTGAAAGAAAGAATAGGACAGTAAAAGAGATGCCTAGAACTATGCTTCAGGATGCTGGACTTTCTAATGCTTTCTGGAAAGAAGCAGTTCATACAGTAGTTTATACTTTAAAAATGGTATAAATAAGAGTCAAAACCAGGTATACTTCCTATGAACTTTGGTATGGAAACACAGCCAATGTATCTTATTTTAAAATCTTTGGGAGCAAATGCTACATAAGAAAAGAAGATCATCTAGGAAGTTTTGAATCACGATGTGATGAAAGAATCTTTCTAGGTTACTCTACTCATAGTAAGGCCTACAAATGTTATAATAAGAGATTATGAAGAATAGTTGAAAGCTCTAATGTGAAAGTGGTTGAGAATTTGCAGCCAGAACAGCAACCCCAGTTTCAACCAGTTGAAGAAATTATTCAAGGAGAACCAAGCACAAAAGAAGAAGTAGAGAAATCTGAAGAAGAACTTGAATCAGATTCCGTAGTGCCTCAAGGACAAGCTGTAAGTCCTAATACTGCTAAATCTTCCATTTATACTCCTTCTAGAAGATTGCTACAAAAGAGTCATCCAAGTGATCATGTTATTGGTAACTTAGACTCTGACATACAAACTAGGAGAAAAACTGCTCAAGCAAATCAACAGGTTCATGTTTGTCTGGTGTCACAATTAGAACCTAAAACTTATGTTGAAGCTAGTCAAGATGACGTATGGGTTCAGGATATGTTAGATGAGTTAGCCCAAATAGAGAAAAATAACACTTGGGAACTTGTTCCAAGACCTAAAGATAAAAATGTTATTGGAGCAAAATGGGTTTTCTGAAACAAACTTGATGAAAATGGAACTGTTATCCGAAATAAGGCTAGACTAGTTTGTAAGGGTTATTCATAGATAGAAGGTATTGATTTTTATGAAACTTTTGCTCGTATAGCAAGACTAGAAGCCATCAGAATGTTTCTCACATATTCTATTTACAAAAACTTCAAGGTGTATTAAATGGATGTTAAAACAACATTTTTAAATGGAGACTTAGAAGAAGAGGTTTATATGGATCAGCCAGAAGGTTTTGTTGACAAGGACAAACCACATCATGTTTATAGATTAAAGAAGGCTTTTTATGGGCTTAAGCAAGCTCCTAGAGCTTGGTATGCCAAACTAGATAAACATTTACAATCACAAGGCTTCATTAGAGGGAGAGCTGATAGTAATGTATACTTTATGACTAAAAATGATCACATCTTGATAGTGGTTGTATATGTTGATGACATAATTTTTGGCAGTGATGATGAAGAACTCAGTTTATATTTTCCACAGGTTATGACAGCACAATTTAAAATGTCAATGCTGGGTGAACTTTCATTTTTTCTTGGTCTACAAGTTTCTCAGCTCCAAGAAGGTATATTTCTTTCTCAAACAAAATATGTAAAAGAAATGTTGAAAAGGTTTCAGATGGATGAATGTAATCTTGTTAGTACACCTATGGAAACTAGTTGCGAATTAAGTGCTGAAGTTGACAAAACCAGATATTGATGATACCTTTTATCGGTCTATAATAGGCAGCCTATTGTATTTAACTGCCACTATGCCTGACATAATGCATGTTGTTTGTTTAGTTGCTCATTTTCAATCTGCTCCTAAACAAACTCATCTCAATGCTGTAAAAAGAATCCTTCGATATATATATATATATATATATATATATATATATATATATATAAGGGACATTGGATTATGGCCTTTGGTATTCGTGACATTCTAATTTTACTCTGACAGCATATATAGATGTTGATTGGGCTAGTAGTCTTGATGACAGGAAGAGTACTTCTGGTGGTGCATTTTTTTCCTGGTGGACAACTTGTTTTGTGGCATAGCAAAAAGTAGGATTCTGTTTCTTTATCTATAGCTGAGGCTAAATATATTGTTGCCACTGCTTGTTGCACCCAAATTCTCTGTATGGTTCAAAGTCTGTGCGATTATCAGATTGCTGTGTCTAAGCCTGTCAAGATTTTGTGTGACAATGTTAACGCAATCAATATATCAAAGAATCCTATTATGCACTCTCGTACCAAGCATATTGATATTAGCTATCACTTTCTTCATGATAAAGTTCTTCTCAATGATTTCATCCTAGATTATGTTGCTTCAACTCATCAAGTGGCTGAAATTTTTACTAAGCCACTTCCCAGAGCAGTATTTGAGGGTCTCCGACAAAAGCTTGGGGTTCTCTCTTTCTCTTCTTTGCATTAAAATTTCTTCTCTTCTGGACTCAGGGGGATATGCTTGGATATTTCTTTGTCCTCTTGATCATTCTTCTTCATGAGATAGTCTTTTTTTGTTTCTGCTTCTATATATCTTGTTTTAGTTGTTCCTCATGGACTATTTAACAGTGGTGTTGCCTATCCTATTTTTTATTTCTCAAATTGTTGGAAGATCTTGACAGTCAGTCTCTATTGCTTCTCGGATTCATATTCTCTTCATTGTCTTTTTTGCCATTGTGTTTCTAACAGTTTCCTATGATTTTTGCATTTGGGATTCTGGTCACTTGTACATGTTTTTCTTCTTTTTATCTATTTTGTATTGGTATATCTATTTTGGTATATCTCTTTATAGTGGTTGGTATATCTGTATACAGTGGTATTGGTATATGGTATTGGTATATCTGTTCTGATATATCTATTTACAGTGGTTGGTATATCTGTATACAGTGGTATTGGTAAATGGTATCTGGCATCTGTATATCTGAGGTATATCTACTGATTGGTGAGCATATGCATTGGTGAGTATTGGTATTGGTATATCTATTGGTGACATTGGTGAGTATTGGTGCAACTGGTATTTGTCTTTTGGTATCTCTATTTTGGGAACTAGAAAGTTGCTACTGAAACTGGTATTTGTCTTTTGGTATCTCTATTTTGGGAACTGGAAAGTTGCTACTATAATCTGGCACTATTATTGGTATCTGACATTGGTAGACTCTTGATGGTATCTGGCATTAGTAGACTCTTGTATTTGAGGAATTGATACTTGTTGCTGAGTTTGGAATATGATATTATTTTTGGTATTTGTGTTGGAACTTTCACTATTGGAACTGTTACTACTGATTTGTTTTTCTGATTTCATATTGAGGTGTATCTACAATTTGTATCTCACAATGTAAATTTTGGTGAGGTTTGACATCAATGCCAAAGGGGGAGTTTTGTTAACCTTAGTTGGCAATTTTTGGTTTGCAGTGATGTCAACAGCGGTAACATGTATGATGACTTGGCATATGGTAAAATGTATTACAAAGAACACTTGGCAACATTGGTTGAATGACATCTCCTAGCAAGTTCACTTTGGTTTAGAAGGAACACATGTTGATCGACATATTGTTAAGTACTGGGAATATTTTGCTTACTGTTTTGAGCGGTTGAAATGTTATTCCACCTTTCTGAGTGGTCACTGCTTGTTTGTTTTGTTGAAGCCCTCCTTAGGGCAAACTAGAACAACTAGTCACCAGTCTCAAGCACTTGTATCTTTGTTGTTTTGGCATTTATTTTCATGATTATCTACACAGCATAGGGTTTGATGAAAAATCATAAAAAGAGGTCTGTTGAATCTGAACGTTGACTTCGTAGTTTGCAAGATAATCATGAAAAATCATGAAGGGAGTCTGATGGATCTTCAGAAAGGATGGAATATTGACTTCGTAGTTTGCAATTGTGCTGTTATCATTGAAAAGTGAGGTAAAAGCGGCTATGTTCAGTCAAGATTTTGAGTTTGATTTGCGGTCATCAATATAACTGTAAGTATGATCTTAAGAGTTCTTTTTTCCTTTGCAGAGTTGTTTTTGGCAAATACATCTGTCAAGTGTATTTGTTTTGAAAGGATACAATTCCTGTTGGCAAATACATCTGTCAAGGGTTTTTGTTATCAAAGGATACAATACCTGCATAGCTTGTATTCTTCAAAATAGCACTTTATAGATCTATGTGCTTTTACCAGTTGGGTTTATAGCATTTCTTTGTTTGCACCACCAAGTTTGTTTTGCCCGTTGATGATATGGGATCTTTTATAAATATTGTTGGCCATTATTTATTTTGAAACCCTAGGGTTTCTCTTGGGTTATTTGCAGTTGGGCGTTGTAACTGACAGTTGCATCTTCTAACCCTATTGAGGGTTAACAATTTCATCTTCCCTTCTTCGAACTGTCTCTACTTTTTTGAACAAGGAGATTAATGGTGTTTATTTCATTTACAGACACAGTTACAAAACTGTCGATTGGTTCCTATTTCAGTTGTTTTGGAACTACCTACAGTTAAATGTCTTTGAAAGGAATATAGTCAGTTGTATATTTAAAGATATAATGTAAATGATGTATGTGCAAGTGTTATTTTTTTGTTCTGCACATACATTGTTGGCAGTATACGCTTTAGAGAAACAGAGTATTCCTCTGTATGAAAATATCTTCAAAACTTTTGTAATCTTTAACATGCCAATGAGGCAAAGTATTCAGTGAGATTGTAAGCTAGTGAGGCACAGTAATCAGTGAGATTTTTTAAGCCAGTGAGGTAATTTTTTGAGTGGTTTTATGCCCGAGGCTTTCCACTCAGAAGAAATCTCTGTCTTTATTTTTGTGGTATGTTTCTTCATCTGTTGTCGAATATTTCAACTTCCATACTTGTATCTTATCTTACTGGCATAGTTTTAGTGATACAAAACATCTAAATTCAGTTGGATTTAATTATGTTAAATATAAGTTTATAAAGTTATTCATATTAGTTTGCAAAATAAATCTGTAAGTGCAAAAATTTGTCTGGATATTGATTCCCCCCCCCCCTCTCAGTATTTCTACCACTCTAACAAGTGGTATCAGAGCCAAACCCTTTTGTCTTTAAGGTGTAATCAGCCTAAGGGGATTCTTGGTTGAGTGGTAACCATGTCTTTTCAAGATGGTTTGTTCTCATCCAAGGCACCACTGTTTGATGGTACAGATTATACTTTTTAGAAATTCAGAATGACCCGTCATATCAAAGCTTTAGGATATGATGTCTGGGAAGCTATTGAAACTAGATGTACTATTACAAGCAAACCATCTAATGCTGATAAAAAAGGGCTCTTGATTGTGATTCAAAAGTTGCTAGTGCTATTTATTGTGGATTGACAAAAGAAGTGTTAAATAAAGTTATGGAATGTCAAACAACTAAAAGTATTTGGGATAAACTTTCTAATATTTATGAAGGGGATGAAAGCATTAAAGAGGCTAAGTTACAAGCTCTTAGAGAAAGATTTGAAAGAATAAGAATGAAAAATGATGAAAAGATAGTTGAATATCTTCAAAGAGTTCAGGAAACTGTCAATAGTATTAGAGGTTTAGGGGAGAAATTAGAAGAGATAACTATCATTAAAAAGATTTTATGAACTCTAACTCCCAAATATGATTCCTAAACCTCTGTGGTGGAAGATAAAGATCCTAAAACTATAACTATTGATTCTATTCTAGGAGTCTTTACTGCCTATGAAATGAGAATGGAGAATGAAATCCCCAGTAAAGAGGCTAAGGAAGCAGTTTTTAAAACTGTAAAAAAGGAAACTGAAACCTGTCATGAAACTGAAAATATCAATGAAGATGAATATTTTGTTAGTAAACTTAGAAGAGGTTTAGGTAGGTATAAAGGAAAATTATCTTTTAAATGCTTGAACTGTGGAAAAATAGGACATTATGCAGCAAAGTGTCCTAATCTAAAACTTGACAGTGAACAAGAAGACAATAGAAAACAGTATAAGAAAAAACCTTTCAATTTTAAGAAAAATATTTTTAAGAAAAGGAGTCTAATTTCTGGAATAACAGCTAGTGCATCAGAGGAGTCCTTTGATGAAGTAGACGAAACACTTTTTATGGCAGCAATTATTACTATTCCAGAAGGAGTACAAATTGAAGTGTCTGAGAATGAAATTGATTTAGAAGGAGAGTTAAAATGTACCTTTGGTGAAATTAAAAGATTTAGAAAGGAGAATGGAGTGCAAAGCATGTTAATTTCTAATCAAGAAAAATAGATTTCTGATTTACAATTAAATCTTGAAGAGAACAGAAAAATTCTTTCAGATACACAAGAAAGGTTAAAATCCAAGGAAGATGAAATAGTGAAACTAAGAAAAGAACTTGAAATGTGTAACAACAGTGATAAACTTGCTGATATGCTTAGTAAACAGAAAGAGTATAATGACATGACTGGTCTAGGCTTCTCAAAAGGTCAGTGCTCTAATGATAATTAGCTAAAAGAAAAAAGACCTTTTAGATTTTTTGGTTATTGTTTTTACTGTTATCAATATGGGCATCAAGCAATTGATTGTAAATTTATGTTCAGAAAACAGTCCTATTTTTTGAATGACATGATGCTTAATTTCTTGAACAAAATAAGATGTTTCAGTTTTAGAAAACTTGGACATATTGCAAAAATTTGTAAATTAGAATTTTTTTCTTCCAATAAGCAACCTAAAATGAAATGGGTACATAAAAACAGCAATGCTATGAATGTTGAAGTTGCATTTCATGCAAAGAAAAATGAAGTCTGGGTTATAGACAGTGGATGTTCTCATCATATGACTGGGGATAGAAGCAAATTTACCTTGTTTGAAAATTATTCAAATGGATCAGTTAAATTTGGTGATGATTACTGTTTACAGATGATAGGAAAAGGTACAATTCTTTTAGAAAATAACACACCTCTAAAGGATGTTTATTTTGTTGAAGGACTAACTCATAATCTGTTGAGTGTAAGTCAGATTTGTGACAGTGGTTTTGATGTAGTTTTTAAAAGGCTGCAAGGTTTTGAAAAACTCAAAATAGGTTGTTGCTTTAGGATTGAGAACAAAAGGTAACATTTATAATCTGCATGGATCTACTAATGAGTGCAAAAACAATTTGTGTTTTATGAGTCAAGTTGAAGAAAGTAAATTGTGGCATAGGAGATTAGGGCATATAAATTTTGATAATTTAGTTAAAATCAGTCACAATAAAAATGTTAGACATATGCCTGTTATCTCTAAGCCTAAAAATCTAGTTTGCAAAGAATGTCAGCAAGGGAAACAAACCAGAAATGTTCATAAATCTAAAGAACAGTTTTCAGCAGAACCTCTTCAATTGGTTCATACTGATTTATGTGGTCCAACCAAAACAAAATCTCTAAGTGGTGAAAGATATTTTATGTTGTTCATAGATGACTATACAAGAATGACTTGGGTTACATTTTTAAAGCATAAGTCTGAAGCTTTAAAGAAATTTAATATTTTTAAAAGCATGGTAGAAAGAGAAATAGACTTAAAACTAAAATGTTTAAGGTCTGATAATGGAGGAGAATATACTTCTACTATTTTTCTTGAATATTGTGAAAAATATGGCATCAAAAGACAGTTTTTAGCTCCTAGAACACCTCAACAAAATGGTGTGGCTGAAAGAAAGAATAGGACAGTAAAAGAGATGGCTAGAACTATGCTTTAGGATGCTAGACTTTCTAATGCTTTCTAGAAAGAAGCATTTCATACAGCAGTTTATACTTTAAACATGGTACAAATAAGAGTCAAAACTAGGTATACTTCCTATGAACTTTGGTATGGAAACACAGCCAATGTATCTTATTTTAAAATCTTTGGTAGCAAATGTTACATAAGAAGAGAAGATCATATAGGAAGTTTTGAATCACGATGTGATAAAGGAATCTTTCTAGGTTACTCTACTCATAGTAAGGCCTACAAATGTTATAATAAGAGATTACAAAGAATAGTTGAAAGCTCTAACATGAAAGTGGTTGAGAATTTGCAGCCAGAATAGCAACCCCAATTTCAACCAGTTGAAGAAATTATTCAAGGAGAACCAAGCACAAAAGAAGAAGCAAAGAAATCTGAAGAAGAATCTAAATCAGATTCTGTAGTGCCTCAAGGACAAACTGTAAGTCCTAATACTCCTCCTAAATCTTCCATTTATACTCCTTCTAGAAGATTGCTGTAAAAGAATCATCCAAGTGATCATGTTATTGGTAACTTAGACTCTAGCATACAAACTAGGAGAAAAACTATTCAAGCAAATCAACAGGTTCATGTTTGTCTGGTGTCACAATTAGAACCTAAAACTTATGTTGAAGCTAGTCAAGATGACTTATGGGTTCAGGATATGTTAGATGAGTTAGCCCAAATAGAGAAAAATAACACTTGGGAACTTGTTCCAAGACCTAATGATAAAAATGTTATTGGGGCCAAATGGGTTTTCCGAAACAAACTTGACGAAAATGGAACTGTTGTCCGAAATAAGGCTAGACTGGTTTGTAAGGGTTATTCATAGATAGAAGGTATTGATTTTGATGAAACTTTTGCTCCTGTAGAAAGACTAGAAGCCATCAGAATGTTTCTCATATATTCTGTTTACAAAAACTTCAAGGTCCATCAAATGGATGTTAAAACAACATTTTTAAATGGAGACTTAGAAGAAGAGGTTTATATGGATCAGCTAGAAGGTTTTGTTAACAAGGACAAACCACATCATGTTTACAGATTAAAGAAGGCTCTTTATGGGCTTAAGCAAGCTCCCAGAGCTTGGTATGCCAAACTAGATAAACATTTACAATCACAACACTTCACTAGATGGGGAGCTGATAGTAATCTGTACTTTATGACTAAAACTGATCACATCTTGATAGTGGTTGTATATGTTGATGACATAATTTTTGGCAATGATGATGATGAACTTAGTTTATATTTTCCATAGGTTATGACAGCACAATTTGGAATGTCAATGTTGGGTGAACTTTCATTTTTTCTTGGTCTACAAGTTTCTCAGCTCCAAGAAGGTATATTTCTTTCTCAAACAAAATATACAAAAGAAATGTTGAAAAGGTTTCAGAGGGATGAATGTAATCCTGTTAGTACACCTATGGAAACTGGTTGCAAATTAAGTGCTGAAGTTGACAAACCAGATATTGATCATACCTTTTATCGGTCTATAATAGGTAGCATATTGTATTTAACTGCCACTATGCCTGACATAATGCATGCTGTTTGTTTAGTTGCTCGTTTTCAATCTGCTCCTAAACAAACTCATCTTACTACTGTAAAAAGAATCCTTATATATATACAAGGGACATTGGATTATGGCCTTTGGTATTCACGACAATCTGATTTTACTCTGATAGCATATACAGATGCTGATTGGGCTAGTAGTCTTGATGACAGGAAGAGTACTTCTGGTGGTGCATTTTTTCTTGGTGGATGACTTGTTTCGTGGCATATCAAAAAGCAGGATTTCGTTTCTTTATCTACAGATGAGGCTAAATATATTGCTGCCACTACTTGTTGCACCCAAATTCTCTAGATGGTTCAAACTCTGTGTGATTATCAAATTGTTGTCTAAGCCTGTCAAGATTTTATGTGACAATGTTAGTGCAATCAATATATCAAAGATCCTGTTATGCACTCTCATACCAAGCATATTGATATTAGATATCACTTTCTTAATGATAAAGTTCTTCTCAATGATGTTATCCTGGATTATGTTGCTTCAGCTCATCAAGTGGCTGACATTTTTACTAAGCCACTTCCCAGAGTAGTATTTTAGGGTCTTCGACAAAAGATTGGGGTTCTCTCTTTCTTTTGTTTTGCATTAAAATTTCTTCCCTTCTGGACTCAGGGGGAGATGCTTGGATATTTCTATGTCCTCTTGATCATTCTTCTTCATGAGACAGTCTTTTTTTGTTTCTGCTTCTATATATCTTGTTTCAGTTGTTCCTCATGGACTATTTGATAGTGGTGTTGCCTGTCCTATTCTTTATTTCTTCAAATTGTCAGAAGATCTTGACAGTCGGTCTCTATTGCTTCTCAGATTCATATTCTCTTCATTGTCTTTTTTGCCATTGTGTTTCTAACAATTTCCTGTGATTTTTGCATTTGGGATTTTGGTCACTTCTACATGTTTTTCTTCTTTCTATCTATTTTGTGTTGGTATATCTATTTTGGTATATCTGTTTACAGTGGTTGGTATATCTGTTTTGATATATCTGTTTACAGTGGTTGGTATATCTATATACAGTGGTATTGGTAAATGGTATCTGACATCTATATATCTGAGGTATATCTACTCATTGGTGAGTATTGGCATTGGTGAGTATTGGTATTGGTATCTCTATTGGTGACATTGGTGAGTATTGGTGCAATTGGTATTTGTCTTTTGGTATCTCTAGTTTGGGAACTGAAAAGTTGCTACTAAAACTGGTATTTGTCTTTTGGTATCTCTATTTTGGGAATTGGAAAGTTGCTACTATAATCTGGCACTATTATTGGTATCTGACATTGGTAGACTCTTGATAGTATCTTGCATTAGTAGACTCTTGCATCTGAGGAATTGATACTTGTAGCTGAGTTTGGAATATGATATTGTTTTTGGTATTTGTGTTGGAACTAACACTATTGGAACTGTTACTATTGATATGTTTTTCTAATTTCATATTGAGGTGTATCTACAATTTGTATCTCACAATGTGAATTTTAGTGAGGTTTGACATCAATGGCCAAAGGGGGAGTTTTGTTAACCCCAGTTGGCAGGTTTTCGGTTGGCAGTGATGTCAACAGCAGTAACATGTATGATGACTTGGCATATGGTAAAATGTATTACAAAGAATGCTTGGCAACATTGGTTGAATGACATCTCCTAGCAAGTTAACTTTGGTTTAGAAGGAACACATGTTGATCGACATATTGTTAAGTGCTGGGAATATTCTGCTTACTATTTTGAGTGGTTGAAATGTTATTCCACCTTTCTAAGTGGTCACTGCTTGTTTGTTTTGTTGAAGCCCTCCTTAGGGCAAACTAGAACAGCCAGTCACCAGTCTCAAGCACTTGTATCTTTGTTGTTTTGGCATTTCTTTTCATGATTATCTACACAGTGTAGGTTTTGATGAAAAATCATGAAAGAGGTCTATTGAATCTGAACGTTGACTTCGTAGTTTGCAAGATAATCATGAAAAATAATGAAGGGAGTCTGATGTATCTTCAGAAAGGATGGAATATTGACTTCGTAGTTTGCAGTTGTGTCGTTATCATTGAAAAGCAAGGTAAAATCGGCTATGTTCAGTCAAGATTCTGAGTTTGATTTGCGGCGGTCAATATAACTGTAAGTATGATCTTAAGAGTTCTTTTTTCCTTTACAGAGTTGTTTTTGGAAAATACATCTATCACATGTTTTTGTTTTGAAAGGATACAATACATGCGTAGCTTGTATTCTTCAAAACAACACTTTACAGATCTATGTGCTTTTACCAGTTGGGTTTATAGCATTTCTTTGTTTGCACCACCAAGTTTGTTTTTCTCGTCGATGATATGGGATCTTTTATAAATATTGTTGGCCATTATTTATTTTGAAACCCTAAGGTTTCACTTGGGTTATTGGCAGTTGGGTGTTGTAACTGACAGTTGCATCTTCTAACCCTATTGAGGGTTAACAGTTTTATCTTCCCTTCTTTGAACTGTCTCTGCTTTTCTGAACAAGGAGATTAATGGTGTTTATTTCTTTTACAGACACAGTTACAAAACTGTCGATTGGTTCCTATTTCAATTGTTTTGGAATTGCCTACAGTTAAATGTCTTTGAAAGGAATATAATCAGTTGTATATAAAAAGATATAATGTAAATGACATATGTGCAAGTGTTGTTTTTGTGTTCTGCACATACATTGTTGGCAGTATATGCTTTAGAGAAACAGAGTATTCCTCTGTATGAAAATATCTTCAAAACTTTTGTAATCTTTAACATGCTAGTGAGGTAAAGTATTCAGTGAGATTGTAAGCCAATGAGGCACAGTAATCAGTGAGATTTTTTAAGCCAGTGAGGTAATTTTTTGAGTGGTTTTATGCCCAAGGCTTTCCACTCAGAACAAATCTCTGTGTCTTTATTTTTGTGGTATGTTTCTTGATCTGTTGTCGATTATTTCAGCTTCCATACTTGTATCTTATCTTACTGGCACAGTTTTAGTGATATAGAACATCTGAATTCAGTTGGATTTAATTGTCTTAAATACAAGTTTATAAAGTTATTCATATTAGTTTGCAAAATAAATCTGTAAGTGCAAAAATCTGTCTAGATACTGATTCACCCCCCTCTCAGTATTTCTACCACTCTAACCCTAGGGCCATTTGGCTTAAGAGTGGAGACAGAAATACAAAAACTTTTCATCAATCTACACTGAAGCATAGATCTACCAGCCATATCAAATCCACTCAGACTAATGGAATCTGAGTTGAACAGGAAACTGATATTAGGGAAGGTACTACAAGTTTCTAAAACAAAATCCTGAAGGTTCTAAGTGATGCTTAAAGAAATACATGGTTGAAGAAGAGAAAAGGGGTCAATCCTTTCTAACAAAGTCCTAGGAACAATTGGAGGAAGAGTATATGGAGAGAAAGTAGAAATTGACAAATAAGGCTTTGGTATAATATGGAATAAAGAATAAATTTATGGTGGTTACTAGAGGAGGAATAGATACCAGTAAAGGAAAATTAGTTGTAGAAAAGTTAGAAGAAGAGGATATGAGGGAATACCTCCCTACTATGTAGAGACATGCCCTAGTTGTTGAAGAAGCTAAGAAAAACATTGTAGAAGAGAAGAGAAAGGAGGATTACCACAAGGATTTCTTTTCTATAAAGGAATCTCAACTACTAAAATTATTGGCCAATCTTGTGAAGGAAGAGAATATATTAGGAAAACTAAAATAATTCACTAAATACTAGAAAAAAAATTAAATAAAGTAACTTAAGCCCACAAATAAAAAATATGGTGAAGGCCTCCAAAAAATTAAAGAAGAAACTAATCATGATTAAACTCCATGTTCACACCAAAAGGTTTTAAAATGTGTTTGTATATCTCAATGTAGGTGTTAGTATTATGCCATTGAAAAAAGCATGGGAAGAACATGGTGAACTAACATTGTATAATACTCCCTATAATATTTCATTAGCTATTGGGACTATAATAAGTAACATTAGTACATGGATAAATGTTGAAGTCAACCATTTATAGATTAGGATTAAAATAGACTTTGTAGTTATTGAGATGAAAGAACCTTTAATACATTCAACATCCTATTGAACTTGGAGCAGTTCATAAAGTGTCATTTTGTCATGTTAAGGAGTTGTCATTTTGTAATGTTGATAGATTGGAAGACATTCCCCTGTAAAGAAATATGAGTGTTGGATATGTTGACCTAAGGTGGTGCAAAGGGAAAACATGAGTGAAGAAGAAGATAATGGAGAATTATACTCTTCATGAAAAATCGCTATGAAAGAAATTGATGACCAAAATTTAAAAGGGGAGATTTTTATTCACAATAGTAATGTAACATCTAGATTCTATAGACAGTAAAATAAAAAAATTTACCATGTAGTAATTTTAACAAGGTAAAACCAAATGAGATAGAGAAAATTTTTCTTTTATTCAACATATAATCAAGTAACTATAATTACAAGATTTCTCAATACAAATACAATAAACTAGAATGTTCATCTCAAGTACAATTGTTTACAAAAGTAAATCAATTACAATATAAAAAATTTGGAATATTTACTTCCTCTAAATATCTGACATCTTTCTCACAAGTCTCGGCATGTTTCCTGCTTGGAGAGAGAGCATCTTTCTAGTGATTTACCTCCATCCACAGACCGATAGTCTCCCACACATCTTCCATAGGAAGTGGCCCTACCCTTCATGAGGAATATAGACCATAGGTGACCAGTGGTTATTTGTCTTTTCCGAGTACATAGTGTTGTATTCTACTCAACTCTATCAATCATACAACTCTATATACCCTCTAGTTAAGTATGATTTCTAATATGTTGAGTAATCCGAATATAGTGAACCTACAATGCATGCAGAAAATAAATGCATTACTTTGGCCAAAGTTTTTAACTATAAATAATGTTCATATGAATGTAGTCATTTTGTTCACCCACCCCTACTCAACTTGGACAATGTCATATTCATGCAGTTATTCACTCTATCTATCTATAAATAATTGGTTTAATCATCATGACCTGATAATAGTCTACTTAGACTTAGTTAAGTCTAAATGACATTAACCCTCATTTGGTCCTAATCGACTCTAGGGTTTTAAACAACCATTGAGTACTACAATACTTCTACTTTATCATTCCTCATAAAAGATTAGAAAATACCTTTGGTTTAACCCAACCATAACTAGGTTTACAACAAATCTTCCTAAGGTATTATCCTCTACTCAACAAGAATATGAATACCTATTCAATTCAACCATATGTGATGCCAATGCTCATCACTACATATTTGTACCCTTATATGCTTTATACAAGTTTATTTCTATATAGATTTGGTCTATTTCTACAAATTGGTTTACTATTGACCGAACTCATGATGGTTCTAGTTTAGATAAGAGTAGAACTTTGACTCATTATCTTGTTCAACTAACTATTAGTACTTATTCTATCATTTCAAAGGATACCTCATAGTCACTATAGTTCTCCATGAATCTAAGTTTCTTGGATAAGATACCATTTAGACAAAGCACATAAAAAGAAAACAAGATTGGTTTCAATACCATTGACTTCACTAAATACTCTATTCTGTATTACTCTTGATTGGAGAGTTTACCAATGAAAACCCTTAAACTATTCTCATAAGAATTCAATACATATTTCACCTATGATAAGAATAGTTGATGTATTCCTGAAGATTACTCTTCTCACAGTGTGACTAGTTTTCTAATCGATAGAAGACTATAACTATTTCTAAGAAAATTTGTTTATAAAATTGAACAATAGAAGAGTCTACCTATCGGTTAAAGATATATGTATTATTGACTCACTGTGATTATTCAAAACTAAATACATTGCCAGAACTAGCATTGGCCCTTAACAGGCTAAATGATACTTAGACAAAAAGTCACAACGATAGTTTTAAAGTCGAAACAAATAGCTTATTACATAGCATAGCTTACATTTAACACTGACAAGATAACCAAACTTAGTTCACGATTACTTATAACAACTATACAATATGTTTATCTCTATCTGATAAAGCAAACATACAAGAATATCTACCTGACAGCATCGGCTTACTAAGTATATGGACCAGTGATAAGCTATTGTGTTTGTCCCCAATGACCACACTCTTACTTAACTTTACCAGCTTCCTCACTGCCCACTGTGAAGTCTCCTCTACCTCATAACTAGACTTCTCTCCCCATAAAACTTAAACACTTACCAGATATATGGCAATGACCTATCCAAGCCGTGGATTTAAAGAGCTCAAAATAGAATCATAAAGAGTCATCCTATCTGTTCACTCTCACTCCAAAATAGTTCTCAAAACTCATTAAAATCAAACAATAATGACCAATGGTTCAACTTCAATTTAGCTAAAAATGTGTAGACATTGACAAATGTTAATGATGTATACATCATTTGAGGAGATCAGCGATGATGGTGGAGTCATCCATCACTCCTCCTATACAAGGCCGCGAACTTCTAAAAAATAACCTAAGGAATCAGTTACTCTTAATGAGTAAGTTTGATCCATCATGCTTTTATCATTTAAAGCATTCCTCAAAAGATACCTTTGGCTACTCAACTTAAAACCATACTATTATATCATGAGGTATTTCCTCATTTGACTCATTCATTTATATATATATTTTGATCAAATCAAATATTATTTATATAATATTATCTCTATTTGATTTTATGATTTAATCAATAAGAGAATAATACTAAAATGAAAGTTACAGATAATGCGATTGATTTGAGCTAGTCTCCTCATCACGACCTGTTGACAAAGCAAGTCATCTTAACTCGATGATAAAGTATTAATGTGAAGAATGGGTTTAAACACTTCAAATGACTTAGTAATAATATGACAACCTTTTTAAAATAATAACGTCGTAACATTTATGTTAAACATAAATAGTCGTAAATCAAACTTAATGACATTGTTAACATATTTAATGACTAAGATGACTTAATATGACTAAGAATGATTGTAAAACAATATTGACTACTTGTCAATTAGGTTAAAAAGTGAACTGACAAAACAAAGCTTACCTCTTATGACACATTGGTTCACATTTTCATTAAACACTTTTAACTCAGTTTGGTAAATAAACCATTTGTATCCCAAGGTCTATATATCTCTCCTAGAAAGATACTCTCTCTCTTCTCCAAGAGTCATTTGATAGTTTGTAATCTTGTTTTGCTTGTCATCAAACAATACATGTGATCAGTGCATCATTATTTAATTAATTCAACTAATAAATCAAATCTCATAAAACAATTATTAAATTGATATTAACATAATCATTCCTATAATTTCAATAAAGGACATTCAATATAATCCATATTTTTCTATGTCATTAATCTAAATATCATAAGGAATTTACTTATGTCCAAGTAAAAAGTAAAAGTAAAGCAAAGCCAAAATAGGGGATGTAACATATCCTTCCCCTAAAGATTCATCGTCCTTGATGATATAAGGTATTAAAAGTATCTAAAAAGCAAGTTCATTGTTTTCAACTGGTAACATTATTAAATAAATGAGGAAATTTTTGATAAAATTCATGGTAATCATCCCATGTAGCATTTTCCTCAGCATACTGGTCCCATTAGACCTTGTATTGCAAGACTTCTCTGTTGCACAAGTGGATCTTGTGCATTTCTAACACTTTTAGTGGCTCGATCGTGACCACCCTTGGGTCTTGTATCTGTAAATAATTCCAAATCAAAATATGATTATTACCTACAATATATTTCTTCAAATAAAACACATGAAAAACATTGTGCATTCTAGATAAGACTGGTGGTAGACCGATTTTGTAGGCAACTAGATTGACTACTTCAAGCACTTCAAAGGGTCCCACATATCGAGGAGCCAACTTAGAAGATTTCCCAAACTTAATAGAACTTTTCTAAGGTTTAACCCTCAAAAGAACTTTTTCTCCAACAAAGAATTGCCTTGGAACACGTTTTTCATTGGCATAGCTCTTTTGCCCATCATTGGCTTCTGCTAATCTTTTTCTGATTAGCTTAACTTTCTCTTCCATTTTAGCTAGCATTTCACAATGCTAATCCTATCCTCTAGCTTGTCCCAGCTTATAGGAGTTCAACATCTTCTCCCATACAATGCTTCAAATGGTGCCATCTTAATAGCAGAATGATAGGAATTGTTGTAAGCAAATTCCACAAGTGGTAAGTATTCTTCCCACTTATATTTCTGATCCATACAATACATATGCAACAAATCTTCCAAGACTTGGTTAACTCTCTCAGTTTGCCCATTAGTTTTAGGATGGTAAGTTGTACTCACATTGAGTTTAGTCCCTAGTGCAGAAAACATAGTTTGCGAAAACCTTGATGTTACACGCACATCTCTATCTGAGATAATCTTTTTAGGGAAACCATGCAATCTACATACCTCTTACACAATTTTACAAGCTAATATAGGTGTTCCATCAATCAAATTCCCTGGTATGAAATGTGCTACCTTTGTAAGTTTATCAACTACCACCAAAATGGAATCATGTCAATTCCTTGACATAGGAAGTCCTTGAACAAAATCCATGCTAATAACTTGCCATTTCCAATTTGGTACATCATGTGGATATAACAATCCTGTGGGATGATGATCCTCTGCTTTTACCCTTTGACATTCTAAACAACTTGCTACAAATCTTGTAGCATCATTTTTCATTCCTTTCCTGAAATAAAGAGGTTTAACATCTGCTAGAAGTTTAGTTACTCCTGGATGTCCTAAATACAGGGCTGCATGAACTTCTTTCCATACCAAGTTCCTTAATCCAGCTGAATCAGGCACATAAATTCTATTTTTATACCTCATTAATCCATCTGACTCAAACATAAAACCATCATATCTTGAATCTTTAGGATTATCTTTCAGAGCCTGCATAACCTATTTATAAAACTCATCACTTGACAAATTTTTCTATACCAAATCCTTAAAATTTCCACGAATAAAAATAATAGAAGCTATATGTCTTCTACGACTCAAAGCATCAGCTACTCTATTCTCTTTTCCTTTGATGTATTTTATCTCAAAGTCATAGTCAGATATCAACTCTAACCATCTCCTTTGTCGTGCATTTAAATGTGGTTGAGAGAAAATATACTTAAGACTTTGATGGTCTAATTTTAGTACAAAAGTCTTTCCCAACAAATAATGTCTCCACATTTGCAAGGCATGAGTTACTGCTACCAATTCCAGATCATGTAGTACATAATTTTCTCATAAGATTTCAATTTCCTTGACTCATATGCTATGTGATGCAGAGCAACCCAGAAAATTTCTTCTCAAGGTTCTTATGAGACCAAAATACACTCTTTCCTTACTATCGGCAAGACATTTCTAATGTCTCATCGAAGTACTTCTCCCCTTGCCTATTGGCAAGACATTATTCTATTGGCCACCCTCATACATTTCACACCTACAGTCTCTTTCACTCTGATAAACCTTCCATCGGTAAGACCTTCCACTACTCTCACCGACGCCCAAAATCCTTACCGAAGAAGACTCCCCTTTTCGCCTATCGGTGGGACTTTCTCTATCAGCGAGCTCCTTGAATCTCCTACCAATGCTCTCCCTCACACCAATAAGCCTTCCATCGATAAGACTTTGCCACTCTCACTCCGATGATAATTTAACACCCACCTCTCCTTCGGCGAGACATCCACTATCAGTAAGACTTTCTTCCACTCCACCGATGGTAATACTTACGCAGTGAAGCTTCTAACAATTCTCCTGACGGTGTGTTTCACACCGATATCTTTCATCGGCGACATCTCATAGAAGTCACCCTGATCGGTGTGACTTTCTATCGTCGGTTCACAATCAATTCCTCAGCCTGATGCTTATGCTCACACTGATGACTTATCTCTATCGGCAAGACCATCTACTGTCGGCACCACCTTTCTCCTTTTTGCCGATGACGCAACTCATGCTGATATATACTACATTGGCCACACTTCCCCATTGTCATCCCGATTGGCAAGAATATGGACTATCGGCTATCACTCTAGGTCTTACACTGATGCACCTTCTCACGTCGATGTCTTTGGCCAAGACTACTATCGGTGAGACTTTCACCATTGGATGAACACAATTTCTTTGCGCCGATGGCTTTGACTCTCACCGATACTTCCTTCGTCGGTGACACAAATGAAAACCTATGCCGATGCCTTCAAACATACATTCTTGACTTGATTTGAACCCCGACCTGGTCAGTGATACACATATAGATACAACTGATGAATAACACATAGACTCAGTTGCTTCCTACAGTATGTAGAACAAACTTAAGAACACGGAGGTTATTCCTGTAGCAACGGTATACACCTAGGAGGTATCTGGAATGGTTTAGTAGTTTCGAAAGAGACAAAATTGAAAGAAAACTATCTTACAGATCCATTCCACTGATTTCACAGAAATCCACCAGTGGAATGGATTTATCTAGTCATTTCGACCACAGTGGCCCTAACTAAATTATGCACAGTTCCTCTATAGAATTAATTACTATAGGCAGAGTATCTACATAGAATTTAGAATCTAGAAAGAAAAATAATTTACAGAACTTCTATTCCTCCTTAATGTTTCAGAATTACATTCAACTATTTGACCCAAAGCCAAAACACACCACCGCCACTCCTCTGCTCTATTCCAGAGGATTCCCTATTTATCTTTTTCCAACAGTGAGAGACCAACATTCCTCTCTGTTTCTGGGATTTTAGTTTTCCAAAATTATTGGTAGCAACCCTTAATTTATTACATGACACCTGCTTTGTATGGGACAACAACACTCTTAATGTTAAGACACCTTGATTAACCCTTCCCTTAATCCAAACTATCAAAGATGTCAAGTTTAGAGTTTACAAAAATGAAATGCCAGCATAGAATGTTACATTTTTGAAGATGCCATAAGGTAACATGAAATGTTAAAACTATATTAGTCTCATTCTTCTCCCTCTTGTGTATGTTGGTCCTGTTGAAGGGGTGCCCCTGCACCATAGCCCCCGGGAGAAGAGATCTCAAGCCCCTTTGAGATCAAAGTTTGGAGGTCTACACTATGATTTGAAATTTGATCTGCAGTCATCCAAATGGCCTCTGAATCTGGTTTCCCTTGCCAAGCTACCAAGTACTCCATGTTCTCTTTGTTTCTTGTCTTCTTTATCACTCTTGAGTCTAAGATATGTTTCAATTTTGGTGGATCATGCTTAGGGATATCATCATCTGCTGCTTCCTGTAATGGTTCTTGTTCTACATCTGCATTTGGCTTGTATGGAGTCAAATCACATACATTGAAAATGGGTGACAATCCAAGATCAGGAGGAAGTTGGATCTCATATGCATTCTGCCCACACTTCTTTAAAATTTGACATGGTCCAATCTTCCTCTGCATTAGCTTGGTATACTTACTTTGGGGAGCCTCTCCTTCTTTAGATTTACCCATACCAAATCTCCAACTTCAAACTGTAAATCTCTTTTCTTCTTGTCAGCATATGTTTTGTACTTCATTGTAGCCTATTGGAGTTCGTTCTTGACCTGATCATGCACTTCTTTAATAGCTAAAGCAAAAGCTTCACCATTTGCACTAATAGGCTCTCCTATAGGCAGATCTCTCAGCTCCAGAATACCCCTTGGATGAACTCCATACACTATCTGAAAAGGTGACTTTCTTGTACTCCTATTGATGGTGTCATTATAGGAAAATTCTTCTTGTGGGAGGATATTATCCCATTTCTCTTCATGCTGCCTGGTTAAACACCTGACTAGATTTCCCAATGAATGATTAACAACTTCATTCTGTCCATCTGTTCAAGGATGGTAGGCTGATGAGAAGGACAAATTGGTTCCAAGCTTTTTCCAAAGAGTTCTCTAGAAGTGGCCAATAAACTTCACATCTCTATCTGATACTATGTTCAATGGCAAACCATGTATCCTCACTATTTCTTTGAAAAACAAATCAGCAACATATGAAGCATCACAAGTGGTTTTACATGGCAAGAAATGTGCCATTTTACTGAATCTGTCTACTACCACAAAAACACTATCATATCCTTTCCTTATCCTAGGCAAACCTAGTACAAAATCCATGCTTATGCTCTCCCATGGTTTAGAAGGAACAGGTAATGGCTGATACAAACCTGCATTTGTGGATCTTCCTTTGGCTTTCTGACATATTACACATGCTTCCACAAATTTTCTCACATCTGACTGTAACTTAGGCCAATAGTAATGCCTCTTCACAAGATCAAGAGTTTTATCAAGACCAAAATGTCCTGCCATGGCCCCATAATGTTTCTCCTGAATAATGTTCAGTCTCATAGAACATCTTGGAATACATAGTTGTCCAGCTTTGAAAAGTAATCCATCTTGGATTAGAAATTCAGAAAATTGAACATGATATTTGTCTCCAAAAGAAGTACATACCTTGTAGATCTCACCAAAGTCATCATCATCATCATACATTGTCTTCAAAGAATCAATCCCAACACTCTCCAATTGAATCTGATTGATGGTCAAAACTCTCCTGCTCAAAGCATCTGCTACTTTGTTCTTAACCCCTTTCTTGTGCTTGAGTGTGAAAGTGAAAGCTTGCAGAGTTTCCACCCACTTCATGTGTCTATGGTTCAGCTTCTCTTGACTATTTATGAAACTGAGGGCCTGATTATCTATGAACACTATGAATTCTTTGGGCATCAAGTAATGCCTCCATTTCTTAAGTGACTGGACTAGAGCATACATCTCCAAATCATAGGATGAGTATCTCTTCTTGGCATCATTTAATTTCTCACTGAAGAATGCAATAGGCCTACCTTCTTGGCTGAGTACTACTCCAATTGCAATATGACTTGCTTCGCATTCTACTTGAAAAATCTTGCTGAAGTCAGGAAATGCAAGAACTGGCTGTTCTGCTACCTTCTTCTTCAATGTTTCAAAAGAATTATCTGCCTCCTTTGTCCATGTAAACTTGCACTTCTGTCCTCCCTTTATGGTGTCAAGCATGGGTGCATAGATATGACTAAATCCCTTTATAAACTTCCTATAAAAGGTTGCTAATCCATGGAAACTTCTAACATCATTCAAGGTTTTGGGAGTTGGCCAAGACAATATGGCACTTACCTTTTCTGGATCCATTTTTAGTTTGTTGTGTGAGATAACAAATTCCAAGTAGATGATCTCTTCCTGCATAAACAGACACTTTGCTAAATTGATCATTAGCTGCTCTTCATGTAACCTTTTGAGAACCAAGTCTATATGGGTGAGGTGTTCTTCCCTCATATTGCTGAAAATCAGGATGTATACTATGATAAATTTACCTATGAATTCTCTCAAGACCTCATTCATCAATCTCATAAAGGTACTAGGGGCATTGGACAAACCAAAAGGCATGACCTTCCACTCATATAACCCTTCATTTGTCTTGAATGTAGTTTTCCATTCATCACCAGGTCTAATCCTAATCTGATGATAACCACTCTTTAAATCTATTTTGGTGAAGTATTTAGCTCCTCCTAAACAATCAAGTAAATCCTCTATCCTAGGGATTGGAAACCTATACCTGATTGTTATCTTGTTGATAGCCCTTGAATCAGTGCAAAGTCTCCAAGTGTCTTCCTTCTTTGGTGCTAGTACAGTCGGTACTGCACATGGGCTTAAACTTTTGCCAATCAGGCCTATCTTCAACAACTCTTTAATTTGTCTTGCTACCTCTGTATTCTAATCTGGAGTGAGCTTATATGCTGCTTTGTTTGGAAGTGTAGATCCTGGGATCAGATCTATTCAATGGCTAATGTCCCTAATAGGTGGTAGGGAACTTGGCATCCCATCAGAGATAATGCCTTTGTACTTGTCCAATAGCTCTTGGACAACTGGGTCTATGAACTTTTGTCTCTTTTCTACCTTGACTTCTTGCTGTTGTTCCTTGTTTACCTTTAGGCAAGGAATTAGAGCATATGTAACTGCTCCTTCTTCTCCTATCCCTTTCATGAATTGTTTGCCTTCTACCATCATCACCTTAACTTCTTTTCCTTTTGTCTCCACCTCATTCTCCATTAATGGTATCAATTCTATCACCTTACCATTCTTGGTGATGGAATAGGTGTTCCTAATTCCATCACGGTATGCTTTTAAATCATACTGCCATGGTCTTCCAAATAGGAGATGGCAAGCATCCATCTTGACAATGTCAAACAATAGCCTATCCTTGTATGGGCCAATTTGAAATTCTACCTGTTAGCGCCTGAATTGACTGGCAGTTTTTTGAGCAATTTTCATGCAGGCGCTTTCCCTAAGTATCCAAAAAATGTTCTAAGTGTTGGACTTCCTCAGCAGTTTTCAGCTGCATCATCATATTTTCTTGAGGAGGAGGTCATCATCATCATGTTCTCCGTCGACTGGTTTCTCATCGTCATCATCATATTTCAATATCGGGTGATGTTTGGTTATTATCCTGATGATGCTGATGAGCTACAGCGCGCCCTGATCTGCTTGCGAGGGTGATTTTTCAAAGTCTCCGGTGATCTTCCAATTATCACCTTGCCCAGACCATGATGATGATGTTGCCCCGATATTCTGAAGGGGTTATTCTCTAAGTTGTTCGACCTTACTTGTTTTTTCTTAAGGGTCATCGTCATCATCATCATATTTCCAGTTATCACTGTGTTGCTTGCGGGTCATCATATTTTCTGCCTTCATGATATTTCGCCAGGGTGATATCTTTATCATCGGGTGATCTTGGTTATGATCATCCTGATGATGTTGTTGAAGAGTTCTAAGTGCGACCCGATATTCACTGGGGTCATCATATTTTGAACGTCAGGATGATCTTAGTCAATATCATCCTGATGATGTTGTATCACTTCTTGTTCGTTGTTTTGTCACCCTGATGATGCTGACGTCATCCTTATATCAGGGTGATATCTATTTCTCTGCCTATCTGCATCATGATATTTCTGAAGGAGGGGGTGATATTTTCATATCACTCGGGTGTATGTTTGTTCCAGCGTCATGATGATGCTGATATCAAGGAGATATCCGCCTGTCGGCTTCGCGCATTATCTAGTGGGGGGTGATCTTTTCAAGCATCATCATATTCGTCTATCGCCCCGATCTTATAGTGGAGCTACAGTGCAACCTGATATTTGTACATCAGGATGATATTTCCAAATATCCGGTTGTCTTTCGAATATCATCCTGATGTTAATATGATGATGACGTCATCAAGGTCCGGGGGGGTCATATTTCTAACACAGATCATCTTGTGAAGATCTCCCGATATTTGCAAACATGATGATGATGTCATCCAGATATGAGGAGGTGCGCAGTAGGCAGATATGATGATGACGTCAGCAGGATATGATGATGATGTCATCAGGATGTTCATCGGCTAGACTTTTGGTATAGGCTTAGCAGGAGGATGTTCCTCCGATGGATCAGGTTGTGCCGATGAAGGCGATTATCATGCAGGTTATATTGCAAGATGATGCTGACGTCAGGGTGATATTTCAAGCAACAGGATATCATGCTGCTGGAGGATGATGATGATGAAGTCTTATACTAGTGTCGTCAGGAGCAAAAGCACCGACATGATATATGCTCATGACCTAGTATATAAAGTGTTAATGAGGTTGCTGCGGGGTGCATGTGGGATAATTGTATCCTGCATTTTCAAATATCATGATGATGAATCTCGGCGGGAAGTGGTTGCGATCGATTGTTAGATGTTCTTCCCAAGGCCGCGGGTTGGTGCGCCATTGATGGCGAAGGTTGCAGAGGTATGGGCGGATCTGGTACCCGATTGAAGGTGTACATCAGTGGCGCAGGGCTCGAGATATCTTCCTGTCTCCTCCCCTACCTGCTGCATTAATGTTTGAGTGCCATTTTTATGATACTGTATATCTGGCAGGATTTTTGGTCAACCTGGTAGTTAATGCTGAATACACCCTCCTGCTATATAATGCAGACGGTGTTATTCATTCAAGGTTGTTGAAAGTTGAGGATTTTTGGCTCTGTAATCCAAAACCAGCTGATCTGGTTGCTCTGTACAGTTTAATTTGAGAGTTTATGTATCTCCTGTTGTACGATTTGGCATGAATCCACTGATTTCATGGTTGATCTTATATGAGTAATGCTATCTTAGCATGTGTTGTGTTAATTCTGTCTCCAGTATTGCATGTATTCTTCTTCTGGATCTGGATATTTGCGTAATGTTTAGATTCTAGAGCATAGAATTCCTATGTTGAATGTCTGATCTTTTAACTTCTGCTCAAGGGGTAGATTAAACTATTTTCAGGTTGAACATTGGGAAGGGTATACTGCAGTAGGGATGCCATAAGTAGAGATAACTTGACACTCTTCATTGGGAGATATCTGTAAGGCAGATATCATGTGTATCCCCCTGAAATCTAGTTTTAGCTATTCATGCTGATCATTCACAGGTGTATGTCTACCGACTCCAAGCCCTGGATAGGCACCAATCATGCTGTGTTCTTGTGTTATACACCATGCCCAGCTTTGCATCCAAAATTTAAACTAAAACATTTCATACCTCCACCTGTTAGTTGTAGGAGTAGGACTAGGAACCCCCTGCATGCTCTCATACCCAACCAGACATCATGTCCAAGAATGTTGCCAGCCTTGTGATCTATCATGCAGATCTTGGTTCATACATGAGAGTATTCTGCCTGTTGTTGTCAAGTTAGATCTTTCTATCTTTGAGCAAGTCAAGGTTACATCTTGAGTTATAGGGATACCCCCCTTGGTGCGGCAGAACCAGAAGTGAAGGGGAGGAGCTCACGCAACCTCCTGTATTCAGTTGGCTGAATCTGCCTGTGCATTAGAACTGGCAAACCCTGATGCTGATTCAAAAAAATGTCAACACTACCCAAGCCTATTCTTCTACAACTGTTTGCTGACCTTGGGTAAGCTATGAAATTTTATATGGGCAAGGATGTGGTAGTCCCCTAAGGTTAAGCTTTTCTACCATCTCAATGGATACAAAATTCTCAGTAGATCCAGAGTCAATCAAAATTTTATATACCTTTCCTCCTACCTTGCAAGTAGTTCTGAAGAGAGACTTCCTTTGTGGAGGTTCTTTTCCAGGCACCTTCATGGTGGTCATTGCTCTCCTAATCATCAAAGATTCTCCATTCTCAAGATACCCATAACTGCTAGGAGCATTCACACTTTGATTAGTGCTTGAGCTTGCTACACTTTGACAATTAGATTCTTGGATCAGATTGATCCTCTTTTCTCCTATTGAACTTGTTGCCTTTATTGGACATCTGCTGGCTATATGGCCTTCTTGATTGCAATTGTAACATCTGATAGGTCCTCTACCCTGAGATCTTCCTCTGAAAGGTCTCCTGCCTCTAAGGTTTCCTTGCTGATTGTAACTTTCTCTCTGGTTTTGACTGTTATCTCCCTTGCTGTTGTCATGAATGGATTCTCCCTGATATCCATGTCCATGTCCTCTGCCTCTAAAAGGACCTCTTCCACCTCTCTACTATTTTCCTCTACCTCTATTATTCTGTTCATGCTTTCTCTTTAATTTTTCTTCTACTTTAAGTGCCATTTGATAGCATTTTTGAACTATATCTGGATTATGCAGATTTAGGTCTTCTTGGATGTTGAATCTCAATCCATTGAGGTATCTTTCTACCTTCTCTTCTTCATCTTCCCTTACCTTTGTTTTTACACATAGCTTCATGAATTCTTCTATGTATGAGCTGACATCTAGCTCCTTCTACTTCAAATTCTATTTTCTCTTATGTAATTGGATATTGTAATCCAATGGAACATAGGCCTCCTTCACCAATGCCATCATTCTCTTCCATGTTGCAACTCTATTCTTTTCCTCTTTTACCCTATCATCTTGGATGAAATTCCACCAAGTCAGTGCAGCTCCTTTCATTTTGGACTAAGCCATCTTCACTCTTTGGTGTTCTGGTATCTCTTCTGTCTCAAAGAAATTATTCAAGGAGTCTATCCACTCCATTACTGAATCAGGTTCCATTTTTCTTGCAAACACTGGTAGGTCTATTTTCACATCCACGGTCCTTCTTTCCATGGACCTGAGGGAATTGAGTAAGGGTCTCTGGTCTACAGGAACCACTAGCTCTTCCTACTCTGGGGTCTCCTCTTCATCCCCATCTTCTCATTCACTAGAGTTTTCTTCCCCTTTCTCCACTCTGTCCCTCAACTTCTCTAGTTCTTCCTTCAATGCCTGATTCTGAGCTCTATCAGCTCTACTATCTACTATTTGCTTTCTTACCAAGGCCGTCAATTTAGCATTAGTCATCTTTGCTAGAAAAGTTTCTGAAGCTTCTCCTTCCGACATTTTGCTTTCTCCTTCCACTACTAGATGAAACAAACACCTTCAAAAATCAAAATGCACACCAGCCTTTCCCAGAGCTTTCTCTAGCTCTGATACCACTTGATGCAGAGCAACCTAGAAAATTTCTTCTCAAGGTTCAAATGAGACCAAAATACACTCTTTCCTTACTATTGGTAAGACATTTCTAATGTCTCATCAAAGTAGTTCTCCCCTTGCCTATCGACAAGACACTATTCTATCGGCCACCCTCATACATTTCACACCAACATTCTCTTTCACTCTGATAAACCTTCCATCGGTAAGACCTTCCACTACTCTCACTGACGTCCAAAATCCTTACCGAAGAAGACTCCCCTTTTCGCCTATCGGCGGGACTTTCTCTATCGGCGAGCTCCTTCAATCTCCTACCGATGCTCTCCCTCACACCGATAAGCCTTCCATCAATAAGACTTTGCCACTCTCACTCCGATGACAATTTAACACCCACCTCTCCTTCGGTGAGACATCCACTATCGGTAAGACTTTCTTCCACTCCACCGATGGTAATACTTACGCCGATACACCCCTACTATCGGCGTGACCCATTCTTATCGGTGAAGCTTCTAACAATTCTCCCGATGGTGTGTTTCACACCGATATCTTTCATCAGTGACATCTCATAACAGTCACCCCAATCGGTGTGACTCTCTACCGTCAGCCCATGATCAATTCCTCAGCCCGATGCTTATGCTCACGCTGATGACTTATCTCTATCAGCAAGACCATCTACTGTCATCGCCACCTTTCTCCTTTCTGCCGATGATGTGACTCATGCCGATATATTCTACATCGGCCACACTTCCCCGTTGTCACCCCGATTGGCAAGAATATGGACTATCAGCTATCACTCTAGGTCTTATGCTGATGCACCTTCTCACGCTGATGTCTTCGGCCAGGACTACTATCGGTGAGACTTTCACCGTCAGATGAACACAATTTCTTTGCGCCAATGCCTTTGACTCTCGCCGATACTTCCTTCGTTGGCGACACAAATGAAAACCGATGACGATGCCTTCAAACATACATTCTTGACTTGATCTGTACCCCGACCTGGTCAGTGATACACATATAGATACAACTGATGAATAACACATAGACTCGGTTGCTTCCTACAGTATGTAGAAAAAACTTAAGAACACGGAGGTTATTCCTGTAGAAACAGTATACACCTAGGAGGTATTTGGAATGGTTCAGTAGTTTCGAAAGAGACAAAATTGAAAGAAAACTATCTTACAGATCCATTCCACTGATTTCATAGAAATTCACCCGTGGAATGGATTTATCTAGTCATTTTGACCACAGTGGCCCTAACTAAATTATGCACAGTTCCTCTATAGAATTAATTACTATAGGCAGAGTATCTACACAGAATTTAGAATCTAGAAAGAAAAATAATTTACAGAACTTCTATTCCTCCTTAATGTTTCAGAATTACATTCAACTATTTGACCCAAAGCCAAAACACACCACCGCCACTCCTCTGCTCTATTCCAGAGGATTCCCTATTTATCTTTTTCCAACGGTGAGAGACCAACATTCCTCTCTGTTTCTAGGATTTTAGTTTTCCAAAATTATTGGTAGCAGCCCCTTAATTTATTACATGACACCTACTTTGTATGGGACAGCAACACTCTTAATGTTAAGACACCTTGATTAACCCTTCCCTTAATCCAAACTATCAAAGAAGTCAAGTTTGGAGTTGACAAAAATGAAATGCCAGCATAGAATGTTACATTTTTGTAGATGCCATAAGGTAACATGAAATGTTAAAACTGTATTAGTCTGATTCTTCCCCCTCTTGTGTATGTTGGTCCTGTTGAAGGGGTGCCCCTACACCACTATGACTCTTCCTTCTTGGATAAGCACTCCTCCTAATCCTTCTCCTGAGGCATATGTGATTATCTCAAATTGTCCTTCGAGGTTAGGAACTTTTAAAATTGGAGTTGTAGTTAACTTTTCTTTTAAGAGATCAAATGCTTCTTGACATTTGTCTGTCCATTCAAATCTCTTTCCTTTCCTCTACAAGGAAGTGATTGGACTAGCAATACTAGAGAAATTTAGAACAAACTTTCTATAATAGCCTGCCAGGCCCATGAAACTATGTACCTCATGCACATTTGTTGGTACAGGCCAATCCAGAATAGCTATGATTTTTACAGGATCAATAGATATTCCATTAGATGATATGATATGCCCTAGATATTAAATCTCCTTTTGGAAGAATGTGCATTTAGATAGCTTCCCAAATAACTTATGTTCTCTTAACCTTTGTAAAACTATTTCAAGTTCTGATGATGTTCTTCCTCATTCCTAGAATAAATGAGTACATCATCCAGAAAGACTAGAACAAACTTATCCAAACAATCCCTGAATATACTATTCATGAGATTCATAAATGTGGCAAGAGCATTTGTTAAATGAAATGGCAACACTATGAACTCATAGTGTCCATATCTAGTTCTAAAAGTTGTCTCATGAATATCTTCATCTGTCAGTCTTAACTGATGATAACCTGATTGCAAATCAATCTTTGAAAACATGGTAGCTTCCCTCATCTGATCAAAAAGATCATCAATATGTGGCAAAGTATATTTATTCTTTACCGTTGCTTTGTTAAGTATACAATAATCTATACACAAACGAAGGGTTCCATCCTTCTTCTTAACAAAAATAATCGGGGCACCCCAAGGTGAAACACTAGTTTTGATTAAACCTTTAGCCAACAATTCTTGTAATTGTGCTTTCAATTCCATTACCTCAGTTGTCGTCATATGATAGGGTGCTTTTGATATAGGATCAGATCTTGGTTTAATATCAATAGCAAAATCAAACACCCTCTTGGGAAACAATCCTAGAAGTTCTTCTAGAAACACATCCTAAAATTCCTGAAGAAAAGGATACTTTTCCCTATAAGATAAACTAGGGTTTCCTTCCCCTTCTTCCACTTGTTCCATCTTAACTATAAACAACTAACAACCTTTCCTTCTATCTCTTTTTAATTGGTTAGCAGAGATAGTCCTGATTTTAACTTCTCTTTGAATCTCTTGGAATTGGGCCAGATTTCCAAAGTCATCTAAGCATTCAATTGTTTTTGAAAAACAATCAACCTTAACTCTATGTTTCCATAACCAATTCATTCCAAGGATCACATCATAAGAACCTAAGGGAGATACATACAGATTTACTTCAGTTGAGAAACTAGGAAGGTCAACTTTGGCTTCAAACAAACATTGCTCTACCTGAGCCTTAGATTGGTTAGCATATTCTACTGACCAAGGTTTAGACATGTAACTAGCTTTTCTAGAAAATTTATTCAAAATTCTAGGAGAAACAAAGTTTTCAGTGGCTCTTGTATCAATCAAAATAGAAAGAGGGACTTCAAACAAAGTACATATCATCTTAATGGGTGTGATTTGATACTTGGATTGACGATTGTCGAGAGATGCATGAATCCTTTGCTAGAATGCTTCTTGCTAAGTAGGTAGTCTAGTACCTCTTTGTTGACCATTTTGATTCTTGTTTGGACAACAAATTGCATAGTGGTCACCCCCACAAGTAAAGCATCCTCCAATGGGTTCTTTCTTACTTGAAGTCTTCCCATTATTATCCTCATTTCTTCTATAATTACCATATTTCTTCTCATTGCCTGATCCACCTATGTTCTTGTGAGGTCCTTTATCTTTTCTCTTGTTATCATGATTCTTTTTATATCTTTTCTTATAGGGTTGATTGTTAGGAGTTCCAGTAAACCTCTTACGGCTTCTTTCACGATAAGCTGAGATGGATTTTAGCTTTTGCTCTTGCTTAATCGCCTTCTCACACACTTGATCCATTGTGGTAGGACCATGAACATCCACTTCACCACCTATTTGAGAATTTAAGCACATGATGAATTTCCTGATATGGAATCTCTCATCCCTTTGATATTGTGGAACATATTTCAAGAGTCAAGTGAATTTTTCCCCATATTCTACCACTGTCATATCTCCTTGTTGAAGATTCTAAAAATCAGTAAGTTTCTGATCAAAGTAAAGTTGTGATAACCACCTCTTGCGAAAGAATTCCATGAACTCATCCCAAGTTACCCTTAGAGAGATTAAATTCAATTCCATCTTTTTATTCATCCACCAAGTGGAAGCTTCTCTAGCCAAATGGAATGCTCCCCATACTGCCTTGGTCACCTCCAAGTAATTTCTTATCTCAAAGTATTTTTCCATCTCTGTCAACCAAGCTTTTGTAGCATCTCTATCTTCTATTCCATAAAATTTTGGTGGAACAACCTTCTTCATATCCTTGGAAAGATCCAAGGTCAATCTATCCCTTGCCTCTTTATGTGTTTTAGTACTTTTACTCTAATCTTCATGATTTTCTCCACTTTCACCATGAGATTTTTCAACTCCTCCCTCAGTATTCCCTTTATCATCCACCTTCTTTTTGAAATCACCCAAACTTTTCTTGGTTTCCTCAAGCATAGTTATGATTTAGTCTAGCTTATTATCTGGCAGGTGGTTTCCCTCTTCACTTTCTCCTTGGTTAGTTCTTGTCCGCACCATGTTTATTGATTTCTCACACCTGAGAATATTGAGTTGTCCATTAGTTCAAGATTATAATGTAGCCCATTAAATCTAAACATAAAACTCAATTTAAACAATAGTTTGGCAGAAAAACAACTCTTTTATTTATAATTTCTTTTTCAAAGTAAAGAGTTTCCTTCTCTCTTTTCTTTTACAAGAAATGACTTTTAAAGTCATGATCCAGAGGATTATATCCCTTAGACTCATTTTTAGATACATAATCTTGAGGTATATAACCTTTTGACTCACTATTGGACCTAACTTCTATGATCTCAATAGTTGACGGAATGCAAGGATCTCGCCTAACCATAGTTGTTTCCTCATCTGACATATACTCTATGATTTTGGTAGTGATCTTAACTCTTTCTTTATCTTTCCTTCTCACTCACTTAATTCAAGTTAAGGCAATTGTCATATTTTTAGTATCACTCAGCCAAATGTCACTCTCATCATTGGTTCCCTCAAAGGTTTTAATAATGGCTTGACATTCTCTTTTAGCTTTAAGGAAATGTTGGCTTGAATTGACATACTTTCTTGTTGTCTTCTTAAAGCGTACCATCCTGGTACATAATTTTTCCAAACATTAGCTAACTGCTTAAAGTTGACTATTGGCAAGCATAGTGGTCTCATAAGCCCTAGTGCTAAACGTGGTAGCTCTGATACCATATGTAACATCCAGATTCTATAGACATAGTAAAATCAAAAAATTCACCATGAAGTAATTTTAACAAGGTAAAACCAAATGAGATAGAGAAAATTTTTCTTTTATTCAACATATAATCAACTAACTATAATTATAAGATTTCTCAATACAAATACAATAAACTATATTGTTCATCTCAAGTACAATTGTTTACAAAAGTAAATCAATTACAATATAAAAACTTTGGAATATTTACTACCTTTGAATATCTGACATCTTTATCACAAGTCCTGGCATGTTTCCTACTTGGAGAGAGAGCATCTTTCCAGTGATTTACCTCCATCCATAGACCAGCGGTTTCCCACACATCTTCCACATAGGAAGTGGCCCTACCCTTCACGAGGAATATAGAGCATAGGTGACCAATGGTTATTTTCCTTTTCTGAGTACATAGTGTTGTATTCTACTCAACTCTATCAATCATACAACCCTAGGTACCCTCTATCTAAGTATGATTTATGATATGTTGAGTAATCTAAATACAGTGAACCGACAATGCATGCAGAAAATAAATGCATTACTTTGGCTGACCGTAGAAAATAAATGCATTACTTTGCAGAAAATATATGAACGTAGTCCTTGTGTTCACTGACCCCTGCTTGAATTGGATAATATCATATTCATGTAGCTATTCACTCTATCTATACATAATTGGTTTAATCATCATGACCTGATAATAGTCTACTTAGACTTAGTTAAGTCTAAATGATATTAACCCTTATTTGGTCCTAATCAACTCTAGGGTTTTAAACAACCATTGAGTACTACAATACTTCTACTTTATCATTCCTCATAAAAGATTAGAAAAGACTTTTGGTTTGTTAGTTTTAGGATAGACAACTGAGAGGGGGCGTGAATTAGTTGTCCCAAAACTTTCTATTCTTTAAACACTTAAATCCTTCTTGTAATTCAATAGAATAATAACAAATTAAACATGGAAGCACAATGCAATAATTCAAGAGTAGAAACACATTAACCCATATGACACAAAGATTTAACTGGGAAAAGCCATATGGTGACTAACTCAAGATTGTATTCTCTATTAAAAGAATAAGAAGAACAAAATGGCACATGCCAATTTGGGCTCACTGCCCAAGCACACTGCTCAAAAGAGGCCCACTACCTACAGGAGACACACTGTCTACAGAATAATAAATGTTACATACTTGAACTGAAGATCAGCATCTTGACCATGCTTGAGTTAGTTCCATTTAATTTCAATACTTCTACTCTGCCTTTCACTTTTCTCCTTTCTACCACACTCTCATCTTCTCCCCAATGCTTTTGAAATAACTTCACAACTCTTATTTATAGAAGACATCAACTTTGGGATAATCATCAAATTTGGCATACTTTTCTTAATTACAGAGCAAATACACAAATACAACTTGACTTATTACAAAAGACTTCATGCGAATCACCACTCTGTTGGCCACATAGATCTGGGACTTCAATCTTCTTTAAGGAACATGCCATGCTTCGTAGAACATCTTCAAGATCATTCGCAAGATGTGTAAAGCATCTGGTTGGCCAAGTTTAGGAAGAACATCATCCGGAAGTTATTCTTCAATTATGAGCTCAATCTTCAATGCAGACCACCAACACAAACTGGGCATAATCTGGAGACCCCCACAAGCTTGCCTGAATCACCAAGAATATCCACTCCACTTCTGATTACTAAAATCATTCTCTTCTTCATCCAAAACCTCAAGAACACAGTCTGTCATCACTATCATATTGGAATTGATGCTTGCAGACCTCCAGACCACTAAACAATTGATTTTTCAATTCACATTGACTTCCTAAACACTCCACCAAATCCGCAGAACAAGATATTCTATTTCCGGATCTCACCGGACCTATTTGTGTCACTCTGTCGCCTTTGAACATCTGCCAGAACCGGTTTTACTCATATGGCCATAACTTCTTCAAATCTTCATGCAGACCTCTCAAATCTATACTAGACCACCTTTAGACACATATCTACAAACCCTTTGATGGGCATCCTCTGATCTTCACCTTAGCTAGGATCTTCACATCATAGAGCTTCATTGTCTTCATTGTTCTTCTATATTTCTAATAAAACTAATTTTCTTAATATCCTCAGCAGACAGCTCATCCAATCCTTGACATCAATGCAACAAGAGTATGTTGACATCAATGACAACACCAGTTAGGCCCATACTTGCAACAATCTCCCCCTTTGTCATTGATGGCAACATTGTTGGCAAGAGACACTGTGTGGTTTTATGAATGTTGTCATTGATGGAAACAAAGTCCATCCCACACATCCACAGGAAATGGTGTGTCTTTACCGAAAGTCAAATTGAAGAAGTGTTATGGTCTAGTAAGCAATAACAGAGCAAGCAACAAGGTCCGACAGTTAGGTCCAAATTTCTCAGAGGAAGTATCTCAGTAAAGTGTGGATTTTGGGAAGTCAAGAGGAGTACCTTGACTGATAGATTCCAAGGATTTAGCCTCCGGTGATAGAAGAGTGAAGAGATATGAGCACTTGAGTGTTGGGTTCCTGATTGGCAGAATAAACAGAGGAAGAACTGACCAGTAGAATATCAGATCTAAATTTGGATGAGATATTGATGGTGAATAAGTTTCTTGAGGTATCATTCATGATTGGCTGACATGATTGATGATTTCTATAAGCATCTCCTTGATCCACATCACTTGGTATGCAAGGATTCAATTGACATATCAGAGTTTGGGAAAATATTGACTATTCTAGATGCCAACTAGAAAGGTGTTGAAATCACTTGTGTGGATATATATACCAGATGGATTTAGATGTGAAGGTGTGTGTGGAGTGTTGTTTTTGTTGCGAAGAAGAGAAGAGTAGTGAAAAGGCAGTAAGACAGGTCTGAAATGTGACAGGACAATAGCACCTAAGGAGAGTAAGAATGAAGTGTAGCAGATCAGTATATTGGAATTAACTGGAACTAAACTTCAGCATGAGTGGATGCTTCTCATCAGTTCAAGTATCTTGTTAACTTCTTCTCTTGTAGACAGTGAGTCTCTTGTAGGCAGTGAACCTCTTGTGAGCAGTGTGCTTAGGTAGTGAGCCCTAATTGGCAAGTGCCATTTTTTTCTTTCTATCTTCTAACAGAGAATACAATCTTGGGTTAATCACCCCATGGTTTTTCCCTTAACTGGGCTTTCCATGTCAAAAACATTGTGTCATGTGTATTGATCTTATTTCTACATTCATTATGTTTGCTTATATGATTTGATTCTGCACTAATTGTTAAAAAGGGACTAAAAGTCAAAATAATTAAGATAACTGAGTCACCCCCTCTCTTAGTTATCAACAATTGGTATCAGAGCCAAGTTCCTCCAAATAGAGCTTAACAGTTTGAGGAAGATCTAGGAATCTCAATGGATATGTATGGTATGAGGGAACAACTTCAATCTGCCTTAGATGATCTTGAACAGTCTCATTCTGAAGTCCATGACCTAAAAGAAAGACTCAGACAAGTGATGATTTCATTAATGAACTAAAAGAGAAACTGAGTATCTATATGAAAAAGAGAAAGGAACTACTTCAACAATTAGCAAGTCAAAGTGAATCCAATAACACTGATGATGATCTGAATGAGAAGAACAATTTATGTGAGAAGCTATCAAAAGAAGTCATTATGGTAAGACATGAAATGGAATCAGGGGTTCTAAAATTCACCCAAGAAATTGAAGATAATCTAAGACAATCTCTCAAGGAGAAGTTAGAAGACTACCACAATATGGACAAAATAATCAGCCATTTAGAATTTGATCTTGAAGAAGCTAAAGAAAATGAAGAACAACTTGACAATCAGATTGATACTCTCAAAAGGGATCTTCAAACAACAAATGAATATAAAGAGAAATTCAAGATAAGCTCTGCTCAACTTGAAGTTCTTCTTGCAAGCCAAAAGAGGGTAGATGACAAACAAGGCTTAGGGTATGAAAAAGGTGAAAGCTCTGGATCTAGATCAGAAAATCCAAGAAACAGGCCTAGAAGACGTCTGGTAAGGCAACCTAATGCTCAAAGATATCCATCTTTCAATGGATACTACTACAACTGTAATAACTTTGGTCATTGTTGGGTGAATATTTTGTCATTAACGCACTAACGGTAAAATGGGTATATCAGCCAGAGCTATGATGAGACAAAGTCTCTCCTCTCAGCAAGGGGAGGTTCCCTCTATTTACTTGACTTTTGCAAACAAAACAACTTATGAAATTTATGTACACTAAAAACTATGTTTGTGGTGGTTCCATCTCATCTTATTCTCTTTTTTCAGAATAGATGTGTATACTTCAAACTCTTGATAAAAGACTTATAAATTATCACAAAATCACTGAAACACAAAGTTTTTCATTACCTCACTTACTAACTGTAAATAGAACTGTTTGAAGTAGAATGCTGCCCAAAGTCTTCACTCCTCTTCAAGATGATAAAAGTAAATTGAATATAACAACTTGCAGCACAAAGTCTACAAACTATTATATTCTCACAAACATGAACATAATCCTCACAAATGACTTGATAACACAAAGTCTATCAGAATTAAATTAAGAGCGCTCTTCAATCACTTGAAACAATCTCCACACTTCAATTATTACCAAAGAAGATTAAGATAGCACGACATAAGAACAATACTATCACAACACAAATAACCCCAAGACAAAGATTGGAATTAAACTTGCTTTCTTGTATTGATAATTATTCGATAATTGATTTTCACAAAAAAGCACAAAGTATTGATTTGCTTTTCAATTCGCCAGAGTATTCTTGCAATAGACAAAAGATAATATTTACAAAAGAGGGTCCCTTTATTTATAGGGAAAAGCCTTGAGAAAATTTAGGAAAAACCTAACTACTTTGACTTATTCAAAAATAGGAGTCCTTATTGACTTGGGACTTCCTATATTTTTACATGTAATTACATATGAAAAATGTACATGTAAAAATGTCCAAAATTGTTTTGAAAGTATATGTGAAAAACATAAAATAAGCTAAGGAAAAATGACTGCTTCAATTTGTATCACTCATGTGATCATCAAACATAGTGAAAGCCACTTGCATCTCAATGCTATCTAGGTTGAATGCATTCCTGAAGATCATCTTGGCTCTCACAATGGCATCCTTCACTGTAGTGATAGATTTAGCATGATTAGTTAACTTGGTTTTCAAATTATCCAAAGTTAAATGGTTGTCCAAAATATTGTCCACAGAAGTCATTGAAAATGCTTTATCTTTGAATTCTTTCTGGAACATGTCTTCAAATTCCTTAACCATTTCTTCTATAGAAAGAAATTGGTTATCCTGTGATACCAGCTTGCAAGGCAACTCCTCCAACTTGTGCAAAAGGTTGACATCACTTTGTTCACTGATTTCCTTTGCAGCTTCAAGATCCTTGATCAAATTTCTTAGCATACTGCTCCTGTACATCAAAGCTTCCTTTGTTTCTGTATAAGAATCCCTATCAGCGATGGCGCCAATTGATATTAGGGTGCTTATCTTCAATTTCCTCATCTCTGCCCATTTATCATGAGTATCCTCGGTGCATTCAATATCTTGAGAGATAGTGTCAATGAGGTCATCAAGCTCTGCTTTTACTTTTCTCATTTTATCTGTCTTCTCAAATACGTCTATGAGCAAAGAGATTCCTTGTGGACGCATCCTATCTAAGTACTCTTCAAGTACTTTTCCTTTGAGGTGAGTCTTTTCTACTTTCAAGATGATGGGGTCTTCTAGATATACAGCTTCTGGAGTAACTGCTTCTAAGTTCAAAGTGATCTTCCTTACCACCGCAATTAGTTGTTCCACCATTGCCTTGTAGTGATCTTTCATTTCCTTTTCCCTATCAAATTTCTGGATTAGGATGTCCATGGCTGAATGCATATCATTTTTAACGCTTTCATGGAATATTTTACCCAATTCAACTCTAGAAATAGAGTAGTTAACCATGTCAAAATTTTCAACAGTTGCATCTTGTGGAGGTTTTGCTATCTCCAGAAATTTGTGTCCCTTATCTTCAAGTACCCTAGAAAGAATCTTTGGTTTCTTCGGGGCCTTAGGCTTTGCAGGTACTAGCTTAGTGAAATCAAAGTCATCTAGGGAGATGGCTTGCTTCTTCCTTTATGGCGTGTAAGCTGATAACCAAGGTGGTAGCAGAGAAGTACTCACATTGGGATCCAGTCCTATTGTCGATGTTCCAGGAACTGTGCTTGCACTGATAGTGGAAACAATAGGCGGGGTGTTAGTAAAAACTGCACCTCTTACATTAGCACTAGAAACTTGCTCAGTATTCATCACAAAATGATAAAAAATGGATGTATCTCCAATGTCGAAAGAAGAAGAAGACAAACTAGGAATTGACTCAGTAGAACGGAGAACATCCTCAAAAGTGTTTTGGGGATTATCAAAAATTATTTTAGGAGGAGAAGGAGACTTAGAAGAGGTAATATCAATAGGAGAAATAGACACAGGAGCTGCAACAGGTATATTGTGCAATGGAGATGATACTCCTATTTCTTGTTGTATATTTTCCTGCGGAGACAAAGCCTCCTTGTCTTCTTGATCTGAATTCCTATCTTCAACATCCATTTCTTTTGTAGCTGGCTCTTTAGTAGCTGGCTCTTCAACTTCCATATCTTTCATCTCAGCTTCTTCCTCTACAACTTTTGATTTCTTTGTCACAAATCTGATCTTAGGCTTGTGTGTTTTAGAGGATGAGGGAGCACCACTCTTGTTCTTTGTTCTATTTTCCACCTTTTTGCTAGTTTGCTCTTGAACTTCAGTTTCTGACCCAGTGAGGAATTCTTTCAAAGTAATTCCTTTATCCGCCAGCCAGTTATTGGTGTTAGCCAATATGGGCTCAAATCTCTTCCTCAGTGAGGTCAGCTCCTTTTGAGACCATTGGATTAGAGGGAGAGGAGTACTAGCAATCTATTTTGCATCATATGTGGAGTCAACCAATTCCCCTTCATCCACAAGATCTTCTGGAATATCAGCAAGTCCCAGATATTCAATCTGTTCTAGGGACAACCTACTATAGTCCAGTTTCCTAATGTCTTCCTCTGTTCTCAAATCTACCCAGATGTCTTCCACCATGGGTTCATGAAACTGAGTTTTCCTTCTGATTTTATCCTTTACGCCCCGGTAGTCAAACTTTGGTCTCCTTTTGAATTGCTTCATGGTGACCAACTGCATTTTTGTTTCCATGGCCCTTGCCTTTGCGGCAGTCAATACTGAATATCTACCAATTTCCACTAGGAATCAGAAACCAGGCTTCTTGAGTTCCATCTATTTGTTGTGCACGACAATCATTTGTCTACACAACTCCATCAAGACCAGTTTGTCTGAAGGGAATCTTGGAAGCATATAAGTGTAGCCTTGGAAAAAGCCAACCCTGAGGTATGAAAAAGATGGGAATTGCAAAAACATACAACCGAAGTCATTTACCACTGTCCATGCCTCATCTGAAATTCTTCTCTGCTCCAGTTGGGGATCAAAAAGACACAAGAATACAACAAAGAACGCATCATTCACCCTCCTAAAATGGTGAATTGAACCTTTCAATGTCAACTGGGAATAATATTGGTATACTGGAACTACTCTCCTATCCCCTTCTGATGATAATCCAAGAAAAATCCTCATGGAAGCTGCAATGTATACCAGATAGGAAGTCATGTAGAACTTGGAGGTAGTGGATACCTTTGTCAGCTATTCATGCAGAGTGTTACTGATTTGTTCTCCCCATAAAATGGTTTGCTTACCCTGGAGTATGACCTTAGTGAAAGGATACATCCATTCCTAAAACTGTGAAGAGGAAGGCAAACCTCTTATTCTACTGAGGAGAGTAACCAGGTCACCAACTTCCTCTACAAAATCACTTCGAGGGAAACTGCGTGGCCACCTCGACAAATTTGATCTTGCAATCTTCAACCATTTTCTATTGATTATTTTCTTTTCTTTCTCTAGATTCTTGTCATAAACCTTATGAGCTTCAACAAAGTCAAGCTTCAATACCTCTATTGCAGGAGGACACATGAACACCTTGTCAATGAACTTAGGATCCAACCTGATTATCACATTACCACTGGCGTCCACCACAGACCTAGTGTCTCTGTTATAGAAATGGGCACATTGAAGAACAAATTCTGTGTTGTGAGCGGCCACTGGGAAGGATGAGACCAGATGAACATTACTTTCAACTATCCTCTTCATCATAGCACTAGGGTTGCTCGACTTAGTCCTCTTTACAAACTCAGCCATATCAACATGATCGATCTCTGTATCTCTAATGTCATCAACATTAGAATGGACCGAGGTGATAGGGAAAACACCTTGCTATTTGTACTTCATTGCTTTTGCTTTCTTCGGGGACAATTCAGTCATTTGGATGAACTTTCACCAAGAAGAAGTTTGATGTTGAACGAAGCTCCGCAGAAGAAACTACAACAAAAGTCATGATCATGCAATTAGGGAAAATATGGTCAATCTGGGAAAATTGCATGTTGATGATCACGACTATGGGAATGCGCTTGAAAAAGGGCTATAGTGCGAGCTGGCCAAAAATCAGAGGAGAAGTGGGCTCAAAAAATCAAAACTGGGAATTTTCCAGAGTTGGAGAAATTTGGGACAGTTTTTGCATGGGCGGCACAATTTGTTGCCCTTGCATATGAGGGTTTTATTGAATTGCATTGGTGGCGAAATTCGCCGCCCATGCATATAAGAAAGATTTCAAAGTTGGTATGAGTGGCGGATTTTGCCGCTAATACAGGTAACAAGAAAATCAATTATGTCAGAGCGGCAAAAACTGTCGATGCTGCATTTGATAAGACGTTGCAAGTTTATACATCGGTGATGAAACTTGCCGACAATGCATGTAAGTTTTATTTCTTTTTGATGTTTAGTTGGCAGATTTCGCCGACATTACATGAGGGGCTGGTTGAGCACCGATAATATCTATCTGAGTGGCAAATAATGCCGACTTTGCACATTGGATGTCGTAAAGGTTTTTTACCGTATTTGATTAGCGAAAATGGCCGTTGCTACAAGATGGAAGGGATTGACCTTCGTAGTGTTTGATCAGCGAAAACGGCCGTTAACACGATGGAATATGACAAAGGTTGTAAGGGTCTGAGTGGTGAAAATGCTAGCCTCCCTAGGGCACAAATATCGGGTGTTTATAGATAGTCATTAGCATAGAACTGACCAAAGGTTTGAGCAACAATGACCACAATGGTTTTAGACAACCCATATTCTAACAGAAAACATATAGTAAAATATAGACACCAGAAAACTATGCAAAATTAACAAAAACCCTAGGTTAGAAAAAGAAAACAGTAGAAGATTTACCTATCTAAAGCTTGAAACCCTAGGTTCGATGGTGATGGATTAGGTCAATCCCTTTGACGACATGATTGAGTGGTGCGAGGGAGCCCAGAGAAGATGCTAAGAGAAATGAAATAATAAAAAGAACCAAAAAGAAATATTTAAAACTCAAAAACTAGCATTTAATGAGTGGCACGAGTGGCCATTAATGGCACTCAGCATCTAAGATTTCAAAAATCTTGTTCGAGCAGGAATTTCGGCCGTCAGTGCACAAACTTGGAAGACAAGTAACGGTGGCAAAATTCGCTGACCATGCGCAGAAAAGAGGAAAAACATGTACAGACGGCAAAAATCGCCGACCTCACATGTTACACGAAAAAACACATGTAATGGCGATGAAATTTGCTGCCACTACATGTAAAACAAAAAGCATATGCAAAAGCAGCAAAAAATACCGCTATTGCATGTACAAGATTTTAAGTCAAAAAGAGATATGCAGGAGCGGCAATTTTTGCCGCTCTTGCATATCAAGACTTCAAATTTCACTAACTCTTAAAAATGACCCAAATTGACTTTTTTATTGATTTACAACTTGAACGATCTTTGCGCATATCGAGAAAATGATTCAAAGGGAGGTCATAAACTAGTCTAAAATGTCAAACGACTTCGCGTGAGGTTAAGAGAATTTTGTCTCAATCCGCGAGCTTAGAGTGTAGATTCACGAAATGGACCAGTTTCATGGGGGTTGTCTACAAAAACGAGCGTAGCTGATTTTGAGAACAACAACTGGCTCTAACTAGGGAACTTCCTTTGATCAAACTTTGAAATGATCGAAGGGAGTAGAATCCATTCTCTAAGTGCCTTCATCCATGCCATTGGGCTATAGAGTCAAGCTAAAAAGAAAAAGACACAAAAGACTAAATGAAAACACAAAAATAAAACACAAAACTATACAAATGTACAATTTAACTTATCTGATGCTTCAGAGATTGAAGTGCTTCAAATGTTGTCCACTATGAGGCAACGAGAATGGTGTTCCATCCTGATACTCCAGCAAGAAAATATTTTCACCACAGAATTGATGAATGGTGAATGGACCTCTCCATAAGGAATCAAATTTTTTGTGCATCCCTTTTGGTTCTCTCCTCTTGTCCCACAACAAGACTTGATCTCCAATCTGAAACTCACGAGCCTTTGTCTTCTTGTCGAAGAGTTTCTTTACTTGATTTTGGTGCTCAGCAATACAGTCAACCACCATTGTGTGCTCCTCAAGTTCAGTTAAATACATGATCCTTTTATCAATAGAACTATCAAAAGTTCTATCTTCCAATGCCTTTACCAACTTCAATGCTGGCAATTCCAAGGTGATTGGTATCTTCACAATTAGACCATATAGAAGCTGAAATAGCGACATGCCTATCACCCTTTTGGGTGTAATTCTATCTGCCCATAAAGCATCAAACAATGCCTTATGCCAAGTTCTCTAATTCTCATCTACCAGTTTCCTGATGATAGTGACTAGATTCTTATTGCTTGATTCTGCTTGACCATTCCCTTGCAGATAATAGTCTGAAGAATGGGAAAGAATGATCCCATGCTCGTAGCAAAATTTAGTAATCTCATGAGAGGAAAAACAAGTAGCATTGTCTGCTACAATCTTGTTTGGAACTCCAAACCTGGAAATAATATTCTCCTTAAGAAAACTACATACTACTTCAGAAGTAGCATGTTTGACTGGAATAGCTTCCACCCATTTGGTAAAATAGTCTGTTGTGGTGAGAACATAGTTATGTTCTGCACTTGATGATGGATTCACTACGCCAATGAAGTCAATACCCCATTGCTAAAAAGGCTCCTCAATCACCACTGGTTTTAGAGGTAATGCTGCCAATTTTGGTTTCCCAACAAACTGTTGGCACAACTCACACCTGCGTACCCAATTGTACGCATCTTGGAATAACATAGGCCAATAGTATTGAGCTTGCAGAATCTTGTGAGCCATTACAAGTGCAGAAAAATGTCCTCCACAAGCTAAATTGTGGAAGGACTCCAAAAGTCTACTTTGTTGCACTTTATCCACGCAACGAAGGAATACACCATCAAGACTTCTCTTGTACAAACCATTGTCCCAAAGGACGTAGTTAGCAGCTTTAACTTGACAGTTCTTTTTTCCTTATAAGACAAGTGAGAAGGACACTCACCATAGGTAAGGAAATGAGTGATATTGGAATACCACTCGTCAGTTGTAGTAACAAAAAGAACAGTTGGTGTGTCCACAACTTCTTCTTCCTCGTCCCTTGTCTCTTTTGGAACGTTATCTGCGATCAATTGACACAAACCTTTACCCCGCACAAGCTTGGTAGGCTTGATATCCAAATCAAATTCTTGGATCTTAGCAATCCAATTACCTCTCTTTGTTCCAAACTCCTATTGAGTTAGGATAGATTTAACTATTGTATCAAGCACCATGACAACAATGTGTGAGTTTAGAATATAGAACCTAAAATGCTTCACCGCTTTGACCACGGCATAAGCATGCTTCTCCATATTCGAATACTTCAATTCATGAGCTTTGAGAGGACAACTCATAAATGATATGGGGGATTCAACGCCTTCTTCATTCTGCTGAACCAGAATAGCTGAAAGGGTGTGTTCTGAGGCATAACTATAAACTACAAAATCTTTAGTGTAGTCGGGACAAATGAGAACTGGAGCATGAGCAATAGCTCTCTTGATATCCTCGAATGCTTCTTTGCCTTCTGCAGTCCAACAGAAAGTGGCCTTACCCTTCATCATATTAACAATGTGATGGGTTTTTTCTACAAACTCAGGAATGAACCTTCGCAGAAAATTCACCTTCCCAAAGAAAGAATGAACAGCAGTCTTACCAGTAGGTAGAGTAAGACTTTGAATGGATATAACTCTTTTCAAGTCAATCTTAGTACCTTCTCAGGATATAATGTGTCTGAGAAGCTTACCTTCCATTACCCCAAAAACTAACTTCTTGGGATTGAGGGAAATACCATTTTGCCGACAGCGCTCTAGCACTTGTCGTAAATGATGTGCATGATCATGACAGTTTTTGGAGAAAATAGTCAAGTCATCGAGATACACCATGATGAACTTCCCCATCTCATCTTTGAAAGCAAGATCCATCGCTCTCTAAAATGTGGCGCCAGCATTGATCAGACCAAAAGGCATTTTGCGATATGCAAATGTGCCCCATGGTGTGGTGAAGGTAGTTTTGAACTGATCAGCTTCATTGACCTCCACTTGGTTATACCCTGAAAAACCATCTAACATAGATAGCATTTCTGAACCAGTTACTGTTTGCAATACTTGATCCATGATGGGCAAAGGGTAGTTATCTTTTAAGGAAGACTGGTTGAGATTCCTGAAATCAACACAGATATGGATTTCTCCGTTCTTCTTCCATATAGGTACTATGTTTGTGATCCATGTGGAATGATGAATTGGAAAAATTATCCTTGCATTCAGCATCTTCTGAATCTCAGAAAGGATCGTACCTGATATCTTGGGGTTGTATTGCCTCTGCTTCTACTTGTGAGGCAACAATCCAGCTTTAAGGGGAATCTCATGTTGAACCTCCTTAGGCCTGAAAGACTTCAGATCATCATAGGAGTAAGCCAAAACATCAATGTAATGGTGAAGAAGGGTAATGAATTTGAATCTTTCATCATCAATGCAACATTTTCCAATGTTGACCATCTTAGGATCTGCTTCTGAACCCAAATTGACCTGCTCAAATTCCATAGAGGAACTTGAATCTTGTTGTTGTCGCTGCTTGATATACCTGTCATGCTTGTCAAACAATTTTTCAAGGGAAACCAAACCGTTTGGGATTTTATTTCCTTTCAATTGTAGAAATTCTTCACCTATTTTTGAATCTATCTCTGAAACATAGTCACGCGGTGGTGATTCACATCCTTCAAAGTAAAGCTCATCAAAGCTATCCATCTTTTCAAGGAAAGCGATGATTTGGTTATCACCATTGAACACCTACCAATGGTCAGTGTTATCAGGTACACTTGGTCAAAAGACCAGCTCAATAGTGTACTTGTTTCCTTTGAAATCCTTGTGAGGGACCATGAGAGTAGTGGAAATAGCCAATGAATCTGCATGATCATTGAACTCTCTTGGTACTGCAAAAAATGTTGAAAGCATCAAAACCTTCAATGAAATCCCATACGTGATTGCGATAGTGTCTCAGTCTTTCATTGTTAGTGTGGTACAAATTCCTCACTTGACAAACCACCAACTCAGTATCCCCTTGAGCATGAAGGATTTTAACACCTCTAGCACGAAAAACTTCCAATCCAAGTAATAAGGACTCGTATTCGGCGGTGTTATTGGTATTGTCAAATTGTAACTTGTATGAAAAAGGTAAAATATCATCTTGTGGCGATATCAAGACCACTCTAGCTCCAGAACCAGTAGAAGAACAACTGCCATAAAACTCTAAAATCCAGACTTCATTAGAGTTTGATTTCTTGGAATTTTTTTGGTCAGGAGATTCTTCTTCGTTAGTGAGGGAAGAATCTGGCATTACTATACCCTCATCTGAACTTTCATCTGAAAACTCTTTTGAGTCTCCATCTGACATATCTGAGCTATCACCTGATGTACTCTCATCATCTGATGAAATGGAACCATCTTTAGTGGACAGAAAATAATTACCCATTCCCGAAGACTCAAACAAAATTTGAGCTTTAGGATTTGATGTTTGGGTAACAATGTATTTTGCCTCCTTCTTAGGAAGCAACTTCTGCATGACACCTTTAACAGGTATCCTTGCTTCAGACAGATCCATGTTCAACTCCCCACCTACATCCTTGCAGAAATTACGTCCAAGAAGAATGTCGTATGAAGCTAGAACATCAGCTACCAGGACTGTCATCTTGATTCTCTTATCTGGAAAAGCTGCAAATGCAAATTGGGCATCTTTGATTTGACCCAAAAGTGGAACTTGTTTATTCTCCACAGAGAAACACCTCCCGAAAGTCTTGGTTAAGGTGAGGCCAAGGGCATTTGCTACCTTAGCAGGCATAACATTGTCAGAGGCTCCAGAATCTATTACGCAATTGCTCAATTTATGACCATTTACTAATAGGGAAACATAGAAAGGTTCAATTTTTCTAGAGGCTTCAGGGGGAGTAGTGACAAGACTATTTTGGGTAGGTTTACTTTTGGAGGAGTCATGAGAAGCTTTTGGAAACTTTTGTCCTGCAGGGACGGTCTTATTTTTGACATATTTGGCTAATCTATCAAATTGTTCAGGATTAGCCTATAAATACTCAACTTCAGACATTTGTATCTTAGTTCTCCTAGCATGATCTATTATATCAAACTGCTGAAAAGAATTAGATACGGAGGAAGAAAAACCATCATTCTGATTTTTGGTAGAGATAGCACTAGTCTGAGGAGTAGAAGTGGAAGGTACAAATTCATTAGAAGCACTTACTTGTTTATTGACCATCGGGTCTTTTGATTAGAAAGGTAGCAGAGTCCCCCGTTTAGTGATTGAAATCATTGGTTGAGATTCTTCTCTCGCCTTCCCTTTATCAGCTTGGAGAGCTAACTAATTTTGAGACCTAGTGAAAACAGCATATGCTCCTTCACCCACTTCTCCTTTTTCAGCTTCATCCTGATAATTCAGAAAGCTGATGGTAGAGTCACCAACTAACTCTTCTTCTCCTTCTGTGAAGAGATTAGCACCATTTTCATAATCCAACTCAGCTTGGAAAGAAAGTTCATTTTCAGCTTCATAATAGCCGACAGCAGAGTTGACTGGTGCTACTTCAATGGCAAGCTTCCCCTGTGTAGGTGGAAGACGGTTGTGTTGTCCTTGATTTTGAGCAGCATTGTCTTGATATGAATTATTTAGAATTGTCCTCCTTGGTACATCTCAATAAGAAGGAGCAGACATACCTTGGGACATTTGTCTCTTCAGAGCTAGCAATTCATTTGCTAGCTTTTGCACCATGGGGTCCGTGGTGCTTGTGGAAGAATTCTCAGTAGAAGAGGAGCTTTTATTTCTATTAGTATCCTTCATATCTTACCCGCAAGGATAAGATCATCTTCTACTTCAGTTGCCAAAATCTGAGCTGCAACAAGATCAGTAGGAGCAGCTCGCCTCAAGAGAAAACTCACCTCAGGAAGTTGTGTATTGATAAAGAAACATTTGAGGTTCTTCACTGTTGGCTCAGCGGTGGTGGGAATCCTATTTCTCAACTTGTTGAACTTAGCGATGAAGTCTCACATAGGTTCATGAGGTTCCTTTTTCATTTGTGTCAGCTGTGCCAACAATGCATGTGCATCCTTTGCAGGTTTAAACCTGGCTTCGAACTTGGTTTTGAGAGTATTCCAGTTCGTTATGGTCTAAGCTTGAAGGTGGTAAAACCAGTCTGTAGTAGTGCCTTGTAGTGTTTCTACAAAGAGTCGTACATCCACATCTTCGTGCTCGACACCTATCACACCACAGGCTATACAGAAAGCTGTAATGTGCTCATCAGGATGAACTTTCCCATCACCATAGAATTTGGGGAAATTCTTTCTTGAACTACGAGGTAGCTCGTGCAAGGGTGGGGTCAAATTCAAAGGACCAAAGGTATTACCCCAAGGGCCTTGGGTTGCAATGATGTGCTGATTGAAAGGTGGGATAACAAACCTTGGTGGTGTATGAATAGCCAAAACTCTGTTAGCACTAGAAACTTTACCTGGTATTGGAGACCTAGCATTTGTAGGAGGAAAACTCCTGGTGCGCTGAAGACGAGGTCATGGAGTTAAGAATCCAAAATTATTCTACTGCATCAATTCAAATGCAGGATCAATAATACCTTGAGCCCTCTTGCTTCTAGTGTACCGGGAATCTGCCAGAATGTAGCATGCTAAACAAAATTTTGTAACAAAATGGAAAAGAACTGAAAATACTTCAACATGGAGCGTGAGGCTTCAAGTTACATTTTCCTTCCCCATTAGAGTTGCCAAAAAACTATTGGGTGAATATTTTGTTGTTAACTCACTAACGGCAAAATGGGTATATCAGCCACAGCTATGATGAGACAAAGTCTCTCCTCTCAGCAAGGGGAGGTTCCCTCTATTTACTTGACTTTTGCAAACAAAACAACTTATGAAATTTATGTACACTAAAAACTATGTTTGTGGTGGTTCCATCTCATCTCATTCTCTTTTTTCAGAATAGATGTGTATACTTCAAACTCTTGATAAAAGACTTCTAAATTATCACAAAATCACAGAAACACAAAGTTTTTCGTTACCTCACTTACTAACTGTAAATAGAACTATTTGAAGTAGAATGCCGCCCAAAGTCTTCACTCCTCTTCAAGATGATAAAAGTAAATTGAATATAACAACTTGCAGTACAAAGTCTACAAACTATTATATTCTCACAAACATGAACATAATCCTCACAAATGACTTGATAACACAAAGTCTATCAGAATCAAATTAAGAGCGCTCTTCAATCACTTGAAACAATCTCCACACTTCAATTATTACCAAAGAAGATTATGATAGCACGACATAAGAACAATACTATCACAACACAAATAACCCCAAGACAAAGATTGGAATTAAACTAGCTTTCTTGTATTGATAATTATTTGATAATTGATTTTCACAAAAAAGCACAAAGTCTTGATTTGCTTTTCAATTCGCCAGAGTATTCTTGCAATAGACAAAAGATAATATTTACAAAAGAGGCTCCCTTTATTTATAGGGAAAAGCCTTGAGAAAATTTAGGAAAAGCCTAACTACCTTGACTTATTCAAAAATAGGAGTCCTTATTGACTTGGGACTTCCTATATTTTTACATGTAATTACATATGAAAAATGTACATGTAAAAATGTCCAAAATTGTTTTGAAAGTATATGTGAAAAATATAAAATAAACTAAGGAAAAATGACTGCTTCAATTTGTGTCACCACTTTTCCTCATGTGATCATCAAACATAGTGAAGCCACTTGCATCTCAATGCTATCTGGGTTGAACGCATTCCTGAAGATCATCTTGGCTCTCACAATGGCATCCTTCACTGTAGTGACAGATTTAGCATGATTAGTTAACTTGGTTTTCAAATTATCCAAAGTTAACTGGTTGTCCAAAATATTGTCCACAGAAGTCATTGAAAATGCTTTATCTTCGAATTCTTTCTGGAACATGTCTTCAAATTCCTTAACCATTTCTTCTATATAAAGAAATTGGTTATCCTGTGATACTAGCTTGCAAGATAACTCCTCCAACTTATGCAAAAGGTTGACATCACTTTGTTCACTGATTTCCTTTGCAGCTTCAAGATCCTTGATCAAATTTCTTAGCATACTGCTCCTATACATCAAAGCTTCCTTTGTTTCTGTATAAGAATCCCTATTAGCGATGGTGCCAATTGATATTAGGGTGCTTATCTTCAATTTCCTCATCTCTGCCCATTTATCATGAGTATCCTCGGTGTGTTCAATATCTTGACAGATAGCGTCAATGAGGTCATCAAGCTCTGCTTTTACTTTTCTCATTTTATCTGTCTTCTCAGATATGTCTGTGAGCAAAGAGATTCCTTGTGCACGCATCCTGTCTAAGTACTCTTCAAGTACTTTTCCTATAAGGTGAGTCTTTTCTGCTTTCAGGATGACAGGGTCTTCTACAGATACGGCTTCTAGAGTAATTGCTTCTGAGTTCAAAGTGATCTTTCTTACCACTGCAGTTAGTTGTTCCATCATTGCCTTGTAGTGATCTTTCATTTCCTTTTCCCTGTCAAATTTCTAGATTAGGATGTCCATGGCTGACTACATATCATTTTTAGTGCTTTCATGGGTTATTTTGCCCAATTCAACTCTAGAAATAGAGTAGTCAGTCATGTCAAAATTTTCAACAGTTGCATCCTATGGAGGTTTTGCTATCTCCAGAAATTTGTGTCCCTTATCTTCAAGTACCCTAGAAAGAATCTTCAGTTTCTTCAAGGCCTTAGGCTTTGCAGGTACTAGCTTAGTGAAATCAAAGTCATCTGGGGAGATGGCTTGCTTCTTCCTTTTTGGCGTGTAAGCTGATAACCAAGGTGGTAGCAGAGAAGTACTCACATTGGGATCCATTCCTATTGCCGGTGTTCTAGGAACTGTGCTTACACTGATAGTGGAAACAATAGGCGGGGTGTTAGTAAAAACTACACCTGTTACATTAGCACTAGAAACTTGCTCAGTATTCATCACAAAATGATCAAAAATGGATGTATCTCCAATGTCAAAAGAAGAAGAAGACAAACTAGGAATTGACTCAGTAGAACAGAGAACATCCTAAAAGGTGTTTTGGGGATTATCAAAAAATTATTTTAGGAGGAGAAGGAGACTCAAAAGAGGTAATATCAATAGGAGAAACAAACACAAGAGCTGCAACAGGTATATTGTGCAATGGAGATGATACTCCCATTTCTTGTTGTATATTTTCCTGCAGAGACAAAGCCTCCTTGTCTTGTTGATCTGAATTCCTAATTTCAACATCCATCTCTTCTGTAGTTGGCTCTTCAGTAGTTGGCTCTTCAACTTCCATATCTTTCATCTCAGGTTCTTCCTCTACAGCTTTTGATTTCTTTGTCACAAATCTGATCTGAGGCTTGTGTGTTTTAGAGGATGAGGGAGCATCACTCTTGTTCTTTGTTCTATTTTCCACCTTTTTGCCAATTTGCTCTTGAACTTTAGTTTCTGACCCAGTGAGGAATTCTTTCAAAGTAATTCCTTTATCTGTCAGCCAGTTATTGGTGTTAGCCAATATGGGCTCAAATCTCTTCCTCAGTGAGGTCAGCTCCTTTTGAGACTATTGGATTGGAGGGAGGGGAGTACTAGCAATCTATTTTGCATCATATGTGGCATCAACCAATTCCCCATCATCCACAAGATCTTCTGGAATATCAGCAAGTCCTAGATATTCAATCTATTCTAGGGACAACCTACTATAGTCAAGTTTCCTGATGTTTTCCTCTGTTCTCAAATCTACCCAGACGTCTTCCACCATGGGTTCATGAAACTGAGTTTTCCTTCTGATTTTATTCTTTACGCCCCGGTAGTTAAACTTTGGTCTCCTTTTGAATTGCTTCATGGTGACCAACTGCATTTCTGTTTCCATGGCCCTTGCCTTTGTGGCAGTCAATACTGAATATCTGCCAATTTCCACTGGGAATTGGAAACCAGGCTTCTTGAGTTCCATCTGTTTGTTGTGCACGACAATCATTTGTTTGCACAACTCCATCAAGACCGGTTTGTCTGAAGGGAATCTTGGAAGCATATAAGGGTAGCCTTGGAAAAATCCAACCCTGAGGTATGAAAAAGATGGGAATTACAAAAACATACAACCGAAGTCATTTACCACTGTCCATGCCTCATCTGAAATTCTTCTCTACTCCAGTTGGGGATCAAAAATACATAAGAATACAGCAAATAACGCATCATTCACCCTCCTGAAATGGTGAATTGAACCTTTCAATGTCAACTAGGAATAATATTGGTATACTGGAACTACTCTCCTATCCCCTTCCGATGATAATCCAGGAAAAATCCTCATGGAAGCTACAATGTATACTAGATAGGAAGTCATGTAGAACTTGGAGGTAGTGGATACCTTAGTCAGCTATTCATGCAGAGCATTACTGATTTGTTCTCCCCAGAAAATGGTTTGCTTACCCTAGAGTATGACCTTAATGAAAGGATACATCCATTCCTGAAACTATGAAGAGGAAGGCAAACCTCTTATTCTGCTGAGGAGAGTAACCAGGTCACCAACTTCCTCTACAAAATCACTTCGAGGGAAACTGCGTGGCCACCTTGACAAATTTGATCTTGTAATCTTCAACCATTTGCTATTGATTATTTTCTTTGCTTTCTCTAGATTCTTGTCATATACCTTCTGAGCTTCAACAAAGTCAAGCTTCAATACCTCTGTTGTAGGAGGACACATGAACACCTTGTCAATGAACTCAGGATCCAACCTGATTATCACATTACCATTGGCGTCCACCACAGACCTAGTGTCTCTATTATAGAAATGGGCACATTGAAGAACAAATTCTGTGTTGTGAGCGGCCACTGGGAAGGATGAGACCAGATGAACATTACTTTCAACTATCCTCTTCATCATAGCACTGGGGTTGCTCAACTTAGTCCTCTCTACAAACTCAGCCATATCAACATGACTGATCTCCGTATCTCTAATGTCATCAACATTAGAATGGACCAAGGTGATTGGGAAAACACCTTGATATTTAGTCATTTGGATGAACTTTCACCGAGAAGAAGTTTGATGTTGAATGAAACTCTGCAGAAGAAACTGCAACAAAAGTCATGATCATGTAATTGGGGAAAATATGGGCAATCTGGGAAAATTGCATGTTGATGATCACGACTATGGGAATGCACTTGAAAAAGGGCTATAGTGTGAGCTGGCCAAAAATTAGAGGAGAAGCAAGCTCGAAAAATTAAAACTGGGAATTTTCCAGAGTTAGAGAAATTTGGGACAGTTTTTGCATGGGCGGCAAAATTTGCCACCCTTGCATATGAGGGTTTTGTTGAATTGCATTGGCGGCAAAATTCACCGCCCATGCATATAAGGAAGATTTCAAAGTTGGTATGAGCGGCGGATTTTGCCGCTAATATAGGTAACAAGAAAATCAAAGGGTTTATGTTGGAGTGGCAAAAACTGTCGATGCTGCATTTGATAAGACGTTGCAAGTTTATACGTTGGCGGCGAAATTTGCCGACAATGCATGTAAGGTTTATTTCTTTTCAATGTTTCATCGGCAGATTTCACCGACATTACATGAGGTGCTGGTTGAGCACCGATAACATCTGTCTGAGCAGCAAATAATGCTGACTTTGTACATTGGAGGTCGCAAAGGTTTTTTATCGTGTTTGATCGGTGAAAATGGCCGTTAACACGATGGAATATGACAAAGGTTGTAAGGGTCTGAGTGGTGAAAATGCTGGCCTCCCTAGGGCACAAATATCGGGTGTCTATAGACAGTCGATAGCATAGAACCGACCAGAGGTTTGAGCAACAATGACCACGATGGTTTTAGACAACCCATATTCTAACAGAAAACATATAGTAAAATACAGACACCAGAAAACTATGCAAAATTAACAAAAACCCTAGGTTAGAAAAAGAAAACAGTAGAAGATTTACTTGTCTAAAGCTTGAAAGCCTATGTTCGATGGTGATGGATTAGGTTGATCCCTTTGACGTCACGATTGAGTGGTGCGAGGGAGCCCAGAGAAGATGCTAAGAGAAATGAAATAATTAAAACAACCAAAAAGACATATTTAAAACTCGAAAACCAGCATTTAGTGAGTAGCGCAAGTGGTCATTAATGGCACTCGGTGTCTAAGAATTCAAAAATCTTGTTCGAGCGGGAATTTCAGCCGTCAGTGCACAAACTCGGAAAACAAGTAACGGTGACAAAATTCACCGACCATGTGCAGAAAAGAGCAAAAAACATGTACAGACGGCAAAAATCACTGACCTCACATGTTACACGGAAAAATGCATGTAATGGCAGTGAAATTTGCCGCCACTACATGTAAAACAAAAAGAATATGCAAAAGCGGCAAAAAATGCCGCTATTGCACGTATAAGATTTTAAGTCAAAAAGAGATATGCAGGAGCGGCAATTTTTGCCGCTCTTGCATATCAAGACTTCAAATTTCACTAACTCTTAAAAATGACCCAAATTGACTTTTTTACTGATTTACAACTTGAACGATCTTCATGCATATCGAGAAAATGATTCAAAGGGAGGTCATAAACTAGTCTAAAATGTCAAACAACTTCGCGCGAGGTCAAGAGAATTTTGTCTCGATCCGTGAGCTTAGAGTGTAGATTCACGAAATGGACCAGTTTCGTGGGGGTTGTCTACAAAAATGAGCGTAGCTGATTTTGAGAACAACAGTCATAAAGCAAATCAGTGTAGAAAAAGAATGAATCAGACTAATTCATCCTTCTCCAGACAGTGTTTCAATTGCAAAAGGTATGGTCACAAATCTTTTGAGTGTAGATATATGCAAATGAATAATTCATTCTATGATAGATGCTTTGCATGTAATAGAATGGGACATATAGCTAGACAGTGTAGATCAAAAGGATATCAGTCAAATATGCAAAGAAATGTTGTTTGTTACAGTTGCAATAGATCCGGTCATATTGCCAAATTCTGTAGAAGTAAGAATCAAGACAAAAAGGGTCCAGTGCATCATAACCAAAACCAAGACAAAGGAAAAGGAAAAGTGAACGCGGATGAAATTCAAAGGGAGATGAATAAGATTTGGGTGAAGAAAAGCACAGAAAATGTTAGGGATGGATCCACACTAGAATCTGGTGCTGATATTCCTTCCAGAAATTGAATAGATGAGCTCTGGCTCAGGGGGAGTAACAAAAAAAAAACCAATTCCCCCAGCCAGTGAATTGGTGCCTGAAATTGGCACATGGGAAGTTGTGGATTAAAGGGTTCTTAGAGAAACATCTAAGGTAGGATTGGTGTAGATATGAAAGATCCACAAAAAGATTAGAAGAGTCTAGTATGCTAGGATTGATCTGGTCTAACAGTCATCCGATAAGAACATGATTTTCATAGTTAGATCAGGTATGATTCAAAATTGAGGAATCTTGATTTGTGGATAGATCAAATGATTGGGGAAAGAAAGATAGATTGTCAATAATCACCAAGAATAGATCGAAGCATATCTTAGTGATCCGGAAAAGATCCCTCTCAGAATAAGAAAAATAAGGCAACCAAAATGACTTAAATTGTGCATTTATTGTAGTATGGATTTAGGGTTTTTCTCATAAATAAAAGGGTTTATTTGCTTGTCATTTGCACATTTGCATTCGAGAAAAAAAGAAAAGGATCTCTGCAACAAATTTCTTTAAATTTCTCAAAAATCAACCATTAAAGTCGATTCATCCAGATAATCAATCCGGCTCACTCTGTGAACCCTGGAAGCGTGAAAGGTATTTTCTGTTACTAAAAATCTCTCTATAAATCTTTTGAAGATGGATACTCTGAATGTGGTAAAGATCACTGATAGGCCGCACCCTAAATTCAGAGAACATCCCTATAAATCCCTAGAAGCTGATCCCCTAGGTGCATTTTCTAGCATTCCACATGGGGTTTTGCATGTTGAAGACGTTAGGGCATACATTCATGTGAATATTGATGAGTTTGGGGAATCTAAGTTGATGGATATATATCACAAGCAGCTAATTGATGAATCTTTTGAACTGAAACCACAATACAAAGCCATTCAGGACAAGCATTTTGCACATTATATTCATTTCCCCTATTTTACAGAAGATGAATGGGTCTGGTATGTTCTGAATAGAATACATGACAACTTCATGTGGCTAAACAGGCCATTTAAGATCACTAAGGATGCCATTGGGGCAGTAACCAGATTACACTCAACTGGTGGGATACCTATTCTAAAATCTGTCAAAAACCAAATTGTAAGTGAGGCTACCAGATCAAAATTTGATAAAAGAGCAATGATAATTGAGGATATCACAGATCCAGATATCAAGTTTGAATCAATGATAATTGGCTATAGGATATATCACTCCAGCAGGGAGAATTCAGTATCCGGAATTGCTGTATATACTACTTTTGAAATGTTAAGGAACAATGCTGACTATGATATCTGTGAGCTGCTTTTGAACCAACTTTTGGAAAATCTACAGAAGATAAAGAAGGACAAGAAGAACTCTTTCAAATATGGTAGCTTGATACTCTCTTTATTCTTCTACTTTGTGAATGAGCTACTCGAATCCAGTGGTTGGGTGTGGCAGAATGACAGACTTGTTGCAATTCAAATCAAAGATTACCTGCATGGGCTTGGTGATACCAAGGCACAAAACATAGCACTATGGGGTTACTTCAAAAATTTCCAAGGTATGATGCAGGCTAAAGAAAGAATTCCCAAATCCCTAGTTGAAAAATACAAGGATACAATGTGCTTTATGGTAGACACTGATCAATGTCTGATGGAGGCAATAGAACTGAGAATAGTATGGATCATGCAAGTGGGTATGAAGTGGATGAGAAAATTGTAGAACTGCATGTTCAACACATGCTAAGTCAGCCAAAGGATCCCAAGGCAGAAAGGTTTAGAACCTTTGAAGAGCTGAGTGTGAAGATTCATGTGGAGCTAAGGCAACTGGAGATGAAGAGAAAAGTGAGAAAAGAAGTAGAGAATGTTGCCAAAAGGTATGGCATCTCAAAAGAGGCACTTGATGCAAATAGAGAAAAGATGGAAAGGGCAGAAAAAGAAAAGGAAGAGGCAGAAAATGAAAGTGCTCTGGTAGAAGCCCCCTCCCGGACCAGATCCTCTAAGAGCTCTACACCTAAGAGCTCAAAGGCATCAAAACCAGAAGCAAAATCATCTAGTAAAGGAGAAAAGAGAACAAAGAAAAAGGCAACAAGGTCTTACACAAGCCAGAAGGATGAAGATAAGACAAAATCTGATGAAGAGATCAAGAAGATGAAGAAGACGAAGAAAGTATCCAGTGAAGACAAGGAGGCAGAGGCAAAAGAGTTTGTTGAAAGGCCCACTCTGTAATTGGATGATGTAGTTAAAGCAGTTACTGTGGATGGGAACCTGCAACCAATAACAGAATTCTATGATGCATATAATGATGCAGATAGAAAGATCTTGGAGGAAGCCATAGTTAAGTACCTAAACATATACAATAAAGCATTTATTGAAATAATTTCTCCAATTCCTAAAAGTTTAGAGAAGGAACTTGAAATGAGAAAAGAAAATGCCAAGGCTAAGGACTTAGAGATCAGAGAACAAATAGCTATTTAGCTATATCCTTCAATTACTCCCAAAAAAATAGATATAATCTTTAAAGACTGCAAGGATGAGTTCTAGAGTAAGGCTAGAATGAATCATCTCATGCTTGGAGAAATTGATAAAGTGGCAAAAGAAATAGAAGAAATCCTCTGGAATGCCTACAAAAGATTCAATATTCCTGTTATAGAGGATTTAGGTGATGACCCCTCAGAAACGGATAACAAAGTAGAAGCTACTGAGGCTATAGCAGAAGAGGTAAAGGAGATAGGTGAAGAAAAAGATAAGGACTTAGAATCCTCTGCTCCGGAAGAGGAGGTCCATGAACAAGCAAATATCTCTCCTCTGGTTTCCCCTGCAAACTCCAGATCTAAAGGAGAAGAACAAATAAAGGAGAAAACCAGTCAATGAGAAGAAGAACAAGAAAAGGAGAAAGGTCAAATAAAGAAAGCCTTAGATGATAGTGCTAAGGATGCAGAAAGGGAGAAAACCCTATCACCGGCAAGAGACACAGCAAAAGCGGTCAAAGATTTCTTGACCAAAGAGATGATGGAATTTGATGAATTGGAACTGCTTCAAGGTCAATTCAATTTTGATTCCCTCTCCCTAGTTCAAACCATGAAACTAGCATCCTTCACTCAAGCAAAGGCAAAAGAAAAACTCTTGAAGTCTCACATGGAAGACTGTGAGCTTATAGAAGTAGCATCTGGTGTATTAGAGAAAATCATGCCATCTTTTCAGAAGGATCCCTTAGCCTCTTCATCCGATAATCTCAAATCTCTAGTTAATAGTGTTACCACACATTTTGATTCCCTAGAGAAGTTAGGAGAAGATAAAGTCTAGAAGGAGTTTTTAGAAAAGAGATTCTCTGAACTACAGGGACTAATATCCAATGATAGAAGAAATATGGATATAGGGATAAAGAGCCTAGAAAACACTCTTAAAGATGGTAGGGAAATGTATAAATTTTGTCTATCATGGTCCAAAGTAACAGTGGATATTGAGAAGAAAGTGAAAGAATAGGAGGATAAACTAACAAAACTATCTCAGAATTTTGATCCTCTTACCACGTCCATAATAAATCAAGAATGTCAAACTATTGCAGTCTTGAATGAAATTAAGAAGCTTGAGAAGGAGAAGAAAAATAGAATAAGTAGGTTGGGTGAACTTAGAGGAATAATTATCCCTAAGTTAGAGGCCATGCATGAGGCCCTAAATGATGCTCAAACCACAGCCTAGACCGGTGATCTGACAAATCTGAAGAGGGCAGAAGCTTTTGCATTCATGTTGAGTGGTCACATCTCAATTTTGGACAGGATGAAGTTGAGTTGGGTGACATAAGTTGTACAATTGAAGAATACTTTTGCAAATATACTAAAGTATATGTATAGTATAACTAGATAATATACTTATGCGATTAAGTATAGATTGAGTTTTGTAAATTTTGTTGTATGGACCCCACCCTTTTCCATTGATGTCAAAGGGGGAGTGAGGAGCAGTGAAAAATGAGGAATCCAGCTAAGTGGGAGTTCCAGAAAATGTACATAAGGACAGAGCATCAGCTAAGGGGGAGTATAGTGTGACAGTCATTTTTCACTAAGTGTTACCATCAATGCCAAAGGGGAAGATTGTTGGCAAGAGACACTATGTGGTTTTATGAATGTTGTCATTGATGGCAATAAAGTCCATCCCACACATCTGCAAGACATGGTGTGTCTTTACCAGAAGTTAGATTCAAGAAGTGTTGTGGTCTGGTAAGTAATAACAGAGCAGGTAGCAAGGTCCGACAATCAGGTCTGGATCTCTTAGAGGAAGTATCTAAGTAAAGTACCATGGATTTGGGGAAATCAAGAGGAGTATCTTGACTAATAGATTTGAAGGATTTAGTAGAAGAGTGAAGAGATATGAACACTTGAGTGTTGGATTCCTGATTGGCAGAATAGACAGAGGAAGAACTGACCGACAGAATATCAGATCTAAATCCAGATGAGATATTGATAGTGAATAAGTTTCTTGAGGTATCATTCATGATTGGCTGACATGATTGATAACTTCTATAAGCATCTCCTTGATCCGTATCACTTGGTATGCAAGGATTCAGCCGACAAATTAGAGTTTGGGAAAATATTGACTATTTTGGATGCCGACTAGAAAGATGTTGAAATCACTTGTGTGGATATATATACCAGATGGATTTAGATGTGAAGGTGTGTGTGGAGTGTTGTTGTTGTTGCGAAGAAAAGCAGAAGAGCAGTGAAATGGTAGTAAGACAAGTCTAAAATGTGATGGGACAATAGCACCTAAGGAGAGTAAGAATGAAGTGCAGTAGATTAGTATATTGGACTTAACCGAAACTAAACTTTAGCATGAGTGGATGCTTCTCATCAATTCAAGTATCTTGTTACCTTCTTCTCTTGTAGACAGTGAGTCTCTTGTAGGCAGTGAGCATCTTGTGACCAGTGTGCTTGAGCAGTGAGCCCTAATTGGCAAGTACCATTTTGTTCTTTCTATTCTTCTAACAGAGAATACAATCTTGGGTTAATCACCTCATGGTTTTTCCCTTAACTGGGCTTTCCACATCAAAAACATTGTGTCATGTGTATTGATCTTATTTCTACTTTCATTATGTTTGCTTATATGATTTGATTCCGTACTAATTGTTAAAAAGGGACTGAAAGTCAAAATAATTAAGAGAACTGATTCACCCCCCCTCTCAGTTATCAACAAACATATGATGTGAAAAACTATTTTAACCATCAAGACAAGAAATTCTCCTCATTGACTGACATAGCTCCCCCTATCAACAACAACCATTCACTTGTCTTGTCTTCCTTTACTGCTTCCCCTTTGATCAGTAACCACTTTTTGTTTTTCACATGTCTTCTTTCCCCCTTTGACATTAATGGAAAAGGGCACACACTTGCATCACTCAGAATCATATAGACTGCTTCCCCTGAGTAGCAACTTCCTATTATCAATTTGGACCACAAGATATGACTATGAGATCCACCGGACTGATGCACATCAGTGCACCTTAATTCAAAACTGGAGGGGTAATGATCCCTAACATCTCGTTGAGATACTCAAAAGAGTCCTTAGGTAGAGGTTTAGTAAAAATGTCTGTAATCTGATCCTTGGAGGGTACAAACACCAATCTGACTTCATTCTTGTTCACTTGCTTTCTCAAAAAGTGAAACTTGATGGATATATGTTTTGTCTTAGAGTGTAACACTAGATTTTTTGATATATTTATTGCACTTGAGTTATCATAGAAGATTGTGATAGGTTCCTCATACTCCACTCTGATGTCTCTTAGCATTTGCTTCATCCACAATACTTGAGTGCAACTACCTTCTGCTACAATATATTCTACTTCTGCAATGGACAAAGGTATTGCCTCTTGTTTCTTGCTTAGCCAAGAAACCAATCTTTTCCCCAAAAAGAATGCACCACCACTAGTACTCTTCCGATCATCCACATCTCTTGCCCAATTTGCATCAGTATATGCATGAAGAGAGAAATCATGATCTCTAGGATACAATAAACCATACTCAACTATTCCTTTTAGATATCTGTGAATCCTCTTGATTGCCATGACATGAGATTCTCTAGGATCAGCTTGGAATCTAGCAACAAGACCAACAACATTCATAATGTCAAGTCTAGTTTGTGTAAGATACAATAGTCCTCCAATCATTGACTTGTACTTTTTTTGATCAACCTTAGGAGAGTCATCATCTTTTCTCAGTTTACATCTAGTTGCCATGGGAGTATTCATTGGTTTTGAGTCTTCCATCCCAAATTTCTTCAACAATTCTTTCACATAGTTGGTCTGTTAAATGAAGATTCCATTCTTTGTTTGAGTGATTTGTAGACCCAAGAAGAAATTCATTTCCCCAAACATGGACATCTCAAATTCACTTTTCATTTGATTTGTAAAAGTTTTGCACATACTATCTCTTCCTCCAAAAATGATATCATCAACAAATACTTCAACAATCAAGATATTTTCATGATCAATTTGAAGTACAAGTTACTATTAGCAATACCTTTGTTGAAACCAATCTTCAAAAGACATTTATCCAATCTTTCATACTAGGCTCTTGGGGCTTGTTTGAGTCCATATAATGATTTCTTCAACTTGCAGACCATATTACCATGATCAGACAATTAAAATCCATCTGGTTGCTCAATGTATACTTCTTCTTCCAAGTCACCATTCAAGAAGGTAGACTTGACATCCATCTGATATACGTTGAAATCCTTGTAGGTAGCAAAGGTAAGAAATAATATGACTGCTTCAATTCTTACCACTAGAGCAAAAGTTTCTTCAAAATCAACTCCTTCTACTTGAGAATAACCCTTGTAGACCAATCTGGCTTTGTTTTTGACTACTTCACCATCTTCATTCAGTTTATTCTGGAAGACCCATTTGGTTCCAATCACATTTTTGTTTCTAGGTTTGGGAACAAGATCCCAAGTGTGATTTTTCTTAATCTACATCAACTCTTCTTTCATTTCTTTAGTCCAGCTTTCATCATTGCATGCTTCACTTACTATTTTTGGTTCAATTTTTGAAATCAAACAATACTTTTCTGAGTCTTGAGCAATCTTTCTTCTTGTTTGAAGACCTTTGCTTTTATCACCTATGATCTAATCTTCAGAATGATTTAGTCTTACAAACTTGGGAGTTTTGGGAATTTCTTGCACTTGTATTTCCTGGACAGGTTCATTCAAAATTATCTCTTCTTCCTGTATTTTAGGATTCTCCAGATCAGTCTGGATTTAAATTTCAGAAGGGCCTTGGACTTCTTGGACCAAAACATCATTCTGATCATCTTCTTCATATTCATAAAACCTTGAGGGTTTTTCAATACATTCATCAACCTTCACATTTGTACTTTCTATAATCTTTCTCAATCTGTTGTTATAACACCAGTATGCTTTGCTTTGAGTAGAATAACCCAAGAATATTCCTTCATCACTTCTAGCATCAAATTTTCCAAGGTCTTCATCTCTTTTAATGTAACATTTACTACCAAAGACTCTAAAATACTTTACAGTGGGAGTGATGTCAAAACAAAGTTCATAAGAGGTCTTACCAGCATTGCTTCTGATTTGTACTTGATTAAGAGTATAGACAGTAGTGCTTACAACTTCTCTCCAGTAGATCTAAGGAACATTTGTTTCCATCATCATGGTTCTAGATGCTTCCTGTATGGTCTGGTTCTTTCTCTCCACTACTCCATTCTGCTATGGAGTCCTTGGAGCAGATATCTATCTTTTTATCCCATGTTTCTCACAGAATTCTATGAACTCTCCGGATGTGAATTCTCCACCTCTATCAGACCTAAGACATTTTATGTTTAATCTAGTTTCATTCTCTACCATAGCCTTGAATATTTTGAATTTCTCAAGAGCCTTAGATTTCTCTTTCAGAAAAGTCACCCACATCATCTGGGAGTGGTCATCAATTAATAACATGAAATATCTATCACCTTGCAAACTCTTGATTCTTCTTGGTCCACATAGATCAATATGTACTAAGTCCAACAATCTCGTAGAATATTGTTCCTTACTTTTGAATGTGACTCTGCTCTACTTACCCAGCTGACATTCTTTGCACAAACTATTAGTAGGTTTCACTAGTCTTGGAAGATCTCTTACAACTTGAGTGTTGCTTATCTTGATGATATTATCAAAATTCACATGACATATTCTCCTATACCAGAACCAACTCTGATCAATTTGAACAAATAAATAACTTTTTCCAGTACCAACCAAGTGGAAGATGTTACCTTTTGTTTGAGTACTAGATGCAATCTCTATTCTAGAACTTTCAAAGATATTACATTTTCCATTTTTCAATCAGAGATCATAGCCTTTGTCCACCAACTATCCAACACTAAGAAGATTGTGCTTTAGACCTTCAACATATAGTACATCACTAGTTTTGTTCTTTTCATCAAAAGAAATAGTTCATCTACCTTTGATTCTGCCAGCAGAATTGTCACCAAATTTTATAACTCCTCCTTCATATCTTTACAAATCTATGAACTTATTTTTGTCACCAGTCATATGGTGGGAGAATCCACTGTGAATGATCCAATCATCCTTTTCTTCAACTTGGGTAGCCAGAGCTTTTTCTATCATTTTATGATTGACAAATTTAGAAGGCATTAGATCTTCTTCCTTGATGGCAATAAACACCCAGTCACTTCTAGATTTGTTTCATGTCTCTGATTCATCATTTGTCACTCCATCATCATCATCTTCACGAGCATAATAACATTTCTTTTGGAATCTTGATCTATTTGGATTTGCCGTTAAAATTCTTTTTGGACACCTTGAGGCAAAATGACCAATCTTGTTGCCGTTGAAACATTTGAAGGGCAATTTTCCTTCATACTTACCAGATCCTCTTGGCAATCTTTTTGCAATAAGGGCTTCAAGTTGAGCAACTTCTACTTCGTCTTCTTCCAGATCTTTTCTTGCTTTTTCATACCATGATAGTTTCTTTGAGGAGTTCTCTCATGGATCATACATTTGTTTGCCTTTAATAGAGGCACTAGCTTTGAATGTAGATTCAGTCTTGGGGGGGCATCTCCAAACTCAGCCAATTCAAATGTAGCTAATTTTCCAACCAATTGATCTCTTGTGATATTTGAAAACGATCTGAATTCTTCAATAGCAGCAACCTTGTGTTTGTAAGCAGGAGGTAGGGATCTGAGAACTTTGGCAACAATCTTGTCTTCAACCAAGATTTCACCAGCACACCTAATGCCACAAACAAGCTCATTTACTTTTGGCATAAATGTAGTGATACTCTCATCTTCATTCATCTTCAGGTTTTCAAATTTTCCTTTCAAACTCTGTAGCTTAGCACATTTAACATATTTGTCTCCTTCATGCAGAAGTTACAGTTTTTCCCAAATCTCATATGCATTTTTTAAATCTATAACGTTTGTAAGCTCTAAATCAGATAAGGCACTGGATAAAGCTTCTTTAGCCTGAAGATTGTCTTCAGTATCTTTGATTTCATCTACAGTTGTCAGACCATTCTTTGGAGGAACATACTTCTTTGAAGTTATGGTCCAATATTGCATTCCCATACATTGCAAGTGACATTCCATGCAGCTTTTCCAAAGAGTGTAATTCGTTCCATCAAACCTTAGACTATCCTTCTTGTAGGAAGACATCCTAGATCTCCTGAAGTGGTTAACCTCTTTTAGAGGAACTTAGCTTTGATACCAATTGTTAGTTTTATGACAGACAACTGAGAGGGGGGGTGAATCAGTTGTCCCAAAACTTTCTATTCTTAAACACTCAAATTCTTCTTGTAATTCAGTAGAATAATAATAAATTAATCATGGAAGCACAATGCAATAATTCAAGAGTAGAAACGCATTAACACATATGACACCAAGATTTTAACGTCGAAAACCCGGTTAAGGGAAAAACCATAGGGTGACTAACCTAAGATTGTATTCTATATTAAAAGAATAAGAAGAACAAAATGGCACATGCCAAATAGGGCTCAATGCCCAAGCACACTATCTATAGAATAATAAATGTTACATACTTGAACTAAAGATTAGCATCTTCACCATGCTTGAGTTAGTTCCATTTCAGCTGAATACTTTTGCTCTACCTTTTGCTTTTCTCCTTTCTACCACACTCTCATCTTCTTCCTGATGCTTTTGAAATGACTTCACAACTCTTATTTATACAAGATGTCGACTTTGGGATAATCATCAAAGTCAGCATACTTTATTTTATTACAGAGAAAATACACAAATACAACTTGACTTATTACAAAAGACTTCATCTGAATCACCACTCTATTGGCCACAGAAATATGGGACTTCAATCTTCTTTGAGGAACACGCCATGCTTCGTAGAACATCTTCAAGATCATCCGCAAGATGTGTAAATCATCCGGTCGGCCAAGTTTAGGAAGAACATCATCATTCGGAAGTAATTCTTCAATTATGAGCTCAATCTTCAATGTGAACCATCAACACAAACTAGACACAGTCTAGAGACCCCCACAAGCTTGCCTAAATCACCAAGAATATCCACACCACTTATAATTACTAGACTCATTCTCTTCTTCATCCAGAACCTCAAGAACATAGTTTGTCATCACTGTCATATTGGAATAGATGCTTGGGGACCTCCAGACCACTAACCAATTGAGTTGTCAATTCACATTGCTTCTTAAACACTCCACCAAATCTGCAAAACAAGATATTGCATTTCTTGATCTCACTGGACCTATTTGTGTCACTTTGTCACCTCTAAACATCTGCTAGAACCAGTTTTACTCATATGGCCATAACTTCTTCAAATCTTTATAGATCACCTTTAGACACATATCTACAAACTCTTTGATGCACATCCTCTGATCTTCAATTTAGCTGGGATCTTCACTTCATAGAGCTTCACTGTCTTCACTATTCTTTTCTATTTCTGATAGGACTAATTTTGTCAATATCCTTAGCACATAGCTCATCCAATCCTTGACATCAATGCAACAAGAGTATGTTGACATCAATGACAACACCAGTTAGGCCCATACTTGCAACATGGTTTAACCCAACAATAACTAGGTTTAAAATAAATCTTCCTAAGGTATTATCTTCTACTCAATAAGAATATGAATACCTATTCAATTCAACCATTCATGATGCCAATGCTCATGACTACATATTTGTACCCTTATATGCTTTATACAAGTTTATTTCTATATAGACTTGGTCTATTTCTACAAATTGGTTTAATATTGACTAAACTCATCATGGTTCTAGTTTAGATAGGAGTAGAACTTTGACTCATTCTCTTGTTCAACTAACTATCAGTAGTTATTCTATCGTTTCAATAGATACCTCATAGTCACCATAGTTCTCCATGAATCTAAGTTTCTTGGATAAGATACCATTTAGACAAAGCACAGAAAAGAACAAAAGATTAGTTTCAATACCATTGACTTCACTAAATACTCTATTCCATATTACTCTTGATTGGAGAGTTTACTAATGAAAACCCTTACACTATTCTCATAAGAATTCAATACATATTTCACCTATGATAAGAACAGTCGACTTATTCCTCAAGATTACTCTTCTCAATGTGTGACTAGTTTTCTAATCGATAGAAGACTATAATTGTTTCTAAGAAAATTTGTTTATATAAAACTGAACAATAGAAGTGTCTACCTATCAGTTAAATATAGATGTATTATCAACTCACTGTGATTATTCAAAACTGCATACATTGCCAAAACTAGCATCGACCCTTACCAGGCTAAATGACACTTCTTAGATAGACTACAACTCACCTTTACCATCGACTCAGACAAAAAGTCACAACAATAGTATTAAAGTCAACACAAATGGCTTATTACATAGCATAAATTACATTTAACATTAACAGGATAACCAAACTTAGTTAACGATTACTTATAACAACTATACAATATGTTTATCTCTGTCTGACAAAACAAACATATAGGAATATCTACTTGACAATGTCAGCTTACTGAGTATATGCACCGGTGATAAGCTACGGTGTTCATCCCCAATGACCACACTCTTAGTTAACTTTACCAGCTTCCTCACTACCTGTTGTGAACTCTCTTCTAGCTCATAGCCAGACCTCCATCGCCACAAAACTTAAGCACTTACCAGATATATGCCAATGACCTATCCAAGCCATGGCTTTTAAGAGCTCAAAATAAACTCATAAAGAGTCATCCTATCTATTCACTCCCACTCAAAAATAGTTCTAAAAAATAATTAAAATCAAATGGTAATGACCAACGGTCCGACTTCAATTTAGCTAAAAATGTGTAGACATTGACAGATGTTAATGATGGATACATCATTTGAGGAGATCAGCGATGTTGGTGGATTCATCCGCCACTCCACCTATACAAGGCTGCCAACTTCTAAAAACTCACCTAAGCAATCAATTACTCTTAATGAGTAAGTTTGATCCATCATGCTTTTATCATTTAAAGCATTCCTCAAAAGATGCTTTTGGCTGCCCAACTTAAAACCATAGTATTATATCATGAGGTATTTTGATCAAATCAAATATTATTTATATAACATTATCTCTATTTTATTTCATGATTCAATCAATAAGAGAATAATACTAAAATAAAAGTTATAGATAACGTGATTGAGTTGACCTAGTCTCCTCATCACGATCCGTCGACAAAGCAAGTCATCTTAACTCGACGATAAAGTGTTAACATTAAGAATGGGTTTAAACATTTCAAATGACTTAGTAATAATATGACAACCTTTTTATGATAATAACATCATAATATTTACGTTTAACGTAAATAGTCATAAATCAAACTTAACGATGCCGTTAACATATTTAACAACTAAGACGACTTAATATGACTAAGAATTATTGTAAAACAATATCGAGTACCTGTTGATTAGGTTCAAAAGTGAACTAAAATAATAAAGCTTACCTCTTATGACACATTGGTTCACATTTTTGTTAAACACTTTTAACTCGGTTTGGCAAATAAACCATTCGTATCCCAAGGTCTATATTTCTGTCCTAGAAAGATACTCTCTATCTTCTCTAAGAGTCATCTGATAGTCTGTAATCCTGTTTTGCTTGTGATCAAACAATACATGTGATCAGTGCATCATTATTCAATTAATTTAACTAATAAATCAAATCTCATAAAACAATTATTAAATCGATATTAACATAATCCTTCCTATAATTTCAATAAATGGCATTCAATATAATCCATATTTTTCCTTGTCATTAATCTAAATATCATAAGGAATTTACTTATGTCCAAGTAAAAAGTAAAAGTAAAGCAAAGCCAAAATTGGGGATGTAACAAGTAATTATAGAATAGATAGAAAAGAAGCAATAGACGCATGACTATGGGGTGAGCCAAATGGAGGTCCAAGAAGGTATTAGGGGCCAAAAGGGTATTTAGTATAAAAAGACTTGATAAAATAACCATCAAGATCACCACAAAAGATGATTGTGTACCACAACTCAAAGAAATAGAGAATGATGATACAAATTTAGAAGATACACCTCCAAATTATAAAATACGCCATATATCTAGAGATTTTTCACACATTAAGCTTCCTTGATATTCAAGAGTGGGTGATCTATAAATCTATATAGAGAACATGGAGAGAACCTTTGAAAGGGAAGATATAGTAATGAAATCCTTATAAGAGACACTAGTATGTAATGTGCCATGGTGGGGGTTCACAGATAAGCATAATATCCCAAATTGGATTGTTTTTATGGTACCAATAAAAAAAATATACTTACCTAAAGAAGGGGATTAGAAACTCACTCTAGAGTACTACAGGACCATTGATCCCAAAATTGATTTGACAAATTATATTAGAGTATGAGACATGATGAAGGAGTATAATAAAAGACTCCACATTGAATTATTCTAATTTACTCTATCACCCATAGCCAAACTAAGAATATTAAAAAGGAGAAGGTAGAAACAAGAGTTGGGAGATAGTCCAAGAGGACTTCTATGGATCATTATTATGTTATGACCTCTATAGACCAATAAATGATGTATTACAAAGAATGAAGGAAGTAATATTACTATCGATAGAGGAAGTTAGAGAGATATTTGGGGATAAGACGGAAATAATGGCACCATACAAAGAAAAAAGAATATGGAAATTAATTGAATGGATGGATAAGGTAGACAACACATTGGGAAAGATTCTTGTTATAGCACAAAAAGAAGACGTGAATAAGATGATGATGAAGAAGAAAACCAAAATTTAGAAGTTGATGTAAATGAAGGAGAAAGGAAGATTGCCTTGACTAATATGACAGAATCAATCATCAATCACTAAAGGTGAAGGTAGAAAACATAGTAGTAGAAGGGAACCCCAATATAGCTAGGATTGGTGACTATTGGGCAAAGATAGAGGTGATGTAGGTAGTTGAAATCTTAAGAGAATATGAGGATTTGTTCCCTTAAACATTTACTAATTTAAAAGATATCAAGGATTCAACTAAAAGGAGCAATGGTCTGAAAGAAGACACCATATAGCAAAATTTTTGATGTGAAAACTAAAGTCAAGATAGAACTAAATAAAATGTTAGTCGAATGAATCATCAAACTTGTAAAAGATGTGAAGTGGATTAATCTTATGGTAGTAAAACATGAAAAGACACACAAAATAAGGATTTGTGTTGATTTTAGGGAGCTAAATAAGGCCTATGTTCATGATCTATTCCCAATGACCTTTACAAAAGACTTGTCTTGGAATCAATGGCCAATAGGGAAGAATGCTCCTTCACGGATGGCTTCTTTAGTTATCACCAACTTAGAAAAAACTTAGTTAACAATTACTTATAACAACTATACAATATGTTTATCTCTATCTGACAAAACAAACATATAGAATATCTACTTGACAATGTCAGCTTACTGAGTATATGGACCGGTGATAAGCTATGGTGTTCATCCCCAAAGACCACACTCTTAGTTAACTTTACCAGCTTCCTCACTGCCCATCGTGAACTCTCTTCTAGCTCATAGCCAGACCTCCGTCGCCACAAAACTTAAGCACTTACCAGATATATGCCAATGGCCTATCCAAGCTATGGCTTTTAAGAGCTCAAAATAAACTCATAAAGAGTCATCCTATCTATTCACTCCCACTCCAAAATAGTTCTAAAAAATCATTAAAATCAAATGGTAATGACCAATAGTCTGACTTCAATTTAGCTAAAAATGTGTAGACATTGACAAATGTTAATGATGGATACATCATTTGATGAGATCAGCGATGTTGGTGGAGTCATTCGCCACTCCACCAATACAAGGCTGCCAACTTCTAAAAACTAACCTAAGCAATCTATCACTCTTAATGAGTAAGTTTGATCCATCATGCTTTTATCATTTAAAGCATTCCTCAAAAGATGCCTTTGGCTGCTCAACTTGAAACCATAGTATTATATCATGAGGTATTTTGATCAAATCAAATATTATTTATATAACATTATCTCTATTTTATTTCATGATTCAATCAATAAGAGAATAATACTAAAATAAAAGTTATAGATAACGTGATTGAGTTGAGCTAGTCTCCTCATCACGATCTGTCGACAAAGCAAGTCATCTTAACTCGACGATAAAGTGTTAATGTTAAGAATGGGTTTAAACATTTCAAATGACTTAGTAATAATATGACAACCTTTTTATGATAATAATGTCATAATATTTAGGTTTAACGTAAATAGTCATAAATCAAACTTAACGATGCCGTTAACATATTTAACGACTAAGTGTTGTGTGGTTACACAACACGCCCCATTTTAACTTGGCAAAACAGGGACCCAACTTTTGGCTTGGCTTGTGTTGTCTGCTTTCTGGCAGTTTGGTAAAAGTGAGTCAGGTGCATCATCATCATGAAGGTCAGGATGAGGTAGGTCATCATCATGAGGTCAGTTTGTCAAAGTTTATATTTTGTTTCTATGACCTCATATTTAGAAAGAGCTTGAAATTCTAGGCAGGTTTGCCTTTTACATCACCCTAAAATTCGTCCATATGAGAAAGTTATGACAATTCAAAGGTCTGGTCAAACATGATTTTAGGAGGGTCATATTTCATAACAACGAGCATCATGATATTTTTACATCACCTGATATTATAATATCATGCTGATATTATAATATCACCCTGCTTAGAAAATCCACCATCTGCATAATTTGCATGCGCATGTCAAAGTCCTATCAGAGGGTCATCATCCTGATCTTTCAAGGGAGGGTCATATTTGCTGATATTTGCTAATATGATGATGACGTCATCATATCCTCCTGATCTCCTTTTGCATGATCATGATGATCACCCTATCTTTTAAGGGAGGGTGATATTCCATTCCTCAGCATGATCATATTTTAAATATCACCCTAGCGCTAACCTGATGATGACCTCAACTCATCCTCATGCTTCGAAGACAGAATATGATGGTGACGTCATCATGATATGCGCAAGAGGATCATCATATTTTTTTATCCTGTCATGTTGTCAAGATCATCATGATCTTGTTTGTCTACCTGACATTTCATAATGTCCTCCTGCCGAGAAATATGACCTTTTGCAAATATCCTGATGATGTCATCCCGATCTGATAAACGAAGAAGCAAATATTAGGATGACATCATCATCACATTTCTCCTTCGGTATGATATTTCCAAAATATGATCCGGTTCGCGAATATGACGATGACATCATGTTCTAAGTTTAACAAAAGCCCCGGATATCCTGATGACATCATCAAGACATTTGAGAAGGGGGAGCATCATATTTCCAAAATATCATGTAGACGAAAGTTTTAAGTCTTGCTGTCGTCCTTATCTTGAGTTATCATGCCGATAGAACATGTCTTCCCGATGGAAGGACATCATCATGATTTTTGGCGTCAGTATAAGTTTAACCGTCGGCCTAATGTAAAATTATCATTTCGACAGTGTGTAGTCACGCCGATACATACATGCATCATATACAGAGCCGGATTCAAAGGAGGGTTAAAGGTAGTTTTTTCTTTTGTATATGTTGCAATGTATATGCAAATTTGAGGCCCGATATACAAGGAAATGGGTGGGAAAACAGAGCGATGGAAATTTGAAGGCCCGAGTGTATTTTTCTAGTCAACGATGGTTGACCCGAGTGTTTTGATGCTGTTTATGCATTTAGTGCATAATTTTCACTGATTTGGGGCTCGATTTGCCTGCAGCTGCACATTTTGAGGCCTGTTTAATAAAACGTTTAAATTCCTGTTGTTTATCCACATGATGATGAACTTAATGTTTATCTGTTTATTTGCAGGAAGTCATGATGCTGTTAGAGCTGTTACTGAGCATTGTATGGTTGCACAAGGAGGCAACATGAACTAGAAATGAGGAGGATATTGTCAAATATGCTGTTTGCCAGCTGGAGACTGAATCAAATCAAAGATGCTGGAATATTCTATGCCAGCTGTACATTTGCCAACTGGCAAAGCATGTGCTATTCATCTGGACCGTTGATTATTATGAGAGGATCCTGATCCTTGGATCATTGTAACTGTTTTCTAGCATTTGCTCTATATAAGAGCCAGAGCTTGTCAAAAATAGGAACAGGAGATAGATAGATAGATATATCTGGCAATAAGGCTAATAGAGAAGAGAAAAAAGATACATTGGAATATCTGGCAATAAGGCCAATTACTATAGAATCAATTAGGAGATCGAATTACTGAGACTAATGAAGACTGAATTGTTGAAATGTCAAGGTTCTTTCTTCAGATCATTGTAAATGTACCTGTTCTTGAGCATACTGAATGGATATGAAGTTTCAGATTACATCCTGATTGTAAATTTTACGTAATCTTCATGTTGATTTCTGGATATGTACTGGTGAATGCTGTGTTCAACTGGAAGCGCTTTCATTTCATTACATGTTGTTGTCAACTTTTCCTTTGAAGATTTGCACTGGATCATGCGGATTTGTGGAATGTCCTGGTGAAGTATGATTCTAGTTTCCTTCTTTTCATTGCATGTATGGGAGCTTGTATGTGGATCAGTGATCTCAGTCAAGTAGTTTTGGGAATCTCATTCTTTAACCCTTTCCTTTTTTTAATTTCATAAATTCATCACCATAACTGCAAGTCATGACAAATAATAAAGCAGAAATAGAGAGGTATGCTGAAATCCCGTAGGTAACTGAAAATCATTAGCATATTTGAGTTAAATGCATGTAGTATTGAAAATATCATGCAAAGAATTGCAAATAATGGTAGAAATCATGCAAATATCAGCCTGTAGGCACATTATTTGACTAAATTCACAGTGCAGAGGTAGAATTATTAGAGATTTATGCAGAGCAGACATATAGATCAGGATATTTGGAGAAATAATGATGAACTTTGTAGAAATACGTAAGGCCCTTGAATGGAAAACAGCAACACACATCAACCACTGAGTAACGTCAGTAGATTAAGACCTAATCAACGGAGACTTGGGATCATGAATTCTCTGAATTCATTGTATCTTTCAAGATGAGTAAAGGTTGTTGTGTAACTTTTATTCTATGTTTGTGTATGACTAACCTCATCATCAACATAAATTGGCGCTAGAAGGAGGGCCTGAACAAGGAAATATCTGGATTTCTATAAATATTGCATAAATATTTCATCATTTGAGTTAAATGTCTGCAAATATCTCTTATCTGAGAGGTTTTGGTTGCACCTTTGCAAATATCTAGCCCAAAGCCTCAAAGATTTGTTTGATTTTCTGAGTTTTCAAGTTTTATTCCGAGATATGATGGATCTCCTTAAAATTTCAAAATCTTAAAAAATTGGAAGCAGAGTCTCATTTTGATGGATGTATATGAAGGCAATTGTCAAATTAACATTCCTTTATTTCAGGAAACTTTGAATAGGCAGTTTTACCCTCACAGTTTGTCTAACTTTGGTTTATCCACCTGTTGCAGGATACACCAGACTGTGGAACACAGCGAAATAAATTGTTTATCTTTCCTTACAAGGGTGGATTTATATTTGAAGGGACTAATATTCTTCCCAGATGTGTTCAGGGTTGAAATTTGCCAAGAAAATGAAGAAGTTCTGCAGCAGCGAAATGAGGAAATTCTGGAACAACAAGCAGATGCAGCACCGGAAGTTATTAGTTGTCCAGACACTGAAGTGGATTGTTCTGAAGATTTTGAATTATATTTGTCTAGAAATATACAGTGTAGTCAAATATTAGGTTTATCCATTGATGACGTCTTGATTGAAAGCTGGTGCAGATTACATGATGAAGAGCATTCAGAAAGGGATTGTTAGGCCTACTTGATCATGTTGAAAAAGACTCTAGAAAATACAATAGCTGAATCGGTTATAAAAGGTAATGAAGAGGAAACATCTTTCCTGGATTCATTCTATGGTGGGATTGATAGGAGTTCTCTACTTCCTAATACAAGTAAGGATCAGTTAGTATGCAGGTATGAATCTTGTGAAAATTTTAGAGAAGAAACCACTCATCAGGATAATATTTTTGATTCTGATCTTAATACTTTTGATAAAGAAGATGAAACATCTTTCCTGGAGTCATTCTATGGTAAAGAGAAGTGTAAACAGATAGTAGAACAATTTAAATTCACTCCTGATGATGAAGTTCCTACGATAGTAACTCAGGGAGTCATAGAAAAGAAGATAAATGCTGATCTACTACCTAACTGGGTTGAATTGAATGATCAAATACAAGAATGTTGCAGGTTAATGGAACCAGGCACTTTACTAGATAGAAGATGTGAATTATTTAATGAACAATTCCTAAAAGATGAAGATGTAGAAGACTTTGGAGTTGTTGTGCATAATCAGACGTTACTCCAGAAATATTTTGAGAATGAAACAGGGGAGTGTCCTTATCAAGTGAAAGTTGTTTCTCTTTTACACTCAAATGATTTAGAAATGATAAATTTCTGTATTTCAGGTTGTGATAATAAAGATACTTATTTAGATGCTGATGTGCAGGAAATTGAAGAAAATATTGAGAAGTTTCCTGAACTGGAAGATAAACTGAACATCCGGAATGAAGGGATAAGGCTGGATAAAGATGAAGAATTAATACATCAAGAGTCATACATCCTTCAATTTGAAGTGAGACTAGACATTGGGCTAAGCAGTGAAAATATAACGACAAATGGAAGACCAATTGGCAATGAACAAGCATGTCCAACAGAATCAGAAATACACCAGGTTGTATTTCTCCTTTCCACAGTAAATGATGTTGATTACTATTTTGATTATGGAAATTCAGGAGATAAGACATGCATATGGATTAATCATGAACATGATGAGCTTCCTGTTGTGATGTTCACAACACGCCCCATTTTGCTCCTTAGCAAAACAAGGACCCCTACTGATGTTTTGCCTTTTGCTTCTGCTTGTGTTTGTCTGCTTTCTGGCGGTTTGGTAAAAATGAAGGTCAGGTGCATCATCATCATGATATTGGATGAGGTAGGTCATCATCATGAGGTCAGTTTGTCAAAGTTCATATTTTATTTCTGTGACCACATATTTAGAAAGAGCTTGAAATTCCATGCAAGTTTGCCTTTTACTTCACTTGAAAATTCGTCCATATGTGGAAGTTATGCACAGTCAAAGTTTTGGTCAAACCTGATAATCGCAAGTGATCATCATATTTTTTTTCATGTTGTCAAGGTCATCATGATCTTGGTCTATCACCTGATAAAAATCATGCAGTCACAATATCTGGACGTCAATCTTAGGTGGTAGTGCCCTTTACCCGTCAAATGGCCTTATGCGCATCGTGAGCATCATGATCTTTTAGGAGGGTCATATTTTATAAACTTGGTTTTACTGTATGAAGACATCATCATCATATTTGAAACGCCCCCCCGATAATATCCTGAGGTTCAAATATCATGATGACGTCAACTTTAAGTCACGGTAAGTTTCCCCCATCAAGCGGTCTTTCGCATCGCGAGCATCATGATATTTTTGCATCGCCTAATCTTATAATATCATGCTGATAATATAAGATCACCCTGACTTAGAAAATCCGCCATCGGCATATTTGCATGTGCATGTTCAAATCCTATCGGAAGGTCATCATCCTGATATTTGCTGAAGTTCGCTAAGATGATGATGACGACTTCATATCCTCCTGATCTCCCTTTGCATAATCATGATCATCATCCTGATCTTTCACGAGAGGGTCATATTCGCTGAAATTCGCTAAGTGATGGAGACATCATCATGATATTCGATAAAGAGGATCATCATATTCATATCCTCCTAATCTCCTTTTGCATGATCATGATGATCACCCTATCTTTTTAAGAAGAAGGTGATATTCCATTCCTCGACAGCATGATCATATTTTACAATATCACCCTAGCGCAAATATCATGATGACCTCAACTCATCCTTATGCTCCGAAGATGAAATATGATGATGACGTCATCATGATAATTTGATGAGGAGGATCATCATATTTTTTATCCTGTCATATTGTCAAGATCATCATGATCTTGTTTGTTCACCCGACATTTCGTGAAGTCCTCCTGCCGAGAAATACAACCTTAAGCTAATATCCTGATGATCATCATCATCACATTTCCCTTCCGCAGGATATTTTCCAAAACATGATCCGGTTAGCGAAACATCCTGATGACGTCATGTTCTAAGTTTAACAAAGGCTCCGGATATCATGATGACGTCATCCCAATCTGATAAACGAAGAAGCAAATATCCTGATGATGATGATCATCATCATCACATTTCCCTTCGGCAGGATATTTCCCAAACACGATCTAGTTCCCGAATATGATGATGACGTCTTATTCTAAGTTCGACAAAAGCCCCAAATATCCTGATGATCATCATCATCATGATCTTTCGAGAGGGTTGCCTTGGCCGCAAAGGGGTCGTATTAAATTCATCATCCTGATCATGCTCCTTAGGTGACCCGATATCATAATTATCCCCCTGATCTTAACTGAACATGATGATGACGTCATCTTTTGCATTTTAATGAAGCCTGAATATGATGATGATGTCACCATCATGTTCCTTTCCTCAGCAGCAGGATCATATTCCATATCCTCCTTTTCTCCTTCAACATGATGATGATGATGATGATGTTATTCTTTTCCCCGATATACAAGAGCGAAACATCCTGATGACGTCATCTGGACCTTCAGAAGGGAGAGCATCATATTTCCAGAATATCATGATGATGAAGTGAATATCGGCCAACATGTTTTTTTGACGCGCTGATAGCGATAGTCATGCCGATGGGCGGGAAATGAGGCGGTGGAATTTTAAAGTGTTTTTTTGGCGCCTGTGGCATTTTCCCGGTCAGCGATAGTTGACCCGATGGGTTTTGAGCGGTCTAAATGCGTTTTGAACGCGTTTTGAGAGTATTCTGGATCCGATTTCCACAATCTTGCGCAGTCACCTAGGTTTAAACGGTTATTTTAATTTCATGCTATTTATGTGATAAATGAAATACTTATTGCTTGTCTTGTCTTGCAGGCTTGTAGTTGAGGAAGCAGCTGGAAAGTCAACACAGTGACCTCATGGAGGAAGAAAATCTGATCTCAGGAGTAGGAAGATAAGGATGAAGTGCAAAAAAGTCAAGGCCATTCAAGTGAAGGACAAAGTTGCAGCTGAAGGTATTACTGTAACAGACAAATAGAAGTTATTACCCAGCTGCCGGAACTTCTCAGAAGGGGCAATATTTTGCCCAGATTTGACACTGCTCAGAGATATTTTTGAGAGCTGGTTCACCTGTATTTATTGCTATAACCAGGGGTTTGAACCAGGGGTTCAGTTAGGTTTTTGCTGTAGTGAGGACAATCAGCATGTCTTTATATTGTGCCTCTCTACACTGTAATACTTGACAATAGGGATTTTAGGAAAACAACAGTGGTTACAACAGATATTTTCTTTTAGGAACATACAGCAAGTTAGCATAGTTTAGAAGTAGAAGAAGGAGGTCGCCTGTTTGTCTGCAGTAAGGTGCGCGTGGAATGTCTGGCTGCCTTACTGTATCTGTAAAGCTTGTAAGTTCTCTGTAGTATGATCAATGAAACTAAGAGTCATTCCTACATTGTAAATCATGTATGACTATTCGTTTCTAATACAATAGAATCTAGAGTTCTGCATCTATCTTCTGAGTGTTCTCCTGCCCTTCTTTGTGTTTTGAAATATTTTCTTTGAGAGCTTGCAATTTTAAATGTATGTTTGTGAAAATGCTCAGAACTTGCATTTAAGGTTTTTACTGTGGATTTGATCAAATTAATGTGGTATTTACATAGTGCATAACAGAAACAATTAGATCCTTTGGTAGATTAAATGAGGTATAGATTAGATCTTTCTAACTTTTCCCAACCCATCTGAAATATTTAGCTGAAAACGTAGAAATCTAAAGGAAATTGTCTCAAATTTGAAGAAGCATGTATAACAGAGCTATAAGTAGACAGTTTTCATAAATAGATAAAGAAGAAAGCTACAAAAATTCAAGAAAACCATCTAAAACTTGCAGCCCGGTAACACTTGTATGCAAATGAATAGAATACTTGTTAAAATCTGTGACCTTTTTGCATATTCTTAGTCCAGTAAGCCACCAAACAAACCTAAACTACGTAAGGCCCCTTGAACATTACAGCTTCACATTGACCAACTGAACTTGACCAACCGAACCATTGTAGACTTGGGATTAGATGAATCTCAAATGATTCCTTCTTATCTTTCAAGTATAGTTTCAGTTCATTATATGTGAATTTTAACTTATTGTTATGATTGCATCAAAACAGTCATCAACAATTTTTCTGGCGGTAGAAGGAGGGCCTTCCTGAGTTAGGTTTCATTTCAAACTGGTAATGACAGTAATAGAGTGACTAGGTCTAGATCTAGTTCAGGAGATATATTTGTGCAACTACCTGATACAAGGCGAAGTAAAAGCCCTTTAATTTGGAATCCAAAGATATCGCAAGCGGGAAGTTCATCTGGAACACCTCCTGGGTCACCTTTTAACATCCGTAGTATTGTAAGTCCTGATAGATCACTGTTCAGATCTTTAAATCTTGGTTCAGGCACTCCTGGAGGTCTCAATCCTCCTATAAATCCTAATCCACCAATCAATCCAGGTATTCCTGCAGGTTCAAGTCAAGCTCAACCACCTACAATGGCTTATTTCGATGTCAATTCTCCCATACTCTTCAATGATTATCATGAGATGCCAAAAAATCTGGAAAAGATATGTCCCAAATACCAGTTGCATCAAGACCCAGAAGATCATATTAGAATATTTAAGGAAGCATGTTTTAGGGCTATGTTAGAGCACGAGGATGTTGTGTGTAGATTGTTTCCTTACACCTTTAATGAGCAGGCCTCTAGATGGTACGTAAACTTACCCAATGGTTACATTTCTTCCTGGGCACTTATGAAAGAAGCATTTCTGTCAAGATTTAGAGGACCCATTGACCCTTGTGCTTTGTATCATAAATTGGCTGCTATAAAACGAGGTGAGGGAGAGCTAATTGATAATTTCAATGACAGATTTCAAAAGGCCTATTCTAGGCTGGTAGCCCCTTATACCATAGATGATGCTCCCTTGTTGGCTATGTACTATGCTGCCTTGGATCCTTTAACTACCATGTTTGTCAAAAGAAAACCTGACATTGATTCAATATCCAAAGCCTATAAAGAGGCAGCCTCAGTGAACCAAGAAATGAGACATACAACTTATAGTCCATTTGTCAATGGAGGAAATTTTGGGGTGCAGAATCAGGCACACCCATGGAATGGAATCCCTGTGCAGCATGCTCCACTAGTAAATCCGGTTCCTTCTTACACACCTGTGTATAATCCTACTCCAATCCAAGCTATAACTCCTTACACGGCTAGTACTTCTGATAACAGTCAAAATAATGGTCAGCCTTTCTTCCAACTTCCTAGGGATGTAACTGTGGCTAAAGCACAAGAGGATAGGGAAGAAATCAAAGAGATTATTGCACATTTGAAAAGATTAACAACCGAAGTGACACAGCTAAGAAATGAGAACCTCTATGGAAGAAGCAACCAAAACTACAATCCACCTCAAAATCACAACCAAGGCCAAAGTCAGAATTATAGTCTTAATCAAAATCAGCAGTACAATCAGAACCAAAACTACAATCAGCATCAAGGCCCCAGTCAGGGGCAACCAATGCAAAATAGGGGGCCAGTGATAGATAATAGGACCTGGGGCAATAATAACAAAAATTAGAATCAACCTAGGCCACCCAAGACATGGAACACTGGGCCCAACAACGGTACTCTGGCTTCTCCTTTTGAGAATACAGACAATCATGGTGCAAAACAAACGACTAGCATACAAATGGCTAGTACAGCACCCAAAAATTGGTGCAGATTTCACAATACCAATGCCCATGCTGAGCACGACTGTCCACAGTTCCACTTGGTAGCTAGTATTTTCAACATAGATGTACAGCCTCCTACCTCTGAATTTCTCATTCCTAAGGGTAATGAGGTAGTACCCTCAGAATATGACACAGCATTAGTCTTAGAAACGTTTACCTTTGCAACTGCAGAAGAGAAAGAGGATGAATTGCTAGAGGATGAACCATACTGTTGTGAAAGTCTTTATCCTGAATCAGCCTTTGTGTTAAATGCTTTTTAGTTTCCTTTTGAATCTGAAAACGAGATATTAAATGAAACAGAAGAGGTGCAGGCCTTTCAACAAACAAATAAAAGCCACACCTATAATTTGAGGAACAACCCTAGGCTGGGAGGACCTTTCACCACTTCCACTCCCCCGAATAACATCAATACACCCCCAGATCAGAATGCTAGCAACAATCCTGCCATACTTAAAGCTAGTCAGCACACAAATAATGAAACAACAGTGTAAAAGGATCAAACAAGTAAGACAGAAGCAATAGAGACAACAAGATTAATGAATTACTTATCAGAGGAAATAAAGAAAATTAAGGTCAGTATACCTCTAAATGAATTATTGAAGACCCCAGGGATCAGAAATGCTTTTTTAAAATCCCTGGATACATCCATAACAAACAAGGTGTCTGCTGATATAACTGTTCCTAATAGTGATTCACCACCTAAGGAGAAGGGTAAGAAAGTTGAGCAGCCTTCCAATACAAATGTGGTAATACATGCGGATAAGAGGGATACTCAACCTTTCTTGTTAACTGTTAGGTTGTGTGGGAAGAATATACACAATTACATGGTAGATTCTGGTGCTTCAGCCAACGTAATGCCCTTAGGAATATGTAAAACTCTCGGGCTGACTCCCACGAAATCTGCCAAGGTTGTCACGCAGTTAGATAAGACCGAGGTTAGCGTGATAGGAGAACTCATGAACATACAAGTGCAATTAACTTCAGACCCTAGGGTAAGCCAAATCATTGACATTCAAGTAGTGGATATACCCATAAATTATGGAATGTTGCTAAGTAGGGATTGGTCCAAGACATTAAACGGATATATGGCTACTGACTTTTCACACATGTGGTTACCGTGGAGAGGCATCCCAAACCAGATCAGAATAGAGGCAGAACCCAGAATGAAACATATGATAACAGAGTATAATCGAACTAATGAAATATTATATGCTGCTGTTGAACCAGGTGTCTATAGAATTACCAACAATGGGATGCAGATTGAAGAGATTATGATGTTAAACATTAGAAAGAAGTGTGTCAACAATAGAACGGCACTATTCATTAACTCTGACGGAAATTCTTCAGATGAGGAAAACAATGCAATAGACAAATTTGGTCGTGCCATTAGATGAGAGGTGGAAGAGTGCGTTACACACAATCTCCCAGTCCAATGTAAGTTATATAAAAATAGGTGTAGAGTCCATGATAGGCAACATTCTGAGGTGAATTGTGAAATATGCAAAGATATCATTGAATATGAATACAAAAAGTGCATAGGGAGGGTAGAGTCACAAGAGAAAAATGAGAATCCTGATCCGACACAGAGATATGTTCAGGATAATATAGATGCCTTGATTCCAGATTTAGGGAAAGAAATAGAGGACGAGGGTAGTTATCTTTTTGAGTTGCAAACTACAAACACACATATGCAAGATAACCAAACAGAAAAACCCATGAATAAACAAGACAACACCCCACAGGCAATAAAAGGGACAAAGTATGCCAAGGTAAAAGATCAGAAAAGTAAAGATGGCATGTGGACATTAAAATGTGATGGGTCCAAATCAAAACAGGGCGCAGGTGCGGGTATTGAACTCATAAATCCTCAAGGTAAATCACATTTGGCAGCATATAGATTACAATTTTCCTGCACTAACAATATTGCTGAATATGAGGCCCTAATTTTAGGACTTGTCATGGCCATCAAGAAAGGGGTAAAAACCATCAGAGTATTTTCAGACTCTGAATTATTAGTCAGACAAGTGAGGAAACTATATGCCTGCAATTATAAGAAAATGATTAGTTACAGACATAGAGTATGGGGTTTAATGGATTCATTTGATGCTTTTAACATAGAGCACATTCCTAGAGAGCTGAACCACAGGCCAGATGTGTTAGCAGTTGCTGCCAGTACATTAGAACCATTGGCACTGTCAGGATTAAGACGATTTGCTGTTGAGCAAGTTAATGTGCCCAGTATACCAGACAACATTACACACTTTCAGGTATTTGGAGAGGATTAGCAAATTATTAATTTTCTGACTTGTACTGAGGCATTTGAGGCCCAAATTATTGATGAACAAGAAAGGCCTGAAGTAACATGGGATGAAGAAGATATGATCAACTTAAAGAGCAACTTCTTGCCAAAAGGAGCAATTGAATTAGAACACATCTTTGACTTCGACAGAGTAATAAGACAGAAAGACTTACCCAAAACAGAAGGGGGTAAGTGTGATTTACATAACTTAGGGACTGAGCTAAATCCACAAAGTGTACTAATTGGGAAAGCTTGCTCTGAGAAAATTAGAAAAGAGGTTCTGGACGTTCTGAAAGAATATAAACATGTCATAGCATGGACTTATGAAGACTTGAAAACATTTGATGAGTCCATCATAACTCACGTAATACCTTTAAGAAAAGAAGTCAAACCATTTAGGCAGAAACAGAGGCCTGTAAATACCATTCTAGAGCCTTTAATCTTTGAGGAAGTTAAAAAATTACTGTCCGCTGGGATAATTTTCCCAGTCAGACATTCTGTCTGGGTAGCTAACTTGGTACCAGTGAGGAAGAAAAATGGAGACATCAGGTTGTGCGTAGACTTTAGAAATTTAAACAAGGCATCTGAAAAAGATAATTATCCTTTGCCCCCAATAGACGAAGTACTGCAAGCAGTAAATGGTGCAAAGATGATGTCTCTTTTAGATGGTTTTTCAGGTTATAACCAGGTCTTAATTGACAGAGAGGATAGACTAAAAACCACCTTCACTTGCAAATGGGGAAATTATGCGTATAGAAGAATGCCTTTTGGTCTGATTAATGCAGGTGCCACTTTTCAGAGGGCCATGGACGTTGCTTTTCGTGGATTATCAGGTAAATGCATTGTTGTGTATATGGATGATTTAACTATGTATTCCAAGGATGCATCCACCCACGCGGAGGACCTCAGAAAAGTACTCCAGCGATGTGAAAGGTATGGGATTTCCCTTAATCCTAAGAAATGTATATTTGGCGTAACTGAAGGTAAATTATTAGGCCATGTCATTTCTGAAAATAGAATTTCAATTGATCCGGATAGAATAGAATCCATAAAAAATTTGCAAATACCAAACAGTAGGAAAGAATTGAAATCATTTTTTGGTAAAATTAACTTTGTTCAGAAGTTTATAACAGGTTTTGCAGAGATTGTGCAGCCGTTGAATACCATGTTAAAGAAATATGCACAGATGGAATGGACGCCAGTGGCCAAAGCCGCATTTGAAGATATCAAGGAGGCAATTTCTAATGCCCCTGTATTGGCAAGTCCAGACTACACAAGCCCGTTTTACATCTACTCCTTTGCATCTTCTCATTCTGTCGCGGCTGCCTTGACACAGAAAGGTGAAAATAATGAAGAGAGGCCCATAGCATTTATGAGTGCGCCTCTAAAGGATGCACAGCTAAGATATCTAGATATCGAAAGACAGGCATTCGCATTAGTAAAGGCTGTGAAAAAATTTAGACACTATATTCTGCACAGCCAGATTAAAGCCATAGTACCAGACGTAGCAGTAAAAATGTTGCTGATGCAGAACGAGCCTGGAGAAAAAAGAGCCAAATGGATCACCACACTGCAAGAATTCGACATGGGGATCATTCCCGCAAAGCTGGTCAGAGGGCAGGCGCTGGTGCAGACAATAGCAAACATGGATCCAAATCTGATAAAACAGCAATATGTATTGAATTCCCAAGACGCATCAGGCTGGTATGATGATTTAAGCACCTTCCTGATAGCTGGAAAGTACCCAAGCAAGATGAAGGCTTCTCAGAGGAGAGCTTTGAAGATTAAGGCACAGCATTATATGGTGCAAGGAGGTCTTCTATTCAGGAAGAACCATGATGGAATTTATCTGAGATGCATAAACAGAACTGAAGCTGATAGAGTGTTGACAGAACTACATGACAAGTACGGAACCGGCCATGGTTCCCATTTAGCTACAACACACAAAATACTGAGGGCGGGCTATTACTGGCCCACTATGTTCAAAGATACTAAGAGTCACATTAGAAGCTGCCACACCTGTCAGACTGCAGCAGACAAAGGGAGAAATCTGGCCAATCCACTGCAACCTGTGATCGAATCCAGACCGTTTGCACAATGGGGCTTGGATTTTATCAGAGTCATCAATCCCCCATCTTCTGCAGGACACAAATTTATATTGATGGTAACAGACTATTGTACAAGGTGGACTGAGGCCACCTGCTGCAAGTTTTCCACAACTGAGGTAGTTATCAAGTTCCTTGAAGAAAACATTATCACCAGGTTTGGAACACCCTATTCATTGGTATGTGATAACGGCCCTGCTTTCTCTTCTTTAAAATTTTCTAAATGGGCATTTGAATATGGGATCATTCTAAGGTTTTCTTCAAATTATTACCCTCAAGGTAATGGACTGGCTAAATCAACAAACAAAATTTTATTAGACATAATCAAGAGGTTAATTGCCAAAAGTCATAGAGAGTGGAATACTCTGTTAAGATATGCATTATGGGTAGACAGGACCAAGTTCAAAATAGCTTTAGGTAGCACACCTTATCACTTAGTTTATGGGACTGATCCCATACTTCCGGTTAATCTGAGAATACCAACCTGGAAGTTTGCCAATGAATATCTAGGCTTTGATAACCATAGGGAAGCCAGAATAGTGCAAATGTTACAACTAGAGGAGAAAAGAGGTCAAGCCCTCGAGAAGTTTGCCAAACACCAAGCGGTTGTTAAGAGGTGGTTTGACAAAAGGGCAAGAGTCAAGACATTTAGGATATCAGACTTAGTGTTGTTCTGGGACAAAGCACATGAAAAGAAAGGAAGCCATGGAAAATTTGATAAATTATGGCTGGGTCCATTACAAGTCTCAGAAATAATAGGAGATAACACCTTTAGACTTAAGACCTTGACTGGAGAAGATGTGCCATTACCAGTTAATGGCCAGCATTTGAAACACTACTTCCAGGCTTGAGGTAAAAAGGGGGGCAGTCCCTTTTTCTTAATGTAAAGTGCTGTAGATAATGTACAGTTCTTCTTTTGCTGTTTTCTTTTGGGTTGGCTGTTTGTATAGTTTGTCTTCTGTTTGTTTTTACTTTTGTTTCTTTCTGTTTGTACAGTTTTTCTTTTGTTGTGTTGTTTGTACAGCCTGTTTGTTTGGTTTGTTTGTTGTCTTCTCAGCAGGGATCTTTATTTTACTTTAGAGTATTAAGGAGCAAAACTAGCAACCATTTAAAACAGTATAGAATTTAGGATATTCAGGTTAACCATTTGCAATTTACACATAATTTGTCACTGTCATGAATGTAGAGAGTTGTTCATCTTCTGAAGTTTTGTATTCAATAAATGTGATTGAGAATTCGAAGCAGGTTTCTCACAATGACACACCTAAAATCCTTGGGTTTGTTGAACATACCAGTGTAGATATTAGGTGAAAAATCAGAGGTCACCCTTGCTACCATTACAATTCTCAGCTTAATTTCAGCAAGTGCCCACTCCTTGCATCATGAAGTTACAAATTGCTATATCTTATGAAATCTTTCAAAATTAGAAAACAAAAAAATAAATAAATAAATGAATAAAGCGGATTATACTGAAAATCTAGATTAAGTTATCTAAGTAACTCTACCGGGGCTATGGACGCTCGCTGGCAGTGGGGCTCTACTTAGGAGAATTGTAACGACAACCTTGCCGGGGCTATAGACGCTCGCTAGCAGCAAGGCTCTATCCGGTCGGCTATGAGGGAATATCCTCACCTACGTAGGCTAATATCAGTCACTGGTTTGTTCAACCGATCTTCAAGATGAGGATAATTAATCACATGCACACAACTAAACTGAAAATGGAAATTCATGCATCTTTATTGAATACTTTGAGTCTCAAGCTGAATAGTAATTTGCAGGAAAGATAGTTGGGAGTTATGAGTTTATTTCATCTAGTTTCCTTGAACACTTTGAATTTAATTGTTTTGTTTTGGTTGCTAGTTGTTGTGATGTTCACAACATGCCCCATTTTGCTCCTTAGCAAAACGAGGACCCCTGCTGATGTTTTGCCTTTTGCTTCTGCTTGTGTTTGTCTACTTTCTGGCGGTTTGGTAAAAATGAAGGTCAGGTGCATCATCATCATGATATTGGATGAGGTAGGTCATCATCATGAGGTCAGTTTGTCAAAGTTCATATTTTATTTTTGTGACCACATATTTAGAAAGAGCTTGAAATTCCATGCAGGTTTGCCTTTTACTTCACTTGAAAATTCGTCCATATGTGGAAGTTATGCACAGTCAAAGTTTTGGTCAAACCTGATAATCGCAAGTGATCATCATATTTTTTTTCATGTTGTCAAGGTCATCATGATCTTGGTCTATCACCCGATAAAAATCATGCAGTCACAATATCCGGACGTCAATCTTAGGTGGTAGTGCCCTTTACCCGTCAAATGGCCTTATGCGCATCGTGAGCATCATGATCTTTTAGGAGGGTCATATTTTATAAACTTGGTTTTGCTGTATGAAAACATCATCATCATATTTGAAATGCCCCCCCGATAATATCCTGAGGTTCAAATATCATGATGACATCAACTTTAAGTCACGGTAAGTTTCCCCCGTCAAGCGGTCTTTCGCATCGCGAGCATCATGATATTTTTGCATCGCCTAATCTTATAATATCATGCTGATAATATAAGATCACCCTGACTTAGAAAATCCGCCATCGGCATATTTGCATGCGCATGTTCAAATCCTATCGGAAGGTCATCATCCTGATATTTGCTGAAGTTCGCTAAGATGATGATGACGACTTCATATCCTCCTGATCTCCTTTTGCATAATCATGATCATCATCCTGATCTTTCACGAGAGGGTCATATTCGCTGAAATTCGCTAAGTGATGGAGACATCATCATGATATTCGATAAAGAGGATCATCATATTCATATCCTCCTGATCTCCTTTTGCATGATCATGATGATCACCCTATCTTTTTAAGAAGAAGGTGATATTCCATTCCTCGACAGCATGATCATATTTTACAATATCACCCTAGCGCAAATATCATGATGAGCTCAACTCATCCTTATGCTCCAAAGACGAAATATGATGATGACGTCATCATGATAATTCGATGAGGAGGATCATCATATTTTTTATCCTGTCATATTGTCAAGATAATCATGATCTTGTTTGTTCACCTGACATTTCGTGAAGTCCTCCTGCCGAGAAATACAACCTTAAGCTAATATCCTGATGATCATCATCATCACATTTCCCTTCGGCAGGATATTTTCCAAAACATGATCCGGTTAGCGAAACATCCTAATGACGTCATGTTCTAAGTTTAACAAAGGCTCCTGATATCATGATGACGTCATCCTAATCTGATAAACGAAGAAGCAAATATCCTGATGATGATCATCATCATCATCACATTTCCCTTCGGCAGGATATTTCCCAAACACGATCCGGTTCCCGAATATGATGATGACGTCTTATTCTAAGTTCGACAAAAGCCCCAAATATCCTGATGATCATCATCATCCTGATCTTTCGAGAGGGTTGCCTTGGCCGCAAAGGGGTCGTATTACATTCATCATCCTGATCATGCTCCTTAGGTGACCCGATATCATAATTATCCCCCTGATCTTAACTGAACATGATGATGACGTCATCTTTTGCATTTTAATGAAGCCCGAATATGATGATGACGTCACCATCATGTTCCTTTCCTCAGCAGCAGGATCATATTCCATATCCTCCTTTTCTCCTTCAACATGATGATGATGATGATGATGTTATTCTTTTCCCCGATATACAAGAGCGAAACATCCTAATGACGTCATCTAGACCTTCAGAAGGGAGAGCATCATATTTCCAGAATATCATGATGATGAAGTGAATATCAGCCAACATGTTTTTTTGACGCGCCGATAGCGATAGTCATGTCGATGGGCGGGAAATGAGGCGGTGGAATTTTAAAGTGTTTTTTTGGCGCCTGTGGCATTTTCCCGGTCAGCGATAGTTGACCCGATGGGTTTTGAGCGGTCTAAATGCGTTTTGAACGCGTTTTGAGAGTATTCTGGATCCAATTTCCACAATCTTGCGCAGTCACCTGGGTTTAAACGGTTATTTTAATTTCATGCTGTTTATGTGATAAATGAAATACTTATTGCTTGTCTTGTCTTGCAGGCTTGCAGTTGAGGAAGCAGCTGGAAAGTCAACACAGTGACCTCATGGAGGAAGAAAATCTGATCTCAGGAGCAGGAAGATAAGGATGAAGTGCAAAAAAGTCAAGGCCATTCAAGTGAAGGACAGAGTTGTAGCTGAAGGTATTACTGCAACAGACAAACATAAGTTATTACCCAGCTACCGGAACTTCTCAGAAGGGGCAATATTTCGCCCAGATTTGACACTGCTCAGAGATATTTTTGAGAGCTGGTTCACTTGTATTTGTTGCTGTAACCAGGGGTTTGAACCAGGGGTTCGGTTAGGTTTTTGCTGTAGTGAGGACAATCAGAATGTCTTTATATTGTGCCTCTCTACACTGTAATACTTGACAACAGGGATTTTAGGAAAACAACAGTGGTTACAACAGATATTTTCTTTTAGGAACATACAGCAAGTTAGCATAGTTTAGAAGTAGAAGAAGGAGGTCGCTTGTTTGTCTGCAGTAAGGTGCGCGTGGAATGTCTGGCTGCCTTACTGTATCTGTAGAGCTTGTAAGTTCTCTGTAGTATGATCAATGAAACTAAGAGTCATTCCTACATTGTAAATCATGTATGACTATTCGTTTCTAATACAATAGAATCTGGAGTTCTGCATCTATCTTCTGAGTGTTCTCCTGCCCTTCTTTGTGTTTTGAAATATTTTCTTTGAGAGCTTGCAATTTTAAATGTATGTTTGTGAAAATGCTCAGAACTTGCATTTAAGGTTTTTACTGTGGATTTGATCAAATTACTGTGGTATTTACATAGTGCATAACAGAAACAATTAGATCCTTCGGTAGATTAAATGAGGTATAGATTAGATCTTTCTAACTTTTCCCAACCCATCTGAAATATTTAGCTGAAAACGTAGAAATCTAAAGGAAATTGTCTCAAATTTGAAGAAGCATGTATAACAGAGCTATAAGTAGACAGTTTTCATAAATAGATAAAGAAGAAAGCTGCAAAAATTCAAGAAAACCATCTAAAACTTGCAGCCCGGTAACACTTGTATGCAAATGAATAGAATACTTGTTGAAATCTATGACCTTTTTGCATATTCTTAGTCCAGTAAGCCACCAAACAAACCTAAACTACGTAAGGCCCCTTGAACATTACAGCTTCACATTGACCAACTGAACTTGACCAACCGAACCATTGTAGACTTGGGATTAGTTGAATCTCAAATGATTCCTTCTTATCTTTCAAGTATAGTTTCAGTTCATTATATGTGAATTTTAACTTATTGTTATGATTGCATCAAAACAGTCATCAACAGTTTTTCTGGCGCTAGAAGGAGGGCCTTCCTGAGTTAGGTTTCATTTCAAACTGGCTAACGACAGTAATAGAGTGACTAGGTCTAGATCCAGTTCAGGAGATATATTTGTGCAACTACCTGATACAAGGCGAAGTAAAAGCCCTTTAATTTGGAATCCAAAGATATCGCAAGCGGGAAGTTCATCTGGAACACCTCCTGGGTCACCTTTTAACATCCGTAGTATTGTAAGTCCTGATAGATCACTGTTTAGATCTTTAAATCTTGGTTCAGGCACTCCTGAAGGTCTCAATCCTCCTGTAAATCCTAATCCACCAATCAATCCAGGTATTCCTGCAGGTTCAAGTCAAGCTCAACCACCTACAATGGCTTATTTCGATGTCAATTCTCCCATATTCTTCAATGATTATCATGAGATGCCAAAAAATCCAGAAAAGATATGTCCCAAATACCAGTTGCATCAAGACCCAGAAGATCATATTAGAATATTTAAGCAAGAATGTTTTAGGGCTATGTTAGAGCACGAGGATGTTGTGTGTAGATTGTTTCCTTACACCTTTAATGAGCAGGCCTCTAGCTGGTACGTAAACTTACCCAATGGTTACATTTCTTCCTGGGCACTTATGGAAGAAGCATTTCTGTCAAGATTTAGAGGACCCATTGACCCTTGTGCTTTGTATCATAAATTGGCTGCTATAAAACGAGGTGAGGGAGAGCTAATTGATAATTTCAATGATAGATTTCAAAAGGCCTATTCTAGGCTGGTAGCCCCTTATACCATAGATGATGCTCCCTTGTTGGCTATGTACTATGTTGCCTTGGATCCTTTAACTGCCATGTTTGTCAAAAGAAAACCTGACATTGATTCAATATCCAAAGCCTATAAAGAGGCAGCCTCAGTGAACCAAGAAATGAGACATACAACTTATAGTCCATTTGTCAATGGAGGAAATTTTGGGGTGCAGAATCAGGCACACCCATGGAATGGAATCCCTGTGCAGCATGCTCCACTAGTAAATCCGGTTCCTTCTTACACACCTGTGTATAATCCTACTCCAATCCAAGCTATAACTCCTTACACGGCTAGTACTTCTGATAACAGTCAAAATAATGGTCAGCCTTTCTTCCAACTTCCTAGGGATGTAACTGTGGCTAAAGCACAAGAGGATAGGGAAGAAATCAAAGAGATTACTGCACATTTGAAAAGATTAACAACCATAGTGACACAGCTAAGAAATGAGAACTTCTATGGAAGAAGCAACCAAAACTACAATCCACCTCAAAATCACAACCAAGGCCAAAATCAGAATTATAGTCTCAATCAAAATCAGCAGTACAATCAGAACCAAAACTACAATCAGCATCAAGGCCCCAGTCAGGGGCAACCAATGCAAAATAGGGGGCCAGTGATAGATAATAGGACCTGGGGCAATAATAACAAAAATCAGAATCAACCTAGGCCACCCAAGACATGGAACACTGGGCCCAACAACGGTACTCTGGTTTCTCCTTTTGAGAATACAGATAATCATGGTGCAAAACAAACGACTAGCATACAAATGGCTAGTACAGCACCAAAAAATTGGTGCAGATTTCACAATACCAATGCCCATGCTGAGCACGACTGTCCACAGTTCCACTTGGCAGCTAGTATTTTCAACATAGATGTACAGCCTCCTACCTCTGAATTTCTCATTCCTAAGGGTAATGAGGTAGTACCCTCAGAATATGACACAGCATTAGTCTTAGAAACGTTTACCTTTGCAACTACAGAAGAGAAAGAGGATGAATTGCTAGAGGATGAACCATACTGTTGTGAAAGTCTTTATCCTGAATCAGCCTTTGTGTTAAATGCTTTTCAGTTTCCTTTTGAATCTGAAAACGAGATATTAAATGAAACAGAAGAGGTGCAGGCCTTTCAACAAACAAATAAAAGCCACACCTACAATTTGAGGAACAAACCTAGGCCGGGAGGACCTTTCACCACTTCCACTCCCCCGAATAACATCAATACACCCCCAGATCAGAATGCTAGCAACAATCCTACCATACTTAAAGCTAGTCAGCACACAAATAATGAAACAACAGTGCAAAAGGATCAAACAAGTAAGACAGAAGCAATAGAGACAACAAGATTAATGAATTACTTATCAGATGAAATAAAGAAAATTAAGGTCAGTATACCTCTAAATGAATTATTGAAGACCCCAGGGATCAGAAATGCTTTTTTAAAATCCCTGGATACATCCATAACAAACAAGGTGTCTGCTGATATAACTGTTCCTAATAGTGATTCACCACCTAAGGAGAAGGGTAAGAAAGTTGAGCAGCCTTCCAATACAAATGTGGTAATACATGTGGATAAGAGGGATACTCAACCTATCTTGTTAACTGTTAGGTTGTGTGGGAAGAATATACACAATTGCCTGGTAGATTCTGGTGCTTCAGCCAACGTAATGCCCTTAGGAATATGTAAAACTCTCGGGCTGACTCCCACCAAATCTGCCAAGGTTGTCATGCAGTTAGATAAGACCGAGGTTAGCGTGATAGGAGAACTCATGAACATACAAGTGCAATTAGCTTCAGACCCTAGGGTAAGCCAAATCATTGACATTCAAGTAGTTGATATACCCGTAAATTATGGAATGTTGCTAAGTAGGGATTGGTCCAAGACATTAAACGGATATATGGCTACTGACTTTTCACACATGTGGTTACCGTGGAGAGGCATCCCAAACCAGATCAGAATAGAGGTAGAACCCAGAATGAAACATATGATAACAGAGTATAATCAAACTAATGAAATATTATATGCTGCTGTTGAACCAGGTGTCTATAGAATTACCAACAATGGGATGCAGATTGAAGAGATTATGATGTTAAACATTAGAAAGAAGTGTGTCAGCAATAGAACGGCACTATTCATTGAGTCTGACGGAAATTCTTCAGATGAGGAAAATAATGCAATAGACAAATTTGGTCGTGCCATTAGACGAGAGGTGGAAGAGTGCGTTACACACAATCTCCCAGTCCAATGTAAGTTATATAAAAATAGGTGTAGAGTCCATGATAGGCAACATTCTGAGGAGAATTGTGAAATATGCAAAGATATCATTGAATATGAATACAAAAAGTGCATAGGGAGGGTAGAGTCACAAGAGAAAAATGAGAATCCTGATCCGACACAGAGATATATTCAGGATAATATAGATGCCTTGATTCCAGATTTAGGGAAAGAAATAGAGGACGAGGGTAGTTATCTTTTTGAGTTGCAAACTACAAACACACATATGCAAGATAACCAAACGGAAAAACCCATGAATAAACAAGACAACAGCCCACAGGCAATAAAAGGGACAAAGTATGCCAAGGTAAAAGATCAGAAAAGTAAAGATGGCATGTGGACATTAAAATGTGATGGGTCCAAATCAAAATAGGGCGCAGGTGCGGGTATTGAACTCATAAATCCTCAAGGTAAATCACATTTGGCAGCATATAGATTACAATTTTCCTGCACTAACAATATTGCTGAATATGAGGCCCTAATTTTAGGACTTGTCATGGCCATCAAGAAAGGGGTAAAAACCATCAGAGTATTTTCAGACTCTGAATTAGTAGTCAGACAAGTGAGGAAACTATATGCCTGCAATTATAAGAAAATGATTAGTTACAAACATAGAGTATGGGGTTTAATGGATTCATTTGATGCTTTTAACATAGAGCACATTCCTAGAGAGCTGAACCACAGGCCAGATGCGTTAGCAGTTGCTGCCAGTACATTAGAACCATTGGCACTGTCAGGATTAAGATGATTTGCTGTTGAGCTAGTTAACGTGCCCAGTATACCAGACAACGTTACACACAATCAGGTATTTGGAGAGGATCAGCAAATTATTAATTTTCTAACTTGTAATGAGGCATTTGAGGCCCAAATTATTGATGACCAAGAAAGGCCTGAAGTAACATGGGACGAAGAAGATATGATCAACTTAAAGAGCAACTTCTTGCCAAAAGGAGTAATTGAATTAGAACACATCTTTGACTTCGACGGAGTAATAAGACAGAAAGACTTACCCAAAACAAAAGGGGGTAAGTGTGATTTACATAACTTAGGGACTGAGCTAAATCCACAAAGTGTACTAATTGGGAAAGCTTGCTCTGAGAAAATTAGAAAAGAGGTTCTGGACGTTCTGAAAGAATATAAACATGTCATAGCATGGACTTATGAAGACTTGAAAACATTTGATGAGTCCATCATAACTCACGTAATACCTTTAAGAAAAGAAGTCAAACCATTTAGGCAGAAACAGAGGCCTGTAAATGCCATTCTAGAGCCTTTAATCTTTGAGGAAGTTAAAAAATTATTGTCCGCTGGGTAGCTAACTTGGTACCAGTGAGGAAGAAAAACGGAGACATCAGGTTGTGCGTAGACTTTAGAAATTTAAACAAGGCATCTGAAAAAGATAATTATCCTTTGCCCCCAATAGACGAAGTACTGCAAGCAGTAAATGGCACAAAGATGATGTCTTTTTTAGATGGTTTTTCAGGTTATAACCAGGTCTTAATTGACAGAGAGGATAGACTAAAAACCACCTTCACTTGCAAATGGGGAAATTATGCGTATAGAAGAATGCCTTTTGGTCTGATTAATGCAGGTGCCACTTTTCAGAGGGCCATGGACGTTGCTTTTCGTGGATTATCAGGTAAATGCATTGTTGTGTATATGGATGATTTAACTGTGTATTCCAAGGATGCATCCACCCACGCGAAGGACCTTAGAAAAGTACTCCAGCGATGTGAAAGGTATGGGATTTCCCTTAATCCTAAGAAATGTATATTTGGCATAACTGAAGGTAAATTATTAGGCCATGTCATTTCTGAAAATGGAATTTCAATTGATCCGGATAGAATAGAATCCATAAAAAATTTGCAAATACCAAACAGTAGGAAAGAATTGAAATCATCTTTTGGTAAAATTAACTTTGTTCGGAAGTTTATAACAGGTTTTGCAGAGATTGTGCAACCGTTGAATGCCATGTTAAAGAAAGATGCACAGATGGAATGGACGCCAGTGGCCAAAGCTGCATTTGAAGATATCAAGGAGGCAATTTCTAATGCCCCTATATTGGCAAGTCCAGACTACACAAGCCCGTTTTACATCTACTCCTTTGCATCTTCTCATTCTGTCATGGCTGCCTTGACACAGAAAGGTGAAAATAATGAAGAGAGGCCCATAGCATTTATGAGTGCGCCTCTGAAGGATTCATAGCTGAGATATCTAGATATCGAAAGACAGGCATTCACATTAGTAAAGGCTGTGAAAAAATTTAGACACTACATTCTGCGCAGCAGATTAAAGCCATAGTACCAGACGCAGCAGTAAAAATGTTGCTGATGCAGAACGAGCCTGGAGAAAAAAGAGCCAAATGGATCACCACACTGCAAGAATTCGACATGGGGATCATTCCCGCAAAGCTAGTCAGAGGGCAGGCGCTGGTGCAGACAATAGCAAACATGGATCCAAATCTGATAAAACAGCAATATGTATTGAATTCCCAAGACGCATCAGGCTGGTACGATGATTTAAGCACCTTCCTGATAGCTGGAAAGTACCCAAGCAAGATGAAGGCTTCTCAGAGGAGAGCTTTGAAGATTAAGGCATAGCATTATATGGTGCAAGGAGGTCTTCTATTCAGGAAGAACCATGATGGAATTTATCTGAGATGCATAAACAGAACTGAAGCTGATAGAGTGTTGACAGAACTACATGACAAGTACGGAACCAGCCATGGTTCCCATTTAGCTACAAGACACAAAATACTGAGGGCGGGCTATTACTGGCCCACTATGTTCAAAGATACTAAGAGTCACATCAGAAGCTGCCACACCTGTCAGACTACAGCAGACAAAGGGAGAAATCTGGCCAATCCACTGCAACCTATGATTGAATCCAGACCGTTTGCACAATGGGGCTTGGATTTTATCGGAGTCATCAATCCCCCATCTTCTGCAGGACACAAATTTATATTGACGGTAACAGACTATTGTACAAGGTGGATTGAGGCCACCTGCTGTAAGTTTTCCACAACTGAGGTAGTTATCAAGTTCCTTGAAGAAAACATTATCACTAGGTTTGGAACACCCTATTCATTGGTATGTGATAACGGCCCTGCTTTCTCTTCTTTAAAATTTTCTAAATGGGCATTTGAATATGGGATCATTCTAAGGTTTTCTTCGAATTATTACCCTCAAGGTAATGGACTGGCTGAATCAACAAAAAAAAATTTATTAGACATAATCAAGAGGTTAATTGCCAAAAGTCCTAGAGAGTGGAATACTCTGTTAAGATATGCATTATGGGTAGACAAGACCAAGTTCAAAACAGCTTTAGGTAGCACACCTTATCACTTAGTTTATGGGACTAATCCCATACTTCCGGTTAATCTGAGAATACCAACCTGGAAGTTTGCCAATGAATATCTAGGCTTTGATAACCATAGGGAAGCCAGAATAGTGCAAATGTTACAACTAGAGGAGAAAAGAGGTCAAGCCCTCGAGAAGTTTCCCAAACACCAAGCGGTTGTTAAGAGGTGGTTTGACAAAAGGGCAAGAGTCAAGACATTTAGGATATCAGACTTAGTGTTGTGCTGGGACAAAGCACATGAAAAGAAAGGAAGCCATGGAAAATTTGATAAATTATGGCTGGGTCCATTACAAGTCTCAGAAATAATAGGAGATAACACCTTTAGACTTAAGACCTTGACTGGAGAAGATGTGCCATTACCAGTTAATGGCCAGCATTTAAAACACTACTTCCAGGCTTGAGGTAAAAAGGGGGGCAGTCCCTTTTTCTTAATGTAAAGTGCTGTAGATAATGTACAGTTCTTCTTTTGCTGTTTTCTTTTGGGTTGGCTGTTTGTATAGTTTGTCTTCTGTTTGTTTTTACTTTTGTTTCTTTCTGTTTGTACAGTTTTTCTTTTGTTGTGTTGTTTGTACAGCCTGTTTGTTTAGTTTGTTTGTTGTCTCCTCAGCAGGGATCTTTATTTTACTTTAGAGTATTAAGAAGCAAAACTAGCAACCATTTAAAACAGTATAAAATTTAGGATATTCAGGTTAACCATTTGCAATTTACACATAATTTGTCACTGTCATGAATGTAGAGAGTTGTTCATCTTCTGAAGTTTTGTATTCAATAAATGTGATTAAGAATTCGAAGCAGGTTTCTCACAATGACACACCTAAAATCCTTGGGTTTGTTGAACATACCAGTGTAGATATTAGGTGAAAAATCAGAGGTCACCCTTGCTACCATTACAATTCTCAGCTTAATTTCAGCAAGTGCCCACTCCTTGCATCATGAAGTTACAAATTGCTATATCTTATGAAATCTTTCAAAATTAGAAAACAAAAAAATAAATAAATAAATGAATAAAGCGGATTATACTGAAAATCTAGATTAAGCCATCTAAGTAACTCTACCGGGGCTATGGACGCTCGCTGGCAGTGGGGCTCTACATAGGAGAATTGTAACGATAACCTTGCCGGGGCTATAGACGCTCGCTGGCAGCAAGGCTCTATCCGGTCGGCTATGAGGGAATATCCTCACCTACATAGGCTAATGTCAGTCACTGGTTTGTTCAACTGATCTTCAAGATGAGGATAATTAATCACATGCACACAACTAAACTGAAAATGGAAATTCATGCATCTTTATTGAATACTTTGAGTCTCAAGCTGAATAGTAATTTGCAGGAAAGATAGTTGGGAGTTATGAGTTCATTTCATCTAGTTTCCTTGAACACTTTGAATTTAATTGTTTTGTTTTGGTTGCTAGTTGTTGTGATGTTCACAACACGCCCCATTCTGCTCCTTAGCAAAACGAGGACCCCTGCTGATGTTTTGCCTTTTGCTTCTGCTTGTGTTTGTCTGCTTTCTGGCGGTTTGGTAAAAATGAAGGTCAGGTGCATCATCATCATGATATTGGATGAGGTAGGTCATCATCATGAGGTCAGTTTGTCAAAGTTCATATTTTATTTCTGTGACCACATATTTAGAAAGAGCTTGAAATTCCATGCAGGTTTGCCTTTTACTTCACTTGAAAATTCGTCCATATGTGGAAGTTATGCACAGTCAAAGTTTTGGTCAAACCTGATAATCGCAAGTGATCATCATATTTTTTTTCATGTTGTCAAGGTCATCATGATCTTGGTCTATCACCCGATAAAAATCATGCAGTCACAATATCCGGACGTCAATCTTAGGTGGTAGTGCCCTTTACCCGTCAAATGGTCTTATGCGCATCGTGAGCATCATGATCTTTTAGGAGGGTCATATTTTATAAACTTGGTTTTGCTGTATGAAGACATCATCATCATATTTGAAACACCCCCCTGATAATATCCTGAGGTTCAAATATCATGATGACGTCAACTTTAAGTCACGGTAAGTTTCCCCCGTCAAGCGGTCTTTCGCATCGCGAGCATCATGATATTTTTACATCGCGTAATCTTATAATATCATGCTGATAATATAAGATCACCCTGACTTAGAAAATCCGCCATCAGCATATTTGCATGCGCATGTTCAAATCCTATCAGAAGGTCATCATCCTGATATTTGCTGAAGTTCGCTAAGATGATGATGACGACTTCATATCCTCCTGATCTCCTTTTGCATAATCATGATCATCATCCTGATCTTTCACGAGAGGGTCATATTCGCTGAAATTCGCTAAGTGATGGAGACATCATCATGATATTTGATAAAGAGGATCATCATATTCATATCCTCCTGATCTCCTTTTGCATGATCATGATGATCACCCTATCTTTTTAAGAAGAAGGTGATATTCCATTCCTCGATAGCATGATCATATTTTACAATATCACCCTAGCACAAATATCATGATGACCTCAACTCATCCTTATGCTCCGAAGACGAAATATGATGATGACGTCATCATGATAATTCGATGAGGAGGATCATCATATTTTTTATCCTGTCATATTGTCAAGATCATCATGATCTTGTTTGTTCACCCGACATTTCGTGAAGTCCTCCTGCCGAGAAATACAAACTTAAGCTAATATCCTGATGATCATCATCATCACATTTCCCTTCGGCAGGATATTTTCCAAAACATGATCCGGTTAGCGAAACATCCTGATGACGTCATGTTCTAAGTTTAACAAAGGCTCCGGATATCATGATGACGTCATCCCAATCTGATAAACGAAGAAGCAAATATCCTGATGATGATGATCATCATCATCACATTTCCCTTCGGCAGGATATTTCCCAAACACGATCCGGTTCCTGAATATGATGATGACGTCTTATTCTAAGTTCGACAAAAGCCCCAAATATCCTGATGATCATCATCATCCTGATCTTTCGAGAGGGTTGCCTTGGCCGCAAAGGGGTCATATTACATTCATCATCCTGATCATGCTCCTTAGGTGACCCGATATCATAATTATCCCCCTGATCTTAACTGAACATGATGATGACGTCATCTTTTGCATTTTAATGAAGCCCGAATATGATGATGACGTCACCATCATGTTCCTTTCCTCAGCAGTAGGATCATATTCCATATCCTCCTTTTCTCCTTCAACATGATGATGATGATGATGACATTATTCTTTTCCCCGATATACAAGAGCGAAACATCCTGATGACGTCATCTGGACCTTCAGAAGGGAGAGCATCATATTTCCAGAATATCATGATGATGAAGTGAATATCGGCCAACATGTTTTTTTGACGCGCCGATAGCGATAGTCATGCCGATGGGCGGGAAATGAGGCGGTGGAATTTTAAAGTGTTTTTTTGGCGCCTGTGGCATTTTCCCGGTCAGCGATAGTTGACCCGATGGGTTTTGAGCGGTCTGAATGCGTTTTGAATGCGTTTTGAGAGTATTCTGGATCTGATTTCCACAATCTTGCATAGTCACCTGGGTTTAAACGGTTATTTTAATTTCATGCTATTTATGTGATAAATGAAATACTTATTGCTTGTCTTGTCTTGCAGGCTTGCAGTTGAGGAAGCAGCTGGAAAGTCAACACAGTGACCTCATGGAGGAAGAAAATCTGATCTCAGGAGCAGGAAGATAAGGATGAAGTGCGAAAAAGTCAAGGCCATTCAAGTGAAGGACAGAGTTGCAGCTAAAGGTATTACTGCAACAGACAAACATAAGTTATTACCCAGCTACCGGAACTTCTCAGAAGGGGCAATATTTCGCCCAGATTTGACACTGCTCAGAGATATTTTTGAGAGCTGGTTCACCTGTATTTGTTGCTGTAACCAGGGGTTTGAACCAGGGGTTTGAACCAGGGGTTCAGTTAGGTTTTTGCTGTAGTGAGGACAATCAGAATGTCTTTATATTGTGCCTCTCTACACTGTAATACTTGACAACAGGGATTTTAGGAAAACAACAGTGGTTACAACAGATATTTTCTTTTAGGAACATACAGCAAGTTAGCATAGTTTAGAAGTAGAAGAAGGAGGTCGCCTGTTTGTCTGCAGTAAGGTGCGCGTGGAATGTCTGGCTGCCTTACTGTATCTGTAGAGCTTGTAAGTTCTCTGTAGTATGATCAATGAAACTAAGAGTCATTCCTACATTGTAAATCATGTATGACTATTCGTTTCTAATACAATAGAATTTGGAGTTCTGCATCTATCTTCTGAATGTTCTCCTGCCCTTCTTTGTGTTTTGAAATATTTTCTTTGAGAGCTTGCAATTTTAAATGTATGTTTGTGAAAATGCTCAGAACTTGCATTTAAGGTTTTTACTGTGGATTTGATCAAATTACTGTGGTATTTACATAGTGCATAACAGAAACAATTAGATCCTTCGGTAGATTAAATGAGGTATAGATTAGATCTTTCTAACTTTTCCCAACCCATCTGTAATATTTAGCTGAAAACATAGAAATCTAAAGGAAACTGTCTCAAATTTGAAGAAGCATGTATAACAGAGCTATAAGTAGACAGTTTTCATAAATAGATAAAGAAGAAAGCTGCAAAAATTCAAGAAAACCATCTAAAACTTGTAGCCCGGTAACACTTGTATGCAAATGAACAGAATACTTGTTGAAATCTATGACCTTTTTGCATATTCTTAGTCCAGTAAGCCACCAAACAAACCTAAACTATGTAAGGCCCCTTGAACATTACAGCCTCACATTGACCAACTGAACTTGACCAACCGAACCATTGTAGACTTGGGATTAGTTGAATCTCAAATGATTCCTTCTTATCTTTCAAGTATAGTTTCAGTTCATTATATGTGAATTTTAACTTATTGTTATGATTGCATCAAAACAGTCATCAACACTTCCTCAGTTGCTGATCATCAAGAGTTGTTCTGTTGAATACAGTGAATTTAGAATATCAGAATATTTTTTAGAATATAAAGATAAATTTGCTAGGTTGAGAACCATAACTAATACCCTAATGCTTCTGCACAATCAAAAGAAGTATGCAAATACAGGTGTATTTGGGTCGTTTGCTGGTCTTTGTTTGCCTAGTAGTGGTTTGTATATAATTTTGTAGGTTAGTTGTTTGTACAGTTTTCTTGTTTTGCTTTGTTGTTCTATTTCTTTTGTTTCTTTTCGTAGGTTAGCCATTTGTACAGGTTGCTTTTTGCTTTGCGTTGTTGAGTCTTTATTTTGGTTGGGCAAAACTGGTGCACCTTGTTACTTAAGAACACTACATAAATTGTTAGAATTCAAAAGTTGGATATAAGTTTTTACATAGGTTGTAATTCATATCAGTATAGGTATTCTTGATCAGGTCTGTGGTATCATATTCATCAGTACTACTTTTCTTGAGTCAAGGTGATCCTCACAATGACACACCTAACAGCCTTGGGTTTGTTGAACATATCAGTGTAGGGGTTAAGTGAAAAATCTAAAGGTTGCCCTTGCTACCATTGCAATTCTCAACTTAATTTCAACAAGTGACCATTCCTTGTCTCATGAGGCTACAACTGTTATATCTTAAGAATTAAATTCAAAATATAAAATAAATAAAATAATAAAATAGATTTTCTGAAATCTAGATTAAGTCATCTAAGTAACTCTACCGGAGCTATAGACGCTTGCTGGCAGTGGGGCTCTACTTAGGGGAATTGCAATGATAACCTTGCCGGGGCTATGGACGCCTGCTGGCAGCAAGGATCTATCTGGTTGGCTATGAGGGATGAACCAAACTACGTAGCTTAACACCAGTCACTGACTTATTCAACTCACTTTCAAGATGAGTATATGAATCACATGCACACAATTGATCCCTTATCAATTCATTGTTACATTGATGAACATGATACCAGTTAGAAAGGATTAGGATGCTCATGCTTAATAGGAGTTGGAAATTTATGTTTTAATTTATCCTCACCTGTTGAATTATTTGAATTTTGTTGTTTTCTTTGGTGGCAATTTGTTGTGTGGTTACACAACACGCCCCAATTTAACTTGGCAAAACAGGGACCCAACTTTTGGCTTGGCTTGTGTTGTCTGCTTTCTGGCAGTTTGGTAAAAATGATTCAGGTGCATCATCATCATGAAGGTCAGGATGAGGTAGGTCATCATCATGAGGTCAGTTTGTCAAATTTCATATTTTGTTTCTATGACATCATATTTAGAAAGAGCTTGAAATTCTAGGCAGGTTTGCCTTTTACATCACCCTAAAATTCATCCATATGAGAAAGTTATGACAATTCAAAGGTCTGGTCAAACATGATTTTAGGAGGGTCATATTTCATAACAACGAGCATCATGATATTTTTACATCACCTGATATTATAATATCATGCTGATATTATAATATCACCCTGCTTAGAAAATCCACCATCTGCATAATTTGCATGCGCATGTCAAAGTCCTATCGGAGGGTCATCATCCTGATCTTTCAAGGGAGGGTCATATTTGCTGATATTCGCTAATATGATGATGATGTCATCATATCCTCCTGATCTCCTTTTGCATGATCATGATGATCACCCTATCTTTTAAGGGAGGGTGATATTCCATTCCTCAGCATGATCATATTTTAAATATCACCCTAGCGCTAACCTGATGATGACCTCAACTCATCCTCATGCTTCAAAGACGGAATATGATGGTGACGTCATCATGATATGCGCAAGAGGATCATCATATTTTTTAATCCTGTCATGTTGTCAAGATCATCATGATCTTGTTTGTCTACCTGACATTTCATAATGTCCTCCTGCCGAGAAATATGACCTTTTGCAAATATCCTGATGACGTCATCCCGATCTGATAAACGAAGAAGCAAATATTAGGATGACATCATCATCACATTTCTCCTTTGGCAGGATATTTCCAAAACATGATCCGGTTCGCGAATATGACGATGACGTCATGTTCTAAGTTTAACAAAAGCCCCGGATATCCTGATGACATCATCAGGACATTCGAGAAGGGGGAGCATCATATTTCCAAAATATCATGCAGACGAAAGTTTTAAGTCTTTCTGTCAGCCTTATCTTGAGTTATCATGCCGATAGAACATGTCTTCCCGATGGAAGGACATCATCATGATTTTTGGCGTCGGTATAAGTTTAACCGTCGGCCTAATGTAAAATTGTCATTCCGACAGTGTGTAGTCACACCGATACATACATGCATCATATACAGAGCCCGATTCGAAGGAGGGTTAAAGGTAGTTTTTTCTTTTGTATATGTTGCGATGTATATGCAAATTTGAGGCCCGATATACAAGGAAATGGGTGGGAAAACATAGCGATGGAAATTTGAAGGCCCGAGTGTATTTTTCTAGTCAACGATGGTTGACCCGAGTGTTTTGATGCTGTTTATGCATTTAGTGCATAATTTTCACTGATTTGGGGCTCTATTTGCCTGTAGCTGCATATTTTGAGGCCTGTTTAATAAAATGTTTAAATTCCTGTTGTTTATCCACATGATGATGAACTTAATGTTTGTCTATTTATTTGCAGGAAGTCATGATGCTGTTAGAGCCGTTGCTGAGCATTGTATGGTTGCACAAGGAGGCAACATGAACCAGAAATGAGGAGGATATTGTCAAATATGCTGTTTGCCAGCTGGAGACCGAATCAAATCAAAGATGCTGGAATATTCTGTGCTAGCTGTACATTTGCCAACTGGCAAAGCATGTGCTATTCATCTGGAGCGTTGATTATTATGAGATGATCCTGATCCTTGGATCATTGTAACTGTTTTCTGGCATTTACTCTATATAAGAGCCAGAGCTTGTCAAAAATAGGAACAGGAGATAGATAGATAGATATATCTGGCAATAAGGCTAATAGAAAAGAGAAAAAAGATACATTGGAATATCTGGCAATAAGGCCAATTACTGTAGAATCAATTAGGAGATCAAATTACTGAGACTAATGAAGACTGAATTGTTGAAATGTCAAGGTTCTTTCTTCAGATCATTGTAAATGTACCTGTTCTTGAGCATACTGAATGGATATGAAGTTTCAGATTACATCCTGATTGTAAATTTTATGTAATCTTCATGTTGATTTCTGGATATGTACTGGTGAATGCTGTGTTCAACTGGAAGCGCTTTCATTTCATTACATGTTGTTGTCAACTTTTCCTTTGAAGATTTGCACTGGATCATGCGGATTTGTGGAATGTCCTGGTGAAGTATGATTCTAGTTTCCTTCTTTTCATTGCACGTATGGGAGCTTGTATGTGGATCAGTGATCTCAGTCAAGTAGTTTTGGGAATCTCATTCTTTAACCCTTTCCTTTTTTTAATTTCATAAATTCATCACCATAACTGCAAGTCATGACAAATAATAAAGCAGAAATAGAGAGGTATGCTGAAATCCCGTAGGTAACTGAAAATCATTAGCATATTTGAGTTAAATGCATGTAGTATTGAAAATATCATGCAAAGAATTGCAAATAATGGTAGAAATCATGCAAATATCAGCCTGTAGGCACATTATTTGATTAAATTCACAGTGCATAGGTAGAATTATTAGAGATTTATGCAGAGCAGACATATAGAGCAGGATATTTGGAGAAATAATGATGAACTTTGCAGAAATACGTAAGGCCCCTAAATGGAAAATAGCAACACACATCAACCACTGAGTAACGTCAGTAGATTAAGACCTAATCAACGGAGACTTGGGATCATGAATTCTCTGAATTCATCGTATCTTTCAAGATGAGTAAAGGTTGTTGTGTAACTTTTATTCTATGTTTGTGTATGACTAACCTCATCATCAACACTAAGACAACTTAATATGACTAAGAATGATTGTAAAACAATATCAAGTACCTGTTGATTAGGTTAAAAAGTGAACTAAAATAACAAATCTTACCTCTTATGACACATTGGTTCACATTTTTGTTAAACACTTTTAACTCGGTTTGGCAAATAAACCATTCGTATCCCAAGGTCTATATTTCTCTCCTAGAAAGATACTCTCTATCTTCTCCGAGAGTCATCTGATAGTCTATAATCCTGTTTCGTTTGTGATCAAACAATACATGTGATCATTGCATCATTATTCAATTAATTCAACTAATAAATCAAATCTCATAAAACAATTATTGAATCGATATTAACATAATCCTTTCTATAATTTCAATAAATGGCATTCAATATAATCCATATTTTTCCTTGTCATTAATCTAAATATCATAAGGAATTTACTTATGTCCAAGTAAAAAGTAAAAGTAAAGAAAAGCCAAAATTGGGGATGTAACAAGTAATTATAGAATAGATAGAAGAGAAGCAATAGAAGCATGACTATGGGGTGAGCCAAATGGAGGTCCAAGAAGGTATTAGGGGCCAAAAGGGTATTTAGTATAAAAAGACTTGATAAAATAACCATCAAGATCACCACAAAAGATGATTGTGTACCACAACTCAAAGAAATAGAGAATGATGATACAAATTTAGAAGATACACCTCCAATTTATAAAATACACCATATATCTAGAGATTTTTCACACATTAAGCTTCCTTGATATTCAAGAGTGGGTGATCTATAAATCTATATAGAGAACATGGAGAGAACCTTTGAAAGGGAAGATATAATAATGAAATCCTCAAAGGAGACACTAGTATGTAATGTGCCATGGTGGGGGTTCACAGATAAGCATAATATCCCAAATTGGATTGTTTTTATGGTACCAATAAAAAAAATATACTTGCCTAAAGAAGGGGATTAGAAACTCACTCTAGAGTACTACAGGACCATTGATCCCAAAATTGATTTGACAAATTATATTAGAGTATGAGACATGATGAAGGAGTATAATAAAAGACTCCACATTGAATTATTCTAATTTACTCTATCACCCATAGCCAAACTAAGAATATTAAAAAGGAGAAGGTAGAAACAAGAGTTGGGAGACAGTCCAAGAGGACTTCTATGGATCATTCTTCTGTTATGACCTCTATAGACCAATAAATGATGTATTACAAAGAATGAAGGAAGTAATATTACTACCGATAGAGGAAGTTAGAGAGATATTTGGGGATAAGAAGGAAATAATGGCACCATACAAAGAAAAAAGAATATGGAAATTAATTGAATGGAAGGATAAGGTAGACAACACATTGGGAAAAATTCTTGTTATAGCACAAAAAGAAGACGTGAATAAGATGATGATGAAGAAGAAAACCAAAATTTAGAAGTTGATGTAAAAGAAGGAGAAAGGAAGATTGCCTTGACTAATGTGACAGAATCAATCATCAATCACTAAAGGTGAAGGTAAAAAACATAGTAGTAGAAGGGAACCCCAATATAGCTAGGATTGGTGACTATTGGGAAAAGATAGAGGTGATGTAGGTAGTTGAAATCTTAAGAGAATATGAGGATTTGTTCCCTTAAACATTTACTAATTTAAAAGATATCAAGGATTCAACTAAAAGGAGCAATGGTCTGAAAGAAGACACCATATAGCAAAATTTTTGATGTGAAAACTAAAGTCAAGATAGAACTAAATAAAATGTTAGTCGAATGAATCATTAAACTTGTAAAAGATGTGAAGTGGATTAATCTTATGGTAGTACAACATGAAAAGACACACAAAATAAGGATTTGTGTTGATTTTAGGGAGCTAAATAAGGCCTATGTTCATGATCTATTCCCAATGACCTTTACAAAAGACTTGTCTTGGAATCAATGGCCAATAGGGAAGAATGCTCCTTCACGGATGGCTTCTTTAGTTATCACCAACTTAGAACAAACTTAGTTAACAATTACTTATAACAACTATACAATATGTTTATCTCTGTCTGACAAAACAAACATATAGAATATCTACTTGACAATGTCGGCTTACTGAGTATATGGACCGATGATAAGCTACGGTGTTCATCCCCAAAGATCACACTCTTAGTTAACTTTACCAGCTTCCTTACTGCCCATCGTGAAGTCTCTTCTAGCTCATAGCCAGACCTCCGTCGCCACAAAACTTAAGCACTTACCAGATATATGCCAATGACCTATCCAAGCCATGGCTTTTAAGAGCTCAAAATAAACTCATAAAGAGTCATCCTATCTATTCACTCCCACTCCAAAATAGTTCTAAAAAATCATTAAAATCAAATGGTAATGACCAACAGTCTGACTTCAATTTAGCTAAAAATGTGTAGACATTGACAAATGTTAATGATGGATACATCATTTGATGAGATCAGCGATGTTGGTGGAGTCATCCGCCACTCCACCAATACAAGGCTGCCAACTTCTAAAAACTAACCTAAGCAATCTATTACTCTTAATGAGTAAGTTTGATCCATCATGCTTTTATCATTTAAAGCATTCCTCAAAAGATGCCTTTTGCTGCTCAACTTAAAACCATAGTATTATATCATGAGGTATTTTGATCAAATCAAATATTATTTATATAACATTATCTCTATTTTATTTCATGATTCAATCAATAAGAGAATAATACTAAAATAAAAGTTATAGATAACGTGATTGAGTTGAGCTAGTCTCCTCATCACGATCTGTCGACAAAGCAAGTCATCTTAACTCGACGATAAAGTGTTAATGTTAAGAATGGGTTTAAACATTTCAAATGACTTAGTAATAATATGACAACGTTTTTATGATAATAATGTCATAATATTTACGTTTAACGTAAATAGTCATAAATCAAACTTAACGATGCCGTTAACATATTTAACAACTAAGACAACTTAATATGACTAAGAATGATTGTAAAACAATATCGAGTACCTGTTGATTAGGTTGAAAAGTGAACTAAAATAACAAAGCTTACCTCTTATGACACATTGGTTCACATTTTTGTTAAACACTTTCAACTCGGTTTGGCAAATAAACCATTCGTATCCCCAGGTCTATATTTCTCTCCTAGAAAGATACTCTCTATCTTCTCCGAGAGTCATCTGATAGTCTGTAATCCTATTTCGCTTGTGATCAAACAATACATGTGATCATTGCATCATTATTCAATTAATTCAACTAATAAATCAAATCTCATAAAACAATTATTAAATCGATATTAACATAATCCTTTCTATAATTTCAATAAATGGCATTCAATATAATCCATATTTTTCCTTGTCATTAATCTAAATATCATAAGGAATTTACTTATGTCCAAGTAAAAAGTAAAAGTAAAGCAAAGCCAAAATTGGGGATGTAAAAAGTAATTATAGAATAGATAGAAGAGAAGCAATAGAAGCATGACTATGGGGTGAGCCAAATGGAGGTCCAAGAAGGTATTAGGGGCCAAAAGGGTATTTAGTACAAAAAGACTTGATAAAATAACCATCAAAATCACCACAAAAGATGATTGTGTACCACAACTCAAAGAAATAGAGAATGATGACACAAATTTAGAAGATACACCTCCAATTTATAAAATACACCATATATCTAGAGATTTTTCACACATTAAGCTTCCTTGATATTCAAGAGTGGGTGATCTATAAATCTATATAGAGAACATGGAGAGAACCTTTGAAAGGGAAGATATAATAATGAAATCCTTAAGGGAGACACTAGTATGTAATGTGCCATGGTGGGGGTTCACAGATAAGCATAATATCCCAACTTGGATTGTTTTTATGGTACCAATAAAAAAATATACTTGCCTAAAGAGGGGGATTAGAAACTCACTCTAGAGTACTACAGGACCATTGATCCCAAAATTGATTTGACAAATTATATTAGAGTATGAGACATGATGAAGGAGTATAATAAAAGACTCCACATTGAATTATTCTCATTTACTCTATCACCAATAGCCAAACTAAGAATATTAAAAAGGAGAAGGTAGAAACAAGAGTTGGGAGACAGTCCAAGAGGACTTCGATGGATCATTCTTATGTTATGACCTCTATAGACCAATAAATGATGTATTACAAAGAATGAAGGAAGTAATATTACTACCGATAGAGGAAGTTAGAGAGATATTTGGGGATAAGAACGAAATAATGGCACCATACAAACAAAAAAGAATATGGAAATTAATTGAATGGATGGATAAGGTAGACAACACATTGGGAAAAATTCTTGTTATAGCACAAAAAGAAGACGTGAATAAGATGATGATGAAGAAGAAAACCAAAATTTAGAAGTTGATGTAAAAGAAGGAGAAAGGAAGATTGCATTGACTAATGTGACAGAATCAATCATCAATCACTAAAGGTGAAGGTAGAAAACATAGTAGTAGAAGGGAACCCCAATATAGCTAGGATTGGTGACTATTGGGAAAAGATAGAGGTGATGTAGGTAGTTGAAATCTTAAGAGAATATGAGGATTTGTTCCCTTAAACATTTACTAATTTTAAAGATATCAAGGATTCAACTAAAAGGAGCAATGGTCTGAAAGAAGACACCATATAGCAAAATTTTTGATGTGAAAACTAAAGTCAAGATAGAACTAAATAAAATGTTAGTCGAATGAATCATCAAACTTGTAAAAGATGTGAAGTGGATTAATCTTATGGTAGTACAACATGAAAAGACACACAAAATAAGGATTTGTGTTGATTTTAGGGAGCTAAATAAGGCCTATGTTCATGATCTATTCCCAATGACCTTTACAAAAGACTTGTCTTGGAATCAAAGGCCAATAGGGAAGAATGCTCCTTCACAGATGGCTTCTTTAGTTATCACCAACTTAGAACAAACTTAGTTAACAATTACTTATAACAACTATACAATATGTTTATCTCTGTCTGACAAAACAAACATATAGAATATCTACTTGACAATGTCGGCTTACTGCGTATATGGACCGCTGATAAGCTACGGTGTTCATCCCCGAAGACCACACTCTTAGTTAACTTTACCAGCTTCCTCACTACCCATCGTGAACTCTCTTCTAGCTCATAGCCAGATGTCCGTCGCCACAAAACTTAAGCACTTATCAGATATATGCCAATGACCTATCCAAGCTATGGCTTTTAAGAGCTCAAAATAAAATCATAAAGAGTCATCCTATCTATTCACTCCCACTCCAAAATAGTTCTAAAAAATCATTAAAATCAAATGGTAATGACCAACAGTCTGACTTCAATTTAGCTAAAAATGTGTAGACATTGACAAATGTTAATGATGGATACATTTGATGAGATCAACGATGTTGGTGGAGTCATCCGCCACTTCACCAATACAAGGCTGCCAGCTTCTAAAAACTAACCTAAGCAATCTATTACTCTTAATGAGTAAATTTGATCCATCATGCTTTTATCATTTAAAGCATTCCTCAAAAGATGCCTTTGGCTGCTCAACTTAAAACCATAGTATTATATCATGAGGTATTTTGATCAAATCAAATATTATTTATATAACATTATCTCTATTTTATTTCATGATTCAATCAATAAGAGAATAATACTAAAATAAAAGTTATAGATAACGTGATTGAGTTGAGCTAGTCTCCTCATCACGATCTGTCGACAAAGCAAGTCATCTTAACTTGACGATAAAGTGTTAATGTTAAGAATGGGTTTAAACATTTCAAATGACTTAGTAATAATATGACAACCTTTTTAGGATAATAATGTCATAATATTTATGTTTAACGTAAATAGTCATAAATCAAACTTAACGATGCCGTTAACATATTTAATGACTAAGACAACTTAATATGACTAAGAATGATTGTAAAACAATATCGAGTACCTGTTGATTAGGTTCAAAAGTGAACTAAAATAACAAAGCTTACCTCTTATGACACATTGGTTCACATTTTTGTTAAACACTTTTAACTCGGTTTGGCAAATAAACCATTCATATCCCAAGGTCTATATTTCTCTCCTAGAAAGATACTCTCTATCTTCTCCCAGAGTCATCTGATAGTCTGTAATCCTGTTTCGCTTGTGATCAAACAATACATGTGATCATTGCATCATTATTCAATTAATTCAACTAATAAATCAAATCTCATAAAAAAATTATTAAATCGATATTAACATAATCCTTTCTATAATTTCAATAAATGGCATTCAATATAATCCATATTTTTCCTTGTCATTAATCTAAATATCATAAGGAATTTACTTATGTCCAAGTAAAAAGTAAAAGTAAAGCATAGCCAAAATTGGGGATGTAACAAGTAATTATAGAATAGATAGAAGAGAAGCAATAGAAGCATGACTATGGGGTGAGCCAAATGGAGGTCCAAGAAGGTATTAGGGGCCAAAAGGGTATTTAGTATAAAAAGACTTGATAAAATAACCATCAAGATCACCACAAAAGATGATTGTGTACCACAACTCAAAGAAATAGAGAATGATGATACAAATTTAGAAGATACACCTCCAATTTATAAAATACACCATATATCTAGAGATTTTTTACACATTAAGCTTCCTTGATATTCAAGAGTGGGTGATCTATAAATCTATATAGAGAACATGGAGAGAACATGGAGAGAACCTTTGAAAGGGAAGATATAATAATGAAATCCTTAAAGGAGACACTAGTATGTAATGTGCCATGGTGGGGGTTCACAGATAAGCATAATATCCCCAATTGGATTGTTTTTATGGTACCAATAAAAAAAATATACTTGCCTAAAGAAGGGGATTAGAAACTCACTCTAGAGTACTACAGGACCATTGATCCCAAAATTGATTTGACAAATTATATTAGAGTATGAGACATGATGGAGTATAAGAAAAGACTCCACATTGAATTATTCTAATTTACTCTATCACCCATAGCCAAACTAAGAATATTAAAAAGGAGAAGGTAGAAACAAGAGTTGGGAGACAGTCCAAGAGGACTTCTATGGATCATTCTTATGTTATGACCTCTATAGACCAATAAATGATGTATTACAAAGAATGAAGGAAGTAATATTACTACCGATAAAGGAAGTTAGAGAGATATTTGGGGATAAGAAGGAAATAATGGCACCATACAAAGAAAAAAGAATATGGAAATTAATTGAATGGATGGATAAGGTAGACAACACATTGGGAAAAATTCTTGTTATAGCACAAAAAGAAGACGTGAATAAGATGATGATGAAGAAGAAAACCAAAATTTAGAAGTTGATGTAAAAGAAGGAGAAAGGAAGATTGCCTTGACTAATGTGACAGAATCAATCATCAATCACTAAAGGTGAAGGTAGAAAACATAGTAGTAGAAGGGAATCCCAATATAGCTAGGATTGGTGACTATTGGGAAAACATAGAGGTGATGTAGGTAGTTGAAATCTTAAGAGAATATGAGGATTTGTTCCCTTAAACATTTACTAATTTAAAAGATATCAAGGATTCAACTAAAAGGAGCAATGGTCTGAAAGAAGACACCATATAGCAAAATTTTTGATGTGAAAACTAAAGTCAAGATATAACTAAATAAAATGTTAGTCGAATGAATCATAAAACTTGTAAAAGATGTGAAGTGGATTAATCTTATGGTAGTACAACATGAAAAGACACACAAAATAAGGATTTGTGTTGATTTTAGGGAGCTAAATAAGGCCTATGTTCATGATCTATTCCCAATGACCTTTACAAAAGACTTGTCTTGGAATCAATGGCCAATAGGGAAGAATGCTCCTTCACGGACGGCTTCTTTAGTTATCACCAACTTAGAACAAACTTAGTTAACAATTACTTATAACAACTATACAATATATTTATCTCTGTCTGACAAAACAAACATATAGAATATCTACTTGACAATGTCGGCTTACTGAGTATATGGACCGATGATAAGCTACGGTGTTCATCCCCAAAGACCACACTCTTAGTTAACTTTACCAGCTTCCTCACTGCCCATCGTGAACTCTCTTCTAGCTCATAGCCAGACCTCCGTCGCCACAAAACTTAAGCACTTACCAGATATATGCCAATGACCTATCCAAGCCATGGCTTTTAAGAGCTCAAAATAAACTCATAAAGAGTCATCCTATCTATTCACTCCCACTCCAAAATAGTTCTAAAAAATCATTAAAATCAAATGGTAATGACCAACAGTCTGACTTCAATTTAGCTAAAAATGTGTAGACATTGACAAATGTTAATGATGGATACATCATTTGATGAGATCAGCGATGTTGGTGGAGTCATCCGCCACTCCACCAATACAAGGCTGCCAACTTATAAAAACTAACCTAAGCAATCTATTACTCTTAATGAGTAAGTTTGATCCATCATGCTTTTATCATTTATAGCATTCCTCAAAAGATGCCTTTGGCTGCTCAACTTAAAACCATAGTATTATATCATGAGGTATTTTGATCAAATCAAATATTATTTATATAACATTATCTCTATTTTATTTCATGATTCAATCAATAAGAGAATAATACTAAAATAAAGTTATAGATAACGTGATTGAGTTGAGCTAGTCTCTTCATCAGGATCTGTCGACAAAGCAAGTCATCTTAACTCGACGATAAAGTGTTAATGTTAAGAATGGGTTTAAACATTTCAAATGACTTAGTAATAATATGACAACCTTTTTATGATAATAATGTCATAATATTTAGGTTTAACGTAAATAGTCATAAATCAAACTTAACGATGCCGTTAACATATTTAACAACTAAGACAACTTAATATGACTAAGAATGATTGTAAAACAATATCGAGTACCTGTTGATTAGGTTCAAAAGTGAACTAAAATAACAAAGGTTACCTCTTATGACACATTGGTTCACATTTTTGTTAAACACTTTCAACTCGGTTTGGCAAATAAACCATTCGTATCCCCAGGTCTATATTTCTCTCCTAGAAAGATACTCTCTATCTTCTTCGAGAGTCATCTGATAGTCTATAATCTTGTTTCCCTTGTGATCAAACAATACATGTGATCATTGCATCATTATTCAATTAATTCAACTAATAAATCAAATCTCATAAAACAATTATTAAATCGATATTAACACAATCCTTTCTATAATTTCAATAAATGGCATTCAATATAATCCATATTTTTCCTTTTCATTAATCTAAATATCATAAGGAATTTACTTATGTCCACGTAAAAAGTAAAAGTAAAGCAAAGCCAAAATTGGGGATGTAAAAAGTAATTATAGAATAGATAGAAGAGAAGCAATAGAAGCATGACTATGGGGTGAGCCAAATGGAGGTCCAAGAAGGTATTAGGGGCCAAAAGGGTATTTAGTATAAAAAGACTTGATAAAATAACCATCAAGATCACTACAAAAGATGATTGTGTACCACAACTCAAAGAAATAGAGAATGATGACACAAATTTAGAAGATACACCTCCAATTTATAAAATACGCCATATATCTAGAGATTTTTCACACACTAAGCTTCCTTGATATTCAAGAGTGGGTGATCTATAAATCTATATAGAGAACATGGAGAGAACATGGAGAGAACCTTTGAAAGGGAAGATATAATAATGAAATCCTTAAAGGAGACACTAGTATGTAATGTGCCATGGTGGGGGTTCACAGATAAGCATAATATCCCAAATTGGATTGTTTTTATGGTACCAATAAAAAAAATATACTTGCCTAAAGAAGGGGATTAGAAACTCACTCTAGAGTACTACAGGACCATTGATCCCAAAATTGATTTGACAAATTATATTAGAGTATGAGACATGATGAAGGAGTATAATAAAAGACTCCACATTGAATTATTTTAATTTACTCTATCACCCATAGCCAAACTAAGAATATTCAAAAGGAGAAGGTAGAAACAAGAGTTGGGAGACAGTCCAAGAGGACTTCTATGGATCATTCTTATGTTATGACCTCTATAGACCAATAAATGATGTATTACAAAGAATGAAGGAAGTAATATTACTACCGATAGAGGAAGTTAGAGAGATATTTGGGGATAAGATGGAAATAATGGCACCATACAAAGAAAAAAGAATATGGAAATTAATTGAATGGATGGATAAGGTAGACAACACATTGGGAAAAATTCTTGTTATAGCACAAAAAGAAGACGTGAATAAGATGATGATGAAGAAGAAAACCAAAATTTAGAAGTTGATGTAAAAGAAGGAGAAAGGAAGATTGCATTGACTAATGTGACAGAATCAATCATCAATCACTAAAGGTGAATGTAGAAAACATAGTAGTAGAAGGGAACCCCAATATAGCTAGGATTGGTGACTATTGGGCAAAGATAGAGGTGATGTAGGTAGTTGAAATCTTAAGAGAATATGAGGATTTGTTCCCTTAAACATTTACTAATTTAAAAGATATCAAGGATTCAACTAAAAGGAGCAATGGTCTGAAAGAAGACACCATATAGCAAAATTTTTGATGTGAAAACTAAAGTCAGGATAGAACTAAATAAAATGTTAGTCGAATGAATCATCAAACTTGTAAAAGATGTGAAGTGGATTAATCTTATGGTAGTACAACATGAAAAGACACACAAAATAAGGATTTGTGTTGATTTTAGGGAGCTAAATAAGGCCTATGTCCATGATCTATTCCCAATGACCTTTACAAAAGACTTGTCTTGGAATCAAAGGCCAATAGGGAAGAATGCTCCTTCACGGATGGCTTCTTTAGTTATCACCAATTTAGAACAAACTCAGTTAACAATTACTTATAACAACTATACAATATGTTTATCTCTGTCTGACAAAACAAACATATAGAATATCTACTTGACAATGTCGGCTTACTGAGTATATGGACCGGTGATAAGCTACGGTGTTCATCCCCAAAGACCACACTCTTAGTTAACTTTACCAACTTCCTCACTGCCCATCGTGAACTCTCTTCTAGCTCATAGCCAGACCTCCGTTGCCACAAAACTTAAGCACTTACCAGATATATGCCAATGACCTATCCAAGCTATGGCTTTTAAGAGCTCAAAATAAACTCATAAAGGGTCATCCTATCTATTCACTCCCACTCCAAAATAGTTCTAAAAAATCATTAAAATCAAATGGTAATGACCAATAGTCTGACTTCAATTTAGCTAAAAATGTGTAGACATTGACAAATGTTAATGATGGATACATCATTTGATGAGATCAGCGATGTTGGTGGAGTCATCCGCCACTCCACCAATACAAGGCTGCCAGCTTCTAAAAACTAATCTAAGCAATCTATTACTCTTAATGAGTAAGTTTGATCCATCATGCTTTTATCATTTAAAGCATTCCTCAAAAGATGCCTTTGGCTGCTCAACTTAAAACCATAGTATTATATCATGAGGTATTTTGATCAAATCAAATATTATTTATATAACATTATCTCTATTTTATTTCATGATTCAATCAATAAGAGAATAATACTAAAATAAAAGTTATAGATAACGTGATTGAGTTGAGCTAGTCTCCTCATCACGATCTGTCGACAAAGCAAGTCATCTTAACTTGATGATAAAGTGTTAATGTTAAGAATGGGTTTAAACATTTCAAATGACTTAGTAATAATATGACAACCTTTTTATGATAATAATGTCATAGTATTTATGTTTAACGTAAATAGTCGTAAATCAAACTTAACGATGCCGTTAACATATTTAACGACTAAGACAACTTAATATGACTAAGAATGATTGTAAAACAATATCGAGTACCTGTTGATTAGGTTCAAAAGTGAACTAAAATAACAAAGCTTACCTCTTATGACACATTGGTTCACATTTTTGTTAAACACTTTTAACTCGGTTTGGCAAATAAACCATTCGTATCCCAAGGTCTATATTTCTCTCCTAGAAAGATACTCTCTATCTTCTCTGAGAGTCATCTAATAGTCTGTAATCCTGTTTCACTTGTGATCAAACAATACATGTGATCATTGCATCATTATTCAATTAATTCAACTAATAAATCAAATCTCATAAAACAATTATTAAATCGATATTAACATAATCCTTTCTATAATTTCAATAAATGGCATTCAATATAATCCATATTTTTCCTTGTCATTAATCTAAATATCATAAGGAATTTACTTATGTCCAAGTAAAAAGTAAAAGTAAAGCAAAGCCAAAATTGGGGATGTAACAAGTAATTATAGAATAGATAGAAGAGAAGCAATAGAAGCATGACTATGGGGTGAGCCAAATGGAGGACCAAGAAGGTATTAGGGGCCAAAAGGGTATTTAGTATAAAAAGATTTGATAAAATAACCATCAAGATCACCACAAAAGATGATTGTGTACCACAACTCAAAGAAATAGAGAATGATGATACAAATTTAGAAGATACACCTCCAATTTATAAAATACACCATATATCTAGAGATTTTTCACACATTAAGCTTCCTTGATATTCAAGAGTGGGTGATCTATAAATCTATATAGAGAACATGGAGAGAACATGGAGAGAACCTTTGAAAGGGAAGATATAATAATGAAATCCTTAAAGGAGACACTAGTATGTAATGTGCCATGGTGGGGGTTCACAGATAAGCATAATATCCCAAATTGGATTGTTTTTATGGTACCAATAAAAAAAATATACTTGCCTAAAGAAGGGGATTAGAAACTCACTCTAGAGTACTACAGGACCATTGATCCCAAAATTGATTTGACAAATTATATTAGAGTATGAGACATGATGAAGGAGTATAATAAAAGAATCCACATTGAATTATTCTAATTTACTCTACCACCCATAGCCAAACTAAGAATATTAAAAAGGAGAAGGTAGAAACAAGAGTTGGGAGAGAGTCCAAGAGGGCTTCTATGGATCATTATTATGTTATGACCTCTATAGACCAATAAATGATGTATTACAAAGAATGAATGAAGTAATATTACTACCGATAGAGGAAGTTAGAGAGATATTTGGAGATAAGAAGGAAATAATGGCACCATACAAAGAAAAAATAATATGGAAATTAATTGAATGGATGGATAAGGTAGACAACACATTGGGAAAAATTCTTGTTATAGCACAAAAAGAAGACGTGAATAAGATGATGATGAAGAAGAAAACCAAAATTTAGAAGTTGATGTAAAAGAAGGAGAAAGGAAGATTGCCTTGACTAATGTGACAGAATCAATCATCAATCACTAAAGGTGAAGGTAGAAAACATAGTAGTAGAAGGGAACCCCAATATAGCTTGGATTGGTGACTATTGGGCAAAGATAGAGGTGATGTAGGTAGTTGAAATCTTAAGAGAATATGAGGATTTGTTCCCTTAAACATATACTAATTTAAAATATATCAAGGATTCAACTAAAAGGAGCAATGGTGTGAAAGAAGACACCATATAGCAAAATTTTTGATGTGAAAACTAAAGTCAAGATAGAACTAAATAAAATGTTAGTCGAATGAATCATCAAACTTGTAAAATATGTGAAGTGGATTAATCTTATGGTAGTACAACATGAAAATACACAAAATAAGGATTTGTGTTAATTTTAGGGAGCTAAATAAGGCCTATGTTCATGATCTATTCCCAATGACCTTTACAAAAGACTTGTGTTGGAATCAATGGCCAATAGGGAAGAATGCTCCTTCATGGATGGCTTCTTTAGTTATCACCAACTTAGAGCACAAAAATAAGACCAACCAAGGATATCCTTTGTAACTGAAGGGAGATCATTCATGTATATAGTCATCCCTCTGGTCTGAGAAACACCCCTATAATATTCAGTCAAATCATGATTAATGCTTTTAAAGATTTTATTCATGATTCAGTAGAATTATATTTCAATTATTAGACATTTTATGGGTTGATGAAAGATCATGTCCAAGTGTCATGGTTGATTTTAAAATGGTGTAGGAGTATACAAATTTCACTCATTTTGAAGGTGTGTTTGTAGTACCATTTAATACACTTCTAGAACATATAATATGCAACTAAGGGATGGTGGTGGATTTGTTGAAGGTGGCCATAATCTTGAACCTACCACCTCCAAAGATGGTATCTAAGGTTAAAATATTTATAGGTTATATTGGATATCATTATAAATTCATTAGAAATTATGTGGCAATTGAAAATTTCATAAAGGAGTTGTTAAAGAAGAAAAAGTTATAAAAACTTTCAATGGGTGGAGTAGTGTGAAGAAGATTTTGACACATTAAAGAAGAAAATTTTAGAAGTACCTATTCTAATATTCCCATATTGGAACACCCCATTCCATGTACATGTTGATGCCTTAGGAATTACAATAGGGGTTATATTGGTACAACCTAAGGGAAACAAAGATCACTCCATTACATTTACTGGTTGTAAATTATCACAAGTAGAAAAGAACTACACCTCCACTGAGAGATAATCATTGGTTATGGTGTATTCTCTACAAAATATTAAAAACTACATTTTGTTAACTCCATTTGTATTGTTTATGAATCATGGGCCTTTAAAGTAATTAATGAATAGAGTAGTCATACATGCAATAATTTGTAGATGGTTTATGTTATTCCAAGAGTTTGACTTCAAGAGAATGGTGAAATTAGGTAATGAAAACCAAGGTCTAGACTACCTATCTTGAGTTGATACCAATGAAGATCAAGGACCAATTGATGATGAATTACTCAATGTAAACTTGTTTAAAATTAATATGGTACTTGAGTAAAGAGATGCTAGATATTTATTATTATCGACTAGTGAATTTCTATATGGGAGCTCCACATATGAAAGAAATATATTAATGTAGAGATCATTACCCAATTCTTTAGTTGAAGCTAAACTACATATCATAGTCAAAGATGAACTAATAAGGAGAATTGTTTTAGAGTATAAAAGAGACAACATTTTAAGGGAAGCACACAAAGGAATATAAAGAAGAAACAAATCCAAAGATGGAACATCGATGAAGGTGATGCTAGTTGGGTTATGGTGTCTTGTGTTATTCAACAATGCCAACAAATATGTAAAGTATTGTGATGTATGTCAAAGAGTGGGAAGACACACCACATGTGATGAAATGCCTTTGTAGCCAATGTTTATAATGGTTCCATTTTAAAAATGAGATACATATTTCATTAGACTAATGGATCCACAAGCCATGAAGTCTCAAGAAACCTTTATAATCATAGGGGTTTACTATTTAACTCAATGGACTTTAGAGGAAGCTACTAAAGATTGTATAGCCAAAAATATCACCAAATTCATATATGGGAATATCATCAAAATATTTAGCTATACACTAAGCATATCAAGTGTCCAGGAAAAGATAATGTGAATAAGTCCACTATGGATCTGTTGGAGAACTTTATGATCACACAACTATAGTAGGCCCTATCATCCCTAAGCTAATGAAGAAAGTGAATATTTCAATAAGATTTTAGGCACTATGCTAACTAAAAGGTAATGGTAATACAACTAATTTGGTTGTGAAGATACTTCAAAGGTATTATATGCATATAAGAGTACATACAAATGACTAACCAAATTTTGACCTTTTGAGCTAGTGTATGTAATCAATGCAACATTACCCATTTAATTCATAGTATCAAGTTTTAGATTGGCATACAACCTATAGTTGAATGAAGAATAGTTATTGTAAGAGAAATTGATTGACTTAGAAAAACTACATGAAAAGTGGTTGCTAGTAGTATACAATCAAGGTCAAGAAAAGACACCATCAACAAGCATGGCATGATACAAATTTGAGAAACAAATAATTCTAGGTTGATGATATGGTATTTTTATATGATATTAAATTTAAAAATCTACTGAAGTTGAAGATGTGGTGGCTTGGACTTTATAGAATTGAGGAGATAACATCATCAAGAGTAGTTAAATTGAAAACTCTACAAGATGACATATTACCTAGATACATGAATGGGGTTAGACTAAATCATTATCACACAAGAGATTAGCAACAAAAGTCTAGAAATTTGTATTAGACGTATCATAGTGTGTTATATTGTATAATAGTAATAAAGTGTAGGTGTTTTCAAAAAGGATTGAAGACCACATTTCAAAACTCAACAATTAAAATGGAGGGAAAAAAACAAGTTATTCGACATGTTAAAGACAAAAAATTTCATTGACAATTTATATAAGGACACCAGAAATCAAGAGTTCATTTTGAGAAAACTCCTAATTATGTGCAAGAAGAATAGAAATGAGGTACATAAGCTGCATACACTAGCAAGGAAAATAGGAGCCAAGTGTGAACAATCCAGTGAAGTAATGAGAAACTAGATAGATAGAAAGAAGGAGAGAAAAGTGAGCTAGGGTTGATTAGATAAGAAAAACAAAGGAGATAAAGATGACAACTCCAACCCTAATGGATTCTCAACATAATCTATAGCCCAAGTACAAGAAATATCCTTTCAAGGCAATGCAACTGGACCTTGATGGAGCATTTTCCAATGTATAGGTGGATGTTTCATGTGTAGAATATGTAAGAAAGTATATTCATACACCATTAATAGAGTTTGATCATGCAAGATTTGTACCACTCATAAGATCACTCGTAAAACAAGGGTAACAAGAGTATCTACTGTTGTCCACCAAATTGGTGAGTTCAAGCTTGATGTATGGAAAGACTTATCCAATTTTTGTATAGAGGAGGGTTTGATAAGAATCATTTTTAGTTGTATTCATGATGGTTATATGTACTTGAACCAACCTTGTTGGATTACAAAAGAAGCTATTCATGTAGTCACAGGGTTGTGGAACAAATGAAACCTCCCTTCAAAGAAGAATGTAAGTAACAACTATGTGACTGAGTTGATAGGTGTTGTTTTAATGGAAGAAATTTGGTTGTGGATGCCATGTGATAAGGTATGCTATTCTAGGAATAGCGTATAAGATTTATTATACAAACAAATAGGACTTTTCCACTAGCACACTAATACTCATTGCATACCAGATAGTTGTCCAAGCGAAGGAGATTGACTTATGTGAGATATTGTAGGAGAAACTCTTAGAAAATATCAACCACATAAAGAAGCAACAAATATTAGTTTAGGTTTTAAAAAAAAAATAAAAAAATATTAGTTTAGGTATTAGATATATTGTATGATTTTATATCTTATATGCTTTAATGGATGTTCATCCCCTATTCCTAGGCCTCCATGCAGGAGAAACCCTGCAACGTATCACCCAACAAGCTTAAATAAAACAATAAAAGAATCAATCTTTAATATTTTCTATTGATAAAAGTTGAGAAAAGAAAAAAACTTGGAGAAATTATTCTGCCAACAGAACTATTGAAATAGACAAGTATGAAAAAAACAAGACACAGTCAAAACAAAAGAATCCATAAAAATTCCTACCGAAGACCATGACTTAAAAAAAGAAAATTAAAAAAAAAAACTCAAAATCTTAAATTAATACCACCTGAACTCAAAAGTCAAGTTGCACCAACAATGACTTATTTCTATCCGTAACTAATTATATTATATACTTGTGCTGGAAGCTGTCGATTAGATATGACGGTGGCGGTTCAATCCTTCATCGTGGCATTTTAGCATCGCAAGCATTCCATGAGATTGTTTGGCCACATTTCAAATGACGAGTCTCTTCTTTGTCTCTACTTCTTTTTATTATATTTTATTTTTTAAACTAAAATCCATACTCAATTCCTTTATGCTTTTAACGATATAAGTAATCTGTTCAAAATATTTTGTTCTGGCAGAAGGTAGGAGTATTGTGGCAGCCATGAATTTATCAGTTTGGATACATGTGTTCGCTAATTAGCATATTTCTATGCTGACTATCTTAAAAGTTACTGACCTTGAACAACAACACATTAATTCTAATGTCACCTCAAGAGCTGAACAACAATTTGTTAATTTGAATCCAGATGTAAATTGTCAAATAAAAGACCAGGCATACATTTCTACTGTCACTCATGGCCATTGTCTACTTAATTAGCATTAATCCCACACATTGCTGTTTGCATGAAAATTATGTTTCCAAAATGAATAGAGTACTCTATTTAAATTTTATGTCTCATTCACAGTAAAACTGGTAAATATTTATTCTATTTTTACTGGCTATGACTATGACTATTGAAATGGATGATAATTAACTGCAGCGGCCTGTCAAAGACGAGAAAAGTAACGTTGCAGAAATAAAATCTGACACGGCCAGAAAATGGCGTTAGAACTGTCAAAGAAAAAAAATAGAAAGAGCGTTTTTTCTAAGCTATGTATTAGCTATCAAATAGGCCTTAAAACCATTTTTATTTTGCCTAAAGAGAGGCGTTAAAAATGCAGAAACATCATCAAATGTGAATAGAGATATTTTTTAGAATAAATAAAAATTCATCCTATTTAAGAAATAAATTAGAATTGTTTTAGTTAATATATAATAAAGATAATAAAAGTTTATTTAGAAAAGGATTGATTAAAATACTTTTGATTAATTGAAATCAGTTTTAAGAAATTAAAATGTTTTTAATTTAATTGTATATTTTTTGAATATGGTCACACAAAATTTTAATCAAGAGATATTTGTACAATTATTTAAATAGTTGGAAGACAGTAAGATGGTGAAATATTGGAAGCCACAAACTCCAAGAAAATGTTAAATGTAAGCAAGTCAATTATAGAAATGTGAAATTAACACTCAAATCCATGAGAAATGACAAAGGACATGCAAATAGACACAAAATGCAAATGTCAGAATTGCAACATTACAATACATTTTATATTATTTTAGTTTTTTTGTACCATTTTTAACATATTTGCCTCATTATTAGTTCAAACTTCCACCTATCCATTTTCTATTTTAAGATTAACATTTCTCTATTCTAGGTCAGTCTTATGATATTCATATTCCAAACTGCAAGCTCTTGCCCTTTCTTACTAGTACATTTTTGTGTGACTACTTACAATATCTTAGTATTTGAAAACATTTGTTTGTCCATTTAAAAATACGAAGGAATCATCTTAGAAAACTCAAGGAACATCTACATAACAAAAGAGCATTCATTCTAAGAACACTTGAATTTTGACACTTTAATGAACCCATCTACATTAGAATCACTATATATATGTCATTGCACACTTGAGTTTGTTGTTTGTAATTATTGAGCCAAAACTATAAAACTAATCAATCTAAAATATTACCTTAAAACACATCTAATTTTAATTAAACTTTCTTAAAATATTATTTTAAATATTGATTTCTCAACAATGACAAAGCCACATTTCTTCATCATTAGGACTTTACTCAATTACCTTAATTCATTTTCCAAAATTACAAATGGATTTGCTTAACACAGTATAATCCAAAGTGTAAACTTAAATAAGACTTGTTTTTTTTATTTTCATTTTCAAAATTACAAAGGCCTTCCCACTTTTAAACCTTATATGTTATATTGTCTTTGTTGAGACACTAAGTCCTCTACTTAAACATCATCCACTTCAACTGTAAACAGTCAACAGTAATTTTATACCTGATTCACAATAAAAAGGTATGGGTGGTCTACCACCTTTTTCATTAAAAAAAAAAAATTATACCTCATTCACAATAAAAAGTAGTATATATTTATCTTATTTTAATACTCTACTTAAATATCATCCACTTCAATGGTCAAACAATCACTAGAAATTTTACATCTCATTCACAATAAAAAGTGTTTAATATTTATCTTATTTTTATTGGCCAAAATTGACTTTTGACTGTTGAAATGAACTATGTTTAAGAACTATCAATCATAACTAAGCTTTAAATACTCATTGTCATAAACACCATATATTATTATATGGACGTTAGACTTGAAATTTTTAGTTGCCGTTACAAATCAAGACAGTAGAAAATCAAAGCCAAGTGTGTATTCATAATCTTAAAAAATGGTGTAATCACTAAATCAAGTTTTTCATAGCTAAGGGTGTCTCCATTGGAGGGTGCAAAATCTGGCTCTCCACCCAACATTTCAGGAAAGTTGAAATTTACATCACAACAGGCAGGAACTTTTTGAACTCAACCAATGGAAAATCCAACTAAGCCTTTCTCAACAATCTTATTCATAACAAACCAAGCATATTATTTATGAGATTTACGTAGTACAAAACGCTTCAAAGTTAACATATGATATATTTGCTAATACAGTAGCAAGATGTTCACAAATCATAAAACGCACAACAAAAATTATAGGCTGAAGTGACTTCAACTAACTATACTAGAAATCATCCATCTTGAAGCAGGATTTACCAGAAAGAAAACAAATATCAAGATCAAACAAAAGATCCCGATGTGATTCGGGTAGTACTATTGACATCTCTTCTGGATTAGAGACCGGGACTAAAAGGGCAAATCTAACTGGACACAGTCCGGTTTGTAGTGAAATCTGCACGGTTATTTCGATCATCACAAGACCTTTTCTGCAGAATAAAAAAAGACCGTAGTCAGAAGCCATGATATCTTAAAAATTAAATAGGAATGTTTAAACTTAATGGAAGAAACTTAAAACAATGTATTGTGTACATAAACCTGGAGAAATTGTGTACTACATCAACCTGGGTAATTTGGATCGTCTTGGTATTAGTCATGCCATACTGATAACGTTGGTGTTCATGCCGCTCAGGAATTACACGGCGAATAGGTGAAGGAATAGGAGTAGGAGTATAATTACTGCAATGAGACTTACCACCTCCAGGAGCTTTTTCTCCTTTACTGTTACCTCCTCCACTGTTACTCAAATTAATGTTCTGCAGACACAAGGGAAAGTAGTACTGGTTTTGAACCACAGACTACAGATATTGAACATATACAACTATATAATAGATAAGAAAATAAAAAATGAAAAATCTACACACACCATCTTATTTGGTACACTTTTAATACGAACTCGGTCTCCTTTCTTCGCAGAGGCATTGCGACTTGAAGCAGAAAGACAACCACCCATAGCTGTTTTGCTCTCCTGCTCTGACCTAATTCAAAGTTATTCTACTTTTTTCTGCAACGCGCTCAGGGTATTGAATGATATGAAATGAAATGACTGGCGTTTTAATAGTTGGGAAGGAGCAGCCCCACTCGTTCAACTAAGATGGCGTTACGCTGTTGTCTTTAGTGAGAGAATGAATGGTTATAATCTGATTACCGTCGTTGCGATTAAGATAGCATAACATGATTGAGTGGAGGCGTTAGTTTTCACGTCTAAGAAATAAATGTGCAAGCATAATATTATAATACAGGCGTTTCATTGTTATATTACATGTGACTGTGGCCATCGATTGCTACCATTACTTGTGGGCAGTACCCAGGATTAGTAGCTCTTATACCAAACGGCCAGCTGGAGATCCCTTTATTTAAACATCATTAAGATTTAATGGTCAAACAGTCAATGGTATCTATACTAAAAATTGTAAATATTTGTTTTCTTTTAATTGTAAAAGTTATTTTTAGTTATGCGGAGAGGCATTCTACAGTCATAACGGGGTGGAGATGAGAGCAATTTTTTCCTTGTAAATATATAAGAAAAAAAAAACCAAAAAAGAAATTGAAAAAAATAATAAAAAAAGACCAAAAAGAAATTGGAGAAAATAAAAAAAGAAAACCATAAAGGATAGAAAGGTGGACAAAATCAAAACATATGGAAGGAAAAAAAAATAGAAAAAATTAAAAAAAAATTGGAAGTAAGAAATTGAAAACATTGAAAAAAAGTGAAGAAAATCACAAAAGGTATAGAAAACATAAAAAAGAAGTACATAACTATAAAGATATCTCTTGACATACTATAGATATGTTTTTTTAAAATATAAATAAACTAATTATATACTAAAATTTTTAAATATATTGTAAAAGTTATTTCTGATTAAAAATAAAAGGTTTATATACTAAAAAAATTTAAATATTTGTTATGTTTTAATTGTAAAAGTTAGTTCTGATTAAAAATAAAAGGTTTATGGCCAAATGACATCATTGGTGAACATTATAAAAAATATTAGCAAGTTGGCCTTGGGTTTATAATGTATATTTACATTGTATTTTGGTAAATGTTAAGTGGTGGATTTGATGGACTTGATTTATTTCTATGTTGTGTTTTCTTGCAATCTTTTGTACTTGGTTTTCCAGCGTCTTGTTCATTATAAAATCCCACAATTCTAGCCCTAATTCTAATCCTAACCCTAACCTAAACCCTAATTTTTAAGTTCATAACCCTAACTCTCAATTTAATCCCAACAACAATTCTCAACCTAATGATAACCCTAATTCTATCTGTAACCCTAATTCTAAACCTAACCTAAACCCTAACTGTACCTATAATTCTAACTCTAAATTTAATCCCAATAACAATGCTAACACTAGCAATAACCCTAATTCTATATCTAATTCTAACCCTAACTGAAACCCTAATTTTACTCATAACCCTAACTCTAAATTTAATGCCAACAATAATTCTAACCCTAATAATAACCCTAATTCTATCCCTAACCCTCATCCCAATATTAACCTTAATTCTAACCCTATCCCTAACCCTAATTGTAGCCCCAACCCTAATTCCAACCATAACTTTAACTCTAACCCTAACCCTAATTCTAACCTAAACTCTAACTATAATTGTAAACATATCTCTAACCCTAACCATATTTCTAACCATAATTCTAACTTGAACCCTAACCCTAACACTAATTGTGTCCTTAACTTTAATTATAAACATAGCCCTAATTCTATTTGTAACCCTAACCCCAATTGTAACCATAATTCCAACCCTAGATCTCTAAATAACTATAATCCTAACTATAATTGTATTTGTAACCCTAATTTTAAATGAAACATAATTATAACCCAACCCTAATTATAACCATAATTCTAACCCTAACCGTCCAATACTAACCCTAAATCCAACCATAACCATAACCCTAACCTAAAATCTAATCCTAATTCTAAGCCAAACCCTAACCCTAATCACTAATATAGGTTATTATATCAAGAGGAATTCTACACTCACAACAAAGGCTGAAAGATTCAGATTCCTATAGTCCAGTAAACAAAAATTTGAAAAAATAAAAAAATAGCAAATAAATAAAATACAATAAAATAAAATTCAATGCATGGTGTTAGTGGATCATAATGAAATGCCACAATAAATATGCCACTAAACTTGTATGCTTTTTATATTTTAAACCAAAATGCCAAGAATAAGAAATATATTTAATGGGAAATGAAACACTTAATTTATTAAAAAAAAAAAAAAAAACATAAAAACAAATTGGAAGATATCTCTCGGCCAACTGTAGATATATTTTTTAATATAAATATACTAGTATATGTTACTAATAAAATTAATATTTCCCTAATCATAACCCTAATTCTATACTTAACCCTAATTTTTGCATAATCCTTACTCCAATACTAACCTTAACTATAACCCTAACCCTAAATGTAATCCCAACTGTAATTCCACCCCTAACCCTAATTCTAACTATAATTATATCCCTAATTTTAGCCTTAACTCTAATACTAACCTGAACCCTAGAATTCTAACACTAATTGTAATTCTAACCCTATCCCTGAATCTAACTATTACCTTAACCATAAGTGTATCCCTAGGCATAGGCATAATTCCAAATATATTTCTAACCATAATTCTAAATATATTTCTAACCCTAATTCTAACTGAATCATAATTCTAATCCAATGCTAATTTTAATCATAATTCTAACCCTAATCCTACTGTTCACTCCAATACTAACCCTAACCCTAATTCTAACTTGAACCCTAACATTATTTCTAACCCTAATTATATATATACACAATTAAGATTACTCATATAACCAACATATATAATGTATATGTATGTATGTATGTATGTATGTATGTATAGATATATATATATATATATATATATATATATATGTGTGTGTGTGTGTGTGTGTGTGTGTGTGTGTGTGTGTGTGTGTGTGTGTGTATATACATACATAAATACATATATATCTGTGTGTATATGCATATATATATATATGCACACACACACAGATATATATAACCAATAAAAGTAAAATTACTATATATACATTATTTATGTAGGTTATATAAGTAATCCAAATTGTAATTCTATTCCTAATTCTAACCCTAATCATATTTCTAACCCTACTTCTAAATTGGGTTTATCATATCTATATTTAGAAAAATCTATACTTAGCATAATCTTTCGTGTTATCCTAAGTCATATCATAAATTGTAACAAACATTAAGATTTATAATTTTACAAGTTTGATTAAGGGGAGCATCGTGTACATAACTCATATCATAACTTTTAAAAAATCTTGAAGTAATTTTTAAAGTGTGATTAAGGGGAGAATTGTGCACATATTTCCTAATTGATTTAGAAAAAGATAAAACTCAAATTTAATAGGATAAAGCAAATCCATCATTACTTTTCTATTATTATCTTTTAATCATATTTGTTTCCCCCATATTGTACTCTACTATTTTTACATCTCTTCATTTACTTGCTATCTACTTAAATTGTTTTTCATTCACTTCTTTTACTTTCAAAGTCATTGCTATATTAGAAGTTGTTGATGCCATTGATGATGCTAAAATAAGGAAACCACCACCATGAACAACCACCATTGGTAGGAATATTAATTCAAAAGATTAGTTACACTTAGGCATAGCCATAATCCTTCATTTCATTTCATATTATATTCCAATTAGTGTTGGAATATTAAGGTTTACATTAATAAATTCACCACACTAACTTATAGTTTATTATTGTTATTAAATAATTAGTTACATTTCCATAAAATGGCAATTCAAGAAGTTATATTATAAAGGATTTAAAAAGTCATATTGTATATGTAACTATGAACACATGATCTTAATAATATGATCAATATTTGTGTTTTCATTATTGAGAAAATGTAAATGATCTCTGATTTTTCCAATATGGTATGAGAGCCCAAGGAACATTGGGGCAGCAAACATGAAAAGATAAAACTATGAGGATAATGATATGATTCCAAGAAGAGCCTTCAAAACTTTTGCTAATATTTGTTGGTATATATTAAGCTTACTGAGGTGTGTACATCCGTCTATGTTTAGCCTCGATCTATACTTGGCATGCCTAGATTAGCTTCGTATAAGTTAAGTGGTTGTTTTTCCTATTTTTAGAGCACCACTATTCTTAGTGAGATTTTCTATTATTGGTTCGACTATTCTTAGCCATTTATGTCCTATATGCACTACCTCTTGGAAGCTAATTCATCATCCCATATTTTTTATTCAAATTGTCTATTGTTTGCAATACTTGTTTTCTTCTAGGTTGAGCATGCTCCTATTCGTCTCAGGTGGCTCAAATTGGTATTCACATTCACTTAATGTTCCTCGTTTCTACATGGTCTTAGAGTAGGATTGTGTGGATATTTGTTTGAGTTCTAAAACATCTTGATAGTTTTGCTCAAGGACAAATTTTCAAGGAGGTTTTGGGATCCCTCCTCAATTACCCCTAGGAGGCCAATTTGTATTCATGCATATTTTGTTTGTTGTGTGCTAAAGGATTGATCGGAAGGGCCATAAGACAATTTTTTTGTGGAGGGATAACGACTAGAAGTAGAAAGACAACCACTCATAGATGTTTTGCTCTCCTACTCTGACCTAATTCAAAGTGTTTTGGGGTAAAAATGATGGAGGGTTAATGTTTTCTTTAGTTTGAATCCTGCTTTCCTCAAAACATTCCAAGGGCTTTTCAATCGAGTGCTTCTCCTATCAAGAGGATAGTCAACTATCAAGTTTGAGTTGCCACTTGGTTTTCTGCTGGGAAATTTAGATGTGCTCACACAAGATTGCCACTTAATGCTTTTATGCCCATAAAACCCTAATTTAAGAAAAACAGTAATCAAATCTAGGAATTACGACAAATGCTACGAGAAATAAGCATAGGGCAGAGAACCTTAACTCACTTATTTTTGCAATCAGAAAATGGAAATTTTGGGGACAATGTTGATAGTGCCCTAGTCCAATGTGCCACTTTTTCCGCACAGTCCCGATCTCCTTCCGGCATCGATCTCTACTATGTCTTCTTTTTTCCATGATCTAAAATTGGAGGACAAGGTTGATGGCACCCTTGTCCCAAAATGTTGAATAGTGTCTGCTTCTTTTTAGATCTGGAATCTTCAATGTCTACCTTCCTACTCTGGAACTCCACTTTCTCCATATCCGACACCTGTAACCTGCAATCACAAGGAGTGTGGGAGGGGGTTGTGGTGTTTAGAGGCTTGCCTCGATCAAGCCCTGGAGAGACATTCAAGTCTTCCGAACACCGTTGTCAGAGAGAGTGCATGCCCTTGGGAGGTAGAGGCAAAAACCAAATGATAATGATTGAAAAATCACAATAAATGATACCTTGATGATGAAGCTCTCATGGAAGGAAGAAACTCTTCAATGCCATGAGGAGAAGATGTAATCCAACTTGCAAAAACAAACATAATAACAATGCTATAGTCTGCAACACAATGACGATCACAAGTATGCTAATAGCTCATTAAACAAAATTGCTATCTAGTTTGCAAATGATAACCTAAACATGCTCATATATGCAACTATTAATATTCCTACCAAAAATTTCATATTTGAAACTTATGATGTTGGCCTCAAGACCAAATAACGGTCACAAAACTGACATTTCAAATTAGGGTAGACCCAAATTAGGGCTGGACTAGGGCACTAGCGCCCTTGTCCACCCCCTATCTTTGTGCAAAATTCATTAAAGTGCAGCCCCCTAGGTCTTATTTGCCACAAGACCCATGGGTTTTCTCATTAGGAGTCTGATTTAACATGCAAAATGCTTCTAATACAAATCTAAAGAAATGGGAGCTAAACCTTCAGGAAAAATCCCCCAAGGGTGCATTTTTCTGACATAACATTTAGCCCCCACTTTAATGTATGCATTAAATGCAAGGCCAATACATGCATTAAAGTAGGTCCACAAACACAGCAAACACCCCCAGCATGGAGAAGACTCACCAAACACATTGAAGACAATGACAGGCATGCAAAACATGGAGAAGACAATTATAGTCACGCAAAACATGAAGAATACAACATTGAAGACATGAAGAGCATAGAGAATACAATGAATGGAGTGATTATTTTCTTTTTGATTTTTCCATATGAAATGCATAATGCAAGTACAAGGAAAGTAAATAAACAAATCACAAAAAGTGTAGAGGAGTTGTTCACCACCAGTCTTGCACTTTTTGAGAACAAACATGCCAAACAAATCCCAAGGTGTAGAGGAGATGTTCACCACTAGTCTTCCACCTTGAGAACAAACATTCCAAACAAATCCCAAAATGTAGAGTAGCTCATCACCACCGGTCTTGCACTTTGAGAACAAGCACACCATACACACACACGCTGAAGACACAAAGAAAACAGGGTAGACAAGTGATGGAGTGAAACTATTGCTAGGTTCATCACCACCTCAAGCACATTATAGGCACACATCGACAATTGCGCTTCACCACAACAACAGGGAAAAACATGCTTAAGGGTTGAGTTAGTCACAGAACCGCTCCCTACCTCACGATGAGGACTTTTAAAAATGACAGGATAATGTAATCTACTCTAAGAAATACACCATCCTCACCTCATGATGAGGGCTTAAGACAAAAGGATATGCTCGATATCCTGCCTCCGTAGAGGGCTTAAAATATTTGATTGATTTTTAGATTGTTCAAACATGCTTTACTATCATCTAAAGCAGACAACTTACCTTATATATGCCCCCACCTTAAGGTGGTTGATGTCACGTACCGATATCAATCACATTAAGGTAGGAAAAAACACACAAGGGAACACGAGCTCTTGCAAAGCCCATGCCCCCCAGAGGTGACATGTACTTTACGATTACTGAATGTTCCCACAAACACATCCCTGCAAGAAAAGTGTTAGTGTCCAAATAATCATGACAAACAACAATGCATATGATAAACTACATGAAAGAGCCAAGAAAGGTGATATTCATAATAACAAAGTGTGCGAAGCAGCTCAGTATTGTTAAAGTGTTGTTAGCAAGATAAGCTAACATCGACATCAACATTAGGATAGAGAAATCATAGAGTGATTCCACTAGCCAAGCGTCGGATAATTTGTTACAGCCCTGTTGTCATATATGGACTAGGTCCATTTTTTGATTGCTCTCAAAAGGGACACTAGGTCCACATCAGTATAAATGTTTTTTGTCATCTGCCCACTAGATGGAAACACTAGAGGGAGGTAAAAAATAAATCAGAGAGGAGAACAAGTGCGTTAGGTACAATCACGTAGGAGGGTGCCGCCAACTCACCAATCACAATGCTATGTTCGTAAGATACAACACACAATAATGAAATCAGAGGAGAGGAGATATATAATAATGATTATACAAATAGAAGGTCACAATAGAGGTGGTCTCCTAGTATCCTTGACCTTACAAGAGAATCAAGGGTCATCCTAGGAGGCCTAACAACACATCTAGCTCATCACGAGGGAAGCACATCATGAGAGATAAAGGGTTAGTGATACTTACCTATATATAGGTCCATGCTAGAGGTTATTAACAATCAAATCATCCTCGTTCTGGTCTTGAATGCTAGAGGGAATAGGTGTGTAAGGTACCATTGACCAATCTTTGTCATTATTCTTTTTTTCATTCTTAAATGCTTATTGGTTTGACTCAATGTTGGGTGGAATGTTTTCTTGTTGAAGCTTACTAGTACACCTACTCACTATCCTCTTAAGTGGTGTGAAAAGAAAATTATTTTGAGTAATCTCAACATCTATCTCTAAGGGATTTAATTTGAGAGAATTCTCCATCCACTAGTGCCATATCCTTAGTGATGTCCAAATGACTTGAATATTCAATCAAATGAGGGACATTAAAGGTCTTCTCTTCCTTAGTGATATCCAAGGTGTGTGAACAATCAACTAAAAGGAGGGAGGTTAATGAGATGATATGTAGAAGTTTCATCCATTAGGGTAGGGGTTTTGTTTTTGTTAAATGAATTCTCATTGTCTATCCATGGAATGTTCTTTGTTAAAGGGAGCTCCTGGTTCACTAATGCTTCATCTTGGCCAGAGAGAGCATTGGACTGGGGAGACGATGGTGGCTCTTCATTTACAAATGCTTCATCTTGGCTAGAGTGAGCATTAGAATAAAGATTTTGTGGTATGATAGATGTGTCAATTAAATCACCCTCTTGCATCGAAGTGTCCTCATGAGGAGGAAGAACTTTGGGAGAAGGATCATAAGGTAAATCTGAGTTATCATCACATGTTTTAGCAATAGGTGCCATAATGGAATGTTCCATAAAGTCATCTAAGGCTTCATCTAACATCTTGAGGTCATCACTAGTATATATATTATTGATCATGAATTTAGTGAGATCATCTAATATCCAAGGATATATTCCCATGAGGTTTGTGAAGCTATCAAAATCAGATATATAACAATGGATTTCATACGTGGAACATATAGAAAGATCGACATCATGTATGTATGCTATTTGTTCCAAGACTTGAGGATATGCATGAGTAAACTTGGAAAATTTATCAGTGTCTATGATGTATGCAAAAAAAGATTCCAAAGAAGTTCCCATGATGTATGTTTTCAAATGAATGCTAAATCAGATTTCAAGGATCTTCAAAACTTGAGCAAAAGGGAAATGCAAAAGTGTTGTCAAAATATGCTCTAAAATGCTTGATATTTTCAACTTTTCTCAATGCAAACAACTAAAGACGAGATGTTGTAAATATTTTCAAGAGGGAAAGAAAATGATATGCCTAAAAAAAGTCTACTAATTCAATAATATCTTTCACAACATGCTTTTGAAGCAAGTCTAGAATGTCGATAAGCTAAAACCTAGTGAAAATAGGCTAGAATATGCAAATTTTCACCAAATCTCAATACAAAAGAGTAGGGCAGCGGGTGTTGTAAGGAAAATGAAGATGGAAAGAAACTTATAATAGTAATAGCAGCCACCTAATGCCAAAAAAATCTAATACAACACACATATAGTGCCTCTCTAGAACAAACCCCAGTGCAAGGATAGTGAAAATATGCTAATTTTTTCAAAATTTCAATGCAAAGGCTCAAAATAAAGAGTGTTGTAAGGAAATTGAGAAGGGGAAGAAAATTATAAGGCTAATAAAAGCCAATTAGACCAATAAAATCCCTTACAACACATATAGAGTGAAAATCTAGCAAAATGATAGGCTCAAATCTAGTGAAAAATGCATGTTTTCAAACAGTAGGCATGAAATTTCACAAGGAGGCCAATACGGTGCCACACTAAAATCAGAGATCAGACCTAATGAATGTTTTTAGAAGGTAATAAAATATTAGACAAGATTTTGACTACAACCCTAGCTCATGCAAAACTAGGTTTTCATGAAAAATGCAAAATTTCAAGCAAATTCTGACAAATCAAGCATGCAAATGAATTGTAAATGATAAATTGATGTATTTTGGATCAGATATAATCTAAATTACATAAATTAATTTAAATTAGATACCAATTAATTAAAATTTCACCAAAATGCAAGCTGAATATGCCAATTTTTGCAAATTTTTCAATTTTTTTGTACTTTTTTCTAATGCAATATTGAAAATAATGAATTGAATGATGATGAATTTCAAATATGATGTAAAAATAAGAGATTTGATTAAATGCAATTTAATGAATGCAAACTATGTCAAAAATCAAACCCTAGAATGCAAATTTTTTCAATTTTTCCAAATATATCAATTTTTCTGTAAGTTTCCCAATGCAATAGAATGAATAAATGCAAATCTGTCAAACAACACTCAGCAAGGTGCCAAAACATTCTAAACACAGATTCACCAAAATGTTTTGGGGTAAAAATGGTGGCGGGTTAATGCTTTCTTTAGTTGAATCCTCCTTTCCTCAAAACATTCCAAGGGCTTTTCAACCGAGTGCTTATCCTATCAAGAGGAGAGTCAACTATAAAATTTGAGTTGCCACTTGGCTTTCTGCTGGGAAATTCAGATGTGATCACACAAGATTGCCACTTAATGCTTTTATGCCTTTAAAACCCTAATTTAAGAAAAATAGTAATCAAATCTATGAATTATGACAAATGCTACGGGAAATAAGCAGATCGAAAAGAACCTTAACTCACTATTTTTTTGTAGTAAGAAAACAAAAATTTTGGGGATAATGTTGATGGCGCCCTAGTCCAATGTGTCACTTTTTCCATACAGTCCTGGTCTCCTTCCGGCACTGATCTTTGCTATGTCTTCTATTTTTTGTGATCTGAAATTGGAGGACAAGGTTGATGGCTCCCTTGTCCTGAAATATGGAACAGTGTCCACTTCTTCTTAGATCCAGAATCTTCAATGTCTGCCTTCCTACTCTACAATTCCACTTTCTCCAGATCTGACACCTATAACCTGCAATCACAAGGAGTGTGGGAGGGGGTTGTGATTTTTAGAGGCTTGCTTCGGTCAAGCCCCAGAGAGACATTCAAGTCTTCCAAACACTGTTGTCAGAGAGAGTGCGTGCCCTTGGGTGGCAGAGGCAAAAACCAAATGATAATGATTGAAAAAACACAATAAATGATATGTTGATGATGAAGATCTCATGGAAGGAAGAATCTCTTCAATGCCATGAGGAGAAGATGTAATCCAACCTACAAAAACAAACACAATAATAATGCTATGCTATGTAACACAATGACGATCACAAGTATGCCAATAGCTCATGAAACAAAATTGCCATGTAGTTTGCAAATGATAACCTAAACATGCGTATATATGCAACTATTAAGATTCCTGCCAAGAATTTCATATTTGATACTTATGATGTCAGCCTGGAGGCCAAATAACGGTCACAAAATTAAAATTTCAAATTAGGGCAAACCCAAAATAGGGTTGGACTAGGGTGCTAACGCCCTTGTCGACCCCCTATCTTTTCTCAAAATTCATTAAAGTGCAACCCCCTAGGTCTTATTTGGCACAAGACCCATGGGTTTTCTCAATGGGAGTTTGATTTAACATGCAAAATGCTCTAAATTCAAATCTAAAGGCCTAGGAGCTAAACCTTTAGGAAAAAGCCCCCAAGGGTGCATTTTTCCAACATAACACAAAGTTATTCTACTTTTTTCTACAATGCACTGAAGGTATCAAATGATATGAAATGAAATGTTTGATGTTTTATTAGTTGGAAAGGAGCAGCCCCACTCCTTCAAATAAGAGGGTGTTACACTGTTGTCTTTGGTGAGAGAATGAATGGTTATAATCTGATTATCATTGTTGTGATTAAGATAGCATAACATGCTTGAATCGAGGCATTAGTTTTCATGTCAAAGAAATAAATGTGAAAGAAGAATATTATAATAATATAGGCATTTCATTGTTGTATTACATGTGAATGTGGCCATCGATTGCTACCATTACTTCTGGGTAGCACCTAGGATTAGGAGCTCTTATAGCAAAAGGCCAGTTGGACCTTCCTCTATCTAAACATCATTATGTGTAATGGTCAAACAGTCAATTGTAATTTTACACATTATCTATATTAAAAAATTTAAATATATGTTCGATTTTAATTGTAAAAATAATTTCTAGTTAGAAGTTTTATGACCAAATGACATCATTGTTGAATATCATGTAAATGTCAAAAATATTAGCAAGTTGGCCTTGGGTTTGGTATTGAAAAATGGTGTTGATACATAGATTTACATCATTGCACTTGCACAGTAATAAACATAAAACATAGGATAATATATTATTGTCTTCAGATGATTTTTGCATTGCATTACATTGGCTTTATAAAAGCCTCTTCCCTTTAACTATTTGATAACTACCTCATACGGGAATGTAACTCCCACAAACTAACAAACTAACTATTGCTTTATTTACTAACATTTATTTAATATGCATAAACTAACCTATAAATACAAATTTAACAATGTAATACCATTGTTACTATGACTATTATGCCAACATTCCCTCCCCCCTTATTACATTGTTTCTACAATAGTACCAAGGGACCCCCCCCTTAATGCTAATATACTCAACAAAGCTGATTACATAATATGAATACATATTTTATAGAAGATCTTCTCCTAAAAGAACAAATCTTGAACCATGCTCGGGGCTCCATCAAGTTGTCTCTTGACCCTTGGAAAGGTGTAGCTTTGAGCTATGTTCTTGAGCTTTCGGTCTCAAACTCTCAAATCACAGAGTCTTGAATTATTCGATAACAATCCCTAAGAGATACGACAAATCTCTATCATTGTCTAGTGACCGTAAAAGGGTATAATTCTTGATCATATACTCTGAAGCTCACTTAACAACAATCAATATTGAGCTCAACACCAAATCCCAAACCTGTCTCTAGAACATAATCTTCACAAAACATGCATTCTTCAAATCTGTCAGCAACAACAAGAAGAAACAAAAAAACTAAAGCCAAAAATGCTTTTCAGGCAAAGCATCATCTCAAAGTGAGAAGCTCACTTGAGATGATGAAAATTCCTCCATCCTCTGATGCCGCCTGCCTCCAATATGACCCTGTTACACTTTAACCAACTAATGTCTTAGATGAGTCTTTGGAGGCCTCATCAAGAATAGAAAAGATGGCCCCAAAAGCATAAGCAATCTTTGACATATGTGCATGCATGATTAAAAGATGATAATGTCAATTTGAACCAATTATAGACCCATACACTAATCAACCTTATATCTCCATAAACATAAATATATAATTAAAACTCTTTATACCTTCTATGTAATTACTATGATGAAAAACAACTTTCAAACCATAGACGTATATTACAAAGAAACCAAACTTCTTACAAAATCCCTTATTTCTCCAATTAATAGCTCACCTTTATAATTCAGAAATTAAAAAATACTCTTACCACTCAAATTTCAATGCTCATTCATTGATAGCGCATAGATAAAGCACCGTTGCTTCTTTTGACAATGTTGTTCTGAATGAACCCTGTGTATAGGCCAACACAACCCTTCAACTCCCTCCATGCACTGCTAGCTTCACATGCCTCTGTTTGGAATCTCAATCATTAAACCCTAAACTCAAATCTACATAATCCTTGACTATCACTGCCTCTGTCATTGTCCACTTAAAATTAGGGCTTGAATAGATCAATCCAGAGTCTCCACACAACCAACAATCTTCTACTCTTCTTTCAATCTTTCAGTACTACAATATTGTGCCCACATAAACAAACCATGGTGGTATCCAAAGGAGGCTGCAATGTTGTAGATAGGATCAGCCTAGTTTTGAGGAGGAAAGACAATGATAAGAGATGAACATCTGTAAGAGAGGTTCACCCTAAAAAGAACAGTAATAATATTATTTTTAAATCTTCTCTCGCCCTCCCATTGAACACATCTTCTCTATAGATATGAAATGCCTTTATATAAAATGCACTCCATGCTTCTCAAATGCTACTAGGAAGATTCAGATTTCAACGCTGTCATTCAATGCCTAGAAAAATATCCATGGGCAGGTGCATCTTCATTTTTACGGAACAAAATCATTTTCTCTTCTTCAAACACATAGGCACACATAAATCTTCAACGCTCTGATACCATATTGAAAAATGGTGTGCATACACAGATTTACATCATTGTACTTGTACAGTAATAAACATAAAACATAGGATAATATATTATTGTCTTCGGATGATTTTCACATTGCATTATATTGGCTTTATAAAATCCACTTCCCTTTAACTATTTGATAACTACCTCATATGGGAATGTAACTCCCACAAACTAACAAACTAACTATTGATTTATTTACTAACATTTATTTAATATACGTAAACTAATCTATAAATGCAAATTTAACAATGTAATACCATTGTTACTATGACTATTATGCCAACATTTGGAAGGGTAAAAGGGTTTTTGCTCCATCCAATTTATGGAATCTTGTTTAAAATGTTTTATTTCCTTATCTTGTTTTTATGGGATTATTTTGTTTCCAATTTTTAGTTTTATTTTTTTGGGTTGTTTGTAATATTTGATCATGGAAAATAGGTAAGTGTGATTTTTATGTTATTCAAGATACATAATTTAGCAATAGGGTCAATTTTAGTACAATCATTATGGAAGATTGTGTTTGAACATTCATTGTGGTGTCATTTTCAACATATTCAATATTAAAATAAATTGTTTTAAATTTCTTTTAGAAAATCAAGTTATATAATATTTTTTTTAAAGTAAGGAATAATTAAAATTTATATTCTAATTGTGAAATATGTATATTTATGCTATTTTCTATTTAGTTTGTTTCTATTTTGAGAAAGTATCTTGGAATATGTATATATTATAAATGGTGCAACCTTATATGAAGTTGGGCTCATTCCCTTAGCATTTAATTATCCTTAAATACACATGTATTCTTGCATATTTAGCCCCAAGTTATGCTTATATGCACACATTTACCTAGACCACACATTTAGGACTACCAAATGACTACACATATCACATGCATTCTTGCATATTTAGCCCCAAGTTATGCTTATATGCACACATTTACCTAGACCACACATTTAGGACTACCAAATGAGTGTAATGGCCTATCAATCAAATTATAGCTATCAATACATGTTCCAATATGAACATTATCCACCTAGATCTAACTATTTGTCCTCCCAATATCATTTCACTAGTTCTAGGATCAACTTCATAGTTAACTAAAGGCATTCAATTACATTTGTTTCATCATCTCCTCATCTTCTAAGAAATATTCACATATCATTTGCATTTAAGGAAACAATTCAATTTTGTGATCTAAAGAAAAACTAGATTCACACATTGATCTTAGGAGCATTTACATGGCAACGATCTATTGTATCCAATCTTTATGCCAAGAGACATTATACAGTTGCAGAGCGGGTGGAGATAAGAGCTCGCACTCATTTTCTCTCTGTAAATGAAAAAGAAAAAAATAAAATATAAAACCCTCAAACAGAAAATAAAAAATTAAAATAGAAAAATTAAAATAAAGGTAAAAGAATCTTCCTTCTAAGAGATTTGGGCCTGTAAAAGAGTGGGTGTTACTAGAATATTTATATTTTAAAAAATCTATCTAGAGATATCCTTCTTGAGGTGCCTATTCCACTTATACATGGTAAAGTGATTAAAAAAATAGGCCCCTTGAGAAAGATATCGCTCGGTGTATTTTGGATATATTTTTAAAATATAAATATATGCTAGTAGCATCTATATACTAAGCTTAATTCTAACCTTAACCCTAACCCTATTTCTAACCGTAATTGTAATCCTAACCCTAATTCAAAGACTATTTGAAATCCTAAGCCTAACAATAACCCTAATTCTAATCCAAAACATAACCAAATTATACTTGTAATTATAACCTTAATTCTACCTATAACTCTAATACTAACCCTAACCCTAATTTTAACTCCAACCCTAATTTCACCCCTAATTCTATTGTTAATTCTTGCTAGTGCTAATCTTTATTGTATATTACTTATTCTTAGTAATATAATTATCACATGGCTTTAAGCCACCTCAAGTGGCTAGGTGTCAACTTGTAGAGTTTGACACAACTCTCCAAGCCATATGTCGACACACTTTGTCACTTGGTGAGTGGAGTTTTGAAGTTGAAGCCTAAGTTGACTCAACCTCCTCACTTCTCCTCACCTATATTTACATTGTTTTTAGCTAATATTAAGTGGTGGATTTGGTGGACTTGATTGATTTTTATGTTGTGTTTATTTGAAGTCTTTTGTGCTTGGTTTTTTGTCCTCTTGATCTTGGGAAATCAAACATGGTATCAAAGTAGAAGAGGTTTGATTCAAGTTTGTAAGGTTGCATTTTTTATTTGTACATTGAAATTATTTATGTGTGTTCTTTGTGTATTTATCTATGTTAACCTTCTGGCAGATTGAAGGGCTAACTCCAAAACGTAATAAACAAGGGTTATGACCCTGTTTATAAGGGCAACTAGCAGAGAAGAAAGATTTTTTTTGGTGAGTGGCCTATGACTCCAAAGGGTCAATCTTCAATCATCTAGTTGTGTCTCATAGCCTGTTCAATTAGGATTGTGATGTATTAATTGTTGCTACCCATGTTTGGGGTTTGAAACTAAAGGCACCACACCTATTTTGGGGTTTCTACTTAATGGTAGGTAGACGTTTACAAGTGCGATCCTCATTCAACCTCTATTTGGGCACCCTCCAATTATCCTTCATGTGGTACTTGCCCCATTTGGCCTTCACCTAGAACCTGTACCATTTGGTCTTTAGTTGTAACCTATGGAAGGGTAGAAGAGGGTTAAACATGACAACAATGCCCAAGTGCATCAATGATTTGGTGTTTCTAGAAGGGTCGCAAGCCTATTAAGAAGGTTACATGCCTATCAAGAAGGCCGTAGGCCTTTTAATAGTTTACACCTTGTTTGGAATGGTTGAGGCTCTGTATCCAAGTGCCCAAGCCACTTTCTTTCCTACAACTCGCCCCTTTTTGGCTGCCATTGTTGGATATAAAATCCAATAGTCACCTCTTGTCCTTTTGCGGTGACTCTTCATTGTCTTGGCTCCTTCTATCTTATCCCCTCATAGATATTGTAATCTATATAAGAATATGTATATGTTGTTGTAAACACATCTAAGAACACATAATAATAAAGAATTTCCCCCTGCTTTATGGATGTAGCCATACATATGGTGAACCATGTTAAATAGCTTTGTGTTGTGTGATTGTTTACTTTTCTATTGTTCTTTTGTTTTCTATTGTTCCATTGTTTTAACAATTGGTATCAGAGCTCGGTTGAGGAGCTGGTTGAGGAATTCGTGCTAAATTTCAAAGAAATGGAAGAAGCAGACAAGTGGAGAATAGAGAAATTTTTGGGGCAAAATTTTGGATATTGGAAGCTACAAATTTGTGCCCTACTAATTCAAAAAGATCTAGCTATCATGCTAAAAGGAAAAATAGCAAAACTGGAGAAGATGACAGATGATGAATGGGATGTGATGGATCAAAAAGCAGGTGCTACAATTATCCTTACATTATCCAGCAATGTACTATTTAATGTTGCATCAGAAACTTCGACAAAACAAATTTGGGACAAGCTTTGCGACATGTATGAGACAGCATCTGCAACCAATAGGGTCTTCTTGTTGAAGAAGTTATTCAATCTGAAAATGAAAGAAGGAAAAGGATTTTCAAATGATTTGAATGAATTTAATATTGCAATCAGACAACTAGCTTCTATAGAAATTAATTTTGATGATGAAATGAGGGCTATGCTACTCTTGTGCTCTCTTCTCTATAGTTGGGATAATGTCGTGATGATGATCAACAATTCAGCTCCTAGGAGAAGAGGATCTGAAGGCAAGGAAAAGAAAGCAATATTAAGATTTGACGATGTCACTGCCACACTTCTCAACAAAGACATGAGAAGAGGACAATATAAAACATCCGGTGAAGTCTTTGTTTTAGGTAATAGGGGAAGAACCCAAGATCGAGGAAAACATAATAGGAGAAGATCTAAATCAGCCAAGAGATCAAAGTCAAGAGGACGGAAAGAAGTTTTCTAGTTTTGTAAAAAAGATTGACACGTTAAGAAGGATTGTTGGTGTTACAAGAAAGCCCAAAAATAGTTGAAAGAAATGAGGTTAACACGACTCTTGAAGATAATGGAGGAGCTCTTGGCTTGGCAACAAGTGAAGTTATAGCTGACTCATGGATATTAGACTCCGGTGCCTCCTTTCATGCAACCTCAAACTAGGATGCCTTCAAAACATATCAAGAAGGAAAATTTGGCAAAGTTTATCTTGGTGATGATGAGCCATGTGAGATAGTTGGCAAAGGTGACATATTGCTACAACTAAAGAATGGAAGAAAGTGGCTATTAATGATGTAAGACATGTTCCTAAACTTAAGAGTAACCTAATTTCAGCTAGACAACTTGATGCTCAAGGCTGCAGCATCACCTTCTCTTCCAACATTTGGAAAGTGACCAAAGGAGCCTTAGTTGTTGCAAAAGGTAGCAAATTGGGATCATCTCTTTATATACTAGAGTGTACCACTGAAGTGGGAGATGCGATGGCCATAGTAGATAGTGGGATGGAACTTTGGCATAGGAGGCTAGGGCACATGAGCAAGAAGGGAATGGAAATTTTGCTCAAAAGAGGTCAACTTTCTAGTTTACAATCAGTAGGTTTAGAGGTATGTGAGCATTGTCTTTATGGGAAACAAAGATGGGCTAGCTTCTCCAAAACCAGACACGAGAAGAAGTCAAGACCCTTGGAACTCATGCATTCGGATGTCTTCGGTCCCACAGAGGTAACCTCCATTGGAGGAGAAAACTATTTTGTAACTTTTTTAGATGATTGCACCCATAAACTTTGGGTCTATATGCTCAATAGAAAAATCAGAAGTGTTTGTAAAATTAAAAAATTTTAAGTCTGTTGCTGAAAATCAAATCAGGAGCAAAATTAAATGTCTAAAAACTAACAATGGGGGGGAGTTTTGCTCCTTGGATTTTGATACCTACTGTGCAGATAATGGCATTCAACACATCAAGGTTGTACCATTTACACCTCAATAAAATGGTGCAACCGAAAGGATGAATTGTACGATTCTAGTGAGGGCACGTAGCGTGCTCTCTAATTTTGGTTTGAGTAAAGAGTTTTGGGTTGAGGCAGTTAACATAGTGGTTTATTTGATCAATAGAAGTCCTTCTACTAAGATGGATTTTGACATTCCGGAAGAAGAGTGGTTTGAAAGGAAGATCTCCTACAATCTCCTTCAAGTTTTTGGCTGCGAGGCATTCGCTCACACTCCCAAGGAGAAGCGAACTAAATTGGATTTCAAATCCAAATGATGTATCTTCATCGGTTATGGGGAAGAGCAATATGGATTCAGGGTGTGGGATCCTATTGCAAAACAAATAATTTGCAACCATGATGTGGTATTCAATGAAAAAGTGTTTCCTGCCTTGCAAGAATAGAGAACATCTACAAAAGAATATATTTCATTGGATGATAGTTTTAGTGGGTGTGATTCGCAGTCTCCACATTCGTCACCAGTAGCTGGAGGCATTTCTTAGTCATCTATACAAGGTACAGTTCAAATATCAGATAAAGTGGGAGCCCTGCATCCTCCACCACTTAATTTTGGTTCACTTTCTACTAATGCTAATGAGTGCTCAGGCTCATATCTACCATCAAACACCTATGAAATGGGTGTTATTCCCACACATCCTTAATCTATACATCTACTGTCCAACTTGGATGAAAGCTTGGTGAATAATAACAATAGTGGCGTGAGAAACTTTGGCTCAGATCATAATGGAGCAAAAAATACAGTTAGGAATATTACTACAAGAGCTATAGAAGCAGAGATGCCCTCTATGGGCTAGCATTCAAATATTATTAAACTGTCATCCCCTATGTCTAATACAGCCTCACAAAATGATTCACAACTTTTAAACATAGTGATCCCTCCAACTTTGGTAAATGCATCTCCTTTTCAAGGTCAAAACTCTTTGACTCCCATGCAACTTCCTTCTAATACACAGTCTTTGCAAAATTTTAATGCCACATAGCTAGTTGGAAACACTACCACACAAGGTGAGGATGGTCCATAGAGGTCAAACGCACCTCAAAACACCTTGTCATTACCATCCCATAGCCAATGCTCTAATCACCTGCCTGGCTTCCCTCATCCGCAGCCTCAGGAAGAAGGTTGACTTTTTCAAGAGAATGTGGAAGACACTTCTTTACATCATTTTAATATGCAATCACTGCCCATTGAAAATTTAGAACAACATTTAAATTTTCCCACACCAGCAGTAAGGAATTCGCAGGAAATACAGAGGGAAAAGGGCATACAGAGGAGTGTTGAACAAAGCACTACACATGAACAGGGCAGAATACAAGATCAAATTCCTCTATTGAGGAGGTCTACCAGGGAGAGGAAACCTCCTTCAAAATTAGATGATTATCAGTTGCTTATAGCTGATCAATCAGAGCCAACTTCATTTCGAGAGGCCTGCAATGATAAGGACAGTGAGAAGTGGATGGCTACAATGAAGGATGAAATGGAGTCACTAATGGCAAACCATACATGGGATCTAGTCTAGCTTCTTCTGAATCGAAAGGCATTGAAGAATCAGTGGGTGTATAGACTAAAAAGGGAAAAAAGAGGCACAAAACGTTACAAGGCCAGACTTGTTGTGAAAGGATATGATCAACAAAAGTGAGTAGACTTTAATGAGATATTTTCACCAGTCGTGAAGATGAATACAATTTGATCCGTCTTGGGCTTGGCTGTAGTTTATGACCTTGGGCTTGAGTAACTCAATGTGAAAACTACTTTTCTCCATGGTGACATAGAAGAAGAATTGTACATGCATCAACCCAAAGGTTTTTTCAAGCAAGGGCATGAGAATTTGTATTGAAAATTGAGGAGGAGCTTGTATGGGCTGAAACAAGCCCCTAGGTAGTGGTACATCAAATTTGATAATTTCATGATGGAGAATCAATTTATACATTATGAATCTGATCCATGTTTATACTACAAGGTTTTGCTGAGTGGTGAATTTGTTTTATTACTTCTCTATGTTGACGACATGCTCATAACTGGCACAAACATGAGAGTTATTGCTGATTTGAAACAACTCTTGGGTAACAACTTTGCAATGAAAGACCTCAGGGAGGCAAAGATGATTCTTGGCATGACCATTATTCGTGATACAAAGAAGAAAGAAATCAAATTATCCCAGCAAAATTATATTGAAATTTTTTTGGACAAATTCAATATGAGAGGTGCTAGGCTGGTTAACACTCCACTTGCTGATTATTTTCGTTTGTCTTCCACATTGTGCCCCAAGACACTAGAAGAACAATATTACATGAAGAACATTCCATATTCTTTAGCTGTGGGAAGTCTTATGTATGCAATGGTGTGTACCCATCCTAACATTTCCCATGCAGTGGGAGTCATGAGCCGGTTCATGAGTAATCCCGGTAAAGCTCATTGGGAAGCTGTGAAGTGGATATTGAGGTATCTAAAAGGCACTTTTGATTATGCCTTATGTTTTGGTGGGAAAGTTGCACAACTACAAGGCTTCATTGACTCTAATATGGCAAGTGACTTGGATAAAAGAAGGTCTACATCAGGCTATCTTTTCACTTTTGTCAGGGTAGCTATCAGTTGGGTTTCAAGATTGCAACAAGTAGTTGCTCTTTCCACTACTGAGGCTAAGTACATTGCCCTCACTAAAGGAGAAAAAGAAATGGTTTGGTTGTAGCATTTGTTAACTTAGTTGGGATCTAAACAAGTTTCCACACTGTTTTGTGACAGTAGCAGTGCTATCTATTTGGCCAAGAACGTGACATTTCATAACAAAACCAAACACATTGAGTTGAGATATCACTTCATCTATAGCATGATTGAAGAAGGCAAGTAGCAAGTTCAAAAGATTGACACAAAAATCAATCTGGCTGATGCTTTGACCAAGGTTGTACCAAGAGAGAAATTTGACTTCTTCAGGGCTTCACTCGGCATTGTCAAACTCTGACAATAGGCTTAAAGTAGGGGAATAGCTCTGAAACTTTGTAGCACTCACTGGGTTTCAAGTGGGAGATTGTTGGATATGAAACCCAATGGTTACCTCTTGTCCTTTTGCAGTGATTCTTCATTGTCTTGGCTCCTTCTATCTTATCCCCTCACAGATATTGTAATCTATATAAGCATATATATGTGTGTGTGTGTGTGTGTGTGTGTGTGTGTGTGTGTGTGTGTGTGTGTGTGTGTGTGTGTGTGTGTGTGTGTGTGTGTGTGTGTGTGTGTGTGTGTGTGTGTGTTATTGTAAACACATTTGAGAACACATAATAATAAAGAATTTTCCCCTACTTTGTGGACGTAGCCATACATATGGTGAACCACATTAAATAGCTTTGTGTTGTGTGATTTTTTACTCTTCTATTGTTCTTTTGTTTTTCATCGTTCCATTGTTTTAACAACCATCACCATAATCGACTTTAAATTGGCCTGTGAAGAGAAAAATTGACCCCTGCTTGCCTCTATTTGATCTCACCTAGTTGCCATTGGTTTTTGGCCTCCCCTACAATACTCTCTGGCCTAATTTTGGGCATTGGAAAACCCCATTCAAAGTATTTTTTCCCTATGTTTTTAATTGGGACATTTTTCTTTTATTAATATTATTTGAAAAAGCATTCTACTTAAATGATTTTTTGTATTAGAATAAACAAAGAAAATATCTAAATGTACTAAAGTAATATGAAAGGCAAATCTTGAGGGGTTAGTCTAAAATTTGGGGATTTGGAGGTTCTCTTAAAATTATTAGTGTTAAATTACAATTTTTAGATAAATAGACTAAGAATTAGGGCATGATTTTAATCGTCCTACTTAGATCTATCGCACTAACTGATAGAGTACCAATCTTTGGGGGTATTTAACTCTTGTATTTTCATCTGTCAAAGATGAAGAGTTATTCACACACTAATCTTATAAAGTGTCGCTTCATGTATTATTTTGGAGGGATTTTATAGGCATTTTTGTATATCATTGAACTAACATAAAGTTCAAAAGGGGGCACCTTATCTAAGTCAACTATTGGGGATAATGTGTCATCCATCTGTCATTACCTTAGAAAATGGAAACTACAAGTCTTGGCACGATGGTATCCTAGTGCACTATCGATGGATTCACCTATTGCTACATTTGTATGGACTTATTCCTGAACCAAGTAGATATTGGAAAAATTTGTATGGGAAAATAAGAATAATAATGTCTTAGAATTAATTGGTTTAAGTGTTATGAACCACACTCAGTGGGTTCCTCCATCACACATTGACTACCCTAGAGCTCTTTGGACCAAACTATGGTAATGGAAACTCCAATGAACCTCCATTCCTAGATGATCCCTCTATAGAAATACTTTTATCTCTTGATGATGTTGATGATCATGTAGCACATTTCACAGTTCAGGATGTTGTCTTTTCATTGATGTCAAAATATCAGGATATCAGGATGTTGCATTTCACAGTTTTCACAAGATGCAGTTGACAGGTTATGAAATCAATGTTGAGAAGTATGCAATCAGTGTTGTAAAGTTGCAATCAGAGATCTGACATGGTCTTCATCAATGGCAATGGTTTTCAGTTCAGTGATATGGTCTGCATCAGTGACAATGGTTGTTAGATCTATGACATGGTCTTCATCAATGGCAATGGTTTTTCAGTTCAGTGATATGGTCTGCATCAGTGACAATGGTTGTTAGATCTCTCAGTTTTGATCTTTCAGTGGTCCTTCATGGTAATGACATCAATGTTGATCTTGTGTGAAGTTGTTCTGTGACTTAGTCATTTCAGTGGATGACATTCATGGCATATTATCAATTTTTGGTTTAAGGCAAGGGCTTGCATCATTTGACAAATGTTAATATGTATTATATTAACTCCATCTACATTGAGTTCATTACAGTGGCAGTCTGATGAAGCATGGTGTTTTATTTCAGTGTTTTAGTATTTGGAGTATGTGATTTTTGACAAGGTTTATAGTGGTTGATATGGTAAGTGTGGTTGTCTCAACATTGATTAAGTCTTTTACATTGTTTATACATTGTTTAACTTTGGCCGTCATAACTCTATGCACTTTATGTTATAAACTTAAGTTGACCGGTTAAAGAAGTCATCGGGGCTTTAAGTTATAAAGAAAGGGTATCAACGTCGTTGATGTTACCGGCCCCTTGTGCTAGGCCTCGGGTGAGCGCCGGTGGAAGACTCAATAGTGGGCGGGAAAAAGCCGATCAACGGCTAAGGTTTGAACGATGGATGGCGGACCGCGCGAATCGGAGGGATAAGGTTTAAACTGTTAGTTGCTTCCAACGGTCGGCCTTTGGGTGTTAATTTGATGGTTGTTTTATTGCTTTAAAGTTAAAACATGCCATTTTAGTCTTTCCTCACCGAATTTCAAGAGAGTGTGAATTTAGAAAGTTCTGTAAAGGAAAGAGTAAGTTTTTTTAGAAGGTTTCTAAATGATAAGAAGATGAAAAGGCAGAATTCTACGAAGAGATTTCATTTTTTTGTTTTATGTTTTTTGTTTTTGGTAAGAGAGAAGATGAGAAGTTTAAGAAGAAATGTAATGTTGAAGTTGAATAGGTTTTTGAAGCTTTTGGTTTTTTGATTAAAATTCTTTTTGTATATAGTGTTTTTTTTTTAATGGCAGACATAAGAGGAGTTGCAGATGAGAGATAATTAATGAGAATTTTTTAAGAAATTCTTTTGGAGAATGGAATTGTTGTGTAATTTTTGCAGGAATGGAGAATCATTCTTCAGGGATTTATGTTGAGATTCTTCAATGATCATGATGGAGTAATGTTTGTTCAGAGAAAGTGAAGGTGTCAGAGAAAGTGAAGGTGATTAAAGACTATAATTTTTCAGAGAAGATAAATTGTTTAGTTTGCAGAGAGAGAAAGCTCAAAATGGTGAATTAGTTTGAAATGGTGTTGCAGAGGTATGAAATATATTGAAGATCAAAATTGATTGACTGTAGGAGTTGAAGACAGTTAAAGGTTGATTGAGAAATTTATTTTGTTTATCTTAAAAGAGAGAAATAAGGTTTTGGTTTTTATTGAAACAGGGAAATCCCCTGAGTTATAATTTTTCATTGAATGTTGATGATGTCAGTGAGACATGCAGAGAGAGATAAAATTTACCAATGAGGTAGAATTATAATGTCAGTGAGACATTTGTAATCTGAATTTTGTATTAAGCCAATGAGGCAGTTGAGTGGTTTTTATACCCCAGGAGGGTTTTCCACACGGGAAATTTCTTGTGTCAAATCTGTGTGTTGATACTCTGCATATTTACTTTATTCCTTCTGAAGAATTCTAAATTGTGAAATTAGATTAATCAAAAGTTTTAAAAAGTGTTAAAATTGTTAACAACACTGATTCACCCCCCCCTCTCAGTGTTGTGTGTATTCCTACAATTGGTATCAGAGCCTGGTACCCTGTCAAAGCTTAATCAGCTTGGGTAGATCATATTTCTGGAATACTTATCATGGCAAGTCAAGAAGGTTACTCAAATTATAAGGCACCTATGTTTGATGGCTCTAATTATGCTTTTTGGAAATTCAGGATGGAGTCATATTTGTCATCTCTGGGGTATGATGTGTATGATGCTATTGTTACTGGATATACTGCTACAAATCCTCCTAGCACAGCTGATGAGAAAAGGGCATATGAAAATAATGCTAAGGCTAAAAATGCATTATGTTGTGGTCTTACCAATGACATACTTGTAAAAATCATGGAGTGTAAAACAGCCAAGGAAATATGGGACAAATTGTCAAATATCTATCAAGGAGATGATAAAATCAAAGAAGCAAAACTGCAATCCTACAGAGCAAAATTTGAAAGTCTCAGAATGAGTGATGATGAGAAAGTGGCAGAATATTTTTTAAGGGTCCAAGAAATTGTAAATGCTATCAGAGGACTTGGTGATACACTAGAAGAGAAGACAGTTGTTACAAAAATCTTAAGGACCTTAAATCCAAAATATGAATCCAAAGTGTCTGCTGTTGAAGAAAGAGATTTAAGCAAAGTTACCTTTGATGAACTTCATGGCACTTTCACAGCTTATGAGATGAGGATTAGCAATGACATACCTTCAAGAAAAGAAGCTGCTTTCAAATCAGTCAGAAAAGAAAAGGAGATTTCTGATTCAGATGAATTGGATGATGAACAAGAAATATCTCTTGCAAGCAAGTTAAAGAAGGGATCTGTTGGTAAGTACAAAGGTAAGCTTCCATTCAAATGTTTTGAATGTGGAAAGATTGGACACTATGCAGCTCAGTGTCCTTACAAAGACATAGATAGTGATGAAGATGAAAATAAGAAGCAATTTAAAAAGAAACAGTTTGTTTCTAGAAGAAAAAATAATTTCAGAAAGAAGAGAAGCTTGTTCACAAAAAATGTTGATATGTCTGAAAGTGATTCAGATGATTTTCTTGATGAAAATGCACAGACTTTATTTATGGCTATTCTAAATGAAGTTCAAAATGAAAAGTGTGAGGAACAATCAAACAGTTGTGAAGCTGTTGTTGATTTTGAAGGAGAATTGATGTGTGCATTAAGTCAAGTCAAGAAACTTAAGAAGGAAATCATTGCACAAAGAAGTCAGTTTCAAAAAGAAAATGAGATCATGAATAACAAGTTAACTTGTTATGAGAAACAAATTACTGATCTAATTCTTTCTCTTGAAGAAAGTAAGAAAATTATTGTTGATAAAGATAAAGAGTTGAATAACAAGGAAAAGGAATGTCATACACTTGAAGCTGAAATTGTTGATCTGAGAAGAAGACTTGATATGTGCAGAAGCAGTGATAAACTAGATGATCTTCTTGATAAACAAAAAGGATTCAAGGATAAATCAGGTCTTGGATTTGAAGAGGGACAATGTTCACAAAAGGCTGGTACAAATGGCAAATCAATCATAAGGACAACAAACTACAACAGAAGTGATACTTTCAGGTATAATGCTCACTTTACTGGATATTGTTTTTGTTGCAACAGGTTTGGACATAAAGCCAGTGAATGCAGATTTGGAGTCAGAAGAGAAATGCATTTATTTCCAAGGAATCCATTCATGTTTTTAAGAAGTTTGAAGTGTCACAATTGTAAAAATTTTGGGCATATTGCCAAATTTTGTAGACCTTCTTTGCAAATTCAGCAAACTATAAGGAATACTGTTACAGGTTTGTCTTCTTCAAGTTCTGAAAAGAAGTTGTTAGTTTGGAGACCTAAGGTAATCAATAAGGGCATTAATGTTATGATTGCACAAGCTGCTTTTCATGCCAGAAAGAAGGAACAGTGGGTGATTGACAGTGGTTGTTCCAATCACATGACAGGAGACAAAGAAAAATTTGTTAAGTTTGAAGACATTAATGAAGGTTCTGTTATGTTTGCAAAATAATGATTGCATTATGATCAAAGGTAAAGGTACAATTCTTCTTGATGAAGAAACACCACTACATGATGTGTATTTTGTAGAAGGACTGAAGCACAACTTGTTAAGTGTTAGTCAAATATGTGACAATGGTTTTAATGTGGTTTTTGATGCACATGGATGTGAGATTAAAAAGAAATCAGGTAAAGTTATTGCAGCAGGTCTAAGGACTAGTGGTAACATCTACAATCTTCATAACTCAGAAACTAAAAGTGTTGATAGTCATATCTGTTTCATGGGTCAAATTGAGGAAAGCTGGTTATGGCACAGAAGACTTGGTCATGTGAATTTTGACAATCTTGTGATAATTAGCAAGAATCACAATGTCAGAAATATGCCTCATATTTCAAAACCAGGTAATACTATATGCAAAGAGTGTCAGCTGGGTAAGCAAACTAAAGTTAGTTTCAAGCCTAAGGAGTATTTTTCTTCAAAACCTCTGCAGCTGGTACATTCAGATTTGTGTGGTCCTACAAGGACTAAAGCTCTGGGAGGAGAAAAGTATTTTATGCTTTTCATTGATGATTTTTCAAGAATGACATGGGTAACATTCTTAAGGCATAAATCAGAGGCATTTGATAGATTCAAAATCTTCAAGAAGATGGTTGAAAAGGAATCTGATTTCAAGCTAAAATGTCTAAGGTCAGACAATGGAGGAGAGTACACTTCAAAGGAATTTGAGGAGTATTGTGAAAAACATGGGATAAGAAGGCAATTCTCCACTCCTAGAACTCCACAGCAAAATGGAGTAGCTGAAAGGAAAAACAGGACTGTAAAAGAAATGGCAAGAACTTTACTACATGATGCAAATCTACCTAATGTCTATTGGAGAGAAGCTGTTCATACAGCTGTATATACTCTGAACAGAGTTCAATTAAGGGTAAAGTCAAATTATACTCCTTATGAACTATGGTATGGTAAGTCAGCTAATGTTGGGTATTTCAAAATTTTTGGAAGTAAGTGTTACATCAAGAAAGATAATGATAGCTTATGTGGTTTTGAGTCTAGATGTGATGAAGGCATTTTTCTTGGTTATTCTACACATAGCAAGGCATATAAATGTTTTAACAATAGGCTCAAAAGAATAATTGAAAGTACTAATGTTAAGGTGGATGAGGATTTGCAGCCCTGTATGTAGTTAATTCATGACATTGAAGTTGATCATCATTCACAAAAGGAAGAAGAAATTCAAGAAGAGGAAGAAGATCCTGAAAAATCTGTTGATGTCAAGACAAAGACTCTTTCAAAGGCATTTCAAAGAGATCATCCTCATGAGTTGATCATTGGGGATAAGGACAGTGGTGTTTTAACAAGAAGAGGAAAGCAAGCTGCTGTACATAATCAAGCACATGTGTGTTTGATATCTGAAATGGAACCAAAGAATTATGTTGAGGCCAGCAAAGATGAAGCATGGGTTAATGCCATGGAAGAGGAGTTAAGCCAAATAGAAAAGAACAAAACATGGGAACTTGTTCCAAGACCAGAAGGTAAGAATGTCATTGGATCAAAATGGGTGTTTAGGAATAAGCTTGATGATAAAGGTAAAGTTGTTAGAAACAAAGCCAGACTGGTTTGCAAAGGGTATTCACAAATTGAAGGTATTGACTTTGAAGAAACATTTGCTCCTGTTGCTAGATTAGAAGCTATAAGGATGTTTTTAGCTTTTTCAGTTTATAAAAATTTCAAAGTTTTCCAAATGGATGTAAAATCAGCATTTCTAAATGGAGATCTTGAAGAAGAAGTCTACATGGAACAACCCGAAGGTTTTGTGAATAAAGATAATTCAGATCATGTTTACAGGTTGAAAAAGGCTTTATATGGTTTAAAGCAAGCTCCAAGGGCTTGGTATTATAGACTGGATAAGTTTTTGCAGGAACAGGGGTTCACAAAAGGAGGTGTGGATAGTAATTTATACTATTTAATCAAAGGTGAGGATATTCTGGTTGTTGAAATTTATGTAGATGATATCATTTTTGGTAGTAACAATGATGATATGAGTCATTCATTTCCTAACATCATGAAATCAGAATTTGAAATGTCTATGTTGGGAGAATTGTCCTTCTTTCTTGGTCTTCAGGTATCTCAGCTTGAAAAGGGAATATTCATCTCACAAAATAAATATGCCAAAGAGATGTTAAAAAGGTTTCAAATGGATGATTGCAAACCTTTGGGTACTCCTATGGAGACAGGGCATAAGCTAAGTAAAAATGATGAATCACCTGAAGTAGAACAATCTCTGTATAGATCTATGATTGGGAGTCTTTTATATCTCACTGCTTCTAGGCCTGATATTATGCAGGCTGTTTGTTTGGTTGCTAGATTTCAAGCTTGTCCTAAACAATCACATTTGAATGCTGTTAAGAGAATCTTTAGATATATTAAGGGTACAATTGATTTTGGTTTATGGTATCCTAGACACAATGATTTTACACTTCTTGCCTATACAGATGTAGATTGGGCAGGGTGTCCTGATGACAGAAAAAGCACAAGTGGGGCAGCTTTCTTTCTGGGTGGCAGATTGGTTGCATGGCAGAGTAAGAAACAAGATTGTGTTTCTCTATCTATAGCTGAAGCTGAGTACATTGCTGCTTCATCATGTTGTACACAGGTACTTTGGATGGTACAATCACTTCTTGATATTAAGGTTGAGGTTAAAAAGCCTGTGTCTATTCTTTGTGATAACACAAGTTCAATCAATATGTCAAAGAATCCTATAATGCATTCAAGAACTAAGCACATTGCTATCAGATATCATTTTCTAAGGGAAAAGGTGATTGAAAATGAAGTTGCTTTGGAATATGTGCATACTAGTGATCAGTTGGCTGACATCTTCACAAAGCCTTTGCCAAAGGAGACATTTGAAACTCTGAGACAGAGACTGGGAGTTCTGTCTCTTGCCTCTCTTCAGTAAGTTACAGAGATATCAGATTCAGGGGGAGTTGTTTTCTAGATTATTTTAATGTCCTGAATCTCATTTGTACATAGCCTGTATATAGTTTTTGTACATATTTTTGTGGTTGGTAGTGTTATAGTATTGTACATTTGATCAGTTTGAAGTAAAGTGTTGGTTTTGACAAAAAAATTTTCAGAGGATTGTATTTACAAGAACAGGAATCTATTGATTGTGGTGTTATTTTTTTTGCCTTTGACATTTTTATGTCAAAAAGGGGGAGAAATCAGTTATGGTTTTGCCATCAATGTCAAAGACAAAGGGGGAGTTTTGTAGCACATTTCACAGTTTAGGATGTTGTCTTTTCATTGATGTCAAAATATCAGGATATCAGGATGTTGCATTTCACAGTTTTCACAAGATGCAGTTGACAGGTTATGAAATCAGTGTTGAGAAGTATGCAATCAGTGTTGTAAAGTTGCAATCAGAGATCTGACATGGTCTTCATCAATGGCAATGGTTTTCAGTTCAGTGATATGGTCTGCATCAGTGACAATGGTTGTTAGATCTGTGACATGGTCTTCATCAATGGCAATGGTTTTTCAGTTCAGTGATATGGTCTGCATCAGTGACAATGGTTGTTAGATCTCTTAGTTTTGATCTTTCAGTGGTCCTTCATGGTAATGACATCAATGTTGATCTTGTGTGAAGTTGTTCTGTGACTTAGTCATTTCAGTGGATGACATTCATTGCATATTATCAATTTTTGGTTTAAGGCAAGGGCTTGCATCATTTGACAAATGTTAATATGTATTATATTAACTCCATCTACATTGAGTTCATTACAGTGGCAGTCTGATGAAGCATGGTGTTTTATTTCAGTGTTTTAGTATTTGGAGTATGTGATTTTTGACAAGGTTTATAGTGGTTGATATGGTAAGTGTGGTTGTCTCAACATTGATTAAGTCTTTTACATTGTTTATACATTGTTTAACTTTGGCCGTCATAACTCTATGCACTTTATGTTATAAACTTAAGTTGACCGGTTAAAGAAGTCATCGGGGCTTTAAGTTATAAAGAAACGGTATCAACGTCGTTGATGTTACCGGCCCCTTGTACTAGGCCTCGGGTGAGCGCCGGTGGAAGACTCAATAGCGGGCGGGAAAAAGCCGATCAACGGCTAAGGTTTGAACGATGGATGGCGGGCCGCGCGAATCAGAGGGATAAGGTTTAAACTGTTAGTTGCTTCCAACGGTCGGCCTTTGGGTGTTAATTTGACGGTTGTTTTATTGCTTTAAAGCTAAAACATGCCATTTTAGTCTTTCCTCACTGAATTTCAAGAGAGTGTGAATTTAGAAAGTTGTGTAAAGGAAAGAGTAAGTTTTTTTAGAAGGTTTCTAAATGATAAGAAGATGAAAAGGCAGAATTCTACGAAGAGATTTCATTTTTTTGTTTTATGTTTTTTGTTTTTGGTAAGAGAGAAGATGAGAAGTTTAAGAAGAAATGTAATGTTGAAGTTGAACAGGTTTTTGAAGCTTTTGGTTTTTTGATTAAAATTCTTTTTGTATATAGTGTTTTTTTTTGAATGGCAGACATAAGAGGAGTTGCAGATGAGAGATAATTAATGAGAATTTTTGAAGAAATTCTTTTGGAGAATGGAATTGTTGTGTAATTTTTGCAGGAATGGAGAATCATTCTTCAGGGATTTATGTTGAGATTCTTCAATGATCATGATGGAGTAATGTTTGTTCAGAGAAAGTGAAGGTGTCAGAGAAAGTGAAGGTGATTAAAGACTATAATTTTTCAGAGAAGATAAATTGTTTAGTTTGCAGAGAGAGAAAGCTCAAAATGGTGAATTAGTTTGAAATGGTGTTGCAGAGGTATGAAATATATTGAAGATCAAAATTGATTGACTGTAGGAGTTGAAGACAGTTAAAGGTTGATTGAGAAATTTATTTTGTTTATCTTAAAAGAGAGAAATAAGGTTTTGGTTTTTATTGAAACAGGGAAATCCCCTGAGTTATAATTTTTCATTGAATGTTGATGATGTCAGTGAGACATGCAGAGAGAGATAAAATTTGCCAGTGAGGCAGAATTATAATGTCAGTGAGACATTTGTAATCTGAATTTTGTATTAAGCCAGTGAGGCAGTTGAGTGGTTTTTATACCCCAGGAGGGTTTTCCACACGGGAAATTTCTTGTGTCAAATCTGTGTGTTGATACTCTGCATATTTACTTTATTCCTTCTGAAGAATTCTAAATTGTGAAATTAGATTAATCAAAAGTTTTAAAAAGTGTTAAAATTATTAACAACACTGATTCACCCCCCCCTCTCAGTGTTGTGTGTATTCCTACAGATCCTTAGTATGATGATGATACTAAAGAACTTGCATATTGGGAAAGTCTTGAATGTACTGATGACACAGAGACAAACCCACTTGATTCTCCTCTTACTACACCTCCTTCATTGGTAGATATTCTGCCATCTCCTTCTATTACTTCATCAAATTTCAAAGTTCCTTCTTTGAAATCTTCTAGTACTTCTTTCTAGCAGGATCACATTTGTCTTCCTAGCATTGCTGATTGGGACAGATTTCTACCTAACTTAATTCTATATTTGTAGAGTCCTGCATTACTTAAATGGAAGCACACATTGAGGACATTAGTCTTCTCTTCGATGATATTTTCAATGAATTTACATCACCATTATCCTCTTTAGATATTCATGCTCTACATTCATTTGCACATGGTTCTAGATCGTCGTCACCTTCATCTATTAGACATGCACCTGATTTGATTATGGAATCCTTTGGCACTGACATGGGGACACCTGAGCATTCTTTGAAGACATCACAATGGGCATCATCATCCTTGGATCTTCTTGGATCATACATACATCTTCCTACATATTCCTATTCACAATGGGGAGATATCCTACATCTTTGGTTGGTTTCATTTCTTCCCAAGGGGAGGAACATTGTTTGGCATTCTTGGATCTATATCTACATCCTTTGTCGACTGTCTAGCCTCACTACAGTAGGACATGTATTATTGGGGGCTCCCATAGACCTTCTATCATTTTCTCTCTTATTAGAGGAAACATATATTGTGCTTAGTGAAAGAAGTAGAATTTATTCATTTGTATAATTTTCATGCATCTTTTTTTTCTCTTTTAGAGGGTATTTTTTTCCCACAGGGTTTTCTATATTTCTCCACTTCACAGGAGATTACCTTGTATATGGGTACGTGACCAAGCCTAGTAGCTAGGACCCATCCCTTCTTGTACCCACCTAAGCTATGCTTAAGGGGCATGTTAGTGCTAAACTTTATTGTATATTACTTATTCTAAGTAATATAATTATCACATGGATTTAAGCCACCTTAAGTGGCTAGGTGTTGACTTAGAGAGTTTGACACAACTCTGCAAGCTATGTGTCAATACACTTTTTCCACTTGGTGAGTGGAGTTCTGAAGTCGACTCCTAAGTTGACTCAACCTCCTCACTTCTCCTTGAACCTATATTTACATTGTATTTTGGCAAATGTTAAGTGGTGGATTTGGTGGACTTGATTGATTTCTATGTTGTGTTTATTTGTAGTCTTTGGTGCTTGTTTCTTGGTCCTCTTTTTCAATACAAAATCCCAAAATTCTAGCCATAATTCTAAACCTAACCCTAACCTAAACCCTAATTTTACTCATAACCCTAACTATACATTTAATCCCAACAACAATTCTAAACCTAACGATAACCTTAATTCTATCACTAGCCCTAAATCAAAACCTAACTTAAATCCTAATTGTACTTGCAACCCTAACTCTAAATTTAATCTCAATAACAATGCTAACACTAACGATAACCTTAATTCAAACCCTAACTCTAAATTTAATCCCAACAATAATTCTAACCCTAATAATAACACTTATTATATCCCTAACCCTAATTCTAAACCTAATCCTCACCCCAATATTAACCTTAATTCTAACCCTATCTCTAACCATAATTGTAACCCCAACCCTAATTTCATCTCTAACTTTAATATTAACCCTAACCCTAATTCTAGCCTAAACTCTAACTATAATTGTAAATATATCTCCAACCCTAACCATAATTCTAACTTGAACCTTAACCCTAACCCCAATTGTAACCGTAATTCCAATCCTAGATCCCTATATCTAACTATAATCCTAATTGTAATTATTTTTGTAACCCTAATTCTAACTAAAACATAATTTTAACCCAACCCTAATTTTAATCATAATTCTAACTCTAACCTTAATGCTTAGCCCAATACTAACCCTAAATCCAACCATAACCCTAACCTAAAATATAATCCTAATTCTAACCCAAATCCTGACAATAACCCTAACCCTAATCACTAATATATATATATATATATATATATATATATATATATATATATATATTACTAATAAAATTAATATTAACCCTAATGATAACCTTAATTCTATACTTAACCCTAATTTTAGCATAAGCCTTACCCCAATACTAACCCTAATTATAACCCTTACCTTAAACGTAATCCCAACCATAATTCTACCCCTAACCCTAATTCTAACCCTTATTTTTGCCTTAACTGTAACCCTAACCCTAACCTTAGAATTCTAAGACTAATTGTAATCCTAACCCTAACCTTAGTTTTAATCATAATTCTAACTCTATCCCTAAATCTCACTATTACCCTAACCATAAGTGTATCCCTAGCCATAGCCATAATTCCAAAGATATTTCTAACCATAATTTTAAACATATTTCTAAAGCTAATTCTAACTAAAACATAATTCTAACCCAACCCTAATTTTAATTGTAATTCTAACCCTAACCCTAATGCTTAGCCCAATACTATCCCTAATTCTAACCCAAACCCTAACACTAATTCTAACCCTATATATATATATATAACCAATAAAAGTAAAATTACTATATATACATTATTTATGTAGGTTATATAAGTATTCCTAATTGTAATTGTATGCCTAACCCTACTTCTAAATTGGGTTTAGCATATCTATCTTTAGAAAAATCTATACTTAGCATAATCTTCCGTTGTTATCCTAATTCATATCATAAATTGTAAGAAACATTAAGATAATTTTATAAGTTTGATTAAGGGGAGCATCATGTACATAACTCATATCATAACTTTTTAAAAATGTTAAGGTAATTTTTTATTTGTGATTAAGGGGAGAATTGTGTACATATTTGCTAATTGATTTAGAAATAGATATAACTCAAATTTTATAGGATAAAGAAAATTTGTCATTACTTTTTCTATTATTATCTTTTAATCATATTTATTTTCCCCCATATTGTACTCTACTATTTTTACATCTCTTCATTTACATGTTATCTACAAATTTGTTTTTCACTAACTTATTTTACATTCAAAGTCATAGCTAGATTAGAAGTTGTTGATGCCATCGATGCTAAAATAATGAAACTACCACCATGAACAACTACCATTGGTAGAAATATTAATTCAGAAGATTGGTTACACTCAAAACTTTTGCTAATATTTGTTGGTGTATATTAAGCTTACTTAGGTGTGGGCATCAGTCTATGTTTAGCCTCGAGCTATACTTGATGTGCCTAGATTAGCTTTGTCTAAGTTAAGTGGTTGATTTTCCTATTCTTAGTGAGCTTTTTATATTATTGGCTTGACTATTCTTAGTCGATTATGCCCTATATGTACTACCTCTTGGAAGCTAATTCATCATTCCATATTTTGTAATCCAATTGTCCATTATTTGTAATACTTGTTTTCTTCCAAGTTGAGCATTCTCCTATTAATCTCGGGTGGCTCAAATCGGTACTTGCATTCACTCAATGTCCTTAGTTTCTACATGGTATTAGACGAGGATTGTGTGGATGTTTGTTCAAGTTCTACAAGATCTTGATAGTTTTGCTAAAGGACAAATTTTCAAGGTGGTTGTGGGATCCCTCCTCCATTGGCCCTAGGAGGTTGATTTGCATTCATGCATATTTTTGTTGTTGAGTGCTAAAGGATTGACCTGAAGGGTCATAAGACATTTTTAAAACAGAGGCATGAAACTACCATGTGCATGCGTGATGAGTATAAAAACTTGTTGATAGAACAACTCCATTAAAATCACTCACTGATACCAATTTGATAGCACGAGGTCTCAGCACATGCACAAATATTCTTACAATCTTCTACTGAGAAACAAGTCTCTACCCATTTACAAGCGCTGACAAATAACTTCTGTCAATAAAATGACATGAACAAGGCAGCAATATAAAGATAACAAAACATTCAAACAATGCAACATGAGATTAAGAATTATTCATTAACATGATCATAGTCTACAATTTTGACTTGTTACAGGAACACACATCCAGCTACAACATAAAATCACTCTATTCTTTCATTACAAAATAAACAAATTGGCTTCTCTATTACAATACCAAAATTCTGAAATCACATTTAATCTATTTGGCTTACGGCCACATTCAAACTCCTCTTGTCGGCCTCCTCTATATTTTCTCTGATTTTCTCTGCCATTTGTTTGGCTTTCATCTATCTTCTCTCTTCTCTCTTCTTTCTATCAATCTATCTCATTGGCCTCTAACTGCCTTGATGATCTTTCATATGTCCGTGCCTTTCTCCTACTATTCGGTCTCCTCAATATCTACCGCTTCTTGTATCTGCAACTCTTTATTGGCCTATCATATATCAGACTCTCATCCTTTGCCAATCCTCTCTTCCATTCTGCTTTGATGGCCCTCTCTCTTATTTGCCGCCACTCTCTCTTCACCATTCATCCTTTTCTTCTCTTATGACCTCCTCTTCATATATATGCGGCCTCTCCGGTATGTATGCCGCTTCTTCCTTCTGGTATATCCTTTGCTCGACCCACGGATTACCTTTTTTCTTTAACTTACAGTCTTTTCTTTCCTTATCAGCCTACATTAATCTATTTTTGGCCTGGCCTCTTGTCCATACGGCATGTTTCAGAATATCTCTTATGCTCCCTCCATTCTTTCCCACAATGACGTCTTACGTGGCCTCCCTTTTTATTTACTGTCACCCATTCTATATGGTTATGTCCCTTTCTACATTTTCGCCAATCTTAGTCTTTTATGAGGCCTGCGTAATGACCACTTTTATTATTCTTCCTCCAAATCACTGCCCTCAATAACTCCCAACCTCTCCTTAACAATTCGCCCACTACTTGTTGTCGACCTCTCCAATTGGCCTAACAGTTCTACTTCTGCACCATGCATGTTTGAAATTAATTTCCTGCCTTGCTACAAGTTGTCCCACCATTCAGATGTGCCTTTAATCTACCTTTTGATGCTTTGTCTATCTTTAGTCTCTTTTTGCCTTTTGCCACCTTCCACAATCTACCATTAGAATCTTCTTCAATACACCATTACCATGGTTGGTAACTGATCCATATCCATTATTCATTTTCTAGAAATCAATATAAAATTATCATTGTTCCTATCACCTTGGTGATAGGAGCTTCAGTCCCCAGCTTCTGTCACTTGACCCACACATCAAAACTAAAAATTGGCTATCAAAGACAATTTTTGAAACTTACTCGGCTGCCCCTGCATCAAACTCCCCAAGGACAAAGATCATGTGCTCTGGCACATGTGTCCCTCTACGATTTCAAACAACATTTTCTTCCTCCTTTTCCATAACTTTTCTACCTCATACACATCACTTTTCCAACATTTTTATGCAGCACTATAGGCTGCTCTCACATGGCTACTTGCATCACTTGCAATCAATACACACACTTCAATTCTTCTTTTATTAAACATATCATAATCAAATTGAAAAATTGCAGCAACATTCAATGTATCCTCAACATTTATCATACCTTCATCAACATGTTCAGTTGTCATGTCTTCCAACCATTCTCCTCTCACGGTCATTTGTTGCAACACCATAACATTTTCAGCTTCATCCGTTACCATCTTACTTTCCAAATCTCCAATATCTTCATCCTTTACTTCTACAACTACTTCCACATCATTTCCTTCAATCTTATTTTATGTCCCACTTGTGCTCAAACCTCTAACCTTCTCATTCCATTCTTTCTCAATGGATGCCAACCGCTTCCATAAATCTTCTTCAGTATCTTCTCTTTCTACTCCACCTTCTTGCTTTCCTTCAATCTTCTTCTGTTTGTCCTCTATCTCTGGAACCATGGCTATTCCACTTTCATCCTCTTTATCTACAACTACTCTCACCTTCAAATCAACATCTTCAAAACATACTACTGCTGTCTTCTTTTTCCAGACCATTCTTCCTTTCCACTTCTCCTCTTTTTTGGCATACCCACATCTTGCAAGTTCCTCTTGTCTACATTCTTTCCTTCTCATATATTTATTCCTCCTTATCTCTTTCTCATTTAACAATCTCCTATTCTCCTCATCATTATACAAAACATTATCAACATAAGATTCAGACTTCTTTCCTCTTACCTTCCATACACTTGGCTTCTCTTGCTACAATCTCACTATAGGCTTCTTCTCCTTCTTGCCATCTTCTACTAGATTACTCATGCTTCCAGTTTCTTGGGGTTTGTTCTCCTTTTGCATGCCCCCAATCCTTTGTCTTCTCTGCAACACATTTGTTTGCTGCTGCTTATTTCACCACCCATACTTTATCACTAGATTGATGTCCTCTATTTTCTTCTCTTGAGCTTCTCTTCACTTGCTCTGTCTTCATCCTCCAATTATCTTCTCTAGGTCTCTTTGCTGGCCAACTCCTTCTTGCATCATGTTGCAACTCATTCATCTACACATTCCTCCTTCTCTGCACTTGTTTGTTAGCATAAACATAATCAAAGGCTTTCACTTCTCTACAACCTTTTTCACCCATCTTTTTCCTTTGCCAATGTGGCACTACATATCCATGATCCTCAATCACATTCACATTTTCTAATTTCTTTCTCTTGTCAACTTGCCTATCCATCTTCTCATTTCTACATACATGATAAAAAATAAGAACTTTACCTTCATTCCTCTGTGTAAGGATTTGTTTTCCCAATTTGCCTTCTCCTTCAGCTTCTTGGTTTTTCCTCTTCTCTACTTCACAAGCATCTTGTTCTACTGCTGCAATACATGCATCATGAAACTCTATGGTTTCCTCTTCATCTTCATCTTCAATCTAAATATTTTTAGCTTCCATCTCCTCTTCACATCTTTCTCTCTTTCTTTAGGAGATATTCTTGCCCCAACTTCCATCATCTTCAAGGCCTCATCCTCGAGCAAGATCATGGGTCATCCCACAATAATGGGTTACACTTTTTGGCCAAACTTGACATTGAAATCAATATTTTGAACTAAATCTTCACATTCTGACACCTATAGCCGCTAAACCATTAGGAATCTGAAGATGATACAAACTACAGATTTGTGAAATTTTGTTTATAGATTCTAAATATATTTTTTTAAAAAAATTGGAGTTAAATTGTAAATTTTTTTGCATTTCCTTTGATAACTGGTTTTTAAAAGTAAACAACATTTTTTTAAAGTGATGTGTATTCCGTAGTACATAACTCTTTTTCTACAAAGGATAAAATTCTGATTCTTTTTAAATTAGATTGGTAACACCGATATATAGTGTATTCATTTGGTTTCATAATGTTTTGTTGAATATATATTTTTTAATTAATTTTTAAAGTCAAACCAGTTATAATTTAGACATAGGTGTATTCTGTAAAACATAACTTTTTCTGTATGTATCAAAATTTAATTTTTTTTCTTTTGTTGAAACAAGGACATCAATACCTAGTGCTTAGATATTTTTTAGAATTTTTGTTTAGTAATTTACTAATTTTCCATGTGTGTAGAATAGAGAACTTGATGTTCAGTGAAAAACATACATTAACAAGAAATAAAAAATAAATATAATAATCAAATTAAATATATTTAAAATTATATTTTTTGGGAAGATTATAATAAGGAATACATACTTACAAAGCATAAATTTTAAATGAATTCATTTGATGCCTCAAAAGATAAATCAAAACTAGTTTTTTATCAGCATTTTGATAGGTGTAGAGGAGACTCCATTATAGGTATGGTTTAAAACTAGCGGGGTTCTATCCAAGGGGGTTTGAATCTAAGGGGGTTTGATCAAACCCTCTTCAATTAAAATCTTTAAATGGAACCTTTCAAGGCTTAAATCATTACATTTTCTAAAAATATGTGATTTCAGCAAAAATCAGGATGTCCCAGAAAGTGTAACCCATTATTGTGGCAGCAAGATCTAGCATTACTTTCTTCATACCTGCATACATATTTGCAAACATAACATTAGCAAAAAAAAATGAGAGACCGCAATGTCTCTTTCAATGCCCTCCTCACAGAGATTCTTCCTTCTTCACTTCTCTTCTTCTCAAGTGCTATCTGCTGCACGTTCTTCTCTTCCTCTTTTCTCATGTTCTCTTCAATGAGAACTCTCTTGACCTCTTCCGGTCCATTTTGCACCAATGGCAACTCTCTGTTGTCCCATCTTTTTGGGAACCCTCTCTTCTTCTTATCTTCTTTTCTCAAGGCATTCATCTTTTGCCTCTTTCTTTTCTCAACAATCTCTTTCACCGGCAATTTCACTTTCTTTTCCATTGGCCATACCCAATAATATCCTTGGTCTTGTTGTTCATACCATTGCTTTACCAACATTACATCTCTCCTCAATGCTGCCAATTCTCTCTAGGATTCTCCATCCGTCATCCTTTTGCCTTCTTTTCTTTTGTCTCTTTTTGTGAGACTCTCTTTACTCATTTTCTTCTACAACCTTCTTTCTTCTTTCATCTTTCTGGCACCTCACCTAGGGCATCTTTCTTTTTCACCTCTGCCCAGTCTTTTGGTGCTTCACACTACAACACTTATAGTCTTCTTTCTTGTCCTGGCTAAGTTGTCTCCCTTTGGTGATCTACTCAGCACTCAAGACCAACCTTGGATTTGATACCAATTGATAGCACAACTCCATTAAAATCACTCTCTGATACCAATCTGATAGAACGAGGTCTCAACCCATGCACAAATATTCCTACAATCTTCTACTGAGAAACAAGTCTCTACCCATTTACAAGGGCTGATAGATAACTTCGATCAATAAAATGACAGGAACAAGGGAGCAATATAAAGATAACAAAACATTCAAGCAATGCGACATGAGATTAAGAAATATTCATTAACATGATCATAGTCTACAGTCGTGACTTGCTACAAGAACACACATCCAGCTACAACATAAAACACTCTATTCTTTCATTACAAAATAGCTAAATTGGCTTCTCTATTACAATACCAAAATTCTGAAATCACATTTAATCTATTTGGCCTATGGCCACATTCAAACTCCTCTTGTCGGCCTCCTCTATATTTTCTCTGATCTTCTTTGCCAATTGTTTGGCTTTCATCTATCTTCTCTCTTCTTTCTTTCAATCTATTTGATCAGCGTCTAACTGCTTCGATGACCTTTCATATCTCCATGCCTTTCTCCTACTATTCGGTCTCCTCAATATCTATGGCTTCTTGTATCTGTAACTCTTTATCAACCTATCATATATCAGCCTCTCATCCTCTACCAATCCTCTCTTCCATTCTGCTTCAATGGCCCTCTCTCTTATTTGCCGCCGCTCTCTCTTCACCAATCAGCCTTTTCTTCTCTTATGGCCTCCTCTTCATATATATGCGGCCTCTCCAATATGTATGCCACTTCTTCCTTCTGGTATATCCTCTGTTCAACCCACCGTCTAGCTTTTTTTGTCACCTTATGGACTTTTATTTCCTTATTGGCTTGCATTAATCTATTTTTGGCCTGTCCTCCTGTCCATGCAGCCTATTCTAGAATATCTCTACTACTCCCTCCATTCTTTCACATAACAACTTCTTCGGTGGCCTTCTTTTTTATTTACTGTCACCCACTCTATATGGTTCTATCCCTTTCTACATTGTTTCTTGTCTTAGTCTTTTATGCGTCCTACGTAATGGTAGCTTCTATTATTCTTTCTCCAAATCACTGCCCTCAATAACTCCTGACCTCTCCTTAACAATCCGCCCACTACTTGCTATCGACCTCTCCAATCGGCTTGACAGTTTTGCTTCTGCACCATGCATGTTTGAAATTAATTGCCTGCCTTGCTACAAGTTGTCCCACCATTTGGACATGCCTTTAATCTGCCTTCTGATGCTTTGTCTATCTTTAGTCTCTTTTTGCCTTTTGCCACCTTCCACAATCTGCCACTAGAATCTTCTTCAATACACCATTAACATGGCTTGTAACTGATCCATATCCATTATTCATTTTCTAGAAATCAATAAACAATTATTATTGTTCCTATCACCTTGGTGACAGGAGCTTCATTCCTCAGCTTCTGTCACTCGACCCACACATCAAAACCAAAAATTGATTGTCAAAGACAATTTTTGAAACTTACTCAGATGACCCTGCATCACTTGTGTAGCAAGTTCGAGGGTCACAGTCTTGTCAAAGCCATTTAGATATCTCTGTGTAAGTTGTTCTTCTATCTCTAATGTTTTTGATGTCTCTAAGGAATTTTTGTTGTTGAAGGGTGATTGAATCCCTTGATCTTTGTGGCATGCAATACAAAGTGGATCCATTGACTAGAGGTGGGTTAAGGGTGCAGAAAGGCACGTGGCCTATTGTGAAGGGCATAGAAAATCTAATCCAAGGGGCAAAAAGCATGTGGATTTCATGGAGTTTAAGGCCAAGTATACAACATTAGTGAATTTCTTCCTAAGAAGGTGCATGAACTCAACATACTCCCTACTGCCTTCATCAATCTTGTGCAATTGCAGAATGAGTGGGCACCAAGTCACAATACCTAGACCATGAGGCAAAAAGTGTCTTCCCACGATGCTCTCCAAAACCAAATATTTGCTATAACTCTATCCATCGACAAATACAATGGATGGGATGGCATCCCACAGAGTAGGTGTTTAAAACCTCTGATTCATCCAACTCATAGTTTCATCCAATCTCAAACTAATTGAGGTATTAAAAGATTCTTTGGATGCATTTAAACTTGCAAAGGAGGTACTTTTTTATTGCAGAGGCCCACATTCCAAATCTAAGCACAAAAGATTCATGAGGAAGGTGTGCAATTAAGGAGCCAACAAAGGCATGATAAAGGAGGCCAATCAGATGCCCGATCCAACAGAGGCATTTTTTTTCTATTCCAAGACTGATTCAGAAACTTTTTCTTATGTTTATAGAGGTCCATCTATCAAAGGAGAAGCCTGATTTATAGGAGGCTAATTTGTGCTTGTCTAAAGCTGACTTCCATTCAGGTAAATCTCAAAGGAAACAATGGAAGTAGAATAAGAAAATTTCTTTTTTAAGCATTTTTAAATTTGTAGGATTTTTTTTTTTAAAATAGATATTTTTGTTTCTAAATTAAAACACTTTTTTTTAAAAGCTTGGAGATGTTTTTTTGGATTAAGCTAATTTTAGCTTCCTCCCTCTAATTTTAGAGGTTCTTTTAAAAAATTGTAGTTCGAAGTTAGCAAAATATTGTAAAAGTCAAGTGAGAAAATAAGTTTTTTTTGTAAAAATCCTAATTGTTAGGGTACAATTTCAATCGACCAACTTAGACCTAACGCACTACATGATAAAGTGCCAAATTCAAGGGGGAATCCAAATTTTGAATCAAGGGAGGGTCTTGTCTATCATGTCTTTGAACACTTCCTACTTTCCCACCTTTCTTATGCATTGAGATTAATGGTCTTGGTTTCATCATGGGTTTCACTGCTCATCCTACCAGGATAATCCTGGAGAAGGCCAATTATGAGTCTGGGTAAAATGGCATCTTGACACACCTCAGATGGCTTAGTATTTTGCCTTATCTCTTTGAACTCATGCTTGAACTAGACACACTAGGGAGAAAATTAGCTTGGGTAAATACCATTGACCATGTAGTAGGTTTGATTTGTCTTAGTGTTGATTCTAACACTCTCAGTGATGTATTAGACATTGAGTGTCCTCGCATTCTTTGGAATAGAATAATAGAGATTCATGAAGATCCTCATATCTCTCCATTCCCAGTTGATCCTACTACAAATTGTCGTCTTCCTCTTCTTAAAGCATATAACATACCCTTTGATGATGATACTTTAGAGGAGCTTGAGTATATTACCAACCTTAGATGGTGAGATGACAGATAGACTTATATTCATGCGTTCACACTTGTTACTTCATCAAAGTTTAGTGTCATTCCTTTGAGATCCTCTAGTGACTCATTACACTAGGAAATCAAGAATTCATCTCTTTCATCTACAATTATGGACACTCCTACAATACCTATTGCTACTTCTGTGTTTAGTGTTGCTCCTACAGGAGTTTCTAGTGATTCACTATAGTAGGGTCATATTCAAGATTCACATCATTGGGACACACTTCTACTAGACATTTCTTGGCTGTTTGTAGAGTCTCACCTATCAGATCTTGATGGCACCTTGGATGATCTCATCTCACTGTTTGATAACAGTATACATGCACCTGCTGCAACTACAGAGTTCAAAGAGGGTTCACCAAGGGCTTCCAATGATTCTTGGCAGGACATCTCATGACATTTGCATTGTAGCCACATGGCATGCATTAACATTCCACTTTCATACATCAGTTCTTTAGATCCTATTCTTGATCAGTCTTCATGTGATTTTGAGATGGCACTTGTTTTAGTTAGGCTCAGGACTCCTGATTTGTTTGTTGCTCATTTCGACATCAACATGACGATATTTGAGTAGTGTTCTAAGATAAGATACAACATGAGACTTACCACCTCGTGGAACCTTTCTTGTTTGAGCATTCACCATTGAAGTTGTTTCTTCCTAAGGGGAGAAATTTCATTTGCCACAAATGGATCATTTTCAACATTCATACACAGGAATTTTCTTTTAGCATAGGGGCTACTTCATTGTCGAGAGGCTAAATAGTCTCTTTTACTCTCCGATGGGGAATCATATATGCATCATCACAGTCAAAGTGACATGGTTTTAGGCTTGGTTCAGAGTTATCATTTTTGAGGAGGCTTCCTAGTCTTCTTAATTTTCTTTTCTCTTTTGGAGGGAAGTTTTTTCCCATAGGGTTTTCTTCCTTTCTCCACTTTATGAGAGATTGCATTGCATTGTACATGGGTACCTGAGCATGCCTAGTTGTTAGGACCCATCTTCATTTAAACCACCTAAGCTATGTTTAAGGGGGGTGTTGGTGTATATTAATCTTACGTAAGTGTGCACATCAATCTATGTTTAGCCTTGATCTATACTTGGTGTGTGTAGATTAGATTTGTCTAAGTTAAGTGGTTCTTTTCCTAATCTTGGAGAACCACTATTCTTAGTGATCTTTTTCTATTATTGGCTTGACTATTCTTAGTCGATTATTCCCTATATGTACTACCTCTTGGAAGGTAATTAATCATCACATATTTTTCATTCCAATTGTCCATTATTTGCAATACTTGTTTTTTTTCAGGTTGAGCATGGTCCTATTCATCTCGGGTGGCTCAAATTGGTACTCACATTCACTCAATGTTCCTAGTTTCTACAATATTCTCATTCCAAGTCCATTGTCCTTGAGAAAATAGACACTATGTGCTTTGAAAAGGGTATGCATTAGTTCTAATCTACATGTGTTTATTTTGTCACTCTATACAATGGCTAGGATTTCTACATGTGAATTCCCCTCTATTGTTGTTGACTATTCTCTATCGTGCCCATCATTTGGATATGTAGAACATCATTTTCTATTGGTACAATCTTCTTTAAATTCATGATGTTTTATTCATTCTAAAGTTGCAATCACTAAAAGGAAGATATAGCTTGTTATCCTAAAGAACGAATGAATTTATAAGAGGTGCCAATCACTATATGCAATTTCTATATATTGGCTAGTTATGTTATATTTATAGACAAATTTTGTGGCCCTAGTTATGATTTTTATTATTGTTAAGTAGTAGATTATAACAATTGTATAAAGAGGTTAGCATAATATTATAATAAGTGATATTGGATATGTTGAAATAAATACTACATAGAGGAAGAACATAAAAAATTTCACTTAGATTGGAGGATCTACCATGTGGTGGTAGAATGGTGTTTCGATATGCATTGTCAATGGTGCATGGTAAATAGCAGCAACAAAAGATAGGGAAATAAAAATATTTCAAAAGGGAGTGTAGCAAGGTGAGAAAAGTAGTTTAGGTTTTATGTAATAGGAAGAAGTTTGAAAGTATTTATCTTTCATATAAAAATTGATTGAAGTGTGGAGTTTGGAAGAAATAAGTGACATAAATAAGGAGGTACATGAAGTTAAGTTTTAGAAAGGTTGAGATTCAATGTTTGTGTGCATATTAGAGGAGAAATAATGTTTAAGTTCCCAATACATGATTTTGGATAATATTGGAGATTTTTTAAAAAAAGAAGTAGGGAAGATATTGTATAAAGGTGCAATTTTGGTTGACTCCAACACCTTAAAATGAACTTTTTAATTGTGTTAACTTATGCTTGGACTTTTAGGGCTATCTTTGTTACACCTAAAAAGGCCTCCAAAGACTTACATGAGACATCAAATGGATAAAGTGTAACAAGGTCATATTCAAGGCTGGAGGCACTAGAGGTTGGAGGATTTTTTTGCATCTCAATCTAGTTTCTTGCTCAAAGATGGTGTTTTGTATGAGAAGCATATGTTATTGTGCTTTTTTTCTATGCTGAAAAAATTGAAGAATGCATATATTGTGAAGTTTGCTTTTTGAAGATAGGAAGATTTGGTGAACTCAATATGTATTGTTGTCTAGATAGTTCAAGAGTCTGTGGATTTGGGGAATTATACCCTTCTGAGGGTCATGAGACAACTTGATGTAGCACTGTGGATGTAGCTCAACATGAATTGTTGTCTAATAATTTGGGGATCTTTAATTCAAGAGTTCAGGGAGGTGGTAATCTGAGAACTTGGGAATTCAACTTGAGAACTACACCCTTCTAAAGGTTACAAGGTGACTTGATGGAGCTCCAACTAATTCAGGATTTGTTTCTTCAAAGAAAAACCTTCTCAAGAATGTGTACTTGTTTTGTGTAATTGACATGTTTTGTTATATGTTCTATTTGTGTAATGTAAACCATAAGGGGTGTAGTGTTGGAATATCAATAGTGACTTGTAGTTTATTATTGTTATCAAATAATTAGTTACATTCCCATAAGATGGCAGTTCTAGAAGTTATATTTTAAAGGATTTATAAAAGCTATATTGTATATGTAACTATGAACACATGATGTCAATAATATGATCAATATTTGTGTTTTTATTATTGAAAAAATGTAGATAATCTCTAGTTTTTCCAATAATTAGTGCCTTTATAGTTTTGTTATACCTAATGTTAGAGAGAGCCTAATTTAGATTTAAGGCTAGCAAGAATTGAAATATTTTTTTATATTTTTCTCTTAAAGAAAATACTTTATTTTTGTATGAAAGAAAGCATATATACATGATAAATCTCTTTAAAAGAAAAAAACTTTATTTTTAAACCATTTCTATGATTTCTAGTGCCAAACATGTCATAGAATACCTATCTAGCTAATTTGAATGCTTAGGGAAAGACTAAAATACAAGCAAATAAAAGCTAATATTCAAATACAAATTGCCTTCTTGTTTGTAGATGGTCCTCCCATCACTGACATTGGGAAGAATAAACATAAATTTTTCAAATAGAATGACTTGGAAATTTATGTGAGAGTTATTATTACATGGGATGTAAACATTCATTATGCACCATCAATAATTCTAGTATTTTTGTGGTACAAAATATTTGACTAGACACAAAGCATAATGTTAGGGCAAGATCAGGTGCAACATCATCGATAAGTGAGAGGAACCTAAGGTAGTGGAGATTTCAATTTGAAAATATCAACCACCCACCTTAGGTAGTATATTAATATTGAACAAATCTTTAGGTACCAAAATACTGAATGAAAAAAAATATTACATAAACCCGATTACAACAATAGCAAGGCAATGTACTTACCCTATGTCCCCATGTAGCTACATAAATGGATGCTCTACTTAAATTTGAGTAGCATAGATAGCCCCATGCAAATTTTAAATTATGAATAAAGGATAATTTGGAATATTTCTCTATTATAGTGAAGTAACTACATTTTGGGGATTCAAAATAAGTTGTGAAGAAAAAATAGGGGACTAAAGTTATGCAGCAAATACATAATAAAAAATATGCCATGTTGCTGCATATATTCCCTTCACTCTTTTTTTCTTCTTAACCTTATCCACTAAAATTTCTATATAAATAAATATTATTTATTAAGAATGTGTTTTTTGTTCTTTTTAATATAGAACAAAAATACAAATTAAGATAACTACTTCAAAGAAGAAGAAACATAAAATATTCATGGTGTCACTAATTTCACAAATATCTTTTATAAAAATTGAGTAGTTGCTACTTGAAGAGACTATTCTCCCTTCAAAATGGCATGCCTAAGACAATATAACATAGAAATTTTGCATGCCCCATACCACAGCATGATGACAGAAGGATGAGACATGGAACCATGATGGGATGGAGAGAAAATATTAATGGGACATTTTGCATGTGCATTTCTAATGGTTACTTCCAACTATCATGGGCCCCTATGTGTTGGGAGTTTTAAAAAATGTCGAGCATAAAACTTTCCATGTCTATTTTAATTTCTGACTTTTTTCATTTCACGTGTATAGCTATTGTGAGGAGTTTTCATAATAATCATGGAGCTACAAATGTTTTCATGATAACAGGTACCATTGTGGGTAATTTCATGGCCTTTTTTTGCAGAGTAGGGTTAAAATCTTGAGATTTATTGTGTTTCTCCAATTTTTTGAGTAGAAAAAAAACACTTGATGAGATCCCATGGGAATCCACTGCAAATGAGATTCCATGATATTGGGAGAACTACACATGAATCCATATACTAGGTACTATTATGGATAATTTTGATAGGCCATGCTTTGTAGAGTAGGGTTAAAAATTTGAGATTGATGATGTTTTTATTTTTGTGTTTTTCCTTCAAGTTTTGGAGGAGAAAAAACCCTCGATAAGCTCACATGGGTAGCCGCTACAAATGATCTTTCATGATATTAGGAGAGTTGCAAACAAATCCACAATATTAGGTACCATTTTGGGTAATTTCAATGGGTCATTTCTTGTAGAGTAGGTTCAAAATTTATGAGATTGATGGTATTTTTTTGTGCTTTTGTAGAGCAGTGGAGGGGGTCTAAGAAGGAAAAGTTCCCAAGAGTGTGGCAATGACTAATCAAGTATGTACATATCTACCAATTTGTCATGCCATTTTCTATTCTTATCTGGAACTATGAGGAGGGTAGTAGAGGGTTTTCTTGGGTTAAAAATATCATTTGCTATTCTCCCTACAAATTTCACGATACCTTGTCATGTTATAAAGATTTAGTGTTAGGCAGAATTTTTTAAATTAGTGATTTTCATGAAATGGTCTTGGTCGTCTATACATGCCATCCAGTAGGTAATGGTTTAATATGGTTTATTTGGTCATTTGTGTTGTTTATGTGGTTTTCTAAGGGTTGAACAAAAATATGCTTAACAAGACCTCAATATTCCAAATAGTTGTTCTATGCACACTTATGTTCAAAAGATCTAAAGTCTTTCCTCTTAACCTCTGAAGGAAACCAACTATTGTTCATACTTTTTAGTTTGTTGAAATTAATCAACATATACGAACTATACAATTATCATCTATCTAAACTAGACTTCAAATCTGATAAGGTACTACAATTTTAATTTGGGAGTCGATAGTAACTCAGGTAAGGGATTTGAGCTATAAATTATAATAGAATTAGACTTATTTAAACTGAAAGAATAATAGAGTTTTTTTAAATTGAAATAATTTACCAAATTTCAAATATTTGTTGTAAGTGTGAGCCACATCCAGGAGCACGACCTGCAAATTATAAACCTTCACAGAGATAAATATTTCACCTAATGAGTGAATAATTGAAAAAAGATTCTAAAAGTAATATATAAAACATTGCTCATAAAGGCAAGGAATAATCAGGTGGAGGCAACCAACCATCCAACTATCGAAATGATAAATAACTAAAAACTAATATGCACCTAATAATAACTAATAATGTTGGATGCCTAAGTAAACTTAAGCATAGTTAAATATGTAAAACCATATTTACTCCAACACCCCCCCCCCCCCCCCCCCCTTATGTACAACTTAGGGAGATTATTATGCAATATGAGAAAGATGTAATATGGGTCCCGTCTACACAACCATGTTAGGTACACATTTACAATGCAAATGAGACAAAATACAATCTCTCACAAGTGGAGCAAAGGAGAAAACCCTGTGGGAAAAATCTTCTCTCTAAAAGAGAGAAAATAAAACAAGATGATGCATGGAGGACTAACTAATACCCCCAAGGACTACATACATCATGTATATACAATCAATGATACCCCCATAGGAAGGAAAAAGAGAGACATTATATCCCGCCCATAATGAAGAAGCTTGGATAATGCTGATGAAGTGTACCTGGAAACAAAAGATGATCCTTGGCCTACAAGAAACACCTCTCCCCTTAGCAAGAAACATGTCCACTGAATAATGAAGAAGCCACTTTTTGTCCAACTAAAGGAAGGAGGAGGGAAGTTTCAAAATAGAAATCTTTGAAGACTGAGAAGGAGTCTCTATGCTTGAATAAGGCACCATATAAGCATGATCAAATTCAACCAATAAATGTGACAAATCAATTGAAAAAATAAACTCATCAATGTCAATCTCCAAAGACAATGTAGATGAATCAATAGTCATGCTAAAGTTGTCATCAAAGAGGAGAGAAATCCCCTCAAGTATGTCTCCCAAATCTATAAGATGAGACTCTACGAATAAGTTTGAAATACCTACCTAATACTCATCCCACAAAGCAAGATCTGGAACACTATGATCAATTTGCTTAAGAGAAGAAATGAAATCTAAAGAAGTAGGAGGAAGCTCAACACTAGTCTCAAGAACACCAAGATTCAAGTGACCAAACTACTCCTCACAAACATGATTCACCCTTGATGGAAGGGTATGAACATCAACCAAAGGGATATCATCGTCAGGAATACAATGAGAAAAAGAATACAAGTAAGAAGCATGATCTACCACCCCTGTAGCAATCATTTCTCTAGTCTCTATGTCCCAAATGTATACATGATTAGTAGTGAACTCAATTGTATTACCTTGTGCACCATGAGTAATTTGATAAAATAAAAGTAGATTAGTGGTCAAGGAGGGTGCACAAAGAACATGATTAAAACATCCTTCACCCATATCAATAGAACCTTTCCCACAAACCTTCATGTATGTATTGTTACCCATCAAAATATTAGATGAACTACAAGGATCAAAAGAAGAGAACATATCCAAAGAAGATACCATATGATGAGATGCACCTAAATCAAGATGCTATCTCCCATTTTCAGGAATAGTGGAAGCCAAGATTGCTTTACCTTTCATCCCATTAGCAAATCTTGCATTCCCTGGCTATGTAGATGAGGATACTGTTAATTGTGATTTAGAAGAAGAAAAAGGAGAAGAACAAGACATTGATGAGGGAAAGGTGATGTTGTTCTTCTGAACAAGTTGATTAAGCTCATCAATCTTCTTAGTATTATACCTATGCTCATCAAGTCCGTATCTCTTGCAATAAACACATTTGATTTTCTTCTTTTGTGATGGTTCCTCTTTACAAGAGGTCTTGGTCTTAGGAGTAAGTTGTGAAGGAGAATCCTTAACTTTCTCTTTAGACTTAGAATCGTTATTTTGTTTCTTGTCCTTGCCACTTGAAGCCTTAGGATATTTTGCAAGAAGTTATTGAACATCGTAGGCATCAATGTGCCCATTTGTGCCAACATTGCTTGTTCCCTTGAGAGATATGCTGCAAAACCATCAAGAGAAGGCATTTTGTATGCACTACCTAGAGTATCCAAGGTAGCATAAAATATAGAATCAAATACAGAATAGTTTGGACTTAACTTAGAGAAAGTAGATAGAATCAACTGCTCAACATCTTTTTTAACCCCACATTCAGTCAACTGTAATATGAGAGAATTAAGCTTGGTGAAGAAGTCTTGGATATTGTCAAAATGTCTAGGATAAAGATTCATTAGCTCATTCTCCAAATGGAATTTCCTCATCTTATCATACTTAACAAAAAGTTTCTCTAAGGTAGTCCAAATATCATTAGGATTCTTACAAGATAACACATGATATCTTAAGTCAAGAGAAACAAACATAATGAGAGTACCAAGAGCTTCATCTCTTCAATCAAACCATTTCCTTTTTTCTATAACACTTGTGGGTTCAGGATCTCGGCCATATGTAATCCTTTGTAACTTCAACAACAAAATATCGAGATCATATTTCCACTTAAGATAATTTGTTTGAGTTAGATGTTCTACTTTAGGTAAATCCATAATGAAACAAGAGAATGCAATAAATATATCTTATAGTATAAAAAATCAACACCTTTGTTCACAAGAATTGAGAAAAATCAATATCAAACTTCAACAGATTAAAAACACCATCAAACAACAAAATATGTGAGAAATACCTTAACCACTATGAAGGTGACAAAAATAACTTTCCATTGATATACGGTTTGCGAAAACTGGCCTCTATTTGTAAAAGATATGCAATAATGAAAAAAAGGCCTATAAAGGCATTTTCGAAGCATCAGGGGGCTTAATATGGCAGGCACTTGGTCACACCATAAGACCACATCAAGTATGGGGGCTAAAAAATTAGGGACTTTCAAGCCAAGTGGATCTCGTTAGTCAAAATTGTGGGAGGTTCCCGCGCTACATAGGAGCCACGTCACCACAAGTCTGAATGCCAAATCACCAAATGACCATGAGCATACAAGTCACAATCACAAAGCATGAATCACCATGCTAGAATCATACTAAGCCTCATGCAAGTGTGAGCTTTTACAAGTGCTCACAATAGAGAAGAGAACTACTGGGCTATATAAAGCCCAAATAATAATACTTCACCACCAAATTGCAACTAAAGTCCTTGCCCACGCCCACAGGAAGGCATCGAAAGGGCCCACAATGGTTTTCCTCATGCATAAGATCAAAACCCTAAATATTTTTTTGCTGCAAGATTTTATAAAGTCTAATATATATATATATATATATGTCAAAGTTTGAAGGACCGATAGATGGTGCATGGCTGCGACTATAGAGTTTTAATATCAAAACTTTGTCATTAAACAACCTTTGTCTCGCTATCAAGCTCCATTGAAACCCTCAAAATATCAAAGTCTACTCAGAAATGTATTGGCCAATGAAAATGTTGCTTAGGTGCTTAAATGCTGCTCTCTGTAAAAAATGTCACCTTCAGTTTTACGTAAATGTTGCCTTTACAACGTAGTCTACGGAGGTGGAGTAAAAAGCCTCTTGGGCGCCTCTGCCAACTCTTATTTACCTTCTAAGCACTGTGTGACTCTGATATTGAATATGATATCTGATGAAAGCAGTGAATGGTGACCACCAAAGGAATCGAAGACCTTGAATGCAAAAATGAACTTCGCAAAATGGAGATTGGTAAGGCGAAATAGAAATTTATAAAATTTCAAATGCCAAAGATATCATTCCACCAGATAATGCAAGCAATAAAATCTCGATCTCACCAATTCACTGATGAAAAATCTCAAAACAGATTGAGGTGCAGATTGTAATGCCAGTCCATTCTCATCTTGGATGTGCAGATAGTCTAGCTAAGGAGCATGAAGATGAAGGTAAAATAATAAGAATATTTAGGGTATGTTAGACAGTTAATGTTGTACATTATATGATGTTGGTAGATGCTACATTCATGTTGATGACATTCCTGATTATGCTCATGTGTGGTTTCATATGACATTGTTTTACATTCAGGGGATTATGATGTTATTCTCACTATGATTGTCATATGTTAGAATTGATTTTTATGCAACTGATTTTGTATCATAGGATGCTATGTTGTGATGTTTTGTATAGATTAATCTTATTATGTGTATGATGCGATTAGCTGATGATGGTTCTTATTTAGTCGTTCAGTAACTGATTGCTATGTATGTTGTGATTACGTGTTTGATGTGATGGTGAAAGGGACCAGTAGCTTGTTTTTATCATACAATTCTTTCCTTCCCCAAATTCAACAACCCTGTCGTATTCACTTGCGCTCAAGTTCAACGGAACTCTGAGAGTCTCATAATAAACCTGGCCGAATCTGCGCACAGTATGATAAAAACCGGTCTCTGCAAAGGCCTCGTTACAGGGCGCTAAAATGATCAGCCTAGGGTTGTGTTCATAGGCGTTATACAAAAAAATATAGAGGGAATCTGCTAAAAATAGGGGACTGCGAAAATTGCAGGAATCTATCAGACACACTCCTAAGTACAGACACAAATCTTAAAACTTCCCCCTATAGATCTATTTTTTTATCTTTTAAAATCCCACAAATTTTTTAATCCGTTACAAACATTCTAGATTCCGATCTATTTTTATATGGAATGTCATTCATATAATTCGAATAGTATGTACACATTGAATTCCCTGCAGTTGACAACACTGTGTTGTAACGTTATAACTTCTCTGGATTATTACAATACCTTACACAGCCAACATTCCACTACTCTTACAACGATTTATTACACTATCTATATAATAGACAGGCCCAAGGAGTTAACATAATTCGTGTCAAGTGAAAGAATTCATTTAATCATGGAGAGGGCCAAGTAGTAGAGAGCAAATAAAATCATGGGTTGCTTTCAATCGACTGCAAATACCGCATCCACGTACCGTGGACAGATCCCTAACCCCAAGGATAAAGATGAAATCCTAGGTGTGCAATTATATTTTTCTGTTTTCAACATAAATGGTTTTCTATAACTTGCTAATAATCGGTTCAAATTTCTGTTGATAGGCTTTGTTTTTGTTTACAACTTGCCTCCCGAGATTACTGTTTCTGAACTTGAAAACAACTTTCAGAAATTTTGTAAATTGATAAAAATCAGTTTTGTCACTGAGGTACGCTTATTCATCTGGTGCTCACACTAACCTTTTAATCGGTGATCTCTTTATATCTTTTTGTCTTATATTTTATTTTGGAAGTTTTATATTGTTGCTAAATGTAATTTATAAGCTACCTGCCGGTAATGTTTTGTCCAGGGAGTAAGCCAGCCGTTCGCTTATATTAAATTTGAAAGAGAATCTTCTGCCAGGAAAGCACTTCAGGTAGACTGGGACCAAGTATTTGATTTTGCTTTTCAAGGCCTTTTTAACTAAGCATTGATTCTTCTTATTATTTTTTTTTGGGCTAGGAATCACAATCTCTGGATACGTGGACAACTAGCTTCTATCGAGCTAATACCGCCCGGCCCGTATCCCAGTATATTTGTGCCTTGATGACCTTTTGCAATGTGACTTCTATAATTTTGAATTTAATATGCATGTATGTTTCGGCTGAGCAGTTTACACTTGTACTTTATTAGCATGTAAGGTGGATGAATAAAAGGAATACAGACAGGTTCCTTGTAACGATTGGCTTTCTCAACTGTTTAACAGAAGAGCACCGTTGTCATTTTTATTTTCCTAAAAACTCTGACCTTAAGTGAATGAAAAGTCCTTACCAAGTTTAGAAGGTGATGCTTCTCCTGTGTAAAAGTATTGTATTCAAAATGCAAATGACAATGGCGTTTCGTCTATTTTGCTTCACTAAACAACTGGTAGTTTAAGAAAGAGGGTTCCAGGATATAAAGCTCACCCGCCATATATAGATAGGGTGGGGTGGACCAACCAACTGGCCATGGAGGGGGAGGAGTGTTTCACATCCCATGTCAATGGCCCCTTTTAACTAGTCATCCATCTATCAATGATGGTCTCCAATGATTCAGAATAGTTAAACACTCTATTTAAATATCATCCATTTCAATGGTCAAAAAATCAATAGTAATTTTACACCTCATTCACAACAAAACTTGTGGTAAATATTTGTCCAATTTTATTTAATCAAATTTGACCTTTGACTATTGAAATGGATGATATTTAAGAATAGCCATATATATAGTATAGGGCATTCACTTTTATCATGGAGCACACATTTGTAAAAGAAACCCACCATACTACCTTTAACATATTAATATTAAGTTCTCTATTTTTGATAAATTTTAAATGGTTTTGTAGGTCAATTGAACAAATGTCTATCTAGATGCACATTGGACAGTATTTATTAATTAATTGAAATTCAGAATATAACATGATTTTGAATTCCAATTAATTAATAAATTATCAATTAAATTTATTTAATAGTTGTAAGGGTGAATATTGCAAACTTTGTACTTTTCACTTTTGTTTTGGATTTATTTTCATTTAGCTATTTTAATGGAATGACTAGTGTATAAGTATAATGTTTCTATGTAAAAATTAGTAATTAAGGTAAACCTAACTAGATCATGCCTCCACACATCTTAAGAGACTAGTAGACCTGTAAAATATGCAACATAAAAATGACTCTCTTTTTCCAAATTCAAATTTAAATCTGAGTAGATGTCAACTTCCTTCCTACTAGTTGTTGCTTGCCAACTTGAGTGTAAGATGTGTTAATTTGAGTGCTAAGGTGTTGTTATATGAGAGGACAAAACACTAATTCACTTTTAGGTATCTAGAATCAAATGTATCCAAAATTAAGATAAACTTATCCAATTTATTCAAAAGAGTAGGACAAAACACTAATTCACTTTTAGGCATCTAGAACCAAATACATCAAAAATTAAGATACACATATCCAATTTATTCAAAAGAGCATCATATTGTATCATCAAATCACATTAGCGTTTATACATCATTAGTGACCTTGGTGTGTCTTCAATCATTGTTCAAACTTGTAAGGTTTAGCTATAGAAGCAACCCAAGACCAAGAAACTAAAGGCAATCACAAATAAATAAAAAGATTAATGGATTGCAATATGCAAACTCAATGCATGAAGAATTGGTGGGTATATATAGGATACACCATCAAAAGATGTGAATGTACAACCAATGTGACATAAAGGAGTTGTATTCACATGGGTAGACAAAATCTCCACCAAATTAGGAAGTACAAGTCACATGTGAATCCCACCCAAGTAGATACCTACCTAAGCAAGGTTGTCTTATCCTAGGTGCAAATATGCAATAAAGTAAATAACCTAAAGATTAAAATAAAAATGTGCACTGACACCCCCCATAAGTGTAGCTTAAGTGGATACTAATACATGGATGGATGGGTCCTAGCAACTGTGCTTTCGTATTAGATGCCCATGTATAAAATGAAGTAGGAAATGTGTTGTCATATTAAGTGCATATGTATAAAATAAACATCTCATATAAGTAGAGAAGGAGGAAAACCCATTGAAAAAAAGGTCCGCCAAGAGATGATACCCCTCTACCTTCCAAAACTTAGAGAGGAAGGAGTAGAGTGGAGTAAGAAGCCCCCAAAAATGAAGCTTTATGCAACCCCAATAGAATTTGTAAAGAAAGAGACTTACTCTTTGTAAATGGTTTGGTGAAAATATCAGCTATCAAAGATCAATGATCTATCTCTTGATGTGCTCCCAAATGTAATGCATATACATCTTAATGTGCTTGGTTCATTGATGGTGGAGTAGATTGTATGAGATCTAGATGGCTCTTTGGTTATCATAGAAATGATACATGGTCATTGATATAATATGCCATATGCATTATGCTTGCTAGCCACCAATCTTTGGACATCCAACATATTCCTGCAAAGCTCCTACAAAATAATTTTATCATTGGGATACCTTGGAAAATTGTAAGGGGCCTTGTGGAGGCAAATAACTCTGATTTAAAGAGAAATATTTATACTATATAAACTAAATTTCCAACTTTGATACCTCATTGATGGCCTCTATAGATAATCTCTTGGCATAGTCATTCTCCAAGTCTCGAATTATTGCATATACAAATGCATCATTAACAATGCAGTAATTTTTTTGTCTCTCTTTGAGCTGTAATAGAGGGAAATGAAAAAAAATTGCTTCCCCAAGTTGTAGGGAGCCAACTATTGTTAGTCCTAGGAAATTGGCTTGATAAGTCAATAGGTATACAAAGTAGGAGGTGTGGGAGCAGAAGTCCAAGATCAATGGATAAGAGATCAAACACAAATGTAATGTATTTAAAATGAACAAAATTGATTTACAACCGAAGTGATATAAATAGGTGAAGCTTGAGGAACAAGTCTCCATGAGAATAGGAAAGGTGGCAAAAATGGAACCAAGAGAATAGCTCAAGGTTCAACGACCCTCAAATGTAGCAGCGATGTGTCGAATATGAGGTGACACATCTAATAATGACTCATAGAGTGGAATTAGTCTTTCCACATGTGAGGAAAACTGCCTAACTATGGTTATGTTAGGAATAACTCATGTGAGTTATACACCAACAGGATGGCATAAAGAAACTCTTTTATTCTAGCACGTCTATTAGCTTCTCATGTAGACTGTTGTTGATAAAGGTGCCCCAAACTATTCTCTTGTTATCATACATACTCACTATGAAATAGTACATCTATAGGTAGAATTCTCTGGCATTTGGTGAACCAAAAACTATGTACAATAATGAAATGATGTCCTCGACATCCTCCTTGAACTATCCTCTATTCTAAATCTTGGCCATCTTCTTGACCAATATTCTTCTCACCATGAGGAGGTTGTCATGAACCAAGTTGGTTACAATAAAGTTCTTCCTCTCATAGTAATAAAGATCCTCCTTCATATCAATTTTGTCATATTTAACATAGCACTTAAACACAACAAAATATTGCATATGTTGAGTGATCAAATTTTTATGATAGTTAAATGTCTTTTCAAAATATATAGCTCCACAAATCTTACAAATAAAACTCAAAACCTAGGATTGATGAATATCAACCTAGCACATGATGAACTAGAAATCAAGATTATAATATGACAAATAATAGGCCAATCTAGATAAGAGAGGTAAACCCTTTTTCACTTTAGATTTTGTTAAACCTAAGATGATGATCGTAAGGGACTTCAATAATATAATGAAAGAGAAGCAATTTAATGATACCATTAGGCCTTTAACAACCATTCCCTATGGATAATTTAACCCTCATTATTTATCACTAATTCTTATTAATTATTTAATAAATGTTTATTTAGATATAATTTATTTGTAAGTTTTTAATATGGATATTTACTTGTACATATGGATTTAGTTACTTACATTTGTAAGTTGTCAATATATGGATATAATTTAATTGTACATATATGGATAGGTGTACTTACATTTGTAAGTTTTCAATACATGGATATTTACTTGTATATTTGGATATTTGTAAGTTAATTTAGATATTTATTTCTAAGTTTTCAATATGGATATATTTACTTACATTTGTAAGTTTTTGATATGGATATTTACATATGAGTAATTAAATACTTTTTTATTTTATTCTAAATGTAAATGTAGATTGTCCAAACGATGAATTTTTAATAGATAATTTTTTGAATGATCCCCACCCCCTCCACCTCAAAACTTGTCACCCCTTCCACCTCAAAATGCCCACCCCCTCCACCTGATGAGGCTCTCTTGTGAGTGAGTATCAACAAAAATATAAACATAATCACGGAACAAATTAATTTCATACAAAATCAGCCTCACATGATGCGCCCATGTTGTATAGTTTGCATGTCTTCAATGTAAATCATTGTCAATTTAGTTAGGTCCATTTATGTGGATCTAGATAGATTCCTCCTTTGGCAGTAGGAGAGGTGGTAGTTTTATGTAGATGGTTTCTCGTATAAAGAGATCCTTGATCTTCACATTACCAAACAAACTTTAGCCCCGTTCTTTGTTGACCCCACAACTAATCAACATATACCTACAACACCATCAGGAGATTGTGAGACAATTTTGGGAGTGATGGTGGATGGTCTTTTATCATCGACCACACGCTAATTTTGAGATTCTATTATATTTTTTGAGGAAATTCTGAGTGGAATTTCAATTGAGGTTAAAACCCAATTATTTTGACATTAGAGAATTCCAAGGTGTTGGTGGGGGCATGCCACAACATAGGGTAGGGGCACATATTGATCCCAATTGACCAAGTACTATTCCACCCATGGTTGATCCTATTTTGCCTAGTATTCCTGCACCCATTTAGTACTAGACAGTTCTTTCAACATTAGGAGCATTAAGTGTACTCTTTGGAAATCTCACTGAACAAGCTATCCACATGGCAGTTGAATTCAGTGGTAGAAAGCATGGAGGAGTTGGTGTAGTTGGGAATAGCACCTCACACATGTCGATGTCACATTTGTGTCAAAATTGTAATCAACAATGTTATAGTCATGTTCCTGCATCCACATCAAACACAACTACATTAGAGGTGGAGTCACACTTGGATCTACTATACTCCAATGATCATCCTACACACGTACATGGACCACATTTTAGTTTGTTTCAAGTGCATAATGAACATATCAAAATTTATATTTATTCATGAATTAAATATATATTGTGAACTATTTGGTGTAGATCTCAAGTTGCTCCAATGCATCAACAGGATTTTATACGCTCATTTTTGTGTCAATAGTTGTAGAACTTAGAACGCCTTATGGGGTAAAAAAATATATATATTAACCCTAAAACCATATGCATATCTAGTTCTAATTTAAAGTTTCTTCAAAACTTAGATATGTTATAATTAACAAGTGTATAGTTTTATTTAACTATACATGCACAAAACATTTTTGTTGTAGCGAGGAGGTCATGTGGTAGTATCCATGTCAGACTAACCATCTGAAGGTGTTGTGAGGTCTCCTTCATCATCATCTATTATGCCTGAGTATTCCCTGGTGTGTGTTTTCAAAAATTGTACTAAATTTGTACTTTGTATTTTTGAGTTTATATATTTATATGCCCATATATGTATGTAAGATGATCTGGGTACTGGTTAGGGTACTGATCAGGGACAATTTCATGAGTCATCCACATTTTTTCAGGTCCTAAACATTAGTAAATTTCCTATGCAATTTCTATGTCTTTATAAATATATGGTTACATGTTTCAGTCAATATTCTAACCTATTCAAGTGCTTTATTTGAATTTGTAGGAATTACCAGCTGAGACTTTTGGTTTAGAATCAACAACTGAACCACTCAGGCAACATGATGTGGGAGTAGATGAGCATGATCGTACAATAATTTATGCACACTTTAGCCTAGATTTAAATACTTAATTTCATAATTTTATAAATAAATTTAATCAAATTTGGAAGCTAACCTAATTCTTGAGTACTTTATTTGAATATCCAGAAATCAGTCGCTGAGACATTTAGTTCAAAATCAACATCTTTATGGTCACCTAGGCAATAGAATGTGGGAGGAGATTACTATGATCATATGGTAATTTATGCACACTTTAGTCTAGATTTAAATATTTAATTCCATGACTTCATAAATTAAATTAAATCAAATCAATCAAATTAAATTAAATGAAATTTAAATTTCATATGCAATTTTTTAAAATTTTATCTAATTTCAAGTTTTTTTCTCTTCTACAGCATAAGGCAGATCCAACTCTTTCATGAGGAACAAAGAGGCCTCTTGATTTCAGTGATTATAGGACATAGACAATTTATTTTATTGACAGTGATGCATTATTTTTAGTATGCCACCAGGACTATGACTATATGTTGAATAGTATTTCATGGACTTAGAGATATTTCAGTATTTCATGAACTATGATTTCTATTTATTTATATGCTCTATATGACTAGATGTTTTAGTACATTTCATGGACTACCTATATTTTAGTATTTCGTGGACTTAGTGATATATATATATATATATATATATATATATATATATATATATATATATATATATATATATATATATATATATATATATATATATATATATATATATATATATATATATATATATATATATATATATATATATATATATATATATATATATATATATATATATATATATATATATATATATAGACTATGCTTGTATATTTTAGTGTGTTAGATAACTTATGTTTATGCTTTATTGAACTTCTCTTATTATCGGGACATGTTAGAATCTAGTACATTTTTTAATTTAAAAGGAAAACTATCTAATGTACAATTTAATAGCTCTAGTATGTGACTATCTAATGTATAAAATTATAGTTCTTTATAAATGATAGTACAAAGATAGTTCATGCTAAAAATGATAAAATAAAGTAGACCTAATAATTTCTTAAATGATAAATGAGGTTGTCTCTAAGTAGGTTCATAATGTTAATGTATTCCATTGATTGTTGAGCTTAAATTTGAATGCACTTCCATTTATTTCATATAAAAGAAAAAAAATGCCATTTTAAAGTTATTTAAACCAAGGAAGCAAGTGGTAGAGCATTTCGAGTTACATAGATGAGGGTTGACAAATAGTTTGTTTAGACACAATTTATAAGATAAAAGGAATAATATAGAAGGTGACATTTAAGAATGAAATAATATATTGAAGACACAAAACATTGACACAATGCAACTATATAGCATGATGAAACATATTCAAGTATATACAATTAGCTAATAGGTCCACTATTAGTTTAAGACTACAAAATTGATCTAACATTTACGGTACGATGAAAACTTTTAGCGACAATCATGTTGGATCTACTTGTAGGGGACTTACAAAAATAATGAATGTAAGTAAATTAACTATATATATACATGAGTCGATATCAAATACACAAAACATTGATGCAATGCAACTATAACATGTGATATATGAATGATATGACTATATATAATGCAATTACCTAATAATACGTCTATTTTTAGTTGAAGACTACAAAATTGATCTAACATTTGTATGGTGAAAATTTGTAGTGACAACCATGCATTTAAATCTACTTGTACCTTGTAGACCTGCAAAAATAATGAATACAAGTAAATTAACTATATATATATATATATATATATATATATATATATATATATATATATATATATATATATATATATATATATATATATATATATATCTGTGTGTGTGTGTGTAAATGAGTTGATACAAATTTTAAGATAAAAGGAATAAAAGAGAAGATGAAATGAGAATAAAAGAATATATCAAAAACACAAAACATTGATGCAATACAACTATAACATGTGATATATGGAAGATATGACTATAAATAATACAATTACCTAATGCATTCACTTTTAGTTGAAGACTACAAAATTGATCTAACATTTGTATGGTGAAAAATTATAGCGACAATCATGCATTTAAATTTACTCAAGTACCTGGTGCACCTACAAAAACAATGAATGCAAGTAAATTAACTATATATATGTACATGAGTCGATACAAATTTTAAGATAAAAGGAATAATATAGAAGGTGAAATGAGAATGAAAGAATATATCATAAACACAAGACATTGATGCAATACAACTATAACATGTGATATGAAATATATGACTATATAATACAATTACCTAATGCGTTCAATTTTAGTTGAAGACTATAAAATTGATCTAATGTATCTATATGGTGAAAAATTGTAGTGACAATCATGCATTTAAATTTACTTGCACTTGGTATACCTACAAAAATAATGAATGAAAGTAAATTAACTATATATATGTACATGAGTCGATACAAATTTTAAGATAAAAGTAATAATATAGAAGGTGAAATGAGAATGAAAGAATATATCAAAAACACAAAACATCAATGCAATACAAATATAACATGTGACATGAAAGATATAAGTATATATAATTACCTAATCTGTTCACTTTTAGTTGAAGACTAAAAAATTGATCTAACATTTATATGGTGAAAAATTGTAGTGACAATCATGCATTTAAATCTACTCATTTTTGGTACACTTGTAAAAATAATGAAAGCAAGTAAATTAACTATATATATGTAAATGAGTTGATACAAATTTTAATATAAATGGAATAATATAGAAGGTGAAATGAGAATGAAAGAATATATCAAAAACACAAAACATTTATGCAATTTACAACTATAACATGTGATAGGAAAGATATGAGTATATACAAATGAGAATGAAAGAATATACAAATGTTCATCGATACAATCATGCAGGATCTAGACTTGTAGGGGACTTGCAAAGTAATGAAAGTAAGGGGAGGTAAGAGGTTGGCTTAAGGGGAGATAAGAGGATGACTTAAGGGGATGTAAGCGGATGGCTTTGTTAGATCTAGGGCACACAACTGAGAGGGGGGGTGAATCAGTTGTATAAAACTTTCTTCTACTTCAAACACTTGATTCTTCTTTGTTAGTTAACAGCAAATCAATTAACCATTCATCAAAGCATAAAGCATGAACACCAGAGCAGATAAACATGAACACAATAGACACCAAGATTTTTGATGTGGAAAACCCGGTTAAGGGAAAAACCATGGGGTGATTAACCCAAGGATTATTCTCTATTAGAAGAGTAAGATAAATGAATGGAACATGCCAATTAGGGCTTACTGCCTGAGCACACTACTCACAAGGAGGCACACTACCTACAAGAGACACACTATCTACAAGATCATAAGTATCACCAACTTGAACTGGAGAATGACATCTTCACCATGTCTAGATCAGTTCCATTTAAGCTCGAGTCACACCTGCTCTGTCTTTCGCTCTTTCGCTATACCACACTCATCTGCTCCACGACCCACTTGAAATGAATTCACAAACCTTTATTTATACAAGGCATCGACTTAGGAACAATCATCTAAGTCAGCAATCAACCATAAGAACATTCGCAAGATGAATAACACATCCGATCGGCCACCACAAGAACATTCGCAAGATGAACAACTCATCCGGTCGGCTAGTCTGAACAAGAACTTCATTAGGAAGAATATCTTCAATTCTGAGCTCTACCACCAATGCGGACCAAAAACATAACCAACATGATCCAAAAACCTTTGCAAGCTTGCTTGAATGACCAGGTACATCCGCACTTCCTCTACTCACTAGAATCTCTTCTCTTCCTCATCTGGAACTTCAAGAACACAGTCTATCGCCACTGTCATACTGCAAGAGGTGCTTCTGGACATCCAAACCATGAACCAATCGAGATGAAACATCACAAAGACATCCCAAACACTCTGTCCAATCCGTAGAATAGGACAATGCACTTCCGAATCTCATCGGACCTTTTTGTAAGACTCTGTCACTCCGGAGCATTTCCCAGAACCGGTTCTACTTGATCGATCACAACTTCTTCATTTCTTCATGTGGACCTCTAAAATCTTAATTGGATCATCTCAAGACTCATATCTACAAACCCTTTAATCCGCATCCTCTGATATTCAACTTATCTTGGCCTTTTACCTTAATGACATCACTGTTCTTCACTGTTCTTGATTGAGACTAATTTTCTCAATATCCTCAGCACATAGCTCACCCAATCCTTCTCATCAATGCAATATGAGTATGTTGACATCAATGACAACACTGTTATCCTCATACTTGCAACAATCTCCCCCTTTGTCATTGATGGCAACATATGATGTGAAAAACCATCAAGACAAGAACTTCTTCTTTCTGTCACAGCTCCCCCTATCAGCAACAACTCTTCACATGTCTTCTCTTCCTTTACTACTCCCCATTGGATCATCAACCACTTGTTTTTCACATGTCTTCTCTCCCCCTTTGACATCAATGGCAAAGGGCTCATACTTGCAATTCAAACACATCAGAATCATACCAGCTGCTCCCCCTTAGTAGCAGCTCCCCATCATCAATTCGGATCACAAGATATGACTATGATATCCACTAGACTGATGCACATCAGTGCATCCTAGTTCATCTCTAGAGGTGCCATGACCCCTAACTTCTCCCTGAGATACCCAAAAGAGTCCTTGGGAAGAGGTTTAGTAAAGATATCTGTAATCTGATCCTTGGAGGATACATACTCCAATCTGACTTCATCCTTGTTCACTTGTTGTCTTAGAAAGTGAAACTTGATAGATATGTGCTTGGTCTTAGAATGTAACATCGGATTCTTAGAAATATTTATTGTACTTGAATTATCATAGAAAATTGTGATAGGCTCATCATATTCTACTTTAATGTCTCTTAACATCTGCTTCATCCATAAGATTTGAGTGCAACTACCTGCTGCTGCAATATATTCTGCTTTAGTTGTAGACAGAGATATTGCATCTTGTTTCTTTCTTAGCCAAGAAACCAATCTCTTCCCCAAAAAGAATGCTCCACCACTGGTGCTCTTCTGGTCATCCACATCTCCTGCCCAATCTGCATCTGTAGAAGTATGAAGAGAGAAATCATGATCTCTAGGATACCACAAACATACTCCACTGTCCCTTTTAGATATCTAAAAATTCTCTTGATTGCCATGACATGAGATTCTCTAGGATCAGCCTAGAATCTAGCAACAAGACCAACAGCTTGCATAATATCTGGTCTAGTTTAAGTGAGATACAACAATCTACCAATCATTGATCTATACTTTGTCTGGTCTACTTTAGGAGAGTCATCATCTTTGCTCAACTTGCATCCAGTTGCCATGGGAGTATTCATTGGCTTTGAATCTTCCATCCCAAATTTCCTCAACAATTCTTTCACATATTTGGTCTGAGAAATGAAGATCCCTTTCTTTGTTTGAGTAATTTGTAGACCCAAGAAGAAATTCATTTCACCAAGCATAGACATCTCAAACTCACTTTTCATCTGATTTGCAAAAGTTTTACACATACTATCTCTTCCTCCAAAAATGATATTGAATCCATAAACACTTCAACAATCAAAATGTTTTCATGATCAATTTTGAAATATAAGTTACTGTCAGTAGTACCTTTGTTGAATCCAATCTACACAAGATGCTTATCCAACCTTTCATACCATGCTCTTGGTGCTTGCTTTAGACCATATAGTGCCTTCTTTAATTTGCAGACCATATCGCCATGCTCAGATAACTGAAATCCATCTGGTTGTTCAATGTATACTTCTTCTTCCAAATCACCATTTAGGAAGGCAGACTTGACATCCATCTGATATACCTTGAAGTCTTTTAAGGCAGCAAATGCAAGAAATAATCTGACTGCTTCAATTCTTGCCACCGGAGCAAAGGTTTCTTCAAAATCAATTTCTTCTATTTAAGAGTAGCCTTTGCAGACCAATCTAGCTTTGTTTCTGATTACTTCACTGACTTCATTTAGTTTGTTCCGGAAGACCCATTTGGTTCCAATCTTTTGCTAGGAAAGCACTTGAGGTAGACTGGGACCAAGTATTTGATTTTTCATTTGAAGGCCTTGACTAAGCATTGATTTGATTCTCCTTATTATTCTTTTGGGCTAGGAATCCCATCTCTGGATACGTGGACAACAAGTTTCTATCAAGCTAATACCGCCCAGTCCGTATCCCAATATTTTTGTGCCTTGAGGACATTTTGCAATGTGACTTCTATAATTTTGAATTTATTATGCACGTATGTTTCGGCTCAGCAGTTTACACTAGTACTTTATTAGCATGTAAGGTGGATGAATAAAAGAAATAGAGACAGGTTCCTTGTACCGATTGGCTTTCTCTAATGTTTAACAAAAGAGCACCGTTGCCATTTTTATTTTCCTATGAACTATGATCATAAGTGAATGAAAAGTCCTTCCCAACTTTACAAGGTGATGCTTCTCCTGTGTAGAAGTATAGCATTCAAAATGCAAATGACAATGGCATTTTGTTTCTTTTGCGCACCCACTATGTATACATAGGTCTAAAATTTTAGCCAAACTTGCACAACCCAGTATGGATCTAGCTGGAAACTAAGAACAGAACATGCCAGTGAAAAAAAAAAATTTGAGCAAGAATGAATAAAAACTCTTTGAATATTCACAAATAGAATGCATGAAATTACTAAGATAAAGCCAACGCTGGAATAAATACGAAGGAAAATAAGGGGCTTTTAAGGAAAAGGCAGAGATATTCCTTAGTTAGCTTATAGTAAAACAAGCAACATGAAGTTGCACTAACACCCCCCCTTAAGTCTAACTAAGGAGACACAACCTTGAGGAAAGGAAAGATGGAAAACTCTGTGGGAGTATCCAACAGTGTCCTTTAGCCCAATAAGGTCTTGCAGAAAGTGAAACTTCTACTTAGTGAAAGTCTTCATGAAAATGTCAAAAGTCTCTTCAAAAGTGGGATAGTACTGCAAGTCGATGACTCCATCATTTCTCAATCCTCAAATGTAATGCATGTGGATCTCGACGTGTTTTGTCTGCTATCACCATATGGGATCACTAAAAGCTTTAGTGTACTCTAATTGTCACACCAAATGACAGTCAGAGGATGAAAGAGGATATCGAGATCAGTTAGGAAGTTCAGCCAAATGGCTTGAATGGTAACATTGTCTAGACCTCTATATTCGGCCTCTTTTAATGATAAAGCAATGGTAAATTGCTTCTTTCTTGACCAACAAATGGGGCCAGATCCCAAACTATGAACATATCCTGAAGTGGATTTGCGATCATAGTCATAACTAGTGTAGCCAATGAGATTCAAACTACATCCTTTTGAATAATGAATCCCATAGTGGATGGTGCCCTAGACATATCGAAGTATACACTTGGAAGCTTTCTAATGTAGCTCGTGTAGCTCCTGCATGTATTTGGAAATAACCCCCACTGCATATGAGAGATCTGGATGAGAATGAATGAGATAAAGAAGACTCCCAACAAGCTGATGATACTATGTGCAATCAACCAATGGTGTATCCTTGTCATCCTCAAGCTTTACCCTCAATAGGAAAGGTGTGGAAATTGGCTTATAGTCAGACGTGTGAAACTAAACTAGGAGATCTGTCGCATACTTGGATTGAGGAACTTTGATTCTTGATTCATTCTGATTGATTTCATGTCCAAGGAAAAAGTGTAGGAGACACATGTTTGTCATGGAAAATCTATCATGCAAAGCAATTTTAATTGCAGCAATGACTATGGCTAAACTACCTATTGTTAGTAGATCATCTACATAGAGCACTATGATCAACAGAGAGTTAGTTCTCATCATATAAACATTTGGATTAGATTTGCATCACATGAGATTTTGAGACAATAGATAAGAGTCCATTTTAGCATACCAAGCTCTAGGTGCCTACTTGAGGCCATAGAGTGACTTCTTGATTCTGCATACCAAAGACGATTTTTTTACATACCCTTGTGGTTTCTCCATATAAATTTCCTCCTCAAGATTACTATGAAGAAATGTGTTCTTCACATCCATGTGGTGAACCTCCCACCTTCTTGTTGCTACAATGGCAAGAGCCATCCGAATGGAGTCTATGTTTGCTACTGGGGCAAAAGTCTCATCATAGTCAATGCCATGAACTTGTTGAAAACCTTTGGCTACTAACCTTGCCTTGTATCTGCTCATATGTCCATCTGCTACTTCCTTTGTCCTATAGAGCCACTTACATCTGACAAGCTTGCGATCAGAATGAAGCAGAACCAAGTCCCAAGTGTGGTTCGCTATGAGGGAGTTGTACTCCTCCTCAATGGTTTCTTCCCAAAAAGGATTCCCTGTAGCTTTTGCATAAGTCTGAGGGTTGGATGCTAGAACCACATAGGCATGCAATGGCATGATAGGCTCAGTAGCTTAGAGTGCATGAGGGGCAGCATATATCTCGCTTAAGCTCCTTATTCTTTGATTTCTTGAATAGGGGATACCAAATCATCGTTGGAAGCCCAATGGAGAATTGGCTGTGGATCAACACATACATGCTCATGTTCCTCTTAATCAAATTCAGAAATATCTAAAATCATATTAGAATGACTAAATGTATCATCTCTTGAATCCATAAGAGGAAGCACTGAAGTGGTGGCATGTTGTTCCTGAGATGCATGTGGGGGACTTTCTTCAAAGTAGACACTCCTCTCAATGAAGAGCATTTCTATTGAAAGATCTAGTAGTTCGTATCCCTTTATGCCATCTGGATATCCAACAAAGATGCATTCTTTGCTTTGAGGCTCTAAAGACTTCCTCTTGTCTAAAAGAATGTGGGCCCATGCGCGTGATCCAAAAATGTAGAAATGTGTGACTACTGGTTGCATGCCTCTCCATGCTTCAAAAGGTGTTTTTCCTATGATAGATTTGTGAGGAGATCTATTTGGTATGTACAAAGCATAGTTGATTGCTTCAACCCACAATTTGGAGGAAAGGGGCCTTGCATGCAACATACAACTGGCCATCTCTTTCAAAGATCAGTTCTTCCTCTCAGCTACCTTGTTCTACTGCGAAGTGTAAGGAACTGTGTTCTGCAACTATATTCCTGCTTCATCACAAAGATGTTGGACATCGTTGCTGACATACTCCCCCCTATTATATGCATGGAGGATCTTGATCATTTTTCTAGAATGCTTCTCTAGTTGAGCTTTGAAAGTCTTGAGATGCTCAAACACTTCATAATTGAATTTGAGAAAATACACCCATGTGTATCATGTGCAATCATCAATGAATATTAGCACATATTTGGCTTTGCTCATGGAAGGATTTGTAAATGGCCTCATAAGAACACTATAAACAAGCTCTAAAGGAGAGGAGGCTCTCCATGCATGCCCCTTCTGAAACTTTTCTTGTGGATGCTTTCCAAGAACACAACTTTCACAAATTCCATCGTAAAACTCTATGACAGGTAAGCCTTTTACCATCCCATGTTTGCTAAGTTGTTGCATGTATCTAAAGCTTAAATGACCGAATCATTCATGCCAAATTCTACTTTCATCATTGGCATGCATTAATAGTAATGTGGAATCTAATTTAGCAACAAAGTCAGAAAAAGTGTACAAATGAGACTGATGATTTACCTTACCAACAACAATTTTGGAGTTGTCTTGCATGTTAAATATGTTCACCAAATCTAGGGTGAATTCAACTCTCTTTCTAGTGCCAGTATGTGTCATTTAATATACAAAGAGAAGATTGATAGAAAGCTTCGGAATGTACAGGACATTCTCAAAACTTCCAATTCCAAGCTCTACCCTTCCTAGTCCAATTGCCTCTACTGGAGAGTCATCTCCCATGAGAATAGGAGCACCATCAAATGGTTTTAAAGATGAGAGAGCATTTTTTATGGCTGCCTTGTGATGTCAAGCTCCAGAGTCTATGATCCATGCATTTAGAGAAGAATGAATACAAATTAATGCATGCACATTACCTCTTAGTGTGGTGCTTTTTCTTCATTCTTCTTCTTGGCACTTTCTAGAACATAGTTACCAAGGTTATTTTGCTAAAGTGTATGCACCATGTGGTCAATGGTCTTCTTCATGCATGATGATTGCAATGGTAACCACGGTTGCAATATCTGTACTTTGATTTCCCCTTTTTCTCCTTCTTTTCCATTGAGATGGTAGATTCATTTGGGGGTTTGAGATTTCCTCCCTTTCTTGGATCTGGTTCCTTTTGTCCTTTTCCTTTGGATTACTGATTATATTTCAAAGTATTCTTCCCACTTGCATGCACAGAAAGTGCATGAGCTTTCAAAAATTTTAATGTACCCATCTTTATGAGCTTATCCTGCTCATGTATCAAAGACTCAATAAAAGCATCGAGTGTGGGCATTTTCCAAGTTGCTCTTGTTGCAAGCTTGACTGCGTGAAAAGTTGAGACAAATATAGCATACTCTGGACCCAATTTTGACAAAGTCAGAATTACAACAGGAGCAACTTGGAAGTTGCTCCATGCAAGATTGCACAATTAAGCAACAACTTTATGAAAGATTGTGCAACTAATCTATCCTTATCCTAACAACCTAACAACTAGCAAACTTATCTAGAGAAATATCCTAGAATAAAAGTTCTACACTAACACCCCCCCTTAAGTGTAGCTAGGTGAAAAGAGAGATATGCGTGCTGTAAACTAAGCCTAATCAAGTACCCAATTAGAAAGAGGAAAGGAGAAAACCTAGGTGGAAAAACTCCTAACAATTTATTTAAACTTTGAAAAAAAGAAAGTTACAAATGCCAATGAAGAGCTACAAATAAATCTAGTGACAAGATATAGATTAGAGTCATAGAAACCAATGCATGAGTACCTCCAGGATACTCTTCAATGCTTGAAATTATAGTTTAATATTTAGTCTACAATTTTCAATTGGATGGGGTTGAATAGATAGACACTCGGTCTCTAGATACATAAGCTGATCATTGGAAGATTTGATGTTTACAAAGATGTGCTCCGAACGGTACAAACCTCCAATGATTAATTAGCAACTTTTATCCTTTGTTTATTCAGAAGCATAATGAAAGAAACCTATACTAGATACTTTAAGTAGAACCCCCATATGGAACTTTATATAAGTTTGATTTAAACTACAAAGCCCCAAATTTTCCTAGATCTTTATCATGTGGTGGTTGAAAAGCACATACAATTTTAAAGAATCAACATAGGAAGAAAACAAGGAGCATGCAAAGAAAAATAGGGGAAGTAACATGCATGCATCTAGAAACAAAGGTTTTACAAAGCCCCAAAATTTCCTAGATTTTTCTCATGTGGTGGTGGCAAAGCACATACAATTTTAAAGAATTAAACTAGGAAGAAAGCAAGGATGATGCAAAAAAAATAGGGGAAGTAACATGCATGCATCTAGAAACAAATGTTTACATATACCTCCATGGTAATAAATTCACACAATATAAAATGAATTTTCACTCAAACTAATCTAGCTCTTCAATACCATGTAATATTTTAGCTAAACCTACACAACAAAGTATGGATCAAGCTTGAAAATAAGAATAGAACATGCAAGTGAACATAGGAAAAATTTAGAGCAAGAATGAATAAAATCTCTATAAATATTCACAAAAAAATGCATGAAATTACAAATATAAAGCCAACTCTAGATTAAAACATGGATGAAAAGCAGGGGCCTTTAAGGAAAAGGTAGATATATTCCTTAGTTAGCTTACAATAAAATAATAAACAATAGTTATCTCGTAAAAAACATGAAGTTGCACTAACAACAGGGTGGGGTGGACCAAGCAATCGACCATGGAGGAGTAGGAGGGGCCATATCTATTAACCTCATTGTTCCTACTTCATCAACCCACTGTTGTTCGACCTCCTCTATCATGATTTGATGGTTGACCTTGCCTATCAAGAAATTTTTTAATGATGGTTATTTATTCATATGTGCTCTTAAAATACTATAAAATCCTTTACTATAAGTAAAATTATATATAAATTAAATATATATATCATCATAATTCTATATAAATTTTGACAATTTATTCAAAATCTCTCCTTTTATGTGATACACTCTTTAAGCCTGGGGCTCGATTGAGAATAGTTAATATACACTCTATTCAAATATCACCCATTTCAATGTTGAAACAATCAATAGTGATTTTACACCTCATTCACAACAAAAAGTGGTAAATTCACTATAGAACTAGATGATATTTAAGAATAGCCATACATAGTATAGAGCATTATGTGTTTTATCATGGAGCATGCATTTGTCAAAGAAAAGGGTGATACTAAAAGGAGGATACTACATTTAACATATTAACATACTGTAATATATTAGGAGCATCATATTGTAACATCAAATCCCATTAACATATACATCATTAGTGAATTATTAGGAATATTATATGATTACTTGGTGTGTCTTTAATCATTGTTCAATCTTTTAAGGTTTAGCTATGGAAGCCACACAAGACCAAGAAACTAAAGGGAAGCACAAATAGATCACAAGATCAATGGATTACAATATGCAAACTCAATGCATGTATAAATGAGAAGAAATGGTGGGTATATATAGGATACATGATTAAGAGATGTGAATGTACAACTAATGTGACATAAAGGAGAACCATATCCACCAACTTAGGAAGTACAAGTCGCATGTGAATCCCACCCAAGTAGATACCTACCTAAGCAAGTTTATCCTATCCTAGGTGCAAATATGCAATAAAGTAAATAACCTAAAAGTAAAATAAAAATATGTCCTTACACCCCAATAAGTGTGGCTTAAGTGGTTACTAATAGATGGATGGATGGGTCCTAGCAAATGTGTTTCCGTATTAGGTGCCCATGTATAAAATGAACCTCTCAAATAAGTAGAAAAGGAGAAAAACCAATTGGAGAAAAGGTCCACCAAGAGATGCTACCCCTCCACCTCCCAAAATGTAGAGAGAGGAAAGAGTAGAATTGACTAAGAAGCTCCCCGAAATTAATCTTTATGCACCCCCAATAGAGCTTGTAAATAAAGAAACTTGCTCTCTGTAAATGATTTGGTGAAAATATCAACTATCTTCTCCAAAGTTAGGTAGTATTAGAGATCAATGATATACCTATTGATGAACTCCGAAATTTAGTGCATATATATCTTAATGTGCACACAAAAAATGATACATGGTGATGGATACAATATACCATGTTCCTTATGCTTGTTAGCCACCATTTGTTGGACAACCACCATATGCCTACAAATCTCCAACATAATAAATTTATTACTAGGATACCCTGATGAAGGAGAAAGATTTATACTGGATAAACTAAATTCCCAAATTTGATAGCTCATTAGTGGCCTCTAAAGATAATCTCTTGGCATAGTCATTCTCTAAGCCTTGAATTCTTGCATATACAAATACATCATTAACAATGTAGTAATTTTTTTGGCTCTCTTTGAGCTCTAATTGGAGGAAATCATAAAAATCCTGGCTTACCCAAGTTATAGGGAGCCAACTATTGTTAGTCATGAGAAATTAGCTTGGTAAGCTAGGAGGTATACCAAGTAGAAAGTCATGAAGAACTTATTGGACTCTAGCACATCTATTAGCTCCTTATGTAGATTGTTGTGTTGGGAATTAAGCTATTTGTATTTATTTAATGTATATTTGTTTTATGCCAATGTTACATTTTCTTGCTCATCCTACTTTTTCATCTAGTGTGACATGGCATAGTGAGTTATCATCCTACTAACAGGTGACATGGAAGGTGAAAAGGATAAAGTAGTCCTCACGTGGGAATGTAGGCATCCCACTTTGTGGTAGAGATTCTCTATCATGTGTCAGTATCTTGAAATATTTATAAATCTTTATTGTATGATAGATTCTTATGATAGGTTATGACACGTAAGAACCATATTCTATGATAGGTAGGACAAGTGTTGCAAAGCATCTTGTATAGGTAATGTAAGTGCCCAAGTTGGGCTATGACAAGCTATAAGAGAATGAACTATTATTAATCAATTATGACATATTCTCTTACAACTATAAGTGATGTCAACTATAACACGTTCTATGACAATTGTAAGATGTGTAAGATCATTTGTCATTACCTATTTGAACAAAATTTGGAGCACCTAAATTTTGAGGGTTGTAAGAGGTGAAAGAGAATCTAGTAAAAGTTTCATTTAGACGCAAAGAGGTCTTGGGATTTGCCATGTGGACTTGGTCACCCATTTCTAATGCCTACCTCTAGAAGCTTCCTTCATGATTATTACTCTCTATAAATTGGATGCTTGTGGAGTAGTTTGTATGACTCAATTGAAGGTATTGTTATGTTGTTAGAATTGCTCCAGAAATCGACCTTGTATAGTCTTGGAAGAAACTTGCCTTGCAAGTGTTTGTAATCACCTATTGATTTATAATACATTGAGAAAGCTTTTGGAGTGTGGGGTTTTTCTCCCAAAATGGTTTTCCCCATGCATATCTTGTGTTGTGTAGTTTGTACTTATTTTTAATGTTATTTGATCTTCCTTGCATTGTATATCATTATCGTAGTAACTATTAAAATATTAAAAAAATGCACAACTCTCCACATTAGGTTGGTGTAGGAAGTGTGTTCTGTGTACCATGCTTCCTTTCAGTTGGTATTAGAGCCTAATCAGCCTATTGGTTCCCAAAATAACTGCAACCTAGAACACTAAACCATTCCTAAACCACCTAGGCTAGGGATTGTCATCAAGGTGATAGTAAGAGATTTATAAACAAGTTAATGGGGAGTTTAGCCAACTACAAAAGTGGGTAGAATCCTTTGTACTTTGAGCTCAACTTAGACTTTGGAGGGATATTCCAAGGGGTATACCTGAATAATTATTGAGTTCAAACCAAAAGAACAACTAAAAATAATAGACAACCAAACCCAACTCATCATTTTGTCTCCAAAAGCTATCACTAAGTCAAGAATGACTTGTTGTCACATAACCCCCATATAGCTTATTCAACTGTGTGAATGTACATGCATAGGAAAGATAGTTTTTTCCTTGAACCACATGTGAATGATTCAAGTTTAATTTAAAAGAGTGTTTGATCTCTCTCCAATATAGATCAGTTCTTATTCTATTGGGCAACAAAGTCATAGAATGTGAGGAAAGGAAATAAATAGGATAGGATCAACAAAACTAGACATATATTCACGTATATGACTTCACATAGATCTTCATACAATGGACATACTTAGTAATCCAAAAGAGAATTGTAATGATTCCTATACAAAAAAGAATGACAAATACAAAGCCTTGTATTAACTTGGATGATGTCACACATCTCTAAACATCTGTTATAATCATAACAACAAATGTGGTAAAGGAAAATACATAATTGTGATTATATATTTACCAAAATCACTACAAAATTCAATGGAGACATACCATTACATTCAAATTTTCTTTAAATAACATTCATACTCTATACTGAACATATCCCTTCACTTATAGACTTGATAGATCATGTGTTGATGCCAGAGAAAATCCTTAGGCTCTCACAAACCAGATAATTGGATCAATGACCAACCCTGAAAATGTCTTTCAAACATCTATGACATATCTAATTTGTCTTCCAAGTGTACCAAAGAATTGAATAATATCAATATGTCAACCACTTGCAAGGTACAACTCTACAAAATCGTTTAATTCTGAGTATATATCAGCCGCACAATCCTCTTTTGAACTAGGCATGTTTTCCTCATCTTATCAGCCTTTTGTATTTCTCACGAACTTCCATTTTCTCCCTTCATTTACCCTATCAGCAAGCTTCCACTTTTTTGAACCATGGCCTTATTTCTATCATTTATCTCTTTGGCACTATTTTAGCCTTATCGGCAAATATCTCTTTTATCAAACTTTTCTTCTCCTCTTCTTGTCATCAACTTTCTGATGTCGCCACTTTTTCTTTTCCATTTCCATCCTCTTCCTCACCTTATCAGTGATTTTCATCCTCAAACTTCACTCCTAGCTCCCTGTTCTACTTTCCTTTTATCAGCAAATCTTTAAGTTTCTGAACTATCTCTATCTCCTTTGTTGACCTTGTCAACAAATTGCTTTATCAACAAATTGCCAAAAATCTAAAATTTTCACAAGTTTGGCTTTCCACCGATTCCCTGATGTATCCCTTTCCCATCTTTTTCTTCTCTTCCTTAGTCAAATGTTAACTCTATTTAATTTCCTTATCGACAAATATGACTATTTGCAAACTTTCATTTTTCACTATTCTTCCCATTCTATCTGTGAATCCTCATATTTCAGAATGAAACTCGCTCCATCTTTTTCTTTATTGTCAGCAATTCCACATTTGTTGAACCTTGCACTGTCTTCAACATTTCTATCATTTTCCCCTTGGTCCTCTTCCCTTTGTTTTGCCTTGTCGGTGAAAATAACTATTGGTGAACTCTCAAGTTTGCTAACCCAAAAATTCACCAACAGAGAACTTCATGCTGCATCATTTTGCTTCCTTCCTTCTTCTTATACTTAGAAACTTTTTCCTTGCACTATGGTCACTTCCATTTCCTTCAGTCGATGAAGTTCATTATTGGTGAACTGTCAAGTTTACAAACTTGACAAATCACCGATAAAGACACTCCTAACTTATTTTTTTCCATCGATGAAACCTTATCCCTGCCTTCCTATGCTTCATAGTTGTTGGCCAACCCACTTGTCAGCTAAACAAAAAAACTATGAACTTGCAAACAAGTTTGCAAGTTAGAAGTTTCACCGGATTGCCAATAAAGGGCAAAATAAAGAGATTTTTCCAAGGGAAAGAAAAATAAGGAAACACAAGGAAAAAAGGGAACCTATATAAAATATCTCAAATTGGGTGTAATTGATGGGTTTTGAACTCAAAGGCAAAACATGGGAAATTGATGGAATTTGTGGTTTTTTGGGGTAAAAATGGCATTTTAGGAACTAGTTTTTCTAGATACTAACACTAGCTCTGGTTGGGGACGTGTAACAAGCAATGTCATTGTGAGGATCTAGAATATATCTAGGTAGACAAACATACAAAAAACATGAAGGGACACAAACAAAACATATTTACAAAACAACACAAAACCAAAAATGACTGTATCAAAATTTTAGAACACTACAGGCCACTCCTGTAGAAAACTTGATGAAGCTATTTGCCTCTGTCAAAGACAAGCCTATTGATGGAGCTAATCTCCCTCAACCCTTTTTTGTACTGATCACAAATCATCAGCAATAAAAAATTTTGCATGCACATACATACAAAATATATATATTCATATTATGTGTTGAATTTGGAAATGATTATTACCATGGCAAGTAAGCCATAGATAATATGGCTCATCATCATGTTGAAGATCATAAAAGTACTCACCTTCAAGTTTCATGTCAGCATGATGCATTTCTGGGTCTGCATAATATCAACATGGAAGGAATTATCAAGATGATAATCATCCAGCCCAGGTACGATCTCAACGTGGGTTATGTCATATGACTATTCTAATACTTGTGGTCTAGTTGCACTACATATTCTAATGTACTCCTCCATAACCAAATCAAAGGCATGATTTAGTCTTAAATCTACACAATTACCACATAAATAAAAAATTTGAGGCACTTCATGTGAAGACTCACAATCTTGAAATTGCCTCTCTATTTTGGATTCCTTGGCACACACTATTGTGTAAAAATTACTGCTAAGAAAATTGGTAATGATTTTGTCCTCTTCATCCTACAAATCAGAAACTTGACCCACACTAGAGAATCCAGCCTAAGTGTTATCAGGCCCAGCAAATGAGCTCAAAATGTGCTCTCAACATGATCCACATCAATAAGAAATAACAGCCCCAAACAGAGCTCTAGAAAATCATCTATGATATAGTCTTCATAGTGGGAAATAGTTACCTCAAAATCACCTATAGGTGTAGCATTTCCCTCATGATGCTTAGCTGAAGCATAACTCACATCATCCTCATGCAAAAAAGTGTCAATGACCTCAATGTCATTATCAGGAATAAATAAGGGTAACACACAAAAAAAGAGCATTATCCATGCACCAATGATAATCATGAATTGTATTACCTAATAGACTTGTATGTTCTTCATAAAGGGCATTATCCTTTATGGTCATGTCTCCATCATTATCTTCTTGATTGTCCACGATGTTACAACATGTAGTAGGGTCATAACTTTATACACCAGACTGGAAATCATCAATGATTTTTTCATTTTCATCACCCACTAATGACTGCTCCAATCAAAGGTAGGTGCGGTCACTATTGTTTTCATTTGAATTGTTGTCATATACTACACCAACACCTTCCTCTACCTTTCTGCACACACAATCATCACATGACATTGTGTCAGGATCACATCAAATACCCACATCCCTGTTGTCTACAACAACATGTTCATTACTAGCTATCTGTGTATTTAGGGATAAAGATTTGAGATCATATCCAATTTAACTTTGTCAACATAATCAATGTACAAGTAGGAAGGGACTAGATTGTGGCTTGGATTGATGTAGCCTGATTTGGATTTCTGATTCTTTTTATTGTTGCAACAAAGACTCAACCAACTGCTTTTCTTTTTCAATGTCATATTGAAGCCTAGTGGACTCATTTCTATTATGAAAGGGTGCAAATAGGTTTGGGTTTTTAAAACTATCAGGGTCATGGTTGAAAAATACATTATCACGATAATCAAAAGCCATATAGTTCTTAGGGTCAACAACATAAGAAGATGCATAGTATGAATCCTCCCTAGGGTATCCATGTTAATAATAGTTGGCTATGATTGACTACAAACCACTTTTGTGGGAGAAGGGAAAGTAAATAACATGTTTCTTTACTGAGAAAGAAACCATGGACAAAGTTGGAAGAAAAACATGTACCTTAACTAGCTATAACCTCCTTGAAATGTTCACACAACAACAACACTTTATTTTGTTTTGATAGCTAAGTCACCACCTCACTGAAATAAGGAAATCCATTAAAGCATGACTGATCTTCAGGTCTTTAAAATTTATTCTAGGTTTCTCACACTAGCAGAGGCTTCAAATATTTATAACTCAGAATTAAACTATCCTCAACAACGATGCCAAAATATTGGTTCCCAAAATAACTGCAACCCATAACTCTAAAATATTCCTAACTTCACCTAGGCTAGGAATTGTTGTCAAGATGATAGGAAGAGGTTTATCAACAAGTTAAGGGGGATTTTGGAAAACTACAGGAGTGGGTAGACTCCTCTGTACTTTGAGCTCATCTTAGGCTCTGGAGGGATATTCCAAAGGGTATACCTGAATAGGTATTGAGTTCAAACTAGATTAACAACTAAATATACTAGACAACCAAACCCAACTCATCACCTTGACTCCAAAAACTCTCATTAAGTCAAGAATGACTGGCTATCACATAACCCCTATATAGTTGATTAAACTGTGTAACTGTACATACATAGGAAAGATGTTTTTTCCCTTAACCACAGGTGAATGATTTGTTTAATTTAATAGAGTGTTTGAGCTCTCTAAAATATGAACGGGTGCCTATTCCATTAGGAAACAACTTGTCATAGAATACGAGGAAAGGAAATACATAGTATAGGATTAATAAAAATAGACATATATTCATGTATATGACTTTAGAGAGATCTTCTTACAATGGACATACTTAATAATCTAAAAGAGAACTGCAATGATTCCTATGCAACAAAAGAATGACAATTACAAAGCCTTGTATTAACATGGACATTGTCACACATCTCCAAACAGTTGTTACAATCATACCAGCAAATGTGGCAAAGGAAAATACACAACTAAAAATATATATTCACCAAAACCACTACAAAATCCTATGGAGACATACCATTACATTCAAATCTAACTTACATAACATTCCTACTCTATACTAAACATATCCCTTCACTTACAGACTAGACATATCGCGTGTTGATGCTAGAGAAAATCCTTAGGCTCTCTTAGACTAGATAATTAGCTTAGCGAACAACCCTCAAAATGTATTTCAAACATGTATATATATGAATCAACTCTTGTTGATTAGAAAACTAGTCAACAAGCAAACCCATGTTGCATTAAAATCAAGCCCATGGCCTTTGTCAAGAGATCTACATGTTTGGACAAAAAGCCCACTCCCTGACAACTTTGCAAATTGACAACAGAAGATTGTGTGAACTCTTGGTGAAACATCTGACATATCTTCTTTGTCCTCCAAGTGTACCCAAGCATTGAAGAATATCACTGTGTCAACCACCTATAAGGTACAACTCTGGAAAATCATTAAATTATGAGTATATCTCAATCACACAATCCTCTACTGAACTGGGCACATTTTCCTCATCTTAGCGGCCTTTTGTCTTTTTCACAAACTGCCATTTTATCTCTTTATTTACTTTGTTAGCAAACTTCCACTTTTTGAACCATGACCTTGTCTCCATCATTTATCTCTTTGGTACTACTTTTGCCTTATCAGCATATTTTTCTTTTCTCAAACTTTTCTTGTCATCTTCTTGTCGACAACTTTCTGATTTTGTAAATCTTTCTTGTCGCCACTTTGTCTTTTCTTTTTCCATCATCTTCCTCTTCTTATCAAAGATTTTCATCCTTTCTGAACTTCCCCCTTTACTTGCCTTTTATCGGCAAATCTTTAATTTGTAGAACTATGATCTCTATCTCTTTCTTAGTTGATGCTGTTGGCCAATTTGCTTTGTCAACAAATTAACAAAAATCGGAACTTTTCACAAGTTTGGCTTTCTATGGATTCCCCGATGTAGCCCTTTGCCATCTTTTTCTTCTTTTCCTTAGTCAAATTTTAATTCTATTTATTTGCCTTATTAGTAAATATGACTTTTGCAAACTTTCATTTTTCTCTTTTCTTCCCATTCTATCAGTGAATCCTCATATTTCAGAACTAAACCCTCTCCATCTTTTTCTTTATTGTCGGTAATTCCACATTTTTCAAACCTTGTACTATCTTCTCCTTTTCTATCATTTCCCCCTTGGCCTGGTTCCCTTTGTTTTTCCCTATCAACAAAAATAGCTATCGGTGAACTCTTGAGTTTGCTAACCTAAAAATTCACCAATAGAGAACTTTGTGTTGCATCATTTTTCTTCCTTCCTTATGTGTATACTTAGAAACTTTTTCCTAGCATCATGGTTGTTTCCATTTCCTTCAGTTAGTGAAGTTCATTATCGTCGAATTGTCAAGTTTGGAAACTCGACAAATCACCAAAAAAGGCACTCTTAACTTCATTTTTCTGCCGATGAACCCTTATCCATGCCTTCCTATGCTTCATAGTTGTCAACAAACCCACTTGTCAGCGAACTGACAAAACTGTGAACTTGCAAACAAGTTCGTAAGTTTAGAATTTCACCAATTTTTTGATAAAGGGAAAAATGAAGATATTTTTCTAAGGGAAAGACAAATAAGAAGACACAAGGAAAAAAAGGAACCCATATAAAATATCTTAGATTGGGTATAATTGATGGGTTTTGAACTCAAAGAAAAAACTTGGGAAATTGATGGAATTTGTGGTTTTTTGGGGGTAAAAAAGGGCATTTTGGGAACTAGTTTTTCTAGGTACTAACACACCTTTGGTTCTAGTTATTGGGTAGAGATTTTTTTGAACTTGTCTTCATTTGATTTGGAGCTTACATAGAGTATTTTAAAATCATTGTTGCAATAAGGAGATGGATAGCACACCTAAGACGATTGAGATGGAAAAGTTTAATGGAGGAAACTTTGAGTTGTGGAAACTCAAGATGGAGGATATGTTGTTAGACAAAGATTTATGGCTTGTAGTATCTGATACCATGCCAATGAGCATGAAACAAGAAGATTGGGATCAAATGGATTAGAAGGCTAAGGGTCTGATAATACTCTATTTCGATGACTCTGCCTTATTCAATGTCCATGAAGATACTACAATGGAAAAACTATGGAAGAGGATTGATAGAATTCATCAAGCTAAATCCCTGGTAAATAAGTTATTCCTTGGGAAGAAGGTATACTCTCTAAGGATGGAAGATGGAGGATCTATTGCAGATCACTTGAATACTTTCAATATGCTCATTACCTAGTTGACTTTTGTTGGGGTGGAAATGGAAGAGGAGGATTGTTGCATGACTTTGCTATGTTTTTTGTCAGACTCATTGGACTACCTTATGATGTCCATTGGGAGTATGACCACCAAGTTCAAGATGGATGAGATGGTAGCATCATTAATTTTTTAAGAGATGAAGAGTAAAACTTCTAAAATGGCTAAGGAGGCTATTGCAGTTTGTGGTAGATTGAAATACAAAGGCAAGGAAAAGAAGCAAGAGAAGTCTACATCCAAATCTTGTGGAAGATTTGAGTCTCCTAGAAAGTTCAAGGCACATTGTTGGAACTATGGAAAACCTAGTAATTTGTACAAGGAATACAAGGAGGAGAAGAAAAAGAAAAAGAACTTCTTAGATTCATATTCTGATAAATCATCTCAAGATGATGGTGAAGAATTTTTCTCTGCCTTGAAAACTCATGCATCTGATGATATGCGGCTTATAGAATCTAGTGCATCTTTTTCCATGACCTCACATCAGGGTTGGTTCATGAAATATGAAGACTTTGATGGTGGGAAGGTGTATTTGGGTGATGACTGTCATCTAAAATAGTTGGCCATGGAAGAGTTTGATTCAATTTTTTGATGGATGAGGTGAAGGGGGTCAATGGTGTTGTGCATATACCTAGTTTGGTATAGAACCTATTATCAATAAATAAGTTCAGTGGTGTGGGTGTCCAAGTTTGTTTCTTAAATAGAGGATGCAAGATGACTAGAGGAACTATGGTGCTTGTGAAGGCTGTTTAGATTGACACTCTATTTAATTTGGATGCATGAATGATTTAGTGCAATAGTTCTTCTGTTTGAAAGGAGACAACTTCAAAGTCTTCATCCTCACCATTGGAATAGTAAAGAGATGTGTTGTATCTACTTCTGATGGTCATTCTTTGGAAATGAAACTTCCTATTGAGAAGAAAATATTATGGCATCACATACTTGGTCATATTCATGAGAAGGGTCTTAGAGCCCTAAAAAATGAAAAACTTGTTGAGGGGTTAAATGATTGAAATCTTGAGTTTAATTTTTACAAACATTGCATATATGGAAATAAAAATCATGTTCAATTTTATTCTAGTTCTCATAAATCCCTTGGGGTGTTGGGATTAATACATTGTGATGTTTTTGACTATGTGAATATTCCATTAATTTATAAATCTATTTATTTTGTATTATTCATTGATGGCTACAGTAGAAGCAAATATGAAGTCTTTAGTTTGTTCAAAGAGTTTACATCTTTTACTAAGAGTCAAACTTGCAAAAAGATTAAGTGTTTGAGGACTAATAATGGTGGTGAGTTTTATTCAATAGATTTTGACAAGTTTTGTAAAGAATGGGATTGAGAGGCACGAGACAACTCTATACACCCCTCAGTAGAATGGAGTTGCAAAGAGGATGAACAAGACATTGATGGAGAGGGCTAGAACATGCTTAGTGGAGATGGCCTTGAACAAAAAATTTGGGCCAAAGTTGTTGCCACTACTAGCTGTTTGGTTAATAGATTTCCTACATCAAGACTTTTTGATAAGACACCTATGAAGGTGTGGTCAAGTAAAAATCCCTCATTATGACATCTTCAAGTATTTGGTTGTGAGGCATATGCACATGTACTAAGGGAGAAGAGTTCTAATTTGGAGAACAAGAGATTTAAATGTATCTTCATTGGTTATCACATAAGTGTGAAAGGCTACAACCTTTGGGATCTTATGGCTGAAAGAGTTTTGTATAGAAGAAGTGATATACTTAGAGAAATGAATCTTTTTCCATTTTTTTCCAGCCAAAAGAAAAAGAAAAGGAAGAGGATGTGGATTAGCTTCCTCCTACACCAAAGAAAGTCAAACGAAAATCCTAGTTTGGACTTGATGAAGACAATATCTTGAGTATCTTTGAAAGTTTTGAATAATAAGAAGAACCTCAACTTCATCCTTTAAGGAGGTCCACTTGAATAAGCCAACAATTTGAAAGGTTTGGATTTTCATTACATGATTCTAGTTGTATTTTTCCTTGATTGCTAACATTGATGAGCCTAGAACTATGAAAGAGGATGTGTATGAAAGATGTTGATTCTTGGAAGGATACCATGGAAGAAGAAATGGACGTATTAAAGAAAAATAATACATGGGATCTAGTACCTTTGCCTGAAGGACGTAATCCTATTGGATACAAATGGTTGTTCAAGAAGAAACATGGCCCTAATGGTAGCATTGAAACTTGTATAAGGAAAGGTTTCTCATCAAGGGACATTCATGGAGGGTATTGATTGTGCTGATTATTCTCTTCTATTGCAAAGATGACATCCATTAGATTTTTGTTATCACTTACTACTGCATACAATCTTGAAGTTGAGCAGATGGATGTGAAAACAACATTCCTTCATGGTGACTTGGAGGAAGACATTTATATGTTACAACCAAATCATTACATTGAAAAGGGTACAAAAAATTTGGTCTGTAAGTTGAAAAATTATTTGTATGGTTTGAAACAGTGTCATAGGATGTGGTATCAAAATTTTGATGGCTTTGTGTTAAGTTTGGGATTTCTAAGGTAAAAATCATATCATTATGTGTACTACAAGGTAGATAATGATCACATTCTTATTATTGCACTATATGTTGATGATATGCCATATATTGGGAATGCTAAAACCTCAATTTTTGACTTGAATTCTTAGTTGTCAGCATAGTTTGAAATGAAATATTTAGGGGCAACTAGGTACATTATCAGAATGGAAGTTAGAAGAGATAGAGAAAACTAAAAACTTTTCTTGAGTCATAGTAAGTATGTGAACTTAGTGTTGGAGAGATTCAACATGGTAGATTGTAGACCATTGTGTGTCCTTGTTATGATGGTCCCATGAAGTTATCTATTGTAGATTGTCCAAAATCTCCTATTGAGATGGAGGATATGAGTAGAGTACCTTATTCTAGTGTTGTTGGAATTTTGTTGTATGCCATGGTCTGTACTAGACCAGACAATCCCCAAGATCTGGGAGTCATTAGTTTATGGCTAATCCTGGCTGGGTACATTGGGGTGTGATGAAAAAAGTGCTCAGATATTAGTGGGGTACTTTTGGTTATTCCCTATATTATCATGGTTATCCTATAGGACCTCAAAATTTAGTTTGTATCCACGGATATGTGGATTATAATTGGGTTAGTGATATTTATAGCAGAAGATCCACTAGTTATTATGTTTTCACTATCTTCGATGGTGTTAGTAGTTGGATGAGTAAGTGGCAATCTATCATTACTTTGTCCACTACAGAAGCCAAGTACATGGTAGAAACTCATGCTTGTAAGGAAGCCATTTGTCTTAAAAGATTGTGTTCAGATGTTTGGCTTAATGTAGGGATGATGACTATTTGTTAAAACATTTAGAATGACATATGTTTGGAAAAAGATCCTACATTCCACATGGAGACAAAGCATATGAATGTCTAGTAAATTTTGTTTATGACATCGTAGAGGATGGGAAGGTGAAATTGGGGAAAGTTGACACTTTGACGAATGTTGCAAATTCATTGACAAAACATGTGAGCACTGATAAGTTCATATGGTGTTTAGATAATATGGGCCACATTACCCCTAGCAATTAGATTCTTGTTTAGATTGGTTCTGGAAAGGTGTTCAACAAGTGGGAGAATATTAGGAATTAAGGTGTCTCAACCTTGTTATTTCTTAGCATTGTATTTATTTAATGCATATTTATTTTATGCCTATGTTGTATTTTCTTGCTCATCCTATTTTGTCATCTATGTGACATGGCATGGTGAGTTTTCATCATGTTGGCATGTTACAAGGATACATTTGTCCCCACATGGTAATGTAGGCCTGCATCCAACTTTGTGATAGAGATTATTTTCCATGTGTTGGCATCTTGAAGTATGTGTAAGTCATTATTGTATTATGGACTCTTATGAATGGTTATGACAGGTTGGACAAGTGTTGTAAAGCATCTTGCATGGGGAATGTGAGTACCCAAGTTGGGTTATGACAAGTTATAAGACAATCAACTATTATCAGTCAATTATGACATATTCTCTTATAGTTTTAAGTGATGTTAGTTTTGACAAATTCTATGACAAATGTAAGATCTGTAAAAAAATCCTTCAATATTTTTTTCAAGATCCTGAGGACTATAATTACCCACAAAGAGATGTGCACTCTAGTAAACATTTTTCAAAATATGATCCATCATTTGTATCTAACAAATTGAGTTAAAATTGTTCATTACTCCATGCACAAAATATGGCTGAGGTGGGTATGGTAGAAAATAATTTATTTTTTCTGTGCTTCATGAAATTACAACAAACAAATTTTAGTTTTTTTTTTTCTAGAAAAATGAATAACTAATGTAAATATGTTTTAAGAAATAAATATTTTCTCCATGGCATTGAATTGATTCCTTGTAAGGTGTTTCTTTTGTTTTATATCTATGTTCCCCTTTAGCTCGCCTTTGATCTTGCAATTTGATATGCTCACCTAAGTTATTTTGTTTCAACTGTTTTCCCTTTCCATTAAAAAAAAATAGAAATCCTAGGGTATCAGGCATGGGACATTTAAATGACATTTATTTTTCAAGATGCTTTTTCTATTTTAAGATAAAATGGTAGAAATGAATTCAAGCTGTCAAAATCTAAAAAAAATGTCAATATTAGAAAATTCTAAGAATAGGAAATCAAACACATGTGTGAGTCATAATACCCACTCTTCTAGAAGGGTCAAATGCCTCAAAGGAAGATTCTTTTGGCTTTAGTTTAATTTTTTATTTTCTTGTCTGCATTTATTTTATTTTATTTTATTTTTTTCATTTTTATTTATAGAGAGAAAATGAGTGTGTTCATCTCTTTAGATGTAATAATGGATGTGCTTTTATTCATTTTGTTTTTATGTATAAATATATATTCTCTTATTAAAAACTTAGAACACAACAAGAGGTTCATTTTTTAGGGGTTTCAAAAGCATTAAGTAGTGATTCTCTAATTGATAAAGCATGTCAATTTTTCTAATTTCACTGTCTCTATAGTTGCTTGAAGATAATAGATTGAAATACCTGATGTTTTTTTCTTTTTATATCTCTAGAAGACTTTATATATATTTTAAAAAATATAAATATACTATTATATTAATAACTAATTATTATTATAATATTTATGGTTGTTTTCGATTCAATTTCTAATCATAACACTATTTTTGATACTTGTTTTTGGTTCTAGGGCCAGCATGCCCTCCTTTTCAAGCCTTGGGTTTCCTCTTTTAACTCTTTGACCGACTCCTTCAACAGAATGCATGTTTCGATTTGCCTCCCAAATCTTCCTCTACATTTTTTGTGCAAACCTTGGTATGTTGGTATTGGTAATTCTTTGGGTACTTTTATTATGGTGGATCAAGCGACTACTTTTTTCTCTCATACCACTTATGCTCATGTTATCATGCAATTAGATCTTGTTGATGACTGTTTTGATGCAATCATAACAATAAGTTAAAATTCACATGACATGAACTGAAACTATACTTGAAAGACAAGAAGGAATCATTTGGTGATTCAACTAATCCCAAGTCTACAATGGTTCGGTTGGTCAAGTTCAGTTGGTCAATGTGAAGCTGTAATGTTCAAGGGGCCTTACGTAGTTTAGGTTTGTTCTGTGGTTTACTGGCCTAAGAATATGCAAAGAGGTCATGAGATATGTCAATACTCTTCATTCCTTTGCATAAAGGTGCTACTGTGCTGCAAGTTTCAGATGGTTTTTTTTTGGATTTATGCAGCTTCCTTCTTCATGTACTTATGAAAAACTGTCTACTTAGACTCTGTTTTGCATGCTTCTTCAGATTTGAGACAATTTCCTTTAGATTTCTGCGTGTTCAGCTAAATATTTCAGATGGGTTGGGAAAAGTTAGAGAGATCTAATCTACACTTCATCTAATCTACAGAAGGATCTAATTGTTTCTGTTATCCACTATGTAAATACCACAGTAATCTGATCAAATCCACAGTAAAAACCTTAAATGTAAGTCCTGAGCATTTTCACAAACATACATTTAAAATTGCAAGCTCTCAAAGAAGATATTTCAAAACACAAAGAAGAGCAGGAGAACACTCAGAAGATAGATGCAGAACTCCAGATTCTATTGCATTAGAAACGAATAGTCATACATGATTTACAATGTAGGAATGACTCTTAGTTTCATTGATCATACTACAGAGAACTTACAAGCTTTACAGATACAGTAAGGCAGCCAGACATTCCACGCGCACCTTACTGCAGACAAACAGGCGACCTCCTTCTTCTACTTCTAAACTATGCTAAGCTATCATGCTGTATTTTCCTAGAATCTCTGTTATGTAGCCCCTGTTGTAAAGTATTACAGTGTAGAGAGGCACAATATATAACATCATGATTGTCCTCACTACAGCAAAAACCTAACTGAACCCCTGGTTCAAACCTCCAGTTATAGCAATGAATGCAGGTGAACCAGTTCTCAAAAATATCTCTGAGCTGTGGTCAAATCTGGGCGAAATACTGCCCCTTCTGAGAAGTTCCAGTAGCTGGGCAATAACTTCTGTTTGTCTTTTGTAGAAATACCTCCAGCTGCGACCTTCCTCTTCACTTGAATGGCTTTGACTTTTGCATTTCATCTCTATCTTCTTGCTCCTGAGATCAAATCTTCTGTCTCCATGAAGTCACTGTATTGACTTTCCAGCTGCTTTCTCAACTGCAAGCCTGCAAGACAAGACAAGTAATAAGTATTCCATTTATCACAAAGTAGCATCAAAATTAAAATAAGCGTTTAAATCCAGGTGACAGCGCAAAAATGGAGAAAATCGGATCAGAAAATGGCTCAAAACGCGTCAAAAATGCGCCCAAGCTGCTCAAAATTGATGGGTCAACCATCGCTGACTGAAAAAATGTCAGAGGTGCCAAAAAAAACACTTAAAAACTCCACCGCTTCATTTCCCGCCCATCGGCATGATCATCCCTGTTGGTGCGTCAAAAAACAGGTTAGTCGATATACCTCATCATCATGATATTCTGGAAATAGCATTCCCTCATGAAGGTTCAGATGAATGTCATCATGATGATTCGCTTCTGCATATTGGAGAAAAGAACAACAACATCATCATCATCATGTTGAAGAAGAATAGGAGGATGCGAATATAATCATGCTGCCGAGGAAAGGAAGATGATGGTGACGTCATCATGATATTCGGGATTCATGAAAATGCTAAGGATGACATCATCATCATATCCGGTTAAGATCAGGGGGATAATTGTGATATTGGGTCACCCAAGGAGCATGACCAGGATGATGAGCATAATATGACCCTTTTGCGGCCAAGGCAACCCTCTCGAGAAAAATCAGCATGATGAAGATCATCATCATATTTGGGGCGTATGTCGAACTTGGAATAGAACGTCATCATGATAATCGGGAACCGGATCGTGTTTGAAAAAAAGTATCCCGCTTGAAGGAAAAAATGATGATGATGAAGGATAATCATCAGGATATTTACTTTTTCGTTATAAGATCGGGATGACGTCATCATGATATTCGGAGCCTTCGTTAAACTTGAACATGACGTCATCATGATAATTCGCCAACCGGATCATGTTTGGAAAATATCCTGCCGAAGGGAAAATGTGATGATGATGATCATCAGGATATTTGCAAAAGGTTGCATTTCATCGGCAGGAGGACTTGGCGAAATATCGGGCGAACAAACAAGATCATGATGATCTTGACAATCAAGACAGGATAAAGAATGATGATGACGTCATCATCATATTCGCGCTAGGGTGATATTGTAAAATATGATGATGCTGATCATCAGGATATTTACTTCTCATCGATTTATCATGATGACGTCATCATGATATTTTGTCTTCGAAGCACAAGGATAAGCTGGTGATCATGATATTTCAGCTAGGGTGATATTACAAAATATGATGATGCTGTTTAAGAAATGCAATATCGAACCCTTCCTAATAGATAGGCTGATCATCATGATGTTTCGGCAAACGGATATCAGGAGGATATGAAGATGATGATCCTCCTTCGAAATTATCATGATGATGCCTTCATTACTTAGCGAATTTCAGCGAATGTTCTGTGAAAGATCAGGACGAGGAACAAGAAGCCGTCATCATCATATTTCGAAGTCCAGCAAAATATCATGATGATGACCTTGCGATAGGTTTATAGCATGCACATGCAAATATGCCGAAGGTGATTTTGTTAAGTCAGGGTGATATTGCACCATCAGCATGATATTTTAAGATCAGGCGATGCAAGGATATCATGATGATGCTCGCGATAAAAAAGGTCACTCGACGGGGGGGGGAACTTACCTTGACTTAAAGCAGATGTCATCATGATATTTGAACCTCAGGATATTATCGGGGGGGGGGGGGGGGGGGGGGGTTCAAATATGATGATGATGATGTTTATACAGCAAAACCGAGTTTGTAAAATATGACGCTCCAAAGGAAATCATGATGCTGATGATGCGCACAAGGCCTTTTGACGGGTAAAAAGCACTACCACCTAAGATTGACGTCCGGATGTTGCGACTGCATGATTTTTAGCGGGTGATAGACCAAGATCATGATGATCCTGTCAACATGACTTAGGATAAAAAATGATGATCCTCCTGCGAATATCAGGTTTGACCAAGACTTTGACCGTGCATAACTTTCACATATGGACGAATTTTCAAGTGAAGTAAAAGGCAAACCTGCATGAAATTTCAAGCTCTTTCTAAGTATGAAGTCACAGCAGCAAAATATGAACTTTGACAAACAGACCTCATGATGATGACCTACCTTATGCAATATCATGATGATGATGCACCTGACCTTCATTTTTACCAGACCGCCAGGAAGCAGAAAAAACACAAGCAGAAGCAAAAAAGCAAGACATCAGCAGGGGTCCTCGTTTTGCTAAGGAGCAAAATGGGGCGTGTTGTGAACATCACAACAACTAGCAACCAAAACAAAACAATTAAATTCAGAGTGTTCAAGGAAACTAGATGAAATGAACTCATAACTTCCAACTATCTTACTTGCAAATTACTATTCAGCTTGAGACTCAAAGTGTTCAATAAAGATGCATGAATTTCCATTTTCAGTTTAGTTGTGTGCATGTGATTAATTATCCTCATCTTGAAGATCGGTTGAACAAACCAGTGACTGACATTAGCCTACGTAGGTGAGGATATTCCCTCATAGCCGACCGGATAGAGCCTTGCTGCCAGCGAGCGTCTATAGCCCCGGCAAGGTTATCGTTACAATTCTCCTAAGTAGAGCCCCACTGCCAGCGAGCGTCCATAGCCCCGGTAGAGTTACTTAGATGGCTTAATCTGGATTTTCAGTATAATCCGCTTTATTCAATTTTTATTGATTTATTTGTTTTCTAATTTTGAAAGATCTCATAAGGTATAGCAATTTGTAACTTCATGATGATGCAAGGAGTGGACACTTGCTGAAATTAAGCTGAGAATTGTAATGGTAGCAAGGGTGACCTCTGATTTTTCACCTAATATCTACACTGGTAGGTTCAACAAACCCAAGGATTTTAGGTGTGTCATCGTGAGAAACCTGCTTCGAATTCTCAATCACATTTATTGAATACGAAACTTCAGAAGATGAACAACTCTCTACATTCATGACAGTGACAGGTTATGTGTAAATTGCAAATGGTTAACCTGAATATCCTAAATTATATACTATTTTGAATGGTTGCTAGTTCTGCTCCCTAATACTCTACAGTAAAATAAAGATCCCTGCTGAGGAGACAACAAACAGACCAAGCAAACAGGCTGTACAAACAAGATCATGATGATGATCATGTTAACAGGACAGCAACAAAACTATACAAAACTGTACAGACAGACAGAAACAAAAAGCAAAAACAAGCAGAGGACAGGCTATACAAACAGCCAACCCAAAAGGAAAACAGCAAAAGAAGGACTGTACATTATCTACAGCATTTTACATTAAGAAAGAAAGGACTGCCTCATCCTAACCTTCAAGCCTGGAAGTAGTGTTTCAAATGCTGGCCATTAACTGGTAATGGCACATCTTCTCCAGTCAAGGTCTTAAGTCTAAAGGTGTTATCTCCTATTATTTCTGAGACTTGTAATGGACCCAGCCATAATTTATCAAATTTTCCATGGCTTCCTTTCTTTTCATGTGCTTTGTCCCAGCACAACACTAAGTCTGATATCCTAAATGTTTTGACTCTTGCCCTTTTGTCAAACCACCTCTTAACAACTGCTTGGTGTTTGGCAAACTTCTCGAGGGCTTGACCTCTTTTCTCCTCTAATTGCAACATTTGCACTATTCTGGCTTCCCTATGGTTATCAAAGCCCAGATATTCATTAGCAAACTTCCAGGTTGGTATCCTCAGATTGACCGGAAGTATGGGATCAGTCCCATAAACTAGGTGATAAGGTGTGCTACCTAAAGCTGTTTTGAACTTGGTCCTGTCTACCCATAATGCATATCTTAATAGGGTATTCCACTCTCTAGGACTTTTGGCAATTAACCTCTTGATGATGTCTAATAAGATTTTGTTTGTTGATTCAGCCAGTCCATTACCTTGAGGGTAATAATTTGAAGAAAACCTTAGAATGATCCCATATTCAAATGCCCATTTAGAAAATTTTAAAGAAGAGAAAGCAAGGCCGTTATCACATACCAATGAATAGGGCGTTCCAAACCTGGTGATAATGTTTTCTTCAAGGAACTTGATAACTACCTCAGTTGTGGAAAACTTGCAGCAGGTGGCCTCAGTCCACCTTGTACAATAGTCCGTCACCGTCAATATAAACTTGTGTCCTGCAGAAGATGGGGGATTGATGACTCTGATAAATTCCAAGCCCCATTGTGCAAACGGTCTGGACTCGATCACAGGCTGCAGTGGATTGGCCAGATTTCTTCCTTTGTCTGCTGCAGTCTGACAGGTGTGGCAGCTTCTGATGTGACTCTTAGTGTCTTTGAATATAGTGGGCCAGTAATAGCCCGCTCTCAGTATTTTGTGTGCTGTAGCTAAATGAGAACCATGGCCGGTTCCGTATTTGTCATGTAGTTCTGTCAACACTTTATCAGCTTCAGTTCTGTTTATGCATCTCAAATAAATTCCATCATGGTTCTTCCTGAATAGAAGGCCTCCTTGCACCATATAATGCTGTGCCTTAATCTTCAAGGCTCTCCTCTGAGAAGCCTTCATCTTGCCTGGGTACTTTCCAGCTATCAGGAAGGTGCTTAAATCATCATACCAGCCTGATGCGTCTTGGGAATTCAATACATACTGCTGTTTTATCAGATTTGGATCCGTGTTTGCTATTGTCTGCACCAGCGCCTGCCCTCTGACCAGCTTTGTGGGAATGATCTCCATGTCGAATTCTTGCAGCGTGGTGATCCATTTGGCTCTTTTTTCTCCAGGCTCGTTCTGCATCAGCAGCATCTTTACTGCTGCGTCTGGTACTATGGCTTTAATCTGGCTGCGCAGGATGTAGTGTCTAAATTTTTTCACAGCCTTCACCAATGCGAATGCCTGTCTTTTGATATCTAGATATCTCAGCTATGCATCCTTCAAAGGCGCACTCATAAATGCTATGGGCCTCTCGTCATTATTTTCACCTTTCTGTGTCAGGGCAGCAGTGACAGAATGAGAAGATGCAAAGGAGTAGATGTAAAACGGGCATGTGTAGTCTGGACTTGCCAATACAGGGGCATTAGAAATTGCCTCCTTGATATCTTCAAATGCGGCTTTAGCTACTGGCGTCCATTCCATCTGTGCATCTTTCTTTAACATGGCATTCAACGGCTGCACAATCTCTGCAAAACCTGTTATAAACTTCTGAACAAAGTTAATTTTACCAAAAAATGATTTCAATTCTTTCCTACTGTTTGGTATTTGCAAATTTTTTATGGATTCTATTCTATCCGGATCAATTGAAATTCCATTTTCAGAAATGACATGGCCTAATAATTTACCTTCAGTTACGCCAAATATACATTTCTTAGGATTAAGGGAAATCCCATACCTTTCACATCGCTGGAGTACTTTTCTGAGGTCCTCAGCGTGGGTGGATGCATCCTTGGAATACACAGTTAAATCATCCATATACACAACAATGCATTTACCTGATAATCCATGAAAAGCAACGTCCATGGCCCTCTGAAAAGTGGCACCTGCATTAATCAGACCAAAAGGCATTCTTCTATACGCATAATTTCCCCATTTGCAAGTGAAGGTGGTTTTTAGTCTATCCTCCCTATCAATTAAAACCTGGTTATAACCTGAAAAACCATCTAAAAAAGACATCATCCTTGCGCCATTTACTGCTTGCAGTACTTCATCTATTGGGGGCAAAGGATAATTATCCTTTTCAGATGCCTTGTTTAAATTTCTAAAGTCTACGTACAACCTGATGTCTCCGTTTTTCTTCCTTACTGGCACTAAGTTAGCTACCCAGACAGAATGTCAGACTGGAAAAATTATTCCAGCAGATAGTAGTTTTTTCACTTCCTCAAAGATTAAAGGCTCTAGAATGGCATTTACAGGCCTCTGTTTCTGCCTAAATGGTTTGACTTCTTTTCTTAAAGGTATGACGTGAGTTATGATGGACTCATCAAATGTTTTCAAGTCTTCATAAGCCCATGCTATGACATATTTATATTTTTGCAGAACATCCAGAACCTCTTTTCTGATTTTCTCAGAGCAAGCTTTCCCAATTAGTACATTTTGTGGATTTAGCTCAGTCCCTAAGTTATGTAAATCACACTTACCCCCTTCTGTTTTGGGTAAGTCTCTCTGTCTTATTATTCCGTCGAAGTCAAAGATGTGTTCTAATTCAATTACTCCTTTTGGCAAGAAGTTGCTCTTTAAGTTGATCATATCTTCTTCGTCCCATGTTACTTCAGGCCTTTCTTGTTCATCAATAATTTGGGCCTCAAATGCCTCATTACAAGTCAGAAAATCAATAATTTGCTGATCCTCTCCAAATACCTGAAAGTGTGTAACGTTGTCTGGTATACTGGGCACGTTAACTAGCTCAACAGCAAATCATCTTAATCCTGACAGTGTCAATGGTTCTAATGTACTAGCAGCAACTGCTAATGCATCTGGCCTGTGGTTCAGCTCTCTAGGAATATGCTCTATGTTAAAAGCATCAAATGAATCCATTAAACCCCAAACTCTATGTCTGTAACTGATCATCTTCTTATAATTGCAGGTATATAGTTTTCTCACTTGTCTGACTACTAATTCAGAGTCTGAAAACACTCTGATGGCTTTTACCCCTTTCCTAATGGCCATGACAAGTCCTAAAATTAGGGCCTCATATTCAGCAATATTGTTAGTGCAGGAAAATTGTAATCTATATGCTGCCAAATGAGATTTACCTTGAGGATTAATGAGTTCAACACCTGCACCTGCACCCTGTTTTGATTTGGACCCATCACATTTTAACGTCCACATGCCATCCTTACTTTTTTGATTTTTTACCTTGGCATACTTTGTCTCTTTTATCTTGTTGATTCATGGGTTTTTCCGCTTGGTTATCTTGCATATGTGTGCTTGTAGTTTGCAACTCAGAAAGATAACTACCCTCATCTTCTATTTCTTTTCCTAAATCTGGGATCAAGGCACTTATATTATCCTGAACATATCTCTGTGTTAGATCAGGATGCTCATTTTTCTCTTGTGACTCTACCTTCCCTATGCACTTCTTGTATTCATATTCAATGATGTCTTTGCATATTTCACAATTCTCCTCAGAATGCTGCCTATCATGGACTCTACACCTATTTTTGTATAACTTACATTGGACTGGGAGATTGTGTGTAACGCACTCTTCCAGCTCTTGTCTAATGGCATGACCAAATTTGCCTATTGCATTGTTTTCCTCATCTGAAGAATTTCCGTCAGACTCAATGAATAGTGCTGTTCTATTGCTGACATACTTCTTCCTAATGTTTAACATCATGATCTCTTCAATCTGCATCCCATTGTTGGTAACTCTATAGACACCTGGTTCAACAGCAGCATATAATATTTCATTGGTTCGATTATTCTCTGTTATCATATGTTTCATTCTGGGCTCTGCCCCTATTCTGATCTGGTTTGGGATGCCTCTCCATGGTAACCACATGTGTGAAAAGTCAGTAGCCATATACCCGTTTAATGTCTTGGACCAATCCCTACTCAGCAACATTCCATAATTTACGGGTATATCCACTACTTGGATGTCAATGATTTGGCTCACCCTAGGGTCTGAAGCTAACTGCACCTGTATGTTCATGAGTTCTCCTATCACACTAACCTCGGTCTTATCTAATTGTGTGACAACCTTGGCAGATTTGGTGGGAGTCAGCCTGAGAGTTTTACATATTCCTAAGGGCATTACGTTGGCTGAAGCACCAGAATCTACCATGCAATTGTGTATATTCTTCCCACACAACCTAACAGTTAACAAGAAAGGTTGAGTATCCCTCTTATCCGCATGTATTACTACATTGGTGTTGGAAGGCTGCTCAACTTTCTTACCTTTCTCCTTAGGTGGTGAATCACTACTAGGAACAGTTATATCAGCAGACACCATGTTTGTTATGGATGTATCCAGGGATTTTAAAAAAGCATTTCTGATCCCTGGGGTCTTCAATAATTCATTTAGAGGTATGCTGACCTTCATTTTCTTTATTTCCTCTGACAAGTAATTCATTAGTCTTGTTGTCTCTACTGCTTCTGTCTTACCTGTTTGATCCTTTTGCACTGCTGTTCCGTTATTTGTGTGCTGACTAGCTTTAAGTATGGCAGGATTGTTGCTAGCATTCTGATCTGGGGGTGTATTGATGTTATTCGGAGGAGTGGAAGTGGTGAAAGGTCCTCCCGGCCTAGGGTTGTTCCTCAAATGGTAGGTGTGGCTTTTATTTGTCTGTTGAAAGGCCTGCACCTCCTCTGTTTCATTTAATATCTCGTTTTCAGATTCAAAAGGAAACTAAAAAGCATTTAACACAAAGGCTGATTCGGGATAAAGACTTTCACAATAGTATGGTTCATCCTCTAGCAATTCATCCTCCCTCTCTTCTGCAGTTGCAAAGGTAAACGTTTCTAAGACTAATGCTGTGTCATATTCTGAGGGTACTACCTCATTACCCTTAGGAATGAGAAATTCTGAGGTAGGAGGCTGTACATCTATGTTGAAGATACTAGCTGCCAAGTGGAACTGTGGACAGTCATGCTCAGCATGGGCATTAGTATTGTGAAATCTGCACCAATTTTTGGGTGCTGTATTGGCCATTTGTATGTTAGTCATTTGTTTTGCACCATGATTATCCGTATTCTCAAAAGGAGAAGCCAGAGTACCGTTGTTGGGCCCAGTGTTCCATGTCTTGGGTGGCCTAGGTTGGTTCTGGTTCTTGTTATTATTGCCCCAGGTCCTATTATCTACCACTGGCCCCCTATTTTGCATTGGTTGCCCCTGACTGGGGCCTTGATGCTGATTGTAGTTTTGGTTCTGATTGTACTGCTGGTTCTGGTTGAGACTATAATTCTGATTTTGGCCTTGGTTGTGACCTTGAGGTGGATTGTAGTTTTGGTTGCTTCTTCCATAGAGATTCTCATTTCTTAGCTGTGTCACTTCGGTTGTTAATCTCTTCAAATGTGCAGTAATCTCTTTGATGTCTTCCCTATCATCTTGTGCTTTTGCCACAGTTACATCCCTAGGAAGTTGGAAGAAAGGCTGACCATTATTTTGACTGTTATTGGAAGTACTAGCCGTATAAGGAGTTATAGCCTGGATTGGAGTAGGATTATACACAGGTGTGTAAGAAGGAACCGGATTTATTAGTGGAGCATGCTGCACAGGGACTCCGTTCCATGGGTGTGCCTGATTCTGCACCCCAAAATTTCCTCCAAATGGACTGTAAGTTGTATGTCTCATTTCTTGGTTCACTGAGGCTGCCTCTTTATAGGCTTTGGATACTGAATCTATGTCAGGTTTCCTTTTGACAAACATGGCAGTTAAAGGATCCAAAGCAGCATAGTACATAGCCAACAAGGGAGCATCATCTATGGTATAAGGGGCTACTAGCCTAGAATAGGCCTTTTGGAATCTGTCATTGAAATTATCAATTAACTCTCCCTCACCTCGTTTTATAGCAGCCAACTTATGATACAAAGCACAAGGGTCAATGGGTCCTCTAAATCTTGACAGAAATGCTTCTTCCATAAGTGCCCAGGAAGAAATGTAACCATTGGGTAAGTTTACGTACCAGCTAGAGGCCTGCTCATTAAAGGTGTAAGGAAACAACCTACACACAACATCCTCGTGCTCTAACATAGCCCTAAAACATGCTTCCTTAAATATTCTAATATGATCTTCTGGGTCTTGATGCAACTGGTATTTGGGACATATCTTTTCCGGATTTTTTGGCATATCATGATAATCATTGAAGAATATGGGAGAATTGACATCGAAATAAGCCATTGCAGGTGTTTGAGCTTGACTTGAACTTGCAGAAATACCTGGATTGATTGGTGGATTAGGATTTAGAGGAGGATTGAGACCTCCAGAAGTGCCTGAACCAAGATTTAAAGATCTGAACAGTGATCTGTCAGGACTTACAATACTACGGATGTTAAAAGGTGACCCAGGAGGTGTTCCAGATGAACTTCCTGCTTGTGATATATTTGGATTCCAGATTAAAGGGATTTTACTTCGCCTTGTATCAGGTAGTTGCACAAATATATCTCCTGAACTGGACCTAGACCTAGTCACTCTGTTACTGTCGTTAGCCAGTTTGAAATAAAACCTAACTCAGGCAGGCCCTCCTTCTAGCGCCAGAAAACTGTTGATGACTGTTTTGATGCAATCATAACAATAAGTTAAAATTCACATGACATGAACTGAAACTATACTTGAAAGACAAGAAGGAATCATTTGGTGATTCAACTAATCCCAAGTCTACAATGGTTCGGTTGGTCAAGTTCAGTTGGTCAATGTGAAGCTGTAATGTTCAAGGGGCCTTACGTAGTTTAGGTTTGTTCTGTGGTTTACTGGCCTAAGAATATGCAAAGAGGTCATGAGATATGTCAATACTCTTCATTCCTTTGCATAAAGGTGCTACTGTGCTGCAAGTTTCAGATGGTTTTTTTTTAATTTATGCAGCTTCCTTCTTCATGTACTTATGAAAAATTGTCTACTTAGACTCTGTTTTGCATGCTTCTTCAGATTTGAGACAATTTCCTTTAGATTTCTGCGTGTTCAGCTAAATATTTCAGATGGGTTGGGAAAAGTTAGAGAGATCTAATCTACACTTCATCTAATCTACAGAAGGATCTAATTGTTTCTGTTATCCACTATGTAAATACCACAGTAATCTGATCAAATCCACAGTAAAAACCTTAAATGTAAGTCCTGAGCAATTTCACAAACATACATTTAAAATTGCAAGCTCTCAAAGAAGATATTTCAAAACACAAAGAAGAGCAGGAGAACACTCAGAAGATAGATGTAGAACTCCAGATTCTATTGCATTAGAAATGAATAGTCATACATGATTTACAATGTAGGAATGACTCTTAGTTTCATTGATCATACTACAGAGAACTTACAAGCTTTACAGATACAGTAAGGCAGCCAGACATTCCACGCGCACCTTACTGCAGACAAACAGGCGACCTCCTTCTTCTACTTCTAAACTATGCTAAGCTATCATGCTGTATTTTCCTAGAATCTCTGTTATGTAGCCCATGTTGTAAAGTATTACAGTGTAGAGAGGCACAATATATAACATCATGATTGTCCTCACTACAGCAAAAACCTAACTGAACCCCTGGTTCAAACCTCCAGTTACAGCAATGAATGCAGGTGAACCAGTTCTCAAAAATATCTCTGAGCTGTGGTCAAATCTGGGCGAAATACTGCCCCTTCTGAGAAGTTCCAGCAGCTGGGCAATAACTTCTGTTTGTCTTTTGCAGAAATACCTCCAGCTGCGACCTTCCTCTTCACTTGAATGGCTTTGACTTTTGCATTTCATCTCTATCTTCTTGCTCCTGAGATCAGATCTTCTGTCTCCATGAAGTCACTGTATTGACTTTCCAGCTGCTTTCTCAACTGCAAGCTTGCAAGACAAGACAAGTAATAAGTATTCCATTTATCACAAAGTAGCATGAAAATTAAAATAAGCGTTTAAATCCAGGTGACAGCGCAAAAATGGAGAAAATCGGATCAGAAAATCGCTCAAAACGCGTCAAAAATGCGCCCAAGCTGCTCAAAATTGATGGGTCAACCATCGCTGACTGAAAAAATGTCAGAGGTGCCAAAAAAAACACTTAAAAACTCCACCGCTTCATTTCCCGCCCATCGGCATGATCATCCCTGTCGGTGCGTCAAAAAACAGGTTAGTCGATATACCTCATCATCATGATATTCTGGAAATAGCATTCCCTCATGAAGGTTCAGATGAATGTCATCATGATGATTCGCTTCTGCATATTGGAGAAAAGAACAACAACATCATCATCATCATGTTGAAGAAGAATAGGAGGATGCGAATATAATCATGCTGCCGAGGAAAGGAAGATGATGGTGACGTCATCATGATATTCGGGATTCATGAAAATGCTAAGGATGACGTCATCGTCATATCCGATTAAGATCAGGGGGATAATTGTGATATCGGGTCACCCAAGGAGCATGACCAGGATGATGAGCATAATATGACCCTTTTGCGGCCAAGGCAACCCTCTCGAGAAAAATCAGCATGATGAAGATCATCATCATATTTGGGGCGTATGTCGAACTTGGAATAGAACGTCATCATGATAATCGGGAACCAGATCGTGTTTGAAAAAAAGTATCCCGCTTGAAGGAAAAAATGATGATGATGAAGGATAATCATCAGGATATTTACTTTTTCGTTATAAGATCGGGATGACGTCATCATGATATTCGGAGCCTTCGTTAAACTTGAACATGACGTCATCATGATAATTCGCCAACCGGATCATGTTTGAAAAATATCCTGCCGAAGGGAAAATGTGATGATGATGATCATCAGGATATTTGCAAAAGGTTGCATTTCATCGGCAGGAGGACTTGGCGAAATATCGGGCGAACAAACAAGATCATGATGATCTTGACAATCAGGACAGGATAAAGAATGATGATGACGTCATCATCATATTCGCGCTAGGGTGATATTGTAAAATATGATGATGCTGATCATCAGGATATTTACTTCTCATCGATTTATCATGATGACGTCATCATGATATTTTGTCTTCGAAGCACAAGGATAAGCTGGTGATCATGATATTTCGGCTAGGGTGATATTACAAAATATGATGATGCTGTTTAAGAAATGCAATATCGAACCCTTCCTAATAGATAGGCTGATCATCATGATGTTTCGGCAAACGGATATCAGGAGGATATGAAGATGATGATCCTCCTTCTAAATTATCATGATGATGCCTTCATTACTTAGCGAATTTCAGCAAATGTTCTGTGAAAGATCAGGATGAGGAACAAGAAGCCGTCATCATCATATTTCGAAGTCCAGCAAAATATCATGATGATGACCTTGCGATAGGTTTATAGCATGCACATGCAAATATGCCGAAGGTGATTTTGTTAAGTCAGGGTGATATTGCACCATCAGCATGATATTTTAAGATCAGGCGATGCAAGGATATCATGATGATGCTCGCGATAAAAAAGGCCACTCGACGGGGGGGGGGAACTTACCTTGACTTAAAGCGGATGTCATCATGATATTTGAACCTCAGGATATTATCGGGGGGGGGGGGTTCAAATATGATGATGATGATGTTTATACAGCAAAACCGAGTTTGTAAAATATGACGCTCCAAAGGAAATCATGATGCTGATGATGCGCACAAGGCCTTTTGACGGGTAAAAAGCACTACCACCTAAGATTGACGTCCGGATGTTGCGACTGCATGATTTTTAGCGAGTGATAGACCAAGATCATGATGATCCTGTCAACATGACTTAGGATAAAAAATGATGATCCTCCTGCGAATATCAGGTTTGACCAAGACTTTGACCGTGCATAACTTTCACATATGGACGAATTTTCAAGTGAAGTAAAAGGCAAACCTGCATGAAATTTCAAGCTCTTTCTAAGTATGAAGTCACAGCAGCAAAATATGAACTTTGACAAACAGACCTCATGATGATGACCTACCTTATGTAATATCATGATGATGATGCACCTGACCTTCATTTTTACCAGACCGCCAGGAAGCAGAAAAAACACAAGCAGAAGCAAAAAAGCAAGACATCAGCAGGGGTCCTCGTTTTGCTAAGGAGCAAAATGGGGCGTGTTGTGAACATCACAACAGATCTTTCTAAGCCTCTCCTAACGAAGATTGTTTTGTAAGTTGTTGATAATTCATGGACTTAGATTTTGGATTATGAAGGTATTCCCTTTTAGTGTCCACAATACTTTGCTATGAGATATCTTGCTTCTGACTTCCCTCACTTTAATATTCCACATTTTTCCTTTTGGTGGAAGAATGCTTCATTTGAACATCTCACCGTGAATGTGGCTAGGGATGTTCCTAATTTAGAGGCTTCTAAACCTCTTTTTGACAATGATGGTAGAATCCCTAATGATGTGGTGGTTCCTCATCCTTTAGATCCCACCCCTATTTCTATGAGTGTCACCTATGTGTCTCCACTTGGTTGTGTGTATGCTTCTCGTGTTAGGAAAAAGGTGTTTGACACCTTGCATAACATTAATTAATTTAATTATGTAAAATAAATATTTATTTATGGTACAATTTAATTGATGTGTTTAGCCACAGTAAATATTTATTTGGTGTCATTTGTAAAACTTGTATGTAACATTGGGTTAGATATTTAATGTGCGGGAGACATAAGGCAAATATTTATTATTTGTGCCAAATAATTAATTTTGGGGTCAATAGTTTTATTCTCATGGTTTTTGGTCACATTGGTTTTATCCAATACCACAAGTTGTATTTGTGTGAACTTGAGTCTATAAAAGCAAGCACATGGTTAGTGATCTATTAAGTTTCTCTTGTGAGTGCATATGTGAAGTGTGGCATGGGATGTGTGGATTCATGTTTGGATACATAGAGGATGCATTAGGGGAGCTAAATGTTACATAAGTGTTCATGGAGACTCTGTAAATGTATTGTAATATCTTATTGTTGAATAATACATTGAGTATGGATGCTTTTGGAGGCTAGGTTTTTTCCTCAATGAGGGTTTTCCTAGGATATATCTTGTATTATCTTATTGATTGTATACTGATCTTTTCATTATGGTAATTCTGTAAATTTGTATGGGCTAAGTGAAATAAGAGGCGTCCACTTTTAGTTGAAGAATCTAAGGCAAAAAATTTTAGAAGGAATAAATTTAACAATATGGCTGATGACCTTTTTTACACATTTTTTGGATGAAATTAAAACCCATTACAAATGACACTGTATATATTTCAAATATGTAATTTTTCTAATTTTTTAACATATTTTTGTATTTATTAGTTAATCTTTAAACAAAAAATAAATTTGATTTTCAAAAGGAATGGATTTTGGTAATATGGCTGATGACCTTTATTTTAAAATTTTTGGATGACATTAAAACCCATTATAGATCACAATAACTACTTTTCAAATATGTAATTTTTTAGTGTTTAACATGTTTTTCTGTTTTTTAATTAATTTTTGAACAAAATTACTCATAAATTTGAAATGACATAAATTAGTATTTTTTAATAACTTTTGATTTTGACTACATTTAAAAAGAATTATGTTTAACCAATCTAGACACCATTCTATACATGAAAGAGAAATCAATTTTTATTTTATGATTAATTTAGGTCAAATTGTGTTGGTCGTACAAGTTTTAAAAACACTAATTAGGGCTAGAAAAAAATTAATAAAAAAATATATATTTATTAAGAATTACAAAAAATATATTGACCAAACTTTAACATCCTCTACATCTTTCCAAAAAAGTAATTAGAAAAATACATTCATTTATGTTAAATTATGTTGGTTGTACACATGCATGTTTTAGCAAAAAATAGGGGACTTTTAAAAAGCCACTTTTTGTACATCCTATAGAAAACCAACTTTTATCATTTGGCTATTATAAAAAATACATATTTGAAAACTAGAAACAAAATCCTACATTTCATATTTTGCATCATATTTATATTCTGTGTTAGTGCTTCAAATTTTCACTCAAAGTATAACAAAATTTAAAAAATAGTAAAAACACTTCCACTTTTTGGTCAAAAAGTGGACACATCTTCTTGCACTTAACCTATGTATAATTATCTCCTTTGGGTTACGTGGAATTTGTTTGATCTACCTATAAATTCCTAACAAGTGGTATCAGAGCAAGGTTTTTCATGACTTGCATGTATTTGCATGCAGTTGCATGTGGCTTGCATGGACTTGCATATTGCTTGCATGTATTTGCATGCAGTTGCATGTGGCTTGCATGGACTTGCATATTGCTTGCATGAATTTGCATGTGGTTTCTATGTACTTGCATGTTGCTTATATGTGTTTACATGTAATATATCTATACAACTATGGTTTTAGGTGTTTTTTCCTCCATCTTGAGAATTTTTTGAAAGAAATTATTGGTTGCAGTAGATCTTCTACTTGTTAACACTATTGTAGAGATCTGTGAGATTAGTAACCATATTATCAGAACCATGGTTGAGTTTGTGAGGTTTCACAAATTTGTTTTGGTATAACCCTTGTTTGTGTAGATCTGATGCAAAGCTAAATTCATGACAATGCAGGAAAGATTTTGTACAATACAGGATATGAAGGTTTTGTGTAGGTTTTAGTTTGTAAATCTAAGGGCTTTGGGTTTACAAAAATGTGGTGACTTTTTGCAGATATGGGTTTATAACTGTGAGTTGGAAAAAGGGTTTCTTTAATGTGCTTCTTGAGAGTATTAAGGAGGGATTTTTCAAAGATGACCTCCTGTGCAAAAATGAACCTCATTGTTGCATTTAGAATGCATGAGAGACAAAGATCATGATATAAAATTTGACCAATTTAAGTCACTGGAGAGAAAAGGAAACTTTTTTTGCTCCCTGCCTAGTCCACTATATTGTTGTATAGATTTGTAGGTATGACAGTGAAAAAAAATATTTTTCCCTATACTATTCTAGTTTTTTTTTTAAATTGATTGAAAAAAAAGAAAAAATAAACTATAGAGCTTTAATTTTAAATGATTAAAATAAAAGAATAGTGGGTGGTACAAGGTACACTTGCAATGGCTAGTACTGTTAGTGCATGGCTCGCTAGTACCGACCAACCATCATCAATTTGATAGGGCTCCAAGCCTACCGGTGCCAGGCCATTGGTCAAATGATGACTGTTGGACCCCAATTTCATAATAAACTAGAATGCAAACAATTTTGGGTCTGTGTGGGAATTTTAAAATTTTTAAAACAATTTAACTTCCATTTGGATTTAGCTACCCATGTCAATACACCATGTCAGCAATGATGCCAACCTAACATCATAATGGATCCGACCTAGCCCATTCAACATGATGATGTTAGCGATGACATCATGTAATGTCAGCAGTGTGAACATGTCCCACCAAGGGTCCCCTTTTAGCCCTTAGAGGGTATTTTCTTCTAGGAGGCATAACTTTCAACCACAATATGGCTCTCTCCAAGAAATATGTAGTGGTATAGATTTCATTATCATATTTTGTAATTTGTTTCAAAATTTGGTGCCTGAAGCTAGGCATTTCTCTAGGAAATTTTTATGCTCATAACTTTTGCATACGAAATTAACATCTGTCTAAACCAAACTTGGAATCTAATAAGGTACTACAATTCGAATTTGGGAGTGAATAGTAACCTAGGTAAAGGATTTGAGCTCTAAATTATAATAGAATTAGATTTATTTAAACTAAAAGAATAATATAGTTTTTTGTAAATTAAAAGAATTTACCAAATTTCAAATATTTGCTATCCAATCAATAATTTTTTTCTTAGATAAAAACTATATTGTTTTATTAAATTACTATAGACTTATTATAAATGTTAGGCATAATTATTTTAAAATTTAAGCATATATTTTAAATATATTCTCTCATCTACTTCAGTGAGAATTACTTTCCTTTAGCCATAGAAGCTACAATTGAATAAATTTGACTTTATTCCAGTCAGTGAATCAGGGGCTCCCAAACATTGGGTTTGGAAATTTTGTATACATGAATGTAGTTGTGAAAAACACAATGTGTTTTCCAATCGAGATATGTGCATACAAATTTTTAAAACATTAGAGTAGAACCAAATTTCAAATATTTGCTACACATTAATTTTTTTTCCTTAGATCAAAATTATATTCTTTTATTAAATTATCCATGATTCATTGTGAATGTTAGGAATAATTATTTTAAAATTTATGCATATGTTTTAAATATATTCTACCCTCTCTTTCCATGAGAATTACTTGCCTTTAGCCATAGAAGCTAAAATTTAATAAATCTTTCTTTATTTGAGTTAGTGAACCAAGGGAAACCAAACATTAAGTTTCAAAAATTAGCATACAAAAATGCATTTGTGAAAAACACAATGTGTTTTCCAATTGAGATATGTGCATACAAATTTTTAAAACATTAGAGTAGAACCAAATTTCAAATATTTGCTACACATTAATTTTTTTCCTTAGATCGAAATTATATTCTTTTATTAAATTATCCATGATTCATTGTGAATGTTAGGAATAATTATTTTAAAATTTATGCATATGTTATAAATATATTCTACCCTCTCTTTCTGGGAGAATTACTTGCCTTTAGCCATAGAAGCTAAAATTTAATAAATCTTTCTTTATTTGAGTTAGTGAACCAAGGGAAACCAAACATTAAGTTTCAAAAATTAGCATACAAAAATGCATTTGTGAAAAAGACAATGTGTTTTCCAACTTGGATATGTGCATACAAAATTTTGAAACATTAGAGTAGAACCAAATTTTAAATATTTTCTACACACTCAATAATTTTCTTCCTTAGATCAAAATTGTATTCTTTTATTAAATTATTATGAAGTTATTACAAATGTTAGGAATAATTATTTTAAAATTTATGCTTATATTTTAAACATATTTTGTTATCTCATTCCCTGAGTATTACTTCGCTTTACCTGCATAAGCTACAATTGAGTAAATTTTCCTTTATTCTAGTTAGTGAACTAGGGGAAGCCAAACATTCAGTCTCATAAGTTTGCATACACAAATGTAGTTGTGAAAAACCCAATGTGTTGTCCAACCTAGATATGTGCATACAAATTTATGAAACATTAGAGTAGAACGAAATTTCAAACATTTTCTACTCATTAATTTTCTTCCTTAGATTGAAATTTTGTTCATTTATTAAATTATTCAGGAGTCATTGTGAATGTTAGGAATAATTATTTTAAAACTTATCCATATATTTTAAATATACTATGTCATCTTCTTCTAATGTGAGCATTATGTACCTTTATCCATAGAAGGTACAATCAAATAAATTTTCTTTATTCTAGTTGGTGAACTAGGGGCAGCCCAACGTTGGGTTTTAAAAATTTCCATACAAAAATGTAGACGTGACAAAGCACAATTTGATTTCTATCCTGGATATGTGTATACAAGTTTCCTAAACATTAGAGTACAACCAAATTAAAGAATTTCTCTATGCACTCATTAATTTGTTTCCTTACATCAAAATCGTATTGTTTTATTAAATTATTCTAGAGTAATTGTGAATGTTAAGAATAGTAATTTTAAATTTTATTCATATATTTCAAATATATTCTCCCATCCCCTTTCATGAGTATTACGTTCCTTTATCCACATAAGTTACAACTGAATAAACTTGCCTTTATTCCATTCGGTGAACCAAGGGCACCCAAACATTGGGTTTAAGAAATTTTAATACACAACTGCAATTGTGAAAAACACAATGTGTTTTCCAATGTGGTATGTGCATAGAAATTTCTAGAACATTAGAATAGAACCAAATATCATACATTTTCTAGATGCACTCATTAATTATTTTCCTTAGATTGAAATTGTATTCTTTTAATCAAGTATTTTGGAGTCATTGTGAATGTTAAAAATTATTATTTTAAAATTTATGCATATATTAAATAAATATATTATGTCATCATCTTCCATGAGCATTACTTGACTTTAGCCACATAAACTACAATTGAATAAAATTTCCTTTATTCCAGTTAGTGAACTAGGGAAGCAACTATTCTCCCTAGAAAATGGCATGCCAAAGACGTCATAACATACAAAACACCATATAAAATGACATCACAACATACAAATCACCATATGAAATGGTCTCGATGATGAAATACACCCAAAAAAATAACTTGTGAACCCACCAGCACCATTGGGTGAGAATGCCATGCAGCAAACACCATATTTCCAGCCAAGGACTCAACTTCACTGGGACTTTAAACATTTAGTTTTTCATCATATTTTTTATTCTTATGTTGAAATGAAGGGATGGAGTTGATCAAATTTAGTAGGGAGGATTTGCCGGAGTTGTAGGAGTCAACCGATACAATAGAAAAATGATGATTGTGTAAGTAGGTGAATAAATTCCTTTTTTGTTTCTCACTATTGTTTGGGGGTTTAAAGTAAATATGGTTCAATAAATAGGCTAGTTCTTTAAAATAAATTTGGTCCAATGAATAGGTTGCTTCCCAATTAAAAGAGATTTCTAGGTTTTACAATAAAATGAGCACCCAAATATTGGGCTTAGAAATTTGCATAGACAAATGCATTTGCGAAAAACACAATGTGTTTTCCAGCCTAGATATGTGTATACAAATTTTCAAAACATTAGAGTAGAACCAAATTTTAAATTTTCTCTATGCGCTCATTATTTTTTTCCTTAGATTAAAATTGTACTCTTTTATTATATTATTATGACGTCATTATGAATGCTAGGAATTATTATTTTAAGTTTTATACATATATTTTAAATATATTCTCATGTTGATGCTGAAAATTTAAAAAACTAATGAATCTAAAACCAGAATCACAATATTTTCAACATCACATCAATGAGGTTTCTCCTAAATGAATACTAATGCAGAAATGAAATACTAAACTATGAAAAACCAAACATAAGCATTCAAAAAGAAAAACTCCATTGTTTTCCTATCATCAAGATCTTAGATTTTACATTTGATGCTCTCAGATTTTATAAGCAAAACTGCAACAAGAAGCTATCATGAACGAATGAAAAGTTTTGTGTGATCAAATTCCTGTATATCTCATGTTAAGAAGAGAGAGGGCTTATATAGATGTCCCCACAGGATAAATCTAGGTTATGTGAGAGATGTGGAATTAAAGAGCGAAATGGAGAAATGGACATTTGTCCCATACCGTGATTCAGTGTAATTAATGAAAGAAATAAATGGGAGAGTTTGTGGTATAGTGGAGTTTTAGGGATTTATGGAGAAAGTGGATTTGTGAATTAAATGAATTTATATAAGATTTAATGAAATATGCAATGGATAAATATTTGCGTAAACAAATGCATGGCTACTTTAATTACTAGAGTATATATGAAATGGATAGATGATTTATCGATAACTAATTATGTGAATGGACAAATGGCTATAATATTTTAATGATTTAAATGAATTAATGAATAAATAAAGTATTAAATGAATTAATTAAATAGATAATAATATCCATTTAATTAATAGAAAAATAGTAGGATGACTATGAGAATAAATTTAAGTGTCTACATTTTACCCCTCTTTGAGACAATTCAACATGTTGCATTGTTTCAGAGAAAAAATAATTGATTAACTGATACGTGCCATAGGGATACCCTGGTAAGGATGATGATAAGGATGATATGCCCCCTCGAGAGATTGATCAAACAACCTATGATAAGATTAATCTCTCGATAGATTATGGGAAGAAGATTTGATAATTGATATTGCATGAGTGATTAAGCAGAGATGCATCTTTGATGAAAATGTACAATTGATAAGCAAAGATGTACATTTGACGAAAATACATAACTGATAAGCGTAACTGAACAATTGATGGAAATACCCAGTATAGCCAGGTTGATAAGATTATTAAGTCTATTGAGATTGATGGTAGCACAAAACAATGATTGATTAATAGATTGAGTGATCAAGGACTACTGGAGGCCCATGCTAAAAAGAAAGTTGATTGATTTGATATTTGGATTAGAAGACAAGTATCAGTTGGATAAAGTGATTAATTAATCTTTGAGATAAGGAGCATGAAGAAAAATGAAATGATGAAGGGAATGGATGATGGAAGAAATGATGGATGAAACAAAATATGAATGAAATGAAGGTGATGAAAATTCTTCTGCATTACATAGTGCTTTATCATCATAGAGCTTATTATGTCATAAATTAGTATAAGCATCTAGATAACATGAATGTCTAGATGACCTAAATACGATTTGCATTTTTATTTAGCAATAAAGTAAAAGCATCTAGGTATAAGGAGCTTACGTGACCTGCATACTTATTGCATGGAAGACACTATCAGACAAGAAATGCTCTCATCTAAATTAGACTCATAGGTCCTTGATGATTTTTAGACAACGTCTTAAGATGAGTCATCATGTGAATAAGGAACAATCCACAGACAACAAACAAGTGAACATGCCCCATCCTCGTCTCTCTAGTCCAAGACATCCTCAAGAAGCTAAAAGACATGCCACCTGTTATCAATCAGATATGCACCGTGCTAAGCTCACAAAAGACTTAGCTACCTGTTGACACATGGAAACACTCTCAGGATGTGGGTTTCCTATAGCGAGAGTGAATCTCCAGAGTGAGCTGGTTCTCCTTAATATTTTTGAATCTAATGACTTGTTTGAGAAAAAGGGAAGAGGAATAACTGAAATGAAATTCTATTTTATCTAAAGATGGTCTAAAAATCTAAATTTTAACCCACAAACAACTCTCAAGCATGTAACCTTCTCAGTTTCACCTAAGTCTAATAAATCCAAAAGTACTTTGTATGAACGTTTAATTAAAATGCAACAAACAACCTAGACTAAATGGGCAATAGCTACACATATTTTAGTAACATCGAGACATAATCAAAGGATCAGACATCATAATTATAGTGAAAACATCAAATCAAAGTTATAAAAGAGGCAACAAATGTGAAACAAGAATGTTCTACTGTATTGAACTGAAAGGGGTACATCTAACTCTGAAAAATATGTGAGCCAAGATCAGTTTACAAACTCTCTACCTATGCTCAAGAGAGAAGAAACAAAGATATCAACTAACTGAAAAACTATGTTTTCTCCTATAAATGCCTCTAGGAGGTCTCTCAAAAAAAGATCTTAAAAATAGATAAAAGAATCCATTTTCAAGCTCCATCGAAAAGCTGATAAAAACCTCACCAAACTGCCTCCAAACCAAAAATAGAAGATGCCAAACTGATTACTTAGGTGGCCCCACCAAAAATCTACTTTTTTCTACCCATGAAACCTCAATTTTTGTCTTTATATGTCCCCAAATAAAACAAATCGAGAAAGGAATTTTTTATTTGTTTTATTACTCTAACTACCTAAAAATAGTTTTAGTTTTAGTTTTAAAACAATTTATAGATGATTACTTTAAAATGAAAATGATGTGTGTTTTGTGCCGTAATAGTGAGGAAAGTGTTTCTCACCTCTTTTTCCAATGTTCTTTCTCTAGGGAGATTTGGCATTTTTGGTGGAGTGTTTGGAACCAGGCCTATTGGCATGTCTCCTCTTTGGCTAAGTCTTTTTATTGTTGGGGCATGATCCCTATTAAAACCTCATTTCTTCAAGTTTCTTGGGCTCTTGGACCTTCTTTTGTTTTTTGGAATATCTTGTTGGAGAGGAATCATAGGATCTTTCGTGATGTGATGTTGGGGGCCCATCACTTGTGGTGGAAAATTCTTCATTCTTTAGGTGAAACTGTTTTGGCAAATTGTGATTTGGCAAAAGCTATGGATCCTCAAGATGTTGTTTGTTGAAATTGTCTGCATCTTCCTCCTCAACAACGTCCTTTCATGAGAAATAAATGTCAACACCCTCTTCAGAAGATAAATAGGGAGGGACATTGGAATCCTCCTCCTCGGGGAGTTTTGAAACTCAACAGAGATGGTTCTTCTCCAGGAAACCCTGGTCATGTTGGTATTGGTGGAGTTGGTCGGGATCTAGTATTGGGTCTATGCAATTTATCTTTTGTTTTTATAAGGGTCTTCAATCTAACAATCTGATGGAAGCTCTTACCATTTTATATGTTGTGGAGCGTGGCTATCATCTTGGATGGTGAAGGATCATTTGTGATTCTGATTCCCATGTGGTGGTGAATTTGTTGAATAGACAACATTTAGATGATGTTAGTTGGTATTTAGCTTTTGTTGTTAAACAGATTCTTAATTTGTGTCATTCTTTGGATTCAGTTTCTTTCAATCATATTCCTAGAGAATGGAATGGAGTTGCGGATTGTTTGGCCAAATGGGCCTCTAATCACATGCCAAATTGGAACATTGTTGATTGGGTAAAATTACCCCTAGAGTTGTCTCAAAAGTTGGACCACTTAGTGGAGCTTGACAGGGCTGAGTAATGCCCTTGCTTTGTAGTTCTTCTGGTTTGAATAAAATTTTACCCCTCTTTTATTTAAAAAAATAGATGATTGCTTTAAAATAAACTTTACATCATTGGCAGTTTTATCCTGTCCCAACTCAATTTGATTTACAAAAGAAAAAATACACGGCTTACATTTTCTTATTTTGGCAAGTACATTGCAATTACAATATTTAATTTTTCATAAAAAATCATAAAAATAATCATGGGCACTATATGATGTTTGCAAAAATATAACCCCGATGGCTTATCTCCACATGACCTGTCTCATACTCCAAATGAAAGGTTTGCATGTGATATTAAGAGCATAAGCTCCATATCTATCTCCAAGGGCTAAGACACATGGCATATCTCAAGGTGATCAAGTATGTTTTGAGGCATATAATATTTTGAGGGAACAATGGGCTCGACCTCTCACTAAGTCATGGGCTTAGGCATCATGTGGTAGTGACTTAAAACCATGAAGGTATTAATCTTATGCCACAAAAAGAAATGAATATGATAAAAATATAATGTTTTGATTAGGGAAAAAATAAACCTTAATGACAGCAAAATATGCCCTATTCTTTTGGGCTCATTTTGACTTTGGCATTTTTGTGGATTGGGCTCTGCTGCCACCACGAAACCTAGGGTTTCAAGCTTGAAAATCTACATCTTTCTAGTGTTCTTGGGCATGGCCTCCATGAATTTCTTGCAAAATAGAAAGGTAAACTATCTAGTTCATATTTACTTTCCATTCTTTAACTTTCCTTTCAATTTCTGAGGTTTAAAAGGCTTCAGCATCCGCGGCCTATGTGTTGTCTCTGATGAATTTATTTCCATTTGTTCACTGTCATTTCCCTCTGTATTCTAGCTGCCATTATTGCATTTTTGAGAGAGGAAAATGAAGCAAAAAAGAAAGCCTTTCGGCTCTGCACCATTATGCATTGTCTCCAACAAGGTAACATCCTTACTTGTCATTGTATATTTCATTTTTCCCATATCATTTTGTGATTTCTCTGGTCAAAACTCGCTGCCATATTCTCTATTTGCCTGTAGCTTTGTTATTCCATACAAAATGAAATGGGTTTTTGAATTCTTGAGGAAAATGCACATTTTTGGCAATGGTTGTAGCTATGCATTTCCATGTATTTGTGGCTCAAAACTGAATTTCCCTCACCCTAAGTTATGGCTAAAGATACACTTATTCCAGCAATTCCTATATCAAAAGAGCTTGATCCATACTTCTTATGTACATTGCTCAAAATGAGGCCACGGTTGCCTCAGCTGTGCCATACATCATCATTAATGACCACAATTTTCATTTGACTGTTATGTAATTGTGAAAATCTCCATTCATGAAATTTGTAGATCATTTGATCATTAGAGATGATCTTATTGAATGATGGCACTTGGCATTCCTGTCCATTTCACTATAGCTCTATGATCATTTGTATCATGATGTATTCCTCTAGGAAAATATGTAAAACAAGATCAACTGTGTCTGCTTCATCTTTAGATACTCTTTATGACTATATATGAACTTTGCATCCTTTATATGGTTATTTCAGCAAGAAGACACTTGGAAATTTTATTCTGAGCACTCTATGCTAGCATTTAGTCAAAATATGAACCTCCTGTTCTCACGACTGCATTATGACAAAGTATATTAGATAAAACATGTTGTTTAATTTGTCATTTCCCTATCTTTAATGTTTTGCTTCACCTGATTTAATACATATCTGTGAATATCTTGAAATTGATCAGCATATGATAACTGGAACACTATATGGTTGTTTCTGTCATGTAGCACATACACTTGGCAATTATATCATGTGTCATTTGAATGACAACACTTTTCCAATAGCATATAAATATGATATACATGATGATTATCAGTTGGCTATTCTTTTCCTACACCACGTAAAGTATGACATTTCTTCATTGGCTGTACACATAGAAACTCATGATGTCTTGTAGATGTTCATGGAAACTTGTACATTCTTGCCACTGTAACTGTGGAAAAATACAAAGGACTTAAAAAGAATGAGGGTTTCAATCTATATGCAAGAAAGTTCCTCCACTCCTTCATTAGCTGTGGCCTGTATGGATGTGTTTTTCTCCTTCTTTTGACTTCTCTATAGATAAGAAACATGTAAGGGTTTTATGAAATGTGACAAGGGGTTTGATATTTATGAATGACAAGGCCTTCTTAATGGCCACGACCTATTATTTTCTTGTATTTTGTGCATTCTTCTCTATATATTCAAGAAAATAATATAAGGGTTTCAGGTTTAATGAGTATTCTATCATCACTTGAACCTGTCCATTTAGACATGTGAAATGAGAACATGCAAAATAACACACTCTTTTTATTTCTCATCCTAATTGTCACTTGGCATATGTAAGAACTGGTACCTTTTAAACTGTATCTTCTTTTGTATGACATCAGGTACCTTTAAAGTAATAGCAAACTCTTACAGTTTTTATCATTCATTTATCAGCTCTTGTATGATGTTTACTCAGAAATTGATCTTCTTCCATACTACCTCCTGTAGCTTCAGTCACTTCATAATGGCATAAGGATGCAATAATTTCATGATGTTCCAATTCTGTAGCATGGTTGTACTTCATTACATGATATGAACATGATAACTTGCTTGCTTAAGCTATCTCCTGTGTGTCACTATCTAATGACTCTTTAAATAGTTTACTGTTGTTCTTTTCATGGTCAAAGGTGACTACACTTGTTTTGAATTCTTACACTTGCAATGTCCTTGATGCATGAGAACTTAATCTTGGCAAAAATTATTATCTCTGTATGGTTATATGACTATCATAGGGTATTTTTCTCACGTGTTATATAGTCTTTTATCTTGCTGTTACATCATCTTCCTCTAGTAAAAATTCTTTTGATGAGGTGTCATGCTTTGATATTGATCCAATGTGGATGCGTATCTTCTATGATGAGTACCTTCTTCTTTCACTCTGACTCTCAGCACGAATATGCTTGTTTTATTATATGCTCTAACTGTACCTCTTTCTTTGCATGTTATTACGCTGAACATGATCTGACTATCCCCTATGGCTTAGTTGATAGCATAATGAACTCTTACAGTTGATCTAATTGCACTTTATGCTTTCTTTTATGACATCTACTATTAGTTTATCATGATGTTTACCTACTAGGTGTCTGTCATATTTATGGCACACATATGAACAATAGAAAGATATTATAATGATGATAGAAATAAAGAAGAATATCTTCTCATGACTGCACTTCTATATTCAGCAATTTGACAAGTCTTGATTTGTATCATTACTTCTCCTATAACATGTGATGAGACAATTTGAACATGACTAATCTGATTTTAACAATCTATTTCTTAAGTGGACATAGTTTATAGGAGCAACTGCTCTTCTTCACTTTTATCATGATGACATCAACCTCTTTGTCTGTTGATTGTTATGATGCATAGCATCTTGTTGAATAATTCATTCTACCTTTTACAATCTGATGTCCTTTTCAAATCAATAAAAGGAAACATGCTGGGATCTACCCTCATGGGAGACACATTTTCTCCACATGTTTTCATGTTCTCAAATCAGCAACATTACTTTTCCTATACCTGCACAATGAACAAACAATTTAGCATAAAATGTACCTCTTGAAGTTGATTGATATTTTTCATGATGAACTAATTTGTTGCACATGTTTGATTGGATCCATTCACAGAAGATGCATAATGTCTGCAAGTTGATATATCTATTGATAAAAACATGTGATGATTTTAAATATCTAGAGCTTCTAACAGACCTTCTCCCCAAATTTTGCAGGTACACTGTCATGATCAGGAGCTGAAGATAAGGACATGAAGATTAGATGTCAACTAAGGATATCAACCTTCCAAAATGGCAATGATGGATATTTATTATTCTCATATGTTCTATCTCCTTCCTTTTATCCTCAGATGTATAGCTTGCACATGTTTCCATTGCTCAGTTTAGTCACTCCCACAGCTTGTGTGGGACATTTGATCTGTCATTATTTCTTTCAATGCAATGTTTATCCTTTTATGTATTTCAATTGTAAATGAATAGTCATTGTAGTGAATGAAATAGTTATCTCTCCTGTGAAAGTTCTGTAATGCAATGAATAATCTAAAAATCTTTTCTTTTCTTAAAAAAATGAAATGCAATATCCCTGTAACACCAACAACTATGCAAATAACTTATAGAAGAATGTTAACCTTCACTCTAAAAATGCATTTGTTGCCCTAGCTCTGCCAATTTTTTAGTTGTGGTGTAAAACTGGTAACATTTCTAGCAACTTCTACTATATGCTTGCTTGCTAAGCATCGGATCAATCGCCTTGATTATCCATTGGGCATTGAGTCATACTTTTCTAATATTAGACTTGAAAAACACTAAAATTCATCTCTCCAACCAGTTTTTAACAATAACAGAAAAACTAAACAACTAGACTGAAAAGAAACTAACAGGCCCTGGTGGCCAGAAAAACCTGTGCAATAGCAGTTAGGGAAACAAAACTGACTAAAAGCAAATGTGCACTGAGCACTTATTGACTGAAAACACTAACCTAACCCTACTCTAACCAACAAAGGAAGCTGATCAAACAAAACCATTCATTGATTGGGTAAAATAACTCCCCCTCCTAACCAACTGAGGATGCCTCTCATGCTTGCAAACTAACAATATGGAGTGGAAAACAAGAACATGCCTTATAAAATGCCAAACTGCAACCTAAAGAGTATAACTAAAAGTTTGAATCTCTTGACCCTGTTTAGACATACCTCTAGTTTTCCATGGATGAGCAAGTTGGATCAGTTGTTCCTCAACTGCAATCTCATTTCTAGGGGCACTAAAAACACTCTAAAACTTGTTGGCCACTTCATTGGCCAAATCCCTAATGGGGAAACCTCTTGCAAGGATAAAGCCTAAACTATTCTTGTTGGTTTCACTCTTAGTGGCTACCTCCTCAATTGCAATTGTTTCCTTCTTTGGCTGAAACATGACTTCATCGTTGTGTTCCTTCACAACCAAGCTGTCCTCATATGATTGCTTGTGAACTAGTCCTTTGTCTAAATGGATTTTACCATTTTGTTGCTCAAAACTTAATAACCTTGTTAGTTCATATGTATCCTCTTCATCAATGCCAACAATCAAAGCAAACTTGGCAACTAAAATAGTCAAAACCTAAGTTCCAACACTCTCTTTTACCTTTTTATCCTAGTGTTCTACACATTCACCCTCAAAAGATGTCGGCATAACATCCAAGCATGAGCAGAAAAGCTCAATTTCATATTGAAATATATCCTCATTAGTCAAAATAGGTTTTCTTTCATATACTTGTTCATGAATCAACATGTTATCTGAATATTCTACAACACTTGGATGGTCAAAACCTAGCATAGACATGCTATTTTCATCCTTGAAATGAGAGTTAGGAAGCTCATCAATAAGACTAACTAAAACCTTCTCCACGTTGTTTAAATTTGTAACAAAATCATCAAGGTCATCCCAAAATGCAATTTTGTCATGATCCTCTTGATTTTTCGATAAAAGAGGGTTGCATTTTACCTCATGACAGTCTTTAGTTAGTTGTGTAACCTCCATGGTAGACTTATTTTCACACTTTTCCATTTGATCCAAGACCTCTTCATCAGATTACTTAGCTTCAATCAGCAGCTCACCAGATGGTTAAGGATCCTGATGCTGCTCTGAAACTGCTACCTTTGGTATGAGCATGCTCTCTTCATCTAATTCTACAAAACTAGGTAACTGATCAAACAAGGTTATAGATTCTTCCTCATTATCTAGTGTCTTCTCAAATGAGACTTGGGATTTCAGTCTTTGCAATTGAAGGCCTTCACCTTATGACTTTTGCACCCTACTTTCGTGCATCTTATGAACAACATCACAAAAAATTTCAAATGAATGAAAATTCAAAGGGTTCAGTATTAGATTTGAATCTAGCTATTCTACACAAACAATAGCAACCTTTTCATTTCAATCTTGCACTACATGATTTTCTAAAAAATATTATCGCCTTTTATAAAACAAGGGGGATTATTAATGCAAACATCAGAAGGTTCATCAGGAGGAGTCTTTTCTAGTTTGATCTTCTGCTGCTCTAACCGATACTACTCCATAGCTATATGTAGTAAATTTGCCTGCCTAGCTTCCTTCATGGTGAATGAATTGTTTTGTAGGACAACAGGTCCATCCTTACAAAGGTAAATAGTGATAGGACAATGAATTTGTCTGGTTGGGAAACTTGGAGAATTTCTTGGAATTCTTGGAGTAATAGAGACTCTTCAAGTGACTGATCTGTAACTGTACTAGGCTAAACATGGTTATTTTCCACAACATGCAAAGGGTGAGTGCTTCTAAAACTGGGTATTTTAGACTTATTAGGTTGCTTTGAGGGATCTAGAACTTCATTCTTCCTAAAACTCAAGATTTCAAATTTAGGAGATTTAAGAGGTTCGTTCTGTCTGAATCTTGGAAATTTATACTTATCTACCTCTTCTTGAGCAAGCTATTCTGGAACAATAGGAGATGCTTGAGCTTGAGCAAGCATGAGCTTTCTTTGTGCAGCCACTTCCCTCTCAAGATTCTCTTCAAACTTTATTTTTTGTGTCTCCCACTCCTGATCAGAGACAAAGGTCTCACAAGGTGGCTACTCTAGCTATTGAAGGTAAACTTAGTGATTCAACTCTTGCTGCTGCAAATAAGATTCTTCATACTGCCTTGGTTGAGATCCCTCTCCTTCTTGATATGGATAACCCTTTATGCTTGCAATCTCCTGCTCATATTGTGTTCTTTGTGCCTCCAACACCTGCTCATGCTAATAGGCTAAAGAAGACAGTTCCTCCTGGTGCTGTCTATACTCAAGTTCCCTCTTAATCTCCTCCATCTTCTTATTAAAGTCTGACAGAATGTCCTTCATCATTTAGTTAAATTCTTTAATTTCAGACTATTTTATCTAGTATGAAGGATGACTAGGAGATTGGGTAGGAACATGCATGCGATAAGCATCCTGACTATTTGGACTAAAACTAGCATTATGACTACTTGTATACAGCCGATAAGGAAGCTCTGCAGGGGTGGGTGGGTGACAATTATACTATGCATGCTAGCTTTGTAGGGCCATGGTATTGGAAACAATCACTTGATTGGCCTGATATGGCTGATAAGGGTCCCTATGAACAACATTTTCATAGTATGGTGGTGGATATTCATACTCCCTATGAAAATCTGACATTTTTATTCATATGCAAGCTAGAAAATGGAATCAATAGATGATTTTTATAACATAACAACACTTGATCATACCAAAACTTGTAGATTTTGATTCGGAGTCACCAGATGTGCTTGATTTTTTGCCTCCAAAGGTTGAGATCACTAATACACACACCCAATATTAGTGATATATGAACATGCAATCAAACTGAGATAGTCCAATTACTCCCGATCTTATTTTCACAAGCTGAATGCACTAGTTCTTCATGCAAGACCAGAAGATTGAGTCACCATGTATACCTATAAAAAGCCTCCAAAGGCTGGAATACTGCTGCATATACCGGAACAACAGCTATGAAGGTATAAAAACTTCACTAAAAATCACTTTCAGAGTCCCACTGGATGTGCCAAAAACTGTTATCAATTAGATATGCACCCTGCTAAGCTCACAGAAGACTTAGCTACCTGTTGACACATGGAAACACTCTCAGGATGTCAATTTTGTATAGTGAGAGTGAATCTCTAGAGTGAGCTAGTTCTCCTTAAGATTTTCTAATCTAATGACTTGTCTGCGAAAAGGGAAGAGGAATAACTAAAATGAAATACTATTTTATCTAAAGATAGTCTAAAAATCTAAATTTTAACCCACAAACAACTCTCAAGCCTATAACCTTCTCAGTTTTACCTAAGACCAATAAATCTAAAAGTACTTTGTATGAAGGTTTAATAAAAACACAACACACATCCTAGATTAAAAGGGCAATAGCTACACAAATTTTGCTAACATTGAGGCATAATCAAAGGATTAGGCACCATAATCACAGTGAAAACATTAAATCAAAGTTATAAAAGAGGCAACAAATGTGAAGTAGGAATGTTCTACTGTATTGGACTGAAATGGGTACATCTAACTCTAAAGAATATGTGAGCCAAGATCAATTTACAAACTCAGCGCCTATGCTCAAGAGAGAAGAAACAAAGATATCAACTGACTGAAAAACTAAGTTTTCTTCTATAAATGTCTTTGGGAGGTCTCTCTAAAAAAGATCCTAAAAATAGATAAAAGAATCCATTTTCGAGCTCCATCAAAAAACTGATAAAAACCTCACTGAACTACCTCCAAACCAAAAATAGAAGATGCCAAACTGATTCCTTAGGTGGCCCCACCAAAAATCTACTTTTTTCTGCCCATGAAAACTTAGTTTTTGTCTTTATCTATGCCCAAATAAAATAAATCGAGAAAGGAATATTTGATTTTTTTTATTAGTCTAACTACCTAAAAATAGTTTTAGTTTTAAAGCAATTTATAGATGATTGCTTTAAATAAAACTTTACATCATTGGCAGTTTTATCCTATCCCCACTTGATTTGATTTACAAAAGCAAAAATACAAGGCTTACATTTTTTTATTTTACCAAGTACATTCCAATTACAATATTTGATTTTTTATAAAAAATCATAAAAATAATCATGGGCACTATAGGATGTTTGCAAAAGTATAAGTTTGATGGCTTATCTCCACATGACCTATCTCATACTCCAAATGAAAGGTTTGCATATGATATTAAGAGCATAAGATCCATCTCTATCTCCAAGGGCTAAGACACATGGCATATCTCAAGGTGATCAACTATGTTTTGAGGCATATAATATTTTGAGGGAACCATGAGCTCAACCTCTCACTAAGTCATGGGCTTAGACATCATGTGGTAGTGACTTAACACCACGAAGGTATTAATCTTATGCCACAAAAAGAAATGAATGTGATAAAAAAGTAATGTTTCGATTAGGGCAAAAATAAACCCTAATGACGAAACAAACTATCCCCTATTCTTTTGGGCTCATTTTGACATTGACATTTTTGTGGATTGGGCTCTGCTACTGCCATGAAACCTAGGATTTCAATCTTGAATATCTGCATCTTTTTGGTGTTCTTGGGCATGGCCTCCATGAATTTCTTGCAGAATAGAAAGGTAAACTGTCTGGTTCATATTTACTTTCCATTCTTTAACTTTCCTTTCAATTTCTGAGGTTTAAAAGGCTTCAGCAGCCACGAACTATGTGTTGTCTCTAATGAATTTATTTCCATTTGTCCATTGTTGTTCCTCTCTGTATTCTAGCCACCATTACTGCATTATTGAGAGGAAAATGAAGCAAAAAAGAAATCCTTTTGGCTCTGCACCATTATGCATTGTCTCCAACAAGGTAACATCCTTATCTGTCACTGCATATTTCATTTTTCCAATATCATTTGGTAATTTCTGTGGAAAAAACTCATAGCCATATTTTGTATTCACCTGAATCTTTGTTATTCCATACAAAATGAAATGGATTTTCAAATTCTTAAGGAAAAAGTATATTTTTCGCTATGGTTGTACAACTATGCATTTCTGTGCAGTCTTTACATTTTTATGGCTCTAAATCATTATTATAATTCTACATCTGTGTGTGTATCCATGGTTACATCTATGCATTTGAGTATTATTCTTCAAGCTTTTAGACCCATAATTGAGAACAAATTTTGTGTTTGGCTTTGGACTTAAAACGCAGAGAGGGTGTTGCAAAAATGACCTCCATGCAATAATTTCCTATGAAAAATACACTTTTATTTTTGTATATATTCTTACAAGAGGCCACGGCTACATAATTATATTATTACTTGATACCCTCATCTCCTATGTATCATTTGTTTGGACCCCTCGAGTGGGTACCCTATCACTAGCCACGGCTACACTGTATGTATTTGGGCATTGTTTCTGAGCTTTACATATCTGAAACTCTTCTTTCCTCTCTGTATATCTTGTATTTTCTCTTAAAACCCTCAGTGGGTTCATGCAGAAGCTATTTCACCATTTCTTTTCTGATAGATCTCAGCCACCATAGTTTCATATTTTAGCATTTTTAAGTAAACTCTTGTCATTTGAACATCACATGCTCAAAACACTTCATTTCTATATCTGCTCTTTATCAAAAGGCCATGACCTATATAATACATTTCCATGTATCTGTGGCTGAAAAATGAATTTCCTTCAGCCTAAGTTATGGCTGAAGATACACTTATTCCATCAATTCCTGTATCAAAAGAGCTCGATTCATACTTATTATGTTCATTACTCAAAATGAGGCTACGGTTGTCTCAGCTGTGCCATACATCATCATTGATGACCACCATTTTCATTTGACTTTTATGTAATTGTGAAAACCTCTATTGGTGAGATTTGTAGATCATTTGATCACTGGAGATGATCTTATTGAATGACGGCACTTGGAATTGTTGTCCATTTTACTGTAGCTCTATGATCATTTGTATATGATGTATTCCTCCTAAATATGAAAAACAAGCTCAACTTTGTCTGCTTCATCTGTAGATACTCTTTATGACTATATATGAACTCTGCATACTTTATATGGTTATTTTTGCAAGAAGACACTTGGTAATTTTATTCTGAGCACTTTGTGACAGCATTTCATTAAAATATGAATATTTCCTTAATGCCTTATGACTGAATGTGAACCTCCTATTATCATGACTGCATTATGACAAAGTATATTAGATAAGACATGTTGTTGCATTTGTCGTTTCCCTATCTTTGCTCTTATGCATTACCTAAGGCAATACATTTCTGTGAATATCTTGAAATTGATCTGCATATGATAACTAGAAAATTGTATGGTTGTTTCTGTCATGTGGCACATACACTTGGCAATTATATCATATGCTATTTGAATGATAGCACTTTTCCTATAGCATAGCAATATGATATACATGATGATATTCAGTTGGCTATTCTTTTCCTACACCACATAAAGTATGAAATTTCTTCATTGGATGTCCACATAGAAACTCACGATGTCATGTAGATGTTCATGGACACTTGTACATTCTTACCACTGTAACCCTAGAAAAATACAAAGGTTTTAAAAAGAATGAGGGTTTCAATCTATATGTAGGAAAGTTCCTCCACTCCTTCGTTAGTTGCGGCCTATATGGCTGTGTTTTTCTCCTTTTTTTGACTTCTCTATAGATAAGAAACTTGTAAGGGTTTTATGAAATGTGACAAGGGGTTTGATATTTATGAATGACAAGGCCTTTTTAATGGCCACGGCCTATTATTTTCTTGCATTATGTGCATTCTTCTCTATGCATTCAAGAAAATAATATAAGGGTTTCAAGTTTTATGAATATTCTATCATAACTTGAACCTGTCCATTTAGACATGTGAAAAGAGAACATACAAAATAACCCAATCTTTTTATTTCTCCTCCTAACTATCACTTGGCATATGTAAGAACTGGTATCTTTTAAACTATAGCTTCGTTTGTATGACATCATGTACCTTTAAAGTAACAAAAAACTCTTATAGTTTTTATCATTCATTTATCAGTTCTTGTATGATGTTTACTCTGAAATTGATTTTCTGCCATACTACCTCATGTAGCTTTTGTCACTTCATAATAGCATAAGGATGCAATGATTTCATGATGTTCCAGTTCTGTAACATGGTTGTACTTCATTACATGATATGAAGATGATAACTTGCTTGCTTGAGGTATCTCCTGTGTCACTGTCTAATGATTCTTTAAACAATTTACTAATGTTCCTTTCATGGTCAAAGGTGACTGCATTTGTGTTGAACTTCTTGCACTTACAGTGTCCTTGATGCATGAGAACTGAACCTTGGCATAGATTATTATCTCTATATGGTTATATGATTGTCATAGTGTACTATTCTCATGGGTTAGACAGTCTTTTCTCTTGCTGTTACATCATATTCCTCTAGTAAAAATACTTTTGATGAGGTATCATGCTTTAATATTGATCCAATGTGGATGCGTATCTTCTATGATGAGTACCTTCTTCTTTCACTCTAACTCTCAGTGAATATGCTTGTTTTATTATATGCTCTAATTGTACCTCTTTCTTTGCATGTTATTACTCTAACATGATGTGACTATCCCCTGTGGCTTAGTTGATAACATAATGAACTCTTACAGTAGCTCTAATTGCACTTTATGCTTTCTTTTATGACATCTAGTAGTTTATCATGATGTTTACCTACTAGTCTCTATCATACTTATGGCAAACATATGAACAACAGAAAGATATTCTAATGATGATAGAAATAAAGAAGAATACCTTCTCATGACTACACTTCTGTATTCAACAATTTGACAAGTCTTGATTTGTATCATTACTTCCCCTGTAACATGTGATGAAGCAATTTGAACATGACTAATCTGATTTTAACAATCTATTTGTTAAGTGGGCTTAGTTTATAGGAGCAACTGCTCTTCTTCACTTTTATCATGATGGCATTACCCTCTTTATTAGTTGACTACTCTGATGCATAGTATCTTCTTGAATAATGCATTCTATCTTTTGCAATTTGATATCCTTTTCAAATGAATAAAAGGAAACATGCTAGGCTCTACCCTTGTGGGAGCCACATTTTCTCCACATGTTTTAATATCTTCAAATTAGCAACATTACTTTTCCTATACCGGCACAGTGAACAAACAAGTTAGCATAAAAACATATCCCTTGAAGTTAGTTGATCTTTCTAATGATGATCTAATTTATTGCACATGTCTGATTTGATCCATTCACATAAGATGCATAACGTCTGTAAGTTGATATATTTATTGATAAAAACATGTGATGATTTTAAATATCTAGAGCTTCTAACAGGGCTTCTCTGCAAATTTTGCAGGTACACTATCATGTTTAGGAGCTGAAGATAAGGACATGAAGATCAGCTATCAACTAAGGATATCAACCTTCCAAAAAGGCAATGATGGATGTTTATCATTCTCATATGTTCTTTCTCCTTCCTTTTATCCTCAAATGTATAGCTTGCACATGTTTGCATTTCTCAGTTTAGTTACTCCTACGGCTTGTGTGAAACATTTGATCTGTCATTATTTCTTTCAATCAAATTTTTATCCTTTTATGTATTTTAATTGTAAATCAATAATCATTGTAGTGAATGAAATACTTATCTCTCATGTGAAAGTTCTACAATGCAATGAATGATCTAAAAATCTTTTCTTTTCTTAAACAATTGAACTACAATATCACTGAAACACCAACAATTATGCAAATAACTTATAGAAGAATGTTAACCTTCACTCTAAAAATGCATTTGTTGCACCAGCTCTGCGAATTTTTGAGTTGTGCTGAAAAAATGGTAACACCACCAAAGATAAAACCATAAATCAATCAAAGACTGACAAACAAATAGGCATCATGCTTTAATGTACAACTTATTCTTGTTATAGTTTCAGCGTTTGGTTGGACTTGAAAGATGGATTGGTAAATATGTTGTAATGTCCTCTTGATTGTCTATCTTGGCATGTTTTGATTTTATTGAAGTTCAGGGCTATGTAGTGATCTAAAAGTATCACTATTTTAGAATTTTTGGAATATTTGAATTTTTTGGATTTTTCGAATATTGTGATGGAATGAGGTGAATTGTGAGTGAGCAGATAGACAGTGACGATAGTTTTTCTGACCATGAGATGCTAAATATCCCAACCCATATCTAAGGTTGAGGAAATGCCCCAGTGAGGGATAGGACCAACTTAGTATGAATGGAGAAGCAAGCAAGGAAAGGAAATGCTAAACAATTCACAACCCATGGTGAGTGTCAAAAGGTTATTATGGAGTGGAGGGTGGATGTGATGGAAAGATCAAGTGGATCTCTAAGGGAAAGAGGAATGAAGCCTCTACACATGGTGTCGATTTCTCAATTTTCACCATGGCACTTGCTCAAGGTGCCACCGAAGTGGTTTTCACCATTGAATGAATTGATTTCTCTTTTTTTTGTATTTTTTTAGGACCTTTTTCCATTTTTTTGTTTTTTTAGGATCTTTTAAAAATGAGTGTACTCTCTGAATTACTCAGGTATAAAACTTGTGAATATACATACTATTGATGGGATCACTAAGCAACTCACCTTCTGGAGTAGATAACTGGTATGCCCCTGATCCATACACAATGGTGATAATGTATGGACCCAACCAGTTAGGCTCAAATTTATCCTTCTTTTCTCTGTCTTATTGATTGCGAGTATTTTCACAAAAGACAAGATCCCTAATCTTGAATGTGCGTGGTTTCACTTTATGGTTATAAATTTGGCACATCCACTGCTGGTATGCTCTGAGATGATTGAAAGTAATTTATCTTCATTAATCCAATAGTTCTAATTCCTGCAAATGGGAAACTTGGAAGTCTTCATCACTCATTTGATTATGTAAGGAGACTCGCAAAGAAGGTAGATCGACCTCAATGGGCAAGATGGCTTCAGATCCATAAACAAGGGCATATGGCGTGGCACCTATGGGAGTTCAGATAGTCGTATGGTAAGCCCATAAGACATGATTCAGTTAAACATGCCAATCTTGACCAGCTTCATTGACCATCATTTTAAGAATTTTGAGAATGGTCTTATCAAAGGCCTTAGCTTGGACGCTACCTTGAGGGTAGTAAGGTGTAGAAAAATGATGTTGTATATGGAATTTCTCATAGAGTTCATGGACATCCTGATTTTTAAATGGATGACTGTTATCTGTGATAATGGATAAAGGAACATCATAATGGAAAATGATATAGTTCAGTATGAATGTGGTTATTTTTTCTAGTGATGTGGGTGAGGAGAATAACTTTAATCCATTTCATGAAGTAGTTTGTAGAAACAAGAATGAACTTATAACCATTAGATGAAGGTGGACGGATTTTGCCCATGAGATCAAGTTCCCATTGATAAAAGGGCCACAGTGTAGCAAGTGGTTACAATTCTTGTGTAGGAGAATGTATCAAGTTTGCATGTTTTTCACACTGCTTGCATTTTTTAACAAACTGATAAGCATCCTTTTCCATTGTAGGCCAATAAGAACCAACACACAAGAGTTTCTTGGCTAAGGTAGGACTGCTAAAAGGTGCCCCACCTATACCTTCATGTATTTCTTGTAAAGCAGTGTTGACCTCATCATGCTCAAGACATCGGAGTAAAGTACTATCAAGACCTCGGTGGTATAGGCTATCTGCTAAGATTACATAACGAGAGCCTTGACAGATAAAGGTTTTACAATATTTATTGGATAGGTCTGATGGCAAGATGTTATCACAGAGATAGGTATAAATATTCCCATACCGTTGAGAATTAGGACCCACAATAAGAGAAATTATTTCAGATTGCAATACATTGTAAGAAGGTTCTAAAGGAGGTTCTACCAAGAACTCATAATAGGTGGCATTGCTTGGCATTTCCACAAGTGAACCAATTGTTGTCATGCAATAAGTAGCTTTGTTGTTATTTTAAGGGATCTACTCATAATAAATTGATGTGAAATAAGCCTTGAAATCATCCACCATTCTTTTGTAAGGAGTCAATTTTTCATCTTTTGTTTTATAGTCATCATTAACTTGTCTGATCACTAGCTGAGAGTCACCAAGGACACACAACTCTAGGATTTTCTATTGCACATCCATACGAAGCCCAAAAAGTAATGCCTCATATTCTACCATATTGTTCATACATGGAAACTATATCTTATAAACTTTACGTATACAATCTCCTTGTCATGTGACAAAGAGAATGTCGTCGTTAGAACCATTTTGTGTGAAGGAGTCATCAAAATATATTTAGCCTAAAAATGTGTAGATTCCATGTTGAAGATTGATTCATTAAGGAACTCTGTAATAAGAGGATGGTCATCTATCACAGGAGCATCAGCGAGTTGATCCGCTATAGCTTGTCCTTTGATTGCTTTTATTTCCACATACTCAATATCAAACACACTAAGAATCATAACCCATTTAGCTAATCATCCTGTGAGTGTTGCTTTGTTTAGGAGGTACTTAAGAGGATCAATTTTTCTAATGAGCTTTGTCTGGTGTGTAAGCATGTAATGTTGCAGCTTCTGTGAGGCAAAAACTATGGCAGGACATGCTCTTTCAATAGAATTGTAATTGAGCTCATATCCTGCTAGAGTAGAACTAATGTAATATATTGCATGTTCCCTTCCTTTAGAGTCATGTTATGCCAAAAGTGCCCCCAGTGTTGTGGTAGTTGTGGATATATAAAGGAGTAAAGGCTTGTCATTCATAGGAGGTACTAGTACTGGTGGTGTTGTTAGATATTCTTTGATTTTCTGAAAATCTTGTTCACACTTGTCATCCCTTATGAATGGAACATTCTTGCATAAGAGGTGCTGAAATAGTTGACATTTATCTACAAGTTGTGCTATAAAATGATGAATATTCTAATGTTTTCCTTGCAATGATCACAACTGACTGATATTCTTAGGTGAAGGCATTTCAAGTAGAACTTTTACTCTTGCAGAATCAACTTTAATTCCTTTAGATGAGACAATGTATCCAAGGAGATTCCCAGAGGTTACCCCGAAAACACATTTCTTTGGATTGAACTGGACCTTGTATTTTTCTAATCTTGTAAAAATTTTGTCCATGATCTCTTGATGTCTAGCTCTAATGTATGATTTTCCTAAAAAATCATCTACATAGTCTTCCAAATATGTATGCATCATGTCATGAAAGATAGTGGTCATTGCACGTTGATATGTAGCTCTAGGATTCTTCAACCCAAAGGGCATAACATTCCAACAAAAGGTTCCCCAAGGACAAGTGATTGTTTCTTAATTTGATCCTTAAGAGCAATTTTAATCTAATTTTAGCCTGAGAAACTATCCATGAGAGATAACATTCGTGCCCTATTGTTAAATCTACTATCATGTAAATGTTTGGAAGTGGGAATTCATATTTAGGACAAGATTTGTCTAAATCTTTGAAATCTATGCAAACACAGATACTCTTGTCAGGTTTTGAAACTGGTACTAAGTTTGAAATCCACTCAGCATAGTCAACATGCCTTATGAATGTCACATCTATCAACTTTTGTAATTTATCTTTTACCAATAGAGCGACATGCAGGTGCATTTTTCTTAACTTTTGCTTGATAGGTTTTGCCCCAGGTGGCAAAGACAAGTGATACATTAGTAAATCTGGATCAAGTTCTAGCATGTTTGCATAGGACCATGGAAAAGTTGACTTGTCATTCCTTGTAAAACTATATATGCTCTATTCTCTCTTCAGGTGTTAATGATTCTGCTAGATCAATTATCCTTAGTTTTTTCTCTATGCCCAAATTTGCTGGTATTGTCTTCTCCACCAACATATATGATTTTTCATGATATAGTTCTAGGGGAAGTGTGTTGAAAGCCTTCCATCCTCAGGTGCCTCAGAGAGGTTTTCACCCTTGGATACATCCTTTATTTTTACTTTTTCTTGGTCTAATAGCATCGCATAGTGGTTTTCACTAGAAGGCCAATTTATATTTTCAATAATTTTGTAATTGAAAGGCTTGGTACCTTCTACAAAGTAAGCCACACTGTTGAGTTATGTAATGAAACCTACTTTATGATCCCCAAGATGTGTGTCTTCTCATGCTCCCAGAAATTTTATGATTGCCTCATCATTTTGAAACACATCGAGCTGTGGCGGTCCATGCTAATCCCAATCAATGAGTTGGGGTTGAACCAGGGGTAAAGGGTCATGATTTGAGTCAAGACTTTGCATGGATTTAGGGGTACAAATGTTATGATTAGGTTCAAGGGTACATACACTATCATAGTCATAAATGTCAATGAAATCATCAATGGCACCTTCCTCGTCTATCTATGTAACATTAGAGGACACTACTTCTTTACTTGAAGTACACACGGTACTCAAGGTCTTATCTTTCTACGTGACATATCCTATACTAGGCACTTTTTGCATACAAGTAGTTTGTATTAGTTCCAAGCTACCTTGATTTTGTAAACCTATAGGACTTTTACCATCATATCACATTCTTTTTATAAGATCCAATCCTTTGTCGTACTATTCAATAGGTATCTTTATCTCAGTTTGTTCTTTTTCTACATTCTCCTCTTTTTACAACCATCTTAGGAGATCAACTTCTTCCACTTTATCATAAAGGGCTCCCCATTTTTTGAAATTAGTTGATTTATAAACCAATGTAGTATCGATGTTTGATGTGGTCTTAGTCATCTGTGGCTTGCCATATGTGTGGGGAGATAAAGGTAGCCTTCCAATGCAAAGAGCATGATTCAGGGTATATTCTCCTAATCTTTGTTCTTTGAATTGTACTTTGATCTCAACCTCATTAGATTTTGAGGTGGATTCCTTTAAGGACTTAGGATCAACATATGCTTGAGAAGGAAGTGCTTCGTGATTGCTAGGGATTGTGATTTTCATTTTAGGGCTTAGATTATTGCAATATATGAAAGGGTTTGGGTCTCCTAGTATTGTGATTTTGACACCATTGTGTGGGAATTTAACACATTGATTGTATGTAGAAGATACCTCTTGAATAGCATGAATCCATGGTCTTCCTAGGAGGATGTTATAGGTCAGAGGGAGATTAAGGACTTGGAAAACACATCCTTTACCATAGGCCCAACCTTGATTGATAAAGTAACTAATCATTTAGATGAGCATTCCTCTTCATCATATGCCTTTATGGTAATCTTTTTATTTAGATCAACTACACGTTTAGAGAACCCTAATGCTGTGATCAATTTTTGAGTACAAATAATAAGACCTACTCCTCCATCTATCAGAACTCTCTTGATCTTGACTAAATGGACAAGGACTTCAATGTGTAAAGGTACGTTATGTGATTGTCAGAGAGACGAATCATCACTCTTAGTAAAAGTTAGAGTGTGAGGAGAAGTGATGTGTCCCACCATATCTTGGAATTGATCTACATGCAAGTCTATAGGCACTGTAACAGTAGCAAGTGCTTTATCTAGGATAGCTTTATGCTCATGAGAAAGGTGTAGCAACTCAAGTATGGAAATTTGTGTGGGTGTTTTACCTAAATTCTCTATGAGGTTGTATCGTGAAGCTGGTGCAACAGGTTTTGAATTAGGACCTCTAAGGGTAATTGCGCCTCTACGTGTAGTAACATTGCAATCAGGTTCTTTGCCATTTATAATGAATGTGTTCGCATGATTATTAACTTCACTGGTGTTATTTATGACATAGTCATACTTTGCAGCAGTAGAGTTTACACCATCACCAAATTTAGGGTCTTTCCTTTAACCTTGTCATGCTTAGGGAAAGGATCTTTGAACATCTCACAAATAGAGTTACCAGAAGGAGTGTGTCCATCAATTGTTATCTTACTCTCATTAATAAGGTCTTGTATCACATGTCAAAGTTTATGTCCTCTGTTTCTATGATAGTCACAAAAGTGATCATCATTCCACCATGGGGGTTTGATTTGCAGATTATATTCTCTCATCTTCAGTAGCGTTATTAGATTATTTTGAAGGAGTTCTTATAATGCCGATTCAAGAAATTGTCCCAATGGTGTAAAATTTCATTTAGGGAAGCTTCTTTGTTTTTCCTTTCCTTTATTTGAGGATGAACCTTTAAGATGGTACATAGGTGATGATGTTTTAGTCATTTTCGCATCAACAACTCCATAATTGACCACATTCTTGTACTTAACCCAAAAATGTGTCTTATTGGCCGACCCTAATTTTTTATCTTTGTCATTATTAAGTTTAATAGCTCCATCATCGATGAGAGTTTGTTCGATTCAAAATCCCATTTCTATGACTTCATTAAAGCAATTGAAGCATTTGAGGTGAAGTTCCTTTCCAATTTCCTTATTCAAATTTTGACAAAAGAGGTCAACCAATTGTTTATCTAGAATGTTATAAGGTACTCATTTTGTCTAATGTCTCCATCTAAGTTGTAAAAATGACACAAGATTCTCCTTATTTTTGCTTGGTGTTAAAAAGGTTTGACATGGTCACTTCAAGTTCATAGTTGTAACTATAATTTGAGACAAATTTATCAACTAGTTCTTGAAAAGATTTGACGGTTGGGGGTTGTTAGGGCTAGCTGGCAGAAGATATCAATTAAATGCAAATAAAGATTAAATAGAGGAATGGAAATACAAAGAAATAATAACAGCGAGAGACAAGTTTTAATGTGGTTCACCCAAACTCAGGCTACATCCACCAACAAAGAGTCCAATAATATTATCTAGTAAATCAAAACCGATTACAACCAGCAATCCTTGCAATTCAATATACCACTGCAAATGCTACAATACAATCTCAAAGGAAACCCTAACCCTTAGCCATTTTATCATGACTTTTGTCATTTGCAAAATAGGTTTTTTTATGTCATCCAATAAAAAAATAACTCTCGACGCCTTAATAAAATAATAAAAAAATGTGTCAGGTTTCGGGGGCGCTGCCACCAAGCCCCCACAAGAGCACTGCCCCTCGACCCCACCCTGTATCGCAACAGGGAGCATGCTAGGGGTGCTGCCCCTAGACTCTGCAAGGGGCGCTGCCCCCAAACCCTCGCAAGAGGCACTGCACCTTGACCCCATAGGAATTTGTGGGAAAACTGCGTCGATAAAAGTGGGGTAATTTTAACCTCCGAGTCAGATTAGGCTCCATATAACAATAGGGGTAATCGTGAAAACCATTCCATAGCTTCTCCTATAAGACTGCGAGGGATTAATCTCATAAGATATGTCTCATCAACTACGAATTTCAAGGTAGCAGCACAAAATTCTCTTAAATAATCTTTAGGGTCTCCTTTTACCCTATATTTATCGAGTCTCGGTATGTCTCAGTGACTGGGAAAAGGTGGCATTGGTATGCTTAGATTGAAAGGATAAGGACATGTATCTTCAATGGAAAACTTGCGAGATGATGTTTTACTATTCTTGAGAGTATCCAATTCTTGTTTCATTGTTCTATGATCATCCAAAAAAGGATTATTTGTAGGTGCAGGTTTTGACGTCTTTGAAGATCTTTTGTAACTAAGTTGTAAATAAAAGGGTCTGTGATCTTTGATTCTATCATCATTGTTTGCTTTTATATGCTTAGATTCACAAGATTCATGTTTATCATTTATCGTCAGTAGTGATATGTCAAATTCAAGAGGTAGTTTGATTCCTTCATCAGCAAGGGCCCAGAAATATTGTTGTAGATTACGTTTGACCATCTTTGTAAGTAGTTTAGTGAATCTATGATCATGAAGTGTTGCTTCTCTATGGGATAGGGTTACTTCTTTGTTATCAATTTCATTTGTTTCACTAGTTGCAACACTAATGCAATCTTCCCCATCAAAGTCATTTCCCAAAGGGTTTTCCTCCTCTTGAAACATTCTTATTCTTGATTTAGGGGACATAGGTGATTATTCTGATCTTCAACCTAGGACTAGACAATGTATGAGACTCAAGATTAGGATGCAATGCAAACTGATATGACTTCTAAAATAAGATATGGCAATGGAATGGTATGACCCTATAGATGACAAGACGGATATAATAGAAATGCAAGAACTCAAGGCAACCCTAGGTCCGAAGATAATTGTGATGCAAGGATTTACTTGTGCTATGATAGATAGACACAAGGACAAGTGATAAAGAGAGGGTATGCTAAAATAGGAGATGATGAACTCTAAGAAGATTTCTCTACTCAAATATGATGGTATATTCCATAACTCAAGGATGATCAACCTCAAGTGATACGAGTGATTAATAGCTAATGTTTGATTCAAGACCTCAAGAGAGTAACCTAAGTGCAAGTTAAAAGATTTGTTTCACTAATGATGGATATGCAAGGACTAAAGGATCAAAACTAAAGAACAATTCCCTAAAGAGAATTAAATGCTAGGCTCATTTTGGACATGTAAGTCTGGTTCGTTCATTAAAGGGCGTTGATAAATATTTCTTAGCAATATGTCTTGGTTGCGGTAGTTTTTCAAGATGCATTTTTTGATAGACCTAGAACTACGATGTCTATGTTTGAAAAAGCAGAAAGTGGATCTTCACTTATAGATTTTGGTTTTGAAAGAGATCTCTCTGACCTTTGTGTTGTTTTGACCTTTTGAGCAAGTTTTTGGTGTTTGTAAGGTTGAAATGTTATAGATTCGAGGTGTGGTGTTTGGTTGAGATTGACAATGTTTGTTTTTGAACACACATGCAAAACATGGCAAACAGAATATTTTGGATGACTTTGATATAAAATCAGAGTAGAAGTCTTAATGGGGGCCTAGATTTGCCCCACAATTTTCACCGGTCTTAAAAAATTTGAAAACACTCTTAAGCATGCACAACCTAGACTGGAAAGAGGATACTACTTGCTGAGTCCCTACTTGGATTTCTCCATATACTGAGATAAGGAGGATAGCTAGAGATATTGGTGACATTGGCTCCCCCACCATGGCATGGACACACCAAATCTCTTACCTCGAAGATCCGAAGATCCTATAAAGCAAGGGATTTTATCTCTCTACTTTTAATAGTACATATAGGGTAGCTTTAATGGTCCAATCTCCTACACCAGCAAGCAAAAAATGTTTTTGGCCTCTACAACAAGTTTCTAGTTAGTGTTTCAGGAAAATGGGGTGTCTATACATGCAGTAGTTCACTCATTTAAGAGTTCTCCAAATCCTCGGAAAAGGTTTTCACGCATCTCATGAATACTGAGGGAGACTTTCATCAGTATAGAATAGTGGCATCAGGTGATTGATCACTTTCATCACAGCCATAATTATTTATATAGTGGACCGAAATGAAAGTACCGCTTGGGTTATTCCCTCTCAAAAATCAGAAGGCAGGCCCTCTAAGGGATTAAAAACATAAAAGAGATGGGTCTGGCTTTTGATCACTGAGTTTCCACAAGGAGAGAGCATACACCTACCATCCTTATAAGCACAACAAATAGTGACTAATTAATCCCCTAGTTAATCTATATGTAAACAGACATTTGAAAAAGATATCTAATCAATGAAAACCCTGCAAAACCACCGTTAGTAGTTTGAATTTCCAGTCTTCGACAAATGATACAACTGCAATAAAAATGATAGATAGTGTCAAGTGAAAAAAAAATGACTAGAATGCCTAGTAAAATGGAGAAAAAAAAGAAAAGACTATGTTATGGAAAAAAGATTTGATTAGGCTAAAAATTTGACAAAAAAATCTAACCTATGTTAAAATCTAACTATATAAAAATTACAAAATTAAAATAAAGTGCCATCATAACTAATGCTAAAATAATACTAAACTAGAATTAAAACTAAGAGGAGAATTAAATACTAAACTAAATTAATAGTTAACACTAAGTCAAATTAGAAATCTAAATTAAAAGTAAAGGCTAAAAGTTAATTCTAATTTAAAGATCTAAAACTAAAGCTAAAGGTAAACCCAAACAGAGCTTCCATGAACTTTGACTTTGGTTTTGAGGATTTTGACCGGATTTTTGAAAGAGCGAAGGTAAACCTAAAGTTGGACCCTAGGGTTTCAGTTAGTCGACCAAGCAGTGGAGGACATCAACTGAGGTAAATGGAGAGTCCGCAGAGAATTTGATGACTGGGAGCCTAGAGGTAAGATGACACAGGTTTTTGATCTGGTTGTGGTCGATGTTCTAAAGGATGGTGGCAAGATTTCAACAAAGTGGTGACTAAGCAGTGGTGGTGCGTACAGAGGGTGGTAGGGTTTAAAGAGAGTGGTGGAGGTGAATTGTCGTAGCAGTGGCGACAAATGGAAAAGGGTTGCGACCGGGATTCGACCACTGGTCAGAGTAGCAATAGGGTTTTTTGGTGGTGACGACAAAGGAAGCTTAGAACGGGTGGCTAGGGTTTTAAATTAGGTAGCGGGGAAATGACCACAGTCAAGAACCAAGGATCTGAGAATAGAGATTAGGCTTTCTTGACAGTTGAAAACTAGAAAACATTAAACCTTCAAGCTAAAGAAAATACTATTAATGTACAATAAACCAATTTCAACATGCAGCCTAATAATATAAAACCCGCGGCACACAAAAACCATGACAAACATTGAAAATCTAACACAAACCCAAAAATTTAGACCAAAGATCAATCCCATTAAATATGCAAAGAAGAATCAAAGCTAAAGCCTGCGATGTAGAAAAGCTGTAACATAAAACAAGTCTTATCACCTAAAAATGAACCGATATCAAAATAAAACCATTCCATTATAGATTCATCAGTCGACATTATCCTTGAATGAAACTTGCAAAAAAAATAAATGTCGACGCTGCAACAAAATCATCCCATATTACCCTCTACAGTCAAATCCTGATTAACCCAAAATCTGCCATAAAACATGCAACCGTGCACAAATAAACAATGTACTAACTTTCATGTCGAGTTCACCATTTTGTTGAAAGTGAAAATAAAAAACTAATCAATCTACAACCAAAATCACAATATTTTCAACATCACATAAATTATGTTTCTCCTAAATGAATACTAATGCAAAAATGAAATACTAAACTATGAAAAACCAAACATAAGCATTCAAAAAGAAAATAACTACATTGTTTTCGTATCATCAAGATCTTAGATTTTATATTTGATGCTCTCAGATTTTTATAAGGACAAATGCAACAAGAAGCTATGATGAACGGATGAAAAGTTCTGTGTGATCAAATTCCTATATATCTCATGGTGAGAAGAGAGAGGGATTATATATATATATATATATATATATATATATATATATATATATATATATATATATATATATATATATATATATATATATATATATGTCCCCACATGATAAATCCAGGTTATGGGAGAAATGTGGAATTAAAGAGCGAAATGGAGAAATGGACATTTGTCCCATACTATCTTAATTCAGTGTAATTAATGAAAGAAATAAATGGGAGAGTTTGTGGTATAGTGGAGTATTAGGGATTTATGGAGAAAGTGGATTTGTGAAATAAATGAATGATTTAATTAAATGAATTTATACATGATTTAATGAAATATGCAATGGATAAAGATTTGTGTAAATTAATGCATGGGTACTTTAATGATTAGAGTATATATGAAATGGATAGATGATTTATGGATAACTAATTATGTGAATGGATAAATGGCTATAATATTTTAATCATTTAAGTGAATTAATAAATAAATAGAGGAAAGTATTAAATGAATTAATTAAATAGATAATAATATCCATTTAATTAATAGAAGAGTAATAGGATGACTGTGAGAATAAATTTAAGTGTCTACATCTCCCATCTCCTTTCATGAGCATTACTTGCCTTTAGCCATAGAAGTTACAATTGAATAAATTTTCCTTTATTCTAGTCGATGAACTAGGGGCACCTAGACATTGGGTTTCAAAAATCTAAATAGATAAATGTAGTTGTGAAAAATAGAATGTGTTTTCCAACCTAGATGTGTGTATACAAATTTATGAAACATTAGAATAAAACCAAATTTCAAATATTTACTATACACTCATTAATTTTTTTCCTTATATTAAAATTGTATTTTTTATTAAATTATTCTAGAGGCATTGTGAATACTACAAATACTAATTTTAAAATTTATACATATATTTTAAATATAATCTCCAATCTCATTATGTGAGTATTGTTTTCTTTTAACCATAGAAGCTACAATTTAATAAGCTTTTCTTTATTCCAATCACTGAACAAGGGAACCCCAAAAATTAGGTTTCATAAATTTGCACACACAAATATAATTGTGAAAAATACAATGTGTTTTCTAACTTGGATATGTGCACACAAATTTTTGAAAACTTGGAGTAACACCAAAATTAAAATTTTCACTATGCACCTTTTCCAACACCTAGTTGCATCTATAACAAAAATGTAGATTATAGTAGAGACAAATTTGTATATAGAAATGCAGTTGAAAAAACACAATGCTCTTTGGTTGGGAGTATTTTGTCATGGATATCATTTTGTATGGTGATTTGTATGTTATGATGTCTTAGATATGTCATTTTGTTGGTAGAATATCTACTTTTGTCAATGAATGAGGGTTACCTAGACATTGTGTTTCACAAATTTATATACATAAATTCAACTGGAAAAACACAACGTATTTTGCAACCTAGATTTTTGTACACAAATTTGTGAAACATTAAGTGAGGTATGCATAGCATGGTAACATGATATATTAAGCATGTCAACCATAACCATATCTATCTAAAAAAGGTATGTATGTCTACCAATTTGTCATACCATTTTCTATTCTTATCTAGAACTATGAAGAGGGCAAGAGGGGTTTTGTTGTGTTGAAAATGTGAACCATTGTGAAATGGTAATGATGATGCTCCCAAAAATGACATGTTTATGATATAATGTTACAAAGCTACATATGCCCCATACCATAGCATGATGATAGAGGATGAGACGATGGTGTCATGATGAGACTAAGAAAATATTAACAGGACATTTTGGCTCATTTCATTTCTAATGGCCACTTTGGGTTATCATGGGCCCCTTGTACATTGGAACTTTAAAAAAATGTTCTAAAACTTTTCACATCCAATTTTCATTTCTAATTTTTTTTTATTTTTGGGAGCAGCAAAATCCCTTGACGAGCTTTTGTGGGAAGTTGTTATAAGGAACTTCTAGGATATTCATGGAGCTACAAATGATGCAACGATAGCATGTACCATTTTTTGTTAAATTAAGCTTACTTAGGTGTGCAAATTCATCTATGTTTAGCCATGTGCTATTCTTGGCATGCCGAAATTAGCTTTATCTAAGTTAAGTGGTTGCTTTTCCTATTCTTGGAGCACCAAGTTATTCTTAGTGAGATTTTCCTATTATTGGCTTGACTATTCTTAGTCGATTATGCCCTATATGTACTATCTCTTGCAAGCTAATAGATCACCCAGTTTTCTTTGCATGTATTGCTTGTGACTCTGACAGCTTTAAGTGTGTGATTGTTCATCTCTCATGACTCATGTCAGTGTTTGCAATCTTCCATGAATGTTCTTGGTTCTCACATGATATCAGAGTAGGAATGGTAAGGTTGCAAACCTATTCTTCTATCAATTTTGCTAAGCATAGCTTTCATTGTGCATAATTGGTTCAACAAAGAGGCATTTTTTACTTCACGAATAGGCAATTTTCTATTGTGGAGGAGTTTACTTTTAGACAGAGGAATTTTCTTGGTGATCTTCCCAAATAGAGGTAATTTTTCCCATGCACTATTTATAAAGTGCCACAACTATGGGGGTTATTTAGAATAATCACATGGCATCTTACTGGGTTGTGTTGTCTCCTTATTTTATGCATTGTGTGTAACATGGAGTATTCATGGGGGTCTCAAAAATTAAATCAAGGGGGAGTCTTGTGTGTCATGTCATTGAACACTTCCTAATTTCTCACCTTTTGCATTGAGATTGTTACTCTCAATCTTATCATGGGTTTCACTGCTCATCCTTCTGTAGTAATCCTAGAGAAGGCCCATTATGAGTCTTGGCAAAATGACATCCTAACACACCTTAGATGGCTTAATTTTTTTTCCTTATCTCTAAGGACTCATGCCTAAACTAGACACACTAGGGAGAAAATTAGCTTGGGAAAATATCACTAACCATGTAGTAGGTTTTATTTGTCTTGGTGTTGATCCTGACACTCTAAGTGATGTATCATACATTGAGTGTCATCGTACACTTTGGACTAGAATCTGGGTGATTCACGGAGATCCTCGTATCTCTCCATTCTTAGATGATCCTATTGTAGATTGTCCTCTTCCTCTTCCTAAAGAAGACAACATACCCTTTGACGATGATACTTTAGAGGAGTTTGAGTATATTTCTAGTCTCAGATGTAATGAAGAGTTTATGATTTTATTGATATTAATTTGGTGATGAAATGTAGATGCATACATATACTATGAGGGAGTACAGTTATAACAGTTGATTCGTATAACAGTTGATTTGGTTATATGAAACTGAATCATAACAACTTGACCGAACCATAACCAATCTAACCAACAATGTAATACAATACGCTAACATTCCCCCCCTTATTCCATTGTTCCTGCAATAGTACCAAGGGACCCCCCCTTAATGCTAAAATACTCAACAAAGCTGATTACATAGTATGAATACATATTTTATAGAAGATCTTCTCCCAAAGAATAAATCCTAAACCAAGTGGGGCTCCATCATGCTATCTCATCTACCCTTAGAAAGGCGTAGCTTCGAGCTGTGTTCTTGAGCTCTTTAGTCCCAAGCTCTCAAATCACAGAGTATTGAATTATTCAACAATGAACCCTAAGAGATACGATAGATCTCTGCCATTGTCTAGTGACCGCGAAAGGGTATAATTCTTGATCATATACTCTTTGAAGCTCACTAGAAAATAATCCATATTGAGCTCAACACCAAATCCCAAACCTGTCTCCAAAACAAAAATTTCACAAAACATACATTCTTTGAATCCGTCGGCATCAACAAAGAAAAGAAAAACAACCAAAACCAAAAATGCTTCTCATGCAAAGCATCATCTCAAAGCGAGAAGCTAACTTGAGATGATGGAAAATCATCCATCCTCTGATGCCACCTACCTCCAATATAATATGCTTACACTCTATCCATTTGCTTTAGACTCTTCAATACCACAAGCATGCAATTCTCTCAAATTTCTATCACTGATAGCATGGATGGCATCGGAATCACAAACATAATGTGTGGCCATTTTCAAAAAAATAATGATGTCAATTTTGATCAATGATGGACTCATATACATCCAAACCTTATTTTCCTTATTACTCCAATGCATACAAATGTACAAACCCCAACAAAAGCAAGGGAATGAAATATCTCATAACTTCAATACACTATTAGATCTTCATCAAATTAAACTTTCAGCAATTTAATCCTTATTACTCCAAAGTGAAATACACATTTTATTCACTATAAACTAATCATAAGGCATCAATCTGTATTCCAATGATCTCAATAAACTTACTATCTCCTCAAATCTGCAATGACAATGCCTCCTTTCTTCTTGGGTGACTTCTACAGCCTCTTTACTTGTTTTTTTCTTAATCCTGGGTGATCATCATAACTTTCACAATATTTCTTCTAAACAAATACTCTTTTTGAGAAATAAATAAACTCTTAATTTATCCTTTTGGAGGTTAACAATTGTGCAGCGATTTCACTAAACTCAAAACTCTACAATTATCTTCACCCTTCCAAACCATATTTTAAAAAAACACCATACCTTAGAATCGCCATTTTTTGTTTGCAAGCTCCTACGGCAGATTATTGGCGTAATAGTTTATATTACATTGTTATGGTTTGGTTCGATTGGTTTAGTTTCATCTAACCATTTAGTTTGGTATAACCATATAACTATCAACTCCCTAAATATCAACTCCCTCAGAGTTTATATACATTGTTTTGTATCAACATATTATCAGATAAATGAATAAAGCCTTTACTCTTTCTTCATATGGTATCAGAGCGCTCATTTGATCTTATCTGGGTGCAATCTCTGTGTGAAGCCATGTGAAGGGATTGAAGTCTATGTGAAGTAGCCATGATCCAAGGTGGTGCAATGGAGAACCATTCACTATTTTCATGTGAAAGATTTGTTAGTTATATATTTTAAGTAGAATTATAGTCTTGTAAAAAGGTTTACGGTGCACAGAAAAATCATGTGGGGCAAAGCAAACACATTTAGTCAAAGAAAATGGTAATCGATTTGTTTGAAGACACAGAGATCACATGTGCTTGTGAGTTGAATGCTACCTCTAGTTTTGAAGACATAGAAATAGCCTTGAAGATTGTATTCAAATGATAATGTGTTGAAGATCAGATTGTTGTCAATTCCAGTTTCTAAATCATTGTCATCTTCATATTCATTACTGCCTAGAGAGAATGGTAATTGTGGTGTTAGAGATATACTGAGCAGAATGTAGAGTTGTGACCTATTTTTGTTTGTTTTAATTCACTGCATCATCTTTGATTAAAAATGCCAAGATATGCATACTGGTGAAATAAGTTGGACTTCCTTGAAGAAGAATGATTTTAAATATGACCCATAGTATTTAGAACAACTATAAGTTTTTAATTAATCTTTCTACTTCTATAAGTGCCACATTAGTGAATGGAAATGGCATGAGAAATGTCAGTTTTGGGTTTGCATGTGTAGGAAGAATTTCATAAAATTTTGGAATTATTTAAAAACATTGATAGTGTTGTGTGTGAAGACAAAAGATGCGTTGAAAAGGAAAACAAGGAGGCATAAAAAAAACCAAAGAGGTATTTGTGTTAACATTGTGAAGAGTCCAACCTGGATAGGAAGGAAGAATTTCTAAGGCATCCTTGGTATTGGATATCTCCAAAGAACATTTTACAATGATGTCAACCTATGATTAAGTGACATGTGAAGCAACTGTAGCCGAACCAGTCTGAAGCTCTAGATCATTTCAAACAAGTGCTTATATATGCTGTCCAATCTTCATTGCTGCGGGTGAAGGAAAATTAGTTACTCTGACTAGTGATATTAGCTATGATTATGTAAGCTTTGGAGAGATCTAGCATGTATCCTAGACATGTATGTTGAGTTGATGTTGGGTAAGTATTCAACAAACCTTTCATATAAATGTGTGAAAAAAGGGGTATTCTATTCATTTTATATCCATTGAACATTGTCTGAGTTTTAGATATCTTTCTTGAGGGAGGAAAGAAAATCTTCTTTCTAGTTATTCATGAAGATAAAGGTGTGTTTATGGAGGTATAAGATTGATTAGTGTATGGGTCTGTCATTGGTTCAAATTGACATTATCATCATGAATGCACATATGCAAAAATTAGCTTGTGCTTTCGGGGCCATCTTTTTTATTCCTGATGAGGCCTCCAAAGACTCATCCAGGACATTAGTTGGTTAAAGTGTAACAGGGTCATTTTGGAGGCAGGCAGCATCAGAGGATGGAGAATTTTTCATCATCTCAAGTTAGCTTCTCGCTTTGAGATAATGCTTTGCATGAGAAGCATTTTTGGTTTTGGTTGTTTTTCTTTTCTTTGTTGATGCTGAAGGATTTGAAGAATGTATGTTTTGTGAAGATTTTATTTTGGAGACAGGTTTGGGATTTGGTGTTGAGCTCAATATGGATTGTTGTCTAGCGAGCTTCAAAGAACATATGATCTTGAATTATACCCTTTTGCAGTCACTAGACAATGGCAGAGATCTGTCGTATCTCTTAGGGTTCATTGTCAAATAATTGAAGACTTTGTGATTTGAGAGCTTGGGACTAAAGAGATCAAGAACACAGATTGAAGCTACACCTTTCTGAGGGTAGACGAGATAGCATGATGGAGCCCCACTTGGTTCAGGATTTGTTCTTTGGGAGAAGATCTTCTATAAAATATGTATTCATATTATGTAATCAGCTTTATTGAGTATTTTAGCATTAAGACGGGGTTCCTTGGTACTATTGCAGGAACAATGTAATAAGGGGGGGAATGTTGGCATAATAGTTTATATTACATTATTATGGTTCGGTTTGGTTGGTTTAGTTTCATCTAACCATTTACTTCGGTATAACCATATAACTGTCAACTTCTTAACTATCAACTCCCTCAAAGTTTATATACATTGTTTCGTATCAGCATATTATCAGATAAATGAATAAAGCATTTACTCTTTCTTCATAGATAAGTCCCTTCCCTGCAACTTTTTCTACTTTCAAAAAATGGTCTCTCCAAGTGCTACGATCTCACACTACGGCGTCTTAAAAAAATCTTTTTAGTTGGGCGATTTCCAGTGATCTCTTCTCCTATGCATAGCAATGCTTCTACTTTGTGCTACCACTCCGAATATCACTTTGCATTTCCTCCTTAGATTGAAATAAGACTGAAATCTAGTTATAAAAATAGGGTAGCATAATAATATTCAATTCCTTTACCAAGAGACTGCAATTTCAAACTTGGGATCAGGAAACTCATACAGCCATGAGCTCAAGCCACCAACTCAGACATTACCAGGAAATTCCCAATAGAGACATCAGTTCATTAAACCCTTAAGTACATCCACAGCTTAATCCTCATTCCTTGCTAAATTCATTTTTGTAGCGCTTCTTTTGAAACATGATACATCGCCTCTCTGATGATTCCAACACCTCACATCGTACAAGAATAGCTAAACTACTCTGATACCAAACAATGAAGAGTTTATGATTTTATTGATATTAATTTGGTGATGAAATGCAGATGCATACATATACTATGAGAAAGTACACTTATAATAGTTGATTTGTATAATAGTTGATTCGGTTATATGAAACTGAACCATAACAAGTTGACCATGTATGGTATGCTAAAGAGGCAAACTTTACGACATTTTTTTGTCGATGGTCTCTAATCTCCTTCAAGAGGTATGGTAACCAATACATTTTGTTTTAATGGTTTAGAATTCTATAGATGCCAACCGGTATCATTTTTATGCTTCCTTATGCGCTCCCATGATAACTACTCTTCTTCCCATAGGTGACATTCACAAATTCTAGAGGATGAATGCAGATCTTTGATACTTTAGGCAAACGTCGGTCACTCCAAACTTCATCTACCAAAGATATTTAGACTGGAAAACAAACTAGACACAGATAGAAAGTTGACGTTGCCATTCAAAGTCATCAACAAAGATATCAATCATGACCTAAATAGAGTATACTATGCCTCTATTTTATCCTCTAGTGCTTGGTTTTTACCACTACAACATGCTCATTTCCACACTTTGATTCTTGCCCTTTCACACACAGCATAAGAAATGAAACAATAACCAATAAAAAAATATATCATCACCTTATTTCATAAAACCAAAGAATTTATTGTAGCTGAAATTAAATAAGAATAGCTCCTTGCAATCTATCAGACATCATCTACAAGATTTAATTCATCCTTCATATGCTTATACACAAGTTTCTCAATCTTCAAAATATAGTTCCATTTAGATGCTTTCTCTTCTGTACTTTACACAGTAAATGATTTTCTCACATTTCATACTGGCACAGTGATCTCATACTACTCTGATAAATGAATCTACACCAAACACCTTCTACAGCATCTTGATGCCTTTACAACAATCTCTAGTGATGTGCAACATGACTAACATGATTCCTTCTTCCAATGCCTTACATTACATAAGCATAGCTAAACTTGCTCAGATACCATATGAAAGTGGAGTAAAATGCTTGATTTCTTTATTCAATGAACTACAGAAATATTTATACAAGGATAAATGCCAAGGAACAATGCAGTTAAGAAGTTGTAACAGATATAACTGCATAACTGGCAACATAACTGGTAACCGCTATCTATAAGCAGATATTAAACAATGATATACTATGCTAACAGAGTCTAGTGTCATTCCTTTGAGAGCCTCCAATGACTCTTTGCGCCAGGACATTGAGAATTCATCTCTTTCATCTATAGCTAAGGACACTCCTATAGTACCTATGTCTACTTCTGAGCTCAGTGTTTCTCCTTTAGAAATTTTCCAATGATTCATTACAATAGGGTCATATTTAGGATTCACTTCATTGGGACACACTTCTACTAGAAATCTCTCGGTTGTTTGTAGAGTTATACACATATCATATCTTGATGACACCTTGGAGGATCTCATATTTTTTTTATGATAGTATACATACACCTACTACTAGTACATAGTTCAGAGAGGCTTCACCGAGGGATTCCATTGATACTTCAAAGGACATCTCATGGGATTTGATCTATAGCCACATGGTATGCATTAACATTCCACTTTCATAAATCAGTTCTTTGGATCCTATTCTTCACCAGTCTTCACATGTTTTTGAGAGGTCACTTGTTCCAATTTGGCCTAAGCCTTCTTATTTGATTGTGGCACATTTTGACAACAACATGATGACATTTGAGTAGTCTTCTAAGATTGGGTACATCATGAGATAAACCAACCTGACCTCGTTTCTTTGAGCATTCAACATTGGAGTTGTTTCTTCCTAAGGGGAGAAATGTTGTTTGCCACATGGGTCATTTTTAGTATTCATACATGGGAATTCTATTTTGGCATAGGGGCTACTTCATTGTGGGGGGCTACATAGTATCTTTCTCTCTCCTATTGGGGGGTCATATCTGCATCATCATAGTCAGAGTGATATGTTTTTTAGGCTTGGTGTAGAGTTTTCATCTTCAAGGAGGCTTTCCAATCTTCTTCATTTTTTTCTCTCTTTTGGAGGGAAGTTTTCTCCCACAGGGTATTCTTCCTTTCTTGATTCTATGAGATACTACATTGTATTGCATTGTACATGGGTACCTAATTAGGCCTAGTTATCGTGACCCATCTTGTTGAAAGAAGCTAGAAATATCTAAGTGAAATGTTGATTACAAACATGGAGTAAAAGAAATAGAAATTACAATAGATAAACAATGGAAAAGAACAAGTACATATAGGTTAGGAGCAGTGATGAGGTCGAGTCGACTTAGAAGTTGACTTCAACACTCCAATCACCAAGTGGCAAAAAGATGTCGACACATAGCTTGGAGAGTTGTATCGAATTCTCCAAGTCGACACCTAGCCAACTAAGGTGGCTTAAATCCATATGCTAGTTATATTACGTAAAATAAGTAATTTACAATAAAGTTTAGCACTAACACCCCCCTTAAGCATAGCTTAGGTGGGTACAAGAAAAAATGGGTCCCAACTACTAGGCCTGGTGAAGTATCCATATAAAATAAAGTCTCTCATAAACAAAGAAAAGGAGGAAACCTAGCGGGAAATAAAACACCTCTCCAAAAGAGAGAAAAGATGCATGAATCGGGAAGCTTCTTGTGTACCTCGATGTCAATGTTGAACTGCAACTGATGACTCCATAGAAGCTACTATCATGAGGATTCAGGAATATTAACCAACTTTGAGATGTGATACGATGCAAAAATTCAAGTTCATTTACCATAGGCTCTCGATGTGAGATGTGAACCAATGTGAATCCGTTGCAAGATTATGGATCATTTACCATAGGCTATCAAAAAAATGTTTGAATGATCAATCGATCCACCTGTTTCTCTATTCCACATTCTTTTAGTTTGCAACCTCATTGAGTTAAATTATGTGACATAGTCCTCTATAGTATTAGAGTCTCTTGAACTTATACTTATGAGGTCTTAGTTCATGACTTCTTTGTTCATTGACCTTCCCACTGGGTGTTTTCAAGGTTGCAATGTGAAAAAAGCTTCTTGTTGAAGTTGATCATACTTATAAAACTATGTAGATGAGATGTATTTTATAGACTTAGAAGTACGGAAAGAGAAAACTCTAGGTCACCCCCTAAATTTGATCCCCCCTTGCCTTGAGGCAATTTATAATTTAGTGCATATACATGGACTATCGAATTTTGGAACAAAAGAATGCTCTTTTCAATGTTTAAAAAAACTTATCCAAAGTTTAAAGTACCCCCTAATTTTGGATTTTATATTGCCTTAAGAAATAAAAATGCCTATTTTGTAACATTTGAAAAACATAATTTTAAATGCCTTTCGAAAAATTAAAAATATGGCAAAATTGTGAGGACCAAATTAGGGCAAAAATAGGCTAAGGGCTGAATTAGGGCAAAAATGCCCAAAAAGATACAGGAAATGGTGACTTCAGATGCAATGGCGGCGAGGGAGGTCATCTCTTCCAAATGCATATTGTTGGACCTGAAGAGGCGTAGGAGCAGGCCGTGAGTGCAGGGGCAAAGGTTGTAGGGCATGACTCTACAAAGCAAGGAGAAATGCCACAAACAACATAGAGGGGCGTTCGTGGGACTGCCCACACAGGTCGGCAATGCCTTTGATCAGGCTAAATGCCATCCTTCCCTCCACGTGGGGCCAAAAAGATGCCCCTCCTCTGCTCTTTACAAATCATCCTCGGCAAACAAGGGTACAGATTTAATCTGCAACAACACAGAAGTTTTGGTGCTTTCACATAGGTAGATTTCAATGGCTTTGACTGATCTCTTTGTACCCCCTTTTTTGCAGATCAACACATTTGATGGATGTCTTGCCTGCGTGATTCCTCTGGCACCCTTCGCTGCCCACAATATGCCTTGAACCTGCTTCTGGATCTCCTTCATAGTCAATCAATGCTAGCGGTTTGCAGAAGATGTGAAAGTTTTGCAAACTTCTTAAAATAGTGACCATATTATGAGAGAAGTCGTCTATTTCAAAACCCATGATGAACCTTCTCTCTAAATGGCCTGATTTCTGCCCTCTCACAATGCTATCAAAGGTGGGCGGCACCCCCCTGTGAGTTCAAGTGCGACCTCTACAAGAGGTATCGCGTGCCTCCTTCACAACTCCCACGTACTACTGCAGGGGTCGATGGGGCAAACCATGCCTTCGTCAGCTCTAGGTTTTACACGCTATCGATGCCGACCTTCAATCTCCCTATTACATGCAAACCATCTTCACAACTGATATTCATGCCTCCAAGATGAACCAGCACACAAACTTGGTGGGCTTTGATACCATGAAAGAAGCCAGAAACATCTAAATTAAATGTTGATGACAAACATGGAGTGCAATAGAAATTGTAATAGATAAACAATACAAAATAGCAAGTACATATAGGTGAGGAGACGTGAGGAGGTTGAGTCGACTTCAACACTTCACTCACCAAGTGGCAAAAGGACGTCGGCACATAGCTTGGAGAGTTGTGTCAAACTCTCCAAGTTGACACCTAACCACCTAAGGTGGCTTAAAGCCATGTGCTAATTATATTAATTAGAATAAGTAATATACAATAAAGTTTAGTACTAACACTTGTTTCATCACTTAAGCATTGCTTAAGGGGGATGTTAGTGTAAATTAAGCTTACTTAGGTGTGCACATTCATCTATGTTTATCCATGTGTTATTTTTGGCATGTCTAGATTAGTTTTATCTAAGTTAAGTGGTTGTTTTTCCTATTCTTGGAGCACCACTATTCTTAATGAGAGTTTCCTATTATTGGCTTGACTATGATTAGTCGATTATGCCATATATGTACTACCTCTTGGAAGCTAATAGATCATCCAGTTTGCTTTTCATATTGCTTGTGTCTTTGATAGCTTTGAATGTGTGATTGTTCATCTCTCATGACTCGTGTTAATGTTTGCAATCTTCCATGAACATTCTTGGTTCTCACACTATTGTGGGTGATTTCAGTTTGAGTTAGCAACTATTCTCTTAACAAAATGACATGCCTAAGATATAATAAAATACATACCAACATACAAAATGACATCAATTGCATATACTCCTGACAAAAAAGCTTGCGAGGGGAGCCACCAGTGATGTGTTTAATTGTAGTCACTTGCTATTTTCTGTGAGGATGGTGTGCCAATGAATATTCTATTTCTTTCCAATGATCTCACTTAGACATTCAAACACTCAATTTTCCATCATCTAAAAATTTGTATACCAAAATTCCAGTTGGGAAAACACTTGTTTTTCAAGATAGATTTTTGTATACAAATTTGTAAAACATTATGCTACATATAGGCATGTGTAGTATGATAACATGATATATTAAGCATGATGTTTTATTGGGAGAATAGCAAGTATTGATCTTACTCATATATCTTATTTTAGGATTGATATTTCAAACACACCTTACAAACCATGAACTAAACCTATGTAGGCTGAAAAACATGATGTGTTGTTCAATGGAGCTTTATATATATGATGAAATCCTGACACAACCCTAAAACAAGATATATGATTAAGATCGACACTTTCTATTCTACACTACTACATCTTTTTTCTTTAAACATATAAAAATGTACAAGTGGTTCAGATTTTATATTGACAATACTACTTTTTTTCTTGATATGGTGTAGATTTATAGGAGGATAAAAATCATTGGTTCTCTTTTGACTCATTGCTTATATAAAGAAAACCAATGATTTTATCAATTATTATAATTATAATAATATTATAATTATAATTATCCTAATTCCAAGTCATAATTAAATAGATTAGATTTTTAAATTGATGCTATATTTATAAAAATGGGTTACACATAATTTTTTTTTTTTTTTACCACAATAGGAATATGACAATGCTCTTTTGGTCAAGTAAATGGGATAACATCATTTTATAACATTCCAACTAAAGACATAATTGATTAACATTAATTTATTAGTATATAAATTATATCATCTCAATTGATACTAAAAAGGAATAAAATTATATATTACACATAATGTGTAGTAATCCAAGCATCATCTTTCTTTCTTATTTAAACATTTTAACACTAATTGAGATTATATTATATTATGATCATTATATATACAATTATGATCATTTATATATAAAAATGAGTGTAATACAATTATGAATTTTATTATTCCATCTTTGAATGATTAACCACTCATTAAAAGTTTGAAGCAAAATTTCCAACCCATTATTAAACGCCGTAATAATAATTTATAGAGAGTGATGAACTCATTTTAATAGTTTATAATTATAATGACTCTTAAAATAACTCTTAATTTATAATGATAATGACTCTTATAATGGCTATTAAAATTAAATTAACTCATTACTGATAAAATGCCCTTTACGAGAATTACCTGATTGCATTTGCCCTGTAATTCAGGTAGTCCTTAAAATTTATTCTCCTCACGTCTTCGAAAGCTTTTGTAAAGTCGCAGAAGAATCTTTGAATTCTGCATAGCCTGTTCAACCATTGCAAGATAAGATTAAAGGGCATCTTATCTTGTATAGTTTCTGTGTGTGAGAATGCTACAATTTTCGATGTCTAGATGAAAAGCTCAAATGTAATCTTGTTTTCACTGTGAGAAGTATTCATTCTGATTCCTATAATTTGCAACTTTCTTAAACCGTATGATCTCTGTTTCACTCAGATTACAGCCACGCCTAGTGCAATATATATCTTCAATAAGAATGAAAGAAAGATGCTGAATCCTGAATCCCGAATCCTATTCTGCCCAAATTCAACAACTCTGTCGGATTCACATGAGCTCAACTTCAACGGAACTCTGAGAGTCTCATAATAAACCTCGCCGAATCTGCGTACAGTACGATAAAAATTTCTCTGCAAGAATATGTAAGAATATGGTAGAGCACAGTCTGCTCAGGAGCATTCAACTGCTCCTCCGTAAGCTCTGGAAAGGCCTCGTTACAGGGCGCTAAAATGGTCAGCCTGGGGTTGTGTTCATAGGCGTTATAAAAAATATATAGAGGGAATCTGCTAAAAATAAGGGACTGCGAAAATTGCAGGAATCTATCAACCCACTCCTAAGTATAGGCACAAATCTTAAAACTGCCCCCAATAGATTTATTTTTTTATTTTTTAAAATCTCACAAATTTTTTTATGCGTTACAAACATTCTAGATTCCAATCTATTTTTATATGGAATGTCATGCATATAATTCGAATAATATGTACACAGTGAATTCCCTGCAGTTGACAACACTACGTTGTAACGTTATAACCATTAGCGGCCATTAACTTCTCTGGATTTATTACAATACCTTATACAGTCAACATTCAACTACTCTTAACACGATTATTATACTATCTATATAATAGAGAGGCCCAAGGAGTTAACATAATTCATCTCAACTGAAAGAATTCATTTGATCATACAGAGGCCCAAGTAGTAGAGAGCAGATAAAATCATGGGTTGCTTTCAGTCGACTGCAAGTACCGCATCCCCATACCGTGCACAGATCCCTAATCCTAACCCTAACGATAAAGATGAAATCGACCTAGGTGTGCAATTATATTTTCTGTTTTCAGCATAAATGGTTTTCTATGACTTGCTAATAATCTGTTCAAATTTCTGTTGTTAGGCTTTGTTTTTGTTTACAACTTGCCTTCCACGATTACTGCTGCTGAACTTGAATACAACTTTCAGAAATTTGGTAAATTGATAAAAATCAGTATCGTCACTGAGGTACGCTTATTCATCTGGTGCTCATACTAACCTTTTAATCGGTGATCTCTTTATATCTTTTTGTCTTATATTTTATTTTGGAAGTTTTTTTATCGTTGTTAAATGTAATTTATAAGCTACCTGCTGGTAATGTTTTGTCCAGGGAATAAGCCAGCCATTCGCTTATATTGAATTTGAAAGAGAATCTTCTGCCAGGAAAGCACTTGAGGTAGACTGGGACCAAGTATTTGATTTTGCTTTTCAAGGCCTTTTTTACTAAGCATTGATTTGATTCTTCCTATTATTTTTTTTGGGCTAGGAATCACATCTCTGGATACGTGGACAACTAGCTTCTATCGAGCTAATACCACCCGGCCCGTATCCCAGTATATTTGTGCCTTGATGACCTTTTGCAATGTGACTTCTATAATTTTGAATTTAATATGCATGTACGTTTCGGCTCAGCAGTTTACACTTGTACTTTATTAGCACAAGTAAGGTGGATGAATAAAAGAAATACAGACATTGGCTTTCTCTACTATTTAACAGAAGAGAACCGTTCCCATTTTTATTTTCCTAAGAACTCTGATCTTAAGTGAATGAAATGTCCTTCCCAAGTTTAGAAGGTGATGCTTCTCTTGTGTAAAAGTATTGTATTCAAAATGCAAATGACAATGGCATTTCGTTTATTTTGCTTACTAAACAACTGGTAATTTAAGGTTGCAGGATATAAAGATTACGGGTCATATATAGATGGCTATTCTTAAATACCATCCACTTCAATAGTCAAAGGTTAATTTTGGTCAATAAGAATAGGAGAAATATTTGCAATTTTTTGTTGTGAATGAGGTGTAAAATCGTTATTGCTTGTTTGACCATTGAAGTGGATGATATTTAAGTAGAGTGTATATAGATAGGGTGGGGTGGACCAACCACTGGACCATGGAGAGGGAGGAGGGGCCATATCTATTCGCCTGGTTGTTTCCACTTCATCGACCCGCTGTTATTCCACCTCCCCTCTCAGTGGCCCCATTTAACCAGTTATCCATGTATCAATGATGGGCTCAGAGCCTAAATTTGATAGACGTATGGCTGTATTTAGGAGGTTTTGTGGTAAAATACAACCAAAATTTTAAAAAGATTGTATCATATGAAAAATATATAATTATACATATACTAAGGTATGTCAGTATTTTAAGGGCACCTTTGAATGGATAACTGTAGTAAAAAAATTTAGGCCCTTGATGGACTCCATAATTCAAAATAGTTAATAAACACTCTATTTAAATATCATTCATTTCAATGGACAAACAATCAATAGTAATTTTACACCTCATTCACAACAAAAAGTGGTAAATATTTGTCCAATTTTATTTGGTCAAAATCGACCTTTGACTATTGAAATGGATGATATATATATATATATATATATATATATATATATATATATATATATATATATATATATATATATATATATATATATATATATATATAGGGCATTCCCTTTTATCATGGAGCACACATTGGTCAAAGAAACCCACCATACTACCTTTAACATATTAATATTAAGTTCTCTATTTTCCATAAATTTTAAATAGTTTTGTAGGTCAATTAAACAATTGTCTATTTAGAACACATTTGATCCTATTTATTAATTAATTAAAATTCAAAATATAACATGATTTTGAATTTCAATTAATTTATAAATACTATCAATTAAATTACTTCAATAGTTGTAAGGGTGAATATTGAATACTTTGTACTTTTCACTTTTGTTTTGGATTTATTTTGATTTAGCTATTTTTAATGCAATGACTAGTGTATAAGTGGAATGTTTCTATGTTAAAAATAGTAATTAAGATAAACTTAACTAGATCATGCCTCCACACATCTTAAGAGACTAGTAGGTAAAATATGCAACATAAAAATGGCACTCTTATTTTCAAATTCAAATTTAAATCTGAGCAGATGTCAACTTCCTTCCTACTACTTGTTTCTTGCCAACTTGAGTGTAAGATGTGTTAATTTGCGTGCTAAGGTGTTGTTATATGAGAGGACAAAACACTAATTCACTTTTAGGCATCTATAACCAAATATATCCAGAATTAAGATACACTTATCTAATTCATTCAAAAGAGTAGGACAAAACACTAATTCACTTTTAGGCATCTAGAACCAAATATATAAAAAATGAAGATACAGATATCCAATTTATTCAAAGACATCATTATGTATCATTAAATCACATTAGTATATATATATACATCATTAGTGACCTTGGTGTCTCTTCAATCATTGTTCAAACATGTAAGGTTTAGCTATGGAAGCAACCCAAGACTAGGAAACTAAAGGCAAGCACAAATAGATCAAAAGATTAATGGATTACAACATGAAAACTCAATGCATGAAGAATTGGTAGGTATATTATAGGATACACCATCAAGAGATTTGAATGTACAACCAATGTGACATAAAGGAGATGTAGTCACATGGGTGGACAAAATCACCACCAAATTAGGAAGTACAAGTCACATGTGAATCTCACCCAAGTAGATACCTACTTAAGCAAGGTTGTCTTATACTAGTGGAAAATATGCAATAATGTAAATAACATAAAGGTTAAAATAAAAATATGCACCAACACCCCCATAAGTGTGGCTTAAGTGGATACTAATAAATGGATGGATGGGTCCTAGCAAATGTGTTTTTATATTAGGTGCCCATGTATAAAATGAAATAGCAAATGTGTTGTCATATTAGGTGCGTATGTATGGAAAAAAAGGTCTTCCAAGAGATCATACTCCTCCACCTTCCAAAATTTAGAGAGAGGAAAGAGTAGAGTGGACTAAGAATCCCCCCAAAATGAAGCTTTATGCACACCCAATAGAACTTGTAAAGAAATAAACTTGCTCTTCCTAAATGGTTTAGTGAAAATATCATCTTTCAAAGATGAATGATCTATCTCTTGATGTGATCCCAAATGTAATCCATATAGATCTTAATGTGCTTGGTTCAATGACAGTGGACTAGATTGTGGGATACCTATATGGCACTTTGGTTATCATAGAAATGATACATGGTCATTGATACAATATACCATATGCATTATGCTTGCTAGCCACCAATCTTTGGACATCGAGCATATGCCTACAAAGCTCCTACAGAATGATTTTATTGTTGGGATACCTTGGCAACTTGTAAGGGGCCTTGTGGAAGCAAACAACGTTGATTTAAGAGAAGTATTTATACTTTATAAACCAAATTCCCAACTTTGATGGCTCATTGATGGCCTCAAAAGATAATCTCTTGGCATAGTCATTCTCCAAGCCTCAAATTATCGCATATACAAATGCATCATTAAAATGATAAAAAATCTTTTCTTCCCCAAGTTGTAGGGAGCCAACTATTGTTAGTCCTGGGAAATTGGATTCATAAGACATGAGGTATACGAAGTAGGAGGTCATAAATAACCTCTTGGATTCTAGCACATCTTTTAGAGCTACTCATGTAGACTATTGTTTATAAGGGTGCCCTAGACTATTCTCTTATTATCATACATACTTACTATGAAATAACACATCCAAAGGTAGAATTCTCTGGCATTTAGGGAACCAAAAACTATGTACAATAATGAAATGATGTCCTTGACATCCCCCTTGAACTCTCCTCTATTCTAAATCTTGGCCATCTTCTTGATCGATTTTCTGCTCACCATGAGGAGGTTGTCCTTAACCAAGTTGGTTACAATAAAGTTCTTCCTCTCATAGCAATAAAGAGCCTTCTTAATATCAATTTCGTCACATTTCACATAGCACTTAAACACAACAAAATATTGCATATGTTGAATGATCATTTTTTTATGATAGTTAAATGTCTTTGAAATATATAGCTCCACAAATCTTAGAACTCAAGTTTAGAACCTAGGATTGATCAATATGAACCTAGCACATGATGAACTAGAAATCAAGATTATAATATGACAAATAATAGGCCAATTTAGCTAAGAGAGGGAAACCCTTTTTCACTTTAGATTTTCTTAAACTTAAGATGATGGTCCTAAGGGACTTCAATAATATAATGAAAAAGAAGCAATTTATTGATACCATTAGGCCAAGTCAACAACCATTCCCTATGGATAATTTAACTCTCATTATTTATCACTAATTCTTATTAATGGTTTATTAAATATCTATTTAGATATTTATGTGTAAGTTTTTAAGATGGATATTTACTTGTACATATGGATCTAGTTACTTACATTTGTAAGCTTTCAATATATGGATATAATTTAATTGTATATATGGATAGTTGTACTTACATTTGTAAGTTTTCAATACATGGATATTTACTTGTACATTTCAATAATTATAAGTTTATTTATATATTTATTTGTAAGTTTTTATTATGGATATATTTACTTACATTTGTATGTTTTTGATATGGATATTTACATATGAGTAATTAAATATTTATTTATTTATATTCTAATTGTAAATGCAGGTGTTCCAATTGATGAATTTTTAATAGATGATATTTTGAATGACCCTCACCCCCTCCACCTAAACCCCCCCAACCCTTCCACCTCAAAACCCCCAACCCCTCCACCACCAAACCCCCCACTCCCTGCACCTAATGAGGCTCACTTGCAAGCAAGTATCAACAAAAATATAACATAATCGTGGAAAAAGTTAATTTGATACAAAATCAGCTTCACATGATGCCCCCCATGTAGTACAGTTTGCATATTCAATGCAAACCATTGTCGATTCAATTAGGTCCATTCATGTGGATCTAGATAGATTCTTCCTTTGGCTAGAGGAGAGGCGGCAGTTTTATGCTGATGGAATCTCATATAAAGAGATCCTTGATCTTTGCATTACCAAACAAACTTTATCCCCATTGTTTGTTGACCCTGCAACTAATCAACATATACCTACAACAAAAAAAGAATTTCAATTAAGTGGTGTAGGCATCAAGAGATTGTGAGATAGTTTTTGGGAGCAATGGTGGATGGTCTTTGATCATCCACCACACACTAATTTTGAGGTTCCATTATATGTTTTGAGTAAATTATGGACGAAGTTTCAATTGGGTTAAAAAACCAATAATTTTGGCATTAGAGCATTCCAAGGTGTTGGTGGGGCATGCCACAACACATGGCAGGGGTACGCATAGATCCTAATCAACTTGCTCCTATTAAACCCATGGTTGATCCTATTTTGTCCAGTATTCCTTCACCCATTCAATACCACATAGTGCTTTCAACATTAGGAGCAATGAGTGCACCCTTAGGAAATCTCATTGAATAAGCTACCCACATGGTAATTGAATTTAGTGGTAGAGAGCCTAGAGGAGTTGGTGCAACTGACAATTGCACCTCACACATGTTGATGACACATTTGTGTCAAAATTGTAGTCAACAATGTTATTTCCTATTCCTGCATCCACATTAGATGTAGCTACATCAGAGGTGGACTCATACTTGGATCTACTATCTTTTAATGATAAACCTACACAAGTACATGGACCACATTTTATTTTATTTAAATTTCATAATGAACATATCAACATTTATATTTAATCATGAATTAAATATATATTGTGAACTGTTTTGTGTAGATCTCAAGTCATTCTAGGGCCTCAACACAATTTCATACACTCATTTTTACTTCGGCAGTTGTATAAATTGACACATCTTATGGGGTAAAGAAATATATATATTAACCCTAAAACCATATACACATATAGTTCTAATTTAAAGTTTCTTCAAAACTTAGATATATTTTAATTAACAAGTGTATAATTTAATTTAACTATATGCACAAAACATTTTTGTTGCAGCGGGGAGGTCATGTGACAGTATCCATGTCAGACTGACCATCTGAAGGTGTTGTGAGGGCTCCTCCATTAACATCTATTATGCTTGAGTACTCTCTGGTGTGTGTTTTCAAAAATTGTACTAAATTTGTACTTTGTATTTTTGAGTTTATATATTTATATGCCCATTTATGTATGTAGATGATCAGGGTACTGGTCAAGGTACTGATCAGGGACAATTTCACGAGTCATCCATGTTTCTTTAGGTCCTAAACATTAGTAAATTTTCTATGCAATTTCTAGGTTTTTATATATATGGTTACATGTTTCAGTAAATATTTTAACCTATTTCAAGTGCTTTATTTGAATTTGTAGTAATTAGTAGTTGAGACTTTTGGTCCAAAATCAACAACTAAACCACTTGGGTAACAAAATGTGGGAATAGATTAAAATATTTAATTTTATAATTTTATAAATAAATTTAATCAAATTTGGATGCTAACCTAATTCTTGAGTGCTTTATTTGAATATCTAGGAATTAGCAGCTAAGACATGTGGTTCAGAATCAACATCTATACAACCATGTTAAAAAATGACATGTGTGTTCATATCAACATTAAATTTTATTTGATTTCAAGTTTTTTCTCTTCTATAGCATGAAGCAGATCCATCTCTTTCACGAGGAACAAAGAGGCCTCTTGAATTCAGTGATGATAGGACATAGATTATTTATATCATGGACTGTGATGCATTAAGTTTTATATGCCACCAAGACTATGACTATATGTTGAACAATATTTCATGGACTTAGAGATATTTTAGTATTTCATGAACTATGATTTGTATTTATTTACATGTTGTCTATGTTTAGATGCTTTAGTAAATTTCATGGAGTACCTATATTTTAGTAGTTCATGGACTTAGAGATCTATGTATATATATTGACTATGCTTGTACATTTTAGTATGTTAGATAACTTATGTGTATGCTTCATTGAACTTCTCTTATTATCAGGACATGTTAGAATCTAGTACAATTTTGAATTTAAAAGGAAAAACTATCTAATGTGCAATTTAATAGTTCTAGTATGTGACTATCTAATATGTACATTTTTGAATTTTGAACCTAGAGTATGTGACTATCTAATGTATATAATTATAGTTCTTTATAAATGATAGTACAAAGATAGTTCATGCTAAAAAATGGTAAAATAAAGTAGACCTAATATTTCCTTACATGATAGACCTAATAATTCCTTAAATGATAAATGAGGTTGTCTCTAAGTAGGTTCATAATGTTAATGTATTCCCTTGATTGTTGAGCTAAAATTTGAATGCACTTCCATTTATTACATATAAAAGAAAAAAATAACCATTTAAAAGTTATTTACAACAAGGAAGGAAGTGGTAGAGCATTGCTAGTTACATAGAGGAGGGTCGAAAGATAGTTTGTTTAGACACAATTTATAAGATAAAAGGGATAATATATAAGGTGACACTTAAGAATGAAAGAATATATTGAAGACACAAAACATTGATACAATGCAACTATATAGCTTGATGAAACACATTCAAGTATAGACAATTAGCTAATAGGTCCACTATTAGTTCAAGACTACAAAATTGATCTAACATTTATAGTATGATGAAAAATTGTGGTGACAATCATGTTGGATCTACTTGTATAGGACCTAAGAAAAATGAATGCAAGTAAATTAATATATATATAGGAGTGATCAACTTCTTCCTAGGATCCTCAGCCTACAAAAACAACACCCTCACAAATACACGAGAGAAGTAAAGTGCTCTTCCACCAAATATCAATAAATTGATATTGAGAAAATGTGATGAGATATATTACACAATGTACAGGCACCTATTTAAAGGCAAGCTAAAAACATAACAGGTGAAAATACCTGATAATCAAAACTATGGGAAGCCAATATTAAATATTGGCAACTACCTAAGTTAAACTTAAGAATGTGTAAGGGTAAAAACCTGATCACACAAACAGCCCCCTCTTAAGTGCAAACTTAGGGAGATTATTATACAAGATGAGATGCAAGATGGGTTCTGGCTATAAGGCCATGTTAGGAACCCATGCACAACTACTATGCAATGCAATGCAATCTCTCACAACTAGAGAAAAGGAGAAAAACCCTATGGGAGAAAACTCCTCTCGAAAAGAGACAAAAAAGATGAAAAAGGTGAAAGGAAGGACTCAACAAGACCTCCCAAGGACAGCTTTTGACACTAATATCAATGATCTCAGCAATATACAAAAGGAGAGAGACTATGTAGCCCCCCTCCCATAGTAAAGAATACAAATGTTGAAGATCCTCCCCATGATGAAGAAACTCCTATGTCGATCTTAGAAGCCTGAAGATAAAATAATATCCAATGTCTGTAAATAACATGCCTCCCTTTAGGGAGAAACAAGTCCAACCTCTAATGCAAAAGAAACTCCAACTCTAAAACAAGAGAAGGGAGAGGAAGAATCGCAATGAAAGATGCATCTAAAAACTGTCCTCGTGCCTCCAAGTAACCAAATGTCACATCGTGGTCAGGTGCAACCTCACTAAAGAAGGTGGATCAATAAGACCATGTGGAAACTTTGAAGCAATAATCTCCAAAGGCACAGATGTTGTGACAACAGTGCTGATATTATCATAATAAAGAAGGGATATACCCTCAAATACATCATCCAAATTCGCAATGTGATATTCAAAAAATAACTCTGAAAGACTTGTCTAGTGACTAACCCACAAAGCAAGATCTAAAGGATCAAGAACATTCTAGTGTGATAAAGAACCAACCTTTAAAGAAATAAGATCTAAAGTAGGAGAAGAATCAACACATGTCTGAAGAACTCCAAGTCCAAATGACCAATCTCTTGTGAGGAATTGCTACCAACACTCGCAAGTGGAGTGCAAGGCTATTAATCATCATCCTCAACAAAATGAGAAAAAGAATAAAGACAAGATTCATGACTAGCTTCACCAATTACAATGACCTTGCTAGTATTAGTTCCTCTAGTAAAAATAGAATCTACAATGAACTCTATAGTCTTAGGTACCTCACCATGAGTAATTTTCAATAGATAGAAAGAATATTTGTATACAAATCAAGAATACAAATTACATCTCCAAAAAAACCATCACCAATCTCAACATTGCCTATCCCTACAACATCCAAAAACTTACTATCCCCCAACAAGATCTTAAAAGTATATGTAGGATGAAGACCTAAAAAAGGATAGGGAGAAAAACCCATGTGATGTGATGCTCCTAAATTGAAAAACCATCTATCACAACTAGAGTAAACTATAGAAGTAACCAATGCACGTCCTTTGAGCTTGTCTTCTTGACCTTTCATCCCATTTACAAATCCTACATTCACTGACTATGTAGGTTTAGATGAAGATGAATATTTTACCAATGGAGAAGCTATAGAAGAAGGAGTCACAGACGAGGGTAATTGAATGTTGTTCTTTTGAATAAGGTGTGAAAGTTCATGAATCTTATTAGTATAACAATGGTGTTCATCATGACCTTTCTTCTTGCAATACACACAACTAAACTTCTCCAAGTCTTAGGTTTATCCTATTTGGAAAAGGTGGAGGACTCATTAGACTGTATCTTAGCCTTAGGTTTCTTCTTCCCTTTGCTCTAAGATGCCTATGCAACTAATGCATGGTTCATAGAGGACCCATCTAACTAAGCAAGTTTGGATTTAGACAGAATCAAGAAAATAGACTCCTTATCATTTTTATCCTTCCCACATCCTACCAATTGTGAACAAGTAGATTTAAATTTGACTAGATAATCATCAATGGAAGGAAATGCATCTAGGGAAAGAGAAGTCAATTTTGTCTCTAATTGCAATGTACAGAACTAACTAATATGACCAAACAAGTTATTGAACTTATCCCATACCTCCTTGGGTGTATTACACTCTTCAATGTAGAAAAGCAAACTATCTAAAACTTGCAAAGCTCTCAAACCCATAGCTTCATCACACTTGTTTCTGTGAGCAAATATCTCATACTCCTTAGTAAGAATGTGTTGTTTATCATGCAATATGGACCACAAACACTTAGATTGGAGCAACCTATGCATTTTAATCTTCCAGGTATGATAGCTATGAGGAGTGAAAAGCTCAAATGAATCAGCAGTAGCCATGACAATAAATGCACCAAAAGCAAGCAAAATAGACACCAACTAATACAATCAGCTCCAAAACCTCCAAGATATCAAAGATAATAGAAAATGAAGCCTCTCAAAATTGATTTCACCTTTTCAAGATCCAAAAATTCTCAAGATATCACTCAAGAAGAAATAATGCAAAAAACATGTACCTGAGGAAGAATCTCGAAAAGGTACATGAAGGTGAAAGATTAAGCCCTTCAGGGGCAATTGGTAGCGAGTTCCTGCACCACAAGTCTCCTCATTTGAATGACAAATCACAAGTCAGCCAAGCACCATGCACGCGAGAGAGAGAGTCAAATTTTAGCCTATGAGCGTTTCTCATATTAGAGTATAGGGCAGACGGGCTATATAAATAGTGAAAAAATGCACAACGTGTTTGATGTGGGACAAAAGTCCCTTCACATATTCAAAACAATGCCTAAATAATCTAAATGGGCACTTTACCTCATTCCATATTTAAAACCCTAGATAAAATTTTGTAATGAAACTTTAGAATGTATTAAAATTTGTGCAAAAAATTGCTCTATTGGACACTACCCATGTCAGCATCCTATCCAACAACATCAATTTCTCTTGCTTGTGGATCAATGGAGGTAGTCTATAGAGCCTTGAAATCTTGTATAGACAGGATCTCCACTATCTTCATTTGCAAAATGTGCGCATTGAAGCAAAAGACACACGAGACATGTTTTAGGTAAAATTATTTCAAATCATTATGTGCACCTAAAGGATCTTGACTAGATCAAAAATCTTGACAAGAATAAAAAATAAGAAGAAACACCTGTTAGAGATAAGGTGCTGTATCCAAGAAAGGAAATCCTTGGCAACTATCAGTAGTGTTAGAGAATTAGGCACCCCACTCAGCCGCTTGAAACATGCTAGTAAGGAGACCAACGCACCAATAGGCAACAAGTAACAAGCCACCAATCAGGATACCAAGACACTCGATCACCTATCAAATCAAGCCACGATAGTGAAGAATTGATTTTCTCCCATCATGTGCATAGAAAGAAACCATAAGTATATATCTAAAAAAGACAAAATAGAAATTTAAAAAAAATCAAACACTAATTATATCCAGCAACTACAAGAAAGACCTGAATGCCTGGATCTCCTCAATGTGACAGAAACTCTCCAGGAAGGTGAGCAGAAATAGGATCTCTAATACCATTTAGAGGTGATCAACTCCTTCACAGGATCCTCAACCTATAAAAACAACACCTTGACAGATACATGAGAGAAGCAAAGTGCTCTTCCACCAAATATCTATAAATTGATATTTAGAAAATGTGATGAGATATATTACACAATGTACAAGTGCCTATTTAAAGGCAAGGTAAAAAAATAACAGGTGAAACTACTAACGGGTGAATCTATCTGATAATAAAAATATATGAGATGCCAATATTAAATATTGGCAACTACCTAAGTTAAACTTAAGAACGTGTAAGGGTAAAAACACACACACACACATACATGAGTCGATACAAATTTTAAGACAAAATTAAATAATATAGAAGGTGAAATGAGAATGAAAGAATATATAAAAAACATAAAACAATGATGTAATACAACTATACATGTGATATATGAAAGATATGACTATATATAATACAATTACCTAATGCATTCACTTTTAGTTGAAGACTACAAAATTGACCTAATTTTTGTATGGTGAAAAATTGTAGTGACAATCATGCCTTTAAATATACCTGTACCTGGTACACATACAAAAATAATAAATGCAAGTAAATTAACTATATATGTACATGAGTCGATACAAATTTTAAGATAAAAGGAATAATATAGAAGGTGAAATGAGAATGAAAGAATTTATCAAAAACACAAAACATTGATGCAATGCAACTATAACATGTCATATATGAAAGATATGACTATATATAATACAATTACCTAATGCATTCACTTTTAGTTGAAGACTACAAAATTGATCTAACATTTGTATGGTGAAAAGTTGTAGTGACAATCATGCATTGAAATCTAATCAAGTACTTGGTACACCTGCAAATATATTGAATGCAAGTAAATTAATTATATATATGTACACAAGTTGATAAAAATTTTAGGATTAAAGGAATAATATAGAAGGTGAAATTAGAATGAAAGAATATATCAAAAAAACAAAACATTGATGCAAAACATTGATGCATTCACTTTTAGTTAAATACTACAAAATTGATCTAATACATGTATTTGTATGGTGAAAAATTGTAGTGACAATCATGCATTTAAATCTACTTGTACTTGGTACACTTGCAAAAATAATGAACTCAAGTAAATTAACTATATATATGGACATGAGTCGATACAAATTTTAAGATAAAAGGAATAATATAGAAGGTGAAATGAGAATGAAAGAATATATCAAAAAAACAAAATATTGATGCAATACAACTATAAGATGTGATATGAAAGATATAGATATGACTATATATAATACAATTACCTAATGCATTCACTTTTAGTTGAAGACTACAAAACTGACATAATGTATTTTTTTGGTAAGAAATTATAGTGACAATCATGCATTTAAATCTACTTGAACTTGGTACACATGGAAAAAAAATGAATGCAAGTAAATTAACTATATATATGTACATGAGTCAATACAAATTTTAAGATAAAAGGAATAATATAGAAGGTGAAATGAGAATGAAAGAATATATCAAAAACATAAAACATTGATGCAATACATCTATAACATGTGACATGAAAGGTATAAGTATATATACAATTACCTAATGCGATCACTTTTAGTTGAAGACTACAAAATTGATCTAACATTTGTATGGTTATGTAAAGAGTGAAAATGGGGTTGAAGGGATTATGGATAGTTTGATTAGGTCCTCCTTTCACTCAATACATTCAAGGACATTTAAACAAGTTGAATCACCGTGTATGCAAGAGGACTCAACTATCAGGTTGGCTGTCACTTGGAATGATAACAAAATTTGGATTTAATTGGTTAATGTGTTGATTTTAGTCTGATTAATCTTAAAACCCTAATTATGCATTTGAATTGTAAACAAATGGATGAACTATGATAAATGCTCACATAGAGAGACACTAAATACAAATTAGATACATACCAAATTTCAAGTTTCAGAATATGGAAATGTCAGGGGAAAAAGAGATGGTGTCCAAGGCCAAGGTGGTGCTTTTGCAGATGTCTTCAGGATCTTTTCTGCTACTGACTGCAACCACTTTAGAGATTCTCTGTGCTCTAAAATTGAGGGTTAAAAGAGCAGGCACCCTTAACCTTTTTGAGATATTTCTGGCCTTTTTCTTCAGATCCTAATTCCTTATGCTCTGCAACTCCACTCCACAAGATCCAGTACCTATCACATGCAATCACAAGAAGTTGGTTGGGGGTTGTGGTGTTTAGGGGCTTGCCTTAGTCAAGCCCTGGAATGGTATTCAAGCCTTCCAACACCATTGTTAGATAGAAAGTGTGTCATTGTAGGATAGAGGAAAAAGTAATGATAAAATAGATAGATTGAATCACAAATATATAACACCTCAGAGGTGTTGCTCTCAAGTAGATGAAGATCTTTCACAACATGAGAAGATCAAGCCAAATATGCAATAACAAACACAAAACACAATTCTTCTCTGCAACAATGAATGCCATGAATGCTCTATGATCATAAGTTCACCTTGAAATCAAAATCATCTTGTAGTTTACTAATGAAGTTCAAAACATACTTATATATGCATTCCCATTTTAATTTCATAATTCAAACTTAAGATGCCAACAAGGGAGACCTTTAACGATAACTTTAACGACATTGAAATTTTGGACCCCGACAAAATGGGGCAGGGCAAGGGCATGGGCACCCCTTGTCCTCAGACCTATTTTGGATCAGGGTTAAGCTCTGAGATTGTCCCTCAAGTCACATTTGACATGGGCTTCAGGTCATTTTGTTCTAAGATTCAATTCTAACATGCATGATTAAAATCAAGGGACCCAAGAGCTAAACTTTGGAGGTAAATGTCCTAGGAGACATTTTACGACATAACATTTAACGCCCACTTTAATGTATGTATGATCTTACAACCCATACATGCATGAAAGTATGATAAAAACACATCAAACATGGCAAGCACAGTAAGCTAAGGCATACACTAAGATTGAGGAACTATTTTTAGCCCCCAGTCTTAGGTAAGATTTAGAAAACACATCACAGACACGTAAGACATGATGAAGATAGTAGGAAGAATGCAAGACACGGAGAAGATAGTATTCAAGATATGCAAGATACAATGAAGACATGAAAGAAGTCATGTAAAACATGATGAATATAGTGATATAATATTTTCATTTTCATATATATATATATATATATGCATGGAAATAAAAATTGCAACACAAAACCCCAAGAATGTAGGGGAGACTCATCGCTAGACCCTTTACACTACACCAAGGGGAGAAAACACCACATACAAAACCCAACTATAGGGGAGACTCATTGCCATAGCCTTTACACTACACAAGGGGGAAAACACGCCATTCAAAGCCCAAGTGTAGGGGAGACTCATCGCGACACTCTTTACACTATGTGAGTGGGAAAATAGGCCATACAAAGGCCAAGTGTAGGGGAGACTCATCACCACACCCTTTACACTACGTGAGTGGGAAAACACATGGAAGACATAGTGAAAACATGAGCATCGTATAGCATGCCATAGAAATACTATACATCTTAAACATGACAAACAAGGTGATGGAAGGATCTTATTGCTAAGTCCCACCATCTCAAACATGCTATAGACACACATGATGGTTGGGCTTATGCCACAATAGCTACCAAATACATGCTTAAGGGAGGATAGTTTCAAGATCCAACCTAACCTCCGCAAAGAACTTTTGAAATAAAAGGATGTCCACTAGTTCAAGAGATACACCATCCCACCTCTGCAAAGAGATTTTGAATAAAAGGATACACACTAGCTCAAGAGATGCATTATCCTACCTTTGTGGAGGGCTTCTTTGATTGCAATATAGATAAAGATGTGCACTTGCACTAGAGATACAATGTCCCACCTCCATAGAGGGCTTACAAAAACACATCATTAGTACCAAAATAATTAGACAAATAATCTTATATATGCCTCCACCTTAAGGTCGTTGATGTCATGTACTAATACCAAGCATGATAAGGTAGAGAGAAAACACACAAGGGAATAAGAGCTTTTGCAAAGCCTATGCCCCCATAGGTTACATGTACCACGATCATCGAATGTTCCCACAAACACATTGATTAGATATGGTAAGATAAGATAACAAGAGAGGTTAGAAATATTATTCTAAGATAATAACCAAATCATATGATAAAAGCTATGGATGAAAATAGTCACATCAAGGACCAAGGCTATACTATGGGTTTCAATCTGAGTATAACCATTGGGCTATAGTGTATATACCTCAAAAACAAGTCTAGCAACAAGGTGAGATACCATTCAAAGTGCACAGAGCAGATGTATTGTTATCATTTGTTAGAAAATATAAGACAAAGTTCATCAAATATCACACGGAGTGATTCCACTAGCCAAGCCTTGGATATATAAATCAACCCCATCTTCATGTATGGACTAGGTCCATTTTTGCTTTCTTGCTAAAGACACATGTGGTTCGTATCAGTTAGTTCTTTATTTTTCATCATCCACCAACTAGATAGAATCACTAGAAGAAGGTAAACAATAAAATGAGAGAGGAAATAAAATGCCTTAGGAATAATCACATAGGAGGATGCCCCCAGGTCATCAACCACAATGCTATGCACCTAAGGCATGACACACAACAATAAAATAGATGAGAATAAAGATAGAAGAATGATGATATAAATAGAAGAATGATCACAATAGAGGCAATCTCTCAGTATCCTTTACCTTAGAAGAGTATCAACGGTCATCCTAGGAGGCCTAAACAACACATAACACATCATGGGGGAACACGACACATGAGGGGAGGCCACATAAACAAGCAAACTATGCTAAGACAAAGGTGGCCACCAAGGTCAGAAATACTTACCCATTTCTAGGAAGGTCTCAGACTTGTGAGCACCTTAGGAAGGTGCTCCATCAAGTTCTATAAAAAGTGTGAGTACTTAGTTTGGATTTGTTCAATTTCTTATTTCTAGGACAATTAAATAGTGTTTGTTTCACAAATCCCTATATATTTGAAATCTTTTGTTGCTTATAAGGGGGAATCACTATTGTTTCCCACTAATGATAATAATCTTGTTCATTTCCTATCCTTTGATCTCTTGTTAATTTTTTTGAGGTAGAATAGAGGATTTTCCACCATGGCATCCTTTTCTTGTATCATAATATCTTGTTGTGATTGTTCACTTTGTGAATCTTGTGTATCTTGGTTGACTCCCTATTCTTGAAGGGATAACGATGGAGGAACCTCAACATATATACCTTTTCCTCATGCACGAAGTGAATTTTCTATCTTCTCCTTATCCACTTCTACCATACCAATTATTTCATCATAATCACGATATTAATCTTCTTTCTCTATTGCATTTTGCTCTACCATATTTTTGTCGCTATGCTTAGGAAATGGATTAGTAAAGATTTGTAAATTTTGATTTAGAGGTGCAACTTACTTATTTACATTTTCATTTACACCAATTACTTGTATTACATTCAAGTCAATGAGGTTTTGAATTTCATGTTTAAGACACATACATCTTTTAGTATCATACCCTTGTTGTCGATGATAATCTCAAAAAGCATTAGCATCGATGTGAGGTCCTTGAATTCTATTACTATCCAATTATTTGATCATAGGAAGCTTCAAGAGATTATTACTCACTGCTTGATTCATGATAGAATGTAGAGATTTATATGCTAGAGTAAACTGTTGTTGCTATCAATACTGAAATGGTGCCCTCTTAGGATTAGTGATAGTAGACACTTGTGAAAATTTGTTTGAATTATGTCCATTAACCTTGATGAAACTCTTATTACTCCTCTTAAAGTTGTTCTGTGAAGGTCCATCCATGGATTGACCAACTTGATCTGATGATTTTTTGTTTTCATACTGACTAGACGAAAGTTGGTAATCACGAAGGGTTGTTCAAAAATGTTGAAAATAATTTTACTTCACTAAGAGGATCTTATCACAGATGTTAGGTTGTAAATTTGTAATAAACACCTTCTAAACATCCCCATCATTCATCTAGTATTGAATTTGTAAATAAAGAACTTGATACAAACTAATAAACTCAATTAACTTCTCTTTTGGACCTTGTTTGCAATGAACTAAATCTATCAATAAGACTTGCGGTCCAATGTTTGCTTTAACGTGTTGTAAAAATTGATCAACTAGCTAAGAAAAAGAGTGTGCTAAATTTGAAGGTAAGAGCAAAACCATTCCAAAGCAATATCTTTGAGAGATCCCAACAAATTTTTTGCTAACAAATCCTCTTCAAAGAAGAAATCACTACACAACCGTGAATGCTACTAGATGAGTATTAGGATCACCTTTTCCACCATATTTTTCAAAGTGAGTTTCAAACTTGTCAAGCATAGCAGTTCTTAAAATTCAAAAAGATAGAGGATTTTGAGCATGGTATGTTGGTAAATTAGGTTGAGAGGAATTTGTCATGTTCGTCACCTTTTGTTGTAAAAAGGTCATGCTTTGCAAAAGTTGGTTTAGGAGGGCATCATTAGGAGATGTTGTTAGAGAATTAGAAGCTACGTTCATGAAATTTTGAGGTGATTGATTACAAGTGGTAACAAAAGGTGGTTGGGAATAAGTGTGAGTGTAAGGTGGTTGATAATAAGTGGAATAGAGAGGTGGATGAGATTGAGTAGAATGGAGAGGTGGTTGAGAGTGATTATTCATAAAAGAAGTCACCCTAGGTGGTTGGTTTTTATAGTTGAATCCCACCTCAGCATATATACCTTTTCCTTGTAGAAGAGGTGAATTTTCTATCTTCTCCTTATACATTTCTACCATACCAATTGTTTCATCATATTCATGATATTAATCTTCTTTCTCTATTGTATTTTTCTCTACCATATTTTTTATCGCTATGCTTAGGAAATGGATTAGTAACGATTTGTAAATTTTGATTTAGAAGTGCAACTTACTTATTTCCATTTTCATTTACACCAATTACTTGTATCACATTCAAGTCAATGAGGTTTTGAATTTCATGTTTAAGACACATACATCTTTCAATATCATGCCCTTGTTGTTTATGATAATAACAAAAAGCATTAGCATCAATGTGAGGTCCTTGCATTCTATTACTATCCAATGGTTTTATCATAGGAAGCTTCATGAGATTATTACTCACTACTTGATTCATGATAGAATGTAGAGATTTATATATTAGAGTAAACTATTGTTGTTGCTGTCAATACTGAAATGGTGCCCTCTTAGGATTAGTGATAGCGGACACTTGTGACAATTTGTTTGAATTATGCCCATTAACCTTGATGACACTCTTATTATTCCTCTTAAAGTTGTTCTATGAAGGTCCATCCATGGGTTGACCAACTTGAGCTAATAAGTTTTAGTCTTCATACTAACTAGACGAAAGTTGGTAATCACAAAGGTTTGTGTAGAAATGTTGAAAAGAGTTTTACTTCATCAAGAGGATCTTATCATAGATGTTAGGTTGTAAATTTGTAATAAACACCTTCTAAACATCCTCATCATTCATCTAGTATTGAATTTGTGAATAAAGAGCTTGATACAAACTAATAAACTCAGTTAACTTCTCTTTCGGACCTTGTTTGCAATGAACTAAATCAATCAATGAGACTTGAGGTCCAATGTTTGCTTGAAAGTGTTGTAAAAATTTATCAACGAACTAAGAAAAAGAGTGTGTTGAATTTGAAGGTAAGAGCAAAACCATTCCAAAGCAATATCTTTGAGAGTTGCTAACAAATCCTCTTCAAGGAAGAAATCACTACACAGCCGTGAATGCTACCAGATGAGTATTAGGATAACCTTTTCCACCATATTTTTTAAAGCGAGTTTCAAACTTGTTAGGCATAGGAGTTCTTAAAATTACAAAAGATTGAGGATTTTGAGAATGGTATGTTGTTAAATTAGGTTGAGAGGAATTTTTCAAGTATGTCACCTTTTGTTGTAAAGAGGTCATGCTTTGCAAAACTTGGGTTATGAGGGCATCATTAGAAGATGCGGTTTGAGAATTAGAAGCTGTGTTCATGAAATTTTGAGGTGATTGATTACAAGTAGTAACGTAAGGTGGTTGGGAATAAGTGTGAGTGTAAGGTGGTTGATAATAGGTGGAATAGAGAGGTGGATGAGAATGAGTAGAATGGAGAGGTGGTTGAGAGTGATTATTCATAAAAGAAGTCACCCTAGGTGGTTGGATTTGATAGTTGAATCCCACATATTTATAATTGTTACGTCATAAAATGTCCCCCTAGGACTTTTACCTCCTAATCTTTGCTCTTGAGTCCCTTGTTTTGCATTTACCATGTTCATTTTAACTCCTGATGAAAAGTCCCTGAAAACCCATGTTAAATGGGACCTAGGGGATAGTGATGAAATTGAACATGCCTCGATAATGGGGCTCAGGGCTTGGACGCCCACGCCCTAGTCTTGTCCTATTTGGTGGGGTCCCAAATTTTAAATGTTGGTTATATGACTGTTAGAAGTGTCCATTGCCAACATCTCAAGTCTGAATTATGAAATTAGAGTGAGAATGTGTTTTTTTGTATATGTAAGAATGCTTAGGTTTCATTTGTAAACTAGAGAAGACGATTATGAACTTTTGGCATACTTATGATTTTAGAGCATTCAAAGTATTCATTGTTGCAAAGAAAACTTGTCTTATTATTGTGTTTGTTATGTAGATTTGGCTTTATCTTCTCATGATGTGAAGGATTTTTATCTACATGTAAGATACACCTCCAAGGTGATATCTATTTGTGTTTTCAATAATTTATCAATTGGTTTCTGCCTATATTCTATAGGGATAAGCACTCCCTATCTAACAATAGTGTTTGGAAGACTTGAATGTTCTATTGGGGCTTGATTGAGGCAAGCTCCTAGACACCACAACCCCCAACCCCCTTTTATATAATTGAAAGTAATAGGTGTCATGTTCTACAGAAGTGGAATTTTAGGAGGCTATGATAGAGTTGGGAGATCCTATATCTGAAGGAAAAAGTAGGACCTAAACTTGGGTGCCTGTTCTGCAGCCCTCTGGATCCCCAAAGCAGAAAACCTCTGTGACAATGGTGATTAGTTGTAGACAAATTCTAGAAGCCCCTGAATAAATTGCCACCTTGGGCTTGGGCACCTACTCCTTAGCCCCTAAGTTTTTTGCATCTAGAATTCTAAAGTTTGGTATGTATCTACTCTGAATATTCCATCTCTATCTACAAGCATTTATCATGGTTTGTCTGTTTATTTATGATTTTATGAAATTAGGGTTTTAAGAATAATTGAGCTTTAATTAATAAAATAATCAACAAATTCCTTGTTTTCTCTTCATTCCAAGTGACACTAAATCTATAGCAGAGCCCTCTTACAAGAGTTGTGGCTAGACTCAATTTATGTCCTTGAATATAAGGTGGGAAAGGAGGATTTAGCCCAAACACATTAAAATTGACAACCCCTCTTTTTAGACTAGACATTTTGGTGAACCCATGTTTTATTTGAATTTTACACCTTTCTGAGTGTTGTACTTAAGATTTTCATTCGTTTCATTCATCATTTTCATATTGCATTTGAAAATTTCCAAAAAAATTTGAAAAAATTGAAAAAATTTGCATTTTTAAATAATTTCAATTAATTTTCATTTAAATTCATTTAATTTTTTATTTTCAAATTAGATCTGATAGAAATGATAGAAATTCATCATATTATAATCTTTGGATTACATTTTCATATTAAAATTGCTAGGGTTTGTTTGAAATTTTGAATTTTTCTTATAACCTAGTGATTTCAAAAACCTAGGTTTGTAGTTATAATCTTGTTTCTTCTTAGGTACTCATTAAAATCTGATTTTGTTTGTAGTGTTGCATTTTTGTGTGTTTTTGCATTCATATTTCAAAAACATGCACTTACACACATAATTTCAGCAAAAACTAGCATTTTTCATTCATCATCTTTAAAATTGCACTTGCATTGAGCATTGTAGGACTTTAAAATCATTTTCAGATCTGAGCTAGGTTTTTTTACATCATAAATCTTATTAAAATTCATTTACATAGAATTTGCACATATTCATGCCTTAATTTCACAACTAGGGTTTAAAAATCTTGCATTTTCACTAGATTTTGACTTATCATTCATATATATTTGGATTATAGGTGTGTTGTGAAGGATATTGCTGCATTATTGGACTTATATATAGCTTATTATTCTCTTCCCCTCATCAATTTTTTTACAACACCTTTTCTTTTAGGCATTTGCATTGAAGAAAGCAAAAAAATCAAGAATTTTAGGTCATAAACTTACATAATTTTGCACTTGTTCCTTGCATAAGTTTTGAAAATCCTTAAAATATGATTTTACATTCATTTGAAAACATACACACATGGATTCTAATTGCAAAAATAACACAGGTTTCCTCCTAGGCCTTATATGAAAAGAAAGGTTCCTAAACCTCAAATTATATTCACACCTCATGATAGAACAATTGGAGAAACTAAAGGACCTCTTTATATCATTGTGAAGATAATGGAAAATCCTGTGGATGGAACACTTGTAGATCCCAATTGCATAACTATGTGGCAACAAAAGAGTTCCTTTATTCACATGGTTTGATTCAAGATTTCTATGATTCTTCCGACATGATGATTAAGACACATAACAGAGCTTTTATAAACACTTCTGGGAAGATATCTTTATTGGTCATGGTATTTGAAAAATATATACAACAACTATTTTATGTTGTCTCTCTATCTAAGTATTTTAGTATAAAATTAGGACACCCATGGTTAAAAGCTATGGAAGTTGTCCCTTCAATGATTCATAACTATGTAAAATTTCCTTTGAATGGAAAAGTGCATACTATTCCTCACAATAGATATAAACCTTTGGTTACAAGACAACTGTTGACCTATTTTTCCCCCTTGGCCAAATAGCCCAAACCAAAAATCTCTAAGTGTTCTCCTTTCTCCTTTTAAGACCTAGGTCATAATTTTTAAACCCCAGACCAGAGTTCATAAAAATGCTAAAAGCCATTGCTTAATCCTTACAATTTTATCATTACCACATCCTCGCAGGTATGTCTAATGAACCTTGTGGGTTGGTGGGAGCTAAAATATGAAATCAACCTTTTACCGTGCTACCGCAATGGTTTATGAAGAAGCCCACGGGCTGGCGATGAAGGTATAGCCCAAGCAAGAAACATATTTACCACATCACCACGACCATTTGTTGAAGGACTTGCGAGTTTGCAGGAGTAAGGTGAAGTGTATTTAATGGTTACTGCAATCCAACAATGGTCAAAGGAGAGGCCCATGGTCTCATGGTAAGAAAGAAGGGTGGTCACCGCTATACCACAGTAGTCATCAAAAACATCTACAGGATAGTGGTGAGGCTTGAGCCAAGTAGAAGATGTTTACCACAGCCCCATGGTGGTCAAAAAAGAGGTCAATTGGTCTGCGGTATAAAGGAGAAAGTGAACCATAAAATGTTCACTATGTTACCATGGTAGGTAGGAGGATTATTGGTGGCAATGCAGTAAGAAGGGGCCAATGTAAGAAAGGGTCACCGCACCCTTGCAGAGGTTTCAAATGAACCTTGTGGTGGTGTGGTAAATGGTCTTTAGACAATGTGGATGTGTTTACTACATTACCAGGGCAGTTGTTAGAGACATCTGTGGGCTGGTGGTATAAGTAGAATATGAAGGACAGCCTATAGCCTTGCAATAGTTAGGCACAACATCAAATTTGAATTGCGGGATTGCAGTAAGTCTCAGATAGTGTTGATGCAGGGATTCAAGGCCAATAAAGTACATAATCAAGGGGTCCAAGATTTAAGGTGTTGTAAAAACTTTGCTCAAGGATTTGTGTCAAACACCATCAATACTAATCTAATCTTCTCAATGGCCACTTATCAGATATTTGTCACACTTATGGTTGTAGATCGATGAATCAATTGTTCACATTGAAAGAAGAAAATATCTTCAATCTGCCTAGGCCTCTAGATGTTTTCTGCAGTTAATTCTTCTAGATAAATATTCCTTCAGGAAGAGATATTCTCTGATAGAGTCCATGGGGCGAATTTATTGTAATTGACTTAGGTCAAGTGCTAGAATGCTATACATGCATGACTATAAGATGTAAAAATGGCTGGAAAATAGATAGTCTTATCCTTCTATATTCTAAACAGAGTACTCCTCCACTATAACCATCCTTCTGATTAAATACATGCTAGTTATTTTACCTCTTCATGCTGACTTTGACTCTGTGTGATCTAAGAATGATGTGCTTGTGAATGTTTAATTCCTTCTAATCATTTCTTGCTCCTCGCCTCTGTTAAACTTAATTTGATCTGTGTATGTTTATTAGTTGTATCTAGTTATTTTGTGCATCTTCTCAATTCTATGAGGGATCTTTTATTCAAACCTGGTGTATCACCCCCTTTCATTTTTAGTTTATCTTTCTTACCCTTGTCCTCTATAGTATTAGTACTAGGTTTAGTTGTTTCTCTGAGCTTTAGGCTTACAATGAGGAACCATCCTTCTCTGGAGGTCTAATCTTAGTTTGCAAGGTCCCACACCTTAAGATCATTCCCATTGTGTCATCAGAATGCTTGGACTCTCTCTACATTGGGTGCAATTCTATGTGATAATAGTTTCTAGCATGCTTGGTGGGACCTTCCTCTCTGAGTGAGAACTGAACTAAGGATTTTGGTGTTGTTCTTGGTTCACTTATTGTTGTGAAAGTGTTCAATAGGAACTTGGTGACTCTTCTGATCTAGTTCCTACACAACAATTCAACATTTCATGCCTAAAGTGTAGACAATGTCTTCTTCTAGAGGTGATTTCCAATTTATTGAACTCTCATTCACTAAAAGAAGAAGAAGAACAAAACTGTCTAGGTCCCTTGTGAGGGAAAATAGAAATAATATTTTAGTGCATATAAGAGCTCGGTCTACTCTTCCCCCATTGAATTTTCAAGTTAGGTCTCAGGATTTAGTTAGAACCCTACATATACCTATAGTCATTAACCTGAATATACCTAACATGGAAAGAAACTGGCCATTTGTTTCATTTCATGGGGATATCCCTTTAGACCTAGCAAAGTATGATGACATCCCCACATCATCCTTAAAGGCTATACCATTTTTCAATGGTGAGAACATGACTACTCATGTTGAACACATAGAAGATGTTGCAATTGTTTTCTCAGTCCACCATGTCACTACTGACAATGTGGCTATAAGATTGCCGGTTTCTTCTTTCAAGGGTAAAGCCATGTAGTGGTATAAAGGTCTCCATCCTAATTCAATTCATAGTTTGGATAACTTAGGCACTAAGTTGTGCCAACATTTTAAGGATAAAAGTGACCATTTGTCGCTTATGGAACAGTTAGCCTCAATCAAAAGAGCACCTCATGAGTATATGGTAGACTTCAACTACTATTTCCAAAGGACATGGGATAGGATACTTCTAGTGGTCAAGCCTTCTCCAAACACAACATTTATCTACTACCTAAAGTCTTTGAATTTAGATATTGCTGTCATGATTCAGTCCATGGGTGGTGTTGTACTACCTAATGCCTATGATACAATAATAAGAGAAAAAAATTGTTTGATTTAGGTAGGTAAGATTTCTCCAAGGCCACCCATGCCTATATTTCTAGAAACTCCTGCTATTCAGCCTATTATGGCTCCAATTCCTACAACAACCACCTCCATGGCTTCTTTACATGTGCCCCCAAATGAATTACATGAGGTCAAAATCCTATTACAAAGATTTGGTAATGAGTTAGTGGCACTAAGGAGATAGAATCAACAATCAAGCAGGCCTTATTAGCCCTCTAACACAACTTATCAACCCTTCAATTAGGGTTATCAACAGAATAGGCCGCCATACCAAGGTAATATGTAAAGGTAGGGGCAACTAAGTTATATCAGACCACTCAATGATGTTAACCCTAATGTAGTTAGCACTTCAAGGCCTCTTGTGACCATCCAAAATAACCTAGCTTAGGCTAGTAACTTGTATTATCCTTGCAATCAACCACATTATAAAAACTTATTACAAGGAGGATAGTTCAATCATGCTTTGACAGTGCAAGCGCAGCCATCAAATTTAGAACAACAAGTCAACACCAATCAAGGAGTGGTTGGAAGCCAAGAGCAAATATAGAACAATGCAGCCTTAATGAATTGGACTCATGATGATTACTATGGCATTAATCAGGGTGTTGATCCATTTGCATTCAATACAAGATCAAAGAAGAAAGCTATTGAGGACACATCAGTGCCTGTAATCAACCATGCACATATCTCTAATGCAATTCCAATCATATCAGCAAGGGGAAAGGTACCTAATGTTCCTTCTAAGAAAGCAAATCAGGCTACTTCCAAGGCTAATTCAGTTCCAATAGTCAAACCAAGTTTAGAATAGCAAAAGAAAAGTGACCCTGCAATCACTAAAATGTCTCAAAAAGGAGGCCAAATACCTTTCAACATAGTGGATCTGATGAAGAAGACAAATTTGAATGTCAACATGTGGGATGCATTATTGATCCTAGCTTAAAGGAATCTTCTTCAAGAAGCCCTAATTGATTTAAGTGAACTTGATGAGGATAAAACAAGACCAAAGATAGCTGCCCCAACCAACATATGTCAACCCAAGGAGGAAGCAAATACAAGAAAAACCACTAATCCTCCTTCATTTTATGTTTCCTTAATCATAGGTGATAAACAATTGCATAATTATATGATAGATTCTAGGGCAGGTACTTTTGTCATGCCAAAAAGTATTACTGATAGGCTAGGTATAAATTACAAACCTGTGAACAAGGGTGTAGTGCGATTAGATGATACTGTTGTGAAGATAGTAGGGGTTATCAAAGGTTTACAACTCACTTTGAATGCATGTCCTGGATGCTCTATTTCACAAGACATATCCATTATCAACCTCCCAACATACTTTAGTATTTGTTTATATAGGGACTTCACTACTAAAAAAGGTGGTTATTTGTCCTCTGATTGGTCCCATATGTTATTTAGAACTAGATATGGCACCAAGATGACTCTTAGGGCCAAGCCTATTGCCAATGACCATATAGAACACTACTCTCCTAACCCTAATAACATGAATTGCATAATACATCAGTTTGAAGAGGATGATAGCAGTAGACATGAAGGTGCCACACCTGTGGATGAGATACCTGATATATTGCTAGATAAGTGAGCTAATTCTTTTCAATTTGACACCCCTAATTACATAGAAGAAATAGGACTGGGTACTTATTGTATCCATGAGGAAGATGCTATTATCCTCAATCTTGAAAAGGAAAGGATGGATTCAAGTCAAATATGGCAGATGTATTTTGACAGCTCTAGAAGCAAAAATGGAGTAGGTGTTGGGGTTGTACTGATTTCACTCCAAAAGGAAAGTTATTTCTCTTCATTTAGATTGTAGTTTAGCTATACTAACAATGTGGTTGAGTATGAAGCCTTGATTCAAGGCATGTAGCTAGCACAAAAAAGAGGAATAAAAATTTTACAAGTATTTGGTGATAGTGAACTGGTTTTCTACCAAATCAAAAAACTAAGTGCTTCAAAGACTTACTTGCTAAAGTCATACAAACACAAAGTCTGGTACTTGATTGAAGACTTTGATGCCTTCAATATTCAGGTAGTTCCCAGACAAAAGAATAAGGATGCTAATAGGTTAGCTTCAGTTGGTGCCTATTTTGATATTCCTTTGAATGTCAAACAGGTTTCAGATCAGCATATAAAGATTGTTGTTAGACTTGTTGTGCCTGACAGCGTGATAAGCTAGTAAGTGTTTGAAAGTGACTAGGAAATTGTCAATTTCCTGCAAGATGAGCCAGAGTTTGCTGCTAAAAATTAGTCTATGTTACAAGAGCAATATGGTGACCAAGTGATCCAGCCAAAGACTAACAAGTTTCCCAAAGGATTGATCACCGTGGAAAGCATATTTTGTATTAGTGATTAGAAAAAGAAAGAGAAAATGAATATGACAGTCAAAAGATGTGACTATGAAGAGTTGGAGATTGAATGGGGAAGATTCCTAAAACATGGTAAGGTATGTAGTCAAATTGAAAGACAAGGTTTCATTGAGCTTTGTAATGAATTCAATGACTTAATAGCTTGGGATTACATGGATTTAAAGTGCTTTGATCCTGGTTTAATCCAACATACTATTGACCTAGTTCCTAATGTCAAACCAGTCTACCAAAAAGAAAGGCCTGTTAACCCTCAAAATAGAACCATTAATGAGAAAAGACTTTTCCAAACCCATAAAAGCTAAAATCATTTATCCCATCAAACATTCCTCTTGGGTAGCCAACTTAGTCCCAGTCAAAAAAAAGAATGGGAAAATTAGATTATGTGTGGACTTTAGAAACTTGAATAGAGCCTTTCCTAAAGACCACTACCCACTCCCTTTTATGGAAAAAATCCTACAAATAGTAGCAAATGCTAAAAGATTCTCACTCCTAGATGGCTACTTAGGCAACAATCATATTCTTGTGAAAGAACCAAATTAGTACAAAACAACCTTTACCACCAAGTGGAGTACTTTGTCTTATCAAAAGATGCCTTTTGAATTAACAAATGCTTGAGCCACTTTTCAAAGAGCAATGGATTTGTCCTTCAAAGCCCTGATCAATGATATTATCCTAGTGTATCTTGATGATTTGACTGTGTATTCTAAATATGTAGCTAACCATTTAGGTCATTTGAGAAAAGTCTTTGAGAGATGTAGGGAATACAAGATATCACTGAATCCTAAAAGGTATATATTTGCTGTCCCAGAGGGCAAGTTACTAGGGTATGTGGTTTCTAAGGATGGTTTAGCCATTGGTCTAGAAAGAATAAGTGCCATCTTGGCTCTTCCTCTTCCCAATCATAAGAAGGGTCTGTAGAGTTTTGTAGGAAAGATCAATTTTGTGAGGAGGTTTATACCTAACTTTGCTCCAATAGTAAAACCTCTCACATCTATGCTATAGAAGAATGTTGCTTGCACATCGTCCAAGGAAGATAGGGACAGGTTTGAATCTATCAAGGAAGCTATTGCATAATATCCTACACTAATAAATCTTAATTCTAAGAAAGCTTTCATCATTTATGCCTTTGGAGGCAAGGAGGGTATATCAGTTGTCTTAACCAAATAGAATGAAGAGAAATTGGAATAGCCAATTGCTTTCTTTAGCCAACCTCTCAAGGAATATGAACTAAATTATGATTTTATAGAAAAATAGGTATTTGTTGTAGTGTAGGTCTTAAAAAGGTTCAGACAAATGCTTTCCAGCAGCAAAATTCAATTGTTGGTGAACCAGCATGGTGTGAAAGAATTCCTCCTGAGCAAGGATATTAATGAGATGAGAGCTGGGTGGATCACAAAGGTAATGGAGTATGATGTCAATATCAACATTACTAAATTGGTTTGCGACAAAGGTCTATGTGAACAAATGGTAGTAGATGTCAATGATAGAAATGAGGCCATCTGTACTCAAGGGAAGACACATTTAGTTGAATACCATACTCCAACTAACTGGTATCATGGCATGATTACATTCCTACAGTCAGGCATATGTCTAGATGGGTTGGATCAGGCTAAAAGAAGGTATTTCAAACTCCAATCCATCCCTTATGTTATTATTGATGATACATTATTTAGAAAAGACTTCAATGGAGCTCTTCTTAGATGTATCACCCAAGATCAAACCTCTAGGGTCTTAGAAGAATTTCATAATGGCCCTGTTGGTGGCCATTATTTTCTAAGAATATCTACAATCAAGATCATGAGAGTTGGTAATTACTGGCCTAGTCTATTTAGTGATCCATATAAGTGGATAAGGAAATGTACAAAATGTGATTTGTTTGTTGAAAAGTAGAGACTGGCAGCTCTTCCCCTTAATCCAATCAAAATAGATCAACCTTTTTCTCAATGAGGTTTAGACTTCATTGGAGTAATCAACCCAACTTTGAGTGCTAGCCATAAGTGGATTCTCATAGCCATTGATTATTTCACTAGATGGATAGAGGCAATTTCTTTGAGGGATGCCACAAAGGCATCCATTGTAGACTTCCTTGAGGGTATAGTTACAAGGTTTGGTGTGCCATCCACCATCATATCTGATAATTCCAAGGCCTTTGTAGGCACAAAAGTTAGTGAATGGGCAATGAACTATGGTGTATACTTGAAAAACTCACCCAATTACTATCCTTAGGGAAATGGCCTGGCTGAGTCCAGCAATAAAAAATTGATTAGAATCATCAAGAAAATAATGGAGGATAATCAAAGAACTTGGCACTCCAGGTTAAAGACTACTCTTTGGGCTAATAGAATCACTCCCAAAAGAGGCATGGGTAATTCTCCTTTCATGCCGGTATATGGGAGGTAAACAAGGGTTCCATTATCATTGGAATTACCTTCTCTTGAGTTGGTGCAGCAACTTGAATTGATGGAGAATGATGCTATGACAATCAGACCTAGAGAGCTATTGGAACTTAAAGAGAAGAGAGATACTGCCATGAAGACCCTTGAAGACCATCAAGATTAGGTCAAGAGAACATTTGATAGAAAATCTACCTATAAAACATTTAGTGAAGGAGATATAGTGCTAAAGTGGGATGCAGATAGAGCCAAAGCTGGAAGACATTCAAAGTTCGATGCCATGTGGAGTGGCCCTTACATTATTATCAACTGTAAGTAGGCCAATGCATTTCAACTATCTAAGCTAGATGGAGAGGTTTTGCTGATCCCAATTAATGGGATCCATCTCAAACCCTACCATTGACATTGGTCTGAGATTTTGTACATATTGTTTTAGTTTATTTCTAGTGTTGGTTTCCTTTCCCTAAGTGCTTTTGCACAGGTTGCATTGTCATTAGGAGAATACATGCCTTTTCTCTTTTTGTGGTCTTATTTTGAGGTAAGTTTCAGTTTTCCAACATGTTATAGACTTGACTCTATGCCCAATAAATGCTTAAGGCCACTAGTTTTGATTTGTTTAGCAGGAAAACACCCTTGAGTAGTTGCCAAAATGTTGACCTATTTTGCCCCCTTGGCCAAATAGCCCAAACCAAAAATCTCTAAATGTTCTCCTTTCTCATTTTAAGACCTAGGTCATATTATTTAAACCCCAGACTAGAGTTCATAAAAATGCTAAAAACCATTGCTTAATCCTTGTAATTTTGTCATTAATGCATCCCCGTGGGTATGTCTGATGAACCTTGCAGTTTGGCGGGAGCTAAAATATGAAATCAACCTTTTACTGCACTACCACAATGGTTTATGAAGAAGCCCGCGGGCTGGTAGTGAATGTATAGTCCAAGAAAGAAACATGTTTACCATGTCATTGCAGTTGTTTGTTGAAGGACTTGCAGGTTTGCGGGAGTAAGGTGAAGGGTATAATGGTTACCGCAATCCCGCAATGGTTAAAGGAGAGGCTTGCAGTCTTGCGGTAAGAAAGAAAGGGTGGTCGCCACTAGACCCCAGTAGTCATCAGAAACATCTATAGGAGACTGGTGATGCTCGATCCAAGTAGAAGATGTTTACCACGGACCCACAGTGGTCAACAAAGAGGTCGACAGGTCTATGGTATAAAGGAGAAAGTGAACCATAAAATGTTTAGAGCGTTACCGAGCAATGTGGTTAGAAGGGGCCAATGTAAAAAATAGTTATTGTGCCCCCATGGAGGTTTCAATGAGTCTTACAGTGGTGTAGTATATGGTCTTTAGATAGCATGGATGTGTTTATTGCATTATTGGGGCAGTTGTTAGAGACGTTTGCAGGCTGGTGGTGTAAGTAGAATATGAAGTGTAGCTTGCAGTCCTGCGACGGTTGTGCATAGCATCAATTTTGAATTGCAGGATTGTGGTAAGTCTCAAATAGTGTTGACATAAGGCTAGTAAAGTATAGAATTAAGGGGTCAGAGATTTAAAGTGTTGTAAAATCTTTCCTCAGGGATTTGTCTCAAACACCATCAATACAGATCCATTCTTCTCATTGGCCACTTATTAGATATTTGTCGTATGTATGGTTGTAGATCAATGAATCAAATATTCCCATTAAAAGAAGAAAATATCTTTCATCTATCAAGGTCTCTTGACATTTTTTGCAGTTAATTCTTGCAAATAGGCATTCCTTCAGGAAGAGATATTTTTTGACATATCCAATGGGGCGAATTTATTGTAATTGACTTAGGTCAAGTGTTAAAATGCTATATATGCATGACTGTAAGATGTAAAAAAGGTTGGAAAACAGTTAGTCTTATGCTTCTATATTCCAAACAGAGCACTCCTCCACTGTAACCATGCCTTCTAATTAGATTAGTTATTTTACCTCTTCATGCTGATTTTGACTCTGTGTGATCTAAGAATGATGTGTTTGTGAATGTTTAATTCCTTCTAATCATTTCTCGCTTCTCACCTCTATTAAAATTAGTTTGATCTGTGTATGTTTATTAGTTGCATTTGGTTATTTTGTGCATCTTCTCAGTTCTGTGAGGGCTCTTTTATTCAAACCTGGTGTATCACCCCCTTTCATTTTCAATTTATCTTTCTTACCCTTTTCCTTTGTAGTATTAGCATTAGGTTTAGTTGTGTTCTCTAAGATTTAGGCTTAGAATGAGGAACCAACCTTCTCTAGAGGTCTAATCTTAGTTTGCAAAGTCCCACACTTTGATATCATTCCCATTGTGTCATTAGAATGCTTGGACTATCTCCAAGCTCAGTGCAATTCTATGTGATAACAACAACACTTCAACCTTGATTACTTTTGGTGATGATCTAATTAGCAACCAAAGCCATGAATAGATTTTAATTTCTTGGGATATAGAAAATATAAATCAAAATTACTACGTAGAGTGTCTGGTCCTCCTATTCAAAAAACAATCAGACAAGAACAATGCACATTAGAAGAACTTCCTAGAGAAAAAGGTAAAGGACTCTATACTGAGGTTCCTCCCCCACCATCCTTAAGAGGATCGAGAGGTACTCATTGAGATCAAGGTACTTCATTAAGACAAATAAAATTTGAACAAGCTTCCTCCTCTAAGATACAAAAACCAATGGAACAAGATGACAACACTTTTAAAGATATAAGTAATAGAATGAAAAGAAATTGACAAGCAAGAGAAAGGAGGAAGAGAAGACAAGATTTTGTACAAAGAAATGCACTTGAACAAGAAAATATTCTACCTTCTAACACTGAAACAAACAAGGAAGAGCTTAACAAATAAAACTTTACAAACAATGATAAAGAATTAGCAATTGTACCTTATGTTCCTCTTTCCTTTAAAATCCAAGATTGAGAAGAGGATGATTTGATTGTTGACAATCTCTAGCATGAACCTACCTACAGGTAAGTATTTATAACCTTTCTCTCCATGATGTGATCCCCCCATGATGTGTTATGTGTTGTTTAGGCCTCCTTGGATGACCCTTGATACTCTTGTAAGGTCAAGGATACCGAGAGATTGCCTCTGTTGCACCCCTTCTTCTATTTGTATTATCATTCTTCTATCTTACTTCTCCTCTATTTTTATTGTTATGTGTTGTGTCTTAGGGGCATAGCATTGCAGTTGGTGACCTAGGGGTACCTTCCTATGGGACGAGCCTAAGTCTCTTGTTCTCCTCTCTTGATTCACTATTTACCTTCTTGTAGTGGTTCTATCTAGCTAGTGGATGTCAAAAACAAATAATATTGATAAGGACCAAGTGTCCCTTCAATGAGTAAGAAAAAATGGACCTAGTCCAAATATGACGATGTGGTTGATATATATTATTTGATGCTTGGCTAGTAGAAGCACATTATTGTATATAGCTCCTCTAGAAGAGACTATGTGCTGCTTTTTTGGATTGATGTTTTGGATCACATTCCGTGACCCATCATCAAGATGAAAAGAAGAGAATGAGTAGAATCACTTCGTGTGGTATTTTGATGATGTCTTATATTTGTTAACAAACCATAACAATACATCTACTCCTTGCACTTTGTTTATCTTTGAATCTCACCTTGGTTACACTTGGTTTTGAGATTTCTATAGTATAGCCCCATGGATATATTCAAATTTCAAACCCATAGTATAGCCCTGGCTCTTTATGTGAATAATTACATGCATTGCTTTTATCATGTGATGTGGTTATTATCTTAGAGAAAATATTTCTAACCTCTCTTCTTACAAGAAAATGTGTGTTTGTGGGAATATTTGGCGATTGTTAGGTACATGTCACCTTTGGGGGCATGGGCTTTGCAAAAGCTCTTGTTCCCTTGTGTGTTTTATCTCTACCTTAACGTGCTTTATATTGGTATGCAATATCAACCACCTTAAGGTGAGGACATATAAAGGTAAGTTGTCTAATGATTTTGGTACCAACAAAGCGTGTTTGTAAGCCCTCTAAAAAGTTGGGATGTTGTATCTATGCACGAGTGCACATATTTATACTATATTGCAATCAATAAGTCCTATATGGAGGTTGGATATCATGCATATGGACTTTTATATAAAGCCCTCTATGGAGGTGGGGATGGTGTTGTGAATTATGAAATCAAAATGAAAGTGTAAACACAAATCAAATGCAAATATAAATGATTATACGTTACCCACAAATCCAAGATTGCGGGAATGAGTTGCACCCAAGAGCTCCTTAGATTTTACCCAATTTGATGTAGAATGTGGATTGCTCATATGCATTCAACACAATGTAGACAAGATATTGGATGATGGATTAATGGACTAGATAGGGATGAGGCATGATTTTGACATTATGGTAGTATGATGAGGAGATTGTGGAGAGATTTTGGCAGAGGTTGGATGCAAGAAGAAGTCCCTCCTTAATGGCTTGGAGACGGGTCTCATTTATAGATTTTTTGAAAAGAGGATGGAGGGTCAAGATCAAGAGTTGAGATCAAGGGCTAGGAATGAATGAGAGTTAGGGTTTGGATTGAAGCCATAGCCTTGTGACAAGTGTCACAAGGGGAGTGGATGAGAGAGATCAAGGGTTGGAGCTTGGTCAATGGGATTGGAGGGCTCTAATTAAAAGTGAATTTTAAATTCACATGGGGAAAGATGTGGAGGACAAAAATGAATTAAAGATTCATTTTTGAGAAGAGTGGACATGACAAGTGAATTTTTAATTCAACTCATGGGGGAGTGTGAATTAAAAATTCACTTTTATGTGGAGATGTGAAGATGTACTCTTACATGTGTAAGAGGGTGATAAATGAGGGGTAAGGAGGATTTGACCCTTTAAATAAAAAAATGATTTTTATTCAAAGGTGTGTGGAAGGATGGGCTAAGTAAGGTTGATTGAGTGTTTAGCTTAATTAACCTAGGTCTAGAGGATAGGTAGGCTAGGGTAGATTGATCAGTAGGATAGGTTAATTAGATAAGAATGATTTATCTATTAAAAAGGATTAGGGAAATGGACAAAATTGACTAAATATATATTGAGAATATTTATTTAATTGATGAGGATAGTGTTGTAAGGTCTAGTGATACATTAAGTGAATTAATTGATCATAAGGGATAGACAGATGGTTAGGGATAAATTAATTAAATAAAATGAATTTATTTAATTAATAGGGGGATAATTTGGTTTGCAGAGCAAGTCAATTTTAGGTGTCTACATTTGCCCCTCTTTGAGATGGTGTTGCAGCTAAGTAACATTATTTCAAAGAAGTTAAAACATAGAGTTGGATTGGATAGAAAAAAATATTTTGGCTTAGAAGAATAGGGTAAGGTTTGGGGATAATTGGTAAGGGTGATGCCCCCTCGAGAGGATAGGTGGGTTGCAAGAACATGGTTGTGCTCTTGAAATGGATGGAAGAGATTGGTAGAAGTGGTTGGAGGATAAGAGGCAAGATGAAAATGTGATAATATTGGGAGATTGATTGGTGGATGATCATTGTGCTAAAAAATGATTTAGAGAAATCCTAGGTTTGATATAGCAAAGTGGATATGTTCACTAAGGTATAGAAGACTAGGGTGATGATGTTTATCCAACATTTGCATGGACTAGACACGCAAACAAAGGGATGATCCCATGCATGCCCAAGTTAGTACAACCTTGTCTCGACGAGGGAAGGGGACTCATAGCATAAGCCCATAATACACAAAAGGTATGATGAACCTTAGATGCACAAGGAGATAAATATGCTAGAACTGACCCTATGATCCACAAGATATGAATACTAGCTTGGAGTAATGAAATCAACCCACAAGCACAGCATACAAAAGCAAGACTATGCCCCATTCTAGATGTTTTTGCCACATACCATGATATAGTGAGATCAAGGTAGCTTTGATGTGATCTTCGAATAGGACAAAAGATAAAAATTAAAAATGAAAAGACCAACGAACCAAACAAGTAGCCATTGTATCTCTTGCCAAGATGGATGATGATTTGATAGATTCTGCCTATCGTAGGAATGATATATCCTAAGGCCGAAATCGATTGATGATTGGATCATGTTTAGTTGATGTTATAAGATTGGCTCAAGATATGATGGTGACAAGTTGTGGTTGATGTTGATTTGATAGTTGATGATTTTGATTAAGGGATGATGCTTCGATAGGTGATGCAATGCTTGGATCTAGTGTAAGCTCAGCGGGTTGGATTTGGTGTTTTTGGATTTTCTAATTTTTTGATTTTTTGGATTTTCATGATTTTGTATTGTTTTTGGATTTTTTTATTTTGTATTGTTTTTGGATTTTCATGATTTTTTGATTTTTTTGGATTTTCATGATTTTTTGATTTTCATGATTTTTAGAAAAGGAATGGTTTATTATGAGATGGTTGCATTGGATTTAGTGTGGATAACATTTATGCTAGATACCAATGACAAGGGAACACCAAGTCTAGAGGTGAAGGTGATGGGGTTGGATAGGGGGATTGGCGATGAAAGATGATGGATAGCTGATTCATGATAAATGAGTGGACAAGCGATAGGGATGCATGTTAGATAGATGGAAGATAGGGATGAGGGATAGGATGGGGGATAAAGGATCGGGTAGGGATACATGATAGATGGATGGGAAGTTTTAGGATTTTCTCCAAAGGCTAGGTTGCAAGGAATCATATGCCCCAATGCTTAGAATTTTGCATGATGGGTTCATGTTTGAATGGATGGAGGATATGCTTGAATAGGGAGTATGCCGAAAGGTGTCCAAAGCATGTTTTTTTTTTTTTATATTTTGCCCCTTGTCTTTATCAAGATCTAAGGTGGGAGATGGTAAAAGCAAGATATAATGGATAGGATGGATGGGAACTGATAGGATAAATAGAGGGTAGTTGATAGGAATATGATAGGATAAGGATACATGGATAGGATATGCAAAAGGATGTTATGGATGTGGATGATTAGATGGTTTTGCCCCTAAGTGTAGGGATACAAAATGGATGGAGAAGGGATTATGCATGACGCCCACAAGGGGTTTTCATCAAGGTACTTTCCCAAGGCATGACAAGGAGTGGTTTTTACCATTGTACAGATTTTTCTCTTTACTATTTTCTTGATTTTTGATTTTTTGATTTTTTTGCTTTTTTGATGGAATGGGGACTCTAGCGTCTATTTCCATAGCAAGGAGAAGATGATCCCATGTTAGATAGCATTATGGATAATGATTGCATAGATGTTGGTAGATAGGAGAAGCTGGAATGTATGGTGGGTAGTGAATTATGTGAATTATGATGTGGATTATGCGAAAGCATGGACCATAAGAATGTGATGGGGAAGATATGTAGGATAGTGGATGAAAGATGGAGAAATGGGGGTATGTGGGAATGTCAAGTGGGGGAACCAAGACCAACAGTTGCACACACCGTGATGTATTTGGAAGCTTGTACTTTGGATGTGGAGCTGGGAGTAATGGGGATCAGGATAGGGGATTTTTGGATGGTCGATTTGGGGTTTGAGGGACCCAAATAGACTTAGGATTTATGGGATTTTTAGATGGGGAGCATGATGTTTGGGATTATGGAGTGGATTGGGAGGTAGATGCCTCATTTGGTTTGGTTGGTCTTTGCTTAGGGACCCACACCATTTTTGTTTTTTCTTTTTCTTGTGATGGTGTGGGCTTTTATAGCCTTTTGGATTTTTGATTTTGCTTGGAAGGGATAACATCTTTAGGCTTTTGTACTTTATGCATTGAAGCATTCATTTTGTTTACTTTTGAATCCCATGGATTCAGGGGAAGCTTCATGTTTGAAAGGTGTGTGCTTTTGTTGGTCTTGATTGGGAAATTTAGGGGGTTTATGGGTGGAGGGGTAACAAGTGGATTTTTGGATAAATGGATGAGGGGATTTGATGATGGGGATATTAGGAGTTGGGAGGATGGGAGGATAAGAGGATTTGTGGATAGGGATGGTTGGCATTGGTAGGATAGGAGGTAGAGTGGATCTAATAGGAATATTTGGAGTTGGAAGTAGTAGAGGTAAATTTGATGGAGGAAGATGGATGGTCACATGCTTTTGCAAATGATATTATGATGGAGGAGGGATGGCGACATATGCTTTGGGGGTACGATGAGATGCACTGTGCTTAGGATTGGATGAATGGATTTTGGAAGGTGCGTGGTTGGTACCAACATGTTTAGATTGTTTTTCTCGGGGTGTATAGCCAAGGCCATGCGAGGATGGATGGAATGTGGTGTGGATGGGCTCTAAGATGCCTTATTCATGAAGGCCTAAACCTTTGCCTTGATAGTTCATATGTTGGAGCATACGACATGTAATGGGGTGTTTGGTGCTTTGGAAACAAGACGCGAGTCCATTATTTGTTGGAGAAAGATAGGTGGTGGATGGAAGTTGTTCACCTCCTATGAGGGAGTCACCATGGATGAAAGTGCTTTGTCCAAGTGAATAAGAGGATGGATTTGGGATGGGATTGGTAGATGGAGGTGAAGCATTAATGGTGGATGGTAAAGGGGTGGTAGAAGAAGAGGTGGGATCAATAAGTTGACCAATAGATGGGAGGGGATCAGGGATGGGATTAGATGGGATGGTTAGATCTTGATTAGGAGAAGGGGTTGATGTTTCAACATGCTTTGGATTTGATTCTTGACATAGCTCATGTGGTTGGATAGAAGTGGGAGTGACTTGGATAGATGTGGTGGGTGCTTGGATGGATGTGATAGGTGCTTGGATGGATGTGATAGGTTCTTGACTTATGTGTTCTTGAACATGGCTACATGATGGTTCTTGACTTATGATAGGGGGTTGTTCAAGAGATTTAGTGGATGTTGGATTGCATGAGGGTGTTTGATTCCTTGCTAATAGCCAATGGATGGCATCCTTCATAAGTGTATGGGTTGAAGAATAATATAATGGATGAATAATGAAGGTGGATGATGTAGAATTAGGAATGGAATTGGATAGGTGGGTGATAGGATTAGGTAATGATGGTTCTTGGATGGGTTCAAGGATAGGTGTGGGATTGGATGGTGGTGTTGGAGGGGTGGGGGATTTGGGGGATTCCATTGTTTTTCTTGGTGATGTTCTTTGGAGGAAATCCCACAAGGGTTCTTTGGATATCGTGGTCTTAGGATTTGGAAGATTTGATGGTGGATTAGATTGTTGTATGGGTGATAGGGATTGGTGGATTGGGAGATACATAAGGTGATGGATTAAGGTTGATAAGGTTGGAGGGATATTGTGATGGGAGGATTGGAGGATGGGGGTTTGTATGGGGAAATGGTTGTTGATATAAGGTTTGGATTTTGGAGATAAGGTGTGATAGATTGGTGTTCTCTTGATCAAAGTTAACATGAAAAAGGTTGGGAGATGGATAAGTTTGAGGTATTGATTGGTTGGACAGGTAAGATGGCATGGATGTGTAAGGGGATGGAGATTGATATGAGGGTAAAGGTTGATGTGATGAAGGTTGATATGATGGAAGTTGGTATGAGGTTGAAGGTTGATATGAGGTTGATGGAGTGGACATATAGGATGAAGGTGGGTATGATGAAGGTTGAAAGAATGAAGATTGATATGATTTGGATGGGGATGATATGTAGGATGTTTGTTGATATGATGAAGATTGGGTAGGGGCTTGGAATTCTCCGATGATGAGGTGTGCTAAGGGTATATCCTTAATGTCATTTTTGCATTTTTCCTTAGCATTAGGATCCATGTTCTCATAGACTTTTCTAAGTCTTTGTAATTGTTGCATTGTTTCATAAGGATCCATTTTGTGGGAGAGATATGAGATGAAATGGAGGATAATGGATGATTGTGATGTTGGGAATCAAATTTCAAGACCTTAGGATGATTTGATTGCTTCAAAGGATGCATGATTCTCTATACTTAAGGTGGACTAATGACACTTAAGTAATAGAATTGATTTGGTTGATTTGATTGGATGATGAATTAAGGTCTTGATTTTTGATTGGGTTGATTTGGATTTAGAGTTTGATAGTGATGTTGGGGGACTTGGATGTTGATTGGGATTGGTGTTGATGTGATGTGATAATGACTTGGATATGATTAGGGTTTGATATGGAATGATTAGGGATGGCTATGATAATGATTAGGATGATGTTGATAGGATGAGGATGAAGGATGGAGATGTGAGTAGAATGTGCTTAGGGATGATTGGGATTGAGGTTGATTTGACAAGAATGGAGATAATGATGACATGTAATGATTAGAATGATGTTGTTTGGATAATGATTTAGATAGAATGATGATGATTTGGTGATGTAGAGTGACAAGGATATGATTAGGATTTATTTAGGGTGACTTGGATGTGATTAGGAATGAAGTGGCTAAAAATGAGTGATTAGGATGAATGTGATTAGATTGAATGTGTTGGAAGAATGAGTTGAATGACTTGTCTTATGTGTTTGATGTTTAGCTTGATTTGGCAATGTTCAATGAAATGGTCACACATGTACAATCATGATTCACTCACACAAGACACATAAGCAATTTTGAATTTTGAATTTGAAGAATATGATGATGATTAAATAAGCACATGTGGAAGACACATCAACATGCCCTAATGTCTAGTTTGATGGGGTATGGCCAATTAGGTTTTGGGCAATGTTTACACGAGGTTGACTAGGAATTGAAAGTGAAATCCTGTCACACAGCCAGGAGAAGGGGGTAACCCACCCTTCACCTTCACTTCCCAAAGGTAGAAAGTTCTTTGGGGCTTAGCCAAGAGTGACAAGACTCTGATTTCAATGAGGGTGTCTTTTGATTCAGCCTCGAATGAGGTCATCCCTAGGGGTGATGAAATCCCCTAGTAGGCCTCCTAGGAAAGGGTAAACAAAAGTGAATCAAGTGAGGTGTTTTTGATCTCCAAGGTCACCTTGCAATTCTAGGAGAGAGCATACACACGCACACTTGATTCACACTTGTAGTGGTTAATTGCCCTTAGAAATTGAAATGTGAAGAAGACTCTTCAAGCACTTGTTCTTTTTAAATTCACAATCCAAATGTGTGATGAAGTCACTTGTTGATTTTATGCCCAATTTTCAATGATGTGGTTGAAGACAATGGTTCATTTTAAGCCCAATTTTTATATGTGATGAAGACAAATGTTTGTTTTATGAGCTCAAATCGAAGTGTGTTTGCAAACAATGATTCATTTTATGTCTGCAAACAAGATTAAAGATGAAAGATTAGAATGGATGTACCCAGATTGTTTTTTCTATCCAAATTTCTATATTTTCTGATCTTGATGTTGTTCCAGCCCCGAATGATCACTTGCAAGTCACAAAATTGAAAACGAAGCAAGTAGACTAGCATAGGAGATTGTTATGAGAAAATCAAGAATATGATAAAATCTGATGAAAAATGAATTGATACAAGAAAAATAAGTTCACAGACAGATTCTATGAGAAATTCTATACACTTTTTTAAAAAATCACGAAAATTTGATAAAATATGCAAAAGATATGAGCATTTGAAGATTGCAAGTAGGTTTGACTTTGACTGATAAAAAAAAGAATCAAAACTATATAGTCACTTGAAACTTTCATCACAACTATGTAGTTTGCCTCCTTAGCTTTCTGGTAAGTCCTTGTTTGTAATTTTTTGAATTTGTCTGTGAAAGTTATAGCAAAAAGAAAAATAGCCCCCCTTTATGGCATGTGGAGGTGCAAGGTAACCCTGACTGTCTAAGATTTAGCCGCTAATGGTTAGTGGACTTCTGGTCACAAGACATAGTTAGTATCTGGTGGTTTTCTTTGATAGTTAATGTTTAAGCAGCCCCCTGATCACCCATGTGACCAAGGGATAATATCTTGGAAAAATAAAAAAGCTATATAAAAATGAAGGGGCTTAATGAACCCCCACCCGCAGTCATAGGACTGAGAGCCCAAAGATTTTAGAGGCGGGGGCTTAAGATTTTAAGGTCCAACCCCTGGTCAAAGACCTTAGAGATTGGCTTGGTGGTTTGAAAGGTAGTAGAGGAAAGCTTGCTGGGCAGAGATGGCAGTCAAGGTTTTGGCATAAGGTGGCAGAGAGAGTTCCAGAGGCGTCGCGCAGGTGGTGAACACATTGGAGGCAGTATCTGTGGAGGTTGAGAGGTGGTGGGAGATGCAGTTAGTAGTGTTCAGGTGGGGAGTAGGCAGTTTAGTGGTGATGCGACGGAGTGACAGGATGTGTTTCGAAGGCGGTGGAGGTGTATATGCAGAGAGCGGTGACGGGGGTTTGGGTGATCAACTGGCGATGACCAAAGTGTTGAACAGTGGTGGAGAGTAGTCGGCGTTAGGGGAAATGGTGTTGACCGGGGGCAGAGGGGTTTTGACGGTACCTGCAGGGGAGGAAATAGGGTTATAAATGGTGGCAGGCAGCTCTAACTGGATCTATGGGGAGCAAAGGGTGGAGGTGGCACAGGTCGCCACCACTGGTGGCAAGAGTGGCGTATTAAGGCTAGGGTTTTAATACTAGAAGTGCCATAAACCTTCAAAATGACCCATAAATCCAGCATAGACAATATTAGACTATAAAACCTGAAAACTTCACAGAACCAAAGATTAGTAGACCAAGGGTCACTGGTTTTGTACGGTACGGATCCGTACGATATGGCCTAGGTGGCCCCTAAAAAATTTTCAAAAATTCCAGTCACAGAACATAGTCAAATTTATAGTCAAAAAACTCAGAAACAATGTCTTGATCATAATGGTGAGGTCGGTTTTCACCCAGGATGCAACTTGCAATAGTTCACCCACAAAACTTGCCACAACTAAGGTTAGAAAATGAGGATTTTGATAACAAAACCTCCACAAACTGATGATTAGATCCAAGACCGGGCGTGCCAATGTGAATTATGAAATCAAAATGAAAGTGTAAACACAAATCAAATGCAAATACAAACGATTATACCTTCACTTGACCCACAAATCCAATATTGTGAGAAGGAGTTGCACCCAAGAGCTCCTCAGATTTTACCCAATTTGATGTAGAATGTGGATTGCTCACATGCATTCAACACAATGTAGACAAGAGATTGGATGATGGATTGATGGATTAGATAGGAATGAGGCATGATTTTGACATTATGGTAGTATGATGAGGAGATTGTGGAGAAATTTTGGCAGAGGTTGGATGCAAGAAGAAGTCCCTCCTCAATGGCTTGGAGAGGGGTCTCATTTATAGATTTTCTGAAAAGAGGATGAAGGGTGAGGATCAAGAGTTGAGATCAAGGGCTAGGAATGAATGAGAGTTAGGGTTTGGATTGAAACCATAGCCTTGTGACAAGTGTCACAAGGGGAGTGGATGAGAGAGATCAAGGGTTGGAGCTTGGTCAATGGGATTGGAGGGCTCTCATTAAAATTGAATTTTAAATTCACATGGGGAAAGGTGTGGAGGACAAAAATGAATTAAAGATTCATTTTTGGGAAGAGTGGACATGACAAGTGAATTTTTAATTCACCTCATGAGGGAGTGTGAATTAAAAATTCACTTTTATGTGGAGATGTGAAGATGTACTCTTACATGTGTAAGAGGGTGATAAATGAGGGGTAAGGAGGATTTGACCCTTTGAATAAGAAAATGATTTTTATTCAAAGGTGTGTGGAAGGATGGGCTAAGTAAGGTTGATTAAGTGTTTAGCTTAATTAACCTAGGTCTAGGGGATAGGGTTGCTAGGGTAGATTGATCAATAGGATAGGTTAATTAGATAAGAATGATTTATCTATTAACAAGGATTAGGGAAATGGACAAAATTGACTAAATAAATATGGAGAATATTTATTTAATTGATGAGGATAGTGTTGTAAGGTCTAGTGATAAATTAAGTGAATTAATTGATCACAAGGGATAAACAGATGGTTAGGGATAAATTAATTAAATAAAATAAATTTATTTAATTAATAGGGGGTAAATTGGTTTGCAGAGCAAGTCAATTTTAGGTGTCTATAGGTGTATCTCTTGAGCTAGTGTAAATCTTTTTTACTTCAAAAGTCCTTCGAGTAGGCGGGGTTGGTGTATCCTCCCTTAAGTATGTCTTTGGTGGTTGTTGTGGCATAAGCCTAACCATCAGGTGTGCCTATGATGTGTCGGGGCTTAGCAATAAGTTCCTTCCATCACCTTCTTTGTCATGTTTTAGATGTATAATATGTCTTTGACATACTCTACGACACTCATGTTTTCTATGTGTCTTCTGTGTGTTTTCCTCCATGTTTTAGTCTCAAAACATGTGGCAAAAATGTCCCTCCTACACTTGGATTTTGTATGGCATTTTTGTTCCCAAGCACAGTCTCAAGACATGTGGTGAAATGCCCCTCCTATGCTCTCAGATTTGTATGGCATGTTTTTTCTCAAGTGTAGTCTTTGATAGCATGGCGAAATGCTCCTCCTACACTCTAAGATTTGTATTGTGTGTTTATTGCCCCATATGTAGTATCGAGACGTGTGGTGAAATGTCCCTCCTATATTTTGGGTTATGTTTACTTTCCACGTACTTACATTTGCATTTATATATATGAAAATGAAAAAGAAATAATCATCACATCCATTGTATTCATCATGTTTTGTGTGTCTTCAATGTTGTCATCTTTGTATCTTGCGTGCCTGTTGCTGTCTTCTCCATGTTTTGCATGCCTATTACTATCTTCATTGTGTTTGGCATATCTCTGATGTGTCTTCTCTAATTTCTACTTGAGACTGGGGGCTAGAAATAGTTTCTCAATCTTTGTGTATGCATTAGCTCTAAGTACCTGGCGTGTTTGTTGTGTTTATTGACCATACTTTAATGCATGTATGGGCCTTGCATTCATATATACATTAAAGAGGGGGTTAAATGTTACGTTGTAAAATGTCCTTCTAGGACTTTTATCTCCTAAGTTTAGCTCCTAGGTCCCTTCTTTTACATTTAGCCTATTCATTTTAACTCTCGATGGAAAATCCCTGATAACCCATGTTAAATGGGACCTAGTGGACAGTGATGAACTTGACCCTTCATTGAAAATGGGGCCCAAGGCTTGGGCTCCCATGCCCTTGTCCTACCCTATTTGGTGGGGTCCCAAATTTTAAATGTTAGTTATATGACCGTTAGAAGTGTCTGTTGCTGACATCTCAGGTTTAAATTACGAAATTAGAGTGGCAATGTGTTTTGTTGCAATATAAGCATGCTTAGGGTTTCATTTGTAAACTAGAGAAGATTATTATGAACTTTTGGTGCTCTTATAATTTTAGAGCATTCAAAGTATTCATTGTTGTAGAGAAGACTTGTCTTGTTATTGTGTTTGGTATACAGATTTGGTTTCATTTTCTCATGATGTGAAAGATTTTTATCTACATGTGAGCTACACCTTCGAGGTTATATCTATTTGTGTTTTCAATCATATATCAATTAGTTTTTGCCTCTATCCCACATGGATATGCACTCTCTATCTAACAATGATGTTTGGAAGACTTGAATGTCCTTTCAAGGCTTGACTGAGGCAAGCTCCTAAACACCACAAACCCCAACCCCCTTTTCTATAATTACATGTAATAGGTGTCATGTTCTACTGAAGTGGAGTTGCAAGAGGCTATGATAGAGTTGGGAGATCTCGTATCTAAAAGAAAAAGAAGGACCTAGACCTGGGCACCCTCTCTGAAGCCTTCTGGATCCTTGAAGCAGAAAACCTCTATGATAGTGGTGATTAGTTGCAGACAAATTCTTGAAATTCCTAAAGAAATTGCCACCTTGGGCTTGGGTGCTTACTCCTTAGCCCCTGACTTTTCCACATCTAGAATCCCGAAGTTTGGTTTGTATCTACTTTGAATATTCTATCTCAGTCTACGAGCATTTGTCATGGTTTTTCTATTTATTTATGATTTTTTAAAATTAGGGTTTTAAGCATAATCGGTCTTTATTTAATCCATTAATCAACAAATTCCAAGTTTCCTCTTCATTCCAAGTGACAATAAATTTATAGCAAATCCCTCTTACAAGATTTGTGTCTTGACTCAATTTATGTCCTTGAATGTAAGGTGTGAAAGGAGGATTTAACCCAAACACTCATTGAAATTGAAAACCCCTCTTTTTACACTAAAAAATAATTCTTTGAATTAAAACCGTTAGATGCTCCAATACCAGTGGTAGCATTACTACAAGCACTTGCACTAATAGTGAGAATTGATGATGTAAATGTATACATTCTAGTAGTCGATATAGGTGTCGATACTTGTGTATGAGTTAGTGATGACATATTATTAATAACATTCACACATTCAGTAACATGCATAACATTATGATTCACTATATGCGCTAAGTCTCAAAGCATGTTAACACCATCTAGTCCTTCTTTTAACAACTCTCTTGCATTATGAATAACAAGTATAGCTTCTTCAGTTATCCTATCTTTTTCCACAAATTCTTTAAACTTAGCTAGTTCCTTATCAAGTTTGTTTATTTCCTCATCAGGTACATGTGTTATCACATATATAAGATCCTCAACAACATGAAATACATGTTCTTCCATTGTAGTTATAGGAGGCATGATATCTTGCAAAGTTTGTGTTTCTCTTCTTGTAAAGGTGTTCAATGGATTTTCTGATGTAGGAACACAATTTCTATCAGGAGAAATAGAACCCATTAATATAAGACTTCTCCTTAGAGGGATATTTCTATTAGGGAAGTGAGTTATAAGACTCATGCAAAAGCATACAACACTCAGTGCACAAACTAACAAAACCAACCCTAGTAGGAAGGTATAGTTGTTGAAATACACATGTAAATACAAAAATTAAAATATGGATGGAAAAAAACACTATGAAGAAATAATACTATCAAAATTAGATTTGAATGAGTGTTAAAAATGAGTAGTAAAATATGAAAGAAGATTTTAACCACAAACCCTAGCTTTTGAAGAGACTAGGTTATATGAAAAAAGCATAATTTCAAGCAAACCCTAGCAAAAAAAGCATGAAAATGCAAGGTAAATGATTATGTAGTGATGTATTGTTGTAATTTATATCATATCTAATGTAAAAATCAGATTTATATGCAATGAAAATGAAAATAGTGTAAACTATGTCTAAATGCAAGCCTAGGATACTTGATTTTTTCAAAATAGAAAATTCAAATTTTTCAATTTTTTTGTAAATTTTCAAATGTATAATGATGAAAATGAAATGTATGAATGCAAATCTGATTTACAATAGTCAACAAGATGCAATGTTCAGAAAAACATGGATTCACCAAAATGTAAAGGGTGAAAAGAGGGTTGAAGGGATTAATGGATAGTTTGACTAGGTCCTCCTTTCACTCAATGCATTCAAGGTCATTTAACCAAGTTGAATCACAACTTGTGCAAGAGGACTCAACTATCAAGTTGGTTGTCACTTGGAATGATAAGAAAATTTGGATTTGATTGATTAATGTGTTGATTTTAGTCCAATTAAGCTTAAAACCCTAATTAGTCAAAATTGTAAATAAACAGATAAAATCTGATAAATGCTCACATAGAGATAGACTAAATATAGATTAGATACATACTAGATTTCAAGTTCCAAAATATGGAAAAGTTGGGGGTAAAAGAGCATGCACCCAAGCCCAAGGTGATGCTTTTTTGGAGGGCTTTAGGATCTTTTCCACTACTGACTGCAACAAATTCAAAGATTCTTCGTGTTGTAAAATTGAGGGTCAAAAGAGTGGGTTCCCTTAACCTTTCTAAGATATTTCTAGCCTTTTTCTTCAAATCTTGATTCCTTATTCTCTACAACAATCCTTTGTAACTCTACTCCACAAGATCTGGTACCTGTCACATACAATCACAAGAAGTGGATTGGGGATTGTGGTATTTAGGAGCTTACCTTAGCCAAGCCCTAGAATGGCATTCAAGCCTTCCAACACCATTCTTAAATAGAGAGTGTGTGTCCTTGTAGTATAGAGGCAAAAGCAATGATGAAATAGATAGATTGAATCACAAATAGATATCACCTCATAGGTGTATCTCTCAAGTAGATGACGATCTTTCACAATATGAGAAGATGAAGCCAAAACTTCAATAACAAACACAAAACAACACAATTCTGCTCTACAAAAATGAATGTCGTGAATGCTTTATGATCATAAGTTCACCTTGAAATCAAAATCATCTTCTAGTTTACAAATGAAGTCCTAAACATGCTTATATATGCATTCTTGCTTTAATTATATAATTCAAACTTAAGATGCCAATAAGGGAGACCTTTAACAGTACCTTTGCCAATGTTGAAATTTGGGATGCTAACAAAATAGGATAGGGCAAGGGCAAGGGCACAAGCACCCTTGTCCTAGGACCTATTTTGGGTCAAGGTAAAGCTCTAAGATGTCCCTCAAGTCCCATTTGACATCATGGGTTTCATGGCATTTTGTTTCGGGATTCAATTCTAACATGCATGATCGAAATCAAGGGACCCGGGAGCTAAAATTAGGAGGTAAAACTCCTATGGGGACATTTTATGACATAATAGGTGAAAAAATGTAGTGACAATCATGCATTTGAATCTACTTGTACTTGGTACACCTGCAAAAATAATGAATGCAAGTAAATTAACTATATATATGCACATGAGTTGATACAAATTTTAAGATAAAAGGAATAATGTAGAAGGTGAAATGAGAATGAAAGAATATATCAAAAACACAAAACATTGATACAATACAACTATAACATGTGACATGAAAGATATAAGTATATATACAATTACATAATGCATTCACTTTTAGTTGAAGACTACAAAATTGATCTAACATTTGTGTGGTGAAAAATTGTAGTGACAATCATGCATTTAAATCTAATTGTACCTAGGACACCTATAAAAAAAATGAATGCAAGTAAATTAACTATATATATGTACATGAGTCAATACAAAGTTTAAGATAAAAGGAATAATATAGAAGGTGAAATGAGAATGAAAGAATATATCAAAAATAAAAAAACATTGATGCAATTTACAAATATAACATGTGACATTAAAGATATGAGTATATACAAATGAGAATGAAAGAATATACAATTGTTCATCGATAGAATCATGCAGGATCTAGACTTGTAGGGGACCTACAAAATAATGAAGGTAAGGGTAGGTAAAAGGATGGATTAATGGGAGCTAATAGGATGACATAAGGGGGTGTAAGAGGATGGATTAATAGGAGATAATGATGTAGAGGTTAAACAATTTGCATTCAACAACAAAATCCTCAAAGAGAATCTTTCACACCTTAGTTGGATTTTTCAACTTATACCTTACAACCTAGACCTTCAACTGCCTAGTAGCCCTCCTAAAAGACCTTTTTTGGCATAACATTTTCCATGAAACTGTTAACAAAGATGTAAAACATGATTTAGATACCCTTCTGGCCCTTACTAAACATATGTTAAAATTAAGTGGTTTGTTTTGTATAGAACAGGGCAAAACAAGGTTGTTAGAATTCTAATTAGGCCTATTTGACAGTCTTACGGCTAGTGAAAACATATAGACATTCATAAACTACTCAAATGATTAAATTAGGACTTTACTTTGGTGCACACATAGAACACATCCAAATGAATGTTTTCACAAGGTTTTTGAATTTTTCAATGGTGGAATAAAAGGATATGAATTTTTTAATCTTCCTAGAAACCCTAGGTCTACTACAGACAGTTTTGAGAAATAGGCTTGGTTGACCCTTCAAAATGCATTTCAAAAACTACAAGTAAAAAGAAATTTTTTCTTTAGTATCAAGCTCTTTTCATTCTTATAAGTTTTAGATCTGTACTAGTCCGTACAGGGCTATACAATCCCTTTTTACACCTACAAAACACTAATTTCTGAACATGCTAGTGAGGGTATTTGGCCCATAACTTGCACAAAACTCAATGAAATTACACAAAAAAAATTGCATTGGGACTGTAACTCTTTTCCCTACCTTTTCAGGTCCTTTTAATGCTTTTACTTATCCATACAGGTCATTAAATGCTGCTGCACTCACAAAAACGGTCCAAAAATAATGAAAAATTAGGGTTTTTTCACAACAAAAGGCTCAAAAACTTCTTGAAATGTGTTCCTTCCTCCTTTCACATGAGAGAGAGCTTTAATTATTCATTCCATTCATTTATAATGTCCTCAAGATAGTTACATAAACCTTTTATATGCTATCCCTTTTGAAACCTAACAATATTGCCATAAATTTGACAATTTCGGCCCTAATAGAAACTAGGATAGGAAAACATAACAAGAAAGTTTATACATGGTATTCCTTAGGGATTGTAGCCCTAATACAACCCAAATAAACTAGAACATCCCAAAAACTAAGCCTTTACATGACAAAAATGACAGCTTTGCCAACATTGACAACTTTTACAATCTTTGACTCCTAGTCACCAAAATGACTCAAAATGATTCCAAATGGCCTAGAATGGTCCAAAATGATCTCATTAACCCTCAACAAAGATAAAAAAGAAAAAATTTCAAGATTTAAAAAATGACACAGGGTGTATCATAGGATTCCCCTGCATCATACTCCCTAGGAAAACAAATTTGAGTTCCATCTCAAATGATGATCAGTTGTTTTTTCTACTTCCTCCAATTGTGATGTAGTCTTAACTATCCTTTGACCTCCTCTCAATATTCTCCATGATTGACTCGATCTATGCCCTGTTTCTTGGTTTTCACTCTTTTCTTCCTCTCTTTCTTCTTACATCTTTGCATGCTTACCAGCTTCTTTGCTTGAAGACTCCAAGATTCTATTGCTCTATCATACACCTCATTGTTGTTGTCCATTTCTTCCTCCTCTTAATTTTTCTTGTGTTCTCCTAAAGGTTCTTCCAAGGTTTTCGTGCACATCTTTCAATCTTCTTGGACTCTTCTACATAATTTTTAGTTTGTTGTCTTGGACTATCATGCTACAATATCACCTTTTCATCCTTGGATGGTTCAATCATGATCTCTTGATCATTGTTCTTGACCTTGCCTTCATATCTTTTCCTCTGTTGAACTGTTTCCTCATCATTATTCCATGCAACACCATTTTTGTCTACCTCTTTCATGTTCTTGACCAACCACAATTTACTCTTCTCCCTGTCAACTTGTATATCTACATTCTCTTTTTCATAGACATGATCAAAACCAATATTTGTAGTTCCATTTACCTGTTCAATGGCCTTCTACATGGATTTTCTTTCTTCTTGAACTTCATTGCTTGCAAACTCCTCCTTTGTGTATGCTTCATTTCCTTCTTTTGTAGCATTCTCCAAGGCTTCATGAAACTTTAGTTCACCTTCAATTTTTAAAGTAGTCATCCTTTTCCTTCTTCTTTTCTGAATAATCATCTTTATGGGCCACTGCACCTTCTTTCTCATTGGCTACTGCCAAACATTTTCTTGGTATTCTTCCTCAAGATACTATTGTACTACAAGCTTAAATGTTTTTTCCAACTCTGTCATTTTCCTATCAAACTCTACAACTTGGCTTATCATTTTTTCTTTCATCTTGTCCTTCTTTACTTCTTGTCTTCTTCATACCTCACCTTAGGATTCTTTCTTTTCCCTTGGCCTAGTCTTTTGGTATCTAGGTTCTTCACTTCAACTTGTCAAAAACAATACACAAACTCGCAAAACTTTCCTTTACCAGATCTTTGGGCTCTGATACCAAAAATGATGCAAAGGTTAAACAATTTTTATTCAATAACAAACTCCTCAAAGATAATCATTCACACCTTACTTCAATATTTCAACTTATACCTTATAACTTAAACCTTCAACTACTTAATGTTGGGAATTAAGGTGTCTCAACCTTGATAATTCTTTGCATTTGTAAAGTTTGTATTTATTATTTAATTGCCTATGTTATAAATATTTGGGAATTCCATATTGTCATGTTGTGGGATGTGGCACGCTGATGTGTCAATCCTACATGGAATATGACAACTAGTTATTTTGTCCTCACATGAGGAGATAGGCATCCCACTTAGTGGTAGGAATATTCTACCATGTGTCAGCATCCTCCATGTTGTGTAAGGAATGTTTGACCAAAACGGCTATGACGAATTCCTATGATGAATCTATGACATGTAAGAGTCAGAAATAGAAGGTTGTAAGATAGGTGATGACATGTGTCATGAAGCATCTTTGAATAAGGCATATTTGGGTGCCCCAAGGTGGAATATGACATGTTGTAAGAGAATATGCTATTTATAGCATGTGTATGATAGATTCTCTTACAGCTATAAGTTGTAACCGCTATGACAGATTCTATGATAGTCGCAAGTGTCGTAAGAGCATCTGTCATAGCCTATTTTGGAAATAGGCAACCCCTTTGGGATGGGGGCTATGGAGAAGTGTCCTTGGGCATGGGTTTTGGTCCATGAAGCCATGTTGGATGCCCATTCCAAGAAAGGTCCAATATTGCCTTGTATTTCCTATTTAAAACAGGTACTTGGAGATGGAGTTTGTATTACAGGTTTACAGGTATTGTTATGCTTCCGAATTGACTCCAGACACAAGTGTCGAAGACCATTGAAGCTTGCATTGCAAGTGTATTGTAAACATTCTTTCAGATTTGTTAGTACATTGTGCAGGTTTCTGAGTGTGGGGTTTTTCACCCGATAAGGGTTTTCCCCATCGTAAATCTTTGTCTCTCTCCTTCTATCTACTTTTTGGCTCTTGTGTTTTGCTGCAATATCTCATGTTAATGGTTTAGCATTGATGTAATAGTTAGGATAAATTTGAATTTCCATAGCCCTCTCATCAATAGATTAGTGTAGGAAGCGATTTCTGCATACCTAGCTTCCTTTCAGTTGGTATCAGAGCTTGATCACCTTTGGTCCTAGTTGTTGGGTAAGGGTTTTTTGAGCTAATCTTAGGTTGAGTGGGAGTCTGTGCAGAGCATTATGTATCTTATTGCAGCAAGGAGATGGCAGGCACATCAAGAAGGTTTGAAGTAGAGAAGTTCAATGGAAGTAATTTTGAGCTGTGGAAGCTCAAGATGGAAGACATGTTAGTTGACTGAGACCTTTGGGATAGTGTGAACGGAACTAAACCAGCTGCAATATCACAAGCTGACTGGGATCTCAAGGATCGAAAGGCTAAGGGTCTCATAAGACTTAGTCTTGATGGTTCTATGTTGTTAAATGTCCATGAGGAGACTACTGCAAAACTGCTTTGGAAGAAGTTGGGGCATGTGTATCAAGCCAAATCCATAGTTAATAATTTTATTTTTAGAAAGAAGTTGTATTCTCTTCGAATGGAGGACGGAGGATCCTTTTCTGAACATATGAATGCTTTCAACATGCTGGTTGCACAATTGACATCTATTGGTGTAAAGATGGAGGAGGATCGGTGAATGACCTTTCTTTGTTCTCTACCGGACTCATGGGATCATCTTATCATGGAAATCGGAAGCACCACATCCACATTCAAAATGGAAGAGGTAGTTTCTTCGCTATTGTCTGAAGAGATGTGGAGAAAGTCTTCTGAGGTAGCCAAAGAGGCCCTTGTAGTTTGTGGAAGACCCAAGGAGAAAGGGAAGAAGAAGGACAAGAAAGCTGAGAATGGTAGATCCAAATCCCATGGGAGATCCAACTCTCCTGGAAAGTCCAAGGCTCTTTGTTGGAACTGTGGCAAGACCAGGAATTTCTGAAAGGAATACAAAGAGGGGAAGAAGAAAAAGAAGAAAGCTCCTGATTCAGATTCTAACAAATCACAAGATGACGGTAATGCTTTCGTCATAGCCTTGGCAACCCATGCATCTGATGATGTGTGTCTAATCAACTCTGGTGCATCATTCCACATGACCTCGCATTGAGACTGGTTCAATAAGTATGAGGAGTTCAATGGTGGAAAGGTGTATCTGGGTGACGACTCTCATCTGAAGATTGTTGGTCGTGGAAGAGTCTCTATCCGATTCCCTGATGGTCGAGTGAAGGGGATCTCTAGGGTTATGCACATCCCAGGCTTAGCATGGAACCTGCTTTCTGTAAGTAGTTTGAATGATGCAGGTGTGTAGTTTGTCTTTTTGAAAGAAGGATGCAAGATGACTAGAGGATCTATGGTGCTTGCTAAGGGTACTCAGAGAGGTACTCTATTTCAGCGGGAAGCATGCATTTCACAATTCAATAGTTCTTCTGACTCAAGGAAGAGGATAGTAGTCACTTCATCCCCATCATCTAAATGAGCAGTGAAGAAAACTGTTGTTTCTAATCTTTATGGTTGTAATCATGCATTGGAAGTTAAACTTTCTGCTAAAAAGATAATGTTATGGCATAAGAGATTTGGTCACATTGGTGACAAGGGTCTACGTACCCTGAAAAATAAGAACGTCATTGAGGGGTTAGATGATTGTAATCTTGAGTTCAACTTTTACAAACATTGCATTTATGGAAAACAAAAACGTGTTCAGTTTTACTCAAATTCTCATAAGTTTTCTGGTGTGTTGGACCTTATTCATTCTAATGTGTTTGGTCTTATTAATGTTCCTTCATTATCAAAATATGTATACTTTGTATCATTTATAGATGATTACAGTAGAAGGACATGGATTTATTTTCTCATAAGCAAATCTGAAGTCTATAGCAAGTTTAAGGAGTTTAAAGCCTTTGCTGAAAATTAGACTAGTAAAAAGATTAAATGTTTGAGAACTGACAATGGTGGTGAGTTTTGTTCTACAGAATTTGATAAGTATTGCAAGGAACTTGGGATTGAAAGGCATAAGACAACTACTTAAACCCCATAGCAAAATGGAGTTGAAAAGAGGATGAACAGGACACTGATGGAGAAGGCTAGGAGTATGCTTAGTGGAGCTGGCCTAGAACAAAATTTTTGGGCTGAAGCTGTTGCCACTACTTGCTATCTGGTAAATAAATCTCCTACATCATCTCTTGTTGGAAAGATACCCATGGAGGTGTGGTCTAGTATAGAGCCTTCAGTAAGGCATCTTTGTGTTTTTGGTTGTGAGGCATATGCACATATGCCTAGGGAGAAGCGGTCAAAGTTGGAGAACAAAGCTGTTAAGTGTATCTTCATCGGCTATGGTGTTGGTGTAAAAGGATACAATCTTTGGGACCCCGTAGTTGAAAAAGTGTTCTATAGAAGAAGTGTTATCTTCAGAAAGCTTACACCTTCTTCCACTGTTTTGCAGCTAGAAGAAAAATAAAAGAAAGAGGATGTTGTTTAGTTTCCTCTCACCCCTGAGAAGACTGAACATAAAGACAATGTTAGACCTGATGATGAGGAGAGCTCTAGAAGCTCTGAAAGATTAGATGAAGAAGCTGAACCTCAACCTTAGCTCTTTAGGAGGTCTACATAGATAAGAAAGCAACTTGAAAGGTTTGGTTTTACATTGCTTGATTCTAGTTGTGCTTATGCTTTACTTACTAATAGTGATGAACCTAGAACTATATCAGAGGCTTTGGATATGAAGGATGCAGGTTCCTGGAAGGAGGCCATGGAGGAAGAAATGGCTTCTTTATGAAAGAATCAAACTTGGGACTTGGTGCCTTTGCCTCTTGGATGGAAACCCGTCGGATGCAAATGGGTGTTCAAGAAGAAAATTGGTGCAAATGGCAGTGTTGAGAAGTATAAGGCCATATTGGTTGCGAAGGGGTATTCACAAGTGGAGGGTATAGATTATGGTGAGATCTTCTCTCCCATTGCAAAGTTGACATCCATTCAATTCTTGTTGCCACTCGCAGCTGCTTATGACTTGGAGGTAGAATAGATGGATATGAAGATAGCTTTCCTTCATGGTGACTTGGAGGAAGAAATTTACATGTCACAGCCAAAGAATTACATGGTGAAAGGTATAGAAAATTTGGTTTACAAACTTAAACAGTCTTTGTATGGTTTGAAGCAATCCCCTAGGAGATGGTACTTGAAGTTTGATGTCTTTGTGTTGTCAATTGGATTTGTGAGATCAAAATTAGATCACTATGGGTATTATAAATTTGATGATGATTGTATTCTCATTGTTGCAATGTATGCTGATGATATGTTGCTCATTGGGAAGGGTAAGAATATGATTTTTGATTTTAAATCTTAGTTGTCAGCATAGTTTGAAATGAAAGATTTAGAGGCAGCCAGGTACATTCTAGGAATGGAAATCAAAAGAGATAGAACCAACAGAAAACTTTGGTTAAGCCAGAGTAAGTATGTGAAGACTATGTTGGACAGATTTAGCATGGTAGATTGTAGACCATTGTGTGTTCCCATTTCCTTGGGGACCAAGTTGTCTGTTGAGGATTGTCCAAAATCTCCTAGTGAGGTGGAGGACATGAGCAGAGTACCTTATGATAGTGATGTTGGCAGTTTGATGTATGCTATGGTCTACACAAGGCTAGACATTGCCCAAGCAGTGGGAGTCCTTAGTCAATTTATGGCTAATCCTAGATGGGTTCATTGGGATGTAGTTAAGTGAGTGTTCAGATATTTGAGGTGTACTTTCGAGTATTCCATTTGCTATCATGGTAATGTTTCAGGACCTCTGCATTCTGTTGATATTTGTGGATTTGTGGATTCAAATTGGGCAGGTGACATTGACAACAGGAGATCCACCAGTGCTTATGTGTTTACATTGTTTGGTGGTGCTATTAGTTGGATGAGTAAGCGATAACCTATTGTTGCTTTGTCCATGACAGAAGCTGAGTATATGGTAGCAACTCATGCTTGTAAGGAAGCCATTTGGCTTGAGAGATTGTGCTTCAATATTGGTGTTGATGTAGGTTAGATCACAATTAGCTGTGACAGTCAGAGTGCAATTTGCCTTGCAAAGAATCCAACTTTCCATGCTAGAACCAAGCACATTGATGTTCAGTTTCACTTCGTGAGAGACATGGTTGAGGATGGAAAGGTAAATTTGGAGAAGGTAGATACTTTGAAGAATGTTGCAGATGCATTGATGAAACTAGTGAGCACAAAGAAGTTCAGATGGTGTTTGGAGTCTATTGGCCTCTCGGCCTATAGTAGTTAAATCATGTTTTTCTATTGGCTCTTACAAGGTGTTTGACAAGTGGGAGAATATTGGGAATTAAGGTGTCTCAACCTTGATAATTCTCTGCATTTGTAATGTTTGTATTTATTATTTAATTGCCTATCTTGTAAATATTTGGAAATTCCATATTGTCATATTGTGGGATGTGGCACGGTGATATGTCAATCCTACATGGAATATGACTTGTTATTTTGTCCTCACATGAGGAGATAGGCGTCCCACTTAGTGGTAGGAATATTTTTCCATGTGTCAGCATCCTCCATGTTATGTAAGGAATGTTTGACCAAAACGGTTATGACAGATTCCTATGATGAATATATGACATGTAAGAGTCAGAAATAGAAGGTTGTAAGACAGGTGATAACATGTGTCATGAAGCATCTTTGATAAAGGCATATTTGGGTGCCCCAAGGTGGAATATGACATGTTGTAAGAGAATATGCTATTTATAGAATGTGTATGATAGATTCTCTTACAGCTGTAAGTTGTAACTGCTATGACAGATTCTATGACGGTCGTAAGTGTCATAAGAGCATCTGTCATAGCCCATTTTGGAAATAGGTGACCCCTTTGGGATGGGAGCTGTGGACAAGTGTCAGGCACATTCTACAATATTGACCAAGTGTCCTTGGGCATGGGTTTTGGTCCATGAAGCCATGTTGGACGCCCATTCCAAGAAAGGTCCAATATTGCCTTGTATTTCCTATTTAAAACAGGTACTTGGAGATGGAGTTTGTATCACAGGTTTATAGGTACTATTATGCTACCAGATTGACTCCAGACACGAGTGTCGAAGACCATTGAATCTTGCATTATAGGTGTATTGAAAACATTCTTTTAGATTTGTTAATACATTGTGTAGGTTTCTGAGTGTGGGGTTTTTCACCTGATAAGGGTTTTCCCCACCATAAATCTTTGTCTCTCTCCTTCTGTCTACTTTCTAGCTCTTGTGTTTTGCTACAATATCTCATGTTAATGGTTTAACATTTCTGTAATAGTTAGGATAAATTTTAATTTGCATAGCCCTCTCCTCAATAGATTAGTGTAGGAAGCGATTTCTGCATACCTAGCTTCCTTTCACTTAGTAGCCCTCCTAAAAGACCTTTTTTGGCATAACATTTTCCATGCAACTATTAATAGAGATGTAAAACCTGATTTAGATACCCTTTTGGTCTTTACTAAATATATGTTAAAATGAAGTAGGGTTGTTTTGTATGGAACATGGCAAAACAAGGTTGTTACAATTTTAATTAGGCCTATTTGATAGTCCTAAGGCTAATGAAAACATACAGACCTTCGTAGACTACTCAAATGATTAAATTAGGACTTTTCCTTTGGTGGACACATAGAACACATCCAAATGAAGGTTTTCACAAAGTTTTATAATTTTTCAACAATGGAATAAAAATATTTGAATTTTTTAAGCTTCTTAGAAACCCTAGGTCTGCTACAGGTAATTTTAAGAAATAGGCTTGGTTGACTCTCCAAAATACTGATACCAAAAATGATGCAGAGGTTAAACAATTTTCATTCAACAATAACCTCCTCAAAGAAAATCTTTCACACCTTACTTGTATATTTCAACTTATACCTTACAACCTAGACCTTCAACTGCCTAGTAGCCCTCCTAAAAGACCTTTTTTGGCATAACGTTTTCCATGCAACTGTTAATAGAGATGTAAAGCCTGATTTAGATATGATTTTTTCCCTTACTAAACATATGTTAAAATTAAGTAGGGTTGTTTTGTACGGAACATGGAAAAACAAGGTTGTTGCAGTTCCAATTAGGCCTATTTGATAGTCCTAGGGCTAGTGAAAACATACAAACCTTCATAAACTACTCAAATGATTAAATTAGGACTTTTCCTTTGGTGGAAACATATAACACATCTAAATGAAGGTTTTCACAAAGTTTTTTAATTTTTCAATGGTGGAATAAAAAGATATGAATTTTTAAAGCTTCCTAGAAACCCTAGGTCTTCTACAGGAAATTTTCAGAAATAGGCTTGGTTGACCCTTCAAAATGCATTTCCAACACTACTGGTAAAAAGAAAGTTTTTCTATAACATCAAGATCTTTTCATTCATAAAATTTTCAGACCTTACTAGTCCATACAAGGTTTGTACAATCCATTTTTACACCTAGAAAACACTAATTTCTAAACATGCTAGTGAGGGTATTTGGCCCATAACTTGCACAAAACTCAATGAAATTACACCAAACCAATTGAATTAGGATTTTAACTCATTTCCCTACCTTTTAGTGTCATTTTTATTTTTATACTTGTCCGTACAGGTCATTAAATTCTGTTGTACTTGCAAAAATAGTAAAAAAGCATTGAAAAATTAGGGTTTTTTCACCACAAAAGGCTCAAAAACTTCTTGAAATGCCTTCCTTCCTCCTTGCATGTGAGAGAGATTTAATTATTCATTCCATTCATGAATAATTTCCTCAAGATAGGTACATAAAGCATTTATATGCTATCCCTTTTGAAACCTAACAATATTGCCATAAATTTGACAATTCCAGCCCTAATACAAACTAGGATAGCAAAACATAATAAAAAAGTTTATACATGGTCTTCCTTAGGCCTCATATCCTTAAGACAACCTAAAAAAACTAGAACAACCCAAAAACTAGGTCTTTGCATGAAAAAAATGACAACTTTGCCAACATTGACAACTTTTTGACAACTTTTACAATCTTTGACTCCTAGTCACCAAAATGACTCAAAATGATTCCAAATGGCCTAGAATGGTCCGAAACTACCTTATTTATCCTCAACAAACCTCAACAAGACAAAATTTCAATATTTACAAAATGACACAAGGTGTATCAACGGATGTCCTTGCATCAAGTAAGAGGATGATACATGAGTCAATACAAATTATAAGATAAAAAGAATAAAATAGAAGGTGAAATAAGAGGATGACTTAATGGGACATAAGAGAATGGATTAAGGGGAGATAAGAGTATGGCTTAAACATATATGCACTTAAACACAACAACATACGTCATATGTGGTTAAGGTTGAAGCTTGTAATAGCATATGCTTTTCTTTGTCATGTAGATGGCAAGAATGAATGCAGGAGGAATGTATTGCGGTTGCTGAAGTTCACTTGGAGAGGTGAGTATGGTCATTAAAGTGCTCCTTAGTGGAATATTAGGAAACATTTATGACCACATACTTTGCATGGTATAAAATGTTCCTTGTTCCCACATCTTGACAAATAGATGGGAGGGTGGCAAGCATAATGTTGGCATGGATTGGAAATGTGATAAAACTATGAGGGGACCAGTTTTGGACTTGGTGGATGAAGGTGGGAAGTTGATGTGTCTAGAGATGATGTAATAAACCATGATCCAAGTGTGGAAGATGTCAGTTGAATTGTGACCTAGTGTTCGGGATAGTGTAGGGGGACGGTTGGTTGAAGCTGGAGGTGGAAAAGTTGATTTAATGGAGCAGTGTTTCATTTATGGGTGGAAAGTGATTGTACTTGGCACACTACCTCTTTCTACAAGAGGGTAGGGAGAACCAAAAGAGGGGCAAATTTTGTTTTCCTCTTGTTAGTAATGAGGGATATTAGTGAAGTGCTGGAGCATGCAATTATGTATTTACAAAACCACATACCTAGGGTTTGGTGGGGGGACACTGATGTGGTTAAATAGTTGAGAGAAAGGTTTCTTTATAAAGAACACATGTCAGTAGGGGGATGGGGAAAGACTGTTGGGAATAAAAAATCATGGGGATAATCATACAGTCTATTTTCTTAGGATTGGGGCGAAGGAAGATGGTAGGAGTGGTTTGTGTTAGTAATTACAATGATGATACTTATTAGAACCACATATTGTAGGGGATGGAAGATAAGGGATGATGGAGATAGTATGGTGGAGAAGAGATCATGTTGATAAACATGAAAACTATCACCCTAGGATGCATTGGGGATGGTGAGGGTACAAATGTTTCTTTCCTTGATATTATTATGGGGGGAAAGTTTCACTTGGTAATTGAAGAGGACATTAACCAATCTTATGTTTGCTGGGTGTCATGTATGGTGAATAAAAGGTTTATTTGATTTGAAAGGAAGTCGTAGCTTATCATGTGCTTTGTGGATATATGCTTATGTCCTTTATCAAAAGCCAAATCAATCAGCTACTTACTGCCCATTGGTTGTCCTAAACTACGTATATGATAAGGGAGAGAAATGTTTTTAGCCCTTGTGTCTTTAAGTGCATAGATATGTACTTGAACACAACAAAAACTTCAATCCTAGTGCATAAAGATTGACAAAAGTTTCTTATGTGTATAAGTGCCCAAGGGAGAAGCTATGAACTATGAAACAAATGCAACAGTAGCAAAATGTATTCTGGGGGGGCTTTGAAGGAGGCACACTAGTGAAGGCTCCCATGATCATGGGTTGGGTATACTCTGTATGGTATAAATAGATCCTTGTTCCTACCCCTATCATGGTAACTTATATGCACAAGCCTATATATAAACATCTAATTAGAGGGGAGAATTGGGATTGATGCCAAGTGTAGAATCTTAGATTGTTGAGATGAGATGAACAACTAGGCCCATATTGTTAGAAACTTCAAAAGGTAATGATGGAACAACTAATTTAATCTATTGGATGGTGTGAGAGCATGGTAGAGGGATGGTTAATGATGACCATCACTATAAAAACCTCCGTAAGGGTTGAGCAAGGGTATATAAGTCATATGAGTGAGTGATGGGATGGAACTTGGTGAGATGCCTCATGGGGGATGAGGAAGAATCAGATGGCATGAATCCATAAGTTTGTTTAGGTATTTCTACTCTATACCTTTAGCTAGGAGTCCTTGGAGATGATGTGGAGTTAGAGGATGAAATGGAGAGGTTCATGGAGGATATGGCAAAGTTGGTGGATAGGGAGAATATCCTAAAGGATAATGAATTCGACTTCTACACATGATTCCTGTAAGTAGGTTTTCATCACGATAGTTTCCCAGGGTGCCACAGGAAGTGGTTTTCACCATAGGATGTATTATTTCTCTTTTCTCTTTTTTGTTTTTTTTTTTAAATTTTTTTATCAATTTTAATCTTCTTTGTATTTTTGAATGGGATATCCAGTAGCCTAGGTGTAGAACTTTTTGAGGTCAATAATGCTTAGAGGATCTTCCAATTCTTATCCTTTAGGTGTAGCCAAATTGTAAGCCTTGGATCCATATTTAGCAACAAACACATAAGGACCCACCCAATTAGGCTAAAACTTTCCTTTCCTTTCTCACTCTTGAAGATTTTTCTAATTTTTCTTCAGGACTAGGTGACGGAATTCAAATTATCAAGCTTCTTTTTTCTTATTATAATGCATACATATCCTTTTTTGGTCATTGAGGTGTTTCAAGTCATTGAGGTACCATTCATAAAGAAGCTCTAGTTCATGGAGGCATGCAACATAGTATTCTTTCCCACAGATTATATGATGCAAGGAGATGCACAAGGAGGGAAGTTTGATCTCAAGTGGCAAGATGTCTTTGGTGCTGAATGCTAGGGAGTATTGTGTAGTGGTTGTAGTTGTTTGAATGCTAGTGTGATAAGGCTAGAGGGTAGGATGAATGTGGAGGTGACAGTCATGGCCCATTTTACTAATAACCATTTTAAGGAATTTGAGTAAGGTTTTATTAGTTGCCTCTGCTTGGCTGTTATCTTGAGGGTAGTATTAATTTGACCAGTGATGTTGGGTATGGAAATGTTCACAAAGAGTGTGAATATCATGATTCTTAAATGATTTTCCATTATCTATGATAATGGAAGATGGAATACCATAGTGCTAGATGATATGGTACAGGATGAATTTATCTATTTGGGATCCAGTGGTGTAGGTGAATGGAATGGCTTCTACCCACTTTCTAAAATAGTTCGTAGAAGAGGAGAGGTGGATCTTGCCAATGAGATCAAAGTGCCATTGTGAGAAATTCCAAGGTGTTAAAATAGGTTGCAATTCCTATGATGAAGTGTGACTGAGGTCTCCATGCTGTTGACAAGGCTTGCTCTTCTTGACATATTCATAGGCATCATGTTCCATAGCAGGCCAATAATAACCTATGCATAGAATATTCTTTGCTAGGACTATACCATTGGTATGAGATTTGCAAATACCAATGTGCATCTCTTAGAGTAAAAGGTGAGCTTCTTTAGTATTTAGGCATCATAGGCAAGAGCCATCATATCTTCTATGATAAAGAGAATTAGTAAGGATAATGTAGAGAGAGGCAAGTTAGATGAACATTTTTCACTGGCATGTGGATAGGATGGGTTGGAGGATATGGTCATGTAGGTAGGTGTAAATGTCATGGTACTAGGGGGATTCAAGATCAACAATGTCACAAATAAATTCAGATTCTAGGACATTAAAGGTGGGAATCAAAAGTTTGACTGGGAATTCACACCATTGGCTATCATGAGGCATATCTAGGAGAAACCCATTGGTTTCCATGGCATCTACATCTTTATTCTGAAGGTGATGCACTTTCTCAAATTGAATAGCTATAAGATATTTCTTGAAATCATCAACCATCCATTTGTATATCTCATCATCCTTTGTATGATACTCAATATAAACCTATTTGATGACTAAATGGGAGTCTCTGTAAACTTGTAGTCGGTGGATGATCCATTGGACAATATTCTTAAGTCTTGTGATAAGAGTTTCATATTCCACCATCTTGTTTGTACAAGGAAATCTTAACTAGAATGCCATAAGTATGAAGTCTCCTTGAGGGGTGATAGAGAGGATGCTAGCACCAGCATCATGACTTGTGAACAACTCATCCAAATAGAGTTTCCAAGTATTTTTTTCTATTATGATTAAGATAGATTCATCTAGAAAGTCCATAATTAATGGTTGATAGTCAATTAATGGGGCCTCCACAAGTTGATCTACCACAACATGTCCTTTGATTGCATTTCTATCCACATATTCAATGTCAAATTCACTGAGCAAGGCAGCCTTAGAGAGCAAGTATCTAAAGGGGTCAACCTTATAAATGAGCTTGATAGAATGATTCAACATGTAGTATTGTTGCTTTTGGGAGCTAAATAAGATAGATAAGCATGCACACTCCATGGGTGTGTAATTAATCTCATAGATGACCAAGGACATGCTAATGTAGTAAATATCCCTTTATTTGTGTGTTTCATCAAGTTGTTCTAAGAGTGCCCCTAGTGCTGCCATTATGGAAGATATATACAATACTTGGGGTCATCCTTGATTTTTTTGAAATCCTATTGACAATCATGATCTCATTTAAATTGCACATCTTTTCTTCAAGAAGATGAGAGAATGGATAACATTTATCTATGAGTTGTGCAATGAACCTATGGATAGCTTGAAGCTTTCCATGGATACTATGAAGTTGCTTTAAATTTATTGGTAGAGGCTAACAAGGTGTCATTGTACCTCATCATTTAATCTATTTTTAGATGTCAAAAATCTAGGGGCTGTGTCCTTGGCTATCTGTAACTAGGGATTCTACAGTTACCAGTTTCTAGTTAATCTTAACAGCTTCTACAAATTTGAAGAGATTAATCTATCTACTTGTTGAATGAATTTAATGAATGTTGGAGATAGAATTAAACAGGAAAATTACTCAAATCAATCTTAAAAATAGTAACATCCATCTATCTATTAAAATCAGTAAATGCTTTTCACAACAAAATCTATAGTAATAAAACAGTGGTACTTGCCTCCTGCCTTGGTGGTGAGAGTGGGCCCTTGCTCCACACCCTTGGGGCTGAAGGCTACAGTAGGAAATCAACACAAAAGAAGATCACAACTAAATTCAAACCAATTCCATACGCTTTGCATTCATGAAAATATTGCTATTACAGAATTGAGATTTCAAGAATCAGAATGATTCAATCATTGTATATTTCTTCTGTTGTTTCTATAAGCATATATGAAAGTGAGTGATGACTTATCACTGATCTTATCTACCAGTTCTTCTATGAGATGACATCCATCTCTTTATTACACTAGCTATCTAACTATAGAAAATAATCATGCAATAAAAGTAGACTTGAGTGGAATAGAAGTCCACTCAGAAGTCTAAGTTTGAGTCTTAATACATTTGGGCATCGAGGCCCTGAAAATAAGGATATTGAGTTAGTTCCATTGTAACTCATGCAGAAACTTTAAAAAGATAAAACTCCAACAGTTTAACTAAAGATGACCCTTCACCACTCAGGTGATGATTTGAGTGAAATGGGGGGTATTATGATCACTACTAAGAGTGCTTGGTCGGCAGCTTATGATAGAAATATGCCCTACTCTCAGGAGGCATCAGAGATATCTAACCTTGTATGTAGCTCCAAAGATATGTCTGTAGCTCTGAAGATATGTTTGTAGCTCCGAAGATTATCTGTAGCTTCTTTGTTCAGCTCTGGAGATACTTCAGACTCTTGTAGAGCTCCGAAGAGGCATTCCTCATTTCTTTAAAACTTTAGGTGTCATGGTACTTTGGTAAAGTCTCTAGAGATCATTGAAGACTATCTCCAGAGATACACAAAATTGTTGTTCCTGGCATCTACACCTGTTGATTCAAAAATAGAGAAGTTTATGCATTTTTCTATCAATTCCATGCACATTAATCACTCAATCAAAAATTATAATCTTAAGTAATCTATCTCAATTAATCATTAAATAGAATGATCTTGCTAGTTTATTTGGGTGTAGACATTAGGAAAGATGGACTCAGGAAGGAGAAAAAGAGAGGAAAAAAGATGTATATGATGAGTGTAACTTTGCACTCATCATCCCCCCATACCTAAGGTTTGGCAGGTCCTCCTGCTTCTCACATTCTGGATTTATTCTGGCAAAGCAGCTTGTTAGTCAAGCTATAATCTTGTGCATAGGTGGTCCAGGTTGTGTAGTTGATATTACCATTGCCTCTGTATTCATCAACCTACTTCATCTAGTCCTGCAACTTCTCATCTTCTATCTATTTAGCCCAAACATGGAGTGGTTCAATTATCAGAGGGGGCCTGAACTGTCCACCTATCCATTCCTGCTTATGGTTATCCATTAGTTTGGATATCAACTTTGCCTTTCTCATGAATAATCTTAAGTTTGTAGCAGTGACCACCTCTCTCAGTTTCTGGTCCGGAGTCAAAATATTCCATCTCTTCTTTGCTACAACAAGTACTAGATTTACTGAATTGATCATATAGAGGCCAAAATCGATGGAGCATTCTTGCAAACTTTTTAGGTATAATGGCAAAATTATATTCTTATTATCAGGATGATAGATAAGGGACCTGAATTGAATCTTGAAAGCATTAGGATTGGGACATTCCTTCTTGATGAAGATATATGTTTTTAAATCTTTCTGAAGATGATCTTCCATCCTTTCATTCCAGATCTGGTGATTCCTCATTAGGGACATAAATGCCTTAAGCTAGCATTCCCCCACAAAATGATTAACAATCAAGGTTATATCATTAACACAGCACCCATGCAAGTATAATTCACAAAGGAAGTTCTTGTCCTCATCATTACTTCTTGTATAAGCTGCCATGAATCCTTTTGCTGTCTCAATATCCTTAACCAGGTCAGACATGGCTAAAGAGAATTTCCTCTGCATGACTCTTTCTTGTAGGAACATAGAGTAGCTAGCACTGGGAGGTCTACAGGATAGAATTTCTGAAGAAAGGGAGGCCATTTCAATGATTTTGCCTTCCAGAGTTGCTATTCTTTTTTTTTTGGTAGTGACTTCCCTTTGTAACTGCAACATAGGCTTGGAAGCCTCATACTCTCTACATTTCTTCTCCCAATGGAACAGGGCTTTAGAAATGTAAATGGGGATTGGTCCCACATATGCATCTATTTGGATTTCCTATTCATTGGTTGCCCTTGGTCCAACCAACTCTTGAATATATTCCTCCTAGTCATCGAGTTTGTTGTTGGCCCAAGTTAACTATCTATCCTGGCTATGTACTTTCTCAATCAGTGCTGCCATTATTGTGAGGCTATTGTCTCTAGCCATGGTGAGCTCAAAAACACTATGTGCTACCTCTTTCTCTTTTTCTTCCAACAGTTTGGCTGCCTCAATTTTTTGTGCCTCCAACTCTGCTTCTTTCTCAATTCTCTGGGCCTCTAATTCTGCCTCTTTCTCCTGGATGATCTTGTCTTTACTTTGGAGTTCTATTTGTAGATTTGTAATGATTTGTTTTTGCTCCATTTCCACCTCTACTCTGACCTTCTTGAGGTTAGTAATAATTAGATTCTTTCCCCAGAGTAATCTCTTTAAATTTTTAATGTCTTCCATCAATTGTTGTTCTTTTGAAAATTCTACATCCTCTTGATCAAAGGGATGAGAGAAGGTTGCTGCTTCTACTTCTATTGTTGTTTCTGTGGCTATTGGCTGATCATCAAGGTTTTCCATGGCCATCTGCCCTGCTCTGCCAACTATATCCATTTACCTTGTTTCTTCTTCTTCTTCAGACTGCTTGTCTTGAGGATCCTCTTGGGGTTCCTCTGCTTCTGTTGGCACCGATGAAGGCCTAGCCTTATCCTCACATGATCTAAAACCCAGGAGTACAATAGTGAGTAGGGCAGTATCTTTTTTAGCCTGTGAGAGTTGTCTTTTCCTTTTGCTTCTCCGGAGCAAGGGTGGGGCAGGTGCCTCTGGAGCAGGTCTCTCATCCTCAGAATCTGAGGAAATAGTAAGAGTCTCTATGTTTTCTGTCTCCAGAGCACATGATGGTTCTGAAGTTGCGCTTGACTCTAGATGAACAGATGGTGCTAGGGAAATTTCTCTGTGTTTCCTCTTCCTAACTAGAGGGATCTCATTTGAATCATGAGATGGTTCCTCAGCCCACCAAGTTCCCTCTATTCTCTGTCTTGACCTTCCCTCTGTTAATTCCTTAGGGCAAGATTCCTCAATTAGAGTCATCTTTCTCCTAACTAATCGAGTCATATATAGGGTTTGTTTAGGAGTAGGTTCTACAATTTCTTTTCCTTTCTTCTTTTTGTCAAGAACAGGAGTTGTAGATGAAGTTGCCTCCTGTGAGGGCTTCTTTCCTCTGTGAACAACTGTAGAGGAGGATGAAGGATTAGTTTCCTCTTCTTGTTGAGTAGGAGAACTCTCACCTTCTGGCTGTGCCATCTCTAGTTCTCTGACCTGGGGACTCTACTCAAGAAAGTTTTGCCATAATTCTTCCCCATTGGCCTGAGATAGGAAGTAGTGTTTGACTACTAGAAAGATGAGGCCACGATGTTTCATGGGACCCTTATTTTGCTGATATCTATTTGCAGTTGCCCTGATGGAAAAATATAGGAAATTGGGAATTTTTATGACAAACTTAGGGTGTGCATTCCCATGTCTTAGATAAATCAGCATTTTCATGATTGGTCCTAAAACTAGAGAGAATTGACCATCACAAGTAAAATATTTCATCAGCCAGGTGGCAACAGACTGCTAAGGGTTTGGAAGGGTAGACCTAAGAATTCCTTTGACTTCATTTTTATTTGAATGCAATTGAATTGTAGGTTCACCTTGAACAGAGAAATTCTTAATTAAATCAATGTATAAGGTTTTCAAGTGATAAAACCTCTCACCTTGTTCGGGAAGTCTAGAAATGTGGCTGATAGTGGCTGAGGAGAAATTGATTTGGACTCCTCTGATAGTTGTCTGGTTGTCCCTTAAATTTCTGAGGAATTCATCTACAACATCTTCTTGAAACCCTTCAAATTTTTCTAGGAAGTCTAACCATCCTGCAGCTCTTAGAATGTTTGTTGTAGCTTCATCCCGTAGAAGACCCACAACACTTTCTGGCTCAGACTTCTTCTTGACTCCCATTACTGAATTGATTCCACCTTCTGTGCTTATTCCTTGCCTCCTCAATCTACAGTCTATCCTTTCCTCTTATCTCAGTAGGCTCTGGAGGACTAGTCAAGTTGCTCTATTCTTTAGGGTACTTTAGAGGTTCGAATGAGGAATGTTTTGTTTTTCAGCTTAGGCTTATGCAGATTAGTTAGAGTACCAAGGTAATCATAAATGCGATAGAATGACAGGACACTCCAGAGGCAAGGTGGTAGTACAACACAAACGGCAACATGTGTGAATTTAGACAAGAAGATGATGGCAAGAGGATGTGGCATAGTGATGGCACCCAAAAACAAAAAGGCAAGAGAGTTGCTAATAATGATTAATTATAGATAAAATTACTTGGATCAGTTTTAATGATAAGGGTGATGTACATGGCAGAGATGTTGCATCACTGCTGGAGACTACACGTGTCATGGCACATGAACATCTTTTGGTGGTTGGAGATGACATCCACTACTCCGTTGGTACATGACCTGCAATCATTTCACAAAGTGGTTCAAGAATCCACATTCCTCAGGTGATGTCAGCACCAGCTTTGTGAATACTCTTACAATTGATATGTGTGCTAATTGAATTTATTTTTGTGATAAAGTAGAGGATGAGTCATGATGACCTCATCATGTGATGTGTCTACTTTATCACCTGGAGAGGTGGGTCCCCTCCCTTATTATTGAGACTGATGTCTTTATTGACAGAGCACTAGAGGTGCTCCTAGTTTGAGAAGCACTAGAGGTGCTCCTTGTTGAGGAAGCGCCAGAGGTTCTCCTAGTTTGGGAAGCGCCAGAGGTGCTCCTAGTTTGAGAAGCACCAGAGGTGAATTTGACTAACTCCCGACACCTAATCACCTTTGGAGCTCAATTGTTTCAACTATCCTAAAGAAGGGAACCGCCATTTACTGGTTTTCAACTCCCTTGGTTGAAACTCCCTTGGTCGAGAAAGATATCCAATTACTAGTTTTCCATCTTCCTCTTTTTTTTTCTTTTTTTTTAGAAGGCCACCATTTGTTGGTTTTCAACCTTCCTTTTTTTTTTTAGAAGGTAGCCATTTACTGGTTTTCAACCTTCCTTTTTTTTTTAATCGAATCAATCCAACACTATGACAGAGGAGGTATCCCCTGTATCAAAACATAAATCATGAAGAAACTCCTCTTTAGTAGATGGTCCTTTATAGAGTCTGATTTGGTGACCATTTACTAAGAATGTGTCTGTGCTTCCATCAATAGGTTCCAATAATACAGTTCTATTTTCAAACACTTCCTTTATTTGATAAGGACGCATCCAGTGAGTTTGCAATTTCCCCTTAAACTCTTTGAATTTAGAATCATAAAGAAGAACCCAATCACCTTGTTGAAATGTCCTCCTCTTGATGTGTTGGTCATGCCATTGCTTCCTATGGTACTAAACTAGTTCTGTTTGCTGAATGGCCTTTGTCTGAATTTCATCCAACTCATTGAGCTAAAGAATTCTTTTCTGTTGAGTTATAGACAATGGTAGACCAACATCCAATATAGTTTTAAGTGTCTGGATTTCAAATTCTATAGACAAAATAAGCTTTTTCCCATAAACTAATTCATATGGTGAGAATTTTGTTGTGAACTTCCAAGTGTTATTGTAAGCCCAAACTACTTCAGGTAATCTGCTAGCCCAATCTTTTCTGTTCATTGCTACTGTCCTTGTCAGAATATTTTCAAGTTCCCTATTGGTTACTTCTACCTGTCCATTTGCTTGAGGATGGTAAGGTGAAGATTTTTTGTGCTTGACTTGATATAAATTTGTGAATGATTTGATTACCTGTGAAGTAAACTAAGGTCCTCTATTTGAAACTATTGATCTTGGGGCTCCAAATCTTAAGAAAATCTTATTGTAAAGGAAATCAACTTTTTCTTCTAATGCAAATTGTAATGCTTGAACCTCAACCCACTTAGTAACATAGTCTGTGCATACTAGAATGTACTCCTTGCCTGATGATGGTGGTGAAATTGGTCCCACAAAGTCTAGACCCCACTGCTCAAATGGTTCCATCATGACTTGAGGATGCAGTAACATCTCCTAGGTAAAGGTTGGTTGTCCCATCCTTTGGCACTGGTCACAGTGCTGCACATACTTCTTTGTATCTTTATGAAGTGAGGGCCAGTAGTAACTAGCTCCAAGGATCTTGTGGACTGTCTGATGGAAAGAGTAATGGCCACCAAATGGTTCATCATGACATGCTCTCAACACATCAAAAATCTCATCAGCCTTTAAACACCTATGTAGAATGAAATCATGACCACATTTAAATAGTAAACCATTCAACCATTTGTAAGATAAACTTTCTTTAACTAAACGTTTTCTTTGTTTTGAAGTAAAATGGGATGGATACAAGCCTGTAGCTAAAAGATTAGCTATGTCAGCAAACCAAGGTGCAGTAGAGGATATAGCAAAAAAATGTTCATCTGGAAACTTGTCCTCCACTGGTTGGTTTTCTCCTCTTGTATGCAATCTTGACAGAAAATCAACAACCAAATTAAACTTTCCTAGGTTATCAACTATGGTAATATCAAATTCCTGCAATAGCAATAACCACCTGATGATCCTTGCACCCACTACTAGTTTATTCATTAGGTGCTTGATGGCTACATGATCAGTGTGTACATATATCTTATATCCAGTGATATAATCCCTGAATTTGTTTATAGCATAGATGACTGCCAAGAATTCTTTTTCAGTTGTGTAGTTTTTTTCTACAGAGGTAAGGTTTTCGCTGATGTAATAAATGGCATGCATACTTTCTCCTTCCTCCTTTTGTCCTAAAACTACCCCAATGGACTCATTTGAAGCATCGGTCTGTATGTGAAATGGTAAAGTCCAATTAGGTCCTCTTAAAATTGGTGTGATAGTAAGCTTCTCCTTCAAGGTTTCAAATGTTGATTGACATTCTTCTGTCCATAAAAATTATGTGTCTTTGTTAAGCAGGGTAAATAGGGGGCAGCTATTCTACTGAAATTTTCTATGAACCTTAGATAGTAGCCTGCATCTCCCAGAAAACTTCTAACATCTATCTAACTTTTGGGTGAAGGCAACTGTGTGATCACTTCTATCTTGTTTTGATCCACTTGATCCCTTTCTCTAAAATGTGGTGTCCCAAAACAATTCCTTCCTCCACCATCATGAAGAACTTTTCATGGCTAAGGGATAATTGATTTTTCTCACAGCATTTCAGTACTTTCTCAAGGTTTGTGAGAGCTTCTTCAAAATTATCTCCATACTCTGTAAATTAATCCATATTGACCTCCATGCATTCATTAGCTAGTTCAGCAAAAATAGCTAAAACAAGTCTCTGAAATGTAGCTAGGGCATTGTATAGCCCAAAGGGAAGAACTTTGTAACCAAAGGTTCCCCAACAACATTTGAAGGAGGTTTTGTCCTGGTCTTCAGGTGCTACCTGAATTTGATTATACCCACTGAATCCATCTAGAAAAGAAAAATACTTTCTCCCAGCAAGGTTGTCCAGAACTTGGTCAATGAATGGTAAGGGAAAGTAGTCCTTTTTTGTGGCCTTGTTTAGTTCTCTATAATCAATACACACCCTCCATTTCCCATTGTTTTTAGTCACTATGACAAGGGGTGAGACCCATTAACTATCTAAGATTGGATATATAAACCCTGCTTGAAGTAATTTTTCTATTTCAATTTTGACAATGTCCTTTAAAGCAAGATTCAATCTTCTCTGGGGCTGTCTAACAAGTTTAATATCCTCAGTGTATATATGGTGGGTACATATCTCAGGAGGTATGCCTTTCATATCTTGGTATTCCCAAGCAAAAGATGCTGAATGGGAAATCAGAAGTTGGATAAGTTTTTCTTCTTGATTTGTTGTTAACTAAGTATTGATATTAAGTGTTTTCCCTGGTAAAATCATGACCTATTTTGTGATTTGATCCATAGATGTAGTCAATCCATACATTGGAGTCATGGTATTGAGAGGAAAAGAATGTGGAAGCAACATGTGGAAAGTGGCTAAGTCTCTGTAAAAGGTTTCCCCACAAGGAATGATGTTGGCGAGAGAACAATGAGAAGAAGTAAGAAGTTCTCTCCTAGAATCTTGAGTGAGTTCCATCACATCCTTATTAATTAGGATGTGAGTGAAGTCTTCTATTGTATCATAGTATACTTCTTCTTCTAATTCTCCCAGATGTTCCTTGATAGTTACCATAGCTACTAAGGCACTGTTGTCATTGTTCTCTGGTTCATCCACCCATACTCTTCCTGTGTAATGCATTGATGGTTTAACTAGAGGATACAAAGATATTTTCTTTAAATCTATCCCATTAGAAATGACCATATCCCCAGTTTGACAATCAATAGATGCTACTATCGTAGCTAGCCATGGTCTTCCTAGGATTAGTGGATAAGCATTTCTCTGGTTTCTAGGTTCTAATATTAGGAAATCTAGTGGAAATTCCCATGAATCTATCACAACTGGTACATCAGTGATTACTCCTTTTGGAATAGCAACTGATTGGTCAGCAAGTTAAAGAATTGTAGTTGTGGATTGGATACATGATAGAGCTAGTTTGTTCATTTCATCACATTAATTGCTACTCCCAGATCAACTAGAACATTTGAAATTTCTACCCCTAAGATGAAATAGTTATGACAGGATTTCTAGGGTCTCCATATTTTGGGAGGAGAATTTCTCCCGTCAATAGATCCACTACTTTTCCTTCCACCTGTATTGTGGAGGGAAAGTTTTTCTTCCTGCCCTACATTTTGATACAATACTATTTAATGAACTAATTTAGTTTTGGTACATCTCTGATTGCCTGGAGAAGAGGAATTTCAATGTTTAGTTGCTTGATTTCTTATAGAAGTTTTGATTCCAGGTTGGTTTGGACTTGTTTTTGTAAGATCTTTTTCTGGAGAACATTCTATTTAAGCCGTTATGGGTATGGTGCTAGTTTTTCCATCTCTAGAGCATCTCTGGAGCTCTTGTCAGAATTGTGTTCAGGAATGTTCTCCAGAGTCGGTCTTTTAGGAGCAACTCCGGAGTTGTCCAAGGATGATTCTTCTAGCACTTTTTCATTAGTAATCTCCTCCGGGGGTTAAGTGGATGGATTTTCAGGTTCTTCATCATTGGTTACTTCAACTATAGTTGGAGGAGATGGTCTTGGGAATGCTTTCCCATAATGTATCTGGAGATTATTTGAATATATAGCATTAATTCCAGCCAAATTTTATTGCTCTGTCATGTAAACAGCTACTCCCTATTTATTCTATGGGTTTGGTATAGGCTGAGCTGGTAAAGGTAGTTGGCTAACTAGTTCATTTTGTGATTGACCTTGTGTGTTGGAGGGTCCAGTTAGTAAAGCTTATTGTTGATGTTGGAAACGTCTAGGTTGTCCCTGGTATTGTTTATTATATCCCTGTTGAGAACCCCATTGAGGTTGCATGTTTTGTGATCCAAACTGTGGTGGCCACTGTTGATTTCCCCAAGGTTGATTTTGCTAATTTTGGTTTTCCCAATGTTGACTTGGCCAATCCTGCAATCCCCAAGGAGGATTATTTTGAGGCCCATGCCAAGTTGGATTCCACTGATTATTTCCCCAATTAGAAGGACCCCTGTAAGAAGGCTGGTTTGCATACTGATTATAAGGAAAATTCCAAGTTTGTTTTTGTCCCACATAGTTCAAATCCTCTTCTATTACAACATTCTTTTTACTTAATCTTTTCAAGGCTAGAAGTTGACTACATTAACTGGTAGGATGTTCCCTATCATAGGTCTAAGAAATCTCTGATTTGTCCAAAGGGCATTCTCTTAACAGATGTTTGTTTCTACATTGAGGACAATAGATGGAGAGTGGTTCAATTGCTCTATTTTGATTAGTTGTTCTAGTTTTTTCTTGAATCCCATCCAATGTGGTGTTTAATTGGACCAAAATGTTTGTTTTTAGATTTGCAATCTCCTCCATCAACTGTCCTATTTCATTCTTCCCTTTAAAATTTTTGGATGATCTCACTCCATTTTAATTCTGGAATAGTTCTTGCAGAGTTCTTCTATATCAAGTATTTCCATTTTGTTGATGTTCCCTTTTCCCATCAGATCCAGTGCTTGTTTTGATTCTTTATCCAATCCTTTTACAAAGTTCTAGCCAAGGAGTGATCTATTGGGTTGCCATACCTTCTCAAGGAAAAATTAAACCTATCCACATAGTCCTCTATGGTCTCTTCCTCCCCCTGCCTAATTTTAAACAATTCTTTATTTTTATTATTGGATCTATAGTAATCTTGGTATTTTTCCAAAAACTATGTTTCCATCTGATCCCAAGAATGGATAGAATTATGGGGTAAACCCATAAACCATCTCATTGCAGAATCTTTCAGAGTTGAAGGGAATAGTTTGAGTTTTTAGTTATCTGATCCATAATCATAAGTCTGGCAAACTACTTTGAATTCAAACAAAAAATGATCTGGATCCTCAGAAGAAAGTCCTCTAAAATTGGGCAAGTGTGCTGGTGAGATATTCTTCATAGGAGCATTGTCCCCAACAGCCAAGACAATAGGATATGAGAAGGTTCTTGGAGCCTGATTTTCTTCTTCTTCATTTTTATTATTGTCCATGTTTAATACTGGTTCTTCTACCTGAGGTTCTAGGAAATTAGGTTCTATCAAAGGATCTACCTAAAACATTTGTTGTAATTCTTGGATATAATTAGCAAGTGGAATATTTGGAGGATCTAAGGGATTGTTGTTTTGAGGTGCAGCTTCCAAAGTAGGTTCTAGGTTTCTCTCCTCAACAAGATCTTGTGCCACCCCACTGCTTTCCCCTATGGCTTGTGGTTGGGGTGTCTCCTTTATATATCTTCCTTGTAAATCTCTAGCTCTAACCATATAGATCTATCCTAAAAACTATTTTAACTAAGTTTCCCTAATTAACACAAGATATCCCTGACAACGATGCCAAAAATGACAAGGTGTCATTGTACCTCATCATTTAATTTGTTTTCAGATGTCAAAAATCCAGGTGCTGTGTCCTCAGCTATCTGCAACTAGGGATTCTATAGTTACCAGTTTCTAGCTAATCTTAACAACTTTTACAAATTTGAAGAGATTAATCTATCTACTTGTTGAAAGAATTTAATGAATGCTAAAGACATAATTAAATAGGAAATTTACTCAAAGCAATCTTAAAAATAGTAACATGCATATATCTATTAAAATTAGTAAATACTTTTCACAACAAAATCTAAAGTAATAAAACAGTGGTACTAGCCTCTTGCCTTGGTGGTGAGAGTGGGCCCTTGCTCCACACCCTTGGGGCTGAAGGCTATAGTAGGAAATCAGCACAAAAGAAGATCACAACTAAATTCAAACCAATTCCATATGCTTTGCATTCCTGAAAATATTGCTATTACAGAACTGAGATTTTGAGAATCAGAATAATTCAATCATTGTATATTTCTTCTGCTATTTCTATAAGTATATATGAAAGTGAGTGATGACTTATCACTGATCTTATCTACCAATTCTTCTATGAGATGACATCCATCTCTTTATTACATTAGCTGTCTAACTATAGAAAATAATCATGCAAGAAAAGTAGACTTGAGTGGAACAGAAGTCCACTCAAAAGTCTAAGTTTGAGTCTTAATACATTTGGGCATCAAGGCCCTAAAAATAAGGATATTGAATCAGTTCCATCATAACTCATGCAAAAATATTAAAAAGATAAAACTCCAGCAGTTTAACTAAAGATGACCCTTCACCACTCTAGTGATGATTTGAGTGAAATGAGGGGTATTATGATCACTACTGAGAGTGCCTAGTCGGCATCTTATGTTGGAAATATGCCCTACTCTCAGGAGGTGCCAGAGATATCTGACCCTGTCTGCAGCTACAGAGATATGTCTATAGCTCCAGAGATATGTTTGTAGATCCAAAGATTATCTATAGCTTCTTTATTCAGCTCTGGAGATACTCTAGACTCCCGCAGAGCTTCGGAGAGGTATTCCTCATTTCTTCAAAACTTCAGGTGTCATGGTACTTTGGTATTGTCTCCAAAGATCATTGAAGACTATCTCTAGAGATGTACAAAATTGTTGTTCCTGACATCTACACGTATTGATTCAAAAAGAGAGAAGTTTCTACATTTTTCCATCAATTCCATGCACATTAGTCACTCAATTAGAAATTATAATCTTAAGTAATCTATCTCAATTAATCATTAAATAGAATGATCTTGCTAGCTTATTTGGGTGTAGACATTAGGAAAGATGGACTCAGGAAGGAGAAAAAGAGAGGCAAAAAGATGTATTTCATGAGTGCAACTTGGCACTCATCAGAGGCATTTATGTGATAGCTTCTACCTTGGTGGGATCCACTTCTATTCCTCTTCTAGAAACAATGAAGCCCAATAGTTTTTCTGAGGTGACCCTGGAAACACATTTCTTTGGATTGAGACACACCTTGTATTCTCTTAGGCATTCAAAGATGCATTCTAAGACTTCAGAATGGCTGCCCCTTATTTCTGATTTTCCCAAAATGTCATCTACATAATCTACCATGATCTTATGCAGCATATCATGAAATATTATACTCATTACTCTTTTATAATTTTCTCCTACATTTTTGAGGCTGAAAGGCATGAATTGCTAGCAGTACGTACCCCAAGGACATGTAAAGGTTATATCCCAAGAAGCAATCCATAAGTGATAAAATATCAGATCCATCATGAGATCTACTGTAATGTCTATGTTGGGAAGTAGAAAACATCCTTAGGACATGCCTTGTTAAGATCTCAAAAATTGATGCAAATGCAGATGCCCTAAAGTTTCTTTGCAATAGGAACTATGTTGGACACCCACTCTAGATAGTTAGTAGGGTGAATGAAGAAAACTTCTAGCAACCTATACAACTCTTCGTTTACTAGTAGGGCAATTAGGGGATGCATATTATGGATTTTTTTCTTAATCAATTTTGTATCATGATGTACTATAAGATGGTGAACTAAAAGTGAGGGATCCAAACTAGGCATGTCAGTATAGGACCAAGCAAACACATCTAGTGTTTTTTTAGGATGGTCGACAATGTCAGCTTCTCCATGGGAAAGAGAGATGATGTCAGATAGGTGATCTTTGGTATTTCTTATGTACCAAGATTAATCTCTTGAGTTCCTTCAATAAGGACAATTGAACACTCCTACCATTATGGATGGATTGGGGAAGATTAATTTCCTCATCTCCTACCACCTCAGAGAGGTCTTCACCTAGAGATACATCTTTATTTTTTAATTTTATGCCTAATAGCACCTCAAAGATGTTTTCACTAGGGAATGATTTTTCAATTTTTGCTTCTTTATTTTGTTGACTAAGGGTCTCATCTTCCCCCCCTGAAATAGGCATCAACATTAAGGTAAATGTCATATCCTAATTTATGATCTCCTTTGGGAAGGATTTCATGTAGTCCCAAAAATTCAATGATAGCTTCATCATTTTGGAAAACATCAAGAGGTGATGATCATTGTTGGTCCTGAGAAATTAATTTAGGGTTAAAAAGGGCGAGTGGATGGTGAAGATGGCATTGTCAAGAAATAGGCAAGATAGGTCATGGTCTTAAAATGAAGCTATGATGATATGAGGGGCGATACTTTCAATAACCAAAGCGGCATTGTTTGTCACTGTAAGAGATACATGTGGCTCCTTGGTTTTCTTACCAAGGGGTAAGTATCCTAATCCCATAAATATTGGATAAGGTTGGGCTATGATGGGTTCTATAATGCCTTATTCATTGATTCTTAATCCTTTTCCATGATAATTCATACTTTCACACATATGGCATGGTTTTGGGTACTTTTTCTTCAAATACCAAAGATCAACTTCTTCATTATCTGACTCATCATGATATATCTAGGGTTCTATTGGATCAGGGGACTCAACTTCCTCATCTCCAAGAGCATGCTTGAGTTGAAAGGGACTAGGACCCTCTTGTCCACTTAGTTTCTTTTGTTCTTTCTTTAATGGGTAACCATAGGAGTGTGGGGATGAAGTTGTCTAAGATGGAAAGCATTATGCATCTCATACTTGCCACAACCTTTAGAGATGATCTTGATCATAGGAGTTGGGCATGAAGTGGATGTGGATGGTTGGGATTCTTGAACCCTAAATTATCCTTAAAATGAAAGCATAAACTATCTAAAATGTCTACCTCAAATGTTTACGACCACTAGTGGTCCCAGTTTCTAGTCATCACGATTTTTAGGTAGCCTTTAAGTAGTAAGGGTGGTCTCATGACATTCAACCCTCTATTTTTCTTATATCTGGGGGCTACAAACTACTAGCTAAAATGGTCAAAACCATCTACCTACAATGACTAGAAACCACTCTCAATTTTAAATCCAATATTTAAAACCAAACCCCCATTTTCTTTTTTCCAAAGCCAGTGAGGATACTGAAATTTTTTAATTAAAATCTTTTTCGATTCATGTGGTTTAAACTTGTCACAAGCTAGCAACAATGGACAAAAAAATGTGTATGGAAAGGTCCATACAGTATGGATCATAGGGATCCATATTGTATGGATCCAAACTAAAAAACATTTCAAAAAAAAGATTAGAAAATTTTCGAGTGACAAAATATGATAAATTATATATGTATCCTAGGGTTTTTGGGCCTCCTAGATGCAATGGTGAATTCGTTTTTGGCTTATGACACTTCCTGCAATAGGTCACTCCCAAAATTTTCAATTAATACATTAACCAACAACAAAAAAATTTTACAAATCATACAAAAATCAATTTGGATCAAGGGAGGTGGGTCCCACCAGACGTGCCAGAATGAAGAGAAAAAAATGACAAGAGGAAAATCACAAAAGATAATGCAATAAGAACAATAATTTCAACTCAAATCACCCTTACTCCTCTTAGAGCGAAAGTAGGGTGTGCCCTTGTTCTACTTGATATGCTCTCTTGATATGATGATATGTACTCAAATGTGGAATGCTTAATAAACCAAAATAATCAATTTTCCATTCAAATCATCATTATATTTCAAATGAATTGATTAAAGAAGAGATTTATATGATCTTAGATGATAGGATGGATGGCTAGGGTTAAGCGAGACAAGGATCAACACATGGATCAAGGATGAATGGTTGCGATTAAGTGTAAATGAATGGATGAGATTAAGTGATAGGTGACCTATCCTCATTTAAGTTGAATAAGAGTGAAATGAAGAGTGTAGATGAAGTTAGTTATTTTTAGATTTTTGTGCACAGTGGGTAGAGAATAATTAATTAAATAAAATTATTTAATTAATTATAGGATGGAAGAGATGTAGAAAATTAAATCAATTAAATAAATATAATTAGAGGGAATATTGGACATAATTAATTAAATAAATATAATTTATTTATTTTATTGAGCAATGAGAGAAGAATGGATTTAATTAATTAAATAAATATAATTTACTTAATTAATTGGACATAGAATGGTTCGAGGATAAAAGTGTCACAAGAATGTCATGACATGGATGATGTTAGTAATGTTGTAAGGACAAGGTCAATTTTAAGTGTCTACAATACTATATCAAAATGTCATCTTTTTGGATTGCTTTATCTATTTGGACATACCTTTTTAGCTTGTCGTATTACCCCTTAATGGACTTTTCTTCTCCATGACATATAAGATAAAATTGCTTCTTGATTATAATAATATTAAAGTAATTAATATCAATTGTTATCAATCCCCTAGCCATGCAAACTCATCCAAGGTTTTTATCAAATTATTTCATATACAAAATATTTATCTAAAATTACACCCTTGACATATGACAATATCTTATATGTGTGATTATGCACATTATATGACATCTCTTACTTTTAGAGGTGATGATTCTCTTTAAAAACCAAAACATCCTATATGGTTATAATAGAAATAATAATAAAGTTATGTTTTCAGGTGTTGCTTGCATCTTTAAAAATCATAAGCAATATCGAGAATTTATCAACTATTGTTGTCTATAGTAATATATATCTCTAAAGTTGTTTTCAATATAATAAATGTTCAAACATAGAGCATGGTGAAGTTTTGTTCATTTATCTTTAGTAGCTCATAAGAGATGTTAAGTTTATAATTAGTGATGTTAGTTCTTCAACTATCATAGCTATGGTGATGGATTTCCATTTATCATCTCTTTGATGTATGTGTTAGCCCTTTCCACTACCATCTTACCATACTCCTCTAATTCTTGGAACTAGATGAGTATGATATAATTGTTAGATAAGTTAACCAAAGGGAGTTAATAAATTCAAACAATTCCATCCTAAATATTTCTATTAGATCTAAAGTACTTAAAAAGTTGAAAATCATAAGAATGACACATTTTTCTAAAAGTGGCTATGCACTTAGTATGAAGTCAAGTCAATCCGATTAAACCAACAAACATAAAAATTTAACTACTTGTAATTATAATTAAAAATTAAAAACAAAATGATTGTTAATCAAATGTTTAACCAAAAATATTCCAAGGAGGTCATGACAGATTAGATTGAGGGGACCTCTAATTTTCAGAGAATGTAAAGTTTAATGTTACCCTCTAGAAGGTTATCCAATATACTCTACCTTCAATGGACAAAGGGAGCCCCTTAAGTTAGAACTCCAACTTTTTCATCAATTTACCTCCAAACATCATATTGTCCATGGTCATAGCAGGAATTATCATGTATATTTAAAGAGAGCCATATAAAAACTTGTTTTAGGTTTCTTCTCTCAAGAGAATAGGCTACAACATTTACATTTTTGTATAATAATGTGATGCAGAGGATGGAGGAGTTTGTCAAAACAAACACAATTCAATCAATCTTGGACAATCCTTTTACTTAGAAAACCATAACTTGGTGATTCCTCACAATTTCTTCAAATATGCTTGTAGCATTCCAAACAGTGAAAATTGGCCATATATTTTAGAAAAGGCCTCAAATCCACAAACCAATTACTGATCATGCTTCCAATGTACCCAATGAGTTCGTGACCTTTAAAATAGGTTTAAGGGTTGTAAATAAACTCTACCAAATCCACCTTGAAGGGTTTTTGCACTTGTTATTTTTCATGAAACTTCAAACTTGACCATACACAATCCTAACTCACACAGTCAACTCTATCAGCATAGGACAATCATGAAAATGGGCATCAAAACCTCAAAGGGGGGTCATCTCAAGGGTTTAAATGTTGTGTGGAAATAGTTGACACATTCCTCCATTAGTCTTCAAACATACAAAGCTAAAAATCCACACCCACATGCTCAACTTCACCTCTTTTCTCACTGTTCTAGTCTGCTGCATGGAAAAATAAGACATGCATGGCTTCTTGGTGCTTACCAACATGCCCCTCTGATCCTACAAGTGAAAGGAAAACAAATATATATGTCAGGGTATACCATTCCATGAGGTTTCATGAGGATCCACCTATGAAATGCCCCTAAGATGCATGTTTCTTGCCCACTGTTTACCCTAGGTAGGGTTTGACAATCCAAAAACTAGTCTTTAGCAAAACACTTAAAAATTTTTTGTATCACAATGAAATTGAAAGAAATCAAAAGATTAAATGTAATAGACACTCATATCTTTCATTTCCCACCAGTTTTAGGGCCTGACACATCTGTACAGGGCCGTACTCAGTCTGGGAATAGCAAAAAAACATTGGAAATGTAGGAAACCAGAGTTTTTTAATTGCTTTTTAGATCTTTAAAACTTCAATACACCTTCTTCTTGACCATACCAAGTCTTATAAACATTTAGCAACTTACTCTAATCATTGCATGATCCATGTTTTCAGTTACATTCCTTCTTTTTCTTGATTTTTCATATTCTTTATTTGTGCAACAATTTGACTCTTCATATTCCCACTAGACTCCACTAACACCTAATGTCTCAAATTTGATTTCCACATACAAAATGGTCTTAGAAGACCTTATTACAATGAAAATACCAAAATAAAACTAAAATTGTCATTTGACCACCTTGAGCACACATGGGTGCTCCTATACCATACTCCCAGAGAAGAAAAGATTCAAGTCCACTTGAATGGAGGGTAGAAACATGAGAGCCATGTTTGAAATCTCTTGTCTGATGCTTTTAAGTCTTTGCACCTTGTTCTCCTTCCAAGATCTGCTTCATCTTAAATTTTGGTCTATCTCTCCTTAAGGATGCAATAACACAACTCTTCTTAACCATCCTTGCAATACTGGATGTGGCTCTCTTCTTATTGTCTATACAATCATCAACCTTTCCTTCATCTTTTTCAATTTGGAAAATAGGGTATGGAGCCTTTGGCTTGAAATTACACTCAACTTCATCTTTACCACTCTACCTGATCAATGTAAACATAAAGTAGGCTACACCCTCATACTCCAACTGCAAATGTGGAGTGTCTTCAATCACCTTGAAGGTTTTGTCTTCCCACTTTGTATGAGAACTAACTCCTTGCCTTGTATTATCATCTATTAACACATCAACATGCTCTTGCAACAAGTATTGAACATCTAATGGAAATTGATCAAACCTAACTATTGTTATAACATTCATATGTTTACTCACCATTTTAGTAGCTACCTCTTCTTGTTTTCTTGGATTTTGTTCTTCAATCAAGCACTCCTTACTATTCAATTTTTCTACTCCCACTTGTCTTCTTCTCTAAACAATCTTCCTGATAGGCCACATAACTATCTTCTTGACTGGTAAATGCCAACTTTTTTCCTAGTTTGCTAACTGTTGCATCTCAATCTTCACTCTTTCTTCCATCTTTTCTCAAATTTCCATCATTAGTTCCAAAGCATGCCTCAACTCTTTTATCTCTTGATCCGCATCTATTTGTTTTTCCTTCTCTTTTTCCTTCTTCATCTCTTTTTCCTCTCTTTTCATCACTTGTTTCTTTTTTGTAAACTCTCCCTCTGCAGGTATCTCTTCCACACATCCATTCTTCACACAACCAACTATCCTCTACCCAATAGGATTATAGAAGATGCACTCTCCAAGACCTCTTTTTGTTGCAAATATATGCCTAAGAGGTGTTGTCATTGATGTCAATATATCCTTGTTGCCATTAGTGTCAACTGTATCCTATTTTACTGCATGTATAGAAGATTGGATTGTTGATGATATTAAGAAAATTAATATGGATCAATCTATGCATACCATATGGCTGAGTAGAGGATTGTCTAAAGAAGCTCTAGTTATGTTTTGAAGGGTTCACATGAAGATTTAAAGAAGTAATGGCCATCTGAGTTGAACCAATTTTGCAGTGTTTAGAAGAGACAGAGTGACAAGAAAGAGGTCTGAATTGTTTCAGATATGTCAAGTGATGATCTGCGAATCTAGACGCATGTTTGGGAAGTCAGTGTGTATCATCCATTCAAGTGGTTCATGGTTTGGAGGTCCATAAGCAATCTTTCTAATGTGACAGTCATGGCAGATAGTGTTCTTGAGGTTCTAGAGGAAGATGCAAGTGATTCTTATGACTTGGAGGAGTGAATGTTTTTGTTGAATTCAATGTGCTTGTGGAGGTCTCTGGATTGTGTGACTACTATGTTGGAGGTTCGCATTGAAGTTTGAGATCACTATTGAAGATTTCCCTCTTGGTGTTGATGTTCTTCCCAGTCTTGGCCGGCCGGATGATTCAAGTATGTTGCAGATGATCTAAGAGCAATTCGCTGGAGTGTGGCATGTTGCTAGAGGTAGATTCATGTCTCATATATGTTTGGTTGATAGTATAGTGATCAACGCTAAGTCTACCTGACCTTGATGTTTATTCCAAGGTTGATGAAGCATATATAGGTGTGTAGTTGAAGTGTGGAAAATTATCCTTGTGTGAAAACAATAAAATCAAAAGAATGGATCAAAGGCAGAGCAGAGTAGAGGAGAAGTAGAAGAACAAGAGATGTCAAGGATGAATAATTAGAGAAGAAGTATATGGGGCAGAGAAGAAGTTTTTGAAAGCATTTAATTGTAATGGAAGCAAGCATGAAGTAGATGCTATTTATCAGTTAATTCTTTCTTTACTAATCACAAATTCTGTAGGTAATGAGCCTCTCTTGAGTAGTGAGCTCTGGGCAGTGAGCCCAAAGGCATGTGCCTTCTTTTTTCATTTAAGTACTTTTAATAGGGTACAAATCATGTGGGTTAACCCCCACCATGGTTTTCCCTTAACCGAGTTTCCACAAAAATTTTGGTGTTGTGTGTTCAATCTATTTCTGCTCTTGTGTTATTGATTCATGTTTAAATGTTTATTTGATTGAAAGTTGTAAAAGAAGGTTAAAAGAAGAAAAGATTAATATTTGAGGGACAACTAATTCATCCCCCCTCTCAGTTGTTTAGACTAATTCCAACAATTGGTATCAGAGAAAGGTTCCTCTAATAGAAGCTTAACTGCTCTAGGAGATCTAGGATGTTGACTTACATGAAGGTTAGTCCGAGATTAGATGGAACAAATTACTCTATTTGGAAAAGTCGCATGGAATGCCATTTACAATGCATAGGTGATGCTTATTGGGTGATAACCAAAGATGAGTATAAACCTCTAGAGAAAGGTCCTTCAACTCCAGATCAAGTCAAAGATGCAGGAAATAACCTTTGAGCTAAAGAAGCCTTGTTGAGTGCCCTGACTAATTCAGAAATGTCAAATGTCTTTGGACTAAAAACTACTCATGGAATCTGGAAGAAGTTGGAGAATCTTTATGAAGATGATGAATATGTCAAATGTGCCAAACTACAAATTTTGAAAGGAAAATTTAAAAATCTGAGGATGAGTGAAGGTGAAAACATCACAATCTACATGCAAAAGATAAATGAACTTGTGTGTGGTATCAGGTGTGTTGGTGGAACTTTTGAAGAATCAAGAATTGTGGCAAAAGTGCTTAGATCTTTACCTGATTCATACAAACATAAGGTTGCTACTATAGAAGAAATCAGGATTATCTCAAAAGTTACAAGAGATCAGCTAGTTGGCAAAATTTCAGCTTTTGAATTAAGTGAGTTTGGTGATTCTCCTCCTAAGTCTGAATCTACATTTAAGGCTAGTGTATATGGAAAACAAAGATATGATCTAGGTGAAAACTCTTCAGCAAGGTCAAACAGATTTGGGAAAGCAAGGAAGGACCTTGAAGATGATGAAATTGAAACTACAGATCTTGAAGCTCTTATTGCCAAAAGAATGCCAAGAGGATCTAGTAAGTATGAAGGAAAGTTCCCTTTCAAATGTTTTTCTTGTAATAAGATTGGTCATTTTGCCTCAAGATGTCTAGAGAGGTTTTCAAAACCAAACCCTAATAGATATAAAGGTCAAAAGAATTGTTACTATGTCCAAAAGGCTGGAGAAGGAGTCACAGATGATGAATCTAATCATGGAGGTGCCACTGAAGATGATTGGGTATTCATTGCCATCAAAGAAGAGGATCTAGTGTCTACTAATTCTGATAGCTGTGTAAATATGGAAAGTGCCTTGGCTACTCAGGTTTTTGAAAAGGATGAATGGGTGATTGATAGTGGATGTTCTCAACATATGACTAGTGATAAAAATAAGTTTGTAAGCTTTGAAAATTATGAAGGTGGATTTGTGAAATTTGGAGACAACTCAGCTGGTAGAATCTGTGGTAGAGGATCCATCTCTTTTGATGGTAAGAAAAATACAAATGATGTTTTGTATGTGGAAGGACTAAAGCAGAATCTTCTCAGTGTTGGATAGTTGGTTGACAAGTGTTATGATCTTCGATTCAAGGATGGTAAATGCAGAATCTTGGAAAGCTCCAGAACTAAAATTGCATCTAGTATGCAAACTAGAGGTAACATTTTTCAATTAAGTACCTCTGGTAAAAGTTGTTTGATTGACATATAAGAGTTGGTTGTGGCATAAGAGAATGTGTCGTGAATTTTGATAACATTGTGAAGATAAGTTCTACTCAGGCTATGAGAGATCTTCCAAGACTTGTGAAACCTAATAGCACGTGTAGAGAATGTCAATTGGGTAAATAGAACAAAACATCATTCAAAAGTAAAGAATAATTTTCAAGTGGGCAATTGGAACTTGTGCATATTGATCTATGTGATCCTGCTAGAATTAGGAGTGTGCAAGGAGACATATATTTTATGTTGTTGATTGATGATTAATCCCAGATGATGTGGGTAACCTTCTTAAAGGAAAAATCAAAAGCTCTTGAGAAATTCAAAGTGTTCAAAGTTATGGTGGAAAATGAGATTGGTGTGAAGATAAAGTGTCTGAGATCTGACAGAGGTGGAGATTTTACCTCCAGTGAGTTTGATACATTCTGTGAAAAACATGGAATATAAAGATAGTTATCTGCACCTAGAACTTCTCAGCAAAATGGAGTTGTGGAAAGAAATAACCAAACCATTCAAGATGCTTCCAGGACCATGATGATGGAAACAAATGTTCCATAAGTTTATTGGAGAGAAGCTGTGAGTACTGCTATCTACACTCCTAACTAGGTGCAGATCAAAGGCAATTTTGGTAAGACTCCTTATGAACTCTAGTTTGGTCATCCTCCTACTGTACGATATTTCAAAGTTTTGGGTAGTAAATGCTATATCAAAAGAGATGAGGATCTAGGCATGTTTGAAGCAAGAAGTGATGAAATAATTCTTTTGGGTTACTCTACTCAAAGCAAAGCATACCGGTGCTTTAACAAGAGGTTGAAAAAGATTGTTGAAAGTGCTAATGTTAGAGTTGATGAGAGCAAAGAAGAACATTCTAGGTCTTGCAGATATGATTCAGATGATCAAGATGAAAATCTAAGTCAAGGAAGGAAAATTCAAACCTAGACTCAGATCCATGTTGATCTGAAAAGCTTAGTAACTCAAGAGGATAATGAAGAAGTTGAGGAACAAGTTTAAGAAATAGAGGTTCAATTTGATCCCAAAGCTCCTAGGTATGTAAGAATGAACCATCCTAAAATCATATCATAGGAGACAAACATAAAGGTGTTTGAACTAGAAAATGAATTGCTGAAGATCAAGAAGAGATTTGTTTGATTTCAAAGATTGAACCAAAATTAGTAAGTGAAGCCTGCAATGATGAAAACTGGGTAAAAGAAATGGAATAAGAATTAGTACAAATTGAAAAGAATCACACCTGGGATCTTGTTTCTAGACCCGAGGACAAAAATGTGATTGGAACTAAATGGATCTTCCGAAACAAACTAAATGAAGATGGTAAAATTGTAAGAAACAAAGCAATGTTAGTGTGCAAAGGATATTCTCAAGTGGAAGGAATTGATTTTGAAGAAACTTTTTCTCTGGTAGCAAGAATAGAGGCAGTCGGATTATTTCTTGCATTTGCTGCTTATAAAGATTTCAAGGTCTATCAGAGGGATGTGAAGTTAGTATTCCTAAATGGAGAACTAGAAGAAGAAGTCTATATTGAGCATCCAGAAGGATTTCAGTTGTCTGATCAGAAAGATATGTTCTGTAGGTTGAGGAAAGCATTATATGGACTCAAACAAGCCCCAAGAGCCTAGTATGCAAGATTAGATAAGTATCTATTAAAGCTAGGATACAACAAAGGCACTATTGATTATAATCTTTACTTCAAGATTGATCATGAGAACATTCTTCTTGTTGAAGTATTTGTTGACGATATCATTTTTTGTGGAAATGAGAGCATGTTCAAAACATTTTCTGATAAAATGCAAAGTGAAATTGAGATGTCCATGTTTGGTGAGATGAATTTATTTTTAGGTCTGCAAATCACTCAGTCAGATAAAGGTACTTCATATCTCAATCCAAGTATGTGAGAGAATTGTTGAAGAAGTTTGGAATGGAAGAATCAAAGCTAGTAAGTACACCTATGGTAATTGGATGCAAGTTGAGTATAGATGATGACTCCCCTAAGACAAATCCAAAAAGGTATAGATCAATGATTGGAGGACTGCTCTATCTAACTCAAACCAGACCTGATATCATGAATGCAGTTGAACTTGTCACTAGATTCCAAGCTGATCCTAAAGAATCCCATGTTGTAGCAGTCAAGATAATTTTCATATATCTCAAAGGGACAATTGATTATGGATTATGGTATCCAAAAGATAATGACTTCACTCTACATGCTTATACAGATGCTGATTGGATAGGAGATGTGGATGACAGAAAAAGCACTAGTGGTGATGCATTCTGTTGATAACTGAGAGGGGGGGTGAATCAGTTATCCTAATTATTTCTTCTTTCTAAACTTTCTTATTAATGAAAGCAGCATTAATTCAAACAAGCAAACATTACCATGAAATGAAAAACACATGACACAGTATTTTTGACGTGGAAACCCTGTTAAGGGAGAAAACCATAGGGTGATTAACCCAAAGATTATTCTCTGTTAGAAGAATAAGGAATTACAAAATGGCACTTGCCAATTAGGGCTCACTACCCAAGCACATTGCTCACAAAGGAGGTACACTGCCTACAAGGAGACACACTGTCTACAAAAGAATGTTATACAATACTTGAACTGATTGGAAGCATCCACATATGCTAGAGTTTAGTTCTGATTAAGTTCTGTACACTGATCTACTGCACTTCATCTTTCCTCTTCTCTTTATTCTACTTTCCTTTCACATACTAGATCTCTCGTATTGCTTCTGCTATGTTCTACTCTTGTTCGCATATCACATCACATAACCTTCGTTCACATAACTAAATCCATCCTATTTATATATATGCACAAGTAATTTCATTATCTTTCTAGTCGGCACCTGGAACAGTCAATCTTCTCACAAACTCTGTTCTGTCGGCTGAATCCTTACACATCAAGTAATGTGGATCAAGCATATACTTATAGAAATCATTAATCATGTCAGCCAAACATAATTCATGTCTTCATAACCTTTACCACTGTCAGAAACACATTCGGAAAGCAATCTGATGTTCTGTTAGTCAGTTCTTCCTCTGTTCACACTGTCACTCAAAGATCCGGTACTCAGCTGTTCATATCTTTTTCCTTGTCTATCACCGGAGGCTAAATCCTTGGAATCTATTACTCAAGGTAGTCCTCTTGACTTTCCCAAATCTGCACTTTACCAAGATACTTCCTCTGAGAGATCCAGACCAATCTGTTAGACCTTGCCACACGCTCTGTTCTTGTTCACTGGACCACAATAATCTTCATTCTGACTTCCGGTAGAGACACACCATGACTTATGAATATGTGAGATGACCTTTGTTTCCATCAATGACAACAACCATGAATCCATATAGTGTCTCTTGCCAACAATCTCCCCCTTTGGCATTGATGGCAACACTTAGTGAAGAATGACTAAGTGTTTACACTATGCTCCCCCTTGGCTGATGCTCTATCTTTATATACATTTTTTGGAGCTCCCCCTTAGTTGGATTCCTCATTTTTCACTGCTCCTCACTCCCCCTTTGACATCAATGGAAAAGGGTAGAGTCCGCACACCAAAATTTTCAAAAAAAATTTACTATACTTAGTCACATATTACATACATAAACTGAAGAATCTCTGCAAAGGATGTCTTCAATTGGACCAGTTCTGTAGCCCAACTTTGCTTCATTCTATCCAAAATTGAAATGTGACCACTCAACAAAAATGCAAAAGCTTCTGCCCTCTTAAGATCTGTCAGATCATTGGTTCGGGTGGTAGTCTGAGCATCACTTATGGCCTCATGTATGGCCTCTAACTTAGGGATAAGGATCCTTCTAAGTTCTCCCATCTGGTTAATTATATTCTTCCTTTCCTTCTAAAAATTCTTTATTACATTTGTGATTGCAATAGTTTGACACTCTTGATTTACTATGGAGGAAGAGAGAGGATCAAAACTTTGAGACAAACTTAGTAGTTTATCCTCTTCCTCTTTTATTTTCTTCTCAATTTCTACTATTGCTTTTGACCAGGAGATACAAAATTTGTAAATGTCACCACCATCCTTAAGAGCATTTTCTAAGCACTTTATTCTAATACTCATATTTCTCCTATCATTAGAGATTAATCCTTGTACCTCTAAGAATCTCTTATCCAAAAACTCCTTCCGGACCTTTTCTTCAGCTGATTTTTCTAGAGAATCAAAATGTGTACTAACACTACTGACTAAGGTTTTGAGATTACCAGAAAAGGAGGCTGTGGGATCCTTCTGAAAGGATGGTATGATCTTTTCAAACACTCTGGATGCAGCTTCTATCAACTCACAGTCTTCCATATGAGACTTGAGGAGTTTTTCATTTGCCTTAGCATGTGCAAATGAAGCTATCTTCATTGTCTGTACTAGAGAAAGGGAATCAAAATTGAATGGGCCTTGTAGAAGCTCTGGTTCATCAATCTCTAATGTTTCTTTACTCAAAAATTTTTGGATAGTTTGTGCAGTGTCTCTTGCCAGAGATAGATGTTTCTTCTCTTCTACAATCTGGGAGCTGTCCTTTGGAATTTTCTCTCCCTCTACATTCCCACAATTGGCAGTTGTGGTTTTCTCAGGTGATGTCTTCTATCCTTCTACAATCTTTGCACTGTCACCTTCTTTTTCCTTCACCTCTATTTCTTTCTCTTGTAATTTCTCTTCTTCTTTGGATCCAGAGACTGTAGGGGAAACTGGAGGAGAAATGTTGGTCTGTCCAGGGCCCACCTCTTCTATTACTTCTTCAGAAGTTTCTTCTGCAACACTAGTGGATGAAGGATCAGTACCCAAGTCCTTTACAATGGGAAGATTAAATCTTTTGAAGGCCTTCCAGAGGATCTCTTCAGTATCCTTGGCCACCTTGTCAGTCTCACCAAGCATGAGTTGATTCATCCCTTCTTTGCTCCTGAGCTCATCCTTGCAGTCTTTGAATATTATGTTCATTATCTTGGGATCAATTTGAGGATATAGCTGAATAGCTATCTGCTCCCGAATCTCAAGATCTTTAGCTTGGGTAGTGGACTTTCTCATTTCCAACTCCTTTTCTAGGCTTTTAGGAATTAAAGAGATAATTTCAATAAAAGCTTTGTTGTAAATGTTCAAGAACTTAACTATGGCTTCCTCCAGAGTCCTTTTATCTTCTTCATTACAGCCATCATAGAATTCTGTTAGGGGTTGAAGGTTGCCATCCACAATGACTGCTTTCACTATATCATCTAAGGAGAGAGGATTTTTCAACAAATTCCTCTTCCTTCTCTTCTTCTCCTTGACCAGTAGGGTGTTTACCGGATGATTTCTTCTTTTGTTTCTTTAACTCCTTTACCCCCTCATCTGATTCGGTTTCCTCTTCATCCTTCTGAGTGCATAAGCCCTTATGGCTTTTATTTTAGACCTTTTCTCTCCTTTACCAGATGTCTGACCTTCTGATTTTGATGTTTTTGGGCTTTTGGTTGTGACAGGTGTAGATCCTTTTGATAATCTGGTCCGGGTTGAAGTTTCCACCGGAGTACTTTTCTTGCTTTTATTTTCTGTCTCTTTCTTCTCTTCCTCAGCCTTTCACTTCTTTTCCTGATTGGCATCAAGTGCCTCCTTTGAGATGCCTAGGCCTTGGGCAATATGTTCAACTTCTTTTCTCACCTTTCTTTTTATCTCAGGTTCTCTGAGTTCCACATGGATCTTCACACTCATCTCCTCAAAGGTTCCAAACCTTTCTACCTTTGGATCTTTGGGCTAACTCAGCATGTGTTAAACATGCAATTCCACAATCTATTTGTCCACTTCATACCCCATGGGCATGATCCACACAGTCCTTGGTTCTACTGCCTCCATTAGGCACTAATCTGTTTCTACCATAAAGCAAACTGTGTCTTTGTACTTCTCAATAAGAGACTGGGGAATTCTTTCTCTTTCTTGCATCATGCTTTGAAAGTTCTTGAAATATCCCCACAGGGTTGTATTTCTTGCTTTGGCATCTCTAAGTCCATGCAAATAATCTCTGATTTGGATGGCAACTGGTTTGTCATTCTGCCATATCCATCCACTGGATCCAGGAAGCTCATTCATGTAATAAAAGAATAGACAAAGGATCAAACTACCATACTTGAAGGAGTTCTTCTTGTCCTTCTTAATCTTCTACAGATTTTCCAAAAGTTGGTTTAGAAGAAGCTCACACAAATCATAGTCTGCATTCTCTTTTAGCATTTGATAAGCTGTGTAAATTGCAGTTCTCAGTACTGAATTTTCCCTATTGGAGTGATAAATCTTGTAACCAATTATCATGGATGCAAATTTGACATCTGGTTCAGTGATGTCTTCAATTGTCATAGCTCTCTTGTCAAATTTTGATCCAGTTGCATCACTAACTGTCTGATTTTTGACAGACTTAAGGATAGGTATTCCACCGGATGAGTGCAGACTGGTTATAGCCCTAATTGCATCTTTGGTGATCTTAAAAGGCCTATTCAACCATAGGAAATTGTCATGCACTCTACTCAGTACATACTGGACCTAATCATCTTCTTCAAAATAGGGAAAATAAATGCACTGTGCAAAGTGCTTATCCCAGATGGCTTTATACTGAGGTTTAATCTCAAAGGAATCATCTATCAACTATTTATGATAGATATCCATCAATTTTGATTCTCCAAATTCTTCAATATTTGCATGTATGTAAACCCTAATGTCCTCCGTATGCAATACACCATGCGGAACACTAGAGAAGGCTCCTAGGGGATCTACCTCCAAGGATTTGTATGGATGTTTCTTGAATGTGGGGCAAGGTCTATCAGAGATCTTAACTATATTCGGAGTAGCCATTTTTCAAAAGATTTGTAGTGAGATATTGAAAACAGAAAATACCTTATGCACCTTCAGTTCCACGGAATGGTTGGATTGATTACTGTATGTAATGACTTCTGCAAGTGATCTTTAGTGAACTTGATGAATTTTGTTGCAGAGCTCCACTTTTCACTTCTTCTTGAGTGCATAATGAACAAGTGATTTATGAGAGATCCCTTATATTGCTCCGCAAACCCTAATATCTGACTGCAATAAATGCTTGACCTATATTATTCCAGTTTGCCTTGTTAGAATGACTTGAAGAACTGGATTAGTTCTGATCTATGAACATCATGCAGATCTTCCAACCATGAACAAATCAAGATGACACATCACAAGGACATCCCAAACACAATGTCAAATCCGCAGAATAAGACAATGCACTTCTGGATCTCTCCGGACCTTTTTGAAATCCTCTGTCATTCTGGAGCATCTCCCGGAACGGGTTCTACTTGATCGATCACAACTTCTTCACATCTTCATGCGGACCTCTTCAATCTTAGCTAGATCATCTTCAAGACTCATATCTACAAACCCTTTACTCCGCATCTTGTGCCAAATCTGGCACCACTTGATTGGCTGGGGGAACAGGGTTTTCTTTATGTCTCCCCCTAAGCCAGAGCTCATCTTTTAATTTCTGGAAGGAATATCAGCACCAGAATCTGGTGCGGATCCAACCTCTACATTCTCTAAGCTTTTCTTCACCCAAATCTTGTTCATTTCATTCCTAACTTTATCCACATTCATCTTTTGTTTACCCTTGTCCTAATTCTGATTATATATCGGACCTCTTTTGTCCTGATTCTTGCTTCTGCAGACTTTTGCATTATGACCGGACCTATTATAGATTTGGCAAAAAACATTTCTTTGCATATTTGACTGATAACCTCTTGATCTGCATTGATTAGCCATATGACCTACTCTATTGCATGCGAAGCATCTACCATTGAATGATTTGTTCATTTGCATATTTCTGCATTCATGAGACTTGTGTCCATACCTTTTGCAGTTAAAGCACTATCCAGAGAAGGATGAATTAGTCTAATTTATTCTCTTTCTGCACTGATTAGCTTTGTGACCAAAGTGATTGCAACTGTGGCAGTATCCATTGAAGGATGGATATCTTTGAGCATTGGGCTGTCTTACCGGAGGTCTTCCAGGCCTGTTCCTTGGATTTTCTGATCCAAAATTCTTCTGACCAGATCCAGAGCTTTCTCCTTTCTCATATCCCAAACCACACTTGTCATCTGCCCTCTTTTGACTTCCAAGAAGAACTTCAAGTTGAGCAGAACTTATCTTGAATTTCTCTTTATATTCATTTGTTGTTTGAAGATCCCTTTTGAGAGAGACAATTTGATCCTCAAGTTTTTCTTCATTATTTTTAGCATCTTCAAGATCAGATTCAAGATGTCTGATAATCCTATCCATCTGGTGGCAATCTTCTGATTTCTCTTTGAGAGATTTTCTTAGATTGTCTTCAGTTTTTCTTTTCTCTTCAATCTCTTGAGTAAACTTTATAACTCTTGATTCCATTTCATGTCTTACCATAATGACTTATTTTGATAATTTTTCACATAACCTGGTTTTCTCAGTCAGCTCTTCATTTGCATTACTTTCTTCACTTTGTCTTGCCAATTGCTGGAGTAACTCCTTTCTCTTTTTCATAGAGAGACTTAATTTGTCTTTTAGTTCTCTCATGAATTCATCAGCCTGTTTGAGTCTTTCCTTTAGTTCATTGACTTCAGAGTTTGACTGTTCAAGATCCTCAAGGGCAGTCTTGAGTTGCTCCCTTAAACCATATGCATCCATCATATCTTCCTCAAGCTGTTAGGCTCTATTAGGAGGAACTTGGCTCTGATACCAATTGTTGATAACTGAGAGGGGGGGTGAATCAGTTATCCTAATTATTTCTTCTTTCTGAACTTTCTTATTAATCAAAGCAGCATTAATTCAAACAAGCAAACATTACCATGAAATGAAAAACACATGACACAGTATTTTTGACGTGGAAACCCTGTTAAGGGAGAAAACCACAGGGTGATTAACCCAAAGATTATTCTCTGTTAGAAGAATAAGGAATTACAAAATGGCACTTGCCAATTAGGGCTCACTGCCTGAGCACACTGCTCACAAAGGAGGCACACTACCTACAAGGAGACACACTGTCTACAAAAGAATGTTATACAATACTTGAACTGATTGGAAGCATCCACATATGCTAGAGTTTAGTTCTGGTTAAGCTCTGTACACTGATCTGCTTCACTTCATATTTCCTCTTCTCTTTATTCTACTTTCCTTTCACATACTGGATCTCTCTTACTACTTCTGCTCTGTTCTACTTTTGTTCGCATATCACATCACATAACCTTCATTCACATAACTAAATCCATCCTATTTATATATATGCACAAGTGATTTCATTATCTTTCTAGTCGGCACCCAGAACAGTCAATCTTCTCACAAACTCTGTTATGTTGGCTGAATCCTTACACATCAAGTAATGTGGATCAAACATATACTTCTAGAAATCATTAATCATGTCGGCCAAACATAATTCATGTCTTCATAACCTTTACCACTGTCAGAAACACATCCGGAAAGCAATCTGATGTTCTGTCAGTCAGTTCTTCCTCTGTTCACACTGTCACTCAAAGATCTGGTACTCAACTATTCATATCTTTTTCCTTGTCCATCACCAGAGGCTAAATCCTTGGAATCTATTACTCAAGGTAGTCCTCTTGACTTTCCTAAATCTACACTTTACCAAGATACTTCCTCTGAGAGATCTGGACCAGTCTGTCAGACCTTGCCACATGCTCTGTTCTAGTTCACCGGACCACAATAATCTTCATTCTGACTTCTGGTAGAGACACACCATGACTTGCAGATATGTAGGATGACCTTTGTTGCCATCAATGACAACAACCATGAATCCATATAGTGTCTCTTGCCAACACATTCTTCTTGGGAAGTAGATTGGTTTCTTGGCTAAGCAAAAAGTAGGAGGCAATTTCCCTATCTACAGCAGAGGTAGAGTATATAGCAGCAGCAAAGAATTGTAATCAAGTTTTGTGGATGAATCAAATGTTGAAGGACATCAGAGTTGTGTTTGAGAAGCCTGTCACAATCTTCTATGATAATTCAAGTGCAATAAGTATCTCAAAGAATCCAGTGTTGCATTAAAAGACAAAGCATATATCCATCAAGTTTAATTTCTTGAGAGAGAAGGTAAATAAGAATGAAGTCAAGTTGGAGTTTGTATCTTCAAGGGATCAGATTGCAAATATTTTCACTAGGCCTTTTCCCAAGGATACTTTTGAGTATCTCAGAGAGAGTTAGGGGTCATTACCCCTCCTAATCAGAACTAATTTGCACTAAGGTACATTAGTCCAGTGGAATTCATAGTCATATCTTGTGATCTGGATTGATTTTAAGGAGATACTACTCAGGGGGAGTAGTCAATATGAAAATCTTGGGATCAGAAAAGATTGCAAATATGTGCCCTTTGCCATTGATGTCAAAGGGGGAGAGAAGTTCATGTGAAAAACTAGTTGCTATTGAAAGGGGGAGCAGTGAAGAAAGTGATTGCAGATGTGATAAGAGAAAGGGGCAGAAGGTCTTGTCTTGGTGGTCAAATTAATTTTTCACATCATATGTTGCCATCAATGACAAAAGGGGAGATTCTACCAAATAAGTGCCTAAGTAGTGTTGTCATTGATGTCAACATATCCTTCTTGCCATTAGTGTCAACTATATCCTATTTTGTTGCCTGTATAGAAGACTGAATTGTTGAGGATATTGAGAAAATTAATAAGGATCAATGTATGCAGACCATATGGTTTCATAGAGGATTGTCTACAGAAGCTCCAGTTAAGTTTTGAAGGGTTCACATGAAGATTTAAAGAAGTTATGGCCATCTGAGTTGAACCAGTTTTGCACTGTTCAAAAGAGACAGAGTGATAGGAAAGAGGTTCAGATTGTTCCAGATATGTCAAGTGATGATCTACAAATCTAAAGGCATGTTTGGGAAGTCATTGTGTATCATCTATTCAAGTGGTTCATGGTTTGGAGGTCTGCAAGCAATCTTTCTAATGTGACAGTCATGGCATATAGTGTTCTTGAGGTTCCGGAGGAAGATACAAGTGATTCTGATGTCTTGGAGGAGTGCAAATGTTTTTGTTGAATTCAATGTGCTTGTGGAGGTCTCTGGATCATGTGACTACTATGTTGGAGATTTGCATTGAAGATTTCCCTATTGGTGTTGATGTTCTTCCTAGTCTTGGCCGACTGGATGGTTCAAGTATGTTGCGGATGATCTAAGAGCAATTCTCTAGAGTGTGGCATGTTGCTGGAGGTAGATTCAAGTCTTAGATATGTTTAGCCGACAATATAGTGATCCGCATTAAGTCTAGCTGACCTTGATGTTTATTCCAAGCTTGATGAAGCATATAAAGGTGTGGTGTTGAAGTGTGGAAAATTATCCTTGTGTGAAAACAATAAAATCAAAAGAAAGGATCAAAGGAAGAACAGAGCAAAGGAGAAGTAGAAGAACAAGAGATGTCAAGGATGAAGAATTAGAGAAGAAATATATGGGGTAGAGAAGAAGTTTTTGAAAGCATTTCATTGTAACTAAACCAGGCTTGAAGTAGATGCTATTTATCAGTTAATTCTTTCTTTACTAATCACAAATTATGTAGGCAATGAGCTTCTCTTGAGTAGTGAGCTCTGAGAAGTGAGCCCTGGTGCAGGGGCACCTAGAAAACCTTTTGTTTTTGTTTGGATAAGGTCAAACTAACCAGTTGTTCATTTTTAGTTTTTGTTTTATTTAGTTGTAATAAAAACAGTTTGGGGATATGAAGTGGTTAGCCTTCCCCCAACTATCATGAACTATTTAATCTTCCAATGTGTTGGGATAAATTGGTAGCAGAATGAACATTTGGGTTCAGTTCTGAGTTCGGTTGTGTAAGTTCAATTCTATGCTGAAGAAGAATAAGACTCTATTCTGTCAGTTTAGTGTTTCCTATTTTTGTTCAAACTTTTCATAATTTGTTTGCTGTAGATTTTACCTTCTTGCGGTTTGTCACAAAATGGCTTGTTGAGGCATTCCACTGGTTCGACTCTCATTGAGATTGGTGGGATGGCTTCAATGTATATATATTTGTTTTTGTTCTTTTGTTTTGTGTTGAGGTTGGCAGTGTAGGGGATTGAAATGGAACAATCCATACAGTAGGAGACCTAGCATCTCCATGTGCTAGGGTCTAGGTTGGAAGTTAGACGATTTGAGGACTTGTAGTTTTGTGAAGGCATCATCGGTGAGATAGTGGCCGTCGGTAGGAAATTGGAACCTCAGAGTGATAGTCTACCCAAAGAGTGTATTGCGAATGTATATCGCAAAAGCATGTTGAGAATGTATCTCACAATTGTATGTCAATATTGTATGTAGAGAAGTACATTTCGTATGATACAAAGGGTGACCGGTTGCAATGGTGAAATCAAGGTGGAGATACATTAGTTCACCAATAGTAGAAAGTCATGTTATGCATATACAATAGTTTGCCATATCGGTGTGTGTGGTAGTATCGGGGGACAAGTGCAAGATCTCGCCAATGAGTTAGTCTCACCAAAGGGTCATAAAGTGAAATGTTAGATTGAAACCACATTTTTGTTGAATGCTCTATGTCAAGCCTAAAGGCATGTTCCTTCTCTTTTCATTTAAGTACTTTTAATAGGGTACAGATCTTGTGGGTTAACCCCCACCATGGTTTTCCCTTAACCGGGTTTCCACATAAAAATTCTAGTGTTATGTGTGTTCAATATATTTCTACTCTTGTGTTATTGATTCATGCTTAAATGTTTATATAATTGAAAGGTGTAAAATAAGGTTAAAAGAAGAAAAGATTAATATTTGAGGGACAACTAATTCACCCCCCCCTCAGTTGTTCATACTAATTCCAACACTTCTACCCACTTCCTCTTGGTGGAAGAAGTCTACACACCTTCTACCTAGCTTCATCACTATTGGAGGATACAACAAACCTTCTGTCACAACTTCCTCTCAAGGTCTTCTAGTTGTGATACTAATTTATGCAGAGAATTGAGGAGTTTGTAAAAATAAACACAATTCAATCAATCTTGGACAATCCTTTCACTTAGCAAACCCTAAATTGGTGATTCCTCACAATTCCTTCAAATATGCTTGTAGCATTCCAAACAGTGAAAATTGGCCATATCTTTTAGAGAAGGGCACAAATCCATAAACCAATTACTATTTTAGATACCCTTTTCCAAGTTTCAAAACATATCAAAGGTGCAAGGGTGGTTTCTTTGTAATAAACTCTTCAAAAATATGCTGCTACGTTTGCCAATAGGCCCAAAAGAGCATAAATTCACCATTTTTTGGTCATAACTTGCAAACAACAGCTCCAACCCATGATATAAAACCTATTTCAAATTCCCATTATAGCCTTACTTAACATATCTCAAATTCATATGGGTTTCTTTGGAAAGTATGGCTCAAAACTTGACTGTCCCACTTGTTGCTAGGCCTAATTAGGCTTCTTATGGCCGCTACACTATTGTCTATCATGCTCCCAATGCACCCAATGAGTTTCTAACCTTTAAAACAGGTTTAAGGGCTGTAAATACACTCTACCAAATCCACCTTGAAGGTTTTTTATACTTGTTATGTTTGATGAAACTTCAAACTTGACCATACACACTACTAACTCACACAGTCAACTCTGTCAGCACAGGACAATCATGAAAATCGGCATCAAAACCTAAAAGGGGGGTCATCTCAAGGGTTTAAATGTTGTGTGGAACTAGGTACACCTTTGTCCATTAGTCTCCAAACATGCAAAGCTAAAAATCCACACCCACATGCTCAACTTCACCTCTTTTCTCATTGTTCCAGTCTACTGCATGGAAAAATAAGACATGCATGGCTTCTTGGTGCTTACCAACGTGCCCCTCTACTCCTGCAAGTGAAAGGAAAACAAATATATATGTCAGGGCATACCATTCTATGAGGTTTCATGAGGATCCACCTTTGAAAGGCCCTTGAGATGCATGTTTCTGGCCCACTGTTTACCCTAGGTAGGGTTTAACAGTCCAAAAACCAGTCTTTAGAAAAATGCTTATAACCTTTTTGTATCATAATGAAATTGAAATAAATCAAAATATGAAATGTAATAGAGTCTCATATCTTTCATTTCCCACTAGTTTCAGGGCTTGACACGTCCGTACAGGGCCGTATTTAGTCTGGGAACAACATAAAAACATTGGAAATGTAGGAAAATAGAGTTTTTATTACTTTTTAGATATTTAAAACTTCAATACACCTTCTACTTGACCATACTAGGTCTTATAAACATTTAGCAACTTACTCTAATCATTGCATGATCCATGTTTTCAGTTACATTCCTTCTTTTTCTTGATTCACATTCTTTATTTGTGCAACAATTTGACTCTTCATATTCCCACTAGACTCAACTAACACCTAATGACTCAAATTTGATTCCCACATACAAAATGGTCTTAGAAGACATTATAATGAAAATACCAAAATAAAACCAAAATTGTCATTTGACCACCTTGAGCACACATGGGTGCTCCTGCACCATAATGTATACATATGCATGGTTTCATAATAAAAAATCTTAAAGTGAGTCAATTAGAGGCTATAAAAAGTATCTAATTTCAATTTTGAGCTATATAAACATGTGAAATGATTATGGGGCATAATGAAGAGCACTCATAAGAGTGTTTCTAGGTTTAGAGCCCCCTCACTGCTATAAGGACTTCATTATAACTCTAATGAATATGAAGTGGGTAAAATTAAAGGATATGTTAAAAATGATGTCTCTTAGATTAGTTACATTGCAATTCCTCTACCAAAATAGGTGTTTCCTAATTACTAGCTTGAGAAATAGTAGAATTATGGTAAGCTTGTCACACCTTTACCATGGGAGTATTTTCAAGGGATGGTCATTATATATGTGTATCAAGACATTACCTCAAAATTAGCATAAAACTAAATGGAAAATAACATGAATAATACAAATTTCATGTATAAAATTGTATTTATGCTCATTTATTTATACCAACTCCATAGCCAAAGTCAAATTTACAATGCTTTGAAAGTAAAATCTCTTGATATTAGACCTCAAACCAAAGCTTAAAAAAATTATATGTGCATAATCAAAAAAATGTGGATTTGAATATGCACTGTGAATATAGGATGGCACCAATTCATGATAATATTTTTGTTCAAACCAATAATCACCATAGATCATAAAATATTTATTATTAATGTAGATATACCTTTACTAAAAAAACCATAAAATTAGATATGAAAAAAGTGTGGGGCTTACATAAATCTTTCAATTTCAATAAAAAACAAGAGAAGTTATGCTTGAAATGGGAAGAATCCTTTATAGAAGACAAGGAGGAATTTTAGTAACATAGACTAATCCCCAACAATTTCCAAGAAATGTGGCATAGGTATGGATACATTGTTAGGATAAAGTTCCATTAACATTGTTGTCCTAAGTTATTTTATGTGTCTCCATGTTTCTTGGAAAGTGTTTTTAAACACATAGACGCTTCAAGGATAAATTATTTATTAATTATTTCACTTGGACATTTTGTAGATACATTCTATGTGATGGGACCTATTATGGGTGCCCACTTTGGAAGTGGATCCCATGGAGACTTGAAGTTGCTTTCTAGAAGTCCATGTTGACTTGGAGATAACTTCTATGAGGTGGGAAGCATTAGGGGTGCCCACTTTGGAGGAGAATCCAATTTAGACTTGTAGTTAGCTTTATTGTTTGCATGAGTGGATAATGTTGCATATACTTTCCATGATTCTTATGTGGAATTAATATTGAAGTTAGAAATGCATGATATTTGCATGTTGCTTGTATGAGCTTGTATGACCTTGCATAGACTTGCATGTTGTTGCATGTCAATTGTATGAGAGTGGATGGACTTGCATGTTGTTGCATGTCACTTGCATGTGTTTGCATGTTGTTGCATGTGAGTTGTATGTACTTGAATGTTCTTGCATATTGTTGCATGTTAGTTGCATGTACATATATGGTGATGCATGTGTCTTGCATGTCACTCTAACTCAGGTTACAAGATTTGCATGACTCTTGGATGATGTTACAGGTTGCTATATGACTCTTGTATGATACAAATAGGTTGTTATAGATTCATATTGGGGACACCAAATAATACATTTTTTGGCATGACATTGGTGTGAGTTTTAGTACTTCAATTGACTAAGTCTGATTGGAATTTCTTGGGTGCCCATGTTTGAGAATTTCATTTTAGTGGTGATTTCTACTATGTAGCATTGGAGTTCACAATATTAAGTGCATGGGATCCATGGATTCTATATAATGATGCCTTTGGTTGGTAGAAATTATGACAAGTTTTTGAAGTTGAAGGAGTAATGAAATATTGCCAAAATTTAGAGAGAATTTTAGTGTTTTTGATTAAAGGAGTAAAACATGTTTTGAACAGACCTTGAAAACTTATTACAAAATGTTGCCCAAAAGACTAAATAAGATTAATCATTAGACAACTTGAATACAAGCATAATATCTCTTTGGGTGTGGAGTTTTTTCCCATAATGTTTTCTTCATGTAAATTCGGTGTCAACTTCCTCGATTAATTTCTTCATACCTTAATGATTAAATTTTCTAAACACTAATATATCTAAATTGGATAATCTTGAAATTAATTCTCAGATTTGCAACATCACACATGATTAATTTTCAAATCTGAAAACAATTAAAAGCAACATAGCTGCAATTTTACCTTGTTCACACTTACTTTTTCCAAGATTTGGTATGAGAGCCCATGGATCTATTGAGAGAGGGATATATTTCTCTTAAGTGTTGAAGGTATTTTAGTTGATGGGGATGTGTTATCATTATTTTGCAGATTTTTGAGATTGGAAGCAATGGTAGGTAACTCTCAGACGAATATTATCAATAGAATCTATGTTGGGCACTTGAAGCTCAAGGTTATGGATTAGTATGGAGTTGGTCCTATGGTAGTGATTTGGAACTCCTTTTTGACAATATGTGTGTATTCTCTTTTTTGGTGGTTGTATTCCTTTACCTTGTGGTCATGTGTAATGAAAGGTTGTTTATGTTGGATGTGTTGTGATGCTCACAACACGCCCCATTTTACTTAGCAAAATGAGGACCCCTATTGTTGTTGGGCTTTTTTCTTGTGTGTGTGGGTCTGCTTGGTGGTAAAAGGGAAAAATAAATGAATGTTATAAACCTTGTTAAAAATAAAGAAAAAATAATATTAAGTACCAGAGCAGAATATAGGTGAATTCCTTGTCAAAAATGAGTAAAGATTGCTTTTTGAACCATTTTAAAATTCCAAATATTTTCCAAGATATGTGTGTTTTTGGTAAAATGTACTATGGGAGGGTTTGTATGTTGCATATACAAAGTCATTTGTATGTTTTGTTGTGTTAGTCGCATAAGGGAGTCATCGGGTTTATTACATCATTATACTTGTATGCATTTTGGTAATGCTTTATTCTTACATACAAGTCGGGCTTGACAAAGTTTGGAGTTAAAATGAATAATCGGTTAGGTCCGTCGGATGCATTATAAGTTTGTATCTTTGGCAAAGGGAGACATACAAGGTGAGATACAATAGTATATGCATACTGCAGAACCGAAAGGATTATGAAATGAAGTTTTATTGAGGTATGTTTCATGCTTTGTATGTATGTTTTGGAGACATACATTGTGGTATACATACAACATGGAACTCAAAGGAAGTTAAAGTTTGGTATAAATGATGCATCATACCTTAAAGTATATGGAAAGATGCATTGCACTTTATATACATCATGGAGCCGAAAAGTAAGTAAATTGTGGTTTATAAAAATGAGAAGTCTGAAAAGAGGGATGCGTATGAGTTTGTATGTATCTAGACTTGTATCTAAGGGTTCGATACAAGTATTGTTGTATCGCGGAGATACAAGTGAAAAGTAAAGTGGGCCCCACTGCTTACATATTGGGCTTGTATAATAACAATGTATATCTTTGACGTACAAGCCGATGTACAAGTTAAAAGATGTAAATAGGAGATACAAGCCAGATGTGAAAAAGAAGTTCAATATAGAAAAGTTTTTGTATGCTTAGAGCACTTGTATGTTTACGATATACAAATCCGGTATACAAAGAAGTAAAAAGCATTGCTGGAGACAAAGAGTAAAGGGTTGTTTGTATATGTACTTATACAAGATAACATACGAAGGGCAATATACAAAGCCAAGATACATGTACGGAAAACCAGAAAAGGGAGGAAACTTTAGTTTGATTTCTTGCATAAATGCTTGTATGTTTAAAGATACAAAGAAAACATACAAGGGAAAATACAAAGAACTGTAGTATGTATGTCGAAATTAAACAAACGGTAAAAAAGTTTAAAAATGCAAACACTGTAATAGAAGGCCAAAACTATTAATTCTATAATTAATGTCAATCTAACACTCAAAAAGAGTAAAATTTAACAAGAGTTAGGGTAAATTTAATGTTATTTTGCTTTTAGATATACATTGTTAATATATTAAAATTACAGAAGAAAGAATTGTTACAGTAATTTGAATAGAATTCATTAGAGTGAAGGAATTACAGTAGCTGGACGAAAGTAAAACCGTAAAAGTAGGTCAATAACTAAAGTCAAGTAGTCAAAGAAAATACAAGTATTTATCTCAAAACACCGTTATAGTTCAGTTGGGAAAATACATGTTAATTTCAGTAATTTCACTATAAAATGTAGGCATTTGTTAAATCCTTGTTTTAACTGTCATTTAATTGGGTAGGGATTAACAAATTTAAAAGTCAAAAATAGAAAGGACAAACTGGGTGGGGTTAAAATGGTAAAGAAAATGAAATTCATAGTAAAACCCTAGGTAAAAGGTAAAATGGAGAGTTAAAAGATACATTTTCTACAGGATGGCCTCGAAGCAGAAAAAGGTAGATACAGGGGGTGAGGTGAAAAAAGAAAGCAAACCACGGAAGGAAATAGAAAAAGAAGAATTACTCTTGTACAGAGGTTATCCATCTCTAATCAGTATGAGTGGAGTGGGAATGGATACAAATATAGGAAATTATGATGCAGATGATGTTTTATAGAAAATCACTAATGCAGATGCTTTGTTGGATATGAAATGTATATGGGAGAGTGGACTGTACAAGGCTATAGGTTTCCCATTGGCAATGGAGGCCAGAGATTTGTGTTTAGATTGTGTAACTCTATATGATCCAGCTACCAAGAAGATTATGTTGTATGACAGACTTATTGTTGATTTAACCATAGAGGGGATTGCGAAGACATTTGGATTGGAAATCAATGAGAAGATGAGAGATTTCGATATAGATCAATATAATGAGGATTTTCATACAAATGAGAGAAATTGCAGAGAAAAGATATTCTACAATTGGTATAATCCAGAAAATAAACCCAAGGTTGAAGCCAGAGTGCACAAGAACTTGATGAGAATATAATTCAAGGAAGAAATCTATTTGATGATCACAATGCTGAGTAGATTGGTAAGACTGAGAGATGGCACCAAATGTGAGCCATGGATGTTTACTATTATTGAATTCATGAGAGAAGGAAGGAAAGAGCAAGGACAAATCCACTAGGCCAAAGCAATAAGTATAGCTATATGGAAACAGGCCATGCTGAGAAAACAAAAGATGATGCCCTTCTATCTATCTTCATACTTGTTATATTCATGTGCAGCAGAAATTAGACCATACATACATGTAATAGAAAGGGTGGGAACCATAGGGAATGGTTCTGGTCAGAAATTAGTATATGAGCACTACCCTAACCTACAAGAGGAAAATGTATTGAAGAAGTTTTCTTTAGTCAATGACGTGTTTTATACTTACATGGTGAGAATTTTGAGAGCGGAACCTGATAAAACATTGTCTACAAATGCAGAAGATGTAATTAGATTGCATAGTTCTTAGTTCATTCAATTTGAATATTTTACTTATATCAGGACTAAAGGATTTGAAGGAAGACCATTTATGCTACCTCGGTATCCTTCTGATAAATTGATTGTATTGGAATTTTCAAGGCAGAATTTGAATGTCTTTAAAATATATAAGAGGAAGTTCAATAGTGGAAATCTAAAGTTGCCTTGGGCTATTGGCAGATACTCCTACAACAGTGAAGAGGTTGCAAGATATTCAAAGAAAGAATTAAGATATTTATGGCTTTCAGGAATTTGATTTAGTCAGGAAATTTGATCCTTTCCATAGGATCTAGAATTATGTCGATAAAAAGTATAAACATCAGATACATATTCAAGATTTTTGGGCCAATTGCAAAAATGATAAGGAAGTGAAGAAAAGAGCCCATAAAAGATTAACAATTGAGCAAATGAGGTTCATAGGTGACATATATGTTCCCCCAGAAGTTCAAGAGGATGATAAACCACTACATCACAGTTGTGTAGAGGCCAGGGTAGCTTCTATTACAGAGCCTGATTGGTGATAGCCTCGGAACACATCTTTGGACATAATGTCCAAACCAATTATATTGTTTTCAAAGACATGGTTAAAAGATATAATTGAGGAACTCAAAGCTGAAGGAAAATAAATCACCTATCCGAAGAAAGGGAGAAAAAGAGTGAGAGAGCCTAGTGAGGACCTCCAATGCTTTTATGAGAAGAAAAGAAAGGTTGTAGAGGCTAAGATTGTTGCAAAGGATAAGAATGCTACTTTAATGAATCCCTATGCATTGGGAATAATAGTAGTAGTGGCATCAGATACTTTTGTAGATGCAAAGTCACTAAGTCATGAGGTTAGTGTAGAGGAAGCACACACTTCCAAAGGGGTAGCAGGACAGCAAATTAGGAAGGCAATACCAATAAGTTTATCAAAAGGGGAGCCTTCTAAAACAAGTGAGGTAATAGAAGCACAACAAGTAGGTGAAAAGTTGAGTAATATACCTAGTGCCTCCACTTCATCAGAAAAGAGACAAACATATGTTCAAGTGAAGACAGAGTTGGCTAGAGAAATGCTGCAAGAATCAGAAACACACACAACTAAACAAACTATTGAAACTATTCATATTGGGGGTGATACTAGTGAAAGTCAAGAAAGAGGAATGTATGTTAGAAAGGAGATTGAAATAGAGGAGGGGTCTAGTGATTTCCTAAGTGAAGAGGAAGAACAAGGCACTCAGGCTGAAATGGAGATTGAACAAGGCCCAAAGCATGAAGAAGAAAGGGTAAAGGAAGAAGCAGGAGTGGTGGATCCATTTGATACCCTAGTCCCTCCCAAAATCATTAAAGATGTGCAAGAGGAGGCACATAAGATTGACGAAGCTAAGAAAGAGGGTACACCTGAGGAGATAATTATAGAAAAGCAGGCTCAAGAAAAAGAGGAAACAGGACTGAGCATTTCAGGTGTAGATGTCTTGAATATTCTGAATATGTATGATGAACAAAGAGAAGAAGAGAAGAATATAGAAAATATGCAGGAACAAGAAAAATAAGTAAAGGAAGATGATACAAAGGTAGGTTCACTTTTATACACATAATAGGTACAGATAGAGGATACAGATAAAATAGAAAATGCAACCAGGAGGTCTAAAGAGGAGGCACCTATAGAAAATGTTGAAGAAAGTAAAGGTGAATAAAAAATAGAGGATACAAATAGGATAAATGAAGAACAAACACATAAGGAAGAGGACAAGGAAGAAGAATCATTGAAAGGAGAAGGTCCTGAAGAAGAAGATGAGGCTAGAGGAGATACATAAATTGTAGAAGAAGAGAATGAAGGTGACTCCAAACAGCAAAATTACCCCATGGAACAAGAACCTCCACCTCAATAGGAAAATCCACAACAAGAACAATAGCAATAGGAAGAAATAAAAACAAAGAGACCTCATGAAGAGGTAATTGATGAAGTTAAAACTGTAGAGGGTACCAAGGAGATTCTTGCATGGTTGGGAGAAGAGATAAGGAAAGAGAAGAAAGAGGTACAGTTGGTACCAATTGACATTAAGAGCTTGTTAGGAGATAGCACACCAAGGAAAGAAAGAAGAAAGGCTAGGACAATGTTAGCTATACATAGAGGTCCAGATGGATCTAGAATGTTGAACCCATCCATACCACAGAAAGAAAAAGCAAAAGGTGAAATAACCTAAGAGGAGTATAATATATTAAATTTTGACCTTGGGCATACTACATGGGAACAACACATCACTGAGTGGGAGGATATGCACCAAGTGATAGCAGAAATATTGAGAAAAGACAAAGGCAAGCAAGAGTATTTGAAGGGACATATTGTCCAATTGCATCAATTTATTAAAGGGATATTTGATCCCAATACCATAATCCCATAATTGCCCAGTGACATAGTAGTTATATCCAAAGAAGAAATAAGGGATATGGAAAATAAGAAGCTCAAGGCTAATTTTTTTTATGAATGGTTCAAAGATTTTATACAAGAAGGTGAGCAAATAATAAAACAGGGTGTGAAAAGTTGGGAAGTGGTTGCAAGAGAAAGGAACAAATGTAATATACTTATGCATAATTGTCAATTTAGAATGGAAGAATGCCGGTTTGAATTGGCACAGTTGAAAGAAATAGAAGAAAGAGTAGAGGAGTTAATCAATGAAGGAGTAATTACCCCTTCACTAGCAAGTCAAGTGCCACAAGGGAGATTAGAACTTAAATTTGAAGAAGATAATCTTAGAAAATGTATAACAGTTGCCCAGGATTTAGAGGAAAAAGCAGATGAAATGATTAAAATGCATAAGAAGATAATAGAAAGACTCTTAAAGCCTGAATGCATGGATATACTAGCATACGAATTGAAAAGGGCCTTAACAGAGTTTAATGCAATTTTTACACAATGCATAGAAAATCCTAAAGCATATATGAGCAAATAGATGATGGATTCATTAATGGAAGACAGTACTAAAATGAGGAAGTACAAGAAAAGGAGTAAAGGATCAGAGAACAGAGAAAAGAAATTAAAAGGAGTTGCATTATAGGAATATATATGGCCAAAGAGTCCAGGAGGGGATCACACTTTTGTAGAAGGGGTGATCAATAATTTCAAAACATACTTAAAGGAATGAAAAGACAAAGAAGGTAGCGGTTTTGAGAAAAATCAAGTAAAGAATATCAGCAAGCAGAAGTCAAAGAGAAGGGGAATCTTTTTTGGAAAGATTCCAATAGCATCCTTTGAGAAGGAAAAGATGTTGTTTAGATATTTTGACAGACAGTTGGGAATGAATGTGCACCATTGATCAATAATGGAGGGATCTCAACCATAGATGAAGTTTGTAGCTGTAGCAATGAGAAGTTTCAAAATCTATATAAGGAACTTTGCTACTTGTACATTAATTACACAGGCATTTTGAGGAGAATAGATGGCAATTGTAGTAGTTTGAATATTTTGATTAGAAAGAGTATTTTAGTTTAAAGGAGGTCGCCTGTGTCTGTATTAAGGAATGCGTGGAGAATCTAACTTCTTTACTGTATCTGTAAGATGTTTTGTAAGTTTTCTGTAAGTTGATTAATGAAGCAAAGAGTCATTCATACATTGTAAATCATATGTTACTTTATGTTTTGGATACAAATACATCTAGAATTCTGCATCTATTTTAGAGTGACTTCTGGCTCTTGTTTGTATTTGAAATATTATCTCTTCAAAAGCTTGCAATCTTGAATGTATGTTCATGAAAATACTCAGGGCTTACATTTAAAGGTTTAGTCTGTTGATTTAATCAATTTTGTTGTACTACTTACAATGATAATAACAGAGCATTTAGATCCTGTAGCAGAATGAAGTTTAATTTAAATTTCTCTAACTTTTCCCAAACATTTGAAATACTTAGCTTAAACGCAGAAATTTAAAGGAGATTGTCTAATATTTGATGGAAACATGAACAATTGAGTTAATATTTGACAATTTTCATAATATTTGAAAGGAAAAGCTTGTGTTAATATAAATCATATAAAGCTTCATGATACAGCAACAAATTTATGCAAATAAATGAATAAAATGTTGATATTTGTGATATTTTGCATAATTCAAGTCCAGTAAGTCATCAATCACTTTAAATCAAGTAAGGCCCCTTGCATATTACAGCTTCACATCAACCTACTGAATTGTCCACAAGGTCAAGACTTGACCATACAGAAGCTTGGGATTAAGTAATCTTAATTGATTTCTTCGTATCTTTCAAGATAGTTAGGTTCATTTTGTGAATTTTAACTTTTTTTATGAATGTGTAAAAACAATCATCAACAGTTTTTGGTACTAGAAGGAGGGCTGATTAGAGTTAAGGTTGAATTTGAGTAAAGCTGGTTCATACCAGTAGTAGAGTGACTAGGTCTAGATCTAGTTCAGAAGATATCTTTGTGTAATTACTTGATATAAGGCAAAGTAAAGGTCCTTTGATTTGGAATCCTTGAGTATCACATGCAGGAGGTTCATCTAGAATGCTTCCTAGATCACCTTTTAACATCCATAACATTGTGAGTCCTGATAGTTCTTCATTTAGATCTTCAAATCTTGGTCTAGGTCCTCCTAGAGGTCCTAGTCCTCCAAGAAATCCTAGTCCACTTAGAAATTTAAGTATTCCCCAAGGTCTAGGTCAAGCACAAGTACCTACAATGGCTTACTTTAATGTCAATTCTCCTATAACATTCTGTGATTATCATGAGATGTCAAAGAAGATTGAAAATATATGTCCTAAATATCAATTGCATCAGGATCCAGAAGGTCACATTAGGATATTCAAATAGGCATGCTTTAGAGCTAGGTTAGAATATGAGGATGTTGTGTGTAGGTTGCTTCCTTACACCTTCAATGAGCAGGCTTCTAACTGGTATGTTAACTTGCCCAATGGCTATATTTCTTCTTGGTCACTTATGGAGGAAGCATTTCTATCTAGGTTTAGAGGACCAATAGATCCTTCCACCTTATATCATAAATTGGCTACAATTAAAAGAGGTGAGGGAGAACTGATTGACAATTTTAATGACAGGCTTCAAAAGGCTTATTCCAGGTGAGTAGCTCCTTACACAATAAATGTGGATACATTGTTAGCCATGTATTATGTCACTCTTGATCCATTGACTTCTATGTTTGTCAAAAGAAAGGTTGACATAGATACAATATCTAAAGCTTATAAGGAAGCAGCCTCAGTAAACTAGGAGATTGGTGCAGGAGCACCTTGACTTCCATAGGAGTTTGATTAAAATGATCCAATATTGTAATGATTCATCATTGTATAAGGTTATTCAAGTCATTGTTATATATTAGAGGTCACTAGGAAGTTCAAGTATGCAAAATATTGCAAACCATGTAAAGGTTGTCAATGTAAAGTTGGAAAAAAGATGAAGAATGAGGGAAGGTGAAGAGTCATTTGGCTCTTGGTTCACTCCAAATCAATTATGAACTGAAGAGACATGTTTTAATTCCTTTAAAAGGCCTTGTAACCATGAAGAATTCATGGGTGGTTGAAGATTTGAGCATGCAATGAGGAAAAACAATGTTTTCCTGTATTTTCCTTAAAAAAATTTCTATCTTTTGCTATTGTATGGCCCTATATGGAATTGAATGGATGCCTAATAGATTTAAAATGTTATATCCTTCAACCACCTTCCATTTTTTTTTTGTCCCATGCATTTTTATTTAGTTTTGTGAAAGATATGAGTGTTTTATGGACTGTAATTTTCTGATTTTCCCTGCAACAGTCCCATTGCAGCATTTGGTACAGTTCTGTATGGACATATATAGGAGAAAGCCATATATTTTTGGAAATGTTATTGATTATACTTTCCATTTCTTTTTGTTGCATCTAATTTCATTAATATTTGAATAAGTTATGGTATTTTTATTGAAGGTAGGTCTGCAGAGTTTAATTTTTTAAAAATACAGTCTAAAAATATGCATGGTACGACTTGGTACAGCCTCACATTGATGCATATAATAGATGGATGGAAATATATGTGTTTCTAGTTTACAATTCTTTTAGTTTGGTATAATTTAATTAACTTTTGTGAGAGATATTGCAATTTTGGTGAGGGCAGGTCTGAACGCTGCCTAGGGTTTGTAGTTTTGGGAAAAGAGTCATAACTTTCTCTCCTACCATTGGATCTTCATGAAAATTGGAAGAAAAGTCTGTATTAATGTTCTCTTCAATCTGACCAAAGTAATTGGATTAGTTCTTTAATTTGTTAATGTTATTGAGGATAGTTTTGGTCCTCCTACCTTTGCATCATATTGGTATCAGAGCTGGTGAAAGATTTGGGTGGTGTGTATTTTTTTTTTCTTGTTACTGAGAAGGCAGGTGAAGAGCGAGAAGATCTTGATTGTGTAAATAGATCACCAAGGGAGGCAATCTACACATTTTGGATTTTGTGTTGCTCAGTTGTTTGGTTGCAGGTGCTTGTTCCATCTAGCTGCAAGAAGGATGTTTTCTGAGATTGTGTGTGGACAGACAAGATGAGGTCTGTCATGACCATTCTCCAATAGAGATTTGGCTAGAGAAGGGCACATAGAGAAATCACTAAGGAGAGAGTGGTAGATGCATCACCAGGATTTGTTGTTGGGTGAGATGAATGGGTTGGTTGGTTGTGAAGTAGCGTGTAGGGTGGACATCTAAAGAAGCACTTGAGGTTGCAGTCTGAAGAGTACTCCACTGATGGGAGTATAAGGAGCCTAAGGATGCTCTATGAAGACGGTAGTTTGTTTTTTTGGTTGGTTGGTTGGTCACCATTTCTATAGATTGGAAGATTGTAGCTGAGAAGATTGAAGATAAAGACAGAGGAAAGAGACTTTTGTTGCAGATACATTTCCAAGGGACTTGGAAATCTTTGTTGGTTGGTTGTATGGTGCAGGAGCACCTTGACTTCCATAGGAGTTTGATTAAAATGATCCAATATTGTAATGATTCATCATTGTATAAGGTTATTCAAGTCATTGTTATGTATTAGAGGTCACTAGGAAGTTCAAATATGCAAAATATTGCAAACCATGTAAAGGTTGTCAATGTAAAGTTGGAAAAAAGATGAAAAATGAGGGAAGGTGAAGAGTCATTTGGCTCTTGGTTCACTCCAAATCAGTTATGAACTGAAGAGACATGTTTTAATTCCTTTAAAATTCCTTGTAACCATGAAGAATTCGTGGGTGGTTGAAGATTTGAGCATGGAATGAGAAAAAAATAATGTTTTCCTGTATTTTCCTTCAGAAATTTGTTGTCTTTTGCTATTGTATGACCCTATATAGAATTGAATGGATGCCTAATGGATTGAAAATGTTAGATCCTTCAACCACCTTCCATTTTCTTTTTGTCCCATGCATTTTTATTTAGTTTTGTGAAAGATATGAGTGTTTTATGGACTATAATTTTCTGATTTTCCCTACAACAGTCCCATTGCAGCATTTGGTATGGTTCTATAAGGATATATATAGGAGAAATCCATATATGTTTGAAAATATTATTGAGTCTACTTTCCATTTCTTTTTGTTGCATCTAATTTTATTAAGATTTGAATAACTTATGGCATTTTTATTGAGGGCAGGTTTGCAGAGTTTAATTTTTTGAAAATACAGTCTAAAAATATGCATGGTACGACTTGGTACGGCCTCACATTGATGCATATAATAGATGGATTGAAAGATATGTATTTCTAGTTTATAATTCTTTTGGTTTGGTATAATTTCACTAAGTTTTGTGAGAGATATTACAATTTTGGTGAGAGCAGGTCTGAACGTTGCCTAGGGTTTGTAGTTTTGGGAAAAGAGTCATAACTTTCTCTTCTACCTTTGGATCTTCATGAAAATTGGATAAAAAATCTGTATTAATGTTCCCTTCAATCTAACCAAAGTAATTGGATTAGTTCTTTGATTTGTTAATGTTATTGAGGATAGTTTTGGTCCACCTACCTCTGCATCAGAGATGAGACAAACAACTTATAATCCATTTCTTAATGGAGAAAATCTTGGGACGCAAAGTCAAACACAACCTTGGAATGGAGTCCCTACACATAATACTCCATTATTGAATCTAGTTCCTACCTACACGCATGTGTATAATCCTATCCCAATCCAGGCTATAGTCCCTTATACTGGTAATATTACCAATAATAATCAAAGTAATGGTTAGTCTTTCTTTCAACCCCTCAAAATACATTTGTGGCAAAGACACAAGAGGATAGGGAAGAAATCAAAGAAATTAATGCACACTTGAGAATATTGACCACTGAAATGACACAACTGAGAAATGAAAATTTATTTGGTAGAAATAACCAAGGATATAACCAGAACCATAACTAGAATCATAATCAAAATTATAACTAGGGTCAGGGTTCTAATCAGGGTCAGAATTATAATCAAAATCAAAATCATAATCAAGGACAAGTAACACAAAATAGAGGAACTACTATAGATAACAGAGCCTGGGGTAATAACAATAGAAATTAGAATTAGCCAAGGCCACCTAAAACATCGAACACAGGGCCAAATAATGGCACTCTAGTTTCTCCATTTAAGAACTTGGATAATCAAGATACAAAACAAACAGCTAGAATTCAAATGGCTAATGTAGCATTGAAGAATTGGTGCAAAATTCATAATACCAGTGCCCATGCTGAATTAGATTGTCCTTAGTTTCATCTAGCAGCCAGTATTTTCAGATGTACAGGCTCCCACTTATGAGTTTCTCATTCCCAAAGGTAATGAAATAGTGCCCTCAGGGTATGAGACTCCTTTAGTCTTAGAGACTTTTACCTTTGCAACTAGGGAGGAGGAGGACCAATTGTTAGAAGATGAACCTTATTTTTGTGAGAACCTATATCCTGAATTATCCTTAGTACTAAATGCATTTTAGTTTCCATTTGAAACTAAAAATGAAGTGTTATATGAAATAGAAGAGGTACAGGCTTTTCAATAGTCAAACAAAAATCATACCTACAATTTGAGAAATAACACTAGGCCAGGAGGTCCTTTCACTACTTCCACTCCTCCTAACAATTTCAATACTCCCCCAGATCAAAACGCTAGTAATAATCCTGCTATACTGAAGGCCAATCATCATGCAAGTAATGGAACAGTAGCACAAAAAGTCCAAATAGGTAAAACAGAGACAGTAGAAACAATGAGGTTGATGAGTTACTTGTCAGAGGAGATAAAGAAAATCAAGGTTAGTATACCTTTATGTGAATTATTGAAAATTCTAGGGGTCAGAAGTGCTTTCATAAAATCCTTGGATACATCTATGATAGGTGAGGTTTCTGCTGATATGAATGTTCCTAGTAAGGATTCACAGCCTAAAGAAAAGAGTAAGAAAATTGAACAGCCTTCCAACACTAATGTGGTAATGTATGCAGATAAGAGAGAGGCCCCTCCTTTCTTGTTAACCATTAGGATGTGTGGAAAGAACATACATAATTGCATGGTGGATTCTGGTCCATCAGCTAATGTAATGCCTTTAGGAATATGCAAAACTTTAGGGCTGACTCCTACTAAATCTGCCAAAGTTGTTACACAATTGGATAAAACTAAGGTTAATGTGATAGGAGAACTAATCTATATTGAAATAAAGTTAGCCTCAGATCCAAGGGTGAGTCAGTTTATCAACATTCAGATAGTAGATATACCTAATAATTATGGGATGTTGTTGAGTAGAGACTGGTCCAAAACATTGAATGGATATATGACCACTGATTTTTCATGTATGTGGTTTCCTTGGAGAGGTGTTCCAAATCAAATAAGGATAGAAGCCGAACCCAGGATGAAACACATGATTACAAAATACAACATGGCTAATGAGATATTGTATGCTTCTGTTGAACCAGGTGTTTCTAAAGTCACTAACAAGGGAGTACAAATTGAAGAAATCCTAATGCTGAATTTTAAAGAAAAACCTTTTAGTAAAGAAATAGTATTATTCATTGAGTCTGATGAAGAAGATAATGCAATTAATAGTTATGGTCAGATCATTAGATAGGAAATGGAAAAGTGCATGGAACAAAATATTTTGGTTTAGTACAAATTATATAAAAACATGTACAAAGTCCATAATAAGCCTCATTCTGAAAAGAATTGTGGAATGTGTAGAGATATTATTGAATATCAATACATAAAATGCACAAAGGGAATGGAACTACAAGAAGGAAAGGTTAATCCTAATCAACCAGAGAAATACTTTTAGAACAACATGGATGTGTTGATTCCATATTTAGAAGAAGAAACAAAGGACAAGAGTGTTTGTCATTCTGATTTACAAACTGAAAGTATAAATATGCAAGTAGGTCAAAATGAATTGCCTATGAAGAAACAAGATAGTACCACACATATGATAGGAGAAGAAAAACATGCCAAAGTAGAAGGTCAAAAGAATAAAGAAGCCATGTGGACACTGAAATGTGATGGGTCCAAATCTAAACAAGGTGCAGGTGCAGGTGTAGAACTTATAGATCCTAAATGTAAATCATATTTAGTAGCCTATAGGTTACAATTTTCTTGTACTAACAAGAATATGAAGCTTTGATTTATGGACTTGTGATGGCTATCAAGAAAAAGGTAAAGATGATCAGAGTGTTTTTAGATTCTGAGTTAGTGGTTAGACAAGTAAGAAAGTTGTATGCATGCAATTATTAAAAGATGATTTGTTATAGGCATAGGGTGTGGGATTTGATAGATTCATTTGAGGCTTTTAACATAGAACATATCCCTAGAGATTTGAATCATAGACCAGATGCACTGGCAGTTGCTGCTAGCACTTTGGAACCCTTAACATTGTCAGGTTTAAAATGATTTGTTGTTGAATTAGTAAATGTTCCTAGCATACCAAATAATGTTACTCATTTTCAGGTATTTGAGGGAGATCAATAAATTGTAGATTTTCTAACTTGTAATGAGGTGTTTGAGGCTCAAATTATTGATGAACAAGAAAGGCCTGATGTGTCTTGATTTGAAGAAGACATAATCAACTTGAAAAGCAATTTCTTACCTAAGGGATTGATTGAGTTAGAATAGATTTTTGACTTTGATCGGGTAATAAGATAGAAAGATAGGCCCAAAATTGAGGGAGGTAAATGTGATCCATATAACCTTGGAATAGAGCAGAGTCCATAGACTATACTGATTGGAAAGGCTTGCTCTAAAGAGTTAAGAAAATAAATTGTGGATGCTCTTAAAGAGTACAAACATGTCATAGCATGGACATATGAGGATTTGAAGACATATGATACGTCCATCATAACTCATGTGATACCCTTGAAACTAGATGTTAAACCATTTAGGCAGAAACAAAGGCCTATGAATGCTATTTTAAGCCTTTAATCTTTGAAGAAGTAAAAAAATTGTTGTCTACTAAGATAATCTTCCCCGTCAGACATTCAACTTGGGTAGCTAATTTAGTACCTGTGAGAAAGAAAAGTGGAGACATTAGGTTATGTGTAGATTTTAGAAATTTGAACAAAGCCACTGAGAAAGATAATTATCCCTTGCCTCCAATAGGTGAAGTACTGCAAGCAGTTAATGGAGCTAAGATAATGTCTTTCTTAGATGGATTCTTAGGATATAACCAAGTTGTAGTTGATAAAGAAGATAGGTTGAAAACTACTTTTACTTGCAAATGGAGTAATTATGCATACAGAAGAATGCCTTTTGGTCTAATCAATGCAGGTGCCACTTTTCAGCGAGCCAGGGACATTGCGTTTCGTGGATTATCAGGTAAATGCATTGTTATTTATATGGATGATTTAACTCTTTATTCCAAAGATGTATCCACTCATGCTGAAGATTTGAGAAGAGTACTTAAAAGATGTGAAAGGTCTGGGATTTCTCTCAATCCAAAAAATGTTCATTTAGTGTAACTGAAGGAAAATTATTAGGGCATGTCATTTCTAAAAATGGGATATCCATTGATCCTGATAGAATAGAAGGAATAAAGAAATTACAATTACCAAATAGTAAGAAAGAACTAAATTCATTTTTTGGTAAGATTAACTTTGTCAAGAAGTTTATTACAGGATTTGCAAAAATTGTGCAACCATTGAACACCATGCTTAAGAAGGATGCAAAGATAGAATGGACACCAGTAGCCAAAGCTACATTTGAGGATATCAAGGAAGCTATTTATGATGCTCCTGTGTTAACCAGTCTAAATTATACAAAGCTATTTTACATATATTCTTTTGCATCTTCACATTTAGTTGCAGCTGCTTTGACACAAAAAGGAGACGATAATGAAGAAAAGCCAATAGCTTTTGTGAGTGCACCTCTAAAGGATGCACAGCTAAAATATATTGATACAGAAAGACAAGCATTTGCACTAGTAAGAGCATTGAAGAAGTTCAGACATTATATCTTACGAAGTCAAGTTAAGGCCATAGTACCAGATGCAACCATGAAGATGTTGATGCAGAATGAGCCTGGAATGAAAAGAGCCAAATGGATTACAACACTGCAAGAGTTTGATATGGAAATTATTCCAATGAAGTTGGTTAGAGGACAAGCATTAGTGCAGACCATAGAAAACACATATCCAAATTTGGTGAAGCAGCAGTATGTGTTGAATACTAATGATGCATTAGGGTGGTACAATGTTTTGAATACTTTTCTAATAACAGGGAAATATCTAAATAAGATGAAATCTTCTTAGAGGAGAGCTTTAAAGATTAAAGCACAGAAGTACATGCTACAAGGAGGTCTTCTATTCAAGAAGAACCATGAAGGCATATGTTTAAGATGTTTAAACAGAGTGGAAGCAGATAAGGTATTGTTAGAATTACATGATAAGTATGAAACTGCTCATGGTTCCTATTTAGCTACAACACATAAGATATTGAGAGTAGGATACTATTGGCCGACAATGTTTAAAGATACAGAGAGTCATATTAGAAGTTGTCACACCTGTCAAACTACAACAAACAGAGGAAGGAATTAGGCTAATCCATTATAGCCAGTGATCAAGTGTAGGCCATTTGCACAATGGGGCTTAGATTTCATTGGAGTCATAAATCCTCCATCATCTGCAGGACATAAGTTTATACTAATAGTAACTGACTATTGTACAAGGTGGACTGAAGCCACATGTTGCAAGTTCTCTACTACTGAGGTGGTTATCAAATTCCTTAAAGAAAACATCCTAACAAGGTTTGGATCTCCATATTCACTGGTATGTGATAATGGCCCTGCATTTTCTTCTTTGAAATTTTCTAAATGGGCATTTGAATATGGGATAGTTTTAAAATTTTCTTCAAACTATTATCCTCAGAGGAATGGGTTAGCTGAGTCTACAAACAAGATTTTATTGGATATAATTAAGAAGCTAATTGAAAAGAATCCTAGAGAATGGAACACATTGCTAAAGTATGCGCTATGGGTAGACAGGACTAAGGTTAAGTCAGCCTTCGGCAATGCACCTTATCACCTAGTTTATGGGACTGATCCCATACTTCCAGTGAATTTAAGAATACCAGCTTGGAAGTTTGCTAATGAGTATTTAGGCTTTAATGATCACAGAGAAGCCAGAATAATACAAATGCTACAATTGGATGAGAAAAGAGATCAAGCCATTGAGAAATTTGCCAAACATCAAGCAGTGGTCAAAAGATGGTTTGACAAAAGAGAAAGAGTCAAAATGTTTAGAATATTAGACTTAGTGCTGTGCTAGGATAACGCACATGAAAGAAAAAGAAATCATGGAAAATTTGACAAGTTATGGTTAGGTCCATTACAGGTCGCAGAAATAATAGGAGACAACACATTCAGGCTCAAGACCTTGACTGGGGAAGATGTGCCATTACCTGTTAATGGCCAACATTTGAAACATTACTTTCAAGCTTGAGGTGAGGATTATTGGTATGTTATGTATCATAATGTGAATAATGTATAGTTTGTTTAGTGTTATTTTTGTTTTGTTTTGGGTTTTGTTTTGTTTTGGTGTTGGTTTGTGTGTTTGTTGTCTTGGTATGGGTGTTTGTTTTGTTTTAGAGTATGCAAGAGTAGACTAACAACCACTAAAAATAATAGAAAATTCAGAACATTCAGGTTAATTATTTGAAGTCTATGCATAATTTGTTGTGACTGTCATGAATGTAGAAAGTTAGTTAACTTGTGAAATTTTATATTCAATAACTGTGGGTTGAGTATTCAAGGGAAGTTTCTCACAATGACACACCTAAAATCCTTGGGTTTGTTGAACCTACCAGTGTAGATATTAAGTGAAAAATTAGAGGTCACTCTTTCTACAATTACAATTCTCATCTTAAGTTCAGCAAGTGATCATTCCTTGCATCATGAAGCTACAACTGTTATATCCTATGAAGTCTCTATCTCAAATAAAATATAAAAAAAATAAAATAATAATATGGATTTTACTAAAAATCTAGATTAAGCCATCTAAGTAACTCTACTGGGGCTATAGACGCTTACTGGCAATGGGGCTCTACATAGGAGAATTGTAATGATAACCTTGTCGGGGCTATAGATGCCTGTTGGCAGCAAGGCTCTATTCGGTTGGCTATGCAGATATGACATCAACTATGTAGGTTAATATCAGTCACTAGTTTGTTCAACTGATTTTCAAGATGAGGAATATTAATCACGTGCACCCACTTAAACTGAATGGGAAATTCATGCACCTTATTGAATACATTAGGTCTCAAGTTAGATAATGATTTGTAGGAAAGATAGTTGGAAGTTATGAATTTATTTCATTTAGTTTTCTCTAATGGTTTTAATTTAATTGTTTTATTTGGTTACTAGTTATTGTGACACTCAGAACACACCCATTTTACTTCTTAACAAAATGAGGACCCCTACTGTGGATGGACTTTTTGCTTGTGTGCGTGGGTCTGCTTGGTGGTAAAAGGGAAAAAGAACTGAATGTTACAAACCTTGTTAAAAATAATGAAAAAGTAACATTAAGTACCAAAGCAGAATATAGGTGAATTCCTTGTCAAAAATGAGTAAGGGTTGCTTTTTGAACCATTTTAAAATTCCCAATATTTTGCAAGATATGTGTGTTTTTGGTAAAATGTACTATGGGAGGGTTTGTATGTTGCATATACAAATTCATTTGTATGTTGTGTTGTTGTGTTAGTCACATAAGGGAGTCAATGGGTTTATTACATCATTATAATTGTATGCATTTCGCTAATGCTTTATTCTTACATACAAGTCGGGCCCGACAGAGTTCGAAGTTAAAATGAATAATCGGTTAGGTCCGTCGGATGCATTTTAAGTTTGTATGTTTGGCAAAGGGAAACATACAAGGTGAGATACAATAGTATATGCATACCGTGGAACTGAAAGGATTATGAAATGAAGTTTTATTGAGGTATGTTTCATGCTTTGTATGTATGTTTTGGAGACATACATTGTGGTATACATACAACATGGAACTCAAAGGAAGTTAAAGTTTGGTATAAATGATGCATCATACCTTAAAGTATATTGAAAGATGTATTGCACTTTATATACATCGCGGAGCTGAAAAGTAAGTAAATTGTGGTTTATAAAAATGAGAAGTCCGAAAAGAGGGATACATATGAGTTTGTATGTATCTAGACTTGTATCTAAGGGTTTGATACAAGTATTGTTGTATCGCAGAGATACAAGTAAAAAGTAAAGTGGGCCCCACTACTTGCATATTGGGCTTGTATAATAACAATGTATATCTTCGATATACAAGCTGATGTACAAGTTAAAAGTTGCAAATAGGAGATACAAGCCAGATGTGAAAAGGAAGTTTAATATAGAAAAGTCTCTGTATGCTTACAGCACATGTATGTTTATGATATACATATCCAGGATACAAAGAAGTAAAAAGCATCACGGGAGACAAAGAGTAAAGGGTTGTTTGTATATGCACTTATACAAGATAACATATGAAGGGCGATATACAAAACCAAGATACATGTACGAAAAAGCAGAAAAGGGAGGGAACTTTAGTTTGATTTCTTGCATAAATGCATGTATGTTTAAAGATACAAAGAAAACATACAAAGAAAACATACAAGGGAAAATAAAAATAAATGTAGTATGTATGCCAAAATTAAACTAACGATTAAAAAGTTTAAAAATGCAAACATTGTAATAGAAGGCTGAAAGTTTTGGCGCATTAATTGTTGTAATTAATGCCGATCTAACACTCGAAAAGAGTAAAATTTAATGAGAGTTAGGGTAAATTTAATGTTACTTCGCTTTCAGATATACATTGTTAAGATATTAAAATTGCAGAAGAAAGAATTGTTACAATGATTTGAACAAAATTCATTAGAGTGAAGGAATTACAGTAGCTAGACGAAAGTAAAACGGTAAAAGTAAGTCAATGACTGAATTCAAGTAGTCAAAGAAAATATAGGTATTTATCTCAAAATGCCATTACAGTTTGGTTGGTAAAATACATGTTAATTTCAGTAATTTCACTATAAAACGTAGGCATTTGTTAAATCCATGTTTTAACTGTCAATTCATGGGGTAGGGATTAACAAATTTAAAAGTCAAAAATAGAAAGGACAAACTGGGTGTGGTTAAAATGGTAAAGAAAATGAAATTCATAGTAAAACCCTAGGTAAAAGGTAAAATGGAGAGTCAAAAGATGCATTTTCTACAAGATGGCCCCGAAGAAAAAAAAGTTAGATATAGGGGGCAAGGTGGAAAAATAAAGGAAACCATTGAAGGAAATAGAAAAAGAAGAATTACCCTTGTACAGAGGTTATCCATCCCTAATTAGTATGAGTGGAGTGGGAACGAATACAAATATAGGAAATTATGATGCAAATGATGTTTTACAGAAAATCACTGTTGCAGATGCTTCACCGGATATGAAATGTATATGGGAGAGTCGACTATACAAGGCTGCAGGTTTCCCATTGGCAATGGAGGCTAGAGATTTGTGTTTAGATTGTGTAACTTGATATGATCTAGCTACCAGGAAGATTATGTTGTATAACAGACTTATTGCTGATTTAACCACAGAGGGGATTACGAAGACATTTGGATTGGAAATCAATGAGAAGATGTGAGATATTGATATAGATCAATATAATGAGGATTTTCATACAAATGAGAGATATTGCAGAGAAAAGATATTCTACAATTGGTATAATATAGAAAATATGCTCAAGGCTATAGCCAGAGTGTACAAGAACTTGATGAGAATATACTTCAAGGAAGAAATCTATGTGATGATCACAATGTTGAGTAGATTGGTAGGACTGAGCTCGATGGCACCAAATGTGAGCCATGGATGTTTACTATTATTGAATTCATGAGAGAAGGAAGGAAAGAGCAAGGACAAATCCACTGAGCCAAAGCAATAAGTACAACTATATGGAAACAAGTCATGCTGAGAAAACAAAAGATGATGCCCTTCTATCTATCTTCATACTTGTTATATTCATGTGTAGTAGAGATTAGACAATACATACATTTTATAGAAAGGGTGGGAACCCTAGGGAATTGTCTTGGTCAGAAATTAGTATATGAGCACTACCCTACAAGAGGAAAATGCATTGAAGAAGTTTGCTTTAGTCAATGACGTGTTTTATACTTACATGGTGAGAATTTTGAGAGATGAACTTGATAAAAGCTTGTCTACAAATGCAGAAGATGCAATTGGATTACATAGTTCTTGGTTCATTCAATTTGAATATTTTACTTAGATCAGGACTGAAGGATTTGAAGGAAGACCCTTTATGCTACCTCGGTATCCTTCTGATAAATTGATTGTATTGGAATTTTCAAGGCAGAATTTGAATGTCTTTAAAATGTATAAGAGGAAGTTCAATAGTGGAAATCTGAAGTTGCCTTGGGCTATTGGTAGATACTCCTACTATAGTGAAGAGGTTACAGGATATTCAAAACAAGAATTAAGATATTATGGCTTTCAGGAATTTGATTTAGTCAGGAGATTTGATCCTTTCCATAGGATCTAGAATTATGTTGATAAAAAGTATAAGCATCAGATACATATTGAAGATTTTTGGGCCAATTGAAAAAATGATAAGGAAGTGAGGAAAAGAACCCATAAAAGATTAACAATTGAGTGACTGAGGTCCGTAGGTGACATATATGTTCCCCCAGAAGTTCAAGAGGATGATAAACTACTACATCACAGTTATGCAAAGCCTAGGTTAGCTCCTATTACAGAGCCTGATTGGTCACAGCCTTGGAACACATCTTTGGACATATTGTCCAAACCAATTATATTATTTTCAAAGACATGGTTAAAAGACATAATTGAGAAACTCAAAGCTGAAGGAAAAGAAATCACCTATCCGAAGAAAGCGAGAAAAAGAGTGAGAGAGCCTAGTGAGGACCTCCAATGCTTTTATGAGAAGAAAAGAAAGCTTGTAGAGGCTAAGATTGTTGAAAAGGATAAGAATGCTACTTTAATGGATCCCTATGCATTGGGAATAATAGTAGCAGTGGTGTTAGATACTTTTGTAGATGCAAAGTCACTAAGTCATGAGGTTAGTGCAGAGGAAGCACAGACTTCCAAAGGGGTAGCAGGACAGCAAATTATGAAGGCAATACCAATAAGTTTATCAAAAGGAGAGCCTTCTAAAACAAGTGAGGTAATAGGAGCACAATAAGTAGGTGAAAAGTTGAGTAATATACCTAGTGCCTCCACTTCATCAGAAAAGAGACAAACATATGTTCAAGTGAAGGTAGAGTTGGCTAGAGAAATGTTGCAAGAGTCAAAAACACACAAAGCTAAACAAACTATTGAAACTGTTCATAATGGGAGTGATACTAGTGAAAGCAAAGAAAGAGGAATGTATGATGGAAAGGAGATTGAAATAGAGGAGGGGTCTAGTGATTTCCTAAGTGAAGAGGAAGAACAAAGCACTCAGGCTGAAATGGAGATTGAACAAGGCCCAGAGCATGAAGAAGAAAGGGTATAGGAAGAAGCAGGTGCAGTGGATCAATTTGATACCCTAGTCCCTCCCAAAATCATTAAAGATGTGCAAGAGGAGGCACATAAGATTGAAGAAGTTGAGAAAGAGGATACACCTGAGAAGATAATTATAGAAAAGAAGGCTCAAGAAAAAGAGGAAACATGAATGAGCATTTCAGGTGTAGATGTCTTCAATATTCTAAATATGTATGATGAACAAAGCAAAGAAGAGAAGAATACAAAAAATATGCAGGAACAAGAAAAAGAAGTAAAGGAAAATGATACAAAGGGAGGTTCACCTGTACACATAGAACAGGTACAGATAGAGGATATAGATAAAATAGAAGATGTAACCAAGAGGTCTGAAGAGGAAGCACCTACAGAAAATGTTGAAGAAAGTAAAGGTGAAGCAAAAATAGAGGATACAAACAGGGTAAATGAAGAACAAACACATAAGGAAGAGGACAAGGAAGAAGAATCATTGAAAGGAGAAGGTCATGAAGAAGAATATGAGGTTGGAGGAGATACATAAATTGAAGAAGAAGAGAATGAAGGTGAGTCCAAACAACAAAATGACCCCATGGAACAAGAACCTCCACCTCAACAACAAAATCCACAACAAGAATAGTAACAGGAAGAAATAGAAATAGAGAGACCTCATGAAGAGGTAATTGATGAAGTTAAAACTACAAAGGGCACCAAGCAGATTCCTGCATGGTTGGGAGAAGAGATAAGGAAGGAGAAGAAAGAGCTACAGTTGGTACCAATTGACATTAAGAGCTTGTTAGGAGATACCACACCAAGGAAAGAAAGAAGAAAGGCTAGGACAATGTCAGCTATACAACGAGGTCCAAATGGATCTAGAATGCTGAACCTAGCCATACCATAGAAACAAAAAGAAAAAGGTGAAATAACCTTAGAGGAGTATAAGATATTAAATTTTGACCTTGGGCATACTAGGCATACTACACAGGAATAGCACATCACTGAGTGGGAGGATATACACCAAGTGACAGTAGAAATACTAAGAAAAGATAAAGGCAAGCAAGGGTATTTGAAGGGACATATTGTCTAACTACAAAAATTTATTAAAGGGATATTTGATCCCAATACCATAATCCCAGAATTGTCCAGTGACATAGCAGTTATATCCAAAGAAGAAATAAGGGCTATGGAAAATAAGGAGCTCAAGGCTAATTTTTTTGATGAATGGTTCAAAGATTTTAAACAAGAAGGTGAGCAAATAATAAAATAGGCTGTGAAAAGTTGGGAAGTGGTTGCAAGAGAAAGGAACAAATGTAATATACTTGTGCATAATTGTCAATTTAGAAGGGAAGAATGCAGGTCTGAATTGGCACAGTTGACAGAAATAGAAGAAAGAGTAGAGGAGTTAATCAATGAAGGACTAATTACCCCTTCACTGGCAAGTCAAGTGCCACAAGGGAGATTAGAACTTAAATTTGAAGAAGATAATCTTAGAAAATGTATAACAGTTGCCCAAGATTTAGAGGAAAAAGCAGATGAAATGATTAAAATACATAAGAAGACAATAGAAAGACTCTTAAAGCATGAATGCATGGATATACCAGCATATGAATTGAAAAGGGCCTTAACAGAGTTTAATGCCATTTTTACACCATGCATAGAAAATCCTAAAGCATACATGAGAAAATAGATGATGGATTCATTAATGAAAGACAATGCTAAAATGGGGAAGTACAAGAAAAGGAGTAAAGGATCAGAGAATAGAGAAAAGAAATTAAAAGGAGTTGCATTATAGGAATATATATGGACAAAGAGTCTGGGAGGGGATCACATTTTTGTAGAAGGGGTAATCATCAATTTCAAAACATACTTAAAGGAATGAAAAGACAAAGAAGGTAGCGGTTTTGAGAAAAGTCAAGTAAAGAATATCAGCAAGCAGAAGTCAAAGAGAAGGGGAATCTTTTTTGGAAAAGATTCCAATAGCATCCTTTGAGAAGGAAAATATGTCGTTTAGATATTTTGACAGACGGTTGGGAATGAATGTGCACCATTGATCAATAATGGAGGGATCTCAACCAGAGATGAAGTTTGTAGCCATAGCAATGAGAAGTTTCAAAATCTATATAAGGAACTTTGCTACTTGTACATTAATTACATAGGGATTTTGAGGAGAATAGCTGGCAATTGTAGTAGTTTGAATATTTTGACTAGGAGTATTTTAGTTTAAAGGAGGTCGCCTATGTCTGCATTAAGGAATGTGTGGAGAATCTAGCTTCCTTACTATATCTGTAAGACATTTTGTAAGTTTTATGTAAGTTGATTAATGAAGCAAAGAGTCATTCATAAATTGTAGATCATACATGACTGTATATTTTGAATACAAATACACATGGAATTCTGCATCCATTTTAGAGTGTCTTCTGACTCTTGTTTGTATTTGAAATATTATCTCTTCAAAAGCTTGCAATCTTGAATTTATGTTCATGAAAATACTCAAGGCTTACATTTAAAGGTTTATTTTATTGATTTAATCAATTTTGTTGTACTGCTTACAATGGGAATAACAGAGCATTTAGATTCTATAGCAGAATGAAGTTCAATTTAAATTTCTCTAACTTTTCCCAAACATTTGAAATACTTAGCTTAAACATAGAAATTTAAAGGAGATTGTCTGATATTTGAAGGAAACATGAACAATTGAGATAATATTTGACAATTTTCATAATATTTGAAAGGAAAAGCTTGTGTTAATATAAATCATATAAAGCTTCATGATATAGTAACAAATTTATGCAAATAAATGAATAAAATGTTGATATTTGTGATATTTTGCATAATTCAAGTCTAGTAAGTCATCAATCACTTTAAATCAAGTAAGGCCCCTTGCATATTACGGCTTCACATCAACCTACCGAATTGTCCACAAGGTCAAGACCTGACCATACAGAAGCTTGGGATTAAGTATTCTTAATTGATTTCTTCATATCTTTCAAGACAGTTAGGTTCATTTTGTGAATTTTAACTTTTGTTATGAATGTGTAAAAACAATCATCAACAGGATGGTTGCTTATGGTACCTTGATCACATGGAAAAACACTCACTATTTGGATTATAGTATGGAGTGCTTATATTAGGTTCATGGTTTTAGTCCCTTGTTACATGAAAGAACTAGATGATTTTCCATTGGTTGCATGTGGGTTGTATAGTTGGTATCTTTGTGATATGGACACTTCTGAACAACCCGGTTCCTTCTATTGGTGCCCAAAAACAATAGTATCCAAAATGCCTTATCTAGTCCCAAAAAACCATAAAATCCATCAAGTTTCCCATTTTTTCCCTTACAATTGAAATCCCCTATTTAAATTTGATCTGAGATCATTTTTGGGATCTTTTCTCTCAAAAAAGTGACTAAGTATAATTCCCTTTTCTTTCCCCTTTTTTCCTTAGAAAAATTCATTAGTTTTGACCTTTAATCAGTGAATCGGTGAATTTCCAAACTAGCGAACTAGTTCAAAAGATCGCCAGTTCCCTGACTCGTCAATAAAGCAGTAGGAAGGCACCAATCGAGAAATGAAAAGGGATAGATGAAGCCCTTTGTTGGCAAATGTCATAGTTAGCAAACTTGTTAGTTCGTCGATGGTGGCTTTTGCTGACAGCAAATTTACCAATGGAAGATAAAAGCATCAAAGGTCGAGGCAAGTCTTTGTTTTCCAAGACAAAAAAGGAAAAAAGTTGAAGGAGAGAAAGTGCTTATCTATGAATTTGGAGGTTTACAAACCTCTAGGTTCACTAACAAGGGGTTTCACCGATAGCCATTTTACTGATAGAGAAGAAATATGGCACCAAGTGAAAGTTCTAAAAAGAACAAACTTGTTGATAAGGCAAGAAAGAAACAGTGTGGCTCCCAAAAGGTAAGGTTTGCAAAAGTGCATTTTTTGCTGATAGGGAAAAATACAGAGAAATGACTAAGGTAAAGTCCTTTATTGGCAAATCGATAGAAGGCCAAACTTGCTAAAAGTTTAGATTTTTGCAATTTTGTCGATAGGGAAAATTGGTCGACAAGGTCACAGAAGCAAAGAAGAGAATGGTTTAGCAAATCAAGGTTTTTCAAATAAAAGGCCAAGTGGAGAAGGACTCCAGTAAGCAAGACAAGTTTGGCAAATTGAGGTTTTGCCGATAAAGGAAAAAGTTGCCAAAGTTCAAAAATAAAGAATTTTACCAACAATAGGCAAGGGCTGACTGGTTTGAGAAAAAGTACAAGTAGCTGATAAAGGACAAAAAGAAGATGGTTCGTGATTTTGAACTTTTGTCAACTAAAGTGATAGTAGAGGTTTACAAAATTAAAGATTTGCCGATAATGGCAAATAAGAGGCAAATGGGTCAAAGTTTGAGAAAAGTTGAAATCGTTGATAAGGCAAATAAGGATCCATAGTAAAGTGGTTTGGTAGATTGATTTTTCACTTACGAAAAGGGAAAGAGGCTGAGTTCTCTAAAATGAGAAATTGTTGATAAACGGAAAAATAGTCTAGTTCAGAGGTTGCATTTTTCTGACCAAAGGGAGAATAAGAGAAGTTTGCAAAAGGGAAAAGTTGTCAATGTGAGAAGGAAAAAGAGGAAGGAAATGGCAAGGTGGGAGGTTTGAAAATCAAAATTTTTCCTACAAGGCAGAATAATGCCCAGGATGACATAGAAAGATAAAAGGAAGGAAAATAAGGAAGACACAGTGGTTCATGAGAAGTGGCATTCGCCAATAAAGGGCAAAATAGATAGTAGAGGTAGAAAATTAAATAGAAGATCAATTGTTTTGGAAAACAAATAAAAATTTTAATAGTTTGAAATATTTTAAACATGGTTTAAAATATTTTAGAATAATGTAAAGAGCTTTATAGAGGCATTTTTGGTAGATTATATTTCAAGCACCTATCTTCCTGAAAATGTACCATGATTACAGGGGATTAGTCAGTTGCAGGTAGTTGAAATAGTATAAATATTCAATGTAAAGGGACCAAAATTAAATGAGTGGATGAAGTGTTCTAGCAAACAAATCTTTCTGCAAGTACTTTCATCCTTAAAGGATGTCAAGGCATGGGCACCTACAAGTTTCAGAGTTGTCAGTGTGTGGGATTTCCTTCAAAACAGGCAGATTTTTTGACTGCACAACAGGCTGATTTTAATGTAGCATGGGCTTGGCGTGTTGACAAAGTTTCAATGGCCAAGTGCTACATTGGAATAGATTTCTATATATGCATGTGAAATAGATGTTTTTATGGTTGGTCATTGAGCCAATTGCTTGGTCTGGGAGTGCCTAAGGAGTATTCTCTAGCACCAAAACATGTTCTATCTAGTTTGTTAGTGAAGGGACATATTCAACATAGTGTTGGAAGGCTGTATAATGTAGATATGAATGTAATGGTATGTATCCATGGGATTTTGTAGTGATTTTGGTAAATATATAATCATAGTTGTATGTTTTCCTTTGCCACATATGCTGGTATGATTGTAATAGATGTTTGGAGATGTCTGGCAGCATCCAAGTTAATACAAGGCTTTGTATTTTCCATTCTTTTGTTGCATATGAATCATTGCAATTCTTTTTTGGATTATTAAGTATGTCCATTATATGAGGATCTATTAGTGTCATATATGTGAATGTATGTCTAGTTTGTTGATCCTATGTTGTGTATTTCCTCTCCTCCTTGCATTCTATCACTCTGTTGCCTAATGGAATAGGCACCGGTCCATATTGGAGAGGGATCAAACACTCTTTTAAACCAAACAGATGATTTACCTATGATTTAGGTGAAAAAACTATATTTCCTATGCATGTACATTCGTGTAATTAAATCAGCTATATAGGGGTTTTGTAGTAGCCAATTATTCTTGACTTACTGATAGATTTTGGAGTCAAGATGATGAGTGGTGTTTGGTTGTCCAATAGTTTTAGTTTTTCATCTGGTTTGAACTCAATACCTATTTAGGTATACCCCTTGGAATATCCTTCTAGAGTCTAAGTTGAGCTCGAAGTGTAGAGGAGTCTACCCACTCCTATTAGTTGGCCAAAATCACCCAAAACTTGTTAACATACCTCTTCCTATCACCCTCATGATAGTCCTTGGCCTAGGTGATTTAAGAATGTTTTAGAGTTTTGTGTTTCCATTATTTTCGGTCCCAATAGAATGGTGCCATTGCCTAAGAGGATTTGAAAGGTCAAAAATTTTGAAGACCCCTGTAACAACTGTTGCCAAGTGCATTCTATTGTTGTGGGTAAGTTGGCAACCCATCAACTTATGCCAATAGAATGGCATCATTACCGGGAAGGATTTGAAAGGTTAAAGAATTTGAAGACCCTTGTAACAATCATTACCGGGTGTAATTTGATGTTCTGGGTAAGTTGGTAGCCTGTCAACTTATGCAAACAGAATGGCTCTGTTGCCAGGGAGGATTTGAAAAGATGAAGAATTTGAAGGCCCTATTTGCAACCATTACCAATGTGCTATCTATTGCTATGGGTAAGTTGACAGCCCATCAACTTACGCCAACAAAATGATGCCTATGTAATGCTGGGTTAAAATCATTTGAAGACTCTATTGGTGAGTTGAACCTAGAATCAGAGTGTGGCCTTGAAGATTAGTCACACTTCAAGAAATTCCTCTTTGAAATAGGTGGTGACTTTGCTTTCAGAACTAAAGTTTGGTCACTGTTGTTCTGGTTGTGTTTTTGATGATTCAAACACCCCAAGTTTTTGAGTAGTAGCTAGAAAATTAAGGTACACATGGTTTCCTTTTGTAACCATTTCTAACTTCCTCTAAAATGCAAAGGCAATTAATCTATTAAGTTTTGTGTTGCCTTCCATGGTAGAAAATTTTAGTCATGGATGGTTGGTATTAATATGGCTATTCTAGGGTTACTCCTTTATCTAAATCTTCATTTGTATCAGACCCTAGAAATTAGATAGGAGTGGATTTCCATGACCAACCTAGAAATTTATATTACATTCATGGCCCTAGGATAGATCCTTCTTGTGCATTATCCTATGCCTCATGCTCTAGTCATGAATATTATGAGGATGGAGATGCTTTTGATTCTTATGATGATGCTTCATTTTATTACTCAGATTGCCCTGCATCTTGTATTCCCATGTCTCAATGTCAAGCACCCCTACATAATTAGAATGATTCAGGTAGACTATAGTATGAAGTTGATAAATCCAAACAGTTGTTAGATTCTTTACTTCAACAAGAAATGGAAATAGAAAATCAAATCATGCTATGTTACTCTATGGTACAATCCAGTGCCCTTCCTGTTGTTGTCAATAGCTCACTTTTTTGGCCCCCTCCCATTGCTAATGATACCACATACAAACAACTGGACCTTTCATGGGTCAATTATGAGAAGTAGTCCATGGCCCAATAAGATCTATTATCAGATGCCTATATTTGATGGGTGTGAAGATTATGATGGGAAGGCACATGTTCTTTTATTTTTAGATTTCATGGATAAGTTCCAATTTGAGGATGAGGATATGTGGAAGAAGTTTTGTCTCAAATCTTTGTGTGGATTGGCAAGGAAATGGCTTGTTGGTTTCCCTGACCATCACTTTGCTTCTTGGGATCATTTGGTGGCTACATTCAAAAAGTTTGCAACTAGTTTGGACCCTATTGTTCTTATCCAAGAATTTAAAAATATCAAAAGCCAAGAGGGTGAATCTAGCATAGATTTTAGCCACCAGTTTATTGTTGCACTAACTAGCTTGCATTAATTTGTTTTTTGAATCTTATGAAGTTGGATTGAGTTCAATGCAGGAAGATTTGATGCTAGTTGGTTTGCAATAGGCTTATCTTGCTCTTGATGCCTTGATTAAAATGAGAGACAAATATGTTGTTGGGTTGATATCCCCCAAGGTGAATATTGTGAATGGTGGGAGTGAGGCAGGCAACAATACTATAGATCAGGTTGAATGTGTTGTCAGGAAAATGAACCCATGTGAGGCAACATCTTATGATAGTTGTGCTAAGAGTGAAGATAGTATAGCTACCTATCTTCAATTGGATGCATCATCCCTTGTGGATGATTATGTTATTGCTTTGTCTAATTAAAGATGACTATAGAAGGTTTGTACCCAATGATAACCGATCTGAGCTGGGTAAAGGTGCATACATTTTGTTTCACATTGAAGACCTTGCTTTTGGTTGTATTGCTGGTGAATGTGATATTGGGCAAGTCCAATCTAACAATGAGAACATGAGGCTAGAGGTGTTTAATGCAACATCTCTTGGCAATGCAAAAGATGAGAGTAGCATATGCACTTCTTTGTATTTGGATGGGTCAACTCATGGGAGTGATGGCAATGATGAATTTTTGTTTAGTGATCTCCTAGGTTTTGTACCTTTTGACAATAATGAGTTAGATGGTGCTAAGGATGCTTGTGTGGAAGTCAAGGTGTCTTATGATTCAAGTGATATTTCTCACACCTACTCTTCATTTACTAATGATTTGTACATTGACTGGTTCTAGTTGGATGATCCTATAACTACTGACATCGGTAAGAGTAACCTCCATGATGACCATTTTGTTCCTGATCTAGTTATACAAGTATTAGATAGAATTCATTGTGGTGGTGTGGAGGAGGATAGTCTTGTACCTATATGCAGTAGCAGTTATAATACAATGAGTTGCCTAGTTGAGATTGAAATAGAGAGGTTGTGGGATGTATGCAGTCCATCATTTGAAAAGCCTCATTATGATTCTTATGTTGATGATGAAGATGAAGATATGGATTAGGTTTGTGATCCAAGTGTGGAACAAGACATCAACATGAATGAAAGTGGTGTATTCTAGTAGTCTATTATCCAAGGGTTTGACACTTGTGAGTATAAATTTTTCCTTTGCAATGAAGGTCAAGTGTCTATTGTTGTGGGTGATGATGTTATGTCTGAATTTGAATCTTTGTTTGGGCCTAGTATACACATAATAATGACATTGGGCAACAACATGAATGCCAAGTTAAAGATCTACATGTTCCTACCAAATTTGAGGATATGACAGAGCTGGAGTATTTGTAATTTTCTCTACAAGACGAAGTCTCTTCTCTTGTGGATCAATAGTACATTTAGGCACATTTTTCTTTGCCATGTGAATTAGAGGTATTTTCTTTTTCCGTCAATTTGCCTGAAGAGGTCAGTAGGTATGATAACCTAGCACATTATAATGGAGGTTTGTCTTCGTTTGTCTTTTTTGTTGCTAACCTAAATTTTAGTTTCATACTCCTTGCTGCCTGGAACAAGCATGATATAGGTATGAATTGGTGAAGTACCTCTCTTTTATTGTTGCCATGTGGTAATAACTTTATTAATGTAGCTGACCTTGGCTCCACAAGCATATGTTATAGATTAGTGCATGTTGATAGTTTTCAGTTGCTGCAGTTGGGTGAAAGATGTAAATATGGTTTGAGGGAGATCAAATCATTCATTCAACTTGTCTTTGACAAAGGCAAGTGGTTGCATTAGTTTTATGTAGGGTTGGCCTACAGTGTCCCAAAATTTTGATACAGTCTTTTGACTGTATGTTCTTTTGTAAATATATTTTGTGTGTGTCCCTTCTTGTGTTTGTGTGTTGGTCTACCCGAAGATATTCTAGATTCTCGTTGTGACATTTCTTGTCACACGTCCCCAACTAGAGCCACTATTGGTGCCCAAAAAAACTAATATCTAAAATCCCTTATCTAGCCCCAAAAACCACAAAATCCATCAAGTTTCCCATTTTTGCCTTTACAATTGCAATCCTCTATTTAAATCTGATCTGAGATAATTTTTGGGGATGTTTTCTTTCAAAAAAGTGAGTAAGGATCATTCTCTTTTCTTCCCCCTTTTTCCTTAGAAAAATTCATTAGTTTTTACCTTCGGTAAGTGAATCAACGAATTTCTAGACTAGCAAACTAGTTTGGAAGTTCAACAATTCCCCAACTTGTCGATAAAGTAGCAGGAAGGCATCAATTAGCAAAGGAAAAGAGGGAGATGAAGCCCTTTGTTGGTGAATGTTGTTATTAGCAAACTTGTTAGTTCACCAATGACAAATTTGTTGATGGAAGATAGAAGCATCAAATGCCGAGGCAAGTGTTTGTTTTCCAAGACAAAGAAGGAAAAAAGTTGAAGGAAAGAAATTGCTTATCTATGAATTTGGAGGTTCACGAACCTCCAAGTTCACCGATGAGGGGTTTCGCTAATAGCCATTTTGCTAACAGAGAGGAAATATGGCTCCAAGGGAAAGTTCTAAAAAGAACAAACTTACTGATAAGGAAAGAAATAGTGTGGCTTGCAAAGCCAAGGTTCACAAAAGTGCATTTTTTGCTAATAGGGCAAAATGTAGAAAAATGACTAAGGCAAAGTGCTTTATTGGCAAATCAGTGGAAGGCCAAACTTGCTAAAAGTTTGGATGTTTGCAAGTTTGTCGATAGGTCAAATTGGTTGACAAGGTCATAGAAGCAAAGAAGAGAATGGTTTGGAAAATCAAGGCTTTGCTAATTAAAGGCCAAGTGGATAAGGAAGCCAGTAAGCAAGACAAATTCAAAAAATTAAGGATTTTCCAATAAAGGAAAAAGTTATCAAACTTTAGAAATAATGAATTTTGCTGACAATAGGCAAGGGTTGACTAGTTTGAGAAAAGTACAAGTAGCCAATAAAGGACAAAAAGAAGATGGTTTGTGATATCAAACTTTTACTGACCGAAGTGATAGTAGAGGTTCGGCAAATTAAAGATTTGCCGATAAAGGAAGATAAGAGGCAAATGTGGTCAAAGTTTAAGAAAAGTTGAAATCATTGATAAGGTGAATAAGGAGCCAAAGTAAAGTGGTTTAGTAAATTGATTTTTCACTGACCAAAGGGGAAACAGATCGAGTTCTCAAAAATGAGAAATTGTCGATAAAGGGGAAAATAGTCCAGTTCAGAGAAGTCATATTTTTCCGACCAAAGGGAGAATAAGAGAAGTTTGCAAAAGGGAAAAGTTGCCAATGGGAGAAGGAAAAAGAATAAGGAAATGGCAAGGTGGCATGGTTCAAAAAATTAATATTTTGCTGATAAGACATAATAATGCCTAGGATGACACAAAAAGATAAAAGGAAGGAAAATAAGGAAGGCACGATGGTTCATGAGAAGTGAGATTTGTTGATAAAGGGAAAAATAGAGATTAGAGGTAGAAAATTAAAAGGAAGATCAAATGTTTTGTAAAGCAAATAATAAATGTGATAGTTTGAAATATTATAAACATGGTTTAAAATATTTTAGATTAATGTAAAGAGCTTTACATAGGCATTTTTGGTGGATCATATTTCAAGCACCTATCTTCCTGAAAACTTGCCATGATTGTAGGGGATAAGTTAGTTGCAAGTAGTTGAAATAGTATAAATCTTCAATCCAAAAGGACAAAAATTGAATGAGTGGAAGAAGTGTCCTAGCAGAAAAATCTTTCTACAAGTACTTTCATTCTTGAAGGATGGAAAGGCATGGGCACCTGTAAGTGTTAGAGTTGTTACGGTGTGGCATTTCCTTCCAAACATGTAGATTTTCTAACTACACAGTGGCATGATTTTAATGCAGCATGGGCTTGACGTGTTGACTAAGTTTCAATGCCTAGGGGCTACATAGGAATAAATTACTATATATGCATGTGAAATAGATGTTTATAGGGTTGCTCACTGAGCCAATTATCTAGTCTGGGAGTGCCTAAGGAGCATTCTCTTGCACCAAAACATGTTCTATCTAGTTTGTTAGAGAAGGGATGTATTCAACATAGTGTAGGAAGGCTGTGTATTGCAAATATAAATGTAATGGTATGTCCCCATGGGCATTTGTAGTGATTTTGGTAAATATATAATCGTAGTTGTATGTTTTTCTTTGCCACATTTGCTAGTATGATTTTAGCAAATGTTTGGAGATGTGTGATAGCATCCAAGTTAATATAAGGCTTTGTATTTGTCATTCTTTTATAGTATATGAATCATTGCAATTCTCTTTTAGATTATTAAGTATGTCCATTATATGAGGATCTTATAGTGTCATATATGTGAATGTATGTCTAGTTCTATTGATACTATGATGTGTATTTTCTTTCCTCCTTGCATTTTATGACTCTATTGTTCAATGGAATAGGCACCAGTCCATATTGGAGAGGGATCAAACACTCTTTTAAATCAAAAAAATCATTCACCTACGGTTTAGGGGAAAAAATCATATTTCATGTGCATGTACATTCGCACAGTTGAATCAACTATAAAGGGGTTTCGTGGCAGCCAGTCATTCTTGACTTAGTGACAGCTTTTGGAGTCAAGATGATGAGTTGGGTTTGGTTGTCAAATAGTTTGTCATTTATTTAGTTTGATCTTAATACCTATTCAAGTATAACCCTTTGAATATCCCTCCAGAGTCTAAGTTGAGCTCGAAGTGTAGAGGAGTCTACCCACTCCTGTTAGTTGGCCAAAATCACCCAAAACTTGTTGACATATCTCTTCATATCACCCTAATGACAATCCCTGGCCTAGGTGATTTAGGAATGTTTAGAGTTTTGTGTTTCCATTATTTTGGGTCCCAACACCTCCCTTTTCATATGCATGTTATTTTGAATATGTAGTTTTTATAGTTTTCATGTTTCAAAAGACTTTGGGTTCATAGATGTGTGGTATTCCATTATTTCAAATGACATATTTTCAATGGTGTTCATTGGTGATGAATGTTTGAATGTTTAAGTGGTTTCAAATTTATGAAGAGATGGTTTTACAAGTTATAGATTTTAAATAAAATATGTGGTTTATAGATATCTGGAAAGATTGTGTTCAGAATCTAAGAGCTTTCTAGATGGAAACATTTACAGATTTCCATGACTTCTTGTTGGGTTCTAAATTGATCTATGGTTGTACTATTGTGTGGATTTATTTTGAAAATTAGGTCTAGAGTCAATCTTGGTGTTTGAGTCTTGGAGATCTACATGTTATATTTGGTTACATTTGTTCTACATGTTACTGATGTGGGGTTGAATCTATTTATTCATTTATTTGAGGTTCAAGAACTGATTATGTTTTTCTCCTATGAGATGTTTCATGTGTGTAGATCTTGTGAAGTAGATTATGTGAGTTCTATTTGGTAGGCCTCTTCATGGTCACTTAGATTGCATTAGTATATTTATTACAATGAGACAAAAGGATGGTTTGGAACATACTTGATTTCGTTGTTCATTGGAATCTATAGCAGTAAGTTATGGTGCATGAGAAACTTAGTTCACTTTCAGTGGGTTCTTGGTAGTTATGTTGGTCATGATACCATGCATATCTTGGTATCACTTTTAGTGGGAGTTTTGTGTAGTTACATAGCATGTTCTATCTTCTTTATTTCAAGATCTTGGTTCTAAATTGTTGTTGTTGTAGTGTATAGTTTAATTATGAGACAACCATGGATAATCTTTGATTAGAATATGGATGATCTTTTGCAATGATTGTTAGTGTCATAAGAATCTCTTAGATTCTGCCCTTAGCTTACAGTGAGAGTTCACTGACATATTTAGTTCTATTGACAAAAGATGCTTGATCTTCATGTTATTTGAAGAGGTTTTAACATCTTGTTTCATGGAGGACTCTTAGAGTTTTTGGTAAAGGTGTTATTGGTCTTCCTTTTGAGAGGATGTAGTTCTCTTTGGTTTTGAGTTTTAATCATTTTGTTGGAGCTTCATGATATTACAGGTTGCATTTGAAGTTGGCATGGATTGATTGATGGATACTCATGGATACTAGAGAGACTTGGGTTAGGCTGGAAATCTCTTGTACATAGGCATATATGTTGGAATGGTTACTTATTATGAATGTTTTCAGAAATAAAAATCAAGGAGCCTATACCTAGAAATTAAAGTGAGTCCATCATAGACTTGATGAGAAGGTTATCTTTATTGAAATCTTATATTTCTTAGTGTTGTATGAATAGGACAACTTTATATCCCACTCTAGGATTACTAGGCAGGTGAATGATCTAAGAGGTGTTACCCACCTGATTATTAGATGCATTCTTTATATGTATCTTGTCTTCTCTTGTGCATTAGTCTTAAATTTTGTGTTCTGAGGGGTTGTTGAGAAGTAGATGCATGGTTTTATTTATTTCTGTTGTTGTCCTTATAATCTTGACCTTGGGTTAGTTCTAAGGATTTGTTAGGAGAGGTATAGGAGATGGTTAGTGGCTTTGAGCATATTCCCTTATGTTATGGGAATGTTACGTTAGTTTGATCTACTTTCTCTGAGAGGTTTACATCTGTTGTTGTCATGTTTTCATCACAATTTGAATGTTAGATGTTGATATCCTTTCAATTTGGGAGTGTTGGAGGATATCTTACTTTACATAGTTTGGCACATGTTAGTGTGGTATAAAGACATGGTTTGATTTGCAGGTTCTCTCTTTCCTAGTATATTGTCTTTTTCTTCAAGGATCTTATGTTTATGGAGTTGAGGTTTTTGATGGAGTCAAGTTATTTTTGCCAACAATTTGGTAGCTCCTTGATCTCTTTCTTCATTTGTTTAGATGAGTTGGGAGAGTTGTTTGGATTGGTAATGAGAGATGTATTTTGCATATCATAGTATGTCTATTTCACACTATGATATAGGAGTTAGCCACATCCTCTATGAGAAGTGTTGTAGGAGGACTTGTTAATGATATGATGTTGTTTTCAGATTTGATATTACCTATGCAGTGGGAGTTCCAAAAGGTATATGTGTTCTATGTGAGAGGAGCACCTCTCTTGGACTAGTTAGACTTTACTATAGTGAGTTACTTCAGAGGTTTTTTTATCACATGTCTATGTGTGTTGTTACCTTGGAGTCTTTCTTTTGCAGGATGGTGGATATATAGAGACTTGTTTGCATATTTGGGTTGTTACGTTGATAGCATGAAGTTCTACCTATGTTTGTTTACTCTCATTTGAGGTATGGATAGTTTGGATGAGCTAGCAACTAGCCATGGTTTCTATTACAATTGGTATGAGTGTGGTAGACACTTATCTAGAGTTATTTGTTATCATTTGAATTTGATGCTTGTGTTCATGTAGAGATTGGTGTAGGTTTCAGTGATAGTTGATATGTTTTGTAGGTAGAAAATTGGTACAAAGGCAATACAAGGGTAATGAAAATACCCAATTACCTTTACCTTCAAACGAAGTCCTTCACGCGTGATATAATGTGGTAGATACACCCAAATCTACTAGGTTTGTTCTCTTTGATGGATGATTGATAGGGTGAGATGTTGATTGCTCACTTCTGTAGCATAACAATAGTGTGGAGATGAGGAATGAGTGGACCTAGAATGATTTAGACAACATAATGATACTTGAATTGTCCTCTTAAGAGCCTCTCTAATATCCCGAAAGGTGTTCAAAAGTATCCAAAGTGTCCCAAATGGCTTGGGTAGGACTTGATTTATAGGATATGAGTGCTAAGAATGTATGGCTAGGATTAGAATAGGGATGGGTGGAAGGATTAAATGAGACTTAGAAGTTGTAGTCATTTGACAAGTGTCTCATGAAGGTTGAATGAGAGGTATTAAAGTCAAATGGTTTCCACCTTACAAGGATTAGAAGCTCCTAGCTATGTAGAGATAGAGACAAATGTGGAATTAAATAATAAAATTATTTAATTCTGGAAAGGAATGATGTGGAATATATTAATTAAATAAATATTTGAATTTATTTAATTAATTTGGATGAGGGATGATGTGGAATGTAATTAAATAAATACAATTTATTTAATTAATTGTCTTGAGGGATTAAATGGGATTAGGATGGGATTGTGATGGGATTAGTTAAATAAATATGATTTATTTAACTAATTAGGTGATGACAAGGGTATATAATGGTCTTAAGACAAAATGTCTAATTAGGTGTCTCAAGTGATGTATTGACAAGGCATAAGGGTGGCATGGTCAATTTTAGGTGTCTACATTTTGCCCCTCTTTAAGATGGTGTTGCGACTAAGAGAAGTAACATCATTTCAAAGAAGATAAGGTATGGATAGAGGAAAAGGATGCCCTAGCCACTTGGAAGAGTGACAAAGAGGAATGGATGTGGGATATGATGATGATATAAGGATATGATGATGATGATGTAAGGATATGATGATGCCCCCTCGAGAGAATAGGTGGGTTGGAAGAACACGGGTATGCTCTCGAAATGAAATGATAAAGGATGGATAAGAAAATGGAGTATGCAAGATAAGGAATGGATGAAAGAGAGGAATGATACGTTATGTTACCATGAAGTGAGCAATCATATAGTTTGATAGAGCACTAGACATTATGCACCAAGGTATAAGGACCAAGGTGATGATGTGTCTTGTGCACCCAGCGTAATACAACCTTATCTAAACATATGAGGAAGTACACTTAGAGCATTGAAGTCTGAATGCACAAAAGGTATGATATGACCTTAGATGCAAAGGATAATGCAAAAAGTTATTCCAACATACACAAGATATGAATATTAGCTGAAATGATATGAATTTGATACAAATGCAAGATAAAAGTGATAACACATAAAAGCAAGCAAGCAAGCATGCACAAATGATTCAAAACAAACAAGGTATTGCCCCTGTCAAGATGTAAACCAATGATTAATTGATAATAATAAATTAATTGATAATGTCTAGTTTCAGGGATTAATACACCTCATATAAGACGCCTAGTCTAGTTTCAATAGTGTGACAACCTATATAAGACAATTAATATGATTTATTGATTTATTGATTTATTGATTGATTGATTAGGATTACAACAAGGCTAGGATCAAAACCATTGATGTGATTGGATGACTTGACAAGATTGATTGACTTGATTGGTATGGATTAAGGATGACTAGCATTTGGATCATTACTTGGAATTTTTATTGATTTAATTGATTTGATTGATTTGATTTGATTTGATTGATTTGACTTGATTTTATTGATGTGATGAATTGATTGATTGATTTTATTTCTTAGATTCATTTGATTGATAATGATGGATTGATTTGACGTGATGATGATGATTTGATTTTATTACTTGGATTTTTGTGGGATATTTGATTTTTTTGTATTTTGGGATTTTTTTTTATTTTTTTGGATTTTTTGGATTTCATTTTCATGTTTGATGACAAGGCACATGTCACAAGCCAATATGAGAGTCTCAAGACAAAGCTAATACAAAAGGTTTCAAATGATGTCTTTGACAAGAGAGAACTTGCAACTCACTTGTGAGTAGTTTGATGAAATTTGTCTTCGACAAACGATATAGTTGCAAGCAAAAGGTTAGTGACAAGCAAAGAAAAAAGAAATGACTATAATGCCTAGTGAAATGTAAAAAAATGATTATGTTATGGACAAATAACGGCCTAGCTAAGCTAAAAAAAATCACTAAAAAAACCAAAAAAAACTATGTTAAGTTTTAATTTAAAAACTATATTGGAATTAGAAAATTAAACTATAGTGCTATCACACTAAATTAAAAATTAAAACCTAAATTACAATTTAACACTAAATTAATGCTAAATTAATACTAGATTAATATGAAAATTAAAATCTAAGTTTAAATTGAAATCTAAATTAAAATCTAAAATTAATACTAGATTAAAATTAACATTAAAAGATAAAGCTAAAATGTAGAATTAAAAAATTAACATATAAAGTTAAGATTAAAATTAAAAATTAAAATCTGGATTAGAATTGATTTTGTTGAGGTTTTATAACAGTGTTATGTAAAAGATTGAGAAAATGACATTGGTGTTGCTTCTGCTATGCAGGCCCACAGCTTCCTAGCTATGGCATGCATGTTCCTTCTGCTGGGTGCATGCAGTATGGTGGTGTTCAACATGTTGAGGTGTTTTGAGCTACATCCATGGGTGGGTGTTTTTGTTGTTTTTATAGGTACGATCTTCTTGTTGACTGTTCTTGGTGCTTAATCGTCAGGGGCTTTGTTCGCTATGTGGGGGTGTTTATTTTGCTTGGTGTGGGTTCTTTCTTGGCTACGAGGAGTGGAAGCATTTTGTCTCTATTGTTTTGAGGTGTGGTTTTTGGGCTTTTTCCTTATTTATTTTACAGTGAGGTTATGGCGGAGAACCAGATTTCTACAAGTTTGGTGGTAACTGGAGGTGGTGCTTATCTTAATGTCTCCTCATTCGGTTTGAAAGCTCAGCACTCTAAGACATTTTATGTGGGGGAGGGCCCTAAACTGAAGAAAGTAAATGGCTATTAACCTAGGAGTCCGGATCATCTGGTCTTGGTTCTTTCTCCAGAATCTGTGGCTGATGATGTTTCTTATTGGAGTAGACATGCTTTAATCTACAAATTTCTTGGGATCTGTATTCCTCTGCCAACTTTGGATGCTTGGATTAGAAGTACATGGCAGGTTGAGGGTGACATGGAGCTAATGGTGGCTGCAAACAACTATTTTGTGGTTGTTTATTCCAATATAGCTTATAGGAATCAAGTTTTTGAGGGAGGACCCTACTTTTATAATCATGTTGGATTGTTTATAAAACCCTAGCATATGGGTTTTAACACAGATGAAGCATTGCAGTCAAGGGTTCCTATCTAGGTCCGTCTACCATGGCTTCCCTTGGAGTTTTGGAGAGAAGATATTTTACAAGGGATTGCGGCTCTTCTTCGTAAGCCTGTTGCAGTTGCTCAACAAACCCTTGAAAGAAAGGTTATTTATTTTTCTTGAATTTGTGTGGAGGTTGATTTCAATAATCCCTTTCCAGATTCTCTGGAAATTTGTCTTGGTTCTTTGTCTTGGATTCAACATCTTGATTATGAGTCACTACCTTTTCGTTGTCAGAATTGTCATGAGTATGGACATCTTCAGAAGTAATGTCCAAGGATCAAGAAGGATCCCCCTTCTAATTCTTCTCCTTCGTCTTCGGCTCCAAAAGCTATTAGCGAAGATAAAGGGAAATCTTTTATGATAGAGGGTGAATCAGATAAAGATGGCTTTGTATAGGTTAAGCAGGCTAAGGGTCATGGTCAGAAGAGATCATTCAAAGACAGGAAGAATGAAGTGGATTCTAATCAGTTTAAGGTGTTGAACACCTCAACCCTAGAGGAAGGAATCCTGCCAGATGTGCCTTCTAATGTTGTTGATATGGGTTGTGTTGTGGGATAGGGACAAGGATCTGATCAGGATATTCTTTTATCACAGGGTATACAGGATCATTTGGTAACTCTGAATGATCATATGCAGGTTGATGATGATGATGATATTATTTTGGCAGATTTGGCAAAGGAGGGGCTAGTTTTTGGAAAGAGAAAGGGGTCTTCTCTAGCCTTGGGGGTGCAACAATGAATGCTTATGAAGGGATAGTTTGAGCACTCTTCTAAAAGTCACCGCAAGAAGGATCTTGAGAAGATTAAGCATACTGGAGATTTGTTGGTGGAATCTAGGGCTCTTAAGCCCGTTGATGCTCACTTTTCACCATCTCCTCCATGACTATTTTCTAATGGAATGTAAGGGGGCTGAATAGCACCCCCTGTCAAAAGGCTATTCATGAACTGGTTGATGTCCATTCTCTAGACATTTTTTGTGTTCAGGAGACTAAACTTTTAGTTGATTTTATGCTTCAGTGTGCTTCTTGTATCTAGTATTTTGGTCAGTGTTAGTGCATTGATTCTCAAGGGAGTTCTGGGGGTTTGGCACTTTTTTGGGATCCAAGAAAGATTGCTCCCCTTTGGTGCATTTCTAGTCATTCTACTATTTCAATGGTTGCCTCTTCTTTGGAAACCAGTGAGACCATTCTGGTTACTAATGTTTATGCCCCAATTGATATTCGTGGAAAAATTTATCTTTGGGCTTAGATAAGGTATGTTAGATCATGTGCTCCTTATTTTCCTTGGATCTTAGCTAGTTATTTTAATTCTATGTTGAGCCTGGAGTAGAAAAGATGTGGGTTACCTCAGCTTGGGCCTGCTTCTGATCTTTTTCAGGAGAATGTGGATTTGCTAGCTTTATGTGATGTTAAGCCTTCTAACGGGGTTTTCACTTGGAATAATAGACGAAGTAGAGAGGAAGTGATCTCGAAATGGTTGGATAGATTTCTTGTTTCCTATTTTTGGATGGGAGGTAGATGGGTTACTGGATCTGAGATTCTTCATTGGAGGGGTTCTAATCATTGGCCAATTAAACTTTTAGTTTCCCATTTTACTGCTCCCAAGAATCCTCCTTTTAAGTTTCAACTTATGTGGCCTCAAGAGTCTTGTTTGCATGATATTATGGCCCAGTGGTGGTGGGATAGTAGCCCTGCTTATGGTACTGCTATGTACACCTTTGCTAAGAAAGTTTAGTATGTTAAATTTCAGATTAAGAGATGGAATAGGATGAGTTTTGGAAATTTTAAGGTTATGAAGAGGAATGCCCAAGAAAGTCTTAATGTGATTACTCACCAAATTCAGGATCTTGGTTTCTCAGATGCTTTGGGTCAAGAGGAAGCCAAGGCTACAAGAGTTGTGGAGGAGTGGGTGCTTCGAGAAGAGATTTTCTGGAAGAAAAAAGCTCGGATTAATTGGCTTCAGGAAGGGGACAGGAATTCTACTTTCTTCCATCACTCTGTGTAGGCTCATCGTAATAGTAGTTACATTTCCTCTCTGGTTACTGTGGATGGGATCTACCTTTCTTCTTTGTAGGCTTTGTCTCGTGACGCTAGACAACTTTATTTTGCTTTTTTTTCTGAGGATTCACCCCTGCAGAAGTTGAGGAGAATTTGATCCTTGTTGGTGTCCCCTCCTTGATATCCAAGGAGATGAATGATTTTCTCATCCACCCAATTTCTTTGTCTGAATTGGAAGAGGTTGTTTTTGGGATGAATAAAGGTAAAGCCCCTGGACTGGATGGTTTTCCTGTTGAAGTTTTTTCAGGAATTTTGGGATATTATAAGTTTGGATTTGCTTTTGGTTGCTCTAGAATCTCTTTGCAGTAAGAAGATACTTCATGCCTTGAACTCCACTTTTCTAGTTCTCATTCCTAAAAAGGAACATGCAGATCAGCTTGAATTCTTTTGTCCTATTTCTCTATGTAATGTGGTGTACAAAATTATTACTAAATTGATTGCTAAGAGGCTCAAAGTTTGTCTTCTTTCTATTATCTCTGAGGAGCAAGGAGGTTTTGTTTTTGTAGACAAATCCTAGATGGGGTGGTGGTTGCCTCTGAGGTCATTCATTCTATGGCGACTTCCAAGGAGAAGTCTATGTTCATCAAGTTGGATATGGCCAAGGCTTATGATACAGTTAAGTGGTATTTTTTGCAGAATATTCTCTTAGACTTTGGTTTTATTTCGGATTGGGTCAACTGGACTATGAGTTGTGTTACCTCTTCCTCTTTTTTTGTTCTTATGAATGGAGAACCTTTTGAGCTTTTTGAGGCTTCCAGGGGCCTTCGTCAGGGAGATCCTATCTCCCCTTATCTATTTATTATTATGGCTTAGGGCTTGGGCAGATTTCTTAAGTTGTGGGTTTCCCACGGTAGGATTCAAGGCTGGTGTTGGGGCAATGGGCTTCTGCAACTCTCTCATCTTCATTTTGTGGATGATACTTCTTTTATAGGGAGGGCTCGCCTTTAGGAGGTTGTTTTACCTTGCAGCTTTGGGTCATAAAGTCAATAAGCACAAGTCTTCTATCTTTCTTTTTAATACTCCTCAATCTATTCAATGGTGAATTGCTAATATTTTGAGGTTTCATATTGGGTCTCTTCCCTTTGTCTATCTTGGAATACCTCTTTCTTTTGGTAGGCAGCCAAGGTCTTCTTGGCAAAATTTGCTTGATAAGTTGCACAATAAAGTCAATCATTGGACTCATCCTTGGCTTTCCACTGTTGCAAGAGTGACTCTTCTGAACTCTATTATCTAGGCTCTCCCTATTTATAGGGGTTTTGTTCAAGCAGCTCCTTTGTATTTCCCGAGGGAATTTGATGCTCTCTCACGACAATTTTTTTGGAATGGTAACTTGCAGATGGCCAAGTGGAGTCTTGTTAAGTGGGATATAGTGTGTAGGTTGTAGAAAGAGGGGGGCCTTTGATTGTGTTCTTCTATTTTGAATTGGCAAACTCTTGCTACCAAGTTGCATTGGTGTTGGTGTACTAGTCAGCATCAGCTCTGGGCCCGTATTCTTACCCACAAGTATCTTAAGGATGTTAACACTTTAGATGTTCCTCATTTCCCTTTAGATGGAAGGGGATCTATGATTTTCTGGATATGTCATTCAAGTTCTCAGGCCCTTTTTTGGTGGGATTCTTGGGATAGTCATCCTCCTATTCTTTCTGCTTACCCTCACATTTAGTCTTTTTGTGATCATTTTATTGCTGCTGGTTGGAATACGGTTGAGCATTATAAGTCTGTTCAGAATATTGGACTGGTTGCTAGCCTTAGATGGAAGCATTCCTTGGATTGGCCGCCAGGAGGGTCAGAGGTGGATATGCAAGAGTTGGCTCAGATTCTTGCATCCAGTGAATGCAATTCCATGGCGGGGTAGGATGTCTTAGCTTGGAGTAACAGTGATTTTTCTAGTAAGTACTCTATTTCAGTAGGTTATGGTGAGTTGGTTAGGCAGGTGTTTGGGGACTTTGATGTTCCTTGGTGGAAACAAGTGTGGAACAATTTTTTTTGCCCTAAGTGTAATTTTTTATGTGGCTGGTGGTTCAAAACAGGTGTCTTACTTGGGATAACTTTTGTAAGAGAGGGTTCTAAGGTCCCTCGATGTGTGTTTTGTGTTGTCAAGACATCCCATCTCTTCTTCTAATGTTCCTTTTCTAGAAGGCTTTGGCACCTTTGGTGGGCTGTGTGGAATCAGGCTTGATGGCATGTCTCTTCTTTGGTGGAGCTCTTTTCCTGGTGGGGGAAGGCCCCTGTTAAGACTTTTTTTCTTCAAGTCACTTAGGCGCTTGGACTGACTTTTATTATCTGGCAAATCTGGCTAGAGAGGAATCAAAGGATTTTTCAAAATATGAAGTTGGTTGTCTAACATTTGTGGTGGAAGATTCTTCACTTGTCAGGAGAAACTATTGTGGCTAAGTGTGACTTGGCTAAGGATGTAGCTCTTAGAGAGGTCACATGTTGCACTCGCTTCAATCTTCCTCTTCAGAGGGGGGCTGCTTAGAGTGTTGGTCAGATCATGAGAAACACATGTCGCCATCCTCTTCAGAAGATAAATAGGGAGGGGCATTAGTGTCCTCCTCAGGGTGTGTTGAAAATCAACACAGATGGGTCTTCTCGGGGAAATCCTGGTCATGTTGGTATTGGTGGTGTTTAGTGGACTAGTTCTGGGACTGTTGAGTTTATCTTTTCTATTTATAAGGGTTGGTATACTAACAATGTGATCGAGGCTCTTGCCAGTTTATGTGCTGTGGAACGTGGTTGTGCTCTTAGATGGAGACATATCATTTATGAATCTGATTCTCAAGTGGTAGTGACTTTGCTAAAGAGGCAGCAATTAGAGGATGTCAGCTGGCATTGGGCTATTAGTACAAACAGATTCTTAATCTGTGTACTTCCTTGGATTCTATTTCTTTCTGTCATATTCCTCGCGAATGGAATGGGGTTACAAATTGTTTGGCTAAATGGGCTTCTCATCACTTGCAAGATTGGAATATTGTGGAAAGGAGTCAATTACCCCCAAATTTGTCACAAAAGTTGGACCAATTAGTTGAGATTGATAGGGATGTGTAATTCCCTTGCTTTGTATTTCTCTATTATGATTTGAATAAATTTTTACCCCTCTTTTAGTTAAAACAATTTTAAATCTAATATAAAAAAAATTAATACTAGATTAAAATAAAAATTAAAGTCTAAATATATAACTAAATTAAAATTAAAAGCTCTCAGATTTCATAAAAAGGGTATCCACACTCTTCAAGACATTTTTCATAGACCCATCATGAGTCTTGTGGCATGGGAAACTCTTCGAGTTCGATTTGGTCTTCAAAGGAATGATCAAGCCACCTATGATGGCATTGTCAATGCCATTTCACCTCAGCATGAGGAAACTAATGCAGAGATTGAGAATGAACAAAATGATGATGGATAGGCTCCACCTAATGTCATCCTGGACCCTGCAGCAATATGGGGTAACTCGGATGACAAGGATCCCCCTTCTGCTAGGGTTGCATTAGCTGCATGATTTTTATTTTTGTTATGTTTTTATAATTTCATAGTTATGTAATTTCGGGTGGGTACTCTTAGACTTTCTGGAACTTTTTGGGATATGCCCATATGATAGTTATTTTGGGGTGTGCCTTTATACCACCCAACCTATTTTTTGTTGAAGTGTTTTACTTATCTTTTGATTAATAGATAATATCGCATTTTCATTAAAAAAAAAATTAAAAGATACAATCGAAATCATAAACTAAATGAAAATTTAAGTCTAAAGGAATATTTAAAGCTAAAGGAAAAAGTTAAATCTAATCTAAAATTAATATTAAATGAAAGTTAAAAGTAAAATCTAAATGGAATAGTTAAATGAAAACCTAAAGTGAAATCACTATTGACAATTAATTCCAATGTAGAGTGAAGGGGAGGACGCCGACAAAGGCTATGAGATTTGGTCGGGTGGCGGAGATCATAGCGGTGGCGATGGGGTCGTGAAGTCAAGGGTTATGACCTATGACGTGTAGTTAAGGATTTCAAAGGTTTCACGAATATTTCCAAGCCACATACTACAACTGTATCCAAACATTTGATGAAATATTTTCATTTTTAAGCAACAAATGACAGACTGTAGCCCTAATTATTAAATGAAATATTCTCTAGTGACAGATTATAGAAGTATCTGAATATTTGAGTAAATATTATCCATCAACAATCCCTTAAACAACCAACCAAGGGTTAATAACATGTGACTTTTGCAGTGGACATCAAAATAAAAGGCTTTCACTATATAATATAAAAGAAATATTAAAGCAAAAAATCAAACCCGGGAAAGATTTTATAGACCTGTGTGAAAGAATAGAGATCTGCAAGATAAAATTAATGAGTGACGTCTTAAATGGATAATGACGACTTAAATGGGTAGGTCGGTCGGTGATGATATTGAGTGCAGGCGTCGAAGGAAATATGATGGAGGTCAACAGGGTATTAAGGAAATATAAAGGTTGAGCGGAGGAAAATGACAGTGGTGGAGGTGGTGTGAGAACAAGAAGTCGATAAGTATTATGAACAGTCGACAGAACCCTTGAATTAAAGCAAAACCTATGATATAAAAGTAAAACCTACGGAATCTAAGCCAACCAGAAGGTCTTGGCTGGGGGGATACATTTTTGTGTGGTGCGTGAGGAAGTATGGGATGATGTCAACAAGGCAGGTGGAAGTGATAGAGTGGTTTGGGGTTTCAATAGAGAGATCAGAGGCAACATGAGATTTTTAGAGGTGTCGATCAAATTTCAGAGAGTGACTACACAGGATAAAAAGATGTCGATAGAAATTAATGGTGGAGGAAACACAGTCAACAGGGGTAAATAATTGACAGGGATTATAACAATAAAACTAGATCTGCAATATAAAATGAGACCTACAAAAGGAAGAAAACCAAAAACACCGATATTCGCAGGTGACAAAAGCTTGTGCAGATCGTACGGATGCGTACCATATGGTTTTCTAACTAAAAAAAATCTCAAAATTTTTTAAAATATTTTCTGTGAGAGAAAAATACAGTATTTTATGTCAATCTTCGCCTGCAAGGCCTCTAGGACACAACGGTAAGGTCGGATTTTACGTAAGAGTCAACATGCAAAAATTGATTTCCCAAACTTACAAAAAAAATGTTAGATTTTACAAAGAAAATGCATAAACCTACAAAAAGTGAGGGTTAGAGCCGCGAGCATGGCAGAAAAATGTAGGTAGAGAATTGGTACAAAGGCAATACAAAGATAATGCAAATACCCAATTACTTCTACCTTCAAACCAAGTCCTCCAAGCATGATAGAATGTGGTAGATGCACCCAAATCTACTAGATTTGTTCTCTTTTCATGGATGATTGATAGGGTGAGATGTTGACTACTCACTTCTACAGTATAACAATAGTGTGAAGATGATGAATGAGCAGACCTAGAATGATTTAGACAGCATAATGATACTTAAATTGTCCTCTTAAGAGCCTCTCTAATGTCCCCAAAAGTGTCCAAAAGTATCCAAAGTCTCCCAAAGTGTCCCAACTGGCTTGGGTGAGGCTTGATTTATAGGATATGAGTGATAAGAATGGATGGCTAGGATTATATTAGGGATGGATGGAAAGATTAAATGAGACTTAGAAGTTGTAGTCATTTGACAAGTGTCTCATGAAGGTTGAATGAGAGGGATTAAAGTCAAATGGTTTCCACCTTACAAGGATTAGAAGCTTCTAGCCATGTGGAGATAGAGACAAATGTCCAATTAAATAATAAAGTTATTTAATTTTAGAAAGGAATGATGTAGAATATATTAATTAAATAAATATTTTAATTTGTTTAATTAATTTGGATGAGGGGTGATGTGGAAGAATTTAGTTAAATAAATATAATTTATTTAATTAATTATCTTGAGGAATTAAAATGGGGGATTAAGATAGGATTGTGATGGGATTAGTTAAATAAATATGATTTATTTAACTAATTAGGTGATGACAAGGGTATATAATGGTCTTATGACAAAATGTCTAATTAGGTGTCTCAAGTGATGTATCGACAATGCATGAGTGTGATATGGTCAATTTCAGGTGTTACCTTGGCATGTTCCTTATATTATCATGGGTGACATGATGTGAGGAGTTCTTGCTTGAGATTGTGGTTATCATGGTTGCTTTTGTAGGCATCTTGTTGGAGCACAAAAGCATGTTTAAAAATCAATGCTACATTGTTGGCTAAGGGATGTTTTTCTTTGTTGGAAAATTATTTCATGTTGCCTCATGCATGTAATTGTAATCTATAATGTCAAGTGGGAGAATGTTAGGAAAAGGTTCCATTAAAATTGTTGTCCTAAGTTATTTTATGTGTCTCAATGATTCCTGGAAAGTGTTCTTGAACACATAGACACTTGAGGGAAAAATTATTTATTAATTATTTCACTTGGACACGTTGTAGATTATGTGGTGGGACCCATTATGGGTACCCACTTTGGAAGTGGAGCCCATGGAGACTTGGAGTTGCTTTCTAGAAGTCTATGTTGGCTTGTCGATAACTTTTAGGAGGTAGGACCCATCAAGGGCACCCACTTTGGAGTAGAATTGAATGTGGACAAGTGTAGTTAGCTTTACTATTTGCATGAGTGGATAATGTTGCATATACTTTGCATGAGTCTTATGTGGGAGTTAACATTGAAGTTAAGGATGCATGATACTTGCATCTTGCTTGTATGAGCTTGCATCAACTTGCATGTTACTTGCATGGACTTGCATGTTGTTGCATGTCACTTGTATGAGTTTTGATGGACTTGCATGTGCTTGCATGATGTTGCATGTCACTTGCATGTGCTTGCATGATGCTGCATGTGAGTTGCATGTACTTGCATGTTGTTGCATGTCAGTTTCATGTACTTATATGGTGATGCATGTGTCTTGCATGTCACTTTAACTCGGGTTCCAAGCTTTGCATGAATCTTGAATGATGTTACAGGTTGTTACATGAATCTTGCATAATACAAACAGGTAGTTACATATCCATATTAGGGATGCCAAGTAATGCATGTTGTTTGCATGACATTGGTGTAAGTTGGAGTACTTAAATTGCTTAAGTTTGGTTGAGACTTGTTGGTGTTGGTGTTGGAAATAAGCCACACCCAGACCAACGATGGACTGGTCCAAGAGGGGCCAATAGCTCAGTGGTAGAGCACTCTAGCAGAGTATGGAAGGTCCTAGGTTTGAGTCCTAGCTGGTCCATGTTTCAACATGGTATCAGAGCCAGGCCCAGGCTAGGAGCCCCAAGCACGCGAGAGGTGTGGCTTAAGGGGGGGTGTTGGTATTGGAAATAAGCCACACCCGAACCGACGATGGATTGGTCCAAGAGGGGCTAGTAGCTCAATGGTAAGCACTCCAGCAGTGTATGGAAGGTCCTAGGTTCGAGTCCTAGCTGGTCCATGTCTCAACAGTTGGGTGCCCATGTTTGAGACTTTAAGTTTAGTAGTGATTTCTATTGTGCAGTATTAATGTTCACAATATTGAGTCCATGGTTTTTGCATGAGGAATATTCTCTTGTTATTGGATACAATTCATTATATTTTGAGATCCATGGCTTCTATATAATTTGATGCCTTTGGTTGGTAGAAATTATGACAAGTTTTTGAAGTTGAAGGTGCTGCCAGAATGTACAGAGAATTTCAGTGTTAATGTAAACTTGATTACAAGAATTAATACTAGCATAATATCTCTTTAGGTGTGGAGTTTTTTCCCAAAAGGGTTTCTCCACATAAATTTTGTGTCAATTTCCTTAATTAATTTCTTCATCCTTAATGATTACATTTGTTAAATACTAATACTTCTAAATTGGATAATATTAAAAGTAATTTTCAAATTTGCAACACCACATGTGATTAATTTTCATATTTGTTCAAAATAATTAAAAGCAGCATAGCTGCAATTTTACCTTGTTTACACTTGCTTTTTCTAACATACATGGATGTCATTTTAGAAATAAGGTGTAGCTTCACATAATTCATAAATATGATAAATACAAGTGTATTCCAAAGATAAATGTGTTATAAATAGAATAAATGAAAAAGTGTTGGGGATGAGGGAGCATTGTGTTGCCATATGAAACTCAAATTATATAACACACAAGCATAGCAATTCATATATACACAACCATATTAAGGGTATGCCAAAATGAGACTAAGCAACGAGGCATGCACATTTAAACATGGATAATGAGACTAATAATCGCATACACATTATGTGCCAAGACAAATGAATTCAAGTTCAAAATGGAGGACGTCAGACTATGTTCTATTGCTTTGACATGCTGACTATTTCAGCCAAACAAATCATAGTTTCAACTTAAATGTAAGTTTCTGATTTTCATGATAAGAATGGTTGCTATAATACCTACAATGAATGTAAAATGTCAAAAGGAAGTTGAAATTAAATGGTCACACCCTTTGAAGATAGGACATGTCCTTTTCTTAAAAGAAAACTTGGTAAAAAAAAGTGACAGGATATGACCTTATAAAATAAAACTTCATAAAAAAGCTGAATGTTGTATATGATGAAGGTAAGGCATGAACAAAATACATCATGTGGTGAAATGTAGGGTGAGTAGGAAATTATACCATATCACTTTATTTGTAGATTATTATTTGCATAGTATTTATGTATTTATAATAGTAAATAGATATAAACTATAAAGAATTGAATATGTTATTTTTTTAAAAAAATTGAATTTTAATATATGTATAAAATTTTAAAAAATTGGTTATAGGTTTTGAATTTTTTTCATCATAATTTGGTAAAAATGTTAGCAATTTACTTCGTAAGTATAAGTTATAGGAAGGAAGGTAAATGAAAAACAATTCTCATAGAATTTAATATAATTGAGGGAAGGATTATAACAAATGATATCATAACCATAATTCAAAAAAATCTTAACAAATTTATTTTGACATTTATGGGTAGGAGAAAAATAAAACTAGAGAGTTGAGGAGATTGGAAGGTATTTTCTATTTCAAAATATTGACAACCATTTGAAATTATGTGGTAACACACTCAATCCATGTGGGAGGAGGTCAACAAAGGTCATGTCTTATGACTATTGTCCTCATGATAAAAGACACATCTTTTGACTTTTATAAAGGACATTAATATATTAAAATAAGTACAATTTGCTATAAATAGGGACTTTCAAAGGTTTTGTAATTTGATTATAAGAATATTGTAATTCTAGGGATAATGGAATCATACATCATACATCACCTAACAATCAAATAGATGGCAATCACACTCCTATACTATATGAATGTGTTAGGGGAAAAAAATTAAAATGAAAACTCCCTAAAATATCAATTGTAAATAAATGATTAGAATTTCCTAAATTGGCTCTAATGAATTGAATTTAAATCAATAGAAAAGGCACACTAGATGCATCAACACAAATGGCCTTGTACATGTGTTGATTGATCATTAAGAGGTTTCCCATCAAGTTCTAAATGTCTTCTAGTATAACCTATAAAAATTATTAGTATATCCTAACCTACTTTGGTACCAAATTTACAATTATGATATTAGGATACTAACCATTATATACAAAATATAAAATGAATAAAATAAGAATTATACAAACATAGATTTAACACATTACACAAAATATACACGGCGAAAACCCTTTCAAAGAAAAACTCCATAAAACATCATTTTATTAAAACACTTACAAAAATTAGTCTATTAAAAAATAGATTGAACTTGGGGACACTGCTCTACATGATTCCAAATGGCCAATAATATCTCATGTACATAGTGATATAATTCACTATATATCTCCAAATGCCATAACTCTCAAATGAGAGGTAATCTCCTTAAATATAGGAGAAGGTTGGAAAAATACCTAAAGGGTATTAGTTACACCTATCCAAAGTGTCCATTTATAAATAATTAATAATCTAATAACTATAAAATTATCAAGTATTAAATGGTATATACTTTATAAAGCATAAAATAAGTATAAGGTTTTATAACCTTATATTAGAAGAATAAATAAATGTTATAATGGTATGAGCCCTAATAACATTATGTTCTAATAGAGTATTATAAGCTTTGTCCAAAGCATTTTTTAATGCTATACTAAATGACATGTAAGTTAGAAAAATTAAGCTACCTTTATTTATAAGTCCATATTTAGAACCTATCCAATTTCTCACAAAAGTCATGACAACATATTGTTGAACCAAGAAAACAACCAATTCAAACTAATAGTCAAAGTGCCTCTAGCATTAATGTCCTTATCTCATAAACTGATGAATTGGCATTCATAACAAGATGGAAACAATATTCATCACAAAACATAAACATTATTACCCCACATCCACTCATAAACTATATGGAATAATGGACAAAAAATCACATGGTTTAAGAAACTAACACACAATAACATCTTTCTACTTCTATAATCTAGAACCATTAAGGTGACAATAATACACTTCTTGATTTGATAGTCCCAAGTATACAACTATTAACCTCAAAATTGGTCATAAACAATAGATAATTACTATCATGATAGACTTTTCAAGCAATTGGTATATTTATAATGAACCATAAGACATGCAATCATAATGTTCAATACTCTTCGATTTACAACATAAAGTTTAACCAAAATGATTGAAAATTGTTATTTCCTAGATTAACAAAAGTTTTTAATAAGTTCATGGAATAATTCTGAATCATACTAGGGTTGATTTTCCCTTAACGGTCCTATTAGTTGTTTTTGATTAAAAGGGTTAACAATAGATTTTGATAGGAACTAGAAATCTTGATACAGATAAAAAACATTAGCAAACCCAATCCAAGCAAATAATAAGCTTATCACACTAATAATGTAATATAATTTGTTACACAAATCTTAGTTCAAACTATTTTAGAGCCATAACAATATTTGAGTCTCATGCATTACTTCTTGTATTATTATTTTATCTAATGCATGCCTATTGGATAATACAACCAAAAGTCATGGTATTATAAGGACTTGTACAAAGCTAAAAAATAGTCCTGGGAAGATTATTACATCACAATAATCATAAAGTCATTAAAAACTCTATAAAGCTAAATCTTCACCAATAAATTTATCTAAACTTAAAAGGTTCCTTTAATAATTTCTAGAGTTAGGTAATGGATTCAATCTTACAATTAACAACATTTCCTAATCACAATGATAATAAGTTCTTGTCCCTAACTCTTTAGAAAAATGAGAATACTGACATTATTATACTGATCAAACCCTTATAAGTATTTAATACATAAATAAAAATGTCGGCAATGCATAATACTAAGTGGAATGGTTATTCTATAGTATTTTTCCAATAATCAATAAACATGAATTTCAAATATTTCAGAAGTTAGCAAAGCCACACCCACCTCTTACAATAGTGCAAATAAGAATCTACGAGATATTTCAAATCTCATTCTCACAAAATAAGTTTAAAAAAAAATAATCCTATTTAGAAATCATTCAACTTCAAATCTCATGTAACGCATTGATTGTCGAGTATGCATAAAATGGAATTGTTGAAAAGGCTTAATAAACTTTCATGCAAATGTAATTAGTAGGTGTTAAGCCAAAATCCATGACGTGGATCAAATAGGTGTTCATGGCAATAATGACTCAAACCACCCACAGAAGGAACGCAATAGCCAATGGGAGGGAGTTTTGGAGAAGGTATCTAATTGGTTAGATTCCAAGAAGAATAAAAAGAGGAAGTCAGGTATGTCCCACGAAGACGAGGGCAATGAAGCTATGGCCCTCCACTATATAGCCTATGATAATGATCGGTAACTAACTATTCTATAGGTAAACCTTAAACATACGCCATGCTATAAAACGTCACGACTATTAAAATTCAAGAAATTAATCAACAAACAAGGTCGACAATGTCAAGGGAGGTCAATTCAACTGAGCAATGTAAATAGTCGACATTTAAACAAGTCAAAACTCATGAAAATAGTTGACAATGTGCTAGTTTTTTATAGTGGGTATATTCTATATAGGGCAATCCCCGAACAACTTCATAAGCTCAACTCAGTTCTTCCTTCATCGGGGTAGAAATAGACTATAAGGCCTGTTGGTAAGGTATCTCTGGAACCAAGTAGATTTGGATTAAGCAGAACTATTCATTGGGTTGTTGGGTGAGGAAGTATAGCTGACGAAGTTCGAACTGCTATTTCGGTTGTGCCAACCAAAATAAAGGTGGGTTGGTAGTATTCTCTGAAGAGAGCCCATTTATATTCTATATTCTAGGAGGAAGACTTAGTTAAGAATCCATCTATAGATAAGAGGATAAAGACTATACACATAGGGTAAGGAAGGGAAACCTATGTATCTTGTTCTACCCCTCTCTAATTTAATTTGGATAAAAACTATACAAAATTGACAACCCAGAAGCGGAAGCATCAAGTCTTTTACAAGTCTAATCTAAAAACAAACAATAATTATTCAAACACACATACATGCATTCACAGAAAATATGCAATCAAGTATAAGATAAACATATATATTTTCCTATGTGTGTGAGAGAAAGATTCCATTACAACCAATCACCTTTGAGTTTTCTAGACTCCCTATCCTTTCTGATACTCTCTCTCTAAGATAATGAGAGTGTCATATTGTTCTTGTGGCACTCATGGGAACAACAACAAAATATTTAGTCATCATCAAAGATAATTGTAAATCTAACAATAACAATCAAACATTATCCTATCCATTTTCCAGTCATCTAAATCCATAAATATTTGCAATAATGATTTTAAATAATCAAATATTATACCAAAACATAGCATAATGTATATTGTTGTTTTATAAAAAAATAATTAAATACTTGAAAATATCAAACAGTTAACTCTAAATAGATGGGATATGAAATTTAGCCACTCAAAACACTTGCACCTCTATTAGAGGTAAGCCTATTTCCTTAGAGAATAACTACACCACTAGTAGATGTTAACTTGCAACCTAATAGAACACTTGATACATGTCATATGTAGCCTATAGAAGACTTGCAACACTTGCTATATAGGTCATATCTCCAAACATATGTATGTAGGGGAATATAGGGGTATGGCCATAAAGATCCCGGTTTAAAAACTAGCCAAAAAACATAAGCAATAATGCAATTGTGTTATGGAAAGCATAACACTAATGTGATCATGTTATGGCTTGGTAGTGTCAGGCCTAAGGCTTAGTCACTATAAAGCTTAAATGTGATCGAGTTAAAACATGAGTGGGTTTTCAATTGCATAAAAGGGAAAAAAATAGCCACAAACCATTTCTCTCATTTTCTTCATAACATGATTATGCTATTGTCTGAGTGTATTTTAGGTGATTTGGAGCAATTTAATTGAAGGAATCATGCTAACACAATGTACAAGAGGTAACTTTGCTTATTTTTTAGCAATTTGAGTTAAAATAAAACAATTTTGATTTTCATTTGTGTTTATTTATTTTTAATTTTTTAACAAATTTGAACCCTTCAACAACTCCAAACCCTCATCCACTCAATAAAATACATGACAAAAATCCTATTGAAAAGCATGCACAAAATAAATGCCATCAAACTCCTTGGTCAATTTTGAGGTACTCTCATCATACCTAAGAAAATATTTTAGGGAAAACTGAACATAATAAAAAGGGGCTTCAAACATTAGTAGAAACATTGAAAAATCCAAATGCAACAAATATGCATCAACAATCTCTTGCAATGCCACTAGAGTCTATAATATCTCACAGGTATATTCAGTCAGTGGGAAAACAAATACGTGGATAAATTATAGACACATTGCTCACCAATATTATGCAGCAAAACTATCATATATAAACAAGTGGAAGATGAGAAAATAAAATTATTTTATGTGTGTTATTTGTAGAAATTAGAACTAATTAGACCATGCATACAAGTTGTAAAAGATTCTTTATTCATTAGTTCAAACACCAAGAAATAAAGGATAACTTCTAGGATAGCTGGTGGATGGGTTTTGACCTTCACCCATGCAATAACAATGAAGTGCCTCAATATATCTTTAGGAACCTCTATTGCGAGTTTGTCCTTAATGAAATTCTAAATTATTTTGATATGTGTAATTTCTAGGGTACAGATGAATGCTTTGTATATGATAGATAGGGGAGACATCATTCCCAAGACTAGCTAGTGAAACCCCTTGTTCACCCATTTGTTTAGCATATCATAGTCCCTTCTGTTGTGAAGGAAAGTGTTTGGGTGCAGACATTGTAGTCCATTAGTTCACTCACATAGACCTTGATATAACATAGTAGGCGTCTTTCTTAGGGTGATGAGAGTGAGCCTTTGAGGCATCGACTACCACCACACATTTTCCATGCTTGTTGACCTGCATGTGATTAAGGGTCAAAGATGTTTTTGATAACACGGGATGTGCATGGTCATGACATTAGTACATATTTTGAGGAGGACGCTCTACACTTTGAGAAGTATCCAAATAGGTGGGGCACATGATATACATCTATATTGGATAGTATGGTCATGACTAGCAAGTTGATGGATGTGACCTTCGAGATTGATCAAAAGGTAATTTTCAATAAGGTTGTACAATTTGGTATATTTCCTATTGAAATTTATAATTAACTATATTAATCCATTATGACTAAAAATAATGTAAAAACTTATATTTATTAGAAAATTCTAGGGTCAAAGTATGCATCCTACATTGGTGAGGCCTTCATCACATTTTTATGTGGGCATGTCAAGTCCACATGTAAGTAATTTGTAACAAATAGTAAATATACTACATATGAAAATATTTGGTCATATACCAATGCTAATCTTAAAATGACAATTTGATTATGAACAATTAGATGTTGGACCTCTAACATCAAGATAGATTGATGGTACTAGTCATTTATCAATTTTTACTAAGGTAAGTTTTATTATTTTCAATCATTATGTATCTAAATATAATGTTTTTTTTTTAAGATAATGTACCTGGTAAACTTTTTAATGTAACCAGTGACAATGGCGCGACACACCCTCTAGCTCCACACTAACACTTTTTCCCAGAGCAATGAACTGGTGAGGCCACAACACGGGGGACCTCATCCCCAAGAAGGAACATTTCAAACCCGTGAGCTCATTGGCCCAGCGAAGGCATAAATCCTACAAGCTCATTGGCCCAGCAGGGGTTTGAACTCTGGTGGCTGCCACTACAACTGAGCGACTTAACCACATAACCATGCCCTTATTGGCAAATATCTAAATATAATGTTATTTAGATTTTGGTCAAGTAATTTTGTTTCTATTTCTAGTTGATGATGTCAGTAGAGACTCCTAATATTTATGGAACAATGGCAATAGTTTTATCTTCTATGCCTCTCACACATGTATGAGTTAGTAATGTAAATGTAATTATGTATTTGTTATTTTATCTAACATAATTTAGTCTATAAAAATGATATTCACCTTTAATCTAATTTACTTCTTCATGCTTGTTGTAGGAGGAGGTGACTTGCCATAGGAGGAGGTGACAACTCCACTTTGTGCACCTACTCATTAGTTGGATGAAGAGAAGTAGAGGTTTATTGAGGAGGGTCATCCGCTTGTAGTAATTGATTATAATTTACTTATGCCTTTATATATTTCATATTTTCTAGATACTAATATAGCAGTTGAGGATCTTTTGGAAAAAACAATGGTGTTCGATATTCCAAGAAGGATGAGCAATCTCACGCTTGCAAAAGAGAGAAATAGAGTATGCAATACAATCAAGATAACACCATAAATGAATAGGTTGAACTATTAATATTCTGAACAATAGTTCATACATATAGGTGAGAAGTGGTTGAGTCGCATAACACGTTGACTTATACACACTAATAGTGGTGCCAAGTTTGTTCCTCCAAAATAGCAAGAGGTTGCACCGCATACCTTGGAAGAGTTTGACTAGCTGTCCAAGTTGCCACATCCACCTAAGATGGCTTAATGCCAAGTGTTGAAATACATGCATAATTACTTAATTAGTAATAACAATAATCTTCTACACTAACACCCCCATTAAGCATAGCTTAGGTGGACACAAAGAAATATGTGTCCTAACAACTAGCCTTGATGAGGTACCCATGTATAATGCAATCTCTCATAAAGTGGAGAAATGGAGAAAACCCAGTGGGAAAAAACTTCTCTCAAAAAGAGAGTAAAGAAAGTGAAGAAGACTAGAAATGCCCCAGCCCCCCCCCCAACAAATAACAGTCTTGAAATCTCTACAAGATAGGGCCCATGTGTGCCTCCACAAAGAAGACAAAGAAAGTCAACATAGAATCTCCCATGATGAATTCTATAGTAGGTCCCTCTACAACAAATGATACCTCTTCCTTTCAAAAGATAAAACCTCAAGCTGTCAAACTATTCAATTCCCACTCAAGTGGAATGTGTGAAGAAATCATGATGTATGGTTCTGGAAGTTGCTCATGTTTCCCAATGCTAATGTTGAAATGAGTGACAACCAAATTAGGTGTCCCAAACCTAACTAAAATAAGTGACATCTCAAAGTCATGTGAAAACTGATGAACATGATCCAAAGAAGTGATGTGGAATGTCAATACATGCCATGTGGCTATAATTCAAATCCCATGTGATGTCCTATGGCAAACAATCTCTGGAAGCCCTCAGTGAAGCCTCTCTAAACTTTGTAGTAGCAAAAAAACTATCATCAAAGAAAAAACATGTCATCAATACTATCATCAAGATCTAAAATGTGGGACTCTACAAAAAGAAAGAGATGTCAGGTAGAAATTCATAGTATTATATGTGTGGGCTACCACATGATAATGAGGATCTTGTGACAAATTTAATTTGATAGTTTTAGCAACTTATGAAATATAATTATCAATTTAGGGTGTACTTGAAGCACCCTAAATAGTCATTACCAGTTTAGAAGTTGTTTTTGTTTCAGACCGAAGATGGACCACAATATTTGATTTCATGGGTTCTTAAGTAGAAATAAAAGTGTAGATCATGTTAATCATGTTTGGAGAGGAAAATTGTTTTTGTTTAACATAGGAAAATTTGTAATGGACAAATTCATCAAGTGCTTCATTAAGCATGTGAAAATATTCACTATTGAACTATTTATCAAATGTAGTAAAGGTTTGAAGAAAGATATCTAACATTGTTGAATACTACTTTCTACCAAATAATTATAAAAGAAAGGAGAAGCAAGGATATGCTGTTGAACACAGTTCAGGTTCACTAAAAATGTAGATGATAAAAATTGAAAAGTCTAAGTTATTCTAACTAGCATTCAATTCTAATCACTTACACTTTAGACCTAACTAGTCTCTAGGAAGAGTAAAACTAACAAAGAACTATAGAAATAAATAGAAAACTAATAATTCATAGAAATACAAAAATATTTTTGAAAAGATGATACTAGAACTAGAAAAGAGATACATAGAGGAACCTTGTGTGAAAGCTAAGAAGCCTCAGCCTCAAATGCTAGTGCATCGTGGAGACATCGCCACATAGTGCTGTCATCCTGATAATGATAAAATAAGAAATGTTCATACTATATAGAAAGATAAAAGTCTACAACATTACCTAGTAGGCATATATGAATGAAATGACATTCCAAAAAAAGGATTTATACTAAGATCACATAAATGAAACATTAATCATAAAGGGAACAAATAGCAAACAAGTGAAACAAACTCTCATGTATTTTATCTTCCTTGAAAGCTTGCATAACACAAAGACAAGGAATATTTTATTGGCATGTTTAGGATCATGCCTTAGTCAAGTGCCCATTTTGGTTTTCCAACATCCATGAAATACCAAATGATGTATAGGAAAATAAACACATGCGAGTGTGTGTGCTCTTATCCTAAGTGCATATACGAGTTGAGAGTAGTATAAATATACTAATCTATAAGTATTTGTCCCTGGTCTATGGGGAAAATACCCTAGTGTGCTATGGTAATGTGGTTGGTGGTCTACACCACAAGTATTTGCTAAAACAATGCTATAAGAAAGAAATAACAATGAAAATAATATTATTCTTTAACAATAGAACAATGTTACTAGGTTTCGGTGTTGTAGAGGATGTTGCAAGTGAGTGTGTGTGCTCTTATCCTAAGTGCATCTAGGAATTAAGAGTAGAATAAATATACTAATCTATAAGTATTTATCCCTGGTCTATGGGGAAAATACCCTAGTGTGCTATGGTAATGTGTTTGGTGGTCTACACCACTAGTATTTGCCAAAACAATGCTATAAGAAAGCAATAACAATGAAAATAATATTATTCTATAACAATAGAATAATGTTACCAAGTTTCAATGCTATAGAGGATGCTGCAAGCTCCTTGAAGGTGTAATATTTTCATGAACAACACAAACCATCACATGAGAGAGCCTTTTCTTAGCTCCAAGCTTGATCAATAGCTCACAAAACCAATAATGTAAGATGCTACAATGCGATGAGCATCCAAGTCCACAAAATATGTTCATGAGAGTGTTCAAAATCTTCAATAGTATTCAAGAGAAATAGTTTTGTATATTTTCACAAATCAAGAGAGATAAATAATATAGAAGTTCTCAAAGTCGCAAAGTCCTTCCTTTTGTCAATACACTTCTTTTATGCATGCAAGGAGAGAATCTCCCAATTCGGCTATGCTGCAGGGACTATTTTACGGTCATGTGAGCGTTACCTTTGACATGATTCTAGAAATGAGTGGGAGAATCAATATTTAGAAGTTTTTACATATTTGAGATGCGAATGCAGTGTGGGGACATCTACGCGTGGTGCTTGCATCCTCAAAATCTTCATCTAAACTTTGCATGTGTTCTTAGAAAAATATAACAAATAAGTATTTAAAATGCATTTTTGGCAAATAGCTAGTGATGAGGGAAAATAGGCTGGAGGTCAAGTTTGATGACTCTAAAAAGATGCTATGGGTGACAACACTAAACAAAACAAAACATATCATGAAATTGTAAGGGTACACAATTTTCTATGCTACAATTAGCATGGTTGTCCTATGTATATCTTACAATCCTTGTATCCCATGACATGATGTCTCAGCTTCACAATTCATCAAATACTTTTCTTGAATCCTTCATGCTCTTGCTCTTAATATATTAATTTCATACATCTTCATCCAAACCATAGATGTTGTCTCTTCTACAAAGAACTAATTCTAATTGCTTGTTTCATTGTTTCCAATGCCTAGCTTTGAGATCACAACCAGACACTGTAATATTTCATGATCATACTAGGTATTTAATAATGGTGATGGTGATCTGGTTTGAGTAGAAAGAAGGTTGGAGAGATAGATTAATGTGTCTCTTCAATTGCCATAGGACCATATCACCTTTTACATCCAAAACATGTATAATTTCTTTCAACACTATATAGGGCTGTGAGAACCTCAATGTGAGTTGATGAGATTTCCACAACCCACATTTAGGCCAATAAAGCTTAGCTACAAGTTTTCAGAGTTTCTAACTTTACAAAGAAATGTTTGTCATCCCATTATGAGGTTGTTGAAACCTTAGTAGGAGTCAATAAAGGTTTTGAAACCATCTATTTTATTTTCCTTGTGTATCCCTTTTAATTTAATATTGTGAAGCTGATCACAACAACACAAAATTTACAATGATAATCTTAGTGTTCTATAAATTAAAGTCACTATTTTAAAATGATGTCTTCTTTAATTCCTATATTCTCAACTACTTGTGATTCGTGGATACCAATAATCAATTCAAAATCTCCCGTCTACATGTAGGAATGAAGGCAATGTTGGTAGATGTTGCAACATTTTTTTGTAGGCATTGATTGCATTTACTTACAAGTTTTTAAAGCCTTTTCAACAAATTCATTTTGCAAATAACATGTGTGAATTGGATTACATTTGATGAAATTTCTTTGAGACATTTTGTCAAATAGTTCGCGAGCATGGCATATCCTTCTTCATTTTGCATAAATGCAAACCAAGGTGGTTGAAACTTCAACATGGAATAGATATCCATTCTTTTAATTATGCTTTGATGAATGTTCATGGAAAATTCCAAAGATCCCATTTTGCTACATGCAAGAGGGAAGATGGTAGTGGTTTTCAAATTTGGCCTTACACTTGCCAATTGCATTTTCTTTTAAAGTTTCTAAAACTTGTTCAACAATTCTATTTTCTATCTATCCTATATGTTTTGATAGATGCCAAAGGCATTTGCAACTAAAAAATCTAAAAAACATGCCTCTATCTTTTATGCTTTAAATGGATATCCATACCCTATTCAGAGCTTGCATTTTGACAGAAGCTAGGAGCACCTTTCTGAGAATGCAAGTTTGCAATAATTGAAGATATGTAGAGGAGTCCCCAAGGGGCTTGTGTGTAGCATAATATGTAGTGTCTCATTCAACTATCCCTCTCTACACAATGTTTTGAGATGGAGATGAGTAGTGGATGTCAATTTCATCCTATGATAGTAGCACAGGAAATGTGTAGTGTTAGTTTACTTTACATGCACATGATGCATCTATTCAAAAGATTCTAAAACCATTTCAACAAAACCATGATGTTGCCATGAGACAAAATTTCTTTGAGGCATTCAATTTCCTAGGTAGTTATAATAACTACCTCTCCCTTTGGAACACTTTAGTCATTCGAACTTTGCCTCAATCTTCATCGGTGGTTCAATAAGTTGTGAAAACCTTACAAGAAGTAGATAAAGTTTCAAAACCAAGATCTAGACTCGATGAAGGAAGAGATTGCCTCTGTAAATCTTTTTCAGCATATAGAATGTTATTCACAACCAATAAATAACTTACTCCTTTTGTCGGCATTTCAAAGGCAACTCATAATTAATAAATGGCTTTTGAATTCTAACTTGTGCCTAATACTTATCGATTCCATGCTAGCCATTATAAATGTTTTTATTTCCTTTTAAATAGATTAAATCATTAGCCTTAAAAGTGGTTGCAAAAATTTGCAACCCATTCTATTCTATTATATTTGTTTTTATCTGCTTCAACTAGGAGTTTTAAAACCTTTAAAACATGTTGAAATAATGGTATATAATAAATAGAAACCCATGAGCCTTTTGGAAATTAGAATAGTTTTTATTTTCTAAAAGATGATCTCAGATTCATTTTTTCAACATATATCTGCATAAGTCCTTATTAGTAGCTTAGGAGGTTCTCAAAACTTCATTTGAGACAAGTAGAAGTTTTAAAACCAAGATCTACACGTGATACAATAGGGAGTTTAATGTGTATTGTCTTAATCATAATGAATATTTTTCTTTCCATTAGATCTTGCAATTTTATTTTGTAATTGTTGGGTTCCAAAATGACTACAACACAAAACTCTAAAACATTTCTAAATCACTTAGGATAGGGATTGTCGTCAGGGTGATAGAAAGAGGTTTATCAACAAGTTAAGGGTGATTTTGGCCAACTAACAATAGTTGATAGACTCCTCTGCACTTCGAGCTTGGTTTGAACTCTAGAGAGATATTCCAAGGGGTATACTTAAGTAGGTATTAACATCAAAACTAGATGAACAACTAAAAACAACTGGACAACCAAACCCAACTCATCATCTTGACCACAAGAGGTGTCAGTCAAGAACAACTGGTTGTCACAAAACCCCTATATAGCTTATTCAACTGTGTGAATGTACATGCACAAGACAGATGGTTTTTCCCCTAAACAACGAGTGAATGATTTATAGGTTTTAAAAAAGTGATTGATTCGTCCCCAATATGAACCGATGTCTTCTCCAATGGGAAAGTGAGTCATGAGTAATAAAGAGGGAAGAAAAGGACTGAACTAGCCTCAACAGAAAACTAAAATATATTTACATACATTTCTTAGATTATACTCCATACATTGAACATACTTAATTATCCAGAACCAAACTATAATGACCCATTTGGAACAAAGAGATGACTCAAAATAAAACATGTATTGACTTGAATGTTGTCACACATTATTAAATCCTTATTACAATTGCACTAGCAAATGTGGTGAAGGAAAAATACAAAGCTACAACTACGCATTGCCCTAACTCACTACAAATAGTCATGGAGACATAAACTGCATGAAATATGCATTACAATTCATTCCTATTAGGAATTAATGTTAGTGTTCATATAAATAATAATTTGCGAGGTCACATAAATATTGTGGGTGTTAGGAATATTATATTTATGGTTTGTTAGTTTATATATTAGAGGACGTTATACTAGTTCTCCTATAATTTAGGAGATAACACTCCTATAAATATGTAATAGCTCATTGAACAAAAAATGAGAGAAGTAATAGTATTATCATTTAAAATTTTATGTTTTGCTTCTATGACTCTGCCCATAATTCTTTTATGGTATCAAAGCAAGGTTCATCCTTCTGGATCTTCATGTGTTTTGATTACTCTCACCTAAGTTTTCAATCATGATTGGTTAACAAGGGAGACATACTATTTTCATCAAAGGAAGGGCTCTCTAGTCGCACACCCATGTCCATGAGTGTTGTTTCTTTGAATAGCTTTGGAGTAATTTGGTCTTCGATCTATAGAAAAGCTAAGAAATTGCCTTCCTTCCTAAGTGAAAGTAGATGCTCTTAGCCATAGATTGTATTGGGAGAATGTCCATGGGAAGACGTGGTAAACTGTGAATCTTGAGGTTCAATCTGAAGAATTGTTGCATCTCATCTCAATATCTTATCGAAAACTATGTCACATGACACCTGCCAATGTACCCTACTGGCATTCCTACTTATTGAATTTTGATAACCATAGTTTGATCAATAATCAATAGGAGCAAACATGATTGACTTTGTAGAGTCAAAGGCAGTAAAGCCATTTCTATAAGACTTTGGTAATGAAGCTATAAATAGCAATTTTTTATAGTGATTCTCATGCCTCAAGGTATTGGATTAGATGTTGGAGCAAAATTCTTGAGCAATGTTATTTGCTTCTCTTGAACACTCTGAGCATTTTGCTACCAATACACTACCAAAACAATGGTGTAGATCCTCTAGTGGTAGAAGCAAGGGTAGCATCTTAACCAGGTCAAGTGGTCAAGGTGTAGAGAAAGAAGGAACATTTACTTCATTCCAACGGGTTCCATCTTTCATGTTTAGATTTGATTAACAAAAGCATATAGACTTCTCGATGGAGGATGGCCTAGCCATGTGAAGTAAAAAAATATGAAGGCAACATCAAAGAAGGCTACAGGTGGAGATGAAGATGAAGATGACGATTGAGTGATTGCAAAATAGAAATTTTTTACTTTGTTGTTGAAGAGATTTATTTGATGCTCAAATGCCTTGGAGCTTGTGCCTTTTCTAGAAATATATTGTAGAGAGTGTTTTATATGTTTGGGGGCAATTTCTATGTGATTTAGCTTTCAATATTTTAATTATGTAGGTTATTTGTATTAGATTTCTAAATCAAAAAAAAAAAGATGAAAGTGAAAGAAGTGTATTTGGAGTGTATGATTGGTGGTATTCGACCTTCCCATGATCTATAGAAAAGAAGTTCACATTAAGGGGGGGCATTCTAAAGTTGAGCTTCAAAGCAAAATATGCTAAGTAGAAAATCATTAGAGGATGGAGGCACAAGAGGTCAGAGGATAATTAGTAACCTCTCATCAGTCACCAACGATGGGGCTGCTTATCAGCTTTGGTGGTTGTATACACCTAAAAATGAAATGACTCTACTTAAATAAATATTTTAAATATTTATTTCATCTTAATATTCCTCTATCAATAAATAAATAAATTTATTTATTTATTTGATTCATTCTCTCCTATTTAATTAAATAAATCACATTTATTTAATTAATTTCATCTATATCAACTTTATTCTTCTAATAATTAAATTATTTTAATTATTTAATTAAATCTTTCATTCTTCCAAATTTAAATAAAATGCAAAGTTATTTAAATTAAAATCTCCAAAATAAAATATATCCAAATATTTTATTTATTCTTCCAAATTATCTACAAGTAATTAAATAAATTTATTTATTTAATTATGATTTCTTATCTTCTAAAAATCTTCAATATCTTCTCAAAAATAATTCTTCTTGTCATACAAAAGCAAAAGCTGAGTTAAAGCAAATTTAAAGCAACTTTCCTCTTAAACTAGAAAAATATATTCTAATTTAAGAAAATAAAAACTCATCCTCATCAAGAAAGCAGTTAACTCAACAAAGCTTCTTTTTGAATGACACATGTCCTTCTTCTATTTGCGCACGTTCTCTCGAATATTCTTCTCTGTTGATCTTCTTACTTCTTCTCCACCATTGATCTTCTCTCACACAACTCTATAAATACAACCCTCTATCCCTTCATTTCATATCCATCATTCGAGTAAACTTATGCTGTAGGAACTATAGCGCGCCATTGGCACCCCTACCATCACTTCATCATCTATCATCCATTCATATTGTGTTGAAGCTCATCTTCAACACAACAAGTATCACAGCCACTTCTCCTTATCATCTTGAGGAATTGAAAGCAAGGAAGCAAGCTTCCTGAGGGCCATATTTCATCACATCAAGATCAAGAAAGAATAGGCAAGCAATAGAAGGCATAAGGTAAAAGGTTATAATTATCTCTTTTCTTTACTTTAAATCTCCTTTTATCTTCATATTTCATTGATGTTTGAGTTTTTATTATTCATTTGATTATTCCCATTTTTACCCTTACATTTCTAGGACCCACCGTGGGGCTCTTGCCCCTAATCTAATCAAAATCTGAGTTTCTTAGTGACAGGTTCCGTATAGGTGTCGTATAGGCTTCTGATAGGTTTATCCAGTGCATACATCCTCTGATCAGGTGTGTTTGCCTCCTGTTATGGTGCAAACACACTCTAGACTGGTGCTTCTACTTTTTGTTTCGGCGCCTGTGGTAATACGGCACATCCATACTCTGAGATGGCACATACGCTTCCTGTTTCGACGCCTGCATAATACCTGTGCATACACCTTACCTCACGGTGCTTTCATACTGTTTCATGGTGCATATGTTTAATTAACACATTTATCTCCTATTCCTACACTTTTGACATCTGTCTTAGTGCATTTGTAAATCAATGCTTACAAGCTCTATTTTTGCGCATTTAGACTATATAGTAGTGCTTCTATTTTACACTATGGTTTTAGGATTTCATCTAATTTTTTTGTTTAGGCTAACATTTGTCTTGCAGGATTAGAGGTTGGATTAGATCATTTAGCTAATTAATTCACTTAGATTAATTAAGGGAAAAAGTAAAAAAAATGAATGCATGCAAATTTCACGTAGTCTTTAACTAGGAAGAGAGTAACTGAACCACTTCTATCTTTGCACCACTGCTATCGTTGCATATTGCTATCTTCTTTAGTTAGATCATTGCTATCTCACAAACGGAATGAACATTGCTATCTTTTAAACACTTCAAAGTTAACAAATGTGTGAGTGCCCAAGTAGATAGCACATTTAGGTTTTTTCCTTTTAACTAGGTTTGGATTAATTAGTATCTTCTGTGACTGTCAAATGACAATAGGCTTATGATCTCCCCTTCATTAGGTGACCAGAATGCCAAACTTGTTATTCCATCTGTATAACCTTTAGAGGGGCCTGCCGTTGGATACCCGCCTATCCAAGTGGGAATGACCCTGAGTGGAAACAGGCTAAAGCCAAACCCTACTGATCCACTTTAAATAAACTATTTTCTTGAGGTGAAAGATTCCTAGAATGAGTGATGCTATGTTACACCAACAGCCAACCTCCCACCAAACCCCCCAAGGCATAACCCTTGAAGGCTGTGAGACTCCATAATGGAGAGTAGTGCCGCCGCACATGTAACTACTCGAACAGTTGCCTTGACTACTTAGCCACTTGTTTAGTGTACCAAAAACCCCTATTTGTTGACACAAAAGGTGGAGCCTTTGAAGCGGCCCCGATTCATGTGATTCTTAATAGAGGTAGCAGGGACGATTCTAAGGTTCGGTGGGGGTATGAGCCTAAGGAAACCTAGATCTGGTATGCGTGAGAAGTGAGTGCCGTCGAGGGGAGCTGGTGCTACTAGATCCTGGAGCTACATGCTTTGAATATGCACAGCTAGGGGATTCAACAAATACTGTCCTTTCTAGCCTAGGTTGTAATTGTTTTTGTCAAAAAGTTTAAAAATACAAAAAAATAACAAAAGATAAAAATCATGAAAACTTCTATTTGTTTACTGTGTCTTTTGCCATAAATTGAAGATCAAAATTCTCAAAAAGACCCATTTTTCAAACCAAAAATAGAAACTCCTTTAAAAACATGCAAAAATTCTACAAAATTCAAACCAAAAACTGTAGGAATACACACAACACTGAGAGGGGGGGTGAATCAGTGTTGTTAACAATTTTTAAAACTTTTTGCTACCTTTGATTAATCTAATTTCACAATTTAGAATTCTTCAGAAGGAACAAAGTAAATATGCAGAGTATCAATACACAAATTTGACACAAAAAATTTCCCGAGTGGAAAACCCTCCTGGGGTATAGAAACCACTCAACTGCCTCACTGGCTTAACACAAAATTCAGATTACAAATGTCTCACTGACATTACAATTCTGCCTCACTGGCAAATTTTATCTCTCTGCATGTCTCACTGACATCATCAATATTCAATGAAAAATTATAACTCAGGGGATTTCCCTGTTTCAATAAAAACCAAAACCTTATTTCTCCCTTTTAAGATAAACAAAATAAATTTTTCAATCAAACTTTAATTGTCTTCAACTCCTACAGTCAATCAATTTTGATCTTCAATATATTTCATACCTCTGCAACACCATTTCAAACTAATTCACCATTTTGAGCTTTCTCTCTCTGCAAACTGAACAATTTTTCTTCTCTGAAAAATTATAGTCTTTAGTCACCTTCACTTTCTCTGACACTTTCACTTTCTCTGAACAAACATTACTCCATCATGATCATTGAAAAAATTTCAACATAAATCCCTGAAGAATGATTCTCCATTCCTGCAAAAATTACATACCAATTCCATTCTCCAAAAGAGCTTCTTTAAAAATTCTCATTCATTTTCTTTCATCTGCAACTCATCTCTCTCATCTGCCATTCAAAACCAAAATCTATATATGCAAAAAGAATTTCAATCAAAGAACAAAAAATCTTCAATAACCGGTTCAACTTCATTCTTCTCAAACTTATCATATTCTCACATGAAAATCAAACAACAAAATAAAAAAATGAACTCTCTTCGAACAACACTGCCTTTTCATATTCTACATACTTGGAAACCTTCTAAAATTTTACTCTTTCCTTCACAACAAGAAACAACTTCAGTGACCCTTGAAATTCGGTGAGATAGATCCAAAAAGAATAGCTTTGTTGCCTTTTTTAACAAAAGAGGACGTCAACTTTAATCTCACAGACTGACCGTTTGACAAAACTTGCCATTTAAAACTCGACCCTCCGATTTGTGCGGCCCGCCATTTGTTATTTAAACTTAAGCCGTTGATCGGCTTTTTCGCGCTCACTGTTGAGTCTTCCACTGGCGCTCACCCGATGCCTAGCACAAGGGGCCGGTAACATCAACGACGTTGATACCCTTTCTTTATAACTTACACCCCCGATGACCTCTTTTACCGGTCAATTTAAGTTTATAACAAAAAAGTGCATAGGGTTATGACGGCCAAAGTTAAACAATGTATAAACAATGTAAAAGACTTAGTAAATGTTAAGACAACCACACTTACCATATCAACCACTATAAACCTTGTCAAAAATCACATACTAAATGAAAACACCATGCTTCATCAGACTGCCACTGTAATGAACTCAATGTAGATGGAATTAATATAATGCATATTAACATTTGTCAAATGATGCAAGCCCTTGCCTTAAACCAAAAATTGATAATATGCAATGAATGTCATCCACTGAAATGACTAAGTTACAGAACGACTTCACACAAGATCAACATTGATGTCATTACCATGAAGGACCACTGAAAGATCAAAACTGAGAGATCTAACAACCATTGTCACTAATGCAGACCATATCACTGAACTGAAAAACCATTGCTATTGATGAAGACCATATCACAAATCTAACAACCATTGTCACTGATGCAGATCATATCACTGAACTGAAAAACATTGCCATTGATGAAGACCATGTCAGATCTCTGATTGCATACTTCTCAACACTGATTTCATAACCTGTCAACTGCATCTTGTGAAAACTGTGAAATGCAACATCCTGATATCCTGATATTTTGACATCAATGAAAAGACAACATCCTGAACTGTGAAATGTGCTACAAAAACTAGAACAACGCTTTTAAGGTGACCTGCAGCGCATTTACTTAGACTTGTAGGGTATTTAAATTCTATTATGGCACATTTGAACATTGCTAGATTGGCACATTTGCACTCTGCTCTGGCAAATTTACTGCTATGCATCCAAACTAGTGAGTCATTCTGTAGCTTCCAAGAGAAAAATTGTCAACTTTTTAGAAACCATCTCAAACGTATCTCAATTATTCCAAGATCTGATTAAAATCATGCAAATCAACCATTTCCCTCTTTTTTTGCACCATAGTTGCTTTCTCATCCAAAATCTCACAAAATTCTCCCAAAATCCAACAAGGTTAGAACTAGGCTATTCTTGATCACATCAAAATCTCAAACAAACCTAGGGAGTCTCCACTATCAAGGATCACTTATCCTTTTCTCTCAGAACTCCATTAGTGGTTTGTGCAAGACTAGTCCACATCAAGTAAATAGATTTCTATCATCCTTACTTTGACTATCATTTTGTTCACCCAACTTGTTTGACACCAATTGATCTAAGGAGAACCTTGATCAAATCTTATCTCATTCTAGCACCTCTTGTTTCAAACTCACTCCATCCCATCTCTAGTCACCTTGCATGGTCTTAACATGGTCTCAAAAACAAAAATAGATTGAAATGGCTAAGAAAACTATTCCAAATGCTAATGAAAGTGATGAGGAAATTTCTATGGAAGAAATCCTCCAAACATAGCAAGACCGGAGATTTCAACACCTAATGGATAAGGTACTTGCTCAAGACCCTACCAAATTTTTTCTACACCTAGCACATCTAGGAGTCAAGCTCCCTAAATATTTTGATGTAGAAGTTCTAAAAGAACCTAAGGAAGAAAGGAACCCTAAGGGAAACACACATGAGGAAGTACCCACGGATAAAAGCAAAGCAACCATTGATTCCATAGATGCCTTAAGTCTAATGACCCAACATATCCAAGCTTTACAACAACAATTCATGGACATGCAAACAGGAGCATCCACTAAGCATTACTCCCTAGAGGATATTTCACCATCCTTTTGACAGAACCTTGATCATGATACCTTTCCCCTCTAAATTTGAGGTGCCAACATTTGATAAATATCGAGGGAAGGGTGATCTAAGGGACCATATTAGGGAATTCAATGCTGCATGCCTTGAAGTCGCACAGAATGACACTTACCTTATGCGACTATTTCCAAGAAGCTTAGGAGGACAAGCCATGGAGTGGTTTTCTAGACTACCACCCAGCATTAGAACATTTAACGAACTTGTAGACAAATTTGTCACACTTCTCTTATAATATTAAGCATGACACCTCAATGTTGGATCTTTGTAACCCCAAGCAAAAAGGTGGGGAATCTTTCGTCGCCTTCCTACAAAGATGGAGACAGTTGGCAAGTAAATGCCCACACTAAATACTTGAAAAACAAATGTTGGAAATGTTTGTCCATAACTTACAAACTGACCTAAGCTATCAGATACAAATCCAATGTCCTACTTCCTTTAGTAAGGTCAATGAAATGGGTCTAATCATTGAAAAAGCTTTAATCACAAAAGGTCAAATAAAGCTCTATAAAGACACTCCTAGCACCAATACCAACACTGATAAACCAAGATTCTGGACCAAGAACAAAAACATTGTGAATGATGGGGTGGTAGATGCCAAGAATGTGGCACCAAATTAACCAATCTTCAATTTATCAACTCTTCAAAACAACCCCCCACAAAACAAACCAAGGAACACTGAATCATAGTTTACAAATTTTCAACCTAGGAGAAAATTCACACCTTTGGGAGAATCATTGGAAACCACCCTACAGAAGTTAATCTCAAATAAAATCATAACACTTCCCTTGGCACAAGAATATGAACCAAAAGTCAAACCTCCTTGGTGGAACAACAACAATTTTTGTGAGTACCACCGAAACAGGGGACACAAAACTAACGATTGCATTACGATCAAGCACACTATCCAAGATTTGATCAAACAAAACAAAATATCTCTTGATAGACGTACCTCTAATAATGATCACCAGGCATTCAAGGATCCTCTTCCCAACTACAAGTAGGGAGGGCCTTCCAACCGAAACAATAGTGGAAATAACAATGCCAATTACACAAACGTCGCCTTTGACTATGTTGTTAACCACATCTCTAAAAGTGATTCACATATCAATGTGATCACTATAAACAAAGAGTCAAATTGTAATGTTACCACTTGTAGTAATAGAGTCACTCTTAGAGGAGCCCCTACCACTCCGGCTAATTAGTACAGTATCTTGGATCAACTCCATAAGACACCTGCACATATCTCCATTCTGGAACTTCTGCGTCTATCCCCATCCCATAGGGCCATACTTGACAAAGCTTTATCAGAAGCCTCCATTCCAATGAACCTAGCCAAAGAATAGTTTCAAACCATGGTAGGTCACATTACCTCACCTCACTATCTATCATTCACTGAAAAGGATGATATGTCAATAACCCAACCTCATAACGCCTCTCTTCATATCAAAGCCTTCATACACAAACACAAGATAAAAAGAGTCCTAATCGATGGAGGAGCTGGTTTGAATATTTGTACCTTAAAGCTAATCCTTGCATTGGGGTTTGGAGAAAAAGCTATAGATCCAAAAAACAGAATCACTATCAAAGCCTATGATGAGGAAGAGAGAACTTCCAAGGGAATTGTTACTTTACCAATCAAAGTGGGACTTATAGTAAAAGATGTAGCTTGCCAAGTCCTTGATATGGAGCTAGCATATAACATTCTTCTTGGGAGACCATGAATACACACTCTAAAAGTAGTACCGTCAACATACCATCAGTGTATCAAGTTCCCCTATGAAGGCCAAGAGATCACCATACAAGGTGACCCCAATCTGTTTCAGTATTGTAACTCCATTCAATCTAAACCTGAAGTTGTGATTCCCAACAATCATGCCTCTGCTTCATCTTCATCTCGTGTTGACCCAGCTTCACTTGCTTCCTTTTCAAAAGCTTCTCAACCTAACCTCAAACTCAAAGATAAAGGCTTGGGTGAGTACAGAATCTCCCAATCCCTCTATTTGGCACAACTCCCCCTATCTCCCAGATCCTATGGGAGACCTACCTTGAGCAAATCTAAAGTAGACAAAACTACCAAAGGTCCATTTATCAAATGGGGAAGCCTCGAAGATGAGAGCGATGAAAAAGATATCCTACAATGGTTATACAAGGATGAAGGCACTTCATCAACACAACAAGACCATCCCACTATACAAACTAAATGATATGGTCAAGGATTCCAAATGCTACAAAGAATGGGGTATGAAGGACACGGTCCACTTGGTTCAAGAAAGGATGGTATCACTGAGCCCGTTCAACCTCAAACCTTGAAAACCCAAGACACTACAGGGCTAGGTTACACTAGTACATCAAGAATCAATAGAGCAAGTAAGAATAAAGGCAAACAACCAAAAACATCTACAAGCAATCTGGTTGAACTAATTCAGCAAATGAAACTAGGGAGTGAGACTGATTCCAACGAATATGAATGGGATAGCTTCTCTGGGCTATCTTGTGATGAAAAAGGCATCAATGTTGTTGACAAGTATGACCCAACCCATGCAAATGAGAGACACGGTCCAAGTACTAGACCGCTAGAGTCTGACTTGCGTAATAACGATAGTGAAAGTCGTGAGGAAAGAATGATAACCCCTTGATAGATCTGCTAATAGAGAGTACCATCGAAGACTTTGTCCATGCTTTTAACAAATCTATCTTGACCATCAATACCATTGAACCAGACCAAACCAATGACCCCTTACCTTTGGTGAACCCCAAACTCATAGATTGGGACTTACAAGGTACCACCCCTAAGCTTGACACATTTGAGAATGATGAAGCCATCATAGACTATCTTGAGCTTAGAGATCATATACCTGCAGCGGACCACAAAGCTGGCTATGCCATAGAACTCAACAAGAAGGCCTATTTTGGAGAGAGTACCAAGCCTTTCAGTCTCAAAAATGTCAAAATGAAAGAAAGATCTAATGGTGAAAACCATTCTACAGTAGTGTTAGATCATAAAAAAAGTAAAAATATAGATGCATCCAATGGTGAAAACCTCTCCGAGGCACCGAAGGATGGAAGGCTTCACCCTCCACCCATTCTTACACATCAGGAGAGATCATCAATCTTGATAGAACCGGCAGAGCCAATCAATGTCAGCATAGGTGATAATCCTAGAATGATCCACATGGCACAATCTCTAATCGAACAACAAAAGCCAGCATTCACTGACTTCTTCAAAAGAAAACAAATCAATTTTGCATGGACATATGCAGACATACCAGGGATAGATCTGAATCTCATAATGCATCATTTATCTTTAGCTCCAGGAGCTAAGCCAGTAAAGCAAAAACTCAGAAAGATGCACCTGCATGTGGCCCTGATGGTAAAAGAAGAGCTAAAGAAACTGTTAGATGTTAGATTCATAAGACCAATAGACTATCCTGAGTGGATTTCAAACATAGTACCATTTTCCAAACCAGATGGCAGAGTCCAACTATGTAATGACTTCAGGGACCTGAACAAAACTTGTCTGAAAGATGATTTCCCCTGCCAAACATTGACATGATTATAGATCTCACGGAAAGGCACACCATGTTGTCACTAATGGATGGTTTTTCTAGATATAACCAGATAAAAATTGCACCTGAAGACCAACACAAGACTGCATTCACATGTCCTTGGGGCACCTACTATTGGTGTGTCATGCCATTTGGTTTGAAAATGCCAGTGCAACATATCAGAGAGCTATGACCACAATCTTCCACGACATGATGCACACTATTATGGAAGATTATGTCGATGGCATCTTGGCAAAATCACTCACAAGAGAAGGACACCTAGTAGTACTGGACAAAATCTTCAACAGATTGGAATAGTTTAATGTATGCCTCAATCCAAAGAAGTGCATGTTTGGAGTTACCTCAAGTAAGCTACTGGGATACATAGTGTCCGCCAATGGAATCAAAGTCAACCCAGCTAAAGTGAAGGCCATCATGGAGATGCGACCTCCTAAGAATCTCACTCAGCTAAGGTCCCTACAAGGAAAACTGTAATCTATCAAAAAGTTCATTTCTCAATTGGCAGACAAGTGCCACCCATTCTCTCACCTTCTACATAAGAATGTCCCTTTCAAATGGAATGATTCATGTGAGCAAGCATTTCAACAGTTAAAAGAGTATCACATGAAGCCACCTGTAGTGATGCCACCGATTCAGGGGAAACCGCTACTACTGTATATCTCAACCACACCAACAGCTCTAGGAGCTCTTGTTGCATAGCAAAACTATGAAGGGAAAGAACAAGCAATATACTATATCAGTCAAACACTTGTTGGGTATGAACTGCAATACATGCCCATTGAAAGAGCATGCTTCGCTGTGGTCTTTGCCTCACAAAAGTGGAGACATTACATGTTCTCACATTCTGTCAAACTGGTAGCAAAGATTGATCCACTCAAGTATTTTCTTAACAAAGCAGCTCTTACAGGTAGATTGTCCAAATGGGTCATTCTTCTCAACAAATTTGACATTGAATATGTAGACAAGAAAGCAATAAAAGGCCAAGTACTTGCAGATCAATTGGCAGATGCACCTCTAATAGATGACAGCCCGTTGAGCTTTGAATTTCCAGACGAATCTATCTTTCACATAACTACAACAATCTGGAAAATGTACTTCGATGGATCGTACACTCAGCATGGATCAAGAGCAAGTATCTTATTGATCACCTCTAATGGTGACACCATTCCTAAATCATATAGATTACTCTTTCCCTGCACTAACAATGTGGTAGAGTATGAAGCCCTAGTCATTGGCATCAAGCTAGCAATGGAATGGAGTATCAAAGAACTTTAGGTGTATGGTGATTCATAGCTGGTCATAAATCAAGTAAATGACGACTACCAGACAAAAGATGAGAATTTAATCCCTTACAAAAGGATGGTAGATGACTTCAAAGAATACCTCGTCAAGATCTCTTTTGAGCAAATACCAAGGATTAAGAACAAAGCTACAGACGCCATGGCCATGATTGCATCTCTCCTCAATATTCTAGATAATCAATCACGCTATGAGTTCTTGGTACAGCCAGTGTCCTATCCTGCATACAACACCCCTGAATCCCATATCATTTGCCACATTGTTGGAACTGATTCCCCCCTCTATGGAAAAATCTTTACCTATCTTAAAGAGAATACCCTCCCACTTGATCTCTCTAGTAACCAAAAATGAACCTTCATGCATCAGGCATCCCAGTATGCCATTGTCGCCAATACCCTATACCACAGAGGTCTTAATGGTACTCTCCTTAGGTGTCTCGATAGTGAGGAATATCAAATCACCCTAAGTGAAGTGCACGATGGTATATGCAGGACCCACTCTAGCAGCCCTACCCTAGCCAAGAAACTCATATGCATGGGATACTACTGGCCAACCATGGAACAAGATTCCTATCATTTTGTAAAGAAGTGCAAGAAGTGCCAAGTCCATGGGAACCTAATACATGCACCAGCATAGGAGCTACAACAATTAATGACTCCTTGGCCTTTCTATTAGTGGGGACTTGACTTAGTGGGCAAGATTCATCCCCCTTCATCTAGTGGCCATAAATTCATAATCACTACCACTAAGTACTCTACAAAGTAGATTGAAGTCGTGCCCTTAGCCAATATCACAGGTAAGCAAGTTGTCTCCTTTATCCTGAACTATATCATTTTTTGCTATGGTATCCCTTCGTCCATTGTCACGGATAATGGACGACCCTTCAAAAATTAGGATGTTAGCGAACTGTGTGACAAATTCCATATCCAGCACTACTTTTCTATCCCCTACTACCCCCAAGGCAATGGCCAGGCGGAGGCATCAAATAAAACTATCCTAAAAATCCTAACGAAGACTATCAATGATGTTGGTCGTGATTGGCGTGTCTAATTAAATCCTGTGTTGTGGGCCTATCATACAAGCATTCACACACCCACAAGTGCAATGCCATACTCCCTAGTCTACGGATCTAAAGCTATCTTTCCCTTTGAAGTCGAGATCCCATCCTTGTGAGTTTCGTTAAAAGGCCTCATATCTGATGAAGAATACAGAGTGACCAGACTTCAAGAGTTAGAGTTGCTCAAAGAGAGAAGGCAACAGGTCTTTAACCATCTAAAAGCATATTAGCAATGAATGTCCAGAAGCTACAATCATAGGGTAAAGCCCCGAGTCTTCCAAGTAGGTGATCTAGTCCTCAGAGAAAATCCTAGAAATCAACAAGATTGAGAGAAGAAAGGAAAGTTTGAACCCAACTCATTAGGTCCCTATGTCATCATTGCAGCTTATGGGTTAGGGGCATATCAATTAGCTACATCAGAAGGTGAACTGTTTGCTAATCCTATCAATAGCATGCATCTTTGCAAGTTCTACACTTAAACCCCAATGCAAGGGAGTCCTAAAAAAATAAAAAAAATTGAAAAAGTGATCAAAACAGAACAAAAAATTGTCCTATGGTGAAAACCTGGCAAACAAGCACCTAGGTTAGGTACCATGATGAAAACCTAGCAAATAGGCATCATGTGTACTTTTAGCTTTCGTGCAAATAAAAGCAAGTGGTGAAAACCTGGTAAACAGGCGCTATCTGTGACAAACCACTTCCTCCATCTATTGTGACCTCATGTCTCTTGTGTCCATCATGTTGACAAGATGTCGCTATACCTTATCATTTAATCTATTTTCAGATGTCAAAAACCAGGGCTGTGTCCATGGCTGTCTGCAACTAGGGATTCTACAGTTACCAGTTTATAGCTAATCCTAACAATTTTTGCAATTTTGAAAAGAGATTAATCTATCTATTTGCTAAACAAATTTAATGGATGCTGGAACAAAATGAAACAAGAAAATTTACTTAAAGCAAAGGAAAATAGTAATTTGCATTTATCTATTAAAAGCAGTAAAAATTTTCATAAAAAGTTGAAGCAATAAAATAGTGGTACTAGCCTCCTGCCTTAGTGGTGAGAGTGGGCCCTTGCTCCACATCCTTGGGGATGAAGGCTATAGTAGGAAATTAGCACAAAAGATTATCACAATGAGATTCAATCCAATTCATTCACTCTGCATTCATGAAAATATTGCTAACACAGAACTGAGGTCTCCAAAAATTAGAATAATTCAATCATCGTCTATATTTCTACTGTGTCTGAGAGTATATATATAAATGAGTGATGATATATCACTAAACTTATCTACCAGTCTTTCTATGAGATGACACCATCTCTTTATTGTACTTAACTATCTAACTATGAGAAATAATCATGCGATAAAAGTAGACTTGAGTGGAACAGAAGTCCACTCAGAAGTCTAAGTTTGAGTCTTAATACACTTGGGCATCGAGGCCCTAAAAATAAAGATATTGGATCAGTTCCATCCGTAACTCATGCAAAAAATTTGAAAAGATAAAACTCCAGCAGTTTAACTAAAGTTGACCCCTCACCACTTAGGTGATGATTTGAGTGAAGTGGGAGGTATTAAGATCACTGCTGAGAGTGCCTAGTCAGCAGCTCTGCTGGAATTATGCCCTGCTCCCAGGAGGCACCAGAGATATGTTTGTAGCTCTGGAGATACTCTAGACTCTCACAGAGCTCCGGAGGTGCATTCCTCATTTCTTCAAAACTTCAGGTGTCCTAGTTCTTTGGTATCGTCTCCGGAGATCCTTGAAGACTATCTGCAGATATGCACAAAATTGATGTTCCCAACATCTACACCTATTGATTCAAAAAGAGAGAAGTTTCTACATTTTTCCATCAATTCCACGCACATTAATCACTCAATCAAAAATTCTAATCTTAAGTAATCTATCTCAATTAATCATAAAATAGAACAATCTTGCTAGCTTATTTGGGTACAAACTCTAGGAAAGGTGAACCCAAAAAGGGAAAAAGAGAGGCAAAAAGATGTATTTTATGAGTGCAACTTGGCACTCATCATCCCCCCATACCTAAGGTGTGACAGGTCCTTCTTCTCACATTCTAGATTTATTCTAGCAAAGCAGCTTGTCTGACAGGCTATAATCCTGGGCATAGGTGGTCCAAGTTGTTTGGTTGATATTACCATTGCCTTTGTACTTATCAACCTACTTCATCTAGTCTGTTATTGGCCCAAGTTAACTATTTATCCTAGCTTTGTACCTTCTCTATCAGTGCTGCCATTATTGTGAGGCTATTGTCTCTGGCCATGGTGAGCTCAAAAACATTTTGTGTTGCTTCTTTCTCTTTTTCTTCCACCAATTTGGCTGCCTCAATTCTTTGTGCCTCTAGCTCTACCAATCTTTTCTGGATGATTTTATCCTTGCTTTGGAGTTCTGTTTGGAGATTTGCAATGGTTTGTTTTAGTTCTATCTCCATCTCTACTCTGACCTTCTTAAGGTCAATAATAATCAAATTCTTTCCTCAGAGCAATCTCTTTAAATTTTCAATTTCTTCCATCAATTGTTGTTTTGTTGAAATTTCTACATCCTCCTGATTAGATGGATGAGAGAAGGTTTCTGCTTTTGCTTCTATGGCTATTGGCTGATCATCAGGGTTTCCCATGGCCATCTACCCTGCTCTGCCCACTGTATCCATTTGCCCTATTTCTTCTTCAGATTGCCTATCTTGAGGATCCTCTTGGGGTTCCTCTACTTCTACTGGCACTGATGAAGGCCCAACCTTATTCTCACATGTTCTCAATTCTAGGAGTGCCTCAACGAGCAGGGCAATATCTTTTTCAGCTTGTGAGAGTTATCTCTTCCTTTTGCTTCTCCAAAGCAAAGGTGGGGTAAGTGCCTCCGGAGTAGGTCTCTCATCCTCAGAATCTGAGGAAATAGTATAAGTTTGTATGTTTCCTATCTCCAGAGCACATGGTGGTTCTGAAATTGGGCTCGACTCTAGATGAACAGATGGTGCTAGAGATTGTTCACTTTGCTTCCTCTTTCTGACCAGACGGATCTCATCTGAATCATGAGATGGTTCTTGAGCCCACCAAGTTTCCTCTGCTCCCTGACCAGACCTTTCTTCTATTAATTTCTTAGGGCTAGATTCCCTAGTTAGAGTCATCTTTCTCCTAACTGAGCGAGTCATCTAGAGGGTTTGTTTAGGAGTAGATTCTACAATTTCTTTGCCTTTCCTTTTTTTGTCAGGAACAGGGGCTGCAGACGAAGTGGCCTCCTGTGAGGGCTTCCATCCTATGTGAACATCTGTGGAGGAGGTTGAAGGCTCCGTTTCCTCATCTTGGTGAGAAGGAGAACTCTCACCCCCTAGTTGTGTCATCTCTGGTCCTCTGACCTGGGGGCTCTGCTCAAGAAAGTTTTGCAATAGTTCTTCCCCATTGGCCTAAGATAGGAAGTGGTGCTTGACTACTAGAAAAATGAGACCATGATGTTTCGTGGGTCCCTTATTCTGCTGATATTTCTCTGCAGTTGCCCTGATGGCAGATTAAAGGAAATTGGGGATATTTATACTATACTCAGGGTGTCTATTTCCATGTCTGAAAAAAATTAGTATTTTCATGATTAGCCCTAAAACTATGGAGAATTGGCCATTACAAGTAAAGTATTTCATTAACCAGGCGGCAACAAATGCCCAAGGGTTTGGGAGTGTGGACCTTAGAATTCCTTTGACTTCATTTTTATTCAAATGTAACTGAATAGCAGGTTCACCACAAACAGAAAAATTTCTAATTAAATCAGTATATAAGGTTTTCAAGTGGTAAAACCTCTCACCTTGTTCAAGAAGTCCAGAAATGTGGTTGATAGTTGCTGAAGAGAAATTGATTTGGACTCCTCTCACAGTTGTCTGGTTGTCTCTTAAATTTCTAAGGAATTCATCCACAATATCCTCTTGAAATCCTTCAAATTTGTCTAGGAAGTCTAACCATCCAGTAGCCCTTAAAATGTTTGTTGCAACTACATCCCTTAGAAGACCCGCAGTATTTTCTAGCTCAGACTTCTTCTTGACTCCCATTGCTGAATTGATTTCACCTTCTGTGCTTATTCTGTACCTCCCGAATCTACAGTCTATTTTTCTCCTCTTATCTCAGTAGGCTCTGAAGTATTGTTCAAATTTCTCTGTTATTCGTTGAATTTTGGAAGTTTGAATGAGGGGTGTTATGCCTCTCAGTTTAGGCTTATGCAGATGGGTTAGAGGACCAAGGCACTTATAAATGTAGCAGACTGATAGGGCACTCTGGAGGTAAGGTGGCATTAAGGCACAAATGGCGGCATGGCTAGATGTGAAGAAGGAAATGATGGTGGAAGGATGTGTCATCGTCGCAGTACCCAAAACAGAAGGACAAGATAGTTACTAATAATGATTAATTAAAGACAGATTTACCTGAATCAGTTTTAATGATGAGGCAGTGTACATGGGAGAGATGCTATGTCATTTTGGAGACTACACGCATCATGGTAAGTGAGTAGCGGCTGGAGATGACGTCCACCTCCCATTTGTACATGACCTGTAATCATTGCGCTGAGTGGTTCAAAAATCCACGCCTTTAGGTGATGTCAGCATCGGCTTGTGGATACTCATGCAAACAATTATTATTTTAATTTAATTATTCTTTTTGATAAAGTAGAGGATGAGTCATGATGACCTCATCATATGATGTATCTACTTTTCCCCCTTATTATTGAGACAGACGACATTATTGACAGAGTGCCGGAGGTGCTCCTAGTTGAAAAGCGCCAGAGGTGCTTTAGTTTGAGAAGCGCCGAAGGTGCTTTAGTTTGAGAAGCACAGGAGGTCCATTCGAACAACTCCTGGTAACTGATCATTTCTGGAGCTTAATTATTTCAATTATCCTGAAGAAGGGAACCGCCATTTTACTAATTTTCAACTCCTTTGATCGAGAAGGACAGCTATTTGCTCGTTTTCCATCTTTCTCTTTTTTTTTAATTTTAGAAGGCAGCCATTGCTGGTTTTCAACCTTCCTTTTTTTTTTGATTCAACACCGTGACAGAGGAGGTATCCCCTGTATTGAAACACAAATTTTTTAGAAAATCCTCTTTAGTATGGTCTTTTGTAGAGCCTGATTCAATGTCCATTTACTAGAAATGTGTCTATGCTCCCATCAATAGGTTGCAATAATATAGTTCCATTTTCAAACACTTCCTTTATTTGATAAGGACCCAGCCAGTGAGTCTGTAATTTCCCCTTGAATTCCTTGAATTTAGAATCATAAAGAAGAACCCAATCACCTTGTTGAAATGTCCTTCTCTTGATGTGTTGGTCATGCCATTGCTTCCTCTGGTACTGAACCAGTTCTGTTTACTGAATGGCCTATGTCTGAATTTCATCTAACTTGTTGAGCTAAAGAATTATGTTCTGCTGAGTTATAGATAATGGCAGACCAACATCCAATACAGTTTTAAGTGTCTGGAGTTCAAATTCTATAGATAATATAGGCTTTTTCCCATAAACCAATTCATATGGTCAAAACTTTGTTGTGGACTTGCAAGTGGTATTGTAAGCCCAAACTGCTTCAGGTAATCTACTAGCCCAATCTTTCCTATTCATTGCTATTGTCCTTGTTAGAATATTCTCAAGTTCCCTATTAGTCACTTCTACCTGTCCATTTGCTTGAGGATGGTAAGGTGAAGATTTCCTGTGCTTGACTTGGTATAAATATGTGAATGCCTTGATTACCTGTGAAGTAAATTGAGGTCCTCTATCTGAAACTATTGATCTTGGGGCTCCAAATCTTAAGAAAATTTTATTGTAGAGGAAATCAACAACTTTTTCTTCTTTTGCAAACTGTAATGCTTGAACTTCAGCCCACTTAGTAACATAGTCTGTGCATACTAGAATGTACTCCTTGCCTGATGATCATGGTGAAATTGGTCTGACAAAGTCTAGACCCCACTACTCAAACGGTTCCATCATGACTTGAGGATGTAGCAGCATCTCTTGGGTAAAGGTTGGCTGCCCCATCCTTTGGCACTGGTCACAGTGCTGCACATACTTCTTTGTATCTTTATGAAGAGAGGGCCAGTAATAACCAGCTCCAAGGATCTTGTGGACTATCCGGTGGAAAGAGTAATGGCCACCTGATGGTTCATCAAGACATGCTCTCAACACATCAAAAGTCTCATCAGCCTTTAAGCACCTGCGTAGAATGAAATTAGGGCCACATTTAAATAGTAAACCATTCAACAATTTTTAAGATAAACTTTCCTTAACCAAATGTTTTCTTTGTTTTGAATTAAAATAGGATGGATACAAGCCTACAGCTAAAAGATTAGCTATGTTAGCAAACCAAGGTGCAATAGAGGATATAGAAAAAAGATGTTCATCTGGGAACTTGTCCTCCACGAGTTGGTCTTCTCCTCATGTATGCAATCTTGACAGAAAATCAGCAACTAAATTAAATTTTCTTGGATTATCTACTATGGTAATATCAAATTCCTGCAATAGCAATAACCACCTGATGATCCTAGCTCCTACTACTAGTTTATTCATTAGGTACTTGATGGCTACATGATCAGTGTGTACAAATATCTTATATCTAGTGATATAATGCCTTAATTTGTTTATAGCATAGATGACTGCCAAGAATTCTTTTTCAGTTGTGGTGTAATTCCTTTTGATAGAGGTAAGGTTTTTGCTGATGTAATAAATGGCGTGCATATTTTCTCCCTCCTCCTTTTGTCCTAAAACTGTCCCAATGGACTCATTTGAAGCATCAGTTTGTATGTGAAATGGTAAAGTCCAATTAGGTCCTCTTAAGATTGGTGTGATAGTAAGCTTCTCCTTCAAGGTTTCAAATGCTGATTGACATTCTTCCGTCCACAGAAATTATGTATCTTTGTTAAGTAGGGTAAATAGGGGTGCAGCTATTCTGCTGAAATTTTCTATGAACCTCCTATAGTAGCCTGCATGACCCAGAAAACTTCTGACTTCTGTCTGATTTTTGGGTGGAGGCAACTGTGTGATTACTTCTATCTTGTTCTGATCCACTTTGATCCCTTTCTCTAAAATATGGTGTGCCAAAACAATTCCTTCCTCCACCATCATAGAACATTTTTCATGGCTAAGGGATAATTGATTTTTCTCATAGCATTTTAGTACTTTTTCAAGGTTTGTGAGAGCTTCCTTGAAATTATCCCCATACACAGTAAAGTCATCCATGTAGACCTCTATACATTCATTAGCTAATTCGGCAAAAATAGCTAGAACTAGTCTCTGAAATGTAGTTGGGGTATTGCATAGCCCAAAGGGCAGAACTTTGTAAGCAAAGGTTCTCCAAGAGCATGTGAAGGTGGTTTTGTCTTGGTCTTCAGGTGCTACTTGAATTTGATTATAGCCACTGAATCCATCTAGAAAAGAAAAATATTTTTTCCCAACAAGGTTGTCTAGAACTTGGTCTATGAATGGTAAGGGAAAGTAGTCCTTTTTTATGGCCTTGTTAAGTTCTCTATAGTCAATACACACCCTCCATTTCCCATTCTTTTTAGGCACAATAACAAGGGGTGAGACCCATTGACTATCTGAGATTGGATATATGAACCCTACTTGAAGTAATTTTTCTATTTCAGTTTTGACAATGTCTTTTAAAGTAGGATTCAATCTTCTTTGTGGTTGCCTGATATGTTTAATATCCTCAGTGTATATATGATGGGTACAGATTTCAGGAGGTATGCCTTTCATATCTTGGTATTCCCAGGCAAAAGATGCTGAATGGGAGACCAGAAGTTGGATAAATTTTTCTTCCTAATTTGCTGTTAACTGGGTATTGATATTAAGTGTTTTCCTTGGTAGAATCATGACCTGTTTTGTGATTTGATCCATAGATGTAGTTAATCCATACATTGGATTCATGGTGTTGAGAGGACAAGAATGTGGAAGCAACATGTGGAAAGTAGCTAAGTCCCTGTAAAAGGTTTCCCCACAAGGAATGATGTTGGCAAGGGTACAATGAGAAGAGGTAAGAAGTTCTCTCTGAGAATTTTTGGCGAATTCCATCATATCCTTATTAATTAGGATGTGAGTGAAATCTTCTGTTGTATCATAGTATACTTCTTCTTCTAATTCTCCCAGATGTTCCTTGATGGTTACCATAGCTACTGAGGCACTGTTGTCATTGTTCTCTAGTTCATCCACCCATACCTTTCTTGTGTAATGCACTGATGGTTTAGCTGGAGGATATAGAGATATTTTCTTTAGATCTATCCCATTAGAAATGACCATATCTCTAGTTCAACAATCAATAGATGTTGCTGCAGTAGCCAGCCATGGTCTTCCTAAAATCAGCAGATAAGCATTTCTCTGGTTTCTAGGTTCTAGTATTAAGAAGTCCACTAGGAATTCCCATGAATCTATCACAACTGGTACATCATTGATTACACCTTTTGGAATAACTACTGACTGGTCAGCTAGTTGAAGAATTGTAGTTGTGGATTGGATACCCGATAGAGCTAACTTGTCCATTGTATGAACTATCATCACATTAATTGCTGCTCCTAAATCAACCAGAACATTTGAAATTTCTATCCTTGAGATGAAAATAGTTATGACAGGATTTCCAAGGTCTCCATATTTTGGGAGGAGAATGTCTCCCATCAATAGGTCCACTACTTTTCCTTCCACCTATATTGTGGAGGGGAAGTTTTTCTTTGTACCCTGCGTTTTAATACAATACTATTTAATGAACTAATTTAGTTCCAGTACATCTCTGATTGCCTGGAGAAGAGGAATTTCAATGTTTAGCTACTTGATTTCTTGTAAAAGTTCTGATTCTAGGTTGGTTTGGATTTGTTTTTGTAGGATCTTTCTTTGGGGAGCATTCTATTTAAGCTATTCTAGGTATGGTGCTAGTTTTTCCATCTCTGAAGCATCTCCAGAGCTCTTGTCAGAGTTGTGTTGAGGACTGTTCTCCGGAGTTGGTCTTTTAAGAGTAACTCCGGAGTTGTCCATAGATGATTTTCTTAGCACTTTTTCGTTAGTAATCTCCTCTGAGGGTTGATTGGATGGATTTTCAAGTTCCTCATCATTGGTTATTTCAACTATAGTTGGAGGAGATGGTCTTGGGAATGCTTTCCCAAAATGCAGCTTGAGATAATTTGAATATATAGCATTAATTCCAGCTAGAATTTCTTGCTCTGTCATGTAGACAGCTGCTCCCTATTTATTCCATGGGTTTGGTATAGGCTGAGCTGGTGAAGGTGGTTGGCTAACTGGTTCATTCTGTGTTTGTCCTTGTGTGTTGGAGGGTCCAGTTAGTAAATCCTACTGTTGAGGTTGAAAACATCTTGGTTGTCCATGGTATTGTTGACTATATCCCTATTGAGAACCCCATTGGGGTTGCATGTTTTGTGATCCAAACTATCATGGCCACTGTCAATTTCCCCAAGGCTGATTTTGCCAATTTTGGTTTTGCCAATTTTGTCTTTGCCACTGCTAACTTGGCCAATCCTGCTGTCCCCAAGGAGGATTATTTTGAGGGCCATGCCAAGTTGGATTCCATTGATTATTTCCCCAATTAGAAGGACCTCTATAAGAAGGCTGGTTTGGATACTGATTATAAGGGAAATTTATATTTTGTTTTTGTCCCTCATAGTTTAACTCCTCTTCTATTGTAGCATTCTTTTTACTCAATCTTTTCAAGGCTAGAAGTTGACTACACTGACTAGTAGGATGTTCCCTATCACAGATCTGACAAATCTCTAATTTGTCCAAAGGGCATTCTCTCAACAGATCTTTGTTTCTACACCTAGGACAATAGATGGAGATTGGTTCAGTTACCCTATTTTGATTAGTTGTTCTAGTTTTTGCTTGAATCCCATCCAATGTGGTATTTTATTAGACCAGAATGTCTGTCTTTAGATTTGTAATCTCCTTCATCAACTGTCCTATTTCATTCTTCCCTTTAAAATTTTTGGATGACCTCACTCCATTTTGGGTTCTGGAATAGTTCCTGCAGAGTTCCTCTATATCAGGTATTTCTATTTTATTAATGTTCCCTTTTCCCATTAGGTCCAGTGCCTGTTTTGATTCTTTATCCAATCCCTTTATAAACAGGGTTCTAGCCAAGGAGTGATCCACTGGATTGCCATACCTTCTCAAGGCAAAATTAAACCTATCCACATAGTCCTTTAAGGATTCTTCTTCCCCCTACCTTATTTTAAACAGTTCTTTATTTTTATTACTGGATCTACAATAATCTTGGTACTTTTCCAAAAACTCTGTTTCCATTTGATCCCAAGAACGGATAGAATTTGGGGGTAAACCCATAAACCATCTCATCGTAGAATCTTTCAGAGTTGAAGGGAACAGTTTGAGTTTTTGGTTATCTGATCCATAATCATAAGTTTGGCAGGCTACTTTGAATTCAAACAAGAAATGATCTGGATCCTTAGAAGAAAGTCCTCTAAAATTTGGCAGGTGTGCTGGTGAGATATTCTTCATAGGAGCATTATCTCCAGCAGCCAAAAGAATAGGATAAGAGAAAGTTCTTAGAACTTGATTTTCCTCTTCACCATGATTATCATTTTCCATGTTTAATACTGGTTCATCTCCCTGAGGTTCTAGGAAATTATGTTCTAACAAAGGATCTGCCTGAAATTTTTGTTGTAATTCCTAGATATAATTAGCAAGTGGAATATTTGGAGGATCTAAGGGATTGTTGTTTTAAGGTGTAGGTTCCAAATTAGGCTCTAGGTTTCTTTCCTCAACAAGATTTTGTACCACCTCACTGCTTTCCCCTATGGTGTGTTGTTGGGGTGTATGCTTAATGTATCTTCCTTTTAGATCTCTAGCTCTAACCATACAGATTTATCCTAAAAATTGTTTTAACTCAGTTTCCCTAATTAACACAAGATATTCCCTGGCAACAACACTAAAAATGACAAGATGTCGCTGTACCTTATCATTTAATCTATTTTTAGATGTCAAAAACCAGGGCTGTGTCCACAGCTGTTTGCAACTAGGGATTCTACAGTTACCAATTTATAGCTAATCCTAACAGTTTCTACAATTTTGAAAAGAGATTAATCTATCTATTTGTTGAATAAATTTAATGGATGCTGGAACAGAATGAAACAGGAAAATTTACTTAAAGCAAAGGAAAATAGTAACTTGCATTTATCTATTAAAAGAAGTAAAGATTTTCATAAAAAGCTGAAGCAATAAAATAGTGGTACTAGCCTCCTGCCTTAGTGGTGAGAGTGGGCCCTTGCTCCACACCCTTGGGGCTAAAGGTTATAATAGGAAATCAGCACAAAAGATGATCACAATGAAATTCAATCCAATTCATTCACTCTGCATTCATGAAAATATTGCTAACACAAAACTGAGATCTCCAAAAATTAGAATAATTCAATCATCATCTATATTTCTACTGTGTCTGAGAGTATATATATAAATGAGTGATGATATATCATTGAACTTATCTACCAGTCGTTCTATGAGATGACACCATCTCTTTATTGTACTTAACTGTCTAACTATGAGAAATAATCATGCGATAAAAGTAGACTTGAGTGGAATAGAAGTCCACTCAGAAGTCTAAGTTTGAATCTTAATACACTTGGGCATCGAGGCCCTAAAAATAAAGATATTGGATCAGTTCCATCCATAACTCATGCAAAAACTTTGAAAAGATAAAACTCCAATAGTTTAACTAAAGTTGACCCCTCACCACTCAGGTGATGATTTGAGTGAAGTGGGAGGTATTAAGATCACTGCTAAGAGTGCCTGGTCCTTAGCTCTACTAGAATTATGCTCTACTCTCAGGAGGCACCGGAGATAATTGTTACTATCTGCAACTCTAAAGATATGTTTGTAGCTCCAAAGATACTCTAGACTCTCGCAAAGCTCCAAAGGTACATTCCTCATTTCTTCAAAACTTTAGGTGTCCTGGTTCTTTGGTATCGTCTCCAGAGATCCTTGAAGACTATCTCTGGATATGCACAAAATTGTTGTTCCTGGCATCTACACCTGTTGATTCAAAAAGAGAGAAGTTCTTACATTTTTCCATCAATTCCACGCACATTAGTCACTCAATCAAAAATTCTAATCTTAAGTAATCTATCTCAATTAATCATAAATAAGAATGATCTTGCTAGCTTATTTGGGTGTAGACACTAGGAAAGGTGAACCTAGAAAGGGAAAAAGAGAGGCAAAAAGATGTATTTTATGAGTGCAACTTGGCACTCATCACATGTCATTCATCTTGAACCAGTCCTTTGAACTATTGTTGAGCTACGTCACCTCTGAGCTATCACGTAGGCAAGGCCATTCTCAATGTGCCCTTGAGGCTCCGCTCCCCTTCTTCGAGTGTCGTTTGTCCTGCTATCCATACCGACTCTACGTCCTTACCATCACCTAGGTCTTAGGTCCATCAAGTTCACCCTGAACTATGTTGCCTCTGTGTTGTCACATAGGCAAGGTCATTTAGCAATGAGCCCCCGATGCACTAGGTCAATCCTTTAGGGTCTGTCTCTCCATGTCTGTTTGTCCTATCACCCATAATAGGTCAATCCTTTGTCTAAACTGGGGGCAACTCCTTGACCTAGTTGTGGATTTGGATTCTTGAATGCCACCTATTCTAAGAGGATACCAATAAGGATTGTGATACCTTTCACTAGACAAGCACATACAACAAAGCAAGCTCCTCAAAACAAAAATCTTGACGCAGAACATAAACCTATCCTAAACAAAGCAGAACACCATACCAAAACAATCAGCTTAATTCTATATCAATTATGGAAAAAAGACACATCTAATGCAAGAATATTTTGTGAATCAGGTTAAACTCACAAAGTCTTGAATTTTTGTCATTATGTCTTCCTATGCTACTCAAGGATGCCAAAATCTAGAGATGCTATGATGTGGGCATAATCTTTTTCTTTGTCTATTGTTTATGGATCAAATTTTAGTAATGTGACGACTTCTGTCTAAAGACGTGATCAGCAAAAGATCATCGAGGACTTCGGAGGTCTGAACATGAAAAGGGGCAATCCTTGTCTATTGAAATGCAAGTACTCAGGTCATCTAGATTCAAGTTTGACTAGATGCTTGTATGAACTTGGTATATCAAAATCCATGTAAGGAATACTCAGGTCATCTCAATCTAATTATACCTAGATGCTTGTATTTTCTTACAACATTTCAAAAAGAGAAAAGAAACAAAAAGTACCCAATGATGAAAGCAAAATACTTGCAAACTCAAGATGACAATCCACATCCATCCCATATCCAGAAATTCATATCAACCATGCAATAAGAAAATCCTATAGTATATCAAATGAAAGCTGATATTTCTTCATCTCTTTTCTTCCACTCATCTATATCATCTCTGTGTCGATTGAGTACATTTGGACATATCAAAAAACATAGCATAGGTAACATATCATATCATGTGTGAATGTACTAAGTACATTAGATCATTTTCATACAGTTTTAGGGCATCCACATACATTTGCATTTGCATATTATATCAAAAATAAGAAACATAGACAAACACATAAAGAGTTGCATAATCATATTCATAACATGTCACATTTACATTTGCATATCAAATCATCTTAAAATCCATCTAGTATACATCACATATACAAAGCATCATAAGATAGATTGCATCCATAGCATATAAACATAGAACACATGCATGTAGAACATCAATAACTGCATCATCATATAATCATCAAAACATGTCCAAATGTACAATATATCAAAAAAATCTGTGCATCTCTTAATGTCATATCATAAAATGTATACAAAATACAACAAGATGGTGATACATGTCTCGGGACAAAATAGTACATATACAGGCCATCTCAACCATCAAAAAAATGTGTACATCAAATCAAAATTTGGTATAAGTGTCCAAGTCTACCTAACCCTATGGCCATGGAGCACTACTCCCTGTGCTACCCTCTCCTCTGTCACCTCCTGACTACTATGGACCCCTCACTAATGCCACAGATTGGGATCCACCTACCCTCTGTGATGCAACCAACTGACTCCTGTAGCTAGGCACACGCTGATCCGCTAACACTACCCCATGGTATAAACCTCTATAATACTAAGCCTAAGCCTGCGCTCTGCCAAGCTCACTCTGTACTTGGGCCAGTTGTGTCTGTGCCTGCTACACTTGTGAAACCAAAAAGCTAGATGTACCATTTGTACCTATAGCTTCCATGGTTGTATCTCTCTCTACTGTCATAGCTCACACGCTAGCCAAGGCTACATCTCTCTCTGGATATCTCTGATATCCATCTTGCGTCTACCAAGGCCTCCTCATATGATGCCATAGGACCCCACCTGAATCTCTCTACATGGGTCCTCATAAATCATGCCTATCCCTGTGGTCTGCCCTGCACTCTCCCAAACTACCTCTATACTATGCTCACAATCTATCACTCCAGTATGTACCTGGTCCTGCCAATAAGCCATCATGTCTAGAAGTAGTAAGGAAACTCATCGGCCTCATCCTCTCATACCTCACAGTCTAGGTATGGGTGCCAGATAACTAGATCCATGTTATCCAACGTGTGTCTCCAATACTCAAGCTACATGCATATCCATAACTGTAGGGCTCACCCCTTTGCCTATGGAAAAGACATATCAGCCGTGTGATAGCTATATGCTCCCATAACCAAAACTACAACAAGGATACACCTACTGACAAGTTGGCCCCTCTATGATACACGACCTGGTGCATATCCCTATATAAGTGTGCTAGCATGCACACATTCTATGCATACCGAGTCCTATTAGTGATCATGATCTCCAGTACCCTCCCCCAGCCAATCAGGAAGCCGTGTGACCTCCTATCATGGCATACTATGCCACCGATCAATCTTGCCATTATCCTTGCAAAGTAGTCATAGCAGTCATGAATGTCCTGCCATGAAATCACCTGCTCCACCAACTCTGGGTCATCAAACACTCATCTACACTCAGCCAATCTAGCATTGTGTTGTGCCTCATACTCTACCAACTCTCCCTAAATCGGAAGGTGTAGAATCCTGTATATGTCCTCCAGAGTGATCGCCATCTCCCCAGTCGGCAGATGGAATGTCTCATCCTCATTATGGAATCACTCCACAGCTGCAGTCAACAAACCGTGGTTCACGCGAACCTCAAACATGAAACAAATATAGTGAAGCCCCATAGCACCAAGCGCCTCGTGGTCCATCTCTGTCAACATCTACCACTGCAACAACGGTAAAGTGAACTACCCTAGTGATATCAGGGTATCTCAGATATCCTCCTGCAATTAGGCAAAGCATAGTGTCAAAGAAATCCATATCCAAGCAAACCTACTCAAGGCAATCAAACTATCCTATCATTGACTTAACATATCAAATTAATCAAAACAACATATCATCTCTTGACTAGATTCTCGGCAATCTCAGAGATCGCTTAGTAATTGACGCATCAATCAATGTGCCAATTGGGTTAATTTCGTTAAGTCAACTGATTATCCTAGTGCAAATGCGCTGATCCAGGTGGCAGATGCGCTGACCCATATCATATGTGCCACTTCACCGTGAATGCACCAATCCTTGATGTGTATGCGTTATTCTGGCATATGCGCCACTTCTTGTGTCACATGCGCCAATTCCCAGCCTATATGCACCAAACTATTATATGTGCCATAAGATGTCTCAAATGCACAATCTCACAGCATATGCGCCATTTCAGAGCACATATGCACCGAATTGTAGTTCGGCACATCTATCTTAACTATTTTTCATAAGCATTTATTGGCCTAATAAATGACTTTTTGCGAGTTTTGACAAACTACATACTGGTGGTCCTACCTTGACTAGCCGATCGAACCACCAGACTCGCTCAAACCAGTGTTCCTCACGCAGAATATCCATCTCTCTATCGACTGCTCTAGCTCCCATCCTCTCCTAAGCTCTCAAAGACCAATCAACTAAGGACAAGTGTGCAAATGAATGGAACTTGTGGACCCATCTCCTATATATGGCAAGTGACCCATAACTGACTATGTGACAACTGTGACTACTTCCCATGTCTGCTCCTCCAAACCATGTCCTATTTTTCTCCATCCTAACCTATTTTTCCACCTTCTTCTTCTTAAGATTGTTCATCTCACACTTTTTTGTCTTCCCATCCAATCTCCTAAGGTGGCATCCTATCGTTAAACTTGTACTAGGGGCAAACTGAGGCATGTATCATTGTCAAAAATTTCTATTCTTTGAAACAACGTGATAAAACACATTGCATCAAAGAGGGGCAAAATGTATACACCTAAAAATGACATGACTCTACTTAAATAAATATTTTAAATATTTATTTCATCTTAATATTCCTCTATCAATAAATAAATAAATTTATTGATTTATTTGATTCATTCTCTCCCATTTAATTAAATAAATCACATTTATTTAATTAATTTCATCTATATCAACTTTATTCTTCTAATAATTAAATAATTTTAATAATTTAATTAAATCTTTCATTCTTCCAAATTTAAATAAAATACAAAGTTATTTAAATTAAAATCTCTAAAAATAAAATATATCCAAATATTTTATTTATTCTTCCAAATTATCTACAAGTAATTAAATAAATTTATTTATTTAATTATGCTTTCTTATCTTCTAAAAAATCTTCAATATCTTCTAAAAGTAAATTCCTCTTGTCATTCAAAAGCAAAAGCTGAGTTAAAGCAAATTTAAAGCAACTTTCCTCTTAAATTAGAAAAATATATTCTAATTTAAGAAAATAAAAACTCATCCTCATCAAGAAAGCAGTTAACTCAACAAAGCTTTTTTTTGAATGACACATGTCCTTTTTCTATTTGTGCACATTCTCTCGAACATTCTCCTCCATTGATCTTCTTACTTCTCCACCATTGATCTTCTCTCACACAACTCTATAAATACAACCCTCTATCCCTTCATTTCATATCCATCATTCGAGTAAACTTATGCTGCAGGAACTATAGCGTGCCATTGGCACCCCTACCATCACTTCATCATCTATCATCCATTCATATTGTGTTAAAGCTTATCTTCAACACAACAAGTATCATAGCCACTTCTCCTTGTCATCTTGAGGAATTCAAAGTGAGGAAGCAAGCTTCTTGAGGGCCATATTGCATCACATCAAGATCAAGAAAGAATAGGCAAGCAATGGAAGGCATAAGATAAAAGGTTGTAAGTATCTCTTTTCTTTACTTTAAATCTCCTTTTATCTTCATATTTCATTGATGTTTGGGTTTTTAGTATTCATTTGATTATTCCCATTTTTACCCTTACAGTGGCATTTTCTTTTCAATTGTGATGTGTGAGTTATTTCCTTATGTAACCTCCTAGTGTAAAATATTGTAATGAACAAAAGCACTAGTGTAATGCAGTTCATGGATCTTGAAAAGGTTAGTGGTGATCCAGAAAACCACATGATGTGAATAGATGAGTATGTTCTTGTTCATGCCCAACTTTGTGGTAAAATTGCGTGAAAATCATGAAAGGTTGATGAGAGGTTCCTTTCATTTGAAACAAGATCATGAGCCAGAAGAGTTGGGCTTACTACAGTTGAAAGTTTTTAAGTTTGAAAGGAGGAGAATGTGGACATCATCGATATTGTAAACGACTATATAGAAGAGTAGCTAGCTACAAAGATCTTTTGACTATCAGACTTCTTGGAAGTGTGGTCAGCCAGTGATGAGTTCACTAGAAGTGAAAGTGGGATGAGTTCTTGTATGTAGGTGATCATGTGCATCAAGATCCGCATAGCAGTATGCAGACCTAAAAGTATGCTTAGTCATACAATTTTGTTTGTAGTTTGTATGATGTTCTTTCTCTCCATGTTCGCACTAAGGGGGGTGTTAGGAATTAATGTCAGTGCTCACATGAATAATAATGTACGAGGTCACCTAAATATTGTGGGTGTTAGGAATATTATCTTTATGGTTTGTTAGTTTAAATATTGAAATATTATGTGTGAAGAAATAATGTATGGGATTGTAATATTCAAGTTGTTAGAGCAACTTGTCTATAGAAAGAACTAGTTAGAGGAGGCTATACTAGTTCTCCTATAATTTAGGAGATAACACTCTTATAAATATGTAATAGCTTATTGAATGAAATATGAGAGAAGTAACAGTATTATAGTGTAAAATTTTATGTTTTTCTTCTATGACTCGACACATAATTATTTTAATTCCTATTTTACATCAAACACATTCCTCTATTCAATGCCCTAACTAGCTTGGTTTGAAGCCCAAGAATCATCTTGGGATAGTGCATACTAGACAATTGGTTCAGTGATCAACCCTTAATGCATCAAATACTTATGAATATATAGTAATTTAGCTCATTCCATCATCCCAGACACTACATTCATTCAATGAGTACACACCTACCACATTAAATTCACCCCATTGCAATGTCAAGAAGTTTGCATGTTTGGAAGGAAAGCCCACACCCTGACAATACTGAACATGTCAGAAGAAGATTTCCCACATGCATGGTGTACCTGGAGAAATAATGAGGGAAGGTTTGAATCCTTCCTAACACCTACAATAGCTAAATTTATGTTTTTGTCCTCTATATATTTAGATACATTTAAGAATTTCATTGTTTGAACAACCTACACAACTTCAGCCTACAACTCATTACTGCCGAGTACAAATCTGTATTTATATTATATTTTATAAAGCACTTTAAATTCTTTTGATTTTCTCCTTTTGATCTTTATTGTTCCCTTGGTGAATTTCTCTTTTCATGAACCTCTACACCATCTTCATTTTCCTTTCTTTTTTTCTATCTCTTCATCCCTGGCGCTATTTTTCCTTATCACCAAAATTCTCCTTTCTCTAACTTCATCATTGGTGTGTCATTCTTTATTTTTCTCTTTATCGGCAAAATACTAATTTTGTGAACCATCCACTTTGCCATTTCATTCTTCCTTTTTCTCCTCTCCTCTATCAACAACTTTTCCATTTTTCAAACCTCTCTTCCTTCACCCTTTGGTCACCTTATCGGTGAATTTATCCTTTGCCAAACTAAGTCAGTGAACCCATCAGTTTGCAAACTACTCATCCACTTGATCAAGGCTTGCCTCTTCTCTTCTTTCTACTTTTTTCGCGTTGTTGGTGAATTTTTCTTTTTTTTGAATCAAGCCGTAGTCCTCCTTTGTTGGCAACTTCACCTTTTTTCAAACCTTTTCTTTGTCGCCTTCTTTATTTTGTTGGCAATTTTCACCCCTTTCAAACCATGGAAAAAATCTCCCCTTCTTATCTTTGTTGGCCAATTGCCTTATCGGTGAACTTTGAAAAACCTAACTATTTGGTGAGTTCACTTCTCTGCTAGTTCCCCAATAAAGCATTTTTTTCCCTTTTGCCTATCATTTTTTGCTTCCCTTGCTCACTTTCCTTATACCTTTGCTCCTCCCCCCTTTAGTCGGTGAAATTTCCCTATGACAAACTTCTTGTTGATGAAAATAGAGGTCCAAGAACCTCTACTTTTGCCAATGAAGTTTCTTTGTTCTTTTCTTTGGCTGCTTATTTTCTTTGAAGACTCCCTTTCATCACTTAGAAATTTTCTTATTGTCAACGAAGTAGCCATCGGCAAAACCTTCAATCAGTGAACCCATCAGTTCTTGAAACACCATTTTTGCCAACAAGTACTTGGCCCTTCTTCTTTCTTAGAAAGTTTTCCTCTTTCCTCGCCTGAGCCTCCATTGCTTTATCAATAAAATGCCAACCAACAAACTTGATGGTCAGTGAACCTCCAGGTTAGAAAACTACCAACTTTGCTGATAAAGGCATGGCACCAATCTATCTTTGCCTTAGACAAATTTTCACCTTGCCTGTCTGGTCACTTTATCGGTGAATCAGGGAAATCTTGAACACACGAACCAAGTTTGTAAGTTTGTGATTTCACTAATTTGCTGATAAAGCCCACAAACTTCCACGTTTAGAAAATTTTCAAAGGAAAACACAAAGGCTAGGATTTTATACTTAGAACTTTTATGAAGGGAACCCATGGAAATTCTCTTAGATCAGTTATAAATAATGGGTTTAACAACAAACGTAAAAGTGGGGAATAATGAATTTTGGGATGAAAATAAGGCATGTGGGAACTAGATTTTTGGGCACAAACACTAGCTCTTGTTAGGGATGTGTGCCAAGCAATGGCACAGTGAGGATCTCATAATATCTCTAGGTAGACCAAAAGAAAAAACAATCAAGGGAAACAATAGAAACATATTCACAAAACATATATACAAGAAAACACACAGTCATGAGAACGAAGACACAAAAAGAAAGTTGGCTGTGATAAAAATTTATAGGCACATACATTTCCAGCCTGAACAAAATTATTGCAACCACTTGCCTCTATAAAAGACAAGTTGAATGATGGCATTGATCTCCCTCAAACCAAATCTATATTTTTTACCCAGTCACAACAACTAAAGACTGTCCCTAGCATGTGTCAATCTGCAATGTATCCTTGCAGAGCCAAGGTTAGCTTCATCAATGAAATCATTACTGCAAGGCAACCATAAGAGATAAGTACTTGACCTATTCATATCCATATCATCCTTGTTCCTAGTAGTAAGGGGTGTAAAACTAAAAACTAGGTTAGCAGCAAAAGGAACAACTGAAGGACAACCTCCATTATCAACTGCCAAGTTGTCATACCTGCTAGCCTCTTCATGCAAATTTAGGGAAAAGGAAAACATCTATGATTCATATGGCAAAACAAACTGTGTCTGAATGCATTGTTGATCTATAAAAGAAGACATCTCTTCTTGCAAATCAAAATGGAAACAATCCATCGAGTGTATACCTTCTAGTTGGGCTACAACATGTTGAAACTCAGGCATAAACATGCCTCGCTACTCATTCACATCAATGTCCCACATAAAGGACTCAACCTCTACTGCATCACCAACATATTCAAGATCCAACAGATTTTCCACACCAAAGTGGAAGCATTCATATTCATTTGTAACTCCATCAAGCTCTTGAACAAAGCTCTCATATGTGCTACTACAACCTTCAACTTCTGAATCATAAGCATGACTCAGGCTGCAATTCAAAACATTAGCACATAAATCAAGATGATGAGACACTTCAAATGAAGAACAATGCTCTTCCAATTGTCTCTCTATTTCATGTCTACCTTAGCAACTTGATGTGTCATATTCACTGCTAGAAACAAACTGATGACACACTTCTTCTTCTACATTTAATTTTATATCATTTCCTTGTGGCTCTAATGAAGCACACTCTACATGAGGAAGACAACCTACCTTGCACCAAACAAACATGTTCTCATATGCATCCACATGATCACCATCTTCACATTCCATGGCAAGCTCTTCACACTGAAACTCCATGGCTACATCAACAACTATCTCTAATTGATTATCATCATGTGTAGCCACCTCTACATCATCTTGTGTACACATTTCATACTCGTCTTCAAAAGTTGATCCATCTAACTATTCATATCTGTACACAGCTTCCTCATTATTTGTTGAACCACATACCATATCATTGAGCTGGAAATCACCATTGGTTTCATTATTTTCACCTTCACTTTATGAGCTATCTAGTCAAAGGTAGGTGCATATACCTCCCTCATCATCGGGTGCTGCCACAATAATGGGTTACACTTTCTGGGACATCTTGATTTTTGCTTAAATCACATATCTTTAGAAAATATAATGATTTAAGCCTTGAAAGGTTCCACTTAAATGATTTTAATTGAAGATGGTTTAGATCAAACCCCCTTGGATAGAATTCTACTAGTTTTAAACCACACCTATAATGGAGTCTCCTCTACACCTTCAAATTGCTAATAAAAAACACATTTGATTTACCTTTTGGGGGATCAAATGAATTCATTTAAAATTTATGTTTTGTAAGTATGTAGTCCTTAGTATAAGCTTCCTAAAAAGTATAAATTTAAATATATTTAATTTGATTATTATATTCATTTTTTATTTCTTGTGAATGTAGGTTTTTCAATGAACATCAAGGTCTTTGTTTCATACATACAAAAAAATAGGAAAATATAGAAAAAGAATTCTAAAAAATGCATGTCCTCTAGGTATTGATGTCTTTATTCCAACCAAAAAAAATTGAATTTCGATACATACAAAAAAAGTTATCCTCTTTATAGTATACCTATGTCTAAATTGTAATTGGTTTGACTTCAAAACTTAATTAGAAAATATATATTCAATAAAAAATTATGAAACCAAATGCATCCTCTAGATATTGTAGTTACAAATCTAAATTCAAAAAAAATAGAATTTTATCCTTTATACAAAAAAGTTGTGGTTTATACTACACATCACTCTTTAAAAATGGTGTTTACTGTTAAAAACTAGTTATCGAAGGAGATGGAAAAAGAAATGTAATTTGATTCCAAATTTTTTTAAAAATATTATATATTTACAATCTATAGACAAAATGTCACAAATCACTAGTTTGTATCATCTTCAAATTCCTCACATTTTAGCATTTATAGGAGTCCAAAAGTGAATATTTAGTTCAAAATGTTCATTTCATTGTCAAGTTTGGCCAGAAAGTGTAACCCGGTATTGTGGGATCACTGTATCTACATCACTATCATATGATGCACCATCTTCCATTTCTACCCTTCTGACTACACAATCATCATCATCTGTTGCTACATTCATCAGATTGTATCCACATTGTTGCTCTTCAGATCAACATGTTTATTACCAACAACACATGCATTTGTGGATGAGAAACCCGTTATGTAATCATCTTTTATTTTATACATGTAGTCTAGGGATCATATGTCTACTGCATACTTGTTATTTTGAAATCTTCCCACACATAACTCAATCCTATCTCATATGCTTCAAAAAACATATCAATGCAAGAGGGAATGTTAGGTCTGAAATCATTTGGAATATGGGAAAGAGAAATAGAAAACCTATAAGCAAAATCCCTACTTGACTCTCCCTCTTATCTCCTAATTTTTTCTAGCTCTGTGACAATATCAGTAGGGTCAAGACCCTTAGCAAATTCCTTTTCAAATGCGGTCAAAAGTTCATTCCACGAGGCAAAGGACTGTCCTGGGGAATTTTGGATCCATTCTCTTGCCTTTGGATGCAAGGACCTAACAAAGAACTTCATCCACATGTTTTCATCCTCAAACTTATGTTCTTCCATGAATTCTAAAAATACATCAACATGTGTGTCCCTCCCCAGATATCATGTTGGCAAGAGACACTGTGTGGATTCATGGGTGTTTTCATTAATGGCAACAAAGTCTATCCCATACATCCGCAGCACATAGTATGCCTCTACCGGAAGTTAGATTGAATATTGTTTTGGTTCAGTGAACAAGAACAGAGAATGTAGCAAAGTCTGACAAATAGGTCCAGATCTCTTAGATGGTGTAACTCAGTAAGTTGTGGACTTGGACAACTCAAGAGGAGTATCATGACTACTATATTCTAGAGATTGAGCCTCCGGTGATAAAACATAGAAAAGATATGAGCATCTGAGTGTTGGGTTGCAGAAAGGCAGAGTAGACTGAGGAAGAACTGGCCAGCAGAGCATCAGAGTCCAATCTGGAGGAATAATTGATGTTGATCAAGCTATTTGAGGGATCAAATATGGTTGGCCGACATGATTGATGACTTCTATGTCTATGTTTTTCATATGCATCACATATTAAGCATGGATTAGCCGACAGATTAGTATTTTGTAAATATCTTGAGTATTCCAGTTGTCGACTAGAAAGTTGCTGAAATCCTTGATGTGGATATAAATACCAGATGAATTTCAGTATGTTGAGAAGGGAGTAAGTAGATTTGATGGGATAAGGTGCGAAAAAAGGTAGAGATAAGTGTGAAAGTAGGAATACTAGTCTGGTATGTGACAGAACATCAACACTAGAGTAGGGGAAGAATGAAGTGCATCAGATCAATATATTGAGCCTAACCGGAACTGAACCTCCACATTTGTGGATGCCTTTTATCAATTCAAACACCTGGTTACCTTCTATAAACTTGGTAGATAGTGAGTCTCTTGTAGGCAGTGTGCCTCTTATGAGCAGTGTGCTCAGGCAATGAGCCCTAATTAGCAAGTGCCATTTTGTACTTCTTCTTCTTTTAATAGAGAATACAATCTTGGGTTAGTCACCCTGTGGTTTTTCCCTTAATAGGGTTTTCCATGTAAAAATCCTTGTGTTATGTGTGATGGTTTTATTTCTATTCTTATAATCATGTATGCTTATATGTTTTGATATTGCACTAATTGTTAAAGGAGAAAAGAAAGTTAAGATATTTGAGATAACGTATTCACCCCCCCTCTCAATTATCTGCCTTGTTTCCAACAATTGGTATCAGAGCTAAGTTCCTCTAAATAGAGCCTAACAGCTTGAGCAAGATCTAGGAATATCAATGGATATGTATGGTCTAAGGGAACAACTTCAGTCTGCCTTAGATGATCTTGAACAATCCCACTCTGAAGTCAATAACTTGAGAGAAAGACTCAAACAGCTGATGATTTCATAAAAGAGCTAAAAGAAAAAATGAGTATCTCTATGAAAAAGAGAAAGGAACTACTTCAAAAATTAGCAAGTCAGAGTGAAACCAATGATAATAATGAAGATCTCGATGAGAAAAACAAGCTATGTGAGAAGCTATCAAAAGAGATCATTATGGTAAGACATGAGATGGAATCAGGGGTTATGAGATTCACCTAAGAAATTGAAGAGAAAAGGAAAATTGAAGATAATCTAAAACAATCCCCCAAGGAGAAGACAGAGGACTACCACAAAATGGACAGAATAATCAAGCATCTTGAATCTAATCTTGAAGAACCTAGAGAAAATGAAGAACAACTTGAGAATCAGATAGACACTCTTAAACAAAATCTTCAAACAACAAATGAATACAAAGAGAAATTCAAGATAAGCTCAGCTCAACTTGAAGTTCTTCTTGAAAGCCAAAAGAGGGTAGATGACAAGAGTGGCTTGGGATATGAGAAAGGTGAAAGCTCCAGATTTGGTCAGAAGAATTTTGGATCAGGAAATCAAAGAAATGGGCCTAGAAGACCTCTGGTAAGGCAACCAAATGCTCAAAGATATCCATCCTTCAATGGGTACTGCTACAATTGCAACAACTTTAGTCATAAAGCAACTCACTGCAGAAAAAGAATGAATCAGACTAACCCATCCTTCTCCGGACAATGTTTCAACTGCAAAAGGTATGGTTATAAATCTCATGAATGCAAAAATATGTAAATAAACAATTCATTCAATGGTAGATGCTTTGCATGCAATAGAATGGGACATATGGCTAATCAATGCAGATCAAGAGGATATTAGTCAAATATGCAAATAAATGTTGTTTGTTACAATTACAATAGATCTGGTCATATTGCCAAATTTTGCAGAAGTAAAAATCAGGATAAAGAGGGTTCCATGCATCATAATCAAAATCAAGATAAGGGAAAAGGCAAAGTGAATGCAGATGAAGTTCAAAGGGACATGAGCAAGATTTGGGTAAAGAAGAGTGCAGAAAATGTTGTGGATGGATCCGCACTGGAATCTGGTGCTAATATTCCATCCAGAAACTGAACAGATGAGCTCTGGCTCAGGGAGAGTCACAAAGAAAAACAAATTCCCCCAGCTAGTCATTTGGTGCCTAAATTTGGCACATGGAATGTTGCGGATTAAAGGGTTCTCAGAGAAATGTCTAAATAACCCTCAGTAAAAATATGAAAGATCTGCATGGAGTTTTGCAAGAGTTTAATCATCCAAGATTGATCTAGTTTGATAGCCATCCAGTAAAGAAGGATTTTCACAGACAAATCTGATATGATTCAGAATTGAGACATCTTTCTCTACAGATCCATGGTATGATTGGAGGAAATAAGATACATTGTCAATTATCACTAAAATGATTCTAAGTGCAACACAGTGATTCAAAAAGATCTCTCTCATAATAGGGCAACTGGATAACTTAAGTTGTGTATTTATTGCAAAACAAAATTAGGGTTTGCGAAAGAATAAAAGGGTTCTTTCACTCATCATTTTCTCATTTGCATTCAAGAAGAAGAAAAGAAGAGCTTTGCATCAAGTTTCTACAACTCTCTCAAAGGTCAACCACAAAATCTAATTCAACCAGCAATTTGTTCCAACTCTTACTTTGAACCCTAAAAGGGCAAAAAGGTACTTCCATTCTAAATATCTCTCTCTAAATCTTTTGCAAAAATGGATACTCCAATGGTTGTTAAGATCACTGATAGGCCGCGCCCAAAATTTAAGAAACACCCCTACAAATCCCTAGAAGTTGATCCCTTAGGTGCTTTTTCTAGCATTCTACATGGAGTACAACACGTAGAAGATGTTAGGGTTTACATCCACGCTAATATAGAGGAATTTGGAGAATCCAAGATGATGGACATCTATCTTAAACAATTAATAGATGAAAGTTTTGAACTCAAACCTCAATATAAGGCCCTCCGGGATAAGCACTTTGGACACTGCATCCACTTTCCCTATTTTGTAGAAGATGAATGGGTCTGGTATGTTCTTAGCATAATACATGACAATTTCATGTGGTTGATGAATCCCTTCATGATAACAAAAGATGCTATTAGGGCAATAACTAGATTGTACTCATCCGTTGGGTTACCTGCACTTAAATCTTTCAAGAACCAGATAGTAAGTGATGCTACCGGATCTAAGTTTGACAAGAGAGCAATGACCATAGAAGACATCACAGATCCTGATATCAAATTTGCCTCTATGATAACTTGTTATAAGATCTATCACTCTAGCAAGGAGAATTTGGTGCCTGAAACTGCTATATATACAGCATATCAGATGTTAAGGGAAAATGTTGATTATGACCTATGTGATCTTCTTCTAAACCAACTATTAGAAAACTTACAGAAGATCAAGAAGGATAAGAAGAACTCATTCAAGTATGGTTGTTTAATACCGTGTTTGTTCCTTTACTATATGAATGAGCTACTCGGATCAAGTGGTTGGGTATGGCAAAATGATAGACCAGTTTCCATACAAATCAAAAACTATATGTATGGACTTGGTGAAGCTAAGGCTCAAAGCACAGCACTCTAGGGATACTTTAAAAACTTCCAAAGTATGATGTAGGCCAGAGAAAGAATTCCTCAAAATATAGTTGAAAAATACAAGGATATAGTGTGCTTCATGATTGACACTGATCAATGCCTAATGGAGGCAGTTGATCCCCAAATAGTGTGGGTAATGCCAATGGGCTACGAAGTAGATGAGAAAATCTTGGAGCTACATGTTCAACACTTGTTGAGCCAGCCAAAGGACCTTGAGGCAAAAAGGTTTGGAACCTTTCAAGAATTAAGTGTAAAGATACATGTTGAGCTAAGACAACTGGATATAAAAAAGGAAAGTTAGAAAGGAAGTAGATGAAATTACCAAAAGATATGGCATATCAAAAGAGGCAGTTGATGCAAACAGAGAAAAAAGAGAAAGAGCTGAGAAAGAAAAACAAGAAGCAAAAAAAGGAAGTGTTCTAGTACGAGCCTCTTCCCGGACTAGATCCTCAAAGAGCTCTATACCTGCCATCCCTAAGAGCTCAAGAGCATCTAAACCGGAAGCCAAGACATCTGGAAAGGGAGAAAAGAGAACAAAAACAAAAGTCACAAGGTCTTACATAAGTCAAAAGTATGATGAAGAAACAGAGTTTGATGAGGAAGTTAAGAAAATAAAGAAGAAGAAGAAAACATCCGGGGAATCCTCTACCAGTAAAAACAAAGAAGAGGCAGAAGAATTTGTTGAAAAGCCCACTCTTTCTATTGATGATATCATCAAGGCAGTCACTGTGGATGGGAACCTCCAACCAGTCATAGAATTTTATGATGAATACAATGATACTGACAAAAGAATTTTGGAAGAAGCTACAGTCAAGTACCTAAATATTTATAATAAAACATTCATTGAAATCATTTCATTAATTCCTAAAAGTCCAGAGAAGGTACTTGAACTTAGAAAAGAAAATGCGAAGGCAAAAGACTCAGAGATCTGAGAACATATAGCAATTCAGCTCTATCCCTCTATTACTCCAAAGCATATGAACATGATCTTTAAGGACTGCAAGGATGAATTCCAGAGAAAAGCAAGAATGAACAAACTAATGCTTGGAGAGACTGATCAAGTAGCAAGAGAAACAGAAGACATCCTCTGGAATGCCTTTAAAAGATTCAACCTTCCTATTATAGAGGAAATTGATGAAGAACCTTCTACCATGGATGTTGAAGGATTAAATGCATCAAAAGAAGAATCTACTGAGAAAAGTGTAGAAGGGTCAAAAGGGATAGATGAGGAGAAATCTAAGGACTTAGATTCCTCTGTTCCAGAAGAAGAAATTCATGAAGAAGTTAACATCTCTCCTCCAGATCCCATTGCAGATTCAGGAAATGAAGGAGAAGGAAGAAAAGAGAAGAAAGTGAGTTAAGAAGAGAAAGTCAAGGGAAGAGAAGAAGAACAAACAAAGAAGATCTCTGATGATAGATCAAAGATTCCAAAAGAAAAGAAGACTCAGTCTCCAGCAAGAGACACTGCAGAGGCAATGAAAAATTTCTTGAGCAAAGAGCTAATGGAGATAGATGAACCAGAACTATTCTAAGGACCTCTAAATTTTGATTCTCTCTCTCCAGTCCAGACAATGAAAATAGCATATTTTGCTCAAGCTAAGTCAAAAGAAAAGCTTTTGAAGTCTCACATGGAAGACTACGAGCTATTAGAGATATCATCCGGTGTGTTGGAGAAGATCATGCGATCTTTTCAAAAGGATCCTTCGGCCTCCCCATCTGGTAATTTGAAATCTCTAGTAAACTCTGTTAGTACTCATTTTGATTCTTTAAAGAAATCAGCAGAAGAAAAGGTCCACTGAAATACAGGGACTCGTTACTAATGATAGGAGGACCTTAGATATTGGGATAAAGAGCCTTGAAAATGCTCTTAAAGATGGCGGGGACATGTACAAATTTTATCTATCTTGGTCTAAAGTGACAAAAGATATTGAAAAGAAAGTGAAAGCACAAGAAGGTAAACTATCAAGTTTATCTCAGAATTTTGATCCCCTCACCACATCCATAATGAATCAAGAATGATAGGCTAGTGCCATTATAAATGAAATAAAGAGGCTGGACAAAAAGAAGAAGAATATGATAAGAAAGATGAGTGAACTCAGAGGGATAATCATCTCTAAGTTACAGGCAATGCATGAGGCCTTATCAGATGCTCAAATCACAGCCCGAACCAGTGATCCTACAGACTTAAGAAGGGTAGAAGCATGTGCATTTTTGTTGAGTGGTCACATCTCCATTTTGGACAAGATGAAGTTGTTGCAAGTATGGGCCTAACCGGTGTTGTCATTGATGTGAACATACTCCTATTGCATTAATGACAAGGATTGAATGAACTATTTGTTGAGGATATTGAGAAAATAAGTCTAATCGGGAACAAAGAAGAACAATGAAGTCAGTGAGCTAAAGATCCTAGCTAAGATGAAGATAAGAGGATGCACATCAAAGGGTTTGTAGATATGTGTCTTAAGATGATCCAGTAAATATTTCAAAGGACTACATGAAGATCTGAAGAAGTTATGGTTGCTCAAGTAAAACTGGTTCCAGCAGGTGTTTAGAGGTGACAGAGTGACTCAGATAAGTCCGGTGAGATCCGGAAATGTAATATCCTATTCTACGAATTTTAGGGAGTGTTTAGGAAGTCAATGTGAATTGACAAGACAATTGGTTCATGGTCTGGAGGTCTGCAAGCATCTATTCTATTGTGATAGTGATGACAGACTGTGTTCTTGAGGTTCCGGATGAAGGAGAGAAGGATTTTAATAAGCAGATGTAGTGTGGATGTTCTTGGTGATTTAGGCAAGCTTGTGGAGGTCTTTGGATCATATCAAGTTCATGTTGGTGGTTTGCATTGGAGATGAAGCTCACAATTGAAGAATTACATCCGGATGGTGATGTTCTTCCCAAGTCAGGTCGACCGAATGAGTTACACATCCTATGGATGATCTTGAAGATGTTATGTGAAGATTTGCGTGTTCCTAAAGGAAGATTGAAGTCTTAGATCTGTGTGGCTGACAGTGTGTTGATCCACGTGAAGTCTTTTTGTAGTTAGTCATATTGTATCTTTGTATTTGCTCTGTAATGTATGCCGACTTGGATGATTATCCCTAAGTCGATGTCTTGTATAAATAGAAAGTTGTGAAGTCATTTCAAAGATGTCTTGCAGAGATGAGAGTGTGGTAGGAAGGAGAAGAGAGAAAGGTAGAGCAGAAGTTTTGGGCTTAAATGGAACTAACTCAAGCATGGTGAAGATGCTATTCTTCAATTCAAGTATGTGATACTTATTCTTCTGTAGACAGTGTGTCTCTTGTAGGCAGTGAGCCTCTTGTGAGTAGTGCGCTCGGGCAGTGAGCCCTAATTGGCATGTGCCATTTTGTTCTTTCTATTCTTCTAACAAAGAATACAATCTTGGGTTAATCACCCCGTGGTTTTTCCCTTAACTAAGTTTTCCACGTCAAAATCTTGGTGTCTTGTGTGTTAATCTGTTTCTGCTCTTAATTTAATGCACTATGTTTCCATGATTGATTTATCATTATATTACTGAATTACAAAGTGGATTTAAGTGTTTAATTGGAGGAAAGTTTTGGACAACTGATTCACCCCCCCTCTTAGTTGTCTACCCTAAATCTAACAATTAGTATCAAAGCTAAGTTCCTCTAAAAGAGCTTAACCGCTTGAGGAGATCCAGGATGTCATCCTACAAGAAGGATAGTCTGAAGTTTGATGGAACCAATTTTAATCTTTGGAAAAGTCGCATGCAATGTCACTTGCAATGTATGGGAATGCAGTACTGGACCATGGCTACAACGAAGTATACTCCTCCGCAGAATGGCCCGAAAAGTGTACATGAAATCACAGATGCTAAAAACAACTTGCGAACTAAAGAAGCTCTACTAAGTGCCCTGTCTGATTCAGAGCTGCCAAATGTTGTTGACCTACAAATTGATTTTGAGATTTGGGAAAAACTAGAACTTCTGCATGAAGGATACAAGTATGTTAAATGTGCTAGGTTACAGAGTCTAAAAGGAAAATTCAAAAATCTGAAGATGAGAGATGATGAAAATATCACTACTTTTATGCCAAGAGTAAATGAGCTTATTTGTGGCATTAGATGTGCTAGTGGAGTTCTGGATGAAGATGAGATTGTTGGCAAAGTTCTTAGATCCCTTCCTGCTTCTTACAAATACAAGGTTGTTGTGATTAAAGAATTCAGAGCCCATTCAAGTGTCACAAGAGATCAATTGGTTGGTAAATTGGTTGCATTTGAATTGACCGAGTTTGGAGGTGCCCCCACAAGACTGAATTTGCATTCAAAGCTAGTGATTCTGTAAAAGGAAAACAAAGGTTTGATTCGGGAGAGAACTCTTCAAGGAAACTATCATAGTATGAAAAAGAAAGAAAAGACCTGGAAGAAGAAGAAGTTGAAACTGATCAACTTGAAGCCCTTATTGCAAAAAGGCTGTGAAGAGGATCTAGTAAGTATGAAGGGAAACTACCCTTTAAGTGTTTTAACTGCAATAAGATTAGTCATTTTGCCTCAAGGTGTTTGGAAATATTTTCAAAGCCAAACCCTAACAAATTAAGGTTCCAAAAGAATTGTTACTATGTTCATGAAGATGATGATAATGAAGGAGTAACAGATGATGAATTAGAGACAGGAAAAAAATCTAGAAGTGACTGGGTGTTTATTGCCATCAAGGAAGAAGATCCAATGCCCTCTGAATCTGTCAATCATAAAATTATGGAAAGAGCTTTGGCTGCCCAAGTTGAAGAAAAGGATGATTGGGTCATTGACAGTGGATGTTCCCACCATATGACAGGTGATAAAAACAAGTTTATAGATTTGGAAAGGTATGAAGGAGGAGTTGTAAATTTTGGTGATAATTCTGCTAGTAGAAACAGAGGTAGAGGAACTATTTCTTTTGATGGAAAGAACAAAACTAGTAATGTACTATATGTTGAAGGTCTAAAACACAATCTTCTCAGTGTTGGACAGTTGGTGGACAAAGGCTATGATCTTCGATTCAAGAATGGAAAATGCAAGATCTTTGAAAGTTTCAGAATAGAGATTGCATCCAGTACTCAAACAAAAGGTAACATCTTTCATTTAGTTGGTACTGGTAAAAGTTGTCTATTTGTGCAAATTGATCAGAGTTGGTTATGGCATAGGATGATGTGTCATGTGAATTTTGATAATATCATCAAGATAAGCAACACTCAGGCTTTAAGAGATGTTCCAAAATTGGTGAAACCTACAAATAGTTTGTGCAAAGAATGTCAGTTGGGTAAACAAAGAAGAGTCTCATTCAAAAGCAAGGAACAATCTTCTACCAAATTATTAGACTTAGTTCATACTGATTTATGTGGTCCGGCAAGAATCAGAAGTGTGCAGGGTGATAGATACTTCATGCTTTTAATTGATGACTACTCCTTGATGATGTGGGTAGCCTTTCTGAAGGAGAAATCAGAGGCTCTTGAAAAATTCAAGATATTCAAGGATATGGTGGAGAATGAAACCAGATTGAGCATAAAATGTCTGAGGTCTGATAGAGGTGGAGAATTCACATTCGGTGAGTTTATAGAATTCTGTGAGAAGCATGGAATAAGAAGACAATTATTTGCTCCTAGGACTCCATAGCAGAAATGAGGTAGTGGAAAGAAAGAACCAGACCATCCAGGAAGCATCTAGAACCATGATGATGGAAGCAAATGTACCTCAATTCTATTGGAGAGAAGTTGTAAGCACTGCAGTCTACACTCTTAATCGAGTTCAAATCAGAAGCAATACCGGTAAGACTCCTTATGAACTTTGGTTTAGCATCACTCCCACTGTGAGGTATTTCAGAGTTTTTGGTAGTAAATGTTACATTAAAAGATATGAAGATCTAGGCAAGTTTGATGCTAGAAGTGATGAAGGTATATTCTTGGGTTATTCTACTCAAAGCAAAGCATACCGGTGTTATAACAAGAGACTGAGAAAGATTATAGAAAGTACAAATGTGAAGGTTGATGAAGGGATTGAAAAACCATCAAGGTTTTATGAATATGATGAAGATGATCAAAATAATGTTTTAATCTAAGGAGTCCAAACCCCTTCTAAGATTCACATTCAGACTGATTCGGTAAACCAGGAAGAAGAGATAAGTTTGAATGAACCTGTTCAAGAATTAGAAGTGCAAGAAACTCCCAAAGTTCCTAGGTATGTAAGACCGAATCACTCTGAAGATCAGATTATAGGTGATAAAAGCAAATGTGTACAAACAAGAAGAAGGATTGCTTAAGATTTAGAAGAGTATTGCCTGATTTCAAAGATTAAACCTAAGATAGTGAATGAGGCTTGCAATGATGAAAATTGGAGTAAAGCAGTGGAGGAAGAGATGATGCAAATAGAGAAAAATCACACTTGGGATCTTGTTCCTAGACCTAGAAACAAGAATGTGATTGGAACCAAATGGGTCTTCCTGAACAAACTAAATGAAGTTGGTGAAGTAATTAGAAATAAAGCTAGATTGGTCTGCAAAGGTTACTCTCAAATAGAGGGAGTTGATTTTGAAGAAGCTTTTTCTTTGGTGGCAAGAATTGAAGCAGTCAGATTATTTCTTGCTTTTACTTCCTTCAAGGACTTCAAAGTATATCAGATGGATGTTAAGTCTACCTTTCTGAATGGAGACTTGGAAGAAGAAGTATAAATTGAGCAACTGGATGGATTTCAATTGTCTAATCTTGGTGATATGGTTTGCAAGTTGAAGAAAGCACTATATGGACTAAAGTAAGCCCCAAGAGCCTGGTACGAAAGATTGGATAAGAATCTTTTGAAGATTGGTTTCAACAAAGGTACTACTGATAGTAATTTGTACTTCAAAATTGATCATGAAAATATCTTTATTGTTGAAGTATTTGTTGATGATATCATTTTTGGAGGAAGAGATAGTATGTACAAAACTTTTGCAAATCAAATGAAAAGTGAATTTGAAATGTCCATGCTTGGGGAAATGAATTTCTTCTTGGGTCTACAAATCACTCAAACAAAGAAAGGAATCTTCATTTCTCAGACCAAATATGTGAAAGAATTGTTGAAGAAATTTGGGATGGAAGACTCAAAACTAATGAGTACTCCCATGGCAACCGAATGCAAATTGAGCAAAGATGATGACTCTCCTAAGGCTGATCAGAGAAAGTACAGGTCAATGATTGGAGGATTGTTGTATCTCACTCAAACTAGACCTAACATTATGAATGTTGTTGTTCTTGTTGCTATATTTCAACCTGATCCTAGAGAATCTCATGTCATAGCAATCAAGAGGATTTTTAGATATCTAAAAGGAATAGTTCAGTATGGATTGTGGTATCCCAGAGATCATGATTTTTCTCTTCATGCATATATAGATGCAAATTGGGCAGGAGATGTGGATGACCAGAAGAGTACTAGTGGTGGAGCCTTCTTTTTAGGAAAGAGATTAGTTTCTTGGCTGAGCAAGAAATAGGAGGCAATATCTTTGTCCACTACAGAAGCAGAATATATTGCAGCAGCAGGTAGTTGCACTCAAGTTTTGTGGATGAAGAAAATGCTAAGAGACATAGGAGTGGAGTATGAGGAGCCTATCACAATCTTCTGTGATAATTCAAGTGCAATAAATATATCTAATAATCCGGTGTTGCATTCAAAGACTAAACATATATCCATCAAGTTTTATTTTTTGAGAGAGCAAGTGAACCAAAATGAAGTCAGATAGGAGTTTGTGCCTTCCAAGGATTAGATTGTAGATATCTTTACTAAACCTCTACCTAAGGACTTTTTTGAGTATCTCAGGGAGAAGTTAGGGGTTATTACCCCTCCGATGATAAACTAAGGTGCACTGTTCTGCATTAGTCTGGTGGATATCACAGTCATATCTTGTGGTCCAGATTGATGATGGGGAGATGCTACTCAGGGGGAGTAGCTGGTATGATTCTGAAGTGTTGGAGTTGCAAGTATGTGCCCTTTGCCATTGATGTCAAAGGGGGAGAGAAGACATGAAAAACAAATGGTTTCTGATCAAAGGGGGAGAGTAAAGGAAGAGAAGACATGTGAATGGTTGTTGTTGATAGGGGGAGTTGTGTCAGTAAGAGAAAGTTCTTGTCTTGATGGTCAAAATAGTTTTTCACATCATATGTTGCCATCAATGACAAAGGGGGAGATTGTTGCAAGTATGGGCCTAACTGGTGTTGTCATTGATGTCAACATACTCCTATTGCATTAATGACAAGAATTGAATGAACTGTTTACTGATGATATTGAGAAAATAAGTCTAATCAGGAACATAGAAGAATAGTGAAGTCAGTGAGCTAAAGATCCTAACTAAGATGAAGATCAGAGGATGTGCATCAAAGGGTTTGTAGATATGTGTCTTAAGATGATCTAGTAAATATTTTAGAGGTCTGCATGAAGATCTAAATAAGTTATGGCCGCTCAAGTAAAACCGGTTCCAGCAGGTGTTCAGAGGTGACAAAGTGACTCAGATAGGTCTGATGAGATCTGGAAATGCAATATCCTATTCAGTGGATTTTAGGGAGTGTTTACGAAGTTAATGTGAATTGACAACATAATTGGTTCATGGTCTAGAGGTCTGTAAGTATCTATTCTATTGTGACAGTGATGACAAACTGTGTTCTTGAGGTTCCAGATGAAGGAGAGAAGGATTTCAATAAGCAGATGTAGTGTGGATGTTCTTGGTGATTCATGCAAGCTTCTGGAAAATATTTGGATCATGTCCATTTCATGTTGGTGGTCCACATTGGAGTTTGAGCTCGTAATTGAAGAATTACTTCCAGATGGTGATATTCTTCCCAAGTCAGGTCGACCAGATGAGTTACACATCCTACTGATGATCTTGAAGATGTTATGTGAAGATTGGCATGTTCCTAAAGGAGGATTGAGGTCTCAGATCTATGTGGCCAACAGTGTGTTGATCCACGTGAAGTCTTTTTGTAGTTAGTCATATTGTATCTTTGTATTTGCTCTGTAATGTATGCTAACGTCGATGATTATCCCTAAGTCGATGTCTTGTATAAATAGAAAGTTGTGAAGTCATTTCAAAGATATCTTGTGGAGATGAGAGTGTGGTAGGAAGGAGAAGAGCGAAAGGTAGAGTAAAAGTTTTGGGCTTAAATGGAACTAACTCAAGCATGGTGAAGATGCTATTCTTCAGTTCAAGTATGTGATACTTATTCTTCTGTAGACAGTGTGTCTCTTGTAGGCAGTGAGCCTCTTGTGAACAGTGCGCTCAGGCAGTGAGCCCTAATTGGCATGTGCCATTTTGTTCTTTCTATTCTTCTAACTAAGAATACAATCTTGGGTTAATCACCCCATGGTTTTTCCCTTAACTGGGTTTTCCACATCAAAATCTTGGTGTCTTGTGTGTTAATTTGTTTCTGCTCTTAATTTAATGCACTATGTTTCCATGATTGATTTATCATTATACTGCTGAATTACAAAGTGGATTTAAGTGTTTAATTGGAAGAAAGTTTTGGAAAACTGATTCACCCCCCCCTCTCAGTTGTCTACCCTAAATCTACTAGAAGCAAAGCTAGGCAACATAATTTGTACAGTTGAAGTCAACCTTTGCGGATATACTTAAGCATATGTAAGTATAACATGTATATATATTTATGCGACAATGTATAGGTTGATTTTTGCAAATCTTAGTGTCTGGATTCTACCCTTTGCCATTAATGTCAAAGGAGGAGTGAGGAGTAGTGAAAAATGTGGAATCCATCTAAGGGGGAGCTCCAGTAAAATAGTGCATAAGACAGAGCATCAGCCAAGGGGGAGTTTGCTGTGACAGTCATTTTTCATTAAGTGTTGCTATCAATGCCAAAGGGAGAGATTGTTGGCAAGAGACACTATGTGGCTTCATGGGTGTTGTCATTAATAGAAACAAAGTCTATCCCACACATCTGTAGTACATAGTATGCCTCTACCAGAAGTCAGATTGAAGATTATTTTAGTCTGGTGAACAAGAACAGAGCATGTAGAAAAGTTTGACAAATAGGTCTGGATCTCTCAGATGGTGTAACTCAGCAAGTTGCAGACTTGGACAAGTCAAGAGGAGTATCATGACTACTATATTCCAGAGATTGAGCCTCCGATGATAAAACATAGAAAAGATATGAGCATCTGAGTGTTGGGTTGCAGAAAGGCAGTGCAGACTAAGGAAGAACTGACCGACAGAGCATCAGAGTCCAATTCAGATGAGTAATTGATGTTGATCAAGCTATTTGAGGTATCATAAATGGTTGGCCAATATAATTGATGACTTCTATGTCTATGTTTTTGATACGTATCACATATTAAGCATGGATCAACCGACAGATCAGTATTCTGTAAATATCTTGAGTATTCTGGTTGCCGACTAGAAAGTTGCTGAAATCCTTGATGCGGATATAAATGCCAGATGAATTCCAATATGTTGAGAAGGGATTAAGTAGATTTGATGGGATAAGGCATGAAAAAAGGTAGAGATAAGTGTGGAAGCAGAAATACTAGTCTGGTATGTGACAGAACAATAGCATTAGAGTAGGGGAAGAATGAAGTGCATCAAATCAATATATTGAGCCTAACTAGAATTGAACCTCAGCATTTGTGGATGCCTCTAATTAGTTTAAACACCTGGTTACCTTCTATAAACTTGGTAGACAGTGAGTCTCTTGTAGGCAGTGTACCTCTTGTGAGTAGTGTGCTCAGGCAGTGAGCCCTAATTGGCAAGTGCCATTTTGTACTTATTCTTTTAACAGAGAATACAATCTTGGGTTAGTAATCCCTTGGTTTTTCCCTTAACAGGGTTTTCCATGTAAAAATCCTTGTGTTATGTGTGATGGTTTTATTTCTGTTCTTATAATCATGTATGCTTATATGTTTTGATATTGCACTAATTGTTAAAGGAGAAAAGAAAGTTAAGATATTTGAGATAACTGATTGACCCCCCCTCTCAGTTATCTGCCTTGTTTCCAACATATTATACCTATCAAACATGGGTAACTATTTGTAGACCTTGTTTGACATACTCATGATTTTATAATCAACCCATGAGAGGTCTAGTTGATTATATACAGGATCTAAGGGAGGAGTAGGGGACTTATCAAACTAATTTTTAGGGGTAGTAGGGAATGCATTAGACTGCATCCTAGACTCTAGCAACCTAATCAGATTTTATGTTTCTTCTTCTTGCTACAATAATGACTCCAACAGTTGTATGGTTTTCTTAATTTCACACTGCTGAATTGCTAAGTTATTCTGTTTGTACATGGGTGCATATAAATTTTGGTTTATATAACATGTAGGGCCATGAGTATTGTTATCTCTAAAAGTTGCACCTTACCAATTTGCATAAAATTGGTACTTTAAAGGAACATGGAAACACTCCTATGGTTGTGGGTCACCTAGAAACTAGAGTGAATCTCCATAGAAGGCCGGCTTCCTAAACTTTGTATCACCTAAGACTAACTACTCTATGGCCTTGACAAGGAAAAGAGTGAGAAGGATATGCACTAAAACTAAAATTAAACTCTAATTGGTGATACACCTAACTTAATGAGGAACATGAAAATATTAGATTCAAACACTTGTTATAATGACTGAAAGATTCTTGCACAACCTATCACTTCTACTTCTGCATAAATATTTCACAAGCATGTTTATGTATGCAAAATTCTTAAGAGGAAAAAATGATTTCACACTTAATGGCAATGCACACTTAAAACACAACTTGCAACCTGAATTAGTATTTTCTGCATAAAAGGCTCTAAATCGTTAGACAAAAAGCTAAGAGGAAATAAAACTTACTTCATAGATAACTCTATCAAATCAATTGCTAAGCACAAAGATGCAAAAGACAAGTAGGCACAATCTCCAATCAGTAGCATTCAAGGTCTCCACTATATTCCATATCAAGTAAACTAGTAAAATGAGTTACAAATTGTCAAAATTTTGAGCAAGGATTGCAAAATCACAAGTCTCCAAAAATTACATAATCAGAACTGTCTACAAAAGAGTCACAAAAGTGACTATATCCAACACTGTCCAAGTTGTTCCACCAAACAAGGAGTTAGAAACCACCTTGGGCCGGATGCCCACAAAAATCCTAAAATATAGGACCTAAATCCTTTCCACAAGAGCTCATAATAAGGGAAAAAGTCCATCATGACTTGGTCTAACATGATGACACCTAAAAACCACTCATAAATGACTCCAAAGACAATAAAAACCTCCTAGATGCTCTCCAACACTCGACTCAACCACTAACTCTCTCTAAGTCTTATTCAAACCACTCATCTCTAAGGCAACTTAGTAGCTATATATTTGGCATGTGTCTGCCAACTTCCAAGGTCAATTAATACTTTCCATATGTCTTCCATAACCTCTTTTGCATTTAAAGATTACAATAAACTTTAAATTATTTATAATTGCATCATTTAAGTTTAAATATTTCACATTCTATATTTATGCAATAGAAATAAAAAGACAGCTAAATATCTACATGCTAAGCCTAGTGTGTAAGGACAAAGCATTAACAAATGCTAGGCATGAGATATCTTAAGTTTTGACCATGGGCTATAATATGAAAAGATACAAAAGTTTTTTAAAAAAAACACAAAAAGCCAACGGGCTCTTTTAGGGTTGAAACCCTAAAAACCGAAAAGGCAACTTTGAGCCTTCATTTACATTTTGCATTTTTTGCAACTTTGTCATTTTTTTGTTGCGCTGCCATGGAACTCTCTTTCAAAGCTTTCTATTGATCTTCTGAGGAGTTCTTTAATGCATTTCTGATTGTATATTCTCTAGATTTGTGTTATGAGGACTTGGTAAGTCACAAAACTTTATCTTTTTTTTAAAACAAGTTGTAAGAAACAGTGCTACTTCCACTGATATCTCTACATAATATCATGAATGTATTGATCCTTTCATATGCAGCCCTATACACTATATTTCATAGTTGAACAAGCTGCATTTTAAAAGGAAACAGCTACAGAAAAGGAAAACTCGTCATTTCTACACAGTGTAGCTTCCCTGTAAATGATATTTTCATGGTATTATCACACAGTCAGCTTTTTTTTGTTTATATCTCTGTAACTCTTTTACTCTAAAAATGAATCAAGGGTTTCCATTTTAAATAAGGGTTTCAACTTTTAAAGCATAAAAAATGTTTTTGATGTCATGGCTTTGCCAAAAGATGCATTGTATTACTTTCTTTCTTTTGTAAACACAAAATGGCACTAGGGTTTCTGATATATAAAGAGGGTTTGTATTTTTTCTATATAAACAAGGACTCCATTATCATGGCCATGACATATATCTTCTTTACTATGCATTTTCCTTTTGTATATGCAATAAAATATCAGTTTTTCAAAATCTAGAACAAGGGTTTCAAATTTTAAACACAACAATTATTTATTCTTGTCTAGTAACTCGACCTTCTAGTTCTGTAGCTTCTCCTTGCCATTTCAACTTTTCTCATTCTCTTTATTTATGATTGTCACTGTACTAGATAGAAGCATGGCTGTAAAAAACATATGATCTTACAAAAGTCTGAAGTTGTGTCACTACTTTTGTCTCTTATCATTCAATGCTTTTGATATGTTCTCCTTCATATTCCATTGTGATAGTTATAACTAAATGATACTTTTTATATAACATGTCTTCCACTGTAGCTTCAAATAATAAAAGACTTTAACATCTTCAAGGCATGATTGTTCACCTATAGCCGATGTTATCTGAACCTATTGATCTACACTTTTCTTCTTGTTCTTTTATCATAGTCAAATGATGCTTCTATATGATCTGTCCTTAACTATATCAGATGATACAAAGCTCTGGCAACTTAAAGGCATGACTCTATTTCTTTTATCTCACTTGGCTAAGTACTTTGAACTTTTGTAGCATACATTTTTAATGTAACTGCACTTGTCAATTGTTCATGGTATTTAATCATATGAGATGGAAATAAATACATGCCTTTAAATGATTTATGTACTTCAAATAGCTCTTGTAGCAGGTATACACTATGTTCTTCATTGATTGTTGACTATCCCCTATTAGCATGCAATCATTCTAAGCATAAGATATTGTCTCTAGTTTATCTCTAAAAATATGGAGTTTCCTGTAGATGTTTCCATTACAGTAAACATATCAGCATTGGCTGCAATAGCTCAGTTGTTCATATCCACTCAACTTTTGATGCTTCAATATCACTTGATGATAAAAATACCATTATCTTTCTATGATTTCATTTAGGGTTTCTTGTAAAAACAAACCCTAGTTCTCTTCAATGTTTGACATATGATTGAAACAACATACATATATTTGTCTAGCTCAGATAAATGTTTTCCTTTTGCTCCTTAGACTGCATTGTTGATTGCTTTGATAATGACAGTCATAGACTTTTCTCTGTTTATAAGATTATATTTGGAAATGTATGATTATTATGTTGTTTCCCATCAAAACCATGTAGATAGCTATAGAGGACAGTCAAAGACTAGTCTTTTTGTATCATCCTATTAAGGTTGATCTTTAACAGTCACTTAATTGTTTTGAACTATCTGATGTAGTAGAGACTACTACAGTCATAGAGATGAATGTCCCTACCCCTCGAATGCATGTATCATTGTCTCCTATCAAGATTACCTTAGTCATGCTTATGCTATTAGAGACATGATCTTTGTCTTAATCAAATCTTTGTAATCCTGCAAAGAGTTAATCTCATTTTCATCTTGTATAGATCTCTGTGAGGGATTATAATACTCTTGCAAACCCTTGGTTATCCTCAAACTATTCTTGTGACTAACTTTGGCAATAAATCATGTTGTTCTTATCAAATGTTGTATCTGTAGATTATGTTTGTCATGAGCAGCTACAGGATGGCTTTTGCACTTCATTTTCTGCAATTGTATCTCTTTCTTTTATATTGTCTGAAAGCATTAATGTTTCTCAATTAGACATGCTAGGTTCAACCCTCGTGGGAGCCACATTTTCTCCACATGCTAAAATGAAAAGAATGTTAAATGACACTTGTATCTGCACATGAAACAAGCATGTTAGGAAAAACAAAGGCATGTGATTGATATTCTTGACTATCTTGTTGCTTTCTAGAAGGTCCACGTGACATTAACTAGTTTACTGCATCTAAAAGTCAAACTGTATATTTGTAGATGTATATCATATGATGTATGATGCCTCGTCATTGCTCTAACATTAGTTTTTCAAAACAATTATGCAGGTAACTAGGGGCAACAAGGAGACAGTGGATGAGTACATGACAAGTGTACAACATGGGATGATGCAAGGCACGACAAACAAGACCAAGACTCATCATTCAGGCAATGACAAGTCACCCTATCTCATATGCATATTTATCTCTTTAGTTTTCTATAAATGTATAGCTTCTCTTTCCATTTATAGTCAAATAGTTAGTCTCACAGCTTGTGTGAGACCTTATACATTTATTTTTTCAATCAAGATTACTATTCTTTTTAAAAGATTAGTACAATCTCTTAAATCTAAAATGTAACATTGCACTGCAATCTTAATTTGTATAATATATGCACATGGAAATAATACAGCAGAAATAAAAATGTACCCTTCTCTTCTTCAAAAACTAAAAAGCTCTACCTGATTGAGCTAGTAGTGAAATTAGGTAACAACTATAATATGGATTTCTAGGATGGTCATGGGAATCTACTCCAATGTAATTTGTAGGCTCTAATATATATAAAGACTCGAATAAAGGAGCAGCCCTAGAATAGTCATATCCATTCCAACCTTCCATGACTAGAACATCCTATAATGTAGGGCAAAAAACTGAGGCATATAAATTTGTTCCTTTAGCATGACAGAAACAATGCATTTCAATGGTCAGGAAGAAAATTTTGTACCTTTAATTTACCAGCTACTACATATTGAGATGGATCATTCAAATCACTAACAACAACTAGAGTAAAATAGTAACAAGCTTTTGTTGTTTGATAGTAGACTCACCACCTCTTCCAAAGAGGAAACCCTTGAAGTGTGACTATCTTCAAGGACACAAAACTAATTCTAGGTTTAGCTCACCAGTAAAGTCTTCAAATGATTTCAACCAAGCAGTACTTCCCCAGCAATGGTGCCAATCTATTAGCATAATTTGATTGTTTACCAAATTACCCAAACACAGTGAAATGCAAACTATAGACTTATTGTTACCAAGAGCATGAAAAATGCTCCACCTACCTATAACCTGGCAATGGCTAAAGTAACTTTATCCCTGGTAATGACACGAAAATGTTGGCATAAGTTGATGAGATGCCAAACTTACCCAAACAAAATGTGTAACTACAAATGATTGTTATAGGGGCATTCAGAATAATTCAACCATTTCATTCAATCCCTGACAATGGTGCCAATTTGTTGGCGTAAGTTGATGGGCTGTCAAACTTACCCAAACAAACACAATTGCAATTGATTAGCATCAAGGTCTTTTAAATTTCTTCAACCTTTCAAGTCCTCTCTGGCAACAATACCAATATGTTGGGTCCCAAAATGACTTCAGCACAAGACTCTAAAACATTTCTATATCACCTAGGCCAGGGATTGTCATTGGGGTGATAGAAAGAGGTTTATCAACAAGTTAGGGGTGATTTTGGCCAACTAACAGGAGTGGGTAAACTCCTCTGCACTTCAAGCTCAGCTTAAACTCTGGAGGGATATTACAAGGGGTATACCTAAGAAGGTATTAACATAAAAACCACATGAACAGCTAAAAACAACTAGACAACCAAACCCAACTCATCATCTTGACCCCAAGAGTTGTCACTAAGTCAAGAATGACTAGCTGTCACAAAACCCCTATATAGCTAATTCAACTATGCAAATGTACATGCACAGGACAGATGGTTTTTCCCCTAAACCACAGGTGAATGATTTGTTAGTTTTAAAAGAGTGATTGATCCCTCTCCAATATGGACTAGTGCCTACTCCAATGGGAAAATTGATTCATGAATAGTAAAGAGGGAAGAAAAGGGCTAAACTAGCATCAACAAAAAACTAAATTGTATTCACATACATTTCTTAGATTATACTTCATACATTGAGCATACTTAATTATCCAGAAACAAACTACAATGACCCATTTGCAATAAAGAGATGACTCAAAACAAAGCATGTATTGACTTGAATGTTGCTACACATTATCAAATACCTATTACAATTACACTAGCAAATGTGGTGAAGGAAAAATACAAAGCTGTGACTATGCATTACCCCGAATCACTGTAAATAGTCCTAGAGACATACAACTACATGAAATATGTGTTACAATTCATTCCTATGCTACATCAAACACATTCTTCCATTCAATGCCCTGATTGGCTTGATTTGAAGCTCTAGGACCATATCAAGAAATTGCAGACCAAATAATTGGTTCAGTGACCAACCTTAATAAATCAAAGACTTATGCATATATAGAAATTTATCTCATTCCATCATCCTAGGCATTGCACTCAGTCAATGAGTACACACCTACCCCATTAAATTCAACCCACTATAATGTCAGGAAGTCTGTACGTTTGGAAATAAAGTCCACACCCTGACAATATTGAACATGTCAGAAGAAGATTACCCACATAACTGGTGTACCTGTAGCAATAATGAGGGAAGGTTTGAATCCTTCCTGACACCTGCAACATCCAATTTTATCCTTTCTATCCTCTATATATGCAGATAAATTTAAGATTTTCACTATTTGAATAACCTGCACAACTTTGGTCTACAACTCATTAATGTCAACTAAATATCTACATTTATATTATATTTTATAAAGCACTTTGAATTTCATTTGATTTTCTTCTTATGATCTCTATTTTTCCCTTAGTTGGCGAATTTCTCTTTTCACAAATCTCTACACCATCTTCATTTTCCTTTCTTTTTTCTATCTTTCCATCCTTTGCACTATTTTGCCTTATCTACATATTTCTCCTTTCTCGAACTTCATCTTTGGCACATCTTTCTTCCTTGTTCTCTTTATCATAAAAATAATGATTTTGTGAACCATCCACTTTGCCATTTCATACTTCTTTTTTCTCCTCTCCCATATTGGCAACTTTTCTATTTTTCAAACCTCTCTTCCTTCTCCCTTTGGTCACCTTATCGGTGAATTTATCCTTTACCAAACCAAGTCATTGAACCCATCGGTTCACGAACTACTCATCCACCCAATCAAGGCTTGCCTCTTCTCTTCTTTCTACTTTTTCACCTTGTTGGTAAATTTTTCCTTTTTTGAACCTAGCCCTAGTCCTCCTTTGTCAACAACTTCACCCCTTTTCAAACCTTTTATTTTTTGCCTCCTTTCTTTTGTTGGCAACTTTCACCCTTTTTGAACCATGCAAAAAAGCTCCCCTTCTTAGCTTTGTCCGCCAATCACCTTATGGACAAACTTTGAAAAACTTGAACTATTTGGCAAGTTCACTTCTCCACTAGTTCCCCAGTAAAGCATTCTCTTTCCCTTTTGCCTTGGTCATTTTTTGTTTCCCCTGCTTACTTTCCTTATACCTTTACTCCCCCCTTTAGTTGGTGAAATTACCCCATGGCGAACCTCTTGTCAGCAAAACTAGAGGTTCGCAAACCTCCACTTTTGCCAACGAAGCTGCTTTGTTTTTTTCTTTAGACACTTATTTTCTTTGAAGACTCCCTACCTTTACTTAGAAATTTTCTTTCTATTTGTGAAGTAGCCATCGACAAAACCTTCAATCAGCAAACCCATCAGTTCATGAACCACCAACTTCGTTGACAAGCACTTGGCCCTTCTTCTTTCTTTAAATAGAAAATTTTCTCTTTCCTCATCAGAGCCTCCATCATTTTCTCAGTAAAAATACCAACAAGAAAACTTGGCAGCTGACGAACCTCCAAGTTCATGAATTGGCAACTTTATTGATAAAGGCATGGCACCAAACTATCTTTGCCTTAGACAAATTTTTACCTTGCCTGCTCAGTTGCTTTATCGGTGAATCAGGGAAATCTTTAACTCATGAACCAAGTTCGTAATTTCACAATTTCACCAATTTTCTAATAAAGCCCACAAACTTCCACTTTTAGAGAATTTTCAAAGGAAAACACAAATGTTGGGATTTTATACTTAGAACTTTTATGAAGGGAACCCATGGAAATTCTCTTAGATCCATTATAAATAATGGGTTTAACAATAAAGGAAAAAGTGGGGAAATAATGGATTTTGGGAAGAAAATAAGGCATGTGGGAACCAAATTTTTGGGCACCAATAGGAACCATATCTAATGTCAATGATCAATAAAGTCTTATTTTAAAATTGGGAAATCCTTTGACTTGAAATGTGCCATGAGATGATGATCAAGAATCAAGAGAGAAGACTTCTGACAAACATTTTAAAATTCCTCTAATATTTGATAGCCCACCAAAATGATTTCATTTTAAAGTTTCTAAATTCTAATCAACATGTTGGGACAGGAAAATTTCCAATTTTTTCTTATCCACCCCATGTCCAACCAAATCAAAACATTATATGCCCAAAATCATAATAATAGTCGATAAATCCCATAAACATAACATGATTTTTACCACAAAAATATTTGTCTCACCTCTCAATCCATAGTCTGAAAAACCCTCAGTTCTTTGTTTTCGGCAAGACCTCAATTTTTCATTCTGATCTATGTTCCATTTGAAGTGAGCTAGATGCGCATCAACATGAGGAGTATGGTTGGAATGAAAGTTTTAAAAAATCTCTAATGAAAGAAGTAATGCCAATGACCCCTCATCAGAGGGAGAGTCCCCAGTCACGCCAAATTTATCAAATATGATGGCCATCGGGATGAGAAAACATTATCAGAGAATACTCCGAACATTCCCCCGATAGCATAGATCACACCGATGAGAGAATTTCATAAGAGTCCTACCAAACAACCCATGGAGCAGGTGGAACTAGCGAATCATTGGGAAGAAATGCACATCGAAGCAAGAGATTAATGTGTCTCTGATCTTATGATGTCTCAGTGACCATAAAGTATTTTTGGCCAAGGTCACACCGATATATATGGAGGATATCACTCATTAGCAAAAGGGAACAGATCGGAGTAGGATTTATAAATCCTACCGAATCTATAAGTCACAATGATGAAGGATTTTGGTGACATGTGATTGTAATCATTTTGATGAAGAATAGAAAGGAACGCATCATGGAAACAACTAGGATCAGATAATTCAAACTAAGTCATCCTAATAGCATATGTTGTTCTGATGAAGATAGTGACCACACACATCGATGAGACTCTTTCCGACAGGTCATAAAGACAAACGATATCGGTATAAATTTCTTGGGTCTTACCAATTTCACTAACCTGCCCTGTAAAGAGAATCCGATAAACATTTTGACAAGACTCATGCTGATATTAATATCAGAGACATTTGAAATATCAGAGTAGGATGTTGTTCTCACAACAATAATATAAGTCAGGCTGACAACAACTCATGTGCTCATCGTTATATCAGATAAACCTTGAAATGTCTTGCCGATATAGACATATATATGTTTTCATAAAAAGTGACATTGAGGAGACAAAACAAAGTGTCACAATGATTGAGTCATCTACAAATGTTCGTACCATAAGAAGCATTTAGATCACCCTAACATTACAAAACTCCTACCGATGAAGAATGTTATGATAATGTGACATCTCATAATGATTATGGACATTAATACACTAGAAGTATTAATTGCAGGTTGAGAAGAAATCCCCTGAAGAGTCATTCTAAATCATTGCAATTGTATTCAAGAGAATTGCCTGAAATGAGAACTTGGAGGAGAGAATAAAGGGATTTGGTGATCGTCTCAAACAAATAGGTACACATATAAAACCTCTATGTGGTGGATTACAATTTGAATTTGACATTCATAACTATAATGAATGGAGACACCAGTAAAGGGCAAGGGTAGAAAACAGCAAGGTGAAACTAGTAAGCCTAAGAAACAGAAAATTAACAAAAGCCCTGATGAAAAAATAAAAGAGAAAACTAAATCAAGATTTGATAGACCAATTTCCTGGCTCTACTCCTAAAGCCTAAAGGTCTGCACAACTTAGGGTAGAAGTAAAGAAGTTAGAAGACAAATGCAAATACCTGGGAAATGTATGGACACCAGTCAGAGGCTATGAGTTGTTTAAATTCCATTATGATAGAAGATTTAGAAATGTCCCAGTGTCTAATCCATAGCATTTGAATTTTGGCAAATTGGTTGTCCCAGATGTGTTTGTGAATGTAGAACTCCTGAAACTCTTGGCTAAACATTACAATCCCAACCTCAAAGCCATATGCAATCCACAAGGTGAACGTATTATACACTTATCCAAAAATGCCATTTGTGAAGTATTTGATTTGGATGATTTGTGTACTCTTCCCATAGTATATGAGGATTTAGACAAAGAATACTAGAGGACGGACACCACATACAATGGATGGAGATTGCTTCTCCATAGGCCTAGGGCAGAGGGAAAATAGTACCTTTTGATGACAATGATGGACCTCCATTCCATGTGTCTTTGTTTGAACCGTATATGTAATACACATATTATTCCATTGGCCAGGTCCTAGGGTTAGAGGTTCCTGATTTCATGACAATTCCATTAATGGTGATAGCAATAGATATCTAGTGTCATAATGCTAGGTGTTACCTGTTGAGTTGCTAGTAATTTATTTATTTATTGATTGGTAATATTTCTTGAACAAGAGCCGGTTTACCGCGTTATATTTTTGGTCATACCTTTGTTTCTGAAATTGACTCTTGGTCCTTCAAATTTGACCCATTTGTCGTCTTTGTAGACAAAATTGCTTAAGGTTTGAACCTTTGAACCCGAACCATTCTCAAAGTTCAATGGTTCATTACGTCTAAAGTGTCTCATAAGGCAAGTCGTCGTTTTGTTTGTCTTAAACGTCTTTGAACTTTCGGGTTGAACTTGAACCTTTTTGTTCGAGGTTCAATGGTTCAACGGTCTAAAGGTTCAACACTCACTGCCTTCTTATAAGTTCGGTCTCACAGTTACCTTGTGTAATTATTGTATCGTTGAACCTTTCTCTCGTACTCTATAGCAGGGTTCAATGGTTCAAGGTTCAACAGTTCACTGTTTCATAATTGGAAGCCTTTTACCAAAGCCGCGTAACTGTTTTATTGGTCTACATAATTTTTGCGCCCTTGAACCTTCGTATTGAACCTTACCTTCACAAGTTCAACGGTTCATGAGTTTAAGTTCCTACTTCCGTAAGTGAATCCTTTGCTTATCTAAATGGTCCAATTGGCATGTTTGAACCATCACATTGAACCACCGCGTTGAACCATGTCCTAAAGGTTCAATGGTTCAATAGTTTGAAGATTTGGTAATTTTGGTCCCATTTGCTCCCGCGGCTTTCTAAGTCAAATTTAGCAGGGAAGTTGGAGGAAAATTTGTCAGAAACTCATCATGAAACCGAGAGCTCTAATTTAGCGGAGGCTATGGATAATCATTATACTTCATGATGGCGCGTGAATAATACTTGCTATTAATGAAGAAGTCAGAATTCATGTCTTTTCAAATATTTCTGGCACGTATTGTTCCGAGCGATAATTATTCAATCTGGTTAGTGCCATTATTAACTAAGAACAAGCCAATTTTAGCAAGTAAACATACTGTGCAACGCGGAGAAGGATAGCACTGGAAGTGTAAGGCTCTCATTATTCAAGTTTTCCCAGTAAATTCAAATATCCTGAAGGTGAGTTCTGTTTTCCCTGTGCTATTCTGAGTTCTTATGCTGGAAAGAAGAGCCTCTAGAATTTCTGTTATTTTCAAAATTTGAAGTGTTTTATTATAAGTGTCCAAGTATGTCTTTGAAATCTACATGTTTGGGGGATGAACATGGCCCTGGTCTTACTTATTCTCACTCAGAATTTGGAGATACTACATTAGTTCAATATGATTTAGAAGAATTCAAAGAAAGAACTAGAAACCCTGTTCAAACCCCCACAATGAAGAAAATTGTAGACAGTGGTTTAGTGGAAGCTGCAGCCTTTCCTCAGGCTATACTGTGCCTAGAATTGGTTCAGGAATGTATAAATAGGTATGACCCCCAGGACAGATGTGTTAGAAATGCAAAAGGGGATGTGTTGTTTCATGTCAACAGACAAACCCTTATGTCTATGATGAAGATACTGCCTAAAGAGGTGTATTCCAACCTTGACATTGCTTCCTCCAATGGGTATTTCTCAGAGAAGAAACCAACTTACAGAAGTGTAACTGGCTGTTGAAATTTCAGAAGGGCGGTTCAAGGTTGCCCAGACCACTTACCAGAGATCATCTGATCAAGGAAGTAAGGGATATTGTGGTGTTATTACACAGACTGAGAGGCAATCAGCATGCCTATTACTGGGAGGATTGGATGTACTTTTTCATACAAGTCATCCTTCAAGGCGAGCAATATTTGGATTGGGCTGAAATAGTGGCTGACTATCTACATCAGGGTTTAAGTAATTGTCTGGGTAACAGGGATTTCTATATGTCTTCATATCTGTTCTATTGTTTAGCATCCACAAGAGATTGGTTTGACCTGCCTCATGAGCCTTTAGATGAGAACAGTAAGATTTACGAATATTATTCATAGTTGCAAAGAAAAAATTGTTATGAAAATTATAAAAGGATTAATGATGTCTTCACTGGAAAGATGACCTATGAACTGGCAGGCAATCCAGGTAAAAGAATGACCAGTGAAGCAATGGAACTGATCAGTATCTACGGTAGCTTCTTCATCCAATTTTCTGAGTTCACTTACATCAGAGTTGGAGGATTTGATGGTGAACCTGTGAAGTTGCCTAGATATGTATTTGATCATTTTGTGCTGATGTAGGTATGTCAGCAGTTGGCACATGTTGATAAGAAATTCCCATCAAAAAGGGGTTTTGGTATTTCTTTTCCTGTTGATCTTGGGCATTATTCATGCCAATCAAAATCTGATGCCTTAAATTTGGAGGTGAACCTCAAAAGGTTCAATTTTCAATTCTTTACTGCCAGGGCTCAATTTGACAGTAAACATTTTGTTAAAGATAACCTAGATTCTGGAACAGGGCACTCACACCTTCCTAAGCTAGAGGATTGCTGGTAAGACTACCCAGATGAATTTAAAGTTAGGAGAAGGCTGTGGTGTAGATTTTCTTTGGGGCAAATAATTACCCTTAATTTAAACATGGATGTTTTTGGAATTTTTGATGATGATGAACAAGTGGTTGATCCACAATTTGAGAAAGTAGAACACTTACCCATTCCAGAGGTGGACTGGAGCAAGAAAGAGGAGGACAGAATTGAAATTAAAACCCTTCCGGTGATAAGGAGGACTGAGAAATGGTTGAGAGAAAAGAAATAGCAAGGGCTTCAGAATAAAAATGTTCAACAATTCTCTTCAATGGTTGCATCATCGCTTCCCATGGATTCTTCTAATCAACCTCTTGCTATCTGTGGTGTAGGTGCTTCCAAGCCATCAACTGAGAGAAGCCCTATCACCAAGAGATCCAGAAGAGTCCTCATGGATATTCTGCCATCTCGTGTCACCAGGCTGAGGACTAAAGGGAAAAGAAAGAAGCAGACTTCTAAAACAATAATTGTTGATTTAAATTCAGAGGAAGAAGCAGAAGAGCCTATGGGTGACAAAGAGACAAGCCCAAATAGAACAGAGGTAGTTGACACTGGGTCACAGTCAGGGGCCGTTCTGGAGACCCTTGAGATGTTAATGATTTCAAATGAACCCTCTGATGGAGAGAACCCCAGGAAGACAACCTCAGCCCCGAAGTGGCTGGAGAGTTCTATATCTAACAAAAAGAAAGTGATTCCTTTTGTTGTCCCTTTAGAGGACATGGTAAGTAAATGTCTGGGGAAGACCCCCAAGTCCAAGAGACTCAAAACAACGTCCAGAATAAATATTGACCCAAACACTGGTAACTAGAGTGCAGAAATAGCTAAGCCAATGACTAAGGAAGAGGTTCAAGATCCTACAGTGCATGATTTCACTGTGGAGAGGATAGATCTCAGTACTGCTTCCAGAGCTGCAGATGTCCACCACCTCGAAGCATCTACTAAGAGGATGGTCAGTAGAACCTGGAAAGATGAAAAGGATAAGAAAGAGTTGAAACAAGCTTTGCATTCAATGGCAGAGTACATTGAGGCCATTAACAATCCTAACCCACAGCCGATCTCACAGGTCCCCTTGTCTTTCGACCCAAAATCACCTATCAATCAAAAAATGTTAGATCAAGTTCATAGAAGCAAAATGGTCTCAAAAACATTTGACAATTGGTTGGACAGCATCGAGCAAAAAGGAACTGAATATATTCATGAACTCAAAAGCATATATGATCTGACTGCTGCCACCATTGAAGATCTTAAAGCATAGGTTGCTGTCTGGGCGAAGGACGAAGGTAAGTGGACAAGTGTAATAAACCAAATAAAGGAAGTTCGGAAATATGGGCTGGAGAAGTTTTTGGCAGAAAAGAACTTGACTGGTGTAGACGAGGATTTGTTATATGTGAACAAGAAGAATATTGAATGGAGGAACTCCATATCCCGACAAGGATGCTTTGAACTCTCAAAGCTAATTGAGGAGATAATGGAATTCACTCAATCACTGCAACATGATTTGCAATGTATCGATGTAAAATACTTAAAAGATGATGGAAAGCCTGTGGAAGATGTTGAAGCAGTGGTCGAATCCTTCAGAGATAAAATCAACTTTGTTAAAGAAAATGATAATATTCTAATTGAGGATTTCTCTAGGGTTTCTAAAGTCAAGTCACTGCTCTATCTCTACATCGACGCACTCCCAGAACACAAGGAAAAGTTTGGGAAAATGCGAAGGGAAAAAGAAGTCTAGAAATCAAGGATGAAGCATATAGGTATACCAAACTTCCCTAAAATTCAGGAGTTCGTTGCTGCCTTTCAGGAGTGGAAGACCCAACATGCTCCCCAGGCTACCGATAGCAAATCAGGAGATGCTGACTCGTCGCCCCAGTCATAATTTCATTGGCTCGTTCTCTTTCAGTTCCTATTTATGTTATTTCCAGCAATCTTGATCTTTTATAATCAGTTGTTAAAAACTAAATCCCGTATGGGTCAAAGTTATGTTAACTCTGGGTTTAATTTGCTCAAGGACATAGTTAAGACATTCATATATATATGTTTTTATAATCTTTGAAGGCAGAGAGATAGAAGTTTAAAAAAAAAAGAAAAGAGGAAGGGATTTTCAGAAAGACTATGCTTAATTTTTACATTATGTGATGATTGTTTGAGTAATTTTCATCTGTGAATGAGAAGAAGAACAATTACTGCTTATTTGGATCTGTACGTCTGAATGTGTGGAATTAGATTTTCTATGTGAAATCTCCTTTCATCTGGTAATTGCTCTTTATTTGGACAACTCATCATATGTGTTCTATTCTTTACTAGTTCAGCAAATTCATATGAACGTATTCACGTATTTGAATGTACCCAAATAGAATCTGTGCGTTCTATCCTGTTACTGTATAAATTTATCGCGTTCATGACATGGTTATGTATGAATGTTAGTCTACCTTAAGCATTTTCTAGTTAAAAGTGCATTTGGATAATTAAATAGATCAAATTCATTGAAAATCTTAAAGGGAGTTGTACCTAAATTCAGAGGGGAACCAATTTACAAAAGGTTCACCCATTTGTTGCTTAGCTCATTTGTTTTTAAAAGAGGGGTATGGAGTCAGAATAAAATATTTTCAAAATAAAGACAAATCTGTTAACCAACACTAGGTAGTTTGACTATGTTGCTTATATTTTCAAAAAGATTGATTCTAATTTAATTGCAATTAAGAACAATGTCCCAACAGTCTCTTTTGAACATTATTCACTTCTCATGCATATGGTACTATACTATGGCCAGGAAATGGGAATATGGTCAAGTGAACTTAGAATTGCTCAACAAGACAAAAGGGGACAAAAGTCACCTATGCAAATGTGGACGAGGATATGGGATAGTAGGTTTGCCCACTCCAGTTACATTCATTTTGAAGAGTATTTTGTAAAAGTGTTGTATAAATAATTTAACCATTCTTGTGAATATTCACTATCAGATAAAATAAAAAGGTTTCTCAGACCAAAAGATTTTGGTGGTCCCCCAACTATCACCCACAACTGGGGAGATTGGTATTGAGGATTCAACCATGGTCAAAATTTATGGTTTTGAAGATACCCCATTTATATTGCCCAAGACAATTCCTCATAGGATTGCCTATTTAGAGATAGTCAGGCAAATGAACTACTCTAATGTGATGAACTTAAGTGCCTATGACAAACAATCCTTTGTGCCTAGTACTCTATGCTTTAGGGATTTTACTATGGTGTCTAAAGAAGGTTATGGTCTCATCAAGGACAAATTAATGCATTACAACATGAGGTGTTCAAATGAAAGAAAAGGATTCGATCCCGAGGGTTTCATTGATTTTGCTAGAAGAAAACAAATTCTCAGTGGATATACACATATTCTGCATCCACATGATGATATTATTATGAACATGGAAGAAGCTGAAGTTGAGTTGGTAATTGAAAAATATAATAGAGATCTAGATGAGAAGAGAAAATAGCTTGCAGAAATAGAGTTGTCTTCTGGTGATGAGGAATCTGCAAGGGAAGGGGAGCTACATGAACAGACAACCAAAATCTCTAAACGAAAAAATGGAATGTTATCAATTTCCTAATAAGAGCAGGATGAAGAGGGGCCTGGTGATGAGGATCCTAGACAGTTAGCATATGATTGTTTCATTGCAGATGATCAATTTATTCATTCTCAAGAATTGAAATCATTTTTGTATAAATTCAAGGGAAAAGAACTCAGGGAATCAGTTGAAGATGTCACAAATGATAATGAAAAACAATTGATGGATATGTTAAAGACAACAGTAGACAATGAGTTGAGAGCTATGACTCCTAACAGAGGTAGACAGTTGCTTAGAGAAGCAAGCGTGATGATATTTCCTAGACTTGACATAAATTATGCCTTGGTGTTTGATAGTTTCTTGCACAATACTGATGACAAGTACAAGCTCACTCCTGAAGGTGTCACGGAGGTATACATGCGTACCAAGTATAAAAATGATGAAAACTCATCATGATATGGGCCTTATACCCTCCTCATAAGAAGACTGCCATTATAGATACTGAAAAAACCTTTGGGCATGTTATGACTTTGAAAGAAGGAGAAACTGATCCTTTGATTACTACAAACATTGGCATAAATGTTGCAAAACTAAATAAAGCACAGGCTCAAATGTTGATCAAGGAACAAGATGCATATAAGCTGAGTTGTGAAAGATTGACAAAGGAGAATGATTTCCTAAAATATACTATCAAGAATGCCTTCGGAGGATCAGTTAAAAGAATAACCCAAGGAGAGAGTTCATAAAGTGTCTAATCACCATTTGTTGATCAAATAGCCCAGGTTCAAATTGACATACTTGCAACAATACTACAGAATAGGCATATCAATATGATGCATTGGATGACTAAATTTTGGGATGTCTACTCTGAGAACCATAGGGTGATCCAAGAACATGAAAGGTTAAATAATAGGCTTCAAGAGAAACTCCATGAGATATAGAATAAGGAGAATCCTGACTCTACAAGTACCTCCAATGCCAAAGACTTGATCAAACAAAACCAAAAATATCATGATCAGCTTCAGAATGATGCCAGGGAATGTGTTGAGGCTTCAAAGGCAGGTACACCCATGTTTTTTAGAAATGATAAGGAGTTGAAGAGCAAAGATGAATGGATCAAAGAATACCAGGTAATATTACATGAGGCATTAGAAACTCTCAAGGATAAAGACTCAGTATCTAGGGAGGCTTGCAAGCATTTGGAGAAGATGGTGACAATGGATGTAATTACAAGAAATGCTATTGAATTTGCTGATACACATTGAAGCCAAGAGTACCTAGATCAAGTTGCTCAAATATACCAATGGCTTAACAGGGCTTAGGGTCTTTATCTTTGTTGTTGTTATGTTAATCATCTTAATTCGCAAAAGACATTTTGAAGAGTTATGTCTCTTCATAAATATTTCTATATAAGTTGGACATATGATGATCAATCATCATTAGCAGAAGGAGATATTAGAAGGAGTTCATAATATTTTAAAAGACCATGTTGCAAGTATTATACTGAAGAAGTTAATAGAAAATTTATGATTATGTGGTTTTATACTAGCATCAATTGTTTCTTGAAATTATTCAATTATTTTGTTGTCTCCAGTTCATTATTTCTTTATTACTCAAATTGATATATCAAGTATGTATTTAATTTGTCAATGCACATTTGCTATGTCTATGTGATTTGATTAATTGGTTTCCTTAAAAATGAATTAAAATCCTTCTGGTCAGTCGCAGTAGTCTGGAAGTACTGATTTGGATCACTAAGAAGAACCACATAATTAGGATTGTCATTCTATCTCCAAGTTGAAATTATCTGTTGTTCTTGCATAGTTCATTCAATTGATTCTTTCAAGAAAGGATAAAAATTCCTTCTGGTGAATAACAAGAAATCTAATTGTATCAATTGGATTATTAAGAAGAGTATGTCAATCATTTCCCTGCATGTGTTGAAAGTATGAGGTTAACCAGTGTTGTCATTAATGGCAACATACTCATATTGCATTAGTAAGAAGGTTTGAATGAGCTGTGTGTTGAGGATATTGAGAAAATTAGTCTCAATCAGGAATAGTGAAGAATAGTGATGAGAAGAAGGAAAATGTACTCAATAGGTTGAGGATCAAAGGATACAGATTAAAGGGTTTGTAGATATGAGTCTTGAGATGATCCAGTTAAGATTTTAGAGGTCTGCATGAAGATATGAAAAAGTTGTGATCAGTCAAGTAGAACCAGTTCTGGGAGCTGTTCTGGAGTGACAGAGTGTTACAAAAAGGTCCGGTGAGATCCAAAGGTGCATTGTCAGACTCTGCAAATTAGAAGGAGTGTTTGGGATGTCCTTGTGATGTGTCATCTCAGTTTGTACAAAGTTTGGAGGTCTGAAAGAACCTATTTTAGTTTGGCAGTCACGACAGACTGTGTTCTTGAAGTTTCAGATGAAGAGAAGAAGAGATTCCAGTAAGTAGAGGATGTCCAGATGTACCTGGTCACTTGGGCAAGCTTGTGAAGGTTCTTGGATCATGTTGAGGTTGTGTTGTCGGTCCACATTAGTGTTAGAGTCTAGAATTTAAGATATTCTTCCAGATGAAGACATTCTTGTTCAGACTGGCCGACCGAATGAGTTATTCATCTTGCAAATGTTCATATGGATGATTGCTGACTTGCAAATGTTCTTGTGGATGATTGCTGACTTAGATGATTGTTCCTAAGTTGATGCCTTGTATAAATAAAGGTTTGTGAGTTCATTTCAAAGTGTGTATGGATCGGATGAGTGTGGAATAGCGAAAGAGCAAAAGGCAGAGTAGAAGTATCTCGGGCTTAAATGGAACTAATCCAGGCATGGTAAAGATGTCAATCTCTAGTTCAAGTTTGTGATTCTTATCACTTTGTAGACAGTGTGTCTCTTGTAGGCAGTGTGCCTCTTGTGAGTAGTGTGCTCGGGCAGTGAGCCCTAATTGGCATGTGCCATTCATTTTTCTTATTCTTCTAACAGAGAATAATCCTTGGGTTAATCACCCCATGATTTTTCCCTTAACTAGGTTTTCCACGTCAAAATCTTGGTGTCTAATGTGTTGATGTTTATCTGCTCCTGTGTTTATGCATTATGCTTTCATGAATGATTAACTGATATGCTATTAACTAACAAAGAAGAATCAAGTGTTTGAAGTAGAAGCAAGTTTTTGTACAACTGATTCACCCCCCCTCTCAGTTGTGTGCCCTAGATCTAACAATTGGTATCAAAGCCAAGTTCCTCTAAAAGGAGCTTAACTGCTTGAGGAGATCCAGGATGTCGTCATACAAGAAGGATAGTCTGAAGTTCAATGGGACCAACTTCACTCTCTAGAAAGGTCGCATGAAATGTCACTTGGAGTGTATGGGAAAAGCATACTTGGCCATGGTCTCAAAACCATATGTACCTCCAGAGGGTGGTCCGACAACTCTAAATGAAATCACAGATGCTGAAAACAATTTGCAGACCAAAGAAGCTCTTCTAAGCGCATTGAATGACTCAGAGCTCTCAAATGTCATTGACCTACCAACTGCATATGAAATCTGGGTTAAACTGGAACTTCGGCATGAAGGAGATGAGTTTGTTAAGAGTGCAAGGTTGCAAAGTCTGAAAGGGAAATTTGAAAGATTGAAGATGAGAGATGATGAAAATATCACTACTTTTATGCCAAGAGTGAATGAGCTAGTGTGTGGAATCAGGAATGCTGGTGGAGTTTTGGATGAAAATGAAATTGTTTGCAAGATTCTCAGATCCCTTCCTGCTGCCTACAAGATCAAGGTTGCTGCCATTGATGAATTCAGAGCCCATGCAACTGTCACAAGAGAGCAATTGGCTGGCAAACTGGCTACATTTGAAATGACAGAGTTTGGAGATGATCCCCCTAAGATTGAATCTGCAATCAAAGCCAATGCCTATGTGAAAGGAAAACAAAGATTTGATCCAGGAGAAAACTCTTCAAGGAAGCTGTCATGGTATGATCAAGCAAGGAAAGACATGGAAGAGGAAGAAGCAGAAACAACTCATCTTGAAGCCCTCATTGCAAAGAGATTGCCAAGAGGATCCGGTAAGTATGAAGGAAAGTTACCTTTTAAGTGCTTCAACTACAATAAGATTGGTCATTTTGCTTCAAGATGTCTGGAAAGATCTGCAAGGTCAAACTCCAATAGACAAAGGTTCCAAAAGAACTGTTACTATGTTCATGAAGAAGTTGATAATGAAGGAGTAATAGATGATGAATCAGAGATAGGAGACAAATCTGGAAATGAATGGGTGTTTATTGCCATCAAGGAAGAAGAACCAATATCTTCTGAATTTGTCAATCATAAGGTTGTAGAAAGAGCTCTGGCTGCCCAAGTTGAAGAAAAGGATGATTGGGTTATTGACAGTGGATGCTCTCACCACATGACAGGTGACAAGAACAAGTTCTTAGATTTAGAAAGGTATGAAGGAGGAATGGTAAAGTTTGGTGACAATTCTATAGGTAGAATCAGAGGTAGGGGAACTATTTCTTTTGATGGAAAGAGCAAAACTGGTAATGTACTATATGTTGAAGGATTGAAGCACAATCTTCTCAGTGTTGGACAGTTAGTAGACAAAGGTTATGATCTCAGGTTCAAAAATGGAAGATGCGGGATCTTTGAAAGCTCCAGAACTGAGATTGCATCCGGTACTCAAACAAAAGGTAATATCTTCCATCTAGTTGGTTCAAATAAAAGTTGTCTGTTTATTCAAGTTGATCAGAGTTAGCTATGGCATAGAAGGATGTGTCATATAAATTTTGATAACATCATCAAGATAAGCAATATTCAGGTTGTAAGAGATCTTCCAAAATTGGTGAAACCTACAAATAGTTTGTACAAAGAATGTCAGCTAGGTAAATAGAGTAGAGTCTCCTTCAAAAGCAAAGATCAGTCCTCTACCGGATTATTGGAATTAGTTCATACTGATCTATGTGGTCCAACAAGAATCAAGAGTATGCAAGGTGATAGATATTTCATGTTACTGATTAATGATCATTCCCGGATGATGTGGGTTACCTTTCTGAAAGAGAAATCAGAAGCCTTTGAGAAGTTCAAAATCTTCAAGGCTATGGTAGAGAATCAAACCAGATTAAAACTAAAGTGTCTAAGGTCTGATAGAGGTGGTAAATTCACATCTGGTGAATTCATAGACTTTTGTGAGAAGCATGGCATAAAAAGACAGTTGTCTGCTCCTAGGACTCCACAGTAGAATGGAATAGTTGAGAGAAAGAACCGGACCATCCAGAAAGCTTCTAGGACAATGATGATAGAAGCAAATGTTCCTCAGATGTTTTGGAGAGAAGCTGTCAGCACTGCAGTCTACACTCTTAACCAAGTTCAAATCATAAACAATACCGGTAAGACTCCTTATGAACTTTGGTTTGGTATAACTCCTACTGTGAGATATTTTAGAGTATTTGGTAGCAAGTGTTACATCAAAAGAGATGAAGATCTAGGAAAGTTTGATGCTAGAAGTGATGAAGGAATTTTCTTGGGTTACTCCACTCAAAGCAAAGCATACCGGTGTTACAATAAGAGACTGAAAAAGATGATAGAAAGTACAAATGTGAAGGTTGATGAAGGAATTGAGAAGCCCTCAAGGTTTTATGAATATGATGAAGATGATCAGGATGGTGTTTGATTCAAGGAACTCAATCCCTTCCTAAAAGTCAGATTCAAACTAATCCAGTAAATCAGGAAGAAGAGGCTTGTCTGAATGAACCTGATCAAGAAATAGCAGTGCAAGAGACTCCCAAAGTTCCAAGGTATGTAACTTTAAACCACTCTAAAGATCAGATCATAGGTGACAAAAGCAAAGGGGTACAAACAAGGAGGAGAATTGCTCAAAATTGAAATGAATACTGTCTGATTTCAAAGATTGAACCTAAGACAATAAATGAAGCTTGCAATGATGAAAACTGGACCAAAGCAATGGAGGAAGAGTTGATGCAAATTGAGAAAAATCACACTTGGGATCTTGTTCCCAGACCTAGAAACAAGAATGTGATTGGAATCAAATGGGTCTTCCGGAACAAACTAAATGATGTTGGTGAAGTAATCAGAAACAAAGCCAGATTGGTCTGCAAAGGCTACTCTCAAATAGAAGGAATTGATTTTGAAGAAACCTTTGCTCCAGTAGCAAGAATTGAAGTAGTCAGATTATTTCTTGCATATGTTGCCTTCAAAGACTTCAAGGTATATTAGAAGGATGTCAAGTCTGCCTTCCTAAATGGTGATTTGGAAGAAGAAGTATACATTGAACAACCGGATGGATTTCAATTGTCTGATCATGATGATATGGTTTACAAGTTGAAGAAAGCACTATATGGATTGAAGCAAGCCCCAAGAGCATGGTATGAAAGGTTGGATAAGCATCTTGTGTAGATTGGTTTCAACAAAGGTACCGCTGACAGTAATCTATATTTCCAAATAGATAATGAAAACATCTTGATTGTTGAAGTATTTGTTGATGATATCATTTTGGAGGAAGAGATAGTTTGTGTAAAACCTTTGCAAATCAAATGAAAAGTGAGTTTGAAATGTCAATGTTTGGTGAAATGAATTTCTTCTTGGGTCTGCAAATTACTCAGACAAAGAAAGGTATCTTTATCTCTCAGACCAAATATGTGAAAGAATTGCTAAGGAAATTTGGAATGGAAGATTCAAAGCCAATGAACACTCCTATGGCAACCGGATGTAAGTTGAATAAAGATGATGACTCTCCTAAGATAGATCAGACCAAGTACAGATCAATGATTGGAGGATTATTGTATCTCACTCAGACTAGACCAGATATAATGCAGGCTGTTGGTCTTGTGGCAAGATTTTAGGTTGACCCTAGAGAATCTCATGTTATGGCAATCAAGAGGATTTTTAGATATCTAAAGGGGACAGTTGAGTATGGCCTATGGTATCCTAGAGATCAGGATTTCTCTCTTCATGCATATACAGATGCAGATTGGGCAAGAGATGTGGATGACCGAAAGAGCACCAGTGGTGGAGCATTCTTCTTGGGAAAGAGATTGGTTTCTTGGCTAACCAAGAAACAAGAGGCAATATCTCTGTCTACAACTGAAGCAGAATATATTGCAGCAGCAAGTAGTTGCACTCAAATCTTATGGATGAAGCAGATGTTAAGAGACATGAAAGTAGAATATGAGGAGCCTATCACAATTTTCTGTGATAATTCAAGTGCAATAAATATTTCCAAGAATTCGGTATTGCATTCTAAGACCAAGCATATATCTATCAAATTTCACTTTTTGAGAGAACAAGTGAACAAGGGTGAAGTCAGATTGGAGTATGTGCCCTCCAAGGATAAGCTTGTAGATATTTTTACTAAACCTCTTCCCAAAGACTCTTTTGAGTATCTCCAAGAGAAGTTAGGGGTCATGGCCCCTTCGGTGATGAACTAGGATGCATTGATGTGCATCAATCTAGTGGATATCACAATCATATCTTGTGATCCGGATTGATGATGGGGAGCTGCTACTAAGGGGGAGCAGCTAGTATGATTTTGATGTGTTACAAGTACAAGTATGAGCCCTTTTCCATTGATGTCAAAGGGGGAGAGAAGACATGTGAAAAACAAGTGGTTGATGATCAAAGGGGGAGCAGTAAAGCAAGAGAAGACATGTGAAGAGTTGTTGCTGATAGGGGGAGCTGTGATAGAAAAGAGAAGTTCTTGTCTTGACGGTTTTTCACATCATATGTTGCCATCAATGACAAAGGGGGAGATTGTTGCAAGTATGAGGTTAACCAGTGTTGTCATTAATGGCAACATACTCATATTACATTGGTAAGAAGGTTCAGATGAGTTGTGTGCTGAGGATATTGAGAAAATTAGTCTCAATCAGAAACAATGAAGAACAGTGATGAGAAGAAGGCAAATGTCCTCAATAGGTTGAGGATCAGGGGATATAGATTAAAGGGTTTGTAGATATGAGTCTTGAGATGATCCAGTTAAGATTTCAGAGGTCCACATGAAGATATGAAAAAGTTGTGATCGGTCAAGTAGAACCAGTTCCGGGAGCTGTTCCAAAGTGACAAAGTGTTACAAAAAGGTCCGGTGAGATCCAGAGGTGCATTGTCAGACTCTGAGGATTCAAAGGAGTGTTTGGGATGTCCTTGTGATGTGTCATCTCAGTTTGTACAAAGTTTGGAGGTCTGAAAGAACCTATTTCAATTTGACAGTCATGATAGACTGTGTTCTTGAAGTTCCAGATGAAAAGAAGAAGAGATTCCAGTAAGTAGAGGATGTACAGATGTACCTGGTCACTTGGGCAAGCTTGTGAAGGTTCTTGGATCATGTTGAGGTTGTGTTGTTAGTCCAAATTAGTGTTAGAGTCTGAAATTGAAGATATTCTTCCAGATGAAGATATTCTTGTTCAGACTGGGCGACCGGATGAGTTATTCATCTTGCGAATGTTCTTATGGATGATTGCCGACATGCGAATGTTCTTGTGGATGATTGCTAACTTAAATGATTGTTCCTAAGTTGATACCTTGTATAAATAAAGGTTTGTGAGTTCATTTCAAAGTGTGTATGGAGCAGATGAGTGTGGAATAGCGAAAGAGCGAAAGGCAGAGCAGAAGTATCTCGGGCTTAAATGGAACTGATCCAGGCATGGTAAAGATGTCAATCTCTAGTTCAAGTTTGTGATTCTTATCACTTTGTAGACAGTGTGTCTCTTGTAGGCAGTGTGCCTCTTGTGAGCAGTGTGCTCGGGTAGTGAGCCCTAATTGGCATGTGCCATTCATTTTTCTTATTCTTCTAACAGAGAATAATCCTTGGGTTAATCACCCCATGGTTTTTCCCTTAACTAGGTTTTCCACATCAAAATCTTGGTGTCCAATGTGTTGATGTTTATCTGCTCCTGTGTTTATGCATTATGCTTTCATGAATGATTAACTGATATGCTATTAACTAACAAAGAAGAATCAAGTGTTTGAAGTAGAAGCAAGTTTTTGTACAACTGATTCACCCCCCCTCTCAGTTGTGTGCCCTAGATCTAACAACATGTTTATACAAGTTATAAACCAAAGTATTGTGCCAAACAGTTAGAGTTATTGCCCACTATAAGCCACTGGTCTTAGATTTTCATTTGACTCTGTTTACCCAACAAGGCACTTGTCTTACTTATTTCAATAGCTAAATTCATTTATTAGTTTTTGCCTTGATTTTGCTTATACAATTTGTACCAAATTAGGACCACACCATTTTCAATCACTATTCAAACATTAGTAGTAGAAGTAATTAGCTAGCTTTCATCTATTCCACACCATTTGCCACTGTGGGTAGATCCATCACTTAGCCAAGATTATGCATCCATTTAATTTGCTTCATTAGTAAGGTATACCCACCTAGGTCTAGCAGAACCCAAAGTGTAGGGAGTCCTCAACCCTATAGGTTAACTCCATCGTGTTAGTTTGAAAACATTGCCAATTTGATCATAGAGTATGGCATTCTCTTAAGATTTGCAACCTGTATTTTTGAGACCTAACACAACAAACCCACTTTGCATGTGTTAAAATGAAGGTGAACAACTATAGAATGGAAAACTAATTTCAATTGTTATAATAATCTAATGCAAAACCAAATGGAGACAATAGAAAATCAAATCAGTAATACAAAGAAATAAAGGAACAAAAGAATAGGACACATAACACAATGTTTACATAGAGAAACCTTTTTGAGAAAAAAACTCCACACAAGAAGAGATGCACTAGTCTGTATTAACTTCACTAGAGTTTATAATACATCACTAATGACCCCCTCTTTAGTCTTCAATCTAGAAACACCTATTTTTTCCAATCTCAACTCTCTACAACCCCATAGTCATAATATAATGCCCTCATTAAAAGAGTGTTTCCATCTAGGGAAAAAAATCCTAACATAATTTCTATTGTCAGATCTACAACATAATGATGAGCGGTCCAGATTGACTACAAAATTTTACAATATTTTACAAGGCAATTTTCTAAAAATAACATTTCTTCAAGGGTGTTGCCCCCAAATCCCCACCATACCAAGATCCAAATGCAGCTGAAACAAGACCGCTACTTGGTGAATACATCTTCCCTTATGGAAATTTACAAACAACATTAAGAGTAATTAATTACATAGGATTCACAAGGTCTATGGCACCTTAATACTAACCTTCTCCCACTCAACATCATACATTGTAAATTCATCCATACGAAAACATAAAATAATTAATCACTTAGAACAAGGCTCATGGCCTCCCTACACAATGTAAACTTCTCTATGCCATAGGTTTTGTAAGTGAATCTGAAACATTCTCCTAAGTGTCAATAGTCTTTAGCTCAATCTATCCATTAACATTCAATTCACAAACAAAGTTGAACTGAACATCCACATGCTTCATTCATGCATGATACATAGGATTCTTGACCAACCATATCGGGGTAAAAGAAAAACATTGGGTCCACATACAAGGCAAGCATCAAGAAAAAAAATCCCGGTCCAAGAATGAGTACTTGTTTTAAAAAATGGGTACCCATTTAGGAACAGGTGTGCAAGCCTAAATGGGTGCCCGTTTTGTAAAAGTATTTAATTTTTTAAAAAGCCCTGCATGCACATTTTTTTCCCACATACCCATTTCGAATGAGTACCCGTTCCTAAAAGTAAGAAATCAAAAACCACATTTTTGGTTTGGTCTTAGGCTTGGGAAAGGCATGGTAAGACGATTCCTAGCCTTGGACCTATAAGTGCAATTCCATGTTTAGAGAAACAGAAAAGACTAACTTTACTAATATGGCTAGCAATGTTTTTTTCTGAACTTTTTTACAAAATTAAAACCTATTATAGATGATGATGTGAAGTTTTCAAATATGTAATTATTTTTATTTGACTTTTTTTTCTATTTATTAATTAATTTATGAGAAAACTGGTCCAAACTTGAAATGACAGGGTTGTATATTTTATATTTTTTAATTTTCAGAGTTTTTTTAAAAAAACTATATTTTATCAATCTACACATCATTCTTTACACAATGGAAAAAAAATCATTTGATGATTAGTTTAGCTCAAATTATGTTGGTTGTATACAAGGGGTTTTCAAAAAAGCCATTAGGGCCAATAAAAAAATTAATAAAAAATTATTTGGAAAAAAATTATAACAAAATATCTTCATCAAACATCACTATGATACATATCTTTCCTGAAAAGGATTTAGAAAAATACTTTTATTTAGGTCAAATTATGTTGACTGTACATGTGTATGGTATGGTCCTAATAATGTTACTTTTAAAAAGTGGTTTTTGTAAAAGCCTATGCAAAATTCATTTGTGTCATCTGTGTATTAGAATAAATTACATATTTTAAAACTAGATTCAAAATACTACATTTCATATTACTAGACTTTCTTAAGATTTTGTGTAAGAGCTTCAAATTTTGACTCCAACTATGATAAACATAAATTTTTAAGGAAAACACTTCCACTTTTTTAGTAAAAAATTGGACCCAACTTCTTGCACTCACCCATTGCACTCTGGCTATCACAACTAATTTTAATAGTCCTACAATCAAAACCAACACCTACACACAATATTTGTCACTAAACTTCCTCCTTAGAGACATGGTTAGCTACCATGTACTCTACTTCAATGGTTGACAATGCAACTGTATGCTACCTCTTACTCATCTGGCTCATTGCTCCTCCAAATAGAGTAAATACATACCCACTTGTGGATCTTCGACTAAGTCACATGCCTAATCAGCATCAACATAGCCATGTATGTCCAATGTATTTTCCACATTATTAGTACCAGAATAAACCAAATAGTAATCATAAGTATCAGGTAAACATCTAAACACCCTCTTTGCATAATTTCAATGCTATCTACTAGGGTTAGACATAAACCTTCTCAAAACTCCCATTGCTTGGGTAATATCTCGTCTACTACAAACTATTGCATACATCAAACTTCCTATAGGCTACAACACTAGCATATGACACCTTAGACATATCCTATAGATCATCTTCACTCTTAGGACACATATCTAATGAAAGATTAGTACCAACTGACAAAGAAATTCTATCTAGATTGCAATCTTGCATACTAAATTTTTTCATAACAGTATCAACATACTCTGCAATAACCAAAGATTTTTGTTTACCTAATCTCTTTGATCTCCATCCCTGGAATATACCTGGCTCCTCCTAGATCTTTCATCTCAAATGCACTTGAAAGTTGGCCTTTCAGCTCATTGATCATCCCCATATTGTTACTAAAAAATAATATATATCATCCACATATAAGGCAACAGTCAATATATGATCATTAATACATTGAATGTAAATATAATGATCCTCTTCACTTTTAACAAAATCCAATTCTCAAAGAAAAAAAGTCAAAATTTTGATATCACAGTCGGGGAAAGAACACTATTAAAATGGAAAGAGCACTGGGTATGCAGATTAAAGCAGTCTGACTTAGATCATTTTTCTTTAGACACATGAACATAAGCCTCATAGCCAAATGCCCTTAAATGTGACACATAAGGTTTCTTACCTATCCACACTTCATAAGGAATTGTTTTAAGAGCCTTGCAAGGATATTTGTTCAACAAGTAACAAGCAGTACTCATAGCTTCTTCCCAAATGCATCTATTCAACTGTGAACCACCTAGCATACTTTTGGATCTTTCCATTATTGTTTGATTCATCCTTTCAGCCACTCCATTCTACTATGGAGTATATGGAGTATTCTTTTTTCTAACAATTCATGCATGCTTATAGAATCCATCAAAATCCCCAGAATAATATTCCCCTCCATTGTCCAGCCTCAAAACCTTTTTTTTACAATCTAATTTCTTTTCAACTAAAGATTTAAATTCCTTACACTTAGTCAATACTTTAGATTTATGTCACATAAAATATACCTAGGTAAATCTTGAGACATCATCAATGAATGAAACAAAATATCAAGGTTTTCCAATTGATTCAACATCCACAAGACCAAAAACATCCAAATGAATAAATTCCAATTTATTCTTAGATTTATAACTATTTGAAGGAAATTGATTTCTATTCAATTTTCCAAACACACAATGTTCACAAAATCAAAACTCTCATCAGAATAAAATTGATGGGAGCTAATTTCAAACACTTAAAACTACTGTCAAATATCTTGTACTCTATTTTGAGTGGACAGTCTCAAAAAGAAAACATAACAGCAATAGTCCTTTAAGCTTAGACTGATTTAGAAACAAACGGAGAGTCTTGTTATCACCCAGATCCTATCTTGAAAAGTTTGGGAATCTCTCAGTCAAGAATATAAAGCAGAAGTCATTTCTTATTGAAAACTATCATTCATAATTCCACTGGCAAATTCACATGTATTCTTCAAAAGAACATAAAGATATTGCAAAAATGCATTCTACGCCTCATACAAGGTATTGACTTTGCATTCAAGCCAAGAGGTATAGATAATACTCTCCTTATGATTTATGAAGTTTAAACAATGGCTATAGATGTGAATTAAAACAATTTTATTGTTCAAAAACCAGAAACTATGGAATAGACAAAAATGTCTTCTCCTTTTCATCTTCACTAATTCTTTAGACTATTCCAAATTGCCCAAGATTCTTTTACTTACTAGGAAATATACATTGTGGTTTCATAAGAGTTAAATAGAGTCAACATCATCCTCTATCAAGAAGCACATTAGTTGGAGAAAATAGGTGTCATTATATTCCTTTTTGTCACACAGAAAACTTTACAATTATATGTCAAATAAAGAAGAGCAATCATGATTGCCTCTCTATGTAATTTTCTCTAAAATTTCACACTCCCACTCTTGATTGTGATTGCAATCTATAAATTAATGGTTGTGAAAGGATTCTTGATCTCTAGATTGTTGTATAAGATTCTATTTACCCAAATATTAATGAACACTCAAGCACACCATCTCCACAATCCTATTTCAACCCATTTGGCCTATGAGGCATTCCTTTTACTTGCTCCTGTGTCCTTCTACCAAATTATTTTTAATCATTTATGCCAATTTCCTTCTGGTTGTGACTCCAAGACTATTGTCCAATGACTTCCTATGTGAGGAACTACCTCCCCATCGTGTAAAAACTAACTCCTCCCTCCATAAAACCTAACTACCTTTTTCTTTTTCTTTTTACTCAAGTAAAGGTAGTTGCATCTTTCAATTTTCAAAGACAATAGTTCCATGTCAAGTGCTCATATGACTTTGGAGAAAAGTTGGACAATAGGTCTCAAAGTTTAGGGGCTATAAAGAAACCCAACAAACACACCAAGATAGAAATTGGGCACAAAACCCAAATGTAAACCCAAAAATTAAACAACAAAACCAAAACTCCAGAGAAAATGGATGCTCCTGCATCAGGCTCCCCCCATAGACAAAACAAAATCATGAGCTCCTGCTCATGAGGTCATCAATGCTATCACCATACTTGAGATATCAGCTACTGTTAACCATGTGGCATCCTCCAAAGGATGATCCTTCCACTTCATCAAGTACTTGAAATATACCTTGTGGCGGGTCTTCTTCAACAATTGTTTCTCCAAGATACAGTCAATGTCAACTTTTGCTGACTTGGTCACTTGTTGTTCCCAACTTGGAATCATCTATATTTTGGTTGTTCCATCAGTTTTAGCACATCTGTATAGATAGAGATCAGCCACATTGAAGATAGGAGAGATACCCATGGTGGGAGGAAGGTCTATCTCATATGCATTAGTTAAAAACTTTCTAAGAACTCTACAAGGATCGATCTTCTTCATTTTCAGCTTGTTGTATTCCCCTTTTGGAAATATCTCCTTCCTGAGATGAGCCAAAATAAGATCACCAACCTGAAAATGTAATTCTCTTTTCATCTTATTTTCATACTATTTGTACTGCTAATTACTCCCTTCAATCTGCAATTTGACCTCTTCATGAACGTCATGTATAACTTTGGAAAAATCATCTCCATATGCACTTCTCCTCTCTAAATTACCAAGGTCTCTTAGTTCAAATACACCCCTTGGATGCATACCATAGACAATATAGAATGGGCTAATACCTATACTCCTATTTGGAGAATCATTATATGCAAATTCAGCAAGTGTTAAAGTCATATCCTAGTTACTAGGTGTGTTTCTTGTTGGTTCCCAAAAAAAATGAAACCCTAAACTCTAAAGCATTCCAAAAACACCTAGGCCAGTGATTGTAATCAAGGTGAAAGGAAGAGGTTTATCAACAAGTAAAGGGGAAATTTAGCCAACTACAGGAGTGGGTAAGCTCCTCTACTTTTCAAGCTTAGTTAGACCTAGGAGGGATATTCCTAGAGGCATGAAATAAAATACAAATAAACATACACAACCATACCCAATGTAAACTTGACCCCAAAGTTGTCACTAGATCAAAACAAACTAGTTGTATAGGCCTGTCATTAAGATAATTCAACTGTGCAAATGTACATGCACATGATAGGTGGTTTTTACCCTGAACCACAAGTGAATAATTTTGTTTTATTTTAAAAGAGTGTTTGATCCCTCTCCATAATGGACCGTTGCCTACTCTATTGGGCAAATAAGTCATAAACAATAAAGAGGGAGGAAAGGGCAGAACCAGCATCAACAGAAAGATAAAATGTATTCACATACACTTCCTAGATTATATTTCATCCATTGGACATACTTAATGATCCAAAACCAAACTACAATGACCCATTTACAATAAAGAAATGACCCAACACAAAGCATGCATGGATTTAAATATTGTCACACATTATCAAATCTCTATTACAATCACACCAACAAATGTGGTGAGAGAAAACATACAACTATGATTATATATTCCCTTGAATCATTACAAATGGCCATGGAGACATACCAATACATAAAATATGCTTTAAAATTCATTCCTATGCTGCCCTGAAAACACAATACTCCATTCACTACCTAGACTGGCTTGGTTTGAAGCCCTGAAACTATCTTGAGGCATTCCAAACCAAACAATTGGCTTCAAGACCAACCCTAAAAACAACTTTTAAAAATGTATATATAGCAATTCATTTCACATTGTGCAACTTATGGACATTGGAAGGTTTGGTCAACAAGCAACCACTGCTGCATTAAACTCAAGCCCACTCCCCTCTCAGAAGATTTAAACACTGGGAAGAAAACCCATTCCCTACAACTCTGAGAATATCAGAAGGAAATTGCTTGCACATTTGTGTCCCCAAAACATTAAAGAGGGAAGGCCCAAACAACTACAGTATTTGTTTTGTCCTTCAAATGTACCCATGCATTGAAAAATTTCACTATTTCAGCTACATGCATGGTACAGTTCTATAGTCCTAAAATCTGAGTACAAATTAGTTTTTAAAAGCTTTTACAACACTTCAAAACATGTTGTCCAATTTTTCTATTCTAAGCCATTATAACTTTTGACTATATTCATATGCATACTGGTCATTATTCCCCTTTCTTTATCACCCAAATTGACTTTCTGTGTATTTTTTGTTTGTCATTATCCTCTTTTATTATCAAAGCATTATTTTTCCTTATCAGAAAATTTGCATTTTCTGGAACATGGCAACCTTTCCTCTTATCTCTTCCTTTAGTCAAAAAAATTCATTCTCTTTGAACTCTTCTTCTTGTTCTCCTTTTCACTCTCCATCAGAAAATCTTCTTTTCACTGAACCTAGGCCACTTTGCCTCTATTAACAAAATCTAACAATTTTGAACTTGGCAAACTAACTTTCATGATTTATCAACAACTTTAACTTTTTTCTGAACTAGCCCATTATTCCATACCTTTTTTCCTTTATCGGTGAACTTCCATTTTCTCAAACCTTTTATCTGGCAGTCTCCTTTATCGGCAAAAGGCCCTTTTACTGAACTTGAGCTTCTATCTCCCTTTATCAGCAAAGATGTGCTTGTTTGAACCAACACTTTGCCACCTTTTATCAGCAAAAGTACCATTTGCAAAACCTTTCCTCTCCCCTTTATAGCTCCATTCTATCAATTTATTAGTGAAATGTGAAAAGCATGAACTTTTAGAAACTTCGGCATTTTCCTGGTTTCTCAACAATCTATGCCTTAGCCTTTTTCTTCATTGTATCATTAAACTAACATTTATTTGAACCAAGAGCCTGACGCTTATTTCTTTTTTATCAGCAAAAATGTCACTCCCCTAACCTGCCACTTAGACTCCCTAGTCGGCAAAAACACCCATCAGCGAACCACCAAGAATCTATACCATTTCATTGGTTCGGCCCTCTGCTGATTTGCCGACTAAATACTTGGCATGTCTTCTCATTTACCTTTGTTGGCAATTTCGGCCTTTCTTCAAATTTTTCCTTCTTCTTTATGTTTTTCCCTTTATCGATAAAAGTGAAGAATCATGAACTTGGCCCCTTATCCCTTACTTTTTCACCTTGATCAAGAAATATGCATTTTTTCAAATCAAGGGCCTAGTGCCAATTCTCCTTTATCAGCTAAAATGCCTTTTACCAAACTATCTTTTTCTTTCCTTTTTACCATGTCAGAAAAAAACCTATTGGCAAACTATCACAATTCTGAACTAGTTCCTCAGTTTGGCCATCCACCAATTTTCCAGCTGAATACTTTCTTCCCCTTCATGTCTTAGACAATTTTTCCTTTATCAGTAAAATGCAAACTTTTTGAACCTTGTCCTCATTCTCTATGCTTCACCTTTATCATTGAAATGGCCATCGCGAAAACTCCCTATCGGTGAACAATCAGCTTCTTGAACCATACCTTTCGCTGATAGAAAAGCCATTTTCACTTTTTCTTTACTTTGATGATAACATTCTCCCTTTGTCATCCATCACCTTATCGATGAATCAGCTATAATTCAAACTGTTGAAAAATTAGGAAGTTTGAAAGAAGCCCAATTTGCCAATAAAGGCAAAAACATGACAAATATTCTAAGGGAAAGACCATTTTTTTACTAAGGCAAAAATCACAAGAACCAGAGTTCAAAGAAGCATAACTTCTTCACTTTAAGAAATTTTAACATGTTTCAAAAGGTAAAGTTGCTCAAAATTGAAAAACCTATCCAATGGTGACATTTGTTAGAAATTTTACACAAGAATTTTGGATTTTTTGGGTTTTTTAGGGGCAAAATTGAGCATTTTGTAAATGGTAAATTGGGGCTCCAACACTAGCTTTGGTTGGGGATGTCTGACAAGCAGTGTCATAGTGAGGATTCAAATATATAGGCAGACCAAAAAGACAAAAATGAATAGGGGAAACAACTAAAAAGTATTTAAAAAGCATGGGCATACATATAAGAGAACATACAGTCAAAGACTATATCAAAATTTTAGGACACTACAGGCTAAACCTGCACAAAATTACAACTACTTGCCTCTATCAAAGGCAAGCTAAAAGGAGTTGATCTCCCTCAAACCAAATTTGAATCTTTTACCAAGCTACAATAAATGAAAATTGTCCTCAACATGCACTAATTTGCAACATATGCTTGTGGAGCCAAGGTTAGTTACATCAATGAAGTCACTACTCCAAAGAAACCATAAGAAATGGGTACTTGACCTATTTGAATCCATATCATGTTTATTCCTAGTAGTAAGGGGTATAAAACTAAAACTTAGGTCAGCAATAAAAGAGACAAATGAAGGCAAACCTCCATTACCATGTGCCAGGCTATCACACTTGCTGAGCTCATACAAATTAAGGCAAAAAGAAAATACCTCCAATTCACATGGCAAAGTAAACTATTCCTGAATACACTACTGATTCACAAGACAAGGCACTTCATCTTGTAGAGCAAACTAGAAATATTCCATCTCAATAATATCTTCAAGTTCAGCAAGAACATGTAGATCTTCAACTTGGCATTCATGTTGTTGCCCAATGTCATCATTATGTGTATACTAGTCCCAAATAAAAGATTCAAATTTGAGAACAGCATCATTACCCACATCATCTGACACCTGAATTTCATTGCACAGGAAACTTTCATACTTACAAGTGTCAAACCCTTGGATAATAGGCTGCCAGCATAAAAAAATTTCACACATGTTGATGCCTTGTTGCACACTTGGATCACAAACCTAATCCACATCTTCATCATCATTAGCATAATAATCATAATGAGGTTTTTCAAATGACAGACTAAATCTATCCCATAACCTCTCTATTTCAACCTCAACTAGGCAACTCACTGTATTACAATTGCTACTACATACATGTACCAGATTGTCCTCCTCCACACCATCACACAGAATTCTATCAGCTGACTGCATAACTAGATCAACAACAAAATGGTCATCATGGAGGTCACTTTTACTAATGCTAGTAGTTATATGATCATCTAAATGGAACCAGTTAGTGCATAAATCATCAGCAAAGAAGTATCACTTGAAGAATATGACACCTTATCATCCACAAAAACATCCTCAGTGCCATCAATCTGAGATCATTGTAAAAAGGGACAAAACCTAGGAGCTCACTAGACAAAAATTCATCATTTCCATCGCTCCCATGAATTGGCCCATCCAAATGCAATGAAGTGCACATTCTTCTCTCATCCTTTGCATTTCCAAGAGATGTTACATCAAACATCCCTGCCCTTATGTCCTCACTGTTAGATTGCACCTACCCAATATTGTATTCACTAGCACTACAACCCACAGTAAGGTCTTTAATGTGAAAACCAATGCTTGCACCTTCACTTGTCTCAGATCAGTTTGATAGTGATAGATTGTCATTGATGTCAAAAGTGTGTTGAGTTGATGATGCAAAGTTGCAAAGTTGTCATAGATGTTGCAGGACATCAGGAGGAGATGGTTAATGAGGCATTCATCATGAACTTAATATGGTTGAGGTAAATTCAGATATGTGTTTTTCAATCAAGTTCAATTTGCATTTGATAGATCAAGGTTCTATCAGGAGTTTTGCATCATAATGATATCTTTATATCATTTTGCTTACATATGATGGAGTGTTGTTGGATCATCTTGGATCATGTGAAATCAGATATAGGATCCTATTTAGGATGCATGTTCATTTTGTCTTCTGTGGATCTTTAGTGTGTTAGTGTGTAACTAAAGTGAAGGACTTGTTTGTTCGTAGTTCTTGATGTGATCATCTCATGACAGTTGTTTGTAATATGAATAGTGGCAGCATGACAAGGATGACATTGTTGATAGGTTGAAATCTCCATGAAGGTTAAACAAGAATATCAGTAAATCAACTCACTCTCAAGGAGTGCTTCATTGGCATAGTGGTTCTTTATCAGAAGCTTATTTAGATGATTCTTCACTAATGTTAAAAGGTTGATATAAGTCTTGACAAGATGATGTCACAAACTGGAAGTCTTCAAATCATCAAAGCATTCTTCAAAGCATAATAAAAAGGCATACTGGTTAAGGTTTATTTGGACAGCAGGTGTAGAGGTCACTTGAATTGGACTAATTGATATCCTTATCTTAGTTCTCCATATTTTTCTTGAGGTCATTATTATCTAAGTCTTTGATTGTCTATCTATCCTAAACTAAGTTCTTCATTCCTTTCCAAGCCTGTCACATACCAAATGCTCTTTATGTTATAACATTGAGTTGACCTGCAATGATAAGTCAAAGTCACTTAAAGTGACCTGTTAGAGGGCTACCATCACATGACGGTGACCGGCCCTTCCTTAAAGCTTCGGTGTTTTATGTGGAGCGCGATTTACAATATAAAGCTTTACAAACTTTATTATAACCGATGGAGCAAAATGGGCGGGCTTTCTATGGTTTTCAATTTAAAATCTTACCACCGCCAAAAGGATAAGTAGGCAACGGTTTGTGTGAGCCCAATGCATTATAGAAAATGCTATTATTCTTCCTTGAAATTTTGTGAGGAGTTTAGAAATTTTTGAAGCAAAGATAAATAGTTTCTTTTTTAAACTTAGTAATTTCCTTTTAATCTTTTTGGTCGGTCCCTTATGTAAGGAGTTTTTAATAAGGAGTTTTTTTTAGAAAAATCTTTATGAAGAAATTTTTGAGGATATTGGAAGTAAAGAGATTAACATCAAAAAAATTTTAAGGAGATTTTTTGTCTTTATGAAGAGATTTTTGAGTGAAGTGTTAAAAGGCAAAAAATGCTTTTAATAATTTTTGTCTCTGAGTATGAATCCAAACTTGAAGAGAAATTGGGAGAGATTTTTTTTGTTGCAGATTGGATAAAGATTTTTTATTTTGCAGGAGATTATTTTTTGTATGAAGAATATGAAGAGTCTTGTTTGAAGAAAATGAAAATTTTATCAGAGATTTTTTTAGATTTGTGGAGATAAAGATTTTATTATCAAGGAAGATTAAAAGATTTATTGAAGAGTTTGAATGCAGGAATTTACAGAGAAGAAGATTGAAATGAAAAGACTAAAATATTCAAAGAGATTTTATTTTTCTCCTACAGGTCCTGATTGAAATGTTAGAGGATATGAAGAGTCATTTTTTGCAGATTGAAATGTCAATTAAGGAAGATCAACATTATGAGAAAGATTTTATTTTTCTCAGACAGAGAAGATGAAATTTAGAGATGATGATAAAACAATCAAGTTTTGAAGATGGAAGATCAAAAGTTTGTTTTGGGGGTTTGTTTTTATTTTTGAATAGGCACAGAGAAATATTTTCTTGCAGGTGAAATTATGAGGAGTATGAAGAGAAATAAAAATAAAAGATAAATTGGTTGCAGGGTTATTGTGAAATGTTTTATACATAACAGATTGATTTTATTTTTGATAGAAGCAATATTGAAGATCTCTGAAATATCTTGTGCAGAATATGAAAGGTTTTTCATCTTGTATATATTGGCTTGGCAGATGGATTAAAGTGTGTGTGGTGATGCAGATCAGAAAAAGGGGTTGTTGAGTGTATCTGGATGTAGGATTGATTTTGATCAGAATGGACATTTGATAGACACATGAGAGAAGAAATGTTTTGTATTGAAACAGAGAAACCCTCTGAATTCTTGTTTTCAATTTGTTCTGTAATAAGGGTTGGTGCTCCTTGAAGCTGGTGCTTCTAAATAGTATGCCAGTGAGGCTTGTAGGTCAGTGAGACCTCAATAGTCAGTGAGACATAATATTCAGCCAGTGAGGCTTTGTAAGATGTTTTCAAAGTTAAGCCAGTGAGGCACTTCATGAGTGGTTTTTCTACCCAGAGAGGGTTTTCCACTCCAGTAATTCTTGTGTTAATGATATGCTTCTATGTGTGTTCTTGCTTCTATGTTAAGATTTATCTCTATGTGGTACTGCTCATAATTTTCACTATCAAACTTGTACATAGTTTATTGATGACTTTCTCTTTATGAGTCTTGTAAATCAAAAGTTATAATAAGTTGCAAAAATCTACACAACACTGATTCACCCCCCCCTCTCAGTGTTGTCTGAACTCCTACACAGTTATCATTGGTTGCACACATGCTACCGCCATTATTAATTTTAGGCTGGGGATCATAAAAAAAGCAACAACATCATCATCCACAATGGATGATCCATCCAATTGAAGATAAGTTGCTACACTATCTTCACTTTCAACACAACTATCATATGATGTTGCCTCGCATGGGTTCATTTTCTTAACAACACATTCAACCTGATCTACATTATTTTTTCCATCCACATGCTCACCAGTCATAATATTTACCTTGGGTGATACCAACCCAACAACATATTAGTCTCTCATTTTAACCAAGGCATCAAGAGCAAGTTAAGCCTGCTACAAACCAACCAGCCTCAAATCTTCATATACTAAACTCAATCCAACTTCATAAGACTCAAAACACAAATTAATGCAAGTTGGAATAGAAGGTTTGAAAGAATCTAGAATTCTAGATAGTGTAACAACAAACTGATGACTAAAATGCATGCTGGATTCACCCACATGGCTTCTAATATTTTCAAGTTCTTGGACAAGAAGAAAAGGGTCCAAACTACTTGCAAAGTTCTCAAACGCATCCACTAAATGATCCCAAGAAGCAAAGCGATGGTTAAGGAAACCAACGGGCCACTTCCTTGTCAATCCATGTAGAGATCTGACAAAGAACCTCATCCACATATCCTCATCCTCAAATTGGAACCTGACCATGAAATCTAAAAATGCAATAACATGTGCCTTCCCATCATAAGCTTCACACCCATCAAATAAAGGCATATGACAATAGATCTTATTGGGAATGGACTGCTTAGATCATAGTTAACCCATGAAATGTCCAGTTGTTTGTATGTGGTATCATTAGCAATGGGAGGGTTCCAAAAACTGAACTATTGACAACAACAAGAAGGGCACTGGACTTCACCCTAGACTGACATAGTATGATTTGATTTTCTAATTCCCTTTCTTGCTGCAATAAAGACTAATAGATGTTTGGTTTTATCAACTTCATACTACAACAAAGATGAATCATTTTGACTATGTAGGGGTGTTTGACACTAAGATACAGGAATTTAAGATGTAAGGTAATTTGAGTAATAGGATGAAGCATTATCATAAGAATCATAAGCACCTTCATCTTCACAATATTCATGACTAGAGCATGAGGCATAAGACAATGTATAAGAAGGATATTCTATAGGGCCATGAGTGTAATTTAAATTTCTAGAATGGTAATGGGAATCCATTCCTATGTAATTTCTAGGTTATAATACATAGGAAGACCCAGATAAAGGAGTAGCCCTAGAATAGTCATATTCATACCAACCATCCATGATTAAAATTTTGTACCATGTAGGGCAGCACAAAACTTAATAAAATAGTTTCATTGTGTTTTGGAGGATGTCTAAATTGGTTATAAAAAGAAACCATGTGTACCTTAACTTTCTAGTTGCTTCTCATAAACTTGAGGCGTTTGAACCAACAACAACACAATTAGAACAACAACGAACAAATTTTAGTTCTTTGACAGTAGAGTTGCCTCCCCTTTTAAAGAGGAATTCCTTGAAGTGTGACAATCTTCAAGGCCAAATATTTAATTCTGTGTTCATCTCACCAGCAAAGTCTTCAAATAATTTTAACCCAGCATTACATAGGTGCTAGTTTGTTGGCGTAAGTTGAAGGGCTGGGCCAACTTACCAACAACAACAGACTACACAACTACAAACATGATATTATAGGGATCTTCAAATTCTTCATCCTTTCAAATTATCCCTGGTAATGGTGCCAAAATGTTGGCATAAGTTGACAGGCTACCAACTTACACACAGCAACAAATTGCACCACTACAAACTGATTGTTACCAAAGGCATTTGCACGGGTCTTCAAAATTTTAACCAATACATAGTCCCCGACAATGGCACCAAAATGTTGGTTCCCAAAAAAACTACAACCCAAAAATCTAAAACATTCCTAAAACACCCAGGCTAGGGATTGTCATCAAGGTGAAAGGAAGAGGTTTATCAACAAGTAAAAGGGAATTTTGGCAAACTACGGGAGTGGGTAAACTCCTCTACTCTCCATGCTCAGCTAGACCCAGGAGGGATATTCCTAGAGGAATTATATGAAATATAAATAAACATACACAACCATACCCAATGTACACTTGACCCCAAAGCTATCTCTAGATCAAGACAAACTAGCTACACAAGCATCTCATTAAGTTGAGCCAACTGTGCGAATGTACATGCATAGAAAAGGTGGTTTTTACCCTAAACCATAGGTGAATAATTTTGTTTTATATTAAAAGAGTATTTGATCCATCTCCAATATGGACTAGTGCCTACTCTATAAAGAGGGGGGAAAAGGTAGAACTAACATCAACATAAAGCTTAAATGTATTCGCATACACTTCCCAAATTATATTTCATACACTAGACATACTTAATGCTCCACAACCAAACTACAATGACCCATTTGTAATAAATAAATGACCCAACACAAAGCATGGATGGATTTAAATGCTCTCACACATTATCAAATCTTCATTACAATCACATTAGCAAATGTAGTGAGAGAAAACATACAACTGCAATTATATATTCCCCTGAATCATTACAAATGACCATGGAGACATCCCAATGCATAAAATATTCTTTACAATTCATTCCTACACTTCTCTGAAAGCACAATCCTCCATTCCCTGTCTAAATTGGATTTTGAAGTCCTGAAACTATCCTGAGGCACTACATACTAGACAATTGGCTCTGAGACCAACCCTAAAAACATATTTCAGAAATGTATATATACAAATTCATTTCACACTATGCAGATTCTAGACATTGGCAGGTTTGGTCAACAAGAAACCACTGCTACATTAAATTCAGGCCCGCTCCCTTATCAGAAGATTTGCACACTGGGAAGAAAACCCATGCCTTGCAACTCTGAGAATGTCAGAAGGAAATTGCTTGCATGGTTGGTGTGCCAAAAACATTAAAGAGAGAAGGCCGAGACAACTGCAGTTTATGATTTGTCCTTTAAATGTACCCATGCATTGAAAAATTTCACTATTTCAGCTACATGCATGGTACAATTCTGCAGTCCTAAAATATGAGTACAAATTAGCTTTTAAAAGCTTTTACAATACTTCAAAATGTGTTGTCCAATTTTGTTATTCTGATCCATTATAACTTTTGACTATATTCATTAGCATAGTGGTCATTATTCCCCTTTCTTTATCGACCAAATTGATTTTCTGTGTATTTTTTGTTTGCCATTATCCTCTTTTATTATCAAAGCATTATTTTGCCTTATTGACAAATTTGCATTTTCTAGAACTTGGCAAACTTTCCTATTATCTCTTCATTCAGTTGGTAAAATTCATTCTCTTTGAACTTTTCTTCTTTTCCTTTTCACTCTCCATCGGTAAATCTTCTTTTCACTGAACCTAGGCCACTTTGCCTCTGTCAGAAAAATCTAACAATTCTGAACTTGGTCAAACTAACTTTCATGCTTTAACAACAACTTTCACTTTTTCTAAACTGGCCTCTTATTCCATACCTTTTTGCCTTTATCAGCAAATTTCCATTTTCTCAAACCTTTTATCTGGCAACCTCCTTTATCGAGAAAAAGCCCTTTTGCTGAACCTGAGCTTCTATCTCCCTTTATTGATGAATATGTGATTTTTTCAAACTAGCACTTCACCGCCTTTTATTAGCAAAAGTACCAATTACTAAACCTTTCCTCTCCCCTTTATAGCTCCATTCTATCACCTTATCCATGAAATGTGGAAAGCACAAATTTTTGGAAAGTTTAGCATTTGCCTAGTTTTTTGGTCCTCAAATCTATGTCTTAGCCTTTTTCTTCATTGTATCAGCAAACCAACATTTCTTTGAACCAAGGGCCTAGTGCCTATTTCTTTTTTATTGGCAGAACTACTGCTTGTCGAACCTGCCACTTAGTCTCCCTAGTCGGCAAAAAGAACCATCGACAAACCATTGAGAATCTAAACCATTTCATTAGTTTGGCCCTCCACTAATTTGTTGATTGAATACTTGGCATGTCTTCTCATTTACCTTTGTCAACGGGTAAAAGTTCAAAGTTGTGTCACACTTTGGGCCAAATTATCAACATAAATGAATTTTAGTATTTACAACTAAAAATCAATTTTGGTGAAACTTATGTTCTATCTGGATTCATTCTAGCTAAATTAGATCTAGGCCACAACTTTTCCAATTGGAACCATCCACTAAACACATATGTAGCATCACTTTAGGGTTTCATTTACCAAAAAAATGAAATTATTTAAAAAACTTGATGTTCTAACAACTCATTTTCGTGCAAATAATCATTTTAAAATAATCTAAAAATCCCCTTTTGTAGATCAATAAATCTACTTTGTAAAAATATATTTTTTTAAACATTTCAATTAGTGTTTATATTTTATTTTTTATTTCTACTAAAAGTAGGTCATCAACACCAAAATATGGTGTTGATTGTCCTTTCAAGAGAAAATAGTAAAGTTTATAAAAAAAATTTAAAAAAATATGATGCACTAGAGGAGAGATTCCTTGTCAAGATGATATGATTTTTTTCCTATTTTGGATAAATAATGAATACAAAAGTTGACATCTCATTGAAATAGTTGTGTTTTCATTACACACAACTTCCCAGTTTTATTTAAAAATATATATTTATCAAATTGGGAAAAAAAAATAATCCATGCACTAAAGTTTTGAGTTATGAATACACAAAAAATATAGAAGGAAAATAAATGATATTTACTATATAAAGTGTGATGTCCCATTCAACCTTATTTTTCAGCATTTTATTAGGAATTGAAATATAGTGTCAATTTTATAAAATATTACATTTAAATATTTTTTTAAATTAAGAAAAAAAACAAATATAAAATGCACTAAAAAATCTACACTTTATTAGTTTACACGATTTAAAATTCAAAACATATATGCCACTTTGAAGTGATTCAAGTTAAAAAGATAGATCAATGTTGGCCATTTCCTTTATAAAAGTGTGACACAACTTCGAACTTTCACCCTGATGATTTTGGCCTTTCTTGACTTTTGCATTCGTCTTTATGTTTTGCCCTTTATCAGAAAAAGTGAAGAATCACAAACCTGGCTCCTTATCCTTTACCTTTTCGCATTGATTGGAAAATCTACATTTTCGCGAACTAAGGGTCTGGTGCCAATTGTCTTTTATCAACCAAAATACCTTTTGGTGAACTATCTTTTGCTTCCCTTTTTACCATGTTGGCAAAAAGACCTATCAACAAACTACCACAATTCTAAACTAGTTTTTTAGTTCATCCATCCACCGATTTGTCAACTAAATACTTTCTTCCCCTTCATGCGTTAGATAATTTTTGCCTTTATTGACAAAATGCAAACTATTTGAACCTTGTCCTCATTCTCTATGCTTTGCCTTTGTTGGTGAAATGGCCATCAGGAGAACTCCCTATTGGTGAACCATTGGGTTCTTGAATCATACCTTTTGCTAATAGAAAATCCATTTTCACCTTTTCTTTATTTTGTCGATAATAGTCTTGCATTTCCCTCCATCACCTTATCGATGAATTGGCTAAAAGTTGAATTGCTGAAAAATTAGGAAGTTCGAAAGAAGCCTAATTTGCTAATAAAGGCAAAAACATGACAAATATTCTAAGGGAAAGACCAATTTTTTACTAAGGCAAAAAGCACAAGAACTAGAGTTTGAAGAAGCATAACCTCTTCACTTTAAGGAATTTTAACATGGTTCAAAAGGAAAAACTACTCACGAATTGAAAAATCTATCCAATGGTGACATTTTCTAGAAATTTTGTATAGGAATTTTGGATTTTTTGGGTTCTTTGGGGGCAAAATTGAGTATTTTGGAAATGGTAAATTTGGGCTCCGACATTTCCAACATGACTCCTCAACATGTTACGTAAACTCATGTTAACTACCTCTATTTGACCATCTGTTTGGGGATGGTATGCTGAACTGTAACTAACATGGGTTCCTAACTTCTTCCAAAGTGTTCTCCAAAAGTGACCCATAAACTTAGTGTCTCTATCAGATACTATACTCTTGGGTATACCATGCAATCTCACTTCTTTGAAAAACAAGTTATCTTTATTTGTTGCATCACTAGTCTTTTTGCAAGGAATGAAATGAACCATTTTTTAGAACCTATCCACAACTACAAATATAGAATCATTGCCTCTTTGAGTCCTAGGCAATCCCATAAAAGAATCCATAGTTACAGAATCCCATGGTCTATATGGCATAGGTAGTGGTTGGTACAAACCAGTGTTTTGATTGTTGTCTTTTGCATGCCAGTATACTCTAGATCTCTCCACATACCTCTTCACATTAGCTTGCATCCTTGGCCAATAATAATGTGTACTCAATTGTAGGTAAGTCTTATCTTGTCCAAAATGTCGTGCTAGGTTGCAACAATGTTTTTCCTTCAAGAGATTCTCTCTCATTGATCCCCTTGGAATGCACAATTGGTTGCCTTTGGATAGCAAATTGTCTTGCACCATAAAATCAATCCAAGGCCCTATATCTCTGGTGATAGGACTCCTGCAACCTTCATATGCATCTTTGGATTCAAGAACATCAACTTACAACTCCTTTAATCTCTCAAACCCAACATTGTTTGCCTAAATTTCATGTAACAACAAACTCCTATTCAACGCATCATCAACCTTGTTTGCTTGCCCACTCTTGTGCTTCAACATAAAATTGAAACTTTGAAGGTATTCTACCTACTTTACATACCTTTGGTTCAACTTGTGCTGGTTGTTAATAAATTGAAGTGCATGGTTATCTATGTAGACAACAAACTCCTTGGGAAGCAAGTAATGCCTCCACTTCTTCAAAGATTGTACCAATGCATAAAATTCAAGGTCGTATGTTGAATACTTCTTCTTGGCATCAATGATTTTTTCACTTAAATAAGCAACTAGTTTACCTTCTTGGCTTAGGATAGCCCCTATTGGTAAACCACTAACATCACATTCCACTTGAAATATTTTACTAAAATCAAGTAACACAGGCATGGGTTGTTTAGTCACTTTCTTTTTGAGAAGTCTAAAACATTTTTCAGCTCCTTGAGTCCATTCAAATTGCTTTTTGTGGCCTTTTATAGTGTCGAGTATAGGAGTAACTATACTACTGAAATTCCTAATAAACTTTCTATAGAAACTAGCAAGTTCATGAAAACTTCTTACTTCATAAACACTCCTAGGTGTTGGCCAATAAATAATGGACTTAACCTTCTCCTTATCCATCTTCAATCCTTCTCTGGATACCACAAAACCCAAGTAGACTAATTTAGTCTTCATGAAGGTACACTTTTGAGATTAATCAGTAGCTTCTCCTCATGCAAGCATGTCATAACCAATCTTAAGTGTTGTAGATTCTCCTCATTAAACCTTATAAAAACTAGTATATCATCTAAATATACTATCACAAATTTCCTGAGGAATGGTTTCAAGACTTCATTCATAAGCCTCATGAAAGTACTAGGTGCATTTGTAAGCCCAAAGGACATAACCAGCCATTCATAGAGCCCATCATTAGTCTTAAATGTTGTCTTCCATTCATCCCTAGGTCTGAACTAAATTTGGTGATAGCCACTTTTCAAATCTATTTTTGAGAAATACATAGAACCACTCAAACAGTACATTAAATCATCCATTCTTGGAATAGGAAACTTATACCTAATAGTAGTCTTGTTAATTTCTCTGGAATCTATACACATTCTCCATTTACCTTCTTTTTTTATGTACTAGGGTTGTTGGTATAGCACAAGGGCTAAGATTGTCCATTATCAATCCTTTTTCTAGTAACTCTTTAACCTACTTTATAATCTCCTCATTTTCCTTGGGAGCCAACTTGTATGCAACCTTGTTTGGAAGGCTAGCTACTGGAACCAAATCCATACGGTGACTAATGCTCCTCATTAGAAGAAACTCATTAGGCAAATCAACTACCACAATGTCCATGTGTTCTTTCAATATGTCATGTACCTCATTTGGTATGTCATCCAGTTTTGTGGAAGTAAGTACAACCTTAGGCTTGAGTACCAATGCATAACCCACTTATTCTTCTTTCAAATCATGTAAAAATTCCTTGTCACTCACCAACATAACCTTGTTGCTACTGTGCCCTTATTGTCCACTTCTTCCCCTTTCAAAGGTAGTAATGTGTGTTTTTTACCATCTTTCTAAAAAGTGTAAGTATTATTTCTGCCATCATGTATTTCTTTCCTATCAAATTGCCAAGGCCTACCAAGAAGCACATGGCACACATCCATGGGCATAATGTCACACATAATAGTGTCTATATAACTACCTATTTGAAACTCTACCAAAGATTGCTCATCTACCAATAATTGGTGCCCTTTTGCAGCCAAGAAACTTGATAAGGGTTAGGATGTTTGATTCTAGGAAGTCCTAGTTTGTCCAACATTTCAATTGACACAATATTATCAGTACTACCATTGTCTATAATAAGTTTGCAGCACTTACCTTTATCCTTGAAATTGGTTTTGAATAAGGCTTTCCCTTGCATAGGTTCTTGACTCTCCTTTTGTGGCTTCAACAGTACTCATTTGAGTAGCAAAGACTCTCCTATCTCAGTTTCTTCTATGTGGTGAGAAGGTGATCCCACACTCTCTTGCTCTGCTTGCACAACTTGATTAATTCTCTCAGGCCTTATGTGGCCTTCTTGTGGAAATTCAAAACATTCCCAACCTTTGTGGCCATACTTGTTGCACTTAAAACATTTACCAGAGAAGTCTCTTCCTCTTCCTTGGTATCTGCCTCTTCCAAATGGTATCCCTCCTCTATTTTAGAAACCTCCTCTCTCTGGATTGGTTTTTCCACTGGAAGTGCCTACCTGTCCATCTTAATGGTGCTACTATCCTCTATTAGAGTGTTGTCCTCTTCCTCTAGCTCCTCTTCCTCTACCTCTTCCTTGTTGGTTTTGCTTTCTCATAAGATTCTCTTCTGCCTTAATGAAAAACTAATATGCTTATTCAAAAGTCCTAGGTGACAAAAGACTCAACTCATCTTGCAAACTATATCTCAATTCATTGAGGTACCTAACAACCTTCTCCATATCTTCTTCACTATGGCCTGATCTGATTACCAGTTTCTAGAGCTCCTCTGTATATTCTTTCACATTCATCATTTTTTGTTTAGGATTTTGTAACCTTTTGAATGGGTTAGTCTGATAGTCTCCTAGAAGAAATTTGGCTTTCAGTTTGGCAACCATCCTATCCCAAGAATTTATCTTTTCCTTCTTCTTTCTTTTTTCTGACTAAATGTAATCCCACCACACAGCAACATGGCCTTTGAGTCTTGTATAGGAAAACTTGACTCTTTTCTCCTCTGCCACTTCTTCATACTTGAAATAAGTTTGTCAATCTCATTGATCCAATCAATGAGTTCCTCTCCATTGAGGCTTCTCGAATAGGTAGGAACCTCTATCTTTGGCTTGGCTCCAACCCCCTTGATTTCTCTCAACAATCTCATCTCAACTCCATCAGGTTGTTTTTCCTGAAGCACTTCTTCTCTAGATTGTTTCTCCTGTTCTTCATTCTCACTTGCATCTCTAGCAGGTATTCCTCTCCTCTATGCCTGCACCATGACCTCTATTCTTGATGTTAGGTTCTACATCAAGTTAAGAATCCCTTAATCTAGGCTTCTTCAACCACCTCCTTGACCTCCTCCTCTCGATATTCTCATAGGTGGCATCTTGCCCAATATTCACTTCCCAATTTCTTCCTACTCTGATACCAAAAATTGATGGCAGCTAATTTCAAACACTTAAAACTACTGTCAAATATCTCCTACTCTATTTTGAGTGGACAGTCTCAAAAATAAAACAAAATAGCAAGTCTTTTAATCTTAGACTGATTTAGAAACAAATGGAGAGTCTTGTTATCACCCAGATCCTATCTTGAAAAGTTTGGGAATCTCTCAATCAAGAATATAAAGCAAAAGTTGTTTCTTATTGAAAAATATTCATAATTCCATTGGTAACTTCACATGTATTCTTCAAAAGAACATCAAAATATTGCAAAATACAAGGTATTGACTTTGCATTCAAGCCAAGAGGTATAGATAATACTCTCCTTATGATTTCTGAAGTTTACACAATGGCTACAGATGTGAATTAAAATAGTTTTATTGTTCAAAAACCAAAAACTATAAACATAGACAAAAATGTCCACTCGTTTTCATCTTCACCGAGTCCTTAGACTATTCCAACCTGCCCAAGATTCTTTTACCAATCAAGAAATATACACTATGGTTTAATAAGAGGGAAATATCTAGTCAACACCATCCTCTATCAAGAAGCACACAAGCTAGAGAAAATAGATGCCATTAAATTCCTTTTGTCACACAAAAAACTTTACAATTATATGTCAAACAAAGAAGAGTAATCATGGCTTCCTCTCTATGTAATTTTATCTAAAGATTCACAATCTCACCATTGAATGTGATTGCAATCTAGAAATTGACGGTTCTAAAAGGATTGTTGGTCTATGGATCATTGTATAAGATTCTTTTTCACCCAGATATCGACAAACACTGAAGCACACCATCTCCACAATCCTATTTCAACTGATTTAGCCTATGAGGTATTCCTTTTACCTACTCTTGTGTCCTTCTACCAAACTATTTTTAATCATTTCTATTAGTTTCCTTCTGGTTCCACCTCCAAGACTGTTGTCCAATGACTTCTTGTGTGAGGAACTGCCTCCCCACTATGTAGAAACTAACTCCTTCCTCCACAAAACTTAACTACCTTTTTCTTTTTCCTTTTACTCAAGTGAAGGTAGTTGCATCTTTCAATTTTCAAATATAATAGATCCATGTCAAGCACTCATATGACTTTGGGGAAAGTTAGACAATAAGTCTTAAAGATTAGGGGCTACAAAGAAACCCAACAAACACACCAATCCAAAAATTGGGCACATAACCCGAATGCAAACCTAAAAATGAAAACAAAACCAAAGCTCCAGAGAAATTGGATGCTCCTACCTCAAATATAAACCATATAACAATTATTTTTTCAAAATGGTTTTCAAACCAGTTTCACTTATGTGGCCCAATCTATGGTGCCACAACATACAAGTATTTTAAATTTTTTTAGTTACATTGGTAGAGTTATAAATAGTAGTGTCTCCTAGCTTAAACAGAGTCCCCTTTATTTTCCCTCTTGCTATCACCAAACCCCCTCTTACTAATTTGCAACCATGTTTATCAAATGTTACATGCATTCCATAATCATTCAAATTAAAAACCGAAGTCAAATTCCTAGCTAAACGTGGAATATGTAAAACACCAAGGAGGGTTTTGATCTTCCCATCACTAAAACACAATTGTACCTTACCTCAAACAATGATAGGATGTGATCTTTTGTCACCAAGGTATACTTCAGCTCCATCATATACTTCTTGTATATGGAAAACTATTCTCTATGAGGAGTCATATGATAGGATCAACTTAAGTAAATCAACAACTACTCATTAGACATAAAACTACAAGAATAAATAAAAACATCATCACCTAAATCTAAGGACATCTCTGTGGAGGAATAAAACTACTTTTTATTCTGACTTTCCTTCTTCACATGTGCCCTTTTTCGCAGTTCCAACACTTCACTCTGTTCTTTTTTTAGGAGTCTTAGATCTTCCCTTAGAACTATCCTTGGGTCCCTTCTAATCTCCCTTTTCTCCTATTTCCTTAGACCTTCCACTGACATGGAGTGCATCCTTTGAACTATCTCTATCCTTCTTTCTCATTTCCTATGCCAACATAGTTGCAACCAGAGCATCTAGTTTTAGATCTTTGATATTAGAACTAATAGCAAGGATAAAATATTCCCACGACTCAGTCAAAGAACAAAGTAACATGATACATTTATCTTCTTCATCTATCTTAACATCAACAAAAGCCAACAACTCAAAATCAAATTAAATGTATTTAAATGCTCTACTATTGAATTACCCTCCATTTTAAGTTAAAATAACTTTCTTTTTAGATACATTTTGTTTAGTAGACTTTTGGTTTGGTAGATCTCACTCAACCATTTCCATAATGTAAATGCAATCTTTTCTTCATAGACATTCAATAGGGTAGAATCTGTGAGACACAACTAGATTGTACCCCATGCATTTTTATCCATCTTGTCCCACTCATCTTGACTGATTGCATCGGGTTTCTTTTCTTTAGTTGTAGCCAACCATTGATCGCTTTCTTCAAGTAGATCCTCCATTTTCAACTTCCACATCTCATAACCTATTCCATTGAATTTTTCGATCTCCAATTAGGATGAGGATGTAGTAATGGCTTCTACACTAAATCTATAAAACAAATTCAACTAGAACTCCCACTACAACTCAAAAAACCTTCACACTTCCACCCAAGACACAAAACTGGCTAGACTCTAATACCAAATGTTAGAGATAAAAGTGAAAAACTATAGAATGGAAATTTGATTTCAATTGTTATAATATTCCAGTGTAGAACCAAATGGAGATTATAGGAAATTAAATCAGCAATATAAAGAAATAAAGAAACAAAAGAACTAAATACATAACGCAATGTTTAAATGGAGAAACCCTTTTAGGGAAAAGCTCCACACAAGAAGAGATGCACGAATATGTATTAACTTCAATAGAGTTTATAATATATCACTAACAACCTCCTCTTTAGTCTTCAATTTAGTAGCACTTGTTTTTCTAGTTTCAACTCTCTACAACCCCACAACCATAATACAATGCCCTCATTAAAAGAGTGTTTCCATCTAGGGAAAGAAACCTTAAAACATAACTTCTACCATTAGATCTGTGACCTAATTACGAACAATTCAAATTGACTATGAAATTACAATATTTTACAAGGCAATTTTCTAAAAAAAAATTCTTCTAAGGCAACGATCTAAATGCAGTTGAAACAAGACCACTGCCTGGTGAATGCATCTTCCCTTATGGAAATTTATAGACAAAATTAGGAGTAATTAAAAACATAGGATTTACAAGGTTGATGGAACCTTAATCCTAATAACATGTATACCTTGCAATCATTGTGGCCCATGAGATCACTTGTGGAATCTTCATTCAGCTGCTTCGTTGAATGTTAATAACCAGTTTCAATGCTATGATTTTTGAGACCTTTCAAAAGAATAAATTTATTGTTGATTGAGTACTTTTTGCATACACTTGTAGTGAGCTTGAGTAGCCTCTCATCCCACCTCATGATCATTGAGAAAAGGTATTCATTCGATATGCACTACCACAACTTCCTCCATATCATCCTTTACAGTTGTAGTGCCATGATGATGATGATTGTTCTACAATGGTTCAACCCTAACTTCTTGGGCTTCTTTTGACACTTTTGATATCATTACCCTTGGTGGGTACTTCTTTTTCATTCTCTTAGATTTATTTTGTGAAGTTAACCATTTTGACAATTGATATAGTAACCCAAAATAATAGTCTTCTTAGACAATTCAATATTTGAAAATCATATGTTTGAAGTACCCATAGTTCTTTAAGGGTTTACATCTTCTAAGTCACATGATCTAGAGGTTAGAAAGGTAGATCAATATACTGGTATGCCTCATTGTTATCATGGAATAAGGAGTTGGCCTTTGTCCTAAAAAAGTATAAGTACCCCATATCTTGCACCTAAGATTGTAACTAATCACTTGAACACTACAAAATAATGGAGTATACCAACTAATGAGACCCAATGATGTAGATATTTACATATTCATGTAGAGGCCTCATGTATGATTTGGAAGACAAGACTAACTTTTGAAGAATTGGCTTGGCAGCATATGAGGATTAACAAACATGAAAAGTTTAAAATTTGTCAAGTTCAAAAATGAAGTAAAAAAAACTAGACATGTGCAAGTTGAAACATAAAATGTGTATTTCAACCTATAACTTTCTATAAAAAAAATCAAGTTGTAACACATCAGGGTAAGTGCAAGAATATGAGTTCACTTTTTGGCCAAAAAGTGGAAGTGTTTTTCTTTTTTTTCAAATTTTGACATACTTGGAGTGACAATTTGAAGTACTTACACATAAAATATTAAGATGATGTAAAAATAAGAAATGTAGGATTTTGTTTCTAGTTTTCAAATATGTAATTTTTTCTAATACCCAGATGATGCAAGTTGGTTTTTTTTATTGGATGTACAAAAAGTGGATTTTAAAAGTCCCCTATTTTTTGCAAAAGCATGCATGTGTACAACCAACATAATTTGACCTAAATTAATATATTTTCTAATTCCTTTTGTGGAAAGATTCTCAGGATGTTGAATTTTGGTCAGGATATATTTTTTAATTTTTTGATATATATATATATATATATATATATATATATATATATATATATATATATATATATATTAATGGCCCTAATTAGTGTTTTTTAAAACCCCTTGTGTACGGCCAACATAATTTGAGCTAAACTAATCAATTTGGTAAAAAAAAATTCACCATGTAGAGAATGATGTCTAGTTTGGTCAAACATAATTTTATTTTCAAGAAACTTTCAAAATCAAAAGTTATTAAAAAAATAGTAGCCTATGTTATTTCAATTTTATAAGTTAGTTTGTTGAGAAAATATTTAATAATTAGAAAATTATGTTCAACAATAAAAAAACTTACATAATTGAAAACTAGACTTTCATCCCTACAATGGGTTTTAATTTTGTTAAAATATTTTTAAAAAAAAGTCGTCAACCACAGTGGTGAAACTAGTTTTTTCTCCCATTATTTTCATGGCTTTTTAGTTACAAGTTGATTGCAGGTCCAAGGCTTAGACTCGAGTTTCCAAGCCTTTACCAAGCCTAAAACCAATGCAAATTAGTGGGTGTCATATTTGAAAAAATAAGAAATGGGTACTGGTTTCCAAATGGGTACCCACTCATAATGGGTGCCTATTACAAACAGGTACTCATTTATTTTTATTTTCTATAGAATGGGTACCCATTTTAAAAAAAGGTACCCGTTGCTTGTTTTTTAGAATAGGTACCCATTTTAAAATAGGCACTCGTTTCTATTTTAGCCATTATTTTTTTTTTAATAAATTGGTAGTATGACTAAAACCCTGCAACATTCCCTTTTACCAGTACGACCGATAGTGACAAATTTTGTGATTTTTTTATGTGCAAAGTGTCAATGCGAGATCTCAATGGGGCATATATTATGCAATTTTTATAGGGATTCAATCATAAGGAGAATTTTTAGATAGAATGATGTAGAAAATCTATCTTTTACAGGCATTCAATTTCTTGGAGAGACATTCATTTTTACCAATACACTGATACTGATGAATTCTGTGACTTTTTTATATACAAAATGTTAATTTGAGCTCTCAAGAGGACATATTTTATGTAATTTTTATAGGGATTCAATCATAAGGAGAATTTTCAGATGGAATGAAGTAGGAAATCCATTTGTTAGAAGGATTCAATTTCTTGGAGAGATCAAACAAATATCAAGCAACTATCATATTGAACAAACGATCTATTTCTACTTGTATTTCATACATTTTTTAAGAAGGGATCCAACACATTTTGGTAATCATGGGATCAAATAAAGTTCAAAAAAAAAAGAGGAAGGTTATGATAGTTGAAGAAATTGAAGCACATCGAGAGAAAGAGGCAAAATGACAAGGAGATAGGATTACAAAAATGAAGAATGATGTAGCATCTAGTTCGATGACTATTGAAGAGGAGAACATTGAGGAGGAGAACATTGAAGAGGAGAATATTGGAGAGACCATTTTGGATGAAGTGAATGTAGAGTATACAAAAGTGGAAGAGGTCAAGAACATGGAAAATGTAAATAGAAGAATGAATCTAGGTATGTCTTTGAATCTGTTGAATGATAATGAGATTAAAGATTTAAAGCAAGATGGATATAATATTGATGAGATAAATGCTTCTACTACAAACAAGACAATAAAAAATGAAAAGTAATGTTTTGAAGGATCTTCGTGGTACGATATCTTGGAGACAAATTTGAACACATGCAAATAGATTGTACAAACAATTTTTTTATAGAAAAACTCTTCGATTTCAATACCAACTTGTATTATAATTGACGAGAATGTCAAAAATGTGAAAAGTAATGAAAAAATTAGGCATTTTTGTAAAACCCAAAAAGGTGGATGAATCAATGGAACAAGTTATGTCTATTGTTACTAATGGTATTGGTTCTATAGGAAAAAAAAATTGATCTAAGGATAAGAATGCAGCACATTGAGCAATAACAACTGCTTTAGTTAATAAATCAGTTGTGAGCAAAAGAATGATATGTAAAACAAGTGGATATTTAAATGTGCATGCTATAACTTTAAGAAGAGCATCAAAGAGAAGAGTAAGTATTGAAGAGGATACAATCAACCAATTTTGGACTTTTAATGGTAGACTCCCAAGGTTTGACATGAAATTAAACAATGAAATTAGGTCTTTGATTGAAAAATATTGGCATGATAATACAAGGGTTTCATCAAATGCTAGAGATGTATTTAAATTAAGGGCAGGGTCAAAAAATCATGATTCTCATCCAAAACATCTTTTAGACATGACTCAAATAGAATTATATAGAAAATTTATAGATGATTCAGTTATAGAAAATTTTAGTATAAGTCAAAGATCATTTGAGAAATGCAAACCTTAGTGTGTCAAGATTAATAAGCAACGAATCTCTTGTTGTTGTAAAACTCATGTGAAATGTTATTATTTTTATGATGTTTTTTGATATATACATTGTACTTTGCATACTAACAAAATTATGTAGGAATGTGGTATTAATATGCCACCTACAACTGTTAAAACTTTTATAACAAGTATACTTTATGAAATAACTGACGGGCAATTCTATTTTTCAAAACCATGTGTTTTGGAACAATGCAATAGATGTGGTAACCTTTTTTTGTTAGGAGAATGCATGCATAAAAGTAGTTCACATGATTTTAGACAACAGTTAGTGGATGTGAAGAGGTTCACCAATGTTCAATATCCATTAAAGGATAGAAAAACTAGAAAATGTTGTGAGTTAGTCACAGAACAAAGTAGTGTACATGCATTAATCATAGAGTTCAAGAATAATATTGTGTATAAATATGTGAAACATTCTCAATATGCTCGGTGGCTTAATGAACAATTTCGCAGATGTAAGAACACATTTCTAATTGGAACTATACTTTCAGTGGTTGACTTTATAGAAAACTATACACTTGCTCCACAAGAGGAGATTCAATCACAATATTATAACTCATTACAGATGGCCATATTTGTTCATATTGTATATAGACATGTAGTTGATAGTACAGAAGGTGACAGGAAAATTTTGAGTGAGTACTGTTGATAACTGAGAGGGGGGGTGAATCAGTTATCCTAATTATTTTCCTTTTTGTACTTTCTTATTAATTAATGCAGCATTGAATCAAACACAAAAACATTACCATGAAATAAGAAACACATGACATAGTATTTTTGACGTGGAAACCCTGTTAAGGGAGAAAACCATGGGGTGATTAACCCAAAGATTATTCTCTGTTAGAAGAATAGGGAATTACAAAATGGCACTTGCCAATTAGGGCTCATTGCCCGAGCACACTGCTCACAAAGAGGCCCACTGCCTACAAGGAGACACACTGTCTACAAAGTGATAAGAATCATATTCTTGAACTGATTGAAAGCATCCACACATGCTGGTGTTCAGTTCCGGTTTAGGCTCAGTACACTGATCTGCTGCACTTCATCTTTCCTCTGTTCTTTATTCTGCTATCCTTTCACATACCGGATCTTTCTTACTACTTCTGCTCTGTTCTGCACTTATTCGCATATGCCTTCACACAATCACACACTTCACAACTAAATCCATCCTCTATATATATCCGCACAAGTAATTTCATCACCTTTCTAGTCGGCATCCGGAACAGTCTAGTTTCTTACAAACTCTGTTCTGTCGGCTGAATCATTGCTCACCAAGCAATGTGGATCAAGCATATACTTGTAGATATCATTAATCATGTCGGCCAAACATGATTCATGCCTTCACAACCTTTACCATCAACAGTAACACATCCGGAAAATAGTCTGATACTCTGTCAGTCAGTTCTTCCTCTGTTCTCACTGTCTCTCAGGAATCCAGTACTCAACTATTCATATCTTTTTCTTTGTTCATCACCGGAGGCTAAATCCTTGGAATATACTACTCAAGGTAGTCCTCTTGACTTCCCCAAATCCGCAATGCACCAAGACACTTCCTCTGAGAGATCCGGACCAATCTGTCAGACCTTGCCATAAGCTCTGTTCTTGTTCACCGGACCACAACAATCTTCATTCTGACTTCCAGTAGAGACACACCATGACTTGTGGATATGTGGGATGACCTTTGTTGCCATCAATGACAACAACCATGAATCCATATAGTGTCTCTTGCCAACAATCTCCCCCTTTGGCATTGATGGCAACACTTAGTGAAAAATGACTAAGTGTTTACACTATCCTCCCCCTTTGCTGATGCTCTGTCTTTATATATAATTTTTGAAACTCCCCCTTAGTTGGATTCCTCATTTTTCACTGCTCCTCACTCCCCCTTTGACATCAATGGCAAAGGGTAGGGTCCGCACACCAAAATTTTCAAAAAATTTCTATACATAGCCGCATATTTACATACTCACATATACTGAAGAATGTCTGCAAAAGATGTCTTCAGTTGGATCAGTTCTGTAGCCCAACTTTGCTTCATTCTATCCAAAATTGAAATGTGACCACTCAACAAAAATGCAAAAGCTTCTGCCCTCTTGAGATATGTCGGATCATTTGTTTGGGCGGTGGTCTGAGCATCACTGATGGCCTCATGCATAGTTTCTAACTTAGGGATTATAATCCTTCTAAGTTCTCCCATCCGGTTAGTAATATTCTTCCTTTCCTTCTCAAATTTATTTATTGCATTTGTGATTGCAATAGTTTGACATTCTTGATTTACTATGGAAGAGAGAGGATCAAAACTTTGAGACAAACTGTGTAGTTTGTCCTGTTCCGCTTTTATTTTCTTATCTATTTCAACTGTTGCCTTTGACCAGGAGATACAAAATTTGTAAATATCACCGCCATCCTTAAGAGCATTTTCTAAGCTCTTTATTCCAATACTCATATTTCTCCTATTGTTAGAGATTAATCCTAATACTTCTGAAAATCTTTTATCCAAAAATTCCTTCCGGACCTTTTCTTCAGCTGATTTTTCTAGAGAATCAAAATGTGTATCAACACTGCTGACTAAGGTTTTTAGATTACCGGAAGAGGAGGCTGCCGGATCTATCTGGACCGATGGCATAATCTTCTCAAGCACTCCGGAGGCATCCTCTATCAACTCACAGTCTTCCATATGAGACTTTAGGAGCTTTTCATTTGCCTTAGCATTTGCAAATGAGGCTATCTTCATTGTCTGCACCGGAGAGAGGGAATCAAAGTTGAATGGGCCTTTTAGAAGCTCCGGTTCATCAATCTATAAAGTTTCTTTGCTCAAAAATTGTTGAACAGTTTGTGCAGTGTCTCTTGCCGGAGACAGATGTTTCTTTTCTTCTGCAGTCTTGGAACTGTCAACCTCTTTATCTTTCACCACTGCTTCCTTCTCCTGTAATTTCTCTTCTTCTTTGGATCCAGAGACTGTAGGGGAAACTGGAGGAGAGATGCTAGCATGTTCATAGGCCACTTCTTCTGGAGCAGAGGGTTCCAAGTCCACAGCTGTTTCTGCACCTAAGTCCTCTACAACAGGAAGATTGAACCTTTTGAAGGCCTTCTGGAGGATCTCTTCTGTCTCTTTGGCCACCTTGTCAGTCTCACCAAGCATGAGTTGATTCATCCTGGCTTTACTTCTGAACTCATCTTTGCAGTCTTTGAATATTATGTTCATTGTCTTGGGATCAATTTGAGGATATAGCTGAATAGCTATCTGCTCCCGGATCTCAAGATCTTTTGCATGAGCATTATTCTTTCTTATTTCTAATTCCTCTTCTAGGCTTTTAGGAATTTCAGAAATAATCTCAATAAAAGCTTTATTGTAGATGTTCAAGTACCTTATTATGGCTTCTTGCAGGAGTTTGATCTGCCTCGTTGTAGTCATCATAAAATTCAGCCACCGGTTGAAGGTTCCCATCCAAAGTGACTGATTTGACTACACTGTCTAGAGACAGGGTGGGCTTTTTAGAAAATTCTTCTGTCATTTCTTCCTTGTCTCGGCCAGAAGATGGTTTACCGGATCCTTTCTTTTTCTGTTTCTTTATTTCTTTCACTCCCTCATCTGACTCAGTTTCTTCTTGATCCTTTTGGCTTTGATAAGCTCTTGAGGCTTTTGTCTTGGATCTCTTACCGGATCCTTGGACTTCCAGTTTTGAGCTTTTGGTTTTGATAGGTGTGGATCCTTTTGATGATCTGGTCCGGGTTGAGGATTCCACCGGAGCACTTTTCTTGCTTTTCTTTTCTGCCTCTTTCTTTTCTTCCTCAGATTTTCTTCTCTTTTCCCGGCTGGCATCAAGTGCCTCTTTTGAGATGCCTAGACCTTGAGCAATGTGCTCTACTTCTTTTCTCACCTTTCTCTTTATCTCAGGTTCCCTGAGTTCTACATGTATCTTTACACTCAGCTCCTCAAAGGTTCCAAACCTTTCTGCCTTAGGATCTTTGGGCTGACTTAGCATGTGTTGAACATGCAGCTCCACTATCTGTTCATCTACTTCATACCCCATGGGCATGATCCATACAGTTCTTGGTTCTACTGCCTCCATTAGACACTGATCTGTTTGTACCATGAAGCATACTGTGTCTTTGTACTTTTCAACAAGGGATTGGGGTATTCTTTCTCTTGCATGCATCATGCTTTGGAAGTTCTTGAAATATCCCCATAGAGCTGTGTTTCTTGCTTTAGCATCCCCAAGTCCATGCAAATAGTCTCTGATTTGGATGGCAACCGGTCTGTCATTCTACCATATCCATCCACTGGATCTGGGAAGTTCATTCATGTAGTAAAAGAAGAGACAAAGGATCAGATTGCCATACTTGAAGGAGTTTTTCTTGTCCTTCTTAATCTTCTGTAGATTTTCAAAAAGTTGGTTTACAAGAAGCTCACACAAGTCATAGTCTGCATTCTCCTTTAACATTTGATAAGCTGCGTAGATTGCAGTTCCCGGTACTGAATTTTCCCTACTGGAGTGATAGATTTTGTAACTAATTATCATAGATGCAAATTTGACATCCGGTTCAGTGATGTCATCAACTGTCATAGCTCTCTTGTCAAACTTGGATCCGGTTGCATCACTAACTGTCTGATTTTTGACAGACTTGAGAACAGGTAATCCACCGGATGAATGCAGACCGGTTACAGCCCTAATTGCATCTTTGGTAATCTTGAAGGGCTTGTTCAACCATAGGAAGTTGTCATGTACTCTACTTAGTACATACCGGACCCATTCATCTTCTTCAAAATAGGGGAAATGAATGCATTGTGCAAAGTGTTTGTCCCGGATGGCTTTGTACTGAGGTTTGATCTCGAAGGAGTCATCTATCAATTGTTTGTGATAGATATCCATCAGTTTTGCTTCTCCAAAGTCTTCAAAATTTGCATGGATGTAAACCCTAATGTCTTCCGTATGCAATACACCATGTGGAACACTAGAGAAGGCTCCTAGTGGATCTACCTCCAAGGATTTGTAAGGATGTTTCTTGAATGTGGGGCGAGGTCTATCAGAGATCTTAACTATATTCGGAGTAGCCATTCTTCAAAGATTTGTAGTGAGATAATGAAAATGGAGAATACCTTATGCGCCTTCGGTTTGCATGGAGTGGTTGGATTGATTTCTTTATGCAATGACTTCGGCAGGAGATCTTTGGTGTGCTTGATGAATCTTGTTGCAGAGCTCCACTTTTCGCTTCTTCTTGAGTGCAGAATGAGCAAATGATTTTTGAGAAATCCCTTATATTGCTCCGCAAACCCTAATATCTGATGGCAATAAATGCTCGACCTATATTATTCTGGTTTGCCTTATCCAGATAGCTTGGAGTATCCCGGATCAGTCCTGATCTATGAACATCATGCGGATCTTTCAATTATGAATAATTTGAGATAACACATCACAAGGACATCCCAAACACTCTGTCCAATCCGCAGAATAAGATAATGCACTTTCGGATCTCTCCGGACCTTTTTGTAATCCTCTGTCATTCCGGAGCATCTCCCAGAATAGGTCTTTACTTGATCGATCACAACTTCTTTATATCTTCATGCGGACCTCTGAAATCTTGTCTGGATCATCTCAGGACTGGTATCTTCAAACCCTTTACTCCGCATCTTGTGCCACATCCGGCACCACTTGATTGGCTGGGGGAATAGGATTTTCTTTGGGTCTCCCCCTGAGCCAGAGCTCACTTTTTAATTTCTGGAAGAAATATCAACACCAGAATCTGGTGCGGATCCAACCTCTACATTCTCTGAACTTTTCTTCACCCAAATCTTGCTCATCTGATTCCTAACTTCATCCGCATTCATCTTTTGTTTACCCTTGTCTTGATTCTGATTATACACCGGACCTCTTTTGTCCTGATTCTTGTTTCTGCAGACTTTAGCATTATGACCGGACCTATTACAGATTTGGCAAATAACATTTCTTTGCATATTTGACTGATAACCTCTTGATCTGCATTGATTAGCCATATGACCTATTCTATTGCATGTAAAGCATCTACCTTTGAATGATTTGTTTACTTGCATATTTCTGCATTCATGGGATTTGTGTCCATACCTTTTGCAGTTGAAGCACTGTCCAGAGAAGGATGAATTAATTTGATTCATTTTCTTTCTGCACTGATTAGCTTTGTGACCAAAGTGGTTGCAGCTGTGGCAGTATCCATTGAAAGATGGATATCTTTGAGCATTGGGCTATCTTACCGGAGGTCTTCTAGGCCTGTTCCTTGGATTTTCTGATCCAAAATTCTTTTGACCGGATCCAGAGCTTTCTCCTTTCTCATATCCCAAACCATACTTGTCATCTGTCCTCTTTTGACTTCCAAGAAGTACTTCAAGTTGGGCAAAACTTATCTTGAATTTTTCTTTATATTCATTTGCTGTTTGAAGATCTCCTTTGAGAGAGGCAATTTGATCCTCAAGTTTTTCTTCATTATCTTTGGCATCTTCAAGATCAGATTCAAGATGTCTAATAATCCTGTCCATCTGGTGGCATTCTTCTGATTTTTCTTTAAGAGATTGTCTTAGATTGTCTTCAGCCTTTCTTTTTTCTTCAATCTCTTGAGTAAACTTTATAGTTCCTGATTCCATTTCATGTCTTAACATAATGACTTCTTTTGATAACTTTTCACATAACTTGGTTTGCTCAGTCAATTCTTCATTTGTATTGCTTTCTTCACTTTGTCTTGCTAATTGTTGGAGCAGCTCCTTTCTCTTTTTCATAGAGAGACTTAATTTGTCCTTTAATTCTCTCATGAATTCATCAGCCTGTTTGAGTCTTTCCTTTAATTCATTGACTTCAGAATTTGACTGTTCAAGATCCTCAAGGGCAGTCTTGAGTTGCTCCCTTAAACCATATGCATCCATTTGAACTCCCAGATATTCCTCAAGCTGTTAGGCTCTATTAGGAGGAACCTTGCTCTGATACCAATTGTTGATAACTGAGAGGGGGGGGTGAATCAGTTATCCTAATTATTTTCCTTTTTGTACTTTCTTATTAATTAATGCAGCATTGAATCAAACACAAAAACATTACCATGAAATAAGAAACACATGACACAGTATTTTTGACGTGGAAACCCTGTTAAGGGAGAAAACCACGGGGTGATTAACCCAAAGATTATTCTCTGTTAGAAGAATAGGGAATTACAAAATGGCACTTGCCAATTAGGGCTCACTGCCCGAGCACACTGCTCACAAAGAGGCCCACTGCCTACAAGGAGACACACTGTCTACAAAGTGATAAGAATCACAGTCTTGAACTGATTGAAAGCATCCACACATGCTGGTGTTCAGTTCCGGTTTAGGCTCAGTACACTGATCTGCTGCACTTCATCTTTCCTCTGTTCTTTATTCTGCTATCCTTTCACATACCGGATCTTTCTTACTACTTCTGCTCTGTTTTGCACTTATTCGCATATGCCTTCACACAATCACACACTTCACAACTAAATCCATCCTCTATATATATCCGCACAAGTAATTTCATCACCTTTCTAGTCGGCATCCGGAACAATCTAGTTTCTTACAAACTCTGTTCTGTCGGCTGAATCCTTGCTCACTAAGCAATGCGGATCAAGCATATACTTGTAGATATCATTAATCATGTTGGCCAAACATGATTCATGCCTTCACAACCTTTACCATCAACAGTAACACATCCAGAAAATAGTCTGATACTCTGTCAGTCAGTTCTTCCTCTGTTCTCACTGTCTCTCAGGAATCTGGTACTCAACTATTCATATCTTTTTCTTTGTTCATCACCGGAGGCTAAATCCTTGGAATATACTACTCAAGGTAGTCCTCTTGACTTCCCCAAATCCGTACTGCACCAAGACACTTCCTCTGAGAGATCCGGACCAATCTGTTGGACCTTGCCATAAGCTCTGTTCTTGTTCACCGGACCACAACAATCTTCATTCTGACTTTCGGTAGAGACACACCATGACTTGTGGATATGTGGGATGACCTTTGTTGCCATCAATGACAACAACCATGAATCCATACAGTGTCTCTTGCCAACAAGTACCATTTTTATGTGAGTGATAACCGGTTACATTCATCAAAGTTTGTGCATTATTGTTTCAAAGTATTTAACGACAACTTAAAAGAAAGACAAATCCATATGACACAACATTTCATATGGTCAGACAATTGTACAGGACAATTCAAAAATTCTCGAATGTTTTTGTAGTTAAGTAGGGTCCATAAAAAATAATATCCAACATATTTGGAGTTTCTTTGAAGCTGGACATGTTAAAGGAGAACATGATGGAGCTGGAACATGTGTGAAAAGGGCTCTTACTAGGGAGCAACTAAAATTTCATGATGCAACAAAGTTTCAAAATGCATGTACAATTCTGGATTAGTGTAATGCAAAATTGACTATAGGATCAAGTGAGAACTCTAAAGTTCAATAGTTTTTTTGGTTGGTTGAAGAAGAAAACATTTCTCCCTGATTTGATTGTGATACAATTAGTGGATCAGCAAAATGGTATTCATTTAAGAGTTCAAATGCAAGCACATGGACTCTATGGACTAGGGAGCTCGCATGTTTTTGTCAGTTTTGTATCGTAGGTGAGTGGGAAGCATGTGAAAATATAGATTGGGTTGAAGAATGGCAACAAAATCCCTTAACACCTCTACAAACACATGATCAAAATGAGATAACATTTGAGGAGCATAATCATTTACAAGCATCATATGACTATGAGCATATTTCAAACCTCGTACAAGAAGGTACATTCATTCAATATTTATTTTCAATACATTTTTTTGGAAATATATATTTAATTATACATATGTATGTATGTATATTTTTGTGACTTATTGAATTTGAATTTTTTTTGCAGGACATGTATATTGTTGTTGCACCTGAGGGTAATGAAGAGGAAATTGAGTAGTGGTTGGCTTGGTGTGTTGAGGCAAAACAAAAGTTATTACAACCTAGAGTAGATGATGATAACTTTGAGTATCCAACAAGTTCTGTGGTTGTTACTGGCACTTGGCTACGTAAATATTTGATATGGAGGAATGGTATACCTGCATTTGAAGATTATGAAAGACATAAGAAAATTTTACACTACTCGTATCTAATTATGGAAACAAATATACAATCAATGAGATATAAGGGGAGACCTGTGACAAAAGAATTATGGACAATTTCTATGGAAGAGCATGAGGCAATCATAGATGCAATACAAAAAGAGAGGATGCAGATGGTACAATGGAGTAAATGTTTTAAATGATTAATAGGAATGTAGAAATTTTTAAACTTTTAATCTTTGTCTAGGATGTGAGTTTAGGATTAATATGATTGATAACTTAAGTAATTGATTGCATCTCCCCTTAAGCATCCTCTTAAGTCCCCTTAAGCCATCCCTTAGCTATATTCCATAAGTTAGGTAAGTCATCTCCCCTAATTGATTTCATCTCCCCTTAAGCCATCCCTTAGCTATGTTCAATAAGTTAGGTAAATTTAGGATTTAGTTTAATAACTTTAATATAGTTAATTGATATAGCTTAGCACACCCTTACAAAAATACTAGATTTGATTCCATCTCCCCTTAAGACATTCTCTTAAAACCCCTTAACCCATCCCTAGCTAAATGATATAAGTTAGTGCATGTACCCTTACCAAAAATACTATAGTTGATTGGACCATCTCCCATTAAGACATTCTCTTCGCTCCCCTTAATCCATCCCCTAGCTAAATGATATAAGTTAGTGCATGTATCCTTACCAAATATACAATAGTTGATTGGACCATCTCCCCTTAAGACATTCTCTTAACTCCCCTTAATCCATCCCCTAGCTAAACGATATAAGTTAGTGCATGTACCCTTACCAAAAATACTATACTTGATTAGACCATCTCCCCTTAAGACATCCTCTTAACTCCCCTTAAGTCGTCCCCTAGCTAAATGATATAAGTTAGTGCATGTACCCTTACCATTTAAATACTATAGTTGATTCCATCTTTCCTTAATCCATCCTCTTAACTCCCCTTTTAAGCCATCCTCTTAACTCCCCTTAAGTCATTCCCTAGTTATGTTCCATAAGTTAGGTAAACTGTCATCTCCCCTAATTGACTGCATCTCCCCTTAAGCTATCCTCTTAACTCCCCTTAAGCCTTCATATTAATATTCCTAATTCTCTTAAAGATCATTACATATTCTAACTTTTTTACATTTCATTACATGGTGCAATAGATGTTTTTGCAGTCATAATAGAGGCTGAAAACATAGAAGGTGTTAAATTTCACTTACACTTTATTTCAAGTATTCACTAGACCTATACTATTAATTATTTTAATTTATACTTCAATAGTTCTTTCCTTGCATTATAATTTCAATGGAAATTCTTAACAAATTCTATCTTTAAATAAAATGATCTCTAGAGACCTTCTAAATTTTTATATATGTTTCATCGTGGCCTAACCTCTAGATTTGTTTTTGCAATTTCACATGTAGTGTTGAAAGGATTCAAATCTATTGTTTCTTGTTGCACAGTTATGATCTCTACACATGTTTCATATCTAAAGTCTTCAACTTCTAGCTATCAAGTATAAAATCTTAGATGATCTAGACTTAGAGAATAATATTGTATAAAATCTAGGCGTCTCTAGGTGTCTTGGGTTCTAACTATATAATAGGTGTCTCTACTTGTGTCTTAGGTATTCTATATGTCAACTAGGTAGATAGAGACTAGAAAAAATGCATTTAATCTAATTAATCTGTGTCTTAGGTAGATACTATATAACAACTATTTGTATAGAGATATAATATGGAATTTAGGCACGTCTTAGGTAGATACTATATATCAACTACTTGTCTACAGACTAAAATAAGGTATAATTTAATATAGGTGGCATAGGTAGATACTATATATGTCAACTAGGTCTACCATGTAATAGGTTTCTAGAGCCTATGTCTTAGGTATAACTATAATCTAGGTGTCTAGGTGTATCTACCTGTGTCTTAGGTATACTATATCTCAACTAGGTAGAACTTTATAATCTAGGTGTCTAGGTGAATTAGGTCTAGACTACAATAAGGTATAAAGGCTATATATGTCTATATATAATTTATCTAGATACATGTTATACAATATGTGTCTTAGGTGTCCTACATAGAACTAGAATACATGTGTCTTAGGTCTTAGGTGAGGCCACATGAGCTTCCACCTTCACGTGGTTGGCCTTGTCAATATAGAATATTTATATTTCTTGAAGCTAAGGGAAGCTCTTTTTCTTGTATATAGAAGTTATGAAAAACCAACTAATGCATTGATTAAGTTATTATTTAGTGCTCTTGATGAAATTACATAAAAAATGCTAATTTTATTATATTTTTTAGAAATTATAATTTTTAGTTTTTTACAAAATTTTAGAAGCAAATCTCAAAAGTTTAGTAGATAGAACCAAGTATTGCTTATCAAATTTATATATATAACAATTTAGAGTTACATGTATTTGTTTATTTTTCTTTTGCTATTTAGGTTACATGTAAATTTCTCTATTTTTCTTTTGATATAATTTAGGGTAGACTTAAATTTCTCTAATTTTCTAAATTTCTTTAATTGTAAATTTAAAGGGTACATGTATTTCTCTAATTTTCTTTAAATTCTTTTTCATAAATTTATAGGGAAGGTATTGATCTATGAAATGTTTAATCTAGATTTAAAATAAATTGATGTTGACAAATCTAATCAATAAAATTTTCCTAAATATTTAACTCAATTAAAATTTAACACAAGTGTCTAAACATTTGACTCATGTAAATCCAAACATATTGATTCTAGTTCAACAAAGTTAATTTTCATTTTAATTTTTAAATTTATTTAGGGCAGGTACATTTAGTCTATATAACTATCCAACCTAGAGTCTATATCTAATAAATGTTTAATAAATTAAATCAATTAAAATTTTTCTCTTATCTAATTAGAATTAGTATTTTACAATTTTATGTAACTAAACACATGACTTAATTTGAAGTGTTAAATATGAGATATATGAAATTAAAGTTTGAATATAGATGCATATAGTGGAAATTCAATAAATAGCAAAATCTAGTCTAGATGAAATAGTCTATGAGATATAAATACTGACATAATAATAGTCCATGTAAAAATAGTGAAATAGTCACAAAACATATGTCTAGTCAATACTGAAATAGTCATAAAATCCTCATGAAATAAACAATCTAATATATCATCATCATGGCCATCCATCATCCATCCATCAATATAAAACATGTGTGCACACTAAGTTTGATCATCATTCATTTCAAGCTGCCTTTTGGTCCCATGTGACTAAGAGGGCAACTCATGTTGTGTACAAGAGAAAGAAGCTTCAAAGCAATTTTAATGTCAAAACTGCATCCTAATTAAATTTAAATCAAATATTTAAAACCAAACCATCAAATTAATTTTTAAACCTAAACTTCAAAATGTCTAAGCATACCACAACAGGCTCATCATCTCTCCTTCCATGCTCTTGTGCAATAGATGGTGTTGATTCAGATGACAGATTAAATGTCTATGTTACCAATTCATGTATTTCAATAAAACACATGAATTCTAGGCTCTAGAGTATAGATACAAAATGCAAGGTTGAATGATACAAAAGACTTTGAAATAACATAGGATTTAACTATGTGACCTGAAATATGAGAGATGACTCATGCACCTGTGCAGGCTCAACAATGATAGGATTAATTGAGCCTACACCTAAACTAATCTCATCTTGCATATATATGTGTACATGTATATATAAATTCAACTTTAAAGACATGAATTTAAAATCATGAAATTACACTGAAAATTCAAATTTAAACTAAAAATGTACAATTTTAAAATATAAACCATGGCATATGAAGTAGGCTCCTCTATAGATGATATTGCCACTGGTCCTAGATGATTAGTTTGGTTTGACACAAAAGTGTCAAGACCTCCCATCTGCTTTAAATTAAAATGTCACATTTTTGTATTAAATTATATATTATTAAATTAGATATATCCAATTAAATAATCTTTAGAGGTCCTAATTTTTATACCTCAACCGTATAAGGTCTACCCAACTCAACTACCATTGACACTAAATGGTCCAGCTGTGATGAAGTGGTAGTAGCTGATGGAGTCATCTGTACCAATCAACATGAACATATATTTTTTAATATATTTAAATTTTTTTAAAAAGATTGATAATTTATAATTGTCCAAATCTGTATTAATTTGTATTAATTTTAATTTTATTAAATGCGACATTCTTACCAAGTCCATAGGAGCGAATAATGTAGCCAAAAAGGAATCCTTCTCTGAAGCAGATGTAGGACAAAAACATAGATGATGACAATTCTAACAATAATGCGGTGTGGACCATAATAGCATCAATCTAGGTGATGCATCAGAACCAAAATCAGATACTCATCTAGGCTGTGCAGGTTCTCCAAGATTGACTTCATCTGCCAAGTGAGTAGCTTGGTCAGTTAAGTTTCTTGAGAGTGACGATAACACTCCAAGTATTGAGATGACCGTCCACTCATAGGAACAGAGGCTGGAGAAGGGACAATAGGTGCAGGGGGCAAACGTCGATTCAGATCAACATGTTCCCTGGGTCTATGTTATGGCATTCCACCACCCATGCCCTGAAATGATCTCATATCAAAATAACTAGGCTTTTTTCTCATCTCAAACTCTGACCATAATTTTTTTAGAAAATAAAAGGGAACCTCAAAATTAGCATGAGGTGATGGTCAAAGGCCATCCACCATTATTCCAAAAAATTATCAGCTATATGCTGATGTGTGCACCATTTGATTAAAATTCTCTTTTTAGTTGGTGGTATTTGTTCACCTATGGAGGGATCAATCAAATATGGGGCAATTATATTTTTGGTAATATGTAAATCATTGATCTCTTTATATGAGAGACCATCTACATAAAATTGCCTGCTCTCTTCTCACCATGAGTGGAATGTGTCTAGATCCATGTGGATAGCTCTCACTGAATCAACAATAGTTTGCATCGTAGATGCAAACCATGAAATGTGTGGAGGGGTTTAGATTTGTCTTTACAAGAAATTGATTTTTCCTTTCAATGTTTGTATATTTTCATCAATTATTGCTCTCAAATGAGCCTCATCATGCAGTGGTGGTGGTGGTGGGGAGCAGGTTAGGCTGGGGGGTCCTAGGGGGGTCCTGTCGGGGGTCATGTGGGGGGGTCATGGGCTAGATCGGCCATGTTTACAAATAAGGTCTACAAGTAGAGCTGCAATTACAAAAACTAATTAAAATCAAATTAGGAATTGAAAATATATGTTAACTTGCATGCACAACATATGTTTAAATATACATATACATATAAATTGAAAAGTTGGAAATATATAAATTTGTGTGGTTTAAACAATACATTAAAACATTTAATTTTACATTTATTTTAACATATACATGCATTCAAAATTTAAACTTGTTAGAAAATGTTTAAAATCAAAATTTATATAGTTAAGAATCATGACATGAATAAAAATTTATGTCCTAGTATCTAGTCAACATTATTTTGTCTTTCAAGTCCTATAATCTTATTTTACTATACATGTATGTATTATGTACATGTATGTATGTATGTCTAGATAGTTTCAAATGATCTTAGTTAATATATCATTCCTAAAAGTTTAATGTATAGCCTAAATGTCAATCCATCTAGGGCCATGTTACCATTTCCTAGATTTTGGTAAAATTTAAGTTGATTTTGTTTCCTATAAATTTGTGCAATATTCGTAGAAATCAAAATCCTAAAAATAATTAACTAGCCAAGCTATTGTTAATTAATATATTACATGTCCACAAACCTTGAATATCAATAGAAGTCCCAATCCTAGAGGTTATAATTAATGAGTGGACAATTTAGTTAGAAATGTTTCCTTGAGGTTTTGAAAAGAAGACAATTAAAGAGAAAAATTCAATAACAGCTAGGTTGTTTATAACCACACTCATGAATTACATTCAAACTCCTAAACATGTCAGTAAGTTCATGTTGGCCTATTGGCTACAACTACACCTACAACACCCTAAATGTCATGTGTTTATTGTATATAGCCTAAATGTCATTCCATCTAGCCATGTTACGATAAATCCTATTGTGTTCCTAATCCATGTTTATCCTTCCTAAGTGTCTCATTTTATTCAATCTTTGAACCCATCCTATGTACACTCAACATTATTTTAAAAAATTTCCATTGTTGTTGTCCCCTTTACCCCTTTGTTAAGCATCAAGTTGTCATAGATATATGGATATATTTAAATTAAAGATTTAAACATAATAAAATGACTTCTAAGTTTTAGGTTTAGTTTTAATAAGTCATTTAAGTTAGGTCTACAAAAATATATTAGGGTCCTATCTTGTCTAATTTGTAGGTTTTTAGCTTCATGAAAAGAGTTTTACAAATTGTTAAATTAGGACTATGAGACTCATAAGGAACATTAAAAGCCATGAAGACTAAAGAATAAGCCTATAGCACATATAACTAGTTGAAGGTCTAGATATAGGGGAAAAGACCTAATAGGTGAGATAATATATGTTGCATCAGCCCACCAACAAAACATGATTTAATGCACGCCTATTGGTCCACCCTTTTTGGGGGGGAACTATTTGACACCTCAACAAAAAGCACTTAGTTTTATCTTTACCCACTATAAGCTATAAAGTCTTAAATGTCTTAATAGATGATTAAATTTAGAGTTCCTTTCGTTCCACAACATCAAAAGACATGAAGTATTCTTCATATTGAAAGCCTAGATAATGCTCTTGAGGAGAATAGTCTTGATATTTTAAGGAGGAGACCTCTAAAGGGAAGAAATTTATTCCTAGTCAAAAGGCCAAGAAAATATATGAGGAAAACTATAGGAGAATAAGGAGATGTGGAGGAAGAAGAAATTCCTTTGAGGAAGAAGATGGGAGGGACAACCAAGCCATCTCCTTAGAAACATTCCACTATTGAACTCCCATCCTCCCTTTTTATGCAAAAGGATCCAACCATGCATCCCATTCTTCCTCTAGTTATGGGTAAGTACAAAAAGTTGGGGGGCCAAAAAGTGGCCAAATTTTTTTCAAAAAAAATTAATACATAATGCAAGCGCATTATAATTCTCTCACATTATGGTTTGGTAATGACAAGCCTAAGGCTCGGCAAAATGAAACCATAATGTGCTCGCGTTATAACGTGAGCGCATTATAACTAATTATATATATAAGAGCATTTCTGCTCATTTCATTTCTTTATTTTCCTCTACACCCGCGGCCTACAAACCATAAGAAGCACGCTCGCATTTTGGAAGACTCAATTCAACACCAAAATCTTACCGATTCATTGCCAAAATGCCGCCACGACATCGAGCAGGCCAAAGGAGCTAGTTTTATTTGTTTTTTTGTTTGAATTTATTTCTAAATAGGTAGGTTTGAGTTGATTTTTGATGTAAATTTTGTTAATTGTTAGGAAATATTAATGCACCTCCTCCTCCTCCTCCTCCTCAAAATCCACAAAATACTAAAGAAGAAATGTCTACTGAAGAACAACTCGAACAACAAACTCCTCCATCCATTCCTCGACATGCCCCTGGAACACAAGAAAATCTAATGGGGCAAATTGAAAACAATAAAAAAGAAATTGAAGACATAATTGCAAGGTTGAAAAATCCTTCCACTTCAACCTTGTGTAGGTCCACGCTTGCTCAATCTCTTGAATCTATGTTATCAAATATAGATTCAATTAGAAAGAAAATATCTAGTTGGTCAGATAAGAGGAGAGAGTTTAGAGACTATTATGCAGACAAGCTATCATATGAAGATGTGAAAAAGTTAAAAATTACAAAATTAGACTTGTGTTCCATTTTCACAAACCCACAAACAAATCAACCTCCACCCATTACATGCAAGAGGTTACCTATCCATTGGTACAACAACAAAGCAATAAGGGACAATTTTGGATAGAGGTGGTGGATGGTTTTTTACCATCCTCCATGTAATAATAATGAGGTCCCGCAATACTTTTTGAGGAAACTCTACTGCAATTTTGTCCTCAAGAAAGTGCCAAACTATTTTGATATGCGGGACTTCTAGGGTAGAGGTGGGGGGTCAGCACAAGATAGACTAGGGGCACGTGTTGACCCACAATGGCTAGTGAGACGAGTAATCAGCAGACTAGCCCATGAGCATGTTTCTATCCCTTCCATTGTGAAGGAGAGTGTTAAGGTCGATACACTTCAGTCCATTAGTGCCTTGACCCAGAGCATCATAGAGCATGCCAGTCCTACAGCATAGTGTGGGTTGGGAGATAGTGCGAGGAGTAGGGTCCCACCCCATGCTTGTTAGACTTGCGGGTCAACCTGTGGTTATGACCCCATGGATAGTCAGGATGCAAGTGCACAAGCTACATCTGTAGTTGGGTAGATGGTGATGACAGATACCCTCCTGAGTGAGACTTTCAGCCTTAATACTCAGGTAAATATTAGCAAGTTTATTGAATTTAATTTATTATATTTAATTTCATTTTTGAAATGTGAGATTAACTAATTTAGTTTGATGATTTTAATGAAATTTCAGGGTCATAGCATTGATGCAGTTTTCAGTTGTTCTCCGCTTGCATATTACACTACATCATTTACTGTCAGGGTATGTAACTAGTAAACAATTATAAGTATTACATGTGAATAGCATCGTTATATGAATGGTATTCTAATATCTAATTTTGGAAGTTGAATAGGTTAATATTGGAGATTTCACAGCAACACCTGCCAGCGGTGGTGGACTTCAAAGCTACACGGAGGTAATAAAATAAATAGTTCAATGAATGAATTGTACTTACTAGATTTTCGTATGTGACTTGTGTGCTTTATTGTGTGTACTTCCATGTTTAGATGAACGTGTGTGTATGTTAGGAGCCATGATTTTCATCACTATTATAGTTTTTGTAATTGAATAATGTTGTTTTATTTCCAGATGATGCAGGCTGAGGAGACACCTCCTGATGTTCATAGGGCAATGGAGCATGGTGTGACCTCTGTGATTCATAGCTCCATTCCATTAACAGGGGTATGACGCAGATTAGTAAATTTCAATTTACATTCATTGTTATAGTTGTTTATTTTTGAAGAATCAAAAGATTATTGATTTGAAGTTTAATTTCTATCTGGATGGTTTCTATAGGACATGACATCACTATGACCTATTCCTACTACTAAGGCAAGTGAGGAGACAAATTATATGGTAGCGGTAAGTGATTATTTTGTTAAATGTTTCATTTTTTATAACATGTAATTTCTATATATTAATGTCTATAATTTTTATTGTAACAGCTAAAGATGTAGGAAGAACTAAATAGGAGGAGGAGCCCTCGGGTTCATAGTAGACCATCCACATACGCATCTCCATCCCCTAGAAGATCAAAGGCTACTCGTGATCTATTCGCTTCACCAGCCAAAGGGGAATGACTTTTTTATTGTGTTCCTTTCTTGTATGCCTATATGGCATTTGTGGACATATATTTTGTATTGCATATAGTTGACATTGTATGCCTATATGGCATTCTTGTAAGCCTATATGGCTATTTTGTATATATGTTATACTTATATCGGCAGATATTGATGTATGCCTATATGGATATTTGGTTAATACAAATCTTTTTTATTGATGGCGTCCATACTTGCATTATAAATCCACTTTTGAATGGATATTTGTAGATGGCTACTTCAAATATTTAAAGTCCAATTATATTACATAGGATGTTTGTTGATCCAATAAGCTAGCTATTGTTATTCAAGTATCACCTAAACCTCATTTTTGAACTAAAAGATAAAAGTTGTATTTAAAATAAAAATGAATCATCATGTTGAACAGAAAATTTTCATATTCTTTATGAGTTGCTCAATTGAAAATATTCAAATGAGTATGCCAATCCATATTCTTTATGAGTTGGTCAATTGAAAATATTTCTTAATTTCTTGTTATTATACCATATTGGGATGCAAAGAGTATGTTTGTTGTTTTGAATAAGATAGTCAAAATCATATGCTTTTGAGCACCTAATGACCATTGTGGTTATTAAATGTAATTTCTCTTGCATATAAGGCGAGGTTATGAGATTACATTGAGTCTTACCTAATTTTAGTATGCAACATAACATTGGGGCTATAGGCTTCCATAAGTCATCAACAATCAAGGTTCAAGGTTGTCATTGAAGTCAAAGGGTCAAGGTTGTTTGTCATTGATGTCAAGGTTGATGCCATGATGTTGATAAGGTGATACAGTGATTCAAGGTAGGTGATGGTCATGAGGTGCATGATGTTGTGAATATGGTTTTCATGATAAGGTCTCTCAATTCATGTTGATGCTGCACAAGACAAACATGGTTCATATGATGCAAGGTTCATGTTCATGGTGGATGTGGTTTTGTTCACGCAAGGTTTTGTTGTGAATATGGTTTTCATGATAAGGTCTATCTTGAAAGGTTGATATGATGCAAGGTTCATATTCATGGTGGCTGTGGTTTTGTTCTTGCAATAAGAAGTTAGAGAAAACACAAGATTTCATAATCATAATCTTATTAATAGTTAGGGTTTGCATATTGGGCATTAAACCCTAAAAAGAATCTAATTTTCTTAAGACTTTAAAACCCTCAATTGCTTGTTGCGTGTAAAGTGCACTTTTGTTTTAATTTAATATTGACTTATAATCAGAAGTTACTATCACTTAAATCAACCTACTAAAGGGTCTTTAAGTTATTAGTTCACCGGCCCTTCAACCTAACTCAACTGGCATCTTCGGTAAACTCTCATAAGCTCAAGCACCATATCATAATTGAAGGTCATATTTAATTAATATGAGGGCAGGAAAAAGGATTGGAAGGTCAGTATTTAAAAGGAATTTGGAATACAACTAATCATCTCTATGCAGTTGAATTTGATGGGCATGCCTTTATAAAAGGCTAAAAGATAACTTTATGTAGGATATCATGGTATTTGTAGCATTTGAAGATTGAAGACTAGTTAGTGTTTGTAGCTTGGACTGTTTCAGCATGTTTGGATATGAAACAGGACCATGCCTAGCCTAAACATACCCATCTCGACGTGTTGGAATTGTCAATTTGGCTGCAGGAGGAGAAGAATAAAACTTACACCCCTTTACAACTTTACACTGCCTCCTTTTGATGATTTTTGGGGTAGCAGAAAAACTTTCACCATGGGCAAACACCTTAGAGATATAAAAAATTGAGAGAGCTTATTGTAGAGGGACCCTACGTGATCAGGTTGCCTTAAATAGAATGTATCTAAGTGACATGATTTCTGAGTAACAACTTGTCAAAGATTGCTGCCTTTTGCATTTTGGACTCTTCAGGGATATCACTGGTACAATGTAGCTTGGACTGTTTCGGCATGTTTGGGTGCAAAATAGGACCATGCCTAGCCTAAACGTACCCATCTAGACACATTAGAACTATCAGTTTGGCCACACGAGGAGAAGAACAAAACTTATACCCCTTTGCAACTTTACACTGCCTCCTTCTGACGATTTTTGGGGCAGCAGAAAACCTTTCACCAAGGGAAAACACCTTAGAGATATAAAAAACTGAGAGAGGTTATTGTAGAGGGACCTGACATGATCGCTTTGCCTCAGACAGAATGTATCTAAGTGACACAGTTTCTGAATAACAGCTCATCAAATATTGATGCCTTTTTGCACTTTGGACTCTTTAGGGATATCACTGGTACAATGTAGCTCAGATTGTTTTGACATGTTTGGGTGTGAAAAAGGACCATGCCTAGCCTAAATGTACCCATTTAGACTTGTTGGAATTGTCAGTTTGGCCGTAGGAGGAGAAGAACAAAAGTATGAATTGTCAATTGTGCATACTTTTATGATCTTGGCACCTATTCATTTGTATTTTAACTTGTTAATATGACAAGATAATAGTGGGATTGTATTTTTATTATACATTGTAAGGATTTAATCTTGTATAGTTTGACATCATGGTATGTTAAGGTATGTTTATTACACATAATTATTAAAGAGCCCAAGTGTAGAAAATATACATGGCATCATGTGAGATTGTAGGCTGCTTTCTTGATTGGGAATGTGTCTATTTTAAACATGTATGATAAAGCATGGTAAAGTAATTCAAATAAAATTAAGGAAAATGTAAATAACATGCATGTAAAGACTTGACATACCTAAAAAATGAAGATTCGAATGGAGAGAGTACCCAATTATGTAGTGTTTTTTTCTTCTTGCATCAAACTCCTCAACAATTTGAGTTTTTCACCACTTGCTTCTTTTTCAATGTTAAATTGAATAACACTCAAATATAATTACTAACAACAATACTATTAACCAATCTATAATGTTAAATTCCTAAAATTGAATCACAATTAACATTGCAACACTACAAAAATTGAAACTCGAATAGATATATATCAAACTTGGTGTGAAAACTATGTTATTTCCTCCTTCTCAAGTTGGCAAAGTAGAAAAGGTGGTGGAAAGATCATGCAAATGTGGTAGAATGTGTAAAATGTGCATGTGAACTTCCCAACAACATGAAAGCACTTCTTTTTTGTTGGAGCACATGCATAATCAGCATGAAAATAGAGCATGTGGGCCTGGATCAAGGGGGTCAACACTTTTTTACCATTTCTATAGCAGGTCAAAATGTGAGCGCATTATAACGTGCTCACGTTTTGTTCTGCTATAGATTGATCCATAAATATTTGTGCCTATCTCACCTTTGATAGCACCTTTACAATATCTCACCTCTAGTTCCATTAGCTCATGTTCTATATCTCACTTATCTCTCCCCCTCACCTCTCTACCTCTCCCCTCTCTATGTCTCTTAGTCACTCCTTGTCTACCTCAACCCTCAACCCTAATCCTTCAACCCTTAACTCTAATCCCTTATCCCTAAATCCTAAACACTATCCCTATTCCTAAACCCTCAATAGGCTCGATACTATACCTTAAACCCTAATCCCTTATCCCTAAACCCTCCAACCCTATCCCTAATCCTTATACCCTCGACACTCTACTTTAACCCTAATCCCTCAACCCTCAACCCTATCCTGAAACCCTTGATCCTCAAACCTCAATGTACTCAACCCTCAACGTCAAACCCTAATCCCTCAACCCTTAACTCTGATCCCTCAACCCTCAACCCTATCCCTAAACCATCAACCCTAAAACCGCAACCCTCAACACTCAATGTCAAACCCTAATCCCTCAACCCTTAACTCTAATCCCTCAACCCTCAACCCTATCCCTAAACCCTAAATCCTAAAGCTTCAAACCTCAACCCTCAACGTCAAATCCTAATCCCTCAACCCTTAACTCTAATCCCTCAACCCTAAACCCTAAACACTATCCCTATTCCTAAACCCTCAATAGGCTCGATACAATTCCTTAAACCCTAATCCCTTATCCCTAAACCCTCCAACCCTATCCCTAATCCTTATACACTCGACACTCTACTTTAACCCTAATCCCTTGACCCTCAACCCTATCTCTAAACCCTCGAACCTCAACCCTCAACGTCAAACCCTAATCCCTTAACCCTTAATTCTAATCCCTCAACCCTCGACCCTATCCCTAAACCCTAAAGCCTCAACCCTCAACCCTCAACATCAAATCCTAATCCCTCAACCCTTAACTCTAATCCCTCAACCCTAAACCCTATCCCTAAACCCTAAACACTATCTCTATTCCTAAACCCTCAACAAGCTCGATACTATACCTTAAACCATAATACATTATCCCTAAACCCTCCAACCCTATCCCTAATCCTTATACCCTCGACACTGTACTTTAACCCTAATCCCTCGACCCTCAACCCTATTCCTAAACCCTTGACCCTCGAACCTCAACACTCAACCCTCAACCTTCAATGTCAAACCCTAATCTCTCAACCCTTAACTCTAATCCCTCGACCCTCAACCCTATCCGTAAACCCTAAACCCTCAACCCTCAATGTCAAATCCTAATCCTGCAACCCTTCACTCTAATCCCTCAACCCTAAACCCTATCCCTAAACCCGCAACACTATACCTTTAACCCTAAACCCTAATCCCTCAACCCTCAACCCTAATCCGTCATCCCTCAACTCTAATCCCTCATCCCTAAACCCTAAATGCTATCCCTATTCCTAAACCCTCAACAGGTTAGATACTATACCTTAAACCCTAATCCCTTATCCCTAAACCCTCCAACCCTATCCCTAATCCTTATACCCTCAACACTCTACTTTAACCCTAATCCCTCGACCCTCAACCCTCAAACCTCAATGTACTCAACCCTCAATGTCAAACCCTAATCCCTCAACCCTTAACTCTAATCCCTCGACCCTCAACCCTATCCCTAAACCCTCAATCCTAAAAGCTCAACCCTTAACACTCAATGTCAAACCCTAATCCCTCAACCCTTAACTCTAATCCCTCAACCCTAAACCCTATCCCTAAACCCTCAACACTAAACCCTCAACCCTCAACGTCAAATCCTAATCCCTCAACCTCTAACTCTAATCCCTCAACCCTAAACCCTAAACACTATCCCTATTCCTACACCTTTAATGGGCTCGATACTAAACCTTAAACCCTAATCCCTTATCCCTAAACCCTCCAACCCTATCCCTAATCCTTAGACCCTTGACACTCTACTTTAACCCTAATCCCTTGACCCTTAACCCTATACCTAAACCCTTGACCCTTGAACCTCAACCCTCAACCCTCAATGTCAAACCTTAATCCCCCAACCCTTAACTTTAATCCCTCGACCCTCAACCCTATCCTTAAACCCTAAAGCCTCAACCCTCAACATCAAATCCTAATCCCTCAACCCTTCACTCTAATCCCTCAACCCTAAACCCTATCCCAAAACCCTCAACACTATACCTTAAACCCTAATCCCTCAACCCTCAACCCTAAACCTTATCCCTAAACCCTAATCCCTCAACCCTCAACCCTAATCACTCATCCCTCAACTCTAATCCCTCATCCCTAAATGCTAAATGTTATTCCTATTCCTAAACCCTCAATGGGCTCGATACTATACCTTAAACTCTAATCCCTTATCCCTAAACCCTCTAACCCTATCCCTAATCCGTATACCCTCGACACTCTACTTTAACCCTAATCCCTTGAAGCTCAACCCTATCCCAAAACCCTCAACCCTCAAACCTTAATGTACTCAACCCTCAACATCAAACCCTAATCCCTCAACCCTTAAGTCTGATCCCTCGACCCTCAACCCTATCCCTAAACCCTAAAACCTTAACCCTCAACACTCAATGTCAAACTCTAATCCCTCAACCCTTAACTCTAATCCCTCAATCCTAAACCTTGTCCCTAAACCCTCAACACTAAAGCCTCAACCCTCAACCGTCAATGTCAAATCCTAATCCCTCAACCCTTAACTATAATCCCTTAACCCTAAACCCTAAACACTATCCCTATTCCTAAACCCCCATTGGGCTCGATACTATACCTTAAACCCTAATCCCTTATCCCTACACCCTCCAACCCTATCCCTAATCCTTATACCCTCGACGCTCTACTTTAACCCTAATCCTTTGACCCTCAACCCTATCCCTAAACCCTCGACCCTCGAACCTCAACCCTCAACCCTTAACCCTCAATGTCAAACCCTAATCCCTCAACCCTTAACTCTAATCCCTCGACCCTCAACCCTATCCCTAAACCCTAAACCCTAAAGCCTCAACCCTCAACCCTCAACATCAAATCCTAATCCCTCAACCCTTCACTCTATCCCTCAACCCTAAACCCTATACCTAAAACCTCAACACTATACCTTAAACCCTAATCCCTCAACCCTCATCCTTAAACCTTATCCCTAAACCCTAATCCCTCAACCCTCAACCCTAATCCCTCATCCCTCAACTCTAATCCCTCTTTCCTAAACCGTAAATGCTATCCCTATTCCTAAACCCTCAATGGGCTTGATACTACACCTTAAACCCTAATCCCTTTGTTGGATTTAAGGCATACAACTGAGAGGGGGGGGTGAATCAGTTGTATAAAACTTCTTGTTCTTTCAAACACTTGATTCTTTGTTGTTAGTTAGCAGCATATCAATTAATCATCCATGAAAGCATAATACATAAACACAAGAGCAGATAAACATCAACACATTGAACACCAAGATTTTGACGTGGAAAACCCGGTTAAGGGAAAAACCACGGGGTGATTAACCCAAGAATTATTCTCTGTTAGAAGAATAAAGAAGAATGAATGGCACATGCCAATTAGGGCTCACTGCCCGAGCACACTGCTCACAAAGAGGCCCACTGCCTACAAGGAGACACACTGTCTACAAAGTGATAAAAATCACAATCTTGAACTGGAGAATGACATCTCTACTATGTCTGGATCAGTTCCATTTAAGCCCAAAACCTCTGCTCTGTCTTTCGCACCTCTCTTCGCTATCCCACACTCATCCACACACTCCACACTTCGAAATGAACTCACAAACCGTTATTTATACAAGAAATTGACTTAGGAACAAACATCTAAGTCGGCAAACAACCATAAGAGTATCCGCAAGATGAATAACACATCCGGTCGGCCACCACAAGAACATTCGCAGGATGAACAACTCATCTGGTTGGCTAAACAGAGCAAGAACTTCATCTGGAAGAATAACTTCAATTTCGGGCTCTACTATCAATGTGGACCAACAACACAACCTCAACATGATCCAAGAACCTTCACAGGCCTGCCTAAATGACCAGGTACATCCGCACTTTCTTTACTTACTGGAATCTCTTCTCTTCCTTATCCGGAACTTCAAGAACACTGTTTGTCCCCACTGTCATAATGCAAGAGGTACTTCCGGACCTCCAAATTATACACAACTCGAGATGGCACATCACAAGGACATCCCAAAGACTCCTTCCAATCCGCAGATTAGGATTATACAGTTCCGGACCTCACCGGACCTTTTTGTGATCCTCTGTCACCTTTGAATACTTGCCAGAACCGGTTCTACACCGGCAGCCACAACTCCTTCAAATCTTCATGCGGACCTCTGAAATCTTAACTGAAGCATCTCAAGACTCATATCTACAAACCCTTTAATCTGCATCCTCCAGTTCGCATCCTATACAGTACATTTGCCTTCTTCTCATCACTGTTCTTTACTGTTCCTGACTGAGGCTAATTTTCTCAATATCCTCAGCACACTGCTCATTGAATCCTTCTTGTCAAAGCAATATGAGTATGTTGACATCAATGACAACACTGGTTTACCTCATACTTGCAACAATCTCCCCCTTTGTCATTGATGGCAACATATGATGTGAAAAACCATCAAGACAAGAACTTCTCCTTTCTGTCACAGCTCCCCCTATCAACAACAACTTTTCACATGTCTTCTCTTCCTTTACTGCTCCCCCTTTGATCATCAACCACTTGTTTTTCACATGTCTTCTCTCCCCCTTTGACATCAATGGCAAAGGGCTCATACTTGCAATTCTAATACATCAGAATCATACCAGCTGCTCCCCCTTAGTAGCAGCTCCCCATCATCAATCCGGATCACAAGATATGACTATGATATCCACCGGACTGATGCACATCAGTGCATCCTAGTTCATCACCAGAGGGGCCATGAACCCTAACTTCTCTTGGAGATATTCAAAAGAATCCTTGGGAAGAGGTTTAGTAAAGATATCTGCAATCTGATCCTTTGAGGGAACATACTCCAATCTGATTTCTTCCTTGTTCACTTGTTCTCTCAAAAAGTGAAACTTGATAGATATGTGCTTAGTCTTAGAATGCAATACCGGATTCTTAGAAATATTAATTGCACTTGAATTATCACAGAAAATTGTGATAGGCTCCTCATATTCAACTTTAATGTCTCTTAGCATCTGCTTCATCCATAAGATTTGAGTGCAACTACCTGCTGCTGTAATGTATTATGCTTTAGTTGTAGACAGAGATATTGCATCTTGTTTCTTGCTTAGCCAAGAAACCAATCTCTTCCCCAAAAAGAATGCTCCACCACTAGTGCTCTTCTGGTCATCCACATCTCCTGCCCAATCTGCATCTGTGTAAGCATGAAGAGACAAAATCCGGATCTCTAGGGTACCATAGACCATACTCAACTGTTCCTTTCAAGTACCTAAAAATTCTTTTGATTGCCATAACATGAGATTCTCTAGGATCAGCCTGGAATCTTGCCACAAGACCAACAGCCTGCATTATATCTGGTCTAGTTTGAGTGAGATACAACAATCCACCAATCATTGATCTATACTTTGTCTGATCTGCCTTTGGAGAATCATCATCTTTGCTTAACTTACATCTGGTTGCCATAGGAGTGTTCATTGGCTTTGAGTCTTCCATACCAAATTTCCTCAACAATTCTTTCACATATTTGGTCTGAGAAATGAAGATCCCTTCTTTTGTTTGAGTAATTTGCAGACCCAAGAAGAAATTCATTTCACCAAGCATAGACATTTCAAACTCACTTTTCATCTGATTTGCAAAAGTTTTGCACATACTATCTCTTCCTCCAAAAATGATATCATCCACAAACACTTCAACAATCAAAATGTTTTCATGATCAATTTTGAAATATAAGTTACTGTCAGCAATACCTTTGTTGAATCCAATCTGCACAAGATGCTTATCCAACCTTTCATACCATGCTCTTGGGGCTTGCTTCAATCCATACAAAGCTTTCTTCAACTTGCAGACCATATCATTATTATCAGACAATTGAAATCCATCCGGTTGTTCAATGTAGACTTCTTCTTCCAGATCACCATTTAGGAAGGCAGACTTGACATCCATCTGATATACCTTGAAGTCTTTGAAGGCAGCAAATGCAAGAAGTAATCTGACTGCTTCAATTCTTGCCACCGGAGCAAAAGTCTCTTCAAAGTCAATTCCTTCTATTTGAGAGTACCCTTTGCAGACCAATCTAGCTTTGTTTCTGATTACTTCACCAGCTTCATTTAGTTTGTTCCGGAAGACCCACTTGGTTCCAATTACATTCCTGTCTCTAGGTCTAGGAACAAGATCCCAAGTATGATTTTTCTCAATTTGCATCAATTCATCTTCCATTGCTTTGGTCCAGTTTTCATCATTGCAGGCTTCATTTATTGTTTTAGGTTTAATCTTTGAAATCAGACAACATTCATCCTGATTTTGAGCAACATTCCTTCTAGTTTGTACACCTTTGCTTCTGTCACCTATGATCTGATCTTCAGAGTGGTTCAGTCTTACATACCTTGGAATTTTGGGAGTATCCTACACTGCTGCTTCTTGATCAGGCTCATTCAAACCTATCTCTTCTTCCTGATTTACCGGATCAGGCTGACTCTGTCTCACCGGAGAGGATTGAGTTCCTTGAACACTATCTTGGTCATCTTCATCAAACTCATAAAATCTTGAAGGCTTCTCAATTCCTTCATCAACTTTCACATTGGTGCGTTCTATCATCTTCCTCAATCTCTTATTGTAACACCGGTATGCTTTGCTTTGAGTGGAGTAACCCAAGAAAATTCCTTCAACACTTCTAGCATCAAACTTTCCTAGATCTTCATCTCTTTTAATATAACACTTGCTACCAAATAGTCTGAAATATTTCACAGTAGGAGTGATGCCAAACCAGAGTTCATAGGGGGTCTTACCGGTGTTGTTTCTGATTTGAACTTGATTGAGAGTGTAGACTGCAGTGCTGATAGCTTCTTTCCAAAACATTTGAGGAACATTTGCTTCCAACATCATTGTCCTGGCAGCTTCCTGGATGGTCTGGTTCTTTCTCTCAACTACTCCATTCTGCTGTGGAGTCCTAGGAGCAGACAACTGTCTCCTTATACCCTGCTTCTCACAAAAGTCAATGAACTCACCAGATGTAAATTCACCACCTCTATCAGACCTTAGACACTTTAGTTTCAATCCGGTTTGATTCTCTACCATAGCTTTGAAGATTTTGAACTTCTCAAATGCTTCTGATTTTTCTTTTAGAAAGGTAACCCACATCATCCGGGAATGATCATCAATTAACAACATGAAATATCTATCACCTTGCAGACTCTTGATTCTTGTCAGACCACAGAGATCAGTATGTACTAATTCCAACAATCCGGTAGAAGACTGATCTTGGCTTTTGAAAGAGACTCTGCTTTGTTTACCTAGCTGACATTCTTTACACAAACTATTTGTAGGTTTCATCAATTTTGGAAGATCTCTTACAGCCTGAGTATTGCTTATCTTGATGATGTTATCAAAATTTACATGACACATTCTTCTATGCCATAACCAACTCTGATCAATTTGAACAAACAAACAACTTTTATTTGAACCAACCAGATGAAAGATATTACCTTTTGTCTGAGTACCGGATGCAATTTCAGTTCCGGAGCTTGTAAAGATTCTGCATTTTCCATTCTTGAACCGGAGATCATAGCCTTTGTCCACTAACTGACCAACACTGAGAAGATTGTGCTTCAATCCTTCAACATATAGTACGTTACCTGTTTTGCTCTTTCCATCAAAGGAAATAGTTCCCCTGCCTCTGATTCTTCCAGCAGAATTGTCACCAAACTTTACCATTCCTCCTTCATACCTTTCCAAATTCAAGAACTTATTCTTGTCACCAGTCATATGGTGAGAACATCCACTGTCAATAACCCAATCATCCTTTTCTTCCACTTGAGCAGCCAAAGCTTTTTCAACAACTTTGTGATTGACAGATTCAGAGAGTATTGAATCTTCTTCCTTGATGACAATAAACACCCACTCATTTCTGGATTTGCTTCCTAGTTCTGATTCATCATCTGTTACTCCCTCATTGTCATCTTCTTCATGAACATAATAGCAATTCTTTTGAAACCTTTGTCTGTTAGTATTAGACCTTGCAGATCTTTCCGGACATCTTGAAGCAAAATGACCAATCTTATTGCAGTTGAAACACTTAAAGGGTAGTTTTCCTTCATACTTACCAGATCCTCTTGGCAGTCTCTTTGCAATGAGGGCTTCAAGTTGAGCTGTTTCTGCTTCTTCTTCTTCCATGTCTCTTCTTGCTTGATCATACCATGACATTTTCCTTGATGAGTTTTCTCCCGGATCAAATCTCTGTTTGCCTTTCACATAGGCACTGCCTTTGAAAGCAGATTCAGTCTTGGGAGGATCATCTCCAAACTCGGTCATTTCAAATGCAGCTAGTTTGCCAGCCAGTTGTTCTCTTGTGACAGTTGTGTGGGCTCTGAACTCATCAATGGCAGCAACCTTGATTTTGTAGGCAGCAGGAAGGGATCTTAGGATTTTGCAGACAATCTCATTTTCATCTAGAGTTCCACCAGCATTTCTAATTCCACATACCAGCTCATTCACTCTTGGCATAAAGGTAGTGATGTTTTCATCATCTCTCATCTTCAATCTTTCAAATTTCCCTTTCAGACTTTGCAACCTTGCACTTTTGACAAACTCATCTCCTTCATACAGAAGTTCCAGTTTAGTCAGGATCTCATATGCAGTTGGTAGGTCAATAACATTTGAGAGATCTGAATCATTCAATGCGCTTAGTAGGGCTTCCTTGGTCCGCAGATTATTTTCAGCATCTGTAATCTCATTCAGAGTTGTCAGACCACCTTGTGGAGGTACATATGGTTTTGAGACCATAGCCAAGTATGCTTTTCCCATACATTCCAAGTGACACTTCATGCGACCTTTCCAGAGATTGAAGTTGGTTCCATCGAACTTCGGACTATCCTTCTTGTATGACGACATCCTGGATCTCCTCAAGCGGTTAAGCTCCTTTTAGAGGAACGTGGCTCTGATACCAATTGTTGGATTTAAGGCATACAACTGAGAGGGGGGGGTGAATCAGTTGTATAAAACTTCTTGTTCTTTCAAACACTTGATTCTTCGTTGTTAGTTAGTAGCATATCAATTAATCATCCATGAAAGCATAATACATAAACACAAGAGCAGATAAATATCAACACATTGAACACCAAGATTTTGACGTGGAAAACCCAGTTAAGGGAAAAACCACGGGGTGATTAACCCAAGAATTATTCTCTGTTAGAAGAATAAAGAAGAATGAATGGCACATGCCAATTAGGGCTCACTGCCCGAGCACACTGCTCACAAAGAGGCCCACTGCCTACAAGGAGACACACTGTCTACAAAGTGATAAAAATCACAATCTTGAACTGGAGAATGACATCTCTACTATGTCCGGATCAGTTCCATTTAAGCCCAAAACCTCTGCTCTGTCTTTCGCACCTCTCTTCGCTATCCCACACTCATCCACACAATCCACACTTCGAAATGAACTCACAAACCGTTATTTATACAAGACATCAACTTAGGAACAAACATCTAAGTCGGCAAACAACCATAAGAGTATCCGCAAGATGAATAACACATCCAGTCGGCCACCACAAGAACATTCGCAGGATGAACAACTCATCCGGTCGGCTAAACAGAGCAAGAACTTCATCCGGAAGAATAACTTCAATTCTGGGCTCTACTATCAATGCGGACCAACAACACAACCTCAACATGATCCAAGAACCTTCACAAGCCTGCTTGAATGACTAGGTACATCCGCACTTTCTTTACTTACTGGAATCTCTTCTCTTCCTTATCCAGAACTTCAAGAACACTGTCTGTCCCCACTGTCATAATGCAGGAGGTACTTCCGGACCTCCAAATTATACACAACTCGAGATGGCACATCAAAAGGACATCCCAAAGACTCCTTCCAATCCGCAGATTAGGATTATACAATTCCGGACCTCACCGAACCTTTTTGTGATCCTCTGTCACCTTTGAATACTTGCCAGAACCGGTTCTACACCGGCAACCACAACTCCTTCAGATCTTCATGTGGACCTCTGAAATCTTAACTGAAGCATCTCAAGACTCATATCTACAAACCCTTTAATCCACATCCTCTGGTTCGCATCCTATACAGTACATTTGCCTTCTTCTCATCACTGTTCTTTACTGTTCCTGACTGAGGCTAATTTTCTCAATATCCTCAGCACACTGCTCATTGAATCCTTCTTGTCAAAGCAATATGAGTATGTTGACATCAATGACAACACTGGTTTACCTCATACTTGCAACACCCTTATCCCTAAACCCTCCAACCCTATCCCTAATCCTTATACCCTCAACACTCTACTTTAACCCTAATCCCTTAACCCTCAACCCTATCCTGTAACCCTCAACCCTCAAACCTCAATGTACTCAACCCTTAATGTCAAACCCTTATCCCTCAACCCTTAACTCTGATCCCTCAACCCTCAACCCTATCCCTAAACCCTCAACCCTCAACAATCAACATCAAACCCTAATCCCTCAACCTTTAACTCTAATCCCTCAACCATTAACTCTAATCTCTCAACCCTAAACCCTATCCGTAAACCCTCAACACTATACTTTAAACCCTAATCCCTTAACCCTAAACCCTATCTCTAAGCCCTAATCCATCAACCCTCAACCCTAATCCCTCATCCCTAAACCCTAAACACTATCCGTATTCCTAAACCCTCAACAGGCTCGATACTATCCCTCAACCCTTAACCCTTAAAACTTGAACCCTAAAACCTATCCCTACACACTCGACACTTGACACTATATCTTAAACCCTAATCCCTTAACCCTCATCCCTAAAGCCTCAACCCTAAATCCTTAAACCTTTAACCCTCAACCCTATCCCTAATCCCTCTACCCTTGACACTCTTCTTTAACCCTAATCCCTTGACCATCAACCCTATCCCTAAACCCTCAACTCTCAACCCTCAACCCTCAACTCTCAACATTAAACCCTAATTCATCAACCCTAAACCCTAATCCCTCAAACCTAAACCCTATCCCTAAACCATCAACCCTCAACACTATACCTTAAACCCTAATCCCTATCCCTCAACCCTTAACCCTTAAAACTTAAACCCTATCCCTACACCCTCAACACTCGACACTATATCTTAAGCCTTAAACCCTCATCCCTAAAGCCTCAACCCTTAATCCTTAAACCTTCAACCCTAAACCCTATCCCTAATCCCTTTACCCTCGACACTCTAACCCTAACCTTGACATTAAACGTTAATCCATCAACCCTAAACCCTAATCCGTCAACCCTAAACCCTATCCCTAAACCCTCAACCCTCAACACTATACGTTAAACCCTAATCCATCAACCCTAAAACCTAATCCCTCAACCCTCAACCCTAATCCTTCAACCCTCAACCCTAATCCCTCATCCCTAAACCCTAAACTCTATCCCTATTCTTAAACCCTCAACCCTTGACACTATACCTTAAACCTTAATCCCTTATCCCTAAACCCTAAACCTTATCCCTAAACCCTTAACCCTTAAAACTTAAACCCTAAAACCTATCCATAAACCCTCGACGCTCAACACTATATTTTAGACCCCAATCCCTTAACCCTCAGCCCTAAAGCCTCAACCCTCAATCATTAAACCTTCAACCCTAAACCCTATCACTAATCCCTCTACCCTCAACACTCTACTTTAACCCTAATCTCTTGACCATCAACCCTATCCCTAAACCCTCAACCCTCAACCCTCAACTCTCAACATTAAACCCTAATCTGTCAACCTAAACCCTAATCCCTCAACCCTAAACCCTATTCCTAAACCCTCAACCCTCAACAATATTCCTTAAACCCTAATCCATCAACCCTAAACCATAATCCCTCAACCCTAAACACTATCCCTAATCCCTCTACCCTCAACACTCTACTTTAACCCTAATCCCTTGACCATCAACCCTATCCCTAAACCCTCAACCCTCAACCCTCAACCCTCAAGTCTCAACATTAAACCCTAATCTGTTAACCCTAAACCCTAATCCCTCAACCCTAAACCCTCAACCCTAAACCCTCAACCCTCAACAATATTCCTTAAACCCTAATCCATCAACCCTAAACCATAATCCCTCAACCCTAAACCCTATCCCTAAACCCTCAACTCTCAACACTATTCCTTAAACCCTAATCCCTCAACTCTAAACCCTAATCCCTCAACCCTAAACCCTATCCTTAAACACTCAACCCTCAGCAAGTTATACCTTAAACCTTAATCCCTCAACCCTCAACCCTCAACCCTAATCCCTCGTCCCTAAACACTCTTACCCCTAAACCTTAAACCCTATCCCTCAACCCTTAACCTTTAAACCTTAAACCCTAAAACCTATCCCTAAACCCTCAACCCTATACCCTCACCAATATACTTAAGCCCTAATACCTCAATCATCAACCCTATACCTTAAACCTAAAGCCTACACCCTCAAACCCTCATCCCTAGACCATATAACCTCACCCTTATATCCTAAACCTTGAATATTGTGCCTTAACCCTATACTTAAATTAAACCTAAACCATACGTGCTCTCAACCCAAGTCACCCTATGCCTTATATACCCTCATTCCATATCGTAAACCCTCAACCCTAATCCCTGCGCCTTACACACTTAATCTTATACACTCAACAACTTGAATATTAACCCTCAACTGTAACCCTCAACCCTCTACCTATTACTTAAGCCCTAATCCCTCAACCCTCAACCCTCAAAACTATATAGGCTCAGGTCCTTATATACACTAAACCCAAAACACTTACATACATACATGCATACATACAAACATACATACATACAAAGATGCATACATACAAGCATGCATACATGTACATGCATACATACCTACAAGAATAGATATAAACATCCATGAAACATACTTATGAAATTTGAACATATCTCATGCAAAGGAAGACATAATGTGAGCACGTTATAACGCGTTTGCGTTATGTCAAACTGGGAAAACACCGACAAACATGCAAAAAAGTACAACATAACACGCTCGCATTATGTTGTTCTTTGGGAATCCCAAGCCTTGGGCTTGGGATTTGCTTTGGGTTTCCAACCCAAAGGCTTGGATTGCCTTTCCAACATCCACAGATGTGTTTTTGTAGATTCTTCAAGATTTCACATAATTTTGTTTGTGCTAACCCTTAGATTTGCACGTGGTTCAAGATCAAACAAATCGAACACCTAGGTAATGTTAGGCTTTCTCTTAGCTATTTAATGATGTAATTTTTTCAGATTTTGACAATGTTAAGCGTTTCATCTTTAATTTCTTTTGTTTGTGTGTCCAGTTTTGGGCAAAAACCACTATTTGGTCTTTTTTTCATTGTAAATTAACCGTTCATTGAAATTTCAAAAAAAATACATATTTACAAACTAGACTCCATTCTACACATATTAAAAATAAGAAAAAATGATTTTCAATTAGTTTTCAAATTTTATAGGGGTAGCACGGCCAAAATTTTATTTTTTAGGATGTGTCCACTTTGAAAATTAGTAAAAAAATCAAATATTCATCAAAAAATTATCAAAAAAATAGGGAATAAACTAATGTTGTTAGCTAATTTCTCACTAAAGCAATTTTTAAAAACCAAACAAAAATTTAACCTTTTGAGGAAGCCACAAAACATGCTATGTTATGTTTTTTTTACAGAAACAACACCAATTTCTGTGGCTCCCTCTTTTGAACCCCTTAATCTATACCATTTTCAAAAACAATTAGTAGTTTAGAAAGTAGACTCAGAGCACTACAAACATTGTTTTGGTTGCATCTCCAAATTTGAGTGTAACTATGCTCAATTTCTCATCCAAGGCCAACATTTCCTGATTTCAAAAAAAAAGTGGCCACTTAAGACCCCTTTTTGGCCCCCCATGTTCTTGCACTTACCCTTATTCCTATCTCCACTAAGGTTAGGATGTTAGTCTAGAAAGACTCTATTCTTTAAACCTTCCACATCTACTATTCCTATCCAATCTCATTCTTTTAGAACCATTCTTACACCTCCAATTGATTCAACCATGCCTATTCATTACAATTTCCATGCCTTCACCTAATAAGGAAGGAACTATAAAACTAGCTTATCTAACCCCCTCTATTCCAAGGTCTATTCCCTCTTCCCCTCCTAACTCTCCACCCTCCCTCTCCAACATTGAAAAACTTGTTAAGGATTTAATAGAATCAATAGTTTGAGAAGAAAGATAAGGAGCAAAGTGGAGCAACTAGCTTGCTTAAGGAGTAGGAGCAACATGAAGGAACAATTCATCCAAGGGATAACCATGAAGAGGCTCGAGTTGAAAAGGAAAATGTCAAAGGATCTCCCCATGATAAGTATAAAGAGGAGAAAGCCAATGTTATCAATCCTCTCACCATAGAAGAAATAATAAAAGGGGAGAAGTTATTGGAGGAAATGGAGAAATTGCCTAATAGGTTGGATCTAGTAGAGCAATAAGAAGAACATGCCTTCCCACCACCTCATGAAAAAAAATTATAGATCCATCTAATTCCTTAGTTCCAACCTAGCTTTATGTGAACATTCAAAAAAGAAAGTAAACCATAAAACAATTATCAAAGGATATGTCTTCCATATTGGTGATGATTGAAGATCCTTGGCCTGAGAGAACAAAAACTCTTTTGTCTATTAGATTGTATGCTTGTAGGTCTAGGATTACAAAGGTGGCAAGCCTAATGGTCAATAAAGATGACAAAGACATGCTATCCTCATACTATCAAGTCATTGCTTATAATTTTAGGAAGTAGACTAGGGAGGAAGAGATACATGGAATGCAAACAATAGTATCTACTATAGTCTCCTAAATGGATGAGGACTAAAGAATGAAAAGGGATTAAAGATTGAATTTCTTTAGCATAATAAAGGAGGTGAGCGTATCTTCATAGAGTTTTAACAATTTTCTATTAATTATGGCATCACATTTCATCACACAATTCAAGTTACACACCATGGAAGAATGGGGTCATAAATTAGAAGAATTGTGCCATTACATGTGTTGATGTGGCATCATATTTGACGATGTGGCCCTAAAATCTTATAAGCAGGGGCCTTGCCAAGTAAGCTACTATAAATTTTTTGGACTGATTCAAAATTGCCACATAGGATTTTGAGAGGCGTGAAGTTAGGGTTCTCAACTACTGGGTCCTCTCCCCTAAACAATTTCAAATGATTTTGAAATATCATTCCTAAAGGTTTATTGTTAATCCTATATGACATAAACCCTATCTAAGTTCTATCGAACCAAGTAGTTCATGGACAGATGGGCATGTGGCCATAACTGTTTGTACAAATATTATATATATATCCATATGTTTAAATTAAAGATTTAAACATAATAAAGTGAAGTTTCTAGGTTTTAGGTTTAGGTTTAATAAGTCATTTAGGTTTTAAAGAATAGGTTAGTTTAGGTTATAAAACCCTAGTTTATGAATTAGGGTTTAGTGTTTATGAATTATAGTTTTACATTTTACTATTTATGAAATCCTACTTTATTAATTAGGGTTTAGTGTTTATGAATTAGGGTTTTACGTTTTACTATTTATGAAACACTAGTTTATGAATTAGGGTTTTACGTTTATGAATTAGGGTTTTATAGTTTAGTCTTTATGAGATAGGGTTTACCATTTCTAAATTAAAGGTTCATAGTTTATGCATTAGGGTTTACTTGTTTTTGATTTGAGGTTGAATATATGCAGTTTAACATTGTAAAAACAACAAAAAAACAACAAAATACAAAGCAAAAAATAATGAAAATTGGTAGAAATGGATGGGCAACCTACCTGGGGCACTGGTTAATCAATGTGAGGAGCCAGGTATTGAAATATGGTAGGACAAAATGCAGATAGTTACACAATTATTGTACAACAATATTAAAAGAGAAAATAATATATTATTGTCTTTGAATAATTTTACAATGCATTACATTGGCTTTATAAAAGCCTCTTCCCTTTAACTATTTGATAACTAACTCCATACAGGAATGTAACTCCCACAACCTAACCAACTAACTATTTCTTTATTTACTAACATTTATTTAACTAACAATGTAATACTATGACTATTATGCCAATAGCAGGGACACTTTGGAGGTGGAAAATGGGGTCACCCAAAGCAGGTACCCATTCTTGGCATCATTCTCCCTTGTCTTATGCAACTTGTAGTGGTTAAATGAAGCTACATGCCTGTTTTCTAAAAAATATATACTTTTCAAAAATGGGTGCCCGATCGTAAATGGGAACCCATTTCGTAATGGTACCTATTTCAGCTCAGACTCCAATTCCAACCAGAATTTTTCATCCGAAGAAGACTTCTGTAAAATGTATACTCAATGTCTTGCTTTAACCCATAATTTGAATTAAATCTAATAATTTTAATATAACCCTAAAAAATATAAAATTAGGTAGCTACTATAATTGGGGCTACACTTGGGTGCACAGAGCTCAATTACATCAAGAGAAAGGTTGTGAAATCCAACCGTACCTTTTAGATAACCTTGAATGACAACCACTTTTTTCATCAACATCACCAACCTCAACTCAATACCATGATCTTTTCAACATATTATGAATCAATATGTGAATCAACTAAGAAGCAATAAATTTTGAAGACATCTTACAAATCATTAACTAAACACATGTGTAAGTTGAAAAATCCTGCGTATTTCAACCTGCAATTTTCTATACAAAATCCAATCCTAACACAATATATCAAATCTAATAATTTATATAAAACCCTACAAAACATAAAATTAGGTAGATACTTTAATTGAGGCTACACTTTGGTCCACAAAGCTCCATTACATCAAGAGGAAGGTTGTGAAATTAGGTAGGGGGTTAGATATGGAAGAGAGGATTGATGTCCACCAGTCTCATTTTATTTTGATTCAAAAATAAAATGAAACCTTTCTAAGACATCCACGATTTTCCAAGCAAGTGACTAACTCTATGGGTTATACATATCTAATAAGTTTTAACTATAAACCTAGTTTCATTTTATTTTGTATGGAGAATAGCCATTGCTTGGTATATTCAAGATTTTTTAAATGAAATCATGAATATTGATAGTGTGTTAAGTTTAACATAAGGATAATTAGTTTTTCCCTTAGGATGGTTTTTCCCCATCTAGGTAGTTTTACACCCATCATATATTTTCTTTCCTTTAAAAGGTCGTACCATATGTATTTTACTCATTTCAATATTATTTACTCTTGTTTTGGTGAAATAGCATGTGTGCTACTCTCATGCATTTGTTAAGGTGTTTTGTTGTAGATGGTGTTCCTGGAAGGTGGATGACACCAAGATGGTATCATAGAAAACCATTCTACAAATTATCCTTCCTTGAGAGTTTTCATCAAAGAGTTTTGAGATCAATTATTTGTTGCAGCTGGTTCAACATTTAAAATTTTTAAAATTTCAAAATTGCCTATCTGCATTATTTTCGATAATTTCCTCCTACTAGGCAATGTTTGCTGATATTATCCTATAGAATTTTTAGCCTCACAACTAATACGCCCTCTCAACTTCTCGTTGCAGTTGTGCTTCTACCCCTCTTCAGTCGCTCTCCTAACATTTGAGGAGGATGAAATTTGTTGGCGATGCTCAAGGAAGGAGAGAGATAGATCTGTGGAGTTCTCTGTGAGCAAAAGAACAACACAGGATATTCATTTTTGGTGATTGTTGGCTGCACAATTAACAAAGTGAATGACGCAACCGAAGCATGCAAAGGAGTTTTTAAGTAAAATTTCATACAATTATAAATTTTGTTGCAAAATTTCATTTAGGGTTTCAAATTTGTTGGCACATCGAAAGAGGAGGTGGGCCCGTTAGGCTGTTTGGGTATTGTTTTGGACTGGGACTTTATCCCACATTACTCTTGCAGAGGTGGTATTTGGCTTTCTTATACCCTGTCGACCCTCATCATACCGTGAGTCAAGGCTCACGTGGGCATGATGCCTTTGTCTCTTGCGTGAATTAGATTTGAGATCTGGCTTGGTGATTTGGAGTGAGAACCCAGTAAGGTGTCTTTTTTTTTGCTCAATTTTTTTAGATTCTCATCCCTTTTTTTGCATTATTGCTTCCTAAAGTATTTTGGGAAGGCTTTATTTGCAGTATTTGGGAGTTTCTAATTGTTGTTGAAGCTTAATGTCTTTGTATTCTTCGAGATTTGTCATAGTTGATTATGGAGTTTTCATTTCATCTTGTTGTGCTTATGTTGATAAGGGGAAACTATAAACAATGGAGAGATGGTATCATAAAACATATCAGATGGCTTCATTTGTTGCCACATTTATATAATCTTGTTCCCCTTCCTAGTACTAATAGTAACAAATTTGCATGGAATTGCAAAAGGGATCATGTCCTAGGAGTTATTGCAATGCATATTGATGGTGCCACTTTGAATGCTAATGATCATTTTGAGTGTCCTCATATTCTTTGGACTAAAATTTGGGAAATACATGGAGATCTTGATAATCAGCTATTCCTAGATGATCCTATTTCAGATTGTCTTGTGCTTCTTCATTTTTTAAACATGATACCTATGATCATGCTACTATGCAGGAGTTTAAAGTTTTGGAATACTTTGAATCTTTAAATGAGGATGAAGAGGGTTCTTCAAATGCTCCTTCTTCTCCATCAGGGACAATTGATGTACCTTCACCTTCAATGATTCAATGTGTAGAGTCATTGATTAAGGCTCCTATCACTCATGTTCAACAGGACCATTCATCTTGTGTTGATGATTCATTGAGCATGTCCAGGGATTCATCACAACTAGTATCTCATTGTCTTCCTGATTGGGATTCTTATTTGTCAAACATTGGTTCATTGTTCGTAGAATCTCATATTTCTAACTTGGAATACACATTTAAGGGTATATCCCTCCTATTTGACGATAGTTGTGGTACAACTATTGTCTCTCCATGTCTGTCTTTGGAGAATGTTCAAGATCGATTTCTAATGGTACCTTGTTTGTCACCTTCTATTGTGATTGGGCATGTTCTTGATTGGTTCGTGGCATCATTTTCCAAGGTCTTGGTGACACATGAGCAAATTTCAGAGACATTTTCATCCTACATTTGGATTTCACTTGCTAATTCCTATCTAGAATGGGAAGCATACCTGCATTTGTACTTGGTTTTGTTTCTTCCAAAAGGAAGACAAGTTGTTTGTCGACATTGGATCATGTTTTATCTTTAGGCACTTACCATTTTTATAGGTAATTACACATTGTGGGGAGGGGGGGCTATATAGTTTCTCTTTCCCTCTTATGGGGGGTCATTGATTGTATGTACATGATGTATGTATTCCTTGGGGGTGGTATTGAGTCCTCCATCCATGCATCATTTTTTGTTTTCTTTTCTCTCTTCTGGAGAGGGGTTTTTTCCCACGAGGTTTTTGTCCTTTTCTCCGTTTGTGAGAGATTTCTTTTTTTTGCATTGTAAATGGGTACCTAACATGGTTGTGTAGCCGAGATCCATATTGCATCTTGATTTTACATAATAATTCACCCTAAGTTTTCACTTAAGGGGGGACCTATTAGTGTGTTAAGTTTAAAATAGGGATAATTAGTTCTTCCCTTAGGGTGGTTTTTTCCCGTGTGGGTAGTTTTACACCTGTCATATATTTTCTTGCCTTTAAAAGGATGTACCATAAGTATTTTACTCATCTCAATATTATTTACTCTCGTTTTGGTTAAATAGCATGTGTGCTACTCTCATGCATTTGTTAAGGTGTTTTGTTGCAGATGGTGTTCTTGGAAGGTGGATGACACCAAGATGGTATCATAGAAAACCATTCTGTAAATTATCCTTCCTTGAGAGTTTTCATCGAAGAGTTTTGAGATCAATTATTTACTGCAGCTAGTCTAGCATTTGAAATTTTTAAAATTTCAAAATTGCCTATCTGCATTATTTTCCATAATTTCCTCCTACTAGGCGGCGTTTGCTGATATTATCCTATAGAATTTTTAGCCTCACAACTCATACACCCTGTCAACTTCTCATTGTAGTTGTGCTTCTACCCCTGTTCAGTCGCTCTGCTAACATTTGAGGAGGATGAAATTTGTTGGTGATGCTCAAGGAAGGACAATGAGATAGATCTGTGGAGTTCTCTGTGAGCAGAAGAACAACACAGGATATTCATTTTTGGCGATTGTTGGCTGCACAATCAACAAAGTGAATGAGGCAACCGAAGTGTACAAAGGAGTTTTAAAGGAAAATTTTATACAATTATAAATTTTGTTGCAAAATTTCATTTAGGGTTTCAAATTTGTTGGCACATCGGAAGAGGTGGTGGGCCCGTCAAGTTGTTTGGGTGTTGTTTTGGACTGGGACTTTATCCCACATTACTCCTACATAGGTGTTATTTGGCTTTCTTATACCCTATCGACCCTCATCATACCGTGAGTCAAGGCTCACGTGGGCATGATGCCTTTGTCTCTTGCATGAATTAGATTTGAGATCTGGCTTGGTGATTTGGTGTGAGAACCCAGTAAGGTGTCTTTTTTTTTGCTCATTTTTTTTAGATTCTCAGCCCTTTTTTTGCATTATTGCTTCCTGAAGTATTTTGGGAAGGCTTTATTTATAGTATTTGGGAGTTTCTAATTGTTGTTGAAGCTTAATGTCTTTGTATTCTTGGAGATTTGTCATAGTTGATTATGGGGTTTTCATTTCATCTTGTTGTGATTATGTTGATAAGGGGAAACTATAAACAATGGAGAGAAGGTATCATAAAACATATCAGATGGCTTCATTTGTTGCCACATTTATATAATCTTGTTCCCCTTCCTAGTACTAATAGGAACAAATTTGCATGGAATTGCAAAAGGGATCATGTCCTAGGAGTTATTACAATGCATATTGATGATGCCACTTTGAATGCTATTGATCATTTTGAGTGTCCTCATATTCTTTGGACTAAAATTTGGGAAATACATGGAGATCTTGATAATCATCTATTCCCAGATGATCCTGTTTCAGATTGTCTTGTGCCTTTTCATTTTTTAAACATGATACCTATGATCATGCTACTATGTAGGAGTTTAAAGTTTTGGAATACTTTGAATCTTTAGATGAGGATGAAGAGGGTTCTTCAAATGCTCCTTCTTCTCTATCAGGGACAGTTGATGTACCTTCACCTTCAATGATTCATTGTGTAGAGTCATTGATTGAGGCTCCTATCATTCATGTTCAACAGGACCATTCATCTTGTGTTGATGATTCATTGAGCATGTCCAGTGATTCATCACAACTAGTATCTCATTGTCTTCCTGATTGGGATTCTTATTTGTCAAACATTGGTTCATTATTCGTAGAATCTCTTATTTCTAATGTGGAATACACATTTAAGGGTATATCCCTCCTATTTGATGATAGTTGTGGTATAACTATTGTCTTTCCATCTCTATCTTTGGAGTATGTTCAAGATCAATTCCTAATGGTACCTTGTTTGTCACCTTCTATTGTGATTGGGCATGTTCTTGATTGGTTCGTGGCATCATTTTCCAAGGTCTTGGTGACACATGAGCAAATTTTAGAGACATTTTCATCCTACATTTGGATTTCACTTGGTAATTCCTATCCAGAATGGGAAGCATACCTGCATTTGTACCTGGTTTTGTTTCTTCCAAAAGGAAGACAAGTTGTTTGTCAACATTGGTTCATGTTTTGTCTTCAGGCACTTACCATTTTTATAGGTAATTACACATTGTGGGGAGGGGGGGCTATATAGTCTCCCTCTTTCCCTCTTATCGGGGGTCATTGATTGTATGTACATGATGTATGTAGTCCTTGGGGGATGGTATTGAATCCTCCATCCATGCAACATTTTTTGTTTTCTTTTCTATCTTTTGGAGAGGGGTTTTTTCCCACGGGGTTTTTGTCCTTTTCTATGTTTGTGAGAGATTTCTTTTTTTTGCATTGTAAATGGGTACCTAACATGGTTGTGTAGCCGGGATCCATATTGCATCTTGATTTTACATAATAATTCTCCCTAAGTTTTCACTTAAGGGGGGGTGTTAGTGTGTTAAGTTTAAAATAGGGATAATTAGTTCTTCCCTTAGGGTGGTTTTTTCCCATGTGGGTAGTTTTACACCCATCATATATTCTCTTGCCTTTAAAAGGATGTACCATATGTATTTTACTCATCTCAATATTATTAACTCTTGTTTTGGTGAAATAGCCTATGTGCTTCTCTCATGCATTCGTGAAGGTTTTTTATTGTAGATGGTGCTCCTGGGAGGTGGATGACACCAACAAATACATATTGGGAAAACTATTGTATTTGGGCCTTAGGCCAAATCTATATAGGTGTTCCATGGTCAAGTATATTCTTTGCAATCAAATATTGTATAACAAGTTTTTGTTCTACGCTACTCATTGTTTGTAAAATTTGGAGAAGGTGTTGTCTAGTGAAAATCTTCCCCATTATCTCTAGATATCTCCATAATTAGTTAACAATTTCAAAGGATAATATATGTATCTCGAGGGTTACATTTATTAATATGTTATTTTTTATTAGTTAACTATGGCAATAGTTTAAAAGATTTCAAAAGTTTTTGAAGAGCTCTTTTAAAATAGCATATGAGATTTCTTTGATTAGTTATGAATTGTTAAATTACATTTGGTTTGTGAAGTTTCTTGGGTCTTTTTATTACACCTAAATGAAATTAAAATGAGAGTAATGAGATTTTAGGTGTGTTTCTAGTTTTTTGTTTCAGATTTACAAACGTGTTGGCATATTGCCTTTGTTGCCTGATAAATTAAGGCACCAATCCTTTCTAGTAAAATGATCATATTCTTAATTAAATCTTCTCAAACTGTTCCTTGTAGGTTACTTTAGGTTAGGTTCTACTAGTATGCATAACTTAGTGATACATACTTCTGCCAAATGTTACAAGAGTATGCATTTGTTATCTATCTTCATAGAGTTATGCATGTTGGGATTCCAAGTTACTATTAGGGTAAGAAAAATATGAAAGGATTAGCCTTTGAGGATATGAATTTAGTTTACATCTTTAGTTACACATGTAATATGTCATTAGTTAACTATTAAGTAATCTTTAGATCTACATGACTGGCAAACTAGTGTATAAGAGATATTTATAAGAAAAATTTAAGATGTTCATTTACAAAAAATGTAATTAAACTATATAATTTAATTATTTTCGTATGTCTTTTTAATTATTTTGTTATGGACTTCGAAAATACCCTCTTAATCCTATAAACCTCCTTTAATATAATTAATTTAAATTAATGATATCTGTATATATATTTATTTCATTGGATACACATTAATGATGGGATTATGTTTTTCCCTTTTTTATATATACGAGTCACTAATATACAAGGGTTATTGCAAGGCAATAAGGCAGAATATCAACTTCAAGTTTTATCATTGTCATGTAAACATAGGTGATTGACTTCAGCTTTTTCCCATTTATTACAAGGCAATAACATGGAATAACCAACTATATTAACTTTACTAAATCTTCTTGCTTCTAGCAACTGCATTCACCTGAACAATTGCCTCAACTGGTTGTGGAGTGATCTCATTAGCTACTTGAGTCTCTTCATCTGGTGGGAATCAAACTCCTCATTTTTGTGGAGGCATGGTTGTCCTTAGTCTTTTCATGCCATGTTGGGTCCACATTTGAGCTCTATTCTTCATCTACACATTGGAACAAACACCTTTGAACACCAAATTTAAAATTTGGAATCATTCAAATCTTTTCAATACAAAGTTAACGAAACAAAGAGCCTTAAGCATTCAATTGGACATTCTACCAACCATTATTTGTGGCTTTAAAGATAATCACCTAAGTTGATTAGGAGAGAGGCATGCAAGTTGGTGTAGCCTAACTTTTAGGGTCCACTTAGGTTTGAACATGACAGGTAGACAAATATTGTTTACTCATGTGTAGTGAGGTTGACAATTTAAACTTTTTGATTCAAGTTAATAGCGAAGAGTCACAGTCAACTCAAATGGTTTTAATATATTGAACAATGAAAACAAATTTTCAATATCTTTCACAAACAATAGAACTTTTGTGATACCACTTTCTTTTCCATTAAAATTTTAGTTTGTAACTTGAGCTTGTAGGTTGAGTTTGATGGTTTATAGTGATGGCTGAAAAGAAGATTAGTTTTTGAATTGATGTTGACAATTTCAATTTGACAGTTTGATGTTTACAAAAAATGATAAGGTGACCTGAAATTATACTATGGTTTTGTTTGATGTTTACAATTTGACAATTTTATCTTTATAGTTTGACAATTTGTATTGAAAATGTTTACAGTTTGATGCTAACATAAAATATGTTTTTAGTTTTATGTTTACAGTAACTATATATTATTACTACCCTTCTTTGAGTTTAGAAACATGATTATATAATAGACCTAGAAGAGTCCTACTCAGAAAATTTATTCGTAATCGCAATATTTGAGAACATCAAATGTAATTTACATGTTAGTGAGGGTAAGAAAAGATTATTTCAGAACATCCCTAAAGATTAATACTCAGAACATCAAATGCAATAGATTAAATGGAGATAAATATCAGTAATATGTAAATACTTACGAATATGAAACAAACATGATGTTTGAGACATGCATATAGGTCTAACAAAAATGTGAAAACAAAAACTCAATTAAAGGTAGACACAAGCAGGGAAAATTGAAACAACTTGATGTTATCAAACATCTAAAGACTCGTACTAGAAATGAAAAACCAAACAATCCAAGTAGAGGAAAACAAGATCACTTCAAGGAAGACTGATAGACATTTGCAGTGTAAACAAAAACAAGATATTTGCACTTACAATATAAACATTTATAGTATAAGTAAAACAACATAAGAGATAGGCATTTATAGTATAAGCAAAAACAACATATTACGTCATATAAAACAGATAGACATTTAAAGTATAGTGTGAACTTAAAAATATTGTTGATAGTAGTGTACAATATTTTCTGATTAAATAAAAGAATACAGCTAAACCCACTTTGGTCAGAGCCCGATGCCCCCTAATTAAGTATGTGATATTAATTCCAAATGCACAAGAATAATGTGGAATGTCTATCGCCCTACATGACTAAGAGATGTTTCTAGGATGTTGCGATTGTACCTATGGCCCAGGCCTAGACTCGCACTGAAAGGAATGTCATAAACTTGATAGCAATAAAGATTCTGAAATGACGCGTAGTGTATAAAAAATAGGTAGTGGACATGGATTGCATATGATTAACGAGATAACCTAAGCCAGGGACGAAATATTCCAATAGGTACAGAAAGCTAACCTAAGCTCAAAGAAGATCAACGAATTAAGATGCAACGCGTAAAATGAGTAGTTGTGATTAGGCTCTGAAAGTGCACGGGAGTAGGCTGAAAAGTCTTGTTAGACCTTCCCACCATCCCAATAATGGAGTACATGTCAAATTCAAATAATGGAAAACACCTTAGCTGCCTGTAACTTTACGCTCTATATCGTTCACCTGTGTTAATTATGTTGTATATCTAGCCTGTAAAGTGAATTAAGATATTCAGTGTGATTTACGGCATTAACAGGCTATGTATTGCAGTTTGCGTTGATTATGTTGTCGTGTAAACACAGGTGATTGACTTGGGCTTTTTCCTGGTTATTACGAGGCAATAACATGGAATCACCGACTATAATAACTTTACCTTTATAGTTGTCGTGATGTTGCAGGCAATAACTTTATTTTTACGAATTTTGACTTGACCAAGACAACAACAGCCCACTTGCGCACTCTTGGTTTATTGGCTATATCTAACTTTATACTGGTTACATGATGAAGCACTTAATCATTTTTAGGAAATATTTGTGGAGCTAGTTATCTTAATTTGTAGTTTTTATTATATAAAAAATAAAAATGAATTATCTTAATTTAGAAGAAAATTTAAAAAAAGGAAGGAAGGAAATATATGCAGCCACATGACATATTTTTCATTATGCAATGGCTGCTTATTTCCAACCCTTTTTTTCCTACAACTTATTTGCAATTCTTAAACAATTAATGCTCCACAAAAATAAAGAAAGATTATATATTATTCTTTTCTCATAATTGTAAATTTCCATGGAGCCACTGTTAAATTTAAGTAGAAAAATAACTTAAGCAACAACATGAGGAGATGAGTTAATCCTGTAAAACTTTTTTTATCTTTAAATATAATTAATTTAATTTAATGCTTATATATTTTTATTTCTGTGCACTTGGATTAGCATGGGTATAATTAATTAATTTAAATTAATGAAGTCACTAATATACAAGTGTTATTGCAAGGCATTGAGGCAGAATAGGCTATCAACTTCAAATTTTATCATTGTCTTGTAAACACGGGTAATTAACTTCGGCTTTTTCTTGGTCATTACGTGGCCCAATAACATGGGACCATTGACTATACTAACTTTACCTTTATAATTGTCATGATGTTGCCAGACAATAACTTTACCTTTACCAGTTTTGACTTGACCAAGACAACAACAGCCCACTTGCGCACTCTTGGTTTATTGGCTATTTCCATTGAAATTGTAGTTTGTAACTTGAGTTTGTAGGTTGAGTTTGATGGTTCATAGTGATGGTTGAATAGAAGATTAGATTTTGAATTGATGTTGACAATTTCAGTTTGATAGTTTGATGTTTACAAAAAATGATAAGGTGACCTAAACTTATACTATGGTTTTGTTTAATGTTTGCAATTTGACAATTTGATGCTAACATGAAAGATGTTCTCTGTTTTATGTTTACAGTTTAATGTTTACAGTATCTATATATTATTACTACCCTTCTTTGAGCTTAGAAACATGATTATATAATACACTTGGAAGAGTCGTAGTCAAAAAATTTAGTCAAAATGGCATTATTTGAGTACACCAAATGTAATTTACATGTTAGTGAGGGTAAGAAAAGATTATTTCAGAACATCCCTAAAGATTATTACTCAAAACATCAAATGCAATAGATTAAATGAAGATAAATATCAGTAATATGTAAATACTTATGAATATGAAACAAACATGACGTTTGAAACATGCATATAGGTCTAACAAAAATGTGAAAACAAAAACTCAAGTAAAGGTAGACATGAGAGGGAAAATTTAAACAACTTGATGTTCTCAAACATCTAGAGGCTCCTACTAAAAATGAAAAACCAAACAACCCAAGCAGAGGAAAACAAGATCACTTCAAGGAAGATTATTAGGCATTTGCAGTGTAAGCAAAAACAAGATATTTGCACTTATAGTATAAGCAAAAACAAGATATTTGCATTTACAGTACAAGCATTTATAATATAAGCAAAACAAACATATAGGTATTCACACTATAAGCGAAAACAACATATTACATCATATAAAATAAATAGACATGTGAACTTACACTATTGCTGATATTTTCTAATCCCCACTTTAGGCAAACTCCTATACTAGCTTGCTCCACTATGGCCCTCTCGCCTAATTAGCCGATAGGCTTTTATATGTATGCATTATAGTGCTCGGAATTGTCTCTCGCCGTAAAAAAATTTACACCGGCAAATTTTCTAAACTCGTCGGTTGTTCCTATCGGCATATTCCTTGAACCTCCTATGGGTGCGAGTGCTAGTTATGTCATTAATTCCAAATGCACAATAATAATAATGTGGAATGTCTATCGACCTGCATCACTAAGTGATGTTTCCATAGTGCGATTGTACCCTATGGCCCAGCCTAGACTCGCGCTGTAAGGAATATCGTAAACTTGATAGCAAGAAAGATTCTGAAATGACGAGCAGTGTAAAAAAGTAAGTAGTGGAGACGGATTGCATATAATTAACGAGATAACCTAAGCCATGGATGGAAAATTCCAATTTCCAATAGATAGAGAAAGCTAAGCTAAGTGCAAAGAAGATCAACGACTTAAAATGCAACGCGTAAAATGAGTAGTTGTGATTAGGCTATGAAAGCGCACAGAAGGAGGCTGAAGAGTTGTGTTAGACCTTCCCACCATCCCAATAATGGAGTACGTGTCACATTCAAATAATGAAAAAACATCTCAGTTTACGCTCTATATCCAGCCTGTAAAGTGGATTGAAAGATTCAGCGTGATTTACGAATTGCAGTTTGTTGGCCGTACCGGGGGGGGAAGGCCTTCCACTTCCCATGTGCAATGGACAGGAAGCGGTCAAGTGTCCTACGAATTTCACTGCTGAGTTGGTGAGAGAGTAACGTTTAAGAGGTTGAGACAAAAGCGTCTCAAATTTCTGAGTCCGACTAATATTTCCCTATATACATTTATATATACTTTTACCAAATTTTGGTTTGTCTATAATATTTGGGCCTTAGGCCGAATCTATATAGGTGTTCCATGGTCAAGTGTAATCTGTTGGCATCAAATATTGTATGCCAAGTTTTTGTTCTATATGCTACTCATTGTTTGTAAAATTTGGAGGTGTTATCCAATAGTGAAAATCCTTTCCATGATTTAGATATTTCCATAACTAATTAAGAATTTCAAAGGATAATATATGTATCTCAAGGGTTACATTTACTAATATGTTATTTTTGGTTAGTTAATTATCGGAGTAGTTTTAAAAGATTTCCAAAATCTTTAAAGAGCTCTTTAAAAATAGCATATGAGATTTCTTTGATTAGTTATGAATTGTTAAATTAGATTTGGTTTGTAAAGTTTCTTGAGTTTTTGTATTGCATCTAAATGAAATTACAATGAGACTAATGAGAATTTAGTTGTGTTTCTAGTTATCTATTTCAGATTTACAAATGTGTTGGCATATTGCCTTTGTTTCCTAATAAACTAAGGCACTGATCCTTTTGGTAAAATGATCATATTCCTAATTAAATCTCCTCAAATTGTTCCTTGTAGGTTATTTTTAGGTTGTAGAATGCATAACTTAGTGATACATACTTCTACCAAGTTATCCATCTTCATAGAGTTATGCATGTTAGGTTTCCAAGTTGCTATTAAGATAAGAAAATCACAAAGGGATTAACCTTTGAAGATATGAATTTATTTACATCTTGAGGCACACATATAACCTGCCATTAATTAACTATTAAGTAATCTTTAGATCTACACGACTAGTAAACTAGTATAAGAGATATTTAGTAACAAAAATTTAAGATGTTCATTCAAAAAAATACTTAAACTATATAACCTAATTATTTTTTATGTTTTTTTAATTATTTTGTTAAGAACTTTAAAAATACCCTCTTAGGGTATGTCCCCATTCCGCTGCTTAGCTTATTTTGGTTAACAATTTTTTTAGGAAATATTTGTGGAGTTAGTTATCTTAATTTGTAGTTTTAACTATATAAAAGATAAAAATAAATTATCTTAATTATATTAATTTAGAAGAAAAATTAAAAAAAGGAGGGAAGGAAATATATGCAGCCACATGGCATATTTTTCATTATGCACTAACTGCTTATTTCCAACCCCCTTTTTTCTGCAACTTATTTGCAATTCTTCGTTGAGTATGATGCTGATTCTGATGAGACGGATGAAGAATATGATTGTGGTAATGATGATTATAACCATGATGTAAGTCGGTTCTAATTGAAAATTTTGTTGTTGTAAAGGATACTCTGGATATCCTTAAAAGAAGATTAGTTTTTAAAATTGAAGGGGGTGTTGGATGCAATAATGATTTTCTTTATTGTTTAATTATGTTAGTTACTCTCAAATCAATTAACCTTTATCCCATTGATTGAAGTTTATTAAATTCTTTTAATAATAAATTTTAATTATTTAAAATTTTGGTATTTTTAACAAATATATAAATAAATTATTATTTATAATTTTATATGTTATTTTATTGGTCAAAGTATTTTAAAGGACAATCTATGTTTTTTTCTTCATATATAATTTTAATTTAAAAATCAACATTTAACATGTAATTTTTATATTCAACTCATCAATATTATTTTTGATGCAAATTTTAAAATAATTAATATGTGTTACTATATAAAAATATCTATTGGGTTTGTAAATAATGTATGGAGCAAATCGAAACAATTGACAAGTTTAATCTTGGATTGACAAAAGCGCTATTAACATATAATATTATCATAAAAATACGCAAGATGATCAACAGAACACTTTGGTGATTTCTTATATATGGAATGACCAAATATGTTATTTCAAGTAGATATTTTCTTGATAAGTTCTCTTTTACACTTACTTACATGGAAGGCTCAACCATCTGTTGGCACATTTGACATGCCAATTCATACAAAACACTCTCCTTCTAAACAAAATTCCATCCACAAGAGAGTTCATAGCTTTTTCAGACCATTCAAGGTCCTAGAAAAGATTAAGCCTATTGGTTCTTTCTCTCCAGATCAGCAAAGGGTTTGCCAATTCCAATGCACAGGCAGATCTGGCCAACACATATAGGAGGTCGCGTGAGCTGCCTCCCCTTCACTTTTGGTTCTTCCACACCAAAGGGGGGGATCCTTATAGCTAAAGATTTAACATTTGACTCACCCAATGACAAAAAGATTTAGCTTTACAACAATAGGCAGAATACTCTCATGTAAGGACCAAGATTTGTATGATAGATCACAAGATTGGCAACTTTCCTGGACATATCTAACTAGTTGAGGATGAGAGTATGCAAGGGGGTCCTAATCCTACTCCTACAACTAACAGGTTGGAATTATGGAATGATTTGGATTATGTTTTGGATGCAAGACAAGGGGTTTTTGGATCATAACTACTACACAAGAAACAAACCGGTGCCTATCTCAAGGCAAGGAGTCAACTAGATGTATACAAGTGAATGATTTGCACTAGCATTCAAGTTTCAAGGGGTCAGATTTGGTATTTGCCTTACAAACACCACCCAAGAATGGGTATCTAGTTGTCTATACTTACAAATATCCCAGCTGACATACAACCTTCTCCATATTTGACCTAAGACACTTTAATCCACTCCTTGAATGGAAGTCACAGATTAAGCATGTGATACAGCAAAACTATATCCTAGAATCTAAGAAACCCTTAGCAACCAGATTCAAAAGAAGAAAATTCATACAACAAATGGAGACAGACAGTTAGACACATGCAATACAGTATTTTTCATATTAAATGACAATGAAAATGAACATATGTGCAACCTGCATTCAAAATGCAACTCATAAACTCCAAAAGAGATAGAATAGATAGGAAATGCTCTGTTTTTTGTTATTTTTACCCCAAAAATGTCCAAGTCTTCAACAACCAGAAATGAGTAACACAGTTTGCATTTTATAGCAAGACTGTGTACTCAGCAATAATTACAGGGTCTTTCAAAATTTTGCCAGATTTAATGCATCATTAGAAATAGTGCCTAGAATATTGAATGTAGTAGAGAGAAGGAAGAGGGAGAGTGACACAAAGCTAACAACAGAAACATGACAAATAGGTGTCAATTACCCACTAACATACATTTACCTTTGTATGTATCTTGTATTGTTTGCCTATTGGCAACACATATACATTCGGTTGTGTACATACAACCTTTTACCCATCATGCCGGTTCTTCCTACCGCTCCTCCCAGTCACCTCCTTGCACATTTACACAATGTATGTGCGCATTGTATATTCGCAATATACAATCAACAGATGCATTCAAAACATGCATTCGAAAAAGGGTTGACCATTGACTTCATTGTATCTTCTACTTGTATCATCGCAACATACATTCGAAACATATAATCCAAATATGCATTCAAAAGATACAATTAAAACATGCATTCAGAATATACTTTACCGAACATGCATTTGACCGTTGACCTGCTTTGTATATAAACCTGATGTACATTTGTAATGTACATTCCCAACATGCAACTCAATGTGCATTTGATGGGTTTGACCAAACCCGTTGGCTTACTTGTATGTCGATTGGAACTTCACTTTCTCTCTCCCTTGTATGTCGATAGACTTGTACATTTAGAATGTACATTTGTCACATACAAATGCAACAAACATCTACGATATACTCATAACCTTCAACTGCGGGATACACGGAAAAAGTAACCCGATATACCTTTGCGATATACACATAGACTGTATATTTGCAACGTATGTTCACTGCCTTGTATTTTCACAATGTATGTTTAATACCTACAAAAGACATTCAAACCGCCAAAGGGACCCGATATGCTTTGTGATATGCAAGCTTCAACATACAATAGTGATATACTCACAGAATGTATATCCGACATACAATTGCTATATATACACAAAATGCATCTCCCATGAAACCATGCGAATCTTCGCTGTTTGAACACTGCAAACCCTATTATTACTCAGATCTGTTTCTCTATCGAACTAACATAGATTTAGCCTTTCTCAACCTAGCACATGAGGATGCTAGGATTCAATAGAGCATGTTGTTGATCGATCTTGCGAACAAGAAAACAATTTAAAACATAAACTAGTATACATAGCCATTCCACTAATTACGAAGTAATCAACTGGTGGAATGGGCTAAAACCCCATTTCGACTATAAATTAGGAAAATCAATTACACAAGGGGATCGAATGCAAGGAAGAAACAGAAACAAGATCTCTTTATTATGCTTTCAGAGATGAATACAAATGTTTGGTATCACAGTTGCACTCCTCAATACAATTCACCTTATCTAAACTTTGCTCTCTCTTTTGCAATTGACCTGATCTAGGGTATTTAACTCCTTGCTATCAGCAGTACTAACATGATTCCCAGCGGCTGGGAGATAATTTGAACTAACAAACTCTAACAACCTAAAAAACTGTCATTACAGATCAATAGGTGTCCCTTGGGACTTACAAATAGAAATAGCTGAATTACAAACTACCATGATATTTGGTCAAATAGACATTACATTAAAATGCATAAAACATATCAACCTAGTAAGACCTTAATTGACTTGTTGGAGGGGTGCCCCTGCACCATACTCCCCGGGAGAAGAGATCTCAAGCACACTTGAGATCAGAGTTTGTAAGTCTACTCCATGTTTCATGATCTGTTCTTCAGTCATCCAAACTATCTCTGACTCAGGTTTCCCTTGCCAAGCCACCAAATATTCCATATATTCTTTGTTCCTAGTCTTCTTTACCACTCTTGAGTCTAAAATTTTCTACAATTGTGGTGGATCATGCGTAGGAATATCATCATCTGATGTGCCCTACAATGGTTCTTATTCTATATCTGCATTATGTTTGTATGGAGTTAAATCACATACATTAAAGATAGGTGATAATCCAATATCAGAAGTAAGCTGGATCTCATAAGCATTTTGTCCACACTTTTTCAAAATCTAACATGGTCCAATCTTCCTCTGCATGAGCTTGGTATGTTTACCTTTTGGGAGTCTTTCCTTCTTCAGATAAACCCACACCAAATCTCCAACATCAAATTGTACATCCCTCTTCTTCTTGTTAGCATAGGCTTTGTACTTCAATGTAGTTTGTTGGAGTTGGTTCTTGACTTGATCATGCACCTCCTTTATGGCTGATGCAAAAAGCTTCTCCATGTGCACTAATAGGTTCTCCTCCAGGTAGATCTCTTAACTCCAAAATACCTCTTGGATGAATACCATATACCACTTGAAGAGGTGATTTCCCTGTACTCCTATTGATGGTGTCATTATAGGAAAATTCTTCTTGTGGTAGGATGTTATCCCACTTTTCTCCATGTTGTCTTGTCAAACACCTTAGCAAATTTCCCAATGAACGGTTAACCACTTCAGTATGTCCATCTATTTGAGGATGATAGGCTGATGAGAAGGACAAGTTGGTACCAAGCTTCTTCCAAAGAGTCCTCCAAAAATGGCCAATAAACTTCACATCTCTATCAGAGACTATGCTCAATGGCAATCCATGTATCCTCACTATTTCCTTGAAAAACAAGTCTACAACATAGGAAGCATCACAAGTAGTTTTGCATGGCAAGAAGTGTGCCATTTTGCTGAATCTGTCCACTACAACAAAAACACTATCATAACCCTTCCTGGTTCTAGGTAAACCCAACACAAAATCCATGCTTATGCTTTCCCATGGTCTAGAAGGAATGGGCAATGGATGATATAAACCTGCATTAGTGGATCTTCCTTTTGCCTTCTGACATATCACACATGTCTCTACAAATTTCCTTACATTTGATTGTACCTTAGGCCAATAGTAATGTCTCCTGACAAGATCAAGAGTTTTATCCAAACCAAAATGTCCTGCCATAGGTCCACAATGTTTCTCTTTAATGATGTTCAACCTCATAGAACACCTTGGAATACACAATTGTCCACCTTTGAACAACAATCCATCCTGGATTAGAAATTCAGAGAATTATGCATGATATTTATCTCCAAAAGAAGTACATACTTGATATATCTCTCCAAAGTCTTCATCAGCATAATACATAGTCTTCAGGGAATCAATGCCAACACTTTCCAGTTGAATCTGATTTATGGTTAGAGTCCTCCTGCTCAAAGCATCTGCTACCTTGTTCTTGACCCCTTTCTTGTGCTTGAGTGTGAAGGTGAAAGCTTGCAAAGTCTCCACCCACTTCATGTGTCTGTGGTTTAGCTTCTCTTGACTGTTTATGAAACTAAGGGCTTGATTATCTGTAAACACTATGAATTCTTTTGGCATCAAGTAATGCCTCCACTTTTTGAGTGACTAGACCAAAGCATACATCTCCAAATCATAGGATGAGTATCTCTTCTTAGCATCATTTAGTTTTTCACTGAAAAATACAATAGGCCTACCTTCTTGACTGAGTACTACTCTAATTGCCATGTGACTTGCCTCACATTGTACTTGATAAATCTTGTTGAAATTTGGAAGTGTAAGGACTGGCTGTTGTGCCACCTTCTTCTTCAAAGTTTCAAATGAGTCATCTGTTGCCTTTGTCCAAGTGAATCTACACTTCTATCCTCCTTTTATGGTGTCAAGCATGGGTGCACAGATATGACTAAACCCTTTTATAAACATCCTATAAAAAGTTGCTAACCCATGGAAACTTTTGACATCATTCATGGTTCTAGGAGTTGGCCAAGACAATATGGCACTTACCTTTTCTTGGTTCATTTTCAATTTTCCCTGTGAAATGACAACCCAAATAGGTGATCTCCTCCTGCATGAACAAACACTTCTCCAAGTTGATCATTAGCTGCTCTTCATGTAACCTTTTGAGAACCAAGTCTATATGTCAGAGATGTTCTTCTCTTATGTTACTAAATATCAGGATGTCATCTAGATATACTATGACAAATTTGCCTATAAATTCTCTCAAGGCCTCATTCATCAACCTCATAAAGGTACTGGGAGCATTAGACAAACCAAAAGGCATGAGCTATCCAAAATGCCTTCTATTTGCTCTGGTGCTTTGTGTGGTAACTACTTCCTCAAGTCTTCTTCCATGTTGTCACTGAACCCTGCTTCATGATACTGATAAAGGTCTGTAATGTTGAAAATAGGTGAAATACCCAATGTCTCTGGTAGCTCTACTTCATATGTATTTCTTGAATCAAATTTTTTGAATATCCTACAAGGTCCAAACTTCTTCATTTTGAACTTGTTATATGTCCCAACTGGAAATCTTTCTTTTCTTAAGTACACCATTCCTTTATCTCCCTCTTCAAATTCCTTATGTCTTCTCTTCTCATCTGCCTTCTCTTTGTACTTACTATTCATATCCTCCAAATGTTTCTTCACCTGATTATGCACTGTCTTCATCTGATCTACAAATTCTTTTGCTTCTACACTTCTCTTTTCCTCTGTATTGATGTCTCAATTCTACAACTCCTCTAGGATTCACTCTGGTAACAATCTCAAAACATGTTCTTCTGGTACTCTGTTTACTGAATTATTGTATGCAAACTCTACTTGTGAAAGAATCAAGTCTGAACTTCCTTCATTCTCTCAAACCAAACATCTCAACAAGTTTCCCAAACTCCTATTCACTACCTCTATTTGTTCATTAGTCTGTGGATAAAAAGTTGTACTGAACTTTAAATTTGTCTTCATCTTCTTCCAAAGTGTCTTCCAAAAATATCCAACAAATTTTGCATCTCTATCTGAAACTATACTCCTAAGTAATCTGTGCAATCTCATAATCTCCTTGAAAAATAGGTCATCTACATGCACTGCATCAGTTGTTTTCTTACAAGGTATGAAATGAGCCATCTTTGAAAATCTGTCAACCACTACAAATATTGAATCATGTCCTCTCTATGTCTTAGGCAATCCCATTACAAAATCCATGCTTATGTCGTCCCAAGGTCTTTCTGGTACTGTCAAAGGTTTATATAATCCAATGTTCTAACTACTCCCTTTTGCAACTTGATAAACTCTACAACTCTGCACAAATCTTTGAACATCCTTAAGTATCTAAGGTCTAAAGTAGTTTTCACTCACCAAAGCCACTATCTTGCCAATGCCAAAATGTCTTGCTAATCCACCACTATGCTTCTCCTTGATCAGATTATCCCTCATTGAACTTCTAGTTATGCACAATTGACTTTCTTTGAACAATTTATCTTCTTGAATGAAATAGTCTAACCACTTACTTCTATCTGTCACAACAGGTTCCTTACATGCTTTCCAAGGTACTATAAAATCAGTGTCTCCCTCATACATGTTCTTCAATTCATCAAAACCCAACACTTCAACTCTCATCTCTGTTAACAAGTTTTTTCTCCTACTCAATGCATTAGCAACTTTGTTTAATTTTCCACTCCTATGATTCAACACAAAAGTATAACTCTGCATGAACTCTACCCATCTCATATGTCTTTAATTCAACTTACCTTGACTGTTCAAATACTGCAAAGCTTGATGATCTGTATACAACACAAACTCCTTAGGCAACAAGTAATGTCTCTATTTATTGAAGGCTTGAATTATGGCATAGAACTCTTGATCATAAACTGAATATCTTCTTCTTGCATCATTCAACTTCTCACTGAAATAAGTTATTGGTCTACCTTCTTGACTTAACACTGCTCCAATTGCATTTCCACTTGCATCACAATCAGCTTGAAATACCTTATTGAAATTCGGTAATGCCAAAATAGGTTGCTCTGTCACTTTCTTCTTCAACAATTCAAAATGTTTTTCTGCTCTTGATGTCCACTTGAAATCTTTTCTATCACCTCTCATTGCCTCTGTCATAGGGTTACAAACTAAACTAAAATTTCTAATGAACTTCTAGTAGAAACTAGCCAATCCACGAAATGATCTAACCTCTCCAATGCACTCTAGTGTAGGCCATTCAACAATTGCTTTTAATTTCTCAGGGTCCATCTTCAATCCTTCCGCAGAAATCACAAATCCCAAATATACCAACTCTTCCTTCATGAAACTACACTTCTTGATGTTTATCAGCAGTCACGGTAGGAGGGTTCACAAAATGAGCTACTTGGACCGTGCAGCAAGAGTAAACACAATGGAAACAACTCAAAGAAAGCAGAACAAATGCAAATTCAGTCATTCAGTGTATCAAAGAATTCAAATACAATCTAGCCGGCAACATGCGGGCTTACAACTAGGGCTCACATGCCTGATTACATACATGCGCAGGATAAATCTTTGAAGCTCCTTCGCAAAGAATCTAACTATCAAACTTCTAAATCATGAGAACTAGTTTCCTAAGGATCTATAACATCATTATATATCAATTTTAGACCAAAGGATTCCTCCACGTCAGCTAAGGAAGGTCACAAACTCCAATGAAGACTTATAACCTGTTCACAGATAGGTCAGACCTAAATGCATAGAACACTTCCTCAAATGAATGAAACAACATGCAAACCTTGGAGAAGGGTTAGCCACGAACCAAGGATCATTGAATGTTTTGTCATTAGGATCCACAAGCCTTCTCCTTTAGCTAATTTGTCTGAGACTATCAAGATGCTCTGCTCTGAGAAAATAGTTGATCTTCTGATAGTGATATCTTTCTGGTAATTGATCCAAATGCTCTGAATTCTTGATATGATGTAGACGAGTGAATGAAGATTCTAATTCTAGATCCACAAGATGTGAAATGCCAAAACTAGACCACAAGATGAAACTGCTTCTGACTGATCTGCCTGAACTAAACTGGAAAATGAAAGAACTGAAATACAAACAACTAAAATGCAAATGTTTTTGGTTGATGCAAGATTGTCTTGAACCAGGGATGCTCCTGCATCAGATATCTGGGGTTATTGAAAAAGTGTGTCCCTCACTTTTTTGGGGCTAGGGGAGAACCAAGATGGTTCACCTCAGCTTGAGAAATCCATGATGAATCTTCTTCCAATCTGCCTTTCCACTCAACGAGATATTCTTTGTATTGTCTTCCTCTAGTGTTGCATCCAACTCTGTTATCTAAAATGTCTTCTATCTGCTCTGGTGCTTTGTGTGGTAACTGCTTCGTCAAGTCTTCTTTCATGTTGTCTTTGAACCCTACTTCATGATATTGATAAAGGTTTGTAATGTTGAAAATAGGTGAAATACCTAACGTCTCTGGTAGCTCTACTTCATATGTATTTCTTGAATCAAATTTTCTGAGTATCCTACAAGGTCCAAACTTCTTCATTTTGAACTCATTACATGTCCCAACTGGAAATCTTTCTTTTCTCAAGTACACCATTACTTCATCTCCCTCTTCAAATTCCTTATGTCTTCTCTTCTCATCTGCCTTCTCTTTGTACTTACTGTTCATATCCTCCAAATGCTTCTTCACCTGATTATGCATTGTCTTCATCGGATCTACAAATTCTTCTGCTTCTACACTTCTCTTTTCCTCTGTATTGATGTCTCTTAATTCTGCAACTCCTCTAGGATTCACTCCAGTAACAATCTCAAAAGGTGTTCTTCCAGTACTTCTATTTACTAAATTATTGTATGCAAACTCTGCTTGTGAAAGAATCAAGTCCAAACTTCCTTCTCTCAAACCAAACATCTCAACAAGTTTCTCAAACTCCTATTCACTGCCTCTATCTATCCATCAGTCTGTGGATGAAAAGTTGAACTGAACTTCAAATCTATCTTCATCTTCTTCCAAAGTGTCTTCTAAAAATATCCAACAAACTTTGTATCTCTGTCTGAAACTATACTCCAAAGTAATCCGTGCAATCTCATAATCTCCTTGAAAAATAGGTCAGCTACATGCACTGCATCAGTTGTTTTCTTACAAGGTATGAAATGAGCCATCTTTGAAAATATATCAACCACTACAAATATTGAATTATGTCCTCTCTGTGTCTTAGGCAATCCCATTACAAAATCCATGCTTATGTCTTCCCAAGGTCTTTTCGGTACTATCAAAGGTTTATATAATCCAATGTTCTAACTACTCCATTTTGCAACTTGACAAACTCTACAACTTTGCACAAATCTCCAAACATCCTTATGTATCTGAGGCCAAAAGTAGTTTTCACTCACCAAAGCCACTGTCTTGCCAATGCCAAAATGCCATGCTAATCTACCACTATGCTTCTCCTTGATCAGATTATCCCTCATTAAACTTCTAGGTATGCACAACTGACTTCCTTTGAACAACATATCTTCTTGAATGAAATAGTCTAACCACTTACTCCTATCTGTCGCAACAGGTTCCTTACATGCTTTCCAAGGTTCTATAAAATCAGTGTCTCCCTCATACATGTTCTTTAATTCATCAAAACCCAACACTTCAACTCTCATCTCTGTTAACAAGTTTCTTCTCCTACTCAATGCATCAACAACTTTGATTTTCCACTCCTATGCTTCAACACAAAAGTATAACTCTGCATGAACTCTACCCATCTCATATGTCTCTGATTCAACTTACCTTGACTATTCAAAAACTGCAAAGCTTGATGATCTGTATACAACACAAAATCCTTAGGCAACAAGTAATGTCTCCATTTCTTCAAGGCTTGAATTATGGCATAAAACTCTTGATCATAAACTGAATATCTTCTTCTTACATCATTCAACTTCTCACTGAAATAAGCTACTGGTTTACCTTCTTGACTTAATACTACTCCAATTGCATTTCCACTTGCATCACAATCAACTTGAAATACCTTTTTGAAATCCGATAATGCCAAAACAGGTTGCTCTGTCACTTTCTTCTTCAACAATTCAAAACTTTTATCTGTTCCTGATGTCCACTTGAAATCTTTTATGTCACCTCTCACTGTCTCTGTCATAGGGTTACAAACTAAACTAAAATTTCTAATGAACTTCTAGTAGAAACTAGCCAATCCATGAAATGATCTAACCTCTCCAATGCACTCCAGTGTAGGCCATTCAACAATTGCTCTTACTTTCTCAGGGTCCATCTTCAATCCTTTCGCAGAAATCACAAATCCCAAATATACGAACTCTTCCTTCATGAAACTACACTTCTTGATGTTTATTAGTAATTTCTCTTCTCTCAACCTCTGTAAAACTTGTCTAATATGCCACAAATGTTCTTCTTTTGTCTTACTGGAAATCAGAATGTCATCCAATTATACAATCACAAACTTACCCAAGAATTTCTTCAAGACTTCATTCATCAATCTCATGAAAGTACTCGGTGCATTTGTCAATCCAAAAGGCATCACTAACCACTCATACAATCCTTCATTTGTGTTAAAAGAAGTCTTCCATTCATCACCTTCTCTGATTCTGATATGATAGTATCCACTCTTCAAATCTATCTTTGTGAAATATCTTGCTCCACTTAGATAATCCATGATATCATCCATCCTAGGTAAAGGAAATCTATACTTAACTGTGATCTTGTTTATTGTTCTAGAGTCAATACACATTCTCCATTCTCCATCCTTCTTTGGTGCCAAAACTGTAGGTACTGCACAAGGACTCAAACTTTCTCTGATCAAACCTTTCCTCAACAACTCTTGTATCTGTACATTCAATTCTTCATTCTCTGTCGATGTCATTCTATGTGCTACTTTTTTAGAAAAACTTGCTTCCAGTATAAGATCCATGTGATGACTAATACTCCTTATAGGTGGTAATCCTTCAAGTACATTATCTGATATGATGTCTTCATATTCTATTAGCAACTCTTTTATCTCCTCCGGTTGTGATTCTTCAGTCTCCTTCCATGCTTCAAGTTTCTTAGGAATCAAGGCATAACGCATATTCTCATGTCTCAAACTATCCAGAAATTTTCTCCCATCTACCAAACAGATTCTAGTATTCCCACATACTTCACTCTTAGGATTATCCTCGAAAGGAATCAAGATAATTCTCTTTCCATTTGCTGTTATAGTATATGTATTCTTTCTCCCATCATGTATAGCTTTCCTATCATACTGCCAAGGTCTACCTAACAAGATATGACAAACATCCATAGGCATATTATCACACAAGACTTCATCATGATAAGATCCAATATGAAATTTTACCAAACATTGTTCACTCACCAGTACCTTATGATCATCCTAAATCCATGCTATCTGATAAGGCTTAGGGTGTTTCAATCTTTCCAACTTTAGGTTAGTCACCATCTCTTCTGAAACTAGATTATCTAAACTACCACTATCAATCACAACTTTACAACACTTACCTCATGATTTGCATCTAGTTCTGAACAAGCTTTTCCTCTACGGTGGTTCCTCATTTGTATCTGCTTGAAATAGTGCTCTCCTCATCACCAATGATTTTCCTTTCTCAGGTTTGCCAATTGAACAGGGATCACTTAGTTCAATAGGTTCTTCTTCAACATAGGTTGCTCTTCCACTATTTTATATCTTCTTGCTTGTACTACCATGATTACACTCAAATTCTCTATGTCCTTCACCTCCACACTTGAAACAAGTACCTTTGAATGTTCTCTTATCAAATCCTCTTCCTTTTCTATATCCTTCATTCTGATATGAATTGTAATTACCTCTGTGATGAAAATTTATGTCATTTCTCTGGTATGCATTGCTATCTCTGTCATCCTTCTTAAATGGCTTGTCAGACTTGTTCTACTCCGGATATGATCTGTCTCCTCTGCAAAATGTTCTCCTTCTCTGAAATTTATCTCCTCTGCCTCTCTATCTCTGATCATGCCTCATATTTAGCTTCTCTTCAACTTTTAGGGCAAATTGATATGCTTCCTCCAGAGATGTCATCCTTACCAAGCTTAGTTTCTCTTGAATGTTCAATCTCAGTCCATTTATATATCTAGCCACTTTCTCCTTGTTTGTTTCACTATGTCCTGTCCTTATGATTATTTTATGAAACTCTTCAGTGTACTCTTTCATAGATTTCTCCTTTTGTCTTAGGTTTTGGAATCTTTTCAATAGTTCCAACTCATAGTCGGGTATGTGCAGGATCATGATGGGCCAAACTATACCTCTAAGTGGCAATGAAAATACAAAAAATCAGACTTTATCAAGTTCATGTGAAATTTTGAATGGATTATCTATACAATTTGAAAAAGATGTAAGAATGAAATTTGTAGAGAATTGAATCTAGTTTATAGGCTACTATTTTTTTAAAAAAAAAAACTAAATTTACTTAGTGAAAATTGAATATTTCAATGAACAGCTATTAAATTTTTCAAAAAAAAATAAAAAGTGGGTGTCTATCTAGCCAACCTAACTGTGAGTAAAAATATATATATTTTTTAAAACTTTCAAAATAAGTAGAGGACTCATGTCCGGATGTGATGCATATTTATTTGAAATTTTTTTCTAATAAAATAATTAGTTATGTTTTTTTTACTATGACTTTTTTTAAAAAATAAAAAGTAATTTTCCAGCCAACCTAACTCAATAAAAAAAAATCAAAATTCAAAAAAAAAAATTTAACCTATAGCCAGAAAAGCATAGAGTGTGACGCAGGTTTCGGATCTCAAAAAGGTGAAATGGTTTGAAAGTTATGGATGTTTTTCAATCAGTGTGTCCAGGATTTCAGAGACACGGTATATTGAAAATTATTAATAATTATTTAATAAAATGATAACCAAATAAATCTTATATTTTTAGAAAGCTAACAATTTTTTCTATAAACCCTTTTTGTTTTATCAATTTTGCATTAAAAAAAAGTCGTCAGCACGAAGGGTGAAGTTCGAAGAAGAGACTGAAACATTAAAACACGTTACAATCCATAAAAAGTCAACAATCAAAACGGATATCCGTCTTGCTTTGTACCAAAGCAAGACGGATATCCGTTTTGCTTCGGTAAAAGCAACTAGAAACGGATATCCATTCTAGAAACAGATATCCGTTTTCAGAACGGATATCCGTTTTGTTGATCTATGAAAAATTTTGTGCCATTGGTTTTGGATGAAGAGAAGCAACATATTTTGTACCATTGGTATTGTTTCACCAAAAAGACAATCCATGGGTATATCGTTTATGTATGTGTGGACATTTCATGTATATCCTACTATCATTTATCGTGGTTGTAAATGGTGAATGTACATGTCAAAGGATACAAAGGTTGACCGGCCATATCGAGAAAATTGGGAAAAGATACGTTAGTTGACCGGTGATAACAAGTCATGTTATGTATAGGCTAAATCGAAGACATTGGACTGACAATAGTTATCGGAGAGACAAAGTTCCATTGAGCCGACAACATTGATCTCACAGATCAAGTCATATCGGGGTGACAATCATTAAGTGTCACCGATGGGTTATTTATCGGCACATCGGAAGAACAGTTGAGAACTACACCAATGAGAGGGAGTCACACCGATAGAAGGAACATCGGAAAGAGATGGACTCTCAGAGGTGAGAAGAAAAGTGTCACCGATAGAGGCGGTCTGGCTGATGGTGTAGTTCGGTGTTTATTCTTTCGGTGTGAGATACAATATCAGAAATCGAAGAGAATGTCTGACCGATGTAGAAGTCTTACCGATGACTAATGGACGGTAAACACATCGGGGAGAGTTATAATGTCAGAATGCAAGTAAAAAGTCTCACTGAGGGTATTGGTCTTACCGATAGACAAGGGTGGTGAATCTCACATCGGAGTAAGTGTGTATATATCCTGCAATCATCTTATTCCATGAGACCACATTTCTTTGAGGCATTTTTTCAAACAGTTCATGTGTCTTGTCTATGCTTCCACACTTTCCGTACAAGTCTACCAAAGCATTTCCAACTAGAATATCTACAAAAATCCCACTTCCATTATGCTTTGATGAATGTCCATACCCTATTCCAAAGCTCCCATTTTGGTAGAGGTAGAGAGGATGCTGACAAAGGTTGCAGAATCTAGCTTTACACTTGCCAATTGCATTTGCTTGAAAATTTCTAAAGCCTTTTCAAGAAACCCGTTTATGCATATCCTACAATAATAGTAGTCGAGGAGACCACATTTCTCCAACTAGACTTCTACCAATTCAGAAAATGTGTGCTTCTGGACCAGTGTTTGGTACAAGAAACATACCAATAGAGTGGTTGATGCAGAGGAAATTCCACAGTTCACCCTAAATGGCACTGTCCACCTGTATCGGCAAACCCTTTCAACGTTCCCTTGAAAAAACCCCTATCCGTTACCAATTTGATAGAGAGCGCGCTGCGGAAACATAAATCAGCAACACAAAATATATTGAACCACTATAGTGGTTGAACCAATTGAACCTCTTAAACCAAATGAATCTACGAGCTCATTAAACTATTGAACCCATGAACTCGTTGAACCGTTCACTCGAACCGTTCGGTTGAACCTTCCCCTTGAACCTTCCGCTTGAACCTTGTGGTTAAACCTTCCACTTGTACCTTGCGGTTGAATCTCCAGCTTGAACCTTCTGCTTGAACCTTGCGGTTGAACCGACGCAACCCCAAACTCTCAAACCGTTGAACCAATTGTGTAGTGTTGAACCGATGAACCAAAAGAAACTGTTGAACCGTTGGACTGGTTCAACCCGATGGTTCAACAGACACTATCAACAAACTACACTATCACTTAACTCAGAATTTTCTTACCAACACATTCGGTCACGCTGATGACTCCTCGAACTGCCTTCGTTGATGCACCGAAGCATGTTCTCTTCCCACTCAAGTTCGCCGCAAATTCGACGCTCACCTATAAACCAATCTCTCCTCGTGGCTCACAGTCCACATTCCATCTGGTGATCACCTTCCAGCTTCATTTCCCCTCTGCACAGTTAGAGTTAGTCAAATATGGTACAGATTTCTACGGACCGCTCCATGAAAACCAGACTCTTACATCCATGGGAGGGTCCGTTCCGGCATAGTCACACTCAGAAGTAAAAAAAAAATATCTTACTTTGATACCAGTCAGAAAATAAAAACAAGATTTCGAAACTAGAGATAAAGCGCACTATCAAAAGGAAATTCTTCTTTCTACAATCTAAAATCTGATTGTTTCTCTACCTACACACACACATCTCCCTCATCTAATCACAAAAGATGCTTAAAACATTCTCCATGGGTGGCGGTTGCCGCAGTGGGAATGCCAACCGTTCTGTAACCACTCACCTCACAGTTACATTCTGTTTCTTGCCAGCTAGCGATGGGATAGTTACATCCCGATTCTCACATTCTTGGTCGCTTTGACCTTAGGAAACACATCACACCAAAATAAACCACAAAACAAAATTAAACTACCTAGGTGTTTATTACATTCGTTTTGGTCCTAGGGTCCTTATCAGGCCCCTTAGGACATTTTACCCCTACCTTTCTATGATCATCTCTCCGTGCCCTTCCTGGGTCTCTTTTCCAAGGTGACCCCTTGGATGCTCCTGCATCAGTGGTGGCCATAATTCTCCCTCAATTGGAATTAAAAGGTACCTTTTTTCCATCTGAAGGAGGTCTCTCCTTGTTATGCACTTTAAATCTCTCTTTTAGTTCTTTCAAGGGAAGGATTCCACCTTGGTTTGAGCAGTTGAAAGCATTGAAGATACTTGACTTAAGAAGAAATGGACTAGAGGGTTCTATTCCCAAATCTCTTGCCAATTACTCACAACTTCACTGGAAAAGAATTTCACACAACAACTTGAAGGGGAGTATACTTGCAGAATTTGGTGGTTTGGGGAAGTTAGAACATCTTTGTTTGTCCTACAATCGCCTGAGCGGAAGCATTCCAAATTCTCTAGGAAACTGCATGTCTCTAATTGATTTGTCCCTTTACAATAACCATCTCACAAGTGCTCTATTCTCATGTCTTTACTTTGAAGGGAGCATGCTAATTACTTTGGTCCGTCCTCTTATACATATTGGAGAACAACGGAGGAGTCACACCGATAGCATAAGCCTGAGCGATGGATTCTACACATCGGCAAGAGGTCCCACATCGGGCTAACAAATTTGAAGGTTACCGATAATGATAAGTCTGGCCGAAAATAGAGAAAGGAAGAACATATGAAGCATAGTTCGATGAGACATTAGAAATGTCTTGCTGATAGTAAAGAAAGAGTGTATTTCGGTCTCGTTTGGACCTTGGGAAGGATATTTTAAAAGCTATTTGAGCAATTGATGGGTTAATGGGTATTTTACACCTTGTTTGTAAGCTTTTGCTATGTTGCTCTGCATCACTTGTCTACAACATACAAAGTTCACCTTTCTCACCCATACCTTCATTATATAAAGGACATTAATAGGGAATTTGTAATTTCCACTCAGTCAGTGCAATCTAGGAGAGGATAGATTGTCTAAAGTTGTGATCTATTTCTATTTACACTTGCCATAACTACAAATGATTAGTGTTTATTCTCAACCCCGGTATATGAATAAAATGTGACCTATTGTTCTAATAGGCCTATAGGGACAAAGAGGTGATAAAGCCTTTAATTTTAAACATGACATGGTTTTGATAACTTCCCATATTGGTAAGGTCCTGGATGACAATCCTTTGATGCACCTAATTATAATAGGTTTTATGATAGTCCTTGGTATCTTTTCATTTCTTTCTTGAATGGCCTGCAAATAAGACATAAGACATATTAGATCCTTCATAAATAAGAATTCTCATACATTACATTTAAACTTAAACTCCCTAAACATCCATCAATCCATCCATTAATATCAAAATGCCATGAATATCCTATGATCAACCATTCTAATTCCTAGGATAGTCATATATTGCAATTTTGCTTCTCTATACTAAAATAGCCCAAGGAATATCTAACCTTGAATTTGTATTTTAACAATCTAATGTCTTTACGAATAACATTGAGTCTTCTTTTGGGACAACATTTTTGCCTTTAGAAGCTCCTCATTTGATGATAGCCTAAAATCAAATAATGGCTTATATCCAGAGCTTTATTAAGTTGATACCTAGGTGGATTAGTGTGTAAACATTGAAATTAGATGGTAATTCACAAGTTTATTGAATAATACAATGAATCCCTAGTATAGAATCCAAATGTACATAATAAACCGGATATCTATTTTGTAGTAGGCATATGGATGTTGCAAGTGTCCGTTGCAAAGAATTGGGTTTTCCAAAACAGATATCTGTTTTCAAAATGGATATCCATTTTGGAAAAGCAAAAAAAAGACAAAAGGAATATTTCTGGGCCCGACTTCCGCAACCAGAGACCATCTGCTGTCGAAATACTCGTGATTTCTGGCTATGACAGTGAAAGGAATATTTTTATGCACTTTTGGAGACACAATTTTCTTGTTACAATCATAAGGGTGATATTTTTGTTCCCCTAATGGGGAGCAACAGTCATCGTAAAGCAAAAAGGAGGAGGAAAGTTACATTGGAGGAAATTGAAGCAATTAGGAAAAAAGATAGAGAAAGGAAGAGGATTGGAAGGGTGGGTTTGGCAGATGCTCATCAAGGTGAATCTTCTTCTTTACCATCTAATGACATGCAAATTGAAGATGTTAATTTTGATTATAATGAAATGTTAGATAAGAATGAAATTCACCATGATATTGCAAATGAAAATATTGAAAAATATTATGAAACACCTATTCATAATAGCAATACCATGGACAAAGAAGAAGAAGAAAAACGAAGACGTGCACTTGAAGAAAGTGGATATGAACATCATGATATTGAAATTGCACTCCATAATCCATTTGTTGATAAAATTGATGAGGTTGAAAACATGGATGAAACAAGAACAATCAATGTATCTCCAAATTTCATAAGAAGAGAGGACATTTGTCAAGAAGAGAATAACCGTGATGAAATTGGAAAACACCCAAAAACCCCAAAATGGTTACTTGAAATTGATGAGAATATAATGGAAAAACTTGAAGGCAAGAGGTCATCACAAACGGTTTGGTTGTGGGCTACAAAACTCTTCAATGAATACTTTGAGAAGAAAACATTAACCGAACAATGCCAACTTTTTGTGCAATTATTAAGGATGTACAAAATGAGACCTTTACTAAAGAAATTAAAGATTCGGTTAAACAAAGTGTCCGATCGGAATAAAATTATTGTAAGAAGCCTTTTCAATGCACTCAATTCTATTGGAAAGACTAGCAAGGAGAAAGATAAAAGAGCTACCCATAGAGTAATAACAACCTCAATAGTAAGCAAACAATTAAGAAATGCTCGATTAATGAGGCAAACTTGTGTTGACTTAAGATTGAATCGTAAAACATTGTCAAAAGCACTAGCATTAAGATCAAGGCTAGATAGTCCTGTTGCCAATGATAATTGGGCTTTCAGTGGTAGGCTTCCATGAGTTGACAAGAAACTAATTGATAGCACAAAGGAAGAAATTGAACGATTTTGGCACACTAACTCTAGGGTATCACCGAATGCAAAAGATGTTGTAAAGTTAGGAATTGGTGATAAAGACCGCACACCACATTCTAAACATTACTTAGAATGTAGCTAAACAACATTGTACAAACAATATTGTGAAACTCACCTAAGTATGACAATCTCACAAAGAGCATTTGAATCTCTTAAGCCATTTTATTGTGTTCCTCTTAAAGTTTGTAATACATGCTGCAAATACCATGTAGAATTTTTTATGTACCATGAATTATTATGCAATATTCGTTCTACTTTGCACACTAATGAAATGTTATAGGAGTGTGGTGCAATTCAACTACCAAAGTCATCTAGGGACTTATTGGATTTATTTCTATGTATTAGAGATGATGGTTGCATGTTGTACAAGAATGATTGTTTAAATGAAAAGTGTTTACAATGTGGTGGGTTATCAAAGTTTGTATCATGTTTTCATGAGGGCAACGAGCATGATTTTGAAAAGAGAATGGTTGCGAAAAAGAGATATGAGACAGTGAAATACAATTTGAAAAGTGGAGGTGAAGGTTCTAGATGTGAGTTGATTGTAAGAGAGGTAAGTATTGCTGATTTTATTGATGATTTTAAGAAAAATCATTTCTACAAGTATGTCAGACATAGCCACAGGTCTCGATGGTTAGATCAACAGTTCAGGATGTGTAAAGACTCTTTCCCAATTGGAACTATTATCTTTGTAGTTTGATTTTGCAGAAAACTATACATTGCAACCCCAAAATGAAGTTCAATCCCAGTACTACAATTCTATTCAGATTGCTATTTTTGTTCACATCACATACAGACATGCCCCTGAGAGTACAGAAGAGAACAGGAAGATTGTCAGAGAATACCATTTTTACATGAGTGATGATTGATCTCATTCAGCAGAGTTTGTGCAATATTGTTTTCAACAATTTTATGGGTTCTTGCAAGAAAAAGATATTAGAATAGATCAACATCTCATTTGGTTAGATAATTGCACTGGTCAATTCAAGAATGCTCGTAATTTCTATTGGTTGAGCAAAATGCATGTAGAGAAGGGTATACCTCACATTTGGAATTTTTTTAAAGCCGGGCACAAAAAAGGTGAACATGATGGAGCAGGTGCATGCGTGAAGAGAGCTCTTTTTAAAGAACAACTAAAGATTAGAGGTGGTGCTACATTCAGTGATGCAGATTCCATTGTTAAGTGGTGTAACTATGCATTGTCACGAGGAGTGGCTCCTCTTTTGGTTGGTTGATGATGGGATAGCGATAGAGAAATTGGAATGTCAGAGAATCAGTGAATCATCAAAGATGCATTCATTTCAAAGCTCAAATGCAAGTACATGGACTATTTGGACACGACAATTAGCTTGTTTTTGTCAGAGTTGTATTAAATGTAATTGGAACAATTGTGAGTCAAGTGAGTGGGTAGATGCATGGATTCCATAATATTTAGTCCCTTTATATGAAGGTCAATCATCTTCCATCAATGACATGGAGAGATCATTTGACTATGAATATCTTTCAGACCTTGTACAGCCAGGTCATGTTTATGCAATTGTTGCACTGCATGGAAATGAAGAGAGGTCAGACTATTGGTTGGCACGATGTGTACAGGGAAAACAAAAGCTAACACAACCTATGACAGATGATGATGGGTTCACATATCCTACAGGATCAATTGTTATTGCTGGGACTTGGTTACGAACATATATGGTTAAAAAGAATGGCATCCCGGCCTTTGAAGACTTTGAGAAACATAAAACCATATTGATGTATTCTCACCTAGTTGTAGCAACAAATGTCAAGTTATTAAAGCATCGTGGAAGACCAAAATCAAAAGAACTATGGACAATTAGTAATGCTGATCATGAAGCAATATTGGATGCTTTGAAGGTAAGAGATGACCCCTCAGGTACGCTTGACTTGCATTTAAACTTCCAGATGGACAGGTATGACATTTTTTTATCTTAACTTGTTCTTGTTTTTTCTATTTTTTAGAATTGTTTTATTAAAAATCTTGTTACTTTAATAACTATAATGCATGCTTTTGACTATATAGGACAGTGAATAAAGTTATTTTAGATGGCATCGTAGATTATTTTGCATGGCATTGTAAATTATTTTGTATGGCATCATAGGTTATTTTGACTATACTCGAGGTATGATTTTTAGTTCTCATTTGTATTTCTTAATACTGCACATTTGTACCTTTTTCTACATAAGGCATTCCATGAGGTGACATGTATTTGATGTCTTTTGCCAAATAGTTCATGTGCCTTGTCTATGCTTTCACATATTACATACATGTGTCACATGGCAATTGCAACTACAACATCTGACAAAATTCTCATTTCTTTGAGGTATTCCACCAAACAGTTCAGGTGCCTTGCCTATGCTTCCTTACTTTGCATTCTTATAAAAGTCCTATAACAGTCATAATTAATCTTCATACTAATCTTGATAGTAATCTTGCCATCATTGTATTCCATGAGATGACAGTCCTATAATAGTCCTATACATGTCTACTAGGATAGTTTTAACTACAACAGTCCTACAACAGTCCTAAAATAGTACTAGAACAATCCTATAATAAGCGCAGCATTTAATGTACATATTTATGATATTCATGTTTACTTTTAAATCTGCTTGTTCATGCTTCTCACAGGACGTCACCTCCCCTACCCATCCAGCTCTATAGAAGAAGAGAGACAACAAATGATCAAAAGGGATCACCAATTGGTGGTAAGTGATTGATTACTTATGTCATGTTATATATTTTGACTATTAAATTCTATATTAATGTGCACGTTGTTTGATTGTATTAATAGGTGGAAATTTAAAAATCTCTATCGAGGAGGTCTAGTGGATGAGCGATGGAAGATGAGTCATTGATTGGTTCACCATCTTCATGGCCTAGCAAGAGCCATAGATTATTTGATAGCAATCCATAGGAGATTTGATTTTGGGACATTTTGTTACATATGTGTATTTGGCTTTGTAAACATACTTTTGTATGTTATCAATGTATATCATTGTATATACCCATATGGTTTTATTTGTACATGCCTATATGGCTTGATATATACACTATACATTATTTTCATGACATTATGTGCATATATGTATATATAAGATCCTGATTTGGCACAAGTAGGGAGGATGCTTGCACAGGTTATGGAATTTGGTTTTAAACGTTCCAATTGTATTTGCTTCAAAGTTTCTAAAGCCTTTTCAAAAAATCCATTTTGTGCATATCTTGCAATCATTGCATTCCATGAGATAGCATCTCTTTGAGGTGTCATGCCAAACTATTCACATGCCTTGTCTATGCTTCCACACTTTGGATTTACACCCGCCAATTGCATTTTCTTAACATTTCCTTTCAATCTTTATCAAAAATTTTGTTTTGTGCACATATTGCAATCATTGCATTCCTTCATTTATAACACATGATTAAATAAGAAGATGCATATTTACAACACTTAAGACCTTCATGAAATGATACATTGGTTTCTTGATATTCAATCATGCATTGGAGATCTTCAAAGTGTTAAATATGTTTGAAGTGATGAAGAAACTTGTTATTTTGATGTATTTCAACTCCAAACTTCCGCCTAGAAATGAAGGTGCTAATCCTTTATCAAACTAATCTAAAAGTGCGCCTTGGTACTTAGGGCACTAGATTATGATTGATCAACCTAAAATGTGCGCCTAAGGCTAGATAGTGAATAGGAAGGATAAAATGCATCATCAAAGGAGTTTATAGTTATTGAAGGCATCAAATGATGACTTGGGTGCACATCTACCTCTCTACACCATATGTGACTAGTGCCAATTATTGAATAAACAACCTAGAATGAGTGCCTTACTATTTGAGGTGCTAGTTCATGTTTCTAGAACACCAAAAGTGCGCCTTGATGTTGAGGTGCTAGCTCTTGCTCAAGCAACCTTGAAAGTGCGCTTTCACAAGGAGGTTAAAATGTATTATCAAAGGATTAAGTTGAATCAAGGAATCATCATTAAAGACAAATAAAACATGACTGTGAATGAGGCACACTTTTCATCATCTTAACCTCACAATTGCGCCTTCCATTGGAAGCTCATATTGTGCCTAAAGGAATAATACTGAGATATCATCCATGTCAATGATTGAGAATGTGTCAACTGGAATAATATTTTTTGTTCTGCTCATCGTGGGGTCAAACGGACTGCGGCAATGCGTCGGGGTGGAGGGGTAAATGCTAGGAGAGGTCTTGTTTCATGTGCCAAGCGTCCCAGTCATTCCGGGCAAGAGGCTACCGGTAAAGTCCCTTAAGATCCCTGAGACCAAAAAACTGCCAAACTTTGACCGGGCAGTTCTCAGAATTTGTGACAGTTGGGAATGCTCTGTTTAGACCTATAGGTGCACGTGGCATCCTTCCATAATAACCTCTCTTATTTTTGGTCAACTCCATTCTATTTGACCATGTTGAAATCAAACGCATTGGCGCAAAATGCTTCAATTTGATGCAGTGGAAAGGTGCTAGGTGCGACATTTTTCAATCCATAGCTCGTGCGGTCAAATGGACTACGCCAACGCATCGGGGTGGGTGGGTAAATGCTAGTGGAGGTCTCGTTTTGTGCGCTAAGCGTCCCAGTCATTCCAGGCAAGAGGCTACCGGCAAAGTCCTTTAAGATCCCTGAGACCAAAAAACTGCCAAACTTTGACCGAGTAGTTCTCAGAATTCATAAAAGTTGGGAATGTTCTGTTTGGACCTACAGGTGCACTTGATATCCTTCCACAATAACCTCTCTCATTTTTTGTCAACTCCATTCCGTTTGACCGTGTTGAAATCAAACACATTGGCGCAAAATGCTTCAATTTGATGCAGTGGAAAGGTGCTAGGTGCGACATTTTTCATTCCATAGCTCGTGCGGTCGAACAGACTATGCCAACGTGTCGAGGTGGGCAGGTAAATGCTAGGGGAGGTTTCATTTCGTGCGCCAAGTGTCCCAGTCATTCCAGGCAAGAGGCTACCGGCAAAGTCCCTTAAGATCCCTGAGACCAAAAAACTGCCAAACTTTCCGGGCAGTTCTCAGAATTCGTGAAAGTTGGGAATGTTCTGTTTGGACCTATAGGTGCACGTGACATCCTTCCACAATAACCTCTCTTATTTTTGGTCAACTCCATTCCATTTGACCGTGTTGAAATCAAACGCATTGGCGCAAAATGCTTCAATTTGATGTAGTGGAAAGGTGCTAGGTGCGACATTTTTCATTCCATAGCTCGTGGGGTCGAACGGACTACCCCAACATGTCGGGGTGGGGGGTAAATGCTAGTGGAGGTTTCGTTTCATGCGCCAAGCGTCCCAGTCATTCCGGGCAAGAGGCTACCGGCAAAGTCCTTTAAGATCCCTGAGACCAAAAAACTGCCAAACTTTGACCGGGCAGTTCTCAGAATTCGTAAAAGTTGGGAATGTTCCGTTTGGACCTATAGGTGCACGTGACATCCTTCCACAATAACCTCTCTCATTTTTGGTCAACTCCATTCCGTTTGACCGTGTTGAAATCAAACGCATTGGCGCAAAATGCTTCAATTTGATGCAGTGGAAAGGTGCTAGGTGCGACATTTTTCATTCCATAGCTCGTGCGGTCGAACGGACTGCGCCAACGTGTCAGGGTGGGTGGGTAAATGCTAGGGGAGGTCTCGTTTCGTGCGCCAAGCGTCCCAGTCATTCCGGGCAAGAGGCTACCGGTAAAGTCCCTTAAGATCCCTAAGACCAAAAAACTGCCAAACTTTGACCGGGCAGTTCTCAGAATTCATGAAAGTTGGGAATGTTCTATTTGGACCTACGGGTGCACGTGACATCCTTCCACAATAACCTCTCTCATTTTTTGTCAACTCCATTCCGTTTGACCGTGTTGAAATCAAACACATTGGCACAAAATGCTTCAATTTGATGTAGTGGAAAGGTGCTAGGTGCGACATTTTTCATTCCATAGCTCGTGGGGTCGAACGGACTACCCCAACGCGTCGGGGTGGGGGGGTAAATGCTAGTGGAAGTCTCATTTCGTGCGCCAAGCGTCCCAGTCATTCAGGGCAAGAGGCTACCGGCAAAGTCCCTTAAGATCCCTGAGACCAAAAAACTTACCAAACTTTGACCGGGCAGTTCTCAGAATTCGTGAAAGTTGGGAATGTTCTGTTTGGACCTACAGGTGCACGTGACATCCTTCCACAATAACCTCTCTCATTTTTGGTCAACTCCATTCTGTTTGACCGTGTTGAAATCAAACGCATTGGCGCAAAATGCTTCAATTTGATGTAGTGGAAAGGTGCTAGGTGCGACATTTTTCATTCCATAGCTCGTGGGGTCGAACGGACTCTGTCAACACATCGGGGTGGGTGGATCAATGCTAGGGGAGGTCTCGTTTCATGTGCCAAGTGTCCCAGTCATTCCGGGCAAGAGGCTATCAGCAAAGTCCCTTAAGATCCCTGAGACCAAAAAACTGCCAAACTTTGACCAGGCAGTTCTCAGAATTCGTGAAAGTTGGGAATGTTCTGTTTGGACCTACAGGTGCACATGGCATCCTTCCACAATAACCTCTCTCCTTTTTGGTTAACTCCATTCCATTTGACCGTGTTGAAATCAAACGCATTGGCGCAAAATGCTTCAATTTGATGCAGTGGAAAGGTGCTAGATGCGACATTTTTCATTCCATAGCTCGTGGGGCTAAATGGTTTGCTCCAACACGTCGGGGTGGGTGAGTAAATGCTAGGGGAGGTCTTGTTTTGTGTGCAAAGCATCCCAGTCGTTCTGAGCTGTAAGTTACCGACAAAGTCAAAAGTTGCTAGGATTAAAATTTTGCATTCCACAGGTCCTGGGGCCGAACGGTTTGCTCCAACACGTCGGGGTGGGCGAGTAAATGCTAGGGGAGGTCTTGTTTTATGTGCAAAGCATCCTAGTCGTTCCGAGCTGTAAGCTACCGTCAAAGTCAAAAGTTGCTAGGATTGAAATTTTGCATTCCACAGGTCCTGGGGCCGAACGGTTTGCGCCAATGCGTCGGGGTGGGCGGGTAAATGCTAGTGAAGGTCTTGTTTCGTGCACCAAGCGTCCCAGTCGTTCCGAGCTGTAAGCTACCAACAAAGTCAAAAGTTGCTAGGATTGAAATTTTGCATTCACAGGTCCTGGGGCCAAACGGTTTGCACCAACACATCGGGGTGGGCGAGTAAATGCTAGGGGAGGTCTCGTTTTGTGTGCAAAGCATCCCAGTCGTTCCGAGCTGTAAGCTACCGGCAAAGTCAAAAGTTGCTAGGATTGAAATTTTGCATTCCACAGGTCCTGGGGCTGAATAGTTTGCGCCAACGCATCGGGGTGGGCAGGTAAATGCTAGTGGAGGTCTCGTTTTGTGCGCCAAGCGTCCCAGTCGTTCCGAGCTGTAAGCTACCGTCAAAGTCAAAAGTTGCTAGGATTAAAATTTTGCATTCCACAGGTCCTGGGGCCGAACTGTTTGCGCCAACACGTCGGGGTGGGCGAGTAAATGCTAGGGGGTCTTATTTTGTGTGCAAAGCATCCCAGTCCTTCCGAGCTGTAAGCTACCAACAAAGTGACTTTGTTGGTAGCTTACAGCTCGGAAGGACTGGGATGCTTTGCACACAAAATAAGACCCCCTAGCATTTACTCGCCCACCCCGACGTGTTGGCGCAAACAGTTCGGCCCCAGGACCTGTGGAATGCAAAATTTTAATCCTAGCAACTTTTGACTTTGACGGTAGCTTACAGTTCAGAACGACTGGGACGCTTGGCGCACGAAACGAGACCTCCACTAGCATTTACCCGCCCACCCCGACGCGTTGGCGTAGTCCGTTTGACCCCACGAGCTATGGAATAAAAAATGTCGCACCTAGCACCTTTCCACTACATCAAATTGAAGCATTTTGCGCCAATGCGTTTGATTTCAACACGGTCAAACGGAATGGAGTTGACCAAAAATGAGAGAGGTTATTGTGGAAGGATGCCACGTGCACCTGTAGGTCCAAACAGAACATTCCCAACTGTCATGAATTTCGAGAACTGCCTGGTCAAAGTTTGGTAGTTTTTTGGTCTCAGGGATCTTAAGGGACTTTGCCGGTAGCCTCTTCCCCGAAATGACTGGGATGCATGGCACACGAAAAGAGACCTCCCATAGCATTTACCCACCCACCCCGATGCGTTGGCAGAGTCCGTTCGACCCCACGAGCTATGGAATGAAAAATGTCGCACCTAGCACCTTTCCACTGCATCAAATTCAAGCATTTTGCGCCAATGCATTTGATTTCGGCACGGTCAAACGAAATGGAGTTGACCAAAAATGAGAGAGGTTATTGTGGAAGGATGTCATGTGCACTTGTAGGTCCAAACAGAGCATTCCCAACTATCACAAATTCTGAGAACTGCCTGGTCAAAGTTTGGCAGTTTTTTTGGTCTCAGGGATCTTAAGGGACTTTGTCAGTAGCCTCTTGCCCGGAATGACTAGGACACTTGGCGCATGAAACGAGACCTCCCCTAGCATGTACCCCCCACCCTGATGCGTTGGCGCAGTCTGTTTGACCGCATGAGCTATGGAATGAAAAATGTCGCACCTAGCACCTTTCCACTACATCAAATTGAAGTATTTTGCGCCAATGCGTTTGATTTCGACATGGTCAAACAGAATGCAGTTGACCAAAAATGAGAGAGGTTATTTTGGAAGGATGTCACATGCACCTGTAGGTCCAAACAGAGCATTCCCAACTGTCACGAATTCTGAGAACTACCCGATCAAAGTTTGGCAGTTTTTTGGTCTCAGGGATCTTAAGGGACTTTGCCTGTAGCCTCTTGCCGGGAATGACTGGGACGCTTGGCGCACGAAATGAGACCTCCCCTAGCATTTACCCACCCACCCCGATGCGTTGGCGGAGTCCGTTCGACCCCACGAGCTATGGAATGAAAAATGTCACACCTAGCACCTTTCCACTGCATCAAATTGAAGCATTTTGCGCCAATGCGTTTGATTTCGGCACGGTCAAACGGAATGGAGTTGACCAAAAATGAGAGAGGTTATTGTGGAAGGATGTCACATGCACCTGTAGGTCCAAACATTACATTCCCAACTTTCACGAATTTCGAGAACTGCCCGGTCAAAGTTTGGCAGTTTTTTGGTCTCAGGGATCTTAAGGGACTTTGCTGGTAGCCTCTTGCTCGGAATGACTGGGATGCTTGGCGCACGAAACAAGACCTCCACTAGCATTTACCCCCCCCACCCCGACACATTGGGGTATTCCGTTCGACCCCACGATGAGCAGAACAAAAAATATGGCATTGGCAAGGTTTTTACTCTTAGGATCTTAAGTGACTTTGCTCTTACAGAACAATGTATCGGCAAAGACCCTAGTTTTCATAAGAGGAGACATGTGATTTTAAGAGGTTTTTAGGAATGTGACTTTAGCCTTCCACTCCTTATCTAATGACGAGTTTATTCTCAGAGTTTGATGGCTTTTATGAGCATATACACGATGTTGTTTTAGGATAGTCATACTCTAATGTGTAAATAATAGTAAATAGAGAGCTTCTCAGCCATAAATGGGATTTGTATACACACACACACCCAACTGAAATAGTATCCTTATTGGCCTTATTGGCACCTCCCCCCAAGATGTAAGTTTTTTATGTTTGTAATGTGCCCCCAGTGTCCTTGACATAGAGTTTCTTGACATTAATTTCATTCAAACATGTCTTCAATTCATCTTCAAAATGTTTTCAATACATCTCCAATGCCTTTTCCACGAAGGTTTATGCATATTTATACATGATTTGAGGGAAACCAATAGTCTCCAACTGACTCTTGAGTACTTGACTATTCATCTTCCATACTTTTGTATTTTTTTTACATTTTTCATATGACAACTTTGACATATTTACAAAATTTGACAAGATGAAGACTAAATACATGATGAAATGGTTTATCATGACCTTATTTGATTAGGGCATATATAAGGAATTTTTTCATATTGATTCTATTGATCTAAAACCATTCTCTTGATCTAAAATCATTCTCAATGCTAAACATATCATCAATGGACTAAAGAACTATCATCATAATGTATGGCATCATGGGAAGTATCATGACTTGCACATAAGGAATTTAAATTATATTGTATATCATGGTGTATATACATTAAAATCTAGTCCATAATGGTAGACATATACAAAAATTTGGCAAATATGCCAACTCAAAATATTTTTTACAAAATGTGGCATATGCCATGTCTCAAAATCTATATACAATCTACATGCCAAATAGCTACATCAAATACTACAAGTCCACTTGACCCTCAATCTGTGATGGACCCACAATCTGTGATGGATCCTGAAAAAGTGTCCTCTTTGTACCAAAATGTCTAGTAATTGATGGAGGTGAAGTTTCCTGCATTAACAAGTCAAAACACAAGTTAAAGTTAGTAAATAGATTCTTATCTACTACAATTAAGAACTTTCATTTATTAACATACATCTAAATCACTACAATCAACTATAAGACCGCTAGATAAACTATCAATTATTTAGAAAAATTCAATTCAATTACCTTGACTCTATGTTGTTGTTCGGACAATCGTTCTGCAAATGATTTTCTCTTAAGACGATCAGGTGTCCTAGTGAAGCATGATGGCAAAGGTGGCACATCACTCACATTCTCAACAGACTACATAAAAGCAAAGTAACATTGAAATAAATTAATATATAATTATTAAACAAAATAGGAAATGCATACATTTAAAATAGGAAATGCACTACACAAAAACTTATCTACTAGAAAACAAGCACATACCACCATCGAGGCCTCCTGCATCAATTAAAAAGGATAAGAATGTAAGACTCTAAATAACTATAATCAAATATTTAAGTTTTCTAAATTATCAATTAAAGTACAATTCAATCAAATTACCTCCACCCTTTGTTGGCGTTGAGAAAGCCGTTCTGCAAATGATAGTCCCTTGGGTCGATCAGGAGTTCGAGAAAAGACTATTGGCAAAGATGCCACATCATTCACATTTTTGATTGGCTATAAAATAAAATTAACATCAAGATATAAATTAATATATAATTACTCACAAAGAAATAAATGCATAAAAAAAAAGTTAATGTGTACAACAAATTATACCGGCAAGTCCAAGCCAAATTGGATGGCAGACAAAGTTGCATGATGAACTTCTGTCAACTCCTCCTCTGTCATCAACTGTTATCTCACTTAGATACATTAGTAGTAATAAAGTTGTTTCTATATTCAAATGGAATAGACCATAAAATTTAACTTTAAATTTTACCTGCACAAAAGATTGCTCATGCATTTCTCCTTCTCTAATGTTTACTGATCCGGTAGCTTCTACTCTTGTCCCTGACCCCTCAGCTTGAGTTCTGGACCCCATTGCCTCATCTCGTGAATGGAGATCATACTCTGATGTGTTCAACGGTGGCTCACTACTCTCCATAATAGGACCCAAGCATAAATGATTGCAAGAAATGTAATGATGGGGCACACATATATGTCTGGACAACGATGGTCTAGTGGTACTAGGTGATCCAATATCATCACCTTCATCATGTGCTTGTGCAAACTGAGATGTCTGTATAATCAAATGCTCGGTCAAAGAGTCTATGGCACTAAGGCCCTGTTGTGTTGCACTTGCAACAACGTCTGGGTGCTGCATTGGGGGTGGAGAAGGGATAGCAGGAGGGGGAATATAGGGACCTTGTACTTGTCTAATTGCCCCAGGTCTATCTTGAGGCATTCCTCTGCCCACTCCTTGAAACTCTCTAAAATCAAAATAATTAACATGTTGACCCATGACGAAATCTGCATAGAGTTTACGGAGGAAATACAAAGGCACATCTAAATTGTTGTTGGGTGGTTTATCAAAAACCATCCACCAACGATCCCAAAAGTTTTGACTAATGCCCTCATGAATACACCATTTGATTGAAAATTTGGGCTTACGGACATCAACATGCAATCCAGTTTTAGGATTGACAAAGTGTTGGGCCAACATAGTTTTTGTAATCTCTAAATCTTTGACTTCCTCATATGACAAACCATCAGCATATTTGGCCTTCTTGGCTTCTTGCCATTGCTGAAATGATTCATGTTGGGTGGACAAGGTTTGAATATGATTAATGATTCCCTCTAAATTCGATGTCATTATAGACAATCGAGGGTGGCGGCAATACATTTCTATGATCCTGCTTATATGATCAATATTTCTTTGAATATTCTCTTCTACTGTTGGAGGGGGAGGGTTTGGTGGTGGAGGGTTTGGGTTTTCATTTTGTGCATCCATTTTACCTAATTAAATTATAAAACATACCCACTTAGCATAAAAACCAAAAAAATTGCTTGAAAATACAAAACAAACCAAAAAAATGCATGAAATCTTACCTCTTTGGATCGGATATCCGTTCCTCAGTGCTGATATCTATTTTTTTGAAGATGAGACTGCGTTTTTGCAAGCCGCGGGTTTGCAAAAATGCAGTCTATTTTGCTTTTTATGATCTCCAAAACGGACATCCGTTTTCCTTTTCCTTATTGTATTTCATTTTTTTTATTTTATTATTTTAGCATTGCATACATTTTAAGTATTTAGGCATTTTAGCTATAAAATACAAGCAAATTTATAAAGGATTATGATGATATTTAGGCATTTTAGCTATAAAATACTATCAAAATTTATATAGGATTATGATGATATATATATTTGATTTTTATATGATTTACTTATACTAAGGTATCTCAGTATTTTAAAGGCACTTTTGAATAGATACAGGAGAGAGGTAGATGCAGGTTAGGGGTTAGGGATTAGGGCCATTATTTAGGGTTTACAGATTTAGAGAGAGAGAGAGACTACTTTTGACATACAACCGTAAACCCTAAATAATGCCCCTAAACCCTAAACCCAAGTAACCCTAAATAATTCTTCCAAATACTAAACCATAAACCCTAAATAATTCCCCTAAGCCCTAAACCCTAAACCTGAGAAAGGGAGTCCTAGTTTTCTTGTTTCCATTTGCTTCGTCGATAAGGGAGAGGGAAAGATAGAGGGGAGAGATAGGATATATAGGAATGATAGGGGAATGACTGGGATGCATGATTAAACCTAACCCCTAACCCCTAACCCCTATTTCCTAACTCCTAAACCCTAAACTTGAGAAACCATAAACCCCTAAATCCTAAACACTAAACCAAAGAAACCCTAAACCTCTATCGAGCTCTATCTCCCTATCTCACTATCTCCCCATCACTATCATTCCTCTACCTCTCAATCTCTCTCCCTATGCTTTAGCCATGTCCCTCACTCTATATCTCCCTATTGGTCCTCTCTCTATCTCCCTATAATTCCTCTCTCTATAAACCCTAAATCCAAAACCCTAAACCTCTAAACCTAACCCCTAACCCCTAAACAATTTAAATCCTAAACCCTAAATAATGCCCCTAAACCCTAACCCCTGACCCCTAAACCTGAGAAACCCTAAACCCCTAAACCTTAAACCCCAAACCCCTAAACCCTAAACCCAAGTAACCCTAAACCACTATCTGCCTATCTCTCCCCTATCTCCCTACCACCTGTGTCCCTCTACCTCTCAATCTCTCTCCCTATGTCTCTAGCCATGTCCCTCACTCTCTATCTCCCTATCCCTCCCCTCAGACTCCTCTATATCTCCCTATCATTCCTCTCTCTCTATAAACCCTAAATCCAAAACCCTAAACCTCTAAACCTAACCCCTAACCCCTAAACAATAAATCCTAAACCCTAAATTATAATGCCCCTAAACCCTAACCCCTAACCCCTAAATCTGAGAAACCCTAAACCCTAAACCCAAGTAACCATAAACCACTATCTCCCTATCTCTCCCCTATCTCCCTATCACCTTTCTCCCTCTACCTCTCAATCTCTCTCGCTCACTCTCTATCTCCTTATCTCTCCCCTTTGTCACCTCTATCTCTCCCTATCTGTCTCCTCTCTCTTTCTATCTAGCTATCTCCAAAACTGAGAAACCCTAAACCTAGGTACACCCTAAATCCAATCAACTCTAAACCTATATCTCCCTATCCCTCCCCTATCTCCCTATCTCTATCATCCCTCTACCTCTCTTGATCTCTCTCCCTATGTCCCTGGCCATGTGCCTCACTCTCTATCTCCTTATCTCTCTCCTCGGTCTCCTCTCTCTATCTCCCTATCATTCCTCTCACTCTATAAACCCTAAATCCAAAACACTAAACCTCTAAACCTAACCCCTAAACAATTTAAATCCTAAACCCTAAATAATGCCCCTAAACCCTAACCCCTAACCGCTAAACCTGAGAAACCCTAATCCCCTAAACTGTAAACCCCAAACCCCTAAACCCTAAACCCAAGTAACCATAAACCACTATCTCCCTATCTCTCCCCTATCTCCCTATCACCTTTGTCCCTCTACCTCTCAATCTCTCTCTCTATGTCTCTTGCCATGTCCCCCACTCTTTATCTCCCTATCTCTCCCCTCGGACTCCTCTATATCTCCCTATTGGTCTGATGTAGAGCACACAGTGGAAGCTCTCAAAACACGGTGAAATACCCATCAAAACCCATAGTTCAAATAGATTAAAGCTTAATCCACTTTAAGAAACCTTCTCAAAGTCCCAAATAACATCAAATCATATACATTCTTCCTATCAGCAAGATAAACACTATCGGCCAACTCAAAAATTCTTATACCGATGCTCCGATCACTCCACTTTTGACGAGCCTTTGAACCTTTCATTGTGACATATATCCATCGGCCCAACTTTAAACTAGTCTTTCGATCTCCCATACCACCCATTTCTCACTCCACAACCTGTATTAACACATGATTAAACCTAACCCCTAACCCTTATTTCCTAACCCCTAAACCCTAAACTTGAGAAACCATAAACCCCTAAATCCTAAACACTAAACCCAAGAAACCCTAAACCTCTATCTCTCTATCTCCCTATCTCACTATCTCCCCATCACTATCATTCCTCTACCTCTCAATCTCTCTCCCTATGCTTTGGCCATGTCCCTCACTCTATATCTCTCTAATTGTCTTCTCTCTTTGAACACTAAACCCTAAACCTCTAAACCTTAACCCCTAAACCATAAACCCTAAACCCTAAATAATGCCCCTAAACCTTAACCCCGAACCCCTAAACCCTAAACCCTAAACGCGAGCAACCCTAAACCCTATCTCCTATCTCTCCCTTATCTCCCTATCTCTATCATCGAGCTCTACCTCTCAATCCTTCTCCCTATTTCTCTAGACATCTCGCTCACTCTCTATCTCCTTATCTCTCCCCTTTGTCACCTCCATCTCTCCCTATCTGTCTCCTCTCTCTTTCTATCTAGCTATTTACAAAACTAAGAAACCCTAAACCCAGGTACACCCTAAATCCAATCAACTCTAAACCTATATCTCCCTATCTCTGCCCTATCTCCCTATCTCTATCATCCCTCTACCTCTCTTGATCTGTCTCCCTATGTCCCTGGCCATGTGCCTCACTCTCTATCTCCTTATCTCTCTCCTCGATCTCCTCTCTCTATCTCACTATCATTCCTCTCTCTCTATAAACCCTAAATCCAAAGCCCTAAACCTCTAAACGTAACCCCTAACCCCTAAACAATTTAAATCCTAAACCCTAAATAATGCCTCTAAACCCTAACCCCTAACCCCTAAACCTGAGAAACCCTAAACCCCTAAACCCTAAACCCAAGTAACCCTAAACCACTATCTCCCTATCTCTCCCCTATTTCCCTACCACCTTTGTCCCTCTACCTCTCAATCTCTCTCCCTATGTCTCTGGCCATGTCCCTCGCTCTTTTTCTCCCTATCTCTCCCCTCAGACTCCTCTATATCTCCCTATCATTCCTCTCTCTCTATAAACCCTATATCCAAAACCCTAAACCTCTAAACCTAACCCCTAACCCCTAAACAATAAATCCTAAACCCTAAATTATAATGCCCCTAAACCCTAACCCCTAAACCTGAGAAACCCTAAACCCCAAACCCCTAAACCCTAAACCCAAGTAACCATACACCACTATCTCCCTATCTCTCCCCTATCTCCCTATCACCTTTGTCCCTCTACCTCTCAATCTCTCTTGCTATGTCTCTTGCCATGTCCCTTACTCTTTATCTCCCTATCTCTCCCCTCAGACTCCTCTATATCTCCCTATTGGTCCTTTATCTCTCTCTAAACCCTAAACCCTAGACCTCTAAACCTTAACCCCTAACCCCAAGACCCTAAACCCTAAACCCTAAATAACGTCCCTAAACCCAAGCAACCCTAAACCTCTATCTCCCTATCTCTAACATCCCTCTACCTCTCAATCTCTCTCTCTCTCTCTCTATGTCTTTGGACATGCCTCTCACTCTCTATCTCCCTATCTCTCCCCTCTGTCTCCTCTATCTCTCCCAAACTCTTTTAGTCCCCTCTCTCTATCTCTCTTTAAACTGTAAACCCTAAACCCCTAAACCCGAGCAACCCTAAACCTCTAAACCCTAAATAATTCCCCTAACCAACCTCTAAACCACTTCTCTATATAGGTGCAACTAATACCACTTTTTCATTGTTCAACTTGATGTTCATCTTGTTGGTTCTATGTCATATAATGTTCCACATCGAGCTCTTTATCTCAATCATTCGTTTGTTCTTTATCTTGCTCTTTATTCTCATCAACTGGATGTTCCTCTATTTCCTGATCTTTTCCAAGATCCAAATACACTTCCTGTTGTTCTTCTTGATGCTGGTCATAAGGATGTGTCACTTCACCTTGTTGCTTTTTAAAATAACCAAGAAGAGGCAACAAGAGGCAACAAATTGTTACTTTTCTTAGGCAAATTTAAGTTTTCTAATTACTACTGAAATCTTTTTAAAATAATGTAAAGAACATGCGAAGCTTCAAGGAATCTTTTTATGGCACCTGTGCTAGCTTTTGTCCTCAAGGATCCAACATTTTGGTATCCTCCTTTGTAGAAATTAGAACATCCTCTTGATGACAATGGGAAGAATAAGGATGCCTTGAGAACTTGGAGATTTTATGGAGAGTGTAAGAACCTTCAAATCCTTAAAATTGAAATGGAAAAGGCTCACAAAGTTAGGACTATAAAAGTATAATAATTATTGTGGGGGTTGTAATGAAAATATGGCTTAACTCTTTTGAGGTGACTCACTATCCATGATGTGTTGGGATCAATGGAAAATGGAATAAGAGATATTAACAAGAATTTGACATAAATGGAAGAAATGGATAGTCTCCCCTAAAAATGATGGCCAGAGATGTATTAATAGTAGAAGAAGCAACATGAATGGTGGGGTTGGTTGGGAGTGGACTAAAGAATTGATTGAGAGATTATAGAAGACTAATTGGGAGTGGACTAAATAATTGATTGAGAGATTATAGAAGACTTATTGGGAGTGGACTAAAGAATTGATTGAGAGTCAAGAGGATAGGAGAATTAGTTAGGGGAAGTAATTGTTCAATCAGGGGTGGAGAGAACTCTCAATCACAAGAATAAATGATGCCAAAATGGATGGAACTAAAAGAAATCATGCATTCCAAAAGATGGCAAGGTTGCCCCTTTCATATGATACAGTCTTTCTAAAATTTAGATTGTATTTTATAGCTAAAATGCCTAAATAGTAAAATGCTAAAAATGCTAAAATAATAAAATAAAAAACAATGAAAACAATAGAGAAAAAGAAAATGGATATCCGTTTTGATAATGGATATCCGTTTTCAAAACGGATATCCATTTTGATAACGGATATCTGTTTCCAAAACAGATATCCATTATCCGTTTCCAAAACGGATATCCGTTTCAAAGTCAAACTTTGCCAAGTCACGAATTTGGCTAAGTAAAAACGTGATTTTTTTCCTATTGCCATTGTTTGGCCCGCGATGATCCTGCACATACCCAGTCAGCAGGTATAAACTGATTCTTCAACTTTGTCACCATCCGGTCCCACTTTGTAGTCTTTTCCTTTCCTCTTCTATTTCTTTCCAACTAAACTTCTTTCCACCATATAGCGCATGTCCTTCCAACTTTGTCTTTGCAAATTTCACCTTCTTCGGATCTTCAATTTCCTCATATTCAAGGTATTCTTCCATGTCATTTATCTAGTCAATCAACTCTTCGGGGTTCAAATTACCAGTATAGTTCGGCACATCAACTCTAGGTCTCTTTCCAATCTTTGAAATAGCTCGTAACATCTTTACTTGATCTGATTCTTTTTCTTCATCACCTCCTAGGGTTTTGCTAATTTGTTCAGCAGATTGAAATTCTTCTTCATCATCACTTTCAATATTAGGTCTCAGTGTCAATCCTCTTCACCTATCTTCTTCAATAGCATCCAAATGGATTTGTATTGTTTTCATCATCTCCATTATTTCATCCATTCTACCAGTCATTGTTCCAACATCAGCAACTCTCCTCGGCGGCATACTTCCTAGGATCAAGTGCAAACTGCCTCAGGTTCGGCGATTAGGCTACAAGGTGACAACTGCCTCTCAATTGATGATCGGTTGCAACACAAGTAACCTGCCTCAATTTGGCAATCTATCCACAACAAGATCTTATGGAATTCCTTTGCCAACTTTTCTCAATTCGCTTAATTCACTCTGATGCCACTTAGTGCATTCACGATATGAGGGTTCACAAAATGAACTATATGGACCGTGCAGCAAGAGTAAACACAACAGAAATAACTCAAAGAAAGAAGAACAAATGCAGATTCAGTCATTTAGTGTATCAAAGAATTCAAATACAATCTAGCCAGCAACATGTGGGCTTACAACTAGAGCTCATAGGCCTAATTACATACATGCTATAGATAAAGCTTTGAAGCTCCTTCACAAAGAATCTAATTATCAAACTTCTAAATCATGAGAACTAGTTTCCTAAGGATCTATTACATCATTATATATCAATTCCGGACCAAAGGATTCCTCCGTGTCAGCTAAGGAAGGTCACAAACTCCAATGAAGAGCTATAACGTGTTCACATATAGGTCGAACCTAAATGCATAGAACACTTCCTCGAATGAATGGAATATGCGGACCTCCAAGAAGGGTCGATCATGAACCAAGGATCATTGAATGTTGTTTCATTAGGATTTGCAAGTCAAGGAATGATCTGCAAGCCTTCTCCTTTAGCTGATTTGTTTGAGACTGTCAGGATGCTCTGCTCTAAGAAAATAGTTGATCTTCTAATAGCGATATCTTTTCGGTAACTTATCCAAATGCTCCGAATTCTTGATATGATGTAGATGAGTGAATGAAGATGCTAAGTCCAGATCCACAAGATGTGGAATTCCAAAACTGGACCATAAGCTGAAACTACTTCTGACTTATTTGCTTGAACTGGACTGGAAAATGAAAGAACTGAAATGTAAACAATTGAAATGCAAATGTTATTGGTTGATGCAAGATTGCTCTTGAACCAGAGATGCTCCTACATCATATTGCCGCCACCCTCGATTGTCTTCAATGACATCAAATTTAGAGGGGATTATTACTCATGTTCGAACCCTTGCATGTCAACATAAATCATTTAGGCAATGGCGAGAAACCAAGAAGGTGAAATATGCTAACGATTTATCATATGATCAAGTGAAAGAGTTAGACACTACCAAAGCTATTTTAGCCCAATATTTTGCTAATCCTAAAATTGGATTACATGTTGATGTTCGTAAGCCTAAGTATTCAATCAAATGGTGTACACATGAGGGTATTAGTCAATTTTTTTGGGATCATTGGTGAATAGTTTTTGATAAACCATCCATCAGTCAATGTATATGTACCTTTGTATTTCCTTCGTAAACTATATGCAGAGTTTGTAATGGGTCACCATGTAAATTATTTTGATTTTAGAGAGTTCCAAGGAGTAGGTAAGGGAATGCCTCAAGATAGACCTGGGGCAATGAGACAAGTGCAAAGTCTTTTTATTCCCCCTCTTGCTATCCCTTCTCCACCCCCAATTCAACACCTAGATGTTGTTGCAAATAAAACACAGCAAGGCTTCATTGCCATACACTCTTTGACTGAGCACTTGATTACACAGACTTCTCAGTTTACACAACCACATGATGTTGGTGGTGATATTGGATCACTTGATATTACTAGACCCTCCTCATCCACACATGTTTGTGTGCCCCATCATTACATTTTTTGCAATTAGTTTTGCTTAGGTCCTCTTATAGAGAGTAGTGAGCCACCCTTGAACACTTCAGAGTATAATGTCCCTTCATGAGATGAGGTAGCAGGGTCCAGAACTCAAGCTGAGGGGTCGAGGACAATAGTAGAAGCACAAGCATCAATGAACCGTAGAGAAGGAGAAAAGCATTGCCAATCTTTTATAGAGGTAAAATTTAAAGTTAAATTTCATGGTGTTTCCATTTGAATAATATAAACAAATATTAGTACTAATGTATCTAAGGGGGATAATAGTTGATGACAGAGGAGGAGTTGATAGAAGTTCATCATGGAACTCTTTTTGCCATCTAATTTGACTTCGACTTGCTGGTATAATTTTTTCTACACATCAACTTTTTTTATTGTATGCATTTAACTCTTTGTGAGTAATTATATATTAATTTATATCTTGATGTTAATTTACTTTTATAGTCAATCCAAAATGTGAATGATGTGGCATCTTTGCCAATAGTCTTTAGTTGAACTTCTCATCGACCCAATGGACCATCATTAGTGGAATGACTTTCTGAACGCCAACGAAGGGTGGTGGTGGTAATTTGATTGAATTGTACTTTAATTGATAATTTAAAAAACTTAAATATTTGATTATAGTCATTTAAATAAACAATAAAATAGAGAATAGATAAATTGATCTATTAATTTAAAAATTATTATGATTATTTCTTACATTCTTGTCATTTTTTGAATACAAGAAATATTAGTTGGTTCATCCATGATGAGTCCTTATCAATCGATGTAGGAGGCCTCAATGGTGGTATGCGCTTGTTTTGTAGTAGATAAGTTTTGTGTAGTGAAGTCTAGATTGTTTACGTGTAACACATCTAACCATTTTTAATGTATGCATTTCCTTTTTTGTTTAATAATTATATATTAATTTATTTCAATGTTACTTTACTTTTACATCAAATTAAATCTAATAATTTTTATATAACCCTACAAAATGTAAAATTAGGTAGCTACTTTAATTGGGGCTACACTTGGGTGCACAAAGCTCAATTACATTAAGAGAAAGCTTGTGAATTTTAACCATGCCTTTGAGATAACCTTGAATGACAACCACTTTTTTCATCAACATCACCAACCTCAACTCAATACCATGTTTTATACATCTTTTCAACATATTATGAATCAATATGTGAATCAACTAAGGAAGAAATAAATTTCAAAGACATCTTACAAATCATTAACTAAACATGTGTAGGTTGAAAAATCATGTATATTTCAACTTGCAATTTTCTTTACAAAATCAAATCCTGACATAATAATCAAATACAATAATTTCTATAAAACCCTAGAAAACATAAAATTAGGTAGCCACTTTAATTGGGGCTACACTTTGGTGCACAAATGCCCATTACAACAAGAGAATGGTTTTGAAATTAGGTAGGGAGTTCTATGGAAGACAAGATGGATGTCCATGGGTTTCATTTTATTTTGATTTAGAAATAAAATGAAACCTCTAGACATCCATGATTTTCTGAGCAAGTGACTAACTTGATGGGTTATACATATCTAATTGGTTTTAACTACAAAGATATCATTTTTGTATGGAGAATAGTCATTGCCTAGTATATTGAGCATATTTTAAATAAAATCATGATTACATATTTGGAAAACTACCAAACGTGAGCTCCAAGTCACAACCATGTAATGTGCATACACATGACCAACTCCATTGAACCTCTCCACCATTCCATCGATGCTTTCCATACTATTTCCTTAAATAACAAACCAAGTCCATTGCAAAATCCCACTCATACATGGATTAATAAGTAGTCAATTCCTTCCAATAGATTGCCACTTGTTTTCCAAAATAAATCAAAATAGAGGAATATCCAAAGCTCAAAAAATAAAATCAAGGAATGCTGAGAACTCCAAAATCAAATCGAAGGAATACTTAAGACTGAATCACCCTAGATCCATCACATGCAAGCAAAATGCAAGTCCATGCAAATACATGCAACTCATATGCAACCACATGTAAGCCATTGAACCACACCCACAAACTCTATTAGCAATTAACTTAGATCTACACATAATAATTAAGCATTGCAAGTACTTCCACATTAACCCTTCAAAGAGAATATTATAGTAATCAAATCTGTAGATTTTTTAGTCTAGTAGTTTGGCATGTAAACAACATATAGAAAAGAAAGAATGAGGGAGATAGAAAAGAAATCAACCAAAATAGAGAGAATGACACATATATACCCTAGGAAAACTCTTTTGGAAAAAAACCAACCTCCAAAGCATTGAACCAATAAATTATTTAGCTTTACAATAAACCTATTATAATACAATACCATGCTCTTGCCTCCATGGAGATCAACATCCTCTTCTTCTGGTAGAAATCTAGTAATATAAATCTATAAAAGAATCCTCTCTTATGTATCCATCTCAAGCCATCCATATATAGACTCATGGAGGCCCAAAAAACCACCATAAGACATTGCCATGGGCCCAAACAAGGTCCCAAAATACTATGGTAAAAATCCATATGACCCACACCCATTATTTTTCATTTATCTCTCTTTATTTAGATGTTCCATGACATGTCATAACATGCATCATAAGTGGGTCAAGATTCCTAGTCTACTTTGTAATCTTCCTCTTAATAATACTCTTGCATGCTATCTTACACCATATCTTTGTCATAAATACTCTTGCGCATCCCTCATGAAAATATATTCTCTTACAAATATATTTACACATGTAAATGCCAAAAAAAAAGTTTTTACACATGGCATAATGGCCATGGCATAAAGTGGGATGCACCATTTCATTAGGACATATAAAATAATAAATAATTAAATAATCTGAACATTAAAACTTCTAAAGTGTATGACACACCTAATCGCAACAAAACTACATATACAACCTTCCAACCATAAATTAGGGTGAAGAGGATGGTGGAGTTGGGTATTTGGGGATATTATTTGATTCAACTGTATTTAGGTATGTGATATCAATTCCAAATGCAGAATAATAATGTGGACTGTCTATCTCTCAACCCACATGACTAAGAGATGTTTCGAGGATAGTTTTATTGTACCTATGGCCTAGGCCTAGACTTGTGCTACATGACTAAGAGATGTTTTGAGAATAGTGCTATTGTACCTATGGCCTAGGCCTAGACTCAAGGAATGTCGTAAACTTGATTATGTTGTATATACAGCTTGTAAGGTGGATCAAAATATTCAGCGTGATTTACGAATTGCAATTTGCAGGCCGTACCGAGAGAGGAAGGCCTTCCACTTCCCATGTGCAATGAACAAGAAGTGGTCAAGTGTCCTACGGATTTGACTGCTGAGTTGGTGAGAGTTTTACGTTAACGAGGTCGAGACAACAGCATCTCAAATTTCTGAACAACAGTTCCCGATATATATACTTCTGACAAATTTTGGTTTGCTATATAGGTGTTTCATGGTAAGTGTAATCTTGGCATCAAATATTGTATGTCCAGTCTTTGTTTGTAAAATCTCGAGAACGTGTCCACAAGTGAAAACCCTCTCTATGATCTAGAGCTCTGGTCCCAATGCAGGATTCAAGTCATTTTCAGTCAGAGTTCGTAGAAATCTGTCTAAATTCTTACTCTCTGTCATCTCAGGCATGTCAAGTTGAAGTTACCATTACTTCATCTGCAATGATCTCTATTTCTTAGCTGTTCCTTCTCTACTGAGTGCGAAGTGGGGACAATCAGGATGATTTGTGGAGGTTCTGGGACCATCTTAGCTTTGATTTCATTCTTTTATGTGAACAGCTTGTTACAGTTGCCGTTGGTTCTATGCATATATTGTGTACTGTAGCTTCCTGTTTTGGATTTGGATTTGGATTTGAGGTTTGTTATGTATGTTTTTATTTCTTGCATTTTTTGACTGCTTTTTTCTTCTTGTAATTAATTTTTTTTCAATTAAAAAAAAGGAATTTCACTCTACTATTATGTTATTTTTGATTAGTTAACTATTACAATATTGTTATAAGATTTCTCAAGTCTTTGAAGAGCTCTTTTAAAAATAGCATATGAAATTTCTTTGAATTGTTAAATTAGATTTGGTTTGTGAAGTTTCTTGAGTCTTTGTATTGCATCTAAATTAAATTGCAATGAGACTAATGAAATTTTAAGTGTGTTTTTAGTTATTTGTTTCAGATTTACAAATGTGTTGGCATATTGCCTTTGTTGCATGATAAACTAAGGCACCGATCCTTTTAGTAAAATGATCATATTCCTAATTAAATCTCCTCAAACTGTTCCTTGTAGGTTATTTTTAGGTTGTAGAATGCATAACTTAGTGATACATACTTCTGCCAAGTTATCCATCTTCATAGAGTTATGCATGTTAGGTTTCCAAGTTGCTATTAAGATAAGAAAATCATGAAGGGATTAACCTTTGAAGATATGAATTTAGTTTACATCTCTAGGCACACATATAACTTGCCATTAATTAACTATTAAGTAATCTTTAGATCTACACGACTAGTAAACTAGTATAAGAGATATTTAGTAACAAAAATTTAAGATGTTCATTCAAAAAAAATACTTAAACTATATAACCTAATTATTTTTTATGTCTTTTTAATTATTTTGTTAAGAACTTTAAAAATACCCTCTTAGGGCATGTCCCCATTCGGCTGCTTAGCTTATTTTGGTTAACAATTTTTTGAGGAAATATTTGTCGAGCTAGTTATCTTAATTTGTAGTTTTTACTATTAAAAGATAAAAATAAATTATCTTAATTATCTTCACTTAGAAAAAAAATTTAAAAAAAGGAGGAAAAATCACATGGCATATTTTTCATTATGCAATGGCTGCTTATTTCCAACCCCCTTTTTTCTACAACTTATTTGCAATTCTTAAACAATTAATGCTCCACAAAAATAAGAAAAGATTATATATTATTCTTTTCTCATAATTGTAAATTTCCATGGAGCCACTCTTAAATTTAAGTAGAAAAATAACTTAAGCAACAACATGAGGAGATGAGTTAATCCTGTAAAACTTCTTTTATCTTTAAATATAATTATGCCGAAGGCGTTCCCTTTGTGAAAGAGAGCGCTGACTTTATGGATCTACGGTTGAAAATTGTCCACATTAGTGCCAAGACGATTGAAACTTCGCAGGCCGTTCGATTTTGCCAGCCGTCATTCGCCGTTTTTCGTTCCCCTTCGCCGAGTATTTTTACGCCGCTGTTTATTGTTTATCCACGGTTCATATTTCACCGGAAGCGTTCAAGACGATGAAAGCCATCTTGGATGTTTAAATTTTTCGTTTCCCGTTTGCGTTTTCCCGTTGCCGTTGAGTTTTATTCGCCGTTCGCTTCGTCTCATTTTTTTCCCTATACGTGACTGTATATTGCTGGAAAAAGGCTCATGTAATTTAAATGGCCCCCGCCGGACATCGCATACATGCACTCCTTGCCCTTTTCAAAGGCTTCAGAAATCACATATCAAACCAAGAATCGAACGTGTATGGACAAATCGACACTCCTGAACAAGGGTTTCAAAACCCCTGACCCTGAAAATTTTGGGGAAAAACAAACGGTTACGATTATCCCTTGAAAATGACGTTAGCATCTATGAAGGTTGGTTTGACGCGTCATCAGCCCCCTGTTTTTTAAGCGTAAGTCAGTCCGAACATGTCTCCTCCATTACCAACATTCACTATTCGTATGAAATTATATTTAAGCACTATAGTGAAAATAAATTACCTCCTAATTTTTTAAGACGTGTTTTACTTTTCATTACTTATGTGATATCTAATCTACTTATAAAAATTGAAATCAACTAAATAGTGCAATGAAATATAATTTCGAGATTTAGGTATAGTAAATTTTAAAAAAAATTAGATGTGAGAATCAAATAGAAATTAGAACTTGGAAAAGTAAGAGAATAGGATGAGAGAGCATATTTGGAAAAGTGTAGAGTTCCAAAAATTGGTTGTAGGTGATTAGAAAGTGGTCTAGAGAACCTTCTCATGCGTGCTAAGATTTTGAAAAGTGTAATAGATGGAGATGACTTGAGAGGTGTGTTTGTGACATGTTTTAGGCACCTAATGTATTTTAGCTCTGTGTAGGAGCCGCGGTGCCGAGCATCGAAACAAAAAACAAAACAAAAAGAAAAGATGGCGACGCTGACCATCGAAACAAAAAATGAAACTAAAGAAAATTTTTACCAAATAGTTTAGCAAAAAACTCAGTAAGTGGATATATATGTCTGCAATTTATATGCCATTCTTGCTGATGGTGTTGATTTCAATGTTAAAATTGTCTGTTAGTGTAGAGATGTTGATATAGGTACATCTTGATTGGGTGACATTTGGCAAGTTTTTTATTGACTTGTTCAATTTTGAAAAGCAATCTATATCACAATTTTTCTAAAATATTGTTCTCTTTCCATTGTGGATTACAGAAGCTTAAAGCCTTAAGGTAATTGTTGTTCACCAATTTCTGGGGACTGTCTTATCAACTATGTACATGGTCAATTGAACAAAAGAAACAATTTAATTCTTCCTGAAACCTTTCTCCAGTATCTCAAATCCAACTACTTAGTTTTCCTTATTCAAAATTTCAATTGAATGTTGAAGTGAGCGGCGAGGGTTATCTTGTATTTGTATGCATGTTGGTCAAAACAGGGGATTTTAGAAGTATCTATTCTTAATCTTAAATTTTTTCTTCTGTGTAGCATTACAAGGTTGTCCATCTGTTGGGTTTACAATGGAGGCTATTCATTGACATTATATAGGGTACTAGCATTAATTTATTCTGAGGATTGCTATCCCTCTTATAAAATGTTTAAAGTTTGCTTACCTTCCCTTTCCTTCTTATTCTACTTGTATTGATTTATTCCCATTGTATGCATCATCAGTGGAATAGTTATAGCAGTACTGTATTGACACCTTTCTGATGTGTCTGGTCTCTGACAAATCATTAGTTGGAAGGTTCTATTATGGTTGTTCAAAATGAAAAAATTTCAGGTACCATTTTCCTTCTTGGACATATGTCCAGAAATTTTGTTTGAAACTTTCAATCACAACATTGTTATCCAATATTACAAAATACAAAGGATCATACAATTTTATATTTTCGGTTCATCGCTCAGTTGTATATATTTATTTTCACCTAGAATATGTCCATATTTACTGCCAAAAATGAACAAATTTATTGCTTTTTTTTACCTCGATTTTAGTTTTTTTAATTGAAATATGATACTTGTAGCATTTTGAAATTTTTGGATTTTAGTCGGTGCTTAAGTGCGATGACTAAGAAGTATATTTCAATAATAGTTTCACAATTTTTGCAGTTACCTTTAGCATAGACTCCATTATTGAGTTGTATATTTTCCATTAATAATTGAGTGTTTAATATTGATGTCAAAATATGACTGTATTCACCACCAGAAATGATTGAAGCAACAACTTCTTTTATGATATTCGTTGAGGGTTTTAGAACTTTATTGAAAATAAAATCTGTGTGATGCTAAATTTTTTCACAGTTATATAGGAACTTTTTGTGGGATTGGAAAATTATCATTATCTGGTGACCTTCAAGGGTTCCAAAACAACTGTAGGTTTTTCTTGAAGCAGCAACTTCTTTTATGATATTCCCTGAGGGTTTTAGAACTTTACTGAAAATAAAATATGTGTGATGCTAAAGGTTTTCACAGTTATATAGGAACTTTTTTGTGTGATTGGAAAATTATCATTATCTGGTGACCTTTAAGGGTTCCAAAACAATTGTAGGTTTTCCTTCCTCTAATTGTATGGAAAAAATGCAATTGGAAGATCTTCCTTTTCCTTAGTTAAAGATCCATTTTTCAACATACTTAAAAATTCTTGAAATATACTTCATATTATAATGTTTTTTTATTAATACATTTATTAAATAACATTTTCCTTCTTTGATATAATCTTCATTTGCTATCCTAAAGACCTTATTTCTAAGGGTTTTGAGTACTCTTAGCTTCTAAGATGGATGATGATGAGATTAGGCTTCCAAATAGATATTTGTATTGGTGCTCTTGTTATGTACTTACAAGCAAGAGAAACCATCCACTTTCCTTGAGGATAGGACAAACATGCAAAGGATCGAATAGTACAAACATGAAAGGTAGACATTCCTTGCTTTCCAATTTGTTTGTAAATTAAATACTAGGACATGATTACTTTAGGTGAGTGAAATTCTTCGAGCAAATTCCTACTAAGTAGCCAAAACACATTGAATTCATTAATATCATGTTTTCATGATTTTTATTGTAGTCTAAAGAAAGTGAGGGTTTGTTCTTCAAATTTTTCCATAAGGATATTTGCCACAACTCAAACCCATGTCATATCGTATATGTAAAGATACAACCTTGAAAGTGTAGAAAGTGGATCTTAGACAAAGTCAACAAATATTGAAGTTTCTCATCCTTTATAAGATTTATTCTTTTATATAAAGGTAATTTTGTGAACAATGATATCACATCAAAACTTAATAATATCACATTCATCAACCTTTTGGTCTTTTATAAAATTTGTGAAACCTAATATTTTTGTATTGAAATAAGAATTAATGTTAGATTTAAGGATTCTCCTAAATGTACGAGTTCAAGGTAATTCAAGAACTATCATAGGGCATTAGAGTTTGATACTATCCTAAAATCATAGACAAACTCTACAATTTGAATTCTCAAAGACAAGAATCAAAGCATTAAGTGACTATTTTAGGGTATATCACAAGCTTTCAAGGAATATCTTGGTTTTTTTGAGTGGAACTTGTATGTAAAGAGATTGTGCTTAAGTAGCAGTGGCACACGTTCAAATAATAAGGGATAGGGTATGAGCACCTAATTTGCATTGCAGTCTAATCTTTTCCTGCAGTCTAATTTCTAATATTTCAAAAAAAAAAATTAATTTCAGGCAAGCAGAGAGGATAAGAACAAGTTACCCCTTGGTTAGCCCATAAGGGAAATTCAATGATTAGAGGAGGAAAAACCTACAGTTGTTTTGGAACCCTTAAAGGTCACCAGATAATGATAATTTTCCAATCCCACAGAAAAGTTCCTATATAACTATGAAAACCTTTAGCATCACACAGATTTCATTTTCAATGAAGTTCTAAAACCCTCAGTGAATATCATAAAATAATTTATTGCTTCAATCATTTCTACTGGTGAATACAGTCTAATCTTTTCAATGATTACATAAAACCTTTTATATATAATCCAACTATACATAAAACCTTTTATATATAATCCAACTATTCATGTATAAAATGGTGAGGGCACACTCATTAAAACCCTAACCCTAACCCTAACTCTAATTCTATCCCTAACCTAACTCTATCGCTATCCCTAATTCTAACCCTATCCATAAATGTAACTATAGTTCTAACCCTAATTGTATCCCTAATACTAACTATGACTCTAACTATAATTCTAACCGTGATTCTAATCAAAACATAACTCTAACCCAATAACTATAACATTTAGGCCAATACTATCCCTTATTCTAACCCCAACCCTAACCCTAATTGTAACCTAAACCCTAACCCCAACCCTAATTCTAACACTACTTCCAATTGTAACCCTAACCCTAACCTTAATTCTTTAACACTAATTCTAACTCAAACCCTAACCCTAATTCTAACACTAATTCTTACTATAACCCTAACCTTATCATTTAGGCCAATACTAACCCTAATTTTGACCCTGACCCTAACCCATAGTTCTAACCCTACTCCTAACCTAAACCCTATTTTAGAGTTAGGGGTTAAAATTAGGGTTAGGGTTAGTGTTTAGGTTAGAATTAGGGTTATGATAAGTATTAGAGTTAGGATGAGAATTAGGGTTAGAATTATGATTAGAAATAGGGTTAGGGTTACAATTAGGGTTAGTATTGTGGTGAGGGTTAGGGTTAGGATTAAATATAGATTTAGAATTAGGGTACCTATTTTTAAGGAATATGTTAATCTCAATGTTAAACCCTAACCCTAATTCTAACAATAACCTTAACACTAACCTTAACCCTAATTGAACTCTAACCCTAACTCTAATTTAAACCCTAACCCTAATGTGCATAGTGAGCACTCTTGATATGGTATCATGATAATTGTTACACTCAATTTTCTATGATCTACAATACAGAGAGAGAGAGACTCTCTCAATTACTCATTTTGTGCCAACAACCCATAGAAAGAGAGATGGATAAGAAATATAAATGGTAAAAGAGACTAACTTTCAATCAATCATTTTGTACCAACAATATATAGAGAGAGAGGGAAGAAAGATAGAGACAGAGAAGAATAGAGAAAGATAAGAGGAAGAGAAAGGAGAGAGAAAAAGAAGATTTAAAGAGAAATGAGTAGAGAGAGAGATATAGATGAGAAATATAAAGGGAAAGAGATATAGAGAAAAGAGAGACTAACTTTCATTCACTCATTTAGTATCAACAATCTAAAGATGAGAGATAGATGGATGGATAAAGAGAGAAAGAGAGAGGGGGTATATATAGATAAAGAGAGAGAAAGGGAGAGCGATGTAGATAGATAGAGAGGTAGAGATATAGAGTAAATGAGAGAGAGAGAGAGATGAAGAAATATATAAATAAAATTAAATAACAATTATATAGCAATATATATTATATAAATTAATTATTATATTTATTTATTAGTTTTAATTGTGCACAATACAATATATATTAATTATGTCAAACCTAAGTATGATGCAAGAGTCATCCACCGTTGGCCCTTTGCATCCATTATGAATTGCATACAAAACTAGGAAGGAAAAGGTCCACCATATTTTTAATTTTAATGTGTATAGTATACCAAAGGGTGTATGGACAAACCATATCCTTATTTGTGTATTATGTTGAACTAAAATTTGTGGATTCAAAGTACCTTGAATTTCAAGTATAAAACATGGCTACATGTATAACTTTCCTATGAATAATTATTTCAAAATTTTACCTTTACCACCAATGACAATTGAAGATACATTTCTTAAAACACAAAACCATTAGCCATCACGAGTTTACAAAACTAAGCTTAACTACATAAACATAGTGGCAAAAAGTGTCATTTTGTAGCATTCTAATTGAAAAACTTATATTAAAGGTCAGGCTATGTTACTTTTACAATGTAAAAAATGGCGCTTGTTATACGCTGGTCTAGATCATCTAGCTAAATTGGAGCCTCATGAAATGGTGCTTTTCATGCCAACGATACAGAAAAGAGCGAGTGACTTTTAACCGGTCATTAAATGCCAATAATCCAAATATGGCATGATCTATTTTGAGAGATCAACAATTGACACTTTACTAGAGTGATGCATGATGATTCAAATGATAATTCCCATTCATTCTACCTTGTATTTTCATCTGTACTTTTGGATCAACATTTTCCAGCAATTGACACCTATGGAGAAAAATTAATCGTACTATGATCAGTGGGGACGATGCAAAGTGAATTGCGAATTAATATATCTTTTTAAGGAAGATTTAAAAGCAGTATGTAAGTTTAAGGTAGATTCGAATCAATAAATTCCAACACATTCCTGAATCCTAAGAATATAAAAGCAATACCTAATTTTTAAGGAGGATTTAAGAAACAATAAGCAAACTAAAATTTGTGCATGCAAAAATTTTATCGAAAGGTAGATTGTAGTTCGTTCTTTTTTCTTTTTAATATTGATGGGAGTGATTGCATTTGAGATGTCTTTTCTTAATTCTAACATCCTTGGCAATGGCCACCAGTTGAATTTCCATTAGCAATTTCCGTAGCATTGTTACTTATGGTTCTCACCTACCTCACATACACCTAGTTAACTTCACTCTATGCTTGTCACCTCTACTTGAAATACAAAACACTAGAAATGATCCAATCTTGTGTGCTTGTTACTTAAAGGGTTGGATATAAGATATGAAATAAAAATTTTAAATACAAGAATTTGAGATTTTAATTTTTAAATTTTGAATAGAACATATGGTTTGATTAGATTTAAATATTATTTGTTTGATTTTGTTGTTTCTGTAGTGAGTTGTTGGGTTACTGAGTTACATTGGTTTACATCGCTGTGAGTTCCATATTGTTTCACCGAATGTGTATTCCATATTAAGCGGAGAATAGGTAATGCTAAAGATATATGGTTGCTGGTGAAATAGATGTAACCGTGTTTCATCCCAATTTTAAACTTTAACCGATAGGGGCAGATAGGAGACACCTTTAGTTAGCTAACTACCTATATAAATAAGTTAAATATTTTTATCATATAAACTCAATATTAAGATAACTGTATTTATATTAAATTTACATAGTTTCTTTGAGAAATCAACCTAGTCTATTATAATGTTTATTCAAATTAAATTTTTAATTTAAATATAAGATCTATATGACTCTTATAAGTTTCTTGGAAATTTTGATATATAGAGTATTAAGGATTTTTTTTGGTTGTTTGTTTAAGATAACTATTATTTATTTAATAGCCTGTCATATATTTTAAGATGACAGGCACTATATTTTTTAATAGCACGAAAAGGAGGGTAATGAGAATAGATTTAGGTTTGGGATTTAGCATTTACCTATATAAAAAATATCATATTAAAATTGTGTTAAATTTAAATATATACATTTAAATTGGGCGAAGAATAAAAAAATTTATGGATTTGATATTAAAAAATAGCATAAACATTTAATTTTGGCGAAGGATTAAAAAATATATGGACTTGATATTAAAAAATATCATATTAAAATTGTGTTATAGGTAAATATATACATTTAAATTTGGCTAAGAATTAAAAAATATATGGATTTGATATTAAGAAATAGCATATACATTTAAATTTGGCGAAGAACTAAAAAATGTATGGATTTGATATTAAAAAATAGCCAATGTTCTTCAAAAATTTTGTTGATTGGGGGATATATTTTTTGAAGTTTTGTGAGAAACAACCGATTATGGAAAATTACTCCATAAAAAAAAACCTAATCTTCAGAAAAGATCTAGAAAAGATCTAAACACCCTGCAGAATAAATCTTCAACACATGACATAATAAATTCAAACTTAAATGCTACAAAAGTTGGTGTATCGGTGTATCGGCCCTGCGAAGTTATAGTTTGCCGATGCTTGGAGTCTTGTCGACGATGGTTGTATCAGAGAATTGGGTTCTTGGTCTTCATCGTCGTCTTCTTTGTTTTCTCCACAGTCGGCAAGACAAAACAATTAGTCACTGCTACATCTCCATCAGCTAGACCCACTTCCATCGGCCTTGTCTTTTCTTCCTCTGTCGATACCCGATGATTTTCATTTTCAAGCAAACAAAACCTTTACCAATGCGTGAACCAAAAAAGATAAAATGGAATTTAAAACCTTCTTTCTAGTCAAACTTCAATCTTGATCATAACCTTTGTCAGAAACATGCAAGCATCCTAATATGCAAAGAATTTTCTATGTTTAACTTTCCTTTGACCTCCGGCCTTTGTATCTTTCAGATTGTATATTGCAAACATAAAAACACTTAAACATACAAAGAACTTTTCACTATTTAATTTCATTTTGCATCCGCTCTTTGTATATCCTGAACTTTGCATCTTTCTTTCCTCATTGGCATAACTTACATCGTTGGGGCTCTCTAAATAACTCATTCCAATTACTTATCTATGCCCGATATACTTTCTATCGGTGAAACTCACTTCATCGGGTGCATCTAAACTTTTTATTCCGATAGCTTATCTCTACCCGATGACTCAAACCTTTATTGGTGAGAGCACATTTCGAACCCACATATGTAGTATGTAGCATTGGTGATTGTATGTAGTATTTTAGTTTTCCTGTGTTTAACAAAATTGTAGGAAACAGATTTTAGTTTCTGTGCTAGGAAAACAAAGCCTTCCAAACTTATTTGAACAATTGCTTTGTAGTTTGTGTTATTACTCTTGACTCTTATTCCTTACTCAACACAGAATATAACCAAAACTAGCAGAAATACACATGAAAAAAACAAATATGGACTTGGACAAATCCATTCTCCTTAATCAAGTAATCCATGGTTGTGAACTGGCAAAAGACCTGCAAAACAAGCTCAATTCCACATCACCATCTGACCTAGATCTAAATCGTCTCATTGCTCATTCATCTACAGAAATTGTTAATAGGTTTAGTAAAGTCTTAGAATTACTTGGCTACAATTCTAATTAGTTTTTCTCTGTTGAAGATATTCAGAGAAGTGGGCAATCACAGGCCATGCCTATCATAGAAAGAAGTAGAAGAGAGTCCCCTCCAAGCAAAACTTATGGGGCCTCCCCACACACAAAATTACGTAATCCAGGCAAGCTCAAAGTTAGTGCCCCTGCTGAAAGCTCTAAAAAGGAAAAACCAAGCCAGGAGGAAGGTCCTAAAAGGAGGTATATTGACATAGCCTCCAAGTTTTGTTTTTACTCTCTCTCTCTCTCTCTCAGATGAGGGAGAATAATCACTTGTGTAATATGCAGGTGGTGATACCCATGGCAAAGATGGCAGGTGATCTCGCAAAAAAAAAGTATACTTGATTGGTGACTTTCGATGATCACAAGTTCTGGTTCATCAGATTTAATAAATACCACAAAGCTTTCAACGCCCTGAAATACTCTCTCTCAATACTAGACAAAAGCAGAAGAGAGTCCCCTCCAAGCAAAATTTATGGGGCCTCCCCACACACAAAATTACGTAATCCAGGCAAGCTCAAAGTCAGTGCCCCTGCTGAAAGCTCTGAAAAGGAAAAACCAAGCCAGGAGGAAGGTCCTAAAAGGAGGTATATTGACATAGCCTCCAACTTTTGTTTTTACTCTCTCTCTCTCTCTCACAGATGAGGGAGACTAATCACTTGTGTAATATGCAGGTGGTGATACCCATGGCGAAGATGGCAGGTGATCTCGCAAAAAAAAGTATACTCGATTGGTGACTTTCGATGATCACAAGTTTTGGTTCATCAGATTTATTAAATACCACAAAGCTCTCAATGCCCTGAAATACTCTCTCTCAATACTAGATCATGACATGGACCATAGGGATACAAAACAATCATCATTCACTTAGAGACATGGAAATTGAACTTCCATTAACTCCTCAGCATACCCATTGCACACCAAGGTGCAATTGCTAGTTAATTTAATTTAATGCTTATATATTTTTATTTCTATGCACTTGGATTAGCATGGGTATCATTAATTAATTTAAATTAATGAAGTCACTACTATACAGGGGTTATTGCAAGGCATTAAGGCGGAATAGGCTATCAACTTCAAATTTTATCGTTGTCTTGTAAACACGGTTAATTAACTTCGGCTTTTTCCTGGTCATTACGTGGCCCAATAACATGGGACCACCGACTATACTAACTTTACCTTTATAGTTGTTGTGATGTTGCCAGACAATAACTTGACCTTTACCAGTATTGACTTGACCAAGACAACGACAGCCCACTTGCGCACTCTTGAATTATTGGCTATTTCTATCTCTTTTCTTGTTACCTGATGAGGCACTGAATCGTTTGTTTTCAATTACAGGGCTTTCTAACCTATACACTTTCCTCTACTCTACTCTTGCTTGTAATTTCCATTCTTGAATTTTTTCTTTGTTTCTTCATCAGAGCATCAATTTTCTGTTAATGGCGTCCACTTCTTCATCAGGTCAAAGAGAGGTGGAACGCGATCCATTTTTGGTACTTGAACCTCCCAACCAAAAGATGATATCCTCGTCTGCAAAACTCTTTGATGTATTCATCAACCATCGAGGCCCAGATGTTAAAACATCTCTGGCTCTGCAGCTTTACAATTCTCTAAAGGAAGATGGGAACAAGGCATATCTAGATTCTGAAGAGACTGAACTGGGAGACTCACTTTCTGTTAGTTTTAGGATCAGAAATGAAATAAGCAGAAATACAACAACACATAGAGCAATGAACATAGCAGGTACCCTGGGAAAACCCTCCAACTCGAGGGAGAAAAACCCAGCAAATATATCTCTTATATATTGAAGGAATAGGAGCAGAAATCTGCTTACAACTCAGGCCCAACATAAGGCCGAATTTGATACAGTGAATAATAGCACCTCTTCTAGATGCTAAGATACAAATGAATATGATTCTCCTTGAAAATCAGTCTGCTGCTAATGGAAATGAAGATCTGCTACTGGAGAGATATATATTAAGTGATTGAATTGAAGTATATATATACAAATCAAGGTGACTCTTCATATGCGTCGGTGACTCTTCATATGTGTTGGCGACTCTTCATATATTTTGGTGTCTCTTCATATATTTTGATGTCTCTTCATATATGACTTTTCATTGAGTGATCTGAGTAAATCTCCTGACACTACAATAACATCAACACTCCCTCTTAGCTAAGGAGATATCTTTCCAGTTATGTCATGGAGTCTCTCAACATGACACCCATAATGGCTACACCTATTAGTGAGAAGAATTTATCATGGAGTCTCTCAACGTGATATTATTATGGAGTCACTCAACATGATGTCCACCATGGCTACTCCCATGAGTGGAAGAAAACTAGTGCACAAGTGCCCATCACAGAGTCACTCAACGTGATGTCGTCATGGAGTCTCTCAACATGACGTCCACCATGGCTACTCCCAGAGGGTGGAAAGAAACATGTGTACAAATGCCCATCACGGAGTCACTCAACGTGATGTCGTCATGGAGTCTCTCAACATGACGTCCACCATGGCTACTCCCAGAGGGTGGAAAGAAACATGTGTACAAATGCCCATCACGGAGTCACTCAACGTGATGTCGTCATGGAGTCTCTCAACATGACGTCCACCATGGCTACTCCCAGAGGGTGGATAAACACAAGTACAAGAGAATCATCACGGAGTCTCTCAATGTGATGTCCACAATGGCTACTCCCATTAGTGGAAAAATACATCGTCATGGAGTCACTCAACATGACGTCCACCATGGCTACTCCCAGAGGGTGGAAAGAATCACATCTCCATCTTAGAGATGGACAAGGGCTCGCATCTCATATTTCTCCATCACAGAGAAATATACACTACAAAGGCTTTCACCTCATACTTCTCTGTCACAGAGAAATATACATTACAATAGATCTTCATGATGATGTGACTCCCTCTGAAGCTCCAAGTACTTGCATCAACCTTCTGACCTTCTCGTCCAAGATTGCCTGCAATGCTTATCTTAGAGAAACGGTTTTCAACGCACGCCTCTGGCACTACTGACTTGCGAGAGTTCAGGACTATCCTCCTTGATCTCATCCTAGATCACTTTATTTTGAATAGGTTTGCGGAGCTACCAAAATCAAATTCAGATTGATAGTCTTGTTCAATTCTGTTCTCAACAGCTGAAGAGGTCTTCCAAGTACTGCAACCCACTTAGCTGACACCTTCACTTCTTCTCAGTGAGTCACAGAACTCCCTCTTGATCCCTACCTCAGAGATTGCAAGGAAGTGAACTCCCCTCCATTGATTTATCTTAGAACCTTAGTCCTTTTCCCGAACATGCTCTCAACTCGTGCCTTGAATTCTTGGAATTTAACTCCCTCTGAATGTCATTTCCTCCTCTTCGAAGTGGTTGATCACCATGACAATCTGTAAGGGTTCTCCGTTGTTTAGTGTCTTCATCTTTCTCAATCTTCTTTGCTGATGCAAATTCCTCATCCAAGGCTGACCCAACCTTGTGCCCTCGAGAGATGTCTCCAGTGAAGTTATGTGCCACCAACTCAGTTCCATGGCTGCAAGCTATGACTCCATGATTGTTCATTTCTCCAGCTGGCATGTCTTCCTCAAAGGATGCCTCAAGCTCTTCCTCTCATCATCCTTTTGCTCCTTGGTCCATCCTGGAAGCATTTTAAAGAGATATAGAATCAAACTACCCCAAAGAGAAATAACCAAACCGATGCTAGAAGCATACATGATTCACTATTCCCAATGTTAGTGCATGAATTAGCTACATAAAATACTTATCTCTTTATTGTGATCCGCTGTAGAAACAAAAACTCAATAGCCTCGGCCTCCATTTGCCCCTTTATATATCCCGTGAGTTCCCGAGCAACATCATTATGTTATACAGAAGTTTGGTGAGGGTATCCGATATAATGGCTTCTGTCCTTTGCTTGACCCTCGAGTATTGTTAGGGTTTTGTAGAGACAATGAAACACCAGCACAGATAGTAATTTGAGTTGAATTTCTGACTGATACGGCCTACAATTTGACCCGTAGCAAAGTGACTCCCAGTTTGCACTCCAATCTAAGATGTAGTCGTGATATAAGGCACCTGAAATGCGAGTTTCACTGACAGACTTGACAGTATCTTCAGTTGGGTGACGATAATGTTATTCTCAGGTGCGTCTATCCACTGTTAAATAAATTGGTTGCAGGATTAGTCCCTAATTGAGGTAGATGTGACTCCCAATCTGGTCTACGCAACAATTAGTTCTCTTCAATTGGTAAGGCTGTAAGGCTGTCGCACAAACTACATCTACTGGTCGCTTGTTCTAATTGGAGGCTATTGCTAGCGATAATGGATTTGCTATGCAAATCGTATAATTGTTTCTTCGTTGGTTTTAGTGAAGAATTTACCCTGGATAATCCACCATAATTCCTAGTATAATAGAGACTCGATGGCTTCCCTATTCTTGATTCCTTGAAGATTGAATTACTTCAAGGGAGGCGCATTTCCAATAGCATTGAACTCTTCAAGCAGGGATTTGGGAAGCGAGGAGCGAGACAAGAGGACGTATAGCATTGCTCTGCCCAAAGGCCTCCTTACAATCAGGGTCACATGACACCATTCTTGAGAGCGCCGAGGGGACCTTAGCTTGAACCCTCGTAGACCCCTAGGAGAGAATTCCCAACATAACAGGACTTGTATCCTCCTCCACAATCTGGCTCACTCATTCTTGGTCCACACTCAGGTTACCAATAGCCATGGCAGCAGCAACCTAAGTAGGAACAGACTGCTACGCCTCTTTGAGCAATCCCAACAGAAGAGCCACACTTCTCAACTTTCTGGACTACAACTGAGAATCCGTCCCAGTTCCATCCTTATATGCTCAACTTGACAGTACCCACTAGTGTTAATCCTATTCCTATTAGAATCATTGTTGTTACTGTCATCAACTACCCATTTCAGATCACTAACATAGATGATCACCAAGCCTCCAACAAGGCAGTTATTAATTCCTCTTCTGAGCTTCGCAAGCTTCTGCTCAACAAGTTCTGGGATTCGTTCCACGGTCGATAGAGAAACTTGTGAGGCTGCGGAAGCTATTTCTGAATACCAACAAGCTGGGAGGTTCTATTCCACAGTCCGTGCGAAATCTTCGTAAGCTTTGAGAGCTTCAGCTGCAAGAAAACAATTTAAGCGGTTCCATCCTCGAGAGCATAGTCGGCCTACAAAAGCTCCACGTACTGCATCTCTACAACAACAGGTTGACAAGTTCGATTCCTGTCTTGATAATTTCCCGTCTCGTCATGCTTCGAAGCCTCGATCTTCATAACAACTTTCTGGCCAGTTTGATTCCTCGGGCCATCGGAAAGCTCAAGTTGCTATAGCTTTTCAATGTCTCAGAAAATGCTCTGACTGGTTCGATTTTGTATTCCGTCGGGGAGCTCTCGAATCTGTCCATCATGTACATGAAAAGAGACCTCCTTAGCAGCATAATACCGTCGTCCATAGGCAAGCTTTCTAACCTAAGATTTCCGTGCCTCCAGGAAAACCAGCTGACGGGCCTCCTACTGTCTTCTTTCAGCAATTTGATCAATCTGTAGAGGGTTTCAATCGCTAGAAACAAAATCTCTGGCCCTATCCCAGACTCCATCGGAGGGCTTTCCAGCATCACGGAACTCTATCTGAACGACAATCAGTTCTTCCGCCTCATTACCAAATTAGTAGCAAAGCTTTCAAAGCTCCTTTTCCTTTACCGATCTCACAACAAGTTGTCCGGAAACCTGTCGAATGAAATCGCCAAGCTTTCCAACCTCCACGAGCTTCATCCTTCAACAATTTCAAATTCGTGACCATGCCTTGGCTAACTCAAACAAATCTGATTAGATCTTTTCTTAGACCCGCTCTGATACCATGTTAGTTTTAGGATCAGAAATGAAATAAGCAGAAATACAACAACACATAGAGCAATGAACATAGCAGGTACCCTGGGAAAACCCTCCAACTCGAGGGAGAAAAACCCAGCAAATATATCTCTTATATATTGAAGGAATAGGAGCAGAAATCTGCTTACAACTCAGGCCCAACATAAGGCCGAATTTGATACAGTGAATAATAGCACCTCTTCTAGATGCTAAGATACAAATGAATATGATTCTCCTTGAAAATCAGTCTGCTGCTAATGGAAATGAAGATCTGCTACTGGAGAGATATATATTAAGTGATTGAATTGAAGTATATATATACAAATCAAGGTGACTCTTCATATGCGTCGGTGACTCTTCATATGTGTTGGCGACTCTTCATATATTTTGGTGTCTCTTCATATATTTTGATGTCTCTTCATATATTTTGATGTCTCTTCATATATGACTTTTCATTGAGTGATCTGAGTAAATCTCCTGACGCTACAATAACATCAACACTTTCTACCACCATAAAGAATGCCATACTCTCTGCTGCAGTGCACATAGCCATCTTATCACCGCGATATTCAGAGTCTGCTTGGTGCTTAGCTGAGCTAGCTTTGATGTTTCAAACCAAGGCTAGAATTATTCCCCTCTTTTACGTTGTTGACCCTTCAGACTTCCGCCACATCAAAAACAAAGTTGCAGAAGGATTTTCAAAACACAACGGCAGATATCCTGATAATGACATTCAAAAGTGGAAAGATTGTCTCCAGAACGTTGCAGGGATCAAGGGCTACAAACTGAAGGGACAGAATGAGTAAGATATCTTCATCTGCTTTCCATCCATATATTTTTCTATATTTTGTTAATTTTTTTTTTCTAAAAACTAGTTCAATTAGTCTAAAAAATCGTTCTGTATTTAATATGTTAGGTTTTATACTTCTCCCTAGAGAACATGTTGGTAGGCAAGACTAAATAATACCTCAATTATTTATAGTGCGGTAGTGCGATTGTTGATTATGTTGTATGTCCAGCCTGTAAAGTGGATTAAAATATTCAACGTGATTGACGGCATTAACAGCCTACGAATTGCAGTTTGCAGGTCATACCGAGAGCCAGAGGGGAAGGCCTTCCACTTCCCATGTGCAATGGACAGGAAGCGGTCAAGTGTCATACGGATTTGACTGCTAAGTTGGTGAGAGAGTAACGTTTAAGAGGTCGAGACAAAAGCGTTCCAAATTTCTGAGTCAGACCTAACTTCACGCTTAAGTGGTGCACCCTAACTTCACGCCTCTCAAAATCATACATGGCAATTTCGAATCATACTAAAATTTTTACTGTAGTTTATTTGGCAACGCCTCTTATAACTAAGGTTTCAGGGCTACATCATCAAATATGATGCCACATCAGCGTGCTTTTTGTTGAGGTGTCAAATAGTTCACCCTAAAAAAGGTTGGACCAATAGGTGTGCATTAAGTCATGTTTTGTTGGTGGTTTGATGTGGCATCACATGATTGGTTGCTTTTTAAATCTAAAGGGCACATTTCATTCAATTATTAGTACTTATTGTAACTTTAACTACCTTAAAGTCACAACTACTAGTACTAAACTTTGGTAAAATGATCATATTCCTAATTAAATGTCGTCAAATTGTTCCTTGTAAGTTAGTTTAAGTTAGGTTCTACTCAAATTGTTCCTTGTAGGTTAGTTTAGGTTAGGTTCTACTAGAATGCATAACTTAATGATACATACTTCTGCGAGAGAGTTATGCATGTTGGGTTTCCTAGTTGCTATTAAGGTAAGAAAAACATGAAGGGATTAACTTTTGAAGATATGACTTTAGTTTAAATCTTCAGTTACTATGTCATTAATTAATTATTAAGTAATCTTTAGATCTACCGCACTAGTTTAAGAGATATTTAATAACAAAAATTTAAGCTGTTCATTTAAAAAATTAGTTAAACTATATAATCTAATTATTTTTTATATTTTTTAATTATTTTGTTAAGAACTTTGAAAATACCATCTTAATCCGATTAAATTTCTTTAAATATAATTAATTTAAATTAGCGTTTATATATTTTTATTTCTATGCACTTGGATTAGCACCGTGTATATTAATTAATTTAAATTAATGATATGTCTATATATTTTTATTTCATTGGATATGAATTAACGATGGGGTTCTGTTTTTCCCTTTTTCAAATATACGAGAGTCACTAATATTTTGTGTAAACACAGGTGATTGGCTCCGGCTTTTTCCTGGTTATTACGAGACAATAACATGTAATCACCGACTATTAGTTTTCGTGATGTTGCCAGGCAATAACTTGACCTTTACCAATTTTGACGTGACCAAGACAACGACAGCCCACTTGCGCACTCTTGCTTTGTTGGCTATTTCTATCTCTATACTTGTTTATCTGATGAAGCACTGAATCGTCTGTTTTCAATTTCAGGGCTTTCTAACATATCCACTTTCCTCTACTCTACTCTTGCTTGTAATTTCCATTCTTGATTTATTTCTTTGTTTCCTCACCAGAGCATCAATTTTCTATTAATGGCGTCCACTTCGTCATCAGGTCGAAGAGAGCAAGAACGCGATCCATTTTTGGTACTTGAACCTCCCAACAAAAAGATGAGATCCTTCTCTCCAAAACTGTTTGATGTATTCATCAACCATCGAGGCCCAGATGTCAAAACAACTCTGGCTCTGCAGCTTTACAATTCTCTAAATGAAGATGGGATCCAAGCATATCTAGATTCTGAAGAGACTGAACTGGGAGATTCATTTTCTACCACCATAAAGAATGCCATATTCTCTGCCGTAGTGCACATAGCCATCTTATCACCGCGATATACAGAGTCTGCTTGGTGCTTAGCTGAACTAGCTTTGATGTTTCAAACCGGGGCTAGAATTATTCCCCTGTTTTACCTTGTTAAGCCTTCAGATTTCCGCCACATCAAAAACAAAGTTGCAGAAGGATTTTCCAAACACAACGGCAGATTTCCTTATCATGACATTCAACAGTGGAAAGAATGTCTCCAGAACATTTCAGGGATCGAGGGCTACGAACTGAAGGGACAGAATGAGTAAGATATCTTCATGTGTTTTCCATCATTACATTTTTCTATATTTTGTGAACTTTTTCCCTAAAAACTAGTGCAATTAGCCTAAAAAATCGTTCCTTATTTAGTATGTTAGGTTTTATACTTCACCCTAGAGAAAATGTTGGGAAGGCATGACTAAATAATACCTCAAGGCTCAATTTCTTACAACCCATTTAAATTAAATTTTGTTTTGGCTTTTCTTATTTTCAGTGATCTGAATAAGCTGTGTAATGTCGTCGTGTCCGCGGTGAAGAAGGAAAAGCAAAGGAGAAAAATTCCTTTCCAAGTTGCAAAATATGAGGTGGGACTTGATGATCTTCTGGAAGATTTCCACAGCCATTGTGAGAGAAATGGGCAGATGATAGATAAAATAATTGGCATCTTTGGGATGGGAGGGTCTGGCAAAACCACTCTCGTCAAATATTTGTTCAATCACAAACATTCAGAATTCAGTGGATCAACTAGTCTGTTTGATGTGCGGGAGAAACATGTAAAAGGTGAGCTCACTTCTCTGCAAAGTAAGCTTCTCAATGATCTGTTTTGTGGAAATCATTATAAATTTTATAGTATAGAAGATGGAACGGCCTGTATCAAAGATTGCCTTCAAAGGAGCCGTGAATCAAGGTTCCTTATAGTTATAGATAATGTTGATCATATGATGCAGTTAGATGCCCTATTACCCATAGATGCCCTCAATCCCAAGAGTTTGGTGATTGTCACAACCCGTGACGAGAGGCTTCTTATTCAGGCCGGAGTGAGAGTCCGTTATAAGATGAAAGAAATGAATGAAGAGCATAGCAGACAGCTCTTCTGCTGGCATGCGTTTCATACACAATCTTGTAAACGTGGATTTGAGAATCTGGTAGATAGCTTTGTCCAAGCGTGTGCAGGTTTGCCTCTTGCTCTTCAAGTAATGGGTGCGCATGTTTTTGGCAGTGACAAGGGTTATTGGAAGTTACAGTTAGATGCTGTTAAGGCAAGACTACACAGAGACATAAAACATAGGCTTAAAATAAGCTATGATGCTCTGGAAGAGGGTCAAAAACAGATATTTGTGGATATGTGGAGTTTCATGAGGCCGGAGCCCCGGAGCGACGCTTTTGCTTCGCTTCTGGCAGGCGATGGCGGAAAAGAATTTAAAGTTAATGCCGCTGCCCCGTCGTATGTTCCTATTGCCCGAAGCCGCAGCTCGTTCAGTAATGACCGTCTTCAGCTTTGTACCGAGGGGCTCGGTTGCGGGAGCGGCGACTGTGAAGATGATGAGAAATTTGAAAGGGAAGAGATCGACTCCTCCTACGACGAAGATGAAGAGAATTTTCAAAGGGAAGACACGAACCTTTCTGCGAGATCATTTCCACCGGCTCTTACTACACTTCGTGGCAGCAGGGCAGCATACTTGCGATCTTTCAAGAAGGACGGCCGTTTTGTGTTGCAGTCTGTAAAGACGCCGTTGCAGAATTTTCTCCACTCCCATCGCGAAGGCGGCCGCTTTATAATGCATCTCGTCATCGCCAGCAATGCTTAAATTTGACTGTTGTATAGCTGTATTTAGGTATTTTTGCTGTAAAATACAATAAAATTTTTAATTGAGATTTTGGACAAACTGTCAAAATTTATAAAGGGTTATGATGATACATAGTTGGATTTTATATAATTTACGTATACTAAGATATGTCATAGTATTTTAAGGCACCATTGAATAGATAACTGTCATTAAAAAAAATTGCTTGACAAGCATGGTTGACTGTCAAATTTAGGCCCGTCTTAGCATAATGGACGATGACGACCTTGCCCTTCCAATGGTATCTATGCCGCAGAATGAAATGCTTGCAGAAGAAACAGAAGAAGAATTATGCGAGGATCAACCAAGTCTGTCTGAATCATGTATTATCTGATATTCCAGCAGTCCATCAATCGGAGTCGCTTCCGGTGGATTCCCCGAAGAATCATTACGATTCCAGCATGAAATGCAACTAAAGTCTCGCCCTGGATTTTAAAGTTACCTGCGACATGCCGCCGCAGAAATGCAAAGCCATCGACAACGAATCTGCAAATGCCAAGCGCGAGATTCCCGAGGGCAAATCCTCTCCAAAACTGGCTGGAGGACCGAGATAGCGGAGCAAAACAGATCTGTTTTTTTGCCAAAACTGGCAGAAAGCACAGGCTCTGCTAAGTAATCCTCTAAACAAACTAAAATAGGCAGAAGCCGTAAACATGATCAGTGCCTATGTCAATGGTAATGATCATGTGAGGATGTCGAAATTCCGGGTGAACGATCCGGGATTGGGAAGGTGTCATGACGCAAATTTCTTGTCCGTCTGGGGAAAATCTCCGTGCATCGCCACTCTTCAAGATGACCTTGTAGGCAAAACCAATTGGGTTTGTATAAGCCATCAAGTTAACCACTTTCTTGCAAATGTGTGGATATCCATTGGTCTCATTTTATTTTCAAATCAAAAAAATATTGCAATTTTTAATTCTATTTATCATTGTGTTCATATGAGATTTATGTGCCTAGGTTATGTTATTTCATTGTATAGCTACTATTCATGTCTTTTATCTCAAATAGCATGGTGTATCGTTATAGAGTTATAAAGTAAGTAGTGTAAATTTTAGATGAGATAGGTATAGAATTTATATCTTACACAATATTTCATATAGGAATATGAGATTTTAATGTTCTTTATGAGTGTAGCACCAATTAAAGTGGCTAATCAAGTATACTAGAAGTAAATGCATTTCAATCGAGATCTATCAATTTGAATGACCAACAATAAAAGCTCTATTTTGGAACTACAGTATGATTTAATCATAGATTACTCATTAGTAGTACATATTATGATGTATTTCACTCACAAGAGCCATCATTGGAGTTATTTTTGCATTTCTTTTTATATATATTTTTGATGTTCTATGCTTACAAAGGTCTAGATTTTTTAATTTAGAAGCACTAATTTGATGAAGATGAACTTTAAAGATATGGTCCTTGAAGGAATTCTTCCCATTATTAAGAACAATGTACACTTGACTAGTTTTCCATCTTTTAAAGGTGTTCACTCACTTGAAAAATCTTGAGGTCAAAGTACATCTGGGGTTGGAGCATGCTCGTGCATTTATATCACAACCTTAGGTGATATGTGTAGTACAAGACTTAGAATCTAATGACCTACACATTTCACTAGGTGGATATTTGAGCATATTAGAGTGACATGATCAATAGGACATCCCATCGTGACATGAGTAGATGAGATTCAATCCCATGCATATGATATGTGGAGGTAGTGGTAGTTCGAAGATTTGTTATTTTGGTAGTAGACTTTTGACTGACTTCCAAGAATGGATATCATGGGTAAAAGCACAAAGTTGTGTCACACTTTCAACCAACAAAATAGTTCCGAGTGAGTCGATTTCACCCCCAAATAATTTCGCCCGAATCCACGTAGTTGTTGCGTGGCACATATGTGGCAAGCTATTTTTGGGCGAGTCTATCTGGGGGCGAAATAGTTTCACCCGAAATCATACTGTTAAAAACAAAAAAAAGAAATTGATTTCACGATGCCCATTTTTCCAACAGCGACAACACGGTACGGTTTGAAGGTCTTTCGCACAAAGTGCTTCCCTGCCACCTTTTGCAACAGTCTCGTCACCAGGTATGCCATCTTCACCTTGGCATGCAAATTTTCTATCAAACATTTTGTATGGCACCATGTATATATCTTCACCTTGGTATTTTTTGTCAAAGATTTTGTATGGCACGATTGAAATAAACCTGCACCTTATATGATTGAAATTCTTCTTTACTATTTTTTGTGCATAAGTTTTTATCAAGGTTGTGGTGATGGAAAATTAATCACAATTTGAAACCATTCAAGAAAGAATTTGTGCATAAGTTATTGGAAAGGTTGTAGTGATCAGAAGTAGCAAGTCACTGATGGCTATAACCATGATCATTTGAAACAGCCATCTCTCTTCGTCTATGTATTCCTATAGTTGTTACAGTTTGTCCCATATAAAATTTGACAGTTTGTCTAAAATCTCTCCTTTCATATGATACAGTCTTTTTCAAATCAAGTGCTACAGCAATGCAGGACATGCACTTTTATCCCTTGTAAGGTTATCCATTCAAATTTGCCCATCAAATGCTAGGGAATAACATGGTTAAAGAAGGAAACAACATACACTAATGATGTAAACTTAAGACCAATGTCCCAAACTATATCTTCTCTGACACCATCTTCCCTTTATCACTGTCTCTATCCCTTTTCAAACTGTGGATCTCTTTTGGGGGATCTCTACTTGTTCATATCAGGTCTTTTGAAGCTCTTATAGGTGTTCATAATGGTAAGCAAGAAGAAGAAATGTATTCAATGATTTGAAAGCATTACAAGATAAGTATATATAATAGGTAATAGTTGATGAAACTGTTAAGGCAGTTGGTATAACTACAGAACCAACAACTATAACTGCAGAACCAACAACTAGCAGTAAGAAGAACTGATTGTTCTTCTTATATTCCAGACCATAATCAACTGTGCCTCAGATATATCTCAACACATTCTTTGCTGCAACCCAATGACACTTCTTTGGCTCCTGCATGAATCTAGAGAGATAGCTGACAGCAAAACATAAGTCTGGGCTGGTGTAGGTCAAGTAGATAAGGCTCCCAACTAGTTGCCTGTAGAGAGTGGCATCTACTTGAGGTGAATCCTGGAAACGGGATAGTTGCAAACCTTTCTCCATTGGAGTGGAAATAGGCTTACAATTGACCATTCTATACTTTTCCAGGAGATTCTTGGCATATTTCATTTGGAAGATGAATATGTGGTTCTTCTTCTGCCATATCTCCAAGCCAAGACAATAATGAAGTGGCCCCAAATCTCTCATGTCGAAGGAGTTCTTGAGATCATTCTTTACATCATCAATGAGACTGTCTGAGCTGCCAGTGAGAATAAGATCGTCGACATACAAAACTAGAATGACAATCTCTATGCCTACCTTCTTAATATACAAATTAGGATCGGAGGGGCTGCAGGTGAATCCATGCTGCAATAGGTGACCATCAATCTTAATGTACCATGCCCTAGGAGCTTGCTTAAGGCCATAAAGTGATTTGATAAGATGACATACCTTGTGTGGATGATGTTCATCAACAAACCCTTATGGCTGGGTCATGTACACTTCTTCTTTGAGATCACCGTTTAAGAAAGCACTCTTGACATTCATCTGCTGAAGTTTCCATCCCTTCTATGCTGCCAATGCACAGACCATTATGATAGTTTTGATCTTCACAGTGGGTACAAAGGTCTCTTCATAATCAATGTCCCCCTATTGAGCAATCCCTTTGCTACAAGTCGTGCTTTGTACTTGTCGATAGATCCATCTGCCTTGTACTTTGTTTTGAAGATCCATTTGTAGCCAATGGGTTTCTTCCCTTCAGGCAGATCGACAAGTTCCCAAGTATGATTTTGCATCAAAGAATTATACTCTGCATCCATAGCCTTCTTCCACTGAGGTTGGCTTAATGCCTCTCAAACTGTATCAGGTTCAGTGTTGTCAACAACAGTACTCATGAGTACAAGATTCACTTCATTTCTTGTCTGACTCTTGGTTCTGATTCCTGACGAAGTGTCTAGAAGAGTGTGTAGGTTAGAGTCCCTGATTGTACTTTGGACCCACTTTGGAGGTTGACTGTGCTGCTGCTGGTATGTAATGTTTTCTAGAGGGCCCAAATCAACATACAACTCTCCTTGTAGTTCACTTTCTCTGTGAGAGTCTTCCACATGCTCATGATCTGATTGTGAGAGCAATTTATGAGAAGTAGGAGGTTGTTGCTCTTCTTTTTGTGACAAGGAATCAAATGACGATTCATCACACACCACATCTCGACTCTCATGTATCTTCTTTGTCTCAGGATCTATGAGACGATATGCTTTTGATGTAATACTGTATCCCAACAATATACACTGGAGTGTCTTAGGATTAGTCTTCTTTCTCTTATTGCTAGGGACATGCATGTATGATGTGCAACCAAACACCCTTAGATGAGAAATTGAAGGCTTATGTCCAGTCCATACCTCTTCGGGTGTCTTGTGGTGCAGGATCTTTGTTGGTGCCCTATTGATGAGGTATACAACTGTCTGCACTGCTTCTGCCCAAAATCTTTCCTCCAACTTGGCTGTGGAGTGCATGCATCGAGCCATCTCCATGACAGTCTGATTATGACATTCTGTAACTCTATTTTGTTGGGGTGTATAGCTGATGCAAGGAGCTGATTGAAAGGTGCCCATAGCGATAGTGCCAGAGTCCCGTAGATTCTATTGTTGAAGCTGATAGAGCTACTGTAGGGGACGAGACAACATCTAATGCAAATAGTCTATCCTTCATAAATGCTCTAGCAAGTATCATACCTTCTCTTGAGATTAGACAGGTCTTGACCCCATCCTTCACCTAGAAATAAACTTTCAGTTTGTGGTTTAGAAGCTGACTGACAAATAGCAGGTTTGTTGTCAAACCAAGAACATACAACACCTTGTTGAGGGTACAATGGCTTGTCCCAAGAGGAATGATGACCTTGCTTATACCCTCTGCAACATACTCCTTATTGTCAGCAATTCAAACTCTATCTCTAGTAGGTTGTTCCGTCAGTGCATCAAATAGCTCACGATTGCCTGTCATATGCTTGCTGGCACCTGAGTCTATCAACCAAATATCCCTCATGGGCTGAGAGGTTTGGGAGACAAGGACTAGATTGTGATGAGTGCCACAGTTGGCTGTTTCTAGTTCATCTTCTCCTGATGCATCATCTTGTTGGGCCGCTACATTGCCTTTGTGCTTTCTGCGACGATGACGACATTTGGATGGATGAGTATCACTGCAACCAAAAAAGCCTTTTTTACTTGAATTGCCTTGTGTTAAGGCATTGTACCAATAGTTGATAGTGTCATGATTGTTCTTGCTGCATATATGACACCATCGGTTTGCCTTTGGAGGCTTCGACTGTTGATGTTCTTGTTGTTTCTTTAGCTGCTTTCCGTGAAACTTCTAACCTTTTGATTGTTTGGAGATCAGGGCCTTGTCATCAAGTTCACCTTGGATAGATTGAATGGCTTCTTCCTACTGCAATAGATTCACCAATTCGTCAAATGACACATCTTGTGGTGCAGGAGCCCCCCATAGACAATATAAATATGCATAAGACTTTAATATGTTTTTTTTTTGACATTTCATGCTACCTCATAGCATTTTCAAAATGTAACATTTTGTATGGGCATTTCATGTTTGTAAACTCCAAACTTGACATTCCAGACAAGTTGGATTAAGGGAAGGGTAAATAAATGTGTCTTAACCTTAAGAGTTTTGCTATCCCATGCAAAACAGTTGTCATATAATTAATTAGGGGCTTCTACCAATAATCTTGGTAAGCTCAAATCCCAGAAACAGAGGAGAATGTCAGTCCCTCACATTGGGAAAGATAAATATGGAATGGAGCAGAGCAGTGACGGTGTGGTGTGTGTTTTTTGTCTTTTGGAGAAAAATAGTCGAAATGTAATTCTGAAACATTAAGGAGGAGGAATAGAAGTTCCGTAAATTGTTTTCTTTTTTTAGATTCTGAATGTTGTGTAGATACCCTGTATAGTTCATTCTGTGTAGAAATTGTATATAATTTAGTTTTGTGCCTCTGGAGTCGAATTGAATGAATAAATCCATTCCACTGGCAGATTTTTGGGAAATCAGTGGAATGGACCTGTAGATTAATTTCTCCATTTTTGTTTATTCATTTTAGGTATGGAAGGTTAGGTATTGCAGGAACCCCTCCAAAGAGAATTGTCATTTAGTATGTGTATACACTGCATTTGCAGGGTGAATATTGTGTGTATATTCGTCAGTTGAACTGTAAGTGCATCGCTGAATAGTTCGGGTGTCTAACAAGCCTGAATTTATGTTTTGGAGGCATCGGCATGAGTTCCATCTGTGTCGCCGATGAAGGAAGCATTGGCGTAAGGATTACCATCGGCGAAAAGGAGAAGGGTGGTGCCGATAGACAAAAGTCTTGCCGACGGTGGAGCAGGTGCTAGGTCTATCGGCTTGACTAAGGGCATCGGTGAAGAAGAGTTGTGCTGGCCCGATGCGGAAGGTCTCACCGATGATCGACTTGGCCAAAGACACCAGCGTAAGAAGGTATATCGGCGTAAAGTTTTGAGTGGTAGCCGATAGTTTATGTTCTCGCCGATCAGGGAGATCATTATGGAGTGTCGCCAATGAAAGATGTCGGCGTGACCAAGGGCATCAGCGAAAGAGATAACATCTTCGCCGAAAGGTTATGTCTGGGCGATGGAGATGTGGCGTCGGTGAGAGTGGAGAGGGGTCTGACCGACCAGGAGTCTTCGCTACACATCGGTGAGAGAGACGTCATCGGCGGAAGATGCAAGGTGTTCGGCCTTGGTTCAACCGATATGCATTGGTCACTTTTTTAGAGGTTTGAACCTCGCCGTTGAACCTCGCCATTGAACCAATGGTTCAACCCGACAGATAGAAGTCTCGCCGAAGGAGAAGCGGGCGTTAGATGCTCATCAGAGTGAGAGTGACGAGGTCTGGCCGATGGAAGGCTTGTCGGGGAGAAATATGCATCGGTGAAGGAGTTTTTAGCTTGAACGACAGTGTAGTATCTTGCCGATAGGCAAGAGGGGGATTGCTTCGGTGAGACATTGGGAGATGTCTTGCCGACATACACTATAAAGGTTATCTTGTGGGCTCCAAAGGGTCTGGAACCGGTTGATACGCTTCATTCTGGGTTTAACGTCATCGGCGGAAGATGCAAGGTGTTCGGCCTTGGTTCAACCGATATGCATTGGTCACTTTTTTAGAGGGTTGAACCTCGCCGTTGAACCTCGCCATTGAACCAATGGTTCAACCCGACAGATAGAAGTCTTGCCGAAGGAGAAACGGGCGTTAGATGCTCATCGGAGTGAGAGTGACGAGGTCTGGCTGATGGAAGGCTCATCGGGGAGAAATATGCATCGGTGAAGGAGTTTTTAGCTTGAATGACAGTGTAGTATCTTGCCGATAGGCAAGAGGGGGATTGCTTTGGTGAGACATTGGGAGATGTCTTGCTGACATACACTATAAAGTTAATCTTGTGGGCTCCAAAGGGTCTGGAACCGGTTGATAGGCTTCATTTTGGGTTTAGCTCTGCATCATCTTGCTTTGTGATGTGCAGCATGGGGACAAAGATTTTGAACTGAGATGGTAGTGCTCTCAGCATAATTGGGACAAGTAGTTTGTCCTCCACCTTTTCTCCAAGTGCAACAAGCTCAGCTCGCAGTTCAGATACCTACCGTAAGAATTCCTTAACTTTCTTGCCAACTTGCATACTGAGTGTATGTAGCTTGGACTGTAGATGGACAATCTTTGTCTGGTTCTTCGCTTGGTAGATTGTGGAGAGAGAATCCCATGCCGCCTTTGATGTTTGTACATCCCGAATGTGAGGTTGAACTTCATCGGTGATGCTGAGTGTTATCAACATCAATGCTTTGGCATCGATCTTGTCAAACTTTTGCCTTTCATCTAGGTCTTCCAGTCTGGTTATGTCACCAATGACAATTCCCCATAGCTCCTCAAAAATAAGAATTGTCCGCATCTTTGTCTTCCATGCAGCATAATTTGGCCCTTTCAAAAGTTGAACATTGGAAAGAAGCAATTTCGGGGCTGACATCGTTCACCACAAAAAGAAAAAACTAGTCTAGACAACAATTTTTATTATTATTATATTTGACAATACATTCACTTTCAAGAAAAAATTGTGGCACGAAGATGAGCACGATAGGCCTATGCTATGAGATGGGGATGCTTGGGTGTGCATTCTACCTCATCTTTGTCATCAGCATCATAACCCTCGTCAAGTTTTTCTCTAATCTTCCTTGCTTGACATTGTACATCAAATAGAAAGTAATCTAACAATCCTTGCCTAAACAATTCATCGAATTAAATATTACCGGTGTTTTGCAGGGCATCTAGAAGGGAAAAATAGAAGCCTGAGCTTTCTGAAACAACATATCTGCCTCGAGGTGGCTCATTTGCATGATTATTGGCCACACTGCTAGCATCTGGTGTGGTGGACATCCACTTCTGTTGATTGCCGAGTGCCTTGTCATAGTTTACACCTCACCAAGCAGTGCCAAATGTGTGCAACTCAGTCTTCAAGTGTCTTCTGGAGGAAGAGTTCCAACGTGGAGTGCTTCCTTCTTGCTGCTTGTCAATGTGGAGCGCTTCCTTCTTGCTTCTGGTCATGAGCACTTCATTGGGCGATTACTACAAATTCTTCCAACGCCACTGTAAATTCTCTCTTCCAATGTTTTCTAGCCTTCAACTGGGCGATCACTGTAAATTCTTCCTTGTTGTTTGGCTAGCACTGTCAGCAGAGATTCATCTCCAGTTTGAAGACTCCTCCTTGCTTTTTGCACATCTCAGCAAATGCCTTCTCTCTCTCACCAAGGTGGCTCTGATACCATTTAATGGTAGGCAAGAAGAAGAAATGTATTCAATGATTTGAAGGCATTACAAGATAAGTATATATAATAGGTAACAGTTGATGAAACTGTTAAGGCAGTTGGTATAACTGCAGAACCAACAACTAGCAGAACATAACTACATGGTTACGTAAACAAACAATGTAATATATTATGCTAACAGTTCATAGTATAGAGACCCAACTATGCTCACTAAGGGTCTAGCATGTAGAACTTTGTTTGTCTTTTCTTTTATGACTACACCGCTTTCCTCACATGCTGACTATCACCATGTTTTATTGCATCTACATTTAGTTTTAGGTCTTGATCTCTTCTGCATGTGAGAGCTCTTGGTATTGTCTCTCCCTACCTTCAATTTTTGTATAGGTTCCAAGGATCTATTTCAAACATCATGAAGTCTTCTAAAGCACATACAAACTCCTTCAGGTCATTGCTAGATTTGAATGCCTTAAACTTTATCTCTACTTTCTTAGCTTCATCAATTAAACAAAAGGTATTGATGATTCTATTCCTCAAGATTCTTTGGCTCCATAACAACACATAATGACTGCATCCTGTGATGGCAAGGTATACATTGTTTTCTTCTTTTGTAACTTTCTTGACTCATGCATTTTTTCTTCACTGTTATGCAAAGTTTAAACAATTTTGATAGTCCTTACAAGATTTTCTATGGTCTTAGAACTATCTTAAAATAGCATGTACTATCTCTACTCAGATTTTTAGTATAAACAAACAGTCCATTGTCATCTTGCAAGACTCCTCTTCATGCATTTATGATTGACTCTGTCTATGAATCCCTTGTTGTCTCTGAAGACTGTATGCCTCTATTTTGGGCTTGGTAAACTAATGCAGAGGTATTGGTAGTATTAGATGGTACTCACACAATTAATCTAGACTTCTAGGTTTCCACCTTAGTGCTTCCAAAGGTAATGTGACACAAGCCTATACCAGGCTGTTCAAGAGACTGACCTAGCCTAGGACCTCACCTTGGTGTCCAACAACATAGGCTACTCAATTCTCTTTTGGGGAGTCTATACTCAACCCAACTAACAAACACATACACCTTCCCGATCACACAACCAACTACCAATAGCTCTACCAACAGAATCTTCACACTACAACTAGCATATAGTTGTCAAAGACATGACCAATACAAGGTCTCTGACCCAATAACTAAATTTTGTACTTGTAAGGACAGAGAACAACAAACTATAGCATGATTGTCCTATGACAGTGTCTCAAGAGGCTTATTCCTTGTAGCCCTTAGAACCGACTAATACAAGGATAACTTTCCAAACCTCCAAAGGACAATCAGAACACATTACACATTCTAATACCCATTAAGGACTTACAACCACCCACCAATGTGCAGGGCCGTACTCTATCACAGGCGTCCAATAATAGCAAACTATTCTTTTTAGGGAATAGGCCTAGTTTGAAGCCTTTACAAAGGAAGTGTGTCACATCCACGTGCTCAGGACCAGACAAGCATCTGCACAACCCTTCTTTCATCTACAAATACCCTTCACAACCTCCCTTTGGTCATTCTATTAACTATCCATCGAAAACACACTGATTTCCACCAATTGCATATTAACTAGTCACCATGCAGACTAGTTAAATTCATGCCAAGGGCCTTGGAGTGAGGAGTACACACATTGTTAATACCAAAAACATGAAATGTACACTATCTCCCTCCATCCTACTGAAAATGGTTGGTACCTTTCAGAGGACAGAGGAGAAATGGCACATTTTGCCACAAAACCCTAGTTTTGGAGGGTTTCAAACCAATTTGCACAAAATGATTCAAAGCTAACAGCACAAGATGTTTCAAAAGCACTAACTACACTTAAATGAAAGGTATTTCACAATGCTAACACATTTTCTAGGTTTCAGATTCCTTGCTATCCGTACAGAGCCATACTGTACGACTGTCTCCAGGGAAACGCAAAAAAAATAGTCTTTTGCATTCCAAAAACTTCAAAATTTCATTATTCTTAGCATGTTATTACATTGTCCTACCTATAGAAGGCTTGAAGGATGTTTCTCTTCCTCCACCAACCGTACAACTGCTGGCCAAGAGCAGTTAGTCATTGTAAACTACTTCCTTCACAAGAAACCACATGTTTCTTAAGTGAAGTTACATTCTACTTGACCATATCAAGGTCTATATTAGACAAATTGACCAAATGGACCAAGTCCTTATTACAACCTAGGAAAATGGATTGCAAAGCCTTAGGGAGAACAATATAACATGATAACAAAACATGACAAATCACAAAAAATGCCTAGAATTGGGAGCTCCTGCACCATACTCCCCCTACAAGAAGAACTCAAGTCCCTTGAGTTGCCAATTGTTGAAGTGTCATTCCATGCTTCAAGATATCTGCTTCAGTCATCCAAGTGGCCTCTGAATCAGGAAGATCCTTCCATTTCACTAAGTAGTCTTTGTAGACACCTCTTCTAGTCTTCTTGACAAATTTGGAATCTAGAATACATTCCAACTGCAAAGGTTTGCTTGTAGGTAAATCCTTGATCCAATCAGTAGCTTCATCCATCACATCTGATCCACTTTCACCATGTAATGGAGGTCTAAAAGGAAAAATATCACAAACATTGAAGATTGGAGAGATACCAAGACCGGATGGTAACTCAATCTCATATGCATTTGGACCGAATTTGTGCACTATTTTGCATGGCCCAATCTTCTTCAGGAGTTTAGTTGGCTGGCCCTTTGGCAACCTTTCTTTCCTCAGATAGGCCATAACCAAGTCTCCAACTTTTAATTGCACCTCTCTTTTCTTCAAATCTGCCCTTTCTTTGTACTTTGTGACTATTTTTTCTAATTGCAACTTGACTTGATCATCGACTGTTTTCATGGAGGCAACAAAATCTTCACCAAGTGTGCTCCTTTTATCCCATCCTTGGAGATCCTTCAGTTTAAGTGGCCCTCTTGGTTGAAAGCCATAAACTACTTCAAAAGGACTTTTACCAGTGCTCCTATTCTTTGAATCATTGTAGGCATATTCAGCCTGACCGATAACCAAGTCCCATGCCAAACCATGCTGTTTTGTAAGGCATCTTAGGAGGTTTCCAAGTGATCTATTAACCACTTCAGTCTGACCATCAGTTTGTGGATGGTAGGCTGATGAAAAAGACAACTGTGTGCCCAACTTTCTCCACAAGGTCCTCCAGAAGTGACCCACAAACTTAGAATCTCTGTCGATTACAATTGACAATGGCAAACCATGGATTCTTACTACCTCTCTAAAAAATAGACCTGCAACATGAGATGCATCATCTGTGCATTTACATGGCACGAAATGAGCCATCTTGCTAAATTTATCAACAATAACAAACACACTATCCATCCCTCTAGCTGTCCTGGGTAATCCAAGTACAAAATCCATGCTTAAACTTTCCCAAGGCCTATTGGGAATGGGAAGGGGCTGGTATAGACCTGCATTTGAAGACACACCTTTGGCCCTTTGACAAATTGCACAACTAGCAACATACTTCCTCACATCGGATTGCACCTTTGGCCAAAAATAGAACCTTGTAACTTGTTCTAAAGTCTTGTCTAGGCCAAAATGTCCTCCCAAAGAACCATTATGCTTCTCCTTAATGATATTGTCCCTCATGGAACACTTAGGGATACACAACAAATTGCCCTTAAACAAAAGGCCTTCCTGCAATACAAAATCTGCATATTCTCCATGGAATGTGTTAGCCAAGTTCAAACAAACATCATAAGCCTCTTTGAAATCTGAATCTTCTTTATATAATTCCTTCAAATAGTCAATGCCCATGCTTTCTAACTAAATTTCATGAACAAGAAGCAACCTCCTACTTAAAGCATCAGCCACCTTGTTAGAGACACCTTTTTTGTGCTTAATTGTGAAGGTATAAACTTGTAACTGTTCCATCCATTTAACATGTCTATGGTTCAATTTTTCTTGATTGTTTAGGAAGCTTAAAGCATGATTATTAGTAAACACAATAAATTCCTTGGGTAATAAATAATGTCTCTATTTTTTTAAGAGCTTGCACCATTGCATAGAGCTCTAGGTCATAAGTAGAGTACCTTTGCTTGGCTTCATTCAACTTCTCTGAGAAGAATGCTACAGGATGTCCTTCTTGGCTGAGAACAACACCAATAGCTTGTTGACTTGCATCACACTCAACAACAAACACCTTATCAAAATCAAGAAGTACTAGGGTAGGTAACTCAGCCACCTTTGTTTTCAACAACTCAAAACTAACATCGGCTTCCTTTGTCCATTGGAGTCTACATTTGACTCCACCCTTGATGGTGTTGAGGATGGTAGCACTAATGTGACTGAAACCTCTGATAAACTTCCTATAAACAGTCACCAATCCATGGAAACTTCTCACATCTCCCACTATCTTAAGAGTAGGCCAACTGAGAATAGCATCAACCTTAGAGGGATCCATCTTCAAACAACCATTGGAAATGACAAATCCAAGGTATACAAGTTTAGTTTTCATGAACTCACACTTGTCTAAGTTGATCATCAACTTGTGCTTATGTAGCTTCTCCAACACCTGACCAACATGCTTCACATGCTCTTCTTTTGTCCTACTGAAGATTAGTATGTCATCAAGATAAACAATAACAAATTTACCAATGAATTCAACTAATACCTCATTCATCAAGTGCATAAATGTACTTGGAGCATTGCTAAGACCAAATAGCACAACAAGCCACTCATAAAGACCTTCATTAGTCTTGAAAGCAGTCTTCCATTCATCTCCCTGTCTGATCCAGATTTGATGATAACCTGATTTTAAATCTATCTTTGAGTAATAGCATGAGCCTCCAAGATAATCCAAAAGATCTTCAATCCTTGGCATTGGGAACCTGTACCTTATGGTGATCTTGTTTATGGCCCTTGAGTCCGTACATAGCCTCCATTTTCCATCCTTCTTAGGAGCAAGTACACTTGGGACTGCACAAGGACTTAAACTCTTCCTAATTAGCCCTTTCTCCAAGAGATCTTGAATTTTCCTTGCCACCTCTTCATTTTGCTGTGGGGTCAACTTATAGGCAGCCTTGTTACGCAGTGTAGCACCAGGTATTAAGTCAATTCGATGACTTATGTCCCTCATGGGTGGTAAGGAGTTGGGGACTTCCTCCACCACAATATCTTGATACTTGTCTAGAAGTTGCTGCACTTCCAATGGAATCTCTTTCTGTTTTTGATCTTACTGATCTGATCCACTCTTGGGCTTCATGACCAAGGCATACCCTTGGGTATCCTTCTCCTTCAAGAGGTTCAAGAACTCTTTGCCAATCACCAACATGACACTGCTGTCATGGTTCTTCCCCCCGGTCTGTTCTGACATAGGATCCATCTTGAATGGTCTTCCATTCTTGGTAATGACATAGGTGTTCTTCTCACCATCATGTTGTGCTTTGACATCATATTGCCATGGGCGGTCAAGAAATAGATGACATGCATCCATAGGGATGATTTCACATAACACTTTGTCCTTGTAGTCACCGATTGAAAATTCAACCCAAGTTTGCTCTTCCACCATGAAACTTTGGTTCTTGTTCAACCAAGAGATCTTGTGAGGATTGATATGAGGCAGCCTCTTCAACTTGCACTTCTCAACCATCTCAGTGGATACCACATTCTCAGTAGATCCTGAATCTACTATGATCTTGCAAAGTTTCCCATAGGCTAGGCCTTGGGTTCTAAAAAGATTCTTTCTCTGAGGGGGCTCTTGTTTCAATGGCATCTTCATCATAGACCTCTTAATCATCATACTGTCTCCTTCTAGGACAGGTGCATCCCTTCCCAATGGTGAATTCACACTCTCACAGTCATCATCCTTCACTAACTGATTTCTCCTTCCACTGTCATGAGAACTACTGGCTTTCTCTGGGCATTTGTTCATTGTATGGCCAACTTGGTTGCAGCCATAACACCTTCCAGTGAAGACTCCTGGTCCTCTACCTCCTCCACCATTTCTGTCCCTACCATTAGGTCTTCTCTAACCTCTGAAGCCTCCTCTATGCTCTATTTCAGATTGTGTTTCTTGCTGACTGTTATTTTCAGTTTTGTGGAACTGTCCACGGCCAAAACTACCTCTTCCTCTTTGGGTTCTGCCACCTCTTCCTCTGGCATTTTGATCACCCTTCCTTCTCAGCTTTTCCTCTGCTCTAGAGGCCAATAAGAAGCATTCATCCACCATTCTAGGTATCACTAAACTGATCTCATCTTGTAGATTGTATTTCAAACCATTTAGGTACCTAGCTACCATCCCTTTTTCATCTTCATTATGGTTGGCTCTCATACTTAGTCTATGAAATTCTTCTGTGTAGGCAGCCACATCCATGTCTTTTTGTCTCAAATTCTGAAATCTCCTAATGATTTGAATGTCATAGTCAGGTGGCATGAACTTGCTTCTGAGCATAGCCACCATTCTACTCCATTTAGTGATGGGACTCTTCCCAATCTTCTCCCTCTCACTTTGCATGTAGTTCCACCACACAAATGCAGAACCTCTTAGCCTTGTCTTGGCAAATTTAATTTTCTTGTTGTCATTGAACTCCTTGTAATCAAAGTAATTACTCATGGCTTCTATCCAATTGGTGAGAGCATCACCATCCAATTTGCCATGAAATGTGGGCACATCCATCTTGGGATCACCACTCTCTCCATGAGCACCCTTAAGTTGCATTCAAGAAAGCTTTCTGATCTGCAGACATGTCCTACCCTTGAGGACTCTCTTCTGCCTCTTCTTCATCATTTGTGTTAGAAGAACTTCCATCTTCTTTGGTCTTGCCCTTAGACCTTCTTTCTTCTTGCAATCTTGCCTCAACCATCTCTTCCACCAACTTCTTGATGGCTTCTTGACTCATTGTCTTGGGAGGCATTGTACTAGCCTCTATTTCAATCTCCTTGTTTGACATACACTACTCCTAATATGATATTGGCTCTGATACCAATATGATGCAGAGGTATTGGTAGTATTAGATGGTACTCACACAATCAATTTAGACTTCTAGGTTTCCTCCTTAGTGCTTCCAAAGGTAATGTGACACAAGCCTATACCAGGTTGTTCAAGAGACTAACCTAGCCTAGGACCTCACCTTGGTGTCCAACAGCATAGGCTACTCAATTCTCTTTTGGGGAGTCTATACTCAACCCAACTAACAAACACATACACCTTCCTAATCACACAACCAACTACCAATAACTCTACCAATAGGATCTTCACACTACAACCAACATATAGTTGTCAAACACATAACCAATACAAGGTCTCTAACCCAATAACTAAATTTTGTACCTGCAAGGACAGAGAACAACAAACTATAGCATGACTGTCCTATGACAGTGTCTCAAGAGGCTTATTCCTTGTAGCCCTTGGAACTGACTAATCCAAGGATAACTTTCCAAACCGCCAAAGGACAATCAGAACACATTACACATTCTAATACCCATTAATGACTTACAACCACCCACCAATGTGCAGGCCCGTACTCTGTCACAGGCGTCCAATAACAGCAAACTATTCTTTTTAGGGAATAGGCCTAGTTTGAAGCCTTTACAAAGGAAGTGTGTCACATCCATGTGCTCAGGACCAGACAAGCATCTGCACAGCCCTACTTTCATCTACAAATACCCTTCACAACCTCCCTTTGGTCATTCTATTGACTGTCCATCGAAAACACACTAATTTCCACCAATTGCATATTAACTAGTCACCATGCAGACTAGTTAAATTCATGCCAAGGGCCTTAGAGTGAGGAGTGCAGACATTGTTAATACCAAAAACATGAAATGTACACTATCTCCCTCCATCCTACTGAAAATGGTTGGTGCCTTTCAGAGGACAGAGGAGAAATGGCACATTTTGCCACAAAACCCTAGTTTTGGAGGGTTTCAAACTGGTTTGCACAAAATGATTCAAAGCTAACAGCACAAGAGGTTTCAAAAGCTCTAACTACACTTAAATGAAAGGTATTTCACAATGCTAACATGTTTTCCAGGTTTCAGTCTCCAGGGAAACGCAGAAAAAATAGTCTTTTGTACTCCAAAAACTTCAGAATTTCATTATTCTTAGCATGTTATTACATTGTCCTGCCTATAGAAGTCTTGAAGGATGTCTCTCTTCCTCCACCAACCCTACAACTGCTGGCGAAGAGCAGTTAGTCATTGTAAACTACTTCCTTCACAAGAAACCACATGTTTCTTAAGTGAAGTTACATTCTAGTTGACCATATCAAGGTCTATATTAGACAAATCGACCAAATGGACCAAGTCCTTATTACAACCTAGGAAAATGGCTTGCAAAGCCTTAGGGAGAACAATATAACATGATAACAAAACATGACAAATCACAAAAAATTCCTAGAATTGGGAGCTCCTGCACCATAAACTTCAAGGAAAATTGTCAAGTTGTCCTTAGAACATCTAAAATTCAAATGACTTTCTCATTGTCGTTTGGTTGCCTTGTGTCCACACCCTTGCATTTTCCATCACTACCATGATGATATGAATGAGAAAATATCAACATTAATACAATTACCACTACAACTTCTCTATCATCTTTGACAACTTTGATAAGCATCAAGTTATAAGGACCATAGCTGCTATGTCAGAGAGCAATGAGGACTCCAATGAAGAATCTCTGTATCTTTGTATCTACAATATATTGCCCTGATTGAACACACAGTCCTTCCTTGTTTGATATTGTCAATAGATCCAAAACTAATCTAATACTAATTCAATGAATGTCATACCTAGTTCCAAACACAGTATCTACAACTTTCTAAACCTTAGAGGATGAATTTGTAGACCTCTATCAATTTCATATGAGATGCATAGACTATTCCAAGGCAGTGTATACCTTTGTAACTGTGCTTTTGCATGTACAAATGGCCTTCTACTACTTATCACTACATACCATATATCTATCTAGTGTATGTTGTTTCCTTCTTTAACCATGTTATTCCCTAGCATTTGATGGGCAAATTTGAATGGATAACCTTACAAGGGATAAAAGTGCATGTCCTGCATTGCTATAGCACTTGATTTGACCTATTTTATGTGTGAACTGACTCCCACCCAATGCTAGGAAACAACATTTTATTATGTGTTTTATGTCCTAGATTGTTGTAGCACTTTTAGGATTGTGTTTAGTAAATTATTTAAAAATAAAATATATATCATCATAATCCTATATATAAATTTTGATAGTTTGGCCAAAATCTCTCCTTTCATATGATACAGTCTTTTCAAATTTTCAGTTGTATTTTACAACTAAAATGTTTAAATACAGCTATACAGCTATGTTGTTTCCTAGCATTGGGTGGGAGTCAGTTCACACATAAAATAGGTCAAATCAAGTGCTACAACAATGCAGGACATGCACTTTTATCCCTTGTAAGGTTATCCATTCAAATTTGCCTATCAAATGCTAGGGAATAACATGGTTAAAGAAGGAAACAACATACACTAGATATATATGACTCCAACCAGAGCTTAAATTTGACAGTTATATAGTTGTATTTAAACATTTTAGCTGTAAAATACAACTAAAATTTTGAAAAGACTGTATCATATGAAAGGAGAGATTTTGGCCAAATTGTTAAAATTTATATATAGGATTATGATGATATATATATATTTTATTTTTAAATAATTTACTTATACTAAAATATGTCATACTATTTTAAAGGCACTATTGAATAGATAGTTCTGTCATTAAAAAATTACTTGACAGGCAAGGTTGACTATCAAATTTAAGCCCTGACTCTAACTACTATAGGATAAAATCTGATTTATATGAATTAGATAAAACTTGATTTATTATAAATTCAGGTCTATGGCTGTCATGTCAATATGTTGTACATGCTACATGTGACTTTAAAATTGGATTTTCTACATGCATTCCTAGTTCTGTGTTTTATGGTTGATTCAGATTTGGTTGATAGGCCTATTATTTATGTATTTGCAAACATCTAAGGTGCATGTTTATTTGAGAAGCACATGTGCATTTATATCATGGATTTTTTAAATATGTATGAAGTAGTTGGAAAATTTATATGTAGATTTATTTACATCGTGACATATAATATGTTTGATAAAAAATTTAATTATCATATTGTAGATAAATTTAGGTCCATATGGATGACCAATCTTCACATCGATCACATCAGTCAGGTCAACCTGACGGTGGTGATAATTCTACATTATAGGCTAAGACCTTTTAGAGGTTTCAAAGAGCTTTGGATGAATTGAATAGTACTATTCATAATACACCAAACCTGTCAGGTAGAGACAGGTTGGTTAGGATTAGGGATGAGATAACACATATGATCCAAGTTGTTTGATCATACAATCCCTATGATGACATTAGTGTTGACAAGTTCTATGCATCGCTTTCTCAGAGTGTTGTCGGTGAGGACAAATGGCAATCTATTTCTAAGCTAGTTTCAGTAGATAATGTTCTCAACATGTTCCCTTCTTATAGGGGAAAAGAGAGAGTGAGAGGCTATTCTCCCACCAAGTACATGTGGATGCATTTTTCAGTCCTTTCATCTATCCTAGGTTTTTGGCAGCTCATCACAAATGGCCAAACAATGATGAGTTACCATTATATTTTTGCAAACAATTATATGCAGAGTTCCATTTAGATTTATCTGTCGATTATACATCTTTCCCTAAACATGCTAGTAAGGGGAAAGGGAGGTTTGCAGAGAGACCTGAGTATAGAAGACAAGATGCAACACCTCTTCAGAACAAGAGGTCCTTAGTTGGCCCAAATCTTTGGGTTCTTCCAAAACATGTGGAACTAGAAACTGCCGCCCAACCATCATTGACCCCCTCAAGATGCACATTTTTTGAGAGCATGGCGACTATTTCCACTGAGGTTGATCAATTGTCATCTGATCATGTTGGCAGGTATTTCTTACACCTAAGGATTGACATTCCATCTGTAAGGGTAAAATGGTGATCAATCCAATGAACAATGAAAGACCCAAACATCAACAGAATAGAGAAATAGGAAAGATTCAATAAACAAAGCAAAGAACAAAACACAATGCAAACCTCTCCCGATTCGATGCTTCTGTTGTTCGCCTATCACAAATCGTCCTTTTGCAGATGAAATGAGCCCGCAGAGAGTACACTCTTTCAGCTTTGTAGGGAGTCGATGGTGAATGGCTATGGTGTGATATGCAATGAAGATGAGCTCCAATGCAACAATGGTGATCTCAAGCTTGTAGATGACAAAAGGGTGCCAAAGGCGCGCTAGTGGTATTTCTGTAGAGTAACGATGTCAAAAGCCTGGATGATTAGAATGGAGGGATGAAGCTTCATTTATAGGCTTGGAAGAATGGGAATCAACGGTTGAGAGAAGATATGAAGATCAACGGTTGAGGATGGTTGAGGAATGTGCAACCAGTGGAAATGCGACATGTGTCCCAGCTCCATCATGAAAGGGGGGATTTGACAAAATTGATTGGAGAGTTAACTCCATTGACTGGTCTGTTAACAGATTTGATTGATCAGTTAGAAGAGGGGATTATGGAACTGACTGAAATTGATTGAGGATTTGACTCAATTGACAGGTTAGTTAACTAACCTCTGATTGGAGAAGAAATAGGCCATGTGGGTGAGGGAAAATAAGATAATTAAATATTAAATATATTTAATTACATGTGCAACCTGATGAGGTGGACAAGGTGAGGTGGAAAAGGTGAGGTGGAAAAGGTGATGTGGATTTTTGAATTTGGAACTTAGGATAGAGGAATTTGGATTAATTAAATAATTTATGATTATTTAATTGTGTAGGACATTTAGAAGAACTTAGGGAAATTAATTAAATAAATTGATTTTATTTAATTATGGGATAATGAATTGATTAAATAAATTTGGAATATTTATTTAATTAATAGAAGAATGGAATAAATATTTAGAATATTTATTTAGGATGATTCATGTCATTTTTAGACGTATACATTTTGCCCCTCTTTGATGCAATGCAGTTTACAGCGTTGCTTCAAAGAAGACAGTAGTCTGAATGATGATACATGCCCTAGTTTGCCCCTGGTACAGGTTTAATGACGATAGGATGCCCCCTCGGGAGATTGGATGGGAAAAGGGTGAAAGAATCAGAGACGGATAATCTCACGAAGACGAAGGGGTTAGGATAGGTTGGAGGAAAAGGGACGTAGATCAGGGAAACGGGAAGAAAACGGAAGGAAAAATAGGTGCGGGAAGTAGTCACAGTCAGCACCTAGCCAAAATTAGGGTTTGGAGGCTATAAATAGGAGCTGGGTCCCCAAGAATAGTCATTTGTACACTTGGTTGCTCTGGATTGGAGAGAGAGAGCTCAGAGCAAACTTGGAGCAGCATGGCGGCTAGAGCAGCAGACATTCCATGCGAGGAGCACTGATTCGAGCGAGTCCGTTGATTCGGGCGGCTAGCAGAGGCAGGACCCCCGGTATGTGCTTCGAAAAATTTCCCCTAGGGTCAATTTAGGATGCCATAAATGCATGTAGAAAATTAGGCAAACAGATGCGCCGAAACACAGAACGGCGCATATGCCTCACGAAGCGGCGCTTCTGTGGTTTCACGGCGCATATGCTGGTTTCAGCGGTGCATGCATGAAAGCTGCGCATCTGTGCAGTGTAGCTGCGCACATGTGATTAGGCTGCGCTTTCGTAATTTGGCAGCGCATCTGCGCAATGTAGCAGCGCATATGATAAAGCTGCGCATATGTGAAATTCTACGGCGCTTTCGTGTTTTGGCGGCGCATACGTGGAATTCTGCGGCGCATATGCTGGAACAGTGCGTATATTCATTGTAGCGGCGCATATGCCTATTTTAGCGGCGCATACATAAAGAAACGGCGCTTTTACCACTTGTAGTGGCGCATTTGCTTGGGATAGCAAATTAGTTAGCCAAATTGATTTGATTAGCATCTTGTTTGACGCGGGAATCGATGAGCTATCTCTGAGATTACAGGAATCTAGTCAAGAGATGTAGTGTGCTGTTTTGATCAATTTGAAATGCTAAGTTTAGTTGATATAGTTCAGTAGATATGTTGAGTATGGTACATGCGGCTTGAGACTGACGCCTTCCTTTGCGTGCTTGCAGGAGGAGATACGAGATACTCTGCAGTCGAGGGAGATGTTCCCTATGCCTTATTGCAGAGATACATGCTGACGGAGGCTGACAGAGTGGCGCTTGGTGCCATGGGTTTGGATTACGTTTGCTTCATGCCCGAGGTGTGGGCGAACCGTGGACTACTGACGGCTGCTGTGGAGAGATTTCATAGCGAGGATGGTACCTTCCACTTCCCTACTGGAGAGATGACTGTGACCTTGGAGGACGTCTACAGGATTTTGCACTTGCCCGTGGTAGGCGAGTTAGTGGAGTATGATGCACAGCGGGACGCGGGACTCGCCGAGTGTCAGTGAGTGTTTGACGACCCTGAGCTAGCTGGACAGGTTATCCCGTGGCAGGATATGTACGACTGTTATGACTACTTCCCTAGGATAGTGGCTGGACTGATTGGGGGCGTTGTATGCCCGGACAGGAGATCGCATGGGTTCCCCATTGGATGGGGTAGGATCATGGAGCGGATGCTGACTGAGGGCACCCGATATGCATGGGGAGTCTGTGTACTGGCCCACCTATATCACAACATGCATCAGGTGGTGTATCACCACAGCACGAGTCTATCGGCTGGGGTGTTGCTGTTACAGTTTTGGTTGCGGGAGCATATAGCGGTGACCAGGCCGATATGTGTCTTCGCGAGGCAGCGAGGAGAGCCCTACAGCTACGGCTATGCAGGAGTGATTTCCCAGCACAGGCTGGGGAAGTTAGAGTATTGGAGGCATACCTTGGATGGGGTAGATGTGGTCGTCTGGCGACCATATCTGGACTGCGAGCCCTGGGAGGATGAGGGAGATGAGCTGCCATACTGCTTTCAGACTAGGTGGCTGATAGGCCGGACACGGCATATACTGGAGAGGCAGATGGTGGGCCGAGTGTTGAGACAGTTCAGCAGGAGGCAGGGCATGCCATAGGGGCAGGCTATGTTCGCACGGACACATGCAGAGAGGGTCCGATGGGGGCCGATGGCTTCTTACGAGGAGGCTCTGGCAGAGTTCGAGCAGATGCCTTATGTGGCTTGGGACATGAGGAGAGAGATAGCAGATGCGGGGGTGACACAGGAGTATGAGGATTGGATCACTGCACATCCTTTCCTGAGATATTCAGGGCCTGGCATGCTGGTGCCTCGTATTGACGAGGCGGACTCAGAGGAGGAGGGAGAGGCTGGCCTAGGTCAGAGGGGAGCTAGAGGAGGACGAGGACGACGGGGTGGTAGAGCTGCAGAGAGGCTGAGGCAGCGGAGGAGGATAGGTTAGGCGGAGCAGGTAGTGCCAGGATAGGCCGAGGCGCAGCAGCAGATACCCCAGCAGGCACAGATGCCACCACCTCAGCAGGTACCACAGCAGCAGGTGCCCCAGCCACAGGGGCTAGGACAGGCAGTGCCAGGACAGGCAGAGGCAGCACAGGGGCCAGTACAGGGAGAGGCTCATGAGAGGACTATTGCTAGCCTGAGGGGACAGGTGCGAGAGCTGCAGGCACAGTTGAGGAGGGTAGAGAGGAGGCGAGAGACAGATGCAGCGGTGATTGCTGGGTTGACTCGAGAGAGGGATATGGCAGATGCACGACTACGTATAGTTCGTGTAGAGCGGGACACCGCTGTGGCCGCCATGGGTATAGATGCAGCGAGTTCATTCTTGGTTGGGCAGGTGCAGCAGGCACAAGCACAGGTAGGCCAGTTGTAGACGCAGTTGGCACAGGCACAGACAGACCTTGCTAGAGCACAGTCACAGGCTCAGTACTACCGAGGTTTGTACCATGGTGTCGTGGCATCGAGCCAGAGGGCAGGGAGCTTCAGGAGTCAGTCTGGGGTGCAGCACAGAGCAGGTCCGTCATGGTCAGGGGCGTTCGTGATGGGACCTCAGCAGTCAGGAGCTGGCAGTGGTGGCCCACAGCAGCAGGGGTAGACACAGACTAGATTTTGTACATTTTGGGACATGTATCACCGTCCATTTGGACGTTTATTGTATATGACACTTTGATATTGAGAGAGATGGTGATATTGTACATTTGGACCTCTTTTATATGATAGTATATATGGTGATGCAGCTTTATGTATCTATTGCATGTGTTATGAGATGATGATCTACTTCTATTGGATGATGTGATGTATGTGCATAGTTAGATGGTCTATCTGATGCTATATGAGAGACACTTTGATATGCTGCGATATGATGTCTATATGATTTTAATGTTATCAATGAATGCAAAATGTAATATGATTTCTATGTGATGGTGCGACTGTGTATGTCATGTCTACATGATCTAATGCAAATGTATGCATATGTAATATGATTTCTATGTGATGATGCCACTGTGTACGTGATGCACTTAGCTATGTTGTTTTGTGATTTTCTGTGTTTTAAGATGTGATGCAAATGTTGATGTATGGATGAGCTAATGCACTGGGTGATGTATCCTACTGACTTAATTGTGTTCATGACTATCGCTACATATGATATGCTCCTATATGCTTTGTTTTTGTGAAGTCCAAATGTACTCTATCGACACAAGAATGACATGATGGATAGAAGAATGGCTGTGATAGAATGACTTAGAAACTTTACTTGATATCATTACTCTGCGTAGTTTGGATAGTGAGGATTGTATGGGATACAGATGCATGGATGTGTATATGGATATAAGATGGATGCTTTACTGTTTAGAGTGCTTTATTTCATCATTGGGCATTTTGTTTTTGGTACTTTTCTGAAATGTTGTAAGTGAATGCAAGCATCTAGGTATAATTGAACCGAGATGACCTGAGTATCTCTTTCATGGATTGTGATTTAGCAAGTTAATACAAGCATCTAGTCAAAATTGAATCCAGATGCCCTGAGTACCTCTTGCGTTTCAACAAACAAGGATTGCCCCCGTTCATGTTAGACCTTTGATGTCCTCGATGATCTTTTGCTGATCATGTCCTTAGACAAGGCTTCACATTACTAAAGTTTAATCCACAAATAGCAAACAAAGGAAATAATCATGCCCCCATCATAGCATCTCTAGCTTTTGGCATCCTTGAGTAGCGTAGGAAGGTATGATAGCAAAAATCAGGACTTGAACTGTTAACCATGTTTCTGATCTACAAAGCATATTTGCGTTGATATGTGTTTAGTGTTTGCCTTAATTTGCATAAAATCATTTAGAAGACCTTGGGTATTTGCTTTGCATTGGATAGGTTAAGATGCTCACAGTCAAGATTTCTGCTTGAGGCGTGGGTTCTGCTTGCATTTGCTTGCTTGGTGAGAAGATTGCACAATCCTTATTGGGGAGATTGACCCTAAGGGACTGACCTAGTGCCTCGGGGGCGCATTGCTAAATGGCCTTGCCTACGTGACGATGCAGAGGCAACGTAGTTCAGGGTAAACCCTAATGGACCATGGATGGACTAGAAGAAAGACGACAAGAATGAAGACAAGAAATGGGATGAATGGGACAAAAGGAAGAAATGGAAGCCTCGGGGGCGCATTAGAATAATGGCCTTGCCTACGTGACGGCGCAGAGGCAACGTAGTTCACGGACCTGGACCATGGACACCGACGAGAGACACTATACTAGGCTCATGTTGAGGATACGGTATGGGTCAAAACCTTGGTTGACAAGGCCACAAGGAGAGGATCAAGCCATGATAGGTAACTGTCAAGTGTCTATTGTGGGGTAGATATGGGTCGAATGGAAAATGAGCGAAGGAAGAATGGACTCAAGGTGATTGGACTCTCAAAGATGGAGAAGGCGGTTTATCACAAGTAATGCCTGTTTACCAGGTTTTCATCACTTGCTTTTATTTGCATGAGGAGCTAGAGAGTAACATGACGCCTGATTGCCAGGTTTTCATCACGATACCTATCCAAGGTGCCTGTTTGCCAGGTTTTCACCAAAGGACGATTTTTTTGTATGCTTTCTATTTTTTCAAATTTTTTTTTTATATTTTCTCTTTTCAACTTTTTTTTTTGATTTTTTTTGATTTTATTGTGCCCCCTTGCATTGGGGTTCTCCTAGGTGTAAAAGCGGCGAAGGTGCATGCTGTTGATTGGATCATCAAACAACTCACCCTCTGATGTGGCCAACTGATATGCCCCCGATCCGTAAACAGCTACAATGACATATGGCCCAAGCCAGTTAGGCTCAAACTTACCTTTCTTTTCTCTGTCCTGCTGATTGCGAGGGTTCTCTTTTAGAACAAGGTCCCCAACCTTGAAGCATCTTGGTCTAACCTTGTGGTTGTAGCTTCTTGACATCATCTGTTGATAGGCTTTGAGATAGTCAAAAGCTTTCTGGCGCCTTTCCTCTAGTAGCTCTAGTTCTTAAAGCCTGGAGACTCTGTATTCTTCGTCTGATATGAGACCTTTCAACGACACCCTAAGGGATGGGAGTTCGACCTCAATGGGAAGGATGGCTTCGGAGCCATAGACTAGGGCGTAGGGTGTAGCACCTGTGGGAGTGCGCATGCTGGTTCTGTAGGCCCATAGAGCGGGATTTAGTTGGACGTGCCAATCGCGACCAGCTTCATTGACAGTCTTCTTTAGGATTTTCAGAATGGTTTTATTTGATGCCTTAGCTTGGCCATTACCTTGGGGCTAGTATGGAGTGGAGAAACGATGCTGGATTTTGAAACGCTCACAAAGTTCCTGGACATCCTAATTTTTGAAGGGTCTCCCATTATCCGTTATGATGGATGAAGGGATGCCATATCGGTAGATAATGTAATTCAGAATAAAAGAGGAAATTTGCTTTCCTGTGACGGTGGTTAGGGGAATGGCCTCAATCCACTTTGTGAAATATTTAGTGGTGGTTATGATGAATTTATGGCCGTTGGAAGAAGGTGGATGAATCTTTCCCACAAGGTCAAGTCCCCACTGGCAAAAGGGCCAGGGTGTCATTAGAGGTCTCAATTCCTGAGCAGGTGCATGAATCAGGTTCCCGTGTATCTGGCACTGTTTGCACTTTTTGACGAACTGATATGAATCCATTTCCATGTTTGGCCAGTAATAACCCAGACGCATGAGTTTCTTGGCTAAGGAAGGACCGCTGGAGTGTGTTCCGCAGATCCCTTCGTGTACGTCTCACAAGGCAGTTACGGATTCTTCTTGTTCTAGACAACGGAGTAAAGTACCATCCAGACCACGTCGGTAAAGAGTATTGGCGATGATGGTGTAACGGGAGGTTTGTTGGATGAAGGTTTGTTTTTGGTTGGAAGAGAGGTCCAATGGAAGGATATTGTCCTTGAGGTAAATGTAGGTCTTACCGTACCAAGGTGAATCAGATCCTACTAGGAGGCAAATGGAATGGGTTTCGAGGAGACCATAAGCCGGTTGCCGAATGGTTTCTACTAAGAACTCATACCGTGACTCGTATTCAGGAATTTCAAGAAGAGAGGCTATGGTAGCCATTGCATCCGCTGCTTTGTTCTCTATCCTGGGTATTTGCTCAAACGAGATGGTCCCAAAATGTTCTTTGAGGTCGTCGACCATCCGTTTATATGGGATGAGCTTCTCATCTTTGGTTTGATATTCATTGTTGACCTGATTTATGACAAGCTGAGAATCACCGTAGATACATAATGCTTGGATTTTCCACTCAGTGGCCATCTTGAGACCAATCACCAAGGCTTTGTATTCTGCTATGTTGTTTGTGCATGGAAATAACAACCTGTAGGACTTTGGAATTGTGTCGCCTTGGGGGGTGATAAACAAGATGCCTGCCCCCGATCCATGATTAGTGTAAGACCCATCGAAGTAGAGTTTCCAAGGAGATGTTGATAGAGTGAATAACGACTCATCAGGAAACTCAAACTGCATAGGTGAAGTGTCCTGTAATGGTGCCTCGGCCAGTTGGTCAGCTATGATTTGCCCTTTGATGGCTTTTCTGTCCACATATTCTATATCATATTCACTGAGGAGCATAACCCATTTTGCTAAGCGACCCATGAGAGCTGCTTTGCTGAGAAGATATTTTAGTGGGTTGATCTTGGCAATGAGCTTGACAGGATGTGCCAACATGTAGTGTCAGAGTTTTTGTGAAGCAAAAACCACCGCAAGGCATGATCGTTCTACCTGTGAGTATTGCAACTCGTAGCCCACTAAGGTTCGACTGATGTAGTACACAGCTCTTTCCTTGTTCTCATAGTCTTGCTGCGCTAGGAGAGCCCCAAGAGCAGTAGGTGTAGCAGATATGTAGAGAATTAAAGACTTTCCTTGGATCGGAGGCATGAGTATAGGAGGGTTCATAAGGTACTCCTTTAGTTTGTGGAATGCCTCCTCGCACCGCTCATCCCACTTAAATGGAATGTTCTTATGTAGGAGATGGTTGAAAGGGTGGCACTTGTCTGCCAGTTGTGAGATGAACCTGCGGATGGCCTGTAGCTTGCCCTGTAGGGATCTCAGCTGTGTTAGAGTCTTGGGCGGTGGCATGTCCATTATTGCTTTGACCTTGGCCGGGTCTACCTCTATTCCGTTTGCTGACACGATGAAGCCTAGCAGCTTGCCGGAAGTCACCCCAACACACATTTCTTCGGGTTTAGTTTAACTTGGAATTGGTCCAACCGTTGGAAGACTTTCTCTAGGATATCCAGGTGTGAGTCCCTGGTGAGAGATTTTGCTAAGATGTCGTCAACATAGTCCTCCATAGTCACATGCATCATGTCATGGAATATTGTTGTCATGGCCCGCTGATACGTAGCACCTGCATTTTTCAGCCCAAAAGGGATGACATTCCAGCAAAAGGTACCCCATGGACAAGTGAAAGCTGTTTTGTGTTGATCCTCTGGCACTATTTTGATTTGGTTATATCCTGAGAATCCATCCATGAGTGACAGCATTGTATGCCCTGCCGTGAGATCGACAATGATATCGATGTTAGGCAATGGAAAGTCATCCTTGCGGCATGCTTTGTTTAAGTCTCGAAAATCATTGCATAGTCGAACTCGGCCATCTGGTTTAGACACTGGCACAATATTAGATAGCCACTCTGGGTAATCTATGGCTCTAATGAACCCCACATCTAGCAATTTCTTGAGTTCCTCCTTGACCAAAAGGGCTATATGAGGATGCATCTTTCTCAGTTTTTGCTTTACGGGCTTCACCCCTGGATCCAATGGCAAATGATGTAGAATCAGGTTTGGGTCCAAACCTGGCATGTCGGCGTATGACCAAGCGAAGCTGCCTCTCTTCTTTTTAAAGAATGGTACAAACCTTGTTTTCTCAGGTGGTGTGAGAGATTTTGCAAAATGAATAATCTTGGGTTGCTCTTCGGTTCCAATATTCACTGGCTCTGTTGGCTCCACCACAATCTGTGACCATTCTTGGTACATGTCACTAGGGAGGGTGTCAAGCATTCCATCGTCAGGTGCCACAGTTGGGTTTTCACCGTCAGATACGTTCTTTCTTTTTACTATTTTGTGATCTGACACTGCCGCAAGGCAGTTTTCACCGTTAGATCCATTTTTGATCTTGATATTTTTGCGACGAGAAGGCTTGGCACCCTCCCCGAAGTACGCCACGGTATTGAGTTCGATAGCAAAACTGGCTTTATGATCTCCTTTTGGTAAGTGATCCCTAAGTTCCATATAGTCAATGTAGGCATCATCGTTCTGGAACATATCTAATTGGGGGGTTCCTTGCAGATCCCAGTCAATAAGCTCAGGGTGCAAGAGGGGAAGGGAATCAGATGAGAGACCTGATTCATTAATGGTGTGGATGGAAATGCTAGGAGCATAGGTGGGGGTAGTGTTCTGGGTGGTACTTTCCTCCAAGTTGTTTATCGCAAATGAATCGAAACTTTCCTCGAAAGCCATAATCTCAGGGAGGGGCAAATCAGACTCCAGTGGTCTGTCCCGTTGCTTTTGTCCCTCATGGTAGGGGCTAAGAGTTTGGATGGTGTCAACCTCTTTGTCATCGTAGGAGTGCTCTGTTAGCTCATCCCACTCATACTCATTTGAATCATCTGAATCTATGCCACTATCCACTTGGAGCGTTTGGATTGTCTCCACAAGGCAGGCATTTTCCTTGGCTTTACCCTTGCTTTTGTACCCTAGGCCAGTTGTGTTTCTAGCCAAAGAGGATGAAGAAGGTTGTATAGGTTCAGTAATTCCTTCTTTTTTGAGGCCTATGGGGCCTTGTCCTTCATACCCCATCCTTTGCAAGATAGCCTCACCCCGTCCATAGAGTTCTGTAGGGAGTCTAGGAGGATCTTGGGGTGTGTTTTCTTCTTCACCATAAAGCCACTGTAGGAGATCTCGCTCCTCTGTTTCGTCAGACAAGGTCCCCCATTTTACAAAGGGATTTGCGGGAGTTACAGGGGGAGCAGATGGCTTTGGAAAATGTTTGGGTGGATGCTTTGGTTTGCCAAAGGAGCGTGGAGACAAAGGCAGCGTGGCAAGGTTGAAACTGTGCTCAATGGAGTACTCCCCTACGCCATTTTCTTTTATGGCAAGATTCAGTGGTTTGGGTCTTGAGGAGGAAGCTTCAGCGGTATGGTCCTGTTGCGGAGTAGGGGAAATGTAGGCTCTATTGTTGGGTATGATACATTCAGGTTTGACACGGAAAGAATTGCAGTGTTGGTAGGGGTCAGGGTCGCCTTGAATGGTGACCTGCTTGCCATTGTGTGGGAATTTAATGCATTGATGATAGGTTGAGGGGACAGCCTTCATGGCATGGATCCACGGTCTCCCTAGTAGGATATTATAAGCAAGCTCCCGATCAAGGACTTGGCACACCACATCTTTGATTATCGGTCCCACTTGAATGGGTAGGATAACCGTTCCCTTTGTGGTTCTCTCTTCCTCGTCATAGGCCTTTATGGTAATCTTCCTCCATGGATCGATCGCCTGTTCAGAGAACCCCAGTGCAAGGACTAGCTTCAACGTGCAAATATTTAAACCAGCACCCCCATCAATGAGAACCCTCTTGATGCGGTGCTTGTGTATGAATGCGACAATGTGCAGAGGGGTGTTATGAGGCTGGGAAACAGATAGGTCATCTTGCTCAGTAAAAGATATGGAGGTAGAAGATGTCAAATTGCCTACCATGGACTGAAACTTTTCTTGGGCCAGATTAGTGGGGACAGTGGTTTCCACTAAGGCTTTCTCAAGAATCTCCTTATGAGAAGGAGATAGACACAATAGCTCCAATATAGAGATGTGAGCTGGAGTTTTCTGTAACTGGTCGATGACATTGTACTGACGGGAGTTGGATGGAGATGGTGATGACCTTGGAGGGACGGTATTGAGCGTGACTTTACCACTACGGGTAATTATACTGCAACTAGTTCGGTTAGGTCCTGGTTGTTGGTTGGGTGAGATGACATTGACTTGCGGAATATGCTCAGAGATGCAGTTTATGGTGTAGTCAAATGGAACACTTGCATAGTTAGCATTACTTGTCCCACTGTTCTGATTTGGCCTATTGCGATTGTTGTCATTATTGTTGTTGCCATTGTAGTTGTTGCCGTTGTTGTTGTGGCCGTTGTTGTTGTTGTTGTTATACGACCTGTTGTGATTCAGAAGCGGATCCCTGTAAGCCACATGAGATTCATTGGAGGTATGCTGTTGTGTCCCTCCCTGGTTCTGATCTAGCACATCTTGTATGACATTTTTGAGGCGAATGCAGTTGTTAGTCGTGTGCCCCCTTCCTCGGTGATATTCACAATAGTCTGTGTCCTTCCAGTAGGGTGGTTTGACTATGGGTTCGTAATCACTTGTTGGCGGTAGAGAAATTTCGTTGTTTGCCAACAACTTCCTTAGTGCAGACTCTTGAGACTCACCCAATGGTGTGAAATTTCTCCTTGGATTTGAACTGTACCAAGATCTAGGCTCTCGAGAAGGTGGTTTGTTGAGTGTCCCATTGTTTGTATCTCCTTTCAGAGTGAATATGGGTTGTTGCTTGGGAGCTGCCGCCTTAGCATCTACGACCCCATCATTGACCACATTCTTGTTCTTGGTCCAAAACTTGGATTTATCCGTCGTGTAATTGGAATTAGGAGTGTCCTTGTAGATCTTGATAGCTCCTTTAGCGATCATAGCCTTTTCGATGAATAAGCCCATTTCAATGACTTTGGAGAATGATGTTGGGCATTGTATCTGAATCTGATAGCTAAGATCCGTGTTTAGGTTGTGGACAAACATTTCCAATAACTGCTTCTCAGGTATATCGTAAGAACACTTACTAGCTAGCTGTCTCCATCGTTGTAAGAAGGTGGCGAATGACTCACCACTCTTTTGTTTGGTGTTGCATAGATCTAGCATAGATACCTCGTGTTCTATGTTGTAAGAGAAGTGCGTTATGAATTTATTGACAAGTTCATCAAAAGTTTTGATTCCTGGTGGGAGATGCGAAAACCACTCCATAGCTTGACCTCCTAAAGATCTTGGGAACAGTCTCATTAAGTAGGTCTCGTTGTGAGCTACTTCTAAACATGCTGCAGTGAATTCCCTGATATGATCTCTAGGGTCCCCCTTCCCTTTATATTTGTCAAATTTTAGAATTTCGAACTGATAGGGGAATGGTTTCATGACCAAACTTCTGTCAAAGGGGTATGGTGCTATATCTTCCAAAGAGTAGTTCTTGGAACTTGTACCGATCTTAAGGTTGGATATTTCGAGCTTTAGACTTTCGATTTGTTGTCTCACATCCTCCATAGGAACATTTTGATCTATGGGATTCTTTCCTCTATCATTGGCATTCGGGACCGTGTCATTTGTGCCCCTCTCATGACCATCACTCCTCCGCTAGTGATTATTGTCTACATTTTCCATGATGGAGTTTATGTCAAAGTCTGCGGGGAGTTTGATTCCGAGACTAGCAAGGTGATGGAAGTATTTGGTGGGGTCTTCAAGGAGCACTTTCTCTACTAGGCGTTGGAATTTGCTATCTTGCATGTGTGCTACTAATTCTTCATGAGAAATTTCTTCATCATCATCGCGTGGTGGGGCGATGTGATCGGATGAGTTAGCCATTTCGATTAGCTTGTTGTGCTGGGATCGAGTAAGAACCATGCAAGGTGGGGTGGGATGAAGTGGACCAGGATTAGAAATTTTGGCAAGGTGCCGACTAAGACTGTAATGAATGGGATATCTAGGACAAGACTTGGACAAAGGGGTTTCTCGCTCAATGACTTCAGGTAAGACGGTTGACACAAGACTCTAGCCACTAGCAAGGGTAGTCAATACCAGTCTTACTGTGTAGGGCTTAGTCATTCAACAAGACTACTAGCAAAGGTACTGTGACCTACTAGGCTTACGTGAATTCACTAATGAAACGAAGAAGGACCTATGTCGAATCGGTATGGGATAGAATGACCTTGGGACAAGAGTGACTTGGATAGAAAGTGAATGGGACAATTGACGAAAAAGAGCGAGTTGGGTGAAATGGATGAAGACTGACTGCAAGGTTGAATCTGACCTCAGAAAGTGAAACTAGGCCGAAATGGGTGCTCCGAACAGTTGAAGAAAAATTCTCAAAAATAGGGCAAATGCTCACTGTCACGCATGCGCAGGAACAGATGCGCAGCAATAATAGGTAAATGCGCCATAAGTCGCTGCAAATGCGCAGTTCTGGTGAATTATATATGCGCAGCAACAGTGCATAAATGCGCAGCCAAAATGTATATGCGCAGCAAGTCGGTGTAAAAGCGCAGCAAGTCGTTGTAAATGCGCAGCAGGAATGTGTAAATGCGCAGCTCTGGTATTTTTGCAAAATTTTTGGATTTTTCTCTGTTTTTGGTATTCTGTTGGCTGGAAAAGGTCTTCCTGATCTGAAATTATGAATTAATTAGCAAGAAAACATAGCAAGCACAAAGAATGTTTTGTAGTTTTTCATTTTTTTGTAGTTTAGTTTTTTTTTTTCGACTCTATTTTGGACAAAAGCAAGCACAAAATCCTAGGCGAGAAATGGATTATAAGGGATTTGGGCCACTAAAACAAGAGGTGTTTAATTCGGGCAACCGTTCAAGTGGTTACACGTGCGGCGGCGCTACTCTCCGTTATGGAGTCTCCCAGCCTCAAAGGGTTACGCCTGAGAGGGTTTTGGGGGAGGTTGGCCGTCGGTGTAACATAACAGCACTCGTTGCAGGAGGTTTTCACCTCAAGCACAATTTATTTTAAGTGGCTCGGTAGGGCTTGGCGTTAGCCTATTACCACTCAGGGTCGTTCCCGCTTGGACAAGCGTGCATCCAAGGGCAGGCCCCTCCTAAAGGTTAAACAAGTAGAATGACAGGTCTGGCACTCTAATCACCCAGAAGAGGGGAGAGCATAAGCCTATTGTCATTCGCAAACACAGAATACACTGATTAATCCACCCTAGTTAAAAGTAAAAAAACTAAATGGGCTAATCTACTCAAACAAAACTTTGAAGTGATTTCAGCAATATCGCAGTGGTTCAATTTTAAATCCCAGAAAGTAGTGGTGAGTTCAGTTTTAAATCCACGTTGCACGAGATTGTTAACTTTGAAATTCAGGTCTCACGATATAGCAATGGTTCGTTTTAACTTCAGAAAGCAGTGGTGAGTTCAGTTTTAAATCCACGTTGCACGAGATTATTAACTTTGAAATTCAGGTCTCACGATATAGCAATGGTTCATTTTAACTGCAAGATCAGTGATGAGTTTAATTTTAAATCCGCGTTGCACGAGATTGTTGACTTTGAAATTCAGGTCTCACGATATAGCAATGGTTCATTTTAACTGCAAGATCATTGATGAGTTCAATTTTAATCTTAGATAGCAATAACTTGGAAGGTGTTTGCAATGCAAGCATGAAATAAACCAGTTACTTCCTCCCTAATTAGAACTAGATGAAGATTTGGAATGAACAACAATTTTACTTTTTCTCAGAAAATGAAATGTGAGCTAGTTAGATGCAACTACATGTAACTAAACCCGAGCCTAACCTGCAAAATCGCTCCAGCAAACACCTGCGAAAAGGTTAGCGTTAGCAAATTCCCTTAGAAAAACACTAAAACCTCAGCCTGTTACAAATGCGCAGCTTCAGTGATCAGATGCGTAGAAATGATCAACAGAAGCGCCGAAATAATGAATGCGCCGCAGTATTGCACAGATGCGTAGCTAAAATGAATAAATGTGCAGCATTAACATATGCGCAGCAACAGTCTTCAAAAGCGTAGTGAAAATAAACATATGCGCAGTTATAACCTATGCGCAGCAACAGTCTTCAAAAGTACCGTAAAAATAAACCGATGCGCAGTTATAACATATGCGCAGCAACAGTGCACGAAAGTGCCGCAGAAATAAACAGATGCGCAGGATTTACAGAAGCGCCGTAACAGTCTTCAAAAGCACCGAAATAATCTGTGCATGACTCTACGTGACCTGTACGAAACCTGCTTTCAAAAAAGCTCAAAAAAAAGTAAAATAACGGGGCAAAGGCCCCACGGTGGGCACCAAAAATGTAAGGGTAAAATGGTGATCAATCCAATGAACAATGAAAGACCCAAACATCAACAGAATAGAGAAATAGGAAAGATTCAATAAACAAAGCAAAGAACAAAACACAATGCAAACCTCTCCCGATTCGATGCTTCTGTTGTTCGCCTATCACAAATCGTCCTTTTGCAGATGAAATGAGCCCTCAGAGAGTACACTCTTTCAGCTTTGTAGGGAGTCGATGGTGAATGGCTATGGTGTGATATGCAATGAAGATGAGCTCCAATGCAACAATGGTGATTTCAAGCTTGTAGATGACAAAAGGGTGCCAAAGGCGCGCTGGTGGTATTTCTACAGAGTAACGATGTCAAAAGCCTGGATGATTAGAATGGAGGGATGAAGCTTCATTTATAGGCTTGGAAGAATGGGAATCAATGGTTGAGAGAAGATATGAAGATTAACGGTTGAGGATGGTTGAGGAATGTGCAACTAGTGGAAATGCGACACGTGTCCCAGCTCCATCATGAAAGGGGGGATGTGACAAAATTGATTGGAGAGTTAACTCCATTGATTGGTCTATTAACAGATTTGATTGATCAGTTATAAGAGGGGATTATGGAACTGACTGAAATTGATTGAGGATTTGACTCAATTGACAGGTTAGTTAACTAACCTCTGATTGGAGAAGAAATAGGCCATGTGGGTGAGGGAAAATAAGATAATTAAATATTAAATATATTTAATTACATGTGCAACCTGATGAGGTGGACAAGGTGAGGTGGAAAAGGTGAGGTGGAAAAGGTGATGTGGATTTTTGAATTTGGAACTTAGGATAGAGGAATTTGGATTAATTAAATAATTTATGATTATTTAATTGTGTAGGACATTTAGAAGAACTTAGGGAAATTAATTAAATAAATTGATTTTATTTAATTATGGGATAATGAATTGATTAAATAAATTTGGAATATTTATTTAATTAATAGAAGAATGGAATAAATATTTAGAATATTTATTTAGGATGATTCGTGTCATTTTTAGACGTATACACCATCCACTGAGGCACATCGACCAACTATTCAGATTATTACATTCGTGCTGATATACCATCGCCACATGATGCGGCATAGATTAATGGAGAGAGTGCTTTGTGGAATATGACTAGATGCCTGGCTAGTGATTTATTAGATTCATACCAGTTCATCAGTGATGAGCATGGGATCCCACTTGATGCTATATCCTCACATCTCAAGCAATATTTTGGTAGACAGAGGAGACATGGTGAGTCAGGTTCACAAGGTTTGGGGGGACACCAGGATGTTCTAGTTGGTCCTGAGATTGAGGTTACTGCACATGTTATGGGAGGTGAGTATAGCAGGCTTCTTTTTGGCACTGAGAGTACACCATCTACACATGTATCATTGTGTCTCCATGATTCTGACACCACTGAGATTGGGAGGGCCTTTGTTGGTGCAGCTGAGGTACAATTTATTTAAAAATTATAATCTAAATTCATAAATTATATATTTACAAATTATATGTTCAATTTTAAATAAAATCACATACATCAAGAAGCACTGACTCTTGATTGCAATCTTAAATGTACATGTGTATTAGACTTGTGCTACTATTTTATAACCTGGATATGGAGATTTGCATCATGCTGGCGATCCTAGTCATCATCATGAGGTATTTAAAAACCATGTCTATATATCACACATGTACATATAAGTTTGATTTAAGTGTACACACACATATATAAATCAAGTTAACTTTCTACATACATAAATCAAGTGTACAAGTTTTCTAACTAAATACACATATGCTTATATATTGTATTCAACACATGTCATATATATAGGTTGCAGGATCCAGTCATGCTTCTATTGAGACTCCTCTACATGATGCAGACCGTGTATGTCAGGTAATAATTTAGATTTGTCAAGTATTGTTTATTTATTTAAAATCAAAACATATATTATATATATATAGAATTTGGAAATTTTATGGTGTTTCATGTGCAGGCCCAGAACCACAGCTCAGCACAATGCTCAGTTCACGGATCGATCGATGGCTCCAATTAGGGATCGGGATATCATAGCTTGAGACATAGCTCAAGACATGGCGAGGCTCATTCCACTCATAGGGCGAGACATTTATGAGTTGTTATTATGATTCCTAGATGTTTTATATATTTATAGTACATTTCCAGACATTACATGACTTACATGTTATATTATATTTCATCTAGACGTATTTGAGTCACATGTTTTATATTTGGACATTATATGTATGTACTTATGTTTTATATCTTAGAGACGTTCTTATTATGAGTCACATGCTTTATATTTACATTTCAAAATTTATATTATGAGTTACATGTTTTATATTAATTATTTAGACATTTGGATTAATTATCTTGGTACACCTTGCCACCTGCACAATAGAAACAAGAACTAACTAAATATACACTAAAAATCAAACCATAAAAGAGAGAAATTTTGATAGATGTTGTAGTTGCAACCTAATTATTTGGACATTTGGATTAATTATCTTGGTACACCTTAGAGTTTGGTATTTTATCTTTATATTTCTTAGTATTCCTTTTATGATGAAATTTCATATTCTTATGATTCTTATGATTCTAATTAAGTTACATGCTTTAGTGTTAGTGTTATGCTTTGTAAAGATTGAATTTAAAATAACATTACAGTTTTATAAATGAAAAAAAGAAAATTTTGTCACTTCATGGTTTTATTCAATGTCCATGTTATTATTCACCTTTGTTTATTTTAATTTAAAAAAGAATACAAAATTAAAAATATTGTAATGATAAGTTTAAAATTAATGTGAAAAAATTGAATTAACATTTTTTTATCACAAATTTTTATTTAAAGGCTCCTAGATGGATGCTAACAATATTATTTTAATATTTCATAAAATAGAATATGGTTATCAATCTAGCAATCTAATAGAATATTTTTTGGTGTTCCTTATGAGAGTACAACTAAATCTATATGTTTCTAATATGAACGTAAGATCTATAGTTAGTTAATAATTTTTATACAATTCATCCTACAATGTATATTTTTTAAATGACAAGATTATCTTTCCATTAACCATGTTATAATTTTATATATAACATCTCCTTGATAATGTCATGATTTTTTGTACTAAAGTATATTTCCATTGTATATGTAAAAAGTTGTTTGATGGTGGATTTAATGGTTAAACCATTATCTGGCAATTTTGAAAGTGGTAAAGGAGACAAAACTTTAATGTTAATTTTAGAACTAGTGAAATGATGTTTAGTTTTAACTCTTTATATATATATATATATATATATATATATATATATATATATATATATATATATATATTCCAAAGTTTATTGAAGATAACTCTATTGAATGGGGTTCAATGGTCAAATGGTCAAAGACAATCTTGGAAGTGGTAAAATGGATCAAATGTTAAAAGCTAATTTTAGAAGATATAAAATTTGACTTCAATGTGAATAGAATCAAATAACAACAATGAAAATATATTTGTAAAAGTGAGACTAAGTTACTCAATCCAAAGAGCAAACTAACGTGATAGATTGAAATATAGAAAGGAAGGGGAAGTAACCCACAGCCAATGCAATTAAGAAAATAATGGATTACACTAGTGAAGAGAAATAAAAAGAGGGTAAATGAAACCTAATCACCTAGTTAATGAAGGTGCAAATGAGTATAATAGGAGCAATGGTTCACAAAATATCATGAAGTTGTAGAAAAGAGAGATAAAAAATTCCATAGATTTCTTTTGAAAAAGAGATAGGAATTAAAAATGTAAGAATAGAGGGAAAATGAGGGAGATAGGTCAAAGAATACTATTTTGGCAGGTATAGAGGCATTACATGAAGCATCTGCAACATCGTTGAGGGTGATAAAAAAATGCTTAAGAAATAGTCAATTAGTGTCACATAGATGCAAGATGCTAGTGTGATAAATGAAATTCTATGATAAGCACTAGCATCCAAGTGACTCTAGCTCTTGGTCACATGAAACACCTTAAGACTATGAATCTATGTTCATCAATAAATCTATTTATGAATCTATGTTCATCTATTTATGTTGATAAATCTATTTATAAATCCAAGTGACTCCAGCTCTTGCATATTTATGTTGATGAATCTATGTTCATCAATAAATTTTATTGCTAAATAATAAATTACATGTGTATGTTTCATCAAGTATCATTTGCATTCTTGGTAGATGTGTGAACTAAAGAAAATATATTGTTCCACATAGAAATTACAGTTGTGAAACTATATTGACCTAGTTAATACCTCTCAATCTATCTAACAAATCTAAGACCTGAATGTATTTTCTTCTCCAATACCTTTTAACAATCAAGATTCCAAATACCCCCCAAAATCCAGTAGCAAAACTTGCCATCCACTCAACATACGTCAATGCCATGAAATTTCTCCTCCCTCTTCAACCTCTTAGATTCTTGAGGGGATTTCATATCAGAATTTTCCTTTTGTCCACATTTACATGATCTATTAAATTAATTGGAAATCCACAAAGACCAAGGTTCCTAGAGAAATAGGTAGGGTAGAATGTTGCAAATTGACCCCCTGGTGGGATTCTTCCACAAAACATGTTGTTAGATATAATGAAAACACTCATAAATGAGAGTTTTAGTAGTTCAATTGGAATCTCTCCATGCAGTTTATTATTTGAAAGATCTAGTGACTCTAATTGCTCTAACATTCTAATTGCTCTAAAGTTATTAATTATGATCTAGTGACTCTAATTGCTCTAAAGTTATTAATTATGATCTATTTTGATAGTCCCTATTTTAGATCAAGCATAGAGAAGTTATTAATTATGACATGTACATTTATTCAAACTAGTCATATAGACCCATAGTGGGAATAGCTTCTGCAAGGAAAATAGTGATTAGCTACACTTATTATAAAAATGTACTATAACTATTTGGAAGAGTAAATCTAAGATATGGATGAGCATAGGTGGTATCATTACTTGATGTGGACACCTTTTAGTCTTGAGGTCATATCAATTTGAAGAGAGTTCAACATGTACAAATTATGAACTAGATAGATCTATCTAATGTACTTGTTTGTTAAGTTTGAGACCCCTACTTGATAAGAATACAAAAAAGAGCTTCCCTTAGCTTTGAGAAATATTTATTCTGTACTGACAAGGCCAACCATGTGAAGGTGGAAGTTTAATGGCGTCACCTAAGAGCTAAGGCACCTAAGATGATCTAACATGTACCTAAAACCTAAGACCTAAGACCTAGAACACAACTAAGACCTAGAAGACATACAAGTACTTGACACATTTAAGACACCTAGACACCTAAGTCTTAAAACACCTAAGTTCAACCTAAAACCTATAAGACACCTATACACCTCTAAAACACCTAAGAATTAAGACCTAGATCTTTAAGACACCTAAGAAACTTAAGAAATACAGTAAGACACCTAAGACACCTAAGACATTTAAGACATCTACACACCTAAAACACCTAAGACACTTAAGACACAAGTAGACACCTAAGACACCTAAAACACCTAAGACACAGGTAGACACCTAAGACACCTAAAACACCTAAGAAACTTTAAGACCTAAGACACCTCTAGACACCTAAGACATCTAAGACTATCTATATATAGTTTAGAGATCATACCTGCACAACATGAAGTTCAATTTTATAACTTGAAATCCTTATAGGCATAGACCTACATAGTTGCAAAAATAAAAATCTGTGTAAATAAATTTATAGCTCGTAACTTGTAGCTTGATAATGTTTAATTATAATAAAATTTGAACTAGAAGAGCCATTGAAATTAAATTTTGAAAGGAAAGAACTATCAATAAATTCATGTACATTTTAAATAAATCAATAGATCAATATAGATAATTCAAGTGCATATACCTTCATACTGGATGTATCGATTGCTTCAACTTGCTCTTCTTGGTACATATAATCTGGATCTTCTCTATCTTTTATTATGTCTAAAATCTTTTCGTGATCTTCAATAGACAACCTCTACTTTTGTTGGCCACGTCCTCTTTTTTGTAAAGTTTACAAACTTAATCTTGTTGCTAAAACTAAGTGACTATAGTGTAGAACCTTTTGTCTTGGCATATATTCAATAAATATAATACCATTTTTGTCTATCTTTACTTGTTGATGATAGGTGCTTTCAACAACAACTAATCCAATGGGATATGATTCTCCATCACCATCTGTCATTGATTCTAACAATTTTAATTTTACTTGTGTGCATCTTAGTAGATAGTAATCTACACCTTCTATATTGTCAGGATCTGCAACCACAACAAAAATATCTCTTGTACACACCACAAGTAAACATGTAAATGTACATTTGAGTTGAATAATGTAAATCAAATGTTTAAAACTTTATTACAATCTCAAATATAAATCAATTCTGTAACTTACCTATAACAACTAAATCTAATACACGTTCGTAATCAGTTGAATATATAGGATCATATACATCTACAATGTCACTATCTTCAAAAGGATGACTTGATAGTATTTGTTTCATTTCCCATTGTGAAACATATCCATCCCTTACATTTGGACATTGTAGAATATTTGCATTGTTCTCAATGAAATCAATACAAAAATAAGATTTTCCTCTCACTTGAATAGCAAGAGGCTTGCTATGTCCTGTAGTGATGACTTGATGCAAACTTCTAACACCATTAATAGCTTGACAATTATATGGATTTGATTGATCAATATCTGCACGTATGAACAAATTCTTGAGCATCTCAATTAAAACTATTTAAATTTGAAATTAAATCACATGCACACATATTTAAATTTAAATATTAAAGTTTTCAAATAACATAAATTCAATTAACACACCTTTAACTTCCCAAAAATAGCATTTGTTGTATATTAAGTCACGGGTAGCAAAATGGATTTTGCACCATTCAACAATTTGACTTGCATTTCGTATGGTGTTACCTGCAATTTCATGTTGGTGTTCAGTGCCCAGGTAAGAGGTTTACAAATTTTAAAAAGTTCACATGTACATCCAACTATTACAATACACATACATAGATCAATTACATAAATCATTGTAGAAGTATTCAACAATTTTAAATTATTTTGTAAATTTTGAATCTAGTATATATTACCTGCAAGATTATATCGGTGAAGTGCACATTTTACACATGCTCCTACTCCATCGTGCTCTCCTTTTCCATGTCCACTCTCAAAAAAATTCTAATTAAATGCTTTTGCAGACTTAAATTGTCCTGTATAAATAGTTATATATAAACAACGATTTGAAAACAAAAACTTAGTTAAAAATTCAAGTCTTAAAATTAAATATAAAATTTAAAATTAAAAATTAAAAATTAAAAAATAATAATAAAATCAACACTTACGAGCACATCCATCAGACCAAATCCAATGTTGTGATGCAGCAATGCCACGTTGTCCCAAATCTTCAAAAAATATTTGAAAGCAATGTGCTACATAGCTTCTATCATGACCCGTATCATCACTGATATAAAAGTGAACCTCATTGATGATAATTCATTCATCTTCGGTACTCTCTAACTCATCTACAATTAATTCAGCATGTCTATAGCAAACTTGTACAAAGATTACGACTTGCTTTGAATGATAATATTGACTTTGAATCTCAGTTTGAGGACTAAATGTATAATTTTTAGAAAAATCTATAATAGAGAGAATACAACCCAGTGGAAAACAATTCTGAGTCACGAAATTGCTTAGCCTTCCATCTTGCGCCATGACAATGTTGGATATGTGGGTATACAATGTTACAAAATTTATTCATAAACTTGTTGTAGGGAAATTCACTCTCTCCCAAAACAATTTTTCTAGATTCAACTCCTGACTTCATTGAGTATTTCTCATATTCAAATCTCTTCCAAACAACTGACATTGAATGATCAATATTCTCAGATGGTAAAAAATTTGTCAAATTTTCACAATCTACACATATATTTCTTATACAGTGTACATTGAATTCATCTGAATCTTCTAATTTTTCACATAAGATAGACTTCACAAATTGTGTTGTACTTCCAAGGATGACTACATTTGGATTAACTATTGCCATAAGTTTTTTATATGACTGTAGGTGTAGATCAAATTCAACATGATTTCGACAGCAACAAGTTTCACATACTTTATTCATACGTACAAAACACGGTCATAAATTCTCAAGCATCCTTTGAGAAATCTTCACTTGTGAAAATTCTTGCTTGAATGCTTCAAAAAATTCACTTTGTGTTGTATCTATAAAATGCTTTGGATGAGAAATTTTTTTACCATCTTCATCTTTATTTGTATAGTGTCCCTTCTATTGGAAGAAACATGGGAGTTGTCAATCCAATATACAATTACTTTTTGTTTTGCATCTTCTGAAATTCTATCTCTTCAAGGGACTCGACAAATATTTACCCAATTATTTTTAATATTTTCATGTAATCTATTTCTCTTATTGATATATCTTTGAACAGTTCTCCTAGATACATTTACTAATTGAGCAATTACTTTAACTTATCTTCTATGTATTAATTTATTACTAGAAATTATAGTCATCAATGCTCTACGTGCAACACTTAAGTTAGAACTTTGACTCTTGGTTTGAATAGAATCCGATGCTATTTGCAAGTTTTCAATTACTGTTTGATTTACTAAATTTGAAGATTTTTTCTTGTTATCAACTCCTAACAACTCCAAAATGGGGGTCATTTCTTTTTGCCTAACTAACTTGGAACATAATTGTGTTCTTCCAATTAGAGATTTATCTTCAAAAAACTCATCCCAAATTATTTTAGAGTGAAATTTTATTGTGCTTTCAGGTAACATATATTCAGGTGAAATGTTTTTGAAAAGAGCATCTTCATCCATCTCTGTAAGATTTTCTGCTCCATGCAAAAAATGTCTATCACTACTACCAATTTCATCTTGCACTTGTTCATTAACACGCCCTTCAACTTGTTTATCAATAATTTCAATGAGTTGTTCTTGACTAGATGTTCCTACGGTTTTTTCAACTCTTTTTTAATCATACAACCTTAATCTAGTTATTTTATTCTCCATCACAAATTGTTTGTTTTAATTCACCTACACACACATATACATCCTAATAAATAACACATGAAGTTCAATTTCTACATGGTAAAATGAGTAAATAAGTTGGGAGTCATGTTACATACTTGAAAATTTCTAGCCTTTCTTGCCAAAAAAACTCCTTTTGTGTGGTTTCTCCAAATGCTAGAATTAAAAAAATTGAAAAAATAATTTTTATCCTCTATTGCGAAAAATTCTGCTTCTTCTATTTTCTCCTTGATGCTTGAATTGAGTAAAAACACAAAAAATAAAGCCCTATATATATAATTAAGTTTAAAAATTCTATAAAAAAAAATTTCGCCGACCGGTGGTGGTCGCTGGATTTTTTTAATTTTAGGTGAAATGTTTTCACCCCCAAATAATTTCACCCGAAACTATCTATGTGGCAATCCACTTGGTAGCCACTTCATTATTTTTTCTGGTTTTCTAAAATTCTCAACCTCAACTAAATATTTATTCAATCAAAATGAATTATTTATTAAAAAAATACCCTTTTGTAGAGCTCTGAGTCTAGAATCCAAATATGTTTTTTTTAATATTTTGATTAGTTTTAATATGTTTTTTTAAATTATTGCAAGTAGGTTGTTAAAATCAGAGATGACACTGATTAGAAATTTAAAAAAAAAAACAAAACACATCCAATTTTTTTCAAAGTTTAATGGTTCACTAGAAGAAAGAGTCCTCCCCAAAAGGGTATAATTGGTTTTGTGAAAATAATAAAAAAATTATACAAAAGTTAACGTGGAATAAAAACAATTAGATTCTATAAAGTTTGACTTTAAAATGATATTACGAAGAAAATATGTATTGAAAACTATTTTTTTTCTCCATTCACTAGATATTGAACTCATCTATTTGGGAAAAAAAAATTAGGGAAAAATAAGATTGTTTGCTCTTTTTTTTTTACGTGGACTCAAAGTCACTTTTTCCTAAAATTTTTAGCAATTCAAAATTTGTTTTTAAAGTTATAAAAAAATGTCAAAATAATTTTAAATTTTTTAAAAAAATTACTAGCTTAAAAATCATCAAGAGATCTACATTTCATTAGTTTACATCATTTTGAAATTAAAAACATAAATACCACTTTTATGAGGTCAAAGTTCAGAAATTCTTTTGTTGTTGGCCAATTCCTTTATAAAGTGTGACACATGTTTCTGCTTTTACCCTCATATGGTTCCCTTCTTTATAGAGGGATGTGACCATGGGTAGGCTATATGTAGAATATGGCTCACATGCAAAGGATAAGATGGTTGAGAGGGTAGGTAGACCATATTCTCGTGTCATTGTATTTTAATGGTCACAATATAGTTTGGGAAGGTGCAAGTTGTGGTGACAGACATTTCGTTGTACACCATGCCACATTCTAGAGTGTAGCTAGGCTTGGAGATGTGGCATGAATGACATTAGTAGAGATCCCTCTTATTGATGATGACAATGAGGAGCATGATTCATCACCTAGATTTGATGTAGATGATGTAGGAGTGGCACTGTGGTATGCCACATGGTGGTAGAGAGCAAGGTTAGTGCCGATGTATGCACTAAATGCCCCTACAAGAGATGTGAGACCATAGGCCATATGAGATGATGTAGAGGAGGTTAAGGAGGAGGGTGAGGGAGATGAGGAGGAGGAGGCCTAGCCATCATGGAAACAAAGGTAGTGAGAGGAGGCTACACTAGTAGGTAGAGACAGACATGGGTGCCAGACCTAAGCCAGGGTTGTAGGTGCAAGGGCCATATGAGGCTATGGATCATTACCAAACAAGGAGAGAGTAGTAAGTTCATCATGGCATGGACTAAGGTACGTCCTAGCACAACAACACCAACTACCACACCCATAGCATCGCCAAACCTTGACTGATGAGTCAAGGACCCAAGTATGAGAGATGTGATTTTATATGCCTGTACATTTATGGTTCAATAGAACACTAGAATTTTTAATAATGATTTGATTATATTATGATGTAGAAGACTGATGGTAAATTTATTTTTCTTTTTTTAGCTAGAACATGAGTGGGTTGACTTTATTAGCCACATTCTACTTCAGGTGGTTCCCTAGATGTGGCTAAGCATAATGTCTGAACTAACTACCATCCACAACATATTAGGGGATAACACACAAGAGTTTTGAGCCCATTACGTAATTGAGAGCCATGTATAAGGAGCATGGTATGAGAAAGGTTGGAGCTACCCTTGGGTGAAAATAGCTCCATTACATCAAGAGAAAGGTTGTGAAATCCAACCATGCCTTTCAAATAACATTGAATGACACTTGAACTCCTTTCATCAATGACACCAACCTCAACTCAATACCACATCTTCTACATATTTTATACACATTATGAATCAACTAAAAGAGCCATAAATTTGAAAGACATCTTACAAATATGAACTAAACATGTGTAGGTTGAAAAACACAAAGTGTATTTTAACCTACAACTTTCAATACAAAATCAAATTGTAACACAACAAATAAACTTTAATAATTTCTATAGAACCCTACAAAACATAAAATTAGGTAGCCACTATAGTTGTGGCTACCTTAGGCTACACATAACTCCATTACATCAAGAGAAAGTTTGTGAAATCTAGCCATGCCTTTGACATAACATTGAATGGAACCACGTCTTTCATCCATGCCACCAACCTCAACTCAATACCACATTGGCTACATCTTTTGAACATATGATGAATCAATATATTAATCAACTAATAAGAGAATAACTTTGAAATGGGTGAGTACAGGATCATGATGGGCCAAACAATACCTCTAAGTGGCAATGAAAATACTAAAAAATAGACTTAAGCAAGTTCATGTGAAAATTTGAATGGATTATCTAAACAATTTGAAAAATATGTAAGAAAAAAATTTGTAGGGAATTGAATCTAGTTTATGGGATACTATTTTTATCGAAAATAAATAAATTTACTTATAGTAAAAAATTAAATATTTCAATAACAACTATTAAATTTTTCTAGAAAAAACAAAAAGTGGGTGTCATTCCAACCAACCTAAGTATGAGAAAAAAAATGTATTTTTTTTAATCTTTAAAAATAAGTAAAGGACTCATGCTTGGATGTGATGCATATTTTTTTTGAATTTTTTTCCAAGAAATCATATTGTGACTTTTATTAAAATTAAAAAGTAATTTTCCATCCAACCTAACACGATCAAAAAATTTTGGAATTCAAATTTTTTTTAAAACCCTATAGCCAAAAAAGCATAGAGTGTAACATCCTTTGGATTTGAAAAAGGTGAAATGGTTTGAAAGTTATGGATATTTTTCAATTAGTGTGTTAATCAAGATTTCAGACACACTCTATATAGAAAATTATTAATAATTGTTTAATAATATGATAATCAAGAATATCTTATTTTTTTAGAATGCTGACGATTTCCTCAATGAACCCTTTTTGTTTAATCAAATTTGAATAAAAAAGTTGTCATCACAAAGGGTGAAGTTAGAAGAAGAGGGTGAAACCTGTAAATACATTAGAGATGAGAGAAAGTCAACTATGACAGTCTGAAGCCTAAATCCAAGGCATTCCCAAGGCTGGAGAACTTTGTTTTCAAGTAACAGATATCCATTATTGAGGTAACATATATCCATTTTGTAGAGCCAGGAACAAATATCCATTCATAGGAAATGGATATTTGTTACTAAAAGCCAAATATGCATTACTACAAATCTTATCCTTACTATTCCATCTAGATGTTGTGTCTCGTCTTCAATTCCCATTACTACAAGCAATCCCTTATCTTGACCCTTAGATTAATTAGTATGTCTTTGCTTATTCTTTCCTCTTTTTTCCTACATGTATGTTGATTCCTATGAGTACTAGTCACTACTCTTGCAATGGTCTATATAATCTTACTCCACCTTCTCATGATTCTTTTGAAATCCTTGTTCACTCATTTTCCATTTTTTACCCTCTTAGTCACATGAACTCCCTAGACTTCAATCTACATCTTTTTCTTATGGCCATGTTTTTTACCTCTCTTGCCTTCCAACCGTCACTATTCTATCCTTTGATGGGTCTATGTCCATTGTCTGTTGACCACAACCTCATAGATTTTATTTTTTATTGGTTCATACATATTTTATCCACCTATTTCCCATGTTATAGTCTTTTGTCCTTTCAAGTTTCATCACAGACTATATCAATATCATCTAATCTAGAATTTCTAGTCCATCCACACCTTGGTGAATTCCTCTTCTTTCCTACACTTGGCCTCTTCCAACCAAGAAATTCTAGTAGTCTCACATACCCATAGCAAGTATATTGATGCATTCCATGATATGTATATTGTGAATGATTTTCTATAGGACCCTTATAAAAATTCCATAGATTACACTAGTGCCTTTGCCACTTGAAATCTCTAGTGTGTCATCAACACCCTTGGCAATGTCTGCAATGATCATCTAGAATGGTGTTCTTCTTCTAGATCCATCCTCTAGAATTTTATTTTGCACCAAGTTACAACCATAATATGCATGTTCACTCCTCAATATATGTTAAACATGGCACACGAACTTAGTATCTTCACTCGAGATGACACCCTATGACAACTTATGTAACTTGTCTACTTTTTTTAAAAGCATATATACAATACTAGAGTTGCCACTCAACTCTTATCAAATTCTCACAAATGTGTTTTCAACTATGAAGTTAGAACTATTGTCTTCCTAAGGCTATGGCAATCCATAGACACATTCTATGGAAAGTTGTTCCTTCTATGAGAACAATCTAGAGATCAAAATCCTCAAATATATCTCCTTCTTCAAGTATCACTTCTAATTCCTAATCCTTAATGAAGCTCACGTCCTCTTCTTTTAACCACACATAAGTCCTTTGGTTTTGTTCACCACCTTATTTCTTATTGATCCTTGAGCTTTAAAATCTAAACCCTATTAGGTCATTATTCTAAAGTGCATCGTTGATCTCAAAAATCATTTTCAAATTTTCCGCATCAACATCAAACCAATATCTTTCCTTAATCAATCACACTCCATTCATGGCATCTCATTCTCTAATTATTTAGATTCAATTATCTAGCCACAACTCCATTGTACCATGGAACAATCGCCTATTTCCTATAGGGAAACTATTCCTCCTCTTTACCTAATGTTGGTTGTGACACCAAGAATCTATAAGCACAAAATGTGTGAGTATTCCCTTCATAGATCACCTTACTCTTTGGCACCTCTTTCTATTAAATACCCTTATCACAAATGGATTTCTAATCCATGTGAACTCCCATTTTATTTACTAAGTGATTAATTAAAAGGGTCATGCCTCCTAATGACTTCATCAACTCCTCCCTTCTCTTCCTTTTTTCCTCTAATTTCTCCCAAAGTCTCTTTACTGTCTAATCTAAGAATTATAACTCTACCTTTGGCAACCAATCCTTTGGTCCTCATCTTGTCAACAAGGCCAACCAAATTACTTCTCAATTTAGATCTCTTTCACTTCTTATAATTTGCCTCAATTTAATAACATACGTAATGATATCCATTGTTTAGAATGGGTATTTGCTTTGTAGAATGAATATCCATTACCCAGGTATCTGTTTCCCAAAGAATTGGGTTTTAGGTAACATATATCCATTTTGGGAATGGATATCTATTATCTAAAGGACTAAAGAAGGCAAAAATAATATTGTTGGGTCCAACAATGGCACCCACAGACCCTTTGTTGTTGAGAAACCTGTGATCTCTGCATGTTATAGTAAAAAAAATTCTTTTCTACACTTTTCGACACAAAATTTGATTGTTTCAATCATTAGGGTGATATTTTTGTTCTTAATCAGGAGCAATAGTCATCATAAAGCAAAAAAGAGGAGGATAGTTACATTGGAAGAAATTGAAACAATTAGGAAAAATGATAGAGCAAGGAAGAGGATTGGAAGATAATGTTTGGTGGATGCTCATCAAGGTGAAGCTTCTTCTTTACCATCTAATGACATGCAAATTGAAGGTGTGTTAATGTTGAATATAATGAAATGTTAAATAAGAATGAAATTGACCATGATATTGCAATTGAAAATGTGGAAAAATGTTATGAAACACTTATTAATAAGAGCAATATCATGGACAAAGAAGAAAAACATAGACATTTTCTTGAAGATTGTGGATATGAACCTCATGATGTTGAATTTTCACTCCATAATCCAATTGTTGATAACATTGATGAGGTTGATAACATGGATGAAATAATGAAAATCAATGTATCTCCAAATTACATAAGGAGAGAGGACATTTGTCAAGAAGAGAATGAGTGTGATGAAATTGTAAAATATCCAAGAACCCCAAAATGGTTACCTGATATTGATGAGAACATAATAGAAAAATATGAAGGCAAGATATCATCACTAATGGTTCAGTTGTGGGATTCAAAACTTTTTGATGAGTACTTTGGGAATAAAACATTAACTGAACAATGCCAACTTTTTGTGCAATTACCAAATATCTACAAAATGAGACCTTTGTTGATAACTGAGAGGGGGGGGGGGTGAATCAGTTATCCTAATTGAACTTTCCTTTTAATTGATGCAGCATAAAATCAAACATAAAACATTAACCATAAAACAAGAAACACATGACACAGTATTTTTGACGTGGAAACCCTGTTAAGGGAGAAAACCATGGGGTGATTAACCCAAAATTATTCTCTGTTAGAAGAATAGGAAATTACAAAGATGGCACTTGCCAATTAGGGCTCACTGCCCGAGCACACTGCTCACAAGAGGCCCACTGCCTACAAGAAGACACACTGTCTACAAAGTGATGAGAATCACAGTCTTGAACTGATTGGAAGCATCTGCATATGCTGGAGTTCAGTTCCGGTTAGGCTCAGTACACTGATCTGTTGCACTTCATCTTTCCTCTGTTCTTTATTCTGCTATCTTTCACATACCGGATCCTTTTGTTACCTCTGCTCTTTATCTGGACTTATTCGCATATCTCTCTACACACACTGCACACTTCACAACTAAATCCATCCTCTATATATATCCGCACAAGTAATTTCATCACCTTTCTAGTCGGCATCCGGAACAGTCTAGTTTCTTATAAACTTTCATTCTGTCGGCTGAATCCTTCCTCACCAAGCAATGCGGATCAAGCATATACTTGTAGATATCATTAATCATGTCGGCCAAACATGATTCATGCCTTCACAACCTCTGTCATCAATAGTAACTCATCCGGAAAGCAGTCTGATACTCTGCCAGTCAGTTCTTCCTCTGTTTTCACTGTCTCTCAGGAATCCGGTACTCAACCATTCATATCTTTTTCCTTGTCCATCACCGGAGGCTAAATCCTTGGAATATACCACTCAAGGTAGTCCTCTTGACTTCCCCAAATCCGCACTGCACCAAGACACTTCCACTGAGAGGTCCGGACCAATCTGTCGGACCTTGCCACATGCTCTGTTCTTCTTCACCGGACCACAACATTCTTTATTCTGACTTCCGGTAGAGACACATCATGACTTGCGGATATGTGGGATGACCTTTGTTGCCATCAATGACAACAACCATGAATCCATATAGTGTCTCTTGCCAACAACCTTTACTAAAGAAATTAAAGATTTGGGTAAACAAAGTGTCTGATCGGAATAAAAATATTGTTAGAAGCCTTTTCAATACACTCAATTATATTGGAAAGACTAGTAAGGAGAAAGATAAAAGAGCTGCTCATAGGGTAATAACAATCTTAATAGCAAGCAAGCAATTAAGAAAGGTTCGATTAATGAGGCAAATTTGTGTTGTCTTAAGCTTGAATTGTAAAACATTGTCAAAAGCACTAGCATTAAGATCAAGACTAGATAGTCCTCTTGGAAATGATATTTGGACTTTTAATGGTAGGCTTTCACGATTTGATAAGAAGCTAATCAATAGCACAAATGATGAAATTGAACGATTTTGGAACACTAACTCTAGGGTATAACCCAATGTAAAAGATGTTGTAAAGTTAAGAATTGATGATAAAGACTGCACACCACATCGTAAACATTACTTGGAATGTAGCCAAATGACATTGTACAAACAATTTCATGAAACACACCCATGTATGGAAATCTCACAAACATAATTGGAATCTTGGAAGCCATAAATTATTGTATACTTGTTAAAATATGTAATACATGTTGTTGCAAATACCATGTATAATTTTTTATGTATCTTTAATTATTATGCAATATTCATTCTACTTTGCACACTAACGAAATGTTACAGGGGTGTGGTGCAATTCAATTACTAAAGTCATTTAGGGACTTACTAGATTTATTTTCATGTATTATAGATGATGGTTGCATTTTATACAACAATGATTGTTTAAATGAAAAGTGTTTACAATGTGGTGGGTTATCAAAGCTTATATCCTGTATTCATGAGGTAGCTAGCATGATTTTGGAAAGAAAATGGGGATAAAAAGAGATATGAGACAGTGAAATACAATTTGAAAAGTGGAGGTGAAAGTTCTAGATATGAGTTGATTGCAAGAGAAGTAAGTACTGTTGATTTTATTGCTAATTTTAAGAAAAATCTTTTTACAAGTATGCCAAACACAGCCACAGGTCATGATGGTTAAATCAATAGTTCAGGATGTCTAAAGATTTTTTCTTGATTGGGACTATTGTCTTTGTAGTCGATTTTACAAAAAACTACACGTTGCAACCACAAAATGAAGTGCAATCCTAGTACTATAATTCTATTTAGATTGCTATTTTTGTTCACATCACAGATAGACATGCCCCTAAGAGCACATAAGAGAACAGAAAGATTGTCAGAGAATACCATTTTTACATGAGTGATGATCGATCTCATTCATCAAAGTATGTGCAATATTGTTTTCAACAATTTTATAGGTTCTTGCAAGAAAAAATATTAGAATGGATCAACAACTATTTTGGTCAAATAGCTACATCGATCAATTCAAATATGCTTGTATGTTCTATTGGTTGAGCATAATGCATGTAGAGAAGGGTATATCTCATATTTGGAATTTTTTAAAGCTAGGTACAGAAAAGGGTAACATGATGGAGCGAGTGCATGCAAGAAGAGAGATATATTTATAGAACACCTAAATATTAGAGGTGGTACTACATTCAATCATGCAGATTCTATTGTTAAGTGGTGTAATTATGCATTGTCACAATGAGTGGCTCTTGATTCATAAATGCATAGGTTCTTTTGGTTGGTTGATGAGGGAATATCGAGAGAGAATTAGATTGTCAGAGAATCAATGAATCATTAAAGATGCATTAATTTCAAATCTCAGATGCAAGTTCATGGACTATTTAGATATGAGAATTAGCTTATTTTTATTAGAGTTGTATTAAATGTGATTGGGATCATTATGAGTCAAGTGAGTAGATAGATGCATGGATTCCATGATATTTAACCCCTTTATCTCAAGGTCATTCATCTTTACTCAATGACATGGAGAGCATTTGACTATGAACATCTTATAGACCTTGTACAACTAGGTCATGTTTATGTAGTTGTTGCACCACATAGAAATGAAGAGAGATTGGACTATTGGTTGGCACGATGTGTACAGGGAAACCAAAAGCTAGCATGAGCTATGACAGATCATGATGGGTTCACATATCCTATAGGATAAACTGTGATTTCTAGGACTTGGCTACCAAGATACATGATTAGAAAGAATGACATAACTACATTTGAAGACTTTGAGAAACACAAAACCATATTCATGTATTCGCACCTAGTTGTAGCAACAAATGTTAAGTTACAAAAACATCATCCATAACCAAAAACAAAACAACTATGGACAATTAGTAATTCTAATCATGAAGCAATATTGGATACTTTGAAGGTAAGAGATGACCCCTCAAGTATACTTGACTAGCATGTAAACTTCTATATGGGACAGGTATGACAATTTTTATCTTAGTGTTCTTGTTTTTTCTATTTTTTAGAATTGTTTTATTATAAATGTTGCTTCTTTAATTATAATGCATGTTTTTGACTATACATGATTATGAATAAGGTTATCTACCATGGCCTCGTAGACACTAGGTACAAGTTTAATGTGCATTTGTGTTGAAAAACATTTTGATGTTCACATTTTTTTAATATTTTGCTTTCTAATATTTTGTGCATACTAATTTCTATATTAAAGAGAGCTTATTTTTTAGTTTTAGACATTTAAGAGTAGATTTAAGACTTATTTTGGTTTGAAAGAGTCCTTAACATCACCCTCATGGACTATTATGTTCATCTTATGGCCCCATATAATGATATTATTTAGCATAACCAACATGTGCTGGTATAATAGTTTGAATGTCCTAGATGCTCTATGATACTAATGAATTATTCCTAAGGTTACTTTTAAGCCTCCTATGGTTGAACTACATATGACCTTATATATGATAGTCCTCAATAATGTGTACATCATCACATTGAAGGGTGATTTGATAGTGAACATTTGTATGTGATAGTTCCTTGTTGCCAATGTTTAAGCTATTTATGAATGCATTGTCTAGTGTTGTATGCATATGTAGGAGGATGATGTTGTAATGAGATCATAGGGAGGATGACACCACAACAGGACCCACAAAAGATGAGATGGTAGGATGATTCGTGGGTGTGTTCCCAAAGGGATACATCATTATGCATCAAGAGAGAGTTGTGGAAAGCATGTGATGAGAGCTCATAATAGGGGAGATCAATGGTCTAAACATGTAGTAGTGTTGGAGCTCAAAGGAGTTACAGATGCATAGACTCTAGTGGAAATTATCTAATGGACAAAGAATTAAACCTAAACCATTATATCATCTTACAACATGGGGAGGTACATGAACTAGATGATGAGCTCAAAGGTCAAAAATGAGTCCACATCCAAAGGGATGATATGGGTGCGTGCACAAATATGAGTCCACTTAAGCTGGAAGTTTCAGAGCTAGAAAAAAATCTGAAATCGGGTAACTAAAAATGGGATGTTGTTTCTACAAAACGGGATCCCATTTTAGATTGGGATCCCGAGCCTAAAATCTAGAATGGGATCCCATTTCTTAGTGGGATCCCAAACCTAGGACCAAAAAATGGGATCCTATTTTGTGAAAGTATTAAATTTTTTAAAAAAACTTGTAACCCCATTTTCCCCAGTGATAGGCGACAAATAGAATAGGATCCCAAGTGCAAGGAGAGCATTGTCGGCCATAAAAGCTCAAGTAAGTGGATTTTTCCACTTTTTCAGTTTCTCAATCATATGTGATGCATTTTTTATATGCTTTTCTTTCTTTTTTAGTGTAAAATACAATCAAAATCTAAAACCTAGACTATTATTAGGGTTTGAAATTATGAGTTGAATAGCTGTATGTAGACATTTTAGTTGTAAAATACAATTGAAATTTTGAAAGACTGTATCATATAAAAGGATAGATTTTGAACAAACTGTCAAAATTTTGTTTAAATTTAAGAATTGAATAGCTATATTTAGACATTTTCGCTGTAAAATACAATTGAAAATTTGAAAATATTGTATCATATGAAAGGAGAGATTTTGAACAAACTGTCAAATTTGATTTCAATTTGAGAGTTGAATAGCTATATTTAGACATTTTAGTTGTAAAATATAATTGAAATTTTGAAATGATAGTATCATATGAAAGGAGATATTTTGAACAAACTTTCAAAATTTATATAGCATTGGGATGATATATATATTTAGTTTGTATAAAATTTACTTATACTAATGTATGTGATTGTATTTTAAAGGCATTATTGAATAGATAACTGTCATGTAAAAAAATTACAACAAACCATAATAAAACCTTTATCAATCCATCTCCATGGTTTCCCAAATCTAAATCAGAAAATAAAGGCTCTTGAAATGTTGTAGCAATAATGTCTAAGGATGCAAATTAGGTATCTAATAGAAAATTCCATCACATTTCAGCTTTAGGACCTCTTTCCAGACCTTCATTTTTTATCATTTTTTGCTTCAAATGTGTACTTGTACAGCTCAAAATCATGATGTTTCCATGGATGGAACAACAACATATCTCCATTCCATCAACTAATATCTTTCTCTAGCTAGATCATCACTACAATCACAAGTTAAACAAAGCATCAAATTCTTCATTTTTTAAATCATGTAAATCATCAGAATATATTCATCTTTGAATACTCAGATTAGTCCTAGGCAACTAGTAGTCAATCCTATCTCCATTATCAAATTTGGTTGCCATAGGCAACTTCACCAAATTTAGGATTTCATCATGTTGCCATGCATAAGCAATCCACCTCAAGGTAGTTTTCTAAGTCTAGTTATAGTCTTACAAATGCTCATTATGATTCTAGGGTGGTATGATAGTCCATTGGTTTCTATGACATCATGATAGCATAGATGCATTTAAACATTCACCCTTCATGGATATATTGATAATAAAATAGAGTTTTAAACTATTCTTAAAGTTTGGGACAATCATAGTGATTAATAGTCTAAGCAATTTCTCATTAAATTTCATTCATGACTACCTTCCACCTTATAATAGTATCCTAACCTTCTTACCTCATCAACTATCTTAAAAGTGGAAGATTTAATCATTACCACATGGTTATGTCTCTTTGATTATGAAGATAATGCAATTGAATCTCTAGAGGAGTCTTACATCTTAACAACAATTTCATTGTCCCTTTGTAGTTCATCATGTGAATGTGACAGTCTTCATATGTTTCCTTGATGGACTTTTGATAACAAGGGAAGATGACAATCTTATGATCAATGACTAATCCTAGAGAAATCATGATGTAACAACCCAACTGAACTCCTCATGACAAGTCTATTATTGGTTTAAGGCTATCTTAAAGGTCCATAACAATCTAGGATTTTAATAACAATTAACAGTTCTTAATGGTCATGGCAACATTATACAAGATACTAAAGTTAATGCTAAGATGATGATTTCCTCTTTCCTATCAAATGGTAAGGATCAAAACAATTGTTCCTATCATATCATGATTGAAATAGGACCGATCAAGAAACCTAGTACTGCACATGGTGCATAAATGATAATCTTCTTATGGTTTTCTTGGTATGTATAATGAAGCCCACTTAGTTAGGTTTTTATGGATTGCCCTCTAGGAAATCAAATTCTTGTCTCTCAGAACTCCATTTAGATTAGGATCATGACATTCAATTCTAAAACCACACTATAAGAAATGGATACTTACAAATGAGTTTTGATTCACTTAAATCTTCACATACACAAACACATATCCAACTTATGAATTCATGATTGATCCAATGTTCAAACCAATGAAAGCATGACTATTGTATTTGTTGACCAAGAATATTGATAGTCATAAAGTTAGAGAAATTCATCTAAAACCATTACAAACTATTTCTAGCTTTGCCATAGGAAATGTTGGATCTTCTAGAATGAGTACTTAACATCAAACCAATAGCCAACTCCATAGAAAAATTAAAAAAATTGAAACCTTGGAACTAACATATGATGACAAACCTTGACAACAAATTCATTATGGTAGTCCTAATAGCCCTACTGCTATACTCTAACTATTGTGACAATACAATGTTTGGCTAATGATATCTCTCTGAGTCCTTAAGAGGCATCTTTTGATATGATAGTCCTTCATATTGACATTTAACATTGATACCAAACGCCCTATGATCAAACACCATAAAGATAGTCGTAGATAACAAAATCAATTATAGGACAGTCCTATTGAGACCTGGTTGTGACAAGATGAATGAGAGGATAACTCATAAGCATAACATGACCTTGATAATATATGCATGCAAATCTTTTTTACAAACCTCCAGATAGTCTTGAAACAAAGATACCCTTTTATGCCCATGATTGTCCTAGTATTTGATTGCACCTAACATGTGTTAGTGTAGGTTTTTATTTCCTAGATGGGTTATTTATTTTTCCTATATTCCTAGGTTTTTCCTACACTTCTATTAATCTCGCTTAGGTTAATAAAGCATGTCTTATTAGGTGAGTAGTTGCGAGGTGTCACCTTCCTACATGTGAGCATCCATTAGCTATCTTGGGAAGATACTTTGCTATCTTTAGTCCGATAGATGGTTGCTCCTCATTGGTCGGTGTTGCCACCTCCTCTCTCTTCCTAGTCTATATAAGCATGCTACCTGGCTTGTATTTCGTATCTTTTGCTTTTGCATCCTCTTAATGCTATTTTGCTTCTAGCATTTGCATTACTCTCTTGGAGACTAACTCTATGTTGCTATTTTGATTTCGTATCATTTGCATTCATAGTTTTAATATCTATTCTTTGCACTAGTTTTCTGGGTTATTAATCTTTTCAGATTCTAACATGGTATCAGAGCTATTCTATGTGCAAGAGTAGATTTTAGTTTCCATATTTGAGAGATTCGGGGGGGGCTAATAAATCTTATTGCAGGTTTTCAAAAAACCCAGTATGCTCTTCTCTTGCATCTTCGGATGATCTTGAGAATCAGAAAAGTTTGACGGAAACTTTTTTAATCTCTGGGGTTGCACATGTGTTTTATGAAATCTGGGTGATTGCAGCATTTCTGGTTATACTGGCAGCATTTCTGGCTGTTCCAACGCGTCCAGGAGGCTTGAGAAAGTCAGATTTGGCTTTCGTTTCACCAAAATCGGAGATCGTCATACACAGTTGCGGAACCGGGGTTTCAAGCTCAAATCTGACAACCAGCTTGCATATTTGGTCCTTTGAATCAATATTGCAGGTTCCAACATCTGATTCAGCCTTTGCATGTCATTTTTTGGTTGTTGGGGTCGTTTTTTGTAGCTAAAGGCGTTCCATTTACACTAAAGCAACATCTTCTGTGCATTTGCAAGAAAAACGCCTTCTGGGTTTTGTTTGCAGCACAGAAAAACCATCTGGGTATCTTTCTGTTTTTGCATGCAGTTTGTATATTTTGCAAAAATGCGCTCAGAAAGCTACAGCAGGACCCCTCTCCGTTGGCAGCTACAGTTCTGAAGACAGTTTTCAAATGCTCCGTTCTTGCTCATACGGACTCCTTTTCCCACGAAATTTTTTTTGATTTTGGCTATTTTTTCGTGCTCTATGCACTAGTGCAGTCGTTTTTTGATTTTGATGCCAAGATTTTTCAGAAATTGCAGATTCTCAGTCGTGACATTGCACGGTTCTCGTTTTGGGAACTTCGGAGGATCATAACTTTCACATACGATCTCGTATCGAGGCGATTCCTTTTTTGAAAGTGCATGATTTTTCGAGTAGATTGCAGTGGTGCTGTTTATTTCTCTGGATATTATGCAAAAGTTGTATTTTCAGCATATGCTCTTCATGAGAGTTTTGTAATGCATTGAAATCAAAACCACTTAGTATTTGTTGCTAGTGGTAGTTGTAAACGCACTAATATAAAGTGCCAAATCATATTTTCTTGGGGGGGTTCTTTGATTGAGTGAAAAGGGGGGGGTTGTCTTGGTTGGGTTCTCTTCTTTTCAGCACTTCTTCTCTGCATTTCTTCATCATGGATCAAACAAATCTGCCTATCCTAACTCCATACAATTACTTTGAGTGGAAATCACGCATGACAATTCACTTAAGGAAAGCTGGATTAAATAGGATAACTATGGGACTTGAAACTGAACCTGCTAAAGATGAAGATAAGCCTAAGTGGTTTAACAAATGTGATGAGGCATATGGAACATTGTGTTTGTCTGTTTCTCCTGATTTGCTCTTTCACATTGAGTCTTTGAATACACCAAATGAAATCTGGACAAAGCTAGAAACACTATTTGGCACACAAGATTCAATGAGGGGTCATATGTTGGAAAATGAACTAATTAGTTTAAGTCCAGGCAATTTCAACACAATCCAGGATTTCTTCACCAAATTGAAATCACTAAGGCTGCAGTTAAAACAATGTGGAATTGAAAAGAAAGATGAACAACTGATTCTTAGTATTCTCTCTAAGCTAAGTTCAGAATATTCTGTGTTTGTTTCTACTTTCTATGCTACTAAGGGTGCACTTGGTACTCAATTCACCATGCCATCTTTAGATGATTTTGCTGTCAATCTCACTCAGGAACAGGACAAGCTAATCCAGATGGGCACTCTTAAGTCCTCTAAGTCACATGCCTTGGCTGCCAATCAAGGCACAAAAGAACAGAAAGGACAAAGTAGTAACAACAATAGTAAGGATAAGAAACAAAAGAATAGCAAGGAGAAGAAGGATCAGATAACGGTTGCTTCAAAAGCAACTAATGAGACCCAATATTCCAAGGGCGACAAGCCTAAGAAAGAGAGGGTCCAATGTGCCTATTGTAAAAGACCTGGTCATGATGAACATAAATGTCTGAAGAAACAAATTGATCACTTGACACACATTCTTGAGAAGAATAATATCAGTGTTCCTGAGTCTATCAAACAGAGTTCTAATGAGGGGTCTAATAAGGCGAAAGAAAACAGCAAGGGGAAAGGAAAGGGCAAGGCCCTTGTTGCAGTTGCTTCTTCACCATCCACTTGGGTTCTTGATTCGGGTGCTTCACACCACATGGCTTCATCTAAGGAAGAACTTGCATCCTTGGAGCCGTGTACTATGCCTTCTATTTTGATGGGTGATAACACTCCTGTTGAGGTGTGTGGGAGAGGGTCTGTTGATGTGGGGGATGGCACATTCCATGATGTTCTTTGTGTGCCCTCATTATCAACTAATCTCCTATCGGTATATCAGATCACTCACACAGGTTCAGGCAAGCGGGTTGAGTTCACTCCTGATTCAGTGGAGATTCGTGAGTTGCACAGTGATTCTACAGTGGCAGTTGGGAAAGCAGATCATCAGTCACGGCTCTATCTGTTTTCTCACTTTGTTCCTGATCCTCCTTCGACTGTTTTGCTCACTCATTCTAATGATGTGAGTAGATTATGGCATGAGCGGTTTGGCCATCTTAACTTCCGCTACTTGCAGCAACTTAACCAGCAAAGCATGGTCACAGGGTTGCCTTCAGTTCAGTTTTCAGGTGGTGTTTGCCAAGGTTGCATTCTTGGTAAGCATCCTAAGGAAAAGTTTGACAAAGGTAAGGCATGGAGAGCTTCACAGATACTGGAGTTAGTTCACAGTGATTTGGCTGGTCCATTTCAGCATCCTTCTTTCAGCAGGGCTAGATATGTCCTCACATTCATTGATGACTTCTCTCGAAATACTTGGGTGTACTTTCTCAAACAGAAGTCAGAGGTATTTGATCATTTTCAAGACTTCAAGACTTTTGTAGAGAAGCAATCTGGGAAAACCATCAAAGTTTTGCGCACTGACAATGGTGGTGAGTATGTCAACCATCGGTTTGAGAGGTTTTGCACTTCAGAGGGGATTGATTTGCAGCATTCAGTTCCATACAATCCTCAGCAGAACGGTGTTGCAGAACGGAAGAATAGGTCCTTGAAGGAAATGGCGAACTGCATGATTCACTCCAGATCTCTTGCACCACAGTATTGGGCAGAGGCCATTAACTGTGCTTGTTATATCCAGAACCGTGTTCCTCACCGAGCCTTGAAGGGAGTCACTCCTTTTGAAGCTTGGAGCGGTCAGAAACCATCAGTTAAGCACTTTCAAGTTTTTGGTTCTCCTGCATGGGCCCACATTCCTACAGAGAAACGCAAGGCCTTGGATCCGCAGAGCAGACCTTACATATTTGTAGGTTATCCTGATGGTGTGAAGGGTTATCGGTTGCTCCACCCTACTACACATGAGTTGTTCATTGAGAGGAGTGTTCAGTTTGAGGAGGGCTCTTCAAGCTCACTTTCTATCACTTCTCCAACTCCTTCTACTTTGACATTGGAGTCACTTGGGATACATGACAGATCTTCTGATGAGTCAGATTCACCTGAGCAGTCTTCTACCTCCACTTCTAATGCAGAGAGCGATTCAGAGGACTCACCTCCTTCCTCTCCTAGTCATCATTCAGAGGTTGATGATTCTCCTCCAGATTCTCCATCTTCCGGTCCACTTTGGGCTAGACAGACCTTGCAGTCTGCAGGTGATTGGGTTGGGGATCCATCAGACACCAGGCGGACTCGTTCACAGTTCCAGGATGCTCCACATGTCTTCATTGCTACTGCCTCAGATCCACAATCTTTTCATGAGGCTTCTGGTATTCCTGAGTGGGATACAGCTATGCAGGAGGAGTATAGTTCCTTGATGAGGAACCACACTTGGGATCTTGTCCCTCTTCCTAAGGGAAGAAAACTTGTTCGATGTAAGTGGATCTATCGGACAAAATTTGCAGCAGATGGGTCGGTTGACAAGTATAAGGCTCGCTTGGTCGCCAAAGGATTCTCCCAGGTTCCTGGGATTGACTACTCTGAGACTTTTGCGCCAGTTGCCCGAATGAATTCCATCCGACTTGTTCTTGCCATTGCTGCAGCTAATCGTTGGGAAGTACACCAGATGGATGTGAAGAGTGCTTTTCTTCACGGTGACCTTCAGGAGGAAATATACATGGAGCAGCCACAGGGGTTCCTTCAGGATTCTTCACTTGTGTGCCTTCTTCGGAAGTCTCTCTATGGCCTCAAACAGGCTCCTCGGGCCTGGTATGCCAAGATGGATTCCTTCCTTCTATCAGTTGGGTTCACTCGGTGCCATTCTGATCCCAATGTCTACATTCTGCAGCAGGATGATTCACTCCTATTTCTGGTTCTGTATGTTGATGACTTGCTGATCACAGGGAGTTCTTCATCCACCATTAGGGCTGTCAAAACTGCCCTTCATGACAGGTTTTTGATGACTGACTTGGGCTTGTTGCATTACTTTCTCGGGATTGAGATCTACCAGTCTTCTTCCGGGATCAACATCACACAGTCCAAGTATGCTCTAGATTTGCTCTCGAGGTTTCATATGGCTGACTGTAAGCCTGCTCCGACTCCCTTTCTTTCTGGAGTCAAACTTGAGGCTCAGTGTTCTTCTCCACTTGTTGATGGCACTTTGTACCGACAGCTTGTTGGGAGTCTCATTTATCTGACTCATACGAGACCTGACATTTCATATGCTGTAGGCATGGTCTCTCGATTCATGCAGGAGCCTCATGAGCTGCACTGGAAAGCAGCCAAGCGGATCCTTCACTACATTCAGGGTTCTCACAGTCTTGGGATTCACTACGCAGCGGGTATTGAGCTTGATTTGGTGGGCTACACAGATTCCGATTGGGCGGGCGATTCTCAGGATCGCAAGTCTACTTCAGGTTACAGCTTCTCACTTGGTTCAGGTCCTGTTTGTTGGTCGAGCAAGAAGCAAACTGCTATTGCTCTATCTTCTACTGAGGCCGAGTATCGGGGGGCTGTGAATGCCTCTACTGAGGCCATTTGGCTTCAGAATCTTCTCACTGAGTTTGGTATCCAGATCAGACGGCCATCAGTCATATTTTGTGACAACCAGAGTGCCATTCAGATCTCACGAAATCTGGTCCATCATCAGCGGACCAAACACATAGAGGTCCACATGCACTACATCCGGGAGCTCATCCATGGCCACGTCATCGACCTTCGCTACTGTCTGACTTCCGAGCAGGTTGCTGATATCTTCACCAAACCCTTCACTGAGAGCAAGTTCCTTCATTTGCGAGCTTTGCTGGGGGTGCGGGATGCTTCATCTTCTGGGGGGGCTTCTTCCTCTCACTCGGAGTCTTGACTCTCTCTACTTTTGGGGGGGTCTCTTCTCTCTCTCTTTGGGGGGGACTTTTATGTACATGGGTACCTCATCAGGCTTGATTTGCCGGGACCCATTTCTACATCCACCTAAGCTTCACTTATGGGGGGGTGTTAGTGTAGGTTTTTATTTCCTAGATGGGTTATTTATTTTTCCTATATTCCTAGGTTTTTCCTACACTTCTATTAATCTCGCTTAGGTTAATAAAGCATGTCTTATTAGGTGAGTAGTTGCGAGGTGTCACCTTCCTACATGTGAGCATCCATTAGCTATCTTGGGAAGATACTTTGCTATCTTTAGTCCGATAGATGGTTGCTCCTCATTGGTCGGTGTTGCCACCTCCTCTCTCTTCCTAGTCTATATAAGCATGCTACCTGGCTTGTATTTCGTATCTTTTGCTTTTGCATCCTCTTAATGCTATTTTGCTTCTAGCATTTGCATTACTCTCTTGGAGACTAACTCTATGTTGCTATTTTGATTTCGTATCATTTGCATTCATAGTTTTAATATCTATTCTTTGCACTAGTTTTCTGGGTTATTAATCTTTTCAGATTCTAACAACATGATTGTCTATATAGTCTTAAATTGATCTTTCTTGTCTCCCTCACTACAAGTACTCATGATCCATGTACCCTTTCAAATTTATTTATCTGTAATATAATATATAGACTTAGACAATGGTAACAAAATAATAATCTCTCCCAAAGCCTTTATAATGCATTGTGACCACATTTTAGACTTTATACATGAAGGTATACAATGAAATAATCTTGAAGGTCATCAAATGGGAAAATGAAAACTAGGACCACATTAGGAGTTATTAACTATAAGACTAAACATATGGCATAGACTCCAAAACTCCTTTCAAAATATGAATACTATGTACACCCTCAACTGGACTCAAACCATCAATATATACACACCTAAAATCATTTGTCTAAAACTCCATGCCTACAACTTCATCTAGATCCTCATCTAAATAGTTTTCCACCAAGAATCAAAATTTAGGTCTCGAATGAAAATCCCAACTTCAATTTGAAAATTACATAGTTCACTATAATAGCTCTTACATTTTGAAATTTCTATGCACATGTATAGATGTACGTTTAATTTAAATATTCCAAGTGTAATTTATTGAAACATGTATAATTTATCTAGTTTATTTATAATTTATAATTTTTCAACATGTATATGTTTATTTATAATTTATAGATTCTTGAAAATTAATTTTGTACTCAAATTTCTATGTTTATATGTATATATGTAGGTTCATAGTTTTTATATATATCATCATGGATGATATTCACTTTGATGTTGAGGACTTCCTCAATGCACAAGATGAACAAGCACCATTTCCACCCCACCTCCACATCTAGATGCCCCAACTCTACCCCCACCTCCAAGCATCCCACCTCCACCCCCACCTAGACCCCCACCTGGAACTGACCAGGCTCACTTGCAAGCCATAATTACTAAAAATGTGGATTCCATACAATAAAAATTGAATTCCATTTGCAGTGACAATTCATGCCACCTCACGTGGTACGTTTTGCAACTTTGATGCAAAACATTGTAGATTTTGTGAGGTCTATTGACTCAGACTTAGATGGATTCTGGAAATGGAGAGAGGAGAGGCACCAATTTAATGCTGATGGCCTCTTCTATAAGGATATTTTGGATCTTAAAATCACAAAAGGTCATTTAGCGCAATATATTAGACACCCCATCACAAATGAACCTATTCCTACAAATAAGAAAATAATATCAATCAGGTGGTGTAGACATGAAGGAATGTCTACCAATTTTTGGAATAGATGGTGGATGGTGTTTGATTATCCACCGCATGCTAATTGTGAGGTTCTTTTATATTTTTTGAGAAATTATATGTAGAGTTTGTTATGAATTAGAAACCCAACTATTTTGATTTTAGATCATTCCAGGGTGTTGGTGGCGGCATGCCACAATAGAGTTTGGGGGCACGGGTTGATCCCCAATGACCCATGCCTATTCAACCTCTTATTGACCCTCCTATTGCTACCATTCCTGTGCCCTTCCAGCATTGTACGGTGGTATCCGCACTAGGCACATTGAGTGCACTCTCAGGTAGCCTAGATGAGTAGACTTATATGATAGTAGCTCAGGTTAGAGACCATGGAGGAGTTGATGGTGGAAGTAGTCCTAGTACCACTTCACATGTGTCGATGCCTCATACATGTACGAGTTGCAATCAGTTGTGTTATGGACCTTATCAGGCAGTTGTACCCACTTCAGCTACACATGTAGCATCTGATAATATGTGTGAATGATTTGTTGATTATCTATTTGCTAAGGATCATCCCACTGATCATTCAACATAGGTATATATATATAGGTTACACACATGTTGAATTTATAACAATTTTAAGCACGTGTTTTTAATGAACATATAGAGATCAATTAAATTGTAATATTTTAACAATTGAATTGTTTGGTGTAGATGATGGAAACAGGGACCATTGATCAATTTAATTTTTTATCGACACCTATTCATTTCGGGCACACATTTGGGGTATTTTGAATGATTTATATTTTAAATAATTTTATTTACTTGATTTTAATTTGTAATTCAATCCTGAACATGTACATTAAATATTTATGTTGGTTCAGGGTTCTTCCACATTGAATCATCCGTTTGAGGGTGTCTCGAGCGCTCCTCCATCATTGGGCATCTCACATGACCCTTTTGTATGTATATTGTTTTATAAAACTATATATATTTATATATATACTTAGATTTTTCTATTTTGAATTCACTATATCTGAAAACGTGGATGTACTATTTAATATATATTAAAAAAATATGTCTATGTAGGTTGACACAACAATGAGGATGGGCATTGCAGTACACTTGGATGATCCAAGTTTATATCAGGAGTTGACAGCATTTCAGGTTGTTGAAAAATGTATCTATGTCTATGTGCAATATATGTTTTAACCTAATTTGTACACATGTGCTAAGTTATAAATGACCTTGTAGGAGCTTGTCAGTGACATGTTTCATCCTATTCGTGCCATTCCACCTACAACACATGCAGAGCAGGAGGATAGAGGAGATGGGCAGCCTAATATGGTATAATTTAAAATTTAGATTATATTTAAAGTCAATTAAAATATACATTGTGAACTTAAAGTAAATTTCAATAGAATATATGTTGACATGTGTTAAAAATGATTTTTTTTTTATATCTTGAGACATGTCATGTAGCTAAGCCTGTAGAGACAGGTCCTGGAATAGAGGATGCAAAACAACCTCTTATGGTATAATAATTTAAATATGATAAATTATAAATTAAATTGAATTAAATTATTTTTAAAATCGTCTTACATCTAATTTCAACTTTCTTTCTCTTGTACATGTAGATTGATTCAGAGAATGTAGAGACTGTAGGTCAAGGTGCACCAGAGCATGCCTCTCAACCTCACATGGTAATTTTAAAATGTTCTGATAAATTATTTAAATTAAATTGTCATTAAATCATTTTTTAATCATATTACATTTGATTTCATCTAAATCTTTCTCTTCTACAGAGTGATTTGGGTCATCTGAGTAGTTCACATGGTGTGAAGAGGTCTCTTGATTACAGAGACAATATGAGTTAGGTTATTTCATGGGCTATATAATTTGACTATTTCATGGACTACATATATATTGTTTCTCATGGACTTTATATATATATTGTTTCATAGACTTTATATTTTGAACATGGGTTGTATTGTCATGGACTTTATATATTGTTTCATCCAGACTTTATTTCATTTCAATATTTTATGGTCTAGACACAAGACTTTATTTCATTTTAGTATTTTATGTCCATAAACATTTAAGTGAAATAGAAATGACACTAGATATCTTATATTTAAATATATATAGAAATTGTGGTTCTAATAAAAAATAATTGGTTTTTATAGTGAGAAAACAATTTAACATCTTCTTATAGTTGGTTTTTATGGGAATTTTTTTACTTCATTTATATTATTGTTGGAAATTCTTAGATATCATGCATTTAGAAATTAAATAATGAACATTATCAAAATTTTGTATTAATAGAACGAGATAACTAATGTATAGATAAAAAGAGAAGTTGACTTTTATCTTAATATCATGTTGTTTTGGTTATGGAAATGTACCACATTTTTTATATTAAATAAGTAATGGTCAATGTGAAAGACTTCAACTATTTTAACTAGTAATGTGTTTTACTTGTAAAAGTTATTTATAAAGGGAAAAGACAGAGAGAAAGTAAGTAGGACCAAGAGGATATGTAAGTAGGAGTTAATTCACTTTCTTGATTCTTGATATCAGAAAAATTGAAAGGATATACTTTTTAATAGATTCACAAACATTCTACTAGAATGCAAGCTAGTCTTGGAAAGTAATTTTAGAATGCTAGTGTGCGAAAAAAATTATTCTCCAATGATCTAACAATGTTTGACAATGTATTAAGCACAAAAAAGAATTTAAGATCAATATTATTTCTATTAATTCTAAAGATATAAGTTTATTGAAAACTTTTTTTTTTTTTAACCATAGAGTATTAAATTTTGACACCCTCATCTATAATTTCAATCTATAATCATCAATTTTACATTAGATACATGTATCAATTTATATATACAACATATTTGAATATCATATCATAGGGGAGATGACCTAATTGTTGAGCATGTTCCAATAGGTGTGATAGTATTTGTGCATTTAATGCCCATGCTTGGAAGTCTCTCATTACTTAAGATAAATTCTAGATAAGTTGATGGGTACCATGAAGGACTTGTCATACAAGGTGGTAAGGAATGAGAAGAAGTTACCTCCTCATAATGTTGCACCGTATTTCAATGAAGGATAGTGGTTGCATAATAGGCCTTATAACATTAATTGGTCTAAGAGACCATAGAAAAATGATAGGAAAGTGATTCCTAAGAAAAAAAATCCATTGCAACAAGACAAAGAAACCCTAGATGCTCTAAGAAGTGATCATGTGAATCTCCAAGATATTTCATTGTGGTGTGAAACTTGCTATCTCCCACATGATCCATTAAAGTAGTGAACAAGAAATATGTGGCTAAAAATCATGAGAATGATGTACCATAAGATGTTGCAGATACTCCTAAATTAGGGTTCAATCTTGAGAATAGAGCCAAGCAAGTTCAATCTAGGCCACTAAAAAAGTAAGGTGGAGACAAAGAAAATAGAAAAGGAACCAACAGGTAAGGATGTAGCTTCTTTTATTTAAGTTATGTAGTTCATTCTTGATGCAAATGATGTAACCATTCGACAAAATGCCTCTTGGCCCAACTATAACCCTATTGATGTAGCCCAAGTCATGAGACAAGTTAGAATTTTAATGCCAATAGGGGAGCTCCTTAAAATTCCTGAGCATAGATAGAGAGTGATTTATCTTACCTCATTATTGTAAATGAGTCATGACAACCTGCTAATGTTCCCAATGATGCTACAATTGACAAACATACCCAAGATGTAGTTAAATTTTAAGGTTTTGTAGCATTAGAAATAATTTTTGATAGTATAGATTTCTATAAGGTTAGAAGTAGGTCAATCAATGAAGATGATATTGAAGGTGTGAAACTAGGTAGTGAAGTAGTTCTCAGGATGATATTTATTGGAAAGAAAGTGAAACCTTTTGAAAAGAAAATGTTCATTGCATTGTTGAGAAGATTTAGGAAGTTGATAAAGTTGAAGGAAGAAGGTATCATCAAGCTTATCTAACATTCTAAATGGGTGTCAAACCTTGTCCTAGTTAGGTAGAAAAATGGAGAGATCCAGTTGTGTCTAGACATTAGAAATCTACACATTACATCCCTCAACAACAATTACCCACTTCCAAGCATGGACCACTTGCCACATCAGTGCACCAACAAAACATGACTTAATGCACACCCATTGGTCCACCCTTTTTTAGGAAACTATTTGACACATCAACAAGAAGTGTGTTGATGTGGCATCATATTTGATGATGTGGCCTTGCCAAATAAGTTGCTACAAAAATTTTAGAGTGATTCGAAATTTGCATGTATATGTTAAAATAAATAGTGATTACTTATTTATTTCTATCATTATATTGAAAGTGGCATAATTTATATGTACTATGAAGAGCAATTTTAAAAATAGTTTACACAGGTCCTAAATTAAATAATAGATAAATGTTTCAACTTCTAAACTAGTAAATGTTGATAGAATAATGGGGAAACATATGGTGAGAGTAAAATGAGTAGAGATAGCTTAGGATTCCATTGTTGTTACAACACTATGGTTATTAACCTAAAGGTTTATCAATCAAGTGATATAATTTGGGTTTGAATAAATTGAGATTGTCATTTTATAAGCTTATTGGTTTATGTCTAACATGAGATCAAATGAAAATAGGATTCTAGTACCTTTTGAGCCTAAGGTTGAATCAAGGGATTGGATAAGAAGTGTGAGATATGAAGGAATGGAAATAGAAGAAGATGTAGAAGTAATATTGTAGGAATTATAAGCAAAAATGGCTAGGATCTCCATGGTTGATAGAAAGTTAGATAGGCTAGAAAGTATGACACTCACCCTAATAGAAAGAATGGATGGAAATAGGGTGCACCAAGATGGAGGTAAACATGAGGTTGGTGTTTCACAAAAATACACTCCAAAATCTAATAAGGTTTTCAACATGAGGCCAAAACTGATATCTAATCATATGATGGAGAAATTAGTGTAGAGAAATTAGGACAATGGTTGTCTTACATGGAAGTGTATTTCAGTTTGTACTAGGAAAATATATCCAAATGAGGAAAACTAGTGCTCACTTACTATATTAATTCAATTGTTGGCAGTAGAATAATATATTTTACACTTTTTAGTTAATAACTGGTCTATGTGTAATCATTTATAAACACTAACTTAAGAAACCACTATGTTATATTTCATCCAAATCTTGCCTATGTTACTTTATATGTCGTAATATGATGTCTTAAGGGGTCCTAATAGGACTTCTTAAGGGAATCAAAGAATTCAAACTAGATGTCTCATATTTAATCATAATTGATGAAATTTAGGATGACTCATCAGAACAATCCGATACCTTAATTTATGTCGTAATGGGATGTCTTAAGGGGTCCTAATACGATGTCTTAAGGGGATGTCTTAAGTTCTCAAATTTTGGTGAAGTTGCCCAAGGCAACCAAATTTAACAATAATACAATCAAATTTAAAGTAAATTTAAAGTAGAAAAACATGTGCATTTAACAAACAAAATATATAGAATAATAATTTTGATGTATAAAAGTGTAGAGTATAATTGTGTACATAAACATGTGTACAAATTTGTGTAATAATGTAATTGTGTATGTACATATATGCCAACTCAAAATAATGTTTACAAAATGTGGCTATGCCATCTCAAGAAAATCTAAAACTTGTGGGAAATGTAGCAGGTCTTCATGCCACCTGATAGAAAAATAATACAAGCAATATCAATATATCATCAAAACATGTATTTTAATTTATATAAAACTATCTATATACACAACTTGTATTTACAAGTGCCTCACACATGTACATATAGGTTTAATCTGCATCCTCTCAGGTTTTTGTTTCAAAGTATGTGTTGAATTTGTGATGATGGCCTAAGGATATAAAAGGACAATTTAAATCAATTTCAACTAATAATGCACAAGAAATATCAAAACATGTATTTAATACATGTATTTAAAAGAACAATATAAAACTATTTAACTATATTTACCTGTATTTACTTATTCCATTGTACTATCTCCATCCTATCTTTTTTCTAATGCATCGATGATTGTCTCATGCTCTTCCATAGAAATTGTCCATAGCTCTTTATTTGCAGGTTTTCCACGATACCTCTCCAGTTTTATATTTGTTGCCAACACCAAATGTGAGTAGTGTATAATCTTCTTATGTGTTTCATAATCTTTGAATGCAGGCAAACCATTCTTCATTATTAGGTATTTTCATAGCCAAGTGCCAACAACCACCACCAAACCTATTGGATAATCATAGCCATCATCAAATAAATTCTCAAAATTTGCTTAACGGGATCAAAGAAGTTCTCACAAATTTGCTTAAGGGGATGTCTTAAGAGGATCACCGAACCTGTTGGATAAGGAAAGCCATCATCATCTTCTCAAGGTGCTATTAAATTATGTTTAGTCTCCACACAACGAGCCAACCAATATTTCATTTACTCTTCATTCTCCTTAGGTGCAACAACAACATACACATGTCCTGCAAACAAATTTTGATTCAATAACTTGCACACATGTCCATTAAATTTGACCAATCTACATACATGCATTTTTATGTACACATATAAATAAATAAAAGCACTACAAAATAGTAATGAAGTGAAATAAAATAAAATAATTTGAATTAAATTACCTTCTTGTATAAGGTCTGAAACACACTCATAATTGTTTGATGTAAACAGTTGATCATTGTCTTCAATTGTTGTTTCATATTGATCATGTGCTTGTGTAGGTGTCAATGGTCTTTGCTTCCACTCTTCAGCCCATTCTGTATTCTCACATGCTTCCTAATCTCTTGAAATACAAAACTGACAAAAACATGCAAGCTCCGTTGTCCAGATAGTCCATATACTTGTATTCGAACTCCTAAATGAATGCCATTTAGTAGATCCACTGATTGTCTCACAATTAAGTCTAGGTAGAATGTTTTCTTCTTCAACCAACCAAAAGAATCGGCAAACTGTAGAGTACTCGCTTGATCCAGGTGTACATAATCTTGTATTGCACCAATTCACAATCCCACGTGCATTTTTAAATTTTACTACTTCCTCAAATTTCAATTATTGTCTAGCAAGAATTCTTTTAACACACATACTAGCTCCATCATGTTCTCCTTTACCATGTTCATCTTCAAAAAAATTCCACATATGTTGGACATTATATTCCTTGTGAACCCTACTTAACCAATAGAACATTCGAGCATTCTTGAACTGCCCTGTACAATTATTTGACCATATGAGATGTTCTGTCATCTAGATTTCTCTTTCTCTTAAATTTGTATAAAATATATTGAAACAATATTGAATAAACTCTGACGTGTGTAACCAATTGTCACTCAAATAGAAATGATACTCCCTCAAAACTTTTCTATCATCCTCTGTGCTATCATCTGCATGTTTATAAACAATATGAACAAACATGGCCACATGCATTGAATTGTAATATTGTGATTGGATTTCCTCTTGCGGAGCTAAAGTATAGTGTTCCGCAAAATCAACCACTAATAGTATAGTACCAACTAGAAATGTGTTTCTACATGCACGAAATAGTTCATCAAGCCATCGAGCTTGTTGAGAGTGCTTGACATATTTTGGTACAATCTTACTCTTAAACTCTAATATGAATGCATGTACACTAACCTTTTCTATAATTAAATCACAACACTTTCTAATTTTTCCATCTTTTAAAGAATATTCAACATTCTTAAATCTTTTAACATCCACTAATTGTTGTCCGAAATTATTTTCAACACTTTCATGCATACAAACTCTTAAGAAATAAAGATTGCCACAACTAGTGCATTGTCCAAAAATACATGAACTTAAATAAAATAATTTTCTATTAGTTCTTTCACAAAACAAACTTGATATAAACTCTTTTATTGTTTCAGGTGGCACATTAATATCACGTTTCCTATATAATCATGTTAGTATGTAAAGTACAATGTATATATCGAAACACATTATAATAATAATGAAATTGAACATGTGTTTTACAACAACAAGATATTTGTTGCTTATTAATCTTTACATACCATGGTTTGCATTTTTTAAAAGATCTTTAAATTATTCTAATATTACCAGGTAACACTAATTCACCACCAATTTTTTTATAAAATTTAGTTTACGTTGTATCTAATAGGTGTTTTGGATGAGGATCGCGAACTTTGGACCCCACTCTTAATTTTAAAACATCTCTAACATTAGATGATACTCTAGTATTATCATGCCAATATTTCTCGATCAAAGATTTGATTTCAACATTTAGTTTCATGTCAGATCTCAGGAGTCAACCACTAAAACTCTAACATTGGTTGATTGGATCATTTTCTATACTTTCTCTTATTTTTGCCACTCTTACCAATGTTTTAAAATGTATTTTTAGAATTCCACTAGTATTGCTTACCATTCGTCTATTCAAAGTTGATTTATAACTATAGCAGTTGTTATAGCTGGTCTTGTTGTATTCTTATCTTTAGATCAATTATTCTTTCCAATAGACTCAATGACACTAGCAATAGTAGACAGCATGTTTTAGTGATTGATCTTTTCTTCTTGGTTTAACAAAAATGCCTAACATTTTCATTACTTTTCTCAATTTCCACATTCTCATTAATTGCATCATTAGTGGACATTGAAATGATAGTTTTTTATGATAAAAAAATTCTTTGTATAATCTATTGGCATGTGTTCTTATTTGTCTCCAATAAATCTTACCAAGAAGATTATCCAAAACATCTCTTTCAATTTAAAAAAAAAAATCTCATTTTCAACATCACATCCTAGATTTTCATTTTTATTTTCAACTTCAAAACGATTTTCATTTTCAACAACAAAACGATTTTTATTTTCATTTTCAACAACAAAATAGTTTTCATTTTCATTTTCAAGAAAAAGATTTTCATTTTCATTTTCAACAACAAAACGGTTTTCATTTTCATTTTCAACAAAAAGATTTTTATTTTCATTTTCAACAAAATGGTTTTCATTTTCATTTTCAATATAAAGATTTTTATTTACATTTTCAACAACAATTTGTCTCAAATTTTGATCTCTACAAATATTATCAATCTCAACATTGTTATATCCAGCTTCTTTTTAAATGTCCTATCAACACCGTTTCCATTTCATTCAAAGGTTGATTTGAAGATGTACCTACATTTGTGCCTATTGAAACATTCTCCATAGTATTGAAATGGAGGTTTGAAGACATACCAGGAGTAGTTTGTATAATCGTATTAGTTTCCACATTCACCTCTTGCAAATTTGCATCATCTACATCCATGGTCTCTTCAATATTTTTATCTTCAATAGTTGTGGAATTGGATGCTTCAGCATTATTCATTGATCGAATCTTTATTCTTCTACCTCTTTATCTTTTTATCTCCTTCTCTCTCTTTGCTTCAATTTCTTCAGGGGCCAATAGCTTCCTATCTTTCCTCTTATTATGAGTTTGTGATCCCATGATTAAAAAATTCTGAAGTATTTACAAATGAATGTCAAAAACTTGAAAGCCTTCCTTCTTTGTTCAAGTCCTTCAAACAAGTAGCAATTCAACAAAATTTCACTCAAACAGTGTCTCAATGATGGCTTCTTTCAAAATTCAAACAAAATCCCAAGTTGATGGACCTGTAGAAGACAAAAGATGGTAGAGAATGTTGCAAATGTCGCAGTCAGCCATATGTAACAAGTTGTAGGGTTGACTGTGACAGTCTTATTAAAAAATGGTCAAATAGTAAACAGGATCCCGTTTAGTAAATTGGATCCTGTTTAGTAAATCGGATCCCGTTACATACAGGATCTCATTTACTAAACGGGGTCCCGTTATTTAAAATTTGAATTTTTGGCTCGAGTTTTGCTTTGTAACCCAGTTTAGGAAAAGCTTTGGGGACCCGAACCTAATCTTTGGACTTGGTTTGACCTGCAACTTAAAGGTCCTGTCAATGTCACAACAAAATAGTGACTTTGGGCATATGTCTGATGGCCTTTTTGCAGAATTTTTTGATGAAATTAAAACCCATTATAGATGAAACAATGTAGATTCCAAATATGTAATTTTTTTTACAATTGGATTATTTTTTCTATTTTTCAATTAATTTATGATGAAACGGGTCCATAAACTTGAATTATCAAGGTTTTTTAGTATTTTAATAACTTTTTATTAAAAATTTTTTTTGTAAAAATAATTGTACGAAAACATACTTTAGATAATTCTTTTCAATTCAAAAAATGTTAATTTTAGGTCATCTTATGCATGACGTACACGATGATTTTTTAAAACATTGAATTTGGCCAATAAAAATTTAACAAAAAAAAATATTCAATAAAAAATTACAAAAAAATATGGAAAACGTGCTTCAGTGAGTTACAAATCTTTTCCCAAAAGGATTTAGAAAAATATGATTATTTAGGTCAAAATATGGATGATGTACACCTGCATGGTATAGCAAAAACAAAGTGCCTTTTAAACAATGGTTTTTAGAAATACCTATTGAAAATCAATTTCTATCATCTGGGTATTTGAAAAAATTACATATTTGGAAACTAGATTCTAAGTACTACATTTCATATTTATTGACTTTTTTCAAGATTCCACATTTAAGTGCTTCAAATTTTTAGGTCAAATGTGACAAATTCTGAAAATTAGGGAAAACACTTCCACTTTTTGGCCAAAAAGTGGACTCAACTTCTTGCACATACCCATATCATTGACCTTAGTTGAATTCTATTCCATTAACTACAAATAACGAAGGTAACATGAGGTGGGACCAAGGTGAGATTAGGATAGTGCATACATGAAGTTGTGTGATCATTGATGTGAGTCATGAGACCAATCAAATAAGAGAGGGTAGGTTCTTCTTATCTAGACTCTAATAAACCTAGGAGGGTGCATTCCTTAGAGGTTCTTAGTAGGAAAATAAAAGAGAAATATAATAAAATATGAGACCATTGCAACCATACTCAGTTGTATATATATTTTTTAAAGTTTATTTTGATTTAAAAAATTTTAATAAATAAATGCAGGTGCTTTGGAGAATAGAGCTATTGTATTCAAGGGATTGAGATCAATGGTTAAAAAACATTTAGATTTAATTTTGGAGACATTTGATATAATTCCTAAGGTGACATATAATATAGAATTCTAAACTTAGTGTTTCTTAATCTTTCATCAAAATTCTTATAACAAATTAGTTTAAGTTAGTTGCAGTTGATGGTGTTTACTTTGCTCACTAATTTTTTAACTGATAAATGCAAGTGTATTTCACACAAGCTTTGAGTACTTATGAGGTTGGAAACAACATTTTGTGTATTCTACCTAGACCATGATTATGTTATGAGTATGATGAGGGTACGATGGAAATACATCCACCATTGTTGAGTTAAAAGTAGGTTAAAGTTTATTTTGCTTGACAAATTTTAATAGATAAAGGTGGGTGTTTTGGAGAATAGAGTTATTGTACATTCAAGGGACTGAGATTAGTAGTCAAAGCATTTATCTTTCATTTTGGAGACATTCGATATAATTCCTAAGGTGACATATAAAATAGAATTCTAAACTTAGTGTTTCTTAATCTTTCATCAAACTTCTTATAACAAATATTAAGTTAGTTGTAGTTAATTGTATTTACTTTGCTTAACAATTTTTTAACTTATAAATGCAGGTGTTTTAGACAATAAAGCTATTGCATTCAAGGCATTGAGATCAATGGTTAAAGCATTTAGCTTTCATCATGGAGACATTTTGAGGACATTTTGTACATTTTGAGGATTTTTAACTGGCTTTATCATATCCTATGAGGAGACTATGACCATAATATCATCATGTTACTATGAGTTTTAATTACAAGGGTTTCATCTTACAAATTATCATAGTGTCTCTTCACATTTGGTGCTAAGAATTGATAACCATTTCATGTGATTTTAGTAGCACACTCTTTAAGGTGTGTTTTTCATTATGTTTTATGCTAAATTTGATGGTGAGGGTTTTATGTTAATATTTTGTTTTGGTTGTAAGAAAAGAATGCTTGTTTCACCTTTGTGGAGGTTTGTTCTTTCATTGATCTTAGACATGATACTCGTAAGAATGACCTAGTTGTAGCAAGATAATATCAATGCATATATAGGAGTTTTGATCATTTATTAGTTTATATATATGTAGTGATTTGATGTCATGAATAATTTAACAATAAACTAGTATATCTCTTCAAGGTGATTGCTCACACCATGTGAAATTTGCTATATGATGTTTATGTGATATCCCTCAGGGTTTGCAATGACCATTCTTCACATTTAGAAGCATATATAACCCTATCCTCCCAATATCTTGAGGTGACTAACAAGATCCAATGTCTCATGGATTGTTACAAGGTAGGAAACCACTAGAGTCAGAGTCCATTATAAGATGAAAGAAATGAATGCAAAGCATAGCAGACAACTCTTTTGCTAGCATGTGTTTCATACGCAATATTGTAAACATGGATTTGAGAATCTGGTAGATAGCTTTGTCCAAGCGTGTGGAGGTTTACCTCTTTCTCTTCAAGTAATGGGTGTGCATGTTTTTGGTAGTGATAAGGGTTATTGGAAGTTACAGTTAGATGATGTTAAGGAAAGACTACATAGAGATAGAAAGTTACAAATTGTACCTCTCCACAACTTGTAACTCTCCAAATGTCAGGATATCCAAGTTACAAAGTAAGTGCCCAAAAAACACAAAACTCAATAGATAGTACCTAGTGTTGAACTTGAAAAAGTGCATGGACTATATGAAAGAGCTCCTCACCACCTTTCTGATGCCACAAGATTGATAGAAATTAGAGATTGAGACACCAAGTTACAAGCTCAGGAGTCCAAAGAAGGCTAACTTCAAGTTGCAATAGATACTGATAGACAACGAAATCAGGCATATTGACCTACACCACTATGAGGTTGGAAGAATCACCTTTTCGATGATATATGGAACTCAAAATTCTGACTCCGTATGCCCAAGATATCCTCCGTGGAAAAAAATCACTGATATGGAGCCCAATGAATAAAAGAGGGGGCCGGATTGAGCCATAGGGTAGATTGACCCTTGGTCACCCATGTGAACACCTGCTAATAATGGGCAAAAAAATAGCCTATGAGGCTAAAAATGGAGCATCGTGATTGGGTGCAAAATAGGGGGCCCACCAAATGGGCTAGTCGATATGTTGGCGGGATACCCACACCAATCAATGTGTCACCATAGATAAATTCACCAAAAAAATAGAGGGGCTCGGATAGAGCTGGTAGATGTCAAGCATCAAACAATCAACACTCACAAATTCCAAGTCACCACTATGAGATACACCATCCACTGTCTCTACCTGTGCGTATGAGTGTGAGCCTTTGGAGTACACTCACAATGCAATGAACAAGCATTGGACTTTATAAAGAGAAAAATTGATGCCTGTGGGATAAATCTGGTACTAAGTTCCTTCAAAAAACCCCAAAATGCAACAAGGATGGGCCCACCTCCAATGAACCCTAATAGAACTATTTGCAAGAAACTTTACAGAATGTTAATATCTTCTTTATAGATATATCGGCCAACAAGATGTTCCTGTGAATCTTCTGTGTGAGGCTATCTCAACAAAAAACATGACCGCTTTAAATCAATGAAGTGACTTTTGCTAGTAAACACGATGCCACCTCCACAGTTTGTGAGAAAATGGCAAAATGAATGTGCTGCCACTTGAGAGCTATTGTTGGAAAAAATAACAACATAAAAATGATCTAAACTTCTGTGTGTGTGTGTGATGATCTGGGGGGGTCAGCCAGGGGTGGATATTAGGATCGAGAACACCCATGTAGTTAACCAGAAAGTGTACTGTGACGAATGCTTCCTCCGCTGGTCCCTTCAGACCTTACAAATTTGGTTTAGACAAGAATGATCAAGATGATGAGGTGGATTGCAAACTCACCAAGCCAAATCACAAAACACCATGCTTCCGCTGTAGATACATGCCAAAGAAATAATCAAGGGCTTTAGATGAAGAAATCCCCGTGCCTTCATTTTCTCATCAAAGACGCCTTATATTTGTTGTGCAGATGTAATACTACAATCTTCATAGAGATAGTGTCGGGAGTTGATAATCTCAGCAACCAAAAAAAAAGGTGAATCGAACTAGAGAAAGCCCAAATACACCTCAGGAGAATAATCAAGATAGGCATGGATTGATGCCTAATAGATTGATCTATTTCTCCAGCAACTCAATTCTTTAATACATGAAGAAAATTCTTTGGTTCAGGCTCTGATACCATGTAGGGATACACATAGGAAGCCATCATGAAGTTGCAGTCTTCAAAAATCAAACTAGGAAACAAACCACCACAAGAGAATGCTCGATCATGCATTTGCACAAGGAGAAAAAGATTTGAGAAGACTAAATTGATATATTACAATGAATTTCACTCATTTTTACAAATGTGATATATGGCTTATATAGCCTTACATTCACGTGAATTAACCACCCTAACTGGTTACAGGAATAACTTCCCAAACTATAACTATTAAATAATTATTTTCCTATATGCCTAAGTAAACTTAAGCAAAGGTAAAGTCTATTTACCGTAATACTCTAGAATGTCTGATTTAAGGAGTTGGTAATTGCCAAGTGTCCACACATACAAAGGCATGCTTTTGCATAGAACCTATGTCGAGCTAAGGAAAGGATAAAAATAGCCATCAAAATGATGATATCAGAGGATGAGTAGATAGAGTTAGAGGTCAACAAGATACAAAAAGCTAGAAACAAGAGAAAATTCAAATGAAATAGCCCTAAATCTATAAAAACATAAACACCATATCAGACAACAAAAGCATGCTTTTATGGTACAAATGCACTCTGATTCTTTGCATAGATGTTTAGATTCTTTGCGTAGGCGCACAGATTCTTTGTGTAGGCATACTTGTAGAACATAGGCACATTTTTTTATCCTGTATCACAAAATGTATGAAATTTCTTCCCGCAAATATTAGATTTTAGGGACGTGGGTCCCAGAGGATGTGCCAAAATGTAAAAGGTGAAATTTTCATGCAAAGAATAAATGAAAGAAAATGAAAAACAATACAATGTACTCCCTTTTCAAAAATAAATTTGCCTTCACTGATAGAGCTTATTGAAATCCACCCTTCTCCAATCAATTTCTCTTTGCTCTTTGATTATGTGGATTGTTTTGTTCATCAGCATAACCTTGTGATATGAGAATGATAGGATCTAAAATGATTTCTGCAGCGTGATGTTGTATGAAGATAAGAGAGGATAAGAAATGAAGAAGGATGTTCAATTTATAGATCTCCAACAATGAAGGTCAATGGTGGAGAGTGATCAAAGAGATCATTGGCTAGAAATGTTTGAGCAGATGTGCACAAATGAGAGAGAGGGACAAGTGTCCTTTCCCTCTCATGCTTCATGGGAGTTAACATAATTGATTGGAGAGTTGACTAAGTTGGCTGATTAGTTAACTCAATTGATTGATTAATCAACTAAATTGACTAACCTGTTAACTGATTTGATTGATTTAGTTAACTAATTTGATTGATTAGTTATCTAAATTGATTAAGAGTGAATTATGGATGAAAGGGAATAACAACTAGGAAATTAATTTCATGCACATGGATAAATAAATAAAATATTGAATTTAATTTATTTTGAAGAAATCTAATATTAGCTTTAATTAAATAAATAATTTAAATTTATTTAATTAATATGTTGAGGAAATTTGATTTAATTAAATAATCAGAATTATTTAATCAAATATGGAGGATAAATTGATTTAATTAAATAATCAGGATTATTTAATTAACATGGAGGATAAATTGACTTAATTAAATAATCAGGATTATTTAATTAATATGGAGGATAAATTAATGGTCATTAATGGATGAACTTAATCAAATAATTAAGAATTATTTAATTAATGAAGTATGACAGATGAAACCCTCATCTGGGAATGGGTCAATTTTAGGTGTCTACAGGAACAAGCACCTTTGAGCACCAGTTTTGAAATTCAGAATCGTTCGAATATTTTCAATACAAATTTAATGAAACAAAGAGCCTTAAACATTCAATTGGACATTCTACCAACCATTATTTTTGGCTTTGAAAATAATCACCTGTGTTGATTAGAAGAGAGGTGTGAAAGGTGGTGCAACCTAACTTTTAGGTTCCACTTGGGCTTGAATGTGACAGGTAGACAAATATTGTTTACTCACATGTAGTGAGGCTGACAGTTTAAACATTCTGATGCAAGTTAATAGTGAAGAGTAACAATCAACTCAAATGGTTTTAATATATTGAAAACAAATTTTCAATATTTTCACAAACAATAGAACTTTTGTTATACCATTTTCTTTTCCATTGAAATTGTAGTTTGTAACTTGAGTTTGTAGGTTGAGTTTGATGGTTCATAGTGATGGATGAACAGAAGATTAGTTTTTGAATTTATGTTGACAATTTCAATTTGGCAGTTTGATGTTTACAAAAAATGATAAGGTAACCTAAACTTATAGTATGGCTTTGTTTTATGTTTACAATTTGAGAATTTGATCTTTACAATTTGACAATTTGTATTGAAAATGTTTACAATTTGATGCTAAAATGAAAGATGTTTTCAGTTTTATGTTTACAGTATCTATATAGTATTACTACCCTTCTTTGAGTTTAGAAACATAATTTATATAGTATTACTACCCTTCTTTGAGTTTAGAAACATGATTATATAATACACCTGGAAGAGTCCTACTGAGAAAATTTAGTCATAATGGCATTATTTGAGAACATCAAATGTAATTTACATGTTAGTGAGGGTAAGAAAAGATTATTTCAAAACATCCCTAAAGATTATCACTCAGAACCTCAAATGCAATAGATTAAATGGAGATAAATATCAGTAAATGTAAATACTTATGAATATGAAACAAACATGATGTTTGAAACATGCATATAGGTCTAACAAAAATGTGAAAACAAAAACTCAATTAAATGTATACACAAGTAGGGAAAATTTAAACAACTTGATGTTTTCAAACATCCAAAGACTCTACTAAAAATGAAAAACCAAACAATCCAAGCAGAGGAAAACAAGATCACTTCAAGGAAGACTATTAGGAAAACAAGATCACTTCAAGGAAGACTATTAGGCATTTGCAGTGTAAGCAAAAACATGATATTTGCACTTATAATATAAGCAAAAACAAGATATTTGCATTTATAATATAAGCACTTATAGTATAAGAAAAACAACATAGAACATATAGGCATTTATAGTATAATAAAAAACAACATATTACATCATATAGAACATATAAGCATTTACAGTGTAGAGTGAACTTAGTATTGTTGATAGTAGTGTGCAATATTTTATGATTAAATAAAAGACTAAGCTAACCCCACTTTGATCAACTCTATAGGAAAGCCCCTCTACTATGGGGCCCTCTTTCTAATTAGCTGATAAGCTTTTATATGTGAACATTATAGTACTCAAAATTGTTTCACGTTGTGAAAAAAATTTACTCTGGAAAATTTTCTAAACTCCCCTGTTGTTCTTATCAACGTATTTCTTAAACCTCCTATAGGTGCAAGTGCTAGTTAAGTATGTGATTGATTCCAAATGCACAAAAATAATGTGGAATGTCTATCGACCTACATGACTAAGACGTTTCACGATAGTGCGATTGTACCTATGGCCCAGGCCTAGACTCGCGCTGTAAAAAATGTAAACTTGATAGCAATAAAGATTCTTAAATGACGCGCAGTGTATAAACTAGCATCCATAGGAGGTTGAAGGAATACGCCGATAGGAACAACCGAGGAGTTTTAGAAAATTTCCGAGCACTAAAATGCTCACGTATAAAAGCCTATCGGCTAATAAAAACCAGGTCGTCGATATGGATTGCATATGATTAACGAGATAACCTAAGCCATGGACAGAATATTCCAATAGATAGAGAAAGCTAACCTAAGCGCAAAGAAGATCAATGACTTAGCGTAAAATGAGTTGTTGTGATTAGGCTATGAAAGCGCACGGAAGGATGCAGAGGTAGACGAACAGCTGTCTAGAATGTGGTTTGAGGAGATTGAGGAGCCGTGTTAGACCTTCCTACCATCTCAATAATGGAGTACATGTCAAATTCAAATTATGGAAAACACCTCAGCTACGTTGATTATGATGTATATTTACCCTGTAAAGTGGACTATAATATTCACGGTGATTTACGGCATTAACAGGCTATTATTAATTAACTATTATCTAATCTTTAGATCTAGATAACTAGTGAATTAGTATAAGTGATATTTAGTAAAAAAAAAATTAAAATGTCCATTTACAAAAAAAATAGTTAAATTATATAATCTAATTATTTTGTCTTTTTAATTATTTTGTTGAGAACTTTAAAAATACCCTCTTAATCTTATAAAACTTCTTTAAATATGATTAATTTAAATTAATGCTTATATTTCTATGTACTTGGATTAACATGGGTATCATTAATTAATTCAAATTAATGATGTGTATATATTTAGCCGATAGGCTTTTAGTTGTGAGCATCATAGTGCTCGGAATTATCTCACGTCGTAAAATTCTTCACGCCGGTAGCGGATAATTGTCTCACGCAGTTTTTTTTCCTCGCAGGTGCTCTGAAAAACAAATCTCAGTTCAACGTAAACTATTTATAACTGTGATAGGATTTCAGTGGTTGTATTTATTACCTTAGGGAAATCTTATTGATCATCAATGCAGATCTATGTCAAATCTTATTAGATTTGCAGAGGTGGATAACACTGCACTTCCACCGCCCAATTTCCCCCTGTACATTTTGTCTTTAAATACAAAGCAGCGCAGGAATCCCAAAGAATCCAAGTAGTAGCAAAGCTTAAAATCGAAAGTACAGTTGTATTTCTGAGCGTTTCATTTGATGATTGCAATAGTTAGATCAACTATTCTGACGCTACCTTATGCCTTCCATGGTAGGGGATGGGTGTTGGGGCTCTTTTCCCTCTCCACCGCTATAACAGTCACTTTCTACAGGTATTTCCTCACGTCCAAAATATTTGATAACTACCATAAGCACGGCCGTCCACACATTCACTTTAGAGAGCTCATAAAATTGAGTTGGCCTTTTGTTTTGTTCATTATGGTCATTTTCTGCTAAATCGCTAGCCTTGTGGAAACTGTTGTCTTTCAGTTAAAGAATGTTATTGGCACTAAAATACCTTACATACATTGATATGTGTTGTCTGTGCATTTCTTGCATTTTTTTAAAGGCAAATGATCTCTATGAAATATATTGAGCTATTGTAAGCAATTTTGTAACTTTCGGTTTCCTCTTGTTTAAATCTGCATTCAAACAGTAAGCATATTCATTTTTTAAATCTCCCTAAGTTAAGGCAATATTTAATTTTGAGATCATTAAACAACTCCAGAGTGTTATAAACATCTTTCCATTACCTTATAGCCTTGAGATGCTCTAATCATTCCTAGAAGTTTTAAGAAAGACAGAGACAAGAATATGCAAGTAGAGCGGTTGATTTTTGGATTTGAGGCTTGTTAGTTTTAGGATCAGAAATGAAATAAGCAGAAATATAACACATAAGACAATGAACACTATGTTTACCCTGGGAAAACCCTCCTACTCGAGGGAGAAAAACCCAGCAAATAATCTCTTATATATCAGATAACATAAGTGCAGAATACTGCTTACAATCAGGCCTTACACAAGGCTAAGTCTGAAACAAAGAATGGAGACACTTCTCCTTAACAATGGATCTGCTGCTAAGAAATAAGTCTTCATTGGAATTTTATTTTATACACTCAAATAAGAAGATTTTATCTCCTATATATACCAAACTGGCGAACTTGCTGCCAGGGCAGACTGGTCTTTGCATTACTTTTCTTTTATAAAATGCCTCTTGCAGCTACAATCACTAACACCTCCTCTTAGCTAGGGGAGTATTTTTCCAGATATCCATGTCATGGAGTCTCTCGGCATGACACCCTCAATGGCTACACCCATTTGTGAAAAAGTGTTCATCACAGAATCACTCAATGTGATATCATCATTGAGTCACTCAACATGATGTTCACCATGGCTACTCCCATGTGTGGAAAGGAACATGTGCACAAGTGCTCATCACAGAGTCGCTCAATGTGATTTCGTCATGGAGTCTCTCAACATGACGTCCACCATGGCTACTCCCAGAGGGTGGAAAGAAACATGTGTACAAGTGCCCATCATAGAGTCAGTCAATGTGATGTCGTCATGGAGTCTCTCAACATGATGTCCACCATGGCTACTCCCATGTGTGGATAAAGTACAAAGGATTCATCACGGAGTCTCTCAATGTGATTTTGTCATGGAGTCTCTCAACATGACATCCACCATGTCTACTCCCAGAGGGTGGAAATAACCACATCTCTGTCTCAGAGATGGACAAGGGCTTTCACCTCATGTTTCTCTATCTCAAAGAAACATACGCTACAAGGGCTTTCACTCATATTTCTCCGTCTTAGAGAAATATACATTATAAGGGCTTTCACCTCATATTTCTCCGTCTCAGAGAAATATACACTACAAGGGCTTGTAGGAGTCTAGGACAACACTGAGAGGGGGGGTGAATCAGTGTTATATTAGTTTTCAAATATTTTTAAAATTTTTGCAAGCTTTCTCTTACAGAACAAATAGAAAGGATTACATTAATGATTTGTGCACAAGATTAACAATGAAAGATGTGAACAAAACTTAATAAGCAAAGCACACACATACAGATGAAAACAATATTAAACATGACACATGCTTTTCACGAGTGGAAAACCCTTCTTGGGTAGAAAAACCACTCAAAACTGCCTCACTGGCTTAAATGAAAACCTCACTGGTTACAATTTTAAAGCACCAACTTCAAGGAGCACCAACCCCTAATTCATTTAGAAGCACCAACTTCAAGGAGCACCAACCCCTAATACAGAACAAATTAAGAACTCAGAGGGTTTCTCTGTTTCAATACAAAACACTTCTTCTCTCACATGTGTCTGTCAAATGGCCATTCTTCTCATCAACCCTGTATACTGATCCACTCAACAACTCTGCATATTTTGTATGTTTCATCAATGTTTGTTTTATATCATTACATTAATGCACCTGAAAAACCAATGTATACAAATTTAATGTCCTTTCACCTCTTTTCAAAACCTTTCATCTTCTTGAAAGAAAATAATATCTAATTGCATCAAATAGAACTCCATTCTATATTCTTTATAAAAGCATCTAAAAGATCCTTCACCTCTTGTAATTTCTTTTCAAAAAGAAAGAATAACCCTTCATATTCTGCAAAAACAATTCATCTGCAAGAAGAAAATCTTATGAAAATTCATATTTCTCTCTCAAACAAAATTATATCTTCCATAATATATTTTGAGTCTACCCTTGTAATAAAAACTCTTTCAAACTAAATATTCAGTGTCCTCATTTTCATCTTCTATCAAAAAATTAATTCTCTTTCTCTGCAAATAGCTCTGCCAAAAAATCTCTCTGCATATGATCTTTCACCTGCAAAAAAAGACATTTCTCCAAAAATCTTCTAATCTTCTCACATTTTCTTTCCACAAAAAAATATCTTTTTGTGCCAAAATATTTGTCTTATAAAATCTCCTCAAAAGAAACCTTGATGTCATCTCTTTAAATTAGAAAAAGCAATTTCTAATTTAAAAAAAAAACACTTATCACAAAAAATTTGATAGCTTTTACCATTTAAAAAAAATCATGTATATGGGCCGACCACATAGTGGTTTTAAGAAAGGTTTCTAAAAAATAGACTAAAGCCATAAAAGGCTTAGTGATTGGCATCATCCTCCTTTTAGGAAATAAATACTATGTTCCCCCTAAAAAGGCAATTCGATGCCTTAAATAAAATGAAGATCATCGGGCTTTAAAAACTTAATTTTGTTTCCTTAAAGGCATGAAACATGCCCACTCCACATAGTTTTAAAAAGATCTTGACTTGTTTTCCCGCTCAAACTCCTTATGAGGTAACCGGTGTGGACTGTAGCTAGGAAAGGAGGGTAGTCAACCTCACGATGCAAAGACCCTTTAACAAGTCACTTTTAAGTGACTAACCTGTGTAATAGGTCAACAACAAATTAAATCAAAAAATGATTTCTATTGTGAAGGGTAGAGAAGGTTATAAAATAGGTCTTTAGAGGCAAATAATAAGATATAGAACTAGAGCTCTCATCAACAAGTGTTAACATTTATGCCCTGTGAACCTTCAAAGATGAACTTTGAGACTCTATGCAACACACATCATATCAAGAAATATCAGACATCAAGAATATCCTGAATACTATGCATAAACTTTGAACCTTGTGAAAATTTCGAGAGATTTAGATTATTGTTTTGAACTTTTTATCATATAGATCTAACACAGTCATATGATGTGTTCTGCAATCTTCCATCTGTAATACAAACTTTAACTTTGCCATCTACCATGATCAAACCTTAATACCATTGACATATGCAATGCACAACATCTATCCTCTGATGAAGATCCTTGATGATGATGACAACCTTAAACAAGATCATCAGAACTACATTCAACTCAATCCAACACCAACTACACACCATGAGAACCACACCAATGAGAATGAGAATATTGAATGTGAATGAAATAAGTCCTATATTGTGAATATTCAACATTTGAAGCACAAGCATCATATATTGTTCAACTGAGATCCTCTCAACCTTTGATATCACTTGTCCATAACAATTGATGTAAACAAGCAGATCAAACAAGACTATCATAACCATGAGTCTTGTATATATCAGAACTGCATTAGACCCATGTGGTCAACCTTTTTGACATCAATGACAATCAGTTACCATCAGGGCTTTCACCTCATATTTCTCTATCTCAAAGAAACATACACTACAAGGGCTTTCACCTCATATTTCTCCATCTCAGAGAAATATACATTGCAAGGAACCTTCATGATGATGTGACTCCCTCTGAAGCTCCAAGTACTAGCATCAACCTCCTGACCTCCTCGTCCAAGGTTGCCTCTGTTGGTTTGTCAGACTCCCTCTGAATGTTATTTCCTCCTCTTCAAAGAAATTGATCGCAATGACAATCTGTAGGTTCTTCCTCTCCAAGAGATGTCTCTAGTGAAGTTATGTGCCACCAACTTAGTCCCATGACTGCAAGCGATGTCTTCATATTTGTTCATTTCTTCAGCCTGCATGACTTCCTCATAGGATGCATCATGCTCTTCCTCCCTTGAATTCCTTATGCAATCTCTCATCATCCTTTTGATCCTCGGTCCATCCTGGAAGCATTTTAGAGAGTTTAATAATAGTTCATAGATTTAAACTATCCCGAAGAGAATACCAATGCAAGAAGCATACATGATTCACTATTCCAATGTTATTACATGAATTAATAACTACATAAAATTCATGAACATTATTCAAGGGTACAAGCATAAAATACTTATCTCTTTATTGTTGGTACACCATTGAGCTAGACCTATAGCTATGTCTTATCTTTGCCACCTTCAGTATCATTGAATATCTCCAACATTGATGCCTGCATTCAGAAACTCCACCCTTGAGAGGAAAGTGCTAGGCTGGTTTTGAAAATCTGCTCTAACGACCTTGGTATTATTCCTTTATGATATGGTGCATCTGTCCTAAGGTCTGTTGTCCAATGCTGCAAGGCCAAATGACGATGAAAATCTCCTTCCAACACCTTCAGACTCACCAAGAATAGCTCCCAAGATTGTTCAATAACATCAAAATCACCCAGCAGCATTCCAACACCCTCAAAAGGTAAGGATATAATAGTTACAAGTCTAATAATGACTAATACCAAGTTGTAGGACTAAAAAAAGCTTTATTACAAGTCATGGCAGCCATGAAAACCATCAAAATCTATATCCAATCATGCATATGATACCTCCCAATGATACGGATCACCACCAGACTAGAACCCAACAATCTTCAAACAACTTCTATCTACCAAGGAAGGACAAGGAACATGTTTATCATAAGTTATCAGTCATACCCATGTTTGTATGACACCCCTTAAGGCATCCAATCCTCCAAGAAACAACTCCAACAGTTATCAAAAATTTCCCATGCCCAGCTCCAAGCGTCTGGAATGGAGGTATGGCTCCACCTAGAAAACCATGCCAGCTACAAACAATACAACAACCCTTCATAGCTGAGATGCCCAGCCAAAAGGATCACAATGAAAAATGAGTTCAAATGATTTCAAACCCCTCATCACAGTATATGACAAACTCCTTTGGAATGTTTAAACAAATAAGATTAGATTTCCTGAACTTGGCTTTGATACCATGTTAGTTTTAGGATCGGAAATGAAATAAGCGGAAATACAACACATAAGACAATGAACACTATGTTTACCTTGGGAAACCCCTCCTACTCGAGGGAGGAAAACCCAGCAAATAATCTCTTATATATCAGATAACATAAGTGCAGAATATTGCTTACAATCAGGCCTTACACAACGTTGAGTCTGAAACAAAGAATGGAGACACTTCTCCTTAACAATGGATCTGTTGCTAAGAAATAAGTCTTCATTGGAATTTTATTTTATACACCCAAATAAGGAGATTCTATCTCCTATATATACCAAACTGGTGAACCTGTTGCTAGGGCCGACTGGTCTTTGCATTATAAAATGCCTCCCATAGCTACAATCACTAACAAGGCTATGGTTCAGATATTTGTATTTTGTAGCTTTGCACTATGAAGGCAAATGATTGTGGGTTTTGAATGAGGTTGGAAATACTTTATTTTAAGTTTTCATTTGAAGAACATTAGCAGTAAATACATGGATGAAGGCTTTTTTTTCAGGTGCAGATTTTTTGTATTTGTGGTTTGTTTTGGTGAAGTGAAAGAAATCAAGATTCTGGGTTGTCTTGGAAAGCTTTACTAAGTTTTTTAAGGATAGTTTTTAGTGACTTATCTCTCAAGCTTTTTAGAGTTCTATCTACAAATGATTGTTTCTTGTTTCAACATTTGTTTAGAGTTGGAGAATCATTGTGGTAGTTGGGGTGTTTTTAAGGAGGGATGGTCTTTCCTTTTAGGTATGTGGGTTAGCTAAAGTTTAAATGGAAGAAGAAGCTTACTTTATTTATGCAACTCATAGATTTTCATCAAACAATAAGAAAAACATGCCAGACTTTATTTTAAGTATCTGGCTTCTAGAAGAGACCATAAGTTACATTTAGAAACTAGATTTAGGGTAAGGAGCAAAATACTCTTAATCTCTGGTCATATTCAAGGGGAGGAGAGTCACCATGCTTTTGAGGAGATTGGTTAAAACAGGTGTGTTCCGAATAGAGTTTTGGGATAAATTTTAGTGTTTAAGCTAATACATGTCTTTCATTCAACATATAAATAATCCAAACATGGTCACTGTTGTTGGCATTGTTATATGATTAGGCAGGAGAATGTTGGATGGTCAATTTGTCCATGGTAATTTGATCTAATTGAAATCATAAACATTTTAATTTACATCTCTTAAACCTAAACATTCTAAACCACTTTTTATTTAAATTAGATGTTAGACCCTTAAGCTATCCAAATTGTACACAATTGGAAGTAAAGTGAAATGGTACATTTGGACTTCTTTATTTGCCATCTCCATAACATAAGATGATAGTTGTTATTCAAGCCACTTATTTGCAATGATTAGAACTTTGCAACTCTATAAATTAAATCTTCTGTAAATTTGAGCACATGTTAACATGGATGAATTGCCTCTATAATGGAATTGCCTTGTGAAAATATTTTGGGACTATCTAAAGATGTGGGAAAATGGACCGCCTTACTTGACACACAAGTCTTGGGAGGGTTGAATAAATAGATACCATTACTTATCAAAATACAAATTTGTAGTCAAAATATGTATTGATTAATTGATATATAATTAATTATATAATATTAAAACATTAATTACTCTTAATATTTATAAACTAACTTTAAAAATATATTTAAATATTGACTTAAAAAATCTATTTAAATATTGCCTTCAATTTCCTATCGGCATATCCCTTGAACCTCCTATAGGTGCAAGTGCTATTTTTATTTCATTGGATAGACATTAACGCTGGGATTATGTTTTTCCATTTTTCAAATATACGAGAGTCACTAATATACGGGGTTATTGCAAGGCAATAAGGCGGAATATCAACATCAAATTTTATCGTTGTCGTGTAAACACAGGTGGTTGACTTTGGCTTTTTCTTGGTTACTACGAGGCAATAACATGGAATCATCGACTATATTAGCTGTACCTTTATAGCTGTCGTGATGTTGCCAGGCAATAACTTTCGCACTCTTGGTTTATTGGCTACTTCTATCTCTATACTATGATTTTCCCTTTGTCAAATATACGGAGTCACTAATATCGTCATCGTCGACCGGTTGATTGGTTAGGCAATATCGCGGAAGCATACTATATCAACTTCAAATTTTATCATTTTCGTGTAAACAAAGGTGATTGACTTCAGCCTGTCCTGGTTATTACTAGGCAATAACCGACTATATTAAATTAATAATAAGGTATTGACTTTAGCCTGTCCTGGTTATGAGCCATTTTGCAACTCCTTCCACCCTATCAAGGATTTGTGACGCATTGTGAAAGGTATAATGCTTGTTTATGAACTTGTTTTATGTTTTCTACTTTCATTTTGAGATCATAGATCACATTGGCACGCCCGGTGGGACCCACAAGGTCCCAATCTAATTATCTTGTGAGTTTTTTTTGTGAAAGACATATTTTTTGCATATTAGCATCATCTCTCTACGTAGTGGCGCCATTTTACTTACACTTTGGTGCTATTCTCTGTCTATTTTAGCACTATTTTTAGCATGGCAATCCCCTCATCTTTGGCTTAAATCTAATCTTCTTTTTCTTGTTCTTTGGCCTTGCTAGCATTTTAGCCCTCAAGTTTTGCAGGTTTTACATAGAAAACAAGGGGAAACTATGGCAAAATTTTCCTAAAATCATCCATTGACCAACTCTATGCCATATTGGTGCTATCGACACCCAGAGCAGCGCCTTCGTCTGAGACAAATTGACCAAACCAAACTCCTATGCAAAGTGGCACTATCTTTCTGTATTCTAGCACTATTTTTTGTATCAGTGCTATCTTCTGTATCAGTGCTATCCTCTGTATCGACACCATATTATGTATCAGTGCCATCTATTTCTGTGGCGACATCTTTTATTGTAGCGCCATCTTGCATTGTGGCACCATCCTCTATTGTAGCGCTATTTACTATATTGGCACCTTCTTTTATTGTAGCGCCATTTGTATTTGTTTTAGCGCTATTTTTCTGTACTAGCTTAGGGATCTATGCAGGGTTGGGTCTCTCTTTTGCAGGTCATCCAAGACCATCATCTCAAAACTACTAACATCTTTTGTAGGGATTTAGTAGATTAGACACATCTTCTTTGGTGCATTAAAAAGAACCTTTATTTTCTTAGCTTAGAAAACACTTGAATTTGGTGCATAAAATCAATCTTGCTTGACAAACAAACAACAATCAAATATTTCACTTGGTGTACCTAAAAAGAATCCGTGTATGCCTTAGTGTAGAAAATATTTTATTTTGGTGCAACTAAAATTAATCATTACTTGCAACAAACAACTTTAGGCACATTTTGATTTGGGATTAAAATAAACATTAGCTTTTGTTTGTTGTGTCTTGTGCACTTGCACGTGTGTGTTATCCCATCGGGTAGAATCAAAGTATCCTCTCCCCTTGCCTTCAAAGGGATCTTGGGTGAAGAGAAATGGTTTTATTCTATTTTTCTTTTTAGGATGTGGGCCTGGCCTTGAGACACATCTGTTCAGAGAACTCATTGGCAACCCCAAGCGGTACTTTCATCTAGTCTGCTATACAAAAAAGGATAAGGTGAAAGCCAAGTCTGAATTGGTATGAGCATTTACCATTCGATGCTAGCTTGAAAGGGAGTAGTACCTTGTGTATATGAAACCCCTAGTAGAGCTAGTCAAAACCTTAAGTGGTTTATCAGATGCTCGTAAGGTGCCGATCCCCTAGATGTACCCCCACTACAAACCATTGTTCTAGAAGCCAAAATCCCTCTACTTGTTCAACAAGTATTGTCCTTGCTTCACCTTAGGCTATGCATACTTGATAAATCTTTCACAAACAAAACCTTTGGCCATTGTGTTTTCTTTCTTGATTGTTTGTCTACTTGCCAAGAAAAATCAAATTCATCCATCAATCCAACCATTCACATCCTTTACTGCCATTCCTCTCTATTTCAGCGCCATCTTCCATTTGTTTTAGCGCCTTCTTCATCCATGTCTAAAAATTAAATTTTCCCATCAAAAACATCAATTTTATAGCACCCCCCTCACGTCAGGTTGGGTTTTCCTCCCAACACCGCTAAACCATCCCCCCATTTATCAAACCCCATAAGTTGAGCTTATCCAATCCCTTTATTTGATCTTGATCAAATTCTAATCCACTTCCTCTCTAGTCATAATCTATCTTCATTATCCCAATCATTCTTACCCACTTCATCTTAATCCAATCACCCATCTATCCTAATCATCCTAACCACCTATCCTATCCACATCATCATTCAATCAACCTATCGCTTCCATCCAAATCATTCAATCCAATCTTATCCTAATCAACCTCATCATCCTTAATCCAATTCATCAACATCATTCTAATCCCATCTCATCCAAATCAAATCCAAAATCCAACCAACATCAATCCATAATCTTCCAAATCCAATCCAAAATCAACATCAATCCCAATCATTATCCAAATCCCCCAACATCAGTATCAAACTCCAAATCCAAATCAACCCAACCAAAAATCAAGACCTTAATTGATCATCCAATCAAATCAACCAAATCAATTCTATTACTTAAGTGTCATTAGTCCACCTTAAGTATAGAGAAGCATCCATCCTTTGAAGAAAATCAAATCATCCTAAGGTCTTGAATTTTGATCCCCAACATTGCAATCATCCATTTCATCCCACATCTCTCCAACAAAATGGATCCTTATATAGCAATGCAACAATTACAAAGACTTAGAAAAATCTATGAGAACATGGATCCTAATGCTAAAGAAAAATGCAAAAATGACATCAAAGATATACCTTTAGCACACCTCATCATTGGATAATCCCAAGCCCCTACCCAACCTCCATCATATCAACAAACATCTTACATTTCACCCCCATCCACATCATATCAACCTTCATCATTTCAAGCTTTACCCTCATATCAATATTCATCCCCTTATACATTCATTCCATCATACCTACCCCACCAATCAATACCTCCAACTTATCCATCCCCCAACCTTTGTCATGCTAACTTTGATCAAGGGAACAACAATCTAGCACACCTCATGGCTGAAGTTCAAAGCTTACATCAACAACCATTTCCCCATCCTCCAATCCCTCCATCACAATATCCTTCTAATCCTATCAACATTAATTCATCACCATACCTATCTTACAATCCATCAACCACTATCCCCCCACCACAATATCCCTCCAATCCTATCAACCTTAATCCATCATCTTATGTATCTCCCAATCCACCAATCCCTATTACCCATCCACCACCTAATCCACCATCAAATCTTCCAATTCCTAAGCCCACGACATCCAAAGAATCCTTGTGGGATTTCCTCCAAAGAACATCACCTAAAAATGATAGCAAAGCTATAGAATCCCCCAAATCCCCCACCCCTCCAACACCACCATCTACTCCAATGCCTATCCTTGAACCCACCTAAGAACCATCACTACCTAATCCCATCACCCACCTATCCAATCCCAATCCTAATCCTACACCATCCACCCTTACTATCCATCCATTATATTGTTCTTCAACCCATACACTCATGAAGGACGTCATCCATTTGTTATTAGCAAGGAATCAAACACCCTCATACAAACCAACACCCATCAAAGCACCTATCTCATCCATCCAAGCATCCACCACATCTATCCAAATCACTTCCACTTATATCCAAGCACACGAGCTATGTCAAGAATCAAATCCAAGCATGTTGAAACATCAACCCCTTCTCCTAATCAAGATCTAACCATCCCATCTAATCCCATCCCCGATCCCCTCCCATCTATTGGTCAAATTATTGATCCCACCCCTTCTTCTACCACCCCTTTACCATCCACCATTAATCCTTCACCTCCATCTACCAATCCCATCCCAAATCCATCCTCCTATTCACTTGGACAAAGCACTTTCATCCATGGTGACTCCCTCGTAGGAGGTGAACAACTTCCCTCCACCACCTATCTTTCTCCAACAAATAACGGACTCGCGTCTTGTTTCCAAAGCACCAAACATCCCATTGTATGTCGCATGCTCCAACATATGAACTATCAAGGCAAAGGCTTAGGCCTTCACAAACAAGGCATCTTGGAGCCCATCCACACCACATTCCATCCATCCTCGCATGGCCTTGGCTATACACCCCAAGAAAAACAATATAAACATGTTGGTACCACCCACGCATCCTCCAAAATCCATTCACCCAATTCCAAATCCAGTGCATCAAATCACACTCCTAAATCATATGTCAGCATCCCTCCTCCATCGTCATATCATTTGTAAAAGCATGTGACCGTCCATCTTCCTCCATCAAATTTACCTCCACTTCTTCCAACTCCAAATATCCTTATCAAATCCACTTTACCTCCTATCCTACCAACGCCGAAACACCCCTATCCACAAATCCTCTCATTCTCCTATCCTCCCAACTCCCAATATCCCCATCCTCAAATCTCCTCATCCACTTATCCATAAATCCACTTTTAACCCCTCCACCCATAAACCCCCTAAAATTCCCAATCAAGACCAACAAAAGCACACATCTTTCAAACATGAAGCTTCCCCCAAATCCATGGGATTCAAAAGTAATAATTTGAATGCCTCAATGCATAAAGCACAAAATCGGAAAGATGTTATCCCTTCCAAGAAAACTCCAAAATCCAAAAGGCTATCAAAGCCCACACCATCAAAAGAAAAAGTAAAAACAAAAATGGTGTGGGTCCCTAAAGCACCAAACTCTAATGAGGCATTCACCTCCCAATCTACCACAAAATTCTAAACATCCCATTCCCCATCTAAAAATCCCCTATCCCGATCCCCATTACTACCCACCCCCCATCCAAAACATAGGCTTCAAAATCCAAAAGGGTGTGTGCAACCGTTTGTCTTGGTTCCCCTCCACCACTTGACTCCCACATACCCCCATCTCTCCATCTTTTGTTCACTATCCTACATATTTTCCCCATCACATCCCTATGGTCCATGCTTTCTCATAATCTACATCATAACCCGCATAATCCACATCATAAACCGCATAATCCACATCATAATCCACGACCCACCATATATTCCATCTTCTCCTATCTACCAACATCTACGCAATCATCATCCATAAAGCTATCCAACATGGGACCATCTTCGCCTTGCTATGGAAACAGACGCTAGAGTCCGCATTCCATCAAAAAACAAAAAACTCAAAAAAAAAATCAAGAAAATAGTAAAGAGAAAAAATTCATCCAATGGTGAAAACCACTCCTCGTGGCACCTTGGGAAAGTACCATGATCAAAAACCCCTTGTGGGCATCATGCGTAATCCCTTCTCCATCCATTTTGTATCCCTACACTTGGGGGCAAAACCATATCCTTCATCCACATCCATAGTATCCTTTGCACATCTTACCACTATCTTATCCTTATTCCTATCCACTATCCCCTATTTATCCTATCATATTCCTATCCACTATTTCCCTATTTATCCTATCATTTCCAATCCATCCCACCTACTATATCTCCCTCCTTAGATCTTGATAAAGACAAGGGGCAAAATATAAAAAACATGCTTTGGACACCTTTCGGCATACTCCCTATTCAAGCATATCCTCCATCCATCTACTACAAAGTCCATCCATTCAAATGTGAACCCATCATGCAAAATTCTTCAAGCATTGGGGCATATGATTCCTTTCAACCTAGCCCTTGGAGAAAATCCTTATCCCCATCTCCCATCCATCTATCTTGCATCCCTATCTCTATCTTCCAATCCATCTATCATGAATCTCCTCTCTATCACCTTCCACTGCCAAACCCCCCATCCATCTATCATGTATCCCTACCCAATTCTTTATCCCCCATCCTATCCCTTATCCACATGTATCTATATATCTAGCACAAATCTCCTATCCATTATCCTTTCATTGCCAATCCCCCTATCCAACCCCATCACCTTCACCTCTAGACTTGGTGTTCCCTTGTCATTGGTATTTAGCGCAAAGGCTATCCAAACAAAATCCAATGCAACCATTATAATAAATCATTCCCTTTCCAAAATCACAAAAATCCAAAAAAATAAAAAAATCCATAAAATCCCCAAAAAATATCCATCACAAAATCAACATTGCTCCATCAACATCTCATCATCTTCCAACATCATCAAAATCACCCAAATCATCCAACACATCATCTTCCAACATCATTACACCTATCCTCAACCATCCCACATCATCATCACAAATCAAAACTACATATCATCACTACTTGCATCTTAATGTGCCTTGATCCTGTGGATACAGGGTATGTAGGCAGTCTAGAATATGAAGGAAGTTTCTAGTACTCAGGTACATAAGATGCACCCATCCAACCCGCTTGTATGGTCCCTACCCACTGAGCTTACACTAGATCCAAACGCAATGAAAGCATCATCCCTTAACAAAAATTATCAACTATCAAATCAGCATCAACCACAACTTGTCACCATCATATCTTGAGCCAATCTTACAACATCAACTAAGCATGATCCAATCATCAATCGATTCCTACCTTAGGATATATCATTCCTACAATGGGCAGAATCCATTAATCATCATCCATCTTGGCAAGAGATACAATGGCTACTTATTTGGTTCGTTGATCTTTTAGTTTTTTATTTTTATCTTTTGTCCTATTTGAAGATCACATCAAAGCTACCTTGATCTCACTATATCATGGTATGTGGTGAAAACATCTAGAATGGGGCATAGTCTTGCTTTGTATGCTGTGCTTGTGGGTTGGTCTCATTACTCCAAGCTAGTATTCATATCTTGTTGATCATAGGATCGGTTCTAGCATATTGATCTTCTTATGCATCTAAGGTTCATCATACCTTTTGTGTACTAAGGACTTATGCTATGAGTCCCCTTCCCTCATCTAGACAAGGTTGTACTATCTTGGGCATGCATGGGATCATCCCTTTGTTTGCGTGTTTAGTCCATGCAAATGTTGAATACACATCATCACCCCGGTCTTCTATACCCTGGTGAAAATATCCACTTTGCTATATCAAACCTAGGATTACTCTAAATCATTTTTTAGCACAATGTCATCCACCAATCAATCTTCCAACTTTATCATTCTTTCATCTCACCCCTTATCCTCCAACAAGTTCAACCAATCTGTTTCATCCATTTCGAGAGCACACCCATGTTCTTGTAACCCACCTGTCCTCTCGAGGGGGCATCCCCCTTACCAATCATCCCTAAACCTTACCCTCTTCTTCTAAGCCAAAATCTTTTTTGTCCAATCCAACTCTATGTTTTAACTTCTTTGAAATAGCATTGCTTGTTGATAACTGAGAGGGGGGTGAATCAGTTATCCTAATTATTTCTGCTTTCTGAACTTTCTCAATAATTAGTGCAGCATTAATTCAAACAAGCAAACTTAATCATGAAATGGAAATACACATGACATAATATTTTTGACGTGGAAACCCTATTAAGGGAAAAACCACGGGCTGATTAACCCAAGATTGTATTCTCTGTTAGAAGAATAGGATTACAAAATGGCACTTGCCAATTAGGGCTCACTGCCCGAGCACACTGCTCACAAGAGGCACACTGCCTACAAAGAGACACACTGTCTACAATTTATAAAGAGTGTAATACAATACTTAAACTGATAAGGAGCATCAACATATGCTGGAGTTCAGTTCCGATTAGGCTCTGTATACTGATCTGATGCACTTCATCTCTCTTCTTTTATACTGCTCTTCTTTCACATACTGAATCTTCCTTTTGGCTTTTATTCAGCTCTACTACTTTTCTTCGCACATCACTTACAACTACAACAACTCTCATAACTAAATCAATCTTGTATATATATCCGCACAAGTGATTTCATCACCTTTCTAGTCGGCACCCGGAATAGTCACTATTTTCCATAGACTCTGATCTGTCAGCTGAATCCTTGCTTACCGAGTAATGCAGATCATGGATATACTTGTGGAAATTATTAATCATGTCGGCCAAACATAATTTATGTCTTCATGACCTTTACCAACATCAACAACACATCCGGAACAATATCTGATGTTCTGCCAGTCAGTTCTTCCTCTGTTCACACTGTCACTTGGGAACCCGACACTCAGGCATTCATATCTCTTTATCCTTTCTACACCGGAGGCTCAAACCTTAGAATCTATCAGTCAAGATATTCCTCTTGACTTCCCCAAATCTACACTTCACCAAGACACTTCCTCTGAGAGATCCGGACCTGACTGTCGGACCTTGCCACATGCTCTGTTCTTGTTTATCGGACCACAACATTCTTCACTCTGACTTCTGGTATAGACATACCATGTCCTGCGGATGTGTGGGAAGAACTTTTTTGCCATCAATGACAACATTCATGAATCCATATAGTGTCTCTTGCCAACAATCTCCCCCTTTGGCATTGATGGCAACACTTAGTGAAAAATGACTAAGTGTATACACTATGCTCCCCCTTGGCTGATGCTCTATTTTTATATACATTTTTCAGAGCTCCCCCTTAGTTGGATTCCTCATTTTTCACTGCTCTTCACTCCCCCTTTGACATCAATGGCAAAGGGTGGGGTCCGCACACCAAAAATTTCTCAAAAACACTTCCATACTTAACCGCATAAGTATTTGTACATGATATACTTTACATAAACTGAAGAATATCTACAAAAGTTGTCTTGAATTGGACACGTTTTGTTGCCCAACTTTGCTTCATTCTGTCCAAAATTGATATGTGACCACTCAATAGAAATGCAAACATGTCTGCCCTTTTTAGATTTGTAGGATCACTGGTCCGGGCTGTGATCTAGGCTTCTTGTATGGCCTCATGCATGGCCTCTAACTTTGGGATGATTATCCCTCTAAGTTCACCTATCCGGCTAATTATGTTCTTCCTTTCCTTCTCAAAATTCTTTATTGCATTTGTGATTGTAATAGTCTGACACTCTTGGTTTACTATGGAGGATGAGAGAGGATCAAAACTTTGAGACAGACTTAATAGTTTATCCTCTTGTTCTTTTATTTTCCTTTCAATATCTTTGGTCACTGTGGGCCAAGATAAGCAAAATTTGTACATATTTTCGCCATCTTTAAGAGCATTTTCCAAGCTCTTTATCCCAATATCCATAACTCCTCTATCATTTATTATTAGACCCTGTACTTCAGAGAATCTCTTATCCAAAACTCCTTCCGGACCTTTTCTTCAGCTGACTTCTCTAGTGAATCAAAATATGTGCTAACACTGTTGACTAGAGTTTTGAGATTACCAGATGTGGAGGCTGTGGGATCCTTCTAAAATGATGGCATAATCTTTTCAAGCACTCCAGATGCAGCTACTATAAGCTCACAGTCTTTCATGTGAGATCTCAGTAGTTTCTCGTTGGCCTTTGCATTAGCAAATGAAGCTATCTTCATTGTTTGTACCAGAGAAAGAGAATCAAGATCAAATGGCCCTTTTAGCAGTTCCGGTTCATCAATCTCTATGCTCTCTTTTGTCAAGAAGTCCTTGACAGATTCTACAGTGTCTCTTGCCAGAGACAGACTCTTCTTCTCTTTTGCAATCACAGAGTTGTCTCTCGGGGCTTTCCCTCCTTCCACAACATTTGCCCTGTCATCTTCTTTTTCCTTCAACTCTGCTTCTTTATCCTTTAATCTTTCTTCTCCTTTGGATCTGGAGTTAGCAGGGGAAACCGGAGGAGAGATGTTAGTCTGTTCATGGGCCACTTCTTCCAGAGCAGAGGATTCCAAATCCATAGTTGTTTCTACACCGGTATTCATTACCTCTTCTGTTATTTTATTAGTAGACTCTTCTACAACACTTGTGGTCGAGGGGCCAGTACTCAAGTCCTCTATAATAGGAAGATTAAATCTTTTGAAGGCTTTCCAGAGGATCTCTTCTGTGTCCTTGGCAACCTTGTCAGTCTCTCCGACCATAAGTTCATTCATCCTTGCGTTGCTCCTAAACTCATCCTTACAATCTTTGAACACCATATTCATTGTCTTGGGATTCATTGAAGGATATAGCTGAATTGCTATCTGTTCCCAGATTTCTAGGTCTTTGGCTTGGGTATTGTTCTTTCTTATTTCTAGTTCCTTCTTCAAGCTTTTGGGAATCAGAGATATAATTTCAATGAATGCTTTGTTGTAGATATTTAGGTACCTTACTATGGCATCTTGCAATATCTTCTAATCTGCTTCACCATAATCATCATAGAACTCGATCATTGGCTGAAGATTTCCGTCCACTGTGACTGATTTGATTATGTCATCAATGTGAAGAGTGGGTTTTTCAACAAATTCCTCTTCCTTCTCTTCTTCTCCTTGACCGGTAGAGTGTTCACTAGATGATTTCTTCTGTTTCTTTACTTTCCTGATTTCTTCATCAGATTCAGTGTCCTCTTCATCCCTTTGACTGACATAAGCTCTAGTGGCTTTTGTCTTTGTTCTTTTCTCTCCTTTGCCGGATGATTGTGCTTCCAGTTCTAAAGTCCTTGAGCCTTTGACAGTGGTAGGTGCAGATCTCTTTGATGATCTGGTCTGGGTGGAAGGTTTTGCCGGAACACTTTTCTCATTTTTCTTTTCTGCCTTCTTCTTCTCTTCCTCAGCCTTTTCCCTCTTTTTCCTGTGGGCATCAAGTGCCTCCATTGAGATTCCAAAGCCTTTGGCAACATCTTCTACTTCTTTTCTCACTTTCCTCTTGATCTCTAGCTGCCTTAGCTTTGTATGAATTTTTACACTTAGTTCTTCAAAGGTTCCAAATCTTTCTGCTTTTGGGTCCTTTGGTTGTCTGAGCATGTGTTGAACATGCAGCTCTACAATTTGTTCATCTACTTCATACCCCATAGGCATGATCCAGACTGTCCTTGGCTCTACTGCCTCCATTAGGCATTGATCAGTGTCTACCATGAAGCACACTGTATCCTTATATTTCTCAACCACTGATTTAGGGATTCTTTCTCTGATTTGCATTATATTTTGAAAGTGTTTGAAGTAACCCCACAGAGCTGTATTCCTTGCCTTGGCATCCCCAAGTTCATGCAAGTAATCTCTGATCTGAATTGCTACCGGTTTGTCATTTTGCCATACCCATCCATTTGATCTAGGCAGCTCATTCATGAAGTAGAAAAATAAACATAATATCAATCCACCATATTTAAAGAAGTTCTTCTTATCCTTTTTGATCTTCTATATGTTTTCCATTAATTGGCTCAAAAGAAGTTCACAGAGATCATAATCTGCATTCTTTCTTAGCATCTCATAGGCAATATATATTGCAGTTCTGGATACTGAATTCTCCCTATTGGAGTGATATATCTTATATCCTATTATCATAGATGCAAAATTGACATCCGGGTCAGTAATATCTTCAATGGTCATTGCCCTCTTATCAAATTTTGATCCGGTGGCCTCAGTTACAATGTTATTTTTGATAGATTTGAGGACAGGAATTCGTCCAGAGGAGTGTAAACTAGTTACTGCCCTAATTGCCTCCTTGGTGATTTTGCAAGGTCTGTTCAGCCATAGAAAGTTGTCATGTACCCTACTCAACACATACCGCACCCATTCATCTTCTTCAAAGCAGGGGAAATGAATGAACTAATCAAAATGTTTTTCTTGGATGCCCTTATACTAAGGTTTGATCTCAAAAGAATCATCTATTAACTGCTTATGGTATATGTCTCTTAGTTTGAATTTCCCAAACTCTTCAATGTTTGCGTGTATATAAACCCTAATATCTTCTGTGTGTAACACACCATGCGAAACACTGGAGAAGGCTCCTAGGGGATCTACCTCTAAGGATTTGTATGGATGCTTCTTAAATATGGGGTGAGGTCTATCAGAAATCTTTACTATATTCGGAGTAGCCATCATCAAGGAATCTTACTAAGAGATATTAAGAATGAAGAATACCTTTTACACTGTTTAGGGCACACACGATGAAATCCGAATTGAGCTGTATGAAGAATCATCTTGATCTTTGGGAAAAGTAGTTGCAGAGCTCCTTTTCTCTCTTCTTTGAATGTGAGTGTGCAAATGATGAATAAAAGAGGCTTTATATTTCTGCACAAAAACCCTAATTCCTTGTTGCAATAAATGCATACCTTAAGTTATTCCGATTGCTCTGTTTTCCCAGACCAGTCTTGTGAAAACACTTGTTTCACTGGAAGACTCTTCAAATCTTTTTGCGGATCTCTCAAATTTTTACCAAACCTTCTTTAGATGTTTCTCTAGAAACCCTTTGATCTGCAGCTTCTCATGTGCCAATTTCGGGCACCAATTAACTGGCTGGGGGAATTGGCTTATCTTTTGTTACTCCCCCTGAGCCAGAGCTCATCTTATTTAATTTCTGGACGAAATACCAGCACCAGATTCTAGTGCGGATCCATCTCCTACATTCTCTGTACTTTTCTTCACCCAAATCTTGTTCATCTCACTTTGAACTTCATCCACATTCATTTTTCTTTTGCCTTTGTCTTGATTCTGATTATGATGCACCAAACCCCTTTTGTCCTGTTTTATGTTTCTACAAAATTTTGCTATATGACCGGATCTATTGCAAATTTGGCAAACAACATTTCTTTGCATATTTGATTGATATCCTCTTGATCTGCATTGATTAGCCATATGACCCATTCTATTGCATGCAAAGCATCTACCATTGAATGAATTATTCATTTGCATATTTCTGCATTCATGAGATTTGTGACCATACCTTTTGCAGTTGAAGCACTATCCGGAGAAGGATGTATTAGTCTAATTCATTCTTCTTCTGCACTGATTAGCTTTATGACCAAAGTTATTGTAGTTGTGGCAGTATCCATTGAAGGATGGATATCTTTGAGCATTAGGCTACCTTACCAGAGGACTTCTAGGCCTGTTCCTTGGATTTTCTGATCTAAAATTCTTCTGACCGGATCTAGAGCTTTCTCCTTTCTCATATCCCAAACCACACTTGTCATCCACCCCTTTTTGGTTTTGAAGAAGAACTTCAAGTTGGGCAAAACTTATCTTGAATTTCTCTTTATATTCATTTTCTATTTGAAGATCCCTTTTGAGAGAGACAATTTGTTCCTCAAGTTTTTCTTCATTATCTTTAGCATCTTCAAGATCAGATTCAAGATGTCTGATAATTCTATCCATCTTGTGGCAATCTTCTGATTTCTCCTTGAGAGATTGTCTTAGATTATCTTCAGTTTTTCTTTTCTCTTCAATCTCTTGGGTAAACTTTATAACTCCTGATTCCATTTCATGTCTGATCATAATAGTTTCTTTTGATAACTTTTCACATAGCTTGGTTTTCTCCTTCAGTTCTTCATTTGCATCATTTGCTTCACCTTGACTTGCCAATTGCTAAAGTAGCTCCTTTCTCTTTTTCATAGAGAGACTTAATTTGTCTTTTAGTTCTCTCATGAAATCATCAGCCTGTTTGAGTCTTTCCTTTAATTCATTGACTTTAGAGTTTGACTGCTCAAGATCATCAAGGGCAGTCTTGAGTTGCTCCCTTAAACCATATGCATCCATTTGGATTCCTAGATCTTCCTCAAGATGTTAGACTCTGTTAGGAGGAACTTAGCTCTGATACCAATTGTTGATAACTGAGAGGGGGGGTGAATCAGTTATCCTAATTATTTCTGCTTTCTAAACTTTCTCAATAATTAGTGCAGCATTAATTCAAACAAGCAAACTTAATCATGAAATGGAAATACACATGACACAATATTTTTGACGTGGAAACCCTATTAAGGGAAAAACCATGGGCTGATTAACCCAAGATTGTATTCTCTATTAGAAGAATAGGATTACAAAATGGCACTTGCCAATTAGGGCTCACTGCCTGAGCACACTGCTCACAAGAGGCACACTGCCTACAAAGAGACACACTGTCTACAATTTATAAAGAGTGTAATACAATACTTGAACTGATAAGGAGCATCAACATATGCTGGAGTTCAGTTCCGGTTAGGCTCTGTATATTGATCTACTGCACTTCATCTCTCTTCTTTTATACTGCTTTTCTTTCACATACTGAATCTTCCTTTCTACTTTTATTCGGCTCTACTATTTTTCTTCGCACATCACTTACAACTACAACAACTCTCATAACTAAATCAATCTTGTATATATATCTACACAAGTGATTTCATCACCTTTCTAGTCGGCACCTAGAATAGTCACTATTTTCCATAGACTCCGATCTGTCGGCTGAATCCTTGCTTACCAAGTAATGCGGATCATGGATATACTTGTGGAAATCATTAATCATGTCAGCCAAACATAATTTATATCTTCATGACCTTTACCAACATCAGAAACACATCTGGAACAATATCTGATGTTTTGCAAGTCAGTTCTTTCTCTGTTCACACTGTCACTTGGGAACCTGACACTTAGGCATTCATATCTCTTTATCCTTTCCACAGCGGAGGCTCAAACCTTGGAATCTATCAGTCAAGATATTCCTCTTGACTTCCCCAAATCTGCACTTCACCAAGACACTTCCTCTGAGAGATCTGGACCTGACTGTCAGACCTTGCCACATGCTCTGTTCTTGTTTACTGGACCACAACATTCTTCACTCTGACTTCCAGTATAGACATACCATGTCCTGCGGATGTGTGGGAAGAACTTTGTTGCCATCAATGACAACATTTATGAATCCATATAGTGTCTCTTGCCAACATTACTTAGCCGCAACACCATTTCAAAGAGGGGCAAATGTAGACACCTAAAATTGACTTGCTCCACAAACCAATTTCCCATATCTCTACACAAATTATCCCCCTATTAATTAAATAAATTTATTTTATTTAATTAATTTATCCCTCATCATCTACCTTGACCATTTACCCATCCTTTTGTGATCAATTAATTCACTTAATTTATCACTTTACCTTATAACTATATCCTCATTAATTAAATAAATATTCACAATATTTATTTTGCTAATTTGTCCATCTCCCTAATCCTTGTTAATTAGATAAATCATGCTTATCTAATTAATCTAGCTATCCCTATCCTAGTTAATTAAATATCAATTATTTAATTAGCTACCCTAGCCTACCTATCCCCTAGACCCAAATTAATTAAGATAAAGACTTAATTAACCTTGCTTAGCCCATCCTCCCACACACCTTTGAATAAAAATCATTTTTTTATTCAAAGGGTCAAATCTTCCTTACACCTCATTTATCACCCTCTTACACATATAAGTGTACATGTGTCCTTCAACCTTCACATCTCCACATAAAAGTGAATTTTTAATTCACACTCCCCCATGAGTTGAATTTTTAATTCATTTTTATCGTCAACACCTTTCCCAATGTGAATTTAAAATTCACAAATAATGAGAGCCCTCCAAATCCATTGACTTAATCTCAACCCTTGATCTCTCTCATCCACTCCCCTTGTGACATTTGTCACAAGGCTATGACTTCAATCCAAACCTTAACTCTCAACCATTTCTAGCCCTTGATCTCATCTTTTAATCCTCACCCTCCATCCATTTTCCAAAAATATATAAATGAGACCCTTCTCTAAGCCATTTTGAACAACTTCTTCTTGCATCCTTACCATGCCCAAATTTCTCTGAAATCTTCTCATCATACCATCATAATGCCAAAATCACTCTAGCCTTATCTCTCACCTCTATCCAACCTATCAATCTATCCTCCAATCTCTCATCATATTATGTTGAAAGCAAGAGCAATCCACATTTCATCAACTTGGGTAAAATCTAAGGAGTTTGGGTGCAACTCCTTCCACCCTATCAAGGATTTGTGACTCATTGTGAAAGGTATAATACTTGTTTATGAACTTGTTTTATGTTTTCTACTTTCATTTTGAGATCATAGATCACAGTGTCCTAAAGACCTTGTATGTGTTTTTTGCGGCCTTAAATTCATGCTCCTAATTGGACATGGTTCTTTTCTATAAGTTGTTTATATATAATATAAAATTTGGTATAACATTTTCTCTTAAGTTAGAATGAACATTTTCTAACTCAAAGAAATTTGAATTCAGATTGAGATGCGCAACATCAAGGGATTCCAAGACATCCTCATGGTGTCAGAAGGAAACAATTTTAGATGTTTCAATTATATTTGGGAGGATGAAATTGTTTCTTCAGTGACATATTTTCTGCAAAGTTCAAAGACCTCAACTAATTTACAATGGCTTGATCTTTACAATGATAGCTATTGCGATATTTCTTGCAAAATTCCTAAAATTCCTGAATGGATTCCTGTACAAAATTTATAGACTTTAAGTGTTGATGGACTCTTACCCCCAAAATTGTGGCAAAGGGATGACCAGGTATATGCTTCTTCTTGATCAAAATTTAAATTTTGGTAGAATCAACAATTAGTTCATTCTTTTAAGATTTTAATCACTGAAAAATAATAGTTTGAAACAAAGTGATTGTAAATTCCAGGTTCCATTCAAGTTGAAAGAACTACACTACATCTTTAGGAATGCTCGTCGATTTGAAAATGACTTGTTTTGCATATATGGTTCCGAATTGTTAAGTTTGTTCAAAATGTTAAAACATCTGGAAAGTCTACACCTAACTCTACGTGGATAGTTGTTTCAAACCCTTGAACCCACAAGGAAGGTCTCAATTAGTGGACGGTTGTGTCCCACCCTTAAATCTCTTAAGCTTTATACTATGCTAGATCTAATTGAAGTGGAATTAAAAGGGGAAACAATACTGGAACGTCTAGAGATGTTCCAATGTAGAAATTTGAGAAAAGTATTGGGTAATGATCTGCTAAAACTTGAAATGCTCCTCATACAGAAATGTTGGAAGATGAAAGAGTTGCCAAATTTTGAGCGTGTCATTTGTCTTAAGAGGATCAATATTAGGGGTTGTTGGAACCTACAGAATATTTTAGCTATTGAAAGTTTGAATGGATGGAAGAGGATCTGGATTACGTATTGTCCAAATGTACAGAATATAAAAGCTACTGACCAATTGAAGGGATTGATGAGAATCTGGATTTAGAACTGTCCAAAGTTGCAGGATTCAATATGTTTTCAAGAATTGAAGGAGTTGAAGAGAATTTTGATTGCAGATCATCCAAAGCTGTGGAATATAGAAGGCATTGAATTTTTAATATGCCTGGAGAGCATTATGATTCATAATTTTTGGAAGATACAAAATATAAGAGGTATTGAAGAATTGAAGGGACTAAAGGAAATGATTATATCAGATGTTGATGTGTAGCTGCGGGCCTCATACTTCTAGCGGTGATTTTAATAAAGCAATAAATTAAATATAGCCTACAGCTATTTATTTATTGGTGGCCGACCTTTCATCCTTGAAGGGACACATTGATTAGACATTACCTCATCGAAGTGTATATAAGGGATGCACTGCTCTCTTTCATATGATTCAATTTGTCTGAGATTGCATCAAGTATGGTGTTGATTGATTCGGCCTTGTGTTTGGCCTCATTGTAAAAGTGAATTTGCTTTCCACTATTCAATATATAAGAGATATATTGTTGTTGGGTTTTTCTCCCTCAAGAAGGTGGGTTTTCCCAAGGTATATGTTGTGTTCTATTGTTCATGTGTTGTTCTATTTCTACTTTCTATTAAATCTGATCATAAAATTTAACATGGTATCAGAGCTAAGGTTCAAGAAACCTGATCAGATTTGACTAAGCTTAATTCCAGATTGTGTGAAATTTGGTATTGATTATAGTAAATTTATCGACCTCCTTATCAGGACCAGTCCCCTAGAACAGGCCGAGAAAATTTATTTGAATTTTTTTTTATTGATTGATTCAAGTTATTTCAAATTTATTCGTCTCTGTGAAGCAAATGATTTAGGGTTTGTGAGCTTTATGACTACATGCCCTGGTGAGGGAAAGAAATGTGCATCAAGCTCCCATGAATTTGATAAGGTTAATAATACCGACAAATCCAATTCTGTAGAAGATTCTCCAAATGGCAACATTGATATTGTAGTGTAAATCCTCCTAGAAGGGGAAGACCAAAGAAGCACCCCTTGGATTTGAGTTCTACATCAGTTTTGAATAAAATTGAGAATGTAGATGCCAAGGGCTTGAAGAGATTGAAGAGTGAATGACTTCGAGACATATTTTGAGAGCTTATCACCGACTCATAATACCATTGGTCCTGTTTTAGGTAATGTAATAAGGCATAATAATACTGCTAAGGTGACTGAGGATGTCAAAGGTTCACCATCAATGAATGCAGTAGTCAAAGTGTTTTGTGTGCACACAGAACCAACTTTTTTTGCTTCCATGGAAACACAAGCATCAGTTTAGTTCAAATAGCAGTAGATTTATCATTGGTGGTCGCAGAGTACTTACTGATGCTCACTTTGTAGAACACCATACAAAGATAAAGCTGAAGAAGAAGGGATCTGACACTAAATATCTAGTTGTTGTGCTTACAATTGGGACTAAGTATGACATTCCATTGTTAAATGTGAATGATGACAAGTTTTGGGAAGAAGTGACTCGTGTGCAATTCAGAGCTTTACCATCTTTGCAGGATGTTGTCACTATAGTAGGTCATCCAATTGGTGGTGACACAATTTCTATGACCAGTGGAGTTGTGTCACACATAGAAGTCCTAGGAGTGCAGATTATTTTAGATTGATGCTACCATAATTGCTAGAGATTTTGGTGGACCTACTTTCAATGGCAAGGGCCAGTGTGTGGGAATAGCATTTTAGCCTCTAAAACATGAAGATGCAGAAAAATATTGGATATGTTATACCAACTCCTGTGATTGAACATTTCATCTCTGATTATAAGCACTCAGGAGATTACATAGATCTATAAAGAGAAAACTTTTAACAGCTAGGAAGAGACTGCAAGACAAGCTGTAGAATTGATCAACAACTCAATAAAGAGATAAGTATTTCTCCTTGTTATTTGTGCCCTTGAAATCACTCTTATCTAGGCTAAAAATTCAGTCTGTTGAGTTTTCTGATCATGTGTGTTTAGTAAAGAGAGATCGTGGTTTCTCTTGAATTGTGTTATTCTTTGCAAGTTATTTTTCATGCTAGTTGTGAAGATTTCTAAGTGTGACTCTGAAATAAAAAGAGAACTGCAATGTTGATGGTGATTAGTTGGTCACATCAATATCATTCTCTAATGCATGAACTATGATAGAGCCTTGACTATTTGAGAGGGTTGGTTCTACATGCTAAATGCATTCAAGAAATCTGTAGTTTTGTAGATTATCTTTTGTTGTGCTGAGTTTAGCACTCTCGAGAGGAATAAAAGATGGAAGAAAGAGTTATATCAGAATTCAATAAAGATAAGTTTCCTTATCCCTTCATTCTAATCTTTTGATATTTGCTACATATTTCATTTATAGGTTGATTTCTTTATTCATGTTTTAATATTGTTCATAAATTCTTATGTATTTATGCTATAACTTGAGATAGTAAACCTTGTATGATTCTAGCCTTGATATTTCTTTGGATAGTTATAAACTGTTAGTAATCTCTCTCTAAAAAGCTCCCAGGACAGATCAAGGAGCATGAAAGTAATGAGAGATCGCACAAGGAGGAAGAGCTTCAGGCATCTTATGAGGAAGTCATGCTGACCAAAGAAATGATCAAGCATGGAGTCACAACTTGCAGCCATGGGATTGAGTTGGTGGCTAGAGGGAGTTCACTTTCAGAAGTCTTCTTTGCAATCTCTAAGGGAGGGGTCAAGAGGGAGTTCTATGACTCACTAAGAAGAAGTGAAGGTTGTAGCATTGCAAGGCTGATGATAAATGTCCTTGGAAGACCTCTTCATTTGCTGAGAACATAATTGCACAAGATAATCTATCTGAATTTGACATTGATAGCTCTACAAACCTATTCAGAATAGAGTGATTTGGGTTGAGGTCGAGGAGGACAATCCTGAACTCTCTACAATTTTAGAGGTGTGCTCTTTCTCTAAGGCAAGCATTGCAGGCAATCTTGGATGAAGAGGTCAGAAGGTTGATGCAAGTACTAAAAGATTTAGAGGGAGCCTACTGAACCTGAAGAGGATGGTAATCTAGTTGATCTTGGTGATTTATTTCTTACTGGAGAAGATCACCTCATTATCAAATGAAAGAAGGAGTTAGCTTCTAAATTTGAAATGAAGGATCTTGGTTACATGCACTACAGTTGGGTATGGCTTGAGTTATTCTTCTAGTGTGGACTTGAAGTTGTTTGGATATACTGATTATGATTGGGCCAGGTGTGTTGATGATCAAAAGAGCACCTCTAGATGTTGCTTCAGTTTGGGGTCTGCGATGATATCCTGGTGTAGCAGGAAGTAATCTTCAGTGGCACTAAGCTCAGCAAAGGCTGAGTATATTGCAGCTTGTGTGGCGGCTCGACAAGTAGTGTAGCTTCGAAATCTTCTTGCAAGATTGTTTGGACAATCGTTAGAGTCGACTGTCATTCATTATGATAAAAAAAGCTGTGTAAAGCTTTCTGTCAATCCAGTGTTTCATGACAGAACTAAACATATTGAGATCAAATTCCACTATATGGTAGTACATCAACACTAATGAGCAGATGGCAGACATTCTCACCAAGCCTCTTTCCAAAGTGAAGTTTGTACATTTTCAAGACAAGCTTGGAGTTGTGGAGAATGAAGCCCTTGCTGAGAGGGAGTCTAAGTATCAGTGACTTCTTTAGATGTACTATAATGCATTTCTCTATGTGAGAGATTTGAGGTGCAAGCCCTTGCTAATGCATTTCTCTCTGTGAGAGAGATTTGAGGTGCAAGCCCTTGTTAATGCATTTCTCTCTGTGAGAGAGATTTGAGGTGCAAGCCCTTGTTAATGCATTTCTCTCTGTGAGAGAGATTTGAGGTGAAAGCCCTTGTTTCCACCCTCTGGGAGTAGCCATGGTGGATGTCATGAGTGTGACTCCATGACAACATCACGTGAGAGAGTCTGTGATGATTTTCTTGTACTTGTGTTTTTCACCCTCTGGGAGTAGCCATGGTGAACGTCATGATGAGGTGACGACATCACGTTGAGTGATTCTGTGATGGACACTTGTGCACACTTACCATACATGGGAGTAGCCATGATGGTTGATATCATGATGAGGTGATATGTTACCTTTCCACATATGGTAGTAGCCATTGTGGTTGACATCACGATGAGGTGATATGTCTTATGTAGCTGGAAGTATTCCTCCCTAGCTAAGAGGGAGTGTTGATGTGTAGCCGCGGGCCTCATACTTCTAGCGGTGATTTTAATAAAGAAATAAATTAAATATAGCCTATAGCTATTTATTTATTGGTGATCGACCTTTCATCCTTGAAGGGACACGTTGATTAGCCATTACCTCATCGAAGTGTATATAAGGGAGGCACTGGTCTCTTTCATATGATTCAATTTGTCTGAGATTGCATCAAGTGTGGTGCTAATTGATTCGGCCTTGTGTTTGGCCTCATTATAAAAGTGAATTTGCTTTCCACTATTCAATATATAAGAGATATATTGTTGCTGGGTTTTTCTCCCTCGAGAAAGAGGGTTTTCCCAGTATATATGTTGTGTTCTATTGTTCATGTCTTGTTGTATTTCTGCTTTCTGTTAAATCTGATCATAAAATTAGGCATGGACAAGCTTAATCTTGGATGGACCAGCTAAGACTCGAACCTAGGACCTTCCATACACTGCTAGAGTGGTCTACCATTGAGCTACTGGCCCCTCTTGGACTAGTCCATCATCGGTCTAGGTGTGGCTTATTTCCAACACCAACACGCCCCCTTAAGCCACACCTCTTGTGTGCTTGGGGCTCCTAACCTGAACTTGGCTCTGATATGATGTTGAGACATGGACCAGCAGGACTCGAACCTAGGACCTTCCATACGCTGCTGGAGTGCTCTACCACCGAGCTACTAGCCCCTATTGGACCAGTCCATCATCGGTCAAGGTGTGGATTATTTCCAACACCAACACCCCCCCTTAAGCCACACGTCTCATGTGCTTGGGGCTCCTAGGCTGGGCCTGGCTCTGATACCATGTTGAGACATGGACCAGTTAGGACTCAAACCTAGGACCTTCCATCGCTACTGGAGTGCTTCACCACTGAGCTACTGGCCCCTCTTGGACCAGTCCATCGTCGGTCTGGGTGTGGCTTATTTCCAACACCAACACCCCTCCTTAAGCCACACCTCTCGTGTGCTTGGGGCTATTACCCTGAACCTGGCTCTGATACCATGTTGAGACATGGACCAGCTAGGACTCGAACCTAGGACCTTCCATACACTGCTGGAGTGCTCTACCACTAAGCTACTAGCCCCTCTTGGACCAGTCCATCATCGGTCTTAGTGTGGCTTATTTCCAACACCAACATCAGATTCTCCTATAATAAGTTGCATTGAAAGATTGTAGGTATTAAACCCAGATATGTGTATTTTCTCATTAGTTTGTCCATCATTTCCTTTCAATTTAGTTTCTCTGTTGCAATTTTTTTTTGTTCGAAACGGTTGCATATGGATAAAGTATTTCTAAATGTTTTGTTTTCAATTTTACATGTGATTTTAGAGATTATCGTGGGAGCGTACAATTCTAGTGAGGAGATTGCCCATGCTAAATATAAACGCAAGAAAAATTGGTGAGTCATTGACCATGGCGGATGCTTTCTGTTTAATAGACACAAATTAAAACGCAGAACAAGTAGAGGAGACGTTTCATAAAACCCAACATTTGTTCAGTACATTCATCTATTGCACTATGTTTTAGGGGATTTTCGACATAAAATATGACTTTTCAGTTGAATATGGAAGCTAGATATATACGTCTGTGGTTAATGAAGAAATGCTATATAAATATGAGTTGTGGAAGCCATCGTATGTTGATTCTAGTCAAATAAGGTGGGCGTTTATAATGGGAGTGAAGAAAGGGTCAGAAAGGAAAACTCTCGACACATTGCAAAGGCTATTTGCTCAACTATGCCACGAAGACTATTATGCTAAGTATTATGATAAGTATAATAAGCGTGTGTGGGGAGGAGATAATTATGATAACTATCCCGAGGATGCTGACTATGATTATTATAATAAGCGTGCGTGGGGAGGGGATAATTATGATGACTATCAAGATATAGAATCTACCTTCCTCTCTCTAAAGTATCATGATGATTATGAGTATGATGTTCACTATGGTGATAAGGATGAAGAATATGATGGTGGTAATGATGATGTAAGTTCTAACTAAAAATTCTTTGTTATAAAGGACATTATGGATATCCATGACAAAAAATTTAAAATTGAAGGGGTTCTACTTGCAATAATGATTTTCTTTATTGTTTAATTATGTTAATTGTTGTTAAATCAATTAACCTTTTTCCCTTTTAATGAAGTTTATTAAAAAAATTTAATAATAAATTTTGGTAATTTTTGACAAATATGTAAACAGATTATTATTTATATTTTATTTTATTAGGGAAAGTATTTTGAGGGACAATTTATGTTCTATTTTCTTTCATATATAATTGTAATTTAAAAATCAAAATTTAACATGTAATTTTTATATTTCGCTCATCAATACTATTTTTTATGTAAATTTTAAAATAATTAATACTTGTTACTCTATAAAAAATTTCATTTGGCTTGTAAAGAATGTATAGAGTAAATCCAAACAATAGACAAGCTTAATCTTGGATTGACAAAAGCACTATTAACATATAATCTAATCATACAAATTAATAATGTAATATTAAAACATTAATTACTCTTAATATTTATAAACTAACTTTAAAAATATATTTAAATATTGACTTAAAACATATATTTAAATATTACCTTCAATTTCCTATCGGCATATCCCTTGAATCTCCTATAGGTGCAACTTGCAAGATTAACGCTGGGATTATGTTTTTCCATTTTTCAAATATACGAGAGTCACTAATATACGGGGTTATTGCAAGGCAATAAGGCGGAATATCAACATCAAATTTTATCGTTGTCGTGTAAACACAGGTGGTTGACTTTGGCTTTTTCCTGGTTACTACGAGGCAATAACATGGAATCATCGACTATATTAGCTGTACCTTTATAGCTGTCGTGATGTTGCCAGGCAATAACTTTCGCACTCTTGGTTTATTGGCTACTTCTATCTCTATATTATGATTTTCCCTTTGTCAAATATACGGAGTCACTAATATCGTCATCGTCGACCGGTTGATTGGTTAGGCAATATCGCGGAAGCATACTATATCAACTTCAAATTTTATCATTTTCGTGTAAACAAAGGTGATTGACTTCAGCCTGTCCTGGTTATTACTAGGCAATAACCGACTATATTAAATTAATAATAAGGTGATTGTCGTGATGTTGTTGGGCAATACCTTGGAAACACAGCCCGCCAATCTTGACTTGGCCAAGACGACGACATACAACCACTGCCCACTTGGAATCCCTTCGCTATTTCTATCTCTGTACTTGTTCCCTGTTGAAGCACTGAATTGTTTGTTTTTGTAGAATTTTGTTGTCACACCAAAAACACGTACTAGTTGTGGAGAGGGATCTCATCATCGATATAGTCGCTACGCCAACACCCCTCCACACGATACAACCACGTACCATGTAGGATTCGCACCCACTACGTACTACGTCGATAAGCCGAGCTTACGCAGACGAAGGGTTGAGGGCTCGAGGGACTCGAACTGATGACCTACGCTCTGATACCATGTAGAATTTTGCTGTCACACCAAAAGCACGTACTAGTGGTGGAGAGGGATCTCATCGTCAATATAGTCGCTATGCCAACAATTTTCAATTACAGTAGCATATCCACTTTCCTCTACTCTACTCTTGCTTGTAATTTCCATTCTTGATTTATTTATTTGTTTCCTCACCATAGCATCAATTTTCTGTTAATGTCGTCCACTTCGTCACCAGGTCCAAGAGAGCAGGAATGTGATTCATTTTTGGTACTTGAACCTCCCAACAAAAAGATGATATCCTCTTCTGCACGACTGTTTGATGTATTCATCAACCATCGAGGCCTCGACGTCAAAACAACTCTAGCTCTGCAGCTTTATAATTCTCTAAAGGAAGATGCGATCTAGGCATATCTAGATTCTGAAGAGACGGAATTGGGAGATTCACTTTCTACCACCATAAAGAATGCCATATTCTCTGTCTCAGTGCACATAGCCATCTTATCACCGCGATATACAGAGTCTGCTTGGTGCTTAGCTGAGCTAGCTTTGATATTTCAAACCAAGGCTAGAATTATTCCCCTCTTTTACCTTGTTGACCCTTCAGACTTCCGCCACATCAAAAACAAAGTTGTAGATGGATTTTCCAAACACAATGGCAGATGTCCTAATCATGATATTCAAAAGTGGAAAGATTGTCTCTAGAACGTTTCAGGGATCAAGGGCTACGAACTAAAGGGACAGAATGAGTAAAATATCATCATGTGCTTTTAGTCCATATATTTTTCTATATTTTGTTAATTTTTTTTTCCTAAAAACTAGTTCAATTAGTCTAAAAAATCATTCTGTACTTAGTATGTTAGGTTTTATACTTCACCCTAGAGAAATGTTGGGAAAGGGAAGACTAAATAATACCTCAATTACTTACAACCACATTTTAATTAAATTTTTGTTTTGGCTGTTCTTATTTTTAGTGATCTGAATAAGTTGTGTAAGGACGTCGTGTCTGCCATGAAGAAGGAAAAGCAAAGGAGAAAAATTCCTTTCCAAGTTGCAAAATATGAGGTGGGACTTGATGATCTAGTGAAAGATTTCCACAGCCATTGCCAGAGAAATAGGCAGATGATAGATAAAATAATTGGCATCTTTGGAATGGGAGGGTCTAGCAAGACCACTCTCGTCAAAGATTTGTTCAATTGCAAACATTCATAATTCAGTGGATCAACTTGTCTGTTTGATGTGCGGGAGAAATATGTCAAAGATGACCTGACTTCTCTACAAAGTAAGCTTCTCAATGATCTATTTTGTAAAAATCATCATGAATTTTGTAGTATAGAAGAAGGAACTGTTGCTATCAAGGATTACATTCAAAGGAGCCGCAAATCAAGATTCCTTATAGTTATAGACGATGTTGATGATAAGATACAGTTAGATGCCCTATTACCCATAGATACCCTCAATCCCAAGAGTTTAGTGATTGTCACAACCCATGACGAGAGGCTTCTTATATAGGCCGGAGTAAGAGTCCGTTATAAGATGAAAGAAATGAATACAGAGCATAGTAGACAGCTCTTTTGTTGGCATGTGTTTCGTACAAAATCTTGTAAACATGGATTTGAGAATCTAGTAGATAGCTTTGTCCAAGCATGTGGAGGTTTACCTCTTGCTCTTCAAGTAATGGGTGTGCATGTTTTTGGCAGTGACAAGGGTTATTGGAAGTTACAGTTAGATGATGTTAAGGCAAGACTACACAGAGACAAAACATAGGATTAAAATTACCTATGATGCTCTCGAAGAGGATGAAAAACAACTATTTATGGATATAGCATGCTTTTTCATAGGGGAGAAAGTGAGCACGACCATAAGTATATGGAAGGCTTCAAGGGGGAGAGTCGAACGTGCACCTCAAATCCTCAAAGACAAGTGCCTTGTTGAAGTGGAATTTATTTGCTCTTACCTTCCAATCTGTTGCCCTATTTTGAGAATGCATGACCACCTCCGCAACTTACGAAGAGAAATGGCAGATAATGAAAATTTGAAAATGGCGCTGCATTGGGTGCCGATAGCGCCAATACACATCTGAACTCGTCCATCCTGCAAAATGGAGGTCTTCCTAACCAGAATAATGGGTTAAACTGCAAAGACAAAGACCTTATTAGCTTGGTTAACCTAATGGAAAGGAAAGAAAGACAAATAAGAATGCCAAAAAATGTATTTGTTTCGTTAGGAAAATTTCAGCATAACCTCCCCTTCTTCTTCCAATATTCCTGCAAAACAGAGAGCAATTAGACATAAAAATACAACAAGAATAACATAGGTAAAATGGACGTGTGAGTGAGTGTTAAGAGATGAGTTGCTCTGTCAGATAGTGCTAAAATAGTAAATAGCGCCAAAATGCACTAGAGATAGAGCTGCTATGCTAGGTAGATAGCGTCGGTCCTGTAAAAATCACTTCTAAAACCCAAAAACTCACAAGAAAAGATTAGACATGGACTTTGTGGGTCCCACCGGGCATGCCAATGTGATCTAATAGTGCTACTACTTCTAATGGAGCTATTATGGATAATAGTGCCACTGCGCAATATACTTTGTGCCACTCTCACATATAGCACCACTACGCACAATACTTAGCGTCATTTTAGAAAATGGCATACTCTGTCACTTGGCGCTATTTGAAGGAATAGTGCCAATTCTCCCCATAGCGCATTTTTTGCACATTGCGCTAATCCTACACATCACGCTAAAACAAAATATAGCGCTATTCTAGCACATAGTGCTACTATAACGACCATTTGCTGCTAAAATGCCAAAACCCTGCCCCTTGTGCACATTGCGCCAAAACAGATGATGGCGCCAAAATGCTAGGTATTTGGCGCCAATCTACCCTATTCTACCCAAATGGATAGCACCAATCCATTTTGATCTCTCATCCACTCCCCTTGTGACACTTGTCACAAGGCTATGACTTCAATCCAAACCCTAACTCTCAACCATTTTTAGCCCTTGATCTCATCTTTTAATCCTCACCCTCAATCCATTTTGATCTCTCTCATCCACTCCCCTTATTTTCTGTGTAAAACCTAAAAGAACCAAGGGCTAAAATGCTAGCAAGGCCAGAGAACAAGAAGAAGAAGATTAGATTTAAGCCAGAGATGAGGGGATTGCCAAGCTAAAAATAATGCTAAAATAGACAGAGAATATCGCCAAAATACAAGTAAAATGGTGCCACTGCGCAGAGAGATGGTGCTAATTTGCAAAAAACACATCTTTCACAAAAAAAAAACTCACAAGATAATTAGATTGGGACCTTGTGGGTCCCACTGGGCGTGCCAATGTGATCTATGATCTCAAAATGAAAGTAGAAAACATAAAACAAGTTCATAAACAAGCATTATACCTTTCACAATGAGTCACAAATCCTTGATAGGGTGGAAGGAGTTGCAAAAATAGCCATTTTGCAATTGATTCATGTCCTCTAAGGAAACTAAATATTGGTGTACTTTGAAAAGGAATTAGGATGAAGTGTAAGCCCCCCCCTTGTGCTATAAAAGGGTGGTGCTTGTTGGTTTTGAGGGTTGGAAAATGTTTGGTTTTTTTCTATAGTACTGTGTGTTGTCATGGGAACAAAGAGAGTATTTTGTGTCTTTTGTCATGAATATGTACTCTTTGTTTTGAATATTATAAACAAAGTGTTATTCTATGTAATCTTTTGTCTCCTATACGTGTTATAACAAGTATGTCAATAAAAATAGCTAAGGGTTGTTTTACATTCATAGCACACTTGTTATGCATTCATTTCTTGTATTAGCTTCTGCTCAAGTAGTAGAATAAATCTTTTCAGGAAACAGATGATACTTGTTATGATATGGTAGCATTACTAAGTATGAAAGTTGTATAGGGTAGGATTTTGATTGATTGACATCGTTATCAATGTATCGATGCCTAGAACAACCACCAGAATCAAGCAATAGCTAGACAAAGGCATAATGCTTGACTCTGTTTACTAATCATAGGCATCAGTCCTTAGAAGTATCCATTTTCTCCAATCTCATACACATATTAAAATGATTCATCAACTATATTGTGTAACTTATGCTTTGTTATTTAATACCTTCACCCTGTTTGTCTAAAATTGATAGAAAACATGTATGCAAGAAAAGAGTAAATATTCTGATTTCTCTGAACCCTGTGGCATATGCTTCCTTATTTTGGTATTCAATGTATATTTTAGGGAGACCCACCTAGGTTTTGCAAAGCCTAAAGAGCAGAGGAGATTGTCTATTGACAATATCTCCTATTCGTTGGCCCATTTTCTATTGATTTGTCTTTTAAACTTGAAAGCAATCATATAGATTAGTAGGGTACAGTTTGGAGGACCAACAAATAGATTAATGGAAGATGGGTTAATTAATTAAATAATAAAAATATTTAATTAATTTGGTAGATATGTTAGGATGTAAAGTAGTGTTAGAAGTGTGTCGAAAATGAAGGTGAATACATGATCATTTTTAGGTGTCTACACAACTATTTATGCACAATTATTTATATAAGTATATTTTTTATTTAACTATCTAATTTGAATGACTAAATATTTAATTTTAACAAAATTTTAAAAAATATACTACAAATGTTGTTATCTAGATTTGTACCCTAAACTATTAAAGCTCCTACTATATTATAAAAATATGCAAAGCTAAAAGGAGTGCAATTAAGAGGAGACAAAAACATTTACATTTGTACGCTTGTAATATTTAACTTTTATTTGTTCTTCTTTGGAAGAAGAGACAAATGACACATTTCTAGACATGGGGCACCTTGCATGCAACATAGAAGTGGCATCAACAATTGTCTTCATGTTGTGCAATGTAGCCAATGGGGCTTTCTTACAATTTTTGTGTTTACAGAGGATATCAATCCTTGGTGGATATGGGGTTAGTGAGCATCTCCTCTCATGTATGTTCAAAATTCCATTGTAGTGAATAAATTTCTAGCAAAGTGCTTAATGGATAACAAAATGGAGTGCTCTATTAAATTTCCTATAAGAGAAGCAACCAGGGCTACATAGGGAATTGAAAAGAGAATCTCTCTCTCTCTCTCTCTCTCTCTCTATATATATATATATATATATATATATCTCTCATTCTCTATTTTCCCCATTTCTCTTTGGCACCTCTCTCTCTATACCCTTTCTCTAACTCTTTCTCTGTCCCTCTCTATCTCTCTCTATTCCTCTCTCTCTCTATCACTATCTTTCTCCAACTTTCTCCCTATTCTATTATCTCTCTCTCTCTCTGTGTTCCTTGATATCATCTTCATCTCTTCCTCTCTCTCTAGATCACTCTCTCCCTTCTCTTTTCCCCTTTCTCCATCTCTTTCTATTCACTCCTCTCTTATCTCTTTCACTTTTATCTCTTCCTCCCTCTCTCCCTTATTTGATTTTCTTTGGAAGAAGAGACAGATGATAGGTTTCTAGATATGAGGCACCTTGCATGCAACACAAAAGTGGCATAAACAATTGGCTTGATATTGTGCAATGTAGCCAATAGGGATTCCTTGGAGATTTTGTGTTTGTAGAGGATATTAAGCCTTGGTGGATATGGGGTTAGTGGAAATGGATTTCTAGCAAATCATTTGATGGATAACAAACTGGAGTGCTCTAAGAAGATATTATTTGAAATATTTTGTCTTCCTCTCTCTGTGCATGGGCATTTACCATCTTTTGATTATTGGCATGAAATGATTGATCGAAATTGAGTCTCACTCTCTCCTTTTATATCTATAATCTCTATCTCTCTTTTTATTCCTTTCTATTAATCTCCATATCTTTCTATATTTCCATCTCCCCCTCTATATCTCTCTCACCTTCTTGATCTCTCTATCTCTCTACTGGGTAAGTGCAAGAAGATGAGTTCACTTTTTGGCCAAAAAGTGGAAGTGTTTTTCTTATTTTTCAAATTTTGTCGTATTTAAAGTGACAATTTGATGCACTTGCACATAAAATATTAAGATGATGTAAAAAATAAGAAATGTAGGATTTTGTTTCTAGTTTTCAAATATGTATTTTTTTCTAATACCCAAATGATGCAAGTTAGTTTTTTATTGGATGTACAAAAAATGGCTTTTTAAAAGTCCCCTATTTTTTTTGCAAAAGCATGCATGTGTACAACCAACATAATTTGACCTAAATTAATGTATTTTTCTAATTACTTTTGTGGAAAGATTCTTAGGATGTTGAATTTTGGTCAGGATATTTTTTTGTAATTTTTTTATAGATATTTTTTTAATTAATTTTTTAATGGCCCCAATTAGTATTTTTTAAGACCCCTCGTGTATGGCCAACATAATTTGAGCTAAACTAATCAATTCACTAAGTTTTTTTTCATCATGTAGAGAATGATGTCTAGTTTGGTCAGACATAAGTTGTTTTTCAAGAAACTTTCAAAATCAAATGTTATTAAAAAATAGTAACCTATGTTATTTCAAGTTTATGAGTTAGTTTGTTTGGAAAATAAATAATAAATAGAAAATTATGTTCAATAGTAAAAAAAATTACATATTTGAAAACTAGACTTTGAGATCTATAATGGGTTTTAATTTCATTAAAATATTCTGAAAAAAAAGTCGTCAGCCATATTGGTGAAACTAGTTTTTTCTCTTGCTATTTTCATGGTCTCTTAGTTGTAGATTCAAAGCTAAGGCTTGGGTTTCCAAGCCTAAAACCAATGCAAATTGGCGTGTTTGAAATTTTAAAATTTTAGAAACAAGTACCCATTATAAATAGGTATCTATTTTAAAAATAATGGGTACCCGTTTCTAAAAAATAAAAAAATTAGCCATAGGCATGTAAAAATAATTTTTTTTTTTTGAAAATGGGTACCTGTTTTCATTTTTTTTTTTAATTTACATGCCTATGGCTAATTTTTTTAGTTTTTGAAAACGGGTACCCATTTTTTTCAAAACTGGTATACATTCCAAGCAGCATTTTTCATCCATGGAAGACTTCCGTGAAATGTATACTCAACTTCTTTCTTTAACCCTACCTCTCTCTCTAAATCTCTTTGTCTCCTTCTCTATCTATCGATTTCTCTCTACTCCCTCTCTTTGTCTTCCTATATTTGCCCATAGACATGTGCCATCTTTGGATTGTTGGCACAAAATAGTTGATTGAGAGTAAGTTTCTCTTTTTCTTAAAAGTAAATTAGCGAGTCCTTAAGCAAATGGCATTATGCACCAACTATAGTCCTGATGAACATGTGCCATCTTTGGATTGTCGGCACAAAATGGCTAATCAAACTTTTCTCTATCTCTCATTCCCTTTATATCTTTTATCTCTTATCTCTATCTCTCTCCTGCTCTATCTCTCTTTCTCTATTCCATTCTCTATCAATATCCCTCTATATATCTCTCTACTCCTCTCTCTCCATCTCTTTCCCTCTATTACTAATTCTCTCCCCTCTTTCTATATCTTTCTCTTTCTCCCTTTCTTTGTCTTCCTCTTTCTCTCTTTCTCATTATCTCAGACTCTCCCACTATATTTCTTTCTCTTTATTTTTCTCTCTATCTTTCTCTCCTTCTCTATCTCTTTCCCTCTCTCACTAATTCTCTCTATCCTCTTTAGTATATTTCTCTATTTCTATCTCTTTTTGTGTGTATATATCTTTCTCTATATTCCTCTCTCTTTAGTGTGGAATGGGTATGCTAGAGAGGTCTTAAAGGTGAATTATCAGGTCCTTAAGAAAATGATGTGTCACTTTGAGCATAGCTCCCAATGGAAAAATGCTCTCTCTCTCTCTCTCTCTCTCTCTCTCTCTCTATATATATATATATATATATATATATATATATATATATATATATATATATATATATATATATCATTTACATTGATGTTTGACAAATTGGCAAATGGAAACATGTCCAACTAAGATTACCTTGATCATCTTGCATTGTTCTACAATAATGTCAACCATTGATGATGAAAGTGCTCTCTCTCTCTCTCTCTCTCTCTCTCTCTCTCTCTCTCTCTCTATGGACCGTCTATCTCTCCCATTATACCTCACTTTATCTCTCTATATCTCCCTCTCCCTTCTCTCTTTCTCTCTCTTTTAATTTTTAATGAATTGTAAGAAAATATATTTATTGCTAAAATGTATTTATTATTATTTAATACTTTTAAAAATAATTACTTATATATAATATAAATGCCCATAACAATTAAAATATATTAAATAGCTACATTAAATATTTTAAATAAATAATATATAACTAAAATATCATATTATATAAAACTAAAATATTAATACTTCAAAAATACACATAAAACTTTTATAAATGTAATCAAACTATTTATTTATAAAATATAAATGTATATTTTAATAAATTAAAATCATAAATAACATTTTTTAAACGAATAAACAGTAGTTGTTAAAATAAAAAGAATATTATTTTCATTTTCATAAGGATCCAATGCGCACACTAAACACCACCGCACCCAACAAGCACCAACGCAAACTAGCAAATCAAAATACTGTTTGAAGGCGTAAAACCCTCTCTCCAGCGGCTACAAATTCGATCAAAATACACATCAAAGAAAAGAAATTAGGCACTAATAAAATGCCGCATATACGAACGGCTCCAGCTGTAGAATATTCTCAAACTTGAAGGATAAAAATGCCTTTTTTTTATAACCTCATTTGTGCCCTAATCTTACCTTTAACTGTAACTTCAAATTTACCTTTACCTTTACCTTTAATGGAATCACCGACTGTATTAATTTTACCTTTTAAGTTTACCATTTCCTGGTTGTCGTGATGTTACCAGGCAATAACCTGGAAACACAGGCTATTTCTATTTCTATACTGGTTACCTGTTGAAGCACTGAATCGCTTGTTTTCAATTACAGGGCTTTTTAACATATCCACTTTCCTCTATTCTAATCTTGCTGGTAATTACCATTCTTGATTTATCTATTTGTTTCCTTACCAGAGCATCAATTCTCTGTTAATGGCGTCCACTTCGTCATCAGGTCGAAGAGAGGAGGAACGCGATCCATTTTTGGTACTTGAACCTCCCAACAAAAAGATGATATGCTCATCTGCAAAACTGTTTGATGTATTCATCAACCATCGAGGCCCAGATGTCAAAACAACTGTGGCTCTGCAGCTATACAATTCTCTAAAGGAAGATGGGATCAAGGCATATCTAGATTCCGAAGAGACTGAACTGGAGACTCACTTTCTACCACCATAAAGAATGCCATATTCTCTGCTGCAGTGCACATAGCCATCTTATCACCGCGATATACAGAGTCTGCTTGGTGCTTAGCTGAGCTAGCTTTGATGTTTCAAACCAAGGCTAGAATTATTCCCCTCTTTTACCTTGTTGACCCTTCAGATTTCCGCCACATCAAAAAGAAAGTTGCAGAAGGATTTTCCAAACACAACGGCAGATATCCTGATCATGACATTCAAAAGTGGAAAGATTGTCTCCAGAACGTTTCAGGGATCAAGGGCTACGAACTGAAGAGCGAGAATGGGTAAGATATCTTCATGTGCTTTACATCCATTTATTTTTTTGTTTTTTTTTTAATTTTTTTTTCTAAAAACTAGTTCAATTAGTCTAAAAAATCGTTCTTTATTAAGTATGTTAGGTTTTATACTTCACCCTAGAGAGAATGTTGGGAAGACAAGACTAAATAATACCTCAATTACTTACAACTCAATTTTAATTAAATTTTTGTTTTTGTTTTTCTTATTTTCAGTGATCTGAATAAGCTGTGTAAGGATGTCGTGTCCGCCGTGAAGAAGGAAAAGCAAAGGAGAAAAATTCCTTTCCAAGTTGCAAAATATGAGGTGGGACTTGATGATCTTGTCCAAGATTTCCACAGACATTGCCAGAAAAATGGGCAGATGATAGATAAAATAATTGGCATCTTCGGAATGGGAGGGTCTGGCAAGACCACTCTCGTCAAAGATTTATTCAATCGCAAACATTCAGAATTCAGTGGATCAACTAGTCTGTTTGATGTGCGGGAGAAAGATGTCAAAGGTGAGCTGACTTCTTTGCAAAGTGAGCTTCTCAAGGATCTGTTTCGTGAAAATGATCATAAATTTTGTAGTATAGAAGAAGGAACTGCTGCTATCAAGGATTACCTTCAAAGGAGCCGAGAATCAAGGTTCCTTATAGTTATAGACGATGTTGATGATAAGATGCAGTTAGATGCCCTATTACCTATAGATGCCCTCAATCCCAAGAGTTTGGTGATTGTCACAACCCGTGACGAGAGGCTTCTTATTCAGGCCGGAGTGAGAGTCCGTTATAAGATGAAAGAAATGAATGCAGAGCATAGCAGACAGCTCTTCTGCTGGCATGCGTTTCATACACAATCTTGTACTAAACGTGGATTTGAGAATCTGGTAGATAGCTTTGTCCAAGCGTGTGCAGGTTTGCCTCTTGCTCTTCAAGTACTGGGTGCGCATGTTTTTGGCAGTGACAAGGGTTATTGGAAGTTACAGTTAGATGATGTTAAGGCAAGACTACACAGAGACATAAAACATAGGCTTAAAATAAGCTATGATGCTCTGGAAGAGGATCAAAAACAGATATTTATGGATATAGCATGCTTTTTCATAGGGGAGAAAGTGAGCATGGCCATAAGTATATGGAAGGCTTCAGGGTGGAGAGCCGAACATGCACTTCAGACCCTCAAAGACAAGTGCCTTGTTGGAGTGGAATTTATGCACTTCAGAATGCATGACCACCTCCGCGACTTAGGAAGAGAAATGGCAGACAATGAAATGAATCCTCGTCGGCTGTGGCGTCCTAAAGATCTTGTATGTGTTTTTTGCGGCCTTAAATTCATGCTCCTAGTTGGGAATGGTTCTTTTCTATAAGCTGTTTATATATATATATATATAGATATATAAAAGTTGTTATAACATTTGCTCTAAACCTAGAATGAACATTTTCTAACTCCAAAGAAATTTGAATTCAGATTGAAAAGCGCAGCATCAAGGGATTCCAAGACATCCTCATGGGGTCAGAAGGAAACATATTTAGATGTTTCAATCATATTTGGCACTATGAAATTTATTCTTCAATGACATATTTTCTGCAGAGATCAAAGACATCAACTGATTTACAATGGCTTAATATTTCCAAGGATACCCATAGCGCTGTCTCCTCCAAATCTGTTGAAATTCCTGAATGGATTCCTGTACAAAATTTGCAGACTTTAATTGTTGATGGACTCTTACCTCGGAAATTGTGGCAAAGGGATGACCAGGTATATGCTTCTTCTTGATCAAAATTTAAATTTTGGCAGATCAGCAAATAGCTCGTTCTTTTAAGATTTTTATCATTGAAAACAAGAGTTTGAAACAAAGTGATTGTAAATTCCAGGCTCCAGTCAAGTTGAAAGAGCTACAGTGCGTCTTTACGATTGGTCCTCCATGGGAAAAAAACTTGTTTCGCATATATGGTTCCGAATTGTTGAGCTCGTTCCAAATGTTAAAACATCTGGAAAGTCTGCACCTGACTCTGCGTGGACAGATAGTTCACACCCTTGAACTCACAACGAAGGTCTCAATTAGTGGACAGTTGTGTTCCACACTTAAATCTCTCAAGCTTTATACTATGCCAGATCTAATTGAAGTGGATTTAACAGGGGTAACAACACTGGAACGTCTGGAGCTGTTCCAATGTACAAATTTGGAAAAAGTATTGGGCAATGATCTGCTAAAACTTGAAATGTTCCTCATACAGACATGCCTGAAGATGGAAGAGTTACCAAATTTTGGGCGTGTCAGTTGTCTTAAGAGGATCAGTATTAGGAACTGTTGGAACCTGCAGAATATTTCAGCTATTGAAAGTTTGAATGGATTGAAGAGGATCTGGATTACGTATTGTCGAAATCTGCAGAATATAAAAGCTACTGAACAATTGAAGGGATTGAAGAGAATCTGGATTCAGAACTGTCCAAAGCTGCAGGATACAATATGTTTTAAAGAATTGAAGGAGTTGAAGAGAATCGTGATTGTGAAATGTCCAAAGCTGCAGAATATAGAAGGCATTGAATTTCTAATATGCCTGGAGAGCATTATAATTCATAAATGTCGGAAGCTGCAGAATATAAGAGGTATTGAAGAATTGAAGGGACTGAAGGAAATGAGTATCTCAGGCACTCCTATAATAAGTTGCGTTGAAAGGTTGCAGGTATTAAACCCAGATATGTGTATTTTCTCTTTAGTTTGTCCATGGTTTCCTTTTAATTTAGTTGCTCTGTTGCAATTTTGTGTTCGTAATGATTGAATATGGATACGCTGAGCTTAAACAGCACACTAAGTTTTAACTTGTTTAGGTGGCTGGTAGACCCTTTCTCTTATTCTGTTTTGTTAATGTGTCAATAAGAGAAGGGGCCCACCAGCCACCTAAACAAATTAAAGCTTAGTGTGTGCTGTTTAAGCCCAGCCATATGGACGCTGGTATTTCTAAATGTTCTGTTTTAAATTTTACATGTGTATTGTTGAAAATAATTTAGCGAGAGCACTATGATTTCAGAGATTGCCGTGGGAGCGTACAATTCTAGTGGGGAGATCGGCCATTTCAAATTTAAACAGAGAAGAAATTAGCGACTCATTGAGCATGGCGGATGCTTGGTGTGAAATAGAGTCTGGGGAACAAGTAGAGAAGGCGATCCATTTGTTTCATAAAACCCATCATTCGCTCACTACATTCATCTATTGCGCCATGTTTCACGGCTTTAGAAACATGGCATATGACGATTGCAGTCATATGGGAAGATGGATACATATGTGTGTGGTTAATGAAGAAATGCTATCAAAATATGACTCGTGGAAGCCATCATGTAGTCGTAGTCGTATAAGCTGGGCGTTTATGATGGGAGTGAAGGGAGGGTCAGAAAGGAAAAACCTCGACATATTGCAAAGGCTATTTGCTCAACTATGCGATAGCAAGAACGAGGATGTTGACTATGATAGGGATGTTGATGATCTTAACCATGGTAAGGCCTCTCCTACGTATGAGGATGGTTATGAGTATGATGTGGACTCTGATGATGAGGATGAAGAATATGATGATTATAACGATGATGTAAGTAAGTTTTAATTGAAAATTCTGTTGTTGTAAAGTACAATATGGATATCCTTAGAAAAAACAAAAAGTTTAAAATTGAAGGGGTGGTGCATAGAATAATAATTTTCTTTATTGTTTAATTATGTTAGTTATTGTCAAATCAATTAACTTTTCCACCACCTAATGAAGTTTATTAAATTCTTTTAATAATAAATTTAAATTATTTAAAACTTTACAATTTTAGTAATTTTTGACAAATATATAACCAAATTACTATTTATACTTAATTTTATTTATTTTATTAGTGAAAGTATTTTAAGGGATGATTTATGTTTTATTAAAAATCAACATTTAACATGTAATTTTTATGTTTCATATTTTTTTATGTAAATTTTAAAATAATTAATACATGTTACTCTATAAAAAATTTCATTGGGTTTGTAAAGAATAGAGCAAATTCAACTAATAGAAAAGCTTAATCTTGGATTGACAAAAGCACTATTAGCATATAATCTTATCATAAAAATACACAAGATGATATATTGAACATAGCACTTTGGTGATTTTCTTATATATGGAATGGACAAATATGTTATTTCAAGTAGATATTTTCTTGATAAGTTCTCTTTTACACTTACTTAAATGGAAGGCTCAACCATGTCTTGGCACATTTGACATGCCAATTCAAACAAAACACTCTCCTTCCAAACAAAATCCATCCACAAGAGAGTTCATAGCTTTGCCAAACCATTCAAGGTCCTAAAAAAGATTAACCCAGTGGCTTATAAATTTTCTTTATTGCTTCCTTCTAGAAAGATCCATAATGAATTCCATGCAATGCTTTTAAAATAGTATGTAGTAGATTTTTTTTAAAAAAATAAAAAGGGGTAAAAACTTTATTGAAATTTAGAAAAGAACATTACAAAGCATCAAAGGGCCAAGGCCCTAGTAATCCATAAGAAACAACCATACAAAGCATGAAACAACATCATCCTTCACCAATACCATTCCCATCCTCAGCAAGAATCTTCTCTAAGTCATATCGGAGCTCATGAGGAACCTGCTCCCATTCATCCACCTTCCAACCATCTAAATGCTCAGAAGCCCACTTAGCCAAACAATCTGCTGCCATATTCCACTCCCTTGGAATATGGACAAAAGACACCATCTCCATCAAAGAACTTATCTGCAGAATTTGTTGCACCATCATAGCCAACTGCCAACTAACATCAGAAACCTTCTGTGAATTCAGCAAATTAATCAAAACCTGTGAATCAGACTCACAGATAACCTTGTGCCATCCCAAAGCATAAGCCCTCTCCAAAGCATAGAGGATCGCCAAACCTTCCATAAGGTTGATAGTTTGCCATCCTTCATGAACAGAGTAGAAAAAAACCACCGATCCCGAAAAATCCCTGCCAGTCCCACCAATCCCAGCAGGCCCAGGATTGCCCCTTGAAGAACCATCAGTATTGAGCTTCAGAATGCCAGACGGAGGGGGAAGCCATCTTCCCACCCTTTGCACTTTCTTTTTCACTCGCCTTCCTTTCCTGACACAAGCAGAAGCTGGAGACAACCCCTGAATACCCAATCTATCCACCAACTCAGCATCTCCTTTCTCCAAAGGGAACACCACATCACACTTAGATTCCACCGTCTCCTGAATCATACTCATAATTTTGTGCCAAACTTGTTGAATCAACAACTTCTCACCTCGAAATATTCTACGATTCCGTTCCAACCAAATCTGCCATAGTATGAAGGAAGGCCCAGCATACCACACATCTTGCAAGAAAGAGGCCATAGAAGGAGGTCTACCCAGACTACTCCAAAACTCCACCAGGGATGAAGCATGAACACAGGGGCTTTTCCAAACTTCCCACCAAAAATGCCAAAGCTGCAAAGTCAAGGGACAACAAAAAAACAAGTGAAAGGAGTCCTCTCCACATCCACACATAACACACATAGAAGGACCTTGAAAACCCCGCTTCTGAATATTATCCCAAGTCAAGCACCTATTCCAAGCCAAAGTCCAAATAAAGCAGTTACACTTCGGCCAAGAAAGCTTATTCCACACTTTCTTCCACCAGTGAACCTCCACCCCCTCCAGCTGGTTAGATAACAACACTTGATATCCAGAAGCAACAGTATAGACACCCTTAGAATTAGGAGACCAAGAAAGAACATCCCCTTCCTAGAGGGAGCTACAACATCTACGAGAAAGGATACTATGAAGCTCAGCACACTCCTCCATACCAACAACAGGCCACTCATCAGGATTCTTCCATCTTGCCACCACCAACTGCCCATGAGAAGAAAAGGACTTGAAGTCACTCACCCTTGACCAACCAACTTCACAGAACCTTTGGCACAGAGTCACCAAATTAGGAAACTGAGAAACAATGGGAGGAAAACCATCCCAAGAATCAGACCAAAAATGAGCTTTTGTCCCTCTTTTACAAATCCAAAATAAACCATCCTTGACTAGAGTAGCCGCTTTCTTGAGCGTACTCCAAATCACCGAGCCTTTCCCCACTAGTGGATACCGAGGAATATCAATTTGAGGGATCCCTGGGAAGTATTTCTGAGTTAATATCCTAGCCTAGATCCCATCCTGCTCCACACACCACCGCCAATACAATTTAGCAGCCAACGCCATCCCTGACAACGACGACTGCCTTAATCCGAGGCCGCCAAACTGCTTCGGGCTACAAACAATCTCCCATCTAACAAGGCTCCATTTAGAGGACAATAAGCTACCAGCCCATAAAATTGTCTTGCTAAGGAATCCAATTCCCTAACAAAACCCAAAGGGGCCACCTAAATCATACATCTATAAATGGGGAGGGCCTGCACCACAGACTTGAGCAGCTGAACATGACCCGCAAAGGACAACCAGCGATGGGTCTAATGATTAACATTCACACGAAATTTATCCAGAATATTCTGCCAAGACTCCCTGGGAAGTCTTCCAATAGAGATGGGAATACCAAGATAGGTCAAAGGGAGAACCCCAGTCTGAAATCTCAAGATATGAGCAATTCGCCTCTGAATGGAACCTGGAGTATTGAAGAAAAAGATGGAAGACTTATCTTCATTGATCAATTGGCCCGAAGCTAGAAGATAAACATCCAACACCTTGCGCAAATTCAAAGCTTCCCTAATTGTAGCCATACCCATTAAAGCAATGTCATCAACAAACTACAAGTGAGATTGTGGAGGTAAACCACCTCCCCACCCCCAGCCCTGAATGAAACCTAACTCCACATTCCTTCTTATCAAGTGTCCCAGACCCTCAACAAGAAGAAGAAACAAGTAAGGAGAGAGGGGGTCACCCTGCCACAAACCCCTAGAGGCGCCAAAAAGCTCAGAGTGCTCACCATTTACTAACACAGAGAAGGAGACTGAAGTAACACAACTCATAACCCAATAAATCCACGCATCCCCAAAACCAAAAGCACCAAGAACCTTCCGAAGGAAGGACCATCGAAAACGGTCATAAACCTTAGCCATATCAAGCTTGATGAACATTGCCTTATCTTTGGAATTAGCCATAGAGTGAATGGTTTCAGTTGCAATAACAACCCCATCCAGAATCTGACGTCCCGCCACAAAACCACTTTGTTCCTCAGAAATCAGCACTTTAAGCCACTTTTTCAACCTATCAGCAATCAATTTAGAGATAATTTTGTGAATCACATTGCAAAGAGAGATAGGACGAAATTGACTTAACCTATCCACCCCATCACACTTTGGGATGAGAGTAAGGAAGGTAGAATTCAAAGCCCGTAACATCTGTTTATTCTTATGGGACTCCTGAACAACTGCCAACAAGTCCAACTTGATAATCTCCTAGAATTCTTGAAAGAACTCAATCGGGAAACCATCAGGGCCAGGAGCTTTCCCCCTCTTCATTTGAAACATGATCCCCTCTAGCTCCTCAATCGAAATATCACTCATAAGATGCTCATTCATCTCCCTAGAAACCAAAGAAGGGATACAAGAAAGGACTTGAGCTTCCTCATCAGAACCCGCCTGCGAGTCCTCCCTAAATAAAGAAGCAAAATATTGCATAGCTTCACATGTGATTTCCTGCAAAGAAGAGAGAGTTTCACCCCTATCATTCACCAGAGTAGAAAGAGAATTGCCATGTCTCCTGGCTTTCACCGAGTTGAAGAAAAAAGTGGTATTTTTATCCCCTTCCTGAAGCCACTCAATCCGAGCCTTTTGTTTCCAAAAAACTTCTTCTCGTAGCTCACACTCTTCCAATGCTTTCAAAGCCCTAGTCTCTTCCCGAAGCAGGTCCTCAGTCACTCCATCCTCCCTGATCAACCTCGTAATACCATCCAACTCAGCCTGGGCAGCAGTCTTAGCATGGAAAATGTTTCCAAAGCACTACCGATTCCAACGTTTAAGCTGATACTTGACAAATTGAAGTAACTTAGCAAAAGTATACATTGCTGTACCATAAGCAGGTCTACCATACCTCCACCACTCAACAATATAGTCATGGAGAGAGGAGTCACACAACCACATAAGCTGGAACTTGAAAGAAGGAGACCGAGGCACACGAGCTGAAGAAATAGCCAGCTTGATAGGCCAATGATCTGATCCCCTCCAATCCAAAATTTCAGAGCTAGAAGACCACAACCCACCAACCCAGTAGCAAGAAACCAGAAAGCGGTCAAGTCGTTCCGCAATGCAGTTATTCCCAATCCTCCGATTATTCCAAGTAAACTGGCCATTAATGGGCTTGATATCCACCAGATTTAAAGCTGAAATGTTATCCTGAAGTAGCAGTGCAGAAGGCTCAAGCCTCGCAATACCACCCCTCTTCTCAGCCAACTCAGAAATAACATTGAAGTCTCCAGCCATAATCCACGGATGGAAAGGAACCATGCTTCAGACAAACCGGATATGGGACCACAATAGTTGTTTACCCTGAAGTTCAGTAGGCGCATAGATATTGGAGAAGAGAACAGACTCCCCTGTCTCAAAACAAGAAGCAATCATAGAGATAGAAGACTGAAAGGACAACCACCAAAAAGGGTGGATCTTCTGAGGATTCCATAAACAAGCCACTCCTCCAGCAGACCCTTGAGCACCAATACACTGGCACTCTCCACTCCCCCACAACTTAGGCACTAAACCAAACATACACTCCACTGATAACTTAGTCTCCTACAGGAAAAGAACATCAGGAGATTGACTTCTAACCAAATCACGAACAGCTTTTGTCGAGGGCCACTGTTCAAGCCCCTTACATTCCAGGATAGAACAATCATTTCAAGGGGCTTGAAAAATGAGAATCCAGAGTCTTAACAAACCCTGACTCTACCAAAGTTTCCCCTGTTAATTTAATCTTATCCAAATCTTTTTTTCTACCAAGCTTGGAAGACTTCTCCCCAGTCCCTTTTTTTGGATCCTTTTGATGAAGACCCAAATGAGAAGAAGAAGACTTATTAATCTTCACCCCCTCAGTCCCTACATTTGAAACAAGAGGAGATCCATCCTCACCACCCTTCTTCCCTACTATAATAGGAACTGATTCCACCTGGACTTCCATTTGAACATCTGTGTCGATTTGCAAAGCCCTATTATCCTGCAAAACCTGAGTAGCTTCAGAAAGAAGGCCCTCTTGTCCTGTACCTGAAGCACCCTGATCCATATTCACCAAGCTTGGATTCACTTCCTACTGGCTGAGATCATCTAAAACTTCAAATCTGTTGAAAGAATCTTCATCCTGCCTTTCCTTCAAAGTCCTCTTTTGACCTCGATTCCTATTTCGAGCCTTGATAGGAACGAAACCATCAGCCCCATCCACATCACCAGGAATGGGTTCCTTCCCCTTTTCAACTCTAGGGGGATTGCGGGGAGGCTGAGAAGGCTGGGAGTCCACAGGCCTAGCCTTAGGGCATCTCCTCTGTAAATGTCCATATTCATGACAGAGACGGCACCGAAAAGGAAGAGTCTCATAGTCCAACTGCTGCACCCAAGAGTAAGGACCTGCACACATATCCACCGAATCTGGCAAGGGTTTACTTAAATCAATCTCAACACATATACGAGCAAAAGTCATCACCTTTTTAACTTGAGTCTGCTGTGAAGCACCAACTGGTTTTCCTAGCATTGAAGCTAACAAGTGTAAAACATCATCCTGCCAACATTCCACAGGAAACCTTGGAAGCTGAACCCACACTGGAACCTGGTTCGGAAGCTCTTCAGCAGGATTGAATCCCGCATGCTAAGGTTTAATGAATAACCCAATCTGATTATGAAAATAGGGGCCTCCTTCAAAGGCCTTATTGCGATCTGCCAAGCAATTGAATGAAACCATGAAAAAGTTATTTGCTAAAAGCATAACCTCCATTTCTCCCTCTGGCATCCAAGTCCGTTGGGCCCATGATTCAAGAAATTGTAAAGAAACCCGCATCCCCATAAACTTGCACAGCAATGCATGCTTCGAATAATAATCAATATCTTCCGCAATCATCTCCAGCGGGATAACCAATTTTGGCCTCTCCTCACAACATTCAAGACATCCATTGATCTTTGTAATCCGAGTACCACCAGACAAACCTGACCCAACCAAACCTGGATCTGGTGAGAACAAGTTATTATTAAAAACCTTCGAAGCGTGCGAAGGAGAATTTGCACCAACCGCTGCTGAGCGAAAATCCATCTTGGGACTAGCCCCTGAAGGCTCCCCGATCGGCATTGAAACTAAACAAGATCCAAGGCGGGCAAGCAGGCCCCCAAGAAAAAAGAACCACCACTAGGGTTTAACCGATCCACCACCCAGCACTGCCTTCAAACTGCAGACCCAAACTAACCAGGCACAAAAACCCCACCCACGACCTCCAACCAGGCACAAAACCCCCACATGCTCAGGGAGAAAAAGACACCGATGCCGCTGAAAAAACTTTGCACTGATAAAAAACACAACCCCAGACCTCCCCAAAACACATGCACTCCCCACACTTCGCACGACCAAGAAAAAACTAGAGGATCAGGCTAGGGCACGAAAGCCCTAGCTCGACATGCAGAGCAAAAAATCAACATCCTTCCAATCGATTAATTTTTTAATTGATCGACCAGTATGTAGTAGATTTGACTCATGTACTTAAATAAGATTCCTTGTATGTGCAAGAACCAAGAACTATAACCATTTTGATATTGAAACTACTTGAGCATCAATAGGTGTAGGTTTGGAATTGTCGCCTCAACTAATATACATTCCAATGGGACTAATACTTTGAAGAGAGAGCAATTTGGGAAGATTCCCAAGAAGTGAGGTGCTTGTTTTCTTTTTTGTTTTGAGACACTATACCTTCAGACGAAGCTTTGATATATTTTATTTTTAAACAATTCAAATAATTCAAATTTTTATATGATCAAGACATTTATATGAGGTTTGAATTTGCAAAAGATGGAAAACATCTGATTGGAAATTCAAAAACATTCATTGTATGGTTATTTTCTTTAGGTAAAATTCTAAGGAATAGAGCTATTGGGTTAGGCTCCATTTAAGAGATGGAGGTGTGGTGTCCATCCTAACCTATGTGGTTGTTAGAATAAGTATTACATCATAAGAAAATAATAAATTAATGTTAGTTTAGTTAATAGTTATTAAATAAATTTGTTAGAAATTAGTTGGGAGTTATTCCCTAGGATAGTTTGGTAGGTAGTTGGGGAAGTTACTGGAAAATAAGGTTTTATAAAGCCATATTGTAATGCAATAAAATATCAGATTGTATGTATGAAATCTTGAATCAATTATTTTATGTGAGCAATAATGATATAAGTTTTTCATACAATTTTCTCTATCAATTTTAATTTGGTATCAGAGTAGTTCTACTCTAATCTTGAGAAGACAAGGAGTGACAATGGTTGAGGATCTCAATAGGGAGTGTATTTTTATTAATCATCTGGTATGAGAGAAAAAGGTTGACAGGATTCAAGTAGATGGGAAGAAGAGCATGGTGGTGCAAGTTTTAAGTGGCACCAGGCAACTTGTACTTACAGATTTACAGTGGAAGACTGGTATTTGTTTCTATATGTATGGAGTACTAAGAAGAAGAAAATGTTGCAAAACTCAATATAGGTGTAGAATTATTGAAATCTAAATGTCTCATGAAGGCTAAGGTTCAAATAACTCTAAAGGAAAATAAGATTAGACATCAACAGGCATCCAAAGTTGCTTCATCTCAATTGTTTGAGATATCTTTGCAGTAGGTGACACGGTTCAGTTTCTACAAAATTCTAGATCTATGAAATAAGTTTGAGATGTGTTGAGAAGACATTCGTTGAGTGAGTCTGAGCTTTGCGTAATTGGCAATCTTTGCCCAGAAATTGTATAGGAGACTAAATTTATTTCTCTAAGATGTTTTTGGTTCTAGGATTCAAATCCTGTCATACAACAAAAAGCATGACCTACACTGTCAAAAGAGAAATAAATAGGTTACAATGTTTTAAACATCAAAATTTTGTTAAAACATAGTTTGATTTTTCAAACAAATTAAGGGCATGATTATAATGTCATGGAGGATCTGTAGACATTTTTGACCATATGGGAAAATTAGATTAAAGCAAAGTTTGTTTAGAGGTCTAATCAAACTGGTAGCTAGTCCAATCAGTAAAAGGGCTTTACTCAGAACTTAGAGGTTGTAGGGTTCAAAACCCTTTAGATTATTTTGTATGCACCACAAAATACTCTGGTAATGAACAAATAAATGACAAGTGATAAGCTTTAAAGGAAAGTTTATTATTGCTTGGTTAGTATTTGAAGTGAAAGGGTCTTAGTAATAATTTTTTTTTAATGAAAATGTCAAATTATTTATTAATTAGAATGAGTATTTTGATTATAATTGTGGGTTTATAAGTGGTGTCTAGATAATTGATATATTTTCTAATTGGAGTTATTTATTTTAAGAGGCCAATATTATGTATCTTTAAGAAGATGCATTTGTTTTAGTTTGGATATGAATTTTGAAATTATTGTAATTGTAAATATAAGGGGACTAAGAGTTTATTTTTTATTGAATATAACATATTAAAGATTGATTAATGTAGAGAAGAGCAAGAATTTTCTTGCAGGTAATTTGGTAATCTCAAGTTCAAATCTTGTTAAGGGTTTTATAAGAGGAGTTATAGAACGATATTGTAATCAAGTGCAATATTGGTATAATCTAACAACCTATTATTTTTTACTATTAATCATGTATGCATTACCATATTTTTGTACTCTTTGGGCCATCCATGCTACATTTGATTGAGATTTCAAATGTTCACATGTGACATCAGGTGAATAAACTGTAACAAGGAGAAAATTGGAGGCTAGAGGCATTGGAGACTAGAGGTGCATTATCATCTTGAGCTAGCTTCTCGCTTAGAGATGATAATTTGCATCAAAAGCACCAATTTCATTTTGATTCTCTTCATGGAGCAAGGGGGGCATGGTAGTTTTGTTTTGGTTTGTGGATAGTTGAGTATGTCTCGATCCACAGACTTGATGAGTTCTACCTATGAATGGTTGAGTATGTCTCAGTCCATATATTTGGGTAAAAGTTTAGAACTGTGTCACACTTTATAAAGGAATCAGCCAATACAAATATATTTTTCCAACTTAAACGATGAAAAAGTTTATGTTTTGAATTTCAAAATGACATAAACTAATGAAATGTAGAAATTTTAATGTAGTTTATGATTTTAATTTTTTAATTTTTTTCAAAATTAGTTAGATATTTTTTCATGAGTTTAATTGATGAATTTTAATTGTTGATTTTTTGGAAAAAAGTGACGATGGTAAAATTAACTTTTTTTCTTTAGTAAAATATCTAGTGCATGAAAGAAAAATGAAAAGTAATTATTTTTTAATAATTTTTTAAAGTCAAATTTAGTCATAATGATATAATTTTCATGGGACGTCAACTTTTGTACAATTTTTTATTTTTAAATAAAAATACCCAGTTGGAGAAGATTTTCTCCTCTAGCATGCCATATATTTTTCAAAATTGATATAAATATTTTACCTATTTATTTTTAATTTCTAATTAGGTGCATATTTGATTATAATAACCTACTAATAAATTTAAAAATTATGCTAATATAGCTAATCAAAATATATATATATATATATATATATATATATCTAAATTCTAGATTCCAAGATCTACCAAAGGATATTTTCATATTTTCATGAAAGTACCTTTTGGTTGGAGAAATTTAGAGTTGAACTTGAAATTTTGTTTAATTTTTTGAAAATAGGGGGGTTGGCTGCCACATAGGTAGTTTCGAGCGAGACAATATCATTTAAAAAGGTTTTGGGTGAAACTCTACCACCTGAAACACTCACTACAAATAAATAATTTTTTCAAAGCTGAAATCATATTATATAGATTTAAAAATTTCAAGTGAAAAGGTTCTACTCGAAACTCTTTATGCCACGTAATGCCACATAAGTGCTACATGGTTTCGGGGAGAACTTTTTTGCTCAAAACTATTTAGGGTGAAACTATTTAGTTGGCCAAAAGTGTGACACAAGTTTAAACTTTTACCCATTTATAGGGTTGTATTAGTGGATAATTGAGTAAGTGTCGATCTTCAAAAGGAGGAATGTTACTTTGGGTAGTTGAGTAAGTCTTGATTCATAGTTGGTTGGTGTTTTTCTTATGGACAGTTGAGTTTGTCTTAATTCACAAGAGGAGTGGTGTACTTGTGAATAATTGAGTATGTCTCGATTCATAGGTATTTTGAGGATTCACAGGTTTGACAATCATGACATCTGCTAATGAGTTCAATTTGGTGAGTCTTGGGTGAGTGAGGAAATTTGGTGGAGATGCTTCATCAAGTTTCCAGATGGGCTACTGTGTCCAGTCCATGCAGTGTTTTATCCTTTGTTTGGATTGATGTAATAAGGGGGGAATGTTGGAATAAGTATTATATCATAAGAAAATAATATACTAATGTAAGGTTAGTTAATAGTTAGTAATTAAATTTGTTACAAATCAGTTGGGAGTTATTCTTATAGGATAGTTTGGTAGGTAGTTTGGGGAAGTTATTGGAAAATAAATCTTTATAAAGCCACATTGTAATTTGCAATTAAAAATTAGATTGTATGTACTAAATCTCAAATCAATTATATTATGTGAGCAGCAATGATGTAATTTTTATATGCAATTTGTTCTATCAATTTTAATTGTGGTGGCAATCAAACCAATCCATTCTTGATCCTCAAATAATGTGTTAGTCCTTTGTCCAGTATGCTAGTGTGGTGGGGATGGAATCTGGAACATTTAGGCTCAATATTGATATTCTCATGGACACATATGTAGTGTTCCATTAAGAGAGCTCAAGGAATTCTAGAAAGACACTATCATGCTTTAAAGGATAAAAAAGGTAGAGAGTTTTTACTATATAGAGATTAAGTAATACATCTCTTAGAGATCTGTTTGGTGTGAGACTGGGATTCAAGTCTAGGAACTAACCACTAACCTTGTTTAGATGATAGTGAAAGAGGTTTAAGAATGAATGATATTCTCTCTGGTATGTATATAAGTTCATTTAATAGTATATTGTTTAGTATGATGAGGTCCTTTTAGAACATGTTTGTTTCATAGAATATAATTTCTCCAAGTTGTATGTGATAGATGATGCCCCTTGGAATTTGGAAATAGGTCACATATCTTATCATAATTATCTAGAGTATGTTCAACATTTATATTTGTGAGTATTTAACTATTGGTTACATTGTAAATAGCATGAATATTTGATTATGTTAGGGTTTGCATTACATGATATTTTGGGTGACCAAGGTTGTCTTGTGTGAATACTGAGTAAACAGTAGATTGAATTAGTAGAATGACAGAAAGGTATGTTATTTTTCTTTGCTATCCTCATTTCACCTTCTATATTTTAACATTTTTCATACCTTCTTATATGTGCTCCTTGGTCCTGGTTGGTTAGCTTTGTTTCATTATAGAGCTTATGACTGAATGACATGGTTGTTGATGCATTTGAATATTCCACAGGGTCGTGATTGGTGAGTTGGTTTGATCAAACTAAGCCAAGTGGTTTGATTGAACTCATATTTTAAGGTTAAGATATTTCAAAGAACATGGTGTATGAAAAATATCACTACTTTTCAGCTTATGAATAGGAATGGAAGAAAATCAAAATTGTAGGTCTTTAATTTAATTTATTTCAACTTTCAAAGCAAGCATTTGATTTGTACCTTTACTAGGATGATTGGTGTAATGAAAACTTGCACCTTTGAATAGGTGGACGACAAGAAACATAGATTTATGTTTAGAAACATAGATTGTACCATGTGGAGGTATTTTGATGGTATTGTCTCATTTCATCATGTTGGTGTACTCATTTTAGTTAAATAGTGCAATTACATTTGCGTGTAGGATTTGAGTATGATGGAGGTAGGCATAATCCTTATGAAGTTGGTTTTGGAAGGAAAGTAAGGTAGGTTTTCATGATTATTTCATGATGATATGTCCTTTGGAGTCAATTTGATGATTGTTCATTCACTTGAAGGGTCATGTCATTATGTCGTTTAGAGTCAACTTGATCATTGTTCTCATTTGTCTTGCAAGCCCTGAGATTTTGAAGGTTTCATAGCACCAATAGTGGCATTATTGGCCAAAATATCCTCTATCAGGCTTGAGAGCATCCATGGTTCTTCATGCATCATAATGATAGGGATTCCTTCAAAGATTATTTCATCATGTTACATTATGGTTTCATTCATGTAAACCAACATTGCAAATTGTACATCAAGCTTATCTTTGCATCATGAAATCATATAAGGATCTTATTTCAAACTGGCTTTTTCATATCCTATGAGGAGATTAAGACCATAGTATCATGATGTTACTATCAGTTTTAATGACAAGGATTCCATCTTACAAACCCTCATGTGTTTCTTCATATTTGGTGCTCAGAATTGATAGCATTGGTAAGGGCAGCCTTAATTGATGCCCTACAACACATTGAATCAAGTGAGAACACCTTTATCATAAGGTCATGTCGAAGAAACAACTATCAAACTTTTTCATCAATAGCCAAGTACACCACTTAGTTTACTTTTGTCTATTAGAAAGGTGCTAGGATTGAATTTTTGCATTCAACATCTTTTGGGGCCAAACAGATGGCGCCAACATGTCCATGTAGGAAAGTAAATTCTAGGAGAGGTGTCTTTTCGATGGTGAAGCCTCCTAGTCGATCTCGGCTACATTGGACTAAGCCAGTCTCTTAAGAGCCTTAAGACAAAAAATGTGTCAAACTTTGGACCTATTGTTCCATCAAACTGTGACACCTAAGAACATCTTCTTTACATGTATAAGTGGATGTCAAGTCTACCTACAAACACCTACCTCATTTTTTAAAATCAATTTCATTTGCCTTTGGTGGCAAGGAATGCATTGTTCTAAAATGCTTTAGTTTCATGTAGTGGAAAGGTGCTAGGAGTGAAATTTTGCATTCCACACCTCATGGGGCCCAATGAACTGCACCAACATGTTAGGTTGGGTAGGTAAATGCTAGGGAACCTCTCTTTTCATGTGCCAGGTGTCCTAGATGTTCTAGGCTACAAACTACCGACAAAGTCACTTGAGATCCCTAAGAGCAAAAAACTACCAAACTTTGATGGAGCAATTCTTAGAATTTGTGGCACCTGGGAATGTTTTGTTTAGACCTATAGGTGCACTTGGGGTCTTTCCACAATAACCTCTCTTATTTTTTGTCAACTCCAATCCATTTGACCATGCCAAAATTAAACGCATTCTTGCAAAATGCTTCAGTGGCATTCAACACAACCTTACCAGGAGCCATATTTTTTATTCTACTCATTGTGGGGCCCAACGAAGTGTGCCAACACATTAGGCTGGATGGGTAAATGCTAGGGGAAGTCTCTTTTCATGCGCCAAGTGCCCATAGCATTCTAAGTTGTAGGCTACCAACAAAGTCACAAACGGGACTTTGTGACTTTGTCAATAGGATGCAGTCTAGAACGTTTGGAGCACTTGGCACATGAAAAGAGACCTCCCCTAGTGTTTACCAACCCATCCTAACTTTTAGCATAGTTTGTTGGGCCCCACAATGAGTAGAACATAAAATATGGCTCCTGGCAAGGTTGTACCGAATACCACTGAAGCATTTTGCAAGAATGCGTTTAATTTTGGCATGGTCAAATGGATTCGATTTGACAAAAATTGAGAGAGCTTATTCTAGATGGACCCCACATGCACATGTAGGTCTAAACAGAACATTCCCATGTGCCACAAATTTTGAGAACCACTTTGTCAAATTTTGGCATTTTTTACTCTCGGGGATCTCAAGTGACTTTGTTGGTAGCTTGCAACTTGGAACATCTGGGGCACTTGTTGCATGAAAAGAGAGCTCCCCTAGAATTTACCTTCCCACCCCGACACATTGGTGTAGTTTGTTGGGCCTTCTGATGAACATAATGAAAAATATGGCTCATGGCAAGGTTGTCCTGAATGTCACTGAAGCATTTTGCAAGAATCAATTTAATTTTGGCATGATCAAATGGATTGGAGTTGACAAAAACTAAGAGAGTTTATTATGTATGGACCCCACATGCACCTGTAGGTTTGAACACAACATTCTAAGGTGTCACAAATTCTAATAGCCACTCTGTCAAAGTTTGAAAATTTTTTAGTCTTATGGATCTCAAGTGACTTTGTTGGTAGCTTGTAGCCTAAAACATCTGGGGCACTTGGTGCATGAAAAGAGACCTCCCATTGCATTTACCCACCCACCCTGACATGTTGGCACAGTCCATTGGGCCCTAAGAGGGGTGGAATGCAAAATTTCACTCCTAGCACCTTTCCACTATATGAAACTAAAGCATTTTAGAACAATGCATTCCTTTCCACCATAGGCAATTGATATTGATTTAAAAAAAATTGAGCTACGTATTTGTAGGTGGACCTAACATCCACTTATACATGCAAAGAAGATGTTCCTAGGTGTCATGGTTTGAGGAGACAACCGGTCCAAAGTTTGACACCTTTTTTGTCTTAGGTTTCTTAAGAGACTATCTCCGTCCAATGTAACCGAGAATGAGCAAGAGGCTTCACCACCAAAAATACACTTCCCCTGGCATTTGTAGACACCTAAATTTGACCTGTTTCTAGATCATACATACAACTTCCATACTTCAAATTAATTAAATAATTCTTAATTATTTGATTAAGTTCATCTATCAATTTTATCCTCCACATTAATTAAATAGCCCTGATTATTTAATTAAATCAATTTATTCTTCCACATTAATTAAATAACCCTGATTATTTAATTAAATCAATTTATTCCTCCATATTTGATTAAATAATTTTATTTATTAAATTAAATCCATTTCCCTCCCATTTAAATAAATAAATTCAAATTATTTATTTAATTAGTCTTTTTCCTCTGAAATGAATTAAATTAAATATTTAATTCATTTATCACATGTGCATGAAATTAAATAATTAATTTATTTAATTTACCTTTATTCCCTCACATCCACATTTCACTCTCACTCAAAATCAATTAACAAATCCATCAAGAAAGTTGACTCATCAATTAATTCAGTTGACTCATCAATCAAATCAATTATCTAATCAATCAAATCAGTTATCTAATCAATCAATTGAGTTCATTGATCAATCAAGGGCGGGTACAAAAAGTTGGGGGGCCAAAAAGTGGCCAACTTTTTTTAAAAAAAATGTAGACATTGGTGTTGCCGAGCCCAAAACCAAGCCATAACATGCTCACATTATAACATGAGCACGTTATTACCTGCTGTATTAAAAAAATAGTGTTTCATTTCATAATTTGACAACATTTTATAAGAAACCTACGGCTTGGAGAGAAGACAGAGCGTGCTTGCATTATGAGGAGATTAAGACCATAGTATCATGATGTTACTATCAGTTTTAATGACAAGGATTCCATCTTACAAACCCTCATGTGTTTCTTCATATTTGGTACTCAGAATTGATAGCATTGGTAAGGGCAGCCTTAATTGATGCCCTAAAACACATTGAATCAAGTGAGAACACCTTTATAGTAGGGTCATGTCAAAGAACCAACTATCAAACTTTTTCATCAATAGCCAAGTACACCACTTAGTTTACTTTTGTCTACTAGAAAGGTGTTAGGATTGAATTTGTGCATTCAACATCTCTTGGGGCCAAACAGATGGTGCCAACATGTCCAAGTAGGAAAGTAAATTCTAGGAGAGGTGTCTTTTCGATGGTGAAGCCTCCTAGTCATTCTCGGCTACATTAGACCAAACCAGTCTCTTAAGAGCCTTAAGACAAAAAATGTGTCAAACTTTGGACCTATTGTTCCATCAAACTATGACACCTAAGAACATCTTCTTTACATGTATAAGTGGATGTCAGGGCTACCTACAAACACCTACCTCATTTTTAAAAATCAATTTCATTTGCATGTGGCGGCAAGGAATGCATTGTTCTAAAATGCTTTAGTTTCATGTAGTGGAAAGGTGCTAGGAGTGAAATTTTGCATTCCACACCTCATGGGGCCCAATGAACTACACCAACATGTCAGGTTGGGTAGGTAAATGCTAGGGAAGGTCTCTTTTCATGTGCCAAGTGTCCTAGATGTTCTGGGCTACAGACTATCGGCAAAGTCACTTGAGATCCCTAAGAGCAAAAAACTACCAAACTTTGACGGAGCAATTCTTGGAATTTGTGGCACCTGGGAATGTTTTGTTCATACCTATAGGTGCACTTGGGGTCTTCCACAATAACCTCTCTTATTTTTTGTCAACTCCAATCCATTTGACCATGCCAAAATTAAACGCATTCTTGCAAAATGCTTCAGTGGCATTCAACACAACCTTGCCAAGAGCCATATTTTTTATTCTTCTCATTGTGGGGCCCAACGAAGTGTGCCAACACATTAGGCTAGATGGGTAAATGCTAGGGAAAGTCTCTTTTCATGCGCCAAGTGCCCATAGCATTCTAAGTTGTAGGCTACCGACAAAGTCACAAACGGGACTTTGTGACTTTGTCGATAGGATGCAATCTGGAATGTCTGGAGCACTTGGCACATGAAAAGAGACCTCCCCTAGTGTTTACCAACCCATCCTAACTTTTGGCACAGTTTGTTGGGCCCCACAATGAGCAGAACATAAAATATGGCTCCAAGCAAGGTTGTATTGAATACCACTGAAGCATTTTGCAAGAATGCATTTAATTTTGGCATGGTCAAATAGATTCAATTTGACAAAAACTGAGAGAGCTTATTCTAGACGGATCCCACATGCATATGTAGGTCTAAACAAAACATTCCCATGTGCCACAAATTTTGAGAACCACTTTGTCAAATTTTGGCATTTTTTACTCTCAAGGATCTCAAGTGACTTTGTCAGTAGCTTGCAACTTGGAACATCTGGGGCACTTGTTGCATGAAAAGAGAGCTCCCCTAGAATTTACCTTCCCACCCCGACACATTGGTGTAGTCTATTGGGCCTCATGATGAACATAATGAAAAATATGGCTCATGGCAAGGTTGTCCTGAATGCCACTGAAGCATTTTGCAAGAATTAATTTAATTTTGGCATGATCAAATGGATTGGAGTTGACAAAAACTAAGAGAGTTTATTATGTATGGACCCCACATGTACTTGTAGGTTTGAACACAGCATTCTAAGATGTCACGAATTGTAATAGCCACTCTGTCAAAGTTTGAAAATTTTTTAGTCTTAGGGATCTCAAGTGACTTTGTTGGTAGCTTGTAGCTTGAAACATCTGGGGCACTTGGTGCATGAAAAGAGACCTCCCATTGCATTTACCCACCCACCCTGACATGTTGGCACAGTCCATTGGGCCCTAAGAGGGGTGGAATGCAAAATTTCACTCCTGGCACCTTTCCACTACATGAAACTAAAGCATTTTGGAACAATGCATTCCTTTCCACCATAGGCAATTGATATTGATTTAAAAAAAAATGAGCTAGGTATTTGTAGGTGGACCTAACATCCACTTATACATGCAAAGAAGATGTTTCTAGGTGTCATGGTTTGAGGAGACAACCGGTTCAAAGTTTGACACCTTTTTTGTCTTAGGTTTCTTAAGAGACTATCTCCATCCAATGTAACCGAGAATGAGCAAGAGGCTTCACCACCAAAAATACACTTCCCTTGGCATTTGTAGACACCTAAATTTGACCTGTTTCTAGATCATACATACAACTGCCATACTTCAAATTAATTAAATAATTCTTAATTATTTGATTAAGTTCATCTATCAATTTTATCCTCCACATTAATTAAATAACCCTGATTATTTAATTAAATCAATTTATTCTTCCACATTAATTAAATAACTCTGATTATTTAATTAAATCAATTTATTCCTCCATATTTGATTAAATAATTCTATTTATTAAATTAAATCCATTTCCCTCCCATTTAAATAAATAAATTCAAATTATTTATTTAATTAGTCTTTTTCCTCTAAAATGAATTAAATTACATATTTAATTCATTTATCACATGTGCATGAAATTAAATAATTTATTTATTTAATTTACCTTTATTCCCTCACATCCACATTTCACTCACTCAAAATCAGTTAACAAATCCATCAAGAAAGTTGACTCATCAATTAATTTAGTTGACTCATCAATCATATCAATTATCTAATCAATCAAATCAGTTATCTAATTAATCAATTAAGTTCATTGATCAATCAAGGGCAGGTACAAAAAGTTGGGGGGCCAAAAAGTGACCAATTTTTTTTAAAAAAAATTTAGACATTGGTGTTGCCGAGCCCAAAACCAAGCCATAACGCGCTCGCGTTATAACGTGAGCGCGTTATTGTTTGCTGTATTAAAAAAATAGTGTTTCATTTCATAATTTGACAGCATTTTACAAGAAACCTGTGGCTTGGAGAGAAGACAGAGCGTGCTTGCTTTATCGAAGGCCATTTCGTCAACTATTTCTCACTAATTCATTGTCAAAATGCTGCCACGACATCAGAGAGGTCGAAGAAGTAAGTTCTATTTGCTTTCTTGTCTGAATTCATTGCTAAATAGGTAGGTTAAAATAGTTTTTGATGTAAATTTCTTTAATTTATAGGAATTGATAATGCACCTCCTCCTCCTAAAAATCCACAAAATCCTCCATCACCTGAATAGCAAATACCTGTTGAAGAACCCCAACAACAAACACCTCCATTCATTCTTCAATATGCCCCTGGAACACAAGAAAATATAATGGGGTAAATTGAAAATAATAAAAAATAAATTGAGAACATAATTGCAAGGTTGAAAGAACTTGCAACTTCAACCTTGCATAGATCCATGCTTGCTCAATCTCTTGAATCTATGTTATCAAATGTAGATTCAATTAGCAAGCAACTCACTAGTTGGTTAGAAAAGAGGAGAGAATTTATATAGTTCTATGCAGATAAGTTGTCCTATGAACAAGTTAAAAATGAACAAATTACAAAATTGGACTTGTGTTCTATTTTCACAAACCCATGAACAAATCAACCTCTACCCCTTGCATGCAAGAGGTTCCCTATCCATTGGTGCAACAACCAAGCGATAAGGGATAATTTTGTGCAGAGGTGGTGGATGGTTTTTGACCATCCTCCATGCAACAATAATGAGGTTCTGCAATATTTTTTGAGGAAAATCTATTGCGAGTTTGTCAAAAATAAAGTGCCAAATTATTTTGATATGCGTGAGTTTCAGGGTAGAGGTGGGGGGTCAGCACAAGATAAAGTAGGGGCACATGTTGACCCACAGTGGTTAGCGAGATGAGCACTCACTAGACCAGCCCATGGGCATGTTTCTATCCCTTCCGTTGTGAAGGAGAGTGTTGAGGTCGAGACACTTCAATCCATTAGTGCCTTGACCCAGAGCATCATACAACATGCTAGCCCTACATCACAGCATGGGCTGGGGGAGAGTTCAAGTAGGGTTCCACCCCATACTTGTTAGGCTTGTGGGTTAGCATGTGGTTATGACCCCACAGATAGTCAAGACGCAGGTGCGCATGCTACATCTGCATCTGAGTAGATGGTGATGACAGGTGCCCTCCCCAGTGAGACTTTCAGGCTTGATACTCAGGTAAATCTTAGCAAGTTCATTGAATTTAATTCATTAAATTTTATTTTTAAAATGCAAGATTAACTAATTTAGTTTGATGATTTTAATGAAATTTCAGGGTCATAGCGTTGATGCAGTTTTCAGTGGTTCTCCACCTACATATTACACTACATCATCTACTATCAGGGTATGTAACTATTAAACAATTATAAATATTACATGTGAATAGCATTATTATATGCATGGCGTGATTAGTGAATTCAAATCAAGGTTAAAAAACATAAAATACAATGCATGAAAACAAAGATTTATACCTCAATGTGAATACCCCATCCAAGATAGGGTGAAGGAGCTTGCACCCAATAACTCCTCGATATACCCTAGATGAATGATGCTATGTGAAATGCTCTCAAGCCCACAAATGCAATTCAAGAATCAATTAGCTCAAATGCTATTTTGACATAATAACTTTGCATAGAAATTGAATGATGAAATGGCTTGGAAGATGTATTTATAGGCATTTGGGAGAGATTTTGATCCAACAGTTGAGATTGATTTGAGAGATCAATGGTGGAGGATGAAGATGATGTGGAGGGCCTAGATTCAATCTTGGAAAATGAAGGGATGAGAATAAAGAAGAATTTTTAATTCATCTTGGGAAGAGGGGTTCATAAATGAGGTTGGGTGAGATGGATTATTTGTGAATTAAAAATTCACATGGGGAAAAGTAAAATAAATTTAAAATTCATTTGGGGAAGACTAGATATTAATGAGTTATGACATGTGTAAGGGGTGTAAGTGGCATTTAATGGAGGTTATGACAAATGTATATTAAAAATTGATTTGTGTGGCAAGGAAATCAATTTTTTATTCATGGGTTGTGGGGAGAAGTGTTAATGAGGGTTTGACCAAATTAATTGAGGCGATTAACCTAATTAATATGGCTCAAATAAATTAGCAAATAGATTAGTGGGAGGATAAGATTAATTAATTAATGATTTACTTAATTAATCTTAAGGCTAGGATGATGTAGGTTAGGGTAGGTAATTAAATAATGAGTATTTAATCACCTAGGGTAGGGATAGGCTAATTAATAGGTTGAATTAAATAGTTAAATATTATTTAACTAATTAATTGGGTTTAATGAAGAAAGAAAATTAATCAAATAAATATTTGCATATTTATTTAAAGAATCGGGTAAGGTTAAACTATTGAATTAATAAAAATTAATCCAATTGTAGGAGAAAAATGATGAAAAATTAGGTGATGAAGGGATAATTAATTAAATAAAAATTTAATTAATTAATTAGAAGGGAAATTGGTATGTTTAGGGATGTCAGGAGTTAGTTTAACAATGAAGACATTTTTAGGTGTTTACATTTGCCCCTCTTTAACGTGGCGTTAGGACCTAGTAGGGAAGTGGCGTCAGGTCAAAGAAAATATGCCCTAGCTATGAGGAAGGAAAAAAATGAGTGAGGGATGCCCCCTTGAGAGATCAGGCAAAAAATTAAAAAAATTTGGGTGAGCTCTCGAAAGGATGTGACAGAGGTGAAATTTGGATAGGGGAGAGAAAATGGAGTTGATAAAAAGAAAAATGGGTAAATACGGTTGTGATCTACACCCTGGGGAAGAAAAACTGTGTGGAGGGATGACATGGCCTACTATAAGTAGAAGAGTGGGCCATAAGAGTGCCACATTTGCACACATCAAGCCACTTGGAAGAAGAAGAGAAGAGGAGATGGCTGAGCGTAAGCTGATGTTCTCGCGATACACACATTTTTTAGCACTTTAGATTGTATGGAAGATCACCAGAGGTGGGACCACATGTAGGTCCTAACCCTGGCTCTGTCATTTTGTTGTTTTTGTCACAATTTTTTCTTTGGGAAAAAGGTTTTGTGTTTTAGCGCTATCTTGTTGCCGCCTAGCGCAAAATGGGGAGCGGATTAGTGCTATCCTCTAGATTAGCGCTATCCGCTTTGGATAGGAAAAGGGGAAACAATGCTAAAATATCATGTTTTGGCACCATCATCTATTTGAGAGCTATCTTGAGCATGGCTAGGGTTTGGTGTATTAGCACCAAAAGTGGGGTAGATTAGCGCTATCACGTAGATCAGCACAAATGTTAGGAATAGTACTATTTTTGGGATTAGCGTGAAATGGTCAATTGGTGCAATCTTCTAGATCAGTGTGGGGTAAGTGCAAGAAGATGGGGGACCAAAAAGTGGCCAAAATAATTTCAAAAAAATTTAAGTCATAACGTGAGCGCGTTATAGCTTGGTAATGACAAGCCTCAAGCTCGTCATTGCCGAGCCATAAGGCTCGTCATTGCCGAGCCATAACGCGTTTGCGTTATGACCGAGTATAAATAAAAAAGAGAAAGTGAATTTCATTTCACTTTCATTTTCTCCTCTACCCGCGGCTTCCAAACCCTCAAAAACGCGCTCGCGTTCTGCAAAACACCAATCAACACAAAAAGCTTGTCAATTCATCGTCAAAATGCCGCCGCGACGTCGAGCACGCCAAAGGGGTGAGTTATCTTTATTTTTTTGTTTAAATTTCTTTCTAAATAGGTATGTTTTTGTTGATTTTTTATGTATATTTCGTTAATTATAAGGAAATGTTAATGTACCTCCTCCTCCTCCTCCTCCTCAAAATCCACAAAATCCTGAGGAAATACCTGCAGAACAACAACCTCCTCCATTCATTCCTTGACATGCCCCTGGAACACAAGATAATATAATGGGGCAAATTAAAAATAACAAAAAACAAATTGAAGGTATAATTGCAAGGTTGAAAGATCCTTCCACTTCAACCTTGCATAGGTCCACGCTTGCCGAATCTCTTGAGTCTATGTTATCAAATGTAAATTTAATTAGCAAGCAAATAACTAGTTGGACCGATAAAAAGAGAGAGTTTAGAGATTACTATGCAGATAAGTTGTCATACCAAGATGTCAAAAAATTACAAATTACAAAATTAGACTTGTGTTCAATTTTCACAAACCCACAAACAAATCAACCTCCACCCATTACATGCAAGAGGTTCCCTATCCATTGGTGCAACAACCAAGCGATAAGGGACGATTTCGGGCAGAGGTGGTGGATGGTTTTTGACCATCCTCCATGCAATAATAATGAGGTCCCGCAATACTTTTTGAGGAAACTCTACTGCGGGTTTGTCCTCAATAAAGTGCCAAACTATTTTGATATGCGGGACTTCCAGGGTAGAAGTGGGGGCTCAACATAGGATAGACCAAGGGCACATCTTGACCCATAGCAGGTAGTGAGACGAGTAATCAGCAGACCAACCCACGAGCATGTTTCTATCCCTTCCATTGTGAAGGAGAGTGTTGAGTTCGATACACTGAGGTCGATTAGTGCCTTGACCCAGAGCATCATAGAGCATGACGATCCTGTAACACACAGTTGGTTGGGAGATAGTGCGAGGAGTAGGGTCCCACCACATACTTGCCAGGCTTGCAGGTCAGCCTGTGGTTATGACCCCATGGACAGTCAGGACACAGGTGCACAGGCTACATCTGCAGCTGAGCAGATGGTGATGACAGATACCCTCTTGAGTGAGACTTTCAGCCTTGATACTCAGGTAAATATTAGTAAGTTTATTGAATTTAATTTATTAAATTTCATTTTTGAAATACAAGATTAACTAATTTAAATTGATGATTTTAATGAAATTTCAGGGTCATAGTGTCGATGCAGTTTTCAGTGATTCTCCACCTACATTTTTCACTAGATCATCTACTGTTGAGGTATGTAACTAGTAAACAATTATAAATATTACATGTGAATAGCATCGTTATATGAATGGTATTCTAATTTTTGATTTTGGATGTTGAATAGGTTAATACTGTAGATTTCATGGCAACACCTGCCAGCGGTGGCGAACTTCAAAGCTTTACGGAGGTAATAAAATAAATAGTTTAATGAATGAATTGTACTTACTAAATTTTTGTATGTGATTTGTGTGTTTTATTGTGTGTACTTCCATGTTTAGATGAATGTGTGTGTATGTTAGGAGCCATGATTTGCATCACTATTATAGGTTTTGTAATTGAATAATGTTGTTTTATTTCCAGATGATGTAGGTTGCGGAGACACCTCCCCATGTTCATAGGGCAATGGAACAGGGTGTGGCCTCTGCGATTCATAGCTCCATGGCATTGACAGGGGTATGAGGTAGATTAGTAAATTTCAATTTACATTCATTGTTATAGTTGTCTTTTTTTGAAAAATCAAAAGATTATTGATTTGAAGTTTAATTTCTATCTGGATGGTTTCTATAGGACATGACATCACCAGGGCCTATTCCTGCTAATGAGGCAAGTGAGGAGACATATTATATGTTAGCGGTAAGTGATTATTTTTTTAAATGTTTCATTTTTTTATAACATGTAATTTCTATATATTAATGTCTATACTTTTTTTTGTAACACGTAAAGGTGCAGGAAGAATTAAATAGGAGGAGTAGCCCTCGGGTTCGTAGTAGACCACCCACATGCATGCCTCCATCCCCTAGAAGATCAAAGGCTGCTCGTGATTTATTCTCTTCACCAGCTAGAGGGGAATGACTTTTTATTGTGTTCCTTTGTTGTATGCCTATATGGCATTTGTGGACATATATTTTGTATTGTACATAGTTGACATTGTATGCTTATATGGCATTCTTGTAAGCCTATATGGCTATTTTGTATATATGTTATACTTATATCAACAGATATTGATGTATGTCTATATGGATATTTGGTTAATACAAATCTTTTTTATTGATGGCGTCCATACTTGCATTATAAATCCACTTTTGAATGGATATTTGTAGATGGCTACTTCAAATATTAAAAGTCCAATTGTATTACATAGGATGTTTGCATTTTCTTTGATAGGCTTGATAGGCTTGATAGGCCATGGATTACATGATGGTGTTTGATGGAAAAGTATGGTACTAGAAGACTCTAGTTCATTCTTAATAGGCTTGTGATTGATAATATCTTTGCATGATTGCACTTGATCTTGGGTCATGGGCATGTTGTTAGGATTTTGATTGCATTGTGATGTTTGATGGATAGGCATGGTGTAAGATACCCAACTAGTTCTACGAAAATTTTTCCTTACTTAAATAATTTTACTTGCTATCAATTCATCAACTACTTCAACAACACAAAGATATACATCAAAGATAACTACTTGAATGAAACAACCTTAGAGTTGGGTACTTGTCTAGTTATTTGACTCAATCAACTTGCAATGTCTTATTACATAGATAATGCTTTCAATAGCATGAAGTTACAACTTATTCAATGGAGATACAAAAGAAAGGCCTTGAAGCCTTGATGTTTACAATGGCATCTACACTTGATCAACTCAATCAAACTCAATGATGTCAACTGAATGTCAACACCTCACAATATCACAAGGGAGCATCACCTTGCTTGTTGCATGGATGAACGTCATAGTTGCAAGACTCTTAGGGTTAGGCGCTAACTGAAGGTAGTAGAGACCAGACTAGGTGCCATCCTAAGCTGGGCACTTCCTTGAGGTGGTAGAGACATGGATGAACATTTGGTGGGGTTTGATGACTCTATATTGACACTCAAATTCACTTAGGCACAATATTAGTGTTCTTCTAACTAGGTGCCAGAGAGGAGGATTCTCAGGAGTTTTGGCGCCTAGGTTACAACTTGTCAATTTCTCAAAGAATCTTTGAAACACTTGACTTCCAAGGATTATCATCTTACCCTCTAATGGAGCACCTTGTTCTAAAATTGGTCTTAGGGACTTGCATCTCTTAGGCGCATGTTTGGAGTAATGTCAACTGGTATCAGCGCCTATTATTTCAATTCACTCTTGACATCAAACTTTTGAAGCTCTTTAACCCTAGCGCCTTTATCTTCTATCAAGTGCCTAACATTTTGGAGGTGAATTCCATCTTAATCCAAGTCTTCAAGGTACTTCCAAGTTTAGGCACCAAAATAGGGTTATGGAGGAGCAGAACCACGCCTCAGGAGGATGACTGAACCCTAGGTGTCAATTTGAGGTTGCAAGAGCATAGGTATGCACCAAGTAGAGTTTGATGTTCAAAACATTAACATTATTCAATGAAATCCTTTTTTGACTCTAGGTGCCATTTGGAGGCTAGAAAGAGGGAAGTTGACACTAACTGCATTAGGTGCATTTCTAAGGTGATGGAGACCAATAAGTGTACCTTGTCCTCTGGCTCTATTCCTTGTTAACTTTACAACTTAGATTTTCTGAACAACATTGAGAATGCTTCCCTTCTTCCTGATACAAGTTGAAAGATCCACTAGGTGCCATTTCAGGTGTCTGGAGAGATCATCAACCAAGGGCGCTAATAGAGCCTTTGGCAAATGGAAAGAGCGCCTTACTTAGATTTGATTTCTGGATGCAAGAGTTGAGGAATTTTGCGCCTTGGCTAGGAGTTTCTCATTTCAATCTTGATTATTCATCTAAGTGACTTTCCTTAGCTCCCAAGCCTTCAATCTATCCATTACCCCCTGCTTGGTGCTCAAAATAGAGTGTTAATGCCTTATGAAGGTTAGGCGCATTCTGAGGGTGGGGTAGGCAAGTGAGGGTGCCAGACCAAGCCTTGAGACTTCTCTCCTCATCAAAGGCTTTCAATCCTAGGCGCCAGATCCAAGGAGTTCCAACCAACACATGCACCTAGTGCTGTGAGTTCACCCAAAGGACATCTTTAACTTGAAAACTTTCAATCTTCATCCATCTATGCTAGGTGCTCAATTGGAGGATCCCTAGAAACATGTATAGGCGCCTTGAGGTTCTTAAGCACTTAATTTGGATGATCCTTGTGCTAGGCACTTAGTAAGGAAAACTGGAGTGAAATGGGTGCCTAGGCTCCCAAGCTTCCATACTTAGTCAAATTTTAGGATTCAGACCTTGTTCCTACAAAACAAACAGATAGAGTTAGTCTGAAACCAATTCATTCCCTCATCATTTGGAATTAGCCTCTGAGAATGAGGAATAGGCTAATCCATTATACACTTGATGATCAAGCTAGGAACGGGGACATGACACATGGTACTAGGCTAATCATTTTGGGTTTTGCATGAGCCTCGGACAAGGTAATAGGCATAGGGTTTTTATCTTGCATAATAATTTTTTCAAACCAAGGGTCCATGATGGAAATGATTAAGGATGATAGAATGTTTGGATTTTGGACTTTGAGATGTTTATTGTTTGGACTCAAATTTTGTTAAATGGTTGTTTGAAAGAGGACACATCAAACACAACAATAAGATTGGTTTAAGTATGGATGCAAATGATGTTTACTAGTTTACTAATGTGATGATGTTTACTAATGTGATGATGATTACTAATGTGATGATGATTTTGCATGTTTTCAATGGTTGGGATCTACAAGTTATGCATTTGTTTGGGATGCACACCTCATTGATTGTAGTGGGATGACTTGAATGCATATTGCCTATATCCACGGGATGAATTTGTTATTTTTCCTTGTCTATACTCATTTGCGCATTGGTATGTTGCATTGGGATGAGAGGATGGATGTTGCTTTGATAGTGATGTGTATTCGTCACCTAGTGATGGATGATCTTATATAGTGGTTGGGTGTAATGGTTATCTTCATGTGGTTGTAGATGTTGATCCTTGGTTTAGAGGTGTTTGGTAGTGTGTCTTGGTGGACTCTTGATTCTACATTAGAGTATTAGCATGATACAAGTTCTCTTGAGACTAGGATGTCTGTATTGGTGCATGTGATCTTCTAGGAGGAGATGTTAGATCATGATGTCATGTTTGGATACCTAATTTTGTAGTTGGAGTTTTGACAGTGGTCTTGTTGGTTCTCTTGTATTGAGTACATTGGTCATGTGCTTAGGAGCTTCATGATAATGTGGTGTTGCATTTGGAGCTTAACATGGATTGATTGCTTGTAGGTTCTCATACATACTTCGAGACTTGGGTGAGGCTAGAGTTCTCTTGGGATTAGAGACACTTGTTGAGATGGTTACCCTTTAGAGGTTTTAGCAAGAAGACCAAGGAGACTTTCACTTGGATATGGGCGTGAGTTAATTATGGACCTAGAGAAGATTCTTATTGGTTCTAGAGGGTTCATTCGAGGGGTGTCTCTAAACATGCTTTTTCTCAAGTGCTAAACTAGAGTTGTCTAGATGCACAAGTGCGCCTCCCTCAATGAAGTTCCTTTTGTTAACTTAGTTCATCCTAGTGACTCAAGGGGTTGTTATATTCTTTAGGCGCAATCTTTCATAGGCTAAAACATTCACTCCATGTTAAGGTGCTCAAATGAGGCTCTGGAGATGGAAAATGGTGCCTTAACTCACTTATGTAAATTTTGGACTTTTAGGCAATTGCAAGATGTCTTGAAGGGCTCAATTCTTCAAGGCGCCCATTTTGTTCACCACTTGTAGCATCACTTGTTCAAGGCACATGTATGATTTGGTCAAAAACGGCGCCTAGAGTAAATAGGCTTTCATCTTGACTTAATACACTACCAACTTCTGACGATTTTTGGGGCAGCAGAAAACCTTTCACCACGGGCAAATGCCTCAGAGCTATAAAAAATTGAGAGAGGTTATTGTAGAGGCACTCTACATGATCGTGTTGCCTCAGACAAAATATTTCTAAGTCACATGGTTTTTGAGTAACATCTCGTCAAAGATTGCTGCCTTTTTACACTTTGGACTCTTCAGGGATATCGTCGGTACAATGTAGCTCCGACTGTTTCGACATGTTTGGGTGGAAAATAGGACCATGCCTAGTGTAAATGTACCCATTCGGACGCATTGGAATAGTCAGTTTGGTTGCATCAGGAGCAGGATGAAAGTTACACCCCTTTACAACTTTACACTGCCTCCTTCTGACAATTTTTAGGGCGGCAGAAAACCTTTCACCACGGGCAAATGCCTTAGAGCTATAAAAAACTAAGAGAGGTTATTGTAGAGACATTCTACGTGATCGCATTGCCTTAGACGGAATGTTTCTAAGTGACACAATTTTCAAGTAACATCTCATCAAAGATTGCTACCTTTTTGCACTTTGGACTCTTCAGGGATATCATCGGTACAATGTAGCTCTGACTGTTTCGACACGTTTGGGTGAAAAATAGGACCATACCTAGCATAAATGTACCCATTTGGATGCGTTGGAATAGTCAGTTTGGTCGCATCAAGAGCAGGATGAAAGTTACACCCCTTTGCAACTTTACACTGCCTCCTTCTGACAATTTTTGGGGCAGCAGAAAACCTTTCACCACGGGCAAATGCCTCAGAGCTATAAAAAACTGAGAGAGGTTATTGTAGAGGCACTCTACATGATCGCATTGCCTCAAATAGAATGTTTCTAAGTACATGATTTTTGAGTAACATCTCGTCAAAGATTGCTGCCTTTTTGCACTTTGGACTCTTCAGGGATATCGTGGGTACAATGTAGCTCCAACTGTTTCAACATGTTTGGGTGAAAAATAGGACCATGCCTAGCGTAAATGTACCCATTCAGACGCGTTGGAATAGTCAGTTTGGTCACATCAGGAGCAGGACAAAAGTTACACCCCTTTGCAACTTTACACTGCCTCCTTCTGACGTTTTTTGGGGCAGCAGAAAACCTTTCACCACGGGCAAATGCCTCAGAGCTATAAAAAATCGAGAGAGGTTATTGTAGAGGCACTCTACATGATAGCATTGCCTTAGATGGAATGTTTCTAAGTGACACGGTTTTTGAGTAACATCTCGTCAAAGATTGCAGCCTTTTTGCACTTTGGACTCTTCAGGGATATCGTCGGTACAATGTAGCTCGGACTGTTTTGACATGTTTGGGTGAAAAATAGGACCATGCCTAGCGTAAATGTACCCATTTAGATGCATTGGAGTAGTCAGTTTGGTCGCATCAGGAGCAGGACGAAATTTACACCCCTTTGCAACTTTACATTGCCTCCGGATGATTTTTGGGGCAGCAAAAAACCTTTCACCATGGGCAAATGCCTCAGAACTATAAAAAACTGAGAGAGGTTATTGTAGAGGCACTCTACATGATAGCATTGCCTTAGATAGAATGTTTCTAAGTGACATGATTTTCAAGTAACATCTCGTCAAAGATTGCAGCCTTTTTGCACTTTGGACTCTTCAGGGATATCATGGCTACAATGTAGCTCAGACTATTTCGACATGTTTGGGTGAAAAAAAGGACCATGTCTAGCATAAATGTACCCATTCAGACGCGTTGGAATAGTCAGTTTGGTCGCATCAGGAGCAGGATGAAAGTTACACCCCTTTGCAACTTTACACTGCCTCCTTCTGATGATTTTTGGGGCAGCAGAAAACCTTTCACCACGGGCAAATGCCTCAGACCTATAAAAAATTGAGAGAGGTTATTGTAGAGGCACTCTACATGATAGCATTGCCTTAGACAGAATGTTTCTAAGTGACACAGTTTTCGAGTAACATCTCGTCAAAGATTGCAGCCTTTTTGCACTTTGGACTCTTCAGGGATATCGTGGGTACAATGTAGCTCGGACTGTTTCGACATGTTTGGGTGAAAAACATGACCATGCATAGAGTAAATGTACCCATTCAAATGCGTTGGAACAGTCAATTTGGTCACATCAGGAGCAGGACAAAAGTTACACCCCTTTGCAACTTTACACTGCCTCCTTCTGACGATTTTTGGGGCAACAGAAAACCTTTCACCACGGGCAAATGCCTCAGAAATATAAAAAACTGAGAGAGGTTATTGTAGATGCACTTTATGTGATCGCGTTGCCTTAGATGGAATGTTTCTAAGTGATATAGTTTTTGAGTAACATCTCATCAAAGATTGCTGCCTTTTTGCACTTTGGACTCTTCAGGGATATCGTTGGTACAATGTAGCTCAGACTATTTCGACATGTTTGGATGAAAAACAGGACCATGCCTAGCGTAAATGTACCCATCCGGATGTGTTGGAATAGTCAGTTTGGTCACATCATGAGCAAGACACCAAAAATGCAAAAGTTACTTTGTGCAACTTGACAACATTGACACTTTTTTGCAACATGACTCAAAGACTCAAACTGACCTCAAATGACTCAAAGTGACTTAAAATCACCTTGATTTGGTGCCCAATGTACATTATAGAGGTCGAGGCGCTCCTTATCATTCAAACATCTTAGATGAGTGCATAGGAAAGGAAAAAACTCTAAGTTTCATCATCATGAGCGCCTAATATCAAGAGTCTTTAATGGCTCAAACCTTAGCATGGAGTCCTAAGGCACATTTCATGTCTCCTTTCATCCAGTTTGGCACCCTTATGTAGATTTTTTAACTTGATTTGGTGCCCTATATGTGAAGGAAGATCTAAAGGCATGAAAGTGGATGTCATATTGCAAGAGTTTAGATCATCAAAATTGAAAGAAATAAGTCTATTAAGCTTGGGTGCCCTTGGCCTTCTTTTCATTCATTATGAGCACCTTGGGAGAATGGTATATAGGTCATCATCATGATTGGGTCCTTTGGATCCAGAGTGTTGGAGAGATCATCAAATGGTGTCTAGTAGGGTGAGTTATGAGTTTGGTCGCATCAGGAGCAGGACACCAAAAATGCATAACATGATGATGTAAAAATGTGTACATATGTGTAAAAATGCAGGAGGAAATAAAAAAAAACAAACCTTACAAATTAATGTGCATACTTACAACTCAATGTAACATAACTTTACAAAATCAATGTGAATACTTACAAATTAATCCAATGAACCATCCGGGTCTACTCTACTCTTTATTGTGTCAAGTATTGCTTCATGGTCAGACTCAAGCACCTTCCACAATATTTTGTTCAAAGGTCTACCCTAATACTTTATCAAATGAACATTGGATGCCACGACAAGGTTCGAGTAATTAAGAATCTTCTGATGCATGTCAAAGTCCTGAAATAGCCAAATATTAACACTCTTATGTGGGTACCTTCTAAGCCATGTTCCAGTAATAACCACTGATCCTGTAGTGTATTCGATGTTTTCTCCATATGTAACAGGGGCCTTTAATTTCTTTTTGGCCTCAACATAATGACATAAGTAATAATATGTTCCCTCTTCATTATCTTCATCTGCAATAACTGCATATACATGCCCTACATTGATATGTGTAGCAAATTAGATGAAATTAGTCAACATTACAAAAACACTACAAAGTAAGATGACATTACCTGGTTGAACTAGATGAAATTAGATGCATATACATGCCCTATATTAGCTGGTTGAACTAAATCTGATATGTGGTCAAAGTCAACTGACGATTCCATCTGTGTTAGTTCTAATGCCGTCGGGGGTCGATACGTGTCAAGTGGGCTAAGATAACTTAACTGCCATTCGTCAACCCACTCCTTTGACTCGCACTCATCCCAGACTTGAATTGTACAGGAAGAACAAAAGCATGACATCTTTCGTGTATGGATACTCCATGAACCTGCAATTGAGCTTCTAAAAGAGTGCATCTCATTTGATCATGTCAGTGTACAACAATCCTCATATGGTGCAATGTTAGTATCATCTATCAACCAAAAAAATCTATGAACTAAAGACTTACCTTCATTACCTGGACCCATAGAAGCATTACACCACTCGACAATTGATTTTGCATCTGTCAACTTTGCATTGTCTTTATACATTAACTCTTCTTGTGCTATGTCTTTATACATTAACACTCTCATACGCACTCATTAGATTCTTGACAATAGATTTTTCACTTGAAGCCTCTGATGTTCTCAACCCAAGAATCTTCATGATAGACCTATACGTTATACTTTGCATCATTTCAGCGAATAGTTGACATCTTGTAGTCTCATTTAACTTTTCAAAGAACAATCTCCAAATCTTATTAGCATATCTTCTACAAATGTGTTTTGGAATCTTACCTTCCATTGGCTGTAAAATATTCTCATCAATATCAATCAAATACTTTGGCTTTCTATGCAAAATTCTAGGTGGTGTCAAGTTAGGTAAATTCATCTCAACATTAGGAATTTCATCAATATTTAAATGAGATGGGTTAGATGGCATACCTTCGATCGAAGATGGAATAGATGACATACCTTGAGGTTGAGGTGGGAACGATGGCGTACCTCCTTCATCACATGTGAGTGATGATATACTCTCAACTTGAGATGTGGTAGATGGTGTCCCTACATGTTGACTTGCGGTAAAGGACGTGTCTCCAACTATGGTATCAAATCTCTTGTACCATGAAGTTTTTACATTCGTTCTCTTTGTGCCACCAATACCATATCTCTTTGTGATGGTTGTGGTTCCTCTTCAATTGGTATGTCTTCATTTATCATGTCCAATTTCCTCTTCTCACGAAGTTCCCTCATAGCCATTGCTTTCTTTGCATTCTTAGCTTCTATCTCTTCCTGTGTTGGTTTAATTCTTGATCGTTTCCTCGGCATGACGGAGAATTTGTCTGTAGCATGATAAAGAGACCAATATTAGTTCCTAAGAAATGAATACATGATAATAGTGGGATTGTATTTTTTTTATATTGTAAGGATTTATTCTTGTACAGTTTGACATCATGGTATGAACTAAGGTTTGTTTATTACACATAATTATTAAAGAGCCCAAGTGTAGAAAATATACATGGCATCATGTGAGATTGTAGGTTGCTTTCTTGATTGGGAATGTGTCTATTTTAAACATGTATGATAAAGCATGATAAAGTAATTCAATCTGAAATAAGGAAAATGTAAAGAACATGCATGTAAAGACTTGACATACCTAAAAAATGAAGATTTGAATGGAGAGAGTACCCAATTATGTAGTGTTTTTATCTTCTTGCATCAAACTCCTCAACAATTTGAGTTTTTCACCACTTGCTTCCTTTTCAATGTTAAATTCTTAAAATTGAATCACAATTAACATTGCAACACTACAAAAATTGAAACTTGAATAGATATATATCAAACTTGGTGTGAAAACTATGTTATTTCCTCCTTCTCAAGTTGGCAAAGTAGAAAAGGTGGTGGAAAGATCATGCAAAGGTGGTACAATGTGTCAAATGTGCATGTGAACTTCCCAATAGCATGAAAGCACTTCTTTTTTGTCAGAGCACGCGCAGAATCAGTAAGAAAATAGAGCATGTGGGCCTGGATCACGGGGGTAACCACTTTTTTACCATTTCAATAGAAATACAAAACGCAAGCACATTATAACGCGCTCACACTATAACGCGCTCGTGTTTTGTCCTGCTATAGATTCATCACATCCTTTGCATTGATCACATCTTTTTCCTGCAAGGGTTTGCCAGATGCTCTACCATATGATAGGCATAACAATGAAGGGGCAAGCCCTCATAATCAAGTTCGTGATAGAAAATGCCCTCAACCCTCAACATCAAACCCTAATCCCTAAACCCTCAACTCTGATCCCTCGACCCTCAACCCTCAATGTCAAATCCTAATCCCTCAACCCTATCCCTAAACCCTCAAGCCTCAACGTCAAATCCTAATCCCTCAACCCTCAACCCTATCCCTAAACCCTCAACCCTCAACGTCAAATCCTAATACCTCAACCCTCAACCCTATCCCTAAACCCTCAACCCTCAACGTCAAATCCTAATACCTCAACCCTTAACCCTATCCCTAAACCCTCAACCCTCAACGTTAAATCCTAATCCCTCAACCCTAATCTGTCATCCCTCAACATCAAATCCTAATCCGTCATCCCTCAACTCTAATCCCTTATCCCTAAACCCTAAATGCTATCCCTAATCCTACACCCTCAATAGACTCGATACTATACCATAAACTCTAATCCCTTATCCCTAAACCCTCCAACCCTATCCCTAATCCTTACAACCCTCAACCTTAATCCCTCAACATCAAATCCTAATCCCTCAACCCTTCACTCTAATCCCTCAACCCTAAACCCTATCCCTAAACCCTCAACACTATACCTTAAACCCTAATCCCTTGGCCCTCAACCCTAAACCTTATCCCTAAACCCTAATCCCTCAACCCTCAACCCTAATCTGTCATCCCTCAACTCTAATCCCTCATCCCTAAACCCTAAATGCTATCCCTATTCCTACACCCTCAACAGAATTGATACTATACCTTAAACCATAATCCCTTATCCCTAAACCCTCCAACCCTATCCCTAATCCCTAAATCCTACACCCTCAACAGACTCGATACTATACCTTAAACCCTAATCCCTATCCCTCAACCCTTAACCCTTAAAACTTAAACCCTATCCCTACACCCTCAACACTTGACACTATATCTTAATCCTTAAACCCTCATCCCTAAAGCCTCAACCCTCAATCCTTAAACCTTCAACCCTAAACCCTATCCCTAATCCCTCTACCCTCGACACTCTAACCCTAACCTTGACATTAAATGCTAATCCGTCAACCCTAAACCCTAATCCTAAACCCTTAACCCTCAACCGTCAACACTATACCTTAAACCCTAATTCATCAACCCTAAACCCTAATCCCTCAAACCTAAACCCTATCCCTAAACCATCAACCCTCAACACTATACCTTAAACCCTAATCCCTCAACCCTCAACCCTAAACCTTATCCCTAAACCCTAATCCCTCAACCCTCAACCCTAATACCTCATCCCTCAACTCTAATCCCTCATCCCTAAACCTTAAATGCTATCCCTATTCCTAATCCCTTATCCCTAAACCCTCCAACCCTATCCCTAATCCTTATACCCTCCACACTGTACTTTAACACTAATTCCTCGACCCTCAACCCTATCCCTAAATCCTTGACCCTCAAACATCAACCCTCAACCCTCAACATCAAACCCTAAATCCTCAACCCTTAACTCTAATCCCTCAACCTTCAACCCTAACCCTAAACCCTAAACCCTCAATGTCAAATTCTAATCCCTCAACCCTTCACTCTAATCCCTCAACCCTAAACCCTATCCCTAAACCCTCAACACTATACCTTAAACCCTAATCCCTCAACCCTAACCCTAAACCTTGTCCCTAAACCCTAATCCCTCAACCCTCAACCCTAATCTATCATCCGTCATCCCTTAACTCTAATCCCTCGTTCCTAAACCCTAAACACTATCCCTATTCCTAGACCCTCAATAGGCTCGATACTATACCTTAAACCCTAATCTCTCTACCCTCGACACTCTTATTTAACCCTAATCCCTTGACCATTAACCCTATCCCTTAACCTCAACCTTCAACCCTCAACCCTCAACTCTCAACATTAAACCCTAATTCATCAACCCTAAACCCTAATCCCTCAAACCTAAACCCTATCCCTAAACCATCAACCCTCAACACTACACCTTAAACCCTAATCCCTCAACCCTCAACCCTAAACCTTATCCCTAAACCTTAATCCCTTAACCTTCAACCCTAATCCCTCATCCCTCAACTCTAATCCTTCATCCCTAAACCCTAAATGCTATCCCTATTCCTACACCCTCAAAAGAATCGATACTATACCTTGAACCCTAATCCCTTATCCCTAAACGCTCCAGCCCTATCCCTAATCCTTATACCCTCCACACTCTACTTTAACCCTAATTCCTCGACCCTCAACCCTATCCCTAAATCATTGACCCTCGAACCTCAACCCTCAACCCTCAACATCAAACCCCAATCCCTCAACCCTTAACTCTGATCCCTCGACCTTCAACCCTATCCCTAAACCCTCAACCCTCAACGTCAAATTCTAATCCCTCAACCCTTCACTCTAATCCCTCAACCCTAAACCCTATCCCTAAACCCTCAACACTATACCTTAAACCCTAATCCCTCAACCCTAACCCTAAACCTTGTCCCTAAACCCTAATGCCTCAACCCTCAACCCTAATCTTTCATCTGTCATCCCTCAACTCTAATCCCTCATTCCTAAACCCTAAATGCTATCCCTATTCCTAGACCCTCAACAGGCTCGATGCTATACCTTAAACCCTAATCCCTCTACCCTCGACACTCTTATTTAACGCTAATCCCTTGACCATTAACCCTATCCCTCAACCTCAACCCTCAACCCTTAACCCTCAACTCTCAACATTAAACCCTAATTCATCAACCCTAAACCTTAATCCCTCAAACCTAAACCCTATCCCTAAACCATCAACCCTCAATACTATACCTTAAACCCTAATCCCTCAACCCTCAACCCTAAACCTTATCCCTAAATGCTAATCCCTCAACCCTCAACCCTAATCCCTCATCCCTCAACTCTAATCCCCCATCCCTAAACCCTAAATGCTATCCGTATTCCTAAACCCTCAACAAACTCGATACTATACCTTAAACTCTAATCCCTTATCCCTAAACCCTCCAACCCTATCCCTAATCCTTACACCCTCCACACTCTACTTTAACCCTAATCCCTTCAACCTCAACCCTATCCCTAAACCCTTGACCCTCGAACCTCAACCCTCAACCCTCGATGTCAAACCCTATTCCCTCAACCCTTAACTCTGATCCCTCATCTCTCAACCCTAACCCTAAACCTTAAACCCTACACCCTCAACTGTCAACGTCAAATCCTAATCCCTCAACCCTAAACCCTATCCCTAAACCCTCAACACTATACCTTAAACCCTAATCCCTCAGCCCTCAACCCTAAACCTTATCCCTAAACCCTAATCCCTCAACCCTCAACCCTAATCTGTCATCCCTCAACTCAAATCCCTCATCCCTAAACCCTAAATGCTATCCCTATTCCTACACCCTCAACAGAATCGATACTATACCTTAAACCCTAATCCCTTATCCCTAAACCCTCCAACCCTATCCCTAATCCTTATACCCTCCACACTCTACTTTAACCCTAATTCCTCGACCCTCAACCCTATCCCTAAACCCTTGACCCTCGAACCTCAACCCTCAACCCTTAACATCAAACCCTAATCCCTTAACCCTTAACTCTGATCCCTCGACCTTCAACCCTATCCCTAAACCCTAAACCCTAAACCCTCAACGTCAAATTCTAATCCCTCAACCCTTCACTCTAATCCCTCAACCCTAAACCCTATCCCTAAGCCCTCAACACTATACCTTAAACCCTAATCCCTCAACCCTAACCCTAAACCTTGTCCCTAAATCCTAATGCCTCAACCCTCAACCCTAATCTGTCATCCGTCATCCCTCAACTCTAATCCCTCATTCCTAAACCCTAAACGCTATCCCTATTCCTAGACCCTCAACAGGCTCGATACTGTACCTTAAACCCTAATCCCTCTACCCTCGACACTCTTATTTAACCCTAATCCCTTGACCATTAACCCTATCCCTCAACCTCAACCCTCAACCCTTAACCCTCAACTCTCAACATTAAACCATAATTCATCAACCCTAAACCCTAATCCCTTAAACCTAAACCCTATCCCTAAACAATCAACCCTCAACACTATACCTTAAACCCTAATCCCTCAACCCTCAACCCTAAACCTTATCCCTAAACCCTAATCCCTCAACCCTCAACCCTAATCCCTCATCCCTCAACTCTAATCCCTCATCCCTAAACCCTAAATGCTATCCCTATTCCTAAACCCTCAACAAACTCAATACTATACCTTAAACTCTAATCCCTTATCCCTAAACCCTCCAACCCTATCCCTAATCCTTACACCCTCGGCCCTCTACTTTAACCCTAATCCCTTCAACCTCAACCCTATCCATAAACCCTTGACCCTCGAACCTCAACCCTCAACCCTCGACGTCAAACCTTATTCCCTCAACCCTTACCTCTGATTCCTCATCTCTCAACCCTAACCCTAAACCCTAAACCCTAAACCCTCAACCCTCAACGTCAAATCCTAATCACTCAACCCTAAACCCTATCCTAAACCCTCAACACTATACCTTAAACCCTAATCCCTTAGCCCTCAACCCTAAACCCTAATCCCTCAACCCTTAACCCTAATCCGTCATCCCTCAACTCTAATCCCTCATCCCTAAACCCTAAATGCTATCCCTATTCCTACACCCTCAACAGAATCGATACTATAACTTAAACCCTAATCCCTTATCCCTAAACCCTTCAACCCTATCCCTAATCCTTATACCTTCCACACTCTACTTTAACCCTAATTCCTTGACCCTCAACCTTATCCCTAAACGCTTGACCCTTGAATCTCATCCCTCAACCCTCAACATCAAATCCTAATCCCTACACCCTTAACTCTGATCCCTCGACCTTCAACCCTATCCCTAAACCCTCAACCCTCAACGTCAAATTCTAATCCCTCAACCCTTCACTCTAATCCCTCAACCCTAAACCCTATCCCTAAACCCTCAACACTATACCTTAAACCCTAATCCCTCAACCCTAACCCTAAACCTTGTCCCTAAACCCTAATGCCTCAACCCTCAACCCTAATCTATCATCCGTCATCCCTCAACTCTAATCCCTCATTCCTAAACCCTAAATGCTATCCCTATTCCTAGACCCTCAATAGGCTCAATACTATACCTTAAACCCTAATCCCTCTACCCTCGATACTCTTATTTAACCCTAATCCCTTGACCATTAACCCTATCCCTCAACCTCAACCCTCAACCCTTAACCCTCAACTCTCAACATTAAACCCTAATTCATCAACCCTAAACCCTAATCCCTCAAACCTAAACCCTATCCCTAAACCATCAACCCTCAACACTATACCTTAAACCGTAATCCCTCAACCCTCAACCCTAAACCTTATCCCTAAACCCTAATCCCTCAACCCTCAACCCTAATCCCTCATACCTCAACTCTAATCCCTCATCCCTAAACCCTAAATGCTATCCCTATTCCTAAACCCTCAACAAACTCGATACTATACCTTAAACTCTAATCCCTTATCCCTAAACCCTCCAACCCTATCCCTAATCCTTAGACCCTCCACACTCTACTTTAACCCTAATCCCTTCAACCTCAACCCTATACCTAAACCCTTGACCCTCAAACCTCAACCCTTAACCCTCGACGTCAAACCATATTCCCTCAACCCTTAACTCTGATCCCTCATCTCTCAACCCTAACCCTAAACCCTCAACCCTCAATGTCAAATCCTAATCCCTCAACCCTAAACCCTATCCCTAAACCCTCAACACTATACCTTAAACCCTAATCCCTCAGCCCTCAACCCTAAACCTTATCCCTAAACCCTAATCCCTCAACCCTCAACCCTAATCTGTCATCCGTCAACTCTAATCCCTCATCCCTAAACCCTAAATGCTATCCCTATTCCTACACCCTCAACAGAATCGATACTATACCTTAAACCCTAATCCCTTATCCCTAAACCCTCCAACCCTATCCCTAATCCTTATACCCTCCACACTCTACTTTAACCCTAATTCCTCGACCCTCAACCCTATCCCTAAACCCTTGACCCTCGAACCTCAACCCTCAACCCTCAACATCAAACCCTAATCCCTCAACCCTTAACTCTGATCCCTCAACCTTCAACCCTATCCCTAAACCCTAAACCCTCAACGTCAAATTCTAATCCCTCAACCCTTCACTCTAATCCCTCAACCCTAAACCCTATCCCTAAATCCTCGACACTATACGTTAAACCCTAATCCCTCAACCCTAACCCTAAACCTTGTCCCTAAACCCTAATGCCTCAACCCTCAACCCTAATCTGTCATCCGTCATCCCTCAACTCTAATCCCTCATTCCTAAACCCTAAACGCTATCCCTATTCCTAGACCCTCAACAGGCTCGATACTATACCTTAAACCCTAATCCCTCTACCCTCGACACTCTTATTTAACCCTAATCCCTTGACCATTAACCCTATCCCTCAACCTCAACCCTCAACCCTTAACCCTCAACTCTCAACATTAAACCCTAATTCATCAACCCTAAACCCTAATCCCTCAAACCTAAACCCTATCCCTAAATCATCAACCCTCAACACTATACCTTAAACCCTAATCCCTCAACCCTCAACCCTAAACCTTATCCCTAAACCCTAATCCCTCAACCCTCAACCCTAATCCCTCATCCCACAACTCTAATCCCTCATTCCTAAACCCTAAATGCTATCCCTATTCCTAAACCCTCAACAAACTCGATACTATACCTTAAACTCTAATCCCTTATCCCTAAACCCTCTAACCCTATCCCTAATCCTTACACCCTCCACACTCTACTTTAACCCTAATCCCTTCAACCTCAACCCTATCCCTAAACCCTTGACCCTTTAACCTCAACCCTCAACCCTCGACGTCAAAGCCTATTCCCTCAACCGTTAACTCTGATCCCTCATCTCTCAACCCTAACCCTAAACCCTAAACCCTAAACCCTCAACCCTCAACCCTCAACGTCAAATCCTAATCCCTCAACCCTAAACCCTATCCCTAAACCCTCAACACTATACCTTAAACCCTAATCCCTCAGTCCTCAACCCTAAACCTTATCCCTAAACCCTAATCCCTCAACCCTCAACCCTAATCCGTCATCCCTCAACTCTAATCCCTCATCCCTAAACCCTAAATGCTATCCCTATTCCTACACCCTCAACAGAATCGATACTATACCTTAAACCCTAATCCCTTATCCCTAAACCCTCCAACCCTATCCCTAATCCTTATACCCTCCACACTCTACTTTATCCCTAATCCCTTCAACCTCAACCCTATCCCTAAACCCTTGACCCTCGAACCTCATCCCTCAACCCTTGACGTCAAACCCTATTCCCTCAACCCTTAACTCTGATCCCTCGACCCTCAACACTATACCTTAAACCCTAATCCCTATCCCTCAACCCTTAACCCTTAAAACTTAAACCCTATCCCTACACCCTCAACACTTGACACTATATCTTAAGCCTTAAACCCTCATCCCTAAAGCCTCAACCCTCAATCCTTAAACCTTCAACCCTAAACCCTATCCCTAATCCCTCTAGCCTCGACACTCTAACCCTAACCTCGATATTAAATGCTAATCCGTCAACCCTAAACCCTAATCCTAAACCCTCAACCCTCAACCCTCAACACTATACCTTAAACCCTAATCCCTCAACCCTCAACCCTGAACCTTATCCCTAAACCCTAAGCCCTTAACCCTCAACCCTAATCCATCATCCCTTAACTATAATCCCTCATCCCTAAACCCTAAATGCTATCCCTATTCCTAAACCCTCAACAAACTTGATACTATACCTTAAACCCTAATCCCTTATCCCTAAACCCTCCAACCCTATCCCTAATCCTTACACCCTCCACACTCTACTTTAACCCTAATCCCTTCAACCTCAACCCTATCCCTAAACCCTTGACCCTTTAACCTCAACCCTCAACCCTCAATGTTAAACCCTAATCCCTCAACCCTTAACTTTGATCCCTCGATCCTCAACCCTATCCCTAAACCCTAAACCGTAATCTGTCATCCCTCATCCCTAAACCTTAAATGCTATCCCTATTCCTAGACCCTCAACGGGCTCGATACTATACCTTAAACGCTAATCCCTTATCCCTAAACCCTCCAACTCTATCCCTCATCCCTTAACCCTCATGATTAATAGCCTTGAACGTAAAAAAATTTGAGTGGGACATAACACGAGTGCGTTATAACGCGCTCGCGTTATGTCAAACATGACAAAAGACAGACATGCGGGAAAGAAAAATACAAGGTAAAACATAACGCGAGCACGTTATAACGCGCTCGCGTTATTTCTTGCTTTGGGAATCCCAAGCCTTGGGCTTGGGATTTTCTTTGGATTTCCAACCCAAAGGCTTGGAGTGCCTTATGAACAGTCACAGACGTGTTTTTCTATATTCTTCAAAATTTCACATAATTTCGTTTGTGCTAACCCTTAGATTTGCACGTGTTTCAAGGTTGAACAAATCAAACACATGGGTAATGTTAGGCTTTCTCTTAGCTATTTGACGATGTGATTTTTTTCACATTTTAATAGTGTTAAGCCTTTCATCTTTAATTTCTTTTGTTTGTGTGTCCGTTTTTAGGCAAAAACCACTGTTTGGTCTTTTTTTCATTGTAAAATAACTATTCATTCAAATTTCAAAAAAATTACATATTTAGAAACTAGACTCCATTCTACAAATATTAAAAAAATAAAAAAATGATTTTCAATTAGTTTTCAAGATTTATAGGGGTAGCACAGCCAAAATTCTATTTTTTAGGATGTGTCCACTTTAAAAATTAGTAAAAAATCAAATATTCATCAAAAAATTATTAGAAAAATCAGGCATAAACTACATGCTATTAGCTAATTTCTCACTGAAGCGATTTTAAAAATACCAAAAAAAAGTTGACCTTTTGAGGGAGCCACAAAACATGCTATGTTATGTTTTTTTGATAGAAACAACACCAATTTCTGTGGCTCCCTCTTTTGAACCCCTTAATCTATGCCATTTTCAAAACAAAATATTAGTTTAGAAAGTAGACTTGGAGCACTACGAACATTGTTTTGGTTGCATCTCCAAATTTTGAGTGTAACTATGCTCAATTTCTCATCCAAGGCCAGTATTTCCTGATTTCAGAAAAAAAGTGGCCACTTAAGACCCCTTTTTGGCCCCCCATCTTCTTGCACTTACCCAAGAAAAGAACATTTGTGGCACATTAAACAAGTATTGCATAGGTTGAGAGAAGAGAAATTGTTAATAAACACTAAGAAATGTAGTTTCATGAAGGAAGAGTTGGTATATTTGGGATTTGTAATTTCTATGGAAGGATTGAAGATGGATCCTGAGAAAGTTAGAGAAATTGTTGAGTGGCCAACACTTGAGAACATTGGAGAGGTAAGATCATTTCATGGATTAGCTAGTTTTTACTAGAAGTTCATTAGAAATTTCAGTTTAGTATGCACACCTATCACAGAGACAATGAGAGGTGACAAAAAATATTTTAAGTGGACATCAGGAGTAGACAAAAGTTTTGAATTATTGAAGCAGAAAGTGACAGAGCAACCAGTGTTAACATTACTAGATTTTGACAAAGTATTTCAAGTGGATTGTGATGCTAATGGAAATGCAATAGGAGCAGTATTAAGTCAAGAAGGTATACCATTATTATATTTCAGTAAGAAGTTGAATGATGCAAGGAAAAGATATTTAGTTTATGATCAAGAGTTTTATGTCATAATTCAAGCTTTGAAGAAGTGGAGACATTATTTTTTGCTGAAGAAATTTGTGTTGTATACATCTCATCAATCTTTACAATATTTGAGTAGTCAAGGAAAGTTGAAACAGAGACATATGAGATGGTTAGAGTTTATACAGAGTTACACATTTGTATTGAAGCATAGGAGTGGAAAGTCAAACAAAGTTGTAGATGCAATGAGTAGAAAAAGGAATTTGTTGATAGAGATGAGGATAGAAGTATTAGGTTTTAAGGAACTGAAGCACATGTATACAGAGGATCTTGATTTTGCAGAACCATGGAAAGTAGGTAAGGAACCTATTGTGACATATAGAAGTAAGTGGTTGGATTATTTCATTCAGAAAGATATGTTGTTCAAAGGAAATCTGTTGTGTATACCTAGGAGCTCAATGAGAGATAATTTGATAAAGGAGAAGCATAGTGGTGGATTAACAGGACATTTTGGGATTGATAAGACAGTAGCCTTGGTAAGTGAACATTACTCTTAGCCTCAGATATATAAGGATGTAAGGAAGTTTGTACAGAGTTGTAGAGTTTGTCAAGTTGCAAAAGGGAGTAGCCAAAATACTAGATTGTACAAATCTTTGACATTACTGGAGAAACCTTGGGAAGATATAAGCATGGATTTCATATTAGGTTTGCCTAGAACACAAAGGTGATATGATTCTATATTTGTAGTAGTGGACATATTTTCAAAGATGGCACATTTCATTCCTTGTAAGAAGACAAATGATGTAGTGCATGTTGTTGGCCTATTTTTCAAAGAGATTGTGAGACTGTATGGATTACCGAAGAGTATAGTTTCAAATAGTGATACTAGATTCATTGGATATTTTTAGAGAACATTGTGGAAGAAGATGAAGACAGACCTAAAGTTTAGTTCAACATTTCACCCACAGACAGAGGAACAGACACAAGTGGTAAATAGGAGTTTGGGTAACTTGTTGAGATGTTTGGTAGGAGATAGAGCAGGGAATTGGGATCTAATTCTACCACAAACAGAGTTTGTATACAATAATTTAGTTAATGGGAGTATAGGGAAGACACCATTTGAGATTGTGACCAAAGTAAAACCTAGAGGAGTTGTAGAGTTGAGAGACATCAGTATGGAGAATAAGAGAAGTGTAGAAGTGGAAGAATTTGCAAGATACATGGAGACAATACATAATCATGTTAAAAAGAATTTGGAAGAGATGAATAGTAAGTATAAAGAGAAAGCAGATGAGAAGAGGAGACACATAATTTTTAGTTGGAGATGAAGTATTGGTATATCTAAGAAAGGAGAGAATTCCAATGGGAACCTATAACAAGTTGACGATGAAGAAATTTTGGTCATGTAGGATTCTTAAGAAGTTTGATTCAAAAAATGCATATGAAGTGGAGCTACTGAAGACCGTTGGTATATCACCTATATTCAATATTGCAGACTTATACCAGTATCATGAAGGAGAAATTAGTGACAACATTAAAGATGGTTTGAAGAATCAGTTACCATAGCAATAACTAGAGAAGATAGAGAGCATTTTGGATAGCAGAATTGGATGTGGTATAAGAGGAAAGCAAAACAAACAATATTTGGTAAAGTGGAAAGGAAGACTAGAAGAAGACTCATCATGGAAATCTTAGGCTAAGGTAGCCCATCTTGGTTTTCCTCTAGCCCCAGCAAAGTGAGGGACTCACTTTTTCAACAACCCCAAGTGACTGATGTAGGAGAATCCCAAGTTGCAGAGCAATCTTGCATCAACCAAAAATACTTGCATTCTTTTGTTTTCATTCATTTCCAATTTAGTTCAGTCATAGTTTAGTCAGTTGCAGTTTCAACATTTTGTACTGCATTTTACCGCATCTTCATATCAAAGCATACAAAGAAGGACTTAGCATCTACATATCATCATCTACATCATATCCAAATTTTAGGTCATTTGGACTTGTCTACTAAAAGTTATCGCTATCAGAAGATCATCAGTTTTCATAGAACAGAGTATCTAGACAACCAATTGAAGGAGAAGGTTTGCGAAGCACTCCCATGACTTGCAAAGCCAAATGAAACATATCACAAGGAAAATATGGATCAGATAGACTTTCCTTGAGGTCCACACAAAGTTTCATCTATTTGCAGAGGAATTCCAGATGTTTAAGGTAGACCTACTTATTGTTGGGAATTAAGGTGTCTCAACCTTGGTAATTCCTAGCATTGGTTATTTGATTATTTATTTATTTATTTTCCTATGTTGTAATTTATGTTGCACATCCTATTCTTGTCATTTAGTGTGAAGTGGCATGATGTCTTGTCACTCCACTTGGAATGTGACTAGGATGGTCAACTCATCCCATGTGGATATAGGCATCCCATGTTGTGGTAGAGATTTTCTGCCATGTGTTGGCATCTTGTGTAGTGTGTAAGGAGTTATGACACATAAATGTTATGATGGATTCCTATGACAGATTCTATGACATGTAAGAGTCAAAAATAGAAGATTCTATGATAGGTGAAGACATGTGTCGAATAGCATATTTGAGGAAGACATCTGTGGGCACCCAAGGTGGGTTATGACATGTTGTAAGAGGAATATGCTATTTTTAGGCAGTTATGACATATTCTCTTACAACTGTAAGAGTTGTCATGTATGACGGATTCTATGATAGTTGTAAGGTGCGTAAGAGCATTTGTCATAGCCTATCTTGGAACTAGGTGCCCACATTGGGATGGGGTGTTGTGACAAGTGTAAAATCCATGTTGTAATGTTGGACAAGTGTCCTTAGGCATGGGTTTTGGGCCATGAGGCTAAGATGGACGCCCATCTCTAGAAGGTTCCTATGTTGCCTTGAAAACTCTATATAAACAGCTGCTTAGATGAGAGATGCATAGTGTTATTGATAGGTACTGCTATGCTACTAGATTATCTCCAGATACGAGTGTCGAAGACTCCTAGAAGACTTGCATTGCAAGTGTGTTGTAAACATTCTTTATTTTGATAATACATTGTGCAATTTTTGGAGTGTAGAGTTTTTCTCCCGAAAGGGTTTTCCCCACATTATATCTTGTCTCTCTTCTGTCTACATTCTCTATGTGTGTATTGCTGCAATGTCTCTATTGTTGTGTTAACATCACTATAACTGTAAAGGTTTAAAAGGAATTTGCATACAACTCCCCTCATTAGATTAGTGTAGAAATATTTTTTCGCACACCCTGCTTCCTTTCAGTTGGTATCAAAGCCTAATCACCTTTGGTCCTAGTTGTTGGGTAGGGGTTTTTTGTACCGATCTTAGATTGAGTGGGAGTCTGTGTAAAGTATTATGTAATCTTGTTGTAGGAAGGATATGGCAGGCACATCTGGAAGAGTAGAGGTGGAGAAGTTTAACAGCACCAATTTCAAATTGTGGAAACTTAAAATGGAAGACATGCTTGTTGATAGAGACCTATGGGAAAACATTTCTAGTGTAAAACCAGTAGCAATGATGCAATATGATTAGGATCTCAAGGATCAAAAAGCAAAGGGTTTTGTGAGACTCTGTTTGGCTGACTCTGTCTTGTTAAATATCCATAAAGAAAAGACTGCAAAAGAACTATGGAAGAAGTTGGGAGATGTTTATCAGGCCAAATCTCTAGTGAACAAGTTATTCCCGAGGAAGAAGTTGTATTGTTCGAGGATGGAGGATGGAGGATCTTTTGCAAACCATTTGAATGCCTTTAACATGCTAGTTGCATAGTTGACATCCGTTGGTGTGAAGATGGAGGAAGAGGATTGATGTATGACCTTGCTTTGTTCTTTGCTAGACTCGTGGGACCATCTTGTAATGGCCATCGGGAGTACCACATCTACCTTTAAGATGGATGAAGTGGTTTCTTTATTGTTATCTAAAGAGATGAGGAGAAAATCATCTAAGTCAGCCAAAGAGGCTCTTGCAGTTCATGGAAGACCGAAGGAGAAAGGGAAAAAGAAGGACAAGAAAGATAAGAAGGGTAGATCCAAATCCCATGGGAGATCTAAAACTCGAGGAAAGTCCAAGGCTCTCTATTGGAACTGTGGTAAATTTGGACATTTTTAAAAGGAATGCAAAGAAGAGAAAAAGAAAAATAAGAAGAATGTCTTAGATTTAGATTCTGACAAGTCACAAGATGATGGTGATGCTTTCATTGCAGCCTTGGCCACCCATACATCTAATAATGTGTTGTTGATTGATTCTAGTGCCTCTTTTCACATGACCTCACATCAAGACTAGTTTACAAAGTATGAAGAGTTTGATGGTGGAAGAGTTTACCTTGGTGACGATTCTCATCTGAAGATTGTTGGTCATGGAAGAGTCTCAATATGATTCCCTAATGGATGAGTGAAGGGAATATCTGGGGTTATGCACATCCCAGGCTTAGCACGGAACCTACTCTCTGTAAGTAAATTGAATGATGCAGGTGTGCAGGTTGTCTTCTCTAGCAAATGATGCAAGATGACTAGATGTGCTATGGTTCTTGCGAAGGGTACTTGGAGAGGTACTTTGTTTCAGTTGGATGCATGCACTACATAGTGCAATAGTTCTTTTATTTTGAAGAAAAGAGTTTTAGTCACTTCATCTTCACCATTGGAACCAGCAACTAAAAGATGTATTGCTTCCAATTCTGATGGTAGTACATTTTGGGTACCTAAGGGTGCTCATGCTTTGGAAATGAAATTTCTACCTGAGAAGACAATGTTATGGCATAAGAGACTTGGTCACATTGGTGAGAAGGGTCTTAGAGCCCTAAAAAATAATAACCTCATTGAGGGGTTAAATGATTGTAATCTCAAGTTTGACTTTTGCGAACATTGTATATATGGAAAGAAAAACAATGTTTAGTTTTACTCTAGTTCTCATAAGTCTTCTGGTGTGTTGGATCTTATTCATTCTGATGTGTTTGGTCTTGTCAATGTTCCTTTGATCTCTAAATTTGTATATTTTGTTTCATTCATTAATGACTATAATAGAAGGACATGGGTTTATTTTCTCATAAGAAAATCTGAAGTCTTTAGTCAGTTCAAAGAGTTGAAAGATTTTGTTGAGAATCAAACTGATAAAAAGATTAAGTGTTTGAGAACTGATAACAATGGTGAGTTTTGTTCTGCAGAGTTTGATAAGTTCTGTAAATAACATGGGATTGAAAGACATAAGACAAATCCATACACCCCTTAGCAAAATGGAGTTGTAGAGAGGATGAACAGGACATTGATGGAGAGGGCTAGGAGTATGCTTAGTGATGCTAGCCTTGAATAGAAGTTTTGGGCTGAAGTTGTAGCCACTGCTTGCTACCTAGTAAACAAGTCTCCTACATCAGCTCTTGTTGATAAGACATCCATGGAGGTGTGGTTTGGTAAGAAGCCCTCATTAAGACATCTTCATGTTTTTGGTTGTGAGGTATATGCTTATGTGCCTAGGGAGAAGAAGTCAAAATTGGAGAACAAGCCTGTTAAGTGTATCTTCCTTGGCTATGCTGTTGGTGTGAAAGGGTACAAGCTTTGGGATCTTGTGGCTGAGAAAGTGTTGTATAGAAGAAGTGTTATTTTCATAGAGCTAACACCTTCTCTTGTTGTTCTATAGCCAGAAGAGAAAGAAAAGAAAGATGTTCTTTAGTTTCCTTCTACCCCTGAGAAGACTAAACTAAAAGACCCTATGAGACCTGAAGATGAAGAGAGCTCTAGTAGCTCTAAAATCTCAGAAGAAGAAGTAGAACCTCAACCTCAGCCTTTGAGGAGGTCTACATGAACTAGGAAGGAACCTGATAGGTTTGGTTATTCATTGCTAGATTCTAGTTGTGCTTTTGCCTTGATTACTAATACTAATGAGCCTAGAACTGTGACAAAGGCTATGGGCATGAAAGATGCAGGTTCCTAGAAGAAGGCCATGGAAGATGAGATGGCTTCTTTGGAGAAAACAAAACTTGGGACTTGGTGCCTTTGCCTAAATGATGGAAACCCATTGGCTGTAAATGGGTATTCAAGAAGAAATTCAGTGCAAATGGCAGTGTTGAGAAGTACAAGGCTACTGTGAAGGGGTATTCATAAGTGAAGGGAATTGATTATGGTGAAATTTTCTCTCCCGTTGCAAAGCTAACATCCATTCACTTCCTGTTATCTCTTGCAACAACTTATAACTTAGAAGTGGAGCAGATGGATGTGAAGACAACATTATTTCATGGTGACTTCGAGGAAGAGATTTACATGTCACAGCTACAGCATTACATAGAAAAAGGTAAAGAAAATTTGGTTTGCAAGTTAAAGAAGTCTTTGTATGGTTTGAAGCAATCTCCTAGGATGTGGTACCTTAAATTTGATGTCTTTGTGTTGTCCATTGGATTTCTGAGGTCAAAATTAGATCATTTTATGTATTACAAGTTTGACAATGATCGCATTCTCATTATTGCATTGTATGTTGATGATATGTTGTTAATTGGGAATAGTAAGACTATGATTTCTAATTTGAAGTCTCAGTTGTCAGCATAGTTTGAGATGAAAAACCTAGAGGCAGTTAGGTGCATTCTAGGAATGGAAATCAGAAGAGACAGAAAATAGAAAACTTTGGTTAACTCAGAGTAAGTATGTGAAAACTGTGTTGGAGAGATTTAGTATGGCAGATTGCATACCATTGTGTGTTCCTATTTCTTTAGGGATCAAGTTATTTGTTAATGATTGTCCAAAACCTCCTTTTGAGGTGGAGGGCATGAGCAGAGTACCTTATGCTAGTGTTGTTGGCAGCTTGATATATGCTATGGTCTATACTAGACTAGACATTACCCAAGCAATGGGAGTCCTTAGCCGGTTTACGGCTAATCCTGGATGGGTACATTGGAATGCAGTGAAGAGAGTGTTTAGATATTTGCGGGGTACTTTTGAGTATTCCCTATGTTGTCATGATCATCCTACAGGACCTTTACATTCTGTGAGTATCTATGGATATGTGGATTCTGATTGGGCAGGTGACATTGATAGCAATAGATCCACAAGTGCTTATGTGTTTACTATGTTCAGTAGTGCAATTAGTTGGATGAGTAAGCGGAAACCTGTGGTCACTTTGTCCATGACAAAAGCAGAGTATATGGCAACTACTCATACTTGTAAGGAAGCCATTTAGCTTAAGTGATTGTGTTCAGATATTGGTGTTGATGCATGGCATATTACTATCTATTGTGATAGTTAGAGTGGATTTACTTAGCAAAGAATCCAACTTTCCATGCTAGAACAAAGCATATTGATGTACAGTTTCATTTTGTGCAAGACATGGTAGAGGATGGGAAGGTGATATTAGAGAAGATAGACACTTTGAAGAATGTTGCAGATGAATTGATGAAACCAATGGGCACAGACAAGTTCATTTGGTGTTTGGAGTCTATGGGCCTCCTGAACTATAGCAGTTAAATCATGTTATTTCTATTGGCTCTTACAAGGTGTTTGACAAGTGGGAGAAAGTTGGGAATTAAGGTGTCTCAACCAAGTGGTAATTCCTAGCATTAGTTATTTGATTATTTATTTATTTAATTGCCTATGTTGTAATTTATGTTACACATCTTATTTTTGTCATTTAGTGTGAAGTGGCATGATGTGTTGTCACTCCACTTAGAATGTGACTAGGATGGTCAACTCATCCCATGTGGATATAGGTGTCCCATATTGTGGTAGAGGTTTTTTGCCATGTGTTGGCATCTTGTGTAGTGAGTAAGGAGTTATGACATTTAACTGTTATGATGGATTCCTATGATAGATTCTATGATGCGTAAGAGTCGAGAATAGAAAATTCTATGATAGGTGAAGACATGTGTCGAAGAGCATCTTTGAGGAAGGCATATTTGGGTGCCCAAGGTGGGTTATGACATGTTGTAAGAGGAATATGCTATTTTTAGGTAGTTATGATAGATTCTCTTATAGTTGTAAGAGTTGTCATGTATGACAAATTCTATGATAGTTGTAAGGTGCGTAAGAGCATCTGTCATAGCCTATCTTGGGACTAGGCATCCACATTGGGATGGGGTGTTGTGACAAGTGTAATATCCATGTTGTAATGTTGGACAAGTGTCCTTAGGCGTGGGTTTTGGGCCATGAGGCCAAGATGGATGCCCATCTCTAGAAGGTTCCTATTTTACCTTGAAAACTCTATATAAATATGTACTTGGATGGGAGATGCATAGTGTTATTGACAGGTACTATTATGCTGCCAGATTATCTCTAGATACGAGTGTCAAAGACTCTTGGAAGATTTGCATTGCAAGTGTGTTGTAAACATTCTTTGTTTTGATAATACATTGTGCAGGTTTTGGAGTGTGGGGTTTTTCTCCCGAAAGGGTTTTCCCCACATTATATCCTCTCTCTCTCTCTCTCTCTCTCTCTCTCTCTCCTGTCTATATTCTCTATGTGTGTGTATTGTAGTAATATCTCTGTTGTTGTGTTAACATCACTGTAACTGTAAAGGTTTAAAAAGAATTTGCATACATCTCTCATCATTAGATTAGTGTAGAAAGCGTTTTCTACACACCTTGCTTCCTTTCACTTGTTTCTACACACTACATCAATCCATTAGATTTTGTAACCTCTTTTGGCTGATGCAGAGGATTTCTTGAGCTTGGAGATGATATATATAGATCTCTTAGATGTGTTAGGAAGGAAGTTGATAGATGGTATTCAAGTTATGTAGTTTAGAAGATAGTTTTCTTTTCAGGAGGAACTTCAATGCCATATCTTGCATATCAATTGTAACTTGGAAAGTAGACCTGTGAGCAATTTGATTGTAGCCCGCATGTTGCCAGCATATAAGCATTGTATTCTTTGATATTCTGAATATATGAATTTTCCATTGTACTTTGTATTTGTGTTGTTTCCATTGTGTTTACTCTAACTGCATGGTTTGGGCAGTCCTCTTAGGACCCTCCTACCATGATTGTACCAACTATAAAAAAGGCAATAAATGAGACACTAGCTGATTTTAATAACCACTTCATTGTGACAATGAGAAAGGTACCTCCTCATGCCACAATAATGGGTTACACTTTCTGAGACACCCTGATTTTTGCTAAAATCATATATTTTTAGATAATATAATGATTTAAGCCTTGAAAGGTTCCATTTAAAGGATTTAATTGAAGAGGGTTTGATCAAACCCCCTTAGATTCAAACCCCCTTGGATAGAACCCCGCTAGTTTTAAACCATACATATAATGGAGTCTCTTCTACACCTATCAAAATGCAGATAAAAAATCAATTTTGATTTGTCTTTTGAGGGATCAAATGAATTCATTTAAAATTTATGCTTTGTATGTAGTCCTTATTATAAGCTTCCCAAAAAATATAATTTTAAATATATTTAATTTGATTATTATATTTATTTTTTATTTCTTGTGAATGTATGTTTTTCACTAAACATCAAGTTCTCTATTCTACACACATGGAAAATTAGTAAAGTAATGAAACAAAATTATATAAAATATTTATGCACTAGGTATTGATGTCCTTGTTTCAACAAAAGAAAAAAAATTAAATTTTGATACATATAGAAAAAGTTATGTTTTACGGAATATGCCTATGTCTAAATTATAATTGGTTTGACTTCAAAAATTAATTAAAAAATATATATTCAACAAAATATTATGAAACCAAATGCATACACTATATATCGGTGTTACCAATCTAAATTAAAAAGAATCAGAATTTTATCCTTTGTAGAAAAAAAGTTATGTGCTACAGAATACACATCACTTTAAAAAAATGTTGTTTACTATTAAAAACCAGTTATCAAAGGAGATGCAAAAAATTTACAATTTAACTCCAATTTTTTTAAAAAAATATATTTAGAATCTACAAATAAAATCTCACAAATCACTAGTTCACATCATCTTTAAATTCCTAATGGTTTAGCAGCTAAAGGTGTCAGAACGTGAAGATTTAGTTCAAAATATTGATTTTAATGTCAAGTTTGGCCAAAAAGTGTAACCCATTATTGTGGGATGACTCATTATAATTATACGAGACCTAATAAGTATATGTGTTTGGTTTTGTATTGTGGAGCATTTGACTCAAAGATTGGTTATTGTTTGAGGGACAAGAGTCCGCAAACATTAAGGCATGCATATGCTACAACTATCAGCATTGAAAGCAACATGAGAGATTTAGGGAAATACATTACAAGGTATGATGTGAAACTATCCTAGCTAGACTGGGCAGCTTTGAACAAGCCCCTCATGATAGAAGAAAAAATGGACAAACTTATGGGAGTCATTTGAAAGACCTATCTTATAAGTTTTCAAGAAATGAAAAAGGTTTGCCACCTCAAGGTGTTGCAACACATCTCAACGAAGGTCAAAGGTTGCATAACAGACCTTATAACATAGATTGGTCTAAAAGGCCATAAAAAGAAATGATAGACAAGATGCCCCTAGGCAAGTTAGTTTCAAGTAGCTTGAAAGAGATATGCCCGATCCATTAAGGAAGGATCAGATAAATTACTAAGATGCCTTGCCTTGGTGTAATTCATGTTATCTCCCACATGATTCAACAAGTTGTGTTGTTGCTCGCTCAATGGGAAGAGATGAAGAATTACCAAATGAAGAAGGTGAAGTTGAGTACTATGAGGAGGAGATAAATGAGTTTGATATAGAGATGTATGAGCAGATGGGTCAGGATATCCATTTTAACAACTATGAAGAGGATGATCATATTTTCCAATATGATTATTATGCAGGTCTAAAGAAATATCAACTGCCTGCTCATGATTTTGGGCACTTCAGAGATCTTATGTACAAAAAGTACAAATAGTCTAGACCTTCTGAGGAAGATATGAAAGCTTTGACTGATGCAACTATTATACAGGTTCAAGGGGCTTATTAGTTGAGGAATAGGCAAGTGCCTATGTAGAAATCCCCTACTACAGAGTCAAGACAAGGTACATTAGATGGTGAGAAAGAAAATTTAAAGGTAAATGTGGAGAAGAAAGACAACAGTACTCCCAAGAAGAATGTGCCAGAAAAGAAGAAAATTCCAATGCAACCATTAGCAACAAAAAATAAATATGTATAAAGGGTTCCAACACACATGGTCCAACCAATTGTTGTACTTGTTATTGATACTCACAAGCCAAAAGGTGATGACAAAGAGAGCCAGTCTAAAGCATTAGGTGAACAACAAAAGGACAAAGACAAGAAGAAGGAGGTGAAAGGTATGGATATTTCTCTAGTCAATTGATACCTTATATTCCTGATGTGAATAATGTTACAATTTCATGTGACACCCATTTGTTAGTGTGAATAGGGATATTACCTAACCAGTTATTTCCCTTGTGTGGATAATTCATATTATTTAATTATTTATTAGTTAAATAATATTCACACATATTCACATGTTAAGTTGACTTAGTGAGCCTTCTAGGTGTTTCTAGTTGTTCCTAGTTGTGTCTATTTGTTGATAGTTGTCTTATAGTTGTCATATCCTATACATCAACTAGTTGGCATCTTACCCTCTAGTTGTCACATGTAATAGGAATATGACACTTGTCACATGACTACAACTTCTTATCTCTCAACCTTATCTTTATAAGCAAGGTATGTCTCTTCATTTTGTAAGAAGAAAGCAAGAAGTATGTAATGAAGGCTGGAGCTATAGTTCTCTCATAATGCTATTATGTCATTGGAGCATTTACATTATTCTCTCATAGTACTGTTATGCTATTCATTTCATTTGCATTACAGTTTATTGATCCTAGCTCTTTCAATTTGATTCTGGGTTATATTCTTTTTCAAGATTTTAACATGGTATCAGAGCATATTTTGGAAGAATAGATTCATTGTTTGAGAGTGCAAATCATGGTGGATCTTGATAGTTGATTATGTTCTTCTCTTGCATCAAATGATAACCTAAGGAATAAAAAAGACTTGATAGAATATCAGATTTGTGAGGGTTCCTCTTTGTGGCCTTGTATTGTAGGTTCATTTTGAAGCATGCTGCTACAAATCTGAGCACACCATTATATTCAGGGGGTCCGAGATAGTCAAGATCACCTTTTGTTTCATCCAAATCAGACATTGGAGGCCAAATCTATGAGGGTTTGAAGTTGGGAGGTGCATATCTAATCCAGTGTAGGTACCTGATCTTTCAGAGCACTTTGGGAAAAATCCAACCCTACCATTGCATTAAGGAGGCCCAAAAACCCCAAGATCAACTATTAATTCGTCAAAATCAGACAAAGTTTTAGCAAAAGGCAAATTTTTTTTGCCCATTGGCCATACAGAATCTCGTAGAGAATCTCTGCAGAATATTCTGCAGGCATCAATGCAAAATATTCCTGCGTTGGTGTCATCAAATCTCATCGAATCCACTGGGTAAAGTTTTTGTCTACTAGTTTATTCTTTATTCATTGGTTAAAAAGTTTTTCTGTAGATTATTCTTTTGCAGATCGTACCTTGCAAATCATAGGGAACCTGCAACTGCAACTGCAGGTGCTTCTACAATCACCACGTGGTGCATTGTATGCAGGTGTTTTTAACATCCACCAGCAGGGGTTTTAAATGCCACCATCGGCATTCAAAACTCGGCTGCGAGATCTCATCAGCAGTCATCATAAACCTTTATTGGCGGCCTCCATGACATTCTCCTGGCAATTATAACATCGCTGGTGGCATGTGCATAGACTCTGGCGACATCAAAAGTTTGGCAATCTACATAACCCACCACAGTTCCACGGGCCTCTACTTCATCCAGCGGCGGATCTAAAACTTGTTTGGCGGCATCCAACTGTAGGCAGTGTATTAAAGCTCCATGGGCATTCAAATCCCGCACAGGAAAATTTTCTAAACTCATCGGCTTTTCCAATCGGCGGCGATCCTAAAACTGCCACCGATGACTTAATCTCCGAGGTTTATTTCTCCTCAGCAGCGGCGGGCATTTTAAACTAGAATCACCACTCCCCCACCAGGGGCATTCATTTCTCAGATCCACCACAGTTAAATTTCTTAGATCCGGCTGTCTCCTCAAACTTTCGGCGGCTTCCTTTGAAACCTGCCATTGGCATTGTCAGCGGTTTTCCACAAACTTGAGAGCGCTTTTGACCATAAAATAGCGGTTTCGACCAAACAAGGGTAGTTTCCGAAAAAGTCAAAGCGGTTTGAGAATCTCAAAGGGAATCTAAACATATTTCGGCAACTTATTTCTGCGTCTACTGACATCATCATGATATATATATGATTATAATATAAATATTAGTATAAAAATTGATATGATTATTAATATAAATATTAATGATTATATATCTAATATAATCCAAATATCTAAATAATGCTATTGGCAGCGATCATGAGTAAAGAGTCTACAAATTAATATTTGCAGCGATTCACAATCTAAAGGTGGCGTCCCTATAAAAGGGAGCGATTCTATGAAACAAGGCATCAGTTGATGAAGGTATAAATGAGGTTAGATGGGCATTTGGAAAGTACGGAGGAATCAATCAAAAATAAAGGTAATATCTTTACAAGCAGAGAAATAAAATAAATTCTGAGTCTGAAATATATACAAACATATCATATCATACAGTAGCTTGACCATTAATTTCATGGGAAAAAAGAAAGAAACAATATATATGGTCAAGGTATAACAGCATCAAGAAGATGAAGAGGAAAACATATACACATTGGGAATTGAAGAGAAAAGATGTAGTTATGACGTACGAAAATACCAATATGAAGCCACTTTTAAAATTTTGTCAGGGGTTTAGGCAATTGTGTTCCCCGGCAGGTCCTGGGCTGGTTCCCGACCCCTCCCTCTACCTCTATATTGGGGCTGGTGTAGTTATAATGGTCTGATCGTCTTGGGAACTGCATTAGTAGTGGGGGTAGTCCTATTGCGAGAAAGGGATGGAGCTGTAAGCCATCACTGGGTGGGCTTCCAGCTGGTATCCGGCCGGAGTAGGAGTAGTCGTTCTCCCACCCAGAGAAGATGGGCGGGGAGTCGAGAAATGTGATGATCGATGAATATGACCATGGGCTGGTCGATTAAGAGCTTGTGGGAATTATTAAAAATGTTGATGTGATTGTGAAATTAATTTCGTGGGAAAGAAGAAAGAAACAATATATATGGTCAAGGTATAACAGCATCAAGAAGATGAAGAGGAAAACATATACACATTGGGAATTGAAGAGAAAAGATGTAGTTACAACCTACAACGAAAATGCCAATATGAAGCCACTTTTAAAATTCTGTCAGGTGTTTAGGCAATTGTGACAACGTGACTATTGGTCGATTAAGAGCTTGTGGGAATTATTAAAAATGTTGATGTGATTGTGAAGTCGTATTAAAATGCCAAAATTGTGTTCGTGAAACCTCTTAGAATGTTGACACTATTAGATGCACTTAAAATTGCAATTCATAATCCATGCGAGGAGTTAATAAGCCAACTACTCTAGCACCGGGGGGTTGATATCCATTACACGTGGATGCAGAAGACATAGACAATGGAACAAGCATGCAAAGAAGCCTTGCATTAAACCTCTTTCCAAGCTCAAGTTGATGCACAATCGTTCCTTTTTCATTTGTACTAGAAAATGGCCGCTATATTATATGCTGAAGAAGTCCCTGGTTAAAACTCGTGCATACTATGTTGCATGCTGAACATGGATTTGAAAGAGAGAAGATTGCGTCATTGGTGGAAGGTGTTCTGTCAACTCTAGGGGTACAGATAACTGAACTTGGACAGTCGAGTGTAGCATGGATGGGTATTATAAAATATTGTTCACAACTTATTTGAAGGAAAAGAAGATGAAATTCAAGTATAATATTTGGGAGAGTTTAAACATACTCGTCCAGTGGTTGACACAAATTGACCAAATTTAAAAATAAAGGGTTTAAAACAGTCGAATATTACCAGCTAAATAGGTTGAAGAGATTTGTTGAGTTCAATCGTAGTCGAAAAATTTCAAAACAGCCAACACGACAAGTGCCGGCTGTTTACTGTGAGCATAATATTCTGCATTAGCAAATCTAGTCTCCTATATATTTCCTTGACTAACCTATCAAGACCCCTCAAAATCTTTGCATTGCCTATTCTTAAATATTATCCAGTTCAATAGTCAAAGGTCAATTTTGGCCAATAAAAATAAGATAAGTATTTACTAGTTTTTGTTGAGAATGACATATAAAATTGTTATTGACTGTTTAATCATTGAAATCCAAGATATTTAAATAGAATGCTGTATACTTGGCTATTGAAAGGTAGCCAATGATTGGCTATCTACAGAGAATCTTGAAATGTACTTCTGGCTCTTTGGTGCTTTCTTCGATGGGCATCCTACATAGAGTACCACTTCCAAGGCTCCAAATATTGACCACTCTCAATGCTTTCATCTCTTCGAATTATAGTATTTACGGCATCCTCTATTCAGAACTGCAATGTTTTTGAGTCGATATATTTTGCTTCTGAGCTTTCTTTGGAGTATATATCTCCCTTGCACGCAAGACCACCAAAGGTAGCTTCTTTTGCCATTCTTGATTTCTTCTAGTGGTTTGATTGTGAATATTATCTGCAATTCTGATTTGCAAAGAGTATCGATCAATACACTGTTTAGTCCAATAATTTGCACATTAGCTGCTTGCCCTCAACATCTCTCTTTGCTTATATAGAACTCCAATTATAACACTATAAGTAAGTGCATGGGAGAGCAATTTCTCCGAGATATTTCATTAAACACTCTACCTGCCTTTTCAACTCTTTAACTTCACCCAAACCATGGATCAATGTGGTATATGTAACTTGATTCGGAACACATTCTCTATCCCCATTGTCAAAATAACCATCATGGGCATCAATAGATTTCCATTTTATACAAAATCCACGAACAATTTTGTTATAGTTCATGATAGACGGAACATACTGTTCCTATATCTCCTTGTGGATAGCATGATATTTATCACCGATTTGCTTTGGAGTGCAGTTGTTTTCCTTTGCCTTAGTTTCTGTGGCTGCGCCATATTCATTAGTCCTGGACAAATATACATCACATTATAATTTCTTGTAAATTCCATCCAATAAAAATGCTAGAAGCTCTTGTGAATTATGTTGATTATAGCCACTGAATGAGGTGTAAATGGGCAAGATTCCCTTAAACGGACGAGATGCAATATGTACTTAGAAGCTTGCTAGCCTCTGATTCTGCCCGAGGTTGTTATTATTTCCTGCCATGGAACTATAGCGGTGATGATGTTTTTAACTAGTGATTAAACTGTTTTATTCCAGTCAATAGTTGTTTTGTTTTGTTGTTAATAAAATAAAAATGCAATGTGTAAGGGGCAAAGATGCACACTATTTACTTCTGTGTTTAATACCGTGCAGAGTTGCTGAAATCTTATTTGTCCATTGTTACGGTTGTAGAGTGGGGAGGTTTAACGAGGCGGGAGAAGGTGTTTTTCCCAATCTACTTGGTACAGGGCGTCAGGGGATTTGTCGAGGAGACTGTCTACTCTTCCAATGACTTGGCGCCTTTAGGGTTTTTATTTGCTCTATTTTTTGGGTTTTACAGACATCTGTGCAATGCGTGGAGAGGTGTCGATGCTACAGTTTTGGGCAGCAGAAATGGGTAGTATATTAAAAAAAAAGTGATAACAGAAATGCAGAGACATGCGCCGTTGAAGCAGAGAAATTGGCAGGTATTTTTTGTTTGTTTTTTCTTTTTTTTTTTTTTTCCAGAAGTTCTTGTTGTGCTGTTTTACATGGGCGCTTTGAAACAGGGCATGGACATTCATCAAAGTATAACGTAAGGGACATTTTCACTATTTAAGGAATGCAGGGTCCATAAATTTTCATAAATAGGGAGACCTAAATTCCTTTAAATTAATTAACTTTGACAAAACGAGTACCTCCCTCCATGAACACTCCCGATTCGGAACTGGGTAACGAATTCGACCTACTGCTATTGGATATGCTTTTTGTTCCGTTGCTCGGAGCTGGACCGAGATAGGATAGAAAGGTCTGCAACAAATGTTGTCTCTACTAATGAAATTGACTCTAATGTTGTTATCTATAATAGCTGTAAAAGAGGAAATATAGAATACAGATAAGTCCTAATGGTTTGGCTATGTCAAAACTCTCTTATTGGCAACAAGGTCACCCTGCACACCCCATCAGGATGGCTTGCCTTGATTTCATGTGTGTATTATTATAGACTTTATGCATTCATGTTCCATTGTTAGATTTGATATCCTATGTGGATTTGGTATTCAACCTAGAAGAAAATTATATGTCTGTTACATCCCTCTTTTTGGAAACAATAACACTATTTACTTTCTTGCATATTTCAGTTATGTAATATGTTGTTGACATCATGGAAACTGGTGGTGTGGATAGAGAAAGTTAGATCTATGAAATTTAGGAATCTATTGATTATGATCAATGTGATATTATAAACTGAAATGTCATTTTGTTAAGAGAATATGATGATTTGATATATTATGCTTTGATTTGGAATATAGGTGCTTTGACCACAAAATTGTCTGTGAGACTGTCGTTGCAGGAACAGGTGGACCATGTTCGACAGGAAGAGAAAGTATCTTTGAGAAAGAGGATAGACTCTGGAAATTAACCATGGGTGTTTGTTACTGAAAACGCCAAGTAGGTAGATAAACCTTGAAGCCTTAAATTTAGTCATGTTTACGGCTAAGATAATTTAAGACTAGATGTCAACTTCTGAAGTTGAGGTTTAACACCTTTCGTAAGTCATCATATAGAATTTTGGAAATCAACGTTGTTGTCGCAAGTCTTCTTAATCATATCATCTAATAGAGATGACTGATATTCCGATTATAGGTAAATAAATAAACTTATTTGTGGTGGATTTGTGAGTCACGTCTCATAGTTGAATGACGTGAGAAGTCGTTATTGTGCATTAAACGATCTAGAAAACTTGTTTTGTGTTACGCCCAATCCATCGTGATTGTCGTAAAAATGCTTTGAACATGTGTTGTGAATTCATTTCTTTTTGGAAATCGACGGATGTCAAATTTGAAGCCAAGGTGAGCTATAACCTGTTTTGGTCATTATTTGGAAGAATATGCCAAAATTGCCTTAGTTATATTTTGGTAAACGTGAGGTATTTCCTTTAGTTTGTTTGATGTCAGTTTTCTTGTCTAAGCTTGAGTAGGGACACGCTCAAGTTCTGATGTTTTTGACGTCTTCCATTTTGAATGCGTCTTTTTCCTTTGAGCTTAAGACTTTGAGATATCATTAATCTAACCTTTATTTTCTTTATTAAGTTGGCCTTTATCCATTCTCTTATTCAACCTTAGAGACACTTTATGCATTTATAATCCACCACCTTGTAAGAGCTTAACTCCACAATTCAGTTATTAGTTGCAAATTTAGAGGTATAGAAGCCTTGTTGCTCGAGTAAGTGGACAGGGTTGTTGTGCCACCAGCTGCCACATTGCCAAAAGGAACCTCCTCAATGTTTAGTTGTCGTTGTAGGTTAGGGAGTTGGGTGGCATGCATAAACAGATCTCCTTTTGTTTAGGATGGTCAGCAGTGGGAAAAGGCGTTATTCCCTCACCGTGCAGAGAGTGGGGGAGGGATTATTTCTGTTGAGAGAGGATTGAAACCGAGAGGTAGAAGGAAATGGTGGAGACTCGGAGGAAGGATGCCGTAGAGAGGTCAGCAAGGTCATGCTTGCTTGAGTGAATTCTTTAGAACTATGACAGGTTCTCCTTTTTTCTCTCTTCGCAGACTTAATTCACTGTTTGTGCCTTATTTTTGGCAGTGTTTGTGTGTTTCTTTCAACGTAAAGGATAATGCAAATAATGTTATTTTTTTTGTAAACTTTGAGTGAGGTTTGTCTTCAATGAAAATGTTAGTTTCTGAGTAAAGAGCCACTCTGCCCTACGCCACTATGTAGGAGTTTACATCTCAGTTTTTACACATGTTTCGACGTGGGTCTAGGCAGTTTAGAAAGCCTATGGTTTGGTTTTAACTAGCTATGGTAACGGAAGATGGAACTAGTGTAGGAATATGATTCTAAAACGTCCCTTTGTCTAAGCATAGTAGAACCTCGAAAGCATGGAGGCAGAATGGTTTCTCACTGTGTTTTTGTTTGTTTTTGACTGGAAAGTGTGAGTACGTGGAGCACTCTGGTTAGATAGTGTTTAAGTCGAAGTTCTAACTAATTTTGTTTCAAAAAAACCCACAAAGGTCTAACTTTGACGACGTAAGATATTAGCTTAGTTGGCTTGTCGTTAATTTCAATAACCTATCCCATTAGAGTTTAGAGGTGCGACAATCTTTTGCAGATAAGAAATTTAGATCAGAATGAATGCCGACAAATGTATTTAACTAAGTTTCTTATCCAGTATTAGATCTTAAGTTGGAGGTCATTAAATGAGAGTGATCATCTCTAGATTCTTAAGATAGATTTCAAGTCTTTTAATATCTTTATTTTATAACTCTTACTGCATAAAACCATTTAAAACTGTTTGTTTTGGAAGGAGGGTGTAGAGTTGTAGTATAAGTAATTATCTTTGGTAAAAAAAACGTCATGTTTATAAAGTGGAAAGATAAGGGTGGGGAACCCACATATTGTGTTTTAGTTAATCAATTTGCATGCAATGTTCCTTGTATCGCTATTACCTAGTACATTGAAGACCTTTATGAGTCTACAACTTAAAACTCTGGGCTTTCGAGTATTCGTATTTTATACTTGGGTAATTTGTATAAACTTTTGAAAATCGTATAGCCAAGTTAGAGACCACTTAGGAGTGGATAATTTTAAGCAATGGTTTAGACCATTAAGGGATTATTATTGCATTACAAATGTTATCTGTATAAACAAGGAACTAGAAACCCTTTATACATCGTGAAAATGGAGATGATTCCATAAGCTTAGGAATAGAGTTAAACTATGCACCAACCGCTAATGCATGAAGAAGTTCTAATACCTTGAGGTCATCGAGGTTAACATATGTATATGTATAAACCATACTAATAGGAAAACTATAGGATTGCGATTGATTCAAGTTGAGTAGGGTGGGTGAACTTAATCTATGTGTTGATGCAACGTTAAAATAAAATTCAAATCCTTTGGCCAAGGTAATGCATGATCTTCAAGTGCATTAAATGTTCACTATGACTGGATGGCGTTTCTTGTGGAAGGGTCATGCATGACTAGAGGGTACCTAGGGATCTGCATGATAATAAGATACGTAAGTTACAACACCAGAGCTCAGATGGCAAACATCGATGGTTATCCTAAGTCTATCCTCTTGAGTAGGGTAGGGCCACTTCCGGTTAGGAAGGAGTGCGGGAGACCGACGGTCTGTGGTTGGAGGTTAAGCTCGTTGAAGATACTTTCTCTTCCTAATATTGAGGATTGCTGAGTCTTGAATGTGAATGGTTGACAATCGAGATGCGGTGATAATGGTATGTTTCTAATATTGAATTTGCTTTAAGAATTTTCAAATTAGTAAGAAAACTAAATGTTTATGGTTTATCATTTCTTTCAGCTTTGATAAAAATGAAATCATGTTTTTTATTAAATCGAAGAATGTTATACTTGTTAGTAGTGAAACCTTTTATGTTTGATCAGAAAGAAAAAAAAATACTTATTGTAAAACCTAGTTTTCAAGTTAAATCAAATATGGATGTTACATATGGTATCAGAGCTAACCAGGTTCAGTACTAGGGCTGATGAGTCCACTAACCTGATTAGGAAATCAACATTATGTAGGTAGCTAATGATTTGATTTACTATGCCAAGATGGTACGCATCAAGAGAACTACAAGAAAATCCTTCGCGGGTATGGAACGTTATCTGCAAGCTAAGAAGAAATGGCTTGTGATGATCAAGACCATTGAGAAAACTAATGATGAAAATGACATTTGGCTTGATGATGTGGAAACCTTTGCCAATGCTTTGTCACAACTTAAACAAATGAAAAGAGAACTCCTAGAGGTAGCGACGACAGCGGCTCAAATCATGGTCAATCACTGCCATATTATTGTACCTAATAGTGTACCTATTAGTGTACCTATTAGTATACCTATGAGTGTACCTATTAGTATACCAATGATCACTAGGGATCCCCGTATAGTACCTAGAGCTGAGATCATTGTACTATCATCTGATAGTGAGTCTGAGGGGTATACACCTCGTGATTATGTGTCGGACAATGAATCTGAAGGTTACACCCCACTTGTCAATATTGAGTAAAAACATGAGATATGTCTATCTCTATTGAATGTAGGAACAATTTTGCAAATTGAATAAAGACAAATTTTGGTTTGAGAACAATTATGATTATGATCAATTGTTGTTTTTTTTGTTTGGTGATATATAATATGATAAGCATAAAATTGATTAGTATATGTTTAATTAGGTGAGAAACTAAACTATCATGGATCAATTAGAGTTTAATGAGGGGGAAGATTAGGAAGGTCATAACTCTCGGGAAAACTCCACTGACAAGTTGGATAGGATTCTTAATATGCTTACTGAAACCAAGGAAAGGTTGAACAAACTGGAAAATAAAATGGATGAAACTGGGAACACAGAGGGTGAAAATAAGAATTCTCATAATACAAGCAAAAGTAAACATTGGGATCATGGCACATCAAGTGAAAACCCAGACGATAGTGAAGTTCAAAGAAAAACCAAAGATAAACTTGCTCTAGAATTATCTAAGGATATGAAAAAGGTTAACCCCCCTAAGTTTGATGGAATGAAATCCGGAGATGCAGCAAAAGCATGGTTAACAGAGATGGAGAAATACTTTGAGATCAGAAATTACTCTGAAGTTACTAAAGCAGTTTGGGGAGCATATCAGCTATCTGGGGAAGCATCCACTTGGTGGATGAATAAGAAAATGGAGCTGGAATTAAGTCCCTTGAAGGTGACATGGAATGAGTTCGTGGAACTATTCCAAAAAAGGTGGTTACCTTAATTATATTTTGATCAAAAGTCAATAGATTTCCAAAACATCAGGCAAGGCGAACTGTCTGTGGTTGAGTATGCAGAAAAATTTACTAGAATTTTGAAGTATGTTCCTCAATATCAAAAGGATGAAAGATTTAGGATCAGAAAATTTATCATGGGACTCAATCCTCAGATTGGTGGTGAGGTGGAGGTGCATGGTCCAAGCACAATGGACCAAGTGTATGAGAAAGCAATTAAGAAGGAACAAAAGATCAAATCTATCTCTACTTACCGTGAAAAGAAATGTAAGAAGTATGATAAGAATTACAATGATCGGTCATATAAAAGGAAGAATGAGAAGGGTTATGGAAACAAGAGGTTTGATAAAGGAAATCGAAAGAACAAAGGGGGATTTGGTAATGAGCGAAGAGGTGAAGATTATAAGAGAAATGATAATTTTAAGAAGAATGATGATTCTATGAGTAGGCCATCTAAGAAGCGAGGACCTATAGGAGGGTGTTTTTCTTGTGGAGGAGATCATTATGCCAACCATTGCCCTAATAAGAAGCAGAATGGGAAGCCTAGGAATACGGAACTTCCTTCACAGCAGGAAGCTTTTCAACAAAGGATTCATGCCGCTCTTGACAATCGATAAGCGGAGTATCAGATCACCCCTATTGAGATGACAGGTACCTTATTTGGAGTTCCTGTTTCTATTCTATTTGATACTGGTGCAACAGAAAATTTTGTGTCACCTAGAGTCTTAAGTAAATTTTCTAGAAAAGCTGGTTTTATGTCAAAACCATGGACAATTGAGTATGCAAATAACTCAAAGGCTCAGGTAGAGCAATGTTTGTCTGAAGCTAAGATTGATGTTTTTGACTTCACCACAGAGGCAAATTTATACATAGCACCTTTAGGGTCCTACGATGTCATCTTAGGAATGAATTGGTTGTGGAAACATCAAGCCAAGGTAGATTGTTTTCATAAAACAATTGAGTGTCTAGATGAGAAGGGCAATTTAGTAAATATTCAAGGAATTCAAAGGGAAATAAGGATTAGATCCATTTCTTCAAAACAATTAAAACAGGCTAGGCGAAAGGGATGCCAACTTTTTGCAGTCAAAATGGACCTAGTAGAGGAAACCTTGGAGAAACAAACACTTGAGGAAAAATATCCATATCTTTGCAATTTCAAGGATGTATTTCCCGAGGAGCTACCAGGCTTGCCTCCAAAAAGAACATTTGATTTTGGCATAGATATTAAACTAGGATCGGAGCTAGTCTCTAAAGCTCTATATCGTATGACCACCACTGAACTTATGGAATTAAAGGCTCAATTGCAGGAGCTATTGTCTAAGAATCTAATTAGACCAAGTGTATCACCATGGGTAGCCTCGGTTATATTTGTCAAGAAGAAAGACAAAACTCTTAGGTTGTGTATAGATTATAGAATGCTTAATAAGGCGACAATAAAGAATAAGTATCCATTGCCACGTATTGATGATCTATTTGACCAAAGGTGGGGTGCATCAGTCTTTTCTAAGATAGATTTGAGATCTGGATACCATCAGTTAAGATTGAAAGATGAAGATATTCACAAGACGGCATTTAGAACGAGATATGGTCATTATGAGTTTACGGTGTTGCCACTTGGATTGACCAATGCACCTGCTGCTTTCATGAATCTCATGAATAGTGTTTTCAGAGATTGTCTTGATAAGTTTGTGCTAGTTTTTATTGATGATATTTTGATTTATTCCAAAAATGAAGAGGAGCATAGACAGCATCTTCAAATAGTCTTGCAACGATTAAGAGAACACAAATTGTATGTGAAACTCTCAAAGTGCACCTTCTTTCAGAAAGAAGTGCAGTATTTGGGGCATATAATATCAGCTGATGGGATATCAGTTGATCCAGCTAAAATAAAGGCTATTACGGAATGGCCTGAACCTTCCAATGTTTCAGAAGTACGAAGTTTTATGGGATTGGCCGAATATTACAGGAAATTTATTTTGAATTTCTCAAGCATTGCTAGCCCAATTACCTCCTTGCAAAGAAAGGGAAAAAGGTTTGTTTGGACGGAAGAATGTCAAAAGGCTTTTGACTTGTTAAATGAAAAATTAACAACCGCTCCAATTTTGAAAGTTCCTGATCTTGAGGGAGATTTTGAGGTTATTACTGATGCCTCGGGGGAAGGGTTAGGAGGTGTGCTTATGCAATATGGCCAGGTGGTAGCCTATGAATCAAGAAAGTTAAAAAACTATGAGTAGAACTACGCTCCTCATGACTTAGAACTGGCAGCAGTGATTCATGCCCTTCAGATGTGGCGACATTATTTGTTGGGAAAGACTTTTATACTAAAATCAGATCATCAAAGTCTTCGTTACATATTCACACAACCTAATCTCAATGCAAGACAAAGGAGATGGTTGGAATTATTATCAGATTATGACTTTGAGATTTCTTATATCAAAAGCAAGGAAAACTAAGTAGCTGATGCCTTAAGCAGAAGAAGACACATAGCTTCTATAATCTCTGTTCATGCTAACTTTAAAGATTTAGTATTGCAAAGTTTGTCTGGAGCTGAGTATTATGATCAAGTGAAACAAGCTCTGCACTTAAACCCCAAGGACCCAAGATATGATGGATTCAGTTTTGAATCAGATGGTTTGATGAGATTCAAGGGAAGAATCTACGTTCTTGATTCAATGGAACTTAGAAACCTTGTTTGGAAGGAAGTTCATTGTGCACCATACTCTGGACACCCTGGTGTAACAAAACTTTTAGCTGATGTCAAGCCGCTATATTTCTAGAAGGGAATGAAAAGCGATGCTGCAAGGTTTGTAGCTAGTTGTTTGGAGTGTCAAAGAGTTAAGGCGGAACACCAACATCCTGCTGGATTGTTATACCCGCATGATATTCCAGAATGGAAATGGTAGGTTGTTAGTATGGATTTTATCTAGGGGTTACCAATGTCTAAGAATAGGCATGATGCAATATTGGTTGTTGTTGATAAACTAACCAAGGTAGCACATTTCATACCGAGAAATTTGACGGATGGAGCGCATCTTTTAGCTAAAAAAATTTGTGCAAGAAATATTTAGATTGCATGGTGTACCTGAAAAGATTATATCTGACAGAGATGCTTGGATAACTTCTCAATTTTGGCAAACCTTATTTTCTGCATTAGGGACTAAACTTAATGTGAGTACTGCTTATCACCCTAAAACTGATGGACAAACAGAAAGAGTGAATCAAGTATTAGAAGACCTTTTAAGAATGTATTGCATGGATCAGCGATACAGATGGGAGGAATATTTACCTCTTGTCGAATTTGCCTATAACAATTCCTATCATTCTGCCATTAAGATGGCGCCATTTGAAGCATTATATGGAAGGAAATGCAGAACTCCTATAAGTTGGGATAAGCTGGAAGATAGGATAAGCATTAGACCTGAAATGCTTACAGATATGGAAGAAAAAGTGAAAATGATTAGGAAGAGGTTGGCAGAAGCCAATGACAGGCAAAAAAGTTATGTAGATCGCAAACGAGTGCCTAGACATTTCTCTGTTGGTGAGAAAGTTCTTTTGCGAGTGAAACCCCATAAGAGTTCAATAAAATTTGGTAAATCATCAAAATTGGCTCCTGGTTATGTCGGACCTTTTGAATTTCTTGAGATTATCAATCCAGTTGCCTACAAAGTTGCTCTACCTCCAGCCTTGTCCAAGATGCATAATGTTTTTCATGTTTCATATCTAAAAAAATATTTCGCAAGTAATAATCACATCCTTAACTGGAATTCATTACAGATGCAAGAACCCAGGGTGGTTGTGATCGAGCCACTCAAGGTGCTCGAAATGTGTAGACTTTGTTTACGTAATTGAGAAGTTTTGCAATGCAAAATTCAATGGGACCAATATGGCGAGGATAGCACTACTTGGGAAGACTATAAAGACATTTACCAAAGATTTCTTGAACTTTTCAAAGACATTAATGTTGAACTATAAAAAGTTTGTTTTAAGTTTAACTTTTGCTTGATAAACTCAATCATCGGGGATGATGATTTTTAAGGGGAAAGATATGTTACATCCCTCTTTTTGGAAACAATAACACTATTTACTTTCTTGCATATTTCGGTTATGTAATATGTTGTTGACATCATGGAAACTAGTGGTGTGGATAGAGAAAGTTAGATCTATGAAATTTAGGAATCTATTGATTATGATCAATGTGATATTATAAACTAAAATGTCATTTTGTTAAGAGAATATGATGAGTTGATATATTATGCTTTGATTTGGAATATAGGTGCTTTGACCACAAAATCGTATGTGAGACTGTCGTTGCAGGAATAGGTGGACCATGTTCGACAGGAAGAGAAATTATCTTTGAGAAAGAGGATGGACTCTGGAAATTAACCATGGGTGTTTGTTACTGAAAACGCCAAGCAGGTAGATAAACCTTGAAGCCTTAAATTTAGTCATGTTTACGGCTAAGATAATTTAAGACTAGATGTCAACGTCCAAAGTTAAGGTTTAACACCTTTCGTAAGTCGTCATATAGAATTTTGGAAGTTGACGTTGTTGTCACAAGTCTTCTTAATCATGTCGTCTAATAGAGATGACTGATATTCTGATTATAGGTAAATAAATGAACTTACTTGTGGTGGATTTGTGAGTCGCGTCTCGTAGTCGAATGATGCGAGAAGTCGTTATTGTACGTTAAACGATCTAGAAAACTTGTGTTACGTTACGCCCAATCCGTAATGTGTTGGATCTAGGGCATACAACTGAGAGGGGGGGGTGAATCAGTTGTATAAAACTTCTTCTTCTTTCAAACACTTAATTCTCTGTTGTTAGTTAGCAGCATATCAAATAATCATCCATGGAAGCATAATACATAAACACAAGAGCAGATAAGCATCAACACATTGAACACCAAGATTTTGACGTGGAAAACCTGGTTAAGGGAAAAACCACGGGGTGATTAACCCAAGAATTATTCTCTGTTAGAAGAATAAAGAAAAATGAATGGCACATGCCAATAAGGGCTCACTGCCCGAGCACACTGCTCACAAAGAGGCCCACTGCCTACAAGGAGACACACTGTCTACAAAGTGATAAAAATCACAGTCTTGAACTGGAGAATGACATCTCTATCATGTCTGGATCAGTTCCAATTAAGCCCAACAATCTCTGCTCTGCCTTTCGCACGTTTCTTCGCTATGCCACACTCATCCACACACCACACCTTGAAATGAACTCACAAACCGTTATTTATACAAGACATCGACTTAGGAACAAACATCTAAGTCGGCAAACAACCATAGGAGTATCCGCAAGATGAATAATACATCCGGTCGGCCATCACAAGAACATTCGCAGGATGAACAACTCATCCGGTCGGCTAAACAGAGCAAGAACTTCATCCGGAAGAATAACTTCAATTCCGGGCTCTACCATCAATGCGGACCAACAACACAACCTAAACATGATCCAAGAACCTTCACAAGCCTGTCTGAATGTCCGGATACATCCGCACTTCCTCTACTTACTGGGATCTCTTGTCTTCCTCATCCGGAACTTCAAGAACACAGTCTGTCGCCACTGTCATAATGCAAGAGGTACTTCCGGACCTCCAAATCATACACAAATCAGGATGACACATCACAAGGACATCCCAAACACTCCGTCCAATCCGCAAATTAGGATGATACAATTCCGGACCTCACCGGACCTTTTTGTGATCCTCTGTCACCTCTGGATACTTGCCGGACCCGGTTCTATACCGGCAGCCACAACTCCTTCAGATCTTCATGCGGACCTCTGAAATCTTACCTGTAGCATCTCAAGACTCATATCTACTAACCCTTTAATCCGCATCCTCCGGTTCTCATCCTATACAGTACATTTACCTTCTTCTCATCACTGTTCTTCACTGTTCCTGACTGAGGCTAATTTTCTCAATATCCTCAGCACACAGCTCATCAAATCCTTCTTGTCAATGCAATATAAGTATGTTGACATCAATGACAACAATGGCTCACCTCATACTTGCAACATAATGATTGTCGTAAAAATGCTTTGAACATGTGTTGTGAATTCATTTCTTTTTGGAAATCGACGGATATCAAATTTGAAGCCGAGGTGAGCTATAACCTGTTTTGGTCATTATTTGGAAGAATATGCCAAAATCGCCTTAGTTATATTTTGGTAAACGTGAGGTATTTCCTTTAGTTTGTTTGATGTCAGTTTTCCTGTCGAAGCTTGAGTAGGGACACGCTCAAGTTCTGATGTTTTTGACGTCTTCCATTTTGAATACGTCTTTTTCCTTCGAGCTTAAGACTTTGACATATCATTAATCTAACCTTTATTTTCTTTATTAAGTTGGCCTTTATCCATTCTCTTATTCGACATTAGAGACACTTTATGCATTTATAATCCACCACCTTGTAAGAGCTTAACTCTATAATTCGGTTATTAGTTGCAAATTTAGAGGTATAGAAGCCTTATTGCTTGAGTAAGTGTATGGGGTTGTTGTGCCACCAGCTGCCACGTCGCCAAAAGAAACCTCCTCAATGTTTAGTGGTTGCTGTAGGTTAGGGAGTCAGGTGGCATGCATAAACAGATCTCCTTTTGTTTAGGATGGTCAGTAGTGGGAAAAGGCATTATTCCCTCACCGTGCAGAGAGTGGGGGAGGGATTATTTCTGTTGAGAGAGGATTGAAACTGGGAGGCAGAAGGAAACGGTGGAGACTCAGAGGAAAGACGCTGCAGAGAGAGGAAAGACACCGCAAAGAGGTCAGCAAGGTCATGCTTGCTTGAGCGAATTCTTTTAGAAAGCATATACACATGTTTCGACGTGGGTCTAGGCAGTTTAGAAAGCATGTGGTTTGGTTTTAACTAGCTGTGGTAACGGAAGATGGAACTAGTGTAGGAATATGATTCTAAAACGTCCCTTTGTCCAAGCACAGTAGAACCCCGAAAGCATGGTAGGCAGAATGGTTTCTCATCGTGTTTTTATTTATTTTTGACTGGAAAGTGTGAGTACATGGAGCACTCTAGTCAGATAGTGTTTAAGTCAAAGTTCTAACTAATTTTGTTTCCAAAAAAACCCACAAAGGTCTAACTTCGATGACGTAAGATATCAGCTTAGTTGGCTTGTCGTTAATTTCAATAACCTGTCCCATTAGAGTTTAGAGGTGCAACAATATTTTGTAGATAAGAAATTTAGATCAGAATGAATGCCGACAAATGTATTTAACTAAGTTTCTTATCCGGTAGTAGATCTTAAGTTGGAGGTTGTTAAATGAGAGTGATCATCTCTGAATTCTTAAGATAGATTTCAAGTCTTTTAATATCTTTATTTTATAACTCTTACTACATAAAACCATTTAAAACTGTTTGTTTTGGAAGGAGGGTGTAGAGTTGTAGTATAAGTAATTATCTTTGGTCAAAAACCATCATGTTTATAAAGTGGACAGATAAGGGTGGGGAACCCACATATTGTGTTTTAGTTAATCAATTTGCATTGTTCCTTGTATCACTATTACCTAGTACATTGAAGACCTTTATGAGTCTACAACTTAAAACTCTGGGCTTTCAAGTATTCGTATTTTATACTTGGGTAATTTGTATAAACTTTTGAAAACCGTATAGCCAAGTTAGAGACCACTTAGGAGTGGATAATTTTAAGCAATGGTTTAGACTGTTAAGGGATTATTATTGCATTACAAATGTTATCTGTATAAACAAGGAACTAGAAACCCTTCATACATCATGAAAATGGAGATGATTAAATAAGCTGAGGAATAGAGTTAAACTATGCGCCAAGCGCTAATGCATGAAGAAGTTCTAATACCATGAGGTCATCGAGGTTAACATATGTATATGTATAAACCATACTAATAGGAAAACTGTAGGATTGCGATTGATTCAAGTCGAGTAGGGTGGGTGAACTTAATCTATGCGTTGATGCAACGTTAAAATAAAATTCAAATCCTTTGGCCAAGGTAATGCATGATCCTCAAGTGCATTAAATGTTCACTGTGACTGGATGGCGTTTCTTGTGGAAGGGTCATGCATGACTAGAGGGTATCTAGGGATCTACATGATAACAAGACACGTAAGTTACAACACCAGAGCTCAAATGGCAAATATCGATGGTTATCCCAAGTCTATCCTCTTGAGTAGGGTAGGGCCACTTCCAGTTAGGAAGGAGTGTGGGAGACCGACGGTCTGTGGTTGGAGGTTAAGCTCCTTGAAGATACTTTCTCTTCCTAATATTGTGGATTGTCGAGTCTTGAATGTGAATGGTCGACAATCAAGATGCGGTGATAATGGTATGTTTCTAATATTGAATTTGCTTTAAGAATTTTCAAATTAGTAAGAAAACTAAATGTTTATGGTTTATCATTTCTTTCATCTTTGATAAAAATGAAATCATGTTTTTTGTTAAATCAAAGAATGTTATACTTGTTAGTAGTGAAACCTTTTATGTTTGATCACAAAGAAAAAAAATACTTATGGTAAAACCTAGTTTTCAAGTTAAATCAGATATGGATGTTACAATGTCTAACTAAAATTAGTAGAGGTAAGGATTGCTAGTGTTCATCTCCTGATAGGAACTTAGGACCCAATGACAACATGCAGTCTTGTACAATTTCAGATAAAATGTAACCGTAAGATGACTTACAGCCTGAAACAGACATTTTTATGTATGATTATAAAGGCGTAAAAATGTTGTTACTTATACTACTAATATTCATTAGCATAAGGAAATTTTGATTAGAGTCATAAATAAAGAATGAAAGTTAAAAACTACCATCTCTGGAAAATACACCATTCCTGCCAGGAAGGACTTGATTGTGCCAATTTCAACGAGTTTGTTTAAATGCACACAATAGGATTTTGTGGAGAGTCCAACTTTTTGGACACTAGTCTTTCTTAGAATTCCAACACTAAGATACTAGAATTTTAAGTAGGAATAAAAGTTGTAGAGATTTGTTCTTGAACTCCATTTTATAAACACATATGGCAATTTTCTTGAAATCAATAATGACAAATCCTTCTATCAAGTTTTCTTTAATATAAGATCTATGAGAGAAATAACACAAACAAGCAAAATATTTAACTTGCTGCTATGCGATTTATAGTTTTTCAACATCAATGAACATCAGTCTAGCCTTCCAATGACTAATTATATGATTTTTTATTTTTTTCATTCGCAGGTGGTGTGCATTGGAAAAAAGAGAACATACAAAACTATCATATTTTCCTAAAAGTTAAGGTCCTTCTACACAAGTCTCCTTTTACCTTTTACCAAAGGATTGTTGATAACTGAGAGGGGGGGTGAATCAGTTATCCTAATTATTTCTCTTTCTGAACTTTATTAATAATCAATGTAACATTAATTCAAATGAGTAAACATAACCATGAAATGGAAATACACATGACACAATATCTTTGACGTGGAAACCCTGTTAAGGGAGAAAACCATGGGGTGATTAACCCAAGATTGTATTCTCTGTTAGAAGAATGGAAATACAAAATGGCACTTGCCAATTAGGGCTCACTACTCAAGCACACTGCTCACAAGAAGGCACATTGCCTACAAGAGACACACTATCTACAAAAAGAGTCTTATACCATACTTGAACTGATTGGTAGCATCCACATATGCTGGGGTTCAGTTCCGGTTAGGCTTAGTATACTGATCTGCTGCACTTCATCTTTCCTCTTCTCTTATGCTGCTTTCCTTTCACATACCAGACCTTCCTTACTGCTTCTGCTCTGCTCTACTTTTATTCGCACATCACATATCACAACTCCACCTCTCACAATGAAATCCATCTTATATATATCCGCACAAGTGATTTCATCATCTTTCTAGTCGGCACCGGAATAGTCAATATTTTCAATAGACTCTGATCTGTCGGCTGAATCCTTGCATACCAAGTAATGCAGATCAAGGATATACTTGTGGAAATCATTAACCATGTTAGCCAAACATAATTCATGCCTTAATAACCTTTGCCAACATCAGTAACACATCCGGAATAATGTCTAATGTTCTACCAGTCAATTCTTCCTCTGTTCACACTGCCAATTGGGAACCCGGTACTTAAGCATTCATATCTCTTTATCCTTTCCACATCAGAGGCTCAAACCTTGGAATCTATATCTGTCGGACCTCGCCACATGCTTTGTTCCTGTTTACCAGACCACAACATTCTTCACTCTGACTTCCAGTAGAGACATACCATGTCCTGCGGATGTGTGGCATGAACTTTGTTGCCATCGATGACAACAATCATGAATCCATATAGTGTCTCTTGCCAACAATCTCCCCCTTTGGCATTGATGGCAACACTTAGTGAAAAATGACTAAGTGTTTACACTATGCTCCCCCTTGGTTGATGCTCTGTTTTTATATACATTTTCTGGAGCTCCCCCTTAGTTGGATTCCTCATTTTTCACTGCTCTTCACTCCCCCTTTGACATCAATGGCAAAGGGTAGGGTCCACATACCAAAAGTTTCAAAAAATTTAACTATACTTAGCCACATATTACATACTCACATAAACTGAAGAATGTCTACAAAGGATGTCTTTAATTGGATGAGTTCTGTAGCCCAACTTTGCTTCATTCTATCCAAAATTGAAATGTGACCACTCAACAAAAGCACAAAAGCTTCTGCCCTCTTAAGATCTGTCGGATCATTGGTTTGGGCGGTAGTCTGAGCATCACTTATGGCCTCATGCATGGCCTCTAACTTAGGGATAATGATTCTTCTGAGTTCACCCATCCGGCTAATTATGTTCTTCGTTTCCTTCTCAAAATTCTTTATTGCATTTGTGATTGCAATAGTCTGACACTCTTGATTGACTATGGAGGAAGAGAGAGGATCAAAACTTTGAGACAAACTTAGTAGTTTATCCTCTTGCTCTTTTATTTTCTTCTCAATCTCTACTGTTGCTTTGGACCATGAAATATAAAATTTGTATACTTTTCCGCCATCTATAAGAGCATTTTCTAAGCTCTTTATCCCTATACTCATATTTCTCCTATCATTACTTATCAACCCTTGTACCTTTGATAATCTTTTTGCAAGAAATTCCTTCCGGACCTTATCTTCTGCTGACTTCTCTAGTGAATCAAAATGTGTGCTAACACTATTGACTAGAGTTTTGAGATTACCGGATGAGGAGGCTTTGGGATCTTTCTGAAATGATGGCATAATCTTTTTTAGCACTCCAGAAGCAACTTCTATCAACTCACAGTCTTCCATGTGAGACTTTAGGAGTTTTTCTTTAGCCTTGGCATTAGAAAATGAAGCAATCTTCATTGTCTGTACTGGAGAAAGAGAATCAAAGTTAAATGGTCCTTGTAGAAGCTCCGGTTCATCAATCTCCATTGTTTCTTTGTTCAAGAATTCTTGGACAATTTTTGCAGTGTCTCTTGCCGGAGACAGATGTTTCTTCTCTTCTACATTCTTAGGGCTGTCTGTTGGAGCTTTCTCTCCTTCCACATTCTTACCATTATCAATTGTGGTTTCCTCTATTGGGGTCTTCTCTTCCTCTGTAACCTTGGTACTGTCAACTTCTTTTTCCTTCACTCCTGCTTCTTTCTCCTATATTCTGTCTTCTCCTTTAGATCTGGAAGCTGTAGGGGAAACCGGAGGAGATATATTTGTTTGTTCATGAGCCACCTCTTCTGGAATAGAGGATTCTGAGCCCTTGTCTTTACCAGAGTCCTCTGTGATGGGAATGTTGAACTTTTTAAGAGTATTTCAGAGAATCTCTTCAATCTCTTTTGCCACTCTGTCGGTTTCACCAAGCATGAGCTGATTCATCCTGGCTTTGCTTTGGAACTCATCCTTGCATTCTTTAAAGATCATATTCATTTGTTGCGGAGTGATTGAAGGGAAGAGTTGAATGGTGACCTATTTCTGGATCTTGAGGTCTTTTTCTTGAGCATTGTTCTTCCTCATTTCAAGCCTTTTCTGTAAGCTTTTGGGAATTAGAGACATTATTTCAATAAAAGCTTTGTTGTAAGTGTTCAAAAACTGAACTATGGCTTCCTCCAAAATCTTTTTATCTACTTCATTATATTCATCATAAAATTCTATTAAGGGTTGCAAGTTCCCATCCACAGTGACTGCTTTTACTACAATGTCCAAGGATAGAGTGGGTTTTTCAACAAATTCCTCTTCCTTCTCTTCTTCTCCTTGACCGGTAGAATGTTCACCGGATGATTTCTTCTTCTTCTTCAGTTTCCTTATCTCTTCATCTGATTTGGTTTCCTCATCATCTTTTAGGCTAACATAGGACCTTGTTGCCTTTTTCTTTGTTCTCTTTTCTCCTTTTCAGGATGATTGTGCTTTCGGTTTACATGCCCTTGAGCTTTTGGCAATGGCAGGTGTAGATCTCTTAGATGATCTAGTCTGGGTGGAGGTTTCTACCAGAGCACTTTCCTTGCTTTTCTTTTTTGCCTCTTTCTTCTATTCCTCAGCCCTTTCCATCTTTTTCTTGTGGGCATCAAGTGCCTCCTTTGAGATGCCAAGGCCTTGGGCAATATTTTCTACCTCTTTTCTCACCTTCCTCTTGATTTTAGGTTCTCTAAGTTGCACATGAATCTTTACACTCAGCTCCTCAAAGGTTCCAAATATTTCTACTTTTGAGTCCTTTGGCTGACTGAGCATGTGTTGAACATGTAGCTCTACAATTTATTTATCAACTTCATACCCCATAGGCATGATCTAGACTATCCTTGGCTCTACTGCCTCCATTAGGCATTGATCAGTATCTACCATGAAGCACACTGTATCCTTGTATTTCTCAACTACTGATTTGGGGATTCTTTCTCTGATTTGCATTGTATTTTGAAATTGCTTGAAGTAACCCTACAAAGTTGTATTCCTTGCCTTAGCATCCCCAAGTTCATGCAAGTAGTCTCTGATCTGAATTGCTACCGGTTTGTCATTTTGCCATACCCATCCATTTGATCCAGGCAGCTCATTCATGAAGTAGAAAAATAGACATAGTATTAGTCCACCATATTTAAAGGAATTCTTCTTGTCCTTTTTGATTTTCTGTATGTTTTCCATTAGTTGGCTCAAAAGAAGTTCACAGAGATCATACTCTGCATTCTTTCTCAACATCTCATAAGCAGTATATACTGCAGTTTTGGAGACTGAATTCTCCCTACTGGAGTGATATATCTTGTATCCTATTATCATAGATGCAAACTCGACATCTGGGTCAGTAATATCTTCAATGGTCATTGCTCTCTTATCAAATCTTGATCCAGTGGCCTCAGTTACAATGTTGTTTTTGACATATTTGAGGACAGGTATCCCTCCAGAGGAGTATAAACCAGTTACTGCCCTAATTGCCTCCTTTATGATCTTGCAAGGTCTGTTTAGCCATAAGAAGTTATCATGCACTCTACTCAATACATACCGGACCCATTCATCTTCTTCAAAGCAGGGGAAATGAATGAACTGATCAAAATGTTTCTCCCGGATGCCCTTATATTCTAGTTTAAGCTCAAAAGTATCATCTATCAATTGTTTGTGATAGATGTCTCTTAGTTTGAATTCCCCAAACTCTTCAATATTTGCATGTATGTAAACCCTAATGTCTTTTGTGTGCAAAACGCCATGCAGAACACTAGAGAATGCTCCTAGGGGATCTACCTCTAATGATTTGTATGGATGTTTCTTGAATTCAAGGTGAGGCCTATCAGAGATCTTTACTATATTCAGAGTATGCATCTTTCAAAGCTTTGCACAGAGATATTGAGAACGAAAAATACCTTTTGCACCTTTCGGTTTCACGTAGTTGACCAGATTGATTTCTAGATGAATTGACTTCTGCAAATAATCTTCGATGAAGTTATGGAATTTTGTTGCAGAGCTTCACTTTTCATTTCTTCTTGAATGTAGAATGAACAAGTGAGTAATGAGAAAAACCCTTATATTGCTCCGCAAACCCTAATGTTAGGTTGCAATAAATGCTTGACCTAAGTTATTCTAGTTTGCCTTATTTAGATGACTTGGAGAACCGGATCAATCCTGATCTTTAAACATCATGCGGATCTTCCAAATCTTTACCATAGTTTGTTTGGATGTTGCCCTTATGAACCCTACAATCCACAACTCTTCTTGTGCCAGTTCTGGCACCGGTTGACTAGCTAGGGGAACAAGGTTTTCTTTGTGTCTCCCCCTAAGCCAAAGCTCACTTCTTAATTTCTGGAAGGAATATTAGCACCATAGTCTGGTGCGGATCCAACCTCTAAATTCTATGTACTTTTCTTCACCCAAATCTTGTTCATCTCACTTTTAACTTCATCCGCATTTGAACCTTTTGTTTACCCTTATCTTGATGATTATGATATATCAGACCTCTTTTGTCCTGATTCTTGCTTCTACAAAATTTTGCACTATGACCGGATCTATTGCAGATTTGGCAAACAACATTTCTTTGCATATTTGACTGGTATCCTCTTGATCTGCATTGATTAGCCATATGACCTATTCTATTGCATGCAAAGCATCTACCATTGAATGATTTGTTCATTTGCATATTTCTACATTCCATATGACCTATTCTATTGCATGCAAAGCATCTACCATTGAATGATTTGTTCATTTGCATATTTCTACATTCATGAGATTTGTGACCATACCTTTTGCAGTTAAAACACTGTTCGGAGAAAGATGAATTAGTCTGATTCATTCTCTTTCTGCACTGATTAGCTTTGTGATCAAAGTGATTGCAGTTGTGGCAGTATCCATTGAAGGATGGATATCTTTGAGCATTAGGCTGTCTTACCGGAGGTCTTCTAGGCCTGTTCCATGGATTTTCTAATCCAAAATTCTTTTGACCAGATCCGGAGCTTTCTCCTTTCTCATATCCCAAACCACACTTGTCATCTACCTTATTTTGACTTTCAAGAAGAACTTCAAGTTGAGCAGAACTTATCTTGAATTTCTCTTTATACTCATTTGTTGTTTGAAGATCCCTTTTGAGAGAGACAATTTGATCCTCAAGTTTTTCTTCATTATCTTTAGCATCTTCAAGATCAGATTCAAGATGTCTGATAATTCTATCCATCTGGTGGCAATCTTCTGATTTCTCCTTGAGAGATTGTCTTAGATTATCTTCAGTTTTTCTTTTCTCTTCAACTTCTTGGGTAAACTTCATGACTCCTGATTCCATTTCATGTCTTACCATAATGATTTCTTTTGATAACTTTTCACACAACTCAGTTTTTTCTTTTAGCTCTTCATTTGCATTATTTGCTTCACCTTGTCTTGCCAATTGCTGAAGCAGCTCCTTTCTCTTTTTCATAGAGAGACTTAATTTGTCTTTTAGTTCTCTCATGAAAGCATCAGCCTGTTTGAGTCTTTCCTTCAATTCATTTACTTCAGAGTTTGACTGTTCAAGATCATCAAGGGTAGTCTTGAGTTGCTCCCTTAAACCATATGCATCCATTTGAATTCCCAAATCTTCCTCAAGCTATTAGGCTCTGCTAGGAGGAACTTAGCTCTAATACCAATTGTTGATAACTGAGAGGGGGGGTGAATCAGTTATCCTAAATATTTCTCTTTCTGAACTTTATTAATAATCAATGTAACATTAATTCAAATGAGCAAATATAACCATGAAATGGAAATACACATGACACAATATTTTTGACGTGGAAACCCTATTAAGGGAGAAAACCATGGGGTGATTAACCCAAGATTGTATTCTCTGTTAGAAGAATGGAAATACAAAATGGCACTTGCCAATTAGGGCTCACTGCCCGAGCACATTGCTCACAAGAAGGCACACTGCCTACAAGAGACACACTGTCTACAAAAAGAGTATTATACAATACTTGAATTGATTGGCAGCATCCACATATGCTAGGGTTCAGTTCCGGTTAGGCTCAGTACACTAATCTGCTGCACTTCATCTTTCCTCTTCTCTTATGTTGCTTTCCTTTCACATACCAGACCTTCCTTACTGCTTCTGCTCTGCTCTGCTTTTATTTGCACATCACATATCACAACTCCACTTCTCACAACTAAATCCATCCTATATATATATATATATATATATATCTGCACAAGTGATTTCATCATCTTTCTAGTCGGCACCGGAATAGTCAATATTTTCAATAGACTCTGATCTGTCGGCTGAATCCTTGCATACCAAGTAATGCGGATCAAGGATATACTTGTGGAAATCATTAACCATGTCGGCCAAACATAATTCATGCCTTCATAACCTTTACCAACATCAGTAACACATCCGAAATAATGTCTAATGTTCTGCCAGTCAGTTCTTCCTCTGTTCACACTGCTAATTGGGAACCCGGTACTTAAGCATTCATATCTCTTTATCCTTTCCACACTGGAGGCTCAAACCTTGGAATCTATCAGTCAAGATAGTCCTCTTGACTTCCCCAAATTCACACTTTACCAAGATACTTCCTCTGAGAGATCCGGACCTGTCTGTCAGACCTCGCCACATGCTTTGTTCCTATTTACCGGACCACAACATTCTTCACTCTAACTTCCGGTAGAGACATACCATGTCCTGTGGATGTGTGGGATGAACTTTGTTTCCATCAATGACAACAATCATGAATCCATATAGTGTCTCTTGCCAACAAGGACAACCAAACTATTGTTACCAATTATGACTCATTTATTTTTGTGATATTTGATATAATTTGACACACTATAAAAAACCACCTATATATTTGGTTTTTGATTGCTGAATGCATTCTCAAAAGTAAATTAAAATACATATACCATAAACCACATTGATAACGAACCATATAGAACATACAAAATATAATTGATATTCATCTGAACATAAGCTCTAGCTACTCTGGATGCAAATCTTCAATGTTAGGCAAAACATGTTGCTCTACTGCATTGTTTACTAGAATATCAATGCACCTAAATGCTTGTACTACTTGATCTACAACTTGTAATGCCCACAAATAATTATTATAAAAACTAGTATTTGTTTTTTCTCAAAAGTAAATCCCACATCAACTGGGATTTTTATGGGTTGTCTGGCATAACCAATCTTAACTTCTCTCAACATGTTTAAGGTATCTGAAGCATCCCTATCTTCATACACTCCTGGCTCTTGAACATTGGATGAATGCTTATAAACATGACAATAACCCATAGAATAAAATCTCTACCAGGTTGGCCATTTACCAGTGTTCTATAAAATCTAGGTTCTTGATCATCTGGAAGACAATAACATTGTGGATAAAACTCGATGAGGTGGATATATATGCTTTCAATTCAACTAGGCTGAAGCAATGGAGAGAGGGCTCACATATGTCTTAGAAAATCATTACTATATACAAGAAATTGACTTGACCACACATGTCCATTAACAAACATGAAAAAGTTTAAAACATGTTAGGGCTAAAAATGTGTTAATAGGTGACAAACATCCATTAGCATAACATCACATAGAACTTCATCTTGATATGACTTTATCTTGAACTTAACCAAACATTGTTCACTTACCAATACCTTATACTTCTTTTACAACAATAACAATTTTTGCATATACTCTATTAACATAGAGTCAAAACCAGGTGACCACAAAAAACCTAGACTTGGGGAAGGGATTTTATTACCATGAGGTTTATGATTATTTAAAGTTTAATTTCATATAATGGATTATTAAGGTTTCCAACAAAAAATGTCTAAAACATTGTATGGAATACGTCATAACACTTGGGGAAGGGATTTTATTACCATGAGGTTTATGATTATTTAAAGTTTAATTTCATATAATGGATTATTAAGGTTTCCAACAAAAAATGTCTAAAACATTGTATGGAATACGTCATAACACATGCCTTATGTACATAGAAATTATGAATTAATAATTACTTACAAATTGTAAATTCTATTTAATAATTAATCTTACCATTACTAAGTTAAGTGAGATGGCACAAAAATTTATGCAAATAAAGAATTTAGAGAGCATCAAAGTTCTTGGAGATCAATAAAGAAAGATGACTATTGTTAATTATATAGTTAACTTACTTTTAACGTTATTCAATTTAGCTAAAAATTGGATGAGCTTAATCACACAGAATCTTAACTCATGCCCCCAAACTCTAGGCATCAAAATTTGAAAGTGAAATTTACATTTAAGGTGGATTGAATAGAGTGATTTTCAAACATAGTATATTTTGAAATAGGAATGCTCTTATTTAGAGAAAGTCAATTTTGTATTTAAATGTCATGGCATCTTGGGTTTAACAACATTTGATGTCTCGTGTGTCATTAAAGCTAAACTTTTCATTAAGTGTCTCTTCTAGTTCTACTTGAAGACACACGATGTTCTTGGAATGCATGTATTACAAATACTTGACATTATTTATAACTAAAATTCTCTTTCAACTAAAATTCTCTTTCAACTATGGAAAAAAAATAGGAAATCAAATTAATTGTAAAGAATACAAAAATTAAATTCATTTTTTATAGTTTTTGATAATATAATACATGATAATGCTCAAAATGTAATTTTAAAAAGGGTCTCCACCCTTTTTTTGTTCTCCCAAATTTTATAGGGTTAAATAAAAAAAAATTAAGAATCATAATTTAGAAGAAATAAATATAATAATTAAGCTCCCTCTTCTAAACAATCTTTGTGGAAGAATAGATGAACATCATTTTTATTAAAAGAAACACATAAAAACAGTGATAGTGATCCCACAATTAATATTAGTATTGTAACAACTACTTAATCGTCGACATTTTTATTAGAAATACTAGTTACACCAATGCGTTCCCTATGTGAGAGTGAGTGAGCTGCTTTACAGATCAACGGTTGACATGGCGTTTGTATCAAAGGTTTCTTGTCATCCAATTTCACCGATGATATTTCAGTCACCGTTTTTCCTTCTCGGTGGTTACTACCTGTTTAACCAACGTTGACCATGAATTTGAGAATGCATTTCCATTTAATGCAAAAAAATGTATGTGTTTTCAGAACATAATCCTGTTTATGACAACGTTGTCTGTGAAATTCCATGTGCTCTACGAGCTGAGCTACGACACCTCTCACAACCTCCAAAATGTAGATTTTTTAAAATAAATAATTAGGTACCCACACATATATTTATTTGTGTATTGGAATATATGCAATATCATGATAATGTCATGACAATTCTTTTAGGTCAAAAGGCTTATTGAATGGAAAAGAAATAATATCTCTTGTATGTTAGGTGGAATATTAAACTTAAAAATGAAAATTCTTTTATATTTAGTTTTTTCCAAACTCCTCAATATATTACCTTGTTTTCTAATAGGAGTAACATTTGTAATCCTATACAACCTCTTTCTAGATAAGTGTACAATCATTCATTGATTATATTTATTATTTAATTGAATAGAAATTTTATATAAAATAAATATATAATCAAATAACACATATATAAATATTTAATATATTATAATTAATGTAAATATACAATTTACTAATATAATATTATTATAGAAATAATTTAATAATCTACGTTATATCAAATATATTATATATTAATATATAATTATTTCATATATAAAGCATATATAACTAAATAAAAATATCTATAAATATTAGATATGTAGTATATTTAATCTCGATACAATACAAAAGAAAACTCATCTTCACTGCAGAGACTCTCTGCTCCTTGCTTAACACAATTCAACATGCAAATATAATGAAATGCATTCTTGATATTCTATCTTGTTTATGCTGATAGCCCCTCCCAGCATCAAGCGTTGAATCCCCAAAGAGGCTCCTTGAATCTAAGAATAATAATCATTTATTATTTCTCTCATGAGACATTTTTTATTCCATTTTTTTCTGCTGTTAATACTCTATCCAAAAATGAGACGTGGCAGCCTAAATGAGGCACCTTCAGATCTCTCTTATTCCCTCAAATGAGGCGTTAGAGCCTAAAAATCATGCTTCCACATCAGCCAAACCACCTTTAAAAGTGTGTTTTACATCTATATTAGCCTTCAAAATCTTTATGCATGAGAATCATAACTAGTAAAAGAACCAAAGGTGCTATCAAATGGCTGATACGCACAAATATTTATAGGCCTATCCTTAAATAGTATATATTTATATTTTTTCTAGAAAATCATTAAAAGTAATAGTTGGTGGACAAAGCTATAAACACTATAAGAAAATAATTTTTGCAAATAAAAATAATGAAATGGTATTAAATGAATAATCACATGAACTAAATCATGAATGTGCCATTATAAAACTAAATCATAAAAAAACCATATATTTAGTAATTGCGAAATCTTTTCATCTTGTTGAAATTTCTTGTTCCCCCTTTATAATTGCCTCATTATGCTATATCTACAACTTATATAATATATTTAATACCACAAGAATTTTAAAGAGAAATGAAGACAATATATCAATGTTTTGAATGTAACTTTTAATAACTCACATTGAGATATGATATTAAATAGTAAGCTATATGAAATAAGATCACATGAAATATTCTATTTTATACAATTATTATTACATGGGCACAATTGAAAGGATCATAGGATTGAATATTTTTAAAGCTAACACAATTATAGTTAAACTAGCATATTTATATTTTATAAAATATATCTAAAGTATACCGAGAGAGGCACCTATTTTTTAATCACTAATCCTAACATTAAACAACTCGAGAAGGATATCTCTCAGCGTACTTTAGATATATTTATAAAATATAAATATGCTAATTGCAAACAAATTTAGCTGACCTTCATATTGCATGCTTAAAATCTAAACCAAATCATGTGCCAAGGTACTTATAACATTACCTTCATAATGCATTCCTTTACTGTCCATTTCTTATGTCTGTCAGTAGAAACTCTGCACACTTTTCTATAGAAAGAGGGTACTGAATCTTCACTCTAGCCTTGTAGCTTTTGTGGTGTTGTGGATCTGCAACAAGTGATATCTTACAAAGCTTGAAACTTGATTTGAACAACTATAAAGACTATATAATAAAGAGGATAATATATAAAGTCTATGAAAATTAATTGTTGTTGTGTGTAAAGGCTGACACAATAAGGGATGAGACCGGGTGAGAGTCCCAATATATAGGAAGGTCCTTTATAGTAAGTCAAAAAGAAGTTAGACTAAAAATCTTTAAGAACAGGTTGGCATACATAACAAATTCTAATCAAAAATTATTTTCGAGAATGTGAGAATGAGATGAGCTCTAAGTATTAGCAGGTAAATTACTAAAGAATACAATTCTAGAACCATAGATTTTCTACAGAAAATTATCAAAGTTGACTAGTAATTGACCAAAAATCAATCTGAAGAGGAAGGGGATTTGTAGTAGTGGTAGCCCATTCTTATACCTGTACCTCTTCCTGCAGTGATCTATTATGCTCAATGCTTCCTTCCAAACTAGAAGAAGGCCTGAAAATATTTTATAGTTTGCTATAATGTCAAAAATCTTTTATAATGTAATTGTATAGATTATATTATTGTAGTGTTGGAGGTGTGCTTTGTGTAAGTATGTAACGAATCTACTCAATTTAATGACAGAGAATGGTTTTAACAGCTTGAGAGAAAAATGGTGTAATGGGTCGGCTATTAAATGCCTTGAAATAAATGGGAAAAAAAACATGACACTTCTGCCAGAATTAACTACGAATCATGCAGAGACTATAACTGCTACGTCAGATAAAGCATCTAATTATCCTGCATATTCCTCCACTCATTTTCATCTTTAATATGATTGTAACGCCTCTGTTTCAACAAACGTAGCGCAGGTTTCAATTTCCACACCTTAGCTTGTATCCTACATAAAAATTATCGCATTCCCTCCAACAGTTTATTTTTAAATATTAAAAAAATTATTTAATTCGTTGAAAAAAACCAATAATAATGGCATATAAGCCAAAATTATGTTCTGAAATTTGATTCAGCTCTTAAATAGATAAAAGATTGTAGAGTGGAGCGATGACCATCCTGGAGGAATTCTCGTTATACAGATGTCCGAGAGTGAAGAAAGTTCCAGAGGGATTCAAACAGTTGAGGGATTGGACAGTAGCCCATGAATTTATAGAGAGTTTGAGTTATGGCGGGGAACTTGGGAATCAAAAATCAAAGCAAAAAATCCACATGTGGGCATCATAGAAGATTGAGTATGGGGTCTAATATTTTATTTAATTATTTCTTAATTTGTGAATTTATATAATTACAAAGTTAATTTGGTCGATTAGTGTTGGTGTAAGCCACACCCGGACCGACGATGGACTGGTTCAAGAGGGGCCAGTAGCTCAGTGGTTAGAGCACTCCAGCAGCAAATGGAAGGTCCTAGGTTCAAGTCCTAGCTGGTCCATGTCTCAACATGGTATCAGAGTAGGTCTAAGAAAAGATCTAATCAGATTTGTTTAAGTAGTCAAGTCAACTTTTCATCTAGGGCAGATCTTGAGGGCAAAGTATTGCAGATCTAACATTGCAAATAATTTTAGACCTAAGGGCAGAATTTGTGCAGAAAAAGAAGATGGTGAACGGTGTCAAGGTAGAAGATAGGCTTATGGAGCCTCAAATTCAACTCTTGGAGAAAATCCAGTGGAAGAAAAAGGGCACGAAGGCTAGAAAGATCATGATAGACTCTGTGATGAATCACCTAGTACCGATCATCTCCAAGTTGAAGTCAGCTAAAGAAATGTTTGATACTCTAAAAGGAATGTATGAGATCAACAATACCAGTAGAGCCCTTGCTTTAAGACATCAGCTTGACCATGTAAAGATGGATAAAGAAGATTCAGTTATCTCATTCTTTATGAAGATTGCTGATTTAAGAGATCGGTTGAGTGCTATTGGGGACATAATTGCAGACAGAGATCTTGTTATGTTGGCACTAAATGGTCTTCCCCAATCTTGGGAGCCCTTTATCCAAAGCATCAGTGGGAGATCTAAGTTGCCCAAGTTTGATCGTCTTCGAGCTGATTGTATTCAAGAAGAGTCCAGGTTGGTAGCAAGAGGAATTGAGCGAAACTATCATGATGTAGAAAATCAAGTTCTTGCTACACATACTTCTAGAGAAAGAGGAAAAGGAAGAAAGAGGAATAGAGATAGAGAATCAGATTTTGCCCTAGAACTGAAGAAGAAGAAGGATCTCTCTCACATTCAGTGTTTTAGGTGTGACAAGTATGGTCACTTCGCTCAAGATTGCAAATTAAGGTCTACTCAACTTGTTTCTACTACGGAAATTGCCATGGGGACATCTTAGAAGGAGCAAAGCTCTAAAGTCAATTCAAAAGTTTTCTTTTTCTAAAGTCGATCAGTTTCTTTGAAGAGGAGGAATTAACATTCAGAGGGAGTCTGACAAACTATCAGAGGCAACCTTGGATGAGGAGGTCAGGAGGTTGATGTTAGTTCTTGGAACTTCAGAGGGAATCACATCATCATGAAGGTTACTTGTAGTGTATATTTCTCTGAGACGGAGAAATATGAGGTGAAAGCCCTTGTAGTGTATATTTCTCTGAGACGGAGAAATATGAGGTGAAAGCCCTTGTAGTGTATGTTTCTCTGAGACGGAGAAATATGAGGTGAAAGCCATTTTAGTGTATGTTTCTCTGAGACAGAGAAATATGAGGTGAAAGCCCTTGTAGTGTATGTTTCTCTGAGACGGAGAAACATGAGGTGTAAGCCCTTGTCCATCTCTGAGATGGAGATGTGGTTCTTTCCACACATGGGAGTAGCCATGGTGGACGTCATGTTGAGTGACTCCATGACGATATCACGTTGAATGATTCTGTGATGAATACTTTTTCTCAAATGGGTGTAGTCATTGATGGTGTCATGTTGAGAGACTCCATGACATGAATATCTGGAAAAATACCTCCCTAGCTAAGAGGGAGTGTTAGTGATTGTAGCTGTGGGAGTCATTTTATAAAATAAAAGTAATGCAAGCACCAGTTGGCCCTAGCAATAGGTTCACCAATTTGGTATATATAGGAGATAGAATCTCCTTATTTGGATATATATTGAAGACAATTCCAACGCAATTAATTCAGAGCAGAAGCAGGTTTGCCCTTTTTCTGGAGCAGCAGATCTAAAGGAGAAGCATCATTCTTATTGTTTACAAGGGAATTTCACTATTTTCAGGTGCAAATTTATTGTGTAAGATTCTGCCCTTCTAGGGCTTGATTGTGAGTGCCTGCACTTATTATTCTGATATATAAGAGAATATCTGGCTGGGTTTTTCTCCCTCAAGCAGGAGGGTTTTCCCAGGATATATGCTGTGTTCTATTGTTTGTGTGTTGTTGCATTTCTGATCTTACAACTAACATGGTATCAGAGCCAGGCCAGGCTAGGAGCCCCAAGCACACGAGAGGTGTGGCTTAAGGGGGGTGTTGGTGTAAGCCACACCCGGACCGACGATGGACTGGTCCAAGAGGGGCCAGTAGCTCAGTGGTAGAGCACTCCAGCAGCAAATGGAAGGTCCTAGGTTCAAGTCCTAGCTAGGACTTGAACCTAGGACCTTCCATTTGCTGCTGGAGTTAGGACTTGAACCTAGGACCTTCCATTTGTTGATGGAGTGCTCTACCACTGAGCTACTGGCCCCTCTTGGACCAGTCCATCGTCGGTCCAGGTGTGGCTTACACCAACACCCCCCCTTAAGCCACACCTCTCGTGTGCTTGGGGCTCCTAGCCTGGCCTGGCTCTGATACCATGTTAGTTGTAAGATCAGAAATGCAATAAGCAGAAATGCAACAACACACAAACAATAGAACACAGCATATATCCTGGGAAAACCCTCCTGCTTGAGGGAGAAAAACCCAGCCAGATATTCTCTTATATATCAGAATAATAAGTGCAGGCACTCACAATCAAGCCCTAGAAGGGCAGAATCTTACACAATAAATCTGCACCTAAAAATAGTGAAATTCCCTTGTAAACATTAAGAATGATGCTTCTCCTTTAGATCTACTGCTCCAGAAAAAGGGCGAACCTGCTTCTGCTTTGAATTAATTGCGTTGGAATTGTCTTCAATATATATCCAAATAAGGAGATTCTATCTCCTATATATACCAAATTGGTGAACCTGTTGCTAGGGCCAACTGGTGCTTGCATTACTTTTATTTTATAAAATGACTCCCGCAGCTACAATCACTAACAGATAGGCCATTCTCAAGCTAATGTAGATAAATCATACAATTTTTTTTGAAACACTTGAATTGAATCATATCCAAATTCCATCGAGCTACATCAAAGAGGCATTCGCGATGAAGACTGTAGAACCTTGACACACCTTATTTGCAGATACTTGTTAAATCTTCAGACAGTTTACTCTCCTCCTTAGCTACTTTGGAGGGTCTCTTTGAAGACATAGAAGATTCTGCAGTAACCGAAGGCCGCCATACTTGCCTTCTTTGCTCCCTTTGCAACTTTCTTAGATGCTTTATCTGTTGCTGAAGAAAATAATTGATCGCTTTCAAATAATTACTTGAATCATGATCTCTAGATATGGATCCCTCAGGACCATAAGCACACTTATTGCTAAGAATTTCAAGTGGGTGTGGAGTGTTCAAAAAGGCACTTTGAGTAGCTTGAACTTGAAGTGTGTGTGAAAGCTCATTCTTATGTTCATTATTATCCTACTTCACATGATGGAGTATGTGAAAACCACATCCAGAAGGAAGTAATGGATGAGGAGGAGAGATTTTCTCATCTGGCTACAAGATTAATAGCTGACCCATGGGACCATACAAAAATTTCTGCATTCAAAGATACAATTCGTGCACACAATTAAACAACCAATGAAACAAGTGCCAGGGCAGTTTCACTAAACACGAAGTGTGAGATCAAATCCTAAGAGAACTTTCTAGCAAAAGAATACAAATTTACCTAGAAACTAAGAAGAGGGTGATCTCAGAAGCTAATATTTAACCTCTTTAAAACTTCTGTGACATGATCTGGATAATTGCATGCAAAGGAATGGGGCACAATATCTCTGTGCATCATAACAGCCTATACTTGGTTGTTAGGCAAACCTAATTTCTGGAGCAGGTAGTCTCCTCCACACATAACGCAAGGTGAACCACATGTTATAATTGGTAAAAGTGATGTTTTCAAGGCCACCCCTCTTATGAGCAGCATAAAATTTAGGAGCAACGAAAGACTTCCTCCTAAGGAGTGACCTATGAATCAAAATTGTGCTCTCTCTGTGTCTTCTCAAATGAGAGAGAATCTTGGGCATACAATTCCCTTGGCAGCCTCATAAATTCCTCTGTGTACAAGAACTTCAAAGCCCTGCAAAAGAGTATATTCTAAGACTCTGTGAGACGCAAATCAGGCAATGTCATTGTTTAGAGCCACTCATGTAGTTTTTAAATCAATAGTAATACTTTGTAACTGAGAATGCTCATGCATAACCAGATTAAAAGAATCTCCAAATTAAGCTTTCAGAATGCATGCCTTACCATCTAGATACTCTTTCACATACCTCAAATTGTGTGGTTTCGAAAAACAAATTTGCCTGCCACGAGGCTAACGAACTGGATCCTATAAATGCAGAGTACAATACAACTAGTTAAGATATAATCTATTAAAATGTAGAAACCTGAAAATATTATGCACTGCACACCACAATGCTCAATAGATTAGAAGCCAATCTTGATAATAGAGACCCTATCTCTTCCTACAACTCAAGGAGACCGCTGATCAAAAGTTTGAAGGAGAGCTCGCTACTATGGAAACCCTCAATGGTGAACCCCTGACAACAACTTGGTACTGTTTCGATGATTTGTTGACAGTCGGATCTGTGACTTTAAATTCGCAGAGGCTTCAACCTCATATGTGAACCAAAAGGCACCCTTCTGAAATATGGAGTGAAAGCCATACTTATAATCTACAAAACTAAGTGTTATAGCGATGCATTAAATAATTCTCCACACAAATTATGGCTACTAAAAATAGCCATGCATTTAACTCTCCACACAAATTTTTGGACCGCAAAAAAGGAAGGACTACAAAAAAATTATTTTTTATTAGGACTACCAAAATTTTTGGCAGTTACAAAATGTGTGCACATATAGAATGGCCTATCGGCCAAATAAAAGAGGTATTAAAACCTGCAATTATCGCTGCCCATGAAACCACATCCCGTTCATGCATTTTGTTGAAAATTTGCCAAGCACGGTCAGATCTTCCATTCTGTGCATATGTTGCATCAGGCCTCGATGCTCTGCATCAAATCTATATATAGTTCTACAATAAAATATTATATTAAAATATATACATAATATATTTTCGTGTTGGATAATGAAAAGAGTTTTGAGCAAATTTCAATACAAATAGTATGTCTCTCTTTTAGTGTTTAGAGGAGTGGTCTTTGATATGCAGTAAATTTTTGAACTCACTTTGAAAAGAACAAAGGGTTCCTAGGAGAGCTCTATGGAGAAATCCTCCTAAAATGAAGCAAAAGATTTGAAATCTAAGTTCTAAAAGAAGTAAAATTAATAAACAAATTAAAAACCTCTATCTAATTATTGAACTATGAATCAAACTTAATCGATGGGCATATACAATTTTATAATTATATAATATTTTATAGAAATAATATAAGAAATTGGCATGTATAAAAGTTGTAGCATGTGATTATCAACACATAAACATCATTAAAAGGGTGCAAGGTTGTATGGGCCTTAGGAGGACTTGACCTCAGAGGATATCCACATTCAAGAACATATAATCAAAATAGTATCTGCATAGTCACAAGGTTGTATGTGAAACTAAAGAAAAGTAAGTATGGGTAACATGAAAACAATGGCATTGTGTAATTTAAGACTCTCAAAGGTGAGAAACAAGTGCAAATAGGAGAAATAAGAAAGAAGATACACTAGGTCAATTGCAAGGGAGTCAATCTAACAAACATTTTGTAACTTAGTGTATATTCAATGAAAAATGACATGTCCTATACAATTTCCAAGTTCCTTCCTCCCTTGGCATTCTCTTCTCTACAAGTTCCAACTTACCAATTAGTGCAATTGTGAATAACACATGTTAGATGTCATAGTTACAAATGTTGGTGGAAAAACTAACATTGAGGGAGAGGGAGAGCAAGAGGGAGAGGTAGATAATATATTAGTATCAGTATCAACTTTAAAGGTACAATGCAACATATATCTTAATACTGAAAATGCTTTGGGAAAATTAATTATATCCTATATGGTATTCACCATACCTACATATCAACTTGTGTTGAGGTCCTTATCAATGCATTAGCTAGAAAGGAATCTCCCCATCATTTTATTCACAAAAAGTAATGAATCTTTATAACATGGAACCTATGCTATGTAGAGAGCAATCAAATGATCCACTCTATCAACCTAAATCTAATGGGTTGCACTTGGATCCTAAACTTCAAAGCCACAATTTAGAATCAATACCATAGAAAAAGGGTTACTAGTGGAGGTGCACAAATTAAAATTGTAGGTGTATGATTGAACTTGGACCAGATACATGTCATCTTTTAGTTTGTTAGGCTGACACAGTTTTAGATTTAATAGTAATGAGCATAATTACATCACTAAATATAAGAGAACGTCTTCCTACCACAAATGAAACTAAATATTTTTACCTTCTTTATCATATTAATAATGCATATTTGTATAGTGTTTCTAAACTAATTTCTTAAGTTAATCTAATTATATTACTTACTTTATTAGTTTTATTTACTAAAAAATAATTATTTTCCAATGTAAAAAGCTTACTTATATTGATATAATTTTTATCTTAATATTTTATAATTTTAAAAATTTATATTATCTTTTTTAAAAAGTCAAGTATATCTTCTTTTAATTTAAAGTTTTTAATTAAATTAATATTTTTGATAATTCCTTTAATAATAAATTGGGGTATATAATCATTCATGGCATGTATGCAAAATGTGGAACCATAATCATGGCAGTTTAACTACTAGTCTCTCTCTCTCTATGTGTGTGTGTGTGTCTTTTTGTCTATCTCCTTCTCTGTCTTTATCTCTTTCCCTCTCTCTAACTATCTCCTCTCTTTATATATCTATATATATAGAGAGAGAGAGGCAGAGAAATGGAGAGACAGAGAAGTGACAAAGAGAGATAAAATAGAGAATGAGAGAAATGTATATATATATATAGAGAGAGAGAGAGAGGAAAATGAACGTTTACAGTATATCAGAAGTCCAACGAATGGAAAGAATGCTTAACACCAGCTATTGTTCAAGCATCCCTCATTTCACTGCCATCTGAACAACAGATCAATGTTTTTTAAGCATTCTATTGGGAGTGAATTGTTGTTATACTAGCCATTCAAAAAAATTCACAATGATATTAGTTCATTAGAGCAAGATATTACAACCCATTTGGAAATAATTTTCAAACAACTACCATCCATCGAATTTACACCATACATCTCCATATCCATTGAGAGAAACTAATGATGAGACTCTTTCTGACTGGGGACATGCAATGCAAGAAGATAGTCCTGAAATCCAAATTTGTACAAAATGAAGGTTTCTATTTTGTTAAATTATAATGTAATGCATTGCATGCCTTACATAATTCACAATCCATGGAAATTCATGTAAAATAGAAGAATTTTTTCCCTCTATCCTATCCCTTATGTTTCTATTATTTCCTTTCAGATTGTTATACAGGCTTCCACCTATTATCAAATCAAAAACCTCCAATTTAATTAATCATTTCATCAAGTCTTTATTTTGTCAAATTTTGTATATCTTCCACCTCAATCAATTTACTTGAGAGAGAGAGGTAGAAGAGAGCAATGGGGGAGGGAGGGAGAAGGAGGAGAGTGAGAGGGACAAAGATAGAAAGAGAGATAAAGGAGAGAGAGGGAGAGAGAAGGGGATGCAAGGAGAAAGATAGATAGAGGAAGAAAGAAGGGAAGAGAGAGAGGTAGATAAAGAGAGATAGAAAGGGAGAGATTGATATATAAAGGTAGAGATATAGAGAGATAAAGAGGGAGAGAGAAAGAAAGAGAGATGGTAAGAGAGAGAGAGTGGTGCAGGAGCACCAAGAAGACTAAGGTCTTGAGTTCTCTTGCTTTGATGTTTATCTTATTTTGCTCAATAAGGTCCTACAAGACCATTCATGATTGTAATAAGGAATAAGGACTATGTCCAAATATCTATCATCATATTGCTAAGGCAGTCACATGTGTAAAGCCTTCTTAAGGCATGTAGAGACAATATTCATGATTGTAAGCCTTGTTAAGGCATGTCAAGAAGTCTAAAATGATGTCAAAGGGTCTAATGCCTTGTTCAAGGCCTAACTACATTGTAAACTATTTGAAGGCACTTGTTAAGCCTTAAATGTAAGGACAAAACATGTAAGTAGTTGTAGTTTTCAAACTACCAAAGGAAGTTCGATGGGGAAGAGTGGTTGTAAACCTTCCCATCGAACCAAACTACCTTCAAGGAGTTATTCAAGGTGTGAACAAGTTTAAAAAAAACCTTGAATATGATGATTGGATGTATGCAAGAAGTTTCAATGCAATACAAACACCATTCTCTATTGTTTTTTTGTTGTTTTTTTAAATTTTCTATATAATAGTCCATACCATTCTATTGTACGACACTGTCATGAAGTCTAGGTTGTTTGATAATGAAGTATGGTGAAGTGACTCTCCCTTAGAACTAATTTGGGGCTATGACATTGAAGATAAAGCAATCTACAAGCATTTGATTTAGGATTGCTCTTTGACATAATTTTGCTTTTCTGAAAAATTTGCTCCTACAGGTCATACACAGGGAAGGTACAAAATTGTTATCATTTCCTCATGTTTTGATTGGATAGTATAAGGAGTTAATTTTCATTTTCAAGTAGTTTGGTGTATTGGAAGTTATATAACAAGGAGATAAAAGGTTCTTCCAAAACAGCCTCATCAAAACCTAGTTAAAGGTTTGCTTCCAACGATGGGGTATTGACCATCCCACTGTCTTTCAAGGCCACAAGACTAGTGGGATTGATGTATTTACTTGTATGTTAAGTGATTTGGGTGTTTGCAGGAGTGGGAGAATTGGTGTGTGCAAGTTTTGCTAGAAAAGGCTTAATAAGACCATGTATTAAGCCTATTGGAGTAACCATAGAGGTATTTCTTGGAACAACAGATTGTAGAAAGGTAAAACTGACAAAATCCCTTGTTTTGGCATGTATTCTAAATGTTCAAACCCTTTGTGGAGTTATGTACATGAGTTTAAGAGTAGTCTCATTGTAATTTTGGCCTAATTGGGGCTCTAAGGCATGAGGAGGAGTTATAGGTTGAGCCATATCATCCAAAACAACCAATACCCATCCTTGGGTATGTGATAGGGGGTCATAATGGGTATCTTATAATTGTCTAATATTTTCCTTTGAAGGTCTTTATCAAGAGTTATCATGACTATTCTCATGATTGTTCTCATTTTGGAGGGCTACAAGCCATTTCTTAGGTTTGTGAAGCAAGTGCTAACCAGAAGTTTGGTCTATCTTAGCCATTGGTTGGAATGGGTCCCTATACATTCCTAAACACCATTTCCATGGATAAATCAAAGACCCTAACTTCTGTTCCCACTTTTGTATGAAGAACCTCAAATTTGGGCTTTTTTGGTGTAGTAGAACCTTGTTCAGTTTTCTATCCTTCTCCTAATCAAAGTGCCTCTACATCAAAGAGAGAGAGAGAAGGGGAGATATAGATACATATATAAAGAGAGAGAGAGAGAGAGAGAGAGAGAGAGAGAGAGAGAGAGAGAGAGAGAGGGAAGTAGAGAAAGATATAGATAGAGACAAATGAGTAAAGAGAGCGAGAGATAGGCAAAGAAATCTATAAATAGAGCAAGTTATATAGAGAGATAAATGTGGGCTTAGTATTAAACCACTCCCCCAACCTTTTTTAAATATAGCATGCTTATATACATTTTTTTCTTTGACAAAATACATATTTTGGGGCATTGATTTTTTTTAATACATTTTTTTCCTTCTCTATAGGTATTTGTCATTTTTCCATGAGGGTTGTTCCTTAGATGGATTTTTTTAAAAATGGTGTACATTCTATATCATATGACATAGAATGCATGCCAATTTTGAGGTCTTGAGATCATTCCCATATGATTTGCAACTTCAAACAAATCAAAAGTTTTACCTTAAAATTTAATCATTTATAGACAATTAAGAATTCTCAATCTAAAATTATAGCATGTTTAAATTTAATTTTAATCCATTTGAGCTCCAAACTATGCAAAGGTGTGAAATTATAAAAGAAATGAGAATACATGATTTAGGTGGTGGCCACTCTTGATCAATCTTTGTAACATTGATGTCCCATGAGAAGATACATGATGGTAAGCTAGATGACAAATAAACATGATGTAGGTTGTGCCCATGCTTATATTTGCAAGAGAATGCCTATTAAATGTAGGTTTCAAGATGTGAAATATGTGGTTTCTAATAAACAAACATACATGCTTCAAATAATATGCATAGGTGATGACTAATCGTATGCAATTGAACCTAGCTGTGGTGCATGAACAAGAATCTAGAAAGGAGATGCCTGCAAATAGAGACTAGACACCAAACATGGAAGCACACACATTTGAAGTATCTACTCAAGCAAAACACTCGGACCTTGAAATTCATTAAGATTATGCAAATTAATTCATGAAACTCAAGAAAACAAAAAATGAGATGGGTCATAGGATACAAGACATTCATCATTGACTTAAAGACATAGAAATTGAACTTCCACAACTCTTACAAAGAAATATCACGCTTTTCTTGCATTAGAAGAAATTATTAAGCAGATTCCTCGACTTCTTGGTCTTCTTCTAAATAAGGCAAATTCTGAACTCAAAGCCCACATAAATAATCCCTTCACTCCATATTATTCCACCCCCCCTTAAATAAATGTAAACATTTAATTTACTAGACACATATATTTATTTGATGATTATAAACACATTTTATATGAATTTTTTTTAAGAAACATGAAATATTCACAAAATGAAATCAATGATCTGGTTGATTGTAAAAATGAAATCCACCAATACTCTTTCAATTTTAACTTACTAATTGCACACTAAGAAGCATTCCTCTATTTTATATGAAATTTCCATGGATAGTGAATTATGTAAGGCATGCAATGCATTCAAGTGTAACTTGATAGAATAATGAAACCTTCATTTTGTACTAATCTAGACTTCAATAGATTATAAATTCCTTATTCTTTATAGCCAAGTTCTCGCACAAATTGAAAAGGCTACAAAAAACAAGTATTGAAAATTATGAACATTATTATTTTGATTCTATGTAGCAAATTTGTTTACACAATCAACGTGGGACTAATTTCAAACATGGATGTTTCCAATTACAATCCTAGGGTTATCATTTGATTAGTCATGCTAACCATGGTTTCGTTTACAATGATTGAATGAAATCCTAGAAGATGTGCAGAAATCAATTTTATAAAAGAAAGCACTTACATTTAGAAAATAATTACTATGAAACCCATCACAAGAAACCATTTGAAAAGATAAAAAGCTCAAATAAACTATGTCTTCCCAAGTTTTTCCTATAGAGAGATAGAGATAAAAATTATAGAGGGAAATAGAGAGAGAGAGAGAGAGACTAACTTTAGATTACTCATTTCTAATCTAACAAGAGATAGAACAAGACAAAGGGAGAGCTCGATATTTACAAAGGGAGATTGATAGAGAAAGAGAGTTATAACAAGAGAGAGAGAGAGAGAGAGAGAGAGAGAGAGAGAGAGAGAGAGAGAGAGAGAGAGAGAGAGAGAGAGAGAGAGAGAGAGAGAGAGAGAGAGAGAGAGAGAGAGAGAGAGAGAGAGAGAGAGAGAGAGAGAGAGAGAGAGAGAGAGAGAGCGCAAATATCAAGGGAAAGAGATATAGAGAGAAGAGAGACAACTTTAGATTAGTCATTTCATGCCAAAAATCTATAAATAACATGTGTCCATGGTCAGCTATGCTTGGGCCAACATGTCATTTGCTTGAATACCTAATAATATAGAGGGAGACAAAGAGATATAGAAAGATAAAGAGGGATACAAAAAAAGACAAAGAGAGAGGAATAGAAAAAAAGAGATAAATGCCAACACTTAGGGATGTTACATCATTTCCTTAAGGACTTGATAATTCACCTTTAAGACCTTTTATTGTACCCATTGCACTCTAAAGTTTATCTATCTCTAACAATAGAAACATTTCATCTCCAAGCCTCATTGATTCATACATGAAATGACCAATACAATCAGAAACAATGTCACTTATTCAAGTGACTCAAAATGGACATTTGCAACATGTTGGAAGTCTAACAAATGGAAACAACACTTAACACCATCTATTGTTTGAGTCTCCCCTCATTTCACTACCATGCCAATAGCAAATGATCAATGTTTTCAAAACATTTTATTGGAGTGAATTGTTGTTATACCAGCCATTTCAAAATCATTCACAATGATATTGGTTCATTAGAGAAAGATATTACAACCCATTGGGAAATAATTTCAAATAGCTACCATCCATGGAATTTGCATTGTACATCTCTAGATCCATTAATAGACAGTAATGATAAAACTCCTAACCGAGGACATGCAATGCAAGAAGATAGTCCTATTGAATGGAAAATCTTGTCAAGTCTATACCTAGGCCTACCATTTCAACTGTGTAATGTCCCCTTTTGGGTATTCTTGTTTTTTTCTCCTTGCACACAAAATATAACCTCTTAAAAGGAACATTAATAATTAGTAAATTAATAATAAAATCAAAACATTATTTGGATTAGTAATAACATGAACATTAATGAACAATTATCATATAATTCATACTCATTTCCTCTTACTTAGTCATATGGAGCCTCATAGTGTACTTCGGGAATGATGGTGCCCAGTCACTAATCTTATCTAGCCCTAGTAGAGGATAGGTGTATGTTTATTAAGGTGTGGGATTAATAATATCCAAGGGCTTCATTACATGCCTGACAATACTTTACCTCTTGGCTCAAGAGCTTCATTGCACGTCTGGCAATAATTCACTATTTGAGGATCATGCCCCACTGTCATAGGGCCCAAGGGTTTCATGCTCGACTAGCATACTTCACCACTTGGCTCAAAAAGGCTTCATGCTCACCCAACATACTTCACCATTGAGAACCACCTACCGTGTAAGTCATCTCCATAGGTATAGGCCCAAGTGCTTCATTGCATGCTAGACAATACTTCACTACTTGGCTCAAGGGACTTCATTACACACCCGGTTAATACTTCATCCACTTCAGAGACACCTACTCTATGCGAGATTGATCATAAAAATCTGCACTTTCTTACTTAATCGTCCTCCTAGGGAAATAGATAAGATTAAGGATGTGGCATGACTTGTTTGTCCCTAGTACAATATGAGTAAGGTTAGTGAATGAATACCAATAAGGAGCTCGTCCTCTTGATCTAGTGATCTATGGATCATAAAGGTAATGCTTTTTATTAATATATTCCTCTTATAAGAATTGGACTTTATCCCATCACTATATGATGGATAATCATATGGCACTTGATGGCCACTTATATATCATCTTATTAATGCATGATTTAGATATATTGTTGAGATAATATTTATTCAAAAAGCATGAGTTATAGTTTATTTGGATTTTGATCTGCTATTGCCAAATGGATGACCAAATGTTGTTGCAAGAGAGTAATGTCCTTTAGTTGTTGTTGCTCTGATTTGTAAGGAAAATGTATGAAGTGTAAATGATTGACTATGAGTGATTTGATGATTGATGTTGGACTAAATGTTTGTGCTTCAATAGTATTGGAATGGTATTACTCTTCTATAAAGGATTGGTTGATATTACATATAAATAATTTATGAGTTATGTTAGGTCGAATTGCTGAGTGGGATTGCTATGTTGATGTGTGTAATGTTTGATTGGTGTTTGATGATGCCTCATTGGTTAGATAATCTGGAATAGATTGCTGAGTGATTTTTTGTTTTTATGAGATGTTCCATTCTTCAATGCCCACCGATCTCTATATATCCTCATCGGTGCCTTTTCATCGATAATCACCATTACATATGGTGATCGCTAACCCCTTAGTTTATACCATTTGTTTCTTAGTTGGTGATAATTGTGCCTTAATTAACTTTGTATTCATTGCCTTGTAATATTTTACGCTACCTTCACTCAACCGCTGTTGACTTTAATATGAAACTTTGTCTTATATACTCCATCGATAGAGTATTGCTAGGGTATATTTGCTAATACCTCTCAATGATTGTTGTCTTAGGCTTAATGATATTATATAGTAATAATCTTTAATATTCATATTGATAATAATCTATATTATTATAATAATATTTAATGTTTATACTTATTTATATATATTTGTAATTGTATTATATTTATATTAATTAATTTGTAATATGATATAATATTTATTTATATATTTATAACTATAATAATATTTAATTATGAATATTTATATTATTTATATTTAATAATATCTATTATATATTATATTTGTATTTATATTATTAAATATACTTAATCTTTAATTTATATGAATAGTACATAATCGATTCAATTACAAATCATCAATATGGGGACATGACAGGCCTTCCTTCTCAAGATTGCTTGTCCTCAAGCAATTTTTGGTTCAGATGATCAATAATTTTTACCTCCTTTAGATATATTTTTTACCCTAAGGCTTGAGAAGAGTCATGTTTTGATCAGTGCCTTGTGATCAAGAAGATTTGGTAAATCCATTTTGGTTTTGAATAGCATTGTAATTGTGGTAATGTAGTTAACCAAGTGAATGCAAAAAGGAAAACCTTTTCAATGCTTTAAAGAAGAATTTGGAAGTTTTGACAATCCAAGATTGGAGGAAACTAATGGTGTTGTGGTATATTCGGATCTCAAGAAGAAAATAAGTAGTAGATGTGTGGAATAATCATTGAATGAGGATAAGATATCATGTAGAATGATCCTAGGCTTTGTGGGTTATGGGCCCACAATATAATTTAGCATAGGTTTTTTTCATAGCCTGATTTTGTCTAAGTTATTTTATGGTTGTCTTGAGGTTCATTTAGCTTTGCCTCATATGATGTAACCTTTGTACTTTGCTGTGACTGGACTGTTTTGAGACCCTATATCAATCCCATGGCAATGTGACTAATATATAGTATTTAACTTAAATGAAAACATTTGGTATACAAGGTTTGTTTAAAATTGTAAAGTATGTTATTGATCCATATTTATCAAAGAGCCCAAGTGTATGATGACAAGTTTATGTTTCCAAGGATTTTATTGACTCTTATAGAAAATATGTGGCACAATGAGAGATTGCAAGTTCACCTTATGGGTTCTTGAGTAATAAAAACTAGATATTTAACTTAAGGCTATCTATGTAGGATTAAAGGAAACACATGATGGAACTTTACATGCTCGGTCCCTTAGGTTGAATCTCATTTTAGACATTAATGAGTTTGTATTATAAGGTTCATTATACAAAGGGACTTAACAATGATTGTGTCTACTTTAATTAATGTTTACTTTGACCATGCATAATATCATGGTAAGAAAAAATTTGTAGGGAAATTTTGAAATAGAAACATAGTGATATGATGAATTGTGACATGAATATTTGAATGTGGAATGCTAGAGTAATTGATATTGCTTAACATTTGTAAATCAAGGTTATGTCTAATAAGACTAAGGATAATAGTAGAGTACCTTGTTATCAAAGGTTAATTTTATTTTACCTTATGTACTTAGGGTGAGTACATTACCATGAACTGATCAAAATGAAAGGAAGCTAGGTGTGTGGAAAATGCTTGCTACAGTAATCTAATGAGGAGAGGGCTATGCAAATTCAAATTTATCCTAACTATTACAGCAATGTTAAACCATTAACATGAGATATTGTAGCAAAACACAAGAACTAGTTCATGTAGATAGAAGAAGAGAGATAAAGATTTACGGTGGGGAAAACCCTTGTCGGGTGAAAAACCCCACACTCAAAAACTTGCACAATGTATTAACAAATCTGAAAGAATGTTTACAATACACTTGCAATGCAAGCTTCAATGGTCTTTGAAACTTGTGTCTAGAGTCAATCTAGAAGCATAATAGTACCTGTGAACCTATAATACAAACTCCATCTCCAAGCACCTGTTTAAATAGAAATTACAAGGCAATTTGGGACCTTTCTTGGAATGGGCATCCAACATGGCATCTTAGACCAAAACCCATTCCTAGGGACACTTAGTCAACATTGTAGAATGTGTCTGACACTTGTCCACAACTCCCATCCCAAAGAGGTCACCTATTTCTAAAATGGGCTATAACAGATGCTCTTACAACACCTACGACCATGATAGAATCTGTCATAGCGGTTACAACTTATAGCTATAAGAGAATCTATCATACACATGCTATAAATAGCATATTCTCTTACAACATGTCATATTCCACCTTGGAGTACCCAAATATGCCTCATTCAAAGATGCTTCATGACACATGTCATCACCTGTCTTTCAACCTTCTATTTATGATTCTTACATGTCATAGATTCATCATAGGAATCCGTTATAATCATTTCAGTCAAACATTCCTTACACAACATAGAAGATGCTGACACATGGCAGAATATTCCTACCACTATGTGGGATGCCTATCTCCTCATGTGAGGACAAAATAACAAGTTGTCATAATCCATTAGGATTGACACATCACTGTGCCACATCCCACAATATGACAAAGTGGAATTTCCAATTATTTACAACATAGCAAATTAAATAATAAATACAAACATTACAAATGCAGAGAATTACCAAGGTTGAGACACCTTAATTCCCAACATTCTCCCACTTGTCGAACACCTTGTAAGAGCCAATAGAAAAATAGGATTTAACTGCTATAGGCCGAGAGGCCCATAGAATCCGAACACCATCTGAACTTCTCTGTGCTCACTGGTTTCATCAATGCATCTGCAACATTCTTCAAAGTATCTACCTTCTCTAAATTTACCTTTCCATCCTCAACCATGTCCCTCACGAAATGAAACTAAACATCAATGTGCTTGGTTCTAGCATGGAAAGTTGGATTCTTTGCAAGGAAAATTGGACTCTGACTGTCACAATTGATTGTGATCTGACTTGCATCAACACCAATATCTGAACACAATCTCTTAAGCCAAATGTCTTCCTTACAAGCATGAGTTTCTGCCATGTACTCAACTTCTGTCGTGGATAAAATAACAACTAGTTGTCGCTTACTCATCCAACTAATAGCACCACCAAACAGTGTAAACACATAAGCACTGGTGGATCTCCTACTGTCAATGTCACCTGCCCAATCTAAATCCACAAATCCACAAATATCAATAGAATGCGGAGGTCTTGAAACATTACCATGATAGCAAATGGAATACTCGAAAGTACCCCTCAAATATCTAAACACTCTCTTAACTGCATCCCAATGAACCCATCTAGGATTAGCCATAAATCGAATAAGGACTCCCACTGCTTAGACAATGTCTAGTCTTGTGCAGACCATAGCATACATCAAACTGCCAATAGCACTAGCATAAGGTACTCTGCTCATGTCCTTCACCTCACTAGGAGATTTTGGACAATCCACAATAGACAACTTTGTCCCCAAAGAAATGAGAACACACAATGGTCTACAATCTGCCATGCTGAATCTATCCAACACGGTCTTCACATACTTACTGTGGCTTAACCAAAGTTTTCTATTGGTTCTGTCTCTTCTGATTTCCATTCCTAGAATGTACCTGACTGCCTCTAAATCTTTCATTTCAAACTGAGCTAACAATTGAGATTTAAAATCAAAAATCATATTCTTACCCTTCCCAATGAGCAACTTATCATCAACATATAGTACAACAATGAGAATATGATCACCACCAAATTTAAAGTACACACAGCAATCCGATTTTGATCTCACAAATCTAATTGACAACACAAAGGCATCAAACTTCAGGTACCATCTCCTAAGGGATTGCTTCAAACCATACAAAGACTTCTTAAGTTTGCAAACCAAATTTTCTTTACCTTTCACCATGTAATGCTCTACCTGTGACATGTAGATTTCTTCCTCCAAGTCACCATGAAGGAAAGTTGTCTTCACATCCATCTGTTCTACCTCCAAGTCATAAGCTGTTGCAAGTGACAACAGGAATCAAATGGATGTCATCTTTGCAATGGGAGAGAAGATCTCACCATAATATATACCCTCCACTTATGAATACCCCTTCGCAACCAATCTGGCCTTATACTTCTCAACACTGCCATCTGTACCAATCTTCTTTTTGAACACCCATTTGCATCCAACAGGTTTTCATCCAGGAAACAAAGGCACCAAGTCCCAAGTTTGATTCTTTTCCAAAAAAATCATTTCTTCCTCCATGGCCTCCTTCCAGGAACCTATATTCTTCATATCCAAAGCCTCTGATACAGTTCTAGGTTCATCACTATTAGTGATTAAAACATAAGCACAACTAGAATCAAGCAATGTAAAACCAAACCTTTCAGGTTGCTTTCTAATCCATGTAGACCTCCTCAAGAGCTAAGGTTGAGGTTCAACTTCTTCCTCTGAACTTTCAGAGCTGCTAGATCTCTCCTCATTATCAGGTCCAACATTATCTTTCTGTTCAATCTTCTCAGGGGTGAGAGGAAACTGAACAAAATCCTATTTCTTTTCTTTTTCTTCTGGCTGCAAAACAGTGGAAGAAGGTGTAAGCTCTCTAAAGATGACACTTCTGCTATACAACAATTTTTCAGCCTCAGGATCCCAAAGCTTGTATCCTTTCACACCAACACCATAGCCAATGAAGATACACTTAACAACTTTGTTCTCCAACTTTGACCTCTTCTCCCTAGGCACATGTGCATATGCCTCACAACCAAAAACATGAAGATGCCTTACTGAAGGCTTTCTACTAGACCACACCTCCATGGGTGTCTTTCCAATAAGAGCTGATGTAGGAGATCTATTTACCAGATAGCAAGCAGTGGTAACAACTTCAGCCCAAAACTTTTGTTCTAGACCAGCTCCACTAAGCATACTCCTAGCCTTCTCCATCAGTGTCATGTTCATCCTCTCTGCAACTCCATTTTGTTGCGGGCTGTATGGAGTTGTCTTATGCCTTTCAATCCCAAGTTCCTTGCAATAATTATCAAATTCTGTAGAACAGAACTCACCACCATTGTCAATTCTCAAACATTTAATCTTTTTACCAGTCTAATTTTTAGCAAAGGCTCTAAACTCCTCAAACTTGTTATAGACTTTAGATTTACTTCTGAGAAAATAAATCCATGTCCTTCTACTGTAATCATCTATAAAAGATACAAAGTATACAGATTTTGATAATGAAGGAACATTAACAGGATCAAACACATCAGAATGAATAAGGTGCAACACACTAGAAGACCTATGAGAACTCAAGTAAAATTGAACATGGTTTTGTTTTCCATAAATGCAATGTTCACAAAAATTGAACTTAAGATTACAATCATCTAACCCCTCAATGAGGTTCTTATTTTTTAGGGTATGCAAACCCTTCTCACCAATGTGGCCAAATCTCTTATGCCATAACATTGTCTTTTCTGCATTGGAAGTTTAACTTCCAATGCATGATTACAACCATCAAGACTAGAAACAATAGATTTCTTCACTGCTCATTCAGATGGTGGGGATGAAGTGACTATTGCCCTCTTCCTTGAGTCAGAAGAACTATTACATTGTGAAATGCATGCCTCCAACTGAAACAAAGTATCTCTCTGAGTACCCTTAGCAAGCACCATAGATCCTCTTGTTATCTTCCATCCTTCTTTCAAAAAGACAACCTGCACACCTGCATCATTCAAACTACTTACAAAAAGTAGGTTTCGTGCTACGCCTAGGATGTGCATAACCCCAGAGATCCCCTTCACTCAACCATCAGGGAATCAGATAGAGACTCTTCCACGACCAACGATCTTTAGATGAGAGTCGTCACCCAGATACACCTTTCCACCATCGAACTCCTCATACTTAGTGAACCAGTCTCGATGTGAGGTCATGTGGAATGATGCACCAAAGTCGATTAGCCACACATCATCAAATGCATGGGTTGCCAGGGCTGTGATGAAAGCATCACCGTTGTCTTGTGACTTGTCAAAATCTGAATTAGGAGCTTTCTTCTTCTCCTCTTTGCATTCCTTTCAGAAATGCCCAGTCTTACCACAGTTCCAACAATGAGCCTTGGATTTTCCAGGAGATTTTGATCTCTCATGGGATTTGGATCTACCCTTCTCATCTTTCTTGTCCTTCTTCTTCCCTTTCTCCTTGGGTCTTCCACGAACTGCAAGGGCCTCTTTGGCTGCCTCAGAAGACTTTCTTTGCATCTCTTTAGACAAGAGCAAAGAAACCACTTCTTCCATTTTGAATGTGGATGTGGTGCTTCCGATTACCATGACAAGATGATCCCATGAGTCTGGTAGAGAACAAATTAGGGTCATACATCGATCCTCCTCCTCCATCATTGTACTGATAGATGTTAATTGTGCAACCAACATGTTGAAAGCATTCATATGTTCTGCAACGGATCCTCTATCCTCCATTTGAAGAGAATACAACTTATTTCTCAGAAAAAGTTTATTGAGTAGGGATTTAGCTTGATACATATCCCCCAACTTCTTCCAAAGGAGTTTTGCAGTAGTCTCCTCAAGGACATTTAACAACACAGAATCGGCAAGACTAAGTCTTATGAGACCCTTAGCCTTCCGATCCTTTAGATCTGAGTCAGCTTGTGACATTGCAGCTTGTTTAGTTCTATTCACACTATTCCAAAGGTCTTGGTCAACTAACATGTCTTCCATCTTGAGCTTCCATAGCTTGAAATTACTGCCATTGAACTTCTCTACTTCAAACTTCATGATGTGCCTGTCATCTCCTTACTGCAATAAGATACAAAATGCTCTACACAGACTCCCACTCAACCGAAGATTAGCTCAAAAAACCCCTCCCCAACAACTAGGACCAAAGGTGATTAAGCTCTTATACCAATTGAAAGGAAGCTAGGTGTGCAGAAAATGCTTCCTACACTAATCTAATGAGGAGAGGGCTATGCAAATTCAAATTTATCCTAACTATTACAACAATGTTAAACCATTAACATGATATATTGTAGCAAAACACAAGAATCAGAATGTAGACAGAAGAAGAGAGACAAAGATTTACAGTGGGGAAAACCCTTATCGGGTGAAAACCCCCACACTCAGAAACCTGCACAATGTATTAACAAATCTGAAAGAATGTTTACAATACACTTGCAATGCAATCTTCAATGGTCTTTGACACTTGTGTCTGGAGTCAATCCGGCAGCATAACAGTACCTGTGAACCCATAATACAAACTCCATCTCCAAGCACCTGTTTAAATAGAAATTACAAGGCAATTTGGGATGTTTCTTGGAATGGGCGTCCAACATGGCATCTTGGACCAAAACCCATGCCTAGGGACACTTGGTCAACATTGTAGAATGTGTCTGACACTTGTCCATAGCTCCCATCCCAAAGAGGTCACCTATTTCCAAAATGGGCTATGACAGATGCTCTTACGACACTTACGACCGTGATAGAATTTGTCATATCAATTACAACTTACAACTGTAAGAGAATCTGTCATACACATGCTATAAATAGCATGTTCTCTTACAACATGTCATATTCCACCTTGGGGCACCCAAATATGCCTCATTCAAAGATGCTTCATGACACATGTCATCACCTGTCTTTCAACCTTCTATTTCTGACTCTTACATGTCATAGATTCATCATAGGAATCTGTCATAACCGTTTTGGTCAAACATTCCTTACACAACATAGAAGATGCCGACACATGGCAGAATATTCCTCCCACTAAGTGGGATGTCTATCTCCTCATGTGAGGACAAAATAACAAGTTGTCATAATCCATGTAGGATTGATACATCACCGTGCCACATCCCACAATATGACAAAGTGGAATTTCCAATTATTTACAGCATAGGAAATTAAATAATAAATACAAAAATTACAAATGCAGAGAATTACCAAGGTTGAGACACCTTAATTCCCAACACAAACATAGTCTATAATAATTTGGTTGAGGTCACTACATTGTATCAGTCCAATTAAAAGATGGAAGTAATAGTAGTGAGGCAAAGTTGGTGAGAAGTGAACTTAGCACTTACATTTCAAAGTCAAGGCATAAAGTGTTGTAAACTCATAGCATTGATAACAAAGGACATAATAGTCATGATTGTGTTAATCAAGAAGGACTTGATGAGAGAGCAAAATTACATTTGTCTATATCATGATGAGAGAGACTCTTTCATTTGACACTCCAAATGGAGAACACCATTGAAGAGAAGATCCATGTTGAGGTATATGAACACAATTATATATGAAACACAAAGCATAAATACACGTAATACATGAAGCACAAAGTATATGAAGCATGAAGCATACAAAGTATACGCATGCAATACATAAGGCTTGAAGCATACATGTAACACGCAATTATACACATGAATATGAAGTATACACATGAATAAAAGTCATGAAGTGTGTATTTGAACATACATAAGTCATGGAGTACACACATAAATCATGTAGTATACATTTGAACACACAAGTCATGGAGTACACACTCGAATACACAAAGTCATAAAGTATACAACTGAATACACAAAGTCATAGAGTATACACTCAAATACAAATACAAGTCATAAAGTATACACTCAAATACAAATACAATCATAGAGTATACACTCAAATACAAATACAATCACAAGTCATAGAGTATACACTCAAATACAAATACAAGTCATAGAGTATACACTCAAATACAAATACAATCATAGAGTATACATGCAAATACAAATACAATCATAGAGTATACACTCAAATACAAATACAAAGTCATAGAGTATACACTCAAATATAAATACAAGTCATAGAGTATACACTCAAATACAAATACAATCATAGAGTATACACTCAAATACAAACACAAGTCATAGAGTATACACTCAAATACAAATACAAGTCATAGAGTATACACTCAAATACAAATACAATCATAGAGTACATACACTCAAATACAAATGCAATCATAGAGTATACACTCAAATACAAATTCAAAGTCATAGAGTATACACTTGAATGAAGTATACCGTCAGACAATTGGGAAGGGGATTCGATGCATCCCATACTACACTGTGGACCTGTCCACCATCCCAAGGTCATCAAGTATACACATGAGTATGAAGCATACATGCGAATACACGTAATACACAAAGTATTCACATGAACATATGTTACAAAGCATACACATAAGTCACAAAGTAAACCTTTGAATATACTTGAATACACATAAATCACCAAGTATACACTTGAATACATGTAAGGCACATGTAAACACAGGACGACAGGATGTCCCCTTTTGGGTATTCTTATTTTTTCTCCTTGCACGCAAATATAACCTCTTAAAAGGAACATTAGTAATTAGTAAATTAATAATAAAATCAAAACATTAATTTGGATTACTAATAACATGAACATTAATGAACAATTATATATAATTCATACTCATTTCCTCTTACTTAGTCATATGGAGCCTCATAGTGTACTACAGGAATGATGGTGCTTGGTCACTAATCTAATCTAGCCCTAGTGGAGGATAGGTGTGTGTTTATTAAGGTGTGGGATAATAATACCCAAGGGCTTCATTGCATGCCTGGCAATACTTCACCTCTTGGCTCAAGAGCTTCATTGCATGTTTGGCAATACTATACTACTTGAGGATCGTACCCCACTATCATGGCCTAAGGGTTTCATGCTTGATCGGCATACTTCACCACTTGGCTCAAAAAGGCTTCATGCTCGCCTGACATACTTCACCATTTGAGAGTCACCTACCATGCAAGTCATCTCCATAGGTATAGGCCCAAGTGCTTCATTGCACGCCCAGCAATACTTCACTACTTGGCTCAAGGGACTTCATTACACGCCTGGTAATACTTCATCCACTTGAGAGACACCTACCTATGTCAGATTGATCATAAAAATTTGCACTTTCTTACTTAATCATCCTCCTAGGGAAATAGATAAGATTAAGGACGTGGCATGACTTGTTTCTCCCTAGTACAATATGAGTAAGGTTAGAGAATGCAGACCGATAAGGATCTTGTCCTCTCAATCTAGTGATCTATGGATCATAAAGGTAATGCTTTTTATGAATATATTCCTCTTATAGGAATTGGACTTTATCCCATCACTATATGATGGATAATCGTATGGCACTTGATGGCCACTTATATATCATCTTATTAATGCATGATTTAGATATATTGTTGAGATAATATTTATTCAAAAAGCATGAGTTATACTTTATTTGGATGTTGATCTGCTATTGCCAAATGGATGACCAAATGTTGTTGAAAGAGAGTAATGTCCTTTAGTTTTTGTTGCTCTGATTTGTAAGGTAGATGTATGAAGTGTAATTGATTGACTCAATGATTGATGTTGGATTGAATGTTTGTGCTTCAATAGTATTGAAATGGTATTACTCTTCTATGAAGGATTGGTTGATATTACATATAAATAATTTATGAGTTACGTTGGGTCAAATTGCTGAGTGGGATTGCTATGTTAACACTATGTGTAATGTTTGATTGATGCTTGATGATGCCTTGTTGGTTAGATAATCTGGAATAGATTGCTGAGCTATTTTTTGTTTTTATGAGATGTTCCATTCTTCAATGCCCACCGATCTCTATATATCCTCATCAGTGCCTTTCAATCAATGGTCACCATTACATATGGTGATCACTGACCCCTTAGTTTATACCATTTGTTGCTTAGTTGGTGATAATCGTGCCTTAATTAACTTTGTATCTGTTGCCTTGTAATATTTCATGATGACCTTCACTCAATCGCTGCTGACTTTAATATGAAACTTTGTCTTATATACTCCAAAGATAGAGTATTGCTAGGGTATATTTGTTAATACCTCTCAATGATCGTTGTCTTAGGTAGGCTTAATGATATTATATAGTAATAATCTTTAATATTGATATTGATAATAATCTATCTTATTATAATAATATTTAACATTTATACTTATTTATATATATTTGTAATTGTATTATATTTATATTCATTGATTTGTAATATGATATAATATTTATTTATTTATATATTTATAACTATAATAATATTTAATTATGAATATTTATATTAATAATTATAGTATTTATATTTAATAATATCTATTATATATTATATTTGTATTTATATTATTAAATATACTTAATCTTTAATTTGTATGAATGGTACATAATTGATTCAATTACAAATCATTGATATGGGGACATGACAAACTGGATGGGCTTGACATGGCTGGGAAACAAGAAGAGGAACAATTAAGTTCACTATCACTAGCAAATAATTGACTGAAGAAAAAAATCCAAAAAAAAGTTTCTTATCTCCATACCTACTTTTACCCACCATTATTCAAAAATAACTTTACTTGCATGTATGCCAACATATTTAATTTGTTCCATTTCTTTTCTAATGTATTACAACAACACATATAACTATATTCTTTCAATGTTCAAATGATGGATGGACAACAACCATTCACCATCAACAAAATTGTATGCTCTCTTTTCAAGAAATTTCAATGTTTAATGTGAAATTATAAAGAAACCACTAATTATTTTTGAAAATAAATTTCTATACTTTAAAGATGCATGAAGGATACTTTGTAACCAAATATTTAAATGTTTTTCATGTAGCAGTGAGTCAACTAGATTCCATAGATGTTAAAATGGAAGAAGAGGAAAAATGTATCACTTTGATTTGTTCATTAAAGGATACCATCTTTTTGTTTTGAAGCCTTTTTATTTAAAGGGGTTCAATATCCTTTCTTTGTTCTTTAGAAATAGGGGTGTAGAAGTTTCTTTGCATCATTCAAGGGTATATCACTCAATTATGTTGTGTCTACAAAAAATTGTAAAGAAAAAAAGCTTATCATTAAAAGTTGGGTGGAATTTAACCACATCAAAAGGATAAATTGATTGAAGTGGAAGATGTGTAGAATTTGACAAAAGAAAGATTTGATGAAATTATTAATTCAATTAGAGGTTTTGATCTGATAATAGGTGGAAGCCCCTATAATAATCTAACAAGTAACAAAAGAAACACAAGGGATGGGCTAAAGGCGAAGTGTTCCTCTATTCATTCTATGAATTTTCCATGGATTGTGAATTATGTAAGGTATGGAATGCATTCAAGTGTAACTTGACAGAATAATGAAACTTTCATTTTGTACTAATCTAGACTTCAATAGATTATAAATTCCTTCTTTTTCATAGCCAAGTTCCCGCCCAAGTTAAAGAGGCTACTAAAAATAAGTATTGAAAATTATGGACATTATTTTTATTTTTATTCTATGTAGCAAATTTGTTTGCAATCAGCATGGGACTAATTGCATGTATTGATGTTGCCAATTGTAGATCTGTAAAAGTATTTTGGTAACAAATTCTTTATTTTTTACTTTCCTACACTTATATAGACGAGTACAATTTATTGTTTTTCATAGTCATGTTTCCCCAAATTGAAGAAGTTAGCAAAGATGAGTATTCAAAATTATGGACATTATTTTGATTGTATGGAACAAATTCATTTGCACAATTATCATGGAGTTAATTGCAAGGTTGCATGTTGCCAGTTACAATCCTAGGGTTATTAGTTTAATTAGTCATGATAATCATGGGATTACAAAACTAAGCTTAGTTGCATAAACATAATGGCAAAAAGTATTTTGTTGTGTGATAAACTTAAGGCTATGGTCAAGCATTCTAATGGAAAAACCTACTTTAAAGATCAAGCTATGGTACTCCCCCACTACTACCTAATTCATTCCAACAATCCGAATATGACACGTGTCCATTAGGAATTACACTTAGGGAAACACATAATTTGCTTAAGAACTTAATAATTCACCTTTCAAACCTCTTCAATGTACCCATTGCACACTAAAGTGTAGCTATCTCTAACAATAGCAACATCCCATCTCCAAGCTTTATTGATTCATACCTCTTCCATGTACCAATACAATTGGAAACAATTAGAAACAATTTATGTGTGGGGATATGATTTTTTAACCTACTTAATACATATTAATGTTAGACAATTTTAAAAAAGAATGTGATTGTATTTTATTATTGACACTTAAGATTAGTGTAGGGAAAAAAATGTAACTTAAGTATTTAAGAAGAGACCATAAATTAGTTTAAAATTAGTTTAAGATATAAATTAGTATCTTAATCATTGTATTAAAATTTTAATATATTGAGATATAAAAACATAAATGATACATGAAAATAAATGGAATCAGTGCATTGTTAATTCTAACTGTTGTGACACTATGATATAAGTTTATAAATTAAAATTTAGAATTGTCTCATAAACATAAACAATGATATTGATTCATCAAGGCAAGATATTGTGAACCACTACGAGAGCATTTCTACCACCTACTATCCATAATAAACATATGCTCCAACAAATACCTATCTCTACTAAACAATCAAAATTTTATTCCTCAATACATTTATTTGCAACAAATATTAAATGTATACATATGTATTTTACTCCACTTCCTTTTTCAATGCAAAACAACAAGCCATATCATTATAGGATTTGATAGTGAAAATGATGGACCAATAATGGGCAGTTATTATTAACATAATTGCATATATTCTAGATACTCCCTTTTATAGGATACTAAAATTAGAAACAAAAAATCATCTCTACTATTGTCACAAACAAAACTTGAGTAAACTTACAAAACGTTCATCTACATATACAAATTTCCTACCTTTGTTTATACAGACAGGTCACAACTTTGGTTTTACTTTCATTACTTGCTAATCTTTTTACAAATGAATATTATGAAATATGTTCTTCTTTATACTTCTAGCTTCTTACATTGTATATTTAAATTATTTGTGAGGAAAAAATGAAACCATATATATGGTTTCATTTTTTCCTCACAAAAACTTTCAATTCTAAATTCTTTGGAAAACAAATCATGCTCTTATCCTTTTTTTTCCAAATGTTCATTAACCAATTGTATGGAAAGCACTATAAATAAGCTTCCTTACAATTTAATTACTTAGAATGTTCAACATACATTTTTCTACAATCATTTTCAACATACCCATTACACAGTAAATTGCTAATATTTTAAATCTCTTAACTACCTTGAACTAATTAGCCTTGCCTTACAGTATTTCAATTTGTTTAAAACTTATATTTTAAAACCTAATATCAAGCCACGTAATTTATTTTTTGTTTTGGTTTTGAAAGGCTTATTGCAACATTGCGAGCGTACGAATATATTTTAATAGTAAGGTACACATTAACTATACAGGCAAAGGGATCTGTGGCGCAATGGTAGCGCGTCTGACTCCAGATTAGAAGGTTGCGTGTTCGATTCACGTCAGGTTCAATAAATCAGTTTTTCTTTTGCATGGAATAATTTTGGTCGTTTCCTTTTTCAGATCGTCTTCTCAAGGAATAATTTGAAGATGAAAAAGTGTGTTCCCAGCTTGCAAAGAAAAAAAAGAAAAAAAAATTATTAAAAGTACTTCCCTGGGTGGAGATGCGGGGTATCGATCCCCGTACCTCTCGCATGCTAAGCGAGCGCTCTACCATCTGAGCTACATCCCCTCTATTTTCAATTAGTCCGAAGTTTTAGATATTACTCACTATCAATATATCCTGGTTCTGCCCTTTTCATTCAAACCAAAGCGAAAGATTTAAAGCTCTTGAGACAGTGATTTTCATCAGTTAGTTCCTCTACAAGTTCCGTGTACCAATCTTCTTTTTTAATATACATAATTATATACACTCAATTTTTAAACTAAAAAATCCGTAGCAAGGGTTAGGTAAGTAGATGCTACGGGTAGCCACATTGTACTCTTAAATAAAATGATGCATGGAACATTAGAAAGCTTTGTAATAACATACAAAATCTATGTATTGTGTATTTGATTGTTACATGTTGGACTGTTAGTTTTGGTTGAGTTCTTTATCATTTATTATTCTAGATCAAATAGAGTTAATGTCCACCTATTATTTTATTGATAGCTTCATGTTTGCTATATTAAGCAAGGGTTCATATGTACTTTGTAATTAAGGGCATGTCCCCATGCGACTACTTAGCTTATTTTGGTTAGCAGTCAATGCTCAGTTTTTTTAGGAGATATTTGTGGAGCTTCAGATCCCATGAATATTTATTTTTCTGCTTAAAATAGTTATCTTGATTTGTGGTTTTTACTATATAAAAAAATAAAAAATAAATTATCTTAATTATTTTAATTTAGAAGAAAATAAAAGAAAAGATGGAAGGAAATATATACAGCCACATGACATATTTTTCATTATGGAGTTGATGCTTATTTCTAGAACCCCCTTTTTTTCCACAATTTATTTGCAATCCTAAACAGTAGCTGCTCCACAAAAATAGGGAAAGATTATCTATTATCTCTTTCTCATAATTGTAAATTTCCATGGGGCCACTCCAAGTTCTTAAATTTAAGTAGAAAAATAAGTTAAGCAGCAGCATGGGGACATGGGGTAAGTAAGATTAATTAATATTATTCTGCTATTTTTTCTTGTATATATTTTGCTTTTGTGTAGATTTTAATAAAATATTTGTTGGTTTAACAAATTAGGGGACATAGGAATACTATTTTATTGCTATACCACATTATCTTGTTTATCTTTTTACTTTCAAACTAACTTATCTAAGTGACTTGTGGCCCCCTTCTTGTCACCCTTTTCTGATGTCATACACCATCATTGTCCAATTCTTTTTGAGGATTGAGAACAAGGTCTTCAATGGAAGCCAACAAAGGTTCTTCCTCTTCATCTAACATGGAGGGATCAAATAGATGCAAGTTTTCAACATTACTCATATAATATGCCATCATGTAGGAAGACACTTGTTAAGTCTAAAAACATTTCCCTTACTTGCATAGTAATCTCAAATGGATCATATTGTAGTGGCTTTAGATTTTTGGTTTCTCTTTTGAGTCTTTGTTTCCTTAAGTACAACCATTTTTTTCCCTAACATAGAACATGTGTTTAACACGATGCTAGTCATGTCTCACTTTATACTTGGCTTGAGAATCCTTCAATCTCCCATGTTCTTGGGGTGTATTTCCTCAATCTTCTTGATAGTTTTTTTTTACTTTGTGGACTTTAATTCAACCTCCCTTGTACTTGGAGGTGTATTTTCGTAATCTTCTAAATAATTAAAAAATATGACCTTCTAAATCCACTTTTTCTTGAACCTTATGTTGTTGTCCCATCAAAACATGAAAGGGAATTGATAGTAAGTGACTCAAACATGTTTCAAAATGAGACTTATTAGTAGATAAATGCTTGCTACCCTATTGTAATTAAGAATATTGGATAGACATCAAATTCTCATCCTAATTTGTAGGATGCTTCTAACTGTGACCTCTCAGAAACTTAAGCAAGGTCCTAATCACTTGCAATGCCCCAAGATTTCACTTAAGACATTAATAGATGAAAGATGACCGAACAATATTTTTGTGACACAAAAGTGGCATTAAGCAAGCCACACAACACTCCTATGTGCCCAAGGTGTCATAACAATATGTAATGACACATTTGGCACACACACAAATGCATGAGCCAAGGTGACAAAGCGAAAGAATTAAAACACCATGGTTGGCATGGAAAATGAGACAAGGAGGAGAGTCAAGATTTCCATGGTCATTGAAAAACGCTTACAATATCCCTACTAGATCACCCCTCAACTTTATCCAAGCTATAGAAGGCAAAAAAGTCAAAACTGCCAAAGTTTAAACTTCAAGGAAGACCTACAAAAAGTTTAAACTTTTTCCATGGCCTTGCAACTTGACTAAATAACTCAGACTTTCATTTTTGGTTTCATCCCCGAGCTATAACCAAGCCTAACACTACCTCTAACTTCAAGTTTACACTTGCACTTGCAACACCCACATGGGTTCTAGCCTTCAAGGAACATTTGTAGTTTAGAATGTTGCAAAGTGCAAAGAATCTCTAACCCCTATCCTTAGAATGACTTTGGTCCTCGAGACCCAATAGTAACGTGCACTTTAGAATTCAAGTTTGGAAAGCACCTCACAATTTGTAAAAGCCTAGCAAAAGTCTGGAACAAGACACCTTTGGTTGTTGGCATTTCAAAGATCAATTGCAATCTACAACCAATGGGACTCTGAGCTCTGGAACTCCACATATAACTCAGACTTTGGAGATTGATTAGAATTGACAACCCATGGGACTTTGAACTTCAAACCTTCAACACTCTCAAGTTTTAGGGTCCAATTGCAACTTTGGTGTAGTCACGGACAGAAGGTCCATAGAATGGACTGTCCAACCATGTAGTTTGAGTAAACACAATGGAATCAACACAAGAATAGCACAAAATAGAATGCAATGGAAGATTTATTGACTCAATGTTTCAAATAATTACAAAGCTCATGTGTCAGCAACATGCTGACTACTAGGGCTTGCAAGCCTGTCCTCCAACTTATAAATTACATGAAAGATATGGCATTGAAGCACCTTCTACAAAACCACTATCTAAGGACTAAAACTTCATAATATATCTACTACTTCCTAATGCATCTAAAGAATGCTTATATATCATCTCCTAGCTCAAGGATTGCTCACATTGTCCTTAAGAGTCTCCAAGACCCGATGCAAGATGAAATGTGTAGGTCAGCCTTAAACATGTGGTAATGCTCCACAAATGGATGAAACATGTTAAGATTATCAATAAAGATCCTTCTAGTCCCTTACTATCTTTCTAGATGTTCCATTTGGCTCCACAAGTCACAGAATCACTCTACAAATGTTGTATGCTCATAATGAATGTTGAATTCTCTATTCTGTGAGTTTCGATGATGTTCTGAAAGTGATCTAACTTTCCGCAGACTTATGCAAACCTCGTGAAATCTGGGTATGATGTAGATGACATAGTCTTGAGTGTAAATCCTACCCCGCGAGCTTAGAAATGATAATGCACAGTAGAATGTGGTGTAATCTACTAAAACTGCAACTGACCAAAATGCAAGAAAAGAAAGAAAGAAAATATTTTTGGTTGATGCAAGATTGTCTTTCAACCTGGGATGCTCCTGCATCAGACACCCAGGGTTGTTTGAAAAGTGAGTCTGTCACTTTCTTGGGGCTAGAGAAAAACCAAGGCGGTCTACCTCAGCCTGAGAAATCCATGATGAATCTTCCTCTGGTCTTCCTTTCCACTTAACCAAGTACTCATTATACTATTTTCCTCTAGTGCTATGTCTAATTTTGCTATCCAAAATATGCTCTATCTGCTCCAATTATTGCTATGGTAACTGATCTTTGAATCCAATTTCAGTGTTGGCACTTGATTCTCCCTCATGATACTGATATAGATTTGCAATGTTGAATATGGGTGATATGCCGAATGCTTCTGGTAATTCGACTTCATATGCATTTCCTAAATCAAACTTCTTAAGAATCCTACAGGGTCCAAACTTCCTCATCTTTAACTTGTTGTATGTCCCTACTGGAAATATTTCCTTTCTAAGATATTCCTTATGTCTCCTCTTCTCATGTACTTGTTCCTTATACTTTCTATTCATCTCTTCCAAATGCTTCCTGACCTGAGTATGTATTATTTCCATGTACCTTGCAAATTCTTTGGCCTCTACACTCCTTTTGTTATCCATATTTATGTCTTTTAGCTCCACAACTCCTCTAGGTTGTATTCCAGTCACAACTTCAAATGGTGTCTTCTCTGTACTTCTATTCACTGAATTATTGCATGCAAACTCTACTTGTAGTAGATCCTAATTTCTTTCCTTATCTCCTACTAAACATCTCAACAAGTTACCTAAACTACTATTTACCACTTTTGTTTGTCCATCTGTCTGTGGGTGAAATGTTGAACTAAACTTTAGGTCTGTCTTCATCTTCTTCCACAATGTTCTCTAGAAATATCTCATGAATCTTGTATCCATGTCTGAAATTATACCCTTTGGTAATCCATACAATCTCACAATCTCCTTGAAAAATAGGTTAGCAACATGTACAACATCATTTGTCTTCTTACAAGAAATGAAATGAGCCATTTTTGAAAATTTGTCCACTACTACAAATATAAAATCATGTCCCCTATGTGTTCTTGGTAAACCTAATATGAAATCCATGCTTATATCTTCCCAAGGTCTCTCTGGTACTGTCAAAGGTTTGTATAATCTAATATGAACTAACTACTCCCTTTTGCAACTTGACAAATTCTACAACTTTGAACAAATTTCCTTACATCCTTATATATATGAGGCCAAAAAAAATGTTCACTCACCAAAGCTATTGTCTTATCAATACAAAAATGTCTGGCTAATCCACCACTATGCTTCACTTTGATCAAATTTTACCCTCATCTTTGTCAATAAGTTCCTTCTTCTGTTTAATGCATTTGTAACTTTGTTAGACTTTCCACTCCGGTGCTTCAATACAAATGTGTAACTCTGCATGAACCCTACCCATCTCATGTGTCTCTAACTCAACTTTCCTTGACTATTCAAATATTGCAAAGCTTGATGGTCAATGTACAACACAAATTCTTTTGGCAACAAGTACTGTCTCCACTTCTTCAAGGCTTGAATTATGGCATAGAAGTCCTGATCATAGACTGAATATCTCCTCCTTGCATCATTCAATTTTTCACTGAAATATACTACTAGTCTCCCTTCTTGACTTAACACTACTCCTATTGCACTCCCATTGGCATCACAATCAACTTGAAATACTTTGTCAAAATCCAATAATGCTAACACTGGTTGTTCTATCACTTTTTTCTTCAACAACTCAAAACTCTTATATGTTCCTGATGTCCACTTAAAATACTTCCAATCACCCCTGATTGTCTTTGTCATTGGTGTGCATATAGTACTGAGAAACTTGCTAGTCCATGAAAAGATCTTACCTCTCCAATACTTATAGGTGTTGGCCATTCAACAATTGCTCTGACTTTCTCTAGGTCTATCTTCAATCCTTCCACAAAAATCACAAATCCTAAATATACTAGTTATGTCTTCATGAAACTGCATTTCTTGATGTTTATCAACAATTTCTCATTTCTTAGCCTCTGAAATACTTATCGAATATGCCGCAAATGTTCTTCCTTGGTTCTACTGAAAATTAGAATATCATCCAAGTAGACAATAACAAACTTACCCATGGGTTGTCTTCAAAACCTCATTCATCAACCTCATGAAAGTACTTGGTGCATTAGTTAATCCAAAAGGCATGACTATCCACTCATACAATCCTTCATTTGTCTTGAATGTAATCTTCCATTCATCTCCTTCTCTAATCCTAATCTGATGGTATCCACTCTTTAGGTCTATCTTTGTGAAATATTTTGCTCCACTCAAACAATCCATGATATCATCCATCCTTGGCAATAGAAATCTATACTTGACTATGATCTTATTGATTACTCTTGAGTTTGTACACATCATCCATTCTCTGTCTTTATTTGGTGCTAGTACTACAACTACCACACATGGGCTTAAACTTTCTCTGATCAATCCTTTCCTCAACATCTCCTATACTTATCTTTTTAGCTCTGCATTTTCTATTGGTGTCATCCTATGTTCCGCTTTGTTTGGCAAACTGGCTCTAGGTATCAGGTCCATATGATGACTGATACTCTAGATTGGTGGCAATCCTTCTAGTACATTCTCTGATATGATATCTTGATATTTTGTCAACAACTCAGTTATTTCCTCTTGCGGTGGTTCTTCTTCTCTTGAAGTGGTGGTTTATGCACTTAGTGTACCTCTCTTCTTTGGACTTAATGCAAAACACATATTCTCATGTCTCAATCCATTTAGAAATTTCCTTCCATCCACTAAATAGATTCTAGCATTACTGCATACTTCACTTTTGCTCTCCTCTTCCAAAGGTATCAAGATATGTACTTTCCCATTTGATGTTATAGTATATGTATACTTCCTTTCGTCATGCATTACCTTCCTATCTATTTTGTATGAAAAAGGGGGAGGGATTTGATGTTGGGGTTTGACTTGATGTTTTAGTGTTGATGGTTTAGATCCTCCTTTCACACCAAACATTCAAGGACATATCATCCAAGTTGAATCTTTACTAAGTGAGAGCATTCACCTAATAGGTTGGGTTGTCACTTGGAACGGTGTAGAAATTTAGATGTTATCAATCAATATCTTAATTTAGTGCTCAAATACTCCTAAAACCCTAAGTATACAAAACAACATGCAATTTGATGAATTACGACAAATCCATGCAAACTAAGGTGAAGGATAGAGATTAATAACTGACCATTTTTCATAGTTTAGGATGCAGAATAGTTAGGGACACCTCCACTAGTACCCCTGTCCAAGGTATTGTTTTCTCTCTAGAATCTTGATCTCCTTCCGACACTAATCTTCACTGTATCATCCATTTTTGTCCCGAAAAAGGTGGAGGACACTGCCACTAGCACCCTAGTCCAATGCCAGATGTTTTTCCAGGTGCTGGAAGCTCTTTGGATGCTGATTGTCACTGTCTAGATTATTTTTGTATTTGTAACTCTGGAGGACACTACCACTAGCACCTGTGTCCAAGTAGTCCTTTTCTTCAGGTATTCAGAATCTATACACTGTCTTATTGTTCCTTGTAACTCCACTCCATCTAGATGTGAAACCTGTAACTTGTAATCACAAGGAGAGGGGTTGTGGTTTCTAGAGGCTTGCCTCGGTTAAGCCTCAGAGAGACATTCAAGTCTTTCGAACACCGTTGTTAGATAGAGAGTGTGTATCCCTGCAAGATAGAGGCAAAATCCAAATGATGAATGATTCAAACACAAATAGATATCACCTTAGAAGTATAGATCTCATGGAAGGAAGAATCTCTTTCATACCATGAGGGGATGGAGCCAAATCTACAACAAACAAACACAATAACAACACAGTACTGCTCTATGACACAATGAAAATCTAGAATCACTTTAGCATAAGATCACAAGTTCTCCATCATCTTCTTGTTATCTTCTAGATTGTAAATGAAACACTAAACATGCTTATATATGCAACTACAAACATTCCCGCTAAGAATTTTGTAATTCAAACTTGAGATATAGGCATAGGACCTAATTAACGGTCATAAAACTGACATTTAAATTTAGGGCTGACCCAAAATAGGGCAGGACTAGGGCACTAGCACCCAAGTCCACCCTCCCATTTTTATTTAGGGATCATAAAAATAGCACCCCCTAGGTCCTATTTGCCATAAGACTTCAGGGTTTTATCATCAGGATTCAAAATTAACACACAAGATGCTCTAAATGCATTCTAAGGACCCAAGAGCTAAACCTTAAGAGGGAAAATCCCCCAAGGGGATATTTTTTGACATAACATTTAGCCCCCACTTTAGTATAAGTATAAATGACATTTAGCCCCCACTTTAGTGTAAGTATAAATGCAAGGCCAATACATGGATTAAAGTACAATCAAAACACAACAAACATGCCAAGAATGGTAAAGACATGCCAAACACGTTGAAGAAAATAATAGACACACAAAACATGGAGAAGACAACATTGAAGACACACAAAACACAATGAATATAGTGAATGCAGTGATTATTTCTTTTTCATTTTCTCATATATATGAATGCAAATGCAAGTACAAGGAAAGCAAACACACAACCCAAATGCAGGAGGAGCTCATCGCCACCAGTCTTGAAACTGCATAAGGAGAAACATACATGCAATACAAATCTCAAAGTGTAAGAGGAGCTCATCGCCACTAGTCTTGAAACTACACTTGAGAACAAACATGCCATACAAATCCCAAAGCATAGGAGGAGCTCATCACCATCGGTCTTGAAACTATGCTTGGGAACACACATGCCATACACACACACATGGAAGACACGGAGGAAACATGGAAAAAAAGTGATGGAAGGAACCTATTTCTAGGTTCACCACCATCTCAAGCACATTACAGGCACACACTGATGATTGGGCTTCGCCACAACAATCGTCGAAGACACGCTTAAGAGAGGATACACCAACCCTACCTGCTCAGAGGACTTTTAGAAATGACAGGATGTGCAATCTCCTCGAGAAATACACCATCCCTACCTCTGCAGAGGGCTTAAAATAAAAGGATATGCATGATATCCTGCCTTCGCAGAGGGCTTAATGATTGCAATATAAAGATAAAGATGTGCACTCGCTCAGAGATACAACATCCTGCCTTCGCAGAGGGCTTCAGACACGCTTAGTTAGTACCAAAATCATCAAACAACCTACCTTATATATGCCCCCACCTTAAGGTGGTCGATATCATCTACTGATATCAAGCATGTTAAGGTAGGAAGAAAACACACAAGGGAACCTGAGCTCTTGCAATGCCCATGCCCCCAGAGGTTACATGTACTTTATGATCGCCAAATGTTTTCACAAACACACAATATCCTGCAAGAAAAGGTGTTAGCAACCATATAATCATGATAAACAACATCATATGCAATCATTCACATGAAGATCCAAGCAAGGTGAGATCCAAGATTAAAAAAAGTGCACGAAGTAGTAGTATTGTTATGTTTTGTAAGTATGATAAGACAACATCAAAATATCACATGGAATGATTCTACTAGCCAAGCGTCAAATAATATATATCAACCCCATAGTCATTTATGGACTAGGTCCATTTTTTTATTTCTCACTAAAGGGACACTAGGTCCGTATCAGTATTATATGTTTTTCATCATCTGCCAGCTAGATAGAACCACTAGAGGAAGGTAAACAATAAATTGAGAGGAGAAACAAGTGTCCTAGGGTTGTCACGTAGGAGGGTACCCCCAGGTCACCAACCACAACACTATGTTCCTAGGACACAACACAACAATAAAAATAGAGGAGAGGTAATATGGAAGAATGATGATACAAATAGAAGAAGGGTCACAATAGAGATGATCTCCCGATATCCTTGACCTTACAAGAGTATAAAGGGTCATCCTAGGAGGCCTAAACAACACATAACACATCATGGGGGAAACACAACATGGAGGTAGAGGCTAGAAATACTTACCTACATTAACAACTGAACTAAAATTTGGAACTTGCGAGCATCTTGGAGAGATGCTCTATCAAGTTTTGTATGAAGCTTGAGTGGTTTGTATTAGAGTGTTGTTTGTTGTCAGGAAGTCCATGCAGTGCTTGTTTCTCAAATACATGTCTATGTGAAATCTTTTGTTGCTTATGAGGAGGAGAACCACTATTATTTCCAACTAATGATAACCATCTTTCTCTTTTCCAATGTTTAGTTCTCTAATTTTTTTATTCTATCTATCATAAGGAGAAGAACTACCTTGTATTATATCAATATTTTCTTTTATCAAAATCTCTTGTTTTGGTTGTTCCTTTTGTCTTTCCAATGAATTTTGGTTATCGCCTGATTCTTGAAGGGATAACGAAGGAGGAACCTCAACATAAATGCCATTTCTTCATGGATGAGGTAATACATCAGTATTTTCCTTGTCCACTTCTATTGTAGCAATTATCTCGTCATAGTTCAGGTAGTCATCTTATACTTCTAGTGTATTTTGTTCCATCATGTTATTATCGATATCTTAGGAAAGGGATTAGTGAAGATCTGTAAATTTTGATTCGGCAGAGAAATTGGGTAAGTGCACAAAGATGAGGGACCAAAATGGGGTCTTAAGTTGCCACTTTTTTTCTGAAATCAGGAAACATTGATGTTGGATGAGTAATTGAAGATAGCTACACTCAAAATTTGAAGATGGAATGAAAACAAGAGTTGTAGTGCTCTGAATCTAATTTCTAAACTACTATTTTTTTCCAAAAATGGTTGAGAGTAAGGGGTTCAAAAAGGGGGAAGCACACAAATTGGTCTTGTTTTTCTCAAAAAAACATAACATAGCGTCTAGTGTGCTCCCCCTAAAATGTTAACTTTTTTTTAGTATTTCAATAATCACTCCAGTGAGAAATTAGGTAACACCATGTAGTTTATCCCTAATTTTTCTTATAATTTTTTAATGAATAATTGATTTTTTAGTAATTTTTAAAGTGGACACATCCTAAAAAATAGAAATTTGAGCATGCTTCCCCCTAAAATGTTTGAAAACTAATCAGAAATCAATTTTTTTTTGAATTCGTGTAGAATGGAATTCGTGTAGAATGGAGCCTAGTTTCTAAAAATATAACTTATTTCAATTTTTGATGAGCGGTTAAAAAAAAAGTCAATAATACTAGACACTGGTTTTTGACAAAAACTGGACACACTTACAAAAGAAATTCAAGATGAAATACTAAACGTACTCAAAATGTGAAAAAAATTATATGGTTAGATAGCTAACAGAGAGCTTAAGATTATGGTTGTATTTTTTTAGTTTTTATTGAAAAAAGTGCCATTCTGATGGGAAGCACGCTTCGTATTATCTCTAGATTTTGCTAAAAACTGATAAAAACATGTCAAACAAAGCTGACAATAACGCAAGCGCGTTATAATGCACTCACATTATGATGAGCATAACTGGCAATACACATGCCAATTGCATTTGTTTGAAAGTTTCTAAAGCCTTTTCAACAAATCCATTTTTTGCATATCTTGCAATCATTGCATTCCATTATAGAACATCTCTTTGAGGTGTTCTATCATACAATTGGCATGCCTTGTCTATGCTTCCACACTTTACATACATGTCTACAAGGGCAGATGCACTTCCTATCGTCTCTCTCACTCTATTTCTCTCCCCTCTCTACCTCCCACCTTCTCTCTCTCTCTCTTCCTCCCTCCCCCATCTACCTTCTACCCTCTCTCTCACTCTCTACTTCCCTCCCCTATCTACCTCCCACCCTCTTTCTGAGTCTTTGCTTCCCTCGCCTCTCTACCTCCTACCTTATCTCTCACTCTCTTCTCCCCCCTCCCTCTCTACCTCTTACCCTCTCTCTCACTTTCTACTTCCCTCCCCTGTCTACCTCCTACCCTCTCTCTTAGTCTCTGCTTCCCTCCCAGGTGTCTACCTCCTACCCTCTCTCTCTTCTTCCTTCCCCTGTTTACCTCCTACAGTCCTCTCCCACTCTCTACTTCCCTCTTGTCTCTACCTCCTATCCTCTCTCTCACTCTCTACTTCCCTCCCCTCTCTCCCTCTCCTCCTCATTCTTCCTATTGATGTGTAAAATTGTGCAGGTTCCAACACGAACATGGGAAGTTTTAGGAATGTGGGACTTGCTACCTGAAACAACCTCCAAATTTTAAAGAAGCTGGCTCTTCTCTATCCTAAATGGGTTTTGAGGAAAAGGGGAGAAACTAATAGAATTACAGATATAATGAAAGCAAATCTATCTATGGTGATGCCCCTGAAGAAAGTGTTTTTTCTCAACTAAGCACAGTGAAGCTACCCTCAAGATTCAGTCACATTAAAGAGCAGATGCTGCATGATTAATATAATAGATAAAATGAATAAAATCAAAGGCTCACACTGAGACAATTTGTAATGACACAGAAAATATCAACCAAGGCACAGGACTTTGTCTTTCTCATTAATTTTCCAGCAACATAAGGGGCATAGATACATGCATAGTTACATTAACCTTCTGAATCAAAAGCAATGAAATAAAGGCAAATGATATTCACTGGTCCTAGCAAAAGTCTCAAACTTCTCTCTTAAATCTCTGACATAAAATATCAGTAGCAAAACTATCTCTGAATGAATCTAGAATTCTAACTCTGAACTGAACTCCTTTCTCATTACAAATGTTACATATTTATAGCATGAGATCAACTCTTAGATTTTCTGCAATAGTCAAATCCCAATGGCCCAACCGAATTGGAGATAACTGGAAGTCTCTGACAGTTGAAGATCTTTAAAATCTGTGACAGTTACTTCTTTTGCAAGCTCATTAGCTGTTACAAAATAGATGTGGCATACATCCTCTTATACGGATCAAACACTTGGTGACCTCCGCGCTCATACTACAAGAAACCCTGTGACAGATGGCAGTGTCCGCATCAAAGTTTGAAACTCCTTTATTCCTCAGAAAGAAATAGGAAACTGACACTTGGTGGCTTCCGCAGCAACTAGAAACAATACGTGTCTATATCTGCGCCACTTTACTTATCTGTGTCTGTATTTGGGAGGACTCTGCAGATGACATCTGTCACGATCCGCAACTTTGAAACTTTTAATACATATACAAAATGGGACCCACAACCCTTCGCGTAGTAACTTTCAAAAGGGATAGGTGGCAGTTTCTGCAGGGATAACTAACTGATATGTGGCGGCTTCCGCTACACTTGAAACATTATAAGATACTCCTTGAAACTCAAGCAGAGGCTGACATATGTCGAGCTCTGCATCCTTTGAGAAACATTTATTATTATCGGAGGAAAAGTTAGAAATCTCTTACTTAGGCACCGCATCCACCATGTGGCACATTCTGTAGCACTTAAGACTCTACACTGGGACCCACCTCCATCTTTACTTAGCATCAAAGCAAATAGAAACTATAACATGGAAGCTGACACATGTTGAGCTCCGCGGCTACCACAAAAGACACATGGCTTCATCCGTGCTCATACTGAAACATTTAGGGAGTGCCTCCACTTATGACAGGTGGCACCTTCTGCAATTTGTAACTTAAAACAAAATAGAAACATCTTCTGCTACGTGGCACACTCCGCGTTAAAGTTATAGCTTAGAAACAAATGTGCGGCTTGAACTGGGGCTTGACACTTGGCGACTCTCATGGCTCTTGGTAAAAATGAAACCCTCACGGCCATTCTCAGAAACATTCACAGACATTGAACTGTAACCTGCAGATGCGCTCCGCCACTTAATACAAAATGTAGAGTCTTTTACTCTACAGTTCTTGGTCACCCCTAGGACTTTTCAGCTTGCTAAAAAAGAACCCAAAATTGTGGCAAAAATGTGTATTTAAAATACAATGCAGGGTCATAGATTCTGCAAAGCTGTCTGATAAACAGACCATTCAAAGTCAGAGAGTCCCTACTTATTCTGTAAATCTTGGAAGGAAAAATCAAGATTTATGATATCCTTGTGGGAAAAAGTCTACAAAATTTGAACTGCGGCCTTTAATTTAAACTCCAATTGGGCCATTGGGATCAAGACAGCTTCTACTTCCTGTACCAATGAGGAATCACTCAAACCTTGAAAAATAGTTTGATCATTTTGTCTGGTTAAAAGCAGGGTCTTAATCTCATCAATCATCAATACAATATTGTTATCTGGAAATGGTGATGGAATACCCAGCTGCACCAAATCCTCTATGTGTCTCTTCATGTCTTTGACTCCCTCTTTGACAATATCTAGGAGCTCCTGGTAGCTTGTGGCAGTTGAGTTGCAACTTAAAACTTCATTCACCCTCTTTGCAGCTATCATTCTGTCACTGATCCCTGCTGCTGACAATATTTCATCTGTTGTGTCATAAAGCTTCTTTATCAACAATGTAGAGTCAGAAACTCTTAAGGAAATAGTAGATAGAGTGGCTTGAATTGAAGCTTCTACTTTCTCACACAATTGCTGTGCATTTAATAGGAACGTTAATGAGGGCCTTAGCTGGATAATCTCCTTAGAGATTCTTTTCCACACTGACACATATAGCTCATTGACCAAATTTAGAACTCCAGCATTCTGGGGCCTGTTAGCTAACTCAAGTGTTAGTTGTTTTGTTGTTTGTTGCTCTGCTAGGAGTTGAGCCTGTATTGCAATAGCAACATTCTACTCACTTAGCAACTTTTGCTGAAATTGTGTAGCTTGGTGCAATTTATCCTGATATCTCTTCTCCAATGTGGCCTTTTCCTGCCTTAAAATAGTTACTGCAGCTTTCTCCTGTGCTAGCTCCATCTTTAGAGAAGCATTTTGGGCCTGAGTTGCTTGATGAATCTGATAGGAAACAGTATTTTGCAACTGTTTATAATTTAGATTCTATATCTCATCTTCTCTAGATTTCAACTTTGTAGCAAGGTTGGTACTATTTGCCTTTTCTTGAGCTAAGTTAGTTTCAACCTTCTGTAACTTCTTGGACACTTTCAAGTAGTCAGTTGCAATAGCAAAAGTAGTTTCATTGGGTAGCTCGACCCTATCTTGTGGTCTGAATAGTGACATGGCCATGGCTACTGCATTTATTGCAAAGTCCTGAGGCTGCATCTGCTCATTTGGCTTTACCACATTTGGGGACAAATGTGTGATAGTCAACTGTTATTGAATTGGGTCAAAGAGAGACCTCATGTGTGGTATAACCAGGCTTTTATTTTCTTTCTTTCTTTTCTTATTCATCCTGACTTCTCTAGCCTTCTTTGTTGTATCAGCTTGAGCTTGGAAAGTGGGAGGAGAGGCAATGAAACCCCTAGCAAAGGGATGACCCTGAGGTAAACCATAAGGTATAGCCAATGATTGTTGGCTAGGGGAAATTTGGGGACGGGCTCGTTTTGGAATAGAGGGGGAAAAGAATGGCAATGAAGGGGCCTGTGAAGACATGGTCTGAGGACTAGCAAGTGGGGCAAGTGTAGCTATAGGCATAGCAGAGGTGGCAGAGGATACTAATGTTTGGTCAGTTGGGATTGCCACCCCTATGGTAGAAGAATGAGACAGAGAGGAAAAAGGAGAAGAAATGTTTACCTGGGGAGCAGCAGATGTGATTGGTATTTTCTGTAGTAGGGGTTCTGCTTCTTCATCTGACTCAGGTTCCAGGTGCAATTTTCTATGCTTCCTTGGTCTCTCTCCTAATTCTTCCGACTCTGCTTTCTCTGCCACATTTGCCATTACTGATGGTGGCAACAATACAAAACTGGAAGCTCCAGTAGCTGAAACTGATGGAGTCCCTCTAGTTGGTGATGACACCAAACCCTTTTGTTTCTCTAGAGTACTGAGAGATTGGGGCCAAGAAAATACAGGGGCAGTTGATGAGGCTTGTCCTATTGCTTGCATTGTATGAGTTGACTCAGCCTCCTCTTCAGACTCTTTACCCTTTTTGTGAATTCTGCTTGTATCAGGGCTAGAAACTAGAGAGGGATGCCACTCATCCCAGATAGACTCCCATCTTTCATCAGTATCAACATTTCTGAATGAATGGGTAATCTCTGAGATCTCCTACCTATACTTCCAATAGGCCTCAATTTTCTATGGCTTCCATTCTTTGTTTTTCAATGCTTTCTTTAAACCAGTACCCATTCTAACCTTAGGTTCAAAAGCCTTCTATTTAACATAAAAGGTCTCCCATGGCTTGGGCCCCTCATATGGCAAATTTACCAGTTCCACATATATGTCAGGGTTATCTTCCCTAGGGTTTCTTCTATCCTCCCAAAAGGGCTGACTTTTAGCTCCAACTTTGTTGCTTCTAACCCAAGAGGCTATAAAACTATTTGGGTCATACTTCCATTTGTCTTCAATAATGAAGAATCCCAAGATAGCCAACTTTCATAGCAACAGATGTTTAGCATCTCTGACTTCCAGGGCCATATTCTTTCTGATCCATGGGATATCATACATTTTCTTCTTCTTCCTCTTGGTACCAAACTCATTATCGACCACAGACACTTGCCAAGTGACCTCTAAAAATGCTAACCTAGGAGTCAAAATTTTAGGTAGCAGCATAGGTTCCCCATTGAAACCATGGACCCTGATGATAGTATTTTGGGCCCCAAAGAAATAATCACATGGGATTGGGCAATTAGTCATGAAACCCTTAATGCTCTATGTCAACCTGTGTTCTACAGGTTCAGGGCTCAAATGGCAAAAGGCAGGGGAAACAAAAAGCTCCCAAAATTCATAAGGGTTTGATGCCTCAGATAGCACATGTGTCCATGTAGACACAGGGATAGTTCTATTTTACCCAAAATTTGGGTCATACATGTTTAATTGCATATTTTGTGCAAAAATACCATAATTCTAATATAACATCAAATGAAACAGGTAAGCAAAATACCTAAAAACTCCTTTGGATTTGAAATTAACAAGATATTCAATCATGGAATAGGCAATTTGTTTTGAAAAGTCCAGTCAGTATTCCTGGGACTTATCCACAGTCTTTAGCCTGAAGAGGATAGCAATTTGCCAATCGTAGACTGTAATGTCTTCCTTCATCCCAAAAATAAAAGCCATCATTGACAATGCCTCTTGACTGGCTTGGCTGAATTGTGCCCTTCCTATAGGTAATGTGGGCATCTGTGTATTCTCCTCTGGCAACTGCAACTCTAAGTTGAGAAACCTAAGCTGGTTATTGACATTTGACCATGTCTTTTGCATTTTGGCAATAGTGGGAAATGTGGCCGTTCGATCGTGATACAGGGCCATCATGTCTCTTATAGCTTTGGTGTAATTTGCACCATAAAGGGACCCTATTGGATGGTGCTTGAGGGGGCATGAAATAGCTCCACACATATATCAATTAGGTCAGGACACAGGTGCACACTTGGGACCATGAACTATGCCAACTGTGCAGTCTGAATTCTCATTGCAAAAGTTTTAGACTCCCCTTTCTTTGCCTTCTGGATGCATCTTTGGTGTGCCCCTTCTTAGAGAGCCTTAGTAGATTTTTGAAGGGTTGGGTCAAAGATACCATCTACAAAGTCCTTAACCTTCTTTGGGTCGGCAGAATACCCTACCTCGAGAACCCTTGTCCTTGGATAGGTTCTCTTAGGCTGCACAGGCACCGAGGCATATGATTTACTACTTAGAAGCCTATCAATTGACTCATAGATCCCGAGTCCCTCCTAAGAAGACTGTGCTTCGGACGCCATGTCTATGTCTGTGGGGAGAATGTGGGTGCTTTGACACAGTAATGGATGGAATTGCCACTAGAAAACACACAGCTGAAAACACTTGCTAGGGATGAGAATTTGCAGGGGATTGCTAGGGGTTCAAAGTAGAGAGACAGAGCAAAATGAGAGCCACAGTTAAGGTTTAACTCCTATTAATGGGACTTTTAATGACACATCATGCCTTATAAATGGCATTAACACCAAGAAACTGTTAGTGTCAAACATGTTACAGGAGTGGCTGCAAAAGTGCATACTTTCAAGGATTTTGGGGATTGGAGATAACCTTAATGAATGCGAGATTTCCAAAAAGAGAAGGGGCTTGTGTTGATGACACATGCTCATGGAACACTTATTTAAAAGAAAAGCGGGAAAAGAAAGTGGGAAAATAGGAAAACAATAAAGGGAAACTAACTAACTATAGTACATAGGAGACACTGCTTAATTAAAATGCTTCAGATAGATCCCATTCACAAGAATCTCTTCGGGTTCACCTTCCATTGTTTTGAGCTCAAAAGAATTTTGTTTCTTACAGGAATGAATCTTGTAAGGGTCAGTCCACATTGATTCAAATTTGCTGTGTCGACCTGGCTTAGCAGCTCTTTCATCCCATTTCAACACTATTGAGCCAACTTCAAAATGGGGATTTGAAGCTTTCTTGTCAAAAGAGTCTTTGATTATTTTCTGATGTTTCATCAGTGACTCATGTGCCTTTTCTCTTTTCTCTTGTACTTTCAGCAGTTCAACAAGTCTGACTTGCATGGGACCATTCTCTTCAATCTCAATTTGTTTCAATAATTGTAGAGAAGGAATCTCTAAACTTAGTGGCATTACAACTGGCTTACCATAGACTAATTCATATGGAGACATCTTTGTCACTTGTTTTGGTGTGATTCTGTCAGCCCACAATGTTGTATTAAGTAATCTGTGCCACTCTCTGTGATAGTTGGTCCCTATCCTTTTAATGAGTCTGATTAGGTTCTTGTTAGTAGATTCTGCCAAACCATTACCCTGAGGGTAATAATTTGAAGAAGTTTTCAAATAAATTCCATACCTTAATGCAAACTTAGATATTTTTGTTCCCAAAAAGGCCTTAGCATTATCTGATATTATGGTACGAGGAGGACCAAAACAAGCAGTAATACCCTCCAGAAAGTCTAATATTACCTTTTTTGTTGCTTCCTTGAGTGGTACTACTTCACTCCATCTAGTGAAGTAATCTATGGCCATAAGGATCCATTTGTGTCCCATACTTGACACCAGATTGATCATACCAATGAAATCTAGACCCCATTGGGCAAAGGGTTCATCCACAATTATGGGGCTTAGTGGCATTGCTGCATTTCTTCTTTTCCTTGTATAAAACTGACAAGACTGGCACTCTTTAACCAGCTGATAATAGTCTGTAAATAAAGTGGGCTAGAAATATCCTGCTTGAGTTATTTTTATTGTAGTAGTCCTTTCTAAAAAGTGTCCACCTGAAGCTCCATGATGTAGTTTATGTAGTATTCTTTGGGCTTCACCTTTCTCTATGCATCTTAAAAGTATACCATTAGTATTTCTTCTGAAAAGAACATGGTCAATTAATACAAAATGGGTCCCTTTCTGTCTATAGTATCTTCTTTTATCATGGGAGAGATGATTTGGGAAAACCCCATATTTCATAAATTGTATTATGTTTATGACCCAGGAATCTTGATCAGCTTCTTATATCTTCAATACATTTTCTCTTTTTATTTCTTCAGTCATCATTCTCTCCATGTCCTGAGCCATATATTGACATAATCCTTTGCCCCTTACTAATTAGTGGGTCTAACCTCTATATCATATTCAAGGATCTTTGTTATCTAGTTGGCTCTTTTCTCAGTGATCTCACCCTCCATAATATATTCTCTTACACTAGGATGAGCCACTAATATCCGAATCTTATTCCCTGTGACCATATGTCTAAATTTTTTAAGGGATTTTACCATGGCATATGCTTGTTTCTCTACAAAATTGTATCTAGCCTCATATTCCCTGAGAGTCTTAGAGAAAAAGGCTATTGGGTGCTCTCCTTCTTACTAATCATCTTTCTGAGTTAAAACAGCAGCAACATTGAATTCTCCTCCATACACATACATTATGAAAGGCTTAGAGAAGTCTAGATTTTTGAGTACTGGGGCTATCAAAATGGCTCTTTTGATCTCTTCAAAAGATTGTCTCCCTTCTATAGTCCATTTGAAAACCAGGTGCTTCTTTAGCAGTAGTGTCATAGGTCTAATTAGGCCTGCAAAGTCAGATATGAATCGGCTGACAAAGTTGATCTTCCCCAAGAAAGATTGAACTGCTTTCTTATTAACAGGCAGAGATAGGTTCATTATGGCAGTGACTCTCTCTGGGTCAATAGAGACTCCTTCTTTTGACACTATATGCCCTAACAGTTTACCCTGGGGTACTGCAAAGATACACTTCTTTGGATTCAGGGATATTCCAAACTCTTGACATTTCTTAAAAATAGCCTCTAAATGATCAAAATGATCTACAACATTTTTGGAGAAAATAGTGAGGTCATTTAGATAAATCAAGATGATTTTGTTTATTAGTTCACCAAATGCTACATCCATTGCCCTCTGAAAAGTAGCTCCCACATTTGAAAGGCCAAAAGGCATATTTGCATATGCAAATGTTCCCCATTTTGTAGTAAATGTAGCCTTATGCTGGTCTTTGTCAGCCAACCAGATCTGATTGTATCCAGAGAAGCCATCTAGCAAGGAAAATCTCTCTGTTCCAGCCACAGTCTATAAAACTTGTTCCATAGAGAGCAGGGGATAATGATCTTTCAAAGATGCTCTATTTAGATCCTTGAAATCCACACAGAGTCTTATGTCACCATTCTTTTTTCTTACTGGCACTAGGTTTGATACCCAGGTTGAGTGCTTGATTGGAAAAATAATCTTTGATTCTAAGAGTTTCTGCAACTCATCCACCATTAGAGGTTCAATTCTGGGGTTCACTGGCCTTTGTTTCTGTCTGACTAGTTTAGATCCTTTAGTAAGCTCTATGGTGTGCTGGATGATGTCTCTATTATAGCCATGGAGGTCTTCATAGGTCCAGGCAATCACCCTATCATATCTTTCACATAAATCAATCAATCTTTCCTTTTCTTGTTGGGTTGTAGAATTGCCAATCTTCAATTTTCTTCCTTCACTAACTTGGATTTCAAAATAAACTTCTTTATTTGCTTGAAACCTCTTCTTCTCTAGGCTTACATTTTCTGGGTCAAATAAGTTTTATAAGGTGATCAGTCCTTTAGGGAGCTTATTTGTCTCCAGTTGAATAATTTGGTCACCATATGCTTCTTCAATTTTAGGTTGCAACTGATCAGCAAATTCTCCTGACTATTGCAAAAATGAAAGTACTTGAAAATAATTTTCAAAAACTTGCCAATTTTGGTTGTTGTCTAGGATAGTTGGCCTCACTATGATTTTGACTAATTCATTGTTGATTAGTAGATCAGTTGCTGGATCAAATTGTGAACCAATCTATGCCATTCTATCTGCCTCAAAATTTTGGGCTCTAGGGATTACTTCGATATTAAAAGCTTCAAAACCATCTATTAGGTCCCAAATTCTGTGCCTATAGGATCTCATTCTTACATTTTTGGCCACTGCCTTTTCTCTAATTTGCTTCACTACTAGTTCTGAATCTCCTCTGACTATCAGATTCTTTATTCCTTTTTTCTTTACCAACATGAGTCCATGCACCAAGGATTCATACTCAACATCATTATTGGTACAGGCAAATTGAAAGCGAATGGCTCTTAAGATTTTCTCACCATTTGGGGCAGTAAGACAAACTCCTGCTCTAGCTCCATTCTTACTTCTAGCCCCATCAAAATTTAGAGTATAGATTTCTGAGTCTTTTTCAGATTCTTGAGTCTGATTAGGCTCTTCCCTTAAAACATTAGGGATCTCTTGATCTTCTTCAAATATGACATAAGTGCCTAGGCCTGTGGAGTCATAATTTCCATATGGATCACTTTGCATCATAGTCAACAACTGATTATTCTCTTCTTCCTATTGATAATATTCAGTCCAGTCACCTAACTCTTCAACAAATATTCTATCCTCTTTATTTAGCATAGCATGGGCTGCTTCTAATTTTGGTGTGGGTTCATTTGTAATATGGTCTTTTGATAATGGCTCAGACAGTATTTTCATCTTTGTCCCATATTTGGCTCTTAGAATAAGGTGTGACGAATCTAGTGACATGTAACCTCCTATCTTGGCTGTGAAATCTCTGGATAAGCATAGACCAAAAACAGGGGGAATATCTATGACTACCACATCCTGATTTACAATTATATTGGGGAAAGTATATAGTTGCAATGGGAGTTGCTTAATTTTCCCTATTGTCTGCACAGACTTCCCATCCAACTACATGACTCCTCTTGCTAGTGGCTCATATTTTATTTTCAAAGCATCTAATATTTGCTTTGGCATTATTGTAGTACTAGCCCCAGAGTCTATCATTGCATTATGCAATAGTTTCTTCCCAACTATCAGAGTTCAATAAAATGGATCTGGTTTAGATTTACCTACCTCAGATGCATTATTCAACAGGGCTGCTATCTGTAGAGGTACAATATCTTTGAGCTACGACTTTTCTTTATCAGCAGATCCTCCTTTAGCACTAGTGTGTTTAGGAACTTCTTGGCCTTGTAGAGCCTCTTGCAACAGTTTCTTCTACTCAGGAATTGCTAACATGTCCCAGATTGATACATGCGCTGGAGTTCTTTTAAGCTAATCCACCACATCCACTAGTCCTAATTCTTGGGTCTTTGGATAATAAGGGTACCTTGACTTTTCTAGAACTTGTTCTGAGGCTACTTGATTCTACATAGACTGGGGCATTTCTTGTCTAGAAATTGTATTCTCATGACTCTGAAATGGAGGAGCTCCCATGATCTCATTATTAGTGACTTCAGGTTGTTCCATCATTCTCCTCTTTGCTCTGGTATAGTAATATGATTGTACCAATGACTTCTTGGAAGTAGATTTTTCATTCAAGAACACTAACTCTTCATCTTCAATCCATGAAAATAAAGCATTCTCACGGGCTATTTCCTCTTCCTGTTGTAAGGACATTCCTTGCATCTGGGCCACTAGGACTACATTTTGTACACTAAGAGACTGATATTGTGAAGTGTTAGAAGTTGCAAATTGTCCTTTTAATCCTCTCTGTTCTACTATCTTTTGATGTAAATTTCCTCTGGGGTAGTCTCTGGACATATGGGCATTGTTGCAAGGAAAACACCAAGCATTTGTGCCATCTGCAAAATTAATTTTCCCTGGAACAATTTCCCTATTGGGATTAGGAGGAATAGTCTATAAGGGTGTAGGGACTATGACTAACTGGTTGGATGGCTGAGGATTAGCTTGCCTTTGAGGGCCTTGATATTGATTTGGCTAAAAGGGAGGTCTATTTCCTTGATAACCTTGATAAGGGGGTTTTGGATAAAGATTTTGTTGTCTCTTTAGGTTAATTATTTCATTTGAGAAGGTTCTTAAGATGTTCTTGACATCATCCATTTCAAATGATTGAATAGGGGCAGTTACTTTAGTAGGTTGCTGAGGAAAAGAATACATAGACACAGGTGGGTTTGTAAGATTAGGAGCTTCTTGAGGCAATGGTAAGGTAATTTCTGGGAACATTGGCATAGGAGGCCTTGGGGGCAACTTTCTAGCATCTATTAATTTATTTTTAGCCTTGACTGCCAACTCATAAGCTTCTGGTAGTGTCTGACCTCTAAGGGACTAAATCATTACTGATATATCTAAGTTTAGAGCCTTGAGATATAACACAATAGCCATACCTGGTAATGGTCTTGCTGTAGCAGGAATCCTCTCCCAAGTCTTTTGAAATCTTGAATTAAAATCAGTCATAGCTTCTTGTGGTGCCCTTTTGATAGTAATCAATTGTTGCAGCAAAGAAGATTTATCACCCTTTTCTTTAAATCTTTCAAAGAAAGCATCACCAAGTTGATCCCATGTAGAGATTGTGTTTGGGGTTAGAGATCTATACCAATCTAGAGACTTCCCTTTGAAACAAGCTGCCAACAGTCTTATAGCCACATTATGTTGAGTGATCACATGCACTGCACAGATATTAGATACATCTTGCAAGTGCTCCTCAGGTGTCTTATAATCTTCCCCACTGAACTTAGGCAGAGCCTTCAGAGCATTGGCTGGAATAGCATCCCAAGTGGCTGGTGGTATTGGGAGAATTAGAGGACTGCCAATGTTCCAATTTGCATAATTCCTTGGGGCTATAGGTGCTCCCATATTTGCTCTTGGTGTTGCTGCAAACTAATTCACTCTTCTCCTTGGATTAGTTGTTAGTGGTGGCAAAAGAATGCCTGGATTAGCAGTAGATTGAGCTCTTGTTATAGGTCCATAGCTCTGACTCCCTGTAGCTCTATGGCTCATACAATCTTGATAGAAACTTCAAGAATAGTCCCACGAGGCGTGCCAAAAACTGTTGATGTGTAAAATTGTGTAGGTTCCAACACCAACATAGGTTGTTTCAGGTAGCAAGTTCCACATTCCTAAAACTTCCCATGTTGGTGTTGGAACCTATGCAATTTTACACATCAACACTTCCCATCCAATGAAATTTCATAAATTATCTAGTTTCCATTTCATCATCCCAATTTATATCCTCATCCATCTGTTGGCAAGAGACACTATATGGATTCATGGTTGTTGTCATTGATGGCAAAAAAGGTCATCCCACATATCCGCAAGTCATGATGTGTCTCTACCGGAAGTCAGAATAAAGAATGTTGTGGTCCGGTGAAGAAGAACAGAGCATGTGGCAAGGTCCGACAGATTGGTCCGGACCTCTCAGTGGAAGTGTCTTGGTGCAGTGCGGATTTGGGGAAGTCAAGAGGACTACCTTGAGTGGTATATTCCAAGGATTTAGCCTCCGGTGATGGACAAGGAAAAAGATATGAATGGTTGAGTACCGGATTCCTGAGAGACAGTGAAAACAGAGGAAGAACTGACTGGCAGAGTATCAGACTGCTTTCCGGATGGGTTACTGTTGATGACAGAGGTTGTGAAGGCATGAATCATGTTTGGCTGACATGATTAATGATATCTACAAGTATATGCTTGATCCGCATTGCTGGGTGAGGAAGGATTCAGCCGACAGAATGAGAGTTTATAAGAAACTAGACTGTTCCGGATGCCAACTAGAAAGGTGATGAAATTACTTGTGCGGATATATATAGAGGATGGATTTAGTTGTGAAGTGTGTGGTGATGTAGAGAGATATGCGAATAAGTCCAGAGAAAGAGCAGAGGTAGCAAAAAGGATCCGGTATGTGAAAGATAGCAGAATAAAGAACAGAGGAAAGATGAAGTGCAGCAGATCAGTGTACTGAGCCTAACCGGAACTGAACTCCAGCATATGCAGATGCTTCCAATCAGTTCAAGACTGTGATTCTCATCACTTTGTAGACAGTGTGTCTTTTTGTAGGCAGTGGGCCTCTTGTGAGCAGTGTGCTCGGGCAGTGAGCCCTAATTGGCAAGTGCCATTTTTGTAATTTCCTATTCTTCTAACAGAGAATAATTCTTGGGTTAATCACCCCGTGGTTTTCTCCCTTAACAGGGTTTCCACGTCAAAAATACTGTGTCATGTGTTTCTTATTTCATGGTTAATGTTTTTGTGTTTGATTTTATGCTACATCAATTAAAAGAAAAGTTCAATAAGGGAAATAATTAGGATAACTGATTCACCCCCCCCTCTCAGTTATCAACAATTGGTATCAGAGCTAAGTTCCTCCTAATAGAGCCTAACAGCTTGAGGAAGATCTGGGATTTCAAATGGATGCATATGGTTTAAGGGAGCAACTCAAGACTGCCCTTGAGGATCTTGAACAGTCAAATTCTGAAGTCAGTGAATTAAAGGAAAGACTCAAACAGGCTGATGAATTCATGAGAGAATTAAAAGACAAATTAAGTCTCTCTATGAAAAAGAGAAAGGAGCTGCTTCAACAGTTGGCAAGACAAAGTGAAGAAAGCAATACAAATGAGGAATTGACTGAGCAAACCAAGTTATGTGAAAAGTTATCAAAAGAAGTCATTATGTTAAGACATGAAATGGAATCAGGAACTATAAAGTTTACTCAAGAGATTGAAGAAAAAAGAAAGGCTGAAGACAATCTAAGACAATCTCTTAAAGAAAAATCAGAAGAATGCCACCAGATGGACAGGATTATCAGACACCTTGAATCTGATCTTGAAGATGCCAAAGATAATGAAGGAAAACTTGAGGATCAAATTGCCTCTCTCAAAAGAGACCTTCAAACAACAAATGAATATAAAGAAAAATTCAAGATAAGTTCTGCTCAACTTGAAGTTCTTCTTGGAAGTCAAAAGAGGACAGATGACAAGTATGGTTTGGGATATGAGAAAGGAGAAAGCTCCGGATCCGGTCAGAAGAATCTTGGATCAGAAAATCCAAGAAGCAGGCCTAGAAGACCTTCGGTAAGACAGCCAAATGCTCAAAGATATCCATCCTTCAATGGATACTGCCACAGCTGCAACCACTTTGGTCACAAAGCTAATCAGTGCAGAATGAGAATGAATCAGATTAATTCATCCTTCTCCGGACAGTGCTTCAACTGCAAAAGGTATGGACACAAATCCCATGAATGCAGAATTATGCAAGTAAACAAATCATTCAAAGGTAGATGCTTCACATGCAATAGAATAGGTCATATGGCAAATCAATGCAGATCAAGAGGATATCAGTCAAATATGCAAAGAAATGTTATTTGCCAAATCTGCAATAGGTCCGGTCATAATGCTAAAGTCTGCAGAAACAAAAATCAGGACAAAAGAGGTCCGGTGTATAATCAGAATCAAGACAAGGGTAAACAAAAGATGAATGCGGATGAGGTTAGGAATCAGATGAGCAAGATTTGGGTGAAGAAAAGTTCAGAGAATGTAGAGGTTGGATCCGCACCAGACTCTGGTGCTGATATTTCTTCCGGAAATTAAAAGTGAGCTCAGGCTCAGGGGGAGACTCAAAGAAAATCTTGTTCCCCCAGCCAAACAAGTGGTGCCGGATGTGGCACAAGATGCGGATCAAAGGGTTTGTAGATATGAATCTTGAGATACTTCAGTCAAGTTTTCAGAGGTCCGCATGAAGTCATGAAGAAGCTGTGATCGATCAAATAAGACCTGTTCAGGGAGATGCTCCGGTATGATAAAGGATTACAAAAAGGTCCGGAAAGATCCGGAAATGCACTATCTTGTTCTGCGGATTGGACAGAGTGTTTGAGATGATCTTGTAATATGCTACCTCGATTTATTCATGATTGAAAGATCCGGATGATATCCACAGATCAGGACTAATCCGGGATACTCCAAGCTATCCAGACAAGGCAAACCGGAATGATGTAGGTGAAGCATTTATTGCAGACAGGTATTAGGGTTCGCAGAGCAATTTAAGGGATTTCTCAAAGGTCATTTGCTCATTCTGCACTCGAGAAGAAGCGAAAAGTGGAGCTCTGCAACAAGGTTCTTCAAGCACACCAAGGATCTCCTGCCGAAGCTATTGGATAAAGAAATCAATCCAACCACTCCGTGCAAACTGAAGGCGCATAAGGTATTCTCCGTTTTTCATTACCTCACTGCAAATCTTTGAAGAATGGCTACTCCAAACATAGTTAAGATCTCCGATAGACCTCGCCCCTCATTCAAGAAACATCCCTACAAATCATTGGAGGTAGACCCACTAGGAGCCTTCTCTAGTGTTCCTCACGGAGTTTTACACACCGAAGACATTAGGGTTTACATACATGCAAACATTGAGGAATTTGGGGAATTCAAATTAAGAGACCTCTATCACAAGCAGCTGATTGACAATGCTTTTGAGCTTAAACCAGAGTATAAGGATATTCAGAAGAAACAATTTGAGCAATTTATTCATTTCCCCTGCTTTGAAGAGGATGAATGGGTCCGGTATGTACTGAGCAGGATGCATGACAACTTTCTATGGCTAGATAGACCCTGCAAGATCACAAAAGAGGCAATTAGAGCAGTAACTGGCCTATACTCTTCCGGAGGAGTACCTATCCTCAAATCTGTCAAGAACAACATTGTAACTGAGGCCACCGGATCAAAATTTGACAAGAGGGCAATGACCATTGAAGATATTTCGGATCCGGATATCAAATATGCATCAATGATAATAGGATACAAGATCTATCACTCCAGCAGGGAGAATTCTGTATCCGGAACTGCAATATACACTGCTTATGAAATGTTAAGAAAGAATGCAGAATATGATCTCTACGAACTACTACTAAGCCAATTAATGGAAAACATACAGAAAATCAAGAAGGATAAGAAGAATTCCTTTAAGTATGGTACTCTTATTGTATGTCTATTCTTCTATTTCATGAATGAGCTACCCGGAACAAGTGGATGGGTATGGCAGAATGACAAACCTGTTGCAGTCCAGATAAGAGACTACTTGCATGGACTTGGGGATGCAAAAGCGAGAAATTCAGCTCTATGGGGATACTTCAAAAACTTTCAGAGCATGATGCAAGCAAGAGAGAGAATTCCCCAGTCTCTCATTGAGAAATACAAGGACTCAGTGTGCTTTATGGTTGACACTGATCAGTGCCTAATGGAGGCAGTGGAGCCAAGGACTGTCTGGATCATGCCCATGGGGTATGAAGTTGATGAACAGATAGTGGAGCTGCATGTTCAACACATGCTAAGTCAGCCCAAAGATCCTAAGGCAGAAAGGTTTGGAACCTTTGAGGAGCTGAGTGTAAAAATACATGTAGAACTCAGGGAACCTGAGATTAAAAGAAAGGTAAGAAAAGAAGTAGAGCACATTGCTCAAGGCCTAGGTATCTCAAAGGAGGCACTTGATGCCAGCCGGGAAAAGAGGAGGAAGGCCAAGGAAGAAGAGAAAAGCAAAGAAAGTGCTCCGGTTGGAGCTCCCACCCGGACCAGATCAACAAAGAGATCTGCACCTCCCTCAACCAAAAGTTCAAAACCGGAAGTCCAGGCATCCGGTAAGAGATCCAAGACAAAAGCCACAAGGGCTTATGGAAGCCAAAAGGATGAAGAGGAAACAGAATCAGATGAGGGAGTAAGAGAAGTAAAGAAACAGAAGAAGAAAGGATCCGGTAAGCCCTCCACAGGCCAAGACAAGGATGAAATGGCAGAGGTAACTGTTGAAAAGCCCACTCTGTCACTAGAGAGCATAATCAAGTCGGTCACGGTGGATGGAAACCTTCAACCAATGACTGAATCCTATGATGACTTCAGTGAGGCAGACCAAAAGACTCTGCAGGAAGCCACAGTTAAATATCTGAACATATACAATAAGGCTTTCATTGAGATCATATCTCTCATTCCTAAAAGCCTAGAGAAGGAAATGGAAGTAAGAAAGAATAATGCTCATGCCAAAGATCTTGAGATCCGGGAGCAGATAGCTATTCAGCTATATCCTCAAATTGATCCCAAGACAATGAACATTATCTTCAAGGACTGCAAAGATGAGTTCAGAAGCAAAGCCAGGATGAATCAACTCATGCTTGGTGAGACTGACAAAGTGGCCCAAGAAACAGAAGAGATCCTCCGGAAGGCCTTCAAAAGGTTCAATCTTCCTGTTGTAGAGGACTTAGGTGCAGAAACAGCTGCTGATTTGGAATCTTCTGTTCCGGAAGAAGTGAGCCCTGAACAGACAAGTGAGGACTTGGGACCCTCTGCTCCAGAAGAAGTGGCCCATGAACAAGTTAGCATCTCTCCTCCGGTTTCCCCTACAGTCTCCGGATCCAAAGAAGAAGAGCAATTACAGGAGAAGGAAGCAGTGGTGAAAGACAAAGAGGTTGACAGTTCTAAGACTGCAGAAGAAAAGAAACATCTGTCTCCGGCAAGAGACACTGCACAAACTGTTCAACAATTTTTGAGTAAAGAAACTTTAGAGATTGATGAACCGGAGCTTCTAAAAGGCCCATTTGATTTTGACTCTCTCTCTCCGGTACAAACAATGAAGATAGCTTCATTTGCAAATGCCAAGGCAAATGAAAAGCTCCTGAAGTCTCATATGGAAGACTGTGAGTTGATAGAGGCTGCCTCCGGAGTACTTGTGAAGATCATGCCATCAATCCAAATAGATCCGACAGCCTCCACTTCCGGTAATCTAAAAACCTTAGTCAGCAGTGTTGATACACATTTTGATTCTCTAGAAAAATCAGCTAAAGAAAAGGTCCGGAAGGAATTTTTGGATAAGAGATTTTCAGAGATATTAGAATTAATTTCTAAAGATAGGAAGATTGTAAGCATTGGAATAAAGAGCTTAGAGAATGCTCTTAAGGATGGCGGTGATATCTATAAATTTTGTATATCCTGGTCAAAGGCAACAGCAGCATTTGACAAGAAAATAAAAGAGGAACAGGATAAGCTACAAAGCTTATCTCAAAGTTTTGATCCTCTCTCTTCCTCTATAATAAATCAAGAATGTCAGACTATTGCAGTCTTGAACGAAATAAAGAATCTTGAGAAGGAAAGGAAGAACATCACCAACCAGATGGGAGAACTTAGAAGGATTATAATCCCTAAGTTGGAAACCATGCATGAGGCCATCAGTGATGCTAGGACCACCACCCAAACAAAAGATCCGACAGATCTCAAGCGGGCAGAAGCGTTTGCATTTTTGTTAAGTGGTCACATTTCAATTTTGGACAGAATGAAGCAAAGTTGGGCTACCGAAATGATTCAATTACAGACATCCTTTGCAGACATTCTTCAATATATGTGAGTATGTAAATATGCGGCTAAGTATAAGAAATTTTTGAAAATTTTGATATGCGGACCCTACCCTTTGCCATTGATGTCAAAGGGGGAGTGAGGAGCAGTGAAAAATGAGGGATCCAACTAAGGGGGAGTTCCGAAAATTGTATATAAAGACAGAGCATCAGCAAAGGGGGAGCATAGTGAAAACACTTAGTCATTTTTCACTAAGTGTTGCCATCAATGCCAAAGGGGGAGATTGTTGGCAAGAGACACTATATGGATTCATGGTTGTTGTCATTGATGGCAACAAAGGTCATCCCACATATCCGCAAGTCATGATGTGTCTCTACCGGAAGTCAGAATAAAGAATGTTGTGGTCCGGTGAAGAAGAACAAAGCATGTGGCAAGGTCCGACAGATTGGTCCGGACCTCTCAGTGGAAGTGTCTTGGTGCAGTGCGGATTTGGGGAAGTCAAGAGGACTACCTTGAGTGGTATATTCCAAGGATTTAGCCTCCGGTGATGGACAAGGAAAAAGATATGAATGGTTGAGTACCGGATTCCTGAGAGACAGTGAAAACAGAGGAAGAACTGACTGGCAGAGTATCAGACTGCTTTCCGGATGGGTTACTGTTGATGACAGAGGTTGTGAAGGCATGAATCATGTTTGGCCGACATGATTAATGATATCTACAAGTATATGCTTGATCCGCATTGCTGGGTGAGGAAGGATTCAGTCGACAGAATGAGAGTTTATAAGAAACTAGACTGTTCCGGATGCCGACTAGAAAGGTGATGAAATTACTTGTGCGGATATATATAGAGGATGGATTTAGTTGTGAAGTGTGTGGTGATGTAGAGAGATATGCGAATAAGTCCAGAGAAAGAGCAGAGGTAGCAAAAAGGATCCGGTATGTGAAAGATAGCAGAATAAAGAACAGAGGAAAGATGAAGTGCAGCAGATCAGTGTACTGAGCCTAACCGGAACTGAACTCCAGCATATGCAGATGCTTCCAATCAGTTCAAGACTGTGATTCTCATCACTTTGTAGACAGTGTGTCTTTTTGTAGGCAGTGGGCCTCTTGTGAGCAGTGTGCTCGGGCAGTGAGCCCTAATTGGCAAGTGCCATTTTTGTAATTTCCTATTCTTCTAACAGAGAATAATTCTTGGGTTAATCACCCCGTGGTTTTCTCCCTTAACAGGGTTTCCACGTCAAAAATACTGTGTCATGTGTTTCTTATTTCATGGTTAATGTTTTTGTGTTTGATTTTATGCTACATCAATTAAAAGAAAAGTTCAATAAGGGAAATAATTAGGATAACTGATTCACCCCCCCCTCTCAGTTATCAACACCATCTTTACATGTCCTATTTTTCTTGTTTCCATGTTCTTTGTTGATAAGGGAGAGAGAGAGAGGGAGGAAAAGGGAGAGAGGATGGAGATGGAGGGGAGAGAAAGGGGAGAGATACCTAGTGATAGGGAGAGAGAGATAGAGAGTCCTAGTTTTCTTGTTTTGAAGAGAGAGAGAGGGACAATGGGTCAGGTTTATGAGTTTAGGGTTGCTTAAGTTTAGGGTTTAGGGGAATTATTTAGGGTTTAGGGGTTTAGGGCTACTCAAGTTTATGGTTTAAGGGTTAGGATTTAGGGGCATTATTTAAGGTTTAGGGGTTTTAGGAGAGAGAGAGTGGTTTAGAGTTTCTCGGGATTAGGGTCATTATTTAGGGTTTATGATCTTAGGGTTGCTTAGACCTTTAGGGGCATTATTTATAGTTTATGAGATTAGGATTTCTCAAGTTTAGGGTTTAGGGGAATTATTTAGGGTTTAGGGGTTTACGATTGCTCAAGTTTATGGTTTAGGGTTTAGGGGTTAGGGTTTAGAGAGAGAGAGTGAGGGGATCGATAGATATTGGGAGAGATAGGGAGATAGAGGTTTAGAGTTGCTTCCAAGGTTTATGGTTTAGAGGTTTGGGGTTTAGGGAACTACTCAGTTTTAGGGGTTAGGGGTTAGGGTTTAGGGGCATTATTTAGGGTAACTTAAGGTTAATGTTTTAGGGTTTAGGGGTTAAGGTTTAAAGGTTTAGTTTAGGGTTTAGAGAGAGGACCGATAGGGAGATGTAGACTGAGGGGAGACATAGGGAGGTAGAGGGTGAGGGACATGGCCAGAGACATAGGCAAAGAGATTGAGAGGTAGAGGGATGATAGAGACAAGGAGATAGGGTTTAGGATTGATCAGGTTTAGGGTTTAGCCCGGTTAGGAGTTTAGAGAGGGAGAGATATGGAGATAGAGGGTGAGGGACATGGCCAGAGACATAGCTAGAGAGATTGAGAGGTAGAGAGATGATAGAGACAAGGAGATAGGGGTTTAGGGTTGATCAGTTTTAGAGTTTAGGGGTTAGGAGTTTAGAGAGGGGGAGATAGGGACATAGAGGGTGATGGACATGGCCACAGACAGGCAGAGAGATTGAGAGGTAGAGAGATGATAGAGACAAGGAGATAAGGGTTTAGGGTTGGTATATATGATGTATAGAATGGTTTAAATGACTAACATATTGGTGCTTATGATGTTCTGATGGCTCCTGTGGCTAGCAGAGGATAGAATGATACCTGTGACTGGCTAGGTGTATAATGATGTTTGTGATTGATAGGTAGGTGCTACTAAGGAGCATATTGGCACATACATTATACAAAATGGTGCAAATGACTAACAAATTGGTACTATGATCTTCTAATGGCTCATGGTGAGGTATTTGTTTGATTTTGATTATTTTTGGGATCATTTGAATGAAGCTTAGAATGATTTGGGATGGAGTTGAGATGAAATGGATTTGTTTAGGGATAATGAGAGGTGAAAAGGACTAGATTAGGAATGATTTGGGAATTATTAGAATGGTTTTAGGGATGGTTTGAAGTGGTTTAGTGTTGATTAGGGAATGATTAGAATGATTTAGGAATAGTTTAGGGATGGTATTTGAGATGAAATCTAGGTTGATTTGAAAATGACTAGGGATTCAAAGTTAAATTGATTTGGATGTGATTTGGGATGGTGTGGAGTGGTTTAGGGCTGATTAGAAGTGGTTTAGGGATGATTAGAGATGAAATTGAATGGATTAGCAATGATTTGGGATTGATTAGGAATGAACTTGGTTGGAATGAAAGCTTAATGTTTTCATTAACTTTCATGTTATAGAGATTGGGAGAGATAGGGAGATAGAGTTTTAGGGTTGCTTCTAGGTTTTATGGTTTAGGGGTTAGGGGTTTAGGGGTTTAGCCTGTTGCTCATTTTTAGGGTTTAGGGGTTAGGGGTTAAGCTTTAGAGGTTTAGGTTTATGGTCTATGTAGAGAGGTGAATAGGGAGATATAGAGGAGACTGAGCCTGGGAGAGATATCTATGTCTCCTCTATCCCTCTCTCTAACTATACCTACCTCTCTATCTCTCTCTCAAGTAAATAGGGTTTAGGGTTTTGGGTAAGGGTTTATGGGAATTATTTAGGCTTTATGGGTTTAGGGATGCTTGAGTTTAGGGTTTAGGGTCTAGGGGTTAGGGTTTAGGGTTTAGGGTTTAGGGGTTAGGAGCTAGGGGCATTAATTAGGGTTTAGGGTTTATGGTTTAGAGGTTTAGGTTTATGGTTTAGGTAGAGGGGAGAATAGGGATCCCTATCTCTCTCTAGACATATGGATCCCTATCTCTTAATCTATCCCTCACTACCTCTCTTTTCTCCTCTTTATCTCTCTCCCCATCCCTCTACCTCTTGAAATCTCTCTCCCTATGTCTCTAGACATCTCTTGATCTCTTTCCCTATCGAGCTATCTATCCTCATAACCCTATCTCTTAATATACCCCTCTCTACCTCTCTCTCTCTCTATATTTCCCTATCTATCTCTCCCTTTCTAGATCTATCTCCCTATATCTCCCCTCTCTCTATATATGTATCTCTATCTTTCTCCCTCTGTAGACCACTTTCTCTATCTTAATTCCCATCTCTCCCTCTCCCCATCTCTATCTCACCTATCCTCTCTATCTCTCCATGTCTCCTGATCCCTCTCTATATATAAGATAGAGAAATGAAGAGAGAGAGAGAGAGAGACACTCTCCCATGTAGATACAAGGTTTTATCATGCTTCCCAGAACATGCTCATGTTATAACACGATCGTGTTCTAGGAAGCATGGAAAACGGTAAAAAAGCATGTGGGATCTGTGTTTCAGACCCCACATGACTGTTATTCCTACTTTTCATGAGTATATCAAACAAAAGAACATTTTTCATGTTGTTTGACTAATTGAGAATCATTTTTATATGAATCCACCACCTTTTTTTGTTTTTTCAACATAGAAGAAGTGATTTTTCATGTTTTTAGAGAAAATTTGATTATTTAAACTGAAAGTTTCATGTTTCATGTGTGATTTTGTTTTAAAGATAATTACCATTGATATATAGAATGAATTTGATGTTATATGTTTTTTTTTTCCATAAATTTTACTAATCCTATTCTAGAATTATATAGAATTCATAATCAAACTTGCAAAAAACAAGAATTTGAGGATTTTGAAGCCATCTTTTGGAGAATTGGTCAATTACAATATCAAATTCTAAGGTATGTTCAATTTAAATGTCCATTTTAATTCACATATTATAACATTGGAAAATGTCCCCTTGGGGGCTTTTCCCTCATAAGGTTTAGCTCCCGGGTCTTTAGCATGCATTTAGGACATCTTAGTTCATATGTTGGCATCCCAATGGAATGAGGCCTAGGTTCCATGGCAAATTGGACCTAGGTGGACCCCTTAAGCTATACCTTGCCCAAAATAGGGGGGAGGACTTGGGTGTCCATGCCCTAGTCTTGCCCTATTTTGGGGTAGCCCTAATTTTTGGGTGTCAGTTTATGACCGTTATTTGGTTCTTTTGCTGACATGGTAAAGTTTGATTTTTAAAATCTTGGCAGGAATGCTTGTAGTTGCATATATAAGCATGATTAGGCATTCATTTGTAAACTATATGATCATTGTGAACTTTAGACATTGTCAAGGTGATCCAAGGATTTCTATTGGGTTGCAAGAGTAGACTTGTATGTTTTATGTGTTGATATTTGCATATTTGAGCATCAATCTCCTCATGGCATGAAGAGCATATTCCTCCATGAGAGCTTCACTACAAGGTGACATACATTATGTTTTTATCATTGATTCCTTTATTTTTTTGCCTTTACCTCACAAGGGCATGCCCCCTTTATTTGACAATGGTGTTTAGAGACTTAAGTGTCCTCCAGGGCTTGACTGAGGCAAGTCTCTAAACACCACAACCCCCAAACCAAGTCTTGTGATTGTAGGTTACAGGTGTCATATCTGTAAAAAGTGGAGTTGTAGGAAGTCTTGACAGGCATCAGGGATTCAGGATCTGAAGAAAAGTTAGACAAAGGAGCACTTCTAGGACTTGGGCACTCACTCTAGTGTCCTCTACAAATAGATCTTGGGAAACAGAAGTTACAAGGCTGATCAATGTCGGAAGGAGGTCTAGATCCCCCAAAAAAGTAGGTACCTTGGACTTGGGTGCCCGCTCCAGTGTCCCTGACTGTTCTGCTTCAGAACCCCAAAAATAGGTATTATGTAATTCAGTATTTTACTCTTGTCTACAAGAGTTTTTTTCGTCTTTCATCAATTTCTTGTCGTATTTGCATAATTAGGGTTTTAATGGTCAATTAGACATAAGAGAAGGAAAAAATGATAATTAATTCCCTAATCCAAGTTTCCTTACATCTGCAAGTGGCCTAGGGTATGATAGTGCTCATCACTTGACCCTAGATCCTTCAATGTTTAGTGGAAAGGAGGGTTTTAACATCTAAACAATAAAAGATTAACAAAATCCAACTTTTACCCTAAACATTTTAGTGAAGCTATGTTTTAAGACTTAAATTGCAACTTGCTGAGTTTTTGTCTTTAGATTTGGTGTGATTTCATTCATTCATTTGGTCATTCATTTTATTGCATTGAGAAAAATTTAAAAAAATTGAAAATTTTGAAAAATACAAAAAAATTGCATTGTTGGGCTTACTAAATTGCATCAATTCTTCTGAAATTTTCCTAATTCATGATTTTTGCATGAAATCTGATATAAACTACAAAAAATTCAAAAAATCATAAATTTACATTGCATTTTCATCATTTAATTGCTAGGGTTTTGTGGAAATTTTGACAATTTTATATAACCTAGTAATTCCAAAATCTAGGGTTTGTAGGCAAAATCTTTTATCAGATTTTTCTACTGATTTTAGAGGCTCATTCAAATTTTCATTTGGCTTTAGTCTTTCATTTTAGTGTGAATTTGCATTTACATTTAAAATATTTACAATTTTGCATAGAAAATTTTAACAAAAAACTAGCAATTTTGATGCATTTTCATTAAATTTGCATGGGCATTTTGTATGTTTAACTTTGAAAATAATTTTCAGATCTAAGAGTAAGTCATTTTCATCATAAATCAGACCTTAAAATGCTCACATATCATTTTGTCTCAAGATTTGAAACCTAGGGCTTTAAAAACAATGATTTTCACTAAATTTGGCCTTATCGACTCTATAAACTTGCACCATAGGCATGTTGTGAAAAGTATTTTCACATTAGTTTTCTATTATCAAGGTAATAATTTTCTTCCCCTCATAAAAATCTTCACAACACCCTTTTATTGGGCTCTTGTAGTGAAAATTTTGCAAAAAACCACACATTTTGGGTATTTTGGCCCTAGGGTTTGACCTAGTTTGTACTCCAAGCATGTTGTAATTAATTTTATGAATTGAGGTGACTGATATTATTTATATTATTTTTTGTACCTCCTAAAATTCTTTACAACACCCCTTTTCTAAGTCTTGGAGTTGAAAATTGTGAAAAATTGCATATATTTCTATATTTTCACTAGGGTTTTACCTTAAGTGGTACTAAAAGCATGTTGTGCTGGGTATTTTAACACCAAGTAGCTCTTATTACTGATATTATTTTCTTTCCATCATAATTTTCCTCACAACACCCTTTGTTATGCTCTTTTGCATTAAATTTTGGTGAAAAATTGCCTATTTTGACATATTTTCACTATATTTTGACTTGGCATTAACTTAAGATCGCATCAAAAGTGTGTTGAGAAGGATAAGTTTGTTGTTTTGGACTGATATTAGACATATACCTTGCTTCCCTTGACTGAAACCCTCACAACATCTTTTGCTTCAATCATTTGCATTGAAAAGTATCGAAAAATAAAGCATTCTGGGCTATTTTTTTGCTCTTGTCTCTTGCGCCAATTTTGAAAAGATTTCAAAATATGATTTTGCATTAGTTTGAGAATATAAACATGGCCTCTCCATGCTCCTTGGAATCTTTACATGAATATATCTCAAAATTTTAAAATCTTTACAAATTCATTAGTAAACATCCTTAAGTCATGCCCTATATACAAGCCATGTACCACAAGGATATATTGGTGTCCTCTTCTTTCGAGATCCTTGATTATGTATCTGATCTTAAAAAATTCATATCTCTCATCAATACATACCCTTGGGTAGTAGAGGAAATGATAAACACACTTTGGATGAAGAGCATGACATTTCTCATAATAGTTTGGATTCAATAGCTCAAACATATGGTGATAATATTGAAAATGATCATGAGAGTGATAGTGAATTCACAAGCTACACTTCTAATACTACAACTGAACATTCAGATAAGTCAGATGAAAAGACAAGGGTTATCTCTAGTAATTTGAACAATCCTCTTAACCAAAATGTACCATTAAGAGATGACATTGTGACAGCGCAACATTGTTTTGACTATCTTGACCTATTTGGTGTGATTGATGTGGATAAGAAACAATTTCATAACCTACCTAGTGAACTAAGAGATGACATTCATGTCAAGGTCCATCCTTTGTTATCCCTTTAGGGATCAGGAAGTGATCAAAATACATTAGACAGACAAATGGACCAACCTACATCTCTTTCTAACATTCAAATATGGGAAGATCATCACCTCCCCAATGACAGCTTCTAGTATGAATCTCCCTATAGGTAAGTATCTCTAACCCTTTATCTCTCTCGTGATGTGCTTCCCCTATGATGTGTTATGTGTTGTTTAGGCCTCTTGGAATGACCTCAGATTCTCTTGTAAGGTTTGGGATACTAGGAGACTGCCTCTATTGTGACCTTCTTCTATTTGTATCATCATTCTTCTATATTTCCTCCCTCTCTAATTTTGTTGTTGTGTGTTGTGTCTTACAGACATAGCATTGTGGTTGGTGACTTGGGGGCACCCTCCTATGTGACTGTCCCTAAGACACTTGTTTCTCCTTTCTTATTTATTGCTTCCCTTCCTCTTTCCATCTAGCAGGTAGATGATGAGAAACATTTATACTGATGCGGACCTCGTGTCCCTTTCGAGAGCAATAAAAAAAATGGACTTAGTTCCTAATATGATGATGGGGTTGTATATTTTATCCGATGCTTAGCTAGTGGAAGCACTCATGCTTTCTGTGTAGTGAATTTGATGGTGTTTCTATCGCATTTAGAAACCTTAACAATACTACTGCTTTGTGCACCTTTGTTTGTCTTTGAATCTGGCCTTGGTGGTACCCTATCCAGAGAGCTTTGTGATATAGCCCCATGGTTATCCTCAAACTCCAAATTCATTGTATAACCTTGGGTCTTTGTGTGGTTAATCATATGCATTGATGTTGTTGTTTATCATGATATTGTAGACACCAACATGTTTCTTGTAGGGATGTGTTTGTGGGAACATTTGGCGATCGTAAAGTACATGTCACCTCTAGGGGGCATGGGCTTTGTGAAAGTCGGTGTTCCCTTGTGTGTTTTCTTCCTACCTTAACATTCTTGATATCAATAACTGATATTAACCACCTTAAGGTGGGGGCATATATAAGGTAAGCTATCTGTTATAGATGTTAGAAATGTGTTTGACCTCAGGTGCAAAGACTTGCGCCCCAGAGTAGTACATCGTGCATCTTGAGTTTTTTTCTAATCAATCAATCAATCATGTAAGCCCTCTACAGAGGTGGGATATCAAGCATATCCTTTTTCTTAAGCCCTCTATGAAGGCGGGGATGGTGTATTTCTCATAGCAGATTGCATCATCCTGTCATTTTTCAAAGTCCTCTGCAGAGGCGGGGAGCGATTCTGTGACTAACTCAACCCTTAAGTGTGTCTTTGGTGATTGTTGTGGCGAAGTACAATCGTCGGTGTGTGCTTGTAATGTGCCTGAGATGGTGTTGGACCTAGAAATAGGTACACTCCATTGCTTGTCTGCCGTGTCTTCAAGTGTGTGTGTTTTGGCGTGCTTGTTGTGTGGCATGTTTGTTGCCCCATATGCAGAGACCAGCGCCCTCGGGTAGTGCTTCCTGCATTTTTGGGAGGTTTTGCATGTCTTACATGTGTGTTACCCCATATATACAAAGACCTGTGCCCTAGGGTAGTGCATCTTGTATTATGGGAGGTTTGTTTACTTTCCAGTAATTGCATTTGCATTTCATATATATGAGAAAAAGAAAAGAAAAGATATCATTTCTGTCTTCCATGCATTAATGTGTCTTCTATGCATTGACTGTCTGCTCCATGTTGTGTGTGACTGTAACTATCTTCTCCATGTTTTGCATGTTTGTTACTATCTTCTATGTGATTAGCGTGTCTTCTCCTTGCTTGATGTGTTTGCTATGATTGTGACCTTACTTTAATGCATGTATTGGCCTCACATTTATACATACATTAAAGTGGGGGCTAAATGTAACGTTAGAAAATGTCCCCTTGGGGGCTTTTCCCTCATAAGGTTTAGCTTCTGGGTTTTTAGCATGAATTTAGGACATTTTAGTTCATATTTTGGCATCCCAATGGAATGAGGCCTAGATTCCTGTTGGTCATGGTGTTAGTCATAAACAAGCATAGAATAAAAGTACACATTAACCTTTATTTATCTTGAAAGATCTGATGAATTCAGAGAATTCATAATCCCAAGTCTCTGGTGATTAGGTCTTAATCGTTTGACGTTACTCAGAGGTTAATGTGAGTTGCTGTTTCCATTTTGGGGCCTTACATGAAAGTTCATCATCATGATGATACTCCTGCAGAAATTCTTTACAGAGAAGTCATATTATATAGTTATTTGATGGAATGATGCAGAAATACTTCAATCTTTGCATGATTTTTTCAATTATGCGTGCTTTGTATTCAAATATGCTAAATATTTGCAAATTATCTACGAGATGTCTACATATTTGTGTTATTTGCTTAAGATCATCAATTGTTTGCAATTATGAGGATGAAATGCTCTAAAATTTAAAAGAAATTGGAAGAAATGCTTCAAATTAAAGTTGAACCTTTAGCTTTTGAACCACATGTATATTAGATACTGTCATGAAGAGAAGAAAACCAAACCATATTTTCACTAGGACATTCCACAGCTAGATATAGTTGATGCTAACTTCAAAGGGAATTTGTACGAAGACAACACATGTAAGTGGACATGCACTCCAAGGGATGTAGCAAATCACCACATATGTCTAGAATTCATACACTGATTACTCAAGATTTACTATGAATTGTAATCGACACAGTCTTCTCATCCATTAAGCATGCAAAAATATAAATGTATACAAAAACTTTGAAATGAGCTCTGAATGTTTTAGCAGACGAATTTCAATTAAGTTGCCAAATATTTAAAATGAAGCATTCCTGCACCTTTTATAGAATAAGGTGAGGAATCCATTACAAAAAGATCAGCAATCCAGATTCACCTATGTATATCTACGGTCAATATTTCATTTGACCACGTCAACCTTTTACAAAATGGCACAAGTTGCCAGCTGGCAACTGTCTAAAAAACTATTTCCACTAAGTATCTGATGCTAATATTCACTCTATGATACATCATCACTTACTGTATCAGAATCATGCTCTTCATCACCAGGTGCATCACTTCCTAAACTTTCATCATCATGATGATGATGACTACGCATATGAGGTTGCATGATGCTCTGGACCTGTTCATATAATTGCACAATTTTATCTATTTCCCCGCCATCCTGAGTCTTTGCTTTGATCATGGCATGCTTGTGTGCCTCATATTTATTCTTGTTGCTGTCTAGCTTGCTCTTCCTGTCTTGCAGTGTTTCATTGTACTTCTCCATTCTGACTTTAATTCTCATCATTTTATCTATGGCTTCTTCTGTCAAGTGAGCAAGTGGATCGTCTGCTATTGATTGGAAGTTGCTGTGTAAAGCATTGATGGCAAACTCCTCATCTTGATTTTCAACCTTCCCTTCCACTTTTCCTTCTAATGTTTCCAATATTTCTGCCTCAACAGACATTAAATCATGCAACTTCATGCTGATATCTCTCAGTTTGTTATTGCATCTTCTGAGTACTCCACATTCAAATTGAATGTCCTTATACCATATGTCAATCAGCAAGGCAGTATTACTATTTAGTACCTATTTATTTATGAGCAGCTGAGGATTTATCCTCTTTATTTCTCCTAGTATACTTAATATTCTCTCCAGTTGGTAAGACCTTTTTCCTGTCTGCATCTGCAATTTGTCTACCTTGGTCCTGGAGTCGCTGAGAGTATTCCACCTCTTCAAAGAGGCCTTTACTACTTCCTCTGCATCACCCAATGTGGATGACATCCATCTCTTGAGTATGAACACCTCATGTTTCATGAGGTCTAATTTATTTACCTCCTCTTGAGAGATAACAGTCAATGGGACTGCATGTTCAGTTGAAGTATCTTCAGTATTGGTTAGCCTTCCTATGTAGGCATGCAACTGAGCAATGTGCTATTTGTGTTGCTTATTTTTCTCCTTCTCTCTTTTCACCTTTTGAATCAAAGAATCAATAATATCCTTGCCCTCTTGACCTTCTTGGTCCTCATTGGCAAATCCTAAGTCTACTGTGCTGATCTGGAATTCATCTAAGGTAATTTTACCTTTTTCCTTTTCCACAGTAGGTATTGCAATCTGTGTAGTCCTCCTCCCAGTTACTAGATCCCTTTTGATGGCCGAAGTCATTCTGGCCTTTCTCTTAGGTTTTATTATATTTTCAGAGAATAGGGTGGAGACATCAAACTCTTGAATTTCGAATTCTTCTTCTATATTTACCTCTTTCTCCAACCACGGAGGCACCTGATCATGTTTTTCTGCATCATCATGATGTTCACCTGTGTCTTCTGTTTCTGTCAGCAGATGTGGTGGAGAAGGTGATTTTCTCATTTCTTCTTCTTGATGCTCACTTTGACATTGATCCTATGGCACATCCTCCTATTGAGGAACTTCTTTCTCCGGAGGAGCATCTTCTTGAGGTGGAGGATCTTGTGCTATGTCCACATGCTGATCACGATCTTTTTCTATCATTACTTCATCTTCCTTTGGCTTTTCCTCCTATTGAGGAACATTCTCAGCCGTGGATGCTTGGGAAGTCTCCTTAGGTGTTGGTGTTTGTTCTGAAGCCATTATCTGTTCTGCACCTGTGTTACTTACTTCCTAAACTTTGGCAGCAGGATCTTCAGATATATCCTTCTCATCAGCCTTCTTTTCTTGAACCTCTACTATAGCAGGTTTTGCTGATGCATCCTGTGCACTTGGTGGTCTTATTTCTAAAGCATGGCCCTCTGGTTCTACCATCTTCATTTCTTCCGCAGGTTGCCATTTGTCAGGTGATCCTGTTGGATGTTCAGGACTTGCATCCTACTTATCTATCAAATCTACCACTGCAGGATTTGTCATCTCGGCAACCAGTGTATCTAGTCCCTTTTCTTGGGCTACCTGCTCTAGACTCTTTTCCTCTCCAGCTTCCACTTGCTTCATCTCCTCCAGTATCGTTTGAATTGTTGGAGGCTTACGAGGGGTCATTTGTGTACTTGCAGCAAGGGTTTCCATCTTTTGTGAAGATACCTCCTTCACAACCTTGTCATCAGACAAATTAATTGTCTCCTCTAATGAGATATGACCTCCTGGCGAGGTTTCTTTCATCTGCTCTTCTGCAAGTTTAGTTTTAAACTTGATGATGGTAGGAAGTGGAACATTATGTTGTAGTTCCTTGTGCACTTCACTACCTGCCCCTTGTAACAATATAGGGGGTTGTTTTATTTCACCCCTCATGGAGGTTCTCAGTTTCTTAGGTGGGGTAGACATAGCCACCTGTGGAGCTCTTCTTTTTCTCTTTATTATCAAAGGGGCCTCTTCTTCTTCAGGCTCTTCCCCCATGAGGATATCCTCTTCATCATGTTTCCTTGAGGATTGACCCTCTTCTAGGGTCTCAGTTATTCCAGCCTCTACTGTCTTACTCTTCTTGGACTTTCCTTTCCTTATCCTTGGAGGGGATGCTGATCCTGATCCAGATCCTGATCCTGATGCTGTTGCCTCCTTAGCTACAAGCACTGCCTTTTCAATAATAACCCCTTTGGGTTGTGGTGGAGGGAGTCTATCTCCCTTAGACTTTCTCTTTTCATTCAGGAAGTCATCATACTCCCCATCAGGAATCTCCTGCCCCTTCCTCTTGTTGTCCACTGTAATGGCAACACCTTTCTTCTTCAAAGCCTCTATCTTTTCATCAACCCAAGCTTGGGTTAGTTGTATGGTCCTGGCAATGAAGGGGTCTAAGGATATATTCTCCTGTATGGTGAGGTCAGGTGCAGAGATGGTATCATTATATATCTTCTTCTGTTCATATTCATCTGCAATTATCCTGCCATCATCTTTCTTCAATTGTTGGGGAATTGGGATGCAATCAAAGGTTCTTATTTGATTCAAAGTTAACCTTTGATATCTTCTTCTTCTTGCCTCTGCTTCATCTTCACAGTTAGCCTAAAAGTCTTCTAGGTGCCTCTAATGAATAGGCTTTCCTATTATTTTCTGCATCCTGCCGTAAGGATCATATGATCTTGTCAGTGGAAAAGGCTGCAGTTTCATTTTATTCAAGGTGACCATCACCTTCTTTATGTGCTTTGAATCAGGGCACATATACCAGCCAATGGTGACTGGAAACAAAATTGGTGGCAGCTTCTTGGCATCCTTGTATGTTTTTATCATTGTGGAGCCCTGCCTGATGAACTCCATATGTACCACTGCATCAGTTGGATACCTTGGCAGCATGAGGGGAGGTCCCTCAAAACCTTCAATCCTTATATAGGAAAATGTGGCAAATTGTATGTACCAAGCTCCATGCCTGTAGATTATCTCTTGAGCCTCCATGCTCAATCTCTTTGTTCTGTCTTCCTCCATGGTCCTCACCAGATGCATAGAGAATGCATCATTGACCAGTTTGTAGTCTTGGAGGTAATTGGCTCTTTGTAGCTAGGGACGATGATCCTAGATATGCATAGCATTTGTACCTGTAAGCTTTCCATCGGTAACTAGTGCATCAAATGTGCCTTTATACACACAGGAGTAGACAATGTATGAGGTCATATAGAAGGCACAATTTGAACCTCCCAGGTTTATCAGCTACTCATGCAGAGCATCACTTATTAGCTGGCCCCATAGTGGCTTGATATCTGAATATAAACACATCATTATTATACCATACATCCAGTCTCTAAAACTTCCAGCATCAGGCTGGCTTGTTACTCTGTTCAGTAGTGCAATCATGTATTGATATTCATCAGCAAAATCATATTTGAATAGATGCATAGGAAGTTTGGCTGCTGCAGGATATGTACTGTTTTCAGCCCTCCATTGATACATATTTTTCCTGGCTTGTTTCTTATTGTTTTCATATTCTTTCTCTGACTTCTTCAGGTCCACACTTTTGACCTTGCTGCCCAATGGCAATCCCAATGTCTTGGACAAACCCTTGATGGATAGGTCGGCATATATCCTCCCATGCTTCATCACCTGCCTGGTTTCTGGATTGTAGTTCTTGGCACACTCGATCACTAGTTCTAGAGATTCCATGGAGTATGGAAAATCAGCGGCATTCCACATCCCAGAAATGAAAACTGCATCTAGCACCGGACTCTTGTTATTCTCATCATTCAACCTGGCTGACCATACCTCCAAATTGGTACTCCCCTGATGGGTATCCGTAATTGTGCCATACTTGAACAAGACGCCCCTCTGGGAGGAGAACATGGGCCTTTCGAATCCCACTTGACACTTTACTAACCTCTTGCCAGCCATGGGTGCCTGCAATTAAACAAATCCTGTCTTACAATGGGTATATACATGCATGCATATTACAATTAACTTTACTAATCATCATGCCTACTGTAGATGTTCAACATTACTTAATCATATGGATGAATGAAATAGAACTTCAGATTAACCATTCATACCTGACTTTTTACAAAAACATCAGGACGAGGGTTTCATTTACTTACCTGTATATGCAAACTTTCTTTTATACCAGTGGACCTCTGACAATGCTCCTTACTTAGCTGATGATCACGCACTTCCTTCTATCTGTGAGCTCAACTTGTGCAACTATCACTTGTATGAGGATATGGAGGCTAGTGCTTTGTAAAAACAAATTATCGCAAGGTAAATTTGAAATGACGGTGAATTCATCCTTTTAACGATGCATTTAGGGTAAAATTAGGGCAACCCTGATAGATTGGATTTCACTCATTGATTATCTGTGCGAAAACGTAGGATCTTGTCAGGTGTTCCATCAAATTCCTTGGTCGGCGGGAACCACCTACCATGTCTACGTGCATTAAATGACAATGGCGGCAATGGAAGCAGGGTGATATCCTTATGACAGGATATCACGAAAGTAGGATGATATTCACAAATATTGGGTCGAGTTTAAAATGATCATCCTCCTTCAAAGAAAAAACTATCACGACCACGACATGCGACAAATGCACCTTTTGGTTATGTTTAGCACATCAGGAGGATATCTCGATATATCAGGTGATGTCTCAAAAGTGATGATGAGTGGATGAACTTACATGTCTCTCTTTCAAAATATTGGGATGACACCATCTGGATATTCGCTCAATGTATCGACAAGGCATCATGACGTAATCGTCATAACATGGGAACGGGATCATGTTTATGAAATATCCTGCCGAGAGGTAAATGTGATGATGATGTCATCGTCATGTTTGTTCCTTCGTTTATCAAACTTGGATGACGTTATCAGGATATTGGCTTAGGGGGATATTTCACAGCAGGAGGATATTATGAAATATCGGGTTACTTTGACAAATATGATCCTCGCGAAATGCATAAGGCTATTGATGGGTAACGGTTACTATCACCTAAAATTAACGTCTGGATATTCAGACCGCATGATTTTATCGGGTGATATACTATATCGGGGTGACCTTTATAATATGACGGATGTTACGAAATATGATCCTCCCCCTAGGAATATCAAGTTTGACTCAGACTTTGACCACTCATAACTTTCACATCCTGACGAATATCAGGGTGATGTAAAATACAAACCTGCATGGAATTTAATGCTCTTTCTAAATATGAGGCTTTTGGAATAAAATATGAAATTTGATGAACTGACCTCATGATGATCACTTACCCAGTCTTTTCAATGCATGATGATCTGCATGACTTACTTTTACCAGACTGCCAGAAAGCACAAGACACAAGCCAAAAGTTGGGTCCCTGTTTTGTCAAGTCAAAATAGGGCGTGTTGTGTAACCACACAATAGTTCCATGGCAAATTGGACCTAGGTGGACCCCTTGAGCTGTACCCTACCCAAAATAGGGGGGATGACTTGGGTGCCCGTGCCCTATTCCTTCCCTATTTTGGGGTAGCCCTAATTTCTGGGTGTCAATTTATGACTGTTATTTGGTTCTTTTGCTGACACGGTAAAGTTTGATTTTTAAAATCTTAGCGAGAATGCTTGTAGTTGCATATATAAGCATGATTACGCATTCATTTGTAAACTAGATGATCATTGTGAACTTTAGGCATTCTTAAGGTGATCCAAGGCTTTCTATTGGGTTGCAAGAGTAGACTTGTATGTTTTATGTGTTGATATTTGCATATTTGAGCATCAATCTCCTCATGGCATGAAGAGCATCTTCCTCCATGAGAGCTTCACTACAAGGTGACATATCATTGTGTTTTTATCATTGATTCCTTTTGTTTTTGGCCTCTACCTCACAAGGGCACACCCTCTTTATCTGATAATGGTGTTCAGAGACTTAAGTGTCCTCCTAGGCTTGACTGTGGTAAGCTTCTAAACACCACAATCCCCAAACCAAGTCTTGTGATTGCAAGTTATACGTGTCACATCCAGAAAAAGTGGAGTTACAGGAAGGCTTGGTAGGCATCAAGGATTCAAGATCTAAAGAAAAGTCAGACAAAGGGGCACTTCCAGGACTTGGGCACTCACTTTAGTGTCCTCTGTAGACAAATCTCAAGAAATATAAGTTACAGGGCTAATCAGTGTCAGAAGGAGGTCCAGATTCCCCAAAAAAGTAGGTACGTTGGACTTGGGCACCCGCTCCAGTGTCCCCGACTGTTCTACTTCGGAACCCTGAAAATAGGTATTTTATAATTCGGTATTTTACTCCTGTCTGCAAGAATTTTTTCCGTCTTTCATCAATTTATTATTGTATTTGCATAATTAGGGTTTTAATGGTCAATTGGACATAAGAGAAGGAAAAATTGATAATTAATTCCCTAATCCAAGTTTCCCTACATCTACAAGTGACTTAGGGTATGATAGTGCTCGCCACTCAACCCTAGATCCTTCAATGTTTAGTGGAAAGGAGGGTTTTAACATTTAAACAACAAAAGATTAATAAAATCCAACTTTTACCCTAAACACATATATATGTTCTTATGTTCTTAATGTCTTTAAATGTCTTGATGTCTTTATGTTTTTTATGTTTTTTATGTTCTAAGATATATATGTGTCTAGGTATATTAGTTAGTTCAGTCAAAGAGACTCCAAATTCCTCATGTTTCCACCTTGTTTTGACCCTTCATACCTTCATTTCACCTATTTTCAGCTATACAAGAGAAAAATATTATCAAATACTTCATAAAATAATTTTAGTGAACAATTGTTTGTCATACTCATATTCGAGTGTATACATGGAGCCAAAATTGATTTTGGAAGACTCTTAATTTTTTCCCTAGGATGATATAGAAGGATTTATTCCTTAATACATGCATAATTCAATTCATTTAATAGAACCATGCATGAAATGATAGTTTTCTTACAAAAATGGAGGAAATGAGCACCACAACCTATTTGACAAATTGTTACAACTCACTTTGATACCACTCAATCCATAAAAATATGATGGAGATTATGTATTTACTTCATCAACATAACAAAATTTTAGAGAAGAGAGTTATATATAAATATGTATGGACATACAAGCATCATGACACAAGATGATACAAAGGGAGTTACAAGGAGATAAAGCACTAAAAGGGAGCTTTTCATGACTATAGGACAGGCACAAGTCTATATAACAGTCCACTATCATAGTCATGACCATCATGAAGTTGTTTTTAATTTATGCATTACTTAAGATGTCTTTGATCTTTTGTCATGAGTATCCAAAAGGTTATCTTCAATGGTTAATGTTCTTTTGACTATCACAAAGTTTTTGGACTAGTTTAAGACTATTAGGATAGTCAATTTATGTTGATTATAGTCCCCTTCGATGGCATTCATTTTGTCATCCTTCAAAATCACCTGGACATACAACTCATATATGTAAAAAATTAACCATGTAATTCATGATTTCCAAATCTAAAATAGTGATTTAATATTCATATAAGAGTCCAAACAATTGCCTTCAAGGGGCAAGACAGTCAAGAGCAATCAAGGTGATGTTCTTAAGAGTTGATAGGGTCAAAGAGAGGCTTAGTATTAGAGATATACCTTTACATAACACAATCTCTCAACACCTTATGGTCTCCACAAACTCTCGCAACAAAAAAGTTCCACAAACTTGTGTTCTAGATTGAGTATGTTGAAGTCATGTAATAAGTCCTAGAGTCATTTAAAGGGATCAAGTAGTTAAGTTTTCATATTATTACTTATGTAAACTTCATGTTTTGATCATTTTAGAAGAAAAAAAATGATCCTATCACCAAAAAGTTGGTTGAATCAGTTGTAGGATAGTTTGGAATTGATGTATTAAGACTCCCATTGGTGAAACAAGGTGGGACATGAATTTGGAAGAAGAATTAATGACTGAAACTCTGATTTTCTGCTGGAAAACTTGTTTTTCTTCTATATTCTCTCTGTTTTAGACCGTACTGCTCCCTTGTACGGTACTGTCAAGACTGGAAATGCATTTGATGTGATAGAACATTGTGTTACCTTTCCTTTGCATCAAATTTGAGAGGATTTCATAGGGTTTTGAGGGAGATTTAATTGTTGTTCTGAAAACTACCTAGTTAACTGTCAAAATAGGGTTTTGAGGGCAGAAATGAGAAAATAGGGCATTCCACCCTCTGTGGTCACTGTTACTAGGTGGAATGATCCCCATTAGACATGTTATAGGTTACTTTTATGTTTCCAATGCAAAGAAAGTGGTTGGTAGGGTTTTAGGAGCATGCTCTTGTATGATTTGAAGTGTTTTCATGATGAAATGAAGGAACCAATGTAGGGTTTTGACAAAATATTGATGGGATTGGTCTTGTGATGATTTCTTAAGTTTGTGTAGGGTATTTGAAAAGTGTTGGATGCATTAATTTGGTTTGAGAATTCCAGATTATATGATTTTCAATAAACCCTTGGTAATTGCATTGAAAAGTGAGGGTTTCCTTATTTGCATTGTAAATGATCATGCCACTTGAATTTGATTGTGGTTTTAGATATTTTGGGGCCTATTGAAAGACTATTTTTGGGTGTTAGGGGTTTAGCTTTATGTTTTGAGAGTAGTTTCTTTGTAAAAGTGGCCTAATAGGCCTAGTCTAAAGAAGGTCTGTCATAGGATTTGAAGCCTTTTGTCCAAAACAACCTATACCTATCTATAGATATGTTGTCAAACCTAATAATGGGTACTCTAAACTAGTTTTGTTTCATTGGTATCAAGACATGGTGAGAGTTAAGGCCTAATAGACCCTTAAGTAGAACTACTAGAATATCTAGGCTTGGGTAGACTTGTGGTCAAGAAGGAATCTCAATGAATTGAGAGTGATTTAGGTGTGTTTGGTTAGTGGATTTAATCCTTTTAGATGCCTCTTCAAGCCCATATGAAGGTCTAAACCCTTGAGTGCTATTTGGTGACTTGGAGACTTAGTTCATTGAAGGGTCATAGTGAGAGTTTGTGAAGCCAATCTAGAATACAAGTTTGTGGTATGTTGTACAAATCAAATTGTTGCCACCTTGCAGTGCATCAGAAACATTCACCTACATACCAAACTATCCAACTGATCGAACCACATTTTTGGAGGATATGACCATTGGATTTGTTTTAAAATGGATAAAAAATGTAATTTGCATAAGCAATATTATGACACTTGACAAAACTTAACTACTTGACCCCACTAAAGGACTCTAAGACATACAAATGGTCTTTTATAGACCTTATTACATCAAAATAGGATTCCACACATGGAAAGAAATATTTGAACTCATTTACATTGCATTTGTCATAATTGGCCTTAAGGGACTAGGTGCTCCTACACCGTTTATGACTTTGTATGTTCAAGTGTATACTAAATGACTTATATGTGTGTTCAAATGCATACTCCATGACTTATGTATGTTCAAGTTATCTTGATATGAGGTGTCTTATTCAGAAGTTTATAAAACCTTGTTATTCATTCTGACTGTGCTATTCATTGTCATTATAAAATTTCTAATTATCATTGTCTTATTCTTCATGCTTGTAGAAATCATCATCATGCTGAGGAAACAAGCAAAGACTCTAACACCAGAAGAGCAAGAAGTTGAGAATGAGAGGAAAAGAGAAAGATTGAGGTGAATTCAGGAAAGTAGAAAATTGTCAACCATACAAGAAGACATTCCACCATTGCCAATTGAAGAGGAATGTGACACGTCTAATGAAGCTAAGAGAGAGAGATAGAATTAGCGGCACAAAGGGATGAATGTAAAACCTCCATGCAATGAGGAAAGTGAATCTCTAAGTTGGAGGCACTCCATCATCCATAGGTCAAGTTGAAAGAACACCATCATTAGCTTCTTGAATTGGAGACACTCCATCTTTCACAGGTGAAGTAGAAGGCACATTTGTATTTTCTTCTCAAGTTGGTGATAGACCATCATTCACACCTCAAGTTGAAGGTACGTCATTTTGAACATTTTCACCTCCAATTGAAGGTACGTCATCTATCCCATCTCAAGTAAATATTAAAGAAATTCCTAATGTTCAGTCTACTTTACCAAATAAAATGCCTCCTAGAATTTTGCATAGGAGGCCTAAGTTTCTAATTGATATTGATGAGAATGTATTGGAGCCCATGCAGGATAAGATTCCCATGCACACTTGCCAAAGATATGCAAATAAGATATAGAAATTATTCTCTGATAATTTAAATGAAACTGAAAGATGTCAACTCTTTGTTGAACTGATGAGAAATATAAAATTTAGGCCCACTATGAAGATTCTTGGCCTAAGAACATCGAATGTGTCAAGTGAAAAATCAATTGTCAAGAATCTAATGAGTGCGTATGAGAGTGTGGGTTCCACCTCACGCACCAAGGATAGTAATGTCACATGACGTGTCATTACATCGACAATTGTAAGCCAACAAACAAAAAAACCTTGCCTCATTAGAAAGACAAGTCAAGCATTGAAAATAAATAGAAAAACTCTAATGAGAGCCATTGGAAGACGTCAAAGAGTTGAGGATCCAAACACTAATGAATTGTGGGCATTCTCTGGGAGACTCGCACAAAAATACAAAGTTGTTTTCAAAGCTTTGAGATCACTAATTGAAGACTTTTGGAAGAATTACACAAGGGTATCTCTGAATCAAAGGGATGTGGTAAGAAGGAGAATCAATAGTCGAAACCATGAGCCACATCCAAAGCATTTTTTGGATATGACTCAAACACAGTTTTTTGGTAAATTTTTAGAGAAGTATCCTCAAATTAAAATTTCTCAAAGATATTTTGAAATGCTAAAGCCTTTCTTTGTCAAAATAAATCACACACACACTACTTGTAGTTTTAGATTACATATTGAATTTTCTAACCATTTTGATGTTTATCGGTCTATATGTTTAGATTTGCATACTAACAATGTTTTGCAGGATTGTGGCATATGTGCCCCACCAACTACCTCAAGAGACTTCATATCAATGATTTTATGTGATAGAGAGGAAGGTCAATTATTCTACAGGAAATTATGCTAGGATGACACATGTCAGCAATGCGGTGGCTTGCAACGTATGCCAATATGTGAACATATGGAAATAACACATGTGGTTGGAAACAAACTAGTAGAGTTTGGCAAGTATAAAATAGTGGTATACAATACAAGAGATGGTAAAGAAGCAAAAAGGTGTGAATATGTTATTTAGAAGATTCTAGTGTATCAGTTTATGCCTATATTTCATGATAACATAGTGTATGAGTATGTAAGACATGCCCATAGAGCTTGATGGTTGGACTTGCAATTCAAGTTATGCAAGGACACATTTCTAGTTGGTAGCATTGTTTCAGTCGTCGACTTTGCAGAGAACTACAGTCTACAGCCATATTGTGAGGTGCAATCCCAATATTATAACTCGACACAGGTTTCTATATTTGTGCACATCGCATTCATTCATGCGAATGATAGTATAGAGGATGACAGAAAGATCATAAGGGAGTATCATTTTTATATAAGTGATGATCACATGCATTCCGTGGAGTCCGTGCAAGGTTGTTTTCAAGTGCTCTACAATGATCTGGCTAGATGGGGCATATCATTCAGTCAACATATCATATGGCCTGATAACTGTGCATCACAATTCAAGAACTCATGAAGTTTCTATTGGCTGAGTAGGAGGCATAATATTATAGGTGTTCAACATATGTGGAACTTTTGAGGTCAGGCATGGAAAGGGGGAGCATGATGGTGCATGAGTGTGTATCAAAAGAGCCATAGTATGAGAATACTTAAAGTATAAAGACAATGCAAAGCTGACAGATGCAAAATCAATCGTCAAGTGGTGTAATGCTTCGATGGGTCTAGGTAATGAAAGTAAGTCTTCAGTTCATAGATTTCTTTTGTTGATAGATGATACTAACATTACACCATACGAGGACTATTGTACACTGATAGGATCAAGTGAGCTACACTCTATCAGAAGCCCAATTGTAGGTTCATGGAGTATACATATGCGAAAGATGGCATGCTTTTGTTCTCCATGTACAATTCAAGCTTGGAATGAGTGCGAGTCAATGGATTGAGTTGATGAATGGCAGTTCAGTTATCTTTTCCCACTTGACACGTATCAACCCCTGGCGGCACTAGAATTGATAGAGATGGAATCGTCAGTTGACTTTGACCACATATCAGATCTAGTTCAACTAGGTAATATATCTACTTGCATAGTTAAATTTAAAATTCCTAATGTTATCTTAAACTTTATAGTATTTTTGTAATGTTGACTAATTTCATCTAATTTACTACACATATCATTGTAGGGCATGTTTATGCAGTTATTATAGATGAAGATAACAAAGATGAAACATATTATTACTTGTGTCGTTGTGTTGAGGCCAAAAAGAAATTGGAGGTGCAAGTTACAAATGGAGAAAACATCGAATACCCTACAAACTTAGTGATTGTTATTAGAACATGGCTTAGAAGGTACCTACATAAGAGTGTTAATGTTTGGTTGTTTGAGGACTTTGACATGCAACAGAAGATTCTTCATTACTCCAACCTTGTCATGGCAACCAATGTTCATTTGATACAATATTGAGGTCAACCTTTGAACAAGACCTTGTGGAAGGTGCATGACTCTGACCATGAGGCAATACTTGACACAATAAAGAGTAGAGAATGTTAGTGTAGGTTTTTAATTTTCCTTAGTGATATTTTTTTTCCTACACATTATTAAGCTTGCTTATGTTTATTATATGTGGTTAATATGAGGACACATGGTAAAATATATCAGCTACATGTGTAACTCTCTCCCACACATGGGTAGTTGAGTTACACATCCTCTTTTGGCTTTTTGTGCCACCTCTCATAACCACTATTCTATCCTTACCTAAGTAGGTTATGGGGTAGTTAGAGTTCTCACATTCTTTTGGCTTTATGTGCCACCTCTTATAACTCCTTTTTTGTTTTCATGTAAGGAGGTTATGCCACATGTTTTGTCATTTACCAAGTAGGTAAAACCTCCCACCTATTTCAAGTAGGAGTTATTACACCTCTTGGATGTATATGCCCTATTTTTGCTATATATACATCTGTCTACTCTCCCTTTCACTAGTTCAAATATCAGTTCAGTGATAGCTCAGTGAGAGTATTGAGAGTCTTCTCAGAATTCTCTTTCTTTGTCTCTATTTTTCTCTCATTTTAGATATCTCTTCATTCTTCTACTTTGATCTTTGATCATTTGTCGAGTGGAGGCATATATGATCTACGACTGACATTAGATCCTAGCTTGGTTCTCGCTTCTCATAGAATCTAACATGGTAGCAAAGCTGTGTTGTATGGTATAGCTCATTGTTTTTCTGATTCATTTGAGAGATTTGAGATTATTAGATAGCTAATATTTTTCTTAAAAACCAAGTATGCTCTTCTCCTGCATCCTTGAATGAACTAGAGAATTAGAACAGTTTAAAGGAAAATAGGCATCTGGTTAATCTAGTTTGCATATATGTGTTTCTGTGAGATCTAGGTGATTGCAGATTTGTGGTAATATTGGAGGCATCTTTCAGTACTTCTAGAGTGTCTGTAAGGCTTGAGAAAGTCAAAAGTGACTTTTACTTCACCAAAATCAGAGATTGGAGGACACAGTAACAAATCCAGGTTTTTTGTTTTTGAAATTTTTACTGGAGCCATTTTCATTTGTGCTTCAAATATCTAGTTTATACTCATTTTCAGAAAGAAAAAAGGTTTTTGGGTTTTGTTCCCAGAGTCGAAAAACTATCTGGGTATCTATTATATTTTGCAATTTGTTGCTCAATTTTGTGAAAATCAAGTTAGAATAAGGGGTGAGCTATTTTTGATGGGCAGATTCAACAACCTTTCTTAAAATTTGCATAACTTTTGCCTCGGGTGTCGGATTTTCACAAATGGGTACTTGACAGAAAGCTAGAAATGAGAACTTTCTATCCACATAGGTCTCATTAAAAAACTCTATCATTTTCCATTAGACATTGTAGGTTGAATCTGCTGCACTTTTTCTCTTCAACAGGTCTTTTCTTTTGCCTTAGATCTCCGTTTTTCAGAAATGAATAAGTGTTGGAAGGTATTGAAGAGTATTACACAGCTATAAGGCCATTTTTCTTAGATTTTATATCAGTTTTATTTGTATCAAAATTTTAAATTTTGGCCATTGGAGGCCTAGAAAGCATTGAAATTTGATAAAAGGCCTTGTAATCGCACTAATTATAAAGTGCCAACCTTATAATATTTGGGGGGGGGGGGGTGATTTTTGAAGACTAGTGGAAAGGGGGGGTGTCTCTCGTGTGTCTTCTTTCTTTGCACCTTTCCTTCTTCTTTGCAATCTACTTTTTTGCTCTCATGGATGTATCTACAGTTCTAGTTTTAACTCCATATAATTATTTTGAATGGAAATCTAAGATGGTAATATATCTTAAAAGACATGGATATCATCATGTAAAAGTGAGACTTGAGACAAAACCTCAAGATGCTGTAGGAAAGATAAAATGGTTTAATAAATGTGATGAAGCCTTTGGTACTATGTTAATGTTAGTCTCTCCTGACCCTCTTTTTCACATTGAATCTTGCACTACACCAAATGATGTATGGACCACATTGGAAAAACTCTTTGGTAAGCAGGATGAGTTAAGAGGTCATCAATTGGAGAATGAACTCATAGGGTTAAGTCCTTCAAATTTTGACACCATAGAAGACTTCTTCACAAAATTCAAAGCTATTAGATTGCAATTGGAATAGTGTGGAATCAAGAAAGATGATAAACAATTGATCTTAAGCATTCTTTCTAAGCTTGGTCTGAACTATTGAATCTTTGTTTCAACCTTTTATGCCACAAAAAGTGCCCTAGGTACTAACTACAAAATGCCTTCTCTAGATGAGTTTGCTGCAAAACTCACCTAGGAGCAAGATAAACTAGTTCACATGGGTACAATTAAAACATTGAAGTCACATGCCTTGGCTGCAAATCAAGGCACTAAAGAATAGAAGGGGTTTGGCAAATAGGAAAAGAAATAAAAGAACCAAGGAGAGAAGCAGAAAGATCAAAAACCTGCTGCTCCAAATGCAGCTAATCAGACCTCTTCATCAAAAGGTGAACAACCTAAGAAGGAGAAGGTCAAGTGTTCTTACTGTAAAATACCTAGACATGATGAGTACAAGTGTCTAAAGAAGCAGATTGATCACTTGTCACATCTTCTTGAGAAGAACAATATCAAGGTGCCTGATTCTGTCAAGCAGAGTTCATCAGAAGGGTCTTCAAAGGACACAGAAAAGAGTAAGGGGAAAGGAAAGGGAAAGGCCCTAGTTGTAGTTGCTTCACAACCTGATACCTAGATCATTGACTCAGGTGCTTCGTAGCACATGGCTTCTTCTCAGGAAAAGTTTGTCTCCTTAGAGCCATGTACTATGCCTGCCATACTTATTGGGTGATGACACTCCTGTTGAAGTGCATGGGAGAGGGCTTGTTGATGTGGGTGAAGGAACATTTCAAGATGTTCTTTGCATTCCATCTTTGTCAACTAATCTCTTATCTGTTTATCAAATCACTCAGACTAGCTCTGGCAAGCGGGTTGAGTTCACACCAGATAATGTGGTAATCGGTGAGTTGCATGATGGGTCTATAGTTGCTGTGGGAAAAGTAGAACATCAATCTCGATTGTATCAGTTTTCTCACTTTGTTCCTAACTCTCCTTCAACCATTTTACTCACTCATTTAGATGAGGTGAGTCATTTGTGGCATCAGTGGTTTGGCCACTTGAATTACTGCTACTTGTAATAGCTCAGTCAATAGGACATGGTTTTAGGGTTGCCTTCAATTCAATTTTCTGATGGAGTTTGCCAAGGATGCATTCTTGGTAAGCATCCTAAGGAGAAGTATGACAAAGGCAAAGCTTGGAGGGCCACACAACTTCTAGAGTTGGTACATAGTGACTTGGCAGGACCATTTCCACATCCTTCTTTTAGTAGGGCTTGATATGTTCTGACATTCATTGATGATCTTTCAAGATATACTTGGGTATATTTTCTCAAATAGAAGTCTAAGGTCTTTAAATCTCTTCTAGACTTCAAAGCTTTTGTAGAGAAACAATCTGGGAAGGCCATCAAGATTCTGCGTACAGATAATGGGGGGGAATATGTCAACCATAGGTTTGAGCAGTTTTGTGCCTCTGAGGATATTGATCTTCAACACACATTTCCCTATAGTCCACAACATAATGGTGTCATAGAATGCAAGAACATGTCCTTGAAAGAGATGGCCAATTGTATGATTCACTCCAGATCTATGGCACCTCAGTACTAGACAGAGGCCATCAACTGTGCATCTTACATCCAGAATTGCTTTCCTCACAAAGCTATAAAGGGGATAACTCCTTTCCAAGCTTGGACTAGTTAGAAACCCACAGTTAAGCACTTTCAAGTGTTTGGTTCTCCTGCATGAGCCCACATTTTGGTAGAGAAACGCAAGGCTATGGATATGCAGAGTAAGCCTTGTATATTTGTTGGGTACCCAGATGGTGTCAAAGGCTACAGGCTTCTCCACCCTACAACTCATGAGTTGTTCATTGAGAGGAGTGTTTGTTTTGAGGAGGAACCTTCTAGTTCTTCTCCTACCACTTCTCCATCAACAATTACATTGGAGACATTGCAACATGATGATAGTTCTTCAAAGGATCTTAATCCTCCTGATCCACATGAGGAGTCTTCTTCCTCCACTTTAGATGGTGATAGTGATGATGAGGATCCACCCTCTTTTCCCAGTCATCATTCAGAGGTTGATAATTCTCCTCTAGATTCTCCTGCCACAATGCCTCTTTGGACTCGTCAGACTTTGTAGTCAGTAGGTGATTGTGTTGGTGATCCTTCAAATACAAGAAGAACAAGGTCACAATTTTAGCAGGCTCCACATCTCTTCGTTGCTTCAGCTTCTGATCCACAAACTTTTCAGGAAGCTTCTAGTGTCCTTGAGTGGGATGCAGTAATGCAGGAAGAGATCAATTCCTTGGAAATGAATCATACATGGGATTTAGTCCCTCTTCCTAAGGGAAGAAAATTTGTTCGATGCAAGTGGATCTATTGGACAAAATTTGTAGTAGATGGGTCAGTTGACAAGCATAAGGCTCACTTGGTCGCCAAAGGATTCTCCCAAGTGCCTAGGATTGACTACTCTGAGACTTTTGTGCCAGTAACCAAAATGAATTCCATCTGACTTGTACTTGCTATAGATGCAGCCCACTATTGGGAAGTTCATTAGATGGATGTGAAGAGTGCTTTTCTTCATGGTGACCTTTAGGAAGAAATCTACATGGAGCAGCCACAGGGGTTCATTCAAGATCCTTGATTGGTTTGTTGACTTCGAAAGTCTCTCTATGGCCTCAAACAGGCTCCTTGAGCCTGGAATGCCAAGATGGACTCCTTCCTTCTGTCAATTGGGTTCACTCAATGCCATTATGATCCGAACATATACATTCTGCAATAGGATGATACTCTGACATTTTTGGTTCTTTATGTCGATGACTTGTTGATTACAGGGAGTCACTCATCCACCATCAAGGCAGTGAAAATTGCTCTTCATGATCAATTTCTGATATCAGACTTGAGTCTTTTGCACTACTTCCTAGGGATTGAGATTACCCACTCATCCTCAAGTATCTTCATGGCACAGTCCAAGTAAACACTTGACATGCTCTCTAGATTTTGCATGGTTGACTATAAGCCTGCACCGACTCCATTTCTGTCAGGGGTCAAACTTGAGGCTAAGTGTTCTTCACCCTTGGTTGATGGCATTTTATATTGACAGCTTGTTGGGAGTCTTATCTATTTGACTCACACGAGGCCTGACATTTCATATGTCGTGGGCATGGTCTCTTAGTTTATGCAAGAGCCACATGAGTTGCATTGGAAAGCAGCTAAGCGGATTCTCCATTATGTTTAGGGAACTCACAACTATTGGATTCACTATGTAGCAAGCGTGGAATTTGACTTGGTGGGATACATAGATTCAGATTGGGTAGGCAATTCTCAAGATTGCAAGTCTACTTCAGGGTATTGCTTCTTACTTGGTTCTGGTCCAGTTTGTTGGTTGAGCAAGAAGCAGTTTGCAATTGCTATTTCATCTACAGAGGTTGAGTATCAAGGGGTAGTTAATGCCACCACTAAGGCCATCTGGCTTCAGAATATTCTCACTGAGTTTGGGATTTCATTTAGAAAGCCCACAATCATCTTTTGTGATAATCAAAGTGCAATTTAGATCTCAAGGAATCTAGTCCATCACCAGAGTACCAAACACATTGAGATACATATGCACTACATTCATGAGCTGATTCATGCAACCATCATTGATCTCAAGTACATTCAGACATCAGAGCAGATCACAGACATATTCACCAAACCCTTCACTGAGAGCAAGTTCCTTCATCTATGAGATTTGCTAGGGGTGCAACCAATGTCTACTTCTGGAGGGGCTACTTAGTCCTTCACTTCACTCTCTCTACTTTGGGGGTGTTTTCTTTTCTCTCTTTTGGGGAGGAGTTTTTCTCCACTAGGTTTTCTCCTTTTCTCCATTTGTGAGAGAATTTTTTTCTTTGTACATGGGTACCTCACCAGGCTTCACTTGCTGGGACCCATATCTTTTCACCCACCTAAGCTATGCTTAAGGGGGGGTGTTAGTGTAGGTTTTTTATTTTCCTTAGGGATATTTCTTTTTCCTACACATTATTAAGCTTGCTTAGGTTTATTATATGTGGTTAATATGAGGACACATAATACATCAGCTACATGTGTAACTCTCTCCCACACATGGGTAGTTGAGTTACACATCCTCTTTTGGATTTTTGTACCACCTCTCATAACCACTATTCTATCCTTACCTAAGTAGGTTATGGGGTAGTTAGAGTTCTCACACTCTTTTCACTTTATGTGCCACCTCTTGTAACTCTTTTTTTGTTTTCATGTAAGGAGGTTATGCCACATGTTTTGTCATTTACCAAGTAGGTAAAACCTCCCACCTATTTTGAGTAGTAGGAGTTATTACACCTCTTGGATGTATATGCCCTATTTTTGATATATATACATCTCTCTACTCTCCTTTTCACTAGTTCAAATATTAGTTTAGTGATAGCTCGATGAGAGTATTGAGAGTCTTCTCAAATTCTCTTTCTTTATCTCTATTTTTCTCTCATTTTAGATATCTCTTCATTCTGCTATTTTGATCTTTGATCATCTGTTGAGTGGAGGTGCATATGATCTATGACCGACATCAGATCCTAGCTCAGTTCTTGCTTCTCACAGAATCTAATAGAGAAGACCCAGATGGTTCATTTGATTAATTTGTAAGTATGTATAAAACTTTCCTATATGGTTACTTGTACTTTTTTTTGTATATAAATAGTAGTATGAATTGATTCCCTCCAGTATATTTATGTTTAGTCAATTTTGCTTTTTGATGCTTCTCACAGGAGGTCTCAACTCTAGTCCATCCAACTATGGACAAAGAAGCTCGAGAAAAGATGATGGAGAGTGATCATCAGATGGCAGTAAGTGATTGATTACATAAGTGATGTTATATATTTCATGTACATTTTGTTATAGTAATGTGCATATTGTTTGATTGTATTAACAGGCATGTTGTGCCTTGCACACATGCCCCATTTTGCCAAATGGAGACCCCCTCTTTTGCTTTGGCTTGAAGTCTCAACCTTTTTGCCTTATGATGATGAGAAGGTGAAATTATGCTTAGAATGCAAGATTTGATTCAAATTTGAGTTCTTGGCATGTTTGCAGTGATTTGATGTCATGCATGATTGATTCGAAAGTGTCTTGAGAGGTCTTATCACTCTCCATCATTTTGTCTCTCTTTGTCTATAGTTGGATGGACTGGAGTTGTGACCTCCTGTGAGAAGCATCAAGAAGCAAATTGACTAAACATAAATATCATTTATGTACATCAAATGACATGAGATAAAAAAGAAATACAAAATTATGATATTTTCATGTTATTGGCTCATACCTCAATCAAAGGATATGTAGACATCATAACTGCATCAATGCCTATTTGCGCTGACTCACGAAGATGAGGAGGAGTCTCCACTGTATTCAGTATCTGAAAATCAAGTTCAAGATTATTCAAATAAAATAAATACATAACATTATTTTAAAAATGAATAATGATTAGAAATGGTTAAATTTACCTTCATAAAAGTGGTGGTTTGGCATCCAGGGGACCAAGGAAACCATGGAGGTGCTGGTGACTGTTGAAATCATCAAATTGTCACAAAATAATATTACCATTGACATATCTACAATAATTATGAATATGTGATACATTACATACCTGCTGACTTGACCTCCTCCCATAACCCGCCAATGGATGACTAACGGAGGCAAGATGAAGACTCTAACCTTGGAATTTTATTGTACAAATAATTGCATACATTATTTTTGACTTGTAATATAGATAATCATATAAAATTAATTACAAATTTTAAATAACAATATACTAAATCAAGATGAAACTTGTAACAAATTACCTGAGAGTCAATACCAAATGTATGTTATAAGAGATTGTCACTGAGAACAAGATCATCCAATATGTCCTACCCCTGTGTCACATCATGTTGCCCCTGTGTCGTAGCATGCTGCCCCTGTGTCATAGAGTCTTGTCGTGCCTCTTGCATCCCATAATCACATAGGTTCCCACATGTACTACACATATGTAGGGACACATGATTCCTACTACTCTCACCCTCATCGCCCTAGGTAAAATCATCTGCATGCTATGATAGAGTTTGGGTGAAAGTAGTTAGTGAATGTAAAGTCTCCAGCTCAACACTCTCCTTCAAAGCCAAAGGGAGTGACCTACATTCTGGCCTCACTCAGAGTATAGGCACATGATGTTCATCTCGCTGAGCCCTAGGTCTATCTTGGGTAGAGCCACCTCCTCTACCTTGGAACTCATGAATGTCAAAATAATTCAAAATCTTATTGAGGATGAACTCGCAATAGAGTTTCCTCAAAAAATATTGTGGTACCTCATCGTTGTTGCATGGCCGCTCATCGAAGACCATGTACCATCTATCCCAAAAGTTTTGGGATATGTCATCATTCCTACACCAATGTATAGGAAACTGTTTGCAACTTTCCTCTAATGTTTGACTGGTTTTGGGATTAATAAATTGTGCACATAATTGAGATTTTGTAATTTTTTTCCTTCTTGACAAGTTCATATGACAACTTGTCGGCATAATATTGCCAACTCCTCTCCCTATAGTCTTGGAATTCAGTGATTTGTTTCGTCACCAAATCTATGTGGGAAACAATCTCCTATAGCGATTTTGCAAGTGCCATCCTATGCTCAGTGGTTTCACTTGGATTGTTTAGGGTTTGAATAATAGTTTCAAGATGTTTCTTATTTTCTTCTATTATCCCTAGGTAATGTTCTTGATCATCCCTTACATGAAAAGGAGGTGAATGTGGGTTTTGAGGGTTTGGAGGGTTTTGGGGGTTGTTTTCACCCTCCTCAACTAGATTTAGGTTTTTTGCTTCTCCAATAAATGTAAATGCAATATAAAAACAAATCAAACATTGCAAAACTAAAAAGTTGTTCTAAAACTAATAAAATCATAATAACCCTACCTTCTTCCTGTGCTAGAGCCTCCAAATTTGCACGAGGATGTCTTTGGAGGTGAGGTGGCATTGTGAATTTCTTGTTTTCTTAGGTGCACTTGATTCAATGTCCTCTTTTCAACACGATCACATTTTTGCTTTGTTTCTTTGTTGTTGTGAGGAGAAAACCCACATGGTGAATGAGCAGAAAGTGTTTTTTTTTAAATTAAAAGCAAAATGCGAGCACGTTATAATGCACTTTTGTTTTAATTTTGGATATGGTTGTGAATTTTTGGTCCCCCGTCTCCTTGAATTTACCCAATCGACTTATTTCCATTATCATTCACACCAAATACCTATATAACATTCGATTCGATGAGGTCTTGTATTTCATGTTTAAGACGCATACATCATTCAGTGTTATGTCCTTGTTGTCAATGAAAATGATAAAAAGCATTATCATGAAAATAAGGTCCTTGCATTCTACTAGGATCCAGTGGTTTAATTGGAGGAAGCTTCAAGAGATTATTACTCACAGCTTGATTCATGATAGAATGATAGGATTTAGATATTGGAGTAAACTTTCTTTGTTGAAATGATGTCCTCTTCAGATTAGTGATAGCGGACACTTGTGAGAAATTGTTTGAATTTTGTCCATTAACCTTGATGAAAGTCTTATTATTCCTTTTAAAGTTGTTTTGTGAGGGTCCACACATGGATTGACCAACTTGAGCTGATAAGTTTTGGTTTTCATAATGACTAGATGAAAGATGATAATCATGAAGGGTGGTGCATAAATGTTGAAAAGAGTTATACTTCATCAAGAGAATCTTGTCATGGGTGTTAGGTTTTAGATTTGTAACAAACACCTTCTGAACATCATCATCCTTCATTTGATATTGAATTTGTGCATAGAGGGCTTGATACTGACTAATAAACTTAGTTAACATCTCTTTCAGACCTTTCTTGCAATGAACTAAATCAATCAAAGAAACTTGAGGTCCAATGTTTGCTTGAAAATGTTGTAGAAATTGATCAACTACCTGCAAAAAAGAGTGTATTGAATTCGGAGGTAGAGATAAAAACCATTCTAAAGAAGTACCTTTGAGAGATCACATAAAATATTTGCTAACAAATCCTCTTCAAAGTAGAAATCACTACACATAGCCGTGAATGCTGCCACATGAGGATTAGGATCACCTTTTCCACCATATTTTTCAAAGCAAGGAGTTTCAAACCTCTCAGGCATAGGAGTTCTCAATATTTCATAAGATAGGGGATTATGGGAATGATAAGTTGGTATATTAGGTTGTGATGACTTTGTCAAGCTTGTCGCCTTTTGTTGTAAAGAAGTCATGCCTTGCAAGAGTTGGTTTAAGATGACATCATTAGGAGATGCGGTTTGAGAATTAGAATTCGTATGCATGACATTTTGAGGGGATTGGTTGTGAGTGGAAATGAAAGGTGGTTGAGAGCAATTGTAGGTGGAAGGTGGTTGCAAATAGTTGTATGTAAAAGGTGGTTGAGAATAAGTAGGATTGAGCAGTGCTTGAGAGTAAGAGGTCACATTAGGTGTCAAGTTCTGATAGTTGAATCCCACGACTTTGTAATTTCATGTGTTAGTGCCATTAGATACTCCAATACCAGTGGTGGCATTACTACAAGCACTTATATTAGTAGTTAAAATTGTGGATGTAAATGTAGACATTCCCGTAGTCGGTATAGGTGTTGATACTTGCGTATGAGTCGGTGATGACATGTTTTTAATAACTTTTGTACATTTGGTCACTGGCATAACATTAGTTTGTACAATATGTTCTAAGCCTCAAAGTACATTAACACCATCTTTTCATTCTCTTATTAACTCTCTTATGTTATGAATCGCAAGTATAACTTCTTCCGCTAATCTTTCATTTTCCATAAATGCTTGAAAATTGACTAACTCTTTATCAAGTTTGTTTATTTGCTCATTAGGTACATCTATGACTACCCCAATAGTGTCTTCTATATCATGAAATATTTTATCTTCCATTGTGGTTGTAGGACATATAGTGTCTTGCAAAATTTGTGTTTCTCCTTTTGTAAAGAAGTTGTTCAATGGATTTTCAGAGGTAGGAATGTTGTCGTTTTCATGAGCACTAGATCCCATGAGTCTCCTACTTCTTCTTAAAGAAATATTTCTATTAAGGAAGTGGGTTATAAGACTCATAAAAAAAAATACAATAGTTAATGTACAAACTAATGGAACAAACCCAATGAGCAAGATACATTTAAGATCCAAAATGCTTGATTTTTCAATTTTTTTTCACAGTTTTTCAATGCAAATCACTAAGAGAAGAAGTGTTGTGAAGAATTAATGAGGGTAATAGAATATTAAGGTCAATATAAACCCAATAATTCAATAATATCCTTCACAACATGCCTATAGTACAGTTCTAGAGTGATGACAAGTCAAAACCTAGTGGAAATATACCTAAAAATGCATATTTTCACCAATTTTCAATGTCAATACCTAATAGAAAGGGTGTTGTAAGGAATTTGAGGAGGGGAAAAAGATTATAACCCTAATATCAGTCAATTAGTGCAGTAAAATCCTTCACAACATGCCTATGATGCAACCCTAGGGTGATAATAAGTCAAAATCTAGTGTGAAATGCAAGTTTTTCAAACTCTAGACATGAAATTAAAGAATAAATGCATGAAAAATGATGGATGAATGTTTTATAACCTGATTTATGATGAAATATAACTCATATCATATCTGAAAATGATTTTCAAACCCTACAATGCTCAATGCAAATGCAAATTTTATGAAAAATCAATGAAAAATGCTAGTTTTTGTTGAAATCTTCTATGTACAAATGCAAATTTTTGAAAAATAAATGCAAAATTTCACTAAAATGAAACACTATAGTCAAAATTAGATTTGAATGATTATTTGAAAAGGGTAGTAAAATCTGAAACAATATTTTAACTACAAACCCTAGCTAATGCAAAACTAGGTTTTTATGAAAAATGCACAATTTCAAGCAATTTTTGACAATTTAAGCATGAAAATGCAATGCACATGAATAAAAGAAGATGAATTTATGCAATTTAAATCAGCTCTAATGAAAATATTAGAAATTAAATTCCAATTAATGCAAATTATGCCAAAATGCAAGCCTAAGATGCCAATTTTTAAAAAAAATAATTTTTTTTTTAAATTTTCAATTTTTTTGTAAATTTTCAAATGCAATAAGATAAATGAGTGAAAATATATCACACAACACTCAGCAAGGTGAAAAAATTCTCAAACATGGGTTCACCAAAATGTTTTGTATGAAAAAGGGGGAGGGATTATATGTTTTAGTGTTGATGGTTTTAGATCCTCCTTTCACACCAAACATTCAAGGACATATCAACCGAGTTGAATCTATTCTAAGTGAGAACATTTACCTAATAGGTTGGGTTGTCACTTGGAACAATATGAAAATTTAGATGTTATCAATCAATATCTTAATTTAGTGCTCAAATACACTTAAAACCCTCAGTATGCAAAACAATAAGCAAATTGATGAATTACGACAAATCCTTGCAGACTAAGGTGAAGGACAGAGATTAATAATTGACCATTTTTTGAAGTTGAGGATGTGGAACAATCAAGGACACCTCCACTAGTGCCCCTGTCCAAGGTAATGTTTTCTATATAGAATCCTAATCTCCTTTCGACACTGATCTTCACTGTATCTTGCATTTCTATCCCGGAAAAGGTGGACACTACCACTAGTGCCCTAGTCCAATGCCATATGTTTTTCTAGATACTGAAAGCTCTTTGAATGTTGATTATCACTGTCCAATTTTTTTTTGTATTTGCAACTCTAGAGGACACTACCACTAGCACTCGTGTCCAAGCAGTTCTTTTCTTCAGGGATTTAGAATCTGCACACTGTCTTATTGTTCCCTACAACTCCACTCCATCCAGATATGAAACGTATAACTTGTAATCACAAGGAGAGGGGTTGGGGGTTGTGGTGTTTAGAGGCTTTCCTCAGTCAAGCCCTAGAGAGACATTCAAGTGTTTTGAACACCATTGTTAGATAGAGAGTGTGTATCCCTATGGGATAGAGGCAAAATCCAAATGATGAATGATTCAAACACAAATAGATATCACCTTAGAAGTGTAGATCTCATGGAAGGAAGAAGCTCTTTCATACTATGAGGAGATGGAGCTAAATATGCAATAAACAAACACAATAACAACATAGTACTGCTCTATGACACAATGAAAGCCTTGAATCACTTTAGCATAAGATCACAAGTTCACCATCATCTTCTTGTTATCTTCTAGATTGAAAATGAAACACTAAACATTCTTATATATGCAACTACAAACATTCCTGCTAAGAATTTTGTAATTCAAACTTGAGATGTCGGCATAGGACCTAATTAATGGTCATAAAATTGACATTTGAATTTAGAGCTGACCCAAAATAGCACCCTCCCATTTTTGTTCAAGGATCATCAAAATAGCACCCCTAGGTCCTATTTGCCATAAGACTTTAGGGTTTTCTCATCGGGATTCAAAATTAACACACAAGATGCTCTAAATGCATTCTAAGGACTCGGGAGCTAAACCTTAAGAGGGAAAAGCCCCCAATGGGACATTTTCTAACATAACACTATCATACTGCCATGGTCTTCCCAACAATATATGACATACATCCATTGGCATAATATCACATAATACCTCATCATTATAAGATCCTATATGAAATTTCATGAAACATTGTTCATCTTGGATCCATGTTATCTTGTAGGGCTTAAGATGTTTCAATCTCTCTAGATTTAGCTTCCTCACCTTTTCTTCTGAAACCAAATTGTATGTACTACCACTATCAATGATAACCTTGCAACATTTACCTCCTGATTTGTGTCTTGTCCAAAACAAACTTTTTCTTTGCAATGGATCCTCAGTTGTTTCTACTTGGAACAAAGCACTCCTCATGACTAATGATTCACCCTTCTCCATTTTTCCTACTGAACTAGGTGATCCAACTGATTCTTCCTCTGCATATGCTACTCTTGCACTACTCTATCCTTTTATTAGTATTCCCTTGATGACATTCAAATGCTCGGTGTCCTTTGCCTCCACACTTGAAATAGGTTCCTTTGAATGGTCTCTTTTCAAACCCTCTTTCATCTCTCCTGTATCCTTTGTTATGGTAAGAATTATGACTTCCTCTATTGTTGCAGTATAAACTTCTGTCATCTTTCCCTCAGTGGTATGAATTATTGTTTCTTTCTTCTTTGTGGTATGGGCTACTCTCCTTTTTTTTCTCCACATATGGTCTTCCTTCTCTGCATTGTGTTCTACCTCTTTGAAATTTTCTTGCTCTACCTCTCTGTCCTTTCTCATGTCTCTTATTCAACTTGTCTTCATCTTTTAGTGCAAATTGATATGCCTCTTCCACTATTGTCATCTTCATCAAGCTTAGTTCTTCTTGAATATTGATCCTCAGTCCATTTATGTACTGCACCACTTTCTCCTTGCTTGCTTCACTATGTCCAGTCCTAATAATCAACTTATGAAATTCTTCAGTATACTCCTTCATTGTCTTCTCATTTTTCCTTAGGTTTTGCAATCTCTTCAAGAATTCCAACTCATAGCCAATAGGTATGAACTGATTCTTCAATTTTGTCACCATCCTATCCCATTTTATGATTTTCTCTTTTCTTCTCCTATTTCTATCCAATTGAACTTCTTTCCACTGTATAGCAACATGTGCTTTCAACTTAGTTTTTGCAAATCTCACTCTCTCTAGATCTTCAACTTCCTCATATTCAAAGTATTCCTCCATGTCATTTATCTAATCAATCCACTCCTTACGGTTCAAGTTTCTTGTATAGTTTGAAATTTTCATCCTAGGTCTCTTATCAATCTTAGAAATAGCTTTCAACATCTTTACTTGATCTGATTCTTCTTCTTCTAGGGCTTCTTCATTCTGGTCAGTAGCTTGAATTCTTAGTTCATTGTCATAACTCTCATCCTCATGTATAGGGTTTATACCTCTTCTTCTATCCTCTTCTACAACATCTAATCTGACTTTCATTGTTCTCATCATCTATATCATTTCTTTGATTCTTCTAGCAATGTTTGGCCATAGTAGACATCCTCCTTGGTGGCATCTCTTCCTCAAATCTGGTGTAACTTCCTTAATTTGGTGATTTCGTTGCAAGGTTGCAACTGCCTCACAATCAGCGCTCTATTCATAAACACAAGTAGACTGCCTCAAGTTGGTGATCTGTTCACCTCAAAATCTTTTGGAATGCCTTCTCTCCCAAAGGATTCACAAACTTCACTCTAATACCACTTTGTGCAGTCATAGATGGAGGGTCCAGAGAATGGATTGTCCAACCATGCAGTCTGAGTAAATATAATAGAAACAACACAAGAATAGCACAAGAATAGAATGCAATGGAATATTTATTGACTCAATGTTTTAGAAAATTACATTGCTCATATGCTAGCAACGTGTGGACTACTAGATCTCGTAGGCTTGTCCTCCAGCTTACAAATTACATGAAAGATGTGGCATTGAAGTTCCTTCTACAGAACCATTATCTAAGGACTAAAAGTTCATTATATATCTACTACTTCCTAATGCATCTAACGAATGCTTATATTGTTGGCAAGAGACACATTGGAGCTTCATGATTGTTGTCATTGATGGAAACAAAGATCATCCCACACATTTGTAGGATATGGTGTGTCTCTACCGGAAGTCAGATTGAAGAGCTTATAGGTCCGGTAAGCAAGAACATAGCATACAGAAGGTCTGACAGTCAGGTCCGGATCTGTTAGAGGAAGTACCCTTGTAAAGTGTGAACTTCAGAAAGTCAAGAGGAGTATCTTGACTGATAGATTCCAGGGTTTGAGCCTTCGATGTGGAAAGGATAAAGAGATATGAATACTTGAGTGTCGAGTTCCCAAGTGACAGTGTGAACAGAGGAAGAACTGACTGGCAGAACATCAGACATTATTCTGAATGTGTTACTGATGATGGAAAAGGATCTTAAGGCATAAGTTATGATTGACTGACATGATTGATGACTTCTACAAGTATATCCTTGATCTGCATTACTTGGTATGCAAGGATTCAGCTGACAGATCAGAGTTTGAGGAAATTATTGACTGTTCCGGATGCCAACTAGAAAGATGATGAAATCACTTGTGTGGATATATATACATGATTGATTTAGATGTGAAGGTGTGTGTGTTGTGTTTTGTGGTGCGAAGAAAAGTAGAAGAGTAGAGTGAAGATAGTAGAAGAGGTCCGGAATGTGACAGTACAGCTGCATCAAGAAAGAGTAAGAATGAAGTGCAGCAGATCAGTTTATTAAGCTTAACCGGAACTGAACCTCAGCATGTGTGGATTCTTCTCATCAGTTTAAACATTGTGTTATCTTCCTTTCTTGTAGACAGTGAGTCTCTTGTAGGCAATGAGCCTCTTGTGAGCAGTGTGCTTGGGCAGTAAGCCCTAATTGGCATGTGCCATTTTGTTCTATCTATTCTTCTAATAGAGAATAATATCTTGGGTTAATCACCCAGTGGTTTTTCCCTTAATAGGGTTTCCACGTCAAAATCATTGTGTCATGTGCATTGGTGTTATCTCCATTTCATGGTTATGTTTGCATACTAGATTTGATGTTGTACTAACTGTTAAGTAAATTTAGAAAGTGGAAATTATTATTATAACTGATTCACCCCCCTCTTAGTTATCAACAATTGGTATTAGAGCCAAGTTCGTCTAAAACAAAGCCTAATAGCTTGAGGAAAATCTGGGAATTCAAATGGATATGTATGGTTTGAAGGAACAACTTCAGTCTGCCCTAGATGATCTTGAACATTCCAACTCTGAAGTCAATGAATTGAAGGAAAGACTTAAACAGGCTGATGATTTCATAAATGAATTAAAAGGGAAACTAAGCATCTCTATGAAGAAGAGAAAGGAACTATTTTAGCAATTAGCAAGTCAAGGTGAAGCAAATGATACAAATGAAGACCTGAAAGAGAAAACCAAGTTATGTGAAAAATTGTCAAAAGAAGTCATTATGATAAGACATGAAATGGAATTAGGAGTTATGAAATTCACCCAAGAAATTGAAGAGAAAAGAAAGACTGAAGATGATCTAAGAAAATCTCTCAAGGAGAAATTAGAAGACTACCACAAGATGGATAGAATAATCAGACATCTTGAATCTGATCTTGAAGATGCTAGAGATAATGAAGAAAAACTTGAGGATCAAATTGACACTCTTAAAAAGGATCTTCAAACAACAAATGAATACAAAGAGAAATTTAAGATAAGTTCTACTCAACTTGAAGTTCTTGAAAGCCAAAAGAGGGTAGATGACAAGCATGGCTTAGGGTATGAGAAAGGTGAAAGCTCCGGATCTGGTCAGAAGAATTTTAGATCAGGAAATCCAAGGGACAAGCCTAGAAGACCTCTGGTAAGGCAACCCAATGGTCAAATATATCCATCTTTCAATGGATACTGCCACAACTGCAATAACTTTGGGCACAAAGCTAATCAATGCAAAAAGAGGATGAATCAAACTAATTCACCATTCTCTGGACAATGCTTTAACTACAAAAGGTATGGTCACAAATCTCATGAATGTAGAAATATGCAAGTGAACACTTCATTCAATGACAGATGCTATGCATGCAATAGAGTAGGTCATATGGCTAGTCAATGCAGATCAAAAGGATATCAATCAAATATGCAAAGAAATGTTGTTTGCTATAATTGCAATAGATCCGGTCATATTGCCAAATTCTGTAGAAACAAGAATTAGGACAAAAGGGCTCCAGTGCATCATAATCAGAATCAAGACAAAGGCAAAAGAAAAATGAATGTGGATGAAGTTCAAAGAGAGATGAACAAGATCTAGGTGAAGCAAAGCTCAGAAAATGTAGGAGATGGATTTGCACCAGAATCTGGTGCTAATATTCCTTTCAAAAACTAAAAAGTGAGCTCTAGCTTAGGGGGAGTCTCAAGGAAAAACATTATCCCCCGGGGAGTCAATTGGTGCCAGAATTGGCACAAAGAAAATTGTGGATTAAAGGGCTCTCAGAAAAACATCCAAGTAAATTGTGATTAAGACATGAAAGATCCGCAAAAAGTTTTAAATAGGTAGAGGACTAATCTAATTCCTCAGTCATCTAGTGAGAAGTAGCTTTCTCACAGTTAAACCTGACATGATTCAAACTATGGAATTTTGATCTGTGGATAGATCAAATGATTAGTGAAAGGAAGATAGATTATCACTATTCTCCAAGAATAACTTTAAAGTTTGACTCAGTGATCTAGAAAGGTTATGTCTCCCAATAAGATAAACAAGGCAAACTGGAATGAGTTAGGTTGCGCATTTATTGCAAGGTGAAAATTAGGGCTTTTTAGAAATAAAAGAATTCATTTGCTCGTCATTTGCACATTTGCACTCAAGAAGAAAAGAAAAAGGAGCTCTGCGTCAAATTGTCTCAACTCTCAAAGATCAGCCATTGAAATAGTTTCATCCAGCTAATCAAATCCAGCTCTTTCAGCGAACTCCTGAAATGAAAAAGGTATTTTTCATTGTTGAATATCTCTCAGTAAGATCTTTTTGGAAATGACTACTTTGAATATTGTGAAGATCTTTGATAGACCTCGTCCTAAATTTAAGAAGCATCCATATAAATCTCTAGAAGTTGATCCCCTAGGCACCTTTTCAAGCATTCCACATGGGGTTCTGCATGTAGAAGATGTTAGGGTTTACATTCATACAAACATTGAAGATTTTGGCAAATCAAAGTTAATGGATATCGATCACAAGCAATTAATAGATGAATCTTTTGAGATCAAACCTTAGTATAAAGCCATCTGGGAGAAGCATTTTGCACAATGCATTCATTTCCACTATTTTGAAGAAGATGAATGGGTCCGGTATGTGTTAAGCAGAGTGCATGACAATTTCTTATGGTTGAATAGACCATTTAAAATCACTAAAGATGCAATTAAGGCAGTAATCAGTCTGCACTCATCCAGTGGGATACCTGTTCTCAAATCTATCAGGAATCAAATAGTAAGTGATGCAACTGGATCAAAATTTGACAAGAGAGCTATGACAATTAAAGATATCATTGATCCGGATGTCAAATTTGCATCCATGATAATTGGTTACAAGATTTATCACTCTAGTAGGGAAAACTCAGTATCGGGAACTACAGTTTATATAGCCTATCAGATGTTAAAAGAAAATGCTGACTATGATCTATGTGAACTTCTTCTAACCCAACTTTTGGAAAATTTGCAAAAGATAAAGAAGGACAAGAAGAACTCCTTCAAGTATGGTGGCTTGATACTCTGCCTATTCTTTTATTACATGAATGAGCTTCTTGGATCTAGTGGCTGGGTATGGCAGAATGATAGACTAGTAGCTATTCAAATTAGAGATTATATACATGCGCTTGGTGATACCAAGGCACAGAATACAGCTCTCTGGGGCTATTTCAAGAATTTTTAGAGCATGATGCAAGCAAGAGAAAGAATCCCCAAATCAATGGTTGAGAAATACAAAGATATAGTTTGTTTTATGGTAGATAATGATCAATGCCTAATGGAGGTAGTAGAGCCAAGGACAGTCTGGATCATGCCCATGGGGTATGAAGTTGATGAACAAATTGTGGAGCTACATGTTCAACACATGCTCAGTTAGCAAAGGATCGAAAGGTAGAAAGATTTGTGTCATGCCTGCATTTCCCGTGTAGATACGACACACAAATGCCCATGTCATGACCACATTCACCATGTGGTCATGACACGAATTACGAAAAATTTTCTCCCTAACCCTAAGAACCCCCTCGCACGCGTTTGCGTGCTCGATGGCAATACGCACAAGGCATAAACATGTCAACAAAATTAGGGAGGTGTGTTGTCCCACGCAGTCCCCTACGTGACGATAGCTATCTAGGGGGTATGTGACATGAAGTGTGTCACTTTTAGGGTTAGAAGGATTTTAATCCAAACACTAAGTCTCCTAGGTGTGAAGATGAATTCGCTAGCTTCGAAACATAACCCTAACTTAGAATAAAATAAAATTGAAATAATGATTGTGAAAATAATGGTATGATGGACGCATGATAAAAGTGGAATGGTGAAATAAAAATTAATAAAATAATGTAAAATTAAAACCCTAGAAACCTAGGAAAAATCTGACAGCAAAATGTGTTTTCTAAAATCGCATTAAAAATTTTAAAATAAAACACCAATAAGAATTTAAATAAATTTTAAGAATAATGTTCAAACTTAAGAACAAATTTAAAACAATTTAAAATAGCAAAATAAATATCCCGCCAAGGTCAAATAAATCGACCTTGCGTAAAAAGATTAAAATTTCAAAATAAAAATAATAAAATAATTAAGTGACACCAAATAAATAAAAGATAATTATTTCCATGACAATAATTTTCCACTAAACCCCTAGAATAATTAAATCAAATACATAAGTTATTTAAATAAATAAAACAAAACTCCAAGGAGAAAATCCCAATACAAAAAAAAATACAAAAAAAAAGCTTAGGGTTAAGATTTAATTACCACTAAAATAATAATTAAAAAGGCAATAATTAAAGGAAAGTAGAATAAAAGATTTAAGAGATAATTCTAAATTAAAAATTAAAAAATCATAAATTAATCCACCACATAATAAATAAAAGGGCAAAAGTCTAAGTTACAAAAATAAGACGAAAGCCAAAAATCATGAGTCCACTAAAGAAGAAGATTAAAAAGCCTAGATTTAAAATTTCTAATCATGTCACTTAAATAAAGACAAAATAAAAGTTTCCTTTTTAAAGAAAGAAAGAAAAAAAACAAAAGGCAAAAAGCCCACCAACACTCTACCCAAAATTAAAAGATAAAAGAATAGGGGATATGTAGAGCAAAAAAAAAAAAGAAATATTCCGTGCACAAATACATTCACAAAATAAACTTAATTCTATAATTTAATTTACTCCTACAACCCTAAATTTGCTTTTCTAATATAATAATAAATTCTATAGAGAAAAAGCCCTAACCCTATTCTACTCTCTTTGTTTTCTTTTCTCACAAACTCTCATTTCCCTCCTCTTCTCTCACATTAGCTTTTTTTCTTCTATTCTCTTCATTTTGTGTTGTAACTTTCTGTTAAAGAGTTTAAACTAGTCTATTTCCTTTAATATGAAGTTAGTCTTGTGTAGAGAGATGTAAACACTATGTCATTCCATTCAAAAAGATATATAGAAAAGTGTTAATGGTTTAAATGTGTGTTAGATTACAAGTGAGTTTTACATTTGAGACATTGCTGAAGGAAATGAATGCTCTGAAATAAAACTTTGTTGCATCCTATATAAAAGAAGAGGGAGAAAGTTTTTAGTCAGATTTCTGTAGTGCAGTAGAAGTCTTAAAATTTGTGGCTGTTAAATAGAATGCATCCTCCATCCTAAATAATGCTTTCAAGGAAAATGTAAATGAATTCCTGTTTAGTTTTGATAAAAAAATATAAAGAGTTAGAATAGGTTGACTATTTATTTCACAAAAATATGGACTATTAGTTGCCATCAAAGAAAAAAAAAGGGAATTTGGGTTGGGGAATAGATGAGAATGATAGTATTCCTTCTCTTGTATATACAACAATGCTTTGGATAATGAATGCAATGTATCTGTTGTTTTTTATTATTTATGATTTTGTTTAAATATATATATATATATATATATATATATATATATATACACGTTATATTGCTATTCAATTTAATTTCTTGCCACTTTGCATACAAAGGAATTATAGAAGAGAACCATTATTTTTACTTCATGTTTGACTGAAATACATATATAAATTTCATGAAAAATACAAATACTGGGATATTTTAATAGGCCGGGAGAAACACTATATATATTTATATATTTAAATATATATATGTGAAATTATATTGTATATATATATATCATTGTTATATTGGTAAACGAAGTAATTCTTTTATTGCTGTATAACATTTATATATATATATATATATATATATATCATTTGATCATATATATATATATATATCATTTGATCATATATTAATGGTTACCTTATAAATAACTAAATAACTGAAGGAAATTTTTATATTAAAAAAAAAGAGTTTTAAACATATTATATTTTTGGTCCAAACCCTAAGGGGGCCATTAAGAACACACAGAACCATTGAGAGGCGACGGCCATTCTTCCTCTGAACCTACAATGTTTAATTATGCAATTTTTGTCTAAACATATATATACTCTGGTTTTTTTTTTTACCAGAACAAAAAAAAGAAATAAGTAATTTATGTAATACAAACCCTTCCTCTGTATTTTACACACAAGTTTTTAAATAAAAAAGAATAAATAAATAATAATAATAATTTCAAAGAGTCCAAAAAAAAAAGGGAAAGAAGAAAATTTATGCCATTATCTTTTGGCATTGTTACACCTATGACTCTTTTGCTTCTATGGCTGCCATTTTTGATAACCTGTAGAAAAGAATAGAATAAGAAAATGAGAGGAGGGAAATAGGGTTTTGAAAGAAGTTTTAGAAAATAAAAGGGCATATATTTGCATCAAACAAAATTTTGCATTATAACCCTGTATAAAAGAAGTCTCCATGGCTGCAATAAAGGGGACCTGCAACAATCACAACAACAAGAACAACAAAACCAGCCACTTCAAAAGCTCTCCTCCCTACCATAGACCCGCAAGTGGGTCACCCCCGAGCTAGGGAGGTAGGGATTTCACATAGGGTTTCATTCCACAACAAAATCAATCACAATAACACAAATCAGAACAACCCCATAGGTTAAACATATAACTTAACTCATAGAAATGAGCTTGGTGAGGGTAGGGAATAGACCTCTCAACTTAAAGGGGCTCCCAAATGGTAAAACAAAAATCTCAACACATGGCCTCAAGCCAAAATCTCCAAATCACAAGTACTCCATGGCACTCTTGCCATCCAACAAATCACAAACCATGGCCTCAAGCCAAAAATCTCCATAACACCAACCCCCACAAATATCACATAAATTTTCCATGGCACTCTTGCCATTCAATATTCTCCTCCACAAATAAAAGCCCTCAAGGCACAAAAACAACTGTGGGAGAGCCCCCAAGGATTGTTCCTCTCCCCTACCCATACAAGTTGAGCATTACCTCCATTGGAGGTGCTCTCACCATAACACCCAACCCAACATCAAATGCACAACATCACAATGCAAACAAACTTACAACTAAAATCCAAATATGAAACATCATTTAAGCAAAGCAAGAAGCAAGTTAAGAGGCCTACCTTCAAGGCCTGGACAATGGAAGTAGAAATAGGTGAAGAGCTCCAAGCCTTCCCAAGCCTTCCAACTTTCAAGATTTCACCAACCTTCTCTAACTCCTCCAAACTAGAAAGGAAAAATTAAAATTTTGCAAGAAGTCTCCAAATTGCAAGGAAAAATAATAGAAGAGAAGAACCCCCACTCCTCTACAAGAGGGGCTATTATAGGCCTTCTACTTGGCCTTGAAAGAATGAGGAGGTGACATTTGTCACCATCTTTTCCCTCCCCCAAAGCCACTTGTAAGAGTGAGAAGATAAGAGGATGACAAATGTCCTCCTCTCCCTCCACCTCCATCTCCATCTCATCCACTTGTGCTTCCACACGAGTGGGAGGGGGACAAATGGTGAGTTGGATTCCCACTCACACTTCAACAAGACAATGGTCTTGAGTGGTGCTCCCACTCACTTGGGAGTTTGGGAGGACTCTTGGAGACCTCCCTAGTCTTCCTTGGGAATGCTTCCCAAAACATAGGGATGGGAGATGGGTTCTTCCCAAGGCAAGACCCATCCCTCATCTTCCCTCTTTCCAATTTCGTCACTCTTACTCAACCATGGTTTAGGGTGACCTAAGGTGAGTCAAAACTATGGTTAGGTGGTCCAAGTTGACCCTAGACTTATGGTTGACCACCTAGGGTAACTTTTGGGACCCTAGGGTTCATGAAGGGGTTAAAAATCCACATTTAAATGGCCTAAAAAAAATAATATAAATACCAAGTGGTATAAATCAAATAAAATTATACAACACTTATTATCAATCAATTTTAAATAAAAAAGGGTACTAAGGCAAAAATAAATAAAATTAAATCAAGCACAATCAATCCACACTCAAATTCAAACGTGATCCTTATCCCTCTTGGGAATGGATCGGCTTTACAGGGGATAACATAGTGTGAATCCTACCTCCGATTTCCCGTGGCTAGGGAAAGTAAAACCTGCACATCTCGATCTAGTGTTAGTTCTATCATGAAAAGTGATAGCCGAAGCAACTGAAATTAACTTCACACAATTGAAATAAACATCAATACATAACTACAAATTAAACTGCATTTTCCATCACATGTCAAATAGTTCACATCACATAAATAACTAGAATCTCATAGCAAAATAACATCTAATATAAATCCCATATATCGAACCACAACATATCATCCAATATGGCCGAATCAAATCACATTATCAAATCAGTGTCCTAACATAAACAGTGGATAAAAATCAAGTCTACACAATGAAACATAATCGCCAAGGTCTGATAATGTCATCTACTGCATGGCATAATGATCACAACAAGGAAGGTAAAATAATCAGCCTCACAATTTGGAACCTTTGAAGAACTAAGTGTGAAAATTCATATAGAGCTAAGGCAGCCAGAGATCAAAAGGAAGGTGAGAAAAGAAGTTGAAGAAGTTGCCAAAGGCTTTGGCATCTCAAAAGAGGCACTTGATGCCAACAAGGATAAGATGGAAAGGGCTGAGGAAGAAAAGAAGGCAGAAAAGCAAAGTGAGGAAAGTGTTCTGGTAAAATCTTCCACCCGGACCAGATCATCAAAGAGATCTGCACCTACCACTGCTCAAAGCTCAAGGACATCAAAACCAAAAGCAAAATCATCTGGCAAAGGAGAGAAAAGAACAAAGACAAAATCCACAAGAGCTTATGATGCAGAGGCATCCACACTATAACCTTGACATACAGCATGGATGTCTGCAGCCCACCATCTTCATCATCATCATATTTGACTTAACACTGTCAGCATCATCATATTTACTGTGCCGACCGATATCCTCCTGCAGGCAAGCCTTCGCCCTTCGCCTGTCAATAGCATCACCTTATTCGTTTATCTGCAGCATCATCATGTTCGACTAGTGCGAACATCCTCCTGACGTCCACTGTTCACTTCAGCGACAACTTCCGTCTTCACTATCTTCAGCATCATGATATTCAACATCATGATAATCAACAGGATAAAGAACATCCGGTTCCTTCCATTTATCCTGATGATGACGATCCTTAACTCCTCGCACCGTCCCCTCGATGCTTGCGTCACCCAATATCCTGATGACGTGTATCCTGATGACAATGACGTCACCCGCAGCTCCTCAATATCCTGCCGCTCCGAAATATCCTGATGACGTATATCATGATGATGATGACGTCATATCCTGCTGTTGGCCAAACTTAGTTTTTTCGGCCCGCGATCAACCCGATCTTCTTCCTTACACCGATGCACTCCTTCTCGGCACCTCCTGATGATGATCACCCCGACACACATTCACTTCATGCACTCGACTGCATCATGCTCGTCTTCACTTATCCGGATGACGATGCCCGAACTGACTGCAGGATATTCACCAAATTATCCTGATGATGCCGTTTTAACGCACTTCCTCACTTTAGCGAAATTTCACTTCGCCGATCCTCCAGGGACGACCCGATCCACTCTCAGGGTGATCTTCCAACTCAAACTTATCAGCTCGACCTAGCACATACCCATGCTAGGGTCTTCAACATCTCTCGACGGCGATCCTGCACACCTGCATGCAAACAAACAAACTACAACCTAACCTATTGTACATCGCCATTCCACCGATCCGACGAATCAACCGGTGGAATGGATCAGCAAATCCATACAGCCACCAAACCAGCAAATCGATTACACAAAGGAGATCAAACAGAAGACGAAAACAACATGATCTCTTATTCGATTTCAAAAGATGCTATTACAATATTCAGTCGCTCTCTCTCTCAGCAAAGCCTGATCGATGATATATCTAATATCAACCGATCCTCATGCTTAAATAGATTTTCCTACGAGTACTACTGACCCGACTCCAAGCAGCTGGGAACTCTCCAGGCGGCTGGGAGATCCAACCGACCATACATCATGACAGTTGTTCTAACAAACTAACTAAAAATAGTAAAAGCATGGTCAGCATGATCTTATCATGATCAGCATGACCTTATTACATGCATTTGGTCTTATCAGACCTTCTTGAAAACATAAACAAGACTCAAACTAACTAACTGCCTTATGAAGGCCAGCTGTCAGGTAGGTGCTCCTGCACCAGCTTATGCTAGTCAAAGGGATGAAGAGGAGACTGAATCTGATGAAGAAGTCAGGAAAATGAAGAAAAAGAAGAAAACATCTAGTGAACCCTCTACTAGTCAAGGTGAAGAAGAAAAGGTAGAGGAATATGTTGAAAACCCCACTCTTCACATTGATGACATAATCAAATTAGTCACTGTGGATAGAAATCTATAGCCAATGGTTGAATTCTATGATGAATGCAATGAAGCTGATCAGAAGATTCTGCAAGATGCCACAGTTAAGTATCTGAACATTTACAACAAGGCTTTCATTGAGATTGTATCTTTAATTCCTAAAAGCCTTGAGAAGGAACTTGAATTGAGAAAGAATAATGCTAAAGAGAAGGATATGGAGATCCAGGAATAGATAGCTATTCAGCTCTATCCCTCCATCACTACTAAGCAGAAGAGCATGATCTTCAAAGATTGTAAGGATGAATTCCAGAGCAAAGCAAGAATGAACAACTTATGCTCAGAGAGACTGACAAAGTTGCAAAAGAGACATAAGAGATCCTCCATAATGCATACAAAAGATTCAACATTCTGATTATAGAGGACTTGGGTATTAATCCCTCAACCTCAAGTGTTGCAGAAGAATCTACTAAGAAAATGGTAGAAGAAGTAAGGACACCAGTGCAGCAAAAGCTAAGGATTTGGAATCCTCTGCTCTAGAAGAGGAAATCCTTGAACAAGCAAACATCTCTCCTTTGGTTTCCCCTGCAGTCTCTGGATCTAAAGGAGAAGAAAGAGTAGAAGAGAAAATTAGCCAAGAAGCAGAAGTGAAGGAAAAAGAAGATATCAGTACTAAGGTTGTGGAAGGAGAGAAAGCTCTAAGAGATAGTTCTGTGACTGCAGAAGAAAAGAAGAATCTGTCTCCGGCAAGAGACACTACAGAATCTGTCAAGGACTTCTTGACAAAAGAAACCATGGAAATTGATGAACCAGAACTGCTAAAAGGGCCACTTGATTTTGACTCTCTTTCTCCGGTACAAACAATGAAGATAGCTTCATTTGCTAATGCAAAGGCCAAAGAGAAACTACTGAAATCTCACATGGAAGACTGTGAGCTTATAGCAGCTGCATTCGAAGTCTTAGAAAAGATCATGCCATCTTTTCAGAAGGATCCTACAGCCTGCTCTTCCAGTAATCTCAAAACTCTAGTCAATAGTGGTAGCACACATTTTGATTCTCTAGAGAAATCAACTGAGGAGAAGGTCAAGAAAGAGTTTTTGGATAAGAGATTCTCTGAGCTGCAAGGGATAATATCATATGATAGGAGAGTTATGGGTATTGGGATAAAAAGTTTGGAAAATGCTCTCAAGGATGGAGGAGATGTATACAAACTTTGTATATCCTAGTCCAAAACAACAGTGGAGATTGAGAAGAAAATAAAAGAACAGGAGGACAAACTAATAAAACTTTCTCAAAATTTTGATCCACTCACCACATCCATAATAAATCAAGAATGTCAGACGGTTGTAGTTTTGAATGAAATTAAAAAGCTTGAAAAAGAGAAGAAAAATAGAATCAGTAGGTTGGGTGAACTCAAAGGGATAATTGTCCCTAAGTTAGAGGCCATGCATGAGGCCATAAAAGAAGCTCAGATCACAGCTCGAACCAATGATTTGATAGATCTGAAAAGGGCAGATGCATTTGCATTCTTGTTGAGCAGCCATATCTCAATTTTGGATAGAATGAAGTAAAGTTGGGCTACAGAATTCATCAAATTGAAGACAACTTTTGCAGATATACTTCAGTATATGTAAGAATGCTATATGTATATACTTATGCGGCTAAGTATAGTTGAAATTTTGACAATTTTGGTTAGCAGACCTTACCCTTTGCCATTGATGTTAAAGGGGGAGTGAGGAACATTGAAAAATGTGGAATCTAGCTAAGGGGGAGCTCCAGTAAAGTGTACATTAGAAGAAAGCATCAACAAAGGGGGAGTATAGTATAACACTTAGTCATTTTTCACTAAGTGTTGCCATCAATGCCAAAGGGGGAGATTGTTGGCAAGAGACACATTGGAGATTCATGATTGTTGTCATTGATGGCAACAAAGATCATCCCACACATTTGTAGGATATGGTGTGTCTCTACCGGAAGTCAGATTGAAGAGCTTACAAGTCCGGTAAGCAAGAGTAGAGCATACAGAAGGTCTGACAGTTAGGTTCGGATCTATTAGAGGAAGTACCCTTGTAAAGTGCAGACTTGGGAAAGTCAAGAGGAGTATCTTGACTGATAGATTCTAGGGTTTGAGCCTCTGGTGTGGAAAGGATAAAGAGATATGAATACTTGAGTGTGAAGTTCCCAAGTGACAGTGTGAATAGAGGAAGAACTAACTGGCAGAACATCAAACATTATTCTTGATGTGTTACTAATGATGGACAAGGATCTTAAGGCATAAGTTATGATTGGCCAACATGATTGATGACTTCTACAAGTATATCCTTGATCCGCATTACTTGGTATGCAAGGATTCAGCCGACAGATCAGAGTTTGAGGAAATTATTGACTGTTCTAGATGCCGACTAGAAAGATGATGAAATCACTTGTGCGGATATATATACATGATTGATTTAGATGTGAAGGTGTGTGTGTTGTGTTGTGTGGTGCGAAGAAAAGAAGAAGAGCAGAGTGAAGATAGTAAAAGAGGTCTAGAATGTGACAGTACAGCTGCATCAAGAAAGAGTAAGAATGAAGTGCAGCAGATTAGTTTATTAAGCTTAACAGGAACTGAACCTCAGCATGTGTGGATGCTTCTCATCAGTTCAAACATTGTGTTATCTTCCTTTCTTGTAGATAGTGAGTCTCTTGTAGGCAATGACCCTCTTGTGAGCAGTGTGCTCGGGCAGTAAGCCCTAATTGGCATGTGACATTTTGTTCTATCTATTCTTCTAACAGAGAATAATATCTTGGGTTAATCACCCTGTGGTTTTTCCCTTAACAGGGTTTCCACGTCAAAATCATTATGTCATGTGCATTGGTGTTATCTCCATTTCATGGTTATGTTTGCATAATAGATTTGATGTTGTACTAATTGTTAAGTAAATTTAGAAAGTGGAGAGTATTAGGATAACTAATTCATCCCCCCTCTCAGTTATCAACATATATATCATCTCCTAGCTCAAGGATCGCTCCACGTCAACTTAACAATCTCCAAGACCTGATGCAAGATGAAATGTGTAGGTCAGCCTTAAACATGTGGTAATGCTCCCAAATGGATGAAATATGTTGCGGTTCTCAATAAAGATCCTTATAGTCCCTTACTATCTTCCTAGATGTTCCATTTGTCTCTACAAGTCACGAAATTGATCCACAAACCTTGTATGCTCATATTGAATATTGAATGCTATGTTCTATAAGTTTTGATGATGTTCTGATAGCGATAACTTTCTGCAGACTTATGCAAACCTCATGAAATTTAGATATGATGTAGATAACATAGTCTTGAGTGTAAATCTTGCTCTTTGAGTTTGGAAATGATAATGTGGTAGAATGTAGTGCAATCTACTACAATTGCAACTGACTAAAATGCAAGAAAAGAAAGAAAGCAAATATTTTTGGTTGATGCAAGATTGCCTTTCAACTTGGGATGCTCCTGCATCAAACTTGCAAATTCAAAATGGAAAATCTATTTAACATGAAGTTTAGAATATTTTTGACTTGCAAACAAAGAGTAGGAAAAACACTTAAGGCTTAAAAATAGAAAGGTCTACTTCTCACACTCAATGAGGCATAACCTCCTTGATTTATGAGCTATTACAAAATGGTTTGAGGCAAATGTTCAAGGGATCATGGGTAAAAACTTGGCCACACTAGGGCCTCCCAAAGGGCATGGTTCCTAAGGAACAAGGAGAAAATAAACACTAGCTCCTAAAAACAAGGAAAAGAAACTACAAGGCAAAACATAACAAAAGCACTACGAAACATTGTGCACGTTCGACACCAATGTCAACACAAGCCAAAAGAAAAGATAAGAATATCATCCATTATGTGGGAACAATGAAACCCAAGACATAATCATAATATAAAATAACTATTAAATAAATAAAAGAGGACTCTAACATCCCAAGTTAGCCATTTCTAAACATATGATAATTTCCACAATATGACAATTTTCATCTAACATAAGGATCAAATCCCAACCAAATGAGAACATAACAAGATTAACAATTAGAGGCTACTTTCCAAACATGGAAGGATCACATTCCAATATATAAATGATACAATCATATTATGACATCAATAATGAGCCACCTCCATGGTGCTCCAATAATCACAAGTCATAACATAAAATGTTGAACTGGGAACTTTTTCAACTCCTTGAGATCTTCAAGAATAGACCAATGGGGGAAGGTTACCCACCACCCTAACATATTGTTATGGAGTAAAATGCATACACTAGCATTTTACATCTAATTTAGCACCTGGTTAGACCTAAAATGTTACCTTTTTTAATTAGGACATATTTTAACACCCTTTTTGAGCATACAACAATAGAATCTCAATCCTGATGAATAAACTTGATTGAATAAACTTAGGATTGGACTAAGCCCATGACATTTGACACTCCTCAAAGTTTGTGAGGCTAAAGGACCAAGGCACCCAAGCGCCCTAGGCCTAGATGGGTTCTTTAGCCCCTCTCTTGTGGCGTCAGCTTAGAACACTTCCTAGTTTGTACAAATCACCCCATTTGGTTTTATTCATCATTTGTGAGTGGGAATGCATACATAAAATATTTTTTACTATTCATTTTACAACTAGAGAGATGATTATAAGATACCTAATGCAAAGATTAGAGTTTCCTCACATGTTTTGATCTTCTATGCTAAAGTGTTCTTCATACTTGGAATTGCTATCTACTTGTAGATGTTATGAATTTTGTTTTTAGGTCTTGAAGGAAGTTTCAAGCCTTCTCCATCACTCTCCTTGTTGGTGCATGATCTTGAGCATCTACTCCAACTAGGGTTCTACATCTTGTGATAATCATCATCATCATTTTCATTCATATTTCTATCATATATTGCAGATTTAGCCTCTACCCTCCTAGGGCATGCACTCTTGGATCTAATCATCATTGTAGTGGAGGTGGAAACACCAACACATGGTTTGACTAAGGCAATCCCTTATACGTAGCATAACCTTTTTCTCTTTTCTGGTGTGCAGGTTGGAGACACAAGTTTTTGAAGATAAGATTTGGGAAGAAGATAAAGCTTGCATGTATAAGTCTAGTGATACCCCGAGATCTGCTAAACCCTAATTGGGGTCTAGGGTGCCCAAGTACCCTAGTTTTCCATGTCTCTACTTCTAGATCTAGGTTCTACTATGATTCCTAATCTCTACTATGCTTTTGGTTTTCTAAAATCTTTTCTGACAGTTAGTTATTCATAGATATTTGCCATTTAGGGCTTGGCCATTTTCCCTAGTTTGCTTGTTTGATCTTGGTTGAATTCAGTCAAATCTTATCTATACAACAAATGAAAAAATCCCTGTAGTTTGTCTCTCCTTCATGGGTAGTAGTCAAGCTTAGTTTATGTCCCAATGTTTGTAGAAGAGGGTTTGACCTAGTTTAATTCTTTAGGCTAGATCACTCTTTTCCACACAACATTTTGGTGAAAATGACTTGTCTTGCACTTTTGCATCTTTCTTGTTTCAGATTTGATTCATTTTCTACCCTAGATCTAATTGGGATTGAGTTCATTAATTGTTAGGATTAAGTTTCCATCAACCTTGTAAATCCTATGTAATTAATTACTCCTAATATTATTTGTAAATCACCCATAAGGGATGAAATGTTTCACTAGCAGCGATCTTGTTTCAACCATATGTCTATATCTGGTACATGACACTCATTCATCTGTGATGAGGGGTCACAGGGGGCTTTCTCATTGTGAATGTAGACCATTCATAATTAGGTCACAGATCTAACAGTTGATATTTTGTCGGTTATCTTGCCCTAGAAGGCAACCCCCTTTTATAAGGATATTTTTACTACATTTTTATTAGATTTAGGGCGCCGGTGGATTGAAGACCGAAGAAACAAAGGAAGTGCATGTATTGTAATCTCATATTTGAAGATAATACAACTTGGAGCCTCTTTTCTTGGTGGAGTTTTTTATCCGAGAGGGTTTTCTCCACGTTACATACTATGTTATGTGTCTAGTTCTTAATGCATGTTATTTTTGTGTAGTGGGTTTTTATTTCTATTGCAATCTCCATTGATTCTACATTGTTTAGAGGATATTAATAAGATTTGAATTAGATTTCCATTGTGTAGTTTGCACCTTCATTTCTAACATTAATCATTTTGCATACATACATTGTTGATTCTTGCATAGTTTCAAAACTAGGGTTTGTAAAAACCTTGCATTTCTAGAAAATCTAGCTAGTTTTGAACCTATGGTTTATAGATTTGTTAGTTGTTTCAGATCTTGTTGTATTGGTAGCTTGTTTAAAATAGTTGCATTTGGTGTACCTTATCATTCTTGGTGTTTATAAAATTATTTCATCCTCGCATGAGAATTTAGAAAATAAAAATTTCATTCTAGATTTGGAAACAAGCATATTTGTCACTTTGTTTGCATTGCATAAGGTTAGATCATCATAGCATGAATTAAATTTCTGATTTTTGCATTAGATCTTATTGGTATTATAGTAATTAATCCTTTCATGGTGTTGCATATTGCATTTGAATATTTCCATTGCTAAAACTTTGTCAAAAAAGTTGCATTTTCATGAAAACCTAGTTAATGTTGGAATCTAGAGTTTGTGATTGATATTTAATTTCAGATTTTGCTGCTGTCATTTGCATTCCAAATCTAATTTTACAAAATTACAAATGTATTTTTGCATTGAAGTTTGAAATTAGGAACAATTTTGAGAGGTTATTTCTTGAAAAATTCTTGCATCCTCACATGAGAATTTAGAAAATAAAACTTTCATTCTAGATTTGGAAATAAGCATATTTGTCACTTTGTTTGCATTGCATAAGGTTAGATCATCATAGCATGAATTAAATTTCTGATTTTTGCATCAGACCTAATTGGTATTATATTAATTAATCATTTCACAGTGTTGCATATTGCATTTGAATATTTTCATTGCTAAAACTTTGTCAAAAAAGTTGCATTTTCATGAAAACCTCATTAATGTTGGAATCTAGAGTTTGCGATTGATATTTAATTTCAGATTTTTTTTTCTATTATTTTCATTCCAAATCTGATTTTACAACATTATAAATGTCATTTTGCATTGAAGTTTGAAATTAGGAACAATTTTGAGAGGTTATATCTTAAAAAAAGCATTGAAATTTGGGTTTTTATTTAAGCATTGACATTATCCATATCTAAGTGGATTTAAGTAGAATTGAATTTGATCAAGGAAATATCATGTGCATTGTGTTTGTTTACATTTGAAAAAAATGTTGCTTCACTTAAACAAAATCTCAAACCCTTCTTTTACTACATCATTCATTTCCTCTATTTGTGCATCTTGTGTGTTACTAAACCTTGTAGATGATTTATGAGCTTTGTGACCCGGTGCTCCAATTCTAACATTCTTGTGCAAATAATTCTTTGAGTTATGGGTTCTAATGTTTTGCATACCGATGATACCAATACATAGGAACCTCAAATTCCTAGTCTTATCACACAAGAAGGTCAAACACTTCTTCCTGATATTCGTACTTCACATCTTCCTGAAGCATCAAACTTCCATGAATCCATCAATAGTGATGACCTTGTGGCTTATTTTCCTGAAGCTCAAATTCAGAGATTAGACATTGAGTTGGCTAATTTCCAGCAATTTGTAAGCTCGGAACATATAGTTGAAGAGGCCATCCTTGTTGTTGAGAGTCTAAGAAGTCTTTTGCTCGAAGGTCAAGAAGGATAGGAAGTATTGTGTGGCCTTGCTCATATAGTATGTAACAACATTCTATCTTCATTTAGTTGCGTTGAAATCATAACTAATGTCACTTCTTCTAATCAAATAGGGACTCAAGTTTCGGCACCCATATCGACACCCCCTATTCCTACATATATTTCTACTATTATCACCACTACTACATAGACAAGTAATAGTGCTGCCACATGTGTTGGGTTGTTTACTGGGAATCATGTTTAACATTATAGTAGTGTTCCATATAATTACATAAATTCCACACCTAATGTTACTCCACCTACATCTAAAACTCCTACCACATTCCAAAAGGCTACTCATACATTGTCATCTAGTCCTTCAAATTCATACCAATCTCTACCTAGATCATCCTTTGACCTTGTCATTAACCAATTGTTACAAATATGACCTCTATCCAACAACAATTGGCTAGCATAAGTAATAGTCCACCTAAACCTAATATGAAAACACATATATCTATAGCCCTTTGTCCTATTCAATCCTAAGAACTCAAATGCCTAAGAAGTTTGAGACCCCTAGCTTTGAGAAATATAATGGGAAGGGAGACCCTAACAACCATGTGGTAGCCTTTACCGCTATGTGTAGTGATTTCTTCTTTGAGGATGTGATCTTGGGAAAAATCTTTCCTAGGTCACTCAAGGACATAGCCTTGGATTGGTTTTTCTCTTTACCTCCTAATTCTATAACTTCCTTTTCACAATTAGTCAATAAGTTGCTCGAGTGTTTTGAAGAAAACATTGGACCTCAAGTCTCTTTGACTAACTTGGTTCATTACAAACAAGGAGTGAATGAAAAATAATAGATTTTATAGGCCATTATCAAGCCCTCTTCTCACAAGTCCAATATTCTATTCTAGATGTTGATGTGCAAAGAATGTTTATTAGAAACTTATAACCTCACATCTATGATAAGATATTGCTGATGTGAGATGATTCTTTCACTCATCTTTGCATGGCTCTTCATGATTACCAACTTTTGGATAGTCAGTATGAGTATAATCCCTCATTGACTCTAGTTGGCCAATCCAAAGCCTCTCACAATCATTCTTTCAAAAGACAAAACAAAAACTTCATCAATATCAATACAATTTCAACTAATAACATAAGAAAACATGTGGTGGCAACATCATCTCTTGCTCCTGCCATTTATAAATTGAAACAAAAACCAAGACATTTCACACCATTATTGGAATCTCTCTACTCTATAATGAAACAACTTTTGAATAGCAATCTCATCAAGCTTCCACTCGTTAGACCTCTCGATCCAAGAAAGATGAAATCATCTTCCTTTGATTCAAAGGCCTTTTGTCAATTTCACCACTCCATTGGCCATGACATTGAAAGATGTATGTGTCTTAAACATGAAGTTCAAGACCTCATCGATTCCAATGTCATCTAGGTTGCTGGTGTGAATGACAAAGAGAATAAATTAGTGGCTACTCCTAATCAAAATCTTCAAATATATATTGATCCTTTACCTTATCACGAATCTAATGTTGTAGATCTATCTCAAGAACAAGATTATGAAAATGATATTTGTATGGTGGATGCTCATCCTCACAAAGAGTGAGTGTAATCAGAACCTACTATATATTTTACTCCACATGATGCTACTATTGAAGCTCGTGATGGACATCTTTACATTACTATTCAAATCAATGATAAACCTATTTGAGGTGCTATGATCAATCCTATATGTATGGTAAATGTAGTAACTGAAGAGTTTCTCTACATGCATGGTTTACATCGAGATACCTATGATGTATGAGAGATGGAAATTAGAGCACATGATGGGTCTATCCTTTGAACTCTTGATGCCTTGACCCATGATATCGAGGTTGGGCTAAGAACCTTTGATGTTAATGTAGACACCTAAAAATGTCTCGACCACCAAACTGACTCCCGACATCCCTAAACATGTCAATTTCCCTCCTAACCAATTAATTAAATTTTTATTTAATTAATTAGCCCTTATTACACTATTTTCCATCATTTTATCCCCAAAATTGAACTAATTTCATTAATTCAATAGTCCAAACCTTAGCCAATTGATTTAATAAATATGCAATATTTATCAAATCAATTTCCCCCTTTCTACTAAATCCAATTAATTAGTTAAAACCATGTTAACTAATTAATCTAGCCTACTAATTGACCTATCCCTACCCTAGGCAATTAAATAGCTATTATTTAATTGCCTACCCTAGCCTACCTCATCCTAGCCCTAGGATTAATTAAATATAACCTATATTTAATTAATCCTAACCTCTCATTTGGATGGTCAAACCTTGTTTAACACCCTTCCCCACATCCTCCAAATAAAAAATTGAATTAAATCCACATAAGTCAATTTTTTATTTAAAAATATTCTACATCACATTTAATTCTCCTTACACCCCCATACCTCATTTATTTCTCCTCTTCCCCAAATGAATTTTTAATTCATTTCCATTCCCCCATATGAATCTTTAATTCAAAAATAATCCATCTCACCCAACCTCATTTAATATCCCTTTTCCCAAAATGAATAAAAGATTTACTTTTATTCCTAGCCCTCCATTCATTCAAGATTAAATCTAGGCCCTCCACATCACTTTTATTCTCCACCATTGATCTCCCAAATCAATCTCCACACTTGGATCAAAATCCCCTCCAAAAATATATAAATAGAACCTCTCCCAAACCATTTTCATGATCCAAGTTTATGCAATGTTATAATGCCAAAATCACTCTTGAGCTAGGATAGTGAGTTGCACAATTTGAATAGCATTTCACATTAGAATCCATTATCTAGGGATAATCTTGTCTTAGGAACTTGTTTTGGGTGCATGGTTCCTCTCCCTTGATGAGATTGGGTCTTCAAGTGAGGTATAACTTTTGTGATTTATTGCATATTAGTTTGTGTTTTTACCTTATTTGATAACCTAATCTACAATTAATTTTTTCATCATTTCTACATCGAACTTATTTCATGTGAAGTTGGGTTACCCATGGTTCTGCTCTATGAAGGCGGTCCCCCCTATGGTTCACAAGTACTTAAAGTTTCCATTTGAGGGATGTGTGCACACTGTACATCACAGTCGGTACCTGTTCATTGCTCGCAATGGACACTTTACACTTGATTGCTTCTGGCCGCAACTAGTTGGAGTCTGTCGAGCTAGAGAGGATTTATTCTTCTTCTCATATCAAAATTTTAAAACAAATAAAATATTAGAGTTGTCACTTAGTAATATTCCTCCTTGTGATGTCCCTGAACCTCCTCGATCTTCTGAGGCTACTATTGTCATATTTTGCCTAGCCCTAAAATTTTCTTATTTCCCTCCTATCAAAGAAATCTAATCAAAGAAAGATTAAATAGGAGAGAAGGCTTAAATTCTTCAAATACTCATGCTATGCCTTGCCAAAAATTCCAAAATCATGCCTAAAGAACCCTTGCAGAAAATCCAGAAAAACCCAGAAATCTTTTATCTTCAAGTGCTTTCCATTGCAGATTTTCTTGGTTTTACACTTAGTCTTTTTGTATGCATATGCATTTGTATGTTTCTTTGTATGCATGTTTGCATTGTATGTTCATATATACAATCACACATACAATAGAAAAGATGCAAGGGGAAGATGCAAAGGAAATGTACATCGCAAAGATGTAAAGACAAAATGTACATTGAAAAGATGCAAAGACATGATGTACAATCGACAAACATACATAGAAAAGATACAAGGGGAAGATGCAAAGGAAATGTACATTGGTGACATACAAAGGGAATACACAAGGCAGACATACAAGTCAACATACAAAGAGGAGATGCAAAGGATGGGGTCCACCATTTGCATGTATATGCAATTGTATCTTTGAACATACAATTTGCATATACATTGCAATATACATTCCTGATATGCAAGTCCCGGACTTGAAATGAATATGCATTCTAGTTGATAAAGGCACAAGTAATTGTATGTATCTTTTGTTTGTATGTTTGCATTGTATGTTTAAACATACAAGGGTCATATACAGAGCAATATGCAAGGGTCACATGTATATCCCAAGATGAAGTGTTTGCATGTATAGGTTTGTATGCAATTTTCCTTTGTATATTTCGCATTGTATATGCGCTATACAAAGGTTAGATACAACAGCGACATACAACTTGAATGCGACTAGAGAATCAAAAGCAACTGATAATCATTTTGGGGTCCTCAGTTTGTATGTTTGAGGTGCATGTATGTGCTGATATGTAATGAGAAAGACACAAGGCCTAGACCTGAAGGAACATGCAATTTGGTTTATTAAGGTGGATGTTTGTTTGCATCTTTGTTTGTATGTTTGCACATACAAGGGTCATATACAAAGGTAACATACAAAGGGTAGATGCATGTTTGCAATGTATAAGTGTGGTTGTATGTAGTTTTGCTTGTATGTTCTCATTGTATATGTGATATACAAGGCCGATATACAAAGGGAGAACATACAAGTTAGACCAACTGGGAAATTAAATTTGGCAAATTCAGCATTGAGTTCTACAGCTTGTATGATGAGGTGCTTGTATATGCTGATATACAATGAGAAAAGGTACAAAGGCCGGACCTGTACGAAAGTTCCAATATGGCTGATAATCTCTTGAGTTCCATAGTGTATGTATATTTGTGATTGTATGTTTGCATATACAATCAGATATACAAAGGGAGACATGCAAGGGATTTTGGTGAGACATTGTGCATCGACAACTCATTTTTAGATCTTTCTGAAGGCCGATGGAGGATGCATTGTTTAGCGATGGGTCTCAAAGCTTAACTCAGTGACCAATCAGGTGGTGTCATGTGTCAGGGCTGATTCAAAAGGTAAGGACCCGCGATTGTATGAAGGCATATGCAAATCAATTTGAATATGAAAAGAGAAGAAAAGCGCAGTTGCACCAAGTAAACCTAAAAGTGCAGTTTCCATTGTATATACAATGGTGAGATATAGCAGTATATAGGTGTAGATATGCAAAGCAATATGCAGATACAGATGCAGTTTGACCAAAACTTTGACTGCCTGTATCTCCCTCATCCTGGTGAAGTTCAACACGCTTCAAAAGGCAAAAGTGCTTATTTTTGCCTCCTCTTTCATCTAGTGGGCTTTTGGGGAGGATATTTTCACTTTCAAATTTGGATCTGGCTTTGCATGCTCAACCGATAAGACGTCTTAGTGGTTATTTTGGCATGTCCAAAGGCTGTTCTTTTTCACAGTAGCTCCGGTTGGTGAATTTTGTAGGTGCATTCATGGCGTATGGCTTCACTCTTTAATGCGTATGGGCTCTATGTCTTGTAGGGCCGATCTTCATGTGTTGGGCGGTGACTTTGGGGGTTTCTTCTTTAATGCTCTATCCTATCTTGCATTCAGACAACCATTTTCTATGGTTTTGGGTCTAGCAGTGGCATGGTCCCTATCTTTTCACCACACCCCTACCCATGCGCCCTTGTTCCTGCATTAATGACCTTGGATCCATGGAGCAGTGACTCCATACCTTTCTGCGTAGGAGCCTGACCTATAAATGGCAATGTAACCTCATTATTTCAGGAGGATGGTTCTATTTTAGGCTGTTATGCTGCCAATTTTTCTATAGTCAAATCTCTTCTGCTACTGAACATTTTGTATTGTAATGGTTTCTAGCCTTCATGATTAATATATGCATGACTTCTTGCCTTTCTTGTGTTATGATTTCTATGTTTTATTTGAAGTTATAGTCTGTTCTATTAGTAAAACGGCTCCTCTGCAGGTTCAACCTTCATACCGAAGCCTCAATCAGTCATAAGTCTGTGTGAATCCCCTTCATCATTGAAATCACTGTTATGTCTACACCAAGATCAACATCACTCACTAAATCTGGTGTATCACTCCTTTCCATTTTAGTTTCCTTCTAACCCTTTTCCCCCTGCAAGTATTAACACTAGATTTAGTTACATTGCCCTAAGTAATAGGCTTAGAAAGAGGAACCAACCTTCTCTGGAGGTCTGATCTCAGCTCGCAAGGTCCCACACTTCGAGATCATTCCCATGTTACTCTAGATTGCTAAATTTTTACAACTACAGCAAGGGTGCAAATCTGGGTGTTAACAGCTATGACAGTAGTTCCCCCTGTCCTACAGGTGGTGAATGAAGCTAATCCTGAATCGAAGGTTCTTCCCCATCCTTGAGCATCTGGTAGATATTCTGAGGTTCCTCCACTGCCATCCCTTCAAAGATAATGAGGCAACCTATGAGCACAAAAAAAACCTCCCCACAATTGCAATATAATGTTTGTACCACCCACCTATGCGGAGACTAGTGGAAGTTAATCAATTATGTGTGTGTGTTATTTCTTGAGGTTTCTAAACCACTTGAGGATGCTCATGTACTTCAACTTGTATCACAAGTTGAGAAAGAAGAGTAGCCCACATTGAGAAACCCTTCCCCCATAGTTTCCTAGCCTTTAGTGGTTCCTCCAGTTTCTTCTAATGTTCTTCAAGTGAAGGAAGAAAAGAAAGCCACATTGGAAGATACTACAATTCCCTTAAAAAACATCATAAACAAAGCTAAGTGAAATTAGATTGCGAGAGATAGAAAGAAGCATTGTCATGCTATGGCTCGCCTTGTCGCAGGAGAGGAGAATCTCCCTCCTCGCAAGTTTTTATTACGGACAAATGTGAAAGAGACATCTAATACTGTCTTATCTCCTATAAAAAAAGATGAAGCTTCACAAACTGCTATGGAACCTATTGTACTACATTTTGATAGTGAATATGAAGATAATATAGGTATGGCTCTTGTTCCTTATACCTCACATGCTATAGTTCCTCTTGCACCTTGTCCACCTTTCCAAATGGATGATGGGCAATATTGGGAGGAGGATGATTTGCTTTAGGTTGACTAGCAAATGAGGTCTCTTATTTTTATTATGTTATGAGTGCATATAATCATTTTCTGCCATGATGTGTTGCTTGATATTTTATTTATGTTGTTATTATTTTTGTTAATATCTCTATAGATGACCCTTAACACCTTGTAGGTGCAAGGATACAAAGGGATAGAAATCCATTGTGGAATTCCCTCTATTTGTATCATCATTCTTCTATATGTCATAATTTTTATTGTTGTTGTTGTCAATCTGAATATGCACCCTTGCTTGGGAGAGGGACTCTCAAGCTATTCAGTGAAACAATGGAAATGTCTCTTAGTGTGGGACCTACAAAAGTGAGACAAATCTCTAGAGAGGTATTGTTATATGGAACTTAATCAGACTCAGAGGTTAAATTCACCCCTTTATTGGCGTGATTTCCCCCCAAATTATTTAACGGGGTCAAGGGGCAGCATCACTTACGGGGGTTTGGGGGTAGCACCCCTTGTAGGGTCAAGGGGCAGCGCCCCCAAAACATCTAATGATTTTTTATTATTTTATTAAGGCATTGGGAGTTATTTTTTTCTATTGGCTAACATAAAAAACCCCTATTTTTGTAATCGACATAAGGCTTGATAAAAGCATCTAAGGGTTAGGGTTTTCGTTGATGTATTGGAGCATTTTGTAGTGGTATTAAGTTGCAAGGATTGCTGGTTGTAATCGATTTGATTTATTGGATAATAATATTGGACTATCTGTTGGTGGATGTAGCCTGAGTTTGGGTGAACCAAGTTAAAACTTGTCTCTCGCTATTATTATTTCTATGTATTTTTCATTCTTTTATTTAATCTTTATTTGCATTTAATTGATATCGTCTACCGACTAACCCTAACAAGTGGTATCAGAGTGAGTTGTGTTCGATTATCGTCTGTAGGAAGGTCTCATGGTTAAGTGGGAGACTCATGGTTGAGTGGGAGCAATGGCCAACAAGGGTAAATTGAAGGTAGATAAATTCAATGGGCAGAACTATTAGTTATGGAAGATGTAGATGGAGGATTATCTCTATGAGAAGGATTTATGGAGGTCATTGGAAGGAATAGCCAAGAAGCTGGCAACAATGACTGATGAGGATTGGAATCTTCTAGACAGAAAGGCACTGGGAACCATTTGGTTGTGCTTGGTACCATCTGTGGCATTCAATATAACAGAAGCGATGACAACAAGTGAACTAATGAAAGCTTTGGCTAAATTGTATGAAAAACCCTGAGCCTCAAATAAGGTATTTCTCATGAAGCATTTGTTTAATCTAAAAATGATTGAAGGTGGATCTATGATAGATCATTTAAATGAGTTTAATATGATTACCAGTCAGTTAAATTCTGTAAAAGTGAAATTTGATGAAGAGGTGATGGCTCTCTTGATATTATGTTCTTTACTAGAAAGCTAGAATAGCTTGGTAATGGCTGTAAGTAACTCTGTCTCTGGTTCAAACACTTTGAAATTTGATGATGTTGTTAGTGTTATCCTTAGCAAGGAAAAGCTCAAGAGGGTCCATATCAGGTAGTGTTTTGAATGCAAAAAGCAGGGGCAGATCAAAGGAGAGAGGAAAAGGTTCTAGAGGTCATGGGAAATCACAAGGAAAATCAAAGGACAAGAGGTCCCAATCCAGAGGACAGAAGGATTGCTAGTACTGTGGGAAACTAGGTCATCTGAAGAAAGATTGCTGGTCACAAAAAAATAAAGAATGAGACAAACAAGAAGGCAATAAAGAGGCAAATGTGGTAAGTAATAAATTTGAAGATGATGCTTTGATTCTATCCATAGATAATGCTGATGATTCATGGGTTTTAGATTCAGGGGACTCATTTTATGCTACACCCCATAGAAGTTATTTTCTTGATTATGTCTAAGGGGGATTTTGGGCTGGTTTATTTGGGAGATAACAAACCATGTCAGATTGTGGGAAAGGGAAGAATCAAGATTAAGTTGCAGAATGGGAATCATTGGCTACTACAAGCGGTAAGGCACATTCCAAGGCTGAGTAGGAATTTAATTTCAGCAGGGCAGCTGGATGATGAAGGTTGCATTGTTACATTTATTGATAAAAAATGGAAGGTTTCAAGAGGTGCCTTAATAGTAGCAAAAGGTGTGAAAGTAGGCACCTTATATCTTTGTACAGGTCATACTGTTCCTTCTACTTTAGCTATTGTAGAGAAAAATAAATAGGTTTAGGAACAATTGATGTAGGTTTGTAGGAAGAGACTAAAACAATTGCTGTAGGTTCTGAGACAACACTGTGGCATAACAGACTTGGGTATATGAGTGAAAAAGGTATGAAGGTACTTTATTCTAATAAATTTTTACTAAGTCTGAAATGTAGTAATATGGATTTCTATGAAAATTATGTGTATGGAAAACAAAAGAGAGTCAGTTTTCTCAAGCATGGGAAGAAAAGAAAGATGAAAAGTTGGAGCTTGTGCATACAGATGTATGGGGACTGGCACCAATATCTTCTCTTGGTGTCTCTTGATATTATGTTACATTCATAGATGATGCAACTAGGAAGGTTTAGATTTATTTCCTCAGGTAGAAATTTGATGTATTTGAAATATTTAAGAAATGGAGAAGCTTGGTTGAGAATGAGATGGGTAAAAGATTAAAATGTCTTAGATCTGATAATGGTGGTGCGTATTGCAGCAAATAATTTGAGGATTATTGTTTGTTTAATGGAATCCGTAGGCAGAAAATGGTTCCAGGGACTCCACAGGAAAATAGAGTGGCTAAACACATGAATAGGACAATAATGGAGTGTGCAAGGACCATGATATTACATGCTGGGATGCCTTTAAACATGTGGGTAGAGGCTGTCAAAACTGATGTATATTTAATTAACAGAGGTCCTTTAATTTCTTTAGGCTGTGGTATTCCAGAGGAAGCATGGACAGGTAAGAAGGTGAGTTATTCTTTTCTCAAAAACTTTGGATGTGAAGCATTTGCACATGTAGATTCTGAAAATAGAACCAAGATGGATGAAAAATAAAAAAAATGTACCTTCATTTGATATGGCATTGATGAATTTGGTTATAGGCTTTGGGATTTTCAAAATCAAAAAATTGTGAGAAGCAGGGATCTTGTATTCAATGAGAAGGTGTTGTACAAAGATCAGTTGCAGTAGCATGAGAAGAAAGAAAAGGATTATGTGGTGCTGGATGATACTCTAGATAGTGATGTTCTAGTGGTTCCTCATGCTTCGCAACAATAACAAGAAATACCACAAAATCTAGTGAATGTTAGATGGTCAACAAGGCTAAGTAGACCTCCTGAAAGGTTTTCTCCCTCTTTGTATTTGATTTTGTTAATAGATGCTAGTGAACTGGAAGGGTATGATAAAGCTATGCAGGTGGATACAAAGGTTCAGTGGGAGCTTGCAATGAAAGAAGAAATGGACTCCTTGCTAAAAAATTAGACTTGGGAATTATGTAAGTTACATGTAGGTAAAAAGGCTTTGCCAAAAAAATGGGTTTATAGGCTAAAAGAGGAAGATGGTGGTAAGAAAAGATTTAAAGCCAAGTTAGTTGTAAAAGGATATGCACAGAAAAAGGTATTGATTTTGATGAGATATTTTCTCTGGTTGTCAAGATGACTTCTATTTGTACTGTTTTGAGTATTGTGGCTGCTAAAGATTTACATTTGGAACAACTAGATGTGAAAACTGCCTTTCTCCATGGCGATTTGGAGGAGGAGATCTATATGGAACAACCATAGGGATTTGAGGTCAAAGGTAAGGAGAAACTGATGTGTAGATTGAAGAAGAGTTTATATGGCTTGAAACAAGTACCTCGACAATGGTATTTGAAATTTGATAGTTTTATGGCTGAGCAAGGCTACAGCTAGTGTAATTCTGACCATTATTTTTATTTTAAGAGGTTGGGTAATGACATCCACATTATTTTATGTTTATATGTTGATGACATGCTTGTAGCAGGGTCTAACATGGATCACATAAGAGAGTTAAAACAATAGTTAGCACAATCATTTTCTATGAAGGATTTGGGGGTAGTAAAATAAAAATCCTTGGTGTGAAAATTTGCAGAGATAGGAAGAACAAAAAATTAACTGTATCTCAGGTTGATTATGTTGAAAAGGTGTTGCAGAGATTCCATATGGAGAATGTAAAAGTTGTCAACACACCTTTGCCTAGTCATTTGAAATTGACTAAAGAAATGTGTCCAAAGACACAAGAGGAGGAAGAAAAAATGTCCAAGGTACCATATGCTTTAGCTGTAGGAAGTTTAATGTATGCCATGGTATGCACGAGACTAGATATTACACATGTTGTAGGAGTCGTAAGCAGATATATGAGTCATCCCAGATTGGAGCATTGGAATGTAGTAAATAGATTCTCAGATATTTGAGAGGTACATCCAATAAACACTTATGTTTTGGGGGCTCTAATACTAATTTAGTAGGTTATGTAGACCTAGATTTGGCAAAGGATATTGATACCAGGTGGAGTACTATAGGTTATGTCTTTACTATAGGTGGGACAGCAATGAGTTGGATCTCATAGTTGCAAAAGGTGGTTGCTTTATCCATCATGGAGGTAGCGTATGTAGCTGCAACAGAGGCAAGCAAGGAGATGATATCACTACAATCTTTCATGGAAGAATTGGGCAAACAACAGGCTAATAGTTATTTGTTTATGGATAGCTAGAGTGCCACACATCTTGTAAAGAATTTTGTTTTGCATTCAAAGACCAAACACATACAACTAAGGTATCACTTCATACAATTGGTGTTGGATGATGGATAGTTATGGCTAGAAAAGATCCATATAGATGAAAATCCAGCTGATATGTTTACAAAGGTAGTAACAAGGGAGAAGTTGAGCTCCTCTTCAGCTTCAGTTAGTCTTCAAGACTGAAAAACAATAAAATTAGAACAACAGAGTCCAAGGTGCTTATTTCCAGTGTGAGCTATAGGGTCAGTGGTGTTATGATCAGTCTCCAAGTAGGAGATGATATGGTGTGGAGTCTGATTAGTCTACAAGTGGGAGATTGTTGTTATATGGAGCCTAATTAGACTCAAAATTAAATTTACCCCACTTTTATCGATGCAGTTTCCAATTAAATTATTTAATGGGGTCAAGGGCCAGCACCCCTTGTGGGGGTTTGGGGGCAGCACCCCTTGCAGTGTCCAAGGGTAGTGCCCCTGGTGCTCTCCCTATCACGATACAAGCTGGGGTCAAGGGGAAGCACCCTCATGGGGGCTCGAGGGTAGCACCCCTAAAACCTCTGATGATTTTTTATTATTTTATTAAGGCATCAGGAGTTATTTTTTTCTATTGGCTGACATAAAAAAAACCCTATTTTTGTAACCAATATAAGGCTTGATAAAAGTGACTAAGGGTTAGGGTTTCCATTGATGTATTGTAGGATTTTGTAGCAGTATTGAGTTGTAAGGATTGCTGGTTGTAATCAGTTTGATTTATAAGATAATAATATTAGACTCTCTGTTGGTGGATGTAGCCTGGGTTTGTGTGAACCATGTTAAAACTTGTCTCTTGCTATTATTATTTCTGTGTATTTTTCATTTCTCTGTTTAATCTCTATTTGCATTTAATTGATATCTTCTACCAACTAACCCTAACAAGAGGGTTGGTTCCCTTGGTTTGTAGGATGTATTTGTTTGAACTAGGAATAAAGGAATATTTTTGGACTTTAGGTTCTTGTACTTGAGAAAGAAATTATCTTATTTGTTCCTCCTTCATTGCAATTTGTATGCTCAAGCATTTTCTTCACTCACCTTTCTATTTTCATCCTCCTACTAATAACAAAGAACTTGATAAGATAGCTCCCTTCATTGTATATTATATTGTTTTTCTCTATCAATTTCTAATAACTACCTTTGAAAGTCCAACAATAAACTCTTGATGCTACCCAAACTAGTATCATTTTGAGACTACCTAGGAAGGTTGCATGGTTAATTTAGAGTAGAATAGGTTTCACAAGGTTGACTATAGGCATGAACAATCTATAAAGAAGGATAAGAAAGAGTGGTATAAAAGTGCTCCTACTGGTAATGCTGGTTATAATGAGGAAAAGAGTTGCTTGGAGGCCAAAAGCTTGAATTTTCATAAAATGGAGGAGAATAACCATAGTGATGCTAATATCTAGACATTGTAGGGATGAAGCATGGAGCATAGATAATTATAGACAATAAATTTGAAATGAAGATAGACAACAAGGTCTTGAAACACTAGGAAATGAGTCAAAGCACCAAATAGAGTCACTAGGTGCTGAGAAAGTACTTTCAAATGATAAAAAACTAAAGAGTAGCACCAACCTCATTAGTTGTAGGTATTTGGACTGCTAAAACCAGTTGATGTGTGATTGGAGTCACCATGTTGTTATTTGTATTACCTCCAAAGGATGATAATACTAAAATAAACACCAAATCTCTTAGTACTTTGATAAGAAGTTCATCACACTATCCTACCAGGCGTGCCAAAAACTGTTGTCAATCTAAATATGGGACTCTCAAGCTATTCAATGAAATAATAGAAATGTCTCTCAATGTGGGACCTGTAAAAGTGAGACAAATCTCCAGAGAGGGCTGGTTCACTTGGTTGTCTCGCCTAAACTACTATAATCTATTGTTGTTCTTAGAGGAAAAGGGTAGGAAATGACATAAAAGAAGCCTAAATCCTAATGGAAGGTGATGCACCAAATATTTGTGATTGGTACTACTGCTTAACATACATAATATGTTCAATAAACCAGCTAATTTCAAGGCACAACTCACATCTATTTTATATTCATGTATCAGTATTCCATAGGAGGGTTTTGATGTTTACAATATTAGAGAGAAAATGAAGACTTGCTAAAAAATAATGACTGTTTGACATCATGACACAACCTACAACCTACACAAATCATACATTTTTTGTATATAGGTGTTAAAAATGAGACATACATTCAAGGATTTGCATGTAAGTCACAGAAATATACATCAATCATTCAACCACACACAATAGACAAAGATTGAGAATGCCAAAAATGATTGTATTATTGACAAAAAGGTTCTTACAAAACTATTGTACAAGTCTACCTTCATGATAATGATGAGTTACAATATAGAATAGACTACCAAAGAACCTTATTTCAAGTTACAATCTCTATCTAAAAATAGCAAGAACTCTCTCCCTCCAAAAATGTGAGGCCTACCCTTATTACACCTTTTGTTTTGATTATGAGACTTGTCGTATGGACTATATGCTTGACATGTGGACATTTTGGGGACTGTTGATCCCATATATCTAGACACTTATTGTCTATATTTTATGTTTTGATTAGATAGATGAGTTATATTATGATGATTCTATATCTTTACATATTAGATTACATTTTGATTCTATGATGTTTAATGCAATATTATAATTGATGCAATTGAAATGGTTTAGTTAGATGATTGAATTGATGAAATACTATGTGATTTATGATCCTGATTGTGTTATTGGAAATATGAATGATTTGAGAATCAAGTGAATTTTATCATGTAATATAACTAAGGATGTATGTACTTATGCGATCACATGTGTGCATAATTTAATTAGCTTCGGCTATGATACACCTTGTGCTATTGATGTGTTTGTGTAGTGTGTAGGTATTTTCCATGGCTAATGGAAATTGGAGGTCCTACAAATAACCTTGAGTATTATCCCTGTAAAACCAACATAGTCCCTAAGGTGGACTAAGGTTAATTGTGTTTGAGCATGAATGTAATGTGTTTACCTTTGATTTTGATTTTTAATTTGAGTCTTCTATGTTGACTTAGGGTTAGTAGTTGGTGAATTCTCATCTTGTGTTATTTCATTCATTAAGTTTATCGGCATTTTAATTAATGTTTTTTGAGTCTTTTAAGGTTATTTCATGTGTTTAAGGTGCCTAGAGCTATTACCTATGGGTTAGGCATCTTGTAGACCTCAAATCATGAGTTCTAACTCACTTTTGACCCCTCTTAATAATCCTAGGAGTTAGGTGGTGATATTTGAATTTTGGGTTAAGGTTTGGATGACATGTCTCATTCAAACCCACAACCCAAGGTTCTTGAGTGGGCTTGGGGGAATCCCAAGGGTTCTCACATGTGTGAACACACTGTGTAAGAACCTTTGGGAAGTGAACCCTAACTACTTCCCTCTTCCCCATGTCTCACACATGTGTGAGAACAAATATGGGGAGAAGTGCCTTGGAGAAGGAATGAGAGGTTGACAAGTGTCACCTCTCTACTCCTCCATATCTCACAAATGTGTGAGAGTACTTGTCGCAAGTTGTGCATGTGAGAATGAATGGGAAGGTGACAAGTGTCACCTCCTAATTCATTGGAAACGTGACATGTGTCACCTCCTCATCCATTGGGAAGGGTTTTGAAACCCTATTTATATCCCTCTTTTTGAGAAGAGAAGGGTTCTTTCTTTGTGGTTTTGATTCTTGACTTTGGGATGAGAGCTTGGGCTTGGAGAGGAGAAATTCTTGCAAGGATCTTGAAGTTAGGCTCTTGAAGCTCTTCACCAACATCCTTCCACACTTGAGGCTTGAGAGGTAGGCTCTCAAGGCTTCAAGCCTTTCTATTTCTTGTTATTTCTTTATATATGCATGATGTATATGATGTTTTGTGTTCTTATGAGTTTCTTTGTTGTTGTAAGGGTTTTGGGGTTGTTTTAGTGAGCTCTCCATGTGAGAGAGCTTACCTTGTAATGGGTAAGAGAGGATAGAACCTCCTTGGGGAAAACCCTCTTCATGTAGAGGTACTTTTGATGGCTTTGGCATTATATTATGGAAGGCTATTATGTTTTGGTTATGGCAAGAGTACCTTGATGTTATTTTGGTGAAATAAGAGTGTGATAGCAAGAGGCTATGTGTTAGAGCATTTTGAATATGAGTTTATTAGAGGTTTTCCCCTTGACTTGAGTGGGCCCACTCTCTCTCCTTTAAAATCCATGTTCAATGGATTTAGTTTGTGAGTCTCCATGGGTGGGTGTTGTGTTTTCTTGAGTGTGTGTGTGTGTGTGTGTGTGTGTGTGTGTGTGATTAAAAATCCCTTAGTATGAGTATGCACCCGGTTATCTTGTTGGCCTCCTAGCTCAGGGGTGGCTTTCTTGCAAGCCAACGGTTGGGAGGTGAGCTTCCCATGGCCTTGGAAAGACTTTCTTGTTTTGCAGGTTTAGCTCTTGGAGGAGAGTTTTGGGGTGTGGAGTCGTGAAGTGAATAAGAGTGTTTCAAGTTTTGTGTTGAAAAAGGAAGGCAATGTGTATGCCTTGGCTTTGACCCTTGTATGGGTTTTATTATTCAAGAGAGTAAATCTCTCTTTAGGAGCCTATGTTGTATTATATTCCCTTATAAAAATATTTATTTCATTTAAATAAATGTATGAATTTGAAGTTTGCACTATCTTGCTCCTTGGAAAGATAAAAATAATGTGTGATGTTATCTCTCTCTTTCCCTATTTTTGTCATATTCAATATGTATATAAGTATGCTTGTAAAGAAAAACAACTAAAAGTATCTATGTTGCTATTAACATTTGAATGGTAAAGAAAAATAATTGTATTAAATGCTTTACAAAAATAAAATATATACAAATTTAGATTAAAAAAAAATCCTATGGTTCTTTAATTAAATTGCAAGAAAAGAAAATATTTATTTATTCCTCTTATAGTGTTATTTTCTTTGTGGTGAATATATATATATATATATATATATATATATATATATATATATATATATATATATATATATTGTTGTTTTGCATATATAATTCACTGTTAAAAAAATAGAATTGATTTTATATATATAATTCTAGAAATATGAAATATTTTATAAGTGTTATATAGTCTGAAAAAAGCATTCAAAATAAATCAAATGACAAATTTTTAGCTTAAGGTTTGTAAAAGTTTTGAAATAATAAAAAAGAATCACTCAGCCTACACAGTGCCGAAGTCCTACGTAGGTCTGAGGTCTTGCCTATGGAGGGCAAGGGCCATGTGACCCCCATCCCCCCAGCTCGGCTGACCGGCAAAGGCTGCAACCCTGCTTGGTCCGGCCCGAGCACAATGCCTCCATAACAAAAAAAATATCTCTGTTAAACTCAATACACTACTCTGTTTACAACACAGTCATTGTATTATTTTTGATTCAGCCTCTGGTTGCATTGCAATATGTGTTTTTCTATATATGAGTCTTATTTATATATATACACACACTATGTATTTAAACATCAGTCTATTAATATTACTTTATTGTTTAAATAAATAAATAAATATGTATGTATATATGTATGTATCTATGTATCTATGTATTATATATTCCTATGCGTGTAAATGCTTCTCTATGTAAACCCAGAGAGTTAATTAAAAAAAAACAATAACTATAAACTTTATTTGATAACTATATCTTATAACCCTATTTCAGTATAAACATATGGTTATGCATTATAGACTTTAAATTTTGAAACATAGTATTTTATTGAAAACCCAGAATATAGAAAACATGGAAAAAGAAAGGAGTTAGAAAATAAAAAGATAAACCTGTAGATTAAAAAGATGGAAAACTTGGGAAATAAAAACATTAGTTAAAAATTATGGACTTGGGAAAATAACCTTCCCACTTGAGGAAGGGATTTTCCTCATCCTTTGCAACTTGTTCAACCTGCACTAATAAAACATAAAGTTAAACTTATGAGCAAATAGGAGATTTGCATGCCTTTATAAACTATTTTTTAGGGCTGTGTGATGCCCTAAGTTTAGGGAGTGGTTTAAACCTCTAACCCCTTGTTAATCTTTTTAACCTTGCTTAGGCTTGTTAGTTCAAAATTTATTGCTTGGAACTTTAGGTGGGATTTATTTATTTCTTTCCTTGTGATTTATTTATTTCTTTCCTTGTGATTAATTTATTTCAGTTCTATAGTTGAAGTATGTATTTTAATTGATTTAGTGTAAATGTTTAATCCTATAGTTGATATTATAAAGATATTTAATTTATTTAATTTGTTTTAAATTTTTGTAAAAGTTCTATAGTTCAATTATTATTTTAGTTTATTTTTACCTTTCACATAGTTAATACTATGGCATTATGCTACCAAAAATTTTAGGAAATTTTTTCCCTTAGTATCATTATGCTGTCAAAATTTTTAGGATTAAGGATAGGATTATTTAATTAATTTATTTCAGTATTCTACTTTTCTATTTAATTATATGGTTAAATGTTTTAATTAAAGGCTTGAAATCTTGTTATTCCCTTGAATTGTTTTAGATGGTTATTTCAGTCTATCTAGCCTTATCATGTTAGTTGCTTTATTTTAATGTTGATTCTAGTTGATAGTTTTTATCTAGGGTTAGGTTTTGACTTAGGAAACCCTAGGGTTGGTTCCATGAAGGAAACCACCCCTCTTAGTGATGCTTCTCATGACGCATGCCCCCCTCAGTTGCTATCATTATTGTAGGGATTGTGAAAGGAGTTTTGCATCATCCTGCATATATTTGACTTCCTTGCCTTTGTGTGACACACCTAGCATGTGTTGTGAATACAACCACATTACATGCATGTGTCACAAAGTGCGCAAGTTGCATGTGAGGGGGTTTTAGAGTTGAGTGGGAAAGATTTTTGGTATTTCATGTCATGATCCCATGACAAATGTGGACACGACATGTGGTTATCATGTCATGACCACATGGAAAATGTAGGCATGACATTTGGTATCAGAGCCCAAGTTTAAACACTAGACATTGAGGGCACATTATTTATTCCGCAATTTTGGTTTTAATTTTAGGCACCTTGTTCATGTAGGATGCTGCTTAGAGCCAGGAGAGGATGCTCATGCATTAGTGCTTCTAGCAAGGCTTAGCCTTGAGCTACACATTTTGTGTCACCATCTAACACTCAAAACTCAGAGGTACCTCCTGACATTGGACCTTAGATACTCAGGCACTTTAGGCTATTTTGGCGAGGCTACCACCAGTTGTGGGTGGACCACAAGTAGATATACTAGTGACATCATCTAAGGATCATGCATCAGCTTGGAGAGAGTAGAGAAGGAGTTCACCACTACATCAAGAGGATCACGAGGAGGAGATTGTAGTGGAGTTAGCTCATTATGATCCTTTTGGTTTTGGCCTGCGAGTTGAGGTAGAGGTTCTAGTTTGGGGACACCGCGACTCTGTGATGGAGGTTGATTGTCATTGATGTCAAAAAGGTGTTGAATGGTTCATACTTAGGATACAAGATGTAATTCTTCATAATGTGTTCTCAAGGGCACAAGAGCACAATGTGTCTTCAGTGAGTTGTTTCAAGGTCTCAATCTTTACATGGTATTTATATGATGCTAAGTGTTATGTTTATCTTCAAGTTTGATGCTGGACAAGTCAAAATGTTAAATTGTTTCAAGCCTCTTTGTATAATGCAGGATGTTCTTGTCATCATGTTTCAAGATGTTATGGAATGTCAAGGAAGAGGTTCATGTGTTCATATGATAGTTGATAGAATTTATATTTGATCAGTTTCATACTTTACTCCTTGCAGAAGAACAAGATCATCCTATGTAATGGATGTTTTTAGTTTCAAGCACATGTTTCTTCACAGTTGTAGTAAATGTCTTGTTCAAGGTATGATGTGTGTCTTGATGACATAATCAGGAGTTGCATAACAAAGGTATGAGATGGAATCATGATGATGGTCTCAGTATTGGTTAATTGATGTTAGATATCATGTCATAAAACACATTTCATGAATAGTGTTAAATTTGATAATGATTGATTTGAATGTTTCATGCTTTGTTCACTTTGAATGTCAGGGCCTCAAAGACAAGGTTATTGATGTGGTGTTTTGGAGGAGTGATGTTGGTTTATGTTTCATTCATACAAGACATCAAGGTCATGTATGTGATGAAAATTTATATACCATTTTACTTGGCAGATGCATGTTCATGTGTAGAGGGATCATCAGAGGGATACTTGGCAGATACATGCTCAAGATGTTCTTGGGTTAGAATGATCATGTTCATTTTGTAGTTTCAAAGTTGATTTAGGTTTAATGTCAATGGTTCTTGTTTGAAAATGCCTTCTCTGCCCATCATATGATTGTAATGCACTTTTGTTTTGATAATTCATTGACTTTCAATAGCAAGTCACCTTCACTAAAGGTGACCTGCTAAAGGGCATTTAAGTCATCATCTCAACCAACCCCTTCACTTCCCTTTACCTCTTCGACCGGTTGAGCATCTTAACTATGAGCGCCAAAAAGCAAATTTATGGGCACTTAGATTATCATCAAAATGATATTTAAAGTTAACGTTTTCTACAGAAGCTTCTATTTTGATGGCCATTAAAACGTTTCTTTTAAAGACTGCAGAGAATTAGGCATTTTTAAGGCTATATTTAGCATGTTTTTGAAGGCATATCTTATTGGTGTTTAAAGCTCTAATTTCTTTTGATTCTTTCTATTTTAAATCTCTCCACTTGTGTATTGAAAAAGGAATTTATTTTTTTAGGGGGCAAGTTTCTTTTAAGAGCTTTTTGTCTTTGAAACGGATCTGAATAGGAGAGGGATTTTATTTTTCTCTTAGAAGGGTAGATTGTTTAAAATTGATTGAAGATTTTTTCTAGTGTGATGAAAGTTTTTTTGAAGATGATTTTATGAAAGAAGGAATGATATATGAAATAGAAGATTCCTTTTTGAAAGGTGAAAGAAGAGATATATGTATGTTTTTTATTGTAGGTGGAGGAGATGATTTTTGGAAGGAAATTTAAAGATAAAATGATCTGATGATTTTTTATTAAAGATGATTTTTGTAGATTGGAAAATATTGTTGAAGACATTCAATAAAAGGAGATGGAGATTTTTGTGAAAGGGAAATTGAATCAAATAGAAGATGAATGTGAATGGTTTTTGAAGAAGAGATATATGATTTTATTTTTTGTAGGTGAAGATGAATATGCAAAGAAAAGAAATGTCAAGGGTCATTGTTTTTGCAGATGCATTATGAAAGATTTTATTAAGAACAAAATGCAATTTGTGAGTAGATGAAAAATATTTAATTTTGTAATCAGAGAAGAAAAAGAATGTGAAAGGTCATGAAAGGACATTCTGTTTTTTATAAAATGAATTTATAGGTGCATTAATGATTGAATGTGTCAGTGGAGCAATATGCAGTGATGAAGACATTTTTGTGAAGATTCTTTTGAAGAGAAAATACAAATGAAACATAATATTTTGTATGTGATTCGAGAGATGTATGAGATCATGTTTTTACAGGAATGAATCAAACAAAGGATGAAGACATTATGCAACAAACTTACAGATTGAACCATGTCAAGTATGAATACAATATGTAATTGATTCTACACAGATAATCAGAATCGGGTGAATTGATTATACAGAGATAGTGAGACTAATATGTAGATTGAATTGAGTATGATTGCAAAGGGATATGCAAATTCAGGGGTTTGTATTGAAACAGAGAAACCCTCTGTATTATTTGTATTCTATCCAAAATAATTGTTTATTACCAGTGAGGCTTGTATGGTCAGTGAGACTTGATTGTAACTAGTGAGGTTTTGAATAAGCTAGTGAAGCATTTCAGAGTGGTTTTTCTTCCCCTTGAGGGTTTTCCACTCATCAAATCAGGTGTAATGGTTCTTATTTGTCTTCATGTGTTCATGTGCCCTAATGATTTATTTTTAAGGTTCTGATTCATACTTTTCATTATCATATTTGTGCATATTTGTTTAAAAGATAATTGATAGCTTCCTCTCTCCTTGTCTTGTAAGTTAAAAGGTACAAAAAGTTGAAAAGTTTACACAACATTGATTCACCCCCCTCTTAGTTTTTTCTTATACTCCAACACCTTAGAGATCATATTAGGGATTTCCTTAGGCTAAATCAACCTACTTTTGTGGGAGCTACTAAGGGAGCTGAGGCTAAGGCTTGGCTCATTAGCCTAGATCATTGTTTTGCATTACATCCTTATGGTAGCAACACAAAGGTCCGAGTCACAGTTCACTTGCTATGTGACTCTACAAGTACATGGTGGCACATTGAGGAGCACAAGCACCACCTTTCCTTGGATATTCTTTCTTAGTGTACTTTTATTGAGCACTATAAGGTGTGTTACCTATTAGAGCACTACCAATAGTGCCATATCGACGAGTTTCATGAGTTGCAATAGCGGGGATCCATAGTGGCTCAATATGAGAGTAGATTTGTAGAGTTGTCACAGTATGCTGATTATCTTCAGGATGAGAAGCTTATTGTTAATAAGTTTATCAGAGGCTTGAATCTTGGGATAGCAAGACCAGTGTGGATGGCAGATCCCCAGACCATGAGTGAGGCCACTGAGAAGGTGTACATTACTGAGGAGATTCATGGGCGGAACCATGAGTCATGCACATAGTACTAGATTTGTAACCAGTAGTAGGAGGGTAAGTGCACAAAGATGGGGGACCCAAAGGGGGTCTTAAGATGTCACTTTTTTTATGAAATCAAGAAACATTGATGTTGGATGAGAAATTGAAGATAGCTACACTTAAAATTTGAAGATGGAACAAAAACAAGAGTCTAATGCTTTGAATCTAGTTTCTAAACTACTATTTTTTTCTAAAAATTATTCAGATTAAGGGGTTCAAAAAGGGGGAGCACACAAATTGGTCATGTTTTTCTCAAAAAAACATAACATGGCGTCTGGTATGCTCCCCCTAAAATGTTAACTTTTTTTTAGTATTTCAAAAATTGCTTCGGTGAGAAATTAGCTAACACCATGTAGTTTATCCCTAATTTTTGTGATAATTTTTTCATGAATAATTGATTTTTTAGTAATTTTCAAACTGGACACATCCTAAAAAATAGAAAATTGAGCATTCTCCCCCCTAAAATTTTTGAAAACTAATCAAAAATTGAATTTTTTTTTAATACGTGTAGAATGGAGTCTAGTTTCTAAAAATGTAACTTATTTCAAATTTTGATGAACGGTTAAAACAAGTAAAAAATACTATACACTGGTTTTTGACAAAAAATGGATACACTAACAAAATAAATTAAATATGAAACCCTTAATATACTCAAAATGTAAAAACAATTATATGGTTAGATAGATAACAGAGAGCTTAAAATTATGGTGGTATTGTTTTTGAGTTTTCATTGAAAAAGTGCCATCCTGATGGGGAGCATGCTCTAGAGTATCTCAATTTTTGCTAAAGCTAGTAAAAACACTTCCAAAAAAGCTCATGCGCTCATGTTATGCTGAGAAAATTTGGCTATACACATGCCAATTGCATTCGCTTGAAAGTTCTAAAGCATTTTCAACAAATCCATTTTTTGCATATCTTGCAATCATTGCATTCCATTACAAAACATCTCTTTGAGGTGTTATGTTAGACAATTGGCATGCCTTGTCTATGCTTCCACACTTTACATACATGTCTACAAGGGTAGCTACACTTCCTACCATCTCTCTCACTCTCTACTTCCCTCCCCTCTCTACATCCTACACTCTCTCTGAGTATCTACTTCCCTCCTCTCTCTACCTCCTACCTTCTCTCTCACTCTCTTCTTCCCTCCCCTCTCTACCTTCTACCCTATCTCTCACTCTTTACTTCCCTCCCCTCTCTACCTCCTACCCTCTTTCTGAGTCTCTACTTCCCTCGCCTCTCTACCTCCTACCTTCTCTCTCACTCTCTTCTCCTTTCTCTCTACCTCCTACCCTCTCTCACTCTCTACTTCCCTCCCCTCTCTACCTCCTACCCTCTCTCTTAGTCTCTACTTCCCTCCCCTATGTACCTCCTACCCTTTCTCTCTCTCTCTTCTTCATTCCCCTATCTACTTCCTACCCTCTCTCACTTTCTACTTCCCTCATGTCTCTAACTCCTACCCTCTCTCTCTTGCTCTCTACTTCCCTCCCCTCTCTACCTCTCCTCATCATTCTTCCTATCCAATGAAATTTTATAAATTATCTTGTTTCCATTTCATCATCCAAATTTATATCCTCATCCCTCTTTGCATGTCCTATTTTTCTTGTTTCCATGTTCTTTATCGACAAGGGATAGGAGAGGGAGGAAGAGGGAGAGAGGATGGAGATGGAGGGGAGAGAGAGGGGAGAGATAGGGTGATAAGGAGAGAGAGAGAGTCCTAGTTTTCTTGTTTTGGAGAGAGAGATAGGGTTGGTTGGGTTTATGAGTTTAGTGTTGCTTAATTTTAGGGTTTAGTAGAATTATTTAGGGTTTAGGGGTTTAGGGTTGCTCGGGTTTATGGTTTAGGGGTTAGGTTTTAGGGGCATTGTTTAGGGTTTAGGGGTTTTGGTAGAGAGAGGTTTAGGTTGCTCAGGTTTAGGGGAATTATTTAGGGTTTATGAGTTTAGGGTTTCTCAGACCTTTAGGGGCATTATTTAGGGTTTATGAGTTTCTAGGGTTGCTCAAATTTAGTGTTTAGGGGTTAGGGTTAAAGGGGAATTATTTTATAATTTCCCTCCAATCCTCCTAATCCTAATGCATCAGTCCACCCATCTCCTAATCCATAAATTCCTATCATCCATCCACCATATAACTCACCATCTAATCCACCATCAAACATTCTAAGCTCTAATCCATGAACCCATGAACCGTTGAAAATTTTTCTCCAAAGACTCTTTACAAAATACAAAAATAAAAGAAAAGATATGGAGCCATCCAAATCCACTGATCCAATTTCATTCCCGTCTAACACTCCCAATCCTAATTCATCCCCTCCTATATCTATTCAATCGATCTTAATCCTAACCCCACAACATCTTCTATCATTGTCCATCAACCCATGAAGCCATGAAGTATGTGACCCAAGGACTATTAGAAAGGAATCTAAAAACATCATGTACTTAAATTCCTATCCTTGAGCCTAACAAAGAACCTCCTAATAACATGTCTACCACTCCAATGCCATCATCCACTCCTATGTCTATCCATTTCATTGAAGAGTCTCCTACCATAAGTCCAGGTCAAACCCCATCATGTATCCATGTTGTTAAACATCTAAAGATTATTGATCCCATCCAAGAACCCATCACATCCATCTAAGAAACCCAATAGCTATGTTAAGAGCCTAGTCCAAAGCGTGTGGAAACAACAACCACCAATCCTAATCAAAATCCAAACATCCCATCTAATCCCATCCCGGATCCCTTACCATCTCATGGTCAACCCATTTGCATTGATCCTCCAACAACTCCTAGTGAACCCCCATCACCACCTCTTACTCCCGAATCCAATGAATATCAATGCATCCCCACTTACCCTATCCATATCTAATATCATGCTATCTATACTTATCCTCTCTGTGATCAAGATATTATCTATGATCAAGATCTTATCCATGAGCAAGTAACCCACATCACTCCTATCCATCATCCCACTAGTCCTATTCATTATCCATAAATATCCCATGATGAGACACTTGGTCCCCAAGAAAACATAGATAATCAAACAAATAACTTGGATCAGGTATCAAATCACATCCCAATGAGGATAATGATAATCAATATCCAAAAATTCTATATCCATTTCTCATTGATCCTCCATCATCCCCTATCAAACTATATGTTCAGGGGTTTATCCTAGTTTCTCAAGTTTAGGGTTTAGGGGTTAGGGGCATTATTTGAGGTTTATGAGTTTAGGGTTTCTCAAGTATAGGGTTTAGGGTTTAGGGGTTAGGATTTAGGGGAGTTATTTAGGCTTTAGAGGTTTAGGGATGCTCGATTTTAGGGTTTAGGGGTTTAGATGTTAGGCTTTAGGGGTTAGGGGTTTAGGGTTGCTCAAGTTTAGGGGTTAGAGTTTAGGGTTTAGAGAGAGATAGAATGAGGGGACCAATAGAGATTGGGAGAGATAGGGAGATAGAGGTTTAGGGTTGCTTCCAAGGTTTATGGTTTAAGGGTTAGGGGTTTAGGGTTGCTCATTTTTAGGTTTTATAGGTTATGGGTTAGGGTTTAGGGTTTAGGGGTTGAGGTTTAGAGGTTTAGGTTAGGGTTTAGAGAGAGAGAGAGAGAGGACTGATAGGGAGATATAGAGGACACCGAGGGGAGAGATATCTTTGTATCCTCTATCCCTCTCTTTAACTATATCCACCTCTCTATCTCTATCTCCCTCTCTCTCTATTGATCCCCTCTCTCTAACTCTACCTTTCTCTCTCTCTCTCTCTCTCTCTCTCTCTCTCTCTCTCTCTCTCTCTCTCTCTCCCTCCCTCACTATCTCACTCCCCCTCTCTATCACTCTCCCAATCCATTTACCTCAAATCTATCTCCCTATGTCTCTAGACATCTCTTGATCTCTTTCTGTTGATAACTGAGAGGGGGGGTGAATCAGTTATCCTAATTATTTCTGCTTTCTAAACTTTCTTATTAATCAATGTAGCATTAATTCAAATAAGCAAACATAACCATGAAATGGAAAGAAACAATAATTTTGACATGGAAACCCTGTTAAGGGAGAAAACCACGAGGTGATTAACCCAAGATTGTATTCTCTATTAGAAGAATGGAAATACAAAATGACACTTGCCAATTAGGGCTCACTGCCTGAGCACACTGCTCACAAGAGGCACACTGCCTACAAGAGACACACTGTCTACAATTTATAAAGAGTGTAATAAAATACTTGAACTGATAAGGAGCATCTACATATGCTAGACTTCAGTTCTAGTTAGGCTCAGTACACTGATTTGCTGCACTTCATCTTTCCTCTTCTTTTGTGCTTCACTCCTTTCACATATCGGACCTTCTTTTCTACTTTTACTCTGCTCTCCTACTTTTCTTTGCACACAACCATGAACAACAACTTCTCACAACTAAATCCATCTTGTATATATATCCGCAAAAGTGATTTCATCACCTTTCTAGTTGGCATCCAGAATAGTCAGTCTTTTCCACAAACTCTGATCTGTCGGCTGAAACCTTGCTTGCCAAGTAATGCGGATCAGGGATCTACTTGTAGAAGTCATCAATTATGTCAGCCAATCATGACTTATGTCTTAATAACCTTTACCATTATTAGTAACACATCCAGAATAATGTTTGATGTTCTGTCAGTCAGTTCTTCCTCTGTCCACACTGCTAATCAGGAACCCAATACTCAAGTATTCATATCTTTTTCTTCATCTATCACCAGAGGCTAAAACCTTGGAATCTATCAGTCAAGGTAGTCCTCTTGACTTCCCCAAATCCACATTTCACCAAGATACTTCCTCTGAGAGATCCGGACCTAACTATCAGACCTTACTGACTGCTCTGTTCTTGCTTACCGAACCTTAACACTTCTTCAATCTGACTTCCGGTGAGGACACATCATGTCTTACGGATGTGTGGAATGATCTTTGTTTCCATCAATGACAACAATCATGAAGCCACATAGTGTCTCTTGCCAACAATCTCCCCCTTTGGCATTGATGGCAACACTTAGTGAAAAATGACTAAGTGTTTACACTATGCTCCCCCTTGGTTGATGCTCTATTTTTATATACATTTTCTGGAGCTCCCCCTTAGTTGGATTCCTCATTTTTCGCTATTCTTCACTCCCCCTTTGACATCAATGGAAAAGGGTGGGAACCGCGCATCAAAATTTTCAAAAATTTAACTATACTTAGTTACATAAGTATACTTTCTGGTTATACTTTACATAAACTTTAGTATATCTGCAAAAGTATTTGTCAATTGTACAACTTCTGTCACCCAACTCACCTTCATCCTATCCAAAATTGAGATGTGACCACTCAACAAGACCGCAAAAGCTTTTGCCCTCTTAAGATCTGTCAGATCATTGGTTAGGGTGGTAGTCCGAGCTTCACTTATGGCCTCATGCATGGCCTCTAACTTAGGGATAATGATCCCTCTAAGTTCACCCATCTGGCTAATTATGTTCTTCCTTTCCTTTTCAAAATTCTTTACTGCATTTGTGATTGCAATAGTCTAACACTCTTGATTTACTATGGAGGATGAGAGAGGATCAAAACTTTGAGACAAACTTAGTAGTTTATCCTCTTCCTCTTTTATTTTCTTCTCAATATCTTTGGTCACTGTAGGCCAAGATAAGCAAAATTTGTACATATTTCTGCCATCTTTAAGAGCATTTTCCAAGCTCTTTATCCCAATATCCATAACTCTCCTATCATTTGTTATCAGACCCTGTACTTCAGAGAATCTTTTATCCAAAAACTCCTTCCAGACCTTTTCTTTGGCTGACTTCTCTAGAGAATCAAAATGTGTGCTAACACTGTTGACTAGAGTTTTGAGATTGCTGGAAGAAGAGGCTGTGGGATCCTTCTGAAAAGATGGCATGATCTTTTACAACACTCCAGATGCTACCTCTATAAGCTCACAGTCTTCCATGTGAGATTTTAGTAGTTTCTCTTTGGCCTTCGCATTGGCAAATGAAGCTATCTTCATTGTTTGTACCAGAGATAGAGAGTCAAAGTCTAATGGACCTTTTAGCAATTCCAGTTCATCAATCTCCGTAGACTCTTTTGTCAAGAAGTCCTTAACAGATTCAGTAGTGTCTCTTGCCAGAGACAGATTCTTCTTTTCTTCTGTAGTCACAGAACTGTCTCTTGGAGCTTTCTCTCCTTCCACAACCTTTGTACTGTCATCTTCTTTTTCCTTCACCTCTGCTTCTTTCTCTTTTATTCTTTCTTCTCCTTTGGATCTAGAGTCAGCAGGGGAAACTGGAGGAGTGATGTTTGTCTGTTCATGCACTTCCTTTTCTGGAATAGAGGATTCCAAGTCCTTATCCTTTTCTATACTAGTGTCTAGTACTTCTTCTGCCATTTTCTCAGTGGACTCTTCTGCAATATTTGTGGCCGAGGGGTCTGCACCCAAGTCCTCTATGATAGGAAGATTGAATCTTTTGAAGGTCTTCTAGAGGATCTCTTCTATTTCCTTGGCTACCTTGTCAGTCTCACCAAGCATGAGCTAATTCATTCTGGCTTTGTTCCTGAACTCATCCTTGCAATCTTTAAAGATCATATTCATTTGCTTTGAATCAATTGAAGGATATAGCTGAATAGCTATCTATTCCTGGATCTCAAGGTCTTTTGCCATGGCATTATTCTTTCTTATCTCTAGTTCCTTCTCTAAGCTTTTGCGAATAAGAGATATGATTTCAATAAAAGCCTTATTATATATATTTAGATACTTAACTGCAGTATCCTGCAAGATCTTCTGATCAACTTCATTATAATCGTCATAGAATCCAGACATTGGTTGGAGATTTCCATCCATAGTGATTGATTTGATGACATCATCTAATGATAGAGTAGGCCTTTCAACAAATTCTTCTTTCATCTCTTCCTTGTCTTTACCAGATTCTTCCTTCTTCTGCTTCTTTATTTCCTTTATCCCCTCATTAGATTCAGTCTCTTCTTCATCCTTTTGACTCGCATAAGACCTTGTGGCCTTAGTCTTGGTTCTTTTCTTTGTTTTACCAGATGATCTTGCTTCCGGTTTAGATGCCCTTGAGGTTTTGGCAGTGGCAGGTGTAGATCTCTTTGATGATCTAGTCCGGGTGGAGGTTTCTACCAGAGCACTTTCCTTGCTTTCCTTTCCTGCCTCTTTCTTCTCTTGCTTAGCCCTTTGCCTCTTTTCTCTGTTGGCATCAAGTGCCTCCTTTGAGATGCCAAATCCTTTGGCAACATCTTCAACTTCTTTTCTCACCTTCCTCTTGATCTCTAGTTGTCTAAGTTCCACATGAATCTTTACACTTAGCTCTTCAAAGGTTCCAAACCTTTTTGCCTTTGGATCCTTTGGCTGACTTAGCATGTGTTGAACATGTAGCTCCACAATTTGTTCATCAACTTCATACCCCATAGGCATGATCCAGACTATCCTTGGCTCTACTGCCTCCATTAGGCATGATCAATGTCTAACATGAAGCACACTGTATCTTTATATTTCTCAACCAATGATTTTGGAATTCTCTCTCTGATTTGCATAGTATTTTGGAAGTTCTTAAAGTACCCCCATAGAGCTGTATTTCCTGCCTTGGCATCCCCAAGTTCATGCAAGTAATCTCTGATTTGAATTGCTACCAGTTTGTTATTTTCCCATACCCATCCATTGGATCTGGGCAGTTCATTCATGAAGTAGAAAAATAAGCATAATATCAGTCCACCATATTTAAAGGAGTTCTTCTTGTCCTTTTTGATCTTCTGTATGTTTTCCATCAATTGACTCAGAAGGAGTTCATAGAGATCATATTCTACATTCTTTCTCAGCATCTCATAGGCAATATATACCACAGTTCTGGATACTGAATTTTCCCTACTTGAGTGATATATCTTATATCCTGTTATCATAGATGCGAACTTGATGTCCAGGTCAGTAATATCTTCAATGGTCATTGCCCTCTTATCAAATTTTGATCCGGTGGCCTCAGTTACAATGTTGTTTTTGACAGATTTGAGGACAGGTATCCCTCCGGAGGAGTATAAACCAGTTACTGCCCTAATTGCCTCCTTAGTTATCTTGCAAGGTCTGTTCAGCCATAGGAAGTTATCATGCACCCTACTCAATACATACCAGACCCATTCATCTTCTTCAAAGAAGGGGAAATGAATGAACTGATCAAAATGTTTCTCCTGGATGCCCTTATATTCAGGTTTAAGCTCAAAAGCATCGTCCATCAATTGTTTGTGATAGATGTCTCTTAGTCTGAGTTCCCCAAACTCTTCAATATTTGTATGTATGTAAACCCTAATGTCTTCTGTGTGCAAAATGCCATGCAAAACACTAGAAAATGCTCCTAAGGGATCTACCTCCAAGGATTTGTATGGATGTTTCTTGAATTTTGGGCGAGGCCTATCAGAGATCTTTACTATATTCAGAGTATCCATCACCAGAGAATTTTACTGAGAGATATCGAGAGCAGAGAATACCTTTTAATGCTGTCTAGGGCACACGAAGGAATCACAATTGATTTGTAGGAAGGATCGTCTTGATCTTTGGGAGAATTTGTTGTAGAGCTCTCTCTTTTCGTATCTTCTTGAATGTAGAATGAACAAATGCTTAAAGAGAAAACCCTTATATTACTCCGCAAACTCTAATGTTGAGTTGCAATAAATGCTTGACCTAAGTCATTCTGGTTTGCCTTATTCAGGAGACTTGAAGAACTGGATCAATCTTGATCTTAAACATCTTGCGGATCTTTCAAATCTTAACCATAGTTTATTTGGATGTTTTTCTTATGAACCCTTTGATCCGCAACTCTTCTTGTGCCAGTTCCAACACCAATTGACTAGTTGGGGGAACAAGGTTTTCTTTGTGTCTCCCCCTGAGCCAGAGCTCACTTTTTAATTTTTGGAAGGAATATTAGCACTAGAGTCTGGTGTGGACCCATCCCCTACAATCTCTGTACTTTTCTTCACCCAAATCTTGTTCATCTCACTCTGAACTTCATCCGCATTTACTTTTTGTTTCCCCTTATCTTGATTCTGATTATGATGTACCGGACCTCTTTTGTCCTGATTCTTGCTTCTACAAAATTTTTCAATATGACCAGATCTATTGCAAATTTGGCAAACAACATTTCTTTGCATATTTGATTGATATCCTCTTGATCTGCATTGATTAGCCATATGACCTATTCTATTGCATGCAAAGCATCTACCATTGAATGATTTGTTCATTTGCATATTTTTGCATTCATGAGATTTGTGACCATACCTTTTGCAGTTGAAACACTGTCCGGAGAAGGATGAATTAGTCTAATTCATTCTCTTTCTGCACTGATTAGCTTTATGACCAAAGTTATTGCAGTTGTGGCAATATCCATTGAAGGTTGGATATCTTTGAGCATTAGGCTGCCTTACCGGAGGTCTTCTAGGCCTGTTCCTTGGATTTTCTAATCCAAAATTCTTCTGATCAGATCCAGAGCTTTCTCCTTTCTCATATCCCAAACCACACATGTCATCTACCCTCTTTTGACTTTCAAGAAGAAATTCAAGTTGAGTAGAACTTATCTTGAATTTTTCTTTATATTCATTTGTTGTTTGAAGATCCCTTTTAAGAGAGACAATTTGATCCTCAAGTTTTTCTTCATTATCTTTAGCATCTTCAAGATCAGATTCAAGGTGTATGATTATTCTATCCATCTTGTGGCAGTCTTCTGATTTCTCCTTGAGAGATTGTCTTAGATCATCTTCAGTTTTTCTTTTCTCTTCAATTTCTTGAGTAAACTTTATGACTCCTGATTCCATCTCATGTCTTACCATGATGATTTCTTTTGACAACTTTTCACACAACTTGGTTTTCTCCTTCAGATCTTCATTTGTATCATTGGCTTCACCTTGGCTTGCCAATTGCTGAAGGTGCTCTTTTCTCTTTTTCATAGAGACTTAGTTTCCCTTTTAGTTCATTTATGAAATCATCAGCTTGTTTGAGCCTTTCCTTCAATTCATTAACTTCAGAATTTGACTGCTGAAGATCATCTAGGGCAAACTTAAGTTGCTCCCTCATACTAGACACATCCATTTGAATTCCTAGATCTTCCTCAAGCTGTTAGGCTCTGTTGGGAGGAACCAGGCTCTGATACCAATTGTTGATAACTAAGAGGGGGTGAATTAGTTATCCTAATTATTTCTACTTTCTGAACTTTCTTATTAATCAATGCAGCATTAATTCAAATAAGTACACATAACCATGAAATGGAAAGACACAATATTTTTGACATGGAAACCTTGTTAAGGGAGAAAACCATGGGGTGATTAACCCAAGATTGTATTCTCTGTTAGAAGAATGGAAATACAAAATGGCACTTGCCAATTAGGGCTCACTGCCCGAGCACACTGCTCATAAGAGGCACACTGTCTACAAGAGACACACTATCTACAATTTATAAAGAGTGTAATACAATACTTGAACTGATAAGAAGCATCTACATATGCTAGAGTTTAGTTCTGGTTAGACTCAGTACACTGATCTGCTGCACTTCATCTTTTCTCTTCTTTTGTACTGCACTCCTTTCACATACTAGACCTTCTTTTCTACTTTTACTCTGCTCTCCTACTTTTCTTCGCACACAACCACAAACAACAACAACTTCTCACAACTAAATCCATCTTGTATATATATCCACAAAAGTGATTTCATCACCTTTCTAGTCGGCATCCGGAATAGTCAGTCTTTTCCACAAACTCTGATCTGTTGGCTGAAACCTTGCTTGCCAAGTAATGCGGATCAAGGATATACTTGTAGAAGTCATCAATTATGTTGGTCAATCATGACTTATGCCTTAATAACCTTTACCATTACCAGTAACACATCCGGAATAATGTTATGATGTTCTATCAGTTAGTTCTTCCTCTATCCACACTGCTAATCAGGAACCCGATACTCAAGTATTCATATCTTTTTCTTCATCTATCACTGGAGGCTAAAACCTTGGAATCTATCAGTCAAGGTAGTCCTCTTGACTTCCCCAAATTTGTACTTCACCAAGATACTTCCTCTGAGAGATCCAGACCTGACTATCAGACCTTACCGACTGCTCTATTCTTGCTTACCAGACCTTAACACTTTTGACTTCCGGTGAGGACACATCATGTCTTGTAGATGTGTGGAATGATCTTTGTTGCCATCAATGACAACAATCATGAAGCCACATAGTGTCTCTTGCCAACACTTTCCCTATCTCTATCTCTCCACATATCCCTATCTCTTATTCTACCCCTCTCTACCTCTCTCTCCCTCTCTATCTCTCTCCCCATCCCTCTACCTCTTGAAATCTCTCTCGCTATGTCTCTGGACATCTCAAAATCTCTTTCCCTATCTCTATCTCTCCCCATAACCCTATCTCTTAATATATCCCTCTCTACCTCTCTCTCTGTATTTCCCTATATATCTCTCCCTTTCTCTCTTTCTCCCTATATCTCCCCTCTCTATATATCTATCTCTATGTCCCTCTTTACATATCTTTCTCCCTCTATAGACCCCTTTGTCTATCTCAATCCCCCTCTCTCCCTCTCCCTGTCTCTATCTCCACCTATCCCTCTCTATCTCTCTATTTGCCCCTCTTTCTACATTTTTTCCTTTCTCTAACTCTAACTCTATCTCTCCATCTCTTTCCATGTCCATGTCCCTCTCTATCTCTCCATGTCTTCCTCTCTCTATCTCTCTCTATTTATCCCTCTCTCCCTCCTCCTTTCTATGTCTCCCTCCCTCTCTATATACATCCTTTTCTATCTATCTATTTCTCCCTTTATCTCTTTATTTATCTATCCTCCCTCTATCTAAATATATCTACCTCTCTATCTCTATATCTCTCTCCCTCACATTCCAAGAGGTCAATAGAGAGAGGGAGAGAGATATAGAGAAAGATAGGCAGATAGAGTTGTAGACAGGGAGGATAGGAAATAGAGAGAAGAGACTCTCCCATGTATATACAAGGTTACATTTGTCCCTCCTAGTATAGACAAGTTCTATTTCACAAACCACATGGATATTTGAGTCTAGGGATACTCTTGTATCATCATTGGATTACCTATTTGATGCACTGCATGCATAGTTACAATATATTTTATGTGAGAAGATGACATCCTAGACCATGATTTTGGCACAAACATTGAGAAGGTTATGATTTTTGCATGCATGAAGCTTAATGTTTTCATGCTTCCTAGAATGTGCTAGCATTATGGGAAGCAAAAAATGGAAAAAAACCATGTGGGATATATGATTCAGACCCCGCATGACTGTTATTCCTGCTTTTCATGCAGTATATCAGGCAAGAAAATTAGTTTTCATGTTGTTTGACATATTAAGAATCATTTTTAGATCAATCTATTGCCTTTTTTGTTTTTTCAATGTAGAAGAACTAATTTTGCATGTTTTTGGAGAAAATTTGATTATTTAAGCCTAAAGTTTCATGTTTCATGTGCGATATTGTTTCAAAGCTAATTACCATTGATATATAGATTGAATTTGATGATATATGTTTGTTTTTTCCATAAATTTCACTAATCCTATTCTAGACTTATATAGAATTCATAATCAAACTTGTGAAAAAGAAGAATTTGAGGATTTTGAAGCCAAATTTTGGAGAATTGGTCAACTCCAATATTGAATTCTAAGGTATGTTCTTTATGTCAATTTTAATTCACTTATATATGTTCTTATGTTATTTATGTCTTTATGTTCTTTATGTTCTAAGATATACATTCTTTAAATATGTTTTCATACTTAGTCAAAAATTGTTGACCAAAACACATGAACCGTGTATGTATGTCTTCATACGTTGCAACCAAAATCAAACTATGGCTTGCGATAACAAAGACAAACTTAAGAAATTGCTTCTTATCACTTTGATACCTCAAAACATTCTCTATAAAATATATAGATGTTCTCAATTGTCATTACATTCACTCCAACAATGCCACATGTGCCCTTGCACTACCATACATGTTATAGCAACTCACTTAGCTCATGATGTAATAGCAAGTTCTTCACCAAGCATCTTGCAAATGCTACCATAGTAACTATTGGTTGTAATAAATCTCCATGCCATAGCACAATGTCCAACCTATCTCATCATTATATTCTTCTTCCTTCTCGTCTTCTCATCTTCTCATCTTCTTGTCTTCTCATCATTATATTTTTCTTTAATAACCTATCTCACCATTTATCCTTCAATGATCTTGTGATTGCCAAGTTGTAATGCACCAATTTACTTATGAAACTCCTAAGGTTTGATCATTCTTCTTTTAGACTACTGTTCGAACAATGTCATGTGATATTCCTAAGGTTACAATGATTTTGCTATACATTTATGATTCCTAGAAAACCCCTCCTTTACACCTTGACAAGATATCAAATTATCTTCATACTTGGTTTGATGTTCCTATTGGATGTCATGATAGTCCTAGTTGTACTGATAGTCCATTTAAGGTGCTTGACAATTCTAATCTATATATAAGATCACTCCTTTTCATCATGTTGCCATCTCTTACCTTGTGAATAGGGTAGTGAGAGTCTATTGCAATTTTTGAATATCTGACCTTAATAGTGATCACGAGTTTCATCATAGTCTTCTATGTTTATGATGTGATAGTCTATGTGGTTGTTTGTAATAGTCATAGCACAATTTGATAGTCTTTTCTATCAACATCACCTCCATACTTTGCAATTTGTCTATCATTGTATATGATAATGTTCACATATGGGATATACTTCATGAAATAGAACTCTACCCTAAATTTTTGCACCTTGTTATTCTACCCTAACCCTAACTCCACTGAAAATCAAACTCTTCAATAAGATCAAGTGAACAATCTACAAATCTTAGGATTTGATACAATCTATGAGGGATTTATTCATAGTTTTATCTTTTCATGATCCATAACAAACAATATGAAATGAGCAGAACTTGAAACATGACTATTATTGATAGTGTGCATTTGTTCAACTTACAAACTATGATTGTCTTCTCCCAAAGTGTGAATACCTTTGCATTTGATATAGTATATACATTCTACAATGATGCAATGCCAGGTGGCAACAAACTTATTTTGTACAAAGTTTCATAAACTTGGGCTCTTGATTGGCTTCTCAAACTCTCACAATGACCCTTCAATGAATTAGGTCTCCAAGGTCTCCAATTCACATGGGCTAGATAAGGCATCTAACAAGATTAAGTTCCCCAACCAAACACAACTAAACCACTCTCCAGTCACAATGATCCCTTCTTAGCAACAAGTCTGCCCCAAGCCTTCAAATCCTAGTAGCCCTACTTAAGGGGTTTTTTCTCACCTATTTTCCTTATATGGTTTCAAACCCAAAATTAAATTAATGTTTTGGGTACCCATTTTCCCTCCATACAACATAACAAAGAATAGGGTATGGTTGTTTCTGATCATGTGCCTCAAAATTGAGGTTCTCTACCTGTAATTAGGCCTATTTGGGCCACCTTTACAAACAAAATTCTTCCTAAACACCTGATAAACACCCAAACTAAATTGACAGTCATAAATTGTTCTACAAAACAACAAAATCCACAGTCATTTGTCAATGCCCTGAGTTCTAAGACACTGTACTCCAAAACCCTCACTTTTCATGCAAATTCCAAGGGTTTATTGAAACTCCTATTTCCCAGACTCATCTGACTCAAACAAAACATCCAATAAACCTCAAATACCCTACACAAGGTCAATCAACCATTACATATACCATTCCTTCAACATTTTATCAAAACCTAGTCTCAACACCTCCTTTTCACATGGAAAAACACATTATTCTGCCCTAGGTTTCACCCTGAATTCACACAACTTGACTCTCAGCCTTAAAAACTATAAAGACATATAACCTATCACAAGAAAAGTCATTTCCACCAAGATACAAGTCATGATAGTAGGTGGAATAACTAAAACATTATTTAAATCACAAACAGAGTCCTCACTAGCCTTATACAAGTAGTTTTAGAAAAAAGAAGATATCTCTCTCAAATCGCATTATTAAGACCTCAAACCAATTGAAAAGGATAGTTAACTCATTCCTCTTTCACATCCAATAGGTTTCAAGTCATGAAAAATCTATACAAAGTAGAAGTACGACCTGTAACGGCATGGGAGCAGCAAATAACTAGAAAAAACTGAATTTTTATTCAAATTTTGTAACTCAAAACTCCTCTAACCCTTCTCCTCGGGGTATGTGAGGGAATTACTACATATTTCAAGTAGTTTCCAATGACCTACAACTGCCAAAAACAACTACGTGGTCATTTTCCAACTCGCCAATACATGTATACATTACATTTTCAAAACAACCCTTAGAGACCTTTGTATTACATGACTTTATTGGACTAGACATGACTCAACATGACTCCAAAACATAGAAAATTGGTCATCGTAACCTTATTACATGTATCATGGTCTACAATGACCTTATTTGATGCAAAAAGGCTCAAATTGCTTCAAAACATCCTAGACTCAACCTGTTAAGACCTTCAAATGATCAAATTTTGCAAAAGATGGTGTTGGTGATCCTGCACCATACAACCTCTTTGAAGCCACCACTACCTACCACTCATAATAGGCATTAAATTCCTACCTTCATCCTTTGTAGCTGATTGTTTTGCTACCAACATCTACTCAACTATCATTTTTTCCATCCTTCCTTGAATGGATTCCTTCAATGTTGTTGCAACTTCCTTTGCCACCTAATCATAGCCTCCAAATAACCCTTAAAATCTCTTTGTCATAAATCACACTACTTGCAATGTCCTTCTATAATCAATTTTCCTCATTTCCACCCTTTCTACTATTTGACTGCCTTCATGTAGCCTCTTGATCTCCTTAGATCTTATGTGGACCTCACAACCATGAAACCAACTTGTACCTTCATTACACAACTAACGCAACACCTACATATTCCTCCCACATCCATATCAGAAACCAACACTTCCACTACCACCTCTTCAGCTTCATAACTTGTTCTTATTTGGTTGCTTCTACTCTACAAGCAACCATGTACTCTTCAAGCATAAAATACCAAACTCATCATTATTGATTTGCAACCTCTCTTTCTCCACATGCGAACTCTCATTATGCTACCTTGGTTGCATGTGTGTGTGCAACACCATCAATCCTCTTCATGATCCCTTGACCACCTTGTAACATTGCCTCTTATACTATCCTCAAACCTCAGCAATCTCCGTATTTTAGCAACTGTGCCTACCCCAAGCACCTCACTCCTTTTGTTGCAAGTTCCCATCACTCCATGGGTACACCTCAAGCTGTTGCAAGTAGCCTCTCCTTTTCTATAATTGTCCTATACATTTATGATTCCTAGAAAACCCCTCCTTTATACCTTGACAAGATATCAAATTATCTTCATACCTGGTTTGATGTTCCTATTGACTTTCATGATAGTCCTAGTTGTGTTGATAGTCCATTTAAGGTGCTTGACAATTCTAATCTATATATAAGATCACTCCTTTTCATCATGTTGTCATCTCTTGCCTTGTGAATAGGGCAGTGAAAGCCTATTGCAAATTTTGAATATCTAACCTTAATAGTGATCTAGAATTAGTCTTCTATGTTTATGATGTGACAGTCTATGTGGTTGTTTGTAATAGTCATAGCGCAATTTGATAGTCTTTTCCCTCAACATCACCTCCATACTTAGCAATTTGTCTATCATTGTTTATGATAATGTTCACATATGGATATACTCAAAATATTATAGTTTAGGACAACTTGTCATCACGAAACAAAACTCTACCCTGAATTTCTGCACCTTGTTATTCCTAGAAAACCCCTCCTTTACACCTTGACAAGATATCAAATTATCTTCATACCTTGTTTGATGTTCCTACTGACTATCATGATGGTCCTAGTTGTGTTGATAGTCCATTTAAGGTGATTGACAATTCTAATCTGTATATAATCAGTGCAATCATGGCCTCCAAATAGCCCTTCAAATCTCTTTGTCATAAATCACACTACTTGCAATGTCCTTCCATAATCATGGCTGCTTATTGCCACCCTTTCTACTATTTTTCTCCCTCCATGTAGCCTCTTGATCTCCTTCTTATATCTTTTGTGCACCTCACAACCATGAAACTAACTTGTATCTTCATTACACAACTAATGCACTTAATATTCCTCTTGATGTCTTAACAATTCTTTGATGACCTTCATCCACCAATATCAATCATTTGGATACTCTTTAGTCCCACTTGATTTCTCTATCATGTGAGAATAGAGTGTTGTGATGAACAACAATCCTTTTGTGCATGGGTTGGTAAGCATTTGATTGTTATAATAGTCTTCTCCAACTATTAAAATACCCCTTGTAAGCAAAGACCATGATTACCCTCTTATTAACAACACCGTCCATATTCAATGATGAGAGTTTTATTCTCTATACTAGCACTGTTTCTCCTTTTGACAACATGGAAATCATATTCATAGATCATGTGATAAAATATTTTGGTAGAGGATAGCCTTAGGGTTGCTATAGCAATCATAGTACTCATGATTGTTCTTGCATCTCATGTGATACCATTTCAATGTTGTTCATGATAACCTTATAGCATAAATACAGGGCCCAATTGTTCTTATGACTGATATGATATTGAGAGGACAATCTTCCTAACTAGGATAATACAAATAAGGTCCAATAATTTCATCCCATAGCATATACAGTATGAAATTATTTTCCCTCAATATCACTTCATCTCTTGGATTTAGAGTGACATGATAATCATCAAAGATCCACATAACAACACCAAATCAAGTTAGTCTTAAAAAAAACAAAATATTTATATACATATGATTGTTCTTCACTCTTTTCCAATGATAATCTAACACACACATGACTAGCCTACACTCTTTTATGAGTGCCCTACCAATGGATTTTAACTTCAATAGGTTTCTCAATAGCCCTTCTTAGGGATATATACATTTATCAACCATTTTCAGACCATTTGATCTCACTATACTCTAACTATACAATTCTCTTAATAGTCCTAAATGCAATGGAAAATCCATTATTCCTTAGGATCTCAACACTCCTTGGTCATGCATTCTTCTACAATTATAATCTAGTCATTTTAACACAATTTTTAGAAGTTGCATGAAGGCTTCAAGGGTGCTTACTATTATAACAATCAAGGAATATCATGTTCATGAGAAATTACATTAGTTATAGTAGTGAGGGATGCCATGACAATCAAGTGGGTTATGGATGTTGTCATCATGATAGAATCCTAGGGTTTATTATTTTGTTATTCAAATATTAAAGATTCCATGTTGAAACCCTAGGGTATTGTTTGAGATTATTATCCATTTTGAAAATGTTGTCTTATGCATGTGTGTGACTATTAAGGTGGCATAAATTTGAGTATTGTCTATATGGATAGTCCATTCCAAAGATGTTAAGTGCAATGATCAAGGGTTAGAAAATTATGCCAAGTCCACCAAACCCTAGGTAAATGATCTTGTTGAGGAAACATGGATGAGAGCATTTGGTTGAGGTTTTTAGGCTATCCTAACAATCTTGTTAGTGTGAGGAAGTACCAATCTATCATTCAAGAATGTAAACATGCCACATACATGATGGACTATACAACTACTAAGAAGATTTTCCTTCAAGTCTTCCATATGGAAAATTATTTACCATATGACTGTTATGCCCAATAGTATAGTCATTAGTGACTATCCATATTATGCTAGGGTCATATTTTGGGTTGATAGGCAAGTTTTGAAGGACTATCTTGATGTTATTAAAGTTACAAAGTGTGGTCATCAGTGCAAACGTGGTTATAAGCCTTTGAAATTATCATTTCTCAAAGTTGATCAATCATTTATGATGTTATATGATTGTTGACCAGTCATTTATGACTGTTATATCAATGTTGATTAGTCATTTATGACTGTTATATCATTGTTGATTAGTCATTTATGATTGTTATATCAATGCCAATTAGTCATTTATGACTATTATATCATTGTTGATCAATCATTTATGATTGTTATATCATTTATAACTATTATGTCAATGCTAATCAGTAATTATAAAAGTTCTAATTATCATTGTCTTGTTAGTCATTGCTTGTAGAAATCATCATCATGACGAGGAAACAAGCAAAGAATCTAATAGCAGAAGAGCGTGAAGCTGAGAATGAGAGGAAAAGAGAAAGAATGAGGTGAATTTAGGAAAGTAGGAAATTGTCAACCATACAAGAAGACATTCCACCTTTTCCAATTGAAGAGGAACATGACACATCTAATGAAGCTAAGAGAGAGATGGAATTGGTGGCACCAAGGGAACGAATGCAAAACCTCCATTCAATGAGGAAAGTGAATCTCCAAGTTGGAGGCACTCCATCATCCACAGGTCAAGTTGAAGGAACACCATCATTATCTTCTCAAATTGGAGACACTCCATCTTTCACAGGTGAAGTAGAAGGTACATCTTCATTTTCTTCTCAACTTGGTGGCACTCCATTCACATGTAAAGTTGAAGGTACACCATTGTCTCCATCTCAACTTCAAGCCTTTTCATCTTTTTCATCTCCAATTGAAGGTACATCATCTATCCCATCTCAAGTAAATATTGAAGAAATTCCTAATGTTGAGTCAACTTTACCAATTAAAACACCTCCTAGAATTTTGCATAGGAAGCCTAAGTTTCTAATCAATATCGATGAGAATGTGTTGAAGCTCATGCAGGATAAGATTCCCAAGCTCACTTGCCAGAGATATGTGAATAAGATATAGAAATTATTCTTTGAGAATTTAAATGAAACCGGAAGATGTCAACTATTTGTTGAATTGATGATGTTAGAGTAAATGCATATTTGCTTAAGTTTTACTTAGGTAGACTATAGTTTAGTTGCATTTAATTAATTAGGGTAGTTGTGTTTCCTGTATCAGGAAGTTTCATACCTGTCACCTATTTTTCATAGCTTTAAGAATCCTATACCATATGTAGATTAATCATCTCATATCAAGCATTCCTCTTCGGTGAAATAGGTTTGCTTCTCTCATTTGTGAAGGTCTCTGTGGAATAGGTTTTCCTGGGAATTCATTGCTCTATCATGGTATCAGAGCCTCCCAGTTTGTAGTATCTTCCCTGAGAGTTTTTGTTGGAGAGTTGTGGTTGGAGATCTATGAGATCATTATTTTCTGAATACATTTAGAAGAATGTTCATCTTTATCAATTCTGTTGTTAGACATTGAGGTTGCTATTAGATTTTGGAGGTAATTGGTTGCAATTGCCTTCACCCCCGTGCTCATTTCAGAGAGTGGCATGTATACTGCAGAGCTGATATAGTTTGTTGGGAGGTGTCTCTTTCCTTCAGAGGAGGCATGATTCTTCCTTTTGGAGACTACAATTAAAGACTAAAATCTACTATTTGAAGGCTCAATTTGTTGTTTGGATGAGGCACGTCGTTGACTTTTGAAGGCATGTTTTTCTTACCTCCCAGGTAGGCGTGAATCCATTACTGGAGGCTATGAGGGGGTTATTTCTCTATTGGTGTTGGGCATGGATGTGATTTTCCCACAGCGGTACCATGATCTAAGAAAGTTCGTTGAATGTGATAGCAAGCACCAGACTGCACAATCTATCTATCTGAAGCAAGGCAGTGTGTGGCCGTCGTGGAGTTGCTGTTCGATTCAGTCATATCTGCATGAGCATTTCCTAAGCTGATACATTTTATTTGCTTCATACTCTATCACTTCTAAAGTTTGCAAAACAAATATTTATTTAGGGTTTCAAACTTCACCTCTGTACTGAAAAAGAGGCAGGCTCGAGCAATTTTGTTTGCCACTCTTTAGAACCTTAATCCCACATTTGCCGGTTTGAGGAATTTTTTGGCGTTTAAATATCTAGGGTCCCTCCATATTGGATTGTGATTACATAAACAACCTCTGCTCACATGTGTATTGATGGCTTGTGTGCACAAACACAACCTTAGTGGAAGCCTACCTGATTTGTAACAAGTATGCTCGTGCAAGTGTTTGGTGTATATCAGTTTTTGTTCATTTATTTGAGCCTTCTTTGGATGCTGTTTAATAGTATTTTAACATTTCTTTGGGATTTTAGTCCCACATTGGCCAAGCACTCCAATTATTTGGCCTTCTTATATGTTGGTAGTCATTAATGAACATGAAGTGTTTGTGCAAGGCTCGTGGGCAGTATGGTTTGCATGCTTGGCTTGGTGATCCAAATTTGAGAGATTGATTGATTGGCAAAACTGCCATCATTTTTATTGCAACACATCCATTGTGTATTTTTGCACTCACTTGCAGAAGTGGTCACATGGATGACCTAGAGCTTAATCCAACTCCTTCATTGTTGCATTGAGCCCCCGTAGGCAACTTTTCTTCCACGGAGCATATCTTGGGAATCTAGAGTCCATTTTTAGGATTCTGCATATCATCGAAAAGATGACTTCACCAACCTCGCAGTGGTATAGGTAAATCTGCCTAATTTTGCTGATTTGGAGGCTTCATTTGCAGTATTTGGGAGTTTCTAATTTTGTTGTTGAAGGTTAATGTCTTTGTAATTTTGGAGATTTGTCATAGAACTTTCATTATGGGGTTTTTAGTTCATCCTATTGTGATTATGTTGAAAAAGGGATATTATAAACAATGGAGAGATGGTATCATAAAACATCTCAAATGGCTTCATTTGTTGCCAGATTTATATAATCTTGTTCCCCTTCCTGGTACTGATAGTAAGAAATTTGCATGGAATTGCAAAAGGGATCATGTCCTAAGAGTTATTGCAATGCATATTGATGATGCCACTTTAAATGCTATTGAACATTTTGAGTGTCCCCATATTCTTTGGACTGAAATTTGGGAAATACATGGAGATCCTAATACTCAGTTATTCCTAGATGATCCTATTTCAGATTATCTTGTGCCTCTTCATTTTTCAGATAGGATACCCTATGATCATGCTACTATGGAGGAGTTTGAAGTTTTGGAATACTTAAAATCCTTAGATGAGGATGACGAGAGTCCTTCAGATGCTCCTTCTCCATCAGGGATAGTTGATATACCTTCACCTTTAGTGATTCATTGTGCAAAGTCATTGATTAAGACTCCTATCATTCCTGTTCAGCAAGACCATTCATCTTTTGGTGGTGATTCATTGAGCACATCCAGTGGTTCATCACAACTAGTATCTCATTGTCTTCCTGATTAGGATTCATATTTGTCAAACATTGGTTCCTTGTTCATAGAATCTCATATTTCTGACTTGGAAGACACATTTGAGGGTATATCCCTCTTATTTGATGACATTTATTGCACAACTATTATCACTCCATATTTGTCTTTGGAGAATGTTTAGCATCAGTTTCCAATGGTACCTTGTTTGTCACCTATTGTGATTGGGCATGTTCCTGATTGGTTCGTGGCATCATTTTCCAAGGTCTTGGAGACACGGGCAAATTTTAGAGACATCATCATACATTTTCATGCTTCTTTCCTTCAAAATCTATTTGGAGTGGGAAGAATACCTGCATTTCTACTTGGTTTTGTTTCTTCCAAAAGGGAGACAAGTTGTTTGTCTACATTGGATCAGTTAAGTCTTCAGGCACTTACCATTTTTGTAGGTGATTACACATTATGGGGGGCTACATAGTCTCTCTCTTTCCCTCTTATGGGAGGGCATTGATTGTATATACAGGATGTATGTAGTAATTGAGGGATGTGATTAAGCCCTCCATCCACCATGCATCATTTTTTGTTTTTCTTTCTCTGTTTTGGGGAGCGGTTTTTTTCCCATAGGGTTTTTCTCCTTTTCTCTAGTTGTGAGAGATTTCTTTGCATTGTAAATGGGTACCTAACATGGTTGTGTAGCTGGGACCCATATTGCATCTTCATTCTCCCTAAGTTGCACTTAATGGGGGGTGTTAGAGTAAATACATATTTACTTAAGTTTTACTTAGGTAGACTATAGTTTAGTTGCATTTAATTAATTAGGGTAGTTGTGTTTCCCTATCGAGAAGTTTCATACTTGTCACCTATTTTTCACAGATTTTAAAAGCATGTACCATATGTAGATTAATCATCTTATACCAAGCATTCCTCTTCAGTGAAATAGCTTTGCTTCTCTCATTTGTGAAGGTCTTTGTGCAATTGGTTTTCCTAGGAATTCATTACTCCATTAGATTAGAAATCTAAAATTTAGGCCCACTATGAAGATTCTTGGCCTAAGAACATCGGATACCTCAAGTGAAAAATTAATTGTCAAGAATATAATGAGTGCTTATGAGAGTGTGAGTTCCACCTCACGCACCAAGGATAATAACGTCACACAATGTGTCATTACATTGACAATAGTAAGCCAACAAACAAAGAAATCTTGCCTCATTAGAAAGACAAGTCAACAATTGAAAATAAATAGAAAAACTCTAATGAGAGCCATTGGAAGATGTGAAAGAGTTGAGGACCCAAACACCAATGAATTGTGGGCATTCTCTAGGAGACTCCCATAGAAAGAAAAAGTTGTTGAAGCCTTGAGATCCCTCATTGAAGAATTTTGGAAAAACATCACAAGGGTATCTCCTAATATAAGAGATGTTGTGAGAAGGAGAGTTGGTTGTCGAAACCATGAGCCACATCCAAAGCATTTTTTGGATGTGACTCAAACACAAATTTTTAAGAAATTTCAAGAGATGTATCCTCAAGTTAAAATTTGTCAAAGATATTTTGAAATTCTAAAACCTTTCTATGTCAAAATAAATCACACATGCACTACTTGTTGTTGTAGATTACATATTGAATTTTCAAACCATTTTGATGATTATCGATCTATATGTTTAGATTTACATACTGACAATGTTTCATAGGATTGTGGCATGCGTGCCCCACCAACATCTTCAAGAGACTTCATACCAACAATTTTATGTGAAAGATAGGAAGGTCAAATATTCTATAGGAAATTATGCTTGGATGGCACATGTTAGCATTGTGGTGGCTTGCAACATATGCCAATATGTGAACATATAGAAAGCACACTGCATGTGGTTGGAAATGAACTAGTAGAGTTTGGCAAGTATAAAATAGTGGCCTACAATACAAAAGATGGTAAAGAAGAAAATAGGTGCAATTTGGTTATTCAAAAGATTCCAGTGTATCAGTTTATGTCTACATTTCGTGACGGTATAGTGTACGAGTATGCAAGGCATACCCATAGAGCTCGATAGTTGGATATGCAATTCAAGTTATGCAAGGACATGTTTCCACTTGGTACCATCATTTTAGTTGTTGACTTTGCAAAGAAATACACATTGCAATCACATTATTACAACTCTATGTAGGTTGCTATATTTGTGCAAATAACATTCATTTAAGCAGATGATAGTATAGAGGAGGACAAGAATATCTTGAGGGAATATCATTTTTATATTAGCGATGATCACACACATTCTACGGAGCTTGTGCAAGGTTACTTTAAGATATTCTACCATTATTTGGCTAGTAGGAGCATATCATTTCGTCAGCATATCATATGGTCAGATAATTGTGCATCACAATTTAAGAATGCATAGATGTTCTATTAGATGAGAAGGATGTGTACAATGATTGGTGTTCAACATATGTGGAATTTTTGTGAGGCTAGGCATGGAAAGGGAGAGAATGATGGTGCAGGAGCATGTATCAAAAGACCATTGGCATAAGAAGAGTTGAAGTACAAAGACAATACAAAGTTGATAGATGCAAGATCTATTGTCGAATGGTGTAACACTACAATGGGTCCAGGTAATGAAGGTAAGTCTATAGTTCATAGATATTTTTAGTTGGTTGATGATAATAACATTGAAAAATATGAGTACTGTTGTACATTGACAGGATCGAGTGAGCTACACTCTTTTAGAAGCTCTAATGCATGTTCATGGAGTATTCATACATGACATATGGCATGCTTTTGTTCTTCATGTGCATATGAAGCTTGGTATGATTGTGAGTCAAAGCAGTGGGTTGATGATTGGTGTACAAGAGGCCTAAGCCCGATTGACATGTATCAACTACTGACAGCACTACAAATGACATAGATTGAATCATCGATTGATTTTGACCATGTTTCAAATCTAGTTCAACCAGGTATTATCAGCATTCAAATTTAATAAAATTTAATATGTCATCTTATTTTGTATTTTTTCTTTTATTGTTGAATTTATATTCATTGAACTAAATGTGCATATCAATACATGGCATAATTATCCAATTATTACAACTGAAGACAATGAAGAAGGAATGGATTATTATTTGTGTCATTATGTTGAGACAAAAAGAAATTAGATTGCCCTGTTATAGATGGAGAGAACATCAAGTACCCTACAGGATCACTAGTTGTTACTGGAACATGGCTTAGAAGGTACCCACTGAAGAAGCCTGATTTGTGGGTGTTCAAGGAATTTGACACACATAGGAAGATTCTTCATTATTCTAACCTTGTTGTGGGTTCAAACATTCATTTAATCAAATATGGGGGTAGAGCATTGAACAGGACCTTGTGGAAGGTTCATGAGTCTGATCATGAGGCAATGCTCGACACAATAAAGAGTAGAGTAGACCCTGATGGTACATTGGATTGAATTAGTGGAATGATAGAAAGGTATGTTAGTTTTCTTTGCTATCCTCATTTCACCTTGTATATTTTACCTACTCATTTTAGCTAAATAGTGCAATTGAAATTGTATTCATGATTTTAGTATGATGGAGGTAGGCATAATCCTTATGAACTTGCCTTTGGAAGGAAAGTAAGGTAGATTTTCATGATTATTTTACGATGATATGTCCTTTACTTTCTATTTCATAATGAGTTTTAATGATGTTACTATGAGTTATAATGTGTTTTAATGATGTTACTATTGCATAATGAGTGTTCATGAGTTTTAATGACAAACAATTGATAGCAGCGGTAAGGGTAGCCTCAATTGATACCCTACAAGACATTGGATCAAGTGAGAACACCTTTATAGTACTAAATTTTCAACTACCAAAAAGGTATTATGACTAAATTTTTAGGATAGGCATCTCCTGGGGCCAAATGCTTGGGGACAATGCATCTAGGTGGGTGGGTAAATGCTAGGGGGGATGTCCTTTTGGTGGCAAAGCCTCATGGTCATTCTTGGCTATATGGAACACAAACAATCTCTCAAGAGCCTTAAGCAAAAAAAATGTGACAAACTTTGGATCAACTATTCCATCAAATTGTGACACCTAGGAACATCTTCTTTGCATGTATAGGTGGATGTTAGGTCCACCTACAAACACCTACCTCAATTTTTGGTAAATTAATTTTGTTTGCCTATAGTGGCAAGGAACGCATTGTTCCAGAATGATTTAGTTTCATGTAGTGGAAAGGTTCTAGCAGTGATATTTGACATTCCATAGGTCATGGGGCTAAAATGGACTTTGCCAACACATCGTGATGGGTGGTAAATGTTAGGAGAGGTCTCATTTCATGTGCTAAGTGCCCTAGTCATTTAGGGCAACAAGCTACCGGCAAAGTCCCTTAAGATCCCTAAGACGAAAAAATTGCCAAACTTTGACGAAGCAGTTCTCAGAATTTGTGACAGATGGGAACATTTTGTTTGGACCTACAGGTGCACGTGGGGTCCGTCCACAATAATCTCTCTCATTTTCAGTCAACTCTAATCTGTTTGACATGTCAAAATCAAACACATTCTTGCAAAATGCTTCAGTTTCATGCAGTGGAAAGGTGCTAGGAGTGACATTTTGCATTCCATAGCTCATGGGGCCAAATAGAATTTGTCAACACATCGAGGTGGGTGGGTAAATGCCAAGGGAGGTCTCATTTCATGTGCCAAGTGTCCCAATCATTCTGGGTTGTAAGATACCGACAAAGTAGAAAGTTACTAACACTAAAATTTTTCTTTCCACAAGTTGTGGGGCTAAAATGACTACACCAACATGTCTGGGTGGGTGGGTAAATGCTAGGGGAGGTCTCTTTTTGTGCACCAAGTGTCTCAGTTGTTCCAGGTGCAAGCTACCGATAAAGTCGAAAGGTACTAGGAATGTCATTTTGCAGTCATGGGGCCGAACAGACTTTGACAATGCATCAAGGTGGGTGGTTAAATGCTAGTGGAGGTCTCATTTCATGTGCCAAGCACCCCAATCATTCAGGGTAGCAGGCTACTGACAAAGTCCCTTAAGATCCCTAAGACAAAAAAACTACCAAACTTTGACGGAGCAGTTCTTAGAATTCATGGTAGTTGGAAACATTCTATTTAGACCTACAAGTGCACATAGGGTCCATCCATAATAACCTCTCTTAGTTTCAGTCAAATCTAGTCTGTTTGACTGTGCCGAAATCAAACAAATTCTTGTAAAATGCTTCAATTTCATGCAATGGAAAGGTACTAGGAATGACATTTTGCATTCCATAGGTCATGGGCTAAATAGACATCAACAACATATTGGGGTGGGTGGGTAAATACTAGGGGAGGTCTCGTTTCATGTGCCAAGTGCCCCAGTTGTTCGGGGTAGCAGGCTACTGGCAAAGTCACTTAAGATCCTAAGAGCAAAAACTATCAAACTTTGACGGAGTAGTTTTTAGAATTTGTGGTAGTTGGGAACATTTTGTTTGGACCTACAAGTGCATGTGGGGTCTATCCACAATAACCTCTCTCAGTTTTGGTCAACTCCAGTCTATTTGACTGTGCTAAAATCAAATGCATTCTTGTAAAATGCTTTAGTTTCATGAAGCACAACCTTACTAGGTGCCTTATTTTTTGATATGTTCATCATGAGGTTGAATGGACTATGCCAATGCATTGGGGTGGATGGGTAAATGTTAGGGAAGGTCTCATTTCATGTGCCAAGTGTCCTAGTCGTTCTGGCCTACAAGCTACCAGCAAAGTGACATTGTTGGTAGCCTATAGCCCATACTGATTGGGACCCTTTCCCCTAGCATTTACCCACCCACTCTGATGCATTGGTGAAGTCCATTCAGCCCTATGAGATATGGAATGCAAAATGTCACTCCTAGCACCTTTTGAGTTTGTTGGTAGCTTACAGCCCAGAATGACTAAGACACTTGGCACACAAAATGAGACATCCCCTAGTATTTACTTGTCCACTCAAATGTGTTGGTGTAGTCAGTTCGACCCCACAACCTATAGAATGCAAACTTTAAATCTTAGCAACTTTCTAGTTTATCAATATCTTACAACTTGGAACAACTAGGATGCTTGGCACACGAAACAAGACCTCCCCTAACATTTACCCACCCACCTCAACATGTTGGCATAGTCAGTTTGGCCCCACAATGACCAGAACAAAAAATATGGCACTTGGTAACGTTGTATTGCATGAAATTGAAGAATTTTGCAAGAATGTATTTAATTTTAGCATGGTCATATAGACTGGAGTTGACCAAAACCAAGAGATTTTATTGTGGATGGACCCCACATGCACCTATAGATCCAAACAGAACATTCCCAACTACCACAAATTCCAAGAACTGCTTTGTCAAAGTTTGGTGGTTTTTGCTCTTAGGATCTTAAGTGACTTTATCGGTAGCCTACTACCCCGAATGACTGGGGTGCTTGGCACATGAAATGAGACCTCTCCTGGCATTTACCCACCCACCCCGATGTGTTGGTAAAGTCCGTTCGGCCCCACAACCTATGGAATACAAAATGTCACTCCTAGCACCTTTCCACTCCATGAAACTGAAGCATTTTGCAAGAATGTATTTTATTTTGGCATGGTCAAACGGATTGGAGTTGACCAAAACTAAGAAAGGTTATTGTGGATGAACCCCATGTGCACCTGTAGGTCTAAATATAATGTTCCCATCTACCATGAATTCTAAGAACTGCTCTGTCAAAGTTTGGTAGTTTTTTTGCCTTAGGGATCTTAAGGGACTTTGTCAATAGCCTACTACCCCAAGTGATTGGGGTGCTTAGCACATGAACCGAGACCTCCCTTGACATTTACCCACCCACCCCGATGCGTTGGTGAAGTCTGTTTGGCCCCGTGACCTATGGAATGCAAAATGACACTCCTAGCCCTGAGGATTCAATCAAGTAGTCCTTAGGTTGATATGACCATTCGAAGCTTGACATATGACTGCTACCATTTATATATATTTATACATTTATAAAATGAGTGTTCTAAGATCTTTATAATAGCCTTCTCTATTTTGCTAGGATAGCACTATCCTAATATGTGTTGATAGTGCTAAAATGTGAATAATGGTATGATGATTAGTAAATACTCTTAGGACCTTGATGACTATCCTAGAAATCATATGACTAGTTTTTAATTGCTAGAACCCCCCAAATGGAAGATTTGCTCATCAAACAAATATATGGTTGTCCATATATTGCATGCTAATTCATGATTGCATGCTTGTCCATAAGTGTACTATGTCATAGATGGTCTATTGGCCTTGCTAGGGTTGTCTTTATGTGGGAATGACATGATTGACTTGATGGGGTTGTCTTGCCTTCTTAATTTAGGATTTCTACTCTTTGATTACCTACACAACTGTCTCTTCATTATGACAATCCTCTTCTTTCTCTCTTCTACACTCCCTACTTGTAGACTTCACATTCATAACACCAGAGTATAAGTATCCTCTAGGAAGATAATAATGCCTTTGATACCTAACTAGAGCCCATATTTCATAAGGTTTTTTGGGCAAAATACAAAGAGATAATGGACTGATCCATTGTTGTATTGACTGTGACAACCATGATTAGAAGTCAAAATACATTGCATTTACATAATTTCATGCTATTTACATGGTGATTAACCTAGTGTCCATGATAGATCAATAATAGCTCAATGATAGATCTGTAGACACCCAAATTTGTCTCAAATTTGTGTATGTCTTGCAACACCTTGTTAAAACACTATCCTAGACATCATAAGCCATTTTGTCCTAACTCCCATCCTAATTTCCTTAATCCCACTTAGCCAATTAATTAAATAAATTTATTTATTTAATTAATTTCCCATTCATAATCCTATCCTTAATCCCATCATCCCAATTAATTAAATAAATTTTATTTATTTAATTAATTTCCACATCATATCTTATCCCATCCTATTCATCTACCCAATTAATTAAATAAAATCTTATTTATTTAATTAATTTCCCAACTATATCCCAATTAATTCAAATATTTAATTTGAATTAAGTCACATGACCTTTCATCTCACCTTGACACTTGTCTATTTTCCTTAATCATGTGTTGTAGTACAACTCATTTAAAATACTTTTTATGTACACCATCACATGTACTACTATTTGTGTACACAATCACACATGAGACCTATTTTCTTTGACACGTGTCAATTAACTACAGTTTCTTAATGTACAAGGAAGCCTAACTTAATCCTATCCATCCATTTCATCCTAAGCCCTAATTGATCCTAGCCTTTCATTTGAACCAAGTCAATCCTATAAAGCAAGCCTCTCTTGAGCCATTTGAGAGAGGGATTCAGGGGATTCTTCTTCATGCAACCTCACTCTGCTGAATTTTCATCTCAAGCCTTCATCCATCATCTTTAATCCATCTAGCTTGCATCTATCAACCATCAATCACCCATCATCTATCTTCTTATCAATGTTACATTGTGGAATCGAGCAATCAACACAACAAATTGATCAATCAATCAAGCTCATCTTGCATCTTTGAGGTATTGAATGATTTGGGTTTAGGTTATGCATTTTATTGTTTAATCATTTCCATTTACAAATCCAAATTTTTTATTATACATTTTGGCATGCCTGGTAGGACTCACATCCTTGATTAACCCTCTTCTTTGAGTTGTTTTTGTGAAGTTCAAAAAAACAACTCATTACTTCAGCCTAACATTTTATTACTTCGTTGGTGAGATCCAGTGAGCGGTTTTGATCTCTACAGACTGGGTATCATTCATAGTTCTTTGACTCCCAATGGGCCTTTGATTTTGGCATCTTTATTACTTCTACCAGACATTTTATTTGTCTACAAGTGGTGTTTGATCATGATTTGACATTTTCGAAGGTCACCCTTATTGTCTAGAAACTAGCAATCTTCTATTTCAACGACTATAATCAATTTCCTCGCCGACAGTAAGGCAGTTGGCATCTCATTGTTTCTATAGATCTTTGAAATCTATTGGTGTTCAAATAGTTCAGTTAGCAGTTATACCAATCAATCGGTGGTCAAAGACTTGTCTCTTAGGCATCGAGGATTGTCAAATATGCTCTCGACCACTTTAAATATGATGTTAACCATGTGAGGTCGTCAACATCATGATCGAACTCTTCAAGCTAGCCATGGTCATTTAAAATCTTATTGCGGTTTACTTTTCCATTGTTGCCACCCATCTTCTATTCGTCACCTTAAGTTGATAGGCATCACAAAGCTGAGCTTGGCTTAAATCTAATACCGGAAAGTATACAATAGTCCCAACGATCTTGGCATTCATTCTCCATCCTACATAGGTGGATCCTGCATAGTCAGCAGGCAAATCTCTAAACACAAGTCATGGTTCCTCACCACTCGGTCACCATCCATAGAGTTGAGTTTCCAAACCTCTGACACTCACTGCCCTCATAGATCACTTCACATTCACTCATCGATGATCGACATTTCAGGCCTTATCATTGGCATTCATAGTAGATCTAAGTCCATCTTCCTGGTAGTATTTCAAAGATCCTAGCTCTGCAGTTTACAAATCATCAGCAACATTTAACTTCAACGATAGTCAACAAACTCTATCATAGGGTGGTTTGATTTGCATTTGCTGAGATTTATTTTCCTTGACAGGCTTCACATCTCGTAGTCTTCAAAAGTTGGCATTTTACATGAAGTGTATGGTTATAGTTTGAATAATGACAAATACGGCATCATTTAAAGATATTTTGGCATACAATTCATGGCAGTCTACAATCACCACCTTGGGCGGCCGTTTCACACAAACTAGCAACCATAGCATTCATACTATATACGACAAGCTCCATTATAGATGGAAGTTCTTTAGACAGCAAATTTTCTAAAATGTTGATCTCATATCACAAGATATCTCGCACATCATCTTCTAACAGGTAGATCCCAAACCATCATCGGTGGTTTCTAACTCCTTCGATCAGCTACCTTTTCATTGATGATCTGCAATCAACAGTGACCAATAGTCATTTTTTTAAACATTAGCGGCATATTTAAAGCCTTTGGTAGTGGTGTTAAAAAACCTTGACGGATTCTTTGGCAATTCCCAGCCAGCAGTCACCCAATTTACATTCCCCGCCAGCAAGAAACTTTCTAAGACATTAGCAACATTTTTATCATTGACAGTTCAATATTACAGTCATCAGGTGGTCTTTAGATCAAAGATCTCTGGCAGTGTAGGCATAATATAACATTACAATTTCTAGTGGATAATATAATATTTTGGTTGGCATCTATACTATGTCGGTGGTAGCCAAAATTCTCAGCTCATAGGTTGTTCCTCCTGCATCCAAGTCATTAGAGGTTCAAATCTTGCATTGGTCGGCCTGTGTTTTTTATTCGACAGTCTTCAATATTTCTAGTGGTACTAGTTAGCAATCTTAACTTCTTCAACGACCAAAAAGACTTGATATAGATCTCAGCAATGGTTCAGATATGTGATTTTTTGTTTTTTATCAATGTCGGTGTTCTTTCTTTTGAATTCAATTGTTTCAATCTACATTGTCAGCGTGTTATTATAGTTGGCAACATTATCATTACCCTCGGTAGTGTTCATCTCCACTACCAAAAACAATCTCCACCAGTGGCATCAAGTTTCAGCATAGGCAATATTCACATAGGTGCTTAGGCATTGTTAACTTCAACCTTTAGTGTTAACCTCAAGCTCTCAAATATGTGGTTATCAAAGAATTTAATCCTAGCATTCACAGTGATCAATTTTACTTTGGATTGGCATTTAGATTCCTCATGGCAGGTGTTTAATTTCTCTGGTGGTTCTAAATTATATTTGGCGGTCCCAATCAATTGGCAGATCTCATTTACTAGCAACAGGTGAAATTCTTCCAATAGCGACCATAGTCAAACAAAAAACCATTGCACCTCTCATTTGAGTGATCTTCACCATTCTTAAAATCTTGATTGACATTTTTAATAGGGGTTGTGGTCAGTTTGACAAGTCTCCTATCAGAGTTTCTTACCAAGCATTAAATGGTGGTTGCTTAAGTATTAATTTCCTGCACATAACCTAAACTACCAGTCTAAACCAGGCCACTACATGTGACTAGATTTCAACCAAACTGCTAAGCAGTCAACTAAACTGCCAGGGTTATCTTTTGCCTTCTACATGCTAAAGGAGGCATTTTTTTTTTCATTTGCTCATAACTTGGTCATATAGAGGCCAAATCACACAAAATTGGACTTGTTGGAAAGATGGGGGATGAACTTCACAATGGTGTAGAAATTTTCAGGTGACTGTACTATTTTCCTATATTTTTTGTCTTGGTCAAAGTCAAACTTGCACATAAACTTCAATCGAGCATAACTTGACCAATTTTAATCGAATTTGAACGATTTTTTTTTCAAAGTGCATGAAATTTCCTAAATTTTCTGTTTATGCAATCTATTCTACTATATCAAATCATTTTAATTATATTTTATCAGATTCTTTATTTTTGCATATCTCTTTCATGTGCAAGTTTACTTGGTCTTTTTCAAATTTTGTGACTTGTAGGTGAATCAAAGGAGATGGAGAAACGTTTGGATCAATCAAAACAACAAGTGGAAAGTGAAAATAAATAGGTTCACTCATTCTAACCTTTCATCTCTTAATCATTGTTTGCAAATACATTTGGATTTGGGCCTTCAAACGAACAACTTGTTTGCAATCACATCAAAAAAATTGGGCTTAAAACGAACAAGTGCCTTCCTACACATTTGGCTTTTGGATCTAAAAAAGAACAAGTGCTTGAATTTTCTTCCACACATTTCATTCTCTAAGGGTCAATTAACAAGTGTGAGTGTGAATCAAGTGATAGCTCACTTGGTTTGCTTTTGTAAACCCTATCTAGGAGGCCTGCTTGGAGACCCACCACTCTAAGGGACAACCTCAATCAAGGCTAAATCAAAAGATACCCTCATTAGGAGTTGGAATCTTGTTACTCTTGGCTAAGCTCCAAAGAACTTTATACCTTTGGGAAGTGAGTGTGAAGGGTGGGTTACCCCTTTCTCCCAGTTGTGTGGTAGGATTTTGCTTTCAATTCCTTAGTCAACCTTGTGTAATCTAGCCTAAGACCTAATTGGCCATACCCACTTGACTAGCCATTAGGGATTGTTGATGTGTCTTCCATGTGTACTTTCTTAATCATCATATTTCATTTTCAAAGTCAAAAATTTCTTATGTGTCTTGCTAAGTGATTCATGTGTGTTTATGCATAATCATTTGTTTGAACATTGCCAAATCAAGATTTAAACACAAAACATATAAACAAATCAATCTAAACATTCATTCTAGTCAACACACATCATATCCAACTTAATTTCAATCCACATCATCATCCAAATTCCTAAACAAGCACTTTCTAAAAGGACTTAAGACAAACACTTGAGTGAAAACATGTTTACACCAGAAGACCCAGAAATAAAATTTCAAAGATTCCTCCAAAATCTTTATCAGGGATCACAACCCCTAAACCAAGACACCATTGAAACATTACAATTCTTCATCCAAAAGCTCAACCCCAAGCAAGCCAATCACCTCAACTACAATACTTTATAACCCAAGTCCAACACATTTTAGCCACCAATCAAGCTCGACAAGTACAACAATCCTTAGCCATTCACTACCAACCTAATCCATCTTGCCACATGTCATATCCATCCACTTCCTATCAACCTAATCCACCTATCCACCAAGTTAATGCCACATCAACCTATGAACATCCACCTCAAGCTTATCCAATGTCTCATGCCATTGTTCCAATGCACTACCAAGCCCATCCACAAGGCAATCAAGTGATTTCACAAGAAAAACATGCAAGTCCAAATGACCTTTTTTACATAAATCAAGTGGGCACAAGTCAACCTTGCCAACAAGATCAAATGCCTGCATCTTTGAGTCCACCTCGAGATCTTTTGTCTACATATCTTACCATTACACCTAGCTACCAAGACTATCAATGGCCTCCAAAACAAGCACAAGTGAGCCCAAGTCCACGTTTGCAACAAGAAGCATATGCAAATCCAAGTGGCCCTTTGTATATAAACCATGCGAGCCTAATACAACAAAACTTAATTACCTTTGACAAGGGAGATACCAATCTAGCCAATGCATCCTATGAGTGGCCTTCATCATCCAATCACATGCCAACACATGAGCCTACTAGCCCTATCATAACACCACCATGTGATCCTACCCCTAGTCCATTGGTCCACCAACCTTCATCACCTTCATCCCCATGTTCCATTAATCCTCCACCACAAGATCCCTTGGACATAACCATACAACAATTGGTTCAAGCAAATTTGATTGAGCGGCCACTGATAGAACCTTTTAAACCAATCTTTAAACCCCCTTGGTATAATGAAAACCATTATTGTGCATACCATAGGTATAAGGGCCATACAACAACCAATTGAGTCAAACTTAAGAGATTGATCACAAACCTCATAAATTGTGGTAAGATTATCCCTTCATCCAATCCAAATCCTAATCCACCCAATCCAATTAGCCCCCAACCTAATCCTAGTCCTAAGCCTACAACATCATCCGTTATTATTGCTCATCCATTATATTGCCCATCCACTCATACCCTTGTGAAGGATGTGATCCATTGGCTACTAGCAAGGAATAGAACACCCCCATGTCAAACACCCATTCATGAGCCTACCAATGGTCATGTCCAATCCTATAATCTCATCATGTGGTTCACATATCCTTGAGCCTCTTCAATATTCCTTCATTAACATACCTCACCCTTTAAGCCCATCATGTGACCTACAAGCCAACAAGCCTATTCAAGAGTTTTCAAACATAAGCCTATGTCAAGAGCCATCATATCCTCATGTTGATAACCCCAAGAGCCTATCAAATCCACTTAAGAACCTTCCACTTTCATCCAAAGTCAAGAGGTATGTCAAGAGCATAATCTTAAACATGTGGAAACATCAACCCCTAGTCCAAATCAAGATCAAAGAACCTCTAAGTTCCACATATCCATAACCTATGCATTTTCTATGATCAAGATATTAGCTATGATCATGACCCTAATTGTGAACAAATTTATCCCATGTATAGCCCACTTAATCCTAGTTATGCTCACATTTATCATTAAGGTTCTATCTATGATCATGAAAACCATGATGGTCTCCTTAGCCAAACTTTATGCAATCCATGATCAAGATGATGAAGAAGCTATCCATGAGCACCTTGATCCTATCCCTACTCCCATAACTATCCAAAAGAAAGATATCCACATTGCTCCTAGTCATCCTCCACCTACTCCTATCCATGAGACACCAACTTCCGCTTATCATAATGATACATATGCCTTCCAAGTAAGTATAGAGGATCAAACAAATAACTTGGATCAACATGAACATAAGAAAGATCCTAATGATCCTTCCACATCTACAATTGACTCCACTTCAAATCCACTATCATGTCCTAGTGGTCTTACCACCTTCCTCCATGTATGTTCCTCCTTAGAACAACAACCTTTTTCCTCCACTTCACCTTCTCCATCCAATAAAGAACTCAAGTCTAGTTCCCAAACTACATATAGTCCCATAGTCAATCGCATCCTCCAAGACATGAACTACAAAGGTAATGGCCTAGGTCTTTATGAACAAGGTATTTTGGAGCCAAACCATGTCAAGGACCCCCCACACTCATATGGCCTTGGATACACGTCCCAAGGTAAACAAGGCCAAGATGTTGGTAATCCCTTCATGCATCCTAAACCTACCACTTTCCATCGCACCCCCATCATCTACCCAAGATGTATGTTTCCATTCCAGCTCCGTCATCCTATAAATGTCAAAAGCATGTGACCGTACACCTTCCGCCATCCACTTTGCCTCCACTTCTACCAACTCCAAATATCCCTCCATCCACCTTGCCACTGTTGCTTTCAACACCTAGCATACCTATCATTCATATGTATCCTTACATCCCTAATCATGGCCAACAAAAGCACACATCATTTAAACATAAAGCTTTGAATTATTCCATCCACTCCACCCACCCCATGGGATTCAAAAGAAAAAATTTTGATGCCTCTACTTATATAGCTAAAATTACTACCAAAAATCCTGAAGGTCTTCATACCTTAGGACATAAAGAATCAAACTCAAAGAAAAGTTCATCTAAGAAGCCATCTAAACCCTTACCTCCAAATGCAAAGTCCAAAAGCAAAATGTTTTGGGTTTCTAAGCAAATAACTAGCAAAGTGAATGAACCATCCACCTCTCAAGAATCCCAACCACCTATATCCATCCAAAAGCCTACTTCCATCCAAAACTTCCATTCCCTTCAAAAATACCACAAGCAAAAAAAAAGAAATAAAAAATACTAAATCTATGATTCCCATCAAAAGCTTCAATGTTTGTCATGGTGTGTGTAGCCATTGGTCATGGTTCCATTCCATTCCACAACTCTTCCACATACCTCAATCTCCCCAGCTTTTATCCATTATCCTACATATCTCCCCAATCACCTCCCTATGGTCCATGCTTTTGCATAAGCTTTTCATCATAAGCCCTACATAATCCATATCATAATTCACTAGATTTTTATCCACTATCCCCATCCATCCATCCTTGCATGAACCTTTCATAATCCATTAGCTTTCCATGCATAATCCACATCCTAATCTATTATCCACCTAATCCATCTACCTTCCATGCAATCCTTTACAAACATCTACGAGCATAATGACATGGTCCATGCGATAACATCCTTCTCTAGTGGGACACTATCCCCTTTCGTTGAACTAGACACTTGAGTCCCTCCTATCCATTACCATGGTGAAAACCTGGCAAACAGGTGCCATGTGTAATTGTCATGCTATCCCATCAAAAAAAAGAAAAAGAAAAAAAAAGTAAAGAGAAATCCCTTCATCCAATGGTGAAAACCTGGTAAACAGGTGCCTTGGATAAGTACCATGATGAAAACCTGGCAAACAAATGTCATGTGTAGGTTGATCTTCTATGTCACTTACACTTGTGGGCACATTGTCTCATCCAAACTAGTTATCCCATCATACCATTTCCTATACCATCCTTATCCATTACACCCATATATCTATCCTATTGAGTCCATTCATCCTTCCTTCCTCCTTTTGATCTTGATGAAGATATGGGGGCAAAATGTTGAAATATGCTTTGGATATCTCTTGATATACCTCATCTTTTCCAAACAATCCTATCATTATCCACCTATCATAAACCTTGTCATGTAAAAGCCATGATGTCAACCTTTTGTCATAAGCCTTGTCATGTAAAAATCCTAAGTCTTCCACCTAGAATGGGGCAAGTTCTTCCTATGCAACATAGTCTTTGGAGATCACATCCTAGCTCCCTTATGAGGCATACATCCATCTACCATAGCCTATTCTTATATCTATCCATCTATCATGAGCTTTCCCTTTTATGACCTATCCCTTTATCCACCCATTTATCATGAGCCTTCCATCCCATTTACTATCACCCATCCTTTTACCCATCCAATCCCATTCATCCATCCTCACATCTAGACTTGCTTTTCCCTTATCATTGGTATCAAGCACAAAGGCTACCCAAATTGTAAATCCATTGGCATTTTCCAAAACATTTCAAAAAAAAAATCAAAATATCCCAAAAAATCCAAAAAAAATCAAAACATCTCAAAATATCCAAAAAAGATCAAAATATCCAAAAAAAATCTAAAAAAAAATAAATAAAACATTCAAAAATTAAAAAAAATCAAGATATCCCAAAAAAATACAAAACAAATCAAAATATGTCAAAAAAATCCACAAAATAAATATCGAACAAAAAATCCAAGCAATAAAACTAATCACATCATCCAAAACAATCCACTCCATAAACATTCAATCAAAATCAAATCATCATCATCATCATTAATTCTTCATATCAATAACATTCATTCCTCCATTTCAATCAATCACTTCTTCCAATCATATCAATCAAATCAATCTAAGCAATGATCTTAAATCCAAGTTACACTAATCCATATCAAGCAAGCTAATCAATCAAGGAACATTATCCAATCAAATCAACAAGTTTTTGATCTTAATCTTGTCATGAACTAAATCAATCATCATCAATCATCATTAATGGGATATATCATTCCCACATCATCCTTGTGTTGATCTAGGGATATAGCTTTCCCCGTAATGACAACACTATCTATCATCATCAATGAAATAATCAATCATTGGTTTATGACTTGACAAGGGCAATACCTTGTTTGTTTTACATCCTTTGAGCACACTAAGAACACTTGTTTATGCTTAGATTGAGTGGACACTCTAATCATCACACCATCATTATCATCATTCAAAACAATCCAATCATCAAAATAATCAACCTAGCAATAGCAAACATCACAACCAAAGCACATCAAGGCAACCATAAAAACAAATCCTATCAATCATCAACATCAACACCAAATAAAATCAACTCAAGCACATCAAGCCAACCATCAAAACAAATCCAATCACTTCAAAAAATCAAAAGCAACTCAATCCACCACATATCATCCCATCATTAACATTTCATCAATCCATAACTTGATCAATTCAATCCATTTTCATCATCTCATCAATACAACAATCAAAACTATATCTCATTTCCATCATTAAGTGCCTTGATCCTATGGATACAAGGTATGTAGGCAGTCTAGAGTATGAAGGAAATACCTAGATTTAGGCACAGGCAATTGTCCTCTTTCTCCTCTCATCATTTCTTCTACCATCTATCTTCTACATCATCAATAAACAAATTCTTCCAATCAATCTATCATTCAATCAATCCATTTCCTTCAATCAAATCATCTTTTCATATCAATTTAATTCAAACTAATTCATTTTCATCAATCCTTTATCAATTCATCATCTTCAAATCATTCCAAGCAATGATTCAAATGCAAGTCCATCCTTAAGCCATACCAATCAAGTTAATCAATCAAACCAAGTTATCCAAAGGCAATCCATGGTCTTGATCCTAGCCTTGTTGTAAGCCAGATCAATCATCCAATCAGCCAAACAACTCAACAAACAACCTTGTGTTGATCTAGGGATATAGCTTTCCCTACCATGACAACACTATCATCATCATCAAAAAAAACAATCAGCAATCAATCATTGGTTTATAGCTTGACAGGGGCAATACCTTGTTTGTTTTTGAATAATTTGTGCATTCTTTCTTGCTTGCTTATGTGTGTTATCATTTTATCTTGCATTTGCATCATATCGGTATCAATCCAACTAATATTCATATCTTGTATCCATACAAGGTTGTATTATGCTAGGGCACAAGACACATCATTACCCTGGTCTTTATACCTTGGTGCATAATGTCTAGTGCATATCAAACATCATGGTTGCTCACTTTCATTGCATCATAATGCATCCTTCATTTCTTCTATCCATTTCTTTATCTTTCTTTCTTAGCCAATCCCTTTCATTTTGAGAGCCTACCCGTGTTTTTCGAACCCGCCTATCCTCTCGAGGGGGCATCATCATCCTATCTTTCTATCATCATCCTATCTTTCCATCATAATCCTATCTTTTCATCATCATCATCATCCTTTTCCTTTATCCATACCTTAGCTTCTTTGAAATGATGTTACTCGACATAAAGCTTATCACCTCAAACATCATCTCAAAGAGGGGCAAAATGTAGACACCCAAACTTGTCTCAAATTTGTGTATGTCTTGCAACACTTTGTTAAAACATTATCCTAGACATCATAAGCTATTTTGTCCTAATTCCCATCCTAATTTCCCTAATCCCACTTAGCTAATTAATTAAATAAATTTATTTAATTAATTAATTTCCCATTCATAATTCTATCCTTAATCCCATCATCCCAATTAATTAAATAAATTTTATTTATTTAATTAATTTCCACATCATATCTTATCCCATCCTATTCATCTACCTAATTAATTAAATAAAATCTTATTTATTTAATTAATTTCCCAACTATATCCCAATTAATTCAAATATTTAATTTGAATTAAGTCACATGACCTTTCATCTCACCTTGACCATTGTCCATTTTCCTTAATCATGTGTTGTAGTACAACTCATTTAAAATACTTTTTATGTACACCATCACATGTACTACTATTTGTGTACATAATCACACATGAGACCTATTTCCTGTGACACATATCAATTAACTACAATTTCTTAATGTACAAGGAAACCTAACTTAATCCTATCCATCTATTTCATCCTAAGCCCTAATTGATCCATTTGAGAGAGGGATTCGGGGGATTCTTCTTCATGCAACCTCACTCTATTGAATTTTCATCTCAAGCCCTCATCCATCATCTTTAATCCATCTAGCTTGCATCTATCAACCATCAATCACCCATCATTTATCTTCTTATCAATGTTATGCTATGGAATTGAGCAATCAACACAACAAATTGATCAATCAATCAAGCTCATCTTGCATCTTTGAGGTATTGAATGATTTGGATTTAGGTTATGAATTTTATTGTTTAATCATTTCCATTTGCAAATCCAATTTTTTTATTATACAAGATCAATGATAGATCAAATAGATAATGGTGAATAAGGGATAGATCAATGATAGCTCAAATAGATAAGGGGAGGTAGCATGATGTCTCCCAATATGGACATAGGATCAAATAATGATATAACCAATAAGGATCAATACTAAACTCTCAAAATAAGATAAAAAGGTGTTCGATGATAACATGTATACTCTATAAAGTACATATTAAAAGATGAGATTATAAGACAAGATATAGTAATATGAGATCATGATATTTAAGACATACCAATCTAATATCATAAGGCATGGTATATAAGATATAAAAATGTAGGATCAATGATGTAAATTCTCTAAAATAGAAAAATATGTCAATATTTGATCGTAAATGCCTATAATAGCTAGGTAGAAATAATGATAAGAGATGGACCATAGACAAGATGCTCAATATAATGATAGACCATGAATGTTCTATGAAGCTAGAACCTCACTCAATGTGAGTATATTGGATAATTCTTTAAGAAGTTATATCCAATAGTGTAAGAACATATGTAAAGCAAAGAGCCATTAGTATCATTGGATACAAAACCAAGGATCAAAATATAAGATGTAAAGGATTAAGAGAAAGGACCAAAGAAAAAACATAATTAAGTAGACAAGACAAGATAAGACAATGTAAAGATGAAATATGAAAGACAAAGATCATGAGATCAAAATGTAAGCCATCTATAAAACCATCATAAGCATTGCATAATAACTCCTCACTAGGACTTCTAATATGATAAGTTGCTAATGTATCATCATAAAAGCATAAGCAATCATGTGAAGCAATAGAATAATCATGATGAGGCTCATCATCATCATGTATAACGTGAGGTAGCACATTTAGAGAATCATTATGATAAATAGGAAGAACATGAAAAAGGTTATAAACACAATTTTCAACACTAGGAAAATAATCATAAATACGTAGTACCAAAAAAAATTCATATCTCTAATCTTGGAAGATGGTACAAAATGAATAATATCATCATGGCATGTGAGAGGACAAGACACGTGAACTGTTTGGCATGATGCCCCAAAGAAATGTCTCCTCATGGAATGCAATGATTGCAAGATATGAGTAAAATGGATTTTTGGATAAGGCTTTAGAAACTTTCAAGAAAATGCAATTGGCGGGTGTAAAGACAAATTCCAAAACCTTTGAAATGGTATCTTTGGAACATAGTATATACATCCATCAAAGCATAAAGGATATAGCAATTTTGTCAAAAGTTGTAGTTGTAACTACCCTGCGAAACATGTATGCTAAGTGTGGAAGCATAGACAAGGCACATGGACTATTTGATACAACACCACAAAGATATGTCCTCTCATGGGATGCAATGATTGCATGATATGCAAAAAAATGGATTTGTTGAAAAGACTTTAGAAAATTTCAAGTAAATGCAACTGGCATGTGTAAAGCCAAATTCCACGACCTTTTCCAGCATCCTCCCTATTTGTACACCAAAATAAGATGTTTGGAACAGTGTATGGACATCCATCAAAGCATAAAGGATATAGGAAATTTGTCACATGACATAATTGCAACTACCCTTGTAGACATATGCAAAGTGTGGAAGCATAGACAAGACACATGAATTGTTTGGCATGATGCCCCAAAGAAATGTCACCTCATGTAATACAATGATTGCAAGATATGAACAAAAAAAGGATTTTTTGACAAGGCTTTATAAGCTTTCAAGAAAATACAATTTGCAGGTGTAAAGAAAAATTCCACAACCTTAGCCAGTATCCTCCTTTCCTATGCCAAAATGGACATCCATCAAAGGATAAAAGATATGGGAATTTTGTTAGATGTTGTAGTTGCAATTGCCCTCAGAGACATGTATGTAAAGTGTGGAAGCATAGACAAGGCACGTGAACTATTTGGCATGATGCCTCAATGAAATGTCACCTCATGGAATGCAATGATTTCAAGATATGAACAAAATGGATTGTTTGATAAGCATTTAGAAAGTTTCAAGAAAATGTAATTGGCGAGTGTAAATCCAAATTCCAAAACCTTAGAAATGGTATCTTGGAACACGGTATAGACATCCATCAAAGCATAAAGGATATAGGAATTTTGTCAAAGGTTGTAGTTGTAAGTACCCTGCAAGACATGTATGTAAAGTGTGGAAGCATATACAGTGAACGTGAACTGTTTGACATGATGCCTCAAAGAAATGTTGTCTCATGGAATGCAATGATTGCAAGATATGTATGAAATAGATTTTTCATAAGACTTTAAAAACTCTCAAGAAAATGTACAAAAGTAAATTTCAACCAAATGCAAAGTTTGGCATGTCTAAAACCAAATTGCACAACATTATCCAACTTCCTACTTGCCTATGCCAGAATGGGATCTGGGGAACATGGTGTGAACAACCATCAAAGCATAAATGATATAGGAATTTTGTCGCATGTATTGTATTTGCAAATATCCCTATAGACATGTATGGAAAGTGTGGAAGAATAGACAAGGTGTGTGAATTATTTGAAATGATGCCTCAAAGAAATGCATAGTCCCATAGAATGCAATGATTGCAAGATATGCACAAAATGGATTATTTAAAAATGATTTATAAACTTTCAAGCAAATGCAATTGGTATGTGTAAAACCAATTTCCTATAATGATAATTGATCATCATATTAAATATTTAATATAAACTGTCACATACATAATGTCATGAACATAACATCTAGTTTATATACAAAGCCATATAGGCATGTCCAAACAAAGCCATACAAGCATATACAAAAATATACAGATTGGTAACATACAAAAGCATGTATACAAAGCCATCTAGGCATACAAAAAATGTCCCAAAAACTAGTTTCATATGGACTTTTATGAAATAATCAATGACCCTTGCTTGACCATGAAGATGGAGAGCCAATCAGTGACTCATCCTCTCTCTACTATCGAGTAGACCTCCTCAATAGAAGTTCATCCAGCTTCACCTGTTAATACAATCAAACAATATACACATTAATATATACAAAATGTATAAAATATATAACATCACATATGTAATCGATCACTTACCACCATCTAATCATCACTCTCCATCAATTTTTCTCTCTCTTCATTCGTACTTAGATAGGCTGGAGTTGTGACCTCTTGTGAGAAGCATCAAGAAGTAAAATTGACTAAACATAAATATCATTTATGTACATCAAATGACATGAGATAAAACAATAAATACAAAGTTATGATATTTTCATGTTATTGGCTCATACCTCAGTCAAAGGATTTGAAGACATCTTGGCTGCAACAATGCCTACATACGCTAACTCACGAAGATGAGGAGTGTCCATATTTAGCATCTGAAAATCAAGTTCAAGATTATTCAACCAAAATAAATACATAACATTATTTAAATGCATAATGATTAGAAATGGTTGAATTTACCTCTGTATAAGTGGTGGATTTGCATCTAGGGGACCAAGGAAATCATGGAGGTGCTGGTGACTGTTGAAATCATCAAATTGTCACAAAATAATATTACCATTGATATACGTACAATAATTATGATCATGTGATAAATTACATACCTGCTGACTTGACCTTCTCTCATAACCCACCAATGGACAGCTAACGGAGGTAGGATGAAGACTCTAACCCTAGAATTTTATTGCACAGACAATTACATACATTATTTTTCACTTATAATATAGATAGTCATATAAAATTAATTACAAATTTTAAATAACAATATATTAAATCAAGATGAAAGTTGTAAAACATTACCTGAGAGTTAATACCAAATGTCTATTGTAAGACATCATCGGTGAGAACAATCTCATCCAATATGGATGTCTCCAAAATTGGATGTTTCCCCTGCATCGCAGCATCCTATCGAGAGTCCTGTTGTGCATCTTGTGTCCCATAATCACACAGGTTCCCACTTGAATTGCACAAATGTGGGGACAAATGATGCTTACTTCTCTCACCCTCATCGGCCTAGGTAAGATCATTGGCATATTGTGCTAGAGACTGTGTGAGAGTAGTCAATAAATGTAATGTCTCCACCTCAACACTCTCCTTCAAAGTCGAAGGGAGTGACACACGTTCTAGCCTCAACAGGGGTCTAGGTACATGATTTTCATCTCACTGAGCCCCCTCTCTATCTTGGGCAAAGCCACCACCTCTACCCTGGAACTCTCGAATGTCAAAATAATTTAGAATCTTCTTGAGGATGAACTCACAATAGAGTTTCCTCAAGAAATATTGTGGCACCTCATCGTTGTTGCATGTGCACTCATCGAAGACCATGTACCATCTATCCCAAAAATTTTGGGATATTTCTTCATTCCTACACCAATGAATAGGGAACCATTTGTAAGTTTCTTCTAATCTTTGGTCAGTTTTAGGATTACTAAAGTGCGGACATAATTGAGATTTTGTAATTTTTTCATTCTTCACTTGTTCATATGACAATATATCGGCAAAGTATTGCCGACACCTGTCCCTATAGTCTTGAAATTTGGTGATTTGTTTTATCACCGATTTGGTGTAGGAATAATCTCCTCTAATGACTTTGTAAGTGCTCTCCTATGATTGGTGCTTGCACTTGGATTGTTTAGAATTTGAATAAGGGTTTGAAGATGTCTTTTGTTTTTTTCTATTTTCCCTAGGAAGTTTTCTTGTGTATCCCTTACATTGTGAGGACGTGAAGGTGGGTTTTGAGGGTTTGGAGGGTTTTGGGGGTTGTTTTAACCCTCCTTAGCTGGATTTGGGTTTTCTCTTGCCTCATTAACTGTAAATGCAAATAAAAACTAATCAAACATTGTGAAAGTTAGAAATTATTCTCAAACCAACAAAAAATAAACAAACCCTACCTTCTTCGGCTGCTAGGCCCTCCAAATTTGCTTCATGACATCTTTGGCAGTGAGGTGGCATCATGAAAGTGTCAATTTCTCCCTTGCACTTCTTGGAGAGACTTTCCTTGAACATGCTCACACTTTGAATACTATTTTTTCACATACAAACTCTTTTGGCCGTGGGTGAATGGTAGAAAATGAGGTTTTTTTAACTTTTAAAGAAAGTCAAAATGCGAGCACATTTTAGACTATTTTGGACCAAAAAGTCTGATGGTGGTGACTTTTTGGTCCCCCATATTTATGCATACACCCAGGATTAGATTTTCATAGTCCCCTACCACCTCAAAAGGGTGGGTATAGAGCTACATCATTGCCTCCTAGGCCTCCATAGTAGCAACAGTAGTAGCCTCAATAGCAGCAAAGGTCTAGACTCTAGTAGAGGACACAGGGTGGCCATACTTGAGGATGGCACTCTTAGAGACCGTACAAAGACCAGAGATATTAAGTATAGGCTACAAGACCAGTACAGTCATAATAGTCTTATAGAGGCACCAAATGTAACATAGGTCGATCAGGAGCTCAATAGTCTAGTAGGACACAGTTAGTGCATGTTCAGATGAGAGGACCTTGCTATGTATGTGGTGGCACTAGACACTTAGCTAGAGAGTGTTCCTAGGGGTATACAACAAGAGGACAACATGCTGGAGGTTCTGAGAAGACTGTAGGAGACGTGGGTAGATCCTACCGTGTGTTTGCAGTGGTTGATAATTGCTAGGCTGACTCTTAGGCCTCGATCACCAAGATACCAAGTATGATTGGAGATGTTCCTATTATTGTATTGTTTTGAGTTTGGAGCTTTAGATTCCTTTAACCTCCATCGTTTGTGGAGCATTGTAGGTTGATGGCCTCTAGGTAGAACATTAGGTGGGAGGTTGAGTTAGCCACAGGGGCAAAGATGGTCATAGACTCAGTGGTTTGAGATTGCGAGCTAGCACTTGGAGCCTTCACTCCTATTGTAGACCTTAGGGTCATACCCTTAGGATCTTATGGAGTGGTGCTAGGCATGGATTGGCTTGCAGCTCATAGAGCCAAGCCTGATTGTCACTAGAAGGTGATATGTTACCTTGATGACCATGGCACATCAACAAAGATTGTGGGCATTTAGAATCCCATAGCATTACGTATGATTTTTACTAAACAACTTAAGAATTGTATGTAGAAAGGATGTCAGATATTTATGATCACAGTTAGTGATAGGTCAAAGGATGAGTCAGAGACTTCACTTGATGACCATCCCATCTTAGGGAGTTCATAGATGTTTTTCCACCTAAGCTTCTAGGGATTCCACCTCACCGAGAGGTAGATTTTCACATTGATCTTGTACTAGGTGCCAAGCCAATGTCTCATGTACCATACAAGATGACTACTCATGAGCTTATGGAGGTCAAAATTTAGCTAGAGGAGTTGCTAGTGAAGGGTCACATTCAACCTAGTGTCTCACCTTGGGGCACACCAGTCATCTTTGTTAAGAAGAAGGATGCGCCTCTTCATCTATGTATGGATTACAGGCATTTGAATAAGGTGATGGTGAAGAACCATTATCCTTTGCGTATGATCGATGATTTGTTTGATTAGATACAGGGAACCAAAGTTTTCTCTAAGATTGGCCTAAAGTCTGGTTACCATCAGCTATGTATTATAAAGACAGATATTCATAAGACAACCTTTTGGACTCGTTACAGTCACTATGAGTTCACAGTGGTACCCTTCGGTTTGACAAACACCCCTGTAGTTCTTATGAGTCTCATGAATGGGGTGTTTTGCACCTACTTAGATTGGTTCATGTTAGTTTTCCTTGATGATATGTTGATTTATTCAGACTGAGAAGGAGCATGAGGAGCACTTGCATCAAGTATCACAGTGTTTGTGAGATCAGCAGCTTTATGGAAACTTGGTGAAGTGTGCCTTCTTCCATACTGAGGTTTAGTATTTGGGTTACGCTCTATCTGGCAATGATATCTCAATAGATCCATCGAAGATTAGAGGGATCATGGATTGGCTAGCACCTACTAGTGTAACAGAGGTTAGGAGCTTCATGGGATTAGCAGGTTATTATTGCCAGTTTGTTGAGGGCTTCTCTAGGATAGCTCATCCTATCACTTCTCTTCAGCAGAAAGGGAAGAACTTCTTGTAGGCTGACTAGTGCAAGAGGGCCTTTGGGGTCCTTAAGGAGCATCTCACTAGCACTCCTATTCTAGAAGTACCCAATCCAGTAGTAGATTTCATGGTATGCACTGATGCATCATTAGAGGGACTAGGCATAGTCCTTATGCAGGATGGTCAAGCGATCGTGTATGAGTCACGAAAGCTTAAGACCCATGAGCTAAACTACCCTACTCATGATTTAGAGCTTTCCATAGTAGTTCATGCTCTAGTTAGATAGAGACACTTCCTTTCGGCATGTCATTTTGAGTTACACTTAGACCATCACAGTCTTTAGTATATCTTCATGCAGCTGAATCTAAATGGCCACCAGTGGTGTTGGATAGAGTTCTTGTGGAAGTATGACTTTGATGTTCATTATATCAAGGGTAAGGAGAATGTGGTTGCCAATGCCTTGAGTTGGAGGTGACATGAGATCATGACCTTGACCTTGAGGGTAGACTTGAGAGGGCGCATGGTGCAGGAGCACCTAGAGGCTCAAGAAGATCATTATCTTGTTTTGCGTTACTTCATGTTTTTGTGATGTAATAAGGTCCATTGGACCATTTCATGTTGATTTCATATTGCTTTGACAATAAGGTAAGGCCTTGGTGCCAATAGGTGCAACTAGTTGGTCTAGGGTAGTCAAATCCTCCATAAATGACAAATGGAGTGATAATTTATCAGTGGTGTATATCTCATTCCCATGTTTGGAGGCTATTCATATCATATCAACCTTGTTTAGAGGAGGTTGTAGTAGTTTCAAGTGACTTTGGGAAGTGATTATGCATATTGCAAACAAATACACTACCCTGCCATATGAAAAAGTGACAAAACAAGACAGTTAGAAGGTGCAGATGTAGTTTCATATTGTCAACCAATCCCAAATTACTTGGGAATGATGTAGCCATGTATAAATTGCCTCCCACTTGTCAGGGAAGGCATGAAGACTGATGGCATTGCAAGAATCAATACAAAACTTACGTTCTGCTCTACATTTTCTGAGTTTTCTGCTGCTATAGGTCGTGCCCTATCATTGATTGGTTGTGTCATGACTCCTTAATGCATTGAAGTGTTAGGTAATGGTGTTATCTTTCTATTGAATCCACTTGGAGGTATTTTCATTGGGTATGAATGGAGTTAAGGATGTTTTTACATAGACAGGTCTGTTAAAAACTGTAATTTCTGAGTTATTTCATGTTACTGCATGTACCCTGCATTTGTACAACACTACTATCACTTCCCATCACCTTGCATTATTAGTAGATGGTGTTAACACTTGTTTGAACTTGGTTGGAGGTCCTGACAACATTGTGTAGTGGAAATATAAGTGTTTTTCTATAGAAGGTCTATTGAAACCCTAAATGAGGGTTTGATTGAAACAATGGTCATTTGACCATTCCACTACCCCTTCTCACCACAGGACTAGTGGAATGGCTTGTTCTAATCCTACATTAGGTGATTGGTTCATTTGCAGGGCAGAGAGATTGGGTTTAGAAGAGTTTTGATAAAATAGGCCTGATGAAACCATTATTAAGCCATTTGAAGGAACTCATGTGCATGAAGAAGCCATAGTCAACTGTGAAACCCAAGTAACCTCGAAATATGTGTTTTTTCCATGTGCTTGAAGTGTCCAAATAGTTTAGAAGTTTTTGTGAGTCCATTGGAGGATAGTTTCTTTGTAAAAGTGACCTAATTAGGGCTCTAGGCCACTAGGGACATGTTGTGTGGTTACACAACACGCCCCATTTTGACTTGGCAAAACAGGAACCCAACTTTTTGGTTTGGCTTGTGCGTCTGCTTTTGGGCGGTTTGGTAAAAGCAAGTCGAGTGCATCATCATGCAAAACCAGGATGAGGGAAGTCATCATGAGGTCAGTTTGTCAAAGTTCGTATTTCATCTCTATGACCTCATATATTTAAAGAGCATTAAAATTCAGGCAGGTTTGCCTTTTACATCATCTTGATATTCATCAGGATGCAAGAGTTATGAACAGTCAAAGTTTCGGTCAAACCTGATATTCGCAAGAGGAAGGTCATCTTTTTATATCCTCGGTCATATTGTTGAAGTTCATCAGCATATTTGAAACATTCCCCCCTGATATATCATGCGGTTCAAATATCCAGACATCAACTTTAAATGGTAGCAAAACCTTCCGGTCAAACAGTTTTATCTATCGTGAGCATCATACTTCGCATGTAACCCGATATTTCTTAATATCCTCCTGACGCAAATATCACCCTTAGCAAATATCCTGATGACATCATCCGAATACGATAAATGAACATACATAATGATGACATCATCATCACATTTACATTACCACAGGATATTTTGATCATGTTCGCCTAATATGATGATGACGTCATGATGCACTTCCGATAAGAAGAGCGAATATCAGGATGACGTCATCCCGATATTCCAAAAAGAGAGACATATAAGTTTGTCTCGTCATCATCATATTTAAAACACATCACCCGATTCACTGAAATATCCTCCTGATGTATTAAGCATAAACAAAAGTGCTTTTGTCACCCGAATCTTGTCGCAATAGCAATGTCAATGCGAGGGAGGAGGATGATATTGAAACTCAACCCGATATTTGCGAAATATCATCCTGCCCTCATGATATCCTGTCATAGGGATATTCCCCGCTCCCATTGCTGCCATTACCATTTAATGCGCGCAGACATGGTAGGTAGTTCCCGCCGACCCTGGAACCCAATGAAACACCTGGCGAGATCCTGCATTTTCGCACGAATAATCAAGGTAGATGATCCAATCTGTCAAAGTTACCCTAAATGTACCCTAAATGCGAGGTTAAAAGGTAATTCAATCACCATTTTCACATTTACCTTGTGATAAACTTGTTTTACAGAGCACCAGCTTCCATATCTGCATACCAGCTACCTTTGCGTGATTTGAGCTCACGGGCAGAAAGAAAGAGGTGATCATCAGCTGAATTAGGAACGTCTCAGCAATCTACTGGTATAAAAGGGAATCTGCATAACCAGGTAAGTGAATAAAACCCTCATCATATTGTTTCTGTTCTGGTACGATGATGTAAGTTCTAGTTTATGCATCCATATGATTAAGTAGTGTTGGAATTGATACAGTAGGCATAATGATTTATAAAGTCAATTGCAATATGCATGCATGTATGTACCTGTTGTGAGATAGGATTGTCATTAATTGCAGGTACTCATGGCTGAGAAACGATTGGTCAAGTGTCAGGAAGAATTCAGCAAACCCATGTTCTCTGCTTAGAGGGGGTCCTGTTTAAATATGGAGCAATTACAGACACTCATTAGGGAAGCACTAATTTGGAGGCCTGGTCAGCCAAGCTGAACAATGGACATGACAAGAGTCCTGTGCTGGACGCAGTGTTCGTGTCCGGATTGTGGAATGCTGCCAGTTTTCCATACTCCATGGAATCTCCGGAACTCGTCATTGAGTGTGCCTGGAATTATAACCCCCAAACAAGGCAAGTAGTGAGGCATGGGAGGATATATGCAGACCTCTCCATCAAAGGTCTCTCCCAGACATTTGGATTGCCACTGGGCAGTAAGGTCAAAAGTGTAGACTTGAAGAAGTTTGAACGGGAGTATGAAGCCAATAAGAAATCGGCCAGGAAGAACATGTATCCGTGGTGGGCTGAGAACAGCACATATAATGCAGCCACCAAGCTTCCTGTGCACCTGTTTAAGTATGATTTCAATGAGGAGTATCAATACATGATTGCACTCCTGAATAGAGTAACTGGCCAACCTGATACTGGCAGTTTCAGGGATTGGATGTACGGAATAATAATGATGTGTCTATATTCAGACACCAAGCCATTGTGGGGCCAAATTATAAGTGATGCTCTGCATGAGCAACTGATGAACCTGGGAGGTTCAAATTGTGCATTTTACATGTCATCATATATTGTTTATTCTTGTGCCTACAGAGGTACTTTTGATGCCTTGGTTACAGATGGAAAGCTCACAGGCACAAACTCTGCATATATTTGGGATCATCATCCCCAGTTGCAGAGAACCAACTACCTAAAAGATTACAAACTGGTCAATGATGCATTCTCTATGCATCTGGTAAGGACCATGGAAGAAGACAGAACAAAGAGATTAAGCATGGAGGCTCAAGAGGCAGTCTACAGGCATGGGGCCTGGTACATACAATTTGTAACCTTTTCTTATATAATGGTTGAAGGTTTCGAGGGACATCCCCTGATGCTGCCAAGGTATCCTACCGATGCCATAGTACTAATGGAATTCATCAGGCAGGGCTCCACCATGATACAAATGTACAAGGATGCCAAGAAGATGCCACCAATTTTGTTCCCAGTCAGCATTGGCAACTATATGTGCCTTGACTCTGATAATATCAAGAAGGTGATGGTCACCCTGAATAAGATGAACCTGTAGCCTTTTCCAATAACAAGACCATATGATCCTTACAGCAGGATACAGAAGATACTAGGAAAGCTTATTCATCAAAGGCACCTAGAGGATTTTTGGGCTGACTGTGAAGATGAGGCAGAAGCCAGAAGAAGGAGGTATCAGAGGTTAACTCTGAACCAAGTTAGAACTTTTGATTGCATCTCCCTTCCCCAACAATTAAAGAAGGATGATGGCAGGACAATGGCAGACGAGTATGAACAGAAAAAGATATATAATGACACCATCTCTGCACCTAACCTCACTATGCAGGAGGATGTATCCTTGGACCCATTCATTGCCAGGACCCTACACCTAACCCAAGCTTGGGTTGATGCACAGATAGAGGCATTGAAGAAGAAGGGTGTTGCCATTACTGTGGACAACAAGAAGAAAGGGCAGGATATCCCCGCGGATGAATATGATGACTTCCTGTTGGAGAAGAGGAAGACCAAGGGAGATAGAGTACCTCCACCACAACAGCAGAGCAAAAGACCCCCAAGGGGCAAGAAGGTGGAACAGGGACCAAAAGGGGTTATAATTGAAAGGGCAGTATTTGCAGCTGAGGAGGTGGTAGGGTCAGGATCAGAATCAACATCCCCTCCAGAGAAAGAAAGGCCCAAAAAAAGTAAGACAGCAGAGGCTGGAATCACTGAGACCCCAGAAGTGGGTCAATCTTCTAAACAACCGGGAGGAGAGGATACCATCATAGAAGAAGAGCCTGAAGAGGAAGAGGTTCTGTTGGTAATAAAAAGGAAGAGAAGAGCTCCATAGGTGCTGGTGTCTACCCCACCTAAGAAACAAAGAACCTCCATGAGAGGTGGAATAAGCCAACCCCCTACTTCATTACAAGGGGAAGGTAGTGAAGTGTACAAGGAACTTCAACATAATGTTCCACTTCCTACCATCGTCAAGTTTAAAACTGAACTTGCTGAGGAGCAGCTAAAAGAAACTCCCCAGACACAAGCAGAAGGGCATGTCTTGCTCGACGAGACAATAAATTTGTCTGATGATGAGGTGGTGCAGGATGTGGCTACACAGAAGATGGAAACACTTGCTACTGATGTAAGTATGACTCCTCACAAGCCTCCCCCAGTTCAAACTGTGCTTGAGGAGATGAAGCAAGCAGAAGAAGAGCAAGAAAAGAGTCCAGAGCAGGTGGCTCAAGAGATAGGGCTAGATACATTGATCACATAGGTGACCAGTCCTGTAGTGGTGGACCTGACAGAGAAACAGGATACAAGTCCTGAACAGCCAGCAGGATCACCTGATAAGGGTCACCTAATAGAAGAGATAGAGATGACAGAGTCAGAAGGCCATGCTCTTGAAACCGGCCAACAAAGCCCACATGACACAACAGAGGAACCTGCTATAGTAGAGATTCAGGAAGTGAAGGCTGATGAGAAGGAAACACTAGAGGATCAAGCTGCCAAAGTACAAGAAGTGGATGGTGCAGGCTCAGAAGAAGTAGTAGCTGCAGAGCAATCGCCAGCACATCAGGCAGAGTCCCCAATATCTAGTGCAGTGGATAAACCACAAGAAGAAGAAGTGGGAACAGATGAAATAATGACAGAGGAGGGTCATGATCATCATGATCATCATATAGATGCACCTCAAGGGTCTCCACAGCATATAGATGCTCCTTCGGAGGAGGAAATCCCTCAACAGGAGGAGGTGCCGCAAGATCAACAACAAAGAGAGCATCAAGAAGAAGAAATGAGGAAGTCACCATCTCCACCACACTTGTTGATCGAAACGGGAGATATAGGTGAACATCAGGATGATGCTGAAAAACATGATCAGGTGCCTCCGTGGTTGGCAAAAGAAGTAAATGCTGAAGAAGAGCTTGAAATTCAGGAATTCGACGTCTCCACCCTATTCTCTACGGATATAATGAAGCCAAAGAGGAAGGCCAGAATGACTTCGGCCATCAAGAGAGATCCGGCAACAGGGAGAAGGACCGCACAAATTGCCATACCTGCGGTGGAGAAGGAAAAAGGTAAAATCACTGTCGATGAATTTCAAATCAGTACGGTAGATTTGGGCTTTGCCAATGAGGACCAAGAAGGTCAAGAGGGCAAAGATATCATTGACTCTCTGATTCAGAAGGTGAAAAGAGAGAAGGAGAAAAATAAGCAACATAAAGAGCACATTGCTCAGTTGCATGCCTATATCAAAGGGCTGACCAATCCTGATGATACCACAACTGAACATGCAGTCCCATTGACTACTATTTCTCAGGAGGAGCTAAATAAATTGGACCTCATGAAGCATGAGGAGTCCGTAATAAGGAGATGGATGTCATCCACATTGGATGACGCTGTAGAAATAATGAAGGCCTCTTTGAAAAGGTGGAGCACCCTAAGTGACTCCAAGGCCAAGGTGGATAAATTGCAGATGCAGACCGGGAAGAGGTCTTACAAGCTGGAGAGAGTCCTGAGCCTGTTAGGAGAAATAAGGAATATAAATCCACAACTGCTTATCACTAAGCAGGTACTGAATAGCAATATCGCATTATTAATAGATATTTGGTATAAGGACACTCAGTTTGAGTGTGGAGTCCTCAAAAGGTGTAATAACAAGCTAAGGGATATCAGCATAGGCTATGAGATTTAATGGCTGAAGAAGCCGTGATGCTGGAAGCATTGGAAGGCAAGGTGGAAGGAAAAATAGAGAATCAAGATGAAGAGTCCGCCATTAAAGCTGTACACAGCAATTTTCAATTAGAGGCAGATGGTCCACCTATTCCTTTGACAGAGGAATTGATAGATAAAATAATGAGGATCAAGGTCCAGATGGAGAAATACAAAGAAACACTGCAGGACAGGAAAAATAAGCTCGACAACAGCAGGGACAAATATGAAGCACATAAGCACGCCATTGTCAAAGCAAAGACTCAAGATGGCAGAGGGATAGATCAGGTGGTGCATTCATACGAGCAGGTCTGTAGTAGTATGCAGCCCCATATGCAGCCTCGTCATCATCAGGATAGTGAAAGTTCAGAAAGTGATGCACATGATGATGACCCACACGAATCAGCTGAGGAGCATGATGAAGATACATCATGAAGGGGGATAATAGCATAAGTAGTATAGATAGTTGCCAGCTGGCAACTTGTGCCATTTTGTAAAGTTGACAAAATCAAGTGAATCATGACCATAGATTTGTATTGATGAATCAAGATCATAGATCTTTTGTAATGGATTCCTCACCTTATTCTATAAAAGGTGGTGGAATGCCCTGTTGACACATTCAAAACTTAATTGAAATCTATTTGCCGAAGTGTTCAGGGCTTATTTCAAATTTATTGCATATGTACATGTCTTTTTGCATACTTAATGAAAGAGAAGAGTATTTCGATTACAAATCTTCGTAAATCTTGAGTAATCTGTGCCTGAATTCTGGATATGTGTTTTGATTTGCTGCGTCCCTTGGAGTGCTCATCATGTTGCATGTATTGTTTTCATTCATCATCCTCTGAAGTTTGCATCAACTGTATCTAGCTATGGAATATCCTGGTGAACATATGGTTTGATTTCTTCTCGTCATGACAGTATCGAGTATGTATGTGGATCAATAGCTGAAGGTTCAACTTTAAATTGTAGTATTCCTTTAATTTCTTTCAATTTCAGAGCATTTCACCATCACAATTGCAAATAACTGATAATCCAAAGCAAATAACACAAATATGCAGACATCTCGTAGGTAATCGCAAATATTTAGCATATTTGAATGCAAAGCATGCACAATTGAAAAATATCATGCAAAGATTGAGGTATTTCTATATCTTTTCATCTAATAACTACATAATATGACTTCTCTGTAAAGAATTTCTGCAGGAATGTCATGATGATGGCACAATTTCATGTAAGGCCCCAAAATGGAAACAACAACACACATTAACCTCTGAGTAGCTTTAGACGATTAAGACCTAAATCACCGGAGACTTGGGATCCCGAATTCTTTGAATTCACAGTATCTTTCAAGATGAATAAAGGTTAATGTGTACTTTTATTCTATGCTTGTTTATGACTAACATCATGACCAACAAGGCAGTCATTATTTGAGGCATTCTTTCTAAAACACCACATAACCATTTTGGAATATGTCAAAGGCCTCCCAAAAGGGTGTCTAAAAGTTGTCTTGATTTACGGAGTTCAGTCTCATCAAAAGTTATAACCTATTGTTCCCTATTCAAGGGCTACAAGGAGTTTAGACACTTTGTGAAGGAAGTGTTGATTGGGCAAGTCTGAAACCTTATTGAATGGTTTGAATGGATTATTCAAGGTGTCAGGGAACCCTCTACATGACTGCCTTGAAGAGGTTAGATGATGTCCTCTATATTCCATATGAGTCCTTGATCTAGGCTAGTGGACGTTTGCAACCTTGTCTTGGTAAAATAGTGAGATCCCTTTTAAGTTGAATGATTTGTCAAACATATTGAAGTTTGTCTTGTCTTCCCCTACCCTCTGCATCAACACATCTTGTAGTATGTACTAGAGGATGAGTGGTTCCTTGAGGTTCAATAGGAGATTCAGTCACAGACAGCCCTTAAGGGCAAGTTTGTAGGATATTCCATTAAGGTAGATGGACTTTTGTGACATCAACTTCACATCTATGTTCCCCTTGTAGGTGATCTATGCATAGTGGTTTTGTCAAAGGCTCATAGAGTACCGTATGCAACACATCCTGGGGTGAAGAAGAAGTATGTCGATCTTAGACAGTTATATCATTGGGCAGGGACGAGATGTGACATAACAGATTTTGCAGCTCATTACCTTAAGTGCCAGAGGATCAAGGCCAAGCATCAACATCCAGCAAGACTTCTTTATCCCCATGAGATACCAAAGAGGAAGTGGGACACCATTTCCATGGACTTCATAGTTGGTCTATCTTTGTCATCTCACCGCCATGATTCCATCATGGTGATGGTTGTCAAGTTGACCAAGGTGGCACATTTCTCACCAGTACACACGATGCACAATGCACCTACAGTGGTGAGGGTCTTCTTGAATCATATAGTGAGACTTCATGGAGTTCCTCGTCGCATCATTTCAAATAGAGATTTAGTTTTCACATTAGCTTTTTGGAGAGCACTACAGCAAGCATTGGGCACTCAACTCAACTTTAGTTTAGCATATCACCTTGCAACTGATGGGCACACTGAGAGGGTGAATCAGGTCCTTGAGGACATGCTTTGCATGTATGTTATGGATCACTAGTCAAGATGGGACGATTACCTGTATCAAGTTGAGTTTGCCTATAATAATGGACATCAAAACTTGTTAGATATGCCTCCTTATTCTAGGCTTTGTATGGCAGGCCTTGTAGGACTCCTTTGACATGGAACCACATTAAGGACAAAGTTGTGATTGGTCCAAAGTTGGTACATGACATGGAGTAGCATGTCACTTTGATTAGGCAGTGATTCCAAGAGGCACAGGATCATCAGAAGAAGTACGTCAATACCAAGAGATTGGATTGAAGCATCTCAGTTGGTGAAAAGGTGTTCTTGAGAGTGTAGCCGCATAAGAGTCCAATTTGTTATGCAAAGGGCTCTAAGCTTGCACTGAGATTTGTTGGACCTTTTGATATTTTGGAGCACATAGGATTTGTAGCTTATCTTCTAACTTTGCCACCTAGCCTGTTGTGTATCCACAATGTGTTTCATATATATGTGTTGAGGAGTTATGTTTTTGATGTGGCTCATGTGTTGGATTGGGGTTCTTTACAGGTAGATTCAAATGGGTAGTTATCTTTGGAACACATTCACATCTTGGCTCATCAGACGCTAGCCCTTCAAGGGTAAGAGCTGGACCAGGTCAGAGTTCAGTGGGACCACTATGATGAGCTTTCAGCTACTTGGGAGGATGCTACATGTTTGAAGGCTCTCTACCCTCACCTCTTTACTGACTTCCAAGAGGAAGTTTAGTCATAGGGGGGAGGATGTGAGGCCTACCCTTATTATACCTTCTGTTTTGATTATAAGACTTGTTGTATGGACTATATGTTTAACATGTGGGCATTTTGGGGACTATTGAATCCATATATCTAGACACTCGTTGTCTATATTTATGTTTTGATTAGATAGATGAGTTATATTATGATGATGCTATATCTTTACATGTTAGATTACATTTTGATTCTATGATGTTTAATGTGATATTATAATTGATGCAATTGAAATGGTTTAGTTAGATGATTGAATTAATGTAATACTATGTGATTTATGATCATGGTTGTATTATTGGAAATATGAATGATTTGAGAATCAAGTGAATTTTATCATGTAATATAACTGAGGATGTATGTACTTATGAGATCATTTGTGTGCATTATTTAATTGGCATTGGCTACGATACAGCTTGTGCTATTGATGTGTTTGTGTAGTGTACAGGTATTTTCCATGGCTAATGGAAACTGAAGGTCATACAAATATAACCCTCAGTATTATCCATGTAAAACCAACCTAGTCCCTAAGGTAGACTAAGGTTAATTGTGTTTGAGCATGAATGTAATGTGTTTACCTTTGATTTTTATTTTTAATTTGAGTCTTCTATGGTTGACTTAGGGTTAGTAGTTGGTGAGTTGTCATCTTGTGTCGTTTTCGTTCATTAATTTTATGGGCATTTTAATTGAATTTTTTTTAGTCTTTTAAGGTTAATTTCATGTGTTTAAGGTGCCTATGGCTAGTACCTATGGGTTAGGCACCTTGTAGACCTCAAATCCTAAGTTCTAACTCACTTTTGACCCATCTTTTTAACCCTAGGAGTTAGGTGGCGAGATTTGAATTTTGGGTTAAGGTTTGGATGACATGTCTCATTCAAACCCACAACCCAAAGTTCTTGAGAGGGCTTGGGGGAATCCCAAGGGTTCTCACATGTGTGAGCACACCATGTAAGAACATTTGGGAAGTGAATCCTAACTACTTCACTCTTCCCCATGTCTCACACATGTGTGAGAAGTGCCTTGGAGAAGGAATGAGAGGTTGACAAGTGTCACCTCTCTTCTCCTCCATATTTCACACGTGTGTGAGAGCACTTGTGGGAAGTTGTGCATGTGAGAATGAATGGGAAGGTGACAAGTATCACCTCCTCATTCATTGAAAAGGTGACATGTGTCACCTCCTCATCCATTGGGAAGGGTTTTGAAACCCTATTTAGATCCCTCTTTTTGAGAAGGGAAGGGTTCTTTCTTTTTGGTTTTGATTCTTGACTTTGGGAAGGAGAGCTTAGGCTTGGAGAGGAGAAATTCTTGCAAGGATCTTGGAGTTAGGCTCTTGGAGCTCTTCACCAACATCCTTCCACACTTGAGGCTTGAGAGGCAGGCTCTTAAGGCTTCATGCCTTTCTATTTCTTGTTATTTCTTTATATATGCATGATGTATATGATTTTTTGTGTTCTTGTGAGTTTCTTTATTATTGTAAGGGTTTCGAGGTTGTTTCAGTGAGCTCTTCATGTGAGAGAGCTCACTTTGTAATCGGTAAGAAAGGAGAGAACCTCCTCAGTGAAAACCCTCTTCATGTAGAGATATTTTTGATGGCTTTGGCCTTATATTATGGAAGGTTATTATGTTTTGGTTATGGTAAGAGTGCCTTGGTGTTATTTTGGTGAAATAAGAGTGTGATAGCAAGAGGCTATGTTAGAGCATTTTGAGTATGAGTTTATTGGAGGTTTTCCCCTTGAGTTGAGTGAGTCCACTCTCTCTCCCTCAATATCCATGTTGAATGGATTTAGTTTGTGAGTCTCCATGGGTGGGTGCTGTTGTGTTTTCTTGAGTGTGTGTGTGTGTGCTTGAAAATCCCTTAGTATGAGTATGCACCCAGTTATCTTGTTGACCTCCTAACTCAAGGGTGGCTTGCTTGCAAGCGAATAGTTGGGAGGTGAGCTTCCCATGGCCTTGGAAAGACTTTCTTGTTTTGCAAGTTTAGCTCTTGGAGGAGATTTTTGGGGTGTGGAGTCATGAAGTAAATAAGAGTGTTTCAAGTTTTATTTTAAAAAAGGAAGGAAATGTGTATGCCTTGGCTTTGAGCCTTGTATGGGTTTTATTGTTCAAGAGAGTAAATCTCTCTTTGGGAGCCAATGTTGTATTATATTCCCTTCTAAAAATATTTAGTTCATTTAAATAAATGTATGGCTTTGAATTTTGCACTATCTTGCTCCTGGGAAAGATAAAAAATAATGTGTGATGTTATCTCTCTCTCTCTCTCTCTTTCCATATTTTTGTCATATTCAATATGTATATAAGAATGCTTGTAAAGAAAAAGAACTAAATGTATCTATGTTTTTATTAACATTTGAATGGTAAAGAAAAATAATTGTATTAAATGTTGTACAAAAATAAAATATATACAAATTTAGATTAAAAAAAAATCCTATGGTTCTTTTATTATTGCAAGAAAAGAAAAGATTTATTTATTCTTGTTATAGTGTTATTTTCTTTGTGGTGAATATATATATATATATATATATATATATATATATATATATATATATATATATATATATATATATATATATATAAACCTTGGTGTTTTGCATATATAATTCACTGTTGTTAAAAAAATAAATAGAGTTGATTTAATATATATATATATTCTAGAAATATGAAATATTTTGTAAGTGTTATATAGTCCGAGAAAAGCATTTAAAATAAATCGAATGGAAAAGTTTTAGTTTAGGGTTTGTAAAAGTTTTGAAATAATAAAAAAGAGGAACTTGACCTATGTAGGGACGAAGCCCTACGTAGGTCCGAGGCCTTACCTATGGAGGGTGCGGGCCACAGGACCTCTGTCCTCCCCACAGAGCCCATAGGCTCTGTGGGTGGGGCAGGAACCCCACCCCCTACCCTGGACGACCAGTAGAGGCCATAGCCCTGCTCAATCTAGGCCAGGCACGATGCCTCCATAACAAAACAAAAAAACATATCACTGTTAAACTCAATATGCTGCTCTATTAACAACACAATCACTATACTGTTTTCAATTCGACCTCTAGTTACATTGCAATATGTGTTTTCTATATATGAGTCTTATTTATATATATATACAAGAAAGTAATATTAATAGACTATTGTTTAAATACAGAGTATATATATACAAGAAAGTAATATTAAAAGACTATTGTTTAAATACACAATGTATATATATACCTATGCATGTAAATATTTCTCTGTGTAAAACCAGAGAGTTAGTTTTATTTTAAACAATAACTATAAACTTTATTTGATAACTGTTACCTAGATTTCACTACTAGCTCAATCAGGTAGAGCTTTCTAGTTTTTGAAGGAGAGAAAGGTACATTTTTCTTTCTGTTCCATCATATCAATGTTCATATATGGTACAAATTAAGATTACAATGTATTATTTGCATTCAGATGCATTTCATATTTAAGATATTGTACAAATCTTTTAAAAGAACATAAATTTGTATTGAAAAAATAAGTGTATAAGGTCTCACACCAGCTATGAGACTAACTGTTTCATTGCCAATGAAAAGGACAAACTATACATTTATAAAAGAACTAAAAGACAAATATGCATATGAGATAGGGTGACTCATCATTGCCTAAATGACGAGCCTTCATCATGTTGCCATGTCTTGTGTCGTCCTATATTGTATGTGTGTCCCGCATCTAGCTGCTATCTCCTTGCCACCCCCAGTTATCTGCATAAAATTTTGGAAAACTGATGTTAGAGCAATGACAAGGCATCATACATCATATGATATACATCTATAAATATAAATTTTTTTTTTCAGATGCAGTAAACTAGTTAGTGTCATAGGGACCTTTGAGAAGACAAATCAAGAATATTGATTGCAAGTCCTTGTTTTTCTTAACATGTTTACTTCATGTATAGATACAGGTGTAATTATGTTTCTGTTTGATTCATCAAGTTACATTATGAGTGGAGGGAAATGTGGCTCCCACAAGGGTTGAGCCCAGCTCATAGACCTTTCAGAACATTTCAGATGCAATATACAAATGCAAGAACATAGTCTAAGGAGCATATTCAGAAGGTAGACCATAGCTATCAAGAGCAATAACAGTCAGCAGGAAGTAACAGGGGCAGCCATGATAAAGATAGTCATGAAGGAAAAAAGAGAGGATGGAGTAACAACCACACATCAACAAGCACGCTACCCAATTAATTGAAGAGATGAACAACAATAAGTGTTGTCATAGCATATAATGGAACAACAGACTGTCATAATAAATGGACAACAATCATGTAGGACAAAGGAGCAGCAAAATCCATGTGGACCATGACATGCAAGGTGATGACAGACAAGCAACATCAAGGAACATGCATGACAGGAAATGAATGAATGGGACAGTCAAGTTGCAAAGAACAGACATCTTCACTCACCTCTGTCAAATTATTGTCACCTATGATATCAAGAGCAGCCACCAGCATAAAGACAATGTGAGAGAAATACAAAGGTTAGATTTGCAAACTAATACAAGGTTCATAGTCATCAAACCTGATGAAATTCAAGAGTATCATGACAGTCCGAAGAAGAAGATGCTCAAATAGCTTGTGGGATTGATAATTTAAGGATAGCTAAAAAGAACTCAGACTTTGTACAATTTACTCACTAATACTTCAATAAGAGAAACACTCAAGGCAACCAATAGGATACTATACAACAAATTCCCATACAAGATGTGATATCTCTTCACACCAATTGTTTTATGATTATCCTCAGAAAACTTTATTTAAGACTATGTCTTCTAATTGTCTCAAGAAGGTGGAGCTCTATAATGGTCAAAATGCTATTGTGGCTATCAATGTTCATTATGGATATAACCAAGAAGACTCTCTAGTTTTAAACAACGCCTCAATAGATCAAGCGCTGTTTCAAACCATGCATTTTCATACATTCACATCAGAGACAGACCATGATGATAGTGACTCTAAAAGTTTATCAAAGATCAGAGTAATTTTTGAAAGGCAAAACATAGAAAAGCTCAGAGTAGATAAGCTTGATGAGGATGGACTCCCTTATATTTCCCCAAACCTTTATAGTGGTGATGTTTTGATTGGAAAGATAAATCCACAGTCATCTGATTCAAATGTCAGTGTTAAATGAAGAGCATGCAAAAAGGGAAGCTTGTACTATTATGCTTCAGTCCCCAAGAGATTGCGGAGGTTAAAGTTTGAAAGGACAGTCAAAGAAAGGTTGTGGTAGTAGTAGGGATAGTAAGGTAAAGTATGAAACCATGCTAAGAGGTCTACAAGGATATATGTAGAGGTAACACATAAGTCCAAGCAGTAGGCCAATGTAAAATTCCAAGAGTTTAAAGTTTGTGGATTAGGTATCCCTCCATCAAACCCTAATGAAGCTTCTAAGAGACTACACATGGAGAAAAGGAAGAACATCATATTGAATATGACCCTACACCACATTTGTTAACTCTATCCAGATGTTTTGGGCATTCATAGGGGTTTGCAAGAGTGTTATAAATCCTGACAGGCCTGAGAAGATGCTTATTCAAGTATCCTTAACATAAAACCAGTTGCATAAACCTTATAAAGGCTTCTTTAATCCTTTTGTACATTTGAGTTTTGTATGTCTATGGATGAACTACTGATATGTGAGAGCTCATACTATCAACTATTATAAGAGTTGTTGTTGCTCTTAGTGATAGTCATGGCAGTAAATGAGTAGGAGAAGAGGCATAGGGTGCATGGAGTCTCATCCAGGGTTATTTAGCAATATATCTCATTCTATTGAGGAGCTTAGCAATGAAGCTGAGTACAGTTATACAAACTTCCATAATTTGGTTGCTCCATTGAAGCTTGTGAAGCCTCTTCTAGATCATGTTCAAGAATCAAAAATAGCTTTTACAGAAGCTATTATACAAAGTTTTGAAGCACTGGAAATAGTCTTGAGTAAAGCCAAGGAACTTGTAATGAGATATGGTCCAACATGCAGCAGAATTTATATGGCAATATATGACCAACATTTTTATTAAATGGTTTGAGGAAATATCATCAGATATTAGTTGAATCTTGAGTGCATTGCTTCTAGCTTCATTGCCTATTTTGGATCAGTCATGCAAACAGGTTGGATGGTGCATCGAGGAGTTACAAAGAGTTAGATACACTTTCAAGTCTTATGATGATAGAACAAAGTAGGATATTGAAAATGCTTTACAAGATATCAGAGAGGGACATATAATTTTCCATTCCAAAATAAAAGTCATTGCAGACAAATTAGAGTTGATGACAAACCAAAAGATAGAGGTCTACATGTGCTCAACAATCTCTACACTTGCACCATGAGGTTTTTAGGCCTAGTAACAGCGGGTATCAATCATTTTTTTAAACCCTAGTAGATTTAAACCCTCTTTTTTTTGTCAAAAAGCTATAAATAACATGAGATGCTCACGAGACCTACAAAAAATTTATAAAAAAATGGAGTTTTCAAACATCTTGTTACAGCTAGCAAAAAGAAAGAATGCAGATTTTCTTGAATAAAATGCCCAAAAATGTTCAAATGTTACAGCCAATGGAAAGAATACAAATTTTCAAGTTCAAAAAATGTAGATTTTCAAGACTATATGCTCAGATTTTCTTCCAGTCAATCTCACCTCAGAAAAAAGAAAATATAGTTTTTCAAATTCAGAATGCACAAGAGACATCTTTTTTGCAAGTTTTCAAGTTTTTGACATGTGTTGTGCTCAGAAATCAAAAGGAACATAGATACAAAGGGAAAATGAAACCCATTTCAACTCAGACAAAAACAAATACTGAAAATAATGCTCTAAAATACCAGATGGAGTTTGCGGCCTGTAGGGCCAAATTTAACAGTAGAAAATGATAAAAATGCCAGTTTCAAGTTGTGTAATGTCTTACTTGTACAATTCTGTCAAAATCTTTGAAGAAGCATGCATTAAAACAACAAAGAATGGAGGGATTCGTGCTCTAAGAATGGCCTCAACACCATTGAAATGTAATGTAGACTGGTCGGCTATAGAACCACAGGAAAATGCGTTAAATAACTAGTCTAGATCGTGGCCATAATGCCCAAAAAATGGTGAATGAAGTCAAAGAGGTAGCCCAATGGATAGAGGAGTTACTCACCTCATTTTTTCCTATTGAAAAATGCAGAATGTAGACTCAAAAAACCATTGAAACTACAGAGAAGAACACAGACAGAGAAAACCCTCACATGGAGTGGTGGCGGCTCGACAGAGTCACAATGAAATGGCAAAGTCAAAATGATAAAAGATAGGGTTTCAAACCCTATTTTGTTTTGATAGAATGAGTGATTTTGGTCATTTTTTTTTTACTTGGAAACTTAAAAATCATTTCTATCCCTTGGCGGCCCATGGTGAAGACTTGCCAAAGTCTTAAGACCTAGTGATAATGCAAATGGCATTGTGGCATGTTTTTTCTTCCTTTTATTCTTTTTCCAAGGTCGAATGGTATATTTTGCCAAGGCATATGGTGTTGGAGTTACAAGGTGGGTGAAACAATGCATGTGAGACATGATGTTGCATATTGTGAAATGCATGAATTGTATGGAGTTACAAGGTGAGTATGTTTTTCTTTTTGAGACATGGTGATGTGTATATGGAGTCATAAGGGGCAACTTAAAATATATTGCCTAGGCCTCATATCTTGTTGATAGTGATGTATGCGAAAATGGATATGGCTAGGGATTGTGAGATGTTTTGTTATGGCCTTGAGATGCGAGATATGATATAGATGTATGAAGTCATGTCTTTTTGCCTAGGAGCTATGAAGACATTTTTTATGACATTTTTTACATAGTTTAGGAATATATTAGATGTAAAAAGATGACAAAGTAATTAGTTATTAATTACCTTATCATTTGTAATAAAAATGTAAAGAGGCAACATTGGGTAGATTATCACAAACGACAAAGTAAGTCTTGTCAATTACTTTGTCATCCTTTCATGAACGACAAAGTAAGTCTTGTCAATTACTTTGTCATCCTTTCATGACATTTAATTGACCCTAAATCATGCAAAATCAGGGAATTAAATGTTATGTCTTAGACACCATTATTTTCTGCATAAGTTTGTAATGAATTTGGAATGTAAAACATTAACTAAGGTAGTGTATTTATAAATCACTTAGTCAATGTTTTTGATTATATAAGGTGGCTAAACAAGGGGCCGAACCCTTAACAAAAATAGAAAGGCCCAAAGACAAAATAGGGCCTTAAGCCAGAAACAGCATATACCACCAGTACATAATGCCAGCAAAACTAGCAAAACTAGCCACTAAAACTAAAGCCAAAAAATAGAGTAACAGAGTATCAGCAGGAAAATAACAAAGATAGAGGAGACAACAGCTCTCCTTACTAGACCATAGATTTAATAATAGCATCCACTTTTTTAGCCAAATCATCACTATCAGTATTGACAGTAACCCCCAAATTCTTCAGCACAGAGAGGTTGAGGAGAATAGAGGTCCTGAGCACAATGGAGAAAACCTGTTCCAACTTCGCAATGTGGACCCGCAAACCTACAAGATCAGCCCCTAGACCATCATCAGTCTCCATAGCATCCTCAGCTTCTTCCACAAACATATCACCCGCTTTGTCAGTAGTTTCCTCCCCTGAATCATGTGTTTCCTGCTTGTCTTCATCATCACCCAAAATATCCTGAATCTCCACATCCCTGTCATCCTCCCCTTGGGTGGATTCATCCGAGCCACTCTTAGAATAGTCAATGAACTTGGCAGAGGGAGCCAGCTTGCCAACAATATGCCCAGACCGCCGAACTCTAGAAGAAAACCCCTCTCCACAAGCCTTCACAGAGGAATCCCTTCACTATCCCACCGGGGTCCTACCAAGGGTTTTAGGGGTCCCAACCACTGCCTTCCCAGTACCCATTTCACCAGTAACCTTCCACTTTTTACCCTTCTTAGAGGCAGTCGGGCCCGGGGAATCGACAAGATTTGCCACAGGAGTGCAAACTTTAGTAGTTTTGATAGGAACAAGGGAGGGCCCGGGTTCATCAACATCAGGAATATCCTTAGGGTTAGAGGAGGGCTCGCCGTCCCCACTAGTGGCTGGAATAGATTTAGAGGGCTCAAGGGCAAGATGATGATTATACAAATAGAGACTAAGGCCCTGGTGGAGAGGGATAGGCTTCAGAGCAGGGGTTTTAGCCAGTTTCGCCTGAACCCTAAGGACAGAATGCTCCAGGGAAGAAAGCAAATAAAATAGAAAACTAATTTTAGCATTGCAATGGAAATGATTTAACAGGGGGAGATGGTAGTTATAAAACCTGGTAAAGCGCCCCTCCAGGGTAAAATACTTCATGAGGATAAAACATATAGCGTCCCATGGCTCCGGCAACTTGGCTCTGTCAAAACTGCCCTAGTAAGGGACTAATTCTTCACCATCTCTAAGAAAAAGCTGCTAGCTAGAGAGGTCCACAATTTTAGTTTTGCATTGCAGCTTCAAGACCTGGGTAGACATATCGGTGGCCATAGCTATTACGCGTTTGAAAACTTCAAATCTAATGCCACCCACCGAAACCCATCGATTCTGCCAAGACCGTGCAAATTGTTCAGAAAGAGCTTCATTGTAACCATTAAGCCTCTCCAAATAGGGGCTAATTCCACCCTCCTTGTAGTAATGCCAAGCAACCAAATTGTCCCTAAATTCATAGCACGAGACGGGTTCAGTTCTAATTCTGTCACCCCCCATAGCGGTATTACAGCGCATTCCACAGAGACCCCTAGACTCCTCAGTTGTCTTAACAAGAGAATTACTATCATTAACAAGGCAGATAATGTGGGTAATAACATCACACACAATCTCATAATAATGGGAGGCCTTATAGACACCAATCCCATGCTTAACCATAATTACTCGGCACAAGCCATGATGATCTGGCCATCCGCTCACCTTATGAGAAAGAGGAGCAGATTTGACAGTAGAAAAAGTACAAGAGGACGCGTACTTCAAGGGACATGTCAGCCCCTTCCCAAGGAACTGACATTATGAGCTGTCTTTCAAACACATCAGCCTCATCAAGGCTCAGCCACGTCTTTAAGAATAAGATTCTTAATATTCAAAGGAAGGTGATCAAATTGGTGCCAAACCCTCCAATTTGAATATCACTGTCCGAGTTCAGCACAACCGTCCACCACGCCATTGCCCTCATGGTAAATATGTGAGATATGTACATTAATAAACCTCTACAAGAGAAACTAAATATCTCTGATAATGTCTTTCAACTGAATACCAACATTTGACTTATTAGTTATGGCATCAATGACCATTTTAGAATCTCCCTGAATCTCCATATTAAGAATACTAAGGGATATGGCCAATTTAAGCCCCCAAAGAAGAGCCATAGCCTCAGCATAGTTATTGCTATGACAGCCTAGACCTCCAGCATAGACAGCAAACATCCACCCTTTATCATCACGGATGATCCCTCCCCCACTAGCTGTACCAGCAAGCTTAGAGGCCCCATCAAAATTGAGCTTCATCCAGTTAGAAATCAGAGGCTGCCATTTAGTGTTAAGTCTCTGCAACAGTTTAGTATTGTTATAAGCTGGAATATTGTTGAGAACCTTCCAGTTTACCACAATTTGTTCTTCCTCCTAAGTCAGATGTTTCTCTATAGTGCGGATATGGGCCAAAGTAACACTCTCCAAAAGAGTCTTAATGAAAGTATGAGAGACCTGAGAGACCTCTCGAGCAGTATCCCTAAAAATCTGATGGTTGCACTCTTTCCACAAAGTCCAACTCAAACACGGTAGAGTTTGATTCCATAACTCAACGAGCTAGGGATGGGAGAAGGGAGGATACCAATTGTTAATAACTTCCAGGATATCAGAGTTGCAAGCCCACTGAATACCAAAATTGCTGAGGATAAGGCTCCAAATGTCCTTAGCAAAGTTACAGTGAAAAAATAAATGAGAAACTGTTTCTTCCTTTTCACAGCATAGACAGCATCTGTTGACCAAAGTGAAACCTCTCTTCTGCAAATTATCTTGGGTCAGAATTTTGTTATGAACAGAGGCCCACCAGAACATGTTAATTTTTGGGATCAGTTTTTGATTCTAGACTTTTCTCCATATCTCCTTTCTATGAAGCTCAGGAACCAATAAGTTATAGGCAGACTTAATAGAGAATCGGCCATTCTTATCCGGCCACCAAAATTGCTCATCTTCACGAGGGAAGAGAGGAATTCTAACTTCCTAAATCAACTTTTGAACCATCTGAGCTTTAGAAGCAAGATCAGGGCGATGGGGGCAGCAATCCAACAAATTCCTCCAGCTCCTGTGACCATTGTTGTTAGATATATAGTCACTGACCTTATGGCCAAAAAACTGAGTAGCAATGCCAGCAATCTCACCCATATCCCTCTGAGAGATGAGAGCCTTGTCTTTTAGCCAAATATCAGTCCAAAACTTGATACCCATGCCATTTCCCAACTTCCATCTGATCCCTTGCATGAGTAGATTTCTAGATTTCAACATTATGTTCCAAATGACCGATCCCTTAGGAAGACCTTCTTGTTGGAGGAAGTTAGACCAATTAGTGACATGCAAATATTTGGCTTGCATGATTTCTCCCCAATCTTTTTGATGATGGATCAAATTCCAATTAATTTTAGAGAGCAGGGCTTTGTTCATATTCTGTATATTGCAGATATTGAGACCTCCATGGGATTTAGGAAGACGAACTTTATCCCAGCTGACCAGGGACATCCGCTGTTTATCTTCAGCTCCCGTCCATAAAAATTTTCTTTGAATCTGTTCCAACTTAGCAGCAAAAGAAGTAGGAATTTTGAAAAGAGAAAGGAAATAGGTGGGAATACCTTGCAAGGAAGCCTGAAGAAGCTGCAATTTACCAGCACTGCTAAGGACTTTGCCCTTCCAACCAATCAATTTCCATTGGGTTCTTTCCAAAAGGCTATTCCAGAAATTTGGGGAAACTTCTTTAACCGTAAAGGGAAGACCCAGATAGATAGCAGGAAGAACATCTTTAGCACAATCAAGGATATGGATGATTTTTTGATGGAGAGAAGTGGGAGTATTAAAAAAATACACATTACTCTTTTGGAAATTAATGCTTTGCCCAGAGGTGAGGGCATAAAGGTTTAAAATATTCTTCCATCTCCGAGCTTCAATCACCGAAGAGATGCCAAAAAGAAGGGTATCATCAACAAATTGCTGCACAGACATAGGGGCAAGGGAGGAAGCAGGTTTAAGGTGTTTAGAGACCATGTTATCTTGAATGAATCTCCCAAGAGCCTCAGCCATAATGATAAACAAGTAAGGAGAAAGGGGATCCCCCTGCCAGAGTCCACATGAGGAGGAGAAAAAACCCCAAGGAATCCCATTAACCAATATAGAAAATTTGGTGGAAGAGACAGCCGTCCAGATGAGGAGATGAATTTTGTCATTAAACCCAAATTTTATAAGGACTTGAAACAGAAACTCCCATGAGACCCTATCATAGGCTTTAGAGATATCCAACTTAAGGGCCATACCCGAAATTCTGCTCTTCTCCATGGAATGAATAGTTTCATGGGTGGAGATCACAGCATCCAAAATTTGGCACCTAGGAACAAAACCTTTTTGAGAAGGAGAGATGATTTTGTCAAGAAAAGGTTGAAGTCTCATGACAAGGACTTTGGTACAAAGCTTATAGACAGTATTACACAAGCTGATAGGTCAAAAATCAGAAAGATTGGTAGGTTTCAACTTTTTAGGGACAAGGACAATAAAGGTGTTGTTGAGCTGCTTTAAGAGCTTACCAGTTTTAAAAAAATCCTGAACCGCAGTAGTGAGATCAGACCCCACAATATCCCAGTACTCCTGAAAAAAGATAGGAGGGAAGCCATCCGGACCTGGAGCTTTAAAAGAACCCATAGAGAATAAAACAGCACGAACCTCCTCCTTAGAAATAGGCCTCAGCATTTCCAGATTGTCTTCCTCAGTTATGAGAGAGGGTATATTGTCAATAAACTGCTTAGCAGCCCTGTCATTATCAACACCAGTGGCCTGTTCAGTCAACAAGTTTTGAAAAAATAACACAGCTTGTTCCCCAATCTCATTGTCCTCAGTGATAACATCCCCATTGTCCAAGCACAGTTTTGTGATGGAGTTAGCCTTCCTATGTTTCATGGCAGAAATATGGAAAAAAGCAGTATTGCGATCTCCCTCCTTAAGCCACTGAACCTGGGATTTTTGCTTCCAAAAGACCTCTTCACGGCCCATAAGATTCTTCCATTCTGAAATCAAATCATGTTCTTGTTTAGAAGTATCCTTGGAAACATCACCTTGAGCAATCCGTTGCTGAATATCCTCAAGTTTTCCAGCTAAAGATTTCTTCTGCTAAAACACATGACCAAAACTAAGTCTATTACATCCACGAACCTCCTGTTTAATATGCAACAGCTTCTTAACTAATCTAAACATAGGAGTACCCTGGATAGGAATTTGCCACCATTGGGTCACTAGTTGCCTGAAATCCTTATGCTTAATCCACATAGCTTCAAATCTAAAAGGGAAAGGACCCCGATGACATGAATCATGCCAATGGAGGAAAATAGGGTAGTGATCAGATATAGTTCGTAGAAAAGCCTGCAATTGCATATTATGATGATTGTCCTAGTTACTTGATATAAGAACCCTATCTAATTTAACCTGGATTAAATGGTCCCCACGTCTCCTGTTGGACCAGGTAAAAATCTGATTTTGAAGCTCCACATCAAGTAGTCCCCAATCATTAATAAACTCAGCAAAATCAAACATGCTGTCAGAGTAATCAAGGTTCCCACCATATTTCTCAAAGGGATACAAAGGAGTATTGAAGTCACCAGCCAACATCCATTTGGAACGTGGAGACTTGGTCAGGGTATTACTCAAATCAGTCCATAAAGACTGTCTCTAAGCTCTGGTGTTAGGAGCATAAATATTGATGAGATACCAATTGAAGGAGGGTAAGGAGAAATTGGTAACAAGGAAATGCTTGTCAGAAGCCACAAGGGAGCCCTGAAATTTCATACTGTTCCACATAGTAACAATCCCGCTAGAAGCCCCAATAGCAGGACTAATACAAAACTCAGCCTTAGGCCATATGTAATCAGCAATTTTCTTAAAGTTTTCCTCAGTCATCTTGACCTCTTGCAGGAGCAAAATGTCTAACTTATTATCTAAAATACAGTTTTTGACCTCAAACTGTTTTGAAGGGCTATTGAAACCCCTCAGATTCTAGGATAAGATCCTCATTTTAAAGGTTTGAGGGAGGAGACCTCCAGAGTTTTCTGCTTACCACTGGCAATTTCCTTAGCAATCTCTCTTTGCCGAGTTTCCTGAAGGGTTGGTCTCCCTTGTTTTGAGTCAGTGCCAACATCAACAGTCTTCTTACCTTTACGAGTCTTCCGCTTAGGGGTAATCCAGCCTTCAGGATCATTCCCACTACCACTTGGGCCAATGTCAACTATCAGGGAAGGATCGGCAATATGATCATCTACTTCCCGCACAAGGTTCCTGGTTGACTCAAGGTCATTAGCTTCGAAGGGAACAGCAGAGGAAGCCTGTAGATCAAGGGCTTTATCATCTTCAACAACCTCATTGATCAAACGATCCTGTATTTCACCCTCCTCACAACCAGAAGAATTCTGTCGGACTGTCTGACTAACGGTGTCAAAAGCCTCATTCTGACAACCTATTTCTAGAAGCTGTTCAACATTCTCCTCCAGCAAAGCAGTATCCTTATGAGTCGCAGCCATTGGGCTTGTCTTGTCCTTAGCCTGTTTAGGATGGTCTTCTGGGAAAGCATTTTCTGCATTACCCCCCATTCCCTGATGGTCAGGGGTAACAGCTGTTTGTGAGTGGTCCTCAACCTCATTAGGTGATTCAGTCTGCCAACCCATTTGCTTAGTTTTACATTGAGTCATTATGTGGCCCTTCTTCTTGCATATTTGACAGAAGGTGGTGGCATTTTCATAAAGGATTGGCTGAGTCCATACCCCATATTTAGAGTTTAACACAATGGACACAGGAAGGGTTTGGTTTATCTCCACATTGACACAAAAACGAGCAAAAACACAACGGGATTGAGTACGGGTAGTATGGTCCATAGTAACAAACTGGCCAAAAGAGTTACCAATAACAGAAAAAAAATTTCATCCTAGAATTCTAAGGGAAACCCAGGTAAACAAACCCAAATAGGAGCAGATTTATTGAGATCTGAGCTAGGGTCAAACCCAGGTTTCCATTGGCATAAAGCAAGCGAGTGTGACCCATAAAGCCAGGGTCACCCAGCAAGAGTAGCAATCATATCCTCCCTACTGGTAAATTTAAACAGGAATACTCCTCTTGCTATAGCAATGACCGAAACACTACCCTTAACTCTCCACCAAGAGGAAACCCATTTACGGACCATCTCAATATTGGGACAGAAGGAAAAGAATTTACCTACCAGAGCAAGATCCATGTTTGCCATGATTTCTTCAACCAGACCATCCGGAATAACCAGAGCCGTGCCATCTGCAGAAACTTTCTGGACAGGCATACCCGCCATGCATTTAGAAGACCCCAACGGTTCCCCTGTTACAGCTTGTTTCCATCCGTTAGACGAAGCGTCTGCCATCACAGCCCCAGAGGTACTGCCCAAGGCAGTCACCTCCATTGGCACCAAAAGTAGTCAAAGCAAAAAACCCTAGAAAACCCTAAACAACCATGGAAAGTAGAGTGCCTAATCAGTCATTCCCCTTATGTTGCATAATAGGGAAGAATAGTTATGATGCATTGTTACACTAGAAGAGAAAGAAGTTAAATTCATCATTCATTTCTTTGCAGAGTTACATCAGAGATAGAAGTTATTTCATTTCACATTACAATGTTTCATCCATTTGACAAATGAGATATACACAAACTGAAAGTATTGCATTGAATGAAAGCAAAGAAGATCATCACTTAGTCAATGTTAAATGGATGCAGAAAATGTGTATTTATGTCCTTTATTATGAAAATATCCAAACATTTATGATGTTGCAGGGGAGTTATTGCACAGATTTGACTTATTTTCAGTGGCCTTAAAGTTCATTTAAAGGCATTCAAAGACATTTTCAGGTGCCTTTATGATTATTGATGGCATGCCTTGACTAGTTCTGCTTTGGAGACCCTTTTTGGAGGACTTTTAGTAGATATTTTGGGCACATTTATGAGATACACAAAAATGGAGATGGCTCATCTTTATCTAATTACAGATGTTTAGGGAGTATATAGTCATTCATTTAACTCTTTGTAGGGAGTTCTTTCCATATACATTCTGGAGTTAGTGATTTTTTTTGCAATCCTACTCAGTTTGAGTATGTTTTTGTAACTCTTTGGGCATATGAAATATAGAGAACACCATGGATACCATTAACAATTAGATCTTGCCTTCTTGTTTTGTAGTATTGCATGTTATTAAGTGTTTGATTGGGTCATTTGTGAGGTAATTCATTTCCTTGTGACTATCTTATGTTTTCAATACCCTTTTTCTACAAAAGTTGTGTTTATGCAGGTTACAAACTATGTCTTAGAGTGTTATAAGTCTTTAAATTGTGAAGTTTAGCTTCCTTTTAAAGATTTTAATGTAGTTAGGCCTCTTTGTGAAGTGCTTTTGCAAACATACAATGATAGGTTGTGTAGGTTTTATTTTTTGTTGTCTATGGCCAAGTGTATCTAGGTTTGAGTTTCATTTACCTTATTAAGTTTGGTGAATTGCCCTTATTTTCAAATTTTCTAGTTTTAACTTTCATTTTTAAAAGCATTCCTTCTCCTTTTTCCTCTGCAAATCCAGTAGATTTTAGGTGATAACTAGCTAGGAAGTCGACCTTCTGGTATGCCTTCAATCAGCGTACTGCTTCTTGAACAATGGGCTAACCAAACTCAAGTGGTTGAGCCGTGTGAGCACCTAGACGAGGTTGGTTTGGGTGTGTATATGATGCACGAGGCTAATTTATTTCTGCCTAACATTGAAAAAAGTGCAGAACAGTAGAATGGGCAGCAAGATAATGAGGTCTGGGAGCTATTTTTTGATAGCTCAAAGAGTAGAATGGGTGCTAGTGGTGGATGCATGCTTGTTTCCCTGAAGGCTAAAAAATACTATTTAGATTTTAGATTCTGTTTCAACTGCACTAACAACGTGGCGGAATATGAAGCTCTAATTCAAGGCTTGGAATGGGCAAGATAAAGAGGTATTGGCTATCTGAAAGTTTATGGGGATAGTGAACTGGTTGTAAATTAGGTGAGAAAGCTTAATGTCACAAAAAATAATCTACTTAAGTCTTACAAGCATAGAGTATGGGACCTCTTGGAAGGATTTAATGCATTCAATTTGATATCCATACCCAGAAATCAGAATAAACACGTTGATAGGTTGGCTGTTGTAGGGGTTGAATATGACAGTCCCAAGGAAATTAGCTGTGATAAGACAAATCAGCATATTAAGATTGTTGTTAGTCCTACTATGCTAGATAATAACATACATTGGCAGGTGTTTGATAGTGATCAGTAGATTGTAAACTTCTTGAGAGAGGAAGTTGAATTCTCTCATGCCAACCAAGGGAAGCTACATCACTAGTATGGTGACCAAATCATTTAGCTAAAGAATAACAAGATGCCAAAGGGTTTGGTCACCTTAGAGTCCATTTTTAACATTGATGATGAAGCTACAAAATCTAGGTCTAGCCTACAGGTTTAGCAAGATCACTATGAAGAATTTGAGATCTTTAAAGGTAAACTCCTTAAACTAGGCAAGGTATTTACAACAAAGGAAAAATGTGCATTTATTCAACTTTTTCAAGAATTTAGTGACATTTTTGCATGGGAATATGGTGATCTAAAGGGGTTTGATCCCCAACTTGCTCAACATACTATTGAGCTGGAACCTGATGCCAAGCCTGTTAGGCAGAAATAGAGGCCTTTGAATCCTAAATTAGAGCCTCTCATGGAAATGGAACTAAATAAGATGATTGAGAGTAGCATAATATTTCCTATCAAGCACACCTCATGGGTTTCCAACCTTGTGCCGGTTAGGAAGAAAAATGGGGAGATAAGGTTGTGTGTAGACTTCTGTGACTTGAATAGAGCTTCCTTGAAAGACCGTCATCCTCTGCCTTCCATGGAGCAGATACTCCATGTAGTTTTAGGATCAGAAAGGTTTTCCTTGCTAGACGGCTATTCTGGTTACAATTAGATTTTAGTAAGAGAGGAAGACCAGTACAAAACAACCTTCACCACAAAATGGGGGACTATGGCTTACAAGAAGATGCCTTTCAGTTTATCCAACACGGGAGCAACCTTTCAAAAGGCTATGGATATGGCTTTGTAGGGGCTAATGTACAAGATCGTCCTAGTCTACCTTGACAACATTACTATTTTCTCTAAGGAAGCCAAAGATCATCTAAATCACCTAAGGTATATTTTTGAGAGGTGTAGGGAGTTTGGGTTATCACTTAATCCCAAAAAGTGTGTGTTTTCTGTCCATGAGGATAGATTGCTTGGTTACGAGGTGTCAAAACAAGGCATCACAATTGACCCTGAGAGAATAAGTGCAATTTTGGCTCTGCCCTTACCAGCACACAAGAAAGGCCTCTAGAGTTTCATTGGGAGGATCAACTTTGTTAGGAGATTTATCCCTGATGTTGCTGATTTGTTAAACCCACTAACTACTATGTTGAGAAAGAACATGTCTTTTAGTTGGACTAGAGAAGGAAAACAAAGTTTTGAGCTTATTAAAGAGGCTTTGGCTACTGCACCTACACTTCTAAATTTTAATTTTTCTAAGGATTTCACATTGTATGCATATGGTAATGTTGATTCTATTTCAGCTATGTTGGTACAGAAAATTGAGCTAGAAATGGAGCAACCTTTAGCTTTTTTCAGTCAAGCATTGAAAGATTATGAGCTAAGGTACACTTTTGTTGAGAAACATGTACTTAGTGTTATAAGGAGTTTGAAAAAATTTAAACACATGTTGTCAAGTAACAAGATTAATCTAATGGTTGCTCATTTGAGCATGAAAGAATTTATGCTATGTAAAGATCTCAGTGATAAGAGAGTTGGTTGGGTGACTAAGGTCATGGAGTATGACGTGGACATTAAGGTTACCAAGTTGGTCAAAGGAAAAGGGTTGTGCGAACAGCTTGCTAATGGTGTTATTAGCAAAGAAGAACGTGATTAAGAAGTTGTTCTATCAATGCACAATCAATAACAAACAACTGTTTCAGATCCTGTTGCTAATTGGGTGCAAGAAGTGGTTCATTTCTTGCAAACCATTGAGTGTCCTTAGGGCTTGGATAGAGCCAAATGAAGGTATTTCAGATTGTAGTCTGTACCTTATGTGCTCATTAATGACTTGCTTTTTAGGAAGGATTTTAATGGAGTATTACTGAGATGCATTTGACCTAACCAAGTTGAAAAAGTGTTGCATGAATTTCATGAGGGGTCAGCTAGAGGCCATTTTTCACCTAGAGCAATAGCTCTTAAGGTGATGAAAGGTGGCTATTATTGGCCCAGTTTGTTTAAAGATGCACACTTATGGGTCAGAATATGCAAGGAATGTGCTCTGTTCGCCAGAAAAGAGAAGTTTGTAGCCTTACCTTTGCAGCCAGTTCAGGTGGAACAACCCTTTATGAGGTGGAGATTAGACTTTATTGGGGTTATAAACCCTGTTGGCAAGAGACACAGTGTAGCTTCATGAGTGTTGTCATTGATGGCAACAAAGTCCATCCCACACATCCACAGGACATGGTGAGTCTTTACTGGAAGTCAGATTGAAGAAGTGTTGTGGTCTAGTAAGCAAGAATAGAGCATGCAGCAAGGTCTGACAGTTAGGTCCAGATCTCTCAGAGGAAGTATCTTAGTAAAATGCAGATTTGGGGAAGTCCAGAGGAGTACCTTGACTTATAGTTTCCAAGGATTGAGCCTCTGGTGAAGAAAGAGTGAAGTTATATGAGCACCTAAGCATTAGGTCCCTATTTGGCAGAGTAGACAGAGGAAGAACTAACCGACAGAGCATCAGACTTTAATCTGGATGAGTTATTGATTGTGATCAAGTTTCTTAAGGTATCATTCATGATTGGCTGACATGATTGATGACTTCTATAAGCATCTCTTTGATACGCATCACTTGGTAAGCAAGGATTCAGCTGACAGATTAGAGTTTAGGAAAATATTGACTATTCCAAATGCCGACTAGAAAGGTGTTGAAATCATTGGTGCAGATATATATACCAGATAGATTTGGATATGAAGGGTTGTGTTGTGTGAAGTGTAGTGCAAAGAAAAGTAGAGGAGCAGAGTAACAGCAGTAATAAAGGTCTGGTATGTGACAGGACAATAGCACCAAAGAAGAGGAAGAATGAAGTGCAGTAAATCAGTGTATTGAGCCTAACCGGAACTGAACCTCAGCATATGTGGATGCTTCTCATCAGTTCAAATATCTTGTTACTTTATTTTGTATCTTGGAGACAGTGAGTCTCTTGTAGGCAGTGAGCCTCTTGTGAGTAGTGTGCTCGGGTAGTGAGCCCTAATTGACAAGTGCCATCTTGTACTATCCTATTCTTTTAATAGAGAATATATCTTGGGTTATTCACCCCGTGATTTTTCCCTGAACCAGGTTTTCCATGTCAAAATCATTGTGTCATGTGTATTGATGTTATTTATATTTCTAAGTTATGTTTGCTTATATGATTTGATGTTGTATTAATTGTTAAGGAAGATCAGAGAGTTGAAGTAATTTAAGATAACTGATTCACCCCCCCTCTTAGTTATCAACAAACCCTTCATCCAGTGCTAGCCATAAGTGGGTTCTTACAACCACTGATTATTTCACTAAGTGGACTGAAGCAGTCGCACTTAAGGAAGCTAATGAGTCTATTGTTCTACATTTTTATGAAGAGTTGGTTATCAGATTTGGAGTGCCTGAATCCATCATTTCAGACAATGCCCTTGCTTTTGTTGGTTCCAGAATCTCTGATTAGGCTATAGGAAATGGAATTTATATCAATACATCCTCTAATTACTATCCGCAAGGCAATGACCAAGAAGAATCCACCAATAAAAACTTGATCAGAATCATCAAGAAGACCATGGAGGGCAACTAGAGATCCTAGCATACACAGTTAAAGTCAGCACTATGGACTGATAGAATTACTACAAAGTGGTCAACAGGGCATTCACCTTTCATGTTAGTGTATGGCAAGGAAGCAAGGCTTCCTATCACACTCGAATTACCAACACTTGATTTGGTAAATCAATTGGACATGCTAGAAGAAGGCCTTATGATAGTAAGGCTAGCTTAATTGGTTGAGCTTGAAGAAACCAAAAATGATGCCATGAGAAACACAGAGCATCATAAAGCCCAAATGAAAAGGTCATTCGACAAAAGGGCATCTCTAAGAACATTCCAGGAGGGTGACAGTACTAAAATGGGATGTGTTGAAAAGCAAACCTAGGAAGCACTCAAAATTTGATGCTTTTTGGAGTGGGTCATATATTGTTTCAGAATGCAAACATCATAATGCTTTCTAGTTGTCTAAGCTGGATGGTGATGTCGAGCCAATCCCAGTCAATGGGATTCACCTCAGACATTACTTCTGAGGTAGGATCTTTCAAGTTTGTACATATTTCATGAAATTTTTTTTGTTGAATAAGTGCTGCTGTACAATAAATTAGTTGCAGATTTCATTTCCCTAAGTGTGTTTCTGGACAGTTGTTAGTTTTTCCTAGGTTTAGTTGTGCAAGGTTTGAAACTACTATAATGTACTACAGTTGTATGAATAGACAGCCATCATATGAAATAGTGAATACATGTATTCACTATTGTACATCATGCCTATCTCCCTCATAGAGCTGTAATAAATCAGAACAGTTTGCTAAGGAGGTATTTTGTTGATTATTCCCTTCTAAGCCATCAAGTGGATGCATATCATTAGTAATAGTGTTTTTTTTGGTTCACTATCACCAACCATACCCATGCACTTGATGGATTAGAAAAGATGGCAATCAAAAGTGAGCTACAATAATGGAAAGAAGTGTTTATCAAGTTTTTGTCAAGTATGTGTGACTCTATGCCCAATGGTTAAGCTTCAGGCAACTGGTCTAATGTTTAGCAAGCAAACATATAGCAGATGTCACCAAAGATGTTACCTAGATTTCACTGCTAGCTCAATCAGTAGAGTTTTTTAGTTTTTGAAGGAGAGAAAGGTACATTTTTATTTCTGCTGCATCATATCCATTTTCATATATGGTACAAATTAAGATTATAGTGTATTATTTGCATTTAGATGCATTACATATTTAAGAGATTGTACAAATCTTTTAAAAGATCAGCAATTTATATTGAAAAAATAAGTGATAAGGTCTCACACAAGCTATGAGACTAATTGTTTCATTACAAATGAAAAGGACAAACTATACATTTATAAAAGAACTAAAAGACAAATATGCATATGAGATAGGGTGACTCGTCATTGCCTGAATGACAAGCCTTCATCATGTTGCTGTGTCTTGTGTCATCCTATATTTTCTGCGTGTCCCGCATCCAGCTGCTATCTCCTTACCACCCCTAGTTATCTGCATAAAATTTTGGAAAACTAATGTTAGAGCAATGACGAGGCATCATACATCATATGATATACATCTATAAATATACAATTTATTTTTCAGATGTAGTAAACAAGTTAGTGTCATAGGGACCTTTGAGAAGACAAATCAAGAATATTGATTGGAAGTCCTTGTTTTTCTTAACATGTTTGCTTCATGTGCAGATATAGGTGTAATTATGTTTCTGTTTGATTCATCAGGTTAAATTATGAGTGGAGGGAAATGTGGCTCCCACAAGGGTTGAGCCCAGCTTATAGACCTTACAGAACATTTCAGATGCAATATACAAATGCAAGAACACAGTCTAAGGAGCATATTTAGAAGGTAGACCATAGCTGTCAAGAGAAATAACAGTCAGTAGGAAGGCAGTAATAGGGGCAGCCATGATAAAGACAATCATGAAGGAAAAAAGAGAGGATGGAGTAACAACCACACATCAGCAAGCACGCTTCCCAATTAAATGAAGAGATGAACAACAATAAGTGTTGTCATAGCATATAATGGAACAACAGACTATCATAATAAATGGACAACAATAATGTAGGACAAAGGAGCAAATAATCCATGTGGACTGTGACATGCAAGGTGGTGACAATCAAGCAACATCAACAAACATGCATGACAGGAAATGAATGAATGGGATAGTCAAGTTTCAAAGAATAGTCATCTTCACTCACCTCTATCAAATTATTGTCACCTATGATATCAAGAGCAACCACCAGCATGAAGATAGCATGAGGGTATTGTTTGGTGCATAAAACAATGTGAGAGAAATACAGAGGTTAGATTTGCAAACTAATACAAGGTTCATAGTCATCAAACCCGATGAAATGCAAGAGTATCATGACAGTCCAAAGAAGAAGATGCTCAAATAGCTTGTGGGATTGATAATTTAAGGATAGTTGAAAAGAAATCAAACTTTGTACAATTTACTCACTAACACTTCTCCAATCAGAGAAACACTCAAAGCAAGCAATAGGATACTATACAATGAATTCCCATAAAAGATGTGATATCTCTTCACACCAATTGTTTTATGATTATCCTCAGAAAACTTTGTTTAAGAAGGTGGAGCTCTATAATGGTCAAAATGCTATTGTGGCTATCAATGTTCATTATGGATATAACCAAGAAGACTCTCTAGTTTTAAACCATGCCTCAATAGATCGAGGGTTGTTTCAAACCATGCATTTTCATACATTCACATCAAAGACAGACCATGATGACAGTGACTCTAAAATTTCATCAAAGATCGAAGTAATTTTTGGAAGGCCAAATACAGAAAAGGTCAAAGTAGATAAGCTTGATGAGGATGGACTCCCTTATATTTTTGTAGACCTTTATAGTGGTGATGTTTTGATTGGAAAGATAAATCTATAGTCATCTAATTTAAATGTCAGTGTTAAATGAAGAGCATGCTAAAAGGGAAGCTTGTGCTATTATGTTGCAGTCCCCAAGAGATTGCAGAGGTTAACGTTTGAAAGGATAGTCAAAGAAAGGCTATGGCAGTAGCAGGGACAGTAAGGTAAAGTATGAAACCATGCCAAGAGGTCTACAAGGATATATGTAGAGGTAACACATAAGTCCAACTAGTAGGCCAATGTATAATGCCAAGAGTTTAAACTTTTTGGATCGGGTATCCCTCCATCAAACCCTAATGAAGCTTCTAATAGACTACACATGGAGAAAAGGAAGAACATCATATTGAATATGACCTTGCACCACTTTTGTTAACTCTGTCTAAATGTTTTGGGCATTCATAGGGGTTTGCAAGAGTGTTATAAATCTTGACAAGCCTAAGAAGATGCTTATTCAAGTATCCTTAACATAAATCTAGTTGCATAAACCTTATAAAGGCTTCTTTAGTCCTTTTGTACATTTGAGTTTTGTATGTCTATGGATGAACTGCTAATATGTGAGAGTTCATACTGTCAACTGTTATGAGAGTTGCTATTGCTCTTAGTGGCAGTCATGGCAGTAAATGAGTAGGAGAAGAGGTATAGGGTGCATGGAGTCCCATCCAGGGTTATTTAGAAATATATCTCATTCTATCGAGGAGCTTAGCAATGAAGCTGAGTACAGTTATACAAACTTCCATAATCTGGTTGCTCCATTGAAGCTTCTGAAGCCTCTTCTAGATCATGTTTAAGAATCAAAAATAGCTTTTACAGAAGCTATTATAAAAAGTTTTGAAGCACTTGATACAGTCTTGAGTAAAGCCAAGGAACTTGTAATGAGATATGGTCCAACATGAAGCAGAATTTATATGGCAATACATGTCCAACATTTTATTAAAAGGTTCAAGGAAATATAATTAGATATCAGTCAAATCTTGAGTGCATTGCCTCTAGCTTCATTACCTACTTTGGATCAGTCATGCAAACAAGTTGAATGGTGCATCGAGGAGTTACAAAGAGTTAGATACACTTTCAAGTCTTATGATGTGAGAACAAAGGAGGTTATTGAAAATGCTTTAAAAGATATCAGAAAGGGACATATAGTTTGCCATTCCAAGATAAAAGTCATTGCGACAAATTAGAGTTGATGACAAACCAAAAGATAGAGGTCTACATGCACTCAACAATCTCTATACTTGCACCATGAGGTTTTTAGGCCTAGTAACAGTGGGCTTCAATCATTTTTTTTCAAACCCTAGTAGATTTAAACCCTCATTTTTTTGGGTCAAAAAGCTATAAATAACATGAGATGCTCACAGGGCCTCCAAAAAATGACAAAAAAAAAAAGATTTGTCAAACATCTTGTTACAACCAACAAAAAGAAAGAATGCAGATTTTCTTGAATAAAATGCCTAGAAATGTTCAAATGTTACAGCCAACGGAAAGAATACAAATTTTCAAGTTTAGAAAAAGTAGATTTTTAAGAGTATATGCTCATATTTTCTTCCAGTCAATCTCACCTTAGAAAAAAGAAAATATAGTTTTTCAAATTCAGAATGCACAAGAGACGTCTTTTTTGCAAGTTTTCAAGTTATTGTCATGTGTTGTGCTCAGAAATCAAAAAGGAATGTAGATACAAAGGGAAAATGAAACACGTTTGAACTCAGACAAAAACAAATACTCAAAACAATGCTTTGAAATACTAGATGGCGTTTGCGGCCTGTAGGGCCAATTTTAACAACAGAAAATGATACAAATGCTAGTTTCAAGTTGTGTAATGTCTTACCTGTACAATTCTATCAAAATCTTTGAAGAAGCATACATTAAAACAAGAGAGAATGGAGGGATTCATGCTCCAAGAATGGCCTCAACACCGTTGAAATGTGATGTAGAATGGTCAGCCATAGAAAAACCATAGGAAAATGCATTAAAAAACTAGTCTAGATCACAACCATAATGGCCAAAAAATGGTGAATGAAGTCAAAGAGGTAGCCCAATGGACAGAGGAGTTACTCACCTCATTATTTCCTATTGAAAAATGCAGAATGTAGACTCAAAAAGCCATTGAAACTATAGAGAAGAACACAGAAGGAGCAAACCCTCGCATGGAGTGGCGGTGGCTCGACAAAGTCACAACAAAATGGTAGTCAAAATGATAAAAGATAGGGTTTCGAACCCTATTTTGTTTTGATAGAATGAGTGATTTTGGTCTTTTTTTTTTACTTTAAAACTCAAAAATCATTTCTATCCCTTGGCATCCCATGGTGAAGACTTGCCAAAGTCTTAAGACCTAGTGATAATGCAAATGGGGTCGTGGCATGTTTTTTCTGCCTTTTATTCTTTTTCCAAGGTCAAATGGTATATTTTGCCAAGGCATATGGTGTTGGAGTTACAAGGTGGGTGAAACAATGCATGTGAGACATGATGTTGCATATTGTGAAATGCATAAATTGTATGGAGTTACAAGGTGGGTATGTTTTTTTTTGAGACATGGTGATGTGTATATGGAGTCATAAGGGGCACCTTATAATCTATTGCCTAGGCCTCGTATCTTGTTGATAGAGATGTATGCAAAAATGGAAATGCCTAGGGATTGTGGGATGTTTTGTTATGGCCTTGAGATGTGAGATATGATATAGATGTATGAAGTCATGCCTTTTTTTCCTAGGAGCTATGAAGACGTTTTTTATGACATTTTTTGCATAGTTTAGGAACAGATTAGATGTTGTAAAAAGATGACAAAGTAATTAGTTATTAATTACCTTATCGTTTGTAATAAAAATGCAAAGAGGCAACATTGGGCAGATTATCACAAATGACAAAGTAAGTCTTATCAATTACTTTGTCATCCTTTCACGACATTTAATTGACCCTAAGTTTGTAATGAATTTGGAATGTAAAACATTAACTAAGGTGGTGTAATTATAAATCACTTAGTCAATGTTAAATAGATGTATAAAATGTGTATTTATGTCCTTTATTGTGAAAATATCCAAACATTTATGATGTTGCAGGGGAGTTATTGCACAGATTTGACTTATTTTCAGTGGCCTTAAAGATCATTTAAAGGCATTCAAAGACATTTTCAGGTGCCTTTATGATTATTGATGGCATGCCTTGACTATTTCTGCTTTGGAGACCCTTTTTGGAGGACTTTTAGTAGATATTTTGGGCACATTTATGAGATACATGAAAATGGAGATGGCTCATCTTTATCTGATTACAACTATTTGGAGAGTATATAGTCATTCATTTGACTCTTTATAGGGAGTTCTTTCTATATACATTCTGGAGTTAGTGATTTTTTCTACAATCCTACTTAGTTTGAGTATGTTTTTGTAACTCTTTGGGCATATGAAATACAGAGAACACCTTGGATACCATCGACAGTCAAAATTTGCCTTCTTGTTTTGTAGTATTGGGTGTTATTAAGTGTTTGATCAAGTCATTTGTGAGGTAATTCATTTCCTTGTGACTGTCTTATGTTTTCAATACCCTTTTTCTATAGAAGCTGTATTTATGCAGGTCACAAACTATGTCTTAGAGTGTTATAAGGCTTTAAATTGTGAAGTTTAGCTTCCTTTTAAAGATTTTAATGCAGTTAGGCCTCTTTGTGAAGTGCTTTTGCAAACATACAGTGATAGGTTGTGCAAGTTTTATTTTCTGTTGTCTGTGGCCAAGTGTATGCAGGTCTGAGTTTCATTTACCTTATTAAGTTTGGTGAATCACCCTTATTTTCAAATTTTCTAGTTTTAACTTTCATTTTTAAAAGCATTCCTTCTCCTTTTTCCTTTGCAAATCTAGTAGATTTTAGGTGATAACTAGGTAGAAAGCCGGCCTTCTCTGAAGGTTCTTTCCATCACAGGTGACACATAGACCTGGAAAGATCCCATGTTTCTCCAGATTACCAAGTTTTACAACTCAGCAAGGGTGCAAATCTAAGAGACAACAATAACTATATCTTATAACCCTATTTTAGTATAAACATATGGTTATGCATTATAGACTTAAACTTTTGAAACTTAGTATTTTATTGAAAACCCAGAATATAGAAAACATGGAAAAAGAAAGGAGTTAGAAAACAAAAAGATAAACCTGTAGGATAAAAAGATGGAAAACTTGGGAAATAAAAACATTAGTTAAAAATTATGGACTTGGGAAAATAACCTTCCCACTTGGGGAAGGGATTTTTCTCATCCTTTGCAACTTGTTCAACCTGCACCAATAAAATAGAAAAGTTAAACTTGTGAGCAAATAGGAGATTTGCATGCCTTTATAAACCATTTTTTTAGGGCTTTGTGATGCCCTAAGTTTAGGGAGTGGTTTAAACCTCTAACCCCTTGTTAATCTTTTAAACCTTGATTAGGCTTGTTAATTCAAAATTTATTGCTTGGAACTTTAGGTGGGATTTATTTATTTATTTCCTTGCGATTTATTTATTTTAGTTCTATAGTTGATGTATTTTAATTGATTTAGTGTAAATGTTTAATCCTATAGTTGATATTATAAAAATATTTAATTTATTTAATTTGTTTTAAATTTTATAAAAGTTATATAGTTCAATTATTATTTTAGTTTATTTTTACCTTTCACATAGTTAATACTGTGGCATTATTCTCCTAAAAATTTTGGGGAAATTTTTCCCTTAGTATCGTTATGCTGTCAAAATTTTCAGGATTAAGGATAGGATTATTTAATTAATTTTCCCCTTAGTATCATTATATGGTTAAATGTTTTAATTAATTTTTCCCTTAGTATCATTATATGGTTAAAATTTTTAATTAAAGGATTAAGGATAAGATTATTTAATTAATTTTTCCCTTAGTATCATTATATGGTTAAATGTTTTAATTAAAGGCATGCAAATCTCCTATTTGCTCAAAATTTTTCCCTTAGTATTGTTATATGGTTAAATGTTTTAATTAAAGGCTTGAAATCTTGTTATTCCCTTGAATAGTTTTAGATGGTTATTTCAATCTATCTAGCCTTATCATGCTAGTTGCTTTATTTTAATGTTGATTCTAGTTGATAATTTTTATCTAGGGTTAGGTTTCGACTTAGGTTGAAACTGTATCACTTTCACTGAAGAAACCCTAGGGTTGGTTTTGGGAAGGAAACCACTCCTCTTAGTGATGCTTCTCATGATGCACACCCCCCTTAGTTGTTGTCATTATTGTAGGTATTGCAAAAGGAGTTTTGCATCATCTCGCACTAGTTTGACTTCCTCACCTTTTTGTGACGCGCCTAACATGTGTTGCAAATACAACCATGTTATGTCAATGTGTCACCGAGCATGCATGTTGTGCGCGAGGGAGTTTTAGAATTGGGTGGGAAAGATTTTTGGTATTTCGTGTCATGACCCCATGACAAATGTGGACATAACATGTGGTTATCATGTCATGACCAATCAAAAGGAGATCTAGGATCAATTTTTAAGTTAGTTATTCCTAGTTTTTTGTCATGACCACATGGTAAATGTGGGCATGACAAAAAACTAGGAATAACTAACTTAAAAATTGAGCCTAGATCTTCTTTTGATCTCTAATAGTTGGAGAAGAAATAGGGCATGCTAAGGAAGAGAAGATGACGCTTGTCTCCACAAACTTGGTCAAACCTCTCTTGTAGTTGCTGTAAGAACATCTATCTGATTTCTCTCCTTGAAGATATCAACTAAGCATGAAAAGTGGAGGTGGTTGGGATGTGCATCCTTGAGAGGTGGAACTTCTCCTTGGAAAGCTCCAATAGCTGCTCACCATCCTCCTAGATGATTGCATGATGGTTAGACTACCTTTAGTACTGTTATAACTCCTTCAACTTCTAGTAACTTCTTCCAACTCCATATTGCATGAGAATATGGCAATGTGCTATGAAATTAGCAACCAAATAGGACTCCTTGAAGGCATGAAGCAAGGGTTTGACTGATCTTAGGACTTTAAATTGCATTAGAAGTGATCATTTTGTGCCTTCTTCAACCACTTGCTTTACATATCATCATAGACAAGACCTTAGCATTGACCTTAAGCTCTAAATAAGCCTGTAGAAGTGGTTTTCCATGTCTTTAGAGATAAGGAACCAACTGCCAAAGCCCTCTCACACTATCCTTACTACCTTCTTATGTTCTTGGACTGTTGACAGTCTCTCCTCCTCATTTGATAAGCCTAACAAGAAGTTTTGACTAACTTTCCTTATGTTTTGACATTCCTTGATAGCTTCATACCACCTCTACATATACCACTATTGATGTTATCATATTATCACTCTAATCTTGAATCTTGTTCTTAAGCAACCTTCTTGCCCCTGTATTCCCTCTAATTTTCTCCCTATTCACTATTTTAGATTCTCTTAAATGACCATGTTATTCTTTGTTATAGGATGTAGACCCAAAATTTTGACCACTTTCACCACCTTTGAAGAGTTCCATATAATATGTATTATGGAGGCTTTGAACCATCTTTGGTTATAGACTGATCCTTAATTTATATCTCTTCAAGGTTCTATGAATAGGATTTTAGTCCTACAAACCTATTTTATTCATTGCACACTAACAATGATAGTCTTCTTCTTTGAAGCTATCTCTTCTACACTTTCAAAACCCTTGGTAACTTCATTCTTGTTTCCTTTTTCTCTACACATAAGGTCTGTACAAGTGACTCTTGCTAAACTTATAGGAAAATACCTTCAAAACTTTCAAATGCATCTTCCTCATGACTATTTGCTCATGATTGTTTTATACCCCTATAGGCATCTATATAGAGCTTGTATTTCATTTTTTTGTAGAAGCTCCTCCTATTCAACCAACCTTTAATGTTGTCTTACCTCTTTACAAAAAACTTTGGTATATGACAATATTACTAGGGCCTCTGTCAATTATTTTTCTCACTGTTTCTTTTACATACCCTAAGGTTGATAAGGTTTTCAAAACCTTAACAAACCTCCTAAGTGCCTTCACAGTAGTCTACTATTGTCATATATCCTTGAACATTGTGAAGATGTCACTATATCATAGTCTCAAGTGTTCTTATTCTCCTTCTTTTGCTTTATCATCAAATACTTGATAAGGATAACAAACTGTTTAGTTGTCCTCTCAATGATGCAAAGTCATCAAACCTTAGCAGACCTCTAAAACATCTGTCATGTATCCACATTAATATGTGTCAAAAACTATTCTAGTCCTTTAACTATCTTATATTTATGTGCCATCACACAAGGCCTTCTTAGCTACTTGAACTTTTAAACACTCCTAGCACCTTCATGCAGCTTGTAGCTAACCTTTTTACCATAGTCATCCTTCAGCAATATCAAAAACAAAGTTGATAGAAATTTCAATAGAAACACTCTCACTGAGAACTCCAACTTCAACATAAATACATCACATTGATCTTTACAAGGCTTGACAAGGATTGAAACTTTGAGAAGAGTCACCAAATTTTTGATCCCCTTGAAGGTCTTAAGATTTACGCACACTCCAAAACCCTGAAGATGTCTTCAACATTATTGTATACCCTATGTAACACATATAGGAGGGTCTGTCCCTCTGTCTAACTATTTCAACCTCACATACAACAAAATTCGATGCACCTTAAACACTATCTTACTATTCCATAATGTAGATATTTGTTTAGCCTTTGCATTTATTTTCATAGCCTTCCAAACCCTATTCACTATCTACTACAATCTATTCACTGCAGGGTTAGCTATCTACATGGTTATCTCTATTCTTACTGCTCTACAACCATTTTACAACATCAACATTTCAAAACACAACCAACAATGCCACCTCCCACAAGCACACCATTGTCATTCCTTTCACCAACTAGAAGAATAGACCAATCTTCAACACAAGCACAAGTATGCATTGATCTCAAGGCCCTGAATCCACACTATGGATTGTTTGTTTAAGACATGAAATGCATAATGGATGACAAAGATATATTCATATATCAAAACAAAGATTAGCTCTTCATAATACCTTATCTAGTTTTCTCAACATCAATGAGTCTTGTATCACTATCATCACTTACCCTAATCAACTAGTAGACCTTCTAATCTTCTTAACTAATTTTAAGTTTGATGGACTTCTTAAGAAACTCTAATAGACCCCATCACTGATGATTGTCCTATTTGTCCTCACTCTTTAACTATCTCTGCTCCTAGGTGTAGAAAAATGTATTTGTTGCTCCCTTGGACTATCACAGGGAACTCATTCACTGCTCTAGTTTTTTCAAATGAAAAGTTGTAGAAAACTATATTTGTTGCTCCCTTGACTATTGTTAGGTCTTAATGCCATTCTAAACCTTACTGTTGTTATATCCTTTTCACCTTTAAATCCTTTATTCACTCTTAAAGCTATCATGCAGGGTTCTTTTCAAAATCTTGGTAGTCCCTTATACCTTCTGGAAAATCTCTATATAGATGTGAGGCCTACTTTTTCATTCCCTTACATTAGACTAATTACTTTACTCTTGCTAATACATTTAGACTTGTGGGACTATTGATCCCAAATTTCCAAACTATTAGACATTGTGATGTATTTGGATTGTTATGCTTAGTATGTTTACGATGTGTTAGACCTGGATATTGCTTTACTGATGATGTTAGATAGATACTTTAAATTATGATGTTATGGGAAAACTAATTGGCTAATGTTAGATAGAAATTTTTTTTGTGATTCAATCTTGGGAATGGATGTTGAAATGCAGTATTTAGAATCTAAATTGTAATGTGACTTCCTTGATGCTTATGTGAACTTGTGATATTTTATGTGAGTGTATGTTTTAATTTGCTTCAGCTATTATATATATACGTGGAATCAACTTTGCCATTGAGTGCGTAGGTATTTCTAACAAGCCACAGAAAATTGGAGATCATCCCACACACGATGTTCTTATCCCTTGTGAAGCCGATCTAGTTCCACGAAGAACCAAGATCAACCCTCTGTATGATGAAATTCTATAATGTTGATTTCATGTTGTTAGTTGGGCTAAGTCTACCCCTCTTTTAATTTGAATTCTAATTGGTGTTGTAAGAATTTTGTTTTTGAATTTCATTTTTTAAACTTTAAATTTTGAGACCCCTTTTCATGTGCTTTAACTTAACCCTAGGTGCTCAAAATGAGCTGAATTTGACCCTGGGTTGTACCCTTTGGGTCTAGGGACCTTTTTGACCTGGGTAACCATTGGTAAACCTCAATTTGGTCACCTTAACTTCACCCTGTAGTTAAGTAACGAAATTGGAGGCATGGGAGGGAGAGGATGAGTGGGTCCAACACTCAACCCCATCCCTTCCACTTTCTAAGGTTGGAGATGTCTCCAAGACCCCCAATTGAGGAGGACTTTACTCCAAGTCTCTCTCACAATTGGTGAGAGTACCTTGAAGTTGTGTGGTCCCTCTTGGGAGGAAAGGAATGGGACACATGTGTCACCCTTTCCCTCTTAAGCTCCACTTTTCTCTCCCACATGTTTGAGAGAGGACAAGTGGAGGGGTGAGCGAGACTTGGGGATGGGTGAATGACAAGTGTCATCACCCATCCCATGGGTCTTACTTGTAGTTGGGAGGAAGAGTGAGGAGGTGACAAGTGTCACCTCCCCATTCTTCAAAGCTCATGGGTTGAGCTTATTTTAATCTCACTTGGAGAAGGTTATGGGTTGTTGAATTTTTGGATAATTTTATTGTTTAAATTTTACTTTGGAGAAAAAGATAGAGAGAGTTTTGTGGCTTATATTGGAGGATGATTTGGAGAAGCTCTACATCAACCATCTACCATAATTGGGCTTTTAAAGGTTGGCTTCAAGGCTAAGGCCTTCCCTTTGTATTTTTGTTTGCTTGCATGATGCTATGTGTGAGATCTATTTTCTTGAGTTTTTGTTGTTATTGTGGGGAAAATTTGTAGGGTGTTGTAAGAGCCTCTCCCACTTGGGAGAAGATGCTCAACAAGTGTGGGGTGGGGGAGGAGTGAACCTCCTCGGGGTCACTACCTTATTTTTGTGGTTATTCTAAGCCTTGGGGGCAATATATGAGATTTTTGAGCAATATGAGAAATGGCTTGAGAGCCAAAATGGAAGATTTGTGGATATTGTGTTTAAATGTGTTGGCTAGAGGCCTTATGATGTATTTGTTTTGGGATATTTGAAGGAGTGGCACTCTTGAGTTGAGTGAGTACACTCCCCTACCCCTTTGAACTCATCCTGGTTGAGTTCTTGTGTTGTGTTATCCATGGGTGTAAAATTGTGTTTGTTTGTTGAATGTGTTGTTGTGGTATGGAATGAGTTCCCAAGTGTGTGGATGACCTCCCTAGCTTGGGGGTGACCCTCTTGCGGGTCTATGGTAGGGAGGAGAGCAAAATGTGTGTTTTTCCTTCCCCTTGTTGTGATATGCAGGTTTATTGGAGCTAAGTGTTGTGAAGTTGGAGAAAACATCTTATTCTTGGAGTTGACATTTTATTTTTCTTTACTCTTGAGTGAGAGCTTGACCTACTTAGGAATTTGCTTCATTGTTAGTTCTCAAAGAGGAGAACATGTTTCTCTCTCTCTTGTTGTAAAAATATATTTTCTATGTTGTGTGTAGGCTATTTTCATTTGTAATTGAAAGTTATAAATTGTTGATTTAATTCTTATCATTCAAGAAAAGTGGAAGGAAGAAAATTTGTTTAAAAGATTATTTCATTTGTATGTAAATTTTAAGATTTGTCCAATAGAAGAGTTGTGGTTTTAATTTTGAGACAAATAAGAAAATTGAATTTTGTTAATATGAAAAGAGAAAATTAGTTGTTGTTGTGTATTAGAAGTATTTATTTATTTGCATTGGTTCTTTCCCTTAAAAATGCAATGTTAATAATATTCCAATGAATATATTTTAGAATGAGTTCATTGTCTTTTAGAAGATTTGATATATATATATATATATATATATATATATATATATATATATATATATATATATATATATATATATATATATATATATTAGTTTAATTATTTTTAAAAGAAAAATTGTATGTGATTGGAACAAAGAAAAAAATTACAATTATATATGTCATGTGTATTTGAATGTATGCATTATATGAATTTAAAATTAAACTGATTTTATTTATTCTGCCAAGAGAAAAAGATTACAGTATATATATATATATATATATATATATATATATATATATATATATATATATATATATATATATGTATATATATGTATATGTATATATATATTCTATATATATTTAAAATTTCATAAGCTGTGAATTTAAATTAAAAAGTATGATTGATGTGTGTGTGTATATATATTATATTAAAGGAAACTTAATAAAAATCACATAAAATAAATATTTTATTGCTGAAAGAATGGACGGACTATGTTTTGCAGTCATTGTTGAGTGACAGTTATTAAACAATGTTATTGGTGGGGGAGTTCGAACCCCCCACTACTGTGCCTTCAAAGTTCTGGGTGTGGGGAGGGGGGCAAAGCCCCCACCCCCCCACCCACACCTTGTCGTATGGGATGTGGGTGGGGGCTCCATCCCCCTCCCCACACTCCCCTTTGCCCCTAACCACCCACGGGCTCCCCGTGAATTGCCACTATCTGCACCCTCAGACCTCCCCTCTGCCGTGATCTCCCCTCAATACTCCGCTGTGGCTCCTCCTCTGTGGCCTCGCCTTAAACTTCACCCTCTGTGCAGTCTGTCACACACTCCAAACCATGGACTCTGTCGCCACAATTGGCACCGAAACCTCCATCCTGTAGCCTCCACCGGCCCACTGACCACCAGCATCTCTGCCACCACTACTGTGGCCTCCCTCTTACTCCGTCACCGCTGGTCTCCAACAACCCTTCCACTGTCGAAAACAAAAAAAAAAACCCTTAGGGTTTTTCCTATAAATAAATAAATAAATAAATATATATATATATATATATATATATATATATATATATTTTAAGATCAAGAGCATATATTTAATATATAATCAATATATATATATATATATATATATATATATATATATATATATATATATTCATATGCCATCATATGCATTTCATATATGGCCTCCAACTCAACCTACAACACAAACACAAGAGCAACAAAATGAGAGAGAAAGAGAAAGAAAGATAAAAGTGAAAACAAAGAGGAGAAAAAGAATGAGTTTCAAAAGTAGGGTTAGGGTTTTTGCCATAAGGAAATTATTGTTTTATTGAGAGGAATTTTAGGGCTTTTATTTTTAAAATTGCCTTATATTCTTTTCCCATTCTCTTAGTATTTTCCTCCTGTTGTTTTAACATTTATTTATAGAATGGGTTAGTGTGATTAATTAAATGGGTAAAGCTATTTTGTTATTGGAATATTTTTATTTTTATTTATTAGTGGTATGTCAATAAATCGATGAAATCATGATTAAAAGGATTTAATTGTTTCAATTAAATTTATACAATTTAATAATGAGAGGTGTTATTTTAAACAATTGGGTTAAGAAACATAACTCCGTGAGAACGATTTAAACCACATCGTTCTTAATTAAAATTTAATATTCTTTTTAATCCTTTTAGGGGCAATTTAATTAACGGACTTAAAGTAGACGTTGATTTAAACCCAAACCAGAAACCTAGCAAAACTACTTAAACGAAGTTAGTAAAACCTATTTTCCAAGATCTGATCTACCAAGAAATTAAGAATAATGTAAAGGATGCAGAGATAACTCTGATTGATCGAAAATGTGAAGGAGAACAAATTAATCATAAATTATAGAAAATGTGAAGGAGAACAAATTGATTGGACTTTGCTGAAAAATGTTTTAAATTATAGAAAATGTGAAGGAGAACAAATTGATCAGACTTTGTTGAAAATGTTTTAAATTATAGAAAACGTGAAGAACAAATTAATCTTAAATTATAGAAAACGGGAAGGAGAACAAATTGATCGAGCTTTGTTAAAAAATGTTCAATTAACTTATTTAACTGATCCAACTTTTCAACTAGTGAGACGTAGGTAATATAAACCAAACCAGTAAACCTTTGGTTCAAAATTAGTTTAATTATAATAAACCCTAATCATGCCGGTGAGGCGTTATGCTGCCAAATTTTTCTAGAATTTAGGGTTTAGTTAGGTTAGTGAAATTTAACCCTTTTGGAGACATTAGCCATGTCATTTTAACCCCCTTGTTGGCCTTCATTGTGTATTTGGTATCCACACATGACACATTACCCCGCATTCATCTATACTGTTTACGCCTTAAGCATAACGCCATCGAGCATGCTTACGCGTGCGACGGGGTTTCTAGGGAAGTCTGGAATTTTTTTTTATATTTCGTGTCATGACCACATGACAAATGTGGACATAACATGTGTGATGTGTGTCATGGCCGCATGGGAAATGTGGGCATGACATTTGGTATCAGAGCCCAAGTTTAAACACTGGGCATATTTGGGCACGTTACTTTTTCTACAACTTTGATCAATTAGTGCCTACCTTGTTTTGTAGGATGCCTCCCCGATGTATTCGGTGACACGATTATGTAACACTGTGTCCACTAAAGTGCACAATGATTCCTCTATAGAGGGATAGGTACCTGCAAGCTTAGCAGATCTGCCAATACCATAGGCACCACTAGTACTTGATATAGGTCCTTAGATTTTATAGACATTACAGGCCATGTTAGAGAGGCTACCACCAGTTATACCAGTGCCACGTGATGAGCCTCACGTTGATTAGTGAGAGGAGCCATGTGAGGAGCCATGTGCTGAGCCACGTGTAGAGCCCCACATTGATCTACGAGAGGTACCACGTATGGAGCCTTTTGTAGAGATACCTGATACTTCAGTGGAGGAGGTAGGGTCAACTTACAGAGCATGGAGTAGGAGTCCTCCGTGATATTCGAGATGAGATGAGACTATGAGGGTAGAGTAGGTACATCATGGACCTTATGAGTATGGTATGGATAAGCCGGTTATAGGACATAGAGATAGAGGAGATCCCATCAAAGACCTACTTAGGCTTAATCCACCTACCTTCTCAGGAGCTACAAAGGGAGCTAAGGCTGAGGCTTGGCTCATCAGTCTAGATAGGTGTTTCACGTTGCAACCTTATGGGAGCAACATGAAAGCATGAGTGGCAGTACACCTTCTAAGATATGTAGTAGCTACTTGGTGGCACACTGAAGAGTGCAAGAACTGGTTATCATTAGACACAGTCACATGGGACACTTTCATAGAGTGCTTTAATGTGCGTTACTTGTCAGATCATTATAGACAGTGCTGGATAGATGAGTTCCATGACTTATAGTAGAGAGGACTCACAATTGGACAATATGAGAGCTGATTTATTGAGCTTTCATGTTACGCAGAGTATCTCCACGATGAGAAAATCCTAGTGCACAAATTCATCAGAGGTTTGAATTAGGGGATAGTAGGACCAGTGCATATGGTAGACCCCCAGACTATGAGTTAGGCTGTCGAGAAGGCTTATATTGTAGAGGAGATTCAAGGATGAGGGTAGAATTCACGACTACAATTTCAGGACTGTAATCACCACTAGCAATAGAACTTTCTGATGCAGAGGCATCCACACTAAAACCTTGACATACAGCATGGATGTCCGCAACCCTTTATCATCATCATCATATTTTCTGCTAACACTGTCAGCATCATCATATTTTCTCTTGCCGACTGATATCCTCCTGCAGACAAGCCTTCGCCCTTTCGCATGTCAGCAGCATCATCATATTCGGCAAGCGCAAACATCCTCCTGATGTTCACTGTTCACATTACCACCAACCTCTATCTTCATCATCATGATGTTCAACATCATGTTCTTCAGCAGGATATAAAACATCCAGTTCCCTCCATATATCCTGATGATGACAACCTCATGCACCCTTCCTTCGATGCTTACGTCACCCCAATATCCTGATGACGATTATCCTGATGACGATGACGTCACATGTAGCTCCTTCAATATCCTGCTGCCCCCATATCCTGATGACGATGACGTCATATGCAGCTTCTCCAATATCTTGCTGTCGGCCAAACTTAACATTATCGGGCCGCGATGGTTTTATCAACCCGATCTTCTACCTTATGCCGATACGCTCCTCCTCAGCAACACCTGATGATGATCACCCCAATGCACTTTCACCTTATGCAATCGACTGTATCATGCTCATCTCCACTTACTCGGATGACGCTCGAAGTAACTGCAGGATATACACAGAAATATCCTGATGATGCCGTTGCGATGGATTTCCAACCTTAGCGAATTTCCAATCCGCCGAACCTCCTGGGATGACCCGATCTACTTTCAGAGTGATCTTCCAGACTCGAACAACCAACACGACCTAGCACATACCCATGCTAGGGTTCTCAACACCTCTTGACGACGATCCTACACACCTGCATGCGAACAAACACAAAATGCAAACTACATCCTAAACTACTGTACACAGCCATTCCACCGATTCGACGAATCAACCGGTGGAATGGATCAGCGAATCCATGAAACCACCAGAACAGCAAATCGATCAAACAATGGAATCCAACCAGAGAATGAACACAAACAAGATCTTTATTGATTTCAAAGGATGCAATACAATACTCAGTCTCACTCTCTGCAAAGTCTGATCGATGATCGATGATATGCAATACCAACCGATCCTACTACATAAATAGGATCTCCTGCGAGTACTACCACTCGATTCCCAGCGGCTGGGAGCTTCCAAGCGGCTGGGAGATCCAACCGGACATACAACATAACAGCTGTCCTAACAAACTACCTAAAAATAGTAAAGCATGGTCAACATGACCTTATTACATGCATTGGTCTTATAAGACCTTCTTGGAAACATTAACCAGACCTATAACAAACTAACTGCCTCATGGAGGCCAGCTGTCAGGTAGGTGCTCCTGCACCATACTCCCCAATAGAAAAGAACTCATGTCCCATGAGTTAGGTTGTGGAAGTCCTCCACCTTTACACTTTGCCTTTGCAATATTCTGACCTGTTCCAGCTTTATCCTCTACTGTCTCTTGGCTGCTCCAAGACTTCTGAACTGTAACTTGCTTTCTTGCAAGTAAATCCTCATGCCTGTCAATGTAGGCCCTTCTCTCACATACCCTGTGTTTGTCAGGTTGTCTGACCAGAACCTCTGTCTGAACTGCCTCTTGAACTTCTGTAATGTTCAACTCTGTCTTTCTTTCAACCTTTATAGGACAAACAATAGTCCCAACTATGACAACATCCTTGTCATTCCTCTCAACTGGTTGCTGTTTGCAAACCTGTTTCTAAACCTGCTGCTGACCTCTGTCAGTCAAAACTAAAACTTTCTTCAACCTGTTGTCCTTAACAACTTCTTTCCCTGCAATGTCCTCAACTGCCTTCATGCCTGCTCCTATAGGCTTCTGCACAAATTCCTTCTTTCCCATTAAAATGATTTGGGCTGCCTTCTGTGCTACAGCATTTGCCTGCAATGGCATCAACCTAATAGTCTTCCCATCTTTCTTGATGGTGTAGGTATTAGCATACCCATCATACAGTACCCTCCTATCAAATTGCCATGGTCTACCCAACAGTAGGTGACAACATTCCATGGGCAAAATGTCACACAAAACTCTATCATGATAGGCTCCAATCTGAAAATCCACATATGCTTGTTCATAGACAAAAAGTGATTGACTATCACTCACCCAAGATGCCTTGTAAGGGTTTTGATGTGGAATCCTTTCCAAATTCAGTTTATCCACCATTTCCTGAGATACCATGTTGTCTGTTGAACCAGTATCAATGACAACCTTACATACTTTACCTTTGCTCTTGCATGTGGTCTTGAAAAGAGATCTTCTTTGCATCATATCCTTTGATGCCTGCAAACTAATTCTCCTTAGCATCAATGCTTCTCCCTCCTCAGGATATCCATAACTTTCAGGAACTCTATCTGTTTGCTCTACTTTCTCCTCTTGCACAAGTTGTACTCTCTTGTCATTCATTCTATCATTTCTGGATGATGAACCTTTGCTTTCTGGACATTTGAAAAATGGATGACCAAACTCACCACAGGTGTAACACTTTCCTGAAAATGTAGTAGAACCTCTACCACTTCCAAATCTGCCTCTATTACCTTTCCATCCACCTCTAAAATCAGACTGTCCCTGTCCTTTACCAGTGTCTTCTTGACCCTCATTGGTTTCCCTTGTTGTGGGGGCTAATCCTCTTCCCCTCATATTGCTGCCTTTTCCTCTCATGGACTTATCTTGTCTCCTATTCATCTTTTCTTCAATCCTCATTGCCATTTGGTAACAATCCTCCACACTCTTAGGGTTAGCAAAAACTAACTCATCCTGTATGTTCAATCTCAAACCAGCCAAGTACCTAGCCACCTTTTCTACCTCATTCTCATTATGACCAGATCTCATACTCAACTTATAAAACTCCTCAGTATATGCCTTCACATCCATTTCCTTCTGCCTTAAAAATTGCAGCTTCTTAAACATCTAAACTTCATAATCCCTAGGCAAGAATTTACCTTTTATCCTTGCTACCATCTTATCCCATGAAGTGATCTTTGACTTCCCTTGTTTCCTTCTCTCGGATTGTACATAATCCCACCATACCAGAGTATGACCTCCTAACTTGGTCTTTGCAATCTTTACCTTCTGATCCTCAGCAACATCTTCACATTCAAAGTGATTATCAAGTGCAGCAATCCAATCCAGCAACTCATCTTCATTCAAACTTCCATTATACTTGGAAACATCAACCTTTACCTTAGGTTTATCATTCTGCACTGCCTTTAACAGTTTTGCAAATCTCTGTTCTTCAGCATCCAGATCTTCAGCTACCTCTTCATATTCTTCAACAGCATCTTCATCTTCTTCAGACTCACTGTCTTCCACTTCCCTCTTTTTGTTCTTCTCCAGGGCTACAAGCCTAGCTTGAAGTGCTTCAGCAAGCTCATTCATCTTCCTCATCTCTCTGGCATGTTTTTCCTTCATCTCCTGCAATTCCCTTGCAGTACTACTACCTTTCGGAGGCATTTTGTCAACCTCTCACTTCTCTACCTCTGTCCTTTCAGTGACAGTATCAACTCTACCTCTGCCCTTTCGGTGACAGAATCAACACACAACAGCCTAGACCTTTTGCTGAGCTCTGATACCACTATGATGCAGAGGCATCCACACTAAAACCTTGACATACAGCATGGATGTCCGCAACCCTTTATCATCATCATCATATTTTCTGCTAACACTGTCAGCATCATCATATTTTCTCTTGCCGACCGATATCCTCCTACAGACAAGCCTTCGCCCTTTCGCATGTCAGCAGCATCATCATATCCGACTATCGGCAGCATCATCATATTCGGCAAGCGCAAACATCCTCCTGATGTTCACTGTTCACCTTACCGCCAACCTCTATCTTCATCATCATGATGTTCAACATCATGTTCTTCAGCAGGATATAAAACATCCGGTTCCCTCCATATATCTTGATGATGACAACCTCATGCACCCTTCCTTCGATGCTTACGTCACCCCAATATCCTGATGACGATTATCCTGATGACAATGACGTCACATGCAGCTCCTTCAATATCCTGCTGCCCCGATATCCTGATGACGATTATCCTGATGACGATGACGTCATATGGAGCTTCTCCAATATCCTGCTATCGGCCAAACTTAACATTATCGGGCCGCGATGGTTTTATCAACCCGATCTTCGACCTTATGCCGATACGCTCCTCCTCAGCAACACCTGATGATGATCACCCCAATGCACTTTCACCTTATGCAATCGACTGCATCATGCTCATCTCCACTTACTCAAATGACGCTCGAAGTAACTGCAGGATATACACAGAAATATCCTGATGATGCCGTTGCGATGGATTTCCAACCTTAGTGAATTTCCAATCCGCCGAACCTCCTGGGATGACCCGATCTACTTTCAGAGTGATCTTCCAGACTCGAACAACCAACACGACCTAGCACATACCCATGCTAGGGTTCTCAACACCTCTTGACAACGATCCTGCACACCTGCATGCGAACAAACACAAAATGCAAACTACATCCTAAACTACTGTACACAGCCATTCCACCGATTCGACGAATCAACCGGTGGAATGGATCAGCGAATCCATGAAACCACCAGAACAGCAAATCGATCAAACAATGGAATCCAACCAAAGAATGAACACAAACAGGATCTTTATTGATTTCAAAGGATGCAATACAATACTCAGTCTCACTCTCTGCAAAGTCTGATCGATGATCGATGATATGCAATACCAACCGATCCTACTACATAAATAGGATCTCCTGCGAGTACTACCACTCGATTCCCAGTGGCTGGGAGCTTCCAAGCGGCTGGGAGATCCAACCGGACATACAGCATAACAGCTGTCCTAACAAACTACCTAAAAATAGTAAAGCATGGTCAACATGACCTTATTACATGCATTGGTCTTATAAGACCTTCTTGGAAACATTAACCAGACCTATAACAAACTAACTGCCTCATGGAGGCCAGCTGTCAGGTAGGTGCTCCTGCACCATACTCCCCAATAGAAAAGAACTCATGTCCCATGAGTTAGGTTGTGGAAGTCCTCCACCTTTACACTTTGCCTTTGCAATATTCTGACCTGTTCCAGCTTTATCCTCTGCTGTCTCTTGGCTGCTCCAAGACTTCTGAACTGTAACTTGCTTTCTTGCAAGTAAATCCTCATGCCTGTCAATGTAGGCCCTTCTCTCACATACCCTGTGTTTGTCAGGTTGTCTGACCAGAACCTCTGTCTGAATTGCCTCTTAAACTTCTGTAATGTTCAACTCTATCTTTCTTTCAACCTTTATAGGACAAAAAATAGTCCCAACTATGACAACATCCTTGTCATTCCTCTCAACTGGTTGCTATTTGCAAACCTGTTTCTGAACCTGCTGCTGACCTCTGTCAGTCAAAACTAAAACTTTCTTCAACCTGTTGTCCTTAAAAACTTCTTTCCCTGCAATGTCCTCAACTGCCTTCATGCCTGCTCCTATAGGCTTCTGTACAAATTCCTTCTTTCCCATTAAAATGATTTGGGCTGCCTTCTGTGCTACAGCATTTTCCTGCAATGGCATCAACTTAATAGTCTTCCCATCTTTCTTGATGGTGTAGGTATTAGCATACCCATCATACAGTACCCTCCTATCAAATTGCCATGGTCTACCCAACAGTAGGTGACAACATTCCATGGGCAAAATGTCACACAAAACTCTATCATGATAGGCTCCAATCTGAAAATCCACATATGCCTGTTCATAGACAAAAAGTGATTGACTATCACTCACCTAAGATGCCTTGTAAGGGTTTTGATGTGGAATCCTTTCCAAATTCAGTTTATCCACCATTTCCTGAGATACCATGTTGTCTGTTGAACCAGTATCAGTGACAACCTTACATACTTTACCTTTGCTCTTGCATGTGGTCTTGAAAAGAGCTCTTCTTTGCATCATATCCTTTGATGCCTGCAAACTAATTCTCCTTAGCATCAATGCTTCTCCCTCCTCAGGATATCCATAACTTTCAGGAACTCTATCTGTTTGCTCTACTTTCTCCTCTTGCACAAGTTGTACTCTCTTGTCATTCGTTCTATCATTTTTGGATGATGAACCTTTGCTTTCTGGACATTTGAAAAATGGATGACCAAACTCACCACAGGTGTAACACTTTCCTGAAAATGTAGTAGAACCTCTACCACTTCCAAATCTGCCTCTATTACCTTTCCATCCACCTCTGAAATCAGACTGTCCCTGTCCTTTACCAGTGTCTTCTTGACCCTCATTGGTTTGCCTTGTTGTGGGGGCTAATCCTCTTCCCCTCATATTGCTGCCTCTTCCTCTCATGGACTTATCTTGTCTCCTATTCATCTTTTCTTCAATCCTGATTGCCATTTGGTAACAATCCTCCACACTCTTAGGGTTAGCTAAAACTAACTCATCCTGTATGTTCAATCTCAAACCAGCCAAGTACCTAGCCACCTTTTCTACCTCATTCTCATGATGACCAGATCTCATACTCAACTTATAAAACTCCTCAGTATATGCCTTCACATCCATTTCCTTCTGCCTTAAAAATTGTAGCTTCTTAAACATCTGAACTTCATAATCCCTAGGCAAGAATTTACCTTTTATCCTTGCTACCATCTTATCCCATGAAGTGATCTTTGACTTCCCTTGTTTCCTTCTCTCGGATTGTACATAATCCCACCATACCAGAGCATGACCTCCTAACTTGGTCTTTGCAATCTTTACCTTCTGATCCTCAGCAACATCTTCACATTCAAAGTGATTATCAAGTGCAGCAATCCAATCCAGCAACTCATCTTCATTTAAACTTCCATTATACTTGGAAACATCAACCTTTACCTTAGGTTTATCATTCTGCACTGCCTTTAACAGTTTTGCAAATCTCTGGTCTTCAGCATCCAGATCTTCAGCTACCTCTTCATATTCTTCAACAGCATCTTCATCTTCTTCAGACTCACTGTCTTCCACTTCCCTCCTTTTGTTCTTCTCCAGGGCTACAAGCCTGGCTTGAAGTGCTTCAGCAAGCTCCTTCATCTTCCTCATCTCTCTGGCATGTTTTTCCTTCATCTCCTGCAATTCCCTTGCAGTACTACTACCTTTCGGAGGCATTTTGTCAACCTCTCACTTCTCTACCTCTGTCCTTTTAGTGACAGTATCAACTCTACCTCTGCCCTTTCGGTGACAGAATCAACACACAACAGCCTAGACCTTTTGCTGAGCTTTGATACCACTATGATGCAGAGGCATCCACACTAAAACCTTGACATACAGCATGGATGTCCGCAACGCTTTATCATCATCATCATATTTTCTGCTAACACTGTCAGCATCATCATATTTTCTCTTGCCAACCGATATCCTCCTACAGACAAGCCTTCGCCCTTTCGCATGTCAGCAGCATCATCATATCCGACTATTGGCAGCATCATCATATTTGGCAAGCGCAAACATCCTCCTGATGTTCACTATTCACCTTACCGCCAACCTCTATCTTCATCATCGTGATGTTCAACATCATGTTCTTCAGCAGGATATAAAACATCCGGTTCCCTCCATATATCCTGATGACGACAACCTCATGCACCCTTCCTTCGATGCTTACGTCACCCCAATATCCTGATGATGATTATCCGGATGACGATGACGTCACATGCAGCTCCTTCAATATCCTGCTGCCCCGATATCCTGATGACGATTATCCTGATGACGATGACGTCATATGCAGCTTCTCCAATATCCTGCTGTCCGCCAAACTTAACATTATTGGGCCGCGATGGTTTTATCAACCCGATCTTCTACCTTATGCCGATACGCTCCTCCTCGGCAACACCTGATGATGATCACCCCAATGCACTTTCACCTTATGCAATCGACTGCATCATGCTCATCTCCACTTACTCGGATGACGCTCGAAGTAACTGCAGGATATACACAGAAATATCCTGATGATGCCGTTGCGATGGATTTCCAACCTTAGCGAATTTCCAATCCGCCGAACCTCCTGGGATGACCCGATCTACTTTTAGAGTGATCTTCCAGACTCGAACAACCAACACGACCTAGCACATACCCATGCTAGGGTTCTCAACACCTCTTGACGACGATCCTGCACACCTGCATGCGAACAAACACAAAATACAAACTACATCCTAAACTACTGTACACAGCCATTCCACCGATTCAACGAATCAACCGGTGGAATGGATCAGCGAATCCATGAAACCACTAGAATAGCAAATCGATCAAACAATGGAATCCAACCAGAGAATGAACACAAACAGGATCTTTATTGATTTCAAAGGATGCAATACAATACTCAGTCTCACTCTCTGCAAAGTCTGATCGATGATCGATGATATGCAATACCAACCGATCCTACTACATAAATAGGATCTCCTGCGAGTACTACCACTCGATTCCCAGCGGCTGGGAGCTTCCAAGCGGCTGGGAGATCCAACCGGACATACAGCATAACAGTTGTCCTAACAAACTACCTAAAAATAGTAAAGCATGGTCAACATGACCTTATTACATGCATTGGTCTTATAAGACCTTCTTGGAAACATTAACCAGACCTATAACAAACTAACTGCCTCATGGAGGCCAGCTGTCAGGTAGGTGCTCCTGCACCATACTCCCCAATAGAAAAGAACTCATGTCCCATGAGTTAGGTTGTGGAAGTCCTCCACCTTTACACTTTGCCTTTGTAATATTCTGACCTATTCCAGCTTTATCCTCTGCTGTCTCTTGGCTGCTCCAAGACTTCTGAACTGTAACTTGCTTTCTTGCAAGTAAATCCTCATGCCTGTCAATGTAGGCCCTTCTCTCACATACCCTATGTTTGTCAGGTTGTCTGACCAGAACCTCTATCTGAACTGCCTCTTGAACTTCTGTAATGTTCAACTCTGTCTTTCTTTCAACCTTTATAAGACAAACAATAGTCCCAACTATGACAACATCCTTGTCATTCCTCTCAACTGGTTGCTGTTTGCAAACCTGTTTCTGAACCTGCTGCTGACCTCTGTCAGTCAAAACTGAAACTTTCTTCAACCTGTTGTCCTTAACAACTTCCTTCCCTGCAATGTCCTCAACTGCCTTCATGCCTGCTCCTATAGGCTTCTGCACAAATTCCTTCTTTCCAATTAAAATGATTTGGGCTGCCTTCTGTGCTACAGCATTTGCCTGCAATGGCATCAACTTAATAGTCTTCCCATCTTTCTTGATGGTGTAGGTATTAGCATACCCATCATATAGTACCCTCCTATCAAATTGCCATGGTCTACCCAACAGTAGGTGACAACATTCCATGGGCAAAATGTCACACAAAACTCTATCATGATAGGCTCCAATCTAAAAATCCACATATGACTGTTCATAGACAAAAAGTGATTGACTATCACTCACCCAAGATGCCTTGTAAGGGTTTTGATGTGGAATCCTTTCCAAATTCAGTTTATCCACCATTTCCTGAGATACCATGTTGTCTGTTGAACCAGTATCAATGACAACCTTACATACTTTACCTTTGCTCTTGCATGTGGTCTTGAAAAGAGCTCTTCTTTGCATCATATCCTTTGATGCCTGCAAACTAATTCTCCTTAGCATCAATGCTTCTCCCTCCTCAGGATATCCATAACTTTCAGGAACTCTATTTGTTTGCTCTACTTTCTCCTCTTGCACAAGTTGTACTCTCTTGTCATTCGTTCTATCATTTCTGGATGATGAACCTTTGCTTTCTGGACATTTGAAAAATGGATGACCAAACTCACCACAGGTGTAACACTTTCCTGAAAATGTAGTAGAACCTCTACCACTTCCAAATCTGCCTCTATTACCTTTCCATCCACCTCTGAAATCAGACTGTCCCTGTCCTTTACCAGTGTCTTCTTGACCCTCATTGGTTTGCCTTGTTGTGGGGGCTAATCCTCTTCCCCTCATATTGCTGCCTCTTCCTCTCATGGACTTATCTTGTCTCCTATTCATCTTTTCTTCAATCCTGATTGCCATTTGGTAACAATCCTCCACACTCTTAGGGTTAGCTAAAACTAACTCATCCTGTATGTTCAATCTCAAACCAGCCAAGTACCTAGCCACCTTTTCTACCTCATTCTCATGATGACCAGATCTCATACTCAACTTATAAAACTCCTCAGTATATGCCTTCACATCCATTTCCTTCTGCCTTAAAAATTGCAGCTTCTTAAACATCTGAACTTCATAATCCCTAGGCAAGAATTTACCTTTTATCCTTGCTACCATCTTATCCCATGAAGTGATCTTTGACTTCCCTTGTTTCCTTCTCTCGGATTGTACATAATCCCACCATACCAGAGCATGACCTCCTAACTTGGTCTTTGCAATCTTTACCTTCTGATCCTCAGCAACATCTTCACATTCAAAGTGATTATCAAGTGCAGCAATCCAATCCAGCAACTCATCTTCATTCAAACTTCCATTATACTTGGAAACATCAACCTTTACCTTAGGTTTATCATTCTGCACTGCCTTTAAAAGTTTTGGAAATCTCTGGTCTTTAGCATCCAGATCTTTAGCTACCTCTTCATATTCTTCAACAGCATCTTCATCTTCTTCAGACTCACTATCTTCCACTTCCCTCTTTTTGTTCTTCTCCAGGGCTACAAGCCTGGCTTGAAGTGCTTCAGCAAGCTCCTTCATCTTCCTCATCTCTCTGGCATGTTTTTCCTTCATCTCCTGCAATTCCCTTGCAGTACTACTACCTTTCGGAGGCATTTTGTCAACCTCTCACTTCTCTACCTCTGTCCTTTCAATGACAGTATCAACTCTACCTCTGCCCTTTCGGTGACAGAATCAACACACAACAGCCTAGACCTTTTGCTGAGCTTTAATACCACTATGATGCAGAGGCATCCACACTAAAACCTTGACATACAGCATGGATGTCCGCAACCCTTTATCATCATCATCATATTTTCTGCTAACACTGTCAGCATCATCATATTTTCTCTTGCCAACCGATATCCTCCTACAGACAAGCCTTCGCCCTTTCGCATGTCAGCAGCATCATCATATCTGACTATCGGCAGCATCATCATATTCGGCAAGCGCAAACATCCTCCTGATGTTCACTGTTCACCTTACCGCCAACCTCTATCTTCATCATCATGATGTTCAACATCATGTTCTTCAGCAGGATATAAAACATCCGGTTCCCTCCATATATCCTGATGACGACAACCTCATGCACCCTTCCTTCGATGCTTACGTCACCCCAATATCCTGATGACGATTATCCTGATGACGATGACGTCACATGCAGCTCCTTCAATATCCTGCTGCCCTGATATACTGATGACGATTATCCTAATGACGATGACGTCATATGCAGCTTCCCCAATATCCTGCTGTCGGCCAAACTTAACATTATCAGGCCGCGATGGTTTTATCAACCCGATCTTCTACCTTATGCCGATACGCTCCTCCTCGGCAACACCTGATGATGATCACCCCAATGCACTTTCACCTTATGCAATCGTCTGCATCATGCTCATCTCCACTTACTCGGATGACGCTCGAAGTAACTGCAAGATATACACAGAAATATCCTGATGATGCCGTTGCGATGGATTTCCAACCTTAGCGAATTTCCAATCCGCCGAACCTCCTGGGATGACCCGATCTACTTTCAGAGTGATCTTCCAGACTCGAACAACCAACACGACCTAGCACATACCCATGCTAGGGTTCTCAACACCTCTTGACAACGATCCTGCACACCTGCATGCGAACAAACACAAAATGCAAACTACATCCTAAACTACTGTACACAGCCATTCCACCGATTCGACGAATCAACCGGTGGAATGGATCAGCGAATCCATGAAACCACCAGAATAGCAAATCGATCAAACAATGGAATCCAACCAGAGAATGAACACAAACAGGATCTTTATTGATTTCGAAGGATGCAATACAATACTCAGTCTCACTCTCTGCAAAGTCTGATCGATGATCGATGATATGCAATACCAACCGATCCTACTACATAAATAGGATCTCCTGCGAGTACTACCACTCGATTCCCAGCAGCTGGGAGCTTCCAAGCGGCTGGGAGATCCAACCGGACATACAACATAACAGTTGTCCTAACAAACTACCTAAAAATAGTAAAGCATGGTCAACATGACCTTATTACATGTATTGGTCTTATAAGACCTTCTTGGAAACATTAACCAGACCTATAACAAACTAACTGCCTCATGGAGGCCAGCTGTCAGGTAGGTGCTCCTGTACCATACTCCCCAATAGAAAAGAACTCATGTCCCATGAGTTAGGTTGTGGAAGTCCTCCACCTTTACACTTTGCCTTTGCAATATTCTGACCTGTTCCAGCTTTATCCTCTGCTGTCTCTTGGCTGCTCCAAGACTTCTGAACTGTAACTTGCTTTCTTGCAAGTAAATCCTCATGCCTGTCAATGTAGGCCCTTCTCTCACATACCCTGTGTTTGTCAGGTTGTCTGACCAGAACCTCTGTCTGAATTGCCTCTTGAACTTCTGTAATGTTCAACTCTGTCTTTCTTTCAACCTTTATAAGACAAACAATAGTCCCAACTATGACAACATCCTTGTCATTCCTCTCAACTGGTTGCTGTTTGCAAACCTGTTTCTGAACCTGCTGCTGACCTCTGTCAGTCAAAACTGAAACTTTCTTCAACCTGTTGTCCTTAACAACTTCTTTCCCTGCAATGTCCTCAACTGCCTTCATGCCTGCTCCTATAGGCTTCTGCACAAATTCCTTCTTTCCCATTAAAATGATTTGGGCTGCCTTCTGTGCTACAGCATTTGCCTGCAATGGCATCAACTTAATAGTCTTCCCATCTTTCTTGATGGTGTAGGTATTAGCATACCCATCATACAGTACCCTCCTATCAAATTGCCATGGTCTACCCAACAGTAGGTGACAACATTCCATGGGCAAAATGTCACACAAAACTCTATCATGATAGGCTCCAATCTAAAAATCCACATATGCCTGTTCATAGACAAAAAGTGATTGACTATCACTCACCTAAGATGCCTTGTAAGGGTTTTGATGTGGAATCCTTTCCAAATTCAATTTATCCACCATTTCCTGAGATACCATGTTGTCTGTTGAACCAGTATCAGTGACAACCTTACATACTTTACCTTTGCTCTTGCATGTGGTCTTGGAAAGAGCTCTTCTTTGCATCATATCCTTTGATGCCTGCAAACTAATTCTCCTTAGCATCAATGCTTCTCCCTCCTCAGGATATCCATAACTTTCAGGAACTCTATCTGTTTGCTCTACTTTCTCCTCTTGCACAAGTTGTACTCTCTTGTCATTCGTTCTATCATTTCTGGATGATGAACCTTTGCTTTCTGGACATTTGAAAAATGGATGACCAAACTCACCACAGGTGTAACACTTTCCTGAAAATGTAGTAGAACCTCTACCACTTCCAAATCTGCCTCTATTACCTTTCCATCCACCTCTGAAATCAGACTGTCCCTGTCCTTTACCAGTGTCTTCTTGACCCTCATTGGTTTGCCTTGTTGTGGGGGCTAATCCTCTTCCCCTCATATTGCTGCCTCTTCCTCTCATGGACTTATCTTGTCTCCTATTCATCTTTTCTTCAATCCTCATTGCCATTTGGTAACAATCCTCCACACTCTTAGGGTTAGCTAAAACTAACTCATCCTGTATGTTCAATCTCAAACCAGCCAAGTACCTAGCCACCTTTTCTACCTCATTCTCATGATGACCAGATCTCATACTCAACTTATAAAACTCCTCAGTATATGCCTTCACATCCATTTCCTTCTGCCTTAAAAATTGCAGCTTCTTAAACATCTAAACTTCATAATCCCTAGGCAAGAATTTACCTTTTATCCTTGCTACCATCTTATCCCATGAAGTGATCTTTGACTTCCCTTGTTTCCTTCTCTCGGATTGTACATAATCCCACCATACCAGAGCATGACCTCCTAACTTGGTCTTTGCAATCTTTACCTTCTGATCCTTAGCAACATCTTCACATTCAAAGTGATTATCAAGTGCAGCAATCCAATCCAGCAACTCATCTTCATTCAAACTTCCATTATACTTGGAAACATCTACCTTTACCTTAGGTTTATCATTCTGCACTGCCTTTAACAGTTTTGCAAATCTCTGGTCTTCAGCATCCAGATCTTCAGCTACCTCTTCATATTCTTCAACAGCATCTTCATCTTCTTCAGACTCACTGTCTTCCACTTCCCTCTTTTTGTTCTTCTCCAGGGCTACAAGCCTAGCTTGAAGTGCTTCAGCAAGCTCCTTCATCTTCCTCATCTCCCTGGCATGTTTTTCCTTCATCTCCTGCAATTCCCTTGCAGTACTACTACCTTTCGGAGGCATTTTGTCAACCTCTCACTTCTCTACCTCTGTCCTTTCAGTGACAGTATCAACTCTACCTCTGCCCTTTCGGTGACAGAATCAACACACAACAGCCTAGACCTTTTGCTGAGCTCTGATACCACTATGATGCAGAGGCATCCACACTAAAACCTTGACATACAGCATGGATGTCCGCAACCCTTTATCATCATCATCATATTTTCTGCTAACACTGTCAGCATCATCATATTTTCTCTTGCTGACCGATATCCTCCTACAGACAAGCCTTCGCCCTTTCGCATGTCAGCAGCATCATCATATCTGACTATCGGCAGCATCATCATATTCGGCAAGCGCAAACATCCTCCTGATGTTCACTGTTCACCTTACCGCCAACCTCTATCTTCATCATCATGATGTTCAACATCATGTTCTTCAGCAGGATATAAAACATCCGGTTCCCTCCATATATCCTGATGACGACAACCTCATGTAGCCTTCCTTCAATGCTTACGTCACCCCAATATCCTGATGACGATTATCCTGATGACGATGACGTCACATGCAGCTCCTTCAATATCCTGCTGCCCCGATATCCTGATGACAATTATCCTGATGACGATGACGTCATATGCAGCTTCTCTAATATCCTGCTGTCAGCCAAACTTAACATTATCGGGCCGCGATGGTTTTATCAACCCGATCTTCTACCTTATGCCGATACGCTCCTCCTCGGCAACACTTGATGATGATCACCCCAATGCACTTTCACCTTATGCAATCGACTCCATCATGCTCATCTCCACTTACTCAGATGACGCTTGAAGTAACTGCAGGATATACACAGAAATATCCTGATGATGCCGTTGCGATGGATTTCCAACCTTAGCGAATTTCCAATCCGCCGAACCTCCTGGGATGACCCGATCTACTTTCAGAGTGATCTTCCAGACTCGAACAACCAACACGACCTAGCACATACCCATGCTAGGGTTCTCAACACCTCTTGACGACGATCCTGCACACCTGCATGCGAACAAACACAAAATGCAAACTACATCCTAAACTACTGTACACAGCCATTCCACCGATTCGACGAATCAACCGGTGGAATGGATCAACGAATCCATGAAACCACCAGAACAGCAAATCGATCAAACAATGGAATCCAACCAGAGAATGAACACAAACAGGATCTTTATTGATTTCAAAGGGTGCAATACAATACTCAGTCTCACTCTCTGCAAAGTCTAATCGATGATCGATGATATGCAATACCAACCGATCCTACTACATAAATAGGATCTCCTGCGAGTACTACCACTCGATTCCCAGTGGCTGGGAGCTTCCAAGCGGCTGGGAGATCCAACCGGACATACAGCATAATAGCTGTCCTAACAAACTACCTAAAAATAGTAAAGCATGGTCAACATGACCTTATTACATGCATTGGTCTTATAAGACCTTCTTGGAAACATTAACCAGACCTATAACAAACTAACTGCCTCATGGAGGCCAGCTGTCAGGTAGGTGCTCCTGCACCACTTTCATAGACCACAACCAACACCACAGAGAGGAGGATTTAATTCTTCATCATTAACACCTAGGCATCCACAGTAGTAGCAGTAGCATCAGCAGAGGTCTAGACCCTAGTAGAGGGCTGATGGAGGATAGAACTTTGGTTGGCAATAGTAGGGTGTGCATAGGGATTAGAGACAATAGGGATCATCTGTGGGACCTGTGAGGTCACAGTAGTCATATAGAGGTTCACAAGGGTCCACAGGACAGACTGAACAATAGCAGTCGGGTAGAACTCAGTCAAGACAGTTATAGGCAAGGGGCCCATGTTATGTTTGTTGTGGGGTAGGGCATTTGGCCAGAGACTGTCCACAGGGTTTCACAGCGGGGGGACAACCCCATACAAGAGGGTTAGAGAAGACTGTTAGAGATGTGGGCAAGTCCCACTGCATGTTTGCAGTGGTTGACAACCGCCAGGCTGACTTCCAGGCCTTAGTTATTGAGATAGTAGGTATGATTGGGGGTGTCCCCATCTCTATTCATTTTGACTTTGGAGCTACCGATTATTTTCTATCTACATCATTAGTGGAACGTTGTAGGTTGGTGGCTTCTAAGCAGGACATTAGGTGGGAGGTTGAGTTGGCCTTTGGGGCCAAGATGTCAGTAGATACTTTGGTTCGAGATTGTGAGATTTCCTTGGGTTCCTTCACTACCTCATGTGACCTTAGAGTTATGCCACTAGGATCCTACGGTGTGGTTTTGGGCATGGACTAGCTTGTGGCTCATAGAGCCAACCTAGATTGTCACCGAAGGGCGATTAGCTACTTAGATGATCATGGTACACCGATTGAGATAGTGGGCATTCAGAAGCCCACGACAGTTCATATGATTTCCGCTCAGCAGCTTAAGTGCTTCATGTGGAAGGGATGTCAGATGTTCGCTATCACGGGTAGTGACAGATCAGAGGATGAGCCTGAGGCTTCATTGGATGACCACCCTATCTTAAGAGAGTTTACCGACATATTTCTACCAGAATTACCAGGTATACCTCCACATAGAGAGGTAGATTTTCACATCAATCTAGTGCCATCTACCGAGCCAGTGTCTCGTGCACCCTACACGATGAGTACACATGAGCTCACAGAGCTCAAACTACAGTTAGAGGAGTTACTTGAGAAGGGGCACATTCGACCTAGAGTTTCACCATAGGGCGCACTGGTTATCTTCATGAAGAAGAAGGATGGGTCTCTTCGCTTGTGTATGGATTTTAGGCAGTTGAACAAGGTGACGGTGAAGAACCGTTATCCTCTGCCTAGGATTGATGACCTTTTTGATCAGATGCAGGGAGCTAGAGTGTTCATGATAATTGATCTAAAATATGAGTATCACCAATTGCACATCATAGAGGCAAATATTCATAAAACTTCTTTTCAAACTAGATATGGCCATTACAAGTTCACAGTGGTACCCTTCAGTTTGATGAATGCCCCTACAGTGTTCATGAGTCTCATGGATGGGGTGTTCCGTACCTACTTGGATCGGTTTGTGATCATCTTTCTTGATGATATTTTGATCTATTCATTGACCGAGGAGGAACATGTGGATCATTTACATTAGGTTTTGTAGTGCTTACGAGAGCAGCAGCTTTATGGCAACCTGGTGAAGTGTGCCTTCTTTAGGATAGAGGTATAGTATTTGGGGCACATCCTATTAGGCGATGGCATCTCCGTAGATCCATTGAAGATCAAAGCTATTCAGGATTGGCCAGCGCCCACCAGTGTGACAAAGTTAGGAGTTTCATGGGATTAGCCAGTTACTACCGCAGATTCATAGAGGGCTTCTCCAGAATAGCGCACCCCATCACTTCCCTTCAGCGGAAAGGGAAGAGTTTCACTTGGATCGAGTAGTGTGAGAAGGCCTTTGGGGTCCTCAAGGAGCGTCTTATCAGCACTCCCATCTTAGCGGTTCCAGATCCTACAGAGGATTTTGTTGTTTGCATAGATGCATCACTTGAGGGTTTGGGAGCCATTCTTATGTAGGGAGGTAGAGCGATTGCATATGAGTTGCATAAGCACAAGACACATGAGTTGAACTACCCTACTCACGATTTAGAGATTGCAGTAGTAGTACATGCTCTTGTTCGTTGGAGACACTTTCTTTTAGGTCATCACTTTGAGCTCCATTCAAATCACCATAGCTTGTAGTACATATTCACACAACCAAATTTGAATGGAGTTTTTATGTGAATATGACTTTGATGTCCACTACATCAAAGGAAAGGAGAACGTGGTCACCGATGCCTTGAGTCAGAGGTGCCACGAGATCCTGACCTTGACATTGAGTGTGGACTTGAGAGAGCATATCTTACAGCATCTACCTAAGGATGAGTGGTTTCTTGAGGTACAGTAGGAGATCCAAAAATAGAGGGCCCTTAAGGGCAAATTCATAGGATATTCCCTTGAGTCTGATGGGTTTCTTAGACATCGACAGTGCATCTATGTACCCTATGTAGGTGATCTTCGTGTAGTGATTCTTTCAGAGGCTCATAGAACACCTTATGTAGCACACCCAGGGGTGAAGAAGATGCATGCTAACTTGCGACAGTTATAACATTGGGAAGGTATGAGATGAGACATTGCAGAAAATGTTGCTCATTGCCTTGAGTTCCAGAGGGTCTAGGTCGAGCATCAGCATCTAGCAGAACTGTTATACCCTCATGAGATACCTAAGTGGAAATGGGGCACCATTTCCATGGATTTTATTATTAGTCTTCTTATGTCATCACGCTACCATGATGCCATCATGGTGACAGTTGACAAATTGACCAAGGCAGCTCATTTCTCACCTATACGCATGACGTACAATGCACCATCTGTGGTGAGAGTGTTCTTAGATCAAATTGTTAGATTACATGTAGTACCTCACCGTATCATTTCTGACTGGGACTCAGTATTTACTTCAGCCTTTTGGAGAGCCTTACAACAGGCATTGGGCACATAACTCAACTTTAGTTCAGCTTACCATCCTGAGACTGATGGACAGATAGAGAGAGTTAATCAGGTGTTGGAGGACATGCTTCATATGTATGTTATGGACCATCGGTCTAGATGGGAGGAGTATCTGTATCTAGTTGAGTTTGCCTACAATAATAGACATCACAACTCGTTAGTTATGCCTCCTTTTCAAGCCTTATACGGCAAACCATGTAGGACACCATTGAGTTGGGATTAGATAGAGGACAGGGTTACCATTGGTCGAGAGTTAGTTTAGGATATGGAGCAATAGGTGATGTTGATTAGGCAGAGACTTCAGCAGGCATAGGATTGACAAAAGAAGTATTTCTATGCTGAGAGGGTAGATCAGAGCTTCTCAGTGGGTGACAGGGTATTCCTTAGAGTGCAGCCACACAAGAGTCCAATCCGTTATGGAAAGGGCTATAAGCTCGCACCATGATTTGTAGGACCTTTTGAAATCTTGGAGTAGATAGGACTTGTAGCCTATCGTTTAGCCTTGACACATAGCCTGTCGTGTATCCACGATGTTTTCCATGTTTCAATTTTACGATGTTACATCTCTGATTTATCTCATGTATTGGATTGGAGTGCTCTTTAGACAGAGGCAGACGGTCAGCTGGCTTTGGAGCCAATTCACATATTGGCTTATCAGACACTGGGACTTCAAGGTCGAGAGCTGGACCAAGTTAGGGTCCAGTGGGACATGTATGATGAGGTCACGACAACATGGGAGGATGCAGCGAGATTGAGGGCCCTTTATCTTCACCTCTTTGATGACTTCTAGGAGGAAGTATAGTCTTAAGGGGGAGGATGTGAGGCCTACTTTTTCATTCCCTTACATTAGACTAATTACTTTACTGTTGCTGATACATTTAGACTTGTGGGACTGTTGATCCCAAATTTCTAGACTATTAGACTTTGTGATGTATGTGGATTGTTATGCTTAGTATGTTTACGATGTGTTAGACCTGGATATTGTTTTACTAATGATGTTAGATAGATACTTTATATTATGATGTTATGGGAAAACTAATTGGGTGATGTTAGATAGAAATTTGTTTTGTGATTCAATCTTGGGAATGGATGTTGAAATGCAGTATTTAGAATATAAATTGTAATGTGACTTCCTTGATGCTTATGTGAACTTGTGATATTTTATGCGAGTGTATGTTTTAATTTTCTTTGGCTATTATATATATATGGGGAATTAACTTTGTCATTGAGTGCGCAGGTATTTCTAACAAGCCATAGAAAATTGGAGATCATTCCACACACGATGTTGTTATTCCCTTGTGAAGCTAATCTAGTTCCATGAGGAACCAAGATCAACCCTCTGTATGATGAAATTCTGTAATGTTGATTTCATGTTGTTAGTTGGGCTAAGTCTACCCCTCTTTTAATTTGAATTCTAATTGGTGTTGTAAGAATTTTGTCTTTGAATTTCATTTTTTAAATTTTAAATTTTGAGACCCCTTTTCATGTGCTTTAACTTAACCCTAGGTGCTCAAAATGAGCTAAATTTGACCCTGGGTTATACCCCTTGGGTCTAGGGACCATTTTGACTTGGGTAACCCTTGGTAAACCTCAATTTGGTCACCTTAACTTCACCCTAAAGTTAAGTGACGAAATTAGAGGCATGAGAGGGAGAGGATGCATGGGTCCAACACTCAACCCCATCCCTTCCACTTTCCAAGGTTAGAGATGTCTCCAAGAGCCCCCAATTGAGGAGAACTTTACTCCAATTCTCTCTCACAATTGGTTAGAGTACCTTGGAGTCGTGTGGTCCCTCTTGGGAGGAAAGTAATGGGACACATGTGTCACCCATTCCCTCTTAAGCTCCACTTTTCTCTCCCACATATTTGAGAGAGGACAAGTGGAGGGGTGAGGAAGACTTGGGGATGGGTGAGTGACATGTGTCATCACCCATTCCATGGGTCTTACTTATAGTGGGGAGGAAGAGTAAGGAGGTGACAAGTGTCACCTCCCTATTCCTCAAAGCTCATGGGTTGAGTTTATTTTAATCCCACTTGGAGAAGGTTATGGGTTGTTGAATTTTTGGATAATTTTATTGTTTGAATTTTACTTTGGGGAAAAAGATAGAGAGAGTTTTGTGGCTTATGTTGGATGAGGATTTGGAGAATCTCTACATAAACCATCTACCATAATTGGGCTTTTAAAGGTTGGCTTCAAGGCTAATGCCTTCCCTTTGTATTTTTGTTTGCTTGCATGATGCTATGTGTGAGGTCTATTTTCTTGAGTTTTTATTGTTATTGTGGGGAAAATTTGTAGGATGTTGTAAGAGCCTCTCCCACTTGGGAGAAGATGCTCAACAAGTGTGGGGTGGGGAAGGAACCTCCTCAGAGTCACTACCTTGTTTTTGTGGTGATTCTAAGCCTTGAGGACAATATATGAAAATTTTTGAGCAATATGAGAAATGGCTTGAGAGCCAAAATGGAAGATTTGTGGATATTGTGTTTAAATGTGTTGGCTAGAGGCCTTATGAGGTACTTGTTTTGGGATATTTGAAGGAGTGAAACTCTTGAGTTGAGTGAGTCCACTCCCCTACCCCTTTAAACTCATCCTAGTTGAGTTCTTGTGTTGTGTTATCCATGGGTGTAAAATTGTGTTTTTGTTGAATGCCTTGTTGTGGAGTGGAATGAGTTCCCAAGTGTGTGGATGACCTCCCTACCTCAGAGGTGACCCTCTTGCAGGTTGATGGTAGGGAGGAGAGAAAGATGTGTGGTTTTCTTTCCCCTTGTTGTGATATGCAGGTTTATTGGAGCTAAGTGTAGTGAAGTTGGAGAAAACACCTTGTTCTTGGAGTTGATATTTTATTTTTCTTTTCTCTTGAGTGAGAGCTTGACCTACTTAGGAGTTTGCTTCATTGTTAGTTTTCAAAGAGAACATGGTTCTCTCTCTTGTTGTAAAAGTATATTTTCTATGTTGTGTGTAGGTTATTTTCATTTGTAATTGAAAGTTATAAATTGTTGATTTAATTCTTATCATTCAAGAAAAGTGGAAGGAAGAAAATTTGTTTAAAAGATTATTTCACTTGTAGGTAAATTTTAAGATCTGTCCAATAGAATAGTTGTGGTTTTAATTTTGAGACAAACAAGAAAATTAAATTTTGTTAATATGAAAAGAGAAAATTAGTTGTTGTTGTGTATTAGAAGTATTTATTTATTTGTATTGGTTCTTTCCGTTTAAAATGCAATGTTAATAATATTCCAATGATTATATTTTAGAATGAGTTCATTGTCTTGTAGAAGATTTGATTATATATATATATATATATATATATATATATATATATATATATATATATATATATATATATATATTAGTTTAATTGTTTTTAAAAGAAAAATTGTATGTGATTGGAACAAAGAAAAAAAATTACAATTATATGTCATGTGTATTTGAATGTATGCATTATATGAATTTAAAATTAAACTGATTTTATTTATTCTGCCAAGAGAAAAAGATTACAGTATATATATAAGGAAACTTAATAAAAATAATATAAAATCAATATTTTGTTGCTGAGTGAATGGATGGACTGCGTTTTGCAGTCATTGTTGAGTGACAGATTTTAAACAATGTTATTGGTGGAGGGGTTTGAACCCCCCACCGCTGTGTCTTCAAAGTTCTGGGTGTGGGGAGGGAGGTGGAGCCGCCACCCACACCCCATGGTATGGGATGTGGGTGGGGGCTCCATCCCCCTCCCCACACTCCCCTTTGCCCCTAACCACCCGCAAACTCCCCGCGAACCACCATAGTCTGCACCCTTAGACCTCCCCTCCGCTGCGATCTCCCCTTAATACTCTGCTATGGCTCCTCCTATGTGGCCTCCCCTTAAACTTTTCCCTCTGTGTAGTTCACCACACACTCCAAACCACAGACTCTACCACTATAGTCGGCACTGAAACCTCTGCCTTGCAGCCTCCGCCAGCCCCCTCACTACCAGCATCTCCACCACCACTGCTATGGCCTCCCTCTTACTCTGCCGCCACTGGTCTCCAACAACACTTCCACTGTCAAAAACAAAACAAAGAAAACCCTTAGGGTTTTCCCTATAAAAAATAAAATATATATTTTAAAATCCAGAGCATATATTTAATATATAATCAATATATATATATATGCATATGCCATCATATGCATTTCATATATGGCCTCCAACTCAACCTGCAACACAAACACAATAGCAAGAAAATGAGAGAGAAAGAGAAAGAAACATAAAAGTGAAAACAAAGAGGAGAAAAATAATGAGTTTCAAAAGTAGCATTAGGGTTTTTGCCATAAGGAAATTATTGTTTTATTGAGAGAGGAATTTTAGGGCTTGTATTTTTAAAATTGCCTTATATTCTTTTCCCATTCTCTTAGTATTTTCCTCCTGTTGTTTTAATATTTATTTATTGAATGGTTAGTGTGATTAATTAAATGGGTAAAGCTATTTTCTTATTGGAATAGTTTTATTTTTATTTGTTAGTGGTATGTCAATAAATCGATGAAATCACAATTAAAAGGATTTAATTATTTCAATTAAATTTATACAATTTAATAATGAGAGGTGTTAATTTAAACAATCAGGTTAAGAAACATAACTCCATGAGAATGATTTAAACCACAATGTTCTTAATTAAAATTTAATATTCTTTTTAATCCTTTTGGGGGCAATTTAATTAACAGACTTAAAGTAGACTTTGATTTAAACCCAAACCGGAAACCTAGAAAAACTACTTAAACAAAGTTAGTAAAACCTATTTTCCAAGATCTGATCTACCAAGAAATTAGAAATAATGTAAAGGACGCGGAGATAACTCTGATTGATCGAAAATGTGAAGGAGAACAAATTAATCATAAATTATAGAAAACGTGAAGGAGAACAAATTGATTAGACTTTGTTGAAAAATGTTTTAAATTATAGAAAATGTGAAGGAGAACAAATTAATCTTAAATTATAGAAAACGTGAAGGAGAACAAATTGATCGGACTTTGTGGAAAAATGTTTTAAATTATAGAAAACATGAAGGAGAACAAATTAATCTTAAATTATAGAAAACATGAAGGAGAACAAATTGATCGAGCTTTGTTGAAAAATGTTCAATTAACTTATTTAACTGATCCAACTTTTCAACTAGTTAGACGTAGGTAATATAAACCAAACTAGTAAACCTTTGGTTCAAAATTAGTTTAATTATAATAAACCCTAATCACGCCCATGAGGCGTTATGCTGCCAGATTTTTCTAGAATTTAGGGTTTAGCTAGGTTAGTGGAATTTAACCCTTTTGGTGATGTTAATCATGTCATTTCAACCCCGTTGTTGGCCTTCATTGTGTATTTGGTATGCACACATGATGCATTACCCCACACTCATATGTACGATTTACGCTTTAAGCGTAACACCACCGAGCACGCTTACCGTGTGAGGTGGTTTCTAGGGAAGCGTGGAAATTTTTTTGATAATTTGTGTCATGACCACATGAAAAATGTGGACATGACACGTGTGATGTGTGTCGTGACCGCATGGGAAATGTGGAAATGACAATATATTGTACCAATCTCTATGATGATTGGTAAAAATAACTCCTTTGGCAAGATATAGACCCCTCACCATGAAATTATAGACCTTCATACACTTTTCAATACCTTTCATGTTGTCCTAAAGGTGTCTTTTTGTTTTATATCTCAAGTGCACAACTTTGGCAAGTCTCTTTTTCTTCATGAAGAAACTGTGTGCCCTTGGCACACTTTCCATCTTGTGGAGCATCCTTCATTAGATAAGTGGCTTCAAAATATATGTATAAGGTTTTATCGCTATTTAACTTGTTCTGGATCTCATTCCACATGAATGCTTCTACAGGAAGGTATATGATGACTTACAGGAGTTGGTGCCTTGTGGCTTCAACTAGTTTTGTGGCTTCAAGCTCCACTTAAATCAGGTATACACCCTTAATCCCTCAAGACACCTACAAATATTAGTAGAAAAGACCTAAAATGACCAAAACAATGAAAAGCTAACTTGCTCGAGATCCCTAAAAGACAACTTTGTCAAAAGACTTCTACAAAGGTTAGAATTCTCTTTTCAAACAAACTTTCCCTCCATCAACATGCATATAAATTTTGGACATCCTAAGGTAATTTTGGAGTGCTTAAGGTTTGTTTTAATATCCTTTTGACTTTAATATGTACCATTTAATACAATGAGGCACGTTGTTATCCCTTCAATGTGCTCATACAACCTTAATTTATTTTTCTTGGCATAGATAAAGAACTCAAAAATAACAAATAATATGATGAAAGGACCTAAGTTTTGTACCTTGTAAAAATGACACAAGACCCCTTAAACCATGATTCAAAACCCATTGACCATATAGGACACCTATACTAACTATTTGGGCCAAGGAGGCACAAATAGGTAATAGTTGTTATGTCCTTTGGGGATGATGCAAGGCATAGGATGCTTTAACATTCTCCCTTGTTGAGCCAAAGGATTTTTTGATTTCATGTGATATTTCTTCCTTTGTCTCCATAGTTCTACTAGTTGGTGAATTATGACAATTCCATTTACATCTATAGTCGTGAGATGTCTCCTACTAGATTTTTATAATAGCTATGGAACCCCATGTGCTAGTGCTCATACAATACGCAAGTCTACTGCTATAGATAACCCAACCTATAAATCCTTTCTAATTCACAGAGATTGTCTTTCGATGCAAAGTGAAGAGCATACGGGATTCGTCCTAAGACTTTTGAATTCAACTAAGAATCCAAAAAATTAAAACACAACAAAGAAAGAGAGATATTAGAATCTTTTCTTTCTTATTCACTTCAGAATGAGAGTGTATGGAAGCGGTGTCCCTTATGGGTTCTCAACGTTTCTTTTATAGGAAAACTCAAAATTCCAGAATAGAACAAAATTTGGAATCCATAAAGAAAGAATGACATGTCGCAAAGCATCTTCCTTAGGATAAGATGTTGGACGATGGAAGAATAAAGAATGGACACATGGTATAGCATCTTACGAGTGTGTGTACCATAAGGTGTTGACAAATAGGAGAGGGACACGTATCTTGTGGTATGCCAGATTTACACCCTAAAGCTGATAAGAGTGGTCCCCTTTGATCACAAGTGGGAAACTCATACGCACATTATCATGAGTGCGTTCACAGGTTTGAACATGAGGACCTTCTCGTCCCTTCTTTGACAGAGAAGGGTAACTATCAGTTCAGTTAGGAGGAATGACTGGAACTATCGGTCGTTGGATACTATGGCGAGGGAGGTTGCCACCCGGGAGTAGAGCCGTCCGAGTTGTGCTGGTATGGTGGAGTAGCAAGGTCATTAGGATCAGGCATACTAGTACTCCCTTCTGATACTTGCCCAAAATGATAATCATCTTCTTCTAATTCTTAATGCCAGAGGATGAAGGTTCTCTCTTCTTTTTGATTATTGACAAGTCTATAGTTGCATTGTACCCACCATGGAAGATGGTTATGGCTTAGGAGCCAAACTCGATCAACAGGTGATGAGTGTGAATACCAACCATTTGGTCTGATGAGTTGAAGAAGTCATTCCAGTGTTGGACAGGGTAATTCATTAGAGGCATATAAATGACTTATCTAGAATTGGTAGGACCTTCCATGAGAAACAAGAGCATCAGAAGCATACTCTCAGAGATAGGGAACATTATTCTAGAGAGCTTGCATGGAGTTGGTGTGCATGAGCTAAATATGATGTTGTGGGTCATACAATTGTAGATTAAGGGATCTTTTGAATTATTGGAGAACCTCTCCCATGTGATTCTCATTATACATACATGGAGTATGAAGTATTTCAATGGGTTGTGGTGGATGGAAGCAAAGTGCATCCTAAGAATCACTGTGTGGAACCTGGTAGTAGCCATATCAGGGAAGTTGGTCCACATGATCTATACGAATAATATTTCGGCTAACAAGATATTTTAGTCCTATGTCACTGAGAAGATTATGACCATGAATATAATCTTCTAGGTCATCAGTGGGTTCATAGCTACGAACAACATGTTCAGTACTACTGATGAGATTCATGGAGACTGTATTAGCGGAAGGAGGAACAGCAGGAGGATCTGCACCTTCTCTGCTGAGAAAATCAGTGAGTATATTCTTGACACCGGGAAGATGAATGACATCGAAGTCAAAGGTGTCAATGAGTTCAACCCACCAGTAGAGCTGATTTCTTTGAACTTTATTGGTCGGTGAGGAGTTCAGGAATCTACGAACATGCTGCAGATCTGAACGAACTAAAAACTTAGCGTCATAAATAAATAATTGAAAATGTAGGAAAGATTTGACAATGGCAAGAAGTTCCTTATGCGTGGAGTGATATTTTCTTTCAACAGTGTTGTAACTTCCAGAGGCATATCTCACTACTTCTTCATGTCCATTGACAATCTCCCTTAGTACACCTCCCCAGGCATACTCTTATGCATCAGTTTCAATTATCTTTTGTCCACTACTAGGCAGGTGTAGTGGGGACAAGAGCTGGCATTTGTCTTTGATGTTCTAGATCATCTAATCATGTATGCTAGACCACGGGGGTGGAGTCTTGCCAAGGACCTTGTTGAGTTCAATGTGGTCTTTTGTGAGGTTGGCATAGTGTCATGCGACATAGTTGATTAGGCCAAGAAACCGTTGGAGCTCAATAGTGTTAGTAACATGATAGTTACTAATCTTCTTAAGAATGTGGTCTTGGACTTGCATCTTTCCATTAGGCAATAATTTTACACCAATAAAGATAATACTATCTTTAGTAAAGTGGTGTTTGTCAGGATTACGAACCAAATCATTTGACTTACACAAGCTATGGAGTAGGTTCAAGGTTGTGACATGACTTCGTGGACATTTGGAGAAGACCAGGATGTCATCTACATAGGGAATTATTGATTTTGAATGATGATGAAAAATTACATCCATGATTCCCTGAAAAATGGAAGGGGTTGTTTTGATTCCAAAGGGTAAGACATTCCATTGGTAAAGACCTTGAGGAACAGAGAATGCAGTTTTACTGTGATCCTCGGGGAGAATACTTACTTTCCATAATCCTTTGGTGAGATCAAACTTACTATACAATACAGACCCTTGAATTTGTTTCTATATGACGTTGAATCTGTAGTGTACAATAAGTTTGATCTCACTAAAGGATTCTAGTAAGTAAGCATTATCCCCTAGGATCAAAGTAAAATTGCATTCTCTATTCCTCAAGGTCTTTACCAATGGAATGTCTTACCCTTTGGAATCAAAATAGCCCCTTCCATTTTTTAGGGAATCATGGATGCAATTTTTCATAAGCATTCAAAATCAATAATTCCCTATGTAGATGACATCTTGGTCTTCTCCAAATGTCCATGCAGTCATGTCAAAGCCTTGAACCTACTCCATAGCTTGTGTAAGTCAAATTGCCTGGTTCTTAATCTTGACAAACACCACTTTACTAAAGATAGTATTATATTTATTGGTGTAAAATTACTACCTAATGAAAAGATGCAGGTCTAAGACCACACTCTTAAGAAGATTAGTAACTATCATGTTACTAACACTATTGAGCTCCAACGGTTTCTTGGCCTAATCAACTATGGTGTAGGACACTATGCCAACCTCGCAAAAGACCGCACTAAACTCAACAAGCTCCTTGGCAAGACTCCACCCCCGTGGTCTAGCATACATGATCAGATGATCCAGAACATCAAAGGCAAATGCCAACTCTTGCCCTGACTATGCCTGCCTGGTAGTGGATAGAAGATAATTGAAACTGATGCATCAAAGTGTGCCTGGGGAGGTGTACTAAAGGAGATTGTCAATGGACATGAAGAAGTAGTGAGATATGCCTCTAGAATTTACAACATTGCTGAAAGTAAATATCACTCCACGCATAAGGAACTTCTTGCCATTGTCAAATCTTTCCTACATTTTCAATTATTTATTTATGATGCTAAGTTTTTGGTTTGTTTAGATCTGTAGCATGTTCGTGAATTCCTAAAATCCTTAGCAACCAATAAAGTTGAAAGAAATCAGCTCTACCAGTGGGCTGAACTCATCGACACCTTTGACTTCGATGTCATTCATCTTCTTGGTGTCAAGAATATACTTGCTAATTTTCTCAATAGAGAAGGTGCAGATCCTCCTCCTATTGCTGCTTCCACCAATACAGTCTCCATCAATCTCATCAGTAGTACTGAACATGTTGTTCACAGCTATAAGCCCACTAATGACCCAGAAGATTATATTCATGGTCATAATCTTCTCAGTGCCATAGGACTGGAATATCTTGTTAGCTGAAATATTATTCATATAGATCCTGTGGACCAACTTCCCCAGTATGGCTACTACCAGGTTCCACACAGTGATTCTTGGGATGCTCTTTTCTCCCATCCACCACAGCCCATTGAAATACTTCATACTCCACGGTTGTATAATGAGAACCACATGGGAGAGGTTCTCCAACAATTTAAAAGAATCCTTGATCTAAAACTGCATGACCCACATCATCATAGTCATCTCATGCACACCAACTCCATGCAAGCTCTCTAGAATAATGATCCCTATCTCTGAGAGTATGCTTCTGATGCTCTTGTTTTTCGTGGAAGCTCCTACTAGTTCCAGATAAGTCATTTATATGCCTCCAACATATTACCCTATCCAACACTGGAACGATTTCTTCAACTCATCAAACTAAATGGTTGGTATTCACACTCATCACCTGTTGATCGAGTTTGGCTCCTAAGCCATAACCATTTTCCATGGTGGGTACAATGCAACTATAGACTTGCCAATAATTGAAAAGAAGAGAGAACCTTCATCATCTGGCATGAAGAATTAGAAGAAGATGATTATCCTTTTGGGCATGTATCTGAAGGGAGTACTAGTATGCCTGATCCTAATGACCTTCCTACTCCACCATACCAGCTCAACTCTAATGGCTCTACTCCCGAGTGGCAACCTCCCTCGCCACAGTATCCAACGACCGACGGTTCCGGTCATTCCACCTTACTGAACTGACAATTACCCTTCTCTGTCAAAGAAGGGATGATAAGGTCCTCGTGTTCAAACCTGTGAATGCACTCACAATAATGCATGTACAAGTTTCCCACTCGTGATCAAAGGGGACCACCCTTATCGGCTTTAGGGTATAAATCTGGCGTACCAAAGGATACATGTCCCTCTCCTATTTGTTAACACCTTATGGTACATGCACTCGTAAGATACTATACCATGTGTCCATTCTTTATTCTTCCATCATCTGACATCTTATCCTAAGGAAGATGCTCTATGACGTGTCATTCTTTCTATAGTGGATTCCAAATTTTGTTTTATTTTGGAATTCTGAGTTTTCCTATAAAATAAATGTTGAGAACCCATAAGGGAAAATGCTTCCATACACTCTCATTCTAAAGTGAATAAAAAAGAAAATCTTCTAATATCTCTCTTGCTCTCTTGTGTTTTAAGATTTTGGGTTCTTAGTTGAATTTAGAAGTCTTAGGACAAATCTCATATGCTCTTCACTCTATGTCAAAAGACAATCTCTATGAATCAAAAAGGATTTATAGGTTGGGTTATCTATAGTGGTAGACTTGCGTATTATATGAGCACTAGTGCGTGGGGTTCCACAACTATTATAAAAATCTTGTTTAGGACCAAATCCAATTATGTTCCATTGTATTCTTATTACTTCATCCTTCTTAGCATTCTATACTATTTGTTTTCTTCCCTAATATTTGTTGCATTTAGTGTCTGTTTTTCTTAAGCAGGGGCAGTAAGTCAAGGCACTTGGTGTAAGACCTTGTAGTAAGGTAAATTCCATATGGTTACAATGGCCCTTCATTCTTCTTTTCTAGGGGGAGAACTAGTAGATATATTTAATTCTGATAATGATGTTAACTTAGGATCATATTTTGCTCTACATAATATTCAAGGTATAGATCAAGACCCATCTGAAACCACTTCTGACATCACAGCTGAAACACGCTTTGTGATGCCTAAAAAGAAGCCTTGGGAAGTTTATGCTGACCTTAGTTGCATCTCCCTAAAGACCCAAAAGGTCTTTAAATGTATCAAGCTTTAGGTACATGTCACTAATGATGCTACCAGCTTTGTGCCTCTACTCAATGATAAACTTGTGGCACAATTGCAAAAGGATGCCCTTACTGGGACTGGATTCTAGTATGTCCACCTTGGACATATTTTGTGGAATCAAGGGACTATATCAACAGGGTTTACCTGTTGTTAGTCTAATGACCCTACTTGATGCTCATCATATGCAGTATCAAGACATTTTACTCAAAGGAGTACAAGCTCCTCTCTGTCAAGGTCATGTAGTTTGGGATTGTACTCCCAACTACAGTGTGTCCCTCTGAGATCCCAATCTTGGCAAGGTCATGCAATTCTAGTTCAAGGCATCTGGCCTAAGCATGGACCCAAAGTCAATCATCCATGCCCTATTCTTTGGCATCTCCTGTCGTTTATATAACATGACTTCTCCATTGGTCAAATCTCCCCAAGAGACTAAATACAACATCAAATGGACTTGTGACGCAGAAGGTGCTCAGATCATGGCACCAACAGTAACAAAATTGGAGGAATTAAATATTCCTAAAGAATGGATCATAGAATTTAAGAGTCTTGCTAGAAAATCCCTAGATCTAGAGGTCAACGATGCTCTAGATTATATAGCTAAAGAAGGCACTATGGCAAGCCTATCTTTTCGACAGCCTTCACACAGTCTATCCTGATCTGCTTCAAGTTCATCATTCTAGATAGCTCCTGAGCAACTTACACCAGCACCATCATTCAGAGGACCTACACGGCCTCCACCTCCAATTCCAATGGTTGCTACCAATCAACAACACTCTAAGTTTGTGGGTCATTGACTCACTCAAAGGCCCTGTAAAGCACCCATCAAGAAGAGACCTACCGGACCTATTCTACAAGGGTCTTCATCAGCTGTACCTACAATCCATGTTCCATCAAACACAGCTCCAGCTCAACAAGCACCTGCTCCTGTGCAGTGTATGCATGAAGATCTTGTTCAAGATGTCTTTAGATCCATCAACTGCGGACGATGTGGCATAATGCTCAACACCCAACACCCGCATGCCTCAGTAAATGTCATTTTTGACATCACCTACACTCTTGCTTTAGGTGAACCTCAGTCCATGGTGTAGACACCTGCTGGACCAAGTTACATCGAAGGAGTCTTTCCAAAGTTTGAGGATTTCCTCAAATATGACACCGAAGGAAAGTACAAAGCAACTTTCTAGCCACAACGCGTCATGGATCTAACCACCACCCTGTCACCTGGAGAAAAACTCCTAAACTAGACAAACCTAATGCTTCAGAAGCAAGCCATTATGATGACAGAAGATTGCTTTGAAGCTAAGAAGCAATAGCTGCAACAAGAAAAGATTGTTGCTGACCAAGCTCAACTCTAGACCCAAATGGGTAAGATCAAGCTTATCATCAAAGGACTTGATAGGATGTTTCCTGTCAAGATTCAAGAAATGAAGGATCAGCTTCATGTTGATTATCTGCAGAGCAAGCCTCAGTATGAAGCATGGTGGACACAATAGCAAGTAGCCCTGGTCAACCAGCAATTACAAGCTACATAATTTGCCCACTTACTCACACAAATGACCATCAAGACAGAAGAAGTAATTACTTCTGTTAAAAATATTGAGATGATCAGCATTCATTCTGCTGAGAAAATTGAAATCACTCAGAATATCATAGAATGTGTTCACATTCTTTGTCACAAGATTGCTAGAGATACTACCACCATTCCAGTAGTATTACCCAAGGTACTAGCAAAGGAGAACCAACTTCTCCAGCAACAGGCAAATAACCTAATGGCTCTTGCACCAGGTAGCTCTAGCCTATCTACAACAAAAAAGATGCATGCTTTGGCTCATAAGAACCCTCCTCAACTGTTCCTGACAACAGCTGAATGGGAATATGATAGTATGAAAGGAGAATTCAAGCCCAGCATCAACATGGTGGACATAAAAGAACAACCATGTATGGATAACCCATCTTGCAACCCTAAGTTCTTACCCAATGTCAAAAATCAAAGTGTTTTACCACCATAGGTAGCTTTAGATGAGTTTGACACTGATAAGAACTTGGCCACTATTGAAGCTATGATTAGTTGGGTCAAAACTCATTGCAAGCATTTTCCTAACCATCACCCTAGTGATGTGTACTTAATAGCCTTAACCTACCTTACCAGGTCTACTCTCCAGTATTGGAAATCCATTCCCCAACAGTATAAGGACCAACTTGTTGCCAAGGTAATCCAAGAAATAGGAAATTACTTCATGACCCATTTTGTGGGAGAAATTGCTACCTTAGAGCTGAAGCACTAATGCTTTTATGAATATTAAATGTTGTGATCTTAGTCAGAAAGATAAGTTCTTTGCTGACATGTTTAAGCATTATTCCCATTCTGGTTCTTCAAATTTCTAGAATGATAAGATGAAAGAGCATTTGCTCAAAGCCTTCCCACAGGTCAAAGGCCTATATTGGGAAAAATGGGTTGAGCATTCTCTTGCTTGCAATATGACTCTTGTCAAGATGAGTTATCCCATGATAGTTCAATTTATTGAACTTCAGAATGATGTTGTCTATCAAGCAGAGGTTGACAAACATAAGCTCAAAAAGATAAAGCCTATTATCTCAGCTGCCACCTATAAACAGTTTTGACCTGATTATGGCTGTGATAAATCCCTGTATCAATCTTCCTGACATAATCCCTAGAAGAAGCAGCACACGTCTGCCTGTACTACATGCATGACCAAACCTCACCATTCTTTTCAGTGGTGGAAGGGGAAGTTCCAGCGATACAAACTAGGAAGAAAGGCTATCTTAGAGCCAAACAAAAACAATAGAATAAGAATGTCCCGATCTCTTGTTACATCTCTCAAGGACTGCACTTTGCTTCTCAATGTCCTAATCGAGACAAACAGAGAGGCAAGAAGAAGATCCACATGGTGACTGAAATGGATGTGGATAATGAAGATCTCTATGTGTATGTCCATGACATACCCTCTAACGAAGATGGCATCCCATTCTATTCATCTTCTAACCCTGACAGTGAAGAGGAGACACTACCTATCTATCATCTCCACTTGTCAGACTCTTCAGACTCAGAGATCAGTTACTATTATATGATGAGCAATTGGACTCCATACTTTTAGAGTCCTGAACAACAGGTCACAACCTTGTAGCAACGTATTGGGGAGTTGGAACATCAACAAGAACTCCTCTCAGATGGTTACAGCAATTGGACACACTGGAGCAAGCAACTACAAGACTTGAAGATTCAACTTCAAAGTCTATAGCTTGATATAAGTCAAGTAGAAGATCGGTGACAACAACCTCTTACTAATCAAAAATCCACACCCTAGTTTCCAGGTATCAGGTCTTTTCCAAGAACTGTCACGATAATGCAAAGACCACCTACAGACACCATCTCTTCTGGCTCTAGATGAGAACAATGTCATCAATGCTTGGATCTTCTCAAGCAATGTATTCCCCAGCTCGAGCAAGCCCTACAATAAGCCTGCACAGAAGTAACACAACTTCAAGAAGAAGAGTAGCTTGATCAAGAATCACAAGCTCTAGTCACGAAAGATGAGCTTGGACATATCCTAGAGGATGTCCTTCAACCCTCTATGATGATTCCTTCCAACAACAGGCTACCAACCATTAACTTGACAGAGATAGAATTTGAAGATGAGGATCACATCACGTACCGGTCTGTTCATACCATCAATGCCCGATCACATCCTATGATCAAACTCAAGGTACATTTTAAAGGTCTTAAACCCTATCCTCTCCATGTTCTTGTTGATACTGGTGTAAACTGTAGTGTTGCCCAGTATAAAGCCTTCCCCAGAGATCTCTGGTTTCAAGAAAAAATAGATATTGGTTATGCTGCTAAAGGGCAAGAAAGTGGATCAGGCCTCGCCTGTAATACCACAATAGATTTTGAAGATGGCTCCAAGGCAATTGTTAAGTTCATTCAAACTGAGTTGCAATAGTTTGACCGTATCCTTGGGACTCCTACCATCAGTATTTGGGATAAGTTTGTGTTAACTGGATCAACTGTTTCACTTGGCCACCATGACTTCCCACAGTTATACAACTGGCAATGCTTCACTACAATTAGTGAACATGTTTCTATGACTCTCATAGGTTTGCCTTCTTCCAGAAAATCCAAAAAGGATATTAATTTAGTCTGGTTAGAAGAAGAATTAAATAAACATAAAGATTCTTTAGAATAGGTGAAACAATTGTTTCATCCTGATTTATTTAGTAAAGATTTGCATTCTTTATCTCGTAGTCTCACCTGCTCTCTGCCTTTTAAAAGAGATAGCAAGGGAAATGAGATCAAGCCCAAATATCAGGCCAATACCTTCCTCACGATTCATGAAGAAAAGGAACTCTACAAATAGGAGATCAAGAAGCTCCTAGAAATCGGCATCATCAAGCCATCTACTTCACCTTACTCATGTCATGCAATGTATGTCCCAAAGGTGGATGAAAATGGCAATGAATTGCCTAAGAAGAGGTTAGTTGTAAATTATAAACCTCTTAATAAATGTTTAGAGTCCAACCAACACTCGTTGCCCAATAAAGATTTCATATGGCAACAGATTCGAGGGTCTATATTGTATAGTAAGTTTGATCTCACCAAAGGATTCTAGCAAGTAAACATTCTCCCTAAGGATCACAGTAAAACTGCATTCTCTATTCCTCAAGGTCTTTACCAATGGAACATCTTACCCTTTGGAATCAAAACAGCCCCTTCCATTTTTTAGGGAATCATGGATGCAATTTTTCATCAGCATTCAAAATCAATAATTCCCTACGTAGATGACATCCTGGTCTTCTCCAAATGTCCATGTAATCATGTCAAAGCCTTGAACCTACTCCATAGCTTGTGTAAGTCAAATGATCTGGTTCTTAATCCTGACAAACACCACTTTACTAAAGATAGTAATATCTTTATTGGTGTAAAATTACTACCTAATGGAAAGATGCAGGTCCAAGACCACATTATTAAGAAGATTAGTAACTATCATGTTACTAACACTATTGAGCTCCAGCGGTTTCTTGGCCTAATCAACTATGTTGCATGACACTATGCCAACCTTGCAAAAGACCGCATTGAACTCAACAAGCTCCTTGGCAAGACTCCGCCCCATGGTCTAGCGTACATGATCAGATGATCTAGAACATCAAAGACAAATGCTAGCTCTTGCCCCCACTATGCCTGCCTGGTAGTGGACAGAAGATAATTGAAACTGATGCATCAGAGTATGCATGGGGAGGTGTCCTAAAGGATATTGTCAATGGATATGAAGAAGTAGTGAGATATGCCTCTGGAAGTTACAACACTACTAAAATCAAATATCACTCCATGCATAAGGAACTTCTTGCCATTGTCAAATCTTTCCTACATTTTCAATTATTTATTTATGATGCTAAATTTTTAGTTCGTTCATATCTGCAGCATGTTCATGGATTCCTAAACTCCTCACCGGCCAATAAAGTTCAAAGAAATCGGCTCTACCAGTGGGATGAACTCACCGACACCTTTGACTTCAATGTCATTCATCTTCCTAGTGTCAAGAATATACTCACTGATTTTCTCAACAGAGAAGGTGCAAATCCTCCTCCTATTGCTTTTTCCACCAATACAGTCTCCATCAATCTCATCAGTAGTACTGAACATGTTGTTCGCAGCTATGAGCCTCCTAATGACCCAGAAGATTATATTCATGGTCATAATCTTCTCAGCAACATAGGACTAAAATATCTTGCTAGCTGAAATATTATTCGTATAGATCCTGTGGACCAACTTCCCCGGTATGGCTATTACTAGGTTCCACACAGTGATTCTTGGGATGCTCTTTTCTTCCATCCACCACAGTCCATTGAAATACTTCATACTCCATGGTTGTATAATGAGAACCACATGGGAGAGGTTGTCCAACAATTTAAAAGAATCCTTGATCTACAACTACATGACCCATAGCATCATAGTCAGCTCACGCACACCAACTCCACGCAAGCTCTCTAGAATAATGATCCTTATCTCTTAGAGTATGCTTCTGATGCTCTTGTTTCTCATGGAAGCTCCTACTAGTTCTAGGTAAGTCATTTATATGCCTCCAATAGATTACCTTGTCCAACACTAGAATGACTTCTTCAACTCATCGGACCAAATGGTTGGTATTCACACTCATCACCTATTGATCAAGTCTGGCTCCTAAGCCATAACCATTTTCCATGGTGGGTACAACGCAACTACAGACTTGCCGATAATTGAAAAGAAGAGAGAACCTTCATCCTCTGGCATGAAGAATTAGAAGAAGATGATTATCCTTTTGGGCAAGTATCTGAAGGGAGTACTAGTATGCCTGATCCTAATGACCTTGCTACTCCACCATACCAGCACAACTCTAACGGCTCTACTCTTGGGTGGCAACCTCCCTCGCCATAGTATCCAACGATCGACGGTTCTGGTCATTCCACCTAACTGAACTAACAGTTATCGTTCTCTATCAAAGAAGGGATGAGAAGGTCCTCATGTTCAAACTCATGAATGCACTCACGATAATGAGTGTACGAGTTTTGCACTCGTGATCAAAGGGGACCACCCTTATCGGCTTTAGGGTGTAAAGTTGGTGTACCACAGGATACGTGTCCCTCTTCTGTTTGTCAACACCTTATGGTACATGCACTCATAAGATGCTTTACCATGTGTCCATTCTTTATTCTTCCATCATCTGACAGCTTATCCTAAGGAAGATGCTCTGTGACATGTCATTCTTTCTATAGCGGATTCCAAATTTTGTTCTATTCTGGACGTCCAAGTTTTCCTATAAAAGAAACATTGAGAACCCATAAGGGACAATGCTTCCATACACTCTCATTTTGAAGTGAATAAAAAAGAAAATCTTCTAATATCTCTCTTTCTCTCTTGTGTTTTAAGTTTTTGGGTTCTTAGTTGAATTCAAAAGTCTTAGGACGAATCCCGTATTCTCTTCACTCTACATCGAAAGACAATCTCTGTGAATCAAAAAGGATTTATAGGTTGGGTTATCTATAGTGGTAGACTTATGTATTGTATGAGCACCAGCACATTATACAACCATTCATATATTGACGTCAGTTAGGTAGATCCCTTTGTGTTTTTACTTAGTATAACTTATTGCTTCCTTTATATTTTGATTTATGTAGCACCTTGTTGCTACACTCGGCATCATACCATGAGTACACAAGCCATTATGTATCATGCCCATAGCATGGCATCAATTTGCCATTTGTGGGGGCAACCCCTTTGTGTCAAGTAGTTTTTGCAAACACATATCTTATAGGCATGTGCTTCCGGAAAGCTCACGTGCCTGTCTTATGGTTTGTTCTACCTTAAAGCAATTGCTCCCTGATAGGATGTGGCAATAACTTTAAGATGGGGGCATACATTGTGCTATGCTCTCTTTTTGGTTACATACTTGTTTATTGTAATTGGCATAGAACTCACCTAGTGAGTCGACAGTTCATACTAGCCTGTGAGGTTTTCTCTTTGATGCATGAACCACCTAGTGCAACGAAGTTGGCTAGCCCATGTGCTTCATGTGATTTGTCATGGTCACCTAGTAATTCAGTGGTCCTTACTAGTGAATGATCCATGGTGGCACTTCTTTTCACATGACCCACTTCTTTTCACATGACCCCTAGCGATAAAGCAAGCTAACATCAGAGGAATGTGCCTTGCATGTTTGTTTCTATGTTTGTTTGTTTAATGTATTGTTTTAACTTGTATTCCTTAATGATTTCCATGTATTTTATATGTATTCTTTGTTCTTACATGTATGCTTTATGTCTTATGTGTATGCTTTATACTTTATGTGTATGTTTCATGTCAAGTACGTATGCATTGAGTATGACATGTATTACCATTGTGTATGGTGTGTCTTTCGCATGTATTGATATGAATGCTTTTAGTACTCCATCTATCTGTGAATTATGTTGCAATATCTTGTGTGTTTGAAAATCCCTTTTCTTATGTGTTTGCAACCTTAGAATCCTAAGCTTGGGAGCTACTATAGTCCACAACTTGGTGGAATTCTTTGGCTTCTATGTTTGTGTTTGAAATCTATCTTCTCCTTCCATTAGTGTGAGTTCAAACGTAAGTTCACACCCATGCTAAAGTGGGGGATAAATGTTATGGAGTAAAATGTGTACACTAGCATTTTACACCTAGTTTAGCACCTGGTTGGACCTAATATGTTACTTTTGTTAATCAAGACCTATTTTAACACCATTTTTTAACATAAAATGATAAAATCTTGATCTCAATGACTAAATCTGATAGAATATACTTAGGACTAGACTAAGCCCATGACATTTGCCACTCCTCAAAGTTTGTGGGGCTAAAGGACCAAGGCACCTGAGCACCCTAGGCCCAGATGGGTTCTTTAGCCCCTATCTTGTGGTGTCATCTTAGAACACCTCCCTAGTTTGTACATGTCAGTCCCATTTGGTTTTATTCATCATTTGTGAGCGAGAATGCATATACAAAGGAATTTTTACAATTTATTTTACAACTAGAGAGATGATTATAAGATACCTAATACAAAGATTAGAGTTTGTTCACATGTTTTGATCTTCTATGCTAAATTGTTCTTCATACTTGGAATTGCTATCTACTTGTGGATGTTATGAAGTTTGTTTGTAGATATTGAAGGAAGTTTCAAGCCTTCTCCATCACTCTCCTTGTTGGTGCATGATCTTGAGCATCTACTCCAACTATGGTTCTACATCTTGTGGTAATCATCATCATTTTCATTCATATTTCTATCATATATTACATATCTAGCCTCTACCATCCTAGGACAAGCACTCTTGGATCTAATCATTGACGTAGTGGAGGTGGAAACACCGACACAAAGTTTGACTAAGGAAATCCCTTATACACAACACAACCTTATACACAAAACATTATCATGCCTCAATCCATCCAAAAACTTCCTTCCATCCACCAAGGATATCCTAGCATTGTTGCAAACTTGATCTTCTCTATCTTTTAGTGGCATTAACCTATGTCTCCAGCCATTGCTAGTTATAGTGTATGTATTTGCTCTTCCATCATGTATAGCCTATTGGTAGAACTACCATGGCCTCCCCAATAGTATGTGACACACATCCATCAACATCACATCACACAAGACTTCATCATGGTAACCTCGTATTTTAAATCTTACCCAACATTTTCAATAACCATTACCTTATGTTCTTTTTGTATCCAAGAAATTGCATAGGGATGTAGGTGCCTTTTCCTTTTCAAGTTCAACTTTACAACCATTTATTCTAATACTAAGTTATTTGTGCTTTAACTATCAATACTTACTTTACAACACTTTCCTTTGGATTTGCATCTTATTTTGAAGAAATTCTTTCTTTACACTATACCTTCCTTGGGGTACTTCAACAAGGTGCCTCTCATCATTAATGACTCTCTAGGTTTAGGGTTCTCATCTAAATCACATGATCTTCAGTGTTTTTCCTCCTTAAATGTAGCTTTGGTGCTACTTTCTACCTACTTTCCTTGATCTTGAAAACATTTGAATGCTCTATGCCCTTCTTTGCACTTGAAACATGTCCCCCTAAAGGGTCTCTTCTCATTACTCCTATATCCTCCTCTCCCTCCCTAGTATCCATCTTTGTAGTATGAATTTCCTTCTGCTTTGTCCTTGTGGTAGTAGTTTCTATCTTCCTAGCCTTAACAGTAAGTGTTGTGACTCCTTTCCTCACTACTATAAGTACTATCATCTCTATGGTAAAAAAATGTCAGTTCTTTTATCTTCATGGTGGGTCTTCTATCACTATACCATGATCTCTCCCTCTGGGGTCTGTTTGCTTTTTCCCTCCTAATTTTCTACCTTGATTGTAATTTTTTATGCTTCTTCTATGGTTGTTTTTATTAAGATAAAACATCAGAAGGGCCTGGATCCATTACATGAAGCAGCCACAATGGCTAGAGAAAAGAGTCTCATTAGGAATAAGACTAGAAAACAAAAGAAAAAGATGAGACAAAGTAGAACAAACCAAATAAACTAGGAAAAAACTACAAGACTATCTCAGGAACAGTAGGAACCTAGCGCTAGAATAGAAATTACATATCAATTATTCGTTTCAGACTACTAATGGCCCACCACTTCTGACTAAGAAAATCATTTTTATCATTGAAGAATATATGTAATCCTTTGGTTTGTCATCCACAACACTAGTTTTATCATTATTCTTGCAACTATTGGCTCTAGTCCTATTGGCAGGGCCTTCCTAGGAAGCAATGAGCTTATTATCCTAGTGTTTTTCTTTTATTTTCTCAAGTTCAAACTAGAAGACAAGAAGAGTGATAGCAAAGTTCTTAATCATTTCCTTTCTGAAAGCAATGATTTCTCCCATATTCTTTTTAATAGTTTTCTGGTTTGTCTTCATCTCTTCTATGTCCTACTTAATGGTTTCCCATTTATCAAAAGTGGTAGAGAATTTTTCTCTCTTCCCATATGTCATCATCCACCTGCTCATTGGTCCAGTTAGAGATTTCATTGTGAGCTTCCATTTCCAGCTGTTAGATTTTAATTTTAGCAATACATAGCTAAGATAGTTGCCACTTTAAGACATTGTTTTGAAGGTTCAAACCCTTTTGCAGTTTGCTCACTTTTTCCTCTAGAAGGCTGCAAGAATTACATGGAGGGATTCCATGTTTAGACTGAAGCTAAGGGGGTTCCATAAGCAAGCTCAAGGATAGCACAACAGGATTAGTAGGGATGAGAGAGGGCCCAACAAAAGAAGATGTAGCATGGCCTAACTTGGGGAAGGCGGGGGAGACCTCTTTGACTTGAGTATTACCAAATAGAGAGGGGTTAGCCTAGGGATGGCTAGGGGAATGACATTTCTCTTGGAAAAGATCGAAGAGGCCTTGCCTCTATATTTAGAGTGGATACTAAGGGGGAAAATGCATTGCTTAGGATCATAGGAGTCATAGGTAGGGGTCTGCACCAAAGGGTTTTGACTACTCTCAGGATCACAAGAATCTTTCAAAGGGACAAAAATAGGAGGAATTCATAAAGTAACATTTTTGTTCTTGCCTTTGGTGCCTAGAGGAGGGTGATCATAATAGGGAATGGACTCTTGAGCCATGGGGGGAATATGGATTTTAACCCCCAAGGGAGGGTTGTTCTTCTCATCGATAAAGATTTTCTACTCTTTGGAAGCTAGGCCCTCAAAAGAGTGATTCTGGATAAGGGAGGGATTGTAAATGTGCATGAGGAAGTGAGGGGCCAAGGTGTGGATGAGTTGAAAGTGATACAAATAATATATGAGCCCCTAATGAAGGGGAAAGGCTTTGTCACCAATAAGCACTTGCAACACCAAATCCTCGAGAGAGAGGAATAAATATAAAAGGTAAAATTCATCCTAATTCCATGCCTTAAATGGTTGAGCATAGGGAAAAGATAGGAGTGAAAACTTTTAAATCTACCATCGGCCACCCTCTACCAAACTCTCAGGAGATCTTCTCTATTAAAATTGTTCTAGAGTATTTCAATCTTCTCACCCCTCTTTAAGAAATGCTTCATGGCCTCCTGATAATTTCCCTTAACTTTCTTAGGGAGGTGCTCTCCCTCCATGTGAAGCCCAGTTGCATTAGTGATGAGCTCCTCTAAAACCTAAAAGGACATCCCCTAACATACACGGTCCCTGCATTCCACGAATAGCCCACGAACTCTCTAGAAAGAATGGTATCAAACCCATTCATGGATTCAAAATATGATGTGAGGTTTCCCCTATGCAAGATATCCTAAACCTCATTATCATTTTTCACCTTCTCATAGTTGGCAAGTTTAGTTCTAATAAGATCTCCCCCCATTTTAGACTCAGAGAGAAAACTAGCAATTACAATGCCTTCAATGACTTTCTGATGGATCTTCCTTAACAGCAAGGCAAGATTAATGAGGTATAAAGATAAACTCCAATTGATTCTTCACCCTAACTTACCATCATTTCCATTGTTTGAGAGAATACCTTCACTCACACCAGCCTTTCTTTGAAGGACAACTAGCTACTAGTTTTCAATGATTTTTAGGTGTCTCTTCTTTAATTTTTGACCTGATATGATTTAGAAGGGAATGAATTTCATTCCAAATTTTAATATCTATTTGGGTGCTAATATTGGCAAGTAAGTATGCCGAGTAATTACCCTCTCTATATATGTGAATGACTTTGGTCTCTTCAAACTCCCTAGTGTTAGTTTTGATTTCCTCAATATCTTTGTAGGACCAATGGGGATTAGGTTTGGAATTGATCATGTTGATGATATTTTTAGAGTCCTCTTCTATGATCATCTTCCTAATGCCTTTGTTTTTGGCCATGATGATTCCTTCAAGGGTCATCACAACTTTCGCAAAGTTATTAGTTTAGTGACCAAGATTTTCAATGAAGGTACCAATTACCTAACTCCTTTTTTCTCTTAATAGTTCACCCCTCCTACCTAACATGGGTTACCCTTCAATGAGCCATCAAAATTGAGATTATGCAATCCAGTGTTGGGGGCCAAGTCTTCTATGGTTGTTAACCTAACCAAGCTCAACTCATCTTGAATACTTTCTCTCAACCCATTGATGTATCTTGCAACCTTTTCTTTGTTTACCTCACTATGCCATATCCTGATAATCAATTTGTGAAATTCTTCAGTGTATTCCTTCATAGTTCTATCCCCTTGTCTCAAACTTTGTAACTTCTTCAATAGTTCCAATTCATATTCCACAAATATGAATTTCCTTTTTAGTTTTACAACCATCCTCTCCCATATTTTTATTCTTTCTTTTCCATTCCTATTTCTTTCTAGTTGTACCTCTTTCCACCAAACAATAGAATGTCCCTTTAGCTTGGTCTTCACAAACCTAACCCTCTTGAGATCTTCAATCTATTCATACTCAAAATGCTCATCCAGCTCATTTATCCAATTAGTGAGTTCTTCTAGATTCAAATCATCACAATAGTTGGGAACTTTCATTCTAGGTCTCGTATCAATTTTGGAAATGGCCTTTAACACCTTCACTTTTTCTAATTCTTCTTCCTAATTTTCTAGGTCCTACACCTCCTCTCTTGCATATTCCTCCATATTTCTCTCATCATCCTTTGGGCTTCAACCCCTTTTCTATCTTCCTCTGAGGCATTCAACCAAATTGTGTTTTCCCTTACCTCTTTGAGAACATCATCCAACATTCTAGTTATGTTGATAACACCTTGGACTCTTCGTAGTGACATCTTTCCTGGGGTTTGGTGTAAACTACCTTAGGTTGGTGGTCTACCTACAATCACTCCTTGTTGATCTCTTTGATGATCTGTTGACAAGCTTCTTAAAGGTTTCCTCAATTTCAATGGTCTATTTACAAACAAAACCCATACATCATTGTTTACCTTCCTTAATATTTGAACCTTACAATTTGATACCACTTGATGTAGTCACAATAGGAGGGTCCGATGAAGAACTGTGCAACTATGCAACCAAAACACATAAAATATAGTAGTAACTCATAACAAAATGATACAATATAATTGTAGACAGCTAAAAATGTCTTCACCATCTAACCAACCTTTGACATCACCAAATGCATCAATTTCCCTTCTAATCAATTAATTAAAATTTTATTTAATTAATTATCCCTTTCAACACCTGGTTTCCCATCATTTCATCCTTGAAAATTGAATTAATTTAATAATTCAATAGTCTAACTTAGCCAATTAATTAAATAAATGTGCAAATATTTATTTGATTAATTTCTCCTTTCCCCTAAACCCAATTAATTAGATAAAGCATGTTTATCCAATTAATTTAACCTACTAATTAACCTATGCCTACCCTAGTTAATTAAATATCAATTATTTAATTACCTAGCCTAACCTACATGACCCTAGACCTAGGATTAATTAAATAAAACATTATTTAATTAATCTTAACCCCTCATTAACCCATTCCCTAATTTTTTCCAACCATATTAATTAGGCTAATTACCCTGATTAAAATGGTCAAACCTAGCTTAACACCCTTCCCCACATCCTCCAAATAAAAAATTGAAATATATACCACATAAATCAATTTTTTATACACATATGTCAAGCATCTCATTAATAAACTCTTACACCCCTTACACATGTCATAACTCATTTATTTCCACTCTTCCCCAAATGAATTTTTAATTCATTTTCTCTTCCCGATGTGAATTTTTAATTCACATCTAATCCATCTCACCCAACCTCATTTAATTCACCCCTTTCCCAAGATGAATTTAAAATCATCTTTATTCACAACCCTCCATTTTTGGAGATTAAATCTAGGCCCTCCACCTCACATGCATCCTCAACCATTGATCTCCCAATTCAATCTCCACCCTTGGATCAAATCCTCTCCCAAAAAGCCTATAAATACACCCTCATCCAAGCCATTTTATCATCCACAATTTGAACAAATTTATCATGCCAAAATCTTTCCTCTTGAGCTAGTTTTATTAGTGAATTGCATAGGTTTTGAGAGCATTTCACATTGTCTATTATCATATTGGGTAAAGATAGAGTGTTTGGGTGCAACACTCTCCACCTTATCTAGAGTTTGTGGATCACATTAGAAGGTATAACATTTGATTTCATTGCATTTTTCTTGTGTTTGCTTTCATTTTGTTTTCTATAAACTACATTGGCATGCCTGGTGGGACCCACAAGGTACAAATCTAACATTTTGTGAGTGTTTTGGAAGGAAAAATGTGCTTTTTGCACATCCTGGTGCTAAACACTCTGTTTGGAGCCATTCCTTCATGTAGTGGTGCCATTTCCATGGATAGTGGCACTATTTCTAACTGTTTTGACACCATTCCTGCACAAAAAACCCACTCACAGATAGACTTAAATCTTTTCTTCTTTTTCTTGTTTTCTGGTGTTTTTAGCATTTTTAGCTCTTAGTTTTTGCAGGAAACACGTAGACATAGGGGGACACTATGGCAAAATTTCTTTAAAATATATCCCACATTTCATCTTTTCACTCTTTGTTTGTGGACTTGCTTAGGATATCTTTTTGTCTCATTTTCTCTAGTACTTTAGTGCTATTGAACTAAAGGGTAACTACTAATCTTGTTTTGATGAACATTTTAAGACTAAAGGTGTGTTTTTGAGGTCTTTTTTAAACATTGAGCCATTTTTGCACTATCTGAGTCCAGGTCGGCACTATTTGTCACAACAAACAAGGTATAATGCAGTGGTGCTATTTCACGTTTTTGTAGAACTTTTCCTTATTTTAGTGCCATTTCAGTTTGCAGTAATGTTTTATATCATTTTAGTGCCATTTTAAGTAACTATAGCGCTTTTTCTTAATTTAGTGCTATTTTCAGCTTCTATAGCGCTTTCTTTGTAACTATTAGAAATCATTTAGTTAGCAGTCTATGGTGCCATTTTAAGGTTCTGTAGCACTTTATATGTCCATTTTGGTGCCTTTTTCTATACTAACTTTAGGATCTATGCAGGTTGTTGACTATGTTCTACAGGTTAAAATTGCTTGTCCAAGACCATAATCTGAAACAACTAACATCTTTGCAGGGATTTATTAGTTTAGGAAAAAAAAATTATCTTGGTGCACTAAAAAGAACCTTTTCTTGATTAGCCTAGAAAACATTTGGATTTGGTGCATAAAATAAATCTTGTTTGCAAACAATCTTAGGCACACTTCATTTTGGACTCTAAAAGGAACATTAGCAATTGTTTGCCGTGTCTTGTGCACTTGTGTTTGTGTTACCCAAGGGATAGAATCAAAGTATCCTCTCCCCTCACCTTCAAAAGGATCTTGGGTGAAGAGAAATGGTTCTACTCTCTTTTTATTTTAAAAAAGTGGGCCTGCTCTTGAGACACATCCACAAGGATAACTCATTTGTGACCCTAAGCGGTATTTGCATTTGGTCCGCTATATAAATTAGGATAAGGTGAAATCCAAGTTTGAATTGGTATAAGAGCTTAGCATACGATGCTAGCTCAAAAGGAAGTCATACCTAGTGTATATGAAACTCCTAGTAGAGCTAGTCAAAACCTTAAGTGGCTTACCAGATGCTCGTAACGTGTCGATCCACCGAATGTTCCCCCACTAAGCACCATTTGTATTAGAGGCTAAAAACCTTCTACTTGTTAGCACAGGGGGTCAAAAGATAGACCTCTGAAGTCATCCCACACTCTCGCAACTTAAAGTAGAGATAACAAATTTCTTGAGATCTTCAGGTCTTTAGAAATCTGAAGCTTGGTGTACATGAGAAGTGAGTGCCATGTAAGGAGGAGCCAGTGTCACCAAGCTTCTAAGTTATCAACTTTGAGTAAATGTGGCTGGAGAAATCCAAGTGGGAACTCAACAAGTATTGTCATTTCCTTGCCTTAGGTTGTACATGCTTGATAAATCTTTCACATTTTCACAAACAAAACCTTTGGCCATTATGTTCTCTTTGTTTGAAATGTTTTCAATACTTGCCAAAGCACATCATTGAACCACCATTAAAACATTTGGCAATCATTTGACCCTCACAAAATCAAAATTTGCCATCAAAACCCATTTGCCAAAGAATTGACAACCACTGTCACATTTTGGCACCATTTTATCAATCCCTGGCACCATTTTGCACTATTTTGGTGCCATATACTTGAGTTTTGGCACTATTTATGTTGGAAACAAGGTAGATAACTGAGAGGGGGGGTGAATCAGATATCTTAAATATCTTAACTTTCTTTTCTTCTTTAACAATAGTGCAGCATCAAAACATATAAGCATAAATAATCATGAGAGCAGAAATGAAATCAACACACATAACACATGGATTTTTATGTGGAAACCCTGTTAAGGGAAAAACCATAGGGTGACTAACCTGAGATTGTATTCTCTGTTAAAAGAATAAGAAGTACAAAATGGCACTTGCCAATTAGAGCTCACTGCCTGAGCACACTGCTCACAAGAGGCACACTGCCTACAAGAGACTCACTGTCTACAAAGTTATAGAAGGTAACCAGGTGTTTGAACTAATGAGAGGCATCCACATATGCTAAGGTTTAGTTCCGGTTAGGCTCAATATACTGATCTACTGCACTTCATTCTTCCTCTGCTTTAGTGCTGCTGTTTTGTCACATACCGGACTTGTATTGGTGCTTCCACACTTCTTCTTGCCTTTTCTCGCACACTATATTATCACACACACACACACACCTTCATACTGAAATACATCTAGTATATATATCCACACCAAGGATTTGAACATCTTTGTAGTTGGCAACTAGAATATTAAAGATATTTGTAAAACATTGATCTGTTAGCTGAATCCATGCTTAATATGTGGTACGTATCAAAGACATAGACATAGAAGTCATCAATCATGTTGGTCAACCATGTATGGTCCTTCAAATAGATTGATCACCATTAATTTCTCATCCTAATTAAAGTCTGATGCTCTGCCGGTCAGTTCTTCCTCAGTCTACTCTGCCTGTGAGGAACCCAACACTTAGATGCTCATATCTTTTCATTCATTCATCACCGGAGGCTCAATCTTTGGAATGTAGTAGTCATGGTACTCCTCTTGACTTGTATAAGTCCACAACTTTTTGAGTTACACCATCTGAGAGATCTGGACCTGATTGTCAGACCTTGCTGCATGCTCTTTTCTTGTTCACCGGACCAAACACTCTTTAATCTAACTCCTGGTATAGATATACTATGTGCTACGGATGTGTGGGATGGACTTTGTTGCCATCAATGACAACACTCATGAAGCCACACAGTGTCTCTTGCCAAAAATCTCTCCCTTTGGCATTGATGGCAACACTTAGTGAAAAATGAGTAAGTGTCGCAGCAAACTCCCCCTTGGCTGATGTATTGGTTTACTGAAGCTCCCCCTTAGCTAGATTCCACATTTTTCACTACTCCTCACTCCCCCTTTGACATCAATGGCAAAGGGTGGAATTCACACACCAAAATTTGTAAAAATCATCCTATACATAACCACATAAGCATATATTCATGTTATACTTACATATACTTAAGTATATCCACAATGGTGGTTTTCAACTGTACAGATTTTGTCGTCCAACTCTGCTTCATCCTGTACAAAATTGAAATGTGATCACTCAACAAAAATGCATAAGCTTCTCCCCTTCTTAAGTCTGTCGGATTACTGGTCCGGGCTATGGTCTAAGCATCAGTTAGGGCCTCATGCATGGCCTCTAACTTAGGGATAATTATCCCTCTAAGTTCACTCATCTTGCTTATTATATTATTCCTCTCCTTTTCAAGCCTCTTTATTTCATTTAGAATGACAATAGCCTGGCACTCTTGATTCATTATGGATGTGGTGAGAGGATCAAAATTTTGAGATAAACTTGACAATTTATCTTCTTGTTCTTTCACATTCTTTTCAATATCCTTAGTCACTTTAGACTAGGATAGACAAAATTTATACATTTCTCCACCATCTTTAAGAGCATTTTCTAGGCTCTTTATCCCAATATCCAGGGTTCTCCTATCATTAGCTATGAGTCTCTGTACTTTAGAGAATCTCTTTCCCAAAAACTCTTTCCGGACCTTTTTGTTCTGTCGATTTCTCTAAGGAATCAAAATGAGTGTTGACAGAGTTTATCATAGATTTAAGGTTATCGGATGGAGAGGTTGATGTTGCAAGTATGGGCCTAGCTAGTGTTGTCATTGATGTCAACATACTCCTGTTACATTAATGACAAGGATTGGATGAGCTATGTGCTAAGGATATTGAGAAAATTAGTCTCAATCTACAACAGTGAAGAACAGTGATGACAATAAGGTGAAAGTCCACGATGGGATGAGGATCAGAGGATGTGGATTAAAGGGTTTGTAGATATATGTCTAAAGGAGATCCAGTAGATATTTTAGAGGTCCGCATGAAGATCTGAAGAAGTTGTGGTTGCTCTAGTAAAATTGGTTCTGGCAGATGTTTAGTGGTGACAGAATGATACAGATAGGTCCGGTGAGATCCGGAATTACATTTTCCTGTTCTGCAGATTTGAGGGAGTGTTGAGGAAGTCATTGTGAAGTGTCAACTCAATTGGTTCATGGTTTGAAGGTCCACAAGCATATATTCTTATGTGACAGTGATGACAGATTGTGTTCTTGAGCTTTCGGATGAAAAAGAGAAGGATTTCAGTAAGCAGATGAAGTGTGGATGTTCTTGGTGATTCAGGCAAGCTTGTGGTAGTCTTTGGATCGTGTCCAATTCATGTTGGTTGTCTACATTGGAGTTGGAGCCCACAATTGAAGAATATATTCTAGATTTTGGTGTTCTTCCTGAGACAGGCCGATTGGATGAGTTATGCATCTTGCGGATGATCTTGTGGATGTTTACCAACTTAGATGATCATTCCTAAGTTAATGTCTTGTATAAAGAAGGGATTACGAAGTCATTTCAAATTTGTCCTTGTGGAGATGTGTGTGTGGTAGTGAAGAGGAGAGTGAAAGGCAGAGCAAAAGTATTGAGCTTAATGGAACTGATTCAAGCATGGTGAAGATGCTATTTTCTAGTTCAAGTAGGTGATACTTATTTCTTTATAGACAGTGTGTCTCTTGTAGGTAGTAAGCCTCTTATGAGCAGTGTGCTCGAGCAGTGAGCCCTAATTGGCATGTGCCATTTTGTTCTTTCTATTCTTCTAACAAAGAATACATTCTTGGGTTAATCACCCTGTGGTTTTTCCCTTAACCAGGTTTTCCACATCAAAATCTTGGTGTCTCATGCATTGATGTGTTTCTGCTCTTGATTTGTTGCATTATGTTTCCATGATTGATTTATTGTTAAGCTGTTGAATTGAAAAGTGGAATTAAGTGCTTAAATAGAAGAAAGTTTTGCACAACTGATTCACCCCCCCTCTTAGTTGTGTGCCCTAACTCTAACAATTGGTATCAGAGCCAAGTTCCTCTAAAAGGATCTTAACTGCTTGAGGAGATCCAGGATGTCATCTTACAAGGATAGTCCAAAGTTTGATGGAACCAATTTTTCTATTTGGAAAGGTCACATGAAATGTCACTTGCAGTGTATGGGAATGACATACTAGACCATGGTTACAATATAGTATGTACATCCACAGGGTGGTTTGAGAACCCTAAATGAAGTCACAGATGCTGAAAACAATCTACGGACTATAGAGGCTCTTCTAAGCACATTATTTGATTCAGAGCTCTCAAATGTTATTGAACTACCAATTAATTTTGAGATTTGGAAAAAATTGGAACTTTTGCATGAAGGAGACTAGTATGTTAAATGTGCAATGTTACAGAGTCTAAAAGGGAAATTTGAAAATCTGAAGATGAGAGATGATGAAAATATTACTACTTTTATGCCAAGAGTGAATGAGTTGGTTTGTGGAATCAGAAATGCTGGTGGAGTCTTGGATGAAAATGAGATTGTTGGCAAGATTCTCAGATCCCTACCTACTTCTTACAAAATCAAGGCTACTGCCATTGAAGAATTTAGAGCCTATACAACTGTCACAAGAGATCAATTAGCTGGGAAATTGGTTGCATTTGAAATGACAGTGTTTGGAGATGACCCCCCAAGACTAAATCTACATTCAAAGCCAGTGCCTTTGTAAAAGGTAAACAAAGGTTTGATCCGAGAGAGAACTCATCAAGGAAACTATCATGGTATGAAAAAGTAAGAAAAGACCTAGAAGAAGAAGTAGAAACTATTCAACTTGAAGCCCTTATTGCAAAGAGGCTACCAAGAGGATCTAGTAAGTATGAAGGAAAATTACCTTTTAAGTGCTTTAACTACAATAAAATTGGTCATTTTGCCTCAAGGTGTCTAGAAAGGTTTTCAAGGCAAAATCCTAACAAGCCAAGGTTCCAAAAGAACTGTTACTATGTACATGAAGATAATGACAATGAAGGAGTAACAGATGATGAATTAGAGACAGGAAACAAATTTAGAAATGAATGGGTGTTCATTTCCATCAAGGAAGAAGATCTAATGTCCTCTATATCTGCCAATCATAAGACTGTGGAAAGAGCTCTGGCTGCCCAAATCGAAGAGAATGATGATTGGGTCATTGACAATGGATGCTCTCACCATATGATAGGTGACAAAAATAAGTTTGTAGATTTGGAAAGGTATGAAGGAGGAGTAGTAAAGTTTGGTGACAATTCTGTTGGTAGAATTAGAGGCAGAGGAACTATTTCTCTTGATGGAAGAAACAAAACCGATAATGTACTGTATGTTCAAGGATTGAAGCACAATCTTCTCAGTGTTGGATAGTTGGTGGACAAAGGCTATGATCTTCAGTTCAAGGATGGAAAATACAAGATCTTTGAAAGCTCCAGAACAGAGATTGTATTTGGTACTCAAACTAAAGGTAATATCTTTCACTTGGTTGGTACTGGTAAAAATTGCTTATTTGTTCAAATTGATCAGAGTTGGTTATGGCATAGGAGAATGTGTCATGAGAATTTTGATAATATCATCAAGATAAGCAATATTCAGGTTGTAAGAGATCTTCCAAAATTGGTGAACCCTACTAATAGCTTGTGCAAAGAATGTCAGTTGGGTAAGCTGAGCAGAGTCACATTCAAGAGTAAGGAAATGTCTTCTACTAGATTATTGGATTTAGTTCATACTAATCTTTGTGGTTCAGCTAGAATCAGGAGTATGAAAGGTGATAGATACTTCATGTTACTAATTGATGACTATTCTTAGATGATGTGGGTAACTTTTCTGAAAGAGAAATCAGAAGCTTTTGAGAAATTCAAAATATTCAAGGCTATGGTAGAGAATGAAACTAGATTAAAAATGAAATGTCTGAGGTCTGATAGAGGTGGAGAATTCACATCCGGTGAATTCTTAGAGTTTTGTGGGAAACATGGAATAAAGAGACAGTTGTCTGCTCCTAGAACTCCACAATAGAATGGAGTGGTGGAGAGAAATAACTAGACCATCTAGGAAGCTTCTAGGACCATGATGATGGAAGCAAATGTTCCTCACATCTATTGGAGAGAAGCTGTCAGCACTGCAGTCTATACTCTCAATCAAGTTCAAATTAAGCAATACTGGTAAGACTCCTTATGAACTTTGGTTTGGCATCACTCCTACTATGAGATATTTTAGAGTTTTTGGTAGAAAATGTTACATTAAAAGAGATGAAGATCTAGGAAAGTTTGATGCTAGAAGTGATGAAGGAATATTCTTGGGTTACTCTACTCAAAGCAAAGCATACCATTTTTATAAGAAAAGACTAAGAAAGATGATAGAAAGTACAAATGTGAAGGTTGATGAGGGAATTAAGAAACCCTCAAGGTTTTATGAATATGATGAAGATGATCAGAATGTTGTTTTGACTCAAGGAGCCCAAGCCTCATCTGTTAATCAAATTCAAACCAATCCGGTAAACCAGGAAGAAGAAATGAGTTTCAATGAGCTTGATCAAGAATTAGAAGTGCAAGAAATTCTCAAAGTTCCCAGGTATGTAAGACTGAACCACTCTGAAGATTAGATCATAGGTGATAAAAGCAAGGAGTACAAACAAGAAGGAGAATTGCTCAAGATTCAGAAGAGTATTGTCTGATTTCAAAGATTGAACCTAAAATAGTGAATGAAGCTTGCAATGATAAAAATTGGACTAAAGCAATGGAGGAAGAGCTGGTGCAAATAGAGAAAAATCACACTTGGGTTCTTGTTCCCAGACCTAGAAACAAGAATGTGATTGGAACAAAATGGGTCTTCTAGAACAAATTGAATGAAGTTGGTGAAGTAATCAGAAATAAAGCCAGATTGGTCTGCAAGGGTTACTCTCAAATAGAAGGAATTGATTTTGAAGAAACTTTTGCTCCAGTGGCAAGAATTGAAGTAGTTAGATTATTTCATGCATTTGCTTCCTTCAAAGATTTCAAAGTGTATCAGATGGATGTCAAGTCTGCCTTCCTGAATGGTGACTTGGAAGAAGAAGTGTACATTGAGCAACTGGATGGATTTCAATTATTTAATCATGGTGATATGGTCTGCAAGTTGAAGAAGGCACTATATGGACTAAAGCAAGCCCCAAGAGCCTGGTATGAAAGATTGGATAAGCATCTTTTGAAGATTGGTTTCAACAAAGGTACTACTGATAGTAACTTATATTTCAAAATTGATCATGAAAACATCTTAATTGTTGAAGTATTTGTGGATGATATCATTTTTGGAGGAAGAGACAGTATGTGTAAAACTTTTGCAAATCAAATGAAAAGTGAATTTGTGATGTCTATGCTTAGGGAAATGAATTTCTTTTTGGGTCTGCAAATCACTCAAACAAAGAAAGGAATCTTCATTTCTCAAACCAAATATGTGAAAGAATTGTTGAAGAAATTTGGAATGGAAGACTCTAAACCAATGAATACTCCCATGGCAACCGGATGTAAATTAAGCAAAGATGATGATTCTCCTAAGGTTGATCAGACAAAGTATAGGTTAATGATTGGTGGACTATTGTATCTCACTCAAACTAGACCAGACATTATGCAGGCTATTGATCTTGTTACTAGATTCTAGGTTGATCCTAGAGAATCTCATGTCATGGCAATCAAGAGGATTTTTAGATATCTAAAAGGAACAGTTGAGTATGGTCTGTGGTATCTTAGAGATCATGATTTCTCTCTTCATGCATATACAGATGCAGATTGGGTAGGAGATGTGGATGACCATAAGAGTACTAGTGGTGGAGCATTCTTTTTGGGGAAAAGATTGGTTTCTTGGCTAAGCAAGAAACAAGAGGCAATATCTCTATCTACAACTGAAGCAGAAGATATTGCAGCAGTAAGTAGTTGCACTCAAGTTTTGTGGATGAAGTAGATGCTAAGAGATATCAAAGTGGAGTATGAGGAACCTATCACAATTTTTTGTGATAATTCAAGTGCAATAAATATTTCTAAGAATCTGGTGTTGCATTCAAAGACTAAACACATATCCATCAAGTTTCACTTTTTGAGAGAGCAAGTGAACAAGAATGAAGTCAGATTGGAGTTTGTACCTTCCAAGGATCAGATTGCAGACATCTTTACTAAACCTCTACCTAAGGATTCTTTTGAGTATCTTAGGGAGAAGCTAGGGGTTATTGCCCCTCTGGTGATGAACTAAGGTGCACTAAGGTGCATTAGTCTGATGGATATCACAGTCATATCTTCCAATCTGGATTGATGATGGAGAGCTGCTACTCAGGGGGAGCAGCAGGTATGTTTCAAAGTGTTGAAATTGCAAGTATGTGCCCTTTGCCATTGATGTCAAAGGGGGAGAGAAGACATGTGAAAAACAAGTGGTTTCTAATCAATGGGGGAGCAGTAAAGGAGAGAAGACATGTGAATAGTTGTTGTTGATAGGGGGAGTTGTGATAGTAAGGAGAAGTTCTTGTCTTGATGGTTAAAATAGTTTTTCACATCATATGTTGCCATCAATGACAAAGGGGAAGATTGTTGCAAGTATGGGCCTAGCCAGTGTTGTCATTGATGTCAACATACTCCTGTTGCATTAATGACAAGGATTGGATGAGCTGTGTGCTAAGGATATTTAGAAAATTAGTCTCAATTTGCAACAGTGAAGAACAGTGATGACAATAAGGTGAAAGTCCACGATGGGATGAGGATTAGAGGATGCAGATTAAAGGGTTTGTAGATATATGTTTGAAGGAGATCTAGTAAATATTTCAGAGGTCCGCATGAAGATCTGAAGAAGTTGTGGTTGCTCTAGTAAAACTGGTTCTGACAGATGTTCAGTGGTGACAGAATGATACAGACAGGTCCGGTGAGATCTGGAATTACATTTTCCTATTCTGTGGATTTGAGGGAGTGTTGAGGAAGTCGTTGTGAAGTGTCAACTCGATTGGTTCATGGTTGGAAGGTCCACAAGCATCTTTTCTTATGTGATAGTGATGATAAACTGTGTTCTTGAGGTTCTGGATGAAGAAGAGAAGGATTTTAGTAAGCAGATGAAGTGTGGATGTTCTTGGTGATTCAAGCAAGCTTGTGGTAGTGTTTAGATTGTGTCAAGTTTGTGTTAGTGGTCTGTATTGGAGTTGGAGCTTGCAATTGAAGAATATCTTCCAGATGTTGGTGTTCTTCCTGAGATAGGCCGACTGAATGAGTTATGCATCTTGCAGATGATCTTGTGGATGTTTGCCGACTTAGATGATCATTCCTAAGTTGATGTCTTGTATAAATAAAGGATTGTGAAGTCATTTCAAAGTTGTCCTTGTGGAGATGTGTGTGTGGTAGCGAAGAGGAGAACAAAAGGTAGAGCAGAAGTATTGAGCTTAATGGAACTAATTCAAGCATGGTGAAGATGCTATTTTCTAGTTCAAGTAGGTGATACTTATTTCTTTGTAGACAGTGTGTCTCTTGTAGGCAGTAAGCCTCTTGTGAGCAGTGTGCTCGGGTAGTGAGCCCTAATTGGCATGTGCCATTTTGTTCTTTCTATTATTCTAACAGAGAATACATTCTTGGGTTCATCACCCCATGGTTTTTCCCTTAACCGGGTTTTCCACGTCAAAATCTTGGTGTCTCATGCGTTGATGTGTTTCTGCTCTTGATTTGTTGTATTATGTTTCCATGATTGATTTATTGTTAAGCTGCTAAATTGCAAAGTGGAATTAAGTGTTTAAATAGAAGAAAGTTTTGCACAACTGATTCACCCCCCCTCTTAGTTGTGTGCCCTAAGTCTAACAGCTGAAGGATCCTTTTGGAAGGATGGCATAATCTTTTCTAGCATCCCTGATGCAATCTCTATCATCTCACAATCTTCCATGTGAGACTTCAGAAGCTTTTCTTTTGTTTTAGCTTGGGCAAAGGATGATATCTTCATTGTCTAGACCGAAGAGAGGGAATCAAAATTGAGTGGTCCTTGAAAGAGTTTTGGTTCATCTAACTCCATCATCTCTTTGTTCAAGAATTTCTTCAATGCCTCTGTAGTGTCTCTTGCCAAAGACTGAGTCTTTTCTTTTGGAATCTCTAAGTTGTCATCAGAGATCTTCTCTGTTTTCTCTTCTTCTTGACTCACTTTTTCTTCTTTTCTTCCTTCTCCTTTAGCTTCTGATTCTGGAATGTCTGCAGAAGGATCAAGAGGAGAGATGTTGACTTCTTCATGGACTTCCTCTTCTAGAATAGAAGAATCCAAGTCCTTAGACTTCTCTTCATCTATCTCTTTTAACTCTTCTACATTTTTCTCAGTAGATTCTTCTTTTGATGCACTTAATCCTTCAACATCCATGGTAGAAGGTTCTTCATCTATGTCCTCTATAACAGGAAGACTGAATCTTTTAAATGCATTCTAGAGGATGTCTTATGTTTCTCTTGCTACCTGATCAATCTCTCTAAGCATAAATTTGTTCATCCTTGCTTTGGTCTGGAACTCATCCTTGCAGTCCTTAAAGATCATGTTCATTTGTTTTTGAGTAATGGAAGGATAGAGATGAATAGCAATCTATGCTCAGATTTCTAGGTCCTTTGCCTTAGCATTCTCCTTTCTTAGTTCAAGTATCTTCTCTAGACTTTTGGGAATTAGAGAGATGATTTCAATGAATGCTTTATTATAAATGTTTAGGTACCTAACTATAGCATCTTCCAAGATTTTCTTGTCAGAATCACTATATTCATCATAAAATTTAGTGACTGGTTGCAAGTTTCCATCCACTGTGACTACCTTGATGATATCATCAATAGAGTAGGCCTTTCAACAAATTCTTCTGCCTCTTCTTCTTTGTTTTTTCCATTAGACGATTCTCTAGATGTTTTTTTCTTCTTCATTTTCTTAATTTCCTCATCTGATTATGTTTCTTCATCATCCTTTTGGCTTATGTATGAACTTGTGGCCTTTGTTTTTGTTCTCTTTTCTCCCTTTCCAGATGTCTTGGCTTCCAGTTTGGAGGATTTTGAGCTCTTAGAGGTGGCAAGTGTAGAACTCTTTGAGGATCTAGTTTGGGAGGGGGCTTGCACCGGAACATTTTCTTTTTCTAGTTCTTGTCTCTCTTTCTCAGATCTTTTTACTCTCTCTTTTTGCATCAACTACCTCTTTTGAAATGCCATATCTTTTGGTAATTTCCTCTACTTCTCTTCTCACTTTTCTTTTTATCTCTAGATGTCTCAATTCAACATGTATCCTTACACTTAATTCCTCAAAGGTTCCATACCTTTCTGCCTCGGGGTCCTTAGGCTAACTCAACAAGTGTTGGACATGCAGTTCCAAGATTTTCTCATTAACCTCATATCCCATTGGCATAATCCAAATTGTTCTAGGCTCGACTGCCTCCATTAGGCATTGATCAGTGTCTACCATGAAGCATATTGTATCTTTATATTTTTCAACTATTGTTTGAGGAATTCTTTCTCTGGCCTACATCATACCTTGAAAGTTCTTAAAATATCCCCAGAGTGCTATGCTTTGAGCCTTGGCATCACCAAGACCATACATGTAGTCTCTGATTTGTATGGAAACTAGTCTGTCATTCTACCATACCCAACCACTTGATCTGAGTAGCTCATTCATATAGTAGAAGAACAGACATAGTATTAAGCCACCATACTTGAATGAGTTCTTCTTGTCCTTCTTGATCTTCTACAAGTTTTCTAACAGTTGTTTCAGAAGAAGACCACATAGGTCATAATCAGCATTTTCCCTTAGCATCTGATATGTTGTATAAATTACAATTTCAGACACTAAATTCTCCCTGCTGGAATGATAGATTTTATAACCAATTATCATAGAGGCAAATTTTATATTTGGGTCTGTGATATCCTCTATTGTCATTGCTTGTTTGTCAAACTTAGATCTGGTAGCCTCACTTACTGTCTAGTTCTTGACATATTTGAGGGTAGGCAACCCACTAGATGAGTACAATCTAGTTACTGCCCTAATGGCATCCTTTGTTATCTTGAAGGGCTTCATCAACCACATGAAGTTGTCATGTATTCTGCTAAGAACATACCAGACCCATTCATCTTCTACAAAACATGGGAAGTGGATGCAATGTCCAAAATGCTTATCCCAGATGGTCTTGTATTGAGGTTTAAGTTCAAATGTTTCATCTATTAATTGTTTATGATAGATATCCATCAACTTGGATTCCTCAAATTCCTCAATATTGGCATGTATGTACACCCTAACATCTTCTATGTGTAGAACCCCATGTGGAATACTAGAGAAGGTGCCTAAGGGATTGACTTCTAGGGATTTGTAAGGATGTTTCTTGAACTTTGGGTGCAGCCTATTGGTGATCTTAACAACATTTGGAGTAGCCATCTTGCAACTAGATCTAGAGAGAGATATTCAAGAATGGAAATGCCTTTTTACACTTCTAGGGTTCACAATATGAGTCAGAAAAGATTGCTGGTTGAATCAGATTCTGCGGTTGATCTTTGAGAGGGTTGAAACAATCTTGATGTAGAGCTCTTCCTTTCTTCTTTTCGAATGCAATTGTGTAAATGATGAACAAAAGAACCTTTTTATCTCTACACAAACCCTAATTTCTTATTGCAATAAATGCACAACTTAAGTCATTCTGGTTTCCTTGTTCTGAGAGAGATCTTTTCGAATCATTGAGATACACTTAGAATTATTTTTAGTGATAATTGACAATGTATCTCCTTTCCTTCAATCATTCCATTTATCTGCAGATCAAGATATTTCAATTTAGAATCACACCGGATCAAACTGTGAAAATCCTACTTTCACCGGATGGCTGTTAAACCAAATCAACTTTGGATGATTAAACTTTTGCAAAACTCCATGCGAATCTTTCATAATTTTTCCAGGGGTTATTTAGATAATTTTTTGAGAACCCTTTAATTTGCAACATTCCATGTGCCAAATTTAGGCACCAATTGACTGGCTAGGGAAATTTTGTTTTTCTTTGTGACTCCCCCTGAGCCAGAGCTCATCTATTTAGTTTCTGGAAGGAATATCAGCACTAGATTTTGGTACGGATCCATCCCCATCATTTTTTGAACTCTTCTTCACCCAAATCTTGCTCATCTCCCTTTGAACTTCATCCGCATTTACTTTTCCTTTTCCTTTGTCTTGATTTTGATTATGATGCATCGGACCCCTTTTATCCTAATTTTTACTTCTGCAAAATTTGGCAAGATGACCAAATCTATTGCAATTGTAACAGACAACATTTCTTTGCATTTTTTACTGATATCTTCTTGATTTGCATTGATTAGCCATATGTCCCATTCTATTGCATGCAAAGCATCTACCATTGAATGAATTGTTAACTTGCATATTTCTACATTCATGAGATTTGTGACCATACTTATGCAATTCAAACACTGTCTGGAGAAGGATGAATTTGTCTAGTTCATTCTTCTTCTACACTGAGTTACTTTATGACTAAAGTTTTTGCAATTGTAGCAATATCCATTGAAGGTTGGATATCTTTGAGCATTTGGTTGCCTTACTGAAGGTCTTCTAGGTTTGTTTCTTTGATTTCCTGAACCAGAGTTCTTCTGACCTGATCCAGAGCTTTCACCTTTCTCATAACCCAAACCACACTTGTCATCTACCCTATTTTGGCTTTCAAGAACTTCAAGTTGAGCTGAGCTTATCTTGAATTTTTCTTTGTATTCATTTTTTGTTTGAAGATCTTGTTTAAGAGTGTCTATCCGATTCTCAAGTTGTTCTTCATTATCTCTAGCTTCTTCAAGATCAAATTCTAGATGCCTAATAATTTTGTCCATTTTGTGGCAGTCCTTTGACTTCTTCCTGAGAGATTGTTTAAGATTATCTTCAACTTTTCTTTTCTCTTTAATTTCTTGGGTGAATATCATAACTCCTTATTCCATCTCATGCCTTATCATAATGACCTCTTTTGATAGTTTCTCACATAGCTTATTTTTCTCATTCAGATCTTCATTAGTATCATTGGCTTCACTTTGACTTGCTAATTGTTGAAGAAGTTCCTTTCTCTTTTTCACAAAGATACTTAGTTTTTCTTTTATCTCATTTATGAAATCATCAGCTTGTTTGAGTCTTTCTCTTAAGTTATTGACTTCAGAGTGAGATTTCTCAAGATCATCTAGGGCAGACTGAAGTTGTTCCTTCATACCATACATATCCATTGAGATTCCCAGATCTTCCTCAAGCTGTTAGGCTATGTTTAGAGGAACTTGGCTCTTATACCAATTGTTGGAAACAAGGAAGATAACTAAGATGGGAGGTGAATTAGTTACCTTAAATATCTTAACTTTCTTTTCTTCTTTAACAATAGTGCAGCATCAAAACATATAAGCATAAATAATCATGAGAGCATAAATGAAATCAACACACATAACACATGGATTTTTATGTGGAAAACCCTATTAAGGGAAAAACCATGGGGTGACTAACCCAAGATTGTATTCTCTATTAAAAGAATAAGAAGTACAAAATGGCACTTGCCAATTAGGGCTCACTGCCCAAGCACACTGCTCACAAGAGGCACACTGCCTACAAGAGACTCACTATCTACAAAGTTATAGAAGGTAACCAGGTGTTTGAACTGATGAGAGGCATCCACATATGCTGAGGTTTAGTTCCAGTTAGGCTCAATATACTGATCTACTGCACTTCATTCTTCCTCTGCTTTAGTTATGTTGTTCTGTCACATACCAGACTTGTATTGGTGCTTCCACACTTCTTCCTGCCTTTTCTTGCACACTATATTATCACACACACCTTCATACTGAAATACATCTAGTATATATATCTGCACCAAGGATTTCAACATCTTTCTAGTTAGAAACTAGAATATTAAAGATATTTGCAAAACACTGATATGTTAGCTGAATCCATTCGTAATATGTGATGTGTATCAAATACATAGACATAGAAACCATCAATCATGTTGGCCAACCATGTATGATCCCTCAAATAGCTTGATCACCATCAATTTCTCATCTGAATTAAAGTCTGATGCTCTTCCGGGCAGTTCTTCCTTAGTCTACTCTGCCTGTTAGGAACCCAACATTTAGATGCTCATATCTTTTCATTCATTCATCATCGGAGGCTCAATCTCTAGAATGTAGCATTCATGGTACTCCTCTTGACTTATATAAGTCCACAACTTTCTGAGTTACACCATCTGAGAGATTCAGACCTAATTGTCAGACCTTGCTGCATGCTATGTTCTTGTTCACCAAACCAAACACTCTTTAATCTGACTTCTGGTATAGACATACTATGTGTTGTGGATGTGTGGGATGGACTTTGTTTCCATCAATGACAACACTCATGATGCCACACAGTGTCTCTTGCCAACAATTTACAAATTAATTTCCACACGTCCCTAGGAAATTGTTTTGGGACCTCCTAAACATGCACATCCATAATCCATATCCACCTTACCAAAATCCATCAAAACCATAACCATTTTGACCCAAAATTTTCATCCATATTCCCATCTGGACATTAGAGAATAACCATTTCACTATTGGATCCTTCATCGTACTATTGAACCCAACCATAATCCATCCACTTCCATAGATTTTCATCCCCTTTGATTTTTACTTACTTTTGGACCTAATTAATCATCCAACAAATCCATCCCAATATCATCCTCCCATCCTACATCAAACACATCCAAAAATCCCATAATCAAAACATCAACCAAAAAAAAAATATCAACCAATACCAAAGATCATATCCCAAATCAACCTTTTGAGCTAAAAATTGAATCTAGATTTTATCCTTTCACATCCTATTTTTCTTCTTGGTCATTAGTCTACCTTCAGTAGAATAATCATCCCTTTTTGCTTAAGGTCATAAGTCTATCTTGAGTAAGAAGAAAACATCCATTTTACAACATCCAAAATCTAGACCTATTTGAACTCATTTGTTGATTTGAACATCCTTTCTAAACATCATCAAAAATTTGTCCTATAAAGCATCTAAATCACCTAAGGTTTTCCTTAGTTGAGACATCATCCTACCCATCCCCAAATCTCTCTCACCAAATCATCTTTTCAAACCATTCCATCCTCCATCCTTTTGGTCCAAAATTTTTGAAAATCAATATTCTTGACATTTACCATCCTTAGGTTGTCACCTTTTTGAGATTTATCTCCCAAAGGCTAAAAACCTATAAGCAAAACCATACCATAACCTCATTCACCCTTAGATTTATATTTTAGGGAGTATACTCTCTTGAACCTAAATCTTTATCCCATTTCATCACCACATATCCTTGGGTCCAATAAATCAAACCAATTCTCTAAGGTCTCAACCTTTATCCACCCCCAATCAAATCCATATTGTTGTATGCCCATAACAAGATCCCAATTCAAGAAAAATCAAGAAATGGCCAACCTTGGAAACAAATTTGGCATAGGAATGCCACAAACTGACCAAAATAACATGCCCACAAACCAACAAATACCTAACATGCCCACAGTCCAACAAATACCCTCATATGATGCCAATGCAATGGTAAACCCCTTCCCCTTTCCACAACCAACAGAACTCACCACCAATCAAGTAGACCAAGATGTCTTAGATTTCACACAAGATCCCAATTCTATGGATATACTCGACAGATTCCTAAGATCGGATCCCAATAGATATCTTGAGTCCTAAAAAATGGTGCTAATGTACCTCAAAACCCATCCACCTTAAACAACCCCACCACATCTTCACAACCCTCCACATCACACACCAACCCTAATACGTCTCAAACCACATCCACAAATCCCACCAATGTCTCAACAATAACAAACCCCACCAACATCAACCTTGTTGGCACATCAAACGTAACCACATCTATCCCACAAATCACTCTCACTATTCCCAACAACCCCATGCACATGAGTGCTTCCATGAGTGTGCCTCTGCTTAACCCCAACACCATAGCCTTCATGAACCAACTATTCTCTCAACAACCCCCTAACACCTCTAATATTCCCGTTAACAACCCATCATCCAACTTCACATATGTGAATCCATCAATCTCCCAAGCGCCCATTGTGTCATCCATCCAAACATCACAACAAAACCCTAATTAAAATCAAATACCACCCCATGTTCTACAACAACTCCATGCCTATCAGCAATACCTTGTCCAACTCAACCAAAATCAAAACCCCATTCCACAAAACCAAAACCTCATCTCGCAAAACCAACTCCCACCTCATCTCCAACAACTTCTTCAAAACCAACAAACATACATTCCACAACCACCCCCATCATAGGATCTAATAAGTGTTGTGCAAATCCTAATCCAAAAGGTGGATAACATGCAACAAGGAAACAAACGCAAGCAATATTCTTTAAAGGATATTTTCCCATACCCATTCGACAGGACATTATACATGCCCCCCTTTCCCAAAAATTTTGAAATGCCAAAATTTGACAAATACAAAGGAAAGGGAGACCCTAGAGAACACCTTAGGGAGTTTTACATTGCTTGTCTAGAAGTCTCATACGATGATACATATTTGATGAGACTTTTCTCTTGAAGCCTTAGTGATCAAGCCACCGAATAGTTTGCACACCTTCCTCCTAGAATTAGGACCTTCCTTGAGCTAGCGGAGAAGTTTGTAAACCATTTCTCCTATAATTTCAAACATGAAATATCCATGACAGATCTTTGCAACACCAAACAAAAAAATGGAAAATCCTTTGCTGCCTTTTTGCAAAGATGGAGAGGCTTAGCAAGAGAACTCCCTTGGCCAATCCCCGAAAAACAACTAGTCACCATGTTTGTGGCTAATCTTAGTCAAGAAATGGGATTCCACTTACAAATCCAATGTGCATCTACCTTTGAAGAGGTCATCGACAAGGGTACAACCATTGAGAGAGACCTTATTGCCAAGGGCTTGATTAAACTCTATGATAGTAAAACCTACAACAACAACAACAACAAAGTCAACATCAACACCCCAAACACAAATAACAACACATAATCAAATGAAAAACCTCGCTTTTGGGGCAAGAATAGGAACACCCTTCATGACGGCATCACTGATGTGAAGGCCATTCAAAATGTACAAAATCAAGCACCACCAAGCACATCCACCACCAACAATGTCAACATTCCCAAGGGACCACCCAAACAAAATAACACCCCTAGGAGGAAATTCACACCCTTAGGAGAACCAATAGAAGATGTTTTGGACAAGATTGTAAAGGGGAATTTGATAACTCTCCCCCCATTAAGCCTTATGATGATAATCAATTCAAACCCACATGGTTTGATGAGAATGCCTACTATGAATACCATTGTGTTAAGGGGCATAAGACATCTGATTACATGAGATTGAAACATTGCATATAGGATCTCATAGATAAGGGTAGTATCAACTTCAATGAACCACCAAAATAGTCACCAAATGCAAACCTTGGAGCTTACAAGGATCCTCTACCCAACCACAATAAAGGAAAAGCATCGTCTTCTAACCAAGCATACAATGTTGTTCCACCCCCCACTTCTTTTGACTCCATTATGGGTCGAATAGAAGAATCTTCCAACTATGTCAACACCATTATCATTTGGGCACAAACACCTAATTGTGCCATCACTACCTGTCGTGGCCATGTCTCCATCCGTGGAGCACCCACCAATGATCAACCATCCACATCCACATCCACCAACCCACCATCCATTCACAAATACAACCTCTTAGATCATCTAGGTAAAACCCCTGCACAAATCTCTATCCTTGAATTACTCCGCACATCACCCCTTCACAAAGAAGTCCTCGACAAAGATTTAATGGAGACCTAAGTCCCCACCAACCTAAATGTTGATCAATTCCAAGCCATGGTGGGCCATATCGCTTTACCCCATCATCTCACATTTTCCAAGAAGGGTCTTCCTACCTCTAACAACCTACACAATGATGCCTTGCACATTGAAGTTTGCATCCATAAACATATCATAAAAAGAGTCTTAATAGATGGTGGCTCTAGCCTAAACCTATTCAATCTTAAATTATTAAAACATTTGGGATACTCTAATGTGGTTGTGGACACCAGTGAATGTATAACCATTAAGGGGTACAATGATACCAAGAGACTGTCTGAAGGCAACATCAAACCCCCTATCCAAGTAGGGTAGAAAATCTTGGAGACCAAGTGTCAGGGGCTTGATCTTGACCTCCCTTACAACATTCTCCTTGGTGAACCATGGATCCATGCCATGCAAGCCATACCATCCACATTTCACCAATGCTTAAAATTCCCTCACAACAGCACATAAGTGACTATCTATGTTGATCCTTGTCCCTTCCAATACTACAGTTTCTTGGAAGGACATGATCGTACCTTCTGTCCTTACAATATTGCCATCAAGAAACCCACCTCCAAAACCATTCCTACATCATCAAGTCTTACTAGAACTACATATTCATCTCACCTATGTCTTGAAAGTGCCTTGATCTTGTGGACACAGGGTATGTAGGCAATCTGGAATACAAAGGAAGTATCCAATACTTAGGTACATAAGATGCACCCATCCAACCCATTTGGATGGTCCCTATTTATTGAGCTTTCTAGACTCCACAGATGATGTGCAAGCTACGCATACCCTTGAAACATCGTATCCCATGCAAAAATCATCAATCAACATACTAACTATAATCACCACACACTGCCTGACAATCCTTTTGCCCACCTTTCAAATTTATCCAACAAAATCCAATAATGATTTGCATCCTAGGATATATCATTCCTACAATGAACAGAATCCATCATCCTATCAACACTTATCTTGGCAAGAGAATACAATGGTTGTTTGTGTCATTTTGTTAGTCTTTTGATTATTGATTTTTATCTTCTTGTCTTGTTCTAGGACATTTCCAAAGCCCTTGATCTCATTATATCATGGTAAGTGGTGGGCAACACCTAGAATAGACATGGTCATTATTTTTGTATGTTGTGCTTGTGGATTGATTTCATTACTCTAAGAATAGTATTCATATCTTGAAGCTAGGATTGGTTCTAGCATAGTGCTTCCCATTTGCATATACAGGTATTCATACCTTCTATGTACTATGAGCATTTATGTTACGAGTCCCCTTCTCTCAGCTAGGCAAGGTTATACCACCTTGGGCATGCATGAAATCAACCTATTGTTTGTGAGTCTGGTCCATGCAATCATGGGATAAATATCATCACCTAGGTCCTTTTATACCTTGTGAAATGTATCCTACTTTGCTATAATAAATCTAGAAATGCTCTCAATAGTCAAATGCAAATATTATACCTAGCTCACATCATCTTTTTTATCCACCCATATTATTTGGGCTTAGATTTTTAATCCTCCCATCCATCCACTCTAAACCCCCCCTCTCCTAACTAACATCCCCTCCTATCACTTACCCCTCAACCCATTCAACCTACCTAACACATCTAAACCAAGCCCCCCCTCTAATGACGTGGTGTCCAATAACCTAGCAATCCCTAAACCATCCTCACAACTCCCCTTTCCTCCCATTCCATAACCATTCCCCTCCCTAACCTACCCCACCCCCCCACCACCTAGACCCATCACCCAGGGTTCTAAAAGAACATCACATGTGTCATGACTTGATCACTGCATACATCATTGCATTAGGTCATTAACTACATTATCATAATCACCTAATCATCACCTAACCATTGCATTTTCATTTCATTTCATTTTTTGCATACATAATATGTGTTTATTAAGTTGAGCATATATTTTTATTCCATTACATTTTGCATCCATAATAAATGTTTATTAATCTAAGCATTTCTTTTGCATTTCACATTCATTTTAATCCACGTCATCCATAATCATAACATGCATCAACATTATCACATCAACATAAACGAAACATAACATCATCACATTGCATACATGATTCATCATCATCATAACCATCACATACATATAACATCATCCATCCATGAAACCATGACATCATCAAATCATAACATATATCCACAATGAAATCATAGTATAATCATGAATACATGAGGGAAATAGCCTGCCAAGTACCATATGCATAGATCATGATATCATAATAAAACATCCATCCATAAGCCAACAGAATCATAACAGACAACATCAGAAAAATCCTTACAACAATTAATATATGAATTAAATTACCATTAATAAGGGATTGCTAATAAGCCTGCCAAGTACCATCAGTGTAATCATTGATCATATCATCACATAATGCAACATAAACAAAACCATCTATCGCATCATCATCAGAAATAAACCATAACATCATATCATCATCTGCATCATCAGTATATCCATCACATGACATAAATCATCACATACATCATAAATGCATCCATAACATGAACCATCATATAAACATCATCATGATCCATAGTACATCACATCACATAATAAACCCATAACACACATAATCATCCATATATATACCATCATCATGTATCATCATCATAAATCATCATCAATCACCACAAAATAATGTACATCATCATAATAAATCATACAAGTCATGATACAAAATGCTACTAAGGTCCAAAAATATACATCAGATATGTTAGCCCCGAGCTAATGATCCTCTAGCTGAATTAGTGGGTGACCCGGGGTGTGGCTACTGCTGCTGCTGTGATGGTGGCTATGGTGGCTGCTAAGGTACCTATGGTGGGGGTCCCATAGGCTACTAAACAGACTAAATAGATCTAGATCTATGTGACCTAGACATCCTCAACCCACTCTCCTAGCTATAGCTAGGAATCCACTAACCCTCAGGGATGACCGAACAATAAGCTTCATGGTAGTACTTTGCCCAACAACTCTAATCTAAGAGTTGCCCCTGTAGCTGAGTAATCTAACCCTACATCTATGAAAATAATGAGCCCATCCCTATACCTTCTAGCATCCCTTGCACTCCAACCACCTATCCCTCTGTCTGTCGGGCTCAGGCCACTTCTACATCCTGCTCTCCTGTCAATGTGACCACCTAAGCCTGAACCTGTAGTAGTTGTGCCTGCAGTGTACTCATTTGTCCATCTCCCCCATCTAATAATGTAGTAGCCTCTCGTAACTATGTCATCTCATGTTGTCGCCTCTCCACAGTCTCCTGTAGACTGGCCACCTGTACTCATAGGATCTGTACCTCCTCCTTATCATCTCCTCAAGAGCACCAACATGATATGTGGCCTCTCATGACTCCTCCTAATCTGGACCCTAATCCCCCTACCATTGCATGACCAGTTAGAGGCAGCATCAGTCCTCCAGATCCTCCTTATGTCTGTTGAGCTAGTACCTACTGCCTAGATACCTCCCACTGCTCCCTCTGTCCTAGCTGGATGGGGTCCTACGCCTGCTGCTGCTGGCCCTCCTCATGTCCCTATGGCTGTGGCTCTAGGGGGGTGTCAGTAGTCACCGTCTCACTCATCTCCTCCCTCTACCTCACCCTACTTGCACTTGGGTTGCAGCTGTCAACACTCCCATCAGATCTCCCTCCCCCTCCTCCTCCTCTACCTCCTCTATCACCAACTCCTCAATAACATCTCTCTCATCCTCCACTATCAAATCCAGCTCCTCTATCAAGTCTGTCAAATGGACTGGCCTCTAGTTGGCCCACCATTGATCATATGTAGGTGTAGTCCCTATGTCTACTACTGTACTCCTCCAATCCCACTACTGCAGTTGCAAGGCTACAAAGTCTACTAATGCCACCTATAGATCTATGGCCAGCGGCCATCTCACATTCCACTGTGTCATGGAAAACACCACCACCTCTTGAGGCATATCCTACCATATCCCAAACTATTGCATCACTCGCAACGGTAGATACCTATCGATGGTGTGTCATCCGTAGCCCATCAAATAACGCAGCTGAATAACATAAGGCAAGTGTATGTCATCACCTAGCCATAGCTCGACCCCAATGTAGGGCCGCCATATAACTCGAGTCAGATCATCTAGTACCCTCCGCCAATAACGTGACTGTCCAATATGAGAATACTCAATGGGCTGCCAATATAAAAACACATAAGCCTCAAACTGTCGATGGTAATATCCTCCATCCAGGCTAGTAATCACGATATGCTCAAACACCCACATGTGCAACAGTGTGACCCCAGCTGATAGTGTAGAATCATAGTGATACACATACATGTGCATCTCATGATATAGTTGCGCCAACATCCCTAGCCCCCAGGCATAGGCTATCCCCTATCAGACCAACCCCTCTATCATCAATCCCCACCCCACTACAAAACCTCTAGCCTGCCGATCTAACATCACTACCCCTCCAATCAACACACAGAGAAACAAGGTGAAGTGATATGCACCCACTGCCAAAGTCTCCTCATATCTCATCTCTCACCTATCTCTTGATAACTCTGGGCGGCCTGGGGCAAATGCTCTGTATAGGGCTGGCCGCCCTCTCCGCGTGTCATAGACTACTCGGTCTCCATGAATTGGTAGCTTGAGGATGTGATAAACATCCTCAAGCATGATGGTGATCTCTCTTGTCAGCAGGTGAAAAGAACAGGTCTTTGGTCGAAATCACTCCATGACCGCCGTCATCATCACCCGATGTGCTCGTAGCATAGGCATATCTGCTACTGTGAATACTACCAAGTCTGCCAATCAGGCCTGTGTCAGTCTGTCCAATCCAAGAAACAAGGCCATCATAGTGGGAATACATTGCTCCCGCGATCCTATGAACCCTCCAAGAACCTGCATTCACCAAGTGTTTATCAAAATCATCCTATTTCTTCTACAAATCAGCCTTCTCACACTAATTTTTCCTCTTGTAGGGCCAAATGCCATTTGGCGCCACTCATTTTCTCCATCGCGCCAATCCCCTAGATGGAACTACCCTTACCCTAGATGGCGCCACTTTGTAAAATGTGCCACATAATTTTGAAAAGGCATTATTTTAGAAAATTGCATTCGTTTGCCTTTTGGTACTAATCTGTAGGATGGCGCCCCTTTGGCCTTTGGTGCCAATCCACAGAAGGGCACCCCTTTGCCTTTTAGCACCAATATGCAGGATGGTGCTGCTTTTCAATATGGCACTGATTAGCACAATCATGCCAATACAACCGATTGTGCCACAAAAACCACTTTTGGTGCCATTCTGCCAAAACCCTAGCCCACACATTTTCATGCCAAACCAGATAAAGGTGCAAAAACTTTATGTTTTGGCATTGATTCCCTTTGTTTTTCCCTGATCGAATGGCACCGATCTAGATGATGGCGCTAATCTGAGCTGTTTTGGTGCCAATTAGTTTCTTGATGGTGCCCAAACCCTAAAACCCATTTCCCAAAATGATAAATGGGGTAAACAAAAAAATGACAAAGTTAGGGTTTCATCCTACCTGATCGCTAGCCTCTAGTGCTCTCCTATAGGACCAGACTTGCTCAGACAAGTGCTCGAATCACAAGAAGAGTGAGTTACAGTTTTCCATTCTCTCCTCCTCTTTCGTCCAAGTGGCTCAATAAGTACAAATGTGGTACTTTAGGGCCCACTTTTCTATTTATAGTCAACCATGTCATCTTCCAACACACTTTTCCCTCCCCAGGGTGTAGATCGTAACCTTTTTCACCCATTTTTCTTCCTGTCAACCTATTTTTCCATCCTCTACCCATTTTTCATAGGCATTTCTTCATTTCAAGAGCTCCACCAAAAAAAAATATTTTTTCACCTGACCTCTTGAGGGGGCATCTGTCATCCATTTCATTCCTTCCTGGGATAGCTAAAGCAAATTCTTTGACTTGACGCTACTTCCTTGCTAGGTCATGATGCCACATCAAAGAGTGGCAAATGTAGACAACTAAAAATATCTTCACCATCTAACCGACCTCTGACATCACCAAACACATCAATTTCCCTTCTAATCAATTAATTAAAATTTTATTTAATTAATTATCCCTTTCAACACCTGGTTTCCCATCATTTCATCTTTCAAAATTGAATTAATTTAATTATTTCAATAGTCTAACTTAGCTAATTAATTAAATAAGTGTGCAAATATTTAATTGATTAATTTCCCCTTTCCCCTAAACCTAATTAATTAGATAAATCATGTTTATCCAATTAATTTAACCTACTAATTAACCTATCCCTACCCTAGTTAATTAAATATCAATTAGTTAATTACCTAGCCTAACCTACATGACCCTAGACCTAAGATTAATTAAATAAAATATAATTTAATTAATATTAACCCCTCATTAACCCATTCCCTATTTTTTTCCAGCCATATTTGTTAGGGTAAAATGTGGATTAATCAATTTAACAGTAATAAACCCAAACATCAATAGAATAATGAAATCAAGAAAGATTGAATGAAATGAAGCAATGAATAACACAGTGCAAACCTTCCTTGAATCAAAGCTTCTATTGTTTGCCTATTAAAACCGTCCTTGCTGATATGAAGTAGGCCCTCAGTGAGTGCACTCTTTTAGCTATGTTGTAGGATGTTGGTAGTAAATGGCTATATTGATAAATAATGTTGTGAAGAGAGCTTCAAAGCAAATGGTGATCTCAAGTAGATTGTTTTAGGGGTGCCAAAGGCGTGCTAGTGAATTTCTGCAGAGTAACAATACAAATAACCTTGATGATTAGAATGGAAGAATAAGGTTCCATTTATAGACTTGGGAGAATGAGGATCAATAGTTGAGAAGAAGTATGATGACCAATGGTTGAGAATGGTTGAGGAATGTGCAACCAGTAGGAATATGACAAGTGTCCCACCTCCATCATTAAAGAGGGGTTTTGACAAAATTGATTGGAGAGTTAACTCCATTGACTATTCAGTTAACAAACTTGATTAGTCAATTGGAAGAATGGATTATGGAATTGACTGAATTGATTGAGGAATTAACTCAATAGACTAGTTAGTTAACACTTTTGATTGATTAGTTAACTAACTTTGATTAGAGAAGAAATAGGACATGTGGGTGAGGGAAAATTAGATAATTAAATATTTAATATATTCAATTACATGTGCAACAGGGTGAGGTGGATTTTTGAAATTAGAACTTAGAATAGGGGGATTTATGAACAATTAAATAATTTAGGATTATTTAATTGTGTGACATTTAGAAGAATTTAGGGAATTTAATTAAATAAATTGATTTTATTTAATTACGGAATAGTGAACCAATTAAATAAATTTAGAATATTTATTTAATTGATAGAAGAATGGAATAAATATTTAGAATATTTATTTAGAATGAATCGTGTCAATTTTAGGCGTATACATTTTGCCCCTCTTTGATGCAATGCAGTTTACAACATTGCTTCAAAGAATAAATAGTCTGATAGTGATACATGCCCCAGTTTGCCCCTGGTACAAGTTTAATGACGATAGGATGCCCCCTCCGGAGATTGGACGGGAGAAGGGCGGAAGATTTGAGACAGACAATCTCACGAAGACGAAGGGGTGTAGGTTAGGTTTGAAGAGAAAGGATGCGTTTCAGGGAAATGGGAAGAAAACTAGAGGAAGAACGGGTGCGGGAAGTAGTCACAGTCATCACCTAGCCAAATTTAGGGTTTGTTAGCTATAAATAGGAGTTGGGTCCACAAGATAATTCATTTGTACACTAGTTTGATCTAGATTGGAGTTGGAGAGCTTAGAGCAAACTTGGAGCAGCATGGCAACCAGAGCAACAGATATTCCACGCGAGGAGCATCGATTCAAGCGAGTCCGTTGATTCGAGCAGCTAGCAAAGGCAGGACCCCCGGTATGTGCTTCAAAAAAATTTTCCTAGAGTCGAATTAGGGTGTCATAAATGCTAGTGAAAAATAGGTTAAATAGATGCGCCGATCTACAGAATGGTGCATATGTAGCGCGAAACGACGCATTTGTCGCTCTACGGCGCATATGTTGAATTTGGCGGCGCATCTGTCAAAGTTGTGCATGCATGAATTTTGGTGGCGCTTCCATGATTTGGCGGCACATCTATGATTTGGTGGCACTTTTGTCGATTGTAGCGGCACATTTGTCAAGAAATGGCACTTTTACCACCTGTAGTGGCACATTTGCTTTAGATAGAAAATTACTTAGCAAAATTGATTTGATTAGCATCCTGTTTGACATGGAAATCGATGAGCTATCTCTGAGATTGCAGGAATCTAGTCAAGAGATGTAGTGTGATGTTTTGATTAATGTGAAATGCTAAGTTTATTTGATATAGTTCAATAGATATATTGAGTATGGTACTTGTGGCTTTTGATTGACACCTTGTTTTGCGTGCTTACAAGAGGAGATACGAGACACATTGCAATCTAGGGAGATGTTCCCCATGCCCCTATTGCAGAGATACATGTTGATGGAGATTGACAGAGAGGCATTTGGTGCCATGGGTTTGGATTATGTATGCTTCATGCCCAAGGTGCGGGCGAACCATGGACTATTGACTGTTGTGGTGGAGAGATTCCATAGTGAGGATGGGACCTTCCACTTTCCCACAAGAGAGATGACCATGACCTTAGAGGACGTATACAGGATACTGCACTTGCCTATTCAGGGTGAGTTGGTGGAGTATGACGCGCAGCGAGATGCAAGACTCGCTGAGTGCAGGTGAGTATTTGATGACCCGGAGCTAGTTGGACAGGTCATCCCCTGGCATGAGATTTACGACTACTATGACTACTTCCATGGGATTGTGGTAGGATTGATCAGAGGTGTTGTATGCCTCGACAGGAGATCGCACGGGTTCCCCATTGGATGGGGCAGGATCATGGAGCGGATGGTGACAGAGGGCACCCGATATGCATGGGGTGTCTATGTATTGGCCCACCTGTATCATGACATGCATCAGGTAGTGTACCATCGCAGCACGAGTCTATCAGCTGGGGTACTACTGTTATAGTTTTAGCTATGGGAGCACATAGTGGTGACTAGGCTGATATGTGTGTTTGCGAGACAACGAGGGGAGCCATACAGTTATGGCTATGCAGGAGTGATTTCCCAGCATAGGCTGGGGAAGCTAGAGTATTGGAGGCATATGTTGGATGGTGTAGATGTGGTCGTCTGGTGACCATATTTGGATTGTGAGCCCTGGGACGATGAGGGAGATGAGCTGCCCTACTACTTTCAGACAAGGTGGCTGATAGGGCAGACGCAACACATACTAGAGAGGTAGGAGGTAGTTTGGCAGGAGGCAGGGCATGCCACAGGGATAGGCACTATTTGCATGGACACATGCAGAGCGGGTTAGATGGGGGCCAATTTCTTCCTATGAGGAGGCCCTGGCAGAGTTCTGACAGACTCTGTATGTGGCTTGGGACATGAGGGCATAGATAGCCAATGCCGAGGTTACACAGGATTATGAGGATTGGATGACGGCACATCCTTTCCTAAGGTACTCAGGGCCTCGTATGTTGGTGCCTTGTATTGATGAGGCAGATTCAGAGGAGGAGGGCTAGGTTGGCTGGGGCTGGAGGAGAGGTAGATGAGGACAGGTTCGAGGAGGAGGGGGTGGTGGCCGAGATGATGATGGAGAGAGGCCGAGGCAACAGAGGAGGGTAACTTAGGCTGAGCAGGTAATGCCAGTATAGGCTATACAGTAGCAGATACCGTAGCAGGCGCAGATGCCTCCACCCCAGCAGGTGGTACAGTAGCAGGTGTAGATGCCGCCACCCTAGCAGGTGGCACAATAGCAGGTGTCCCAGCCACAAGGGCTAGGATAGGCAGAGGCATCATAGGGGTAGGTGCAGGTAGAGGTTTATGAGAGGGCCATAGGCAGCCTGAGGGGACAAGTGTGAGAGTTGCGGGCATAGCTGAGGAGGGCCAATGGCCGACGAGAGCCAGATGCGGTCATTGTAGGGTTGACCCATGAGAGAGATATGGCAGACGCGCGGGTACGCGTGATCTATGTAGAGTGGGACACTACAGTGGAAGCTATGGGGATAGACACAGCTAGCACCTTTTTGGTTGGGTAGGTGCAGCAGGCACAGGCACAGGTAGGCCAATTGTAGACACAGTTAGCACAAGTGCAGGCAGAGCTTGCTAGAGCACAAGCACAGGTGCAGTATTACCGGGGCCTATACCATGGGGCAGTGCCAGCGAGCTAGAGGGCTTCGAGCTTTAGGAGTCAGTCTGGGGCTTCTTAGAGAGCAGGTCCATCACAGTCAAGGGCTTCTGTGATGGGTCCCCAGTAGTCCGGGGTTGGCAACGGTGGTCCACAGCAGCAGGGGTAGACTTGTATCAGACTTTGTTCTTTTTGAGACATGTATCACCATCCTTTTGGATGCATTTTGTATATGACATTGATTTAGAGATAGAAATTATTATATTGTACATTTGGACCTCTTATTTTATGATTTGTATATATGACTATGCAGCCTTATGATTCGTGCTATATGTTTATGAAACTATGATGATTCATTGCTATTGTATGATGTGATGTATGTGTAGACTTAGATGTTCTATCTGATGCTATATGAGATGTTTATCTATTACAATTTTTGATATGATTTGATGTGATGCCTATATGACCTAAAACCTATGTGATACGAGTGTTTGATCTGATATGTTTTGAATGTATGCAAATGCAACATGATTTCTATATGATGATGCAACTTTTTGGTGTGATGCACTTAGCTATGTTTTTGATTTCTTTGTTGTTTGATACTATATGATGATGATAAATGGATGTCCTAATGCATTTTATTATGTATGCAACTGATTTAATCATTTTCGTGACTATCTCAAATGTGATATGATATGCATCTATATGCTTTGTTTTTGTGATGTCCAAATGTACTCTATCAACACAAGGAATGACAGGATGATGGATAGAAGAATTGACGTGATTTAGAAATACTTAGAAGCTTCATTTGATATTATTACTTTGCATAGTTTGAGTACTATTTATCGTATGGGATATGGATGCACGGATGTGTGTATGGATATAGGATGGATGCTTTGCTTTTGGAGTGCTTTATGTCATCATTGGGTGATTTATTTTTGGTACTTTTTCTAAAATGTTGTAAGTTAATACAAGCATCTAGGTATGATTGAACCGAGATAACCTGAGTACTGCTTACATGGGTTTTGATTTAGCAAGTTAATACAAGCATCTAGTCAAAATTGAATCTAGATGACCTGAGTACTTCTTGTGTTTTAACAAACAAGGATTGCTCTCATTCATGTTAGACCCTTGATATCCTCGATGATCTTTTGCTGATCATGTCCTTAGATAAGGTGTCACATTACTAAAGCAGAATCAATAGATAGCAAACAAAGAAAATGATCATGCCCCCATCATAGCATCTCTAGCTTTTGGCATCCTTGAGTAGCATAGAAAGACATTATAAGAAAAATAAAGACTTTGTAACTTAACCATGATTTCATGTCACAAAACATTCGTGCATTTAGATGTGTTTATTTCTTGCTGTAATTTGAGTAAAATTACTTAGAAGACCTTGGGTATTTCGCTTTGTGTTTGAATAGGTTAAACTGCATGGAGTCGAGATTCTTTCTTGGAGCGTGGGTTCTGCTTACACCTGCTTGCTTGGTGAGGAGATTTTTACAATCCTTATTGGTGAGATGGACCCTAAGGGACTGACCTAGTGCCTTGGGGGTGCATTACTAAATGGCCTTGCCTATGTGACGATGTAGAGGCAACGTAGTTTGGGGTAAACCCTAACGGACCTAAGACCTAGGTGAGAGAAAGTGGAGATGGACTCAGCTGGATAGAAGGACAAGATATGGAACGAATGGGACAATGGAAAGGGGGCCTTAGGGGCACATTAGAATAATGGCCTTGCCTATGGGATGACACAAAGGCAATGTAGTTCATAGACTCAGACCATGGAAGACTGACGAGAAACACTATGTTAGGCTCACATTGAGGAGACGGTATGGGATAGAACCTTGGTTGACAAGGCCACAAAGAGGGAGAGTTAACAAGCCATGATAGGTAACTGTCAGGTGTTTATTATGGGACAGGTATGGGTCGAATGGGATGCAGGTGAAGAAAGAATGGACTCACAGTGATGGGGTTCCCAGAGATGGAAAAAGTGGTTTATCACAAGTAACACCTGTTTACCAGGTTTTCAACACATGCTTTTATTTGCAAAAGAAGCTAGAAAGTAAACATGATGCCTATTTGCCAGGTTTTCATCATGATACCTATCCAAGGTGCCTGTTTGCTAGGTTTTCACCAAAGGACATTTTTTTGTATGTTTTCTATTTTTCTAATTTTTTTTTGTATTTTCTCCTTTCAACTTTTTGATTTTTTTTGTATTTTTGTGCCCCCTTGCAATGGGGTTCTCCTAGGTATAGAAATGGCGAAGGTGTATGTTGTTGATTGGATCATCGAACATCGCACCTTTTGATGTTGCCAACTAATATGCCCCTGATCCGTAAGCTGCGACAATCACATAGGGCCCAAGCTAGTTAGGTTCGAACTTGCCTTTCTTTTCTTTGTCTTGTTGATTGCGAGGATTCTCTTTGAGAATGAGGTCCCCAACCTTAAAGATTCTTGGGTGAACCTTGTGGTTAGCTTCTTGACATCATCTATTGATAAGCTTTGAGATGACCGAAGTCTTTCTATCGCCTTTCTTCCAGTAACTCTAGTTCTTGTAACTTGGAGACCCTGTATTCTTCATCTGATATGAGACCCTTTAGCGACACCCTGAGGGATGGTAATTCTACTTCAATGGGAAGGATGGCTTCTGAACCATAGACAAGGGTGTATGGTGTAGCACCTATGGGAGTGCGTATACTAGTTCTATAGGCCCACATAGAGGGATTGAGTTGGACATGCCAATCACGGCCAGCATCATTGACTGTCTTCTTGAGAAGTTTCAAGATAGTCTTGTTGGATGCTTCAGCTTGGCCGTTACCTTGGGGGTAGTATGAAGTAGAAAAATGGTGTTGGATTTTGAAACATTTATAGAGTTCTTGGACATCCTAGTTTTTGAATGGTCTTCCGTTATCTGTGATAATAGATGAAGGAATGCCATATCTGCAGATAATGTAATTTAGGATGAAGGAGGAAATTTGCTTACTTGTGACGGTGGTGAGGGGAATGGCTTCTATCCACTTTGTGAAATATTCAGTGGCAATTATGATGAATTTGTGGCCGTTGGACAAGGGTGGATGAATCTTTCCCACAAGGTCAAGTCCCCACTGGCAAAAGGGCCAGGGTGTCGTTAAAGGTCTCAGCTCTTGAGCCGGTGCATGGATTAGGCTCCGTGTATTTAGCACTGTTTGTACCTTTTGACAAATTGATACGAATCCATCTCCATGTTTGGCCAGTAGTAACCCAAAGGCATCAATTTCTTGGCTAAGAAAGGACTGCTAGAGTGTGTTCCGCAGATCCCCTTGTGTATGTCCTGCAAGGCAGTTATGGATTCTTCTTGTTCTAAACAATGGAGCAAAGTACCATCGAGACCACGTCGGTAGAGGGTATCGGCTATGATGGTGTAGCGAGAGGTTTGTCAGATAAAAGTTCATTTTTGGTTGGAAGAGAGGTCAGGTGGGAGAATGTTATCCTTGAGGTAAGCATAAGTCTTACCATACCAAGGTGAATCAGATCCAACTAGAAGGCATATGGAATGGGTCTCAAGAAGATCATAAGCTGGTTGCCAGATAGTTTCCACTACGAAGTCATACCATGACTTGTTTTCAGGTATTTCTAGAAGGGAGGAAATGGTGGCCATTGTATCTGCCGCTTTATTCTCAATCCTGGGTATTTGCTCAAAGGAGATGGTCCCAAAGTGTTCTTTGAAGTCGTCGACCATCCTTTTGTACGGGATGAGCTTTTCATCTTTGATTTAGTACTCATCATTGACCTGATTGATTATAAGCTAAGAATCACCGTAGACATACAGTTCTTGGATTTTCCATTCATTTGCCATCTTGAGACCAATTACCAAGGCTTCATATTCCACTATGTTGTTTGTGCATGGAAATAACAACCGGTAAGACTTTGGGATTGTGTCGCCTTGAGGAGTTATGAACAGGATGCCTGCCCCCGATCCATGGTTTGTGTAAGACCCGTCGAAGTATAGTTTCCAGGAAGATGTTGACACATTGAATAGGGATTCATTTGGAAACTCAAACTGCATTGGCATGGTGTCTTGTAATGGTGCATCTGCTAGTTGGTCAACTACGATTTGTCCCTTGATGGCTTTTCTATCTACAGATTCGATGTCATATTCACTGAGAAGCATTACCCATTTTGCTAGGTGACCTGTGAGAGCTGCTTTGCTAAGGAGATATTTCAGTGGGTCTATTTTTGCAATGAGTTTAACTGGATGTGCAAGCATGTAATGTCAAAGTTTTTGTGAAGCAAAAACTACCGTGAGACATGATCTTTCCACGTGTGAGTATTGCAACTCATAGCCCACTAAGGTTCGGCTGATGTAGTAGATGGCTCTTTCTTTGTTCTCATAATCATACTGTGCTAGAAGTGCCCCTAGAGTAGTAGGTGTAGCAGATATGTAGAGAATTAGTAGTTTCCCTTAGATCGAAGGCATGAGAATGGATGGATTCATAAGGTATTCTTTTAGCTTGTTGAATGCTTCTTTACACCGCTCATCCCACCTAAATGGAATATTCTTATGCAGGAGATGGCTGAATGGTTGGCACTTATCTGCCAGCTGTGATATGAATCTATAGATTGCCTGTAGCTTGCTTGTAGTGATCTCAATTGAGTTAGAGTCTTGGGCGGTGGCATGTCCATTATGGCTTTGACCTTGGCAGGGTCCACCTCTATTCCGTTTGCTGACATGATGAAGCCTAGTAGTTTGCCTAAATTTACCCCAAACACACATTTCTTTGGGTTCAACTTGACTTGGAATTGGTCCAATCTTTGAAAGACTTTTTCTAGTACATCTAGGTGTGAATCCCTTGTGAGAGACTTTGCTAGGATATTGTCGACATAGTCATCCATTGTTACATGCATCATGTCATGAAATATAGTAGTCATAGCTCTTTGATATGTGGCACCTGTGTTTTTCAACCCAAATGGCATGACATTCCAGCAAAAGGTACCCCATGGGCAAGTAAAAGTTGTCTTGTGTTGGTCCTCTAGTGCTATTTTGATTTGATTATACCCTAAGAATCTGTCCATGAGAGATAGCATGGTATGTCCTGCAGTTAGGTCGACTATGATATCGATGTTTGGCAATGAAAAATCATCCTTGTGGCATGTTTTATTTAGGTCTCGAAAATCATTACATAATCTGACTCGGCCGTCTGGTTTGGACACTGGCACAATGTTGGATATCCATTCTGGGTAATCTATAGCCCTAATGAACCCTACATCCAACAATTTCTTGAGTTCTTCTTTGACCAAAAGTGTTATGTGAGGATGCATCTTTCTCAGCTTCTACTTTACTAGTTTTACTCCTGGATCCAATGGTAGGTGATGTAGAATCAAGTTTGGGTCTAAGCCCGGCATGTCTGTATATGACCAAGCGAAACTGCCTCTCTTTTTCTTAAAGAATGGTACAAACCTAGTTTTCTCTGGTGGTGTAAGAGATTTAGCAAAGTCGATAACCTTGGACTATTCTTCTGTGCCAATGTTCACGAGCTCTGTCAATTCTACAACAATCTGCAACCTTTCCTGGTACATATCACTAGGGAGAGTGTCAAGCTTTCCATCGTCAGGTGCCACAGTTGGGTTTTCACCTTCGGATGCATCCTTTCTTTTTACTGTTTTGGGATCTAACACTGCCGTGAGGCAGTTTTCACTATCAGATCTAGTTTTGACCTTGATATTTTTGTGACTGGAAGGCTTGGCACCCTCCCTGAAGTAAGCCATGGTATTTAGTTCAATAGCAAAACTAGCCTTATGATCTCCCCTGGGTAAGTGGTCCCTAAGTTCCATATAATCAATGTAAGCATTGTCATTTTGGAACATATCTAGTTGGGGAGTTCCTCGCAGATCCCAATCAATAAGCTCAGGGTGCACAAGGGGGAGGGAGTTGGATGATAGACCTGATTCATTGATGGAATGAATGGAAATGTTGGGAGCATTGGTGGGGATTGTGGTTGGGATGGTACTTTCTTCCAAGTTGTTTATTGTAATGGAATTTAAACTTTCCTTGAAAGCCATAATCTCAGGGATGGGCAAATCAGACTCTAGTGGTCTGTTCAAAAGCAATTGTCCCTCATGGTAGGGGCTAAAAGTTTGAATGGTGTCAACCTCCTTATCATCATAGGAATTCTCTATTAGCTCATCCCACTCATACTCATTTGAATCTGTATCGCTGTCCTCTTGGAGTGTTTGGACCATTTCTACAAGACAGGCATGTTCCTTGGCTTTACCCTTGCCTTTGTATCCTAGGCCACTGGTGTTTCTAGCTGATGAGGATGAAGAAGGTTGTATAGGTTCAATGATTCCTTCTTTTTTGAGGCCAATGGGGCCTTGTCCTTCATACCCCATTCTATGTAGAATAGTCTCCCCTTGTCCATAGAGTTCTGTTGGGAGTCTAGGCAGATCTTGGGGTGTGCTTTCTTCTTCATTATAAAGCCATTGTAGGATATCTCTCTCCTCTGTTTCATTAGATAAGGTCCCCCATTTTACAAAGGGAGTTGTGGGAGCTACAGAAGGAGCAGATGGCTTTGGAAAATGCTTGGGTCAGCCAAAAGATCTAGGAGACAAGGGCAATTTGGCAAGATTGAGACTGTGCTCAATTGAGTATTCTCCCACTCTAGTTTCTTTTATGGTAACTTTCTACTCTTTGGACCTTGAGGAGGAGGCTTCAGCGGTATGGTCAAGCTACGGGATCAGGGATATATACACTTTGTTATTCAGGATGATGCATTCAGGTTTTTCAAGGAAAGAGTTGCAATGCTAATAGGGGTCAGGGTCACCTTGAATGTTGATTTGCTTGCCATTGTGTAGGAACTTTATGCATTAATGATAGGTTGAGGGGACAACCTTCATGGTGTGAATCCATGGTGTACCTAGTAAGATATTATAAGCGAGCTCCCGATCAAGGACTTGACAGACAACATCTTTTATCACTAGTCCCACTTGAATGGGTAGGACTATCGTTCCCTTTGTGGTTCTTTCTTCCTCGTCATAAGCTTTGATGGTAATTTTTCTCCTTGGATCAACTGCCTATTTGGAGAACCCCAATGCAAGGACTAGCTTTAATGTGCAAATATTTAGACTGGCACCTCCATCAATGAGAACTCTCTTGATGCGGTGTTTGTGGATGAAGGTGACAATATGGAGAGGGGTGTTATGGGGTTGAGATACAGAAAGCTCATCTTGCTCAGTAAATGATATGGTGTTGGAGGAAGTCAGATTGCCTACCATGGTCTGGAACTTTTCTTGGGCCAAGTTAGTGGGGACAGTGGTTTCCACTAAGGCTTTCTCAAGGATCTCCTTATGAGAAGGAGATAGATGCAGTAACTCCAAGATAGAAATGTGAGCCAGGGTTTTTTGTAATTGGTCGATGACATTGTACTGACGGAAGTTGGACAGAGAAGGGGACGACTTGGGAGGGGCGGTATTGAGCATGACTTTACCATTGCGGGTAATTATACTACAACCAGTTCTGTTAGGTCCTGATTATTGATTGGGTGAGATGACATTGACTTGGGGGACTTGCTCAGAAATGCAATTTATGGTATAATCAAATGGCACACTTGCATAGTTAGCATTACTAGTCCCATTGTTCTGATTTGGCTTGTTGCAATTGTTGTTGTTATTGTTATTGCCATTGTAGTTGTTCCCATTGTGGTTGTTGTCGTTGTTGTTATTGTTGTTGTATGGCCTGTTATGATTCAGAAGTGGATCCCTGTAGGCCACATGAGTTTCATTGGAGGTGTGATGTTGGGTTCTTCCCTGGTTCCGATCTAGCACATCTTGTATGAAATTTTTGAGGCAGATGCAGTTGTTGGTTGTATGCCCCCTGCCTCGATGATTTTCACAATAGTCTGTGTCCTTCCAGTAGGGAGGTTTGACTATAGGCTCGTAATCACTTGTTAGCAGTAGAGAGATTTCATTGTTAGCCAACAACTTCCTTAGTGCGGACTCTTGAGACTCACCCAATGGTGTGAATTTTCTCCTTGGATTTGAACTGAACCAAGGTCTGGGCTCTCGAGAGGGTGGTTTGTTGAGCGTATTATTGTTTGTTTCTCCTTTAAGAGTGAATATGGGTTGTTGCTTGGGAGCTACTGCCTTGGCATCTACTACCCCATCATTGACCACATTCTTATTTTTGGACCAAAACTTTGATTTATCCGTTGAGTAATTGGAGGTAGGTGTGTCCTTATATAACTTGATTTGCCCCTAGATGATCATAGCTTTTTCAATGAACAATCCCATTTCAATGACTTTGGAGAATGATGTAGGGCATTGTATTAGTATTTGATAGCTAAGATCATTAGTGAGGTTATGGACAAACATCTCCATTAGTTGTTTCTCAGGTATATCATAGGAGCACTTACTTGCTAGTTGTCTCCATCGTTGTAGGAAAGTGGCGAATGATTCACCACTCTTTTGTTTGGTGTTGCATAAATCTAGCATAGATACCTTGTGCTCGATATTGTAAGAGAAGTGTGTGATAAATTTGTTGACAAGTTCATCAAAAGATTTGATGTCCGGTGGAAGGCGTGAAAACCACTCCATAGCTTGACTACCCAAAGATCTAGGGAAAAGTCTCATTAAGTATGTCTCATCGTGAGCTACCTCCATGCATGCTGCGTTGAATTCCCTAATATGATCTCTAGGGTCCCCTTTCCCTTTGTACTTATCTAATTTAGGAATTTCGAATCGAAAGGGAAAGGGTGCCATGTTTAAACTTTTGTCAAAGGGGTACGGTGCGATATTCTCCAAGGAGTAAGTTTTTGTGTTCGTACCCATCTTGAGATCTGACATTTCTTGTTTGAGGCACTCAAGCTGTTTCCTCATGTCTTCCATGGGGGTGTTTTGGTCCATGGTTTTATTTCCTCTATCCTCTACATTTGAGTCTAGGGTTTTCTTTCCTTTTTCAGGAGCATTTTCCACATTTTCTTGGATTGTGCGTACATCAAAATCTGCAGGGAGTTTAATTGCAAGATTAGCGAAGTAATAGAAATACTTATGAGGGTCCTCATGGAGCACCTTTTCTAACATATGTTGAAATTTTCTACTTTGGATGTGTTTTTGGTAATCTTTGTGAGAAAATTCTTCATCACTATCATGAGGGGTGACGATGCGGTTGGATGAGCTGGCCATTTCAAGTTGCTTTTTATACTAAGATCTAGTAAGAACCATGCAAGGTGACATGAGATGAAGTGGACTGGGACTAGAAATTTTGCAAGGTGCCAACTGAGACTGTTGTGAATAGGATATCTAGGAAGAGACTTGGACAAAGGACTTTTTCTCTCAATGACTTCAAGCAAGACGGTTGACACAAGACAGTAGCCACTAGTAAGGGTACTCAATACCTATCTTACTATGTAGGGACTATTCATGCAACGAGACTAGCAAGGTTCTGTGACCTACTAGGTTTATGTGAATTCACAAAGGATATGAAAAAGGGACCTATGTTGAATTGATATGGAAAAAACTAACTTTGGGACAAGAGAAGTTTTGATAGAAGGTGAATGGGATGACTGATGAAAGAGAGGTATTTGGGTGAAATGGATGAATACTAGCTGCAAGGTTGAATCTGATCTTTGAATGTGAAGCTAGGCTGAAATGGGTACTCAAAATAGGTAAAATTATTTCCTCAAAAATAGTGCAAGTACTTACTGTCGTGGATGCACTGAAATAAATTCGCAGCAGAAATGAACATATGTGCAGGAAGTCACAGTATATGCACTGTACTGGTAAAGGATGAATGCACAGTAATAGTTTGTATATGTGCAGCAAGTCTAAATGTATGCACAGCAAGTCGACATAAATGTTTAGGAAAAAAGAATATATGCGCAACTCTAGTTTTTTTGTAAATTTTTTGGAGCTTTTCTACTATTTTTGGTATTTTTGGCTGGAAAAGGTCTTCTTGATTTGATTTTATGAATTAACAGCAAGAAAACATAGCAAGTACAAAGAATATTTTATAGTTTTTCATTATTTTTGTGGTTTTTCTGAATCTATTTTGGACTAGTACGAACAAAAGCAAGCACAAAGATCCTAGGTTTAGAAATGGATTACAAGGGCTTTTGGCCACTAGAACAAGGGGTATTTAATGTGGACAACCATTCAAGTGGTTACACATGCAGTGGCACTACTCTCCATTGTGGAGTCTCACAGCCTCAAAGGGTTGTGCCTTAGAGGGTTTTGGGGGAGGTTGGCCATCGGTGTAACATAGCAGCACTTGTTGCAGGAGGTTTTCACCTCAAGCACTTTTATTTTAAGTGGATTGGTAGGCTTGGCTTCTAGCCTGTTTCCACTCAGGGTCTTTCCCACTTGGACAAGCGTGCATCCAAGGGTAGGCCCCTCTTAAAGGTTAAACAAATGGAATAACAAGTCTGGCACTCTAATCACCCAGTAAATGGGAGAGCATAAGCCTATTGTCATTCGTCAAGCACAGAAGACACTGATTAATCCAACCTATTTAAAAGTAGAAAAACTGAATGGGCTAATCTACTTGGGCAAGCACAGAACTTTGAAGTGATTTAGCAAGATAGCATTGGTTCAGTTTTAACCCCAAAAAGCAATGGTGAGTTCAATTTTAATCCATGTAGCACGAGTAGTTAACTTTGAAATTTTGGTCAATCAAGATAGCAGTAGTTCAATTTTAACCTAGAAATCAGTGATGAGTTCATTTTTAATCCACGTAGCACGAATAGTAAACTTTGAATCTTTAGTCAAATGAGATAGTAGTAGTTCAATTTTAACCCCGAAATCAGTGATGAGTTTAGTTTTAATACCAGATAGAAATAACTTGGAAAAGATAACACTATTGCAATGTAAAGACAACAATGATCCAGTTACTTCTTTCGTAATTAGAGCTATGTGAGGATTTGAATGAATATCAGTTTTACTATCCCTTTAGAAAGTGAAGTGTGAACTATCAAAATGCAACTATATGGCACTAAACCCGAACCTATCCTACAAAATAGCTCCAGAGAACACCTGCAAAAATGTTAGCATTAGCAAACTTTCTCAGAAAAGTACTAAAATCATTGCCCACTACAGAAGCGCAGCTTCAATGACTAAATGCATAGAGATAGTCAACAGAAGCACAGCAAGGATAAATGCACCATAAGAGTGTGTAGAAGTGCAGCAATAAAGAACAGAAGTGCAGAAATGATAAATGTACTGCAACAGTGAACAAAAGCACAGGAGTAATGCACAGAAGCACAAAATTAACAAATGCGTTGTAACAGTGTGCAGAAGCGCAGTAGGAAAGAATAGATGCGCAGGAGTAATAAATGCATCGTAACAGTGCGTAAAAGCGTAGCAAGAAAGCATAGATGCACAGGAATAATGAAAGCACCGTAGAAATGGGTATATGCACTGCAAAAATGTTCAAATGTGCCGAAGTACCCTGTGCATGACCTATATGGAACCTGTCTTCAAAAAAGCTCAGATTTTGATGAGATAAAGGGGCAAAGGCCCCATGGTGGGCGCCAAAAATGTTAGGGTAAAATGTGGATTAATCAATTTAACAGTAATAAACCCAAACATCAATAGAATAATGAAATCAAGAAAGATTGAATGAAATGAAGCAATAAATAACATAGTGCAAACCTTCCTTGAATCAAAGCTTCTATTGTTTTCCTATTAAAACCGTCCTTGCTGATATGAAGTAGGCCCTCAGTGAGTGCACTCTTTTAGCCATGTTGTAGGATGTCAGTAGTAAATGGCTATATTGATAAATAATGATGTGAAGAGAGCTTCAAAGCAAATGGTGATCTCAAGTAGATTGTATTGGGGGTGCCAAAGGCGTGCTGGTGAATTTCTGTAGAGTAACAATACAAATAACCTAGATGATTAGAATGGAAGAATAAGGTTCCATTTATAGACTCGGGAGAATGAGGACCAACAGTTGAGAAGAAGTATGATGATCAATGGTTGAGAATGGTTGAGGAATGTGCAACTAGTAGGAATATGACAAGTGTCCCACCTCCATCATGAAAGAGGGGTTTTGACAAAATTGATTGGAGAGTTAACTCCATTGACTGTTCAGTTAACAAACTTGATTAGTCAGTTGGAAGAATGGATTATGGAATTGAATGAATTGATTGAGGAATTAACTCAATAGACTAGTTAGTTAACACTTTTGATTGATTAGTTAACTAACTTTGATTAGAGAAGAAATAGGACATGTGGGTGAGGGAAAATTAGATAATTAAATTTTAATATATTTAATTACATGTGCAATAGGGTGAGGTGGACAAGGTGAGATGGAAGGGTGAGGTGGATTTTTGAAATTAGAACTTAGGATAGGGGGATTTATGAACAATTAAATAATTCAGGATTATTTAATTGTGTGAGACATTTAGAAGAATTTAGGGAATTTAATTAAATAAATTGATTTTATTTAATTACGGAATAGTGAATCGATTAAATAAATTTAGAATATTTATTTAATTGATAGAAGAATGGAATAAATATTTAGAATATTTATTTAGAATGAATCGTGTCATTTTTAGGCGTATACAATATTAATTAGGCTAATTACCCTAATTAAAATGGTCAAACCTAGCTTAACACCCTTCCCCACATCCTCCAAATAAAAAATTGAAATATATTCCACATAAATCAATTTTTTATACACATATATTAAAAATCTCATTAATAACCTCTTACACCCCTTACACATGTCATAACTCATTTATTTCCACTCTTCCCCAAATGTATTTTTAATTTATTTTCTCTTTCCCATGTGAATTTTTAGTTCACATCTAATCCATCTCACCCAACCTCATTTAATTCACCCCTTTCCGAAGATGAATTTAAAATTCATCTTTATTCACAACCCTCTATTTTTGGAGATTAAATCTAGGTCCTCCACCTCACATGCATCCTCAACCATTGATCTCCCAATTCAATCTCCACCCTTGGATCAAATCCTCTCCCAAAAAGCCTATAAATACACCCTCATCCAAGCCATTTTATCATCCACAATTTGAGCAAAGTTATTATGCCAAAATCTTTCTTCTTGAGCTAGTTTTATTAGTGAATTGTATAGGTTTTGAGAGCATTTCACATTGTCCATTATCATCTTGGATAAAGCTAGAGTGTTTGGGTGCAACACTCTCCACCTTATCTAGGGTTTGTGGATCACATTGGAAGGTATAACATTTGATTTCATTACACATTTTTCTTGTGTTTGCTTTCATTTTATTTTCTATAAACTACAATAATACCTTGGGAAAACCCTCAAAGAGGGGAAAACCCAACCTCTAAAAGATTGATCATTATGTTATTAATTTCTCAATCAAAGTTATAATATTCCATAGTGGCTTCTGATATGCTATGTCACTACCTCTTGATTACTAATATGAAATCTAATAAATTATCTCCTATCTACTTCTTTCTCCTTAAACTCTATCTTGAACCCTCATCTTCATGTTCACATTTGATCCACTATCTCCTATCTCAAACTTCATCTGACTCTTCTCTATCATTTCAAAGGATTGTGGCAACAAACATATATCAATCTAAAACCTTTTCAATGATTTGTGTTGGTTACAAGGTGGCACAAAGTTTAATACTTCTTGAATCATGTAGTTGACTAATGCAAGTCAATTCCACAAACATGAACAAAGGTAATAGGGAGAAATCTATGTGGTGTTCGGTGTTTTCTCCCAAGTATTCCTTAATTATCACAACTTCAAAATCCCTAGCGCCAATGGTAATTTAGTGACTATGATAGTCTACTGGTTTGATAAAGGTCCTCAAGATCAAATAATTTGTTATATGTGTTCAATCCTCCCTAAAAATTAATATGACATCCAAATACTTCTTTAGAACATTATACCAAAACCACAAGACCAAAATGTAAAATGTGGCCAAATGCAGTAATGTCTTCTATGACTAACTAGTGAATTGAAACTTAAAACAAACAAAACAAACAACAATGCAAGATTGCTCTAAATCCCAAAGGATGTTCCTATATCACCTTATATTCATTCACAATAGAATGCATTCATGTAGATGAAATGATAGCCTACCTTACATCCCACATGCTTACAATATAGCATTACACAGTTCTACGAAGCATAGTCCTTTTTAAAGCATATCTTAGGATCCAACCAACAACATTCCTTGACATATCCTATTGCTCACCCTCATCCTATAAAATGTATGCACATGAATAGGAAGTGGATAAAGTGTAGTGATTCATCTAAGGTGTCCAAGACCTTCATCAAGTAGAAGTATAAGGAGTGCCACAATATTCATCATGCACCAAACACCTTTTAGGTTGGTGACAAAGTCAGGCCACATCCCCAAAAGGAATGTTTTTGTGGTTCTCACCACAAGATCAAACCATTATGTTAAGGTCCTTACACACAACCTCAATCTCATACACTCATGCAACATTCACACTTATCTCCACTCAAAATGTTCCATACAGTCCTATCAAACTCTACACATAACTATATCATGTAACACAACTTTGTGCACTACTCAAAGTGTAGTAGTCATACATCTCTTCACAGTATTATTCACCCACATAATGTGGCCTTGCACATGGGCGATCATGCACTCATTCAACTACTATCAATTTGGCACCATGTGTCTTTACATTTGGCTGCACCTATGCCACATGATCATACAAACCAATCTGCACCATGTGAGTTTGACACATGACATCATTTTGTCCACATGGAAAGCACACCATGCATGCATGACATCTATCAACATATTTTTGAAGGCCTAGCTAACATTAATTTGTATAAATACTTGTTTTTTATATGGTACATGATACTATGTAGATATTCTTTCATGCAATACAATTACATTGCAAAATATTTTGTGTATCTTGAATGTGCATTTTCCTACTAATCTAGAGTTTCTTATGCATATTCTACAAATCTTGTAGGTTAATACATGTTGGCAGCATATTAGGAGCAAGAGCAATCACTGCAACATAGCGCAGAGGACTTGCTAAGCATCAGGTTGACAAGGGAAGAAGATAGAAAGGTGTCACACAAAGGACACACACCTATATATTGTATATAGATATGTATGTAACAATAAGAGAGATAAGAGCTCAATAAGAGAGATGAGAGGATAAATGAGAGATATATGTATAGAGCTAAGACATAGACCTGCCTCTTGTACATGATTATATGATGAATATATATAAGAAGATGTAAGTAGTATTGGTTGTGATAATGAATGTTCTAAATTGTGTTATATGTTGACTTGTATGGAATTCTACCACAATATGATATCTCTTTTCTATATTTACTTGTCTTCTATCACTATTACTATCGGGGTATAAACAAACTACATAACAGTAACCTAGGTTCTTGGATCTTCAAACTATATCCTAATATCTCTTGCCAACATTTGGTTCTATTCCCAAGACCCTGGTAGGACAATGAAGAAGTAGGTAGAAATGTTTTTAGAGTTGTGGTAGAAATCTCTTAAGTCCTACCCTTGTGAGAGGGAAGCAAGAACTTAAGGGATGACAAATAGAATAGGGGAGGATCTGAAAATATCCTTGAAAAGATGTACCTCTTCAAGGTGAGCCAACCATGGAATACATAAGGATTAATGTAATACAAAATCTAAAACATCCATGGGAAAAAGGAATAACAATAAATTAAGAGAAATTAAGGAAATCATTAAAATAGGAATAGAAATGAGCCAAGAAGAGAGGCATAGACAAACCTAGGAATGACAAGAAAGATACCGCAAAATGATGGAGAAAGTAGAGGAGTTAACAAGGGAACACACTAGAAAAGTTGCAGAAGGAAACGTTGATGAACACGCCAATGTAGGTGCTTCCAGAGAGAAGAATATGGTAGAGGAAGAAATAATAGATGAATGCACCATAAGGGCATCACAAAATTAATAAACAAATATATGGACAATAGAGGACCACTAACCATACATTTGGATAGGGCTATAAAACTAGTCAAGAGTTTAGGAGAAATTATCAATGCCTATGATCAGTCAAGAAGGGTATGGGAAGAAGAGCATAATTAGGGTCTAACCCTACTGCAAATAGGAAGAAAACTTAAAATTCTACCTAATTTGGCCAATATCTAGATCAAGATAGATGAACAATGGGAACACCTACTTGACCCTACCAAAACCCTCCAACCCATAGAATTGAATGCGGTTGACCTGGATTGCTTGGTTAATCAAAGTACAATGAAAATGAGAGGAAGAGAAGCTGTGGTATACAATGAAGTTAATTTAAGAAGGGTAAGTCAATTTAGAGAAACAACACCTTTAAGTAACAAATTGTTATTCATAAATGAAAATATATCCCCTAAAATAAAAAGGCACTTCAAAGAGATGCAACCCCCAGACCAGGAGTCATCCCCTATGCCCTATAAAACAAGAAGAATTTCAATAGAAGAAGAAAAAAATCAAGTGCATAAACAAGAGGAAATAGCAGAAGAGATCTAAAGAAATTGTGAGGAAAACTTAGGAGGAGATTATTTTGATATCAAATTACAAAGAGATAAGGGTAGCAAACATAAAACCTTAGTACAATGGAAAAAATCTAAGGAGAAAAACAAGAAAACACACCACACAACACCAAAAGCACCAGGAAAATAAAGGGAACTATTGTCACATAGAATTGCACCCTTCTTGGCAAGAGTCCAAGCATTCTAATGACACAATGGGAATGATCTCAAGGTGTGGGACCTTGCAAGTTAAGATCAGACCTCTAGAGAAGGTTGGTTCCTCATTCTAAGCCTAACGCTTAGAGAAAACTAACTAAACCTAGTGCTAACAATGCAGGTGAAAAGGGTCAGGAAGAAACTGAAAGGGAAATAAAGGTGATGCACCAAATTTCATAGGTTTAGCTACAACTAAATCAACACAGTAATAATCTCACAACTAAAAGGACTTGCACAAACTAAATTGATTTCAACAGAGGCCAAAATAGAGAAGTAGATAAATGAAAGGGACTATTTTATCCACAATACATATCTCACACCAATCCAAAGAGTAGACATAGTGCTAAAATCAAAAGAGAGGCAAAATTAACAACTTATATTGATTATAGAGGTCAAATAACTATTACAAAAGAGAGAATGATGCAGAAGAAGTAGACATAGGATAATCAATTACATTCATTATTGAACAAGACTAGAGACATGAGAGGTTTAGCATAAGAGCATAGTCCATCAAATCTAGTAGTTCTTGCAATTGCATTATAGAGGTCTGATTACAAGATTCTTTATTATATAGTAGCCTAGAAGAATAGCCAGCCCTGAATACATCTTTAAGACATGTATATATAGTATTTCAACACTTTACTATAGTAGCCATGGTAGGAAAAGGAGAAGTCAATGAGAAGTGACATCGACCATGCTGCATTAAATTTTGTTCAGAAACTCCCCCTACAAATTAGGGTGGAGCCCATACCCCTATCAGGCCTACAAGCCTGCAAATAGGTTGCTTGAGTGAAAGAATGGTAGGTGCATTGATGAGGAGATGTAAAAGTCTTTGATTTTCTATTATTGAATTGATCTTGCATTTGCATCTATACCCTAGCATTAAAGGGTTCACCATACATATACCCTCATTGGCCTAAGCCCATAGAAATTGAATGTTGAGTTGGTAGGGAGGGGTGACTTTTTACAATACTTCAAAATTTAATCCCTTAAGTCTCTACAGAACTCACCAACTCAGGATGAATGCTTTGGCACCACCACAAAGTTTGAATGATCTGAATTTGAATCAGGACCATTCGATGAAGAAACTGATTTGAAGATCAACGACCCCACAAGCTCCACAACATACCTTTACCTTTTTAATTTATGCCGATGCCTTAGGACATGTGGCAAGATCTCGTAAGTGCACAAAAAATTCACTTGGCAGGCAAGATTCCACTGCAACACTGCACCACCGTTAGATTATCGACCCCACCACTACCTTTACACGTGTCATGATTCTGAAGCCGCATGGAAGGAAATGAGCCATCTTCATTTGAGCCTCATGGAAGTGCACCAAATACCACCATGCATCAAGATCTCGTGGCAATTAAAGGAATCTTTCCCTCTACCAAGATTCTTCTACGAGCTACCATCCAATCCTTATCGGCCCCTAATCTACTTTGCAGCTATCCTCATCTCTCAGCCCCATGGAAAGAATATGATGTTAGCTTCAGTGGTCTACAAGCTATGTGATATCTGGATATTTGCCTGTCAAATTTGTAAGGAAAGCACAGGTACGGAAAATAGCTTCCCTAATGTTAATTCCCAGGGGACAGTGTAGACAGGTCACTTTTCGATCTAAATAACTTAGATAAGTACACGAGAAAAACCAAAAATAGACAATATTCAGAACACAGACACACAGTATTACGTGGGAAAATCCTTATGGGTAAAAAACCCACCACCATAGAATAACCCTCTTTATTTCAGTAAACAAAAATTACAAATAAAGAAATCTGCTCAACTGTTCTTCTGTTCAATTCTTTCCTATGTACTAGATCATTTATTTCATCTACACATTCTGCAAGAAATAAACTATACAAAAGAATTTCATCATCACATCTCACTAATGCCAAAAGATCAGTTTTAACTTCAGTCTGCAAGAGCATTGGTTACCCAACTGTCGCCCTAACTGAATGTATCAACTTCTTCCAGCAACGTTACATGTGTAACAGTCATAACTGCTCATATTTCAGCGAGATGTTTAGTCCCACATGTAGCATGTTACCTAAGTCACCGCGGTTTATAACCATCAACGAACCAAAGAGTATCATCAACAATTTTGTTGCTGATGATACCAAGCCTTCAAGTCCATTAGCATAACAAACCCCATCGGCCATCAGACTCCATCTCCCACCGATAAGCAGAGTCTCCCCGATCACCAAGGTTACCATCAGAATGACTTTCACCATCGGCAAAAGATTCAGCTCTCGCTCCAACAGTGCTTCATCTCACCAATACCAACAAAGGAACCTCCATCGGGATGACCGTAGTGCATCGGCCCAAAACCTTTAGGCTATGCCGACAGATATCCTCTCGACGATGTCTAAAGCACCATCGGTATGACAACAACTATCAGCGTAGAACACAAAGGTCTCACCGAACCCCAGACTCCTGCTGATAGATATAAGTCATTGGTGAGCGCTTCACTTTCTACACCAATAGTTTAATGTCTCTATGATGCCCAAGTCCTCTGCCATCAGTTTAAACACTTTACATTATTGCCAATGGTGTTCAGTCACAGCGATTACTATTGACATTGAACCTTGAACCCGTTGAACTCTTGATAGGTTCAACGAACCATTGAACCCGATGTTCGACATTGAACCTTGGAACTCAATGAACTCTTGAACCATTGAATCTAATGAACTCAAGAAAGGTTCAATGAAGAACAACTATTAAACATCAATGAACGGTTCAATGTGTTGATAACTGAGAGGGGGGGGGGTGAATCAGTTATCCTAATTATTTCCCTTATTAAACTTTCCTTTTAATTGAAGCAGCATAAAATCAAACACAAAACATAAACCATGAAATAAGAAACACATGACACAGTATTTTTGACGTGGAAACCCTGTTAAGGGAGAAAACCACGGGGTGATTAACCCAAGAATTATTCTCTGTTAGAAGAATAGGAAATTACAAAAATGGCACTTGCCAATTAGGGCTCACTGCCCGAGCACACTGCTCACAAGAGGCTCACTGCCTACAAGAAGACATACTGTCTTACAAAGTGATTAGAATCACAGTCTTGAACTGATTGGAAGCATCTGCATATGCTGGAGTTCAGTTCCGGTTAGGTTCAGTATACTGATCTGCTGCACTTCATCTTTCCTCTGTTCTTTAGTCTGCTGTCCTTTCACATACCGGATCTTTCTTGTTACTTCTGCTCTACTCTGGACTTGTTCGCATATCCTCACATTCATTCACACCATTTACCACTAAATCCATCCTCTATATATATCCGCACAAGTACTTTCATCATCTTTTTAGTCGGCATCCGGAACAGTCTAGTTTCTTACAAACTTAGTTCTGTCGGCTGAATCCTTGCTCACCAAGCAATGCGGATCAAGCATATACTTGTAGATATCATCAATTATGTCGGCCAAACATGATTCATGCCACCGCAACCTTTATCATCATCTGTAATACATCCGGAAAGTAGTTTGATACTCGATCAGTCAGTTCTTCCTCTGTTTTCACTGTCTCTCAGGAATCCGGTACTCAACTATTCATATCTTTTTCCTTGTCCATCTCCGGAGGCTAAATCCTTGGAATATACTACTCAAGATAGTCCTCTTGATTTCCCCAGATCCGCACTGCACCAAGACACTTCCTCTGAGAGATCCGGACCAATCTGTCGGACCTTGCCACATGCTCTGTTCTTGTTCACCGGACCACCACAATCTTCAATCTGACTTCCGGTAGAGACATATCATGACTTGCGGATATGTGGAATGACCTTTGTTGCCATCAATGACAACAACCATGAATCCATATAGTGTCTCTTGCCAACAATCTCCCCCTTTGGCATTGATGGCAACACTTAGTGAAAAATGACTAAGTGTTTACACTATGCTCCCCCTTTGCTGATGCTCTGTCTTTATATACAATTTCCGGAACTCCCCCTGAGTTGGATTCCTCATTTTTCACTGCTCCTCACTCCCCCTTTGACATCAATGGCAAAGGGTGTTGGCAAAAAAGTCAGCGTCCCCCTTCGGGATTCGTGACATGGCTTAACCGCCTCTCGTTGGTCTTTATCTGGGATGGTAGCGGTTCGGGATTCGTGACATGGCTTAACCGCCTCTCGTTGGTCTTTATCTGGGATGGTAGCGGTTTCCTGACAGGTGCGCCTTTTGGGAGAAACGGCCAACTCAACTCCCTACAAAGGGTAGGGTCCGCACACCAAAATTTTCAAAAATTCTCTATATATAGCCGCATATTTACATACTCACATATACTGCAGAATGTCTGCAAAGGATGTCTGCAGTTGAACCATCTCAGTAGCCCAACTTAGCTTCATTCTGTCCAAGATTGAAATGTGACCACTCAACAAAAATGCAAAAGCTTCTGCCCGCCTGAGATCTGTCGGATCTTTTGTATGGGCGGTGGTCTGGGCATCACTGATGGCCTCATGCATAGTTTCCAACTTAGGGACTATAATCCTTCTAAGTTCTCCCATCCGGTTGGTAATGTTCTTCCTCTCCTTCTCAAGATTCTTTATTTCATTCAAGACTGCAATAGTCTGACATTCTTGATTTATTATAGAGGAAGAGAGAGGATCAAAACTTTGAGATAAGCTTTGAAGCTTGTCCTGTTCCTCTTTTATTTTCTTGTCAATTGCTGCTGTTGCCTTTGACCAAGATATACAAAATTTGTAGATGTCACCGCCATCCTTAAGAGCATTTTCTAAGCTCTTTATTCCAATGCTTACAATCTTCCTATCCTTAGAGATTAAATCTAATATTTCAGAAAATCTCTTATCCAAAAATTCCTTCCGGACCTTGTCTTCAGCTGATTTTTCTAGAGAATTAAAATGTGTATCAATACTGCTGACTAAGGTTTTTAGATTACCGGAAGTGGAGGCTGTCGGATCTATTTGGATTGATGGCATGATCTTTACAAGTACTCCGGAAGCAGCCTCTATCAACTCACAGTCCTCCATATGAGACTTTAGGAGCTTTTCATTTGCCTTGGCATTTGCAAATGAAGCTATCTTCATTGTTTGTACCGGAGAGAGAGAGTCAAAATCAAATGGACCTTTTAGAAGCTCCGGTTCATCAATCTCTAGAGTTTCTTTGCTCAAAAATTGTTGAACAGTTTGTGCAGTGTCTCTTGCCGGAGACAGATGTTTCTTTTCTTCTGCAGTCTTAGAACTGTCAACCTCTTTGTCTGTCACCACTGCTTCCTTCTCCTGCAATTGCTCTTCTTCTTTGGATCCGGAGACTGTAGGGGAAACCGGAGGAGAGATGCTTGCTTGTTCATGGGTCACTTCTTCTGGAGCAGAGGGTCCCAAGTCCTCACTTGTCTGTTCAGGGCTCACTTCTTCCGGAACAGAAGATTCCAAGTCAGCAGCTGTTTCTGCACCTAAGTCCTCTACAACAGGAAGATTGAACCTTTTGAAGGCCTTCCGGAGGATCTCTTCTGTCTCTTGTGCCACTTTGTCAGTCTCACCAAGCATGAGCTGATTCATCCTGGCTTTACTTCTGAACTCATCTCTGCAGTCCTTGAAGATCATGTTCATTGTCTTGGGATCAATTTGAGGATATAGCTGAATAGCTATCTGCTCCCGGATCTCAAGATCTTTGGCATGCGCATTATTCTTTCTTACTTCCATTTCCTTCTCTAGGCTTTTAGGAATGAGAGATATGATCTCAATGAAAGCCTTATTGTATGTGTTCAGATATTTAACTGTGGCTTCCTGCAGAGTCTTTTGGTCTGCCTCACTGAAGTCATCATAGGATTCAGTCATTGGTTGAAGGTTTCCATCCACCGTGACCGACTTGATTATGCTCTCTAGTGACAGAGTGGGCTTTTCAACAGTTACCTCTGCCATTTCCTCCTTGTCTTGGCCTGTGGAGGGCTTACCGGATCCTTTCTTTTTCTGTTTCTTTACTTCTCTTACTCCTTCATCTGATTCTGTCTCCTCTTCATCCTTTTGGCTTTCATAAGCCCTTGATGCTTTTGTCTTGGATCTTTTACCGGATGCCTGGACTTCCGGTTTTGAGCTTTTGGTTGTGGAGGGTGCAGATCTCTTTGATGATCTGGTCCGGGTGGGGGTTTCAACCGGAGCACTTTCTTTGCTTTTCTCTTCTTCCTCAGCCTTTCTCCTCTTTTCCCGGCTGGCATCAAGTGCCTCTTTTGAGATGCCTAGGCCTTGAGCAATGTGCTCTACTTCTTTTCTCACTTTTCTTTTAATCTCAGGTTCCCTGAGTTCTACATGTAATTTCACGCTCAGCTCCTCAAAGGTTCCAAACCTTTCTGCCTTAGGATCTTTGGGCTGACTTAGCATGTGTTGAACATGCAGCTCTACTATCTGTTCATCAACTTCATACCCCATGGGCATGATCCAGACAGTCCTTGGCTCCACTGCCTCCATTAGGCACTGATCAGTGTCAACCATAAAACATACTGAGTCCTTGTATTTCTCAATGAGAGACTGGGGAATTCTCTCTCTTGCTTGCATCATGCTCTGAAAGTTTTTGAAGTATCCCCATAGAGCTGTATTTCTCGCTTTTGCATCCCCAAGTCCATGCAAATAGTCTCTTATCTGGACTGCAACAGGTTTGTCATTCTGCCATACCCATCCACTTGTTCCGGGTAGCTCATTCATGAAGTAAAAGAAGAGACATACAATGAGAGTACCATACTTAAAGGAGTTCTTCTTGTCTTTCTTGATTTTCTGTACATTTTCCATCAATTGGCTTAGTAGTAGTTCACAAAGATCATAATCTGCATTCTTTCTTAGCATTTCATATGCTGTGTATATTGCAGTTCCGGATACAGAATTCTCCCTGCTGGAGTGATAGATCTTGTATCCTATGATCATTGATGCATATTTGATATCCGGATCCGAAATATCTTCAATGGTCATTGCTCTCTTATCATATTTTGATCCGGTGGCTTCAGTTACAACGTTGTTCTTGACAGATTTGAGGATAGGTACCCCCCCGGAAGAGTATAGACCAGTTACTGCTCTAATTGCTTCTTTTGTGATCTTGCAGGGTCTATCTAGCCAAAGGAAGTTGTCATGCATCCTGCTCAGTACATACCGGACCCATTCATCTTCTTCAAAGCTAGGGAAATGAATGAATTGCTCAAATTGTTTCTTCTGGATACCCTTATACTCTGGTTTGAGCTCAAAAGCATTGTCTATCAGTTGCTTGTGATAGAGGTCTCTTAATTTGAATTCCCCAAATTCCTCAATGTTTGCGTGTATGTAAACCCTAATATCTTCAGTATGTAAGACTCCGTGGGGAACACTAGAGAAGGCTCCTAGTGGATCTACCTCCAACGATTTGTAGGGATGTTTCTTGAATGAGGGGCGAGGTCTATCAGAGATCTTAACTATGTTTGGAGTAGCCATTCTTCAAAGATTTGCAGTGAGGCAATGAAAAACGAAGAATACCTTATGCGCCTTCGGTTTGCACGGAGTGGTTGGATTGATTTCTTTATGCAATAGCTTCGGCAGGAGATCCTTGGTGTGCTTGATGATCCTTGTTGCAGAGCTCCACTGTTCGCTTCTTCTCAAGTGTAGAATGAGCAGATAACTTTTGAGAAATCCCTTATATTGCTCCGCAAACCCTAATATCTGTCTGCAATAAATGCTTCACCTGCATTATTCCGGTTTACCATGTCTGGACAGCTTGGAGTATCCCGGATTAGTCCTGATCACTGAATATCATCCGGATCTTTAAATCATGAATAAATCTAGGTAACATATTACAAGAACATCCCAAACACTTTGTCCAATCCGCAAGACAAGATCGTGCACTTCCGGATCTCTCCGGACCTTTTTGTAATCCTTTATCATACCGGAGCACCTCCCTGAACAGGTCTAACTTAATTGAACACAGCTTCTTCATAACTCCATGCGGACCTCTGAAAACTTGACTGAAGCATCTCAGGACTTATATCTTTAAACCCTTTAATCCGCATCTTGTGCCACATCCGGCACAACTTGTTTGGCTGGGGGAACAGAATCTTCTTTGAGTCTCCCCCTGAGCCTGAGCTCACTTTTTAATTTCCGGAAGAAATATCAGCACCAGAATCTGGTGCGGATCCAACCTCTACATTCTCTGAGCTTTTCTTCACCCAAATCTTGCTCATCTGATTCCTAACTTCATCCGCATTCATCTTTTGTTTACCCTTGTCTTGATTCTGATTATACACCGGACCTCTTTTGTCCTGATTCTTGTTTCTGCAGACTTTAGCATTATGACCGGACCTATTGCAGATTTGACAAATAACATTTCTTTGCATATTTAACTGATATCCCCTTGATCTGCATTGATTAGCCATATGACCTACTCTTTTGCATGTAAAGCATCTACCTTTGAATGATTTGTTTACTTGCATAATTCTGCATTCATGGGATTTGTGTCCATACCTTTTGCAGTTGAAGCACTGTCCGGAGAAGGATGAATTAATCTGATTCATTCTCATTCTGCATTGATTAGCTTTGTGACCAAAATGGTTGCAGCTGTGGCAGTATCCATTGAAGGATGGATATTTTTGAGCATTTGGCTGTCTTACCGGAGGTCTTCTAGGCCTGCTCCTTGGATTTTCTGATCCAAGATTCTTCTGACCGGATCCGGAGCTTTCTCCTTTCTCATATCCCAAGCCATACTTGTCATCTGTCCTCTTTTGACTTCCAAGAAGAACTTCAAGTTGAGCAGAACTTATCTTGAATTTCTCTTTATATTCATTTGCTGTTTGAAGGTCTCTTTTGAGAGAGGCAATTTGATCCTCAAGTTTTCCTTTATTATCTTTGGAATCTTCAAGATCAGATTCAAGGTGTCTGATAATCCTGTCCATCTGGTGGCATTCTTCTGATTTTTCCTTAAGAGATTGTTTTAGATTGTCTTCAGCCTTTCTTTTTTCTTCAATCTCTTGAGTGAACTTTATAGTTCCTGATTCCATTTCATGTCTTAACATGATGACTTCTTTTGATAACTTTTCACATAACTTGGTTTGCTCAGTCAATTCTTCATTTGTATTGCTTTCTTCACTTTGTCTTGCCAACTGTTGGAGCAGCTCCTTTCTCTTTTTCATAGAGAGACTTAATTTGTCTTTTAATTCCCTCATGAATTCATCAGCCTGTTTGAGTCTTTCTCTTAATTCACTGACTTCAGAATTTGACTGTTCAAGATCCTCAAGGGCAGTCTTGAGTTGCTCCTTTAAACCATATGCATCCATTTGAAATCCCAGATCTTCCTCAAGCTGTTAGGCTCTATTAGGAGGAACTTGGCTCTGATACCAATTGTTGATAACTGAGAGGGGGGGGGGTGAATCAGTTATCCTAATTATTTCCCTTATTAAACTTTCCTTTTAATTGAAGCAGCATAAAATCAAACACAAAACATAAACCATGAAATAAGAAACACATGACACAGTATTTTTGACGTGGAAACCCTGTTAAGGGAGAAAACCACGGGGTGATTAACCCAAGAATTATTCTCTGTTAGAAGAATAGGAAATTACAAAAATGGCACTTGCCAATTAGGGCTCACTGCCCGAGCACACTGCTCACAAGAGGCTCACTGCCTACAAGAAGACATACTGTCTTACAAAGTGATTAGAATCACAGTCTTGAACTGATTGGAAGCATCTGCATATGCTGGAGTTCAGTTCCGGTTAGGTTCAGTATACTGATCTGCTGCACTTCATCTTTCCTCTGTTCTTTAGTCTGCTGTCCTTTCACATACCGGATCTTTCTTGTTACTTCTGCTCTACTCTGGACTTGTTCGCATATCCTCACATTCATTCACACCATTTACCACTAAATCCATCCTCTATATATATCCGCACAAGTACTTTCATCATCTTTTTAGTCGGCATCCGGAACAGTCTAGTTTCTTACAAACTTAGTTCTGTCGGCTGAATCCTTGCTCACCAAGCAATGCGGATCAAGCATATACTTGTAGATATCATCAATTATGTCGGCCAAACATGATTCATGCCACCGCAACCTTTATCATCATCTGTAATACATCCGGAAAGTAGTTTGATACTCGATCAGTCAGTTCTTCCTCTGTTTTCACTGTCTCTCAGGAATCCGGTACTCAACTATTCATATCTTTTTCCTTGTCCATCTCCGGAGGCTAAATCCTTGGAATATACTACTCAAGATAGTCCTCTTGACTTCCCCAGATCCGCACTGCACCAAGACACTTCCTCTGAGAGATCCGGACCAATCTGTCGGACCTTGCCACATGCTCTGTTCTTGTTCACCGGACCACCACAATCTTCAATCTGACTTCCGGTAGAGACATATCATGACTTGCGGATATGTGGAATGACCTTTGTTGCCATCAATGACAACAACCATGAATCCATATAGTGTCTCTTGCCAACACAATGAACCCTTAAACCATTGAACCCAATGAACTCAAGAAAGGTTCAACGAAGAACAACAATTAAACATGAGGTTCAAGCAGTAATTTGAGACACAAGTTCTCTTCAATCTCCCACTTGTCAAAGAGATTACTACTACCTCTTAGTCCTCACTCAATTATTGAGAACTATGGGCCCGAAGACCCATTTCATCTGAACACCATTTGAACTTAGCCGTGCTCACTGGTTTAGTTAAGGCATCAGCGACATTTTCCAAAGTGTCAACCTTTTCTAGCTTCGCCTTCCTGTCTTCCACCATATCACGAACAAAGTGATATTGGACATCAATATGTTTTGTCCTAGCATGAAATGTAGGATTCTTTACCAAACATATGGCACTTTGACTGTCACAGTGAATTTGTATTTGCCCTACATTAAAACCAACATCAAAACACAACCTCTTCAACCAAATGGCTTCTTGGCATGCACGAGTAGCTACCATGTACTCTGCCTCCATTGTGGACAAAGCGACTACAGCCTGTCGTTTTCTCATCCAACTGATAGTACCACCATGTAACATGAATATGTATCCACTGGTGGATCTCTTACTGTCAATGTCCCCTGCCCAATCAGAATCAACATATCCTTGAATGCTGATAGATCTCTTAGACCCTTCTGAGTTTCCATGATAGCAAATAGCATAGTCAGAAGTTCCCTTCAAATACCTCATAACTCTTTTCACAGCATCCCAATGTGATCTGCCTGGATTTGCCATAAACTAGCTCAAAACTCCCACTGCTTGGGCAATGTCTGGTCTGGTACAGACCATTGCATACATTAAACTGCCAACAGCACTTGCATAAGGTACTCTCTTCATGTCATCAATTTCATTTGAAGATTCTGGACAATCTTCAACAGATAATTTTGTTCCCTGCAAAACTGGAACAACTAACTGTTTAGAATCAGACACATGAAACTTATCAAGAACATTGGTAATATACTTCCTCTGGCTGAGCCAAATTTTTCTCTTAGATCTATCCCTCTTGATCTCCATTCCCAGAATGTACTTTGCTGCCCCCAGATTTTTCATTTCAAATTTCAAGGACAACTGAGATTTTAATTCTGAGATCATCCCCTTACCATTGCCAATGAACAACATGTCATCCACATATAGTGCAATTATAAGAATCTGATCACCTTCAGTTTTATAATAGACACAGTGATTAGATTTAGATCTCACATACCCCAAGGATAAAACATACGTATCAAACTTTTGATACCACATTCTGGGAGACTATTTCAAACCATAAAGAGACTTCTTAAGTTTACATACCAGATGTTCTTTACCTTTTTCCACAAAATGCTTTAGCTAGGACATATAAATTTCTTCTTCAAGGTCTCCATGAAGAAACATTGTTGTCACATCCATCTGCTCAATTTCAAAATCATATGCTGCTGCAAGTGACAACATAAATCTAATGGATGTCAGCTTAGCTACAAGAGAAAAGATTTCTCCATAATCAATACCTTCCTTTTGGGAATACCCCTTAGCAACCAATCTTGCCTTGTACTTATCAATACTACCATCTGGACCATATTTCTTCTTAAATACCCACTTACAGCCTATAGGTTTTCTTCCTTTAGGCAAGGGCACTAGATCCCAGGTTCCATTCTTCTCCAATGATGTCATTTCACTATCCATGGCTTCCAACCAAGAATCTAAATCAGGTAAACTAATAGCTTCTTTCACAGTCCTAGGTTCATCAGTATCAGTAAGTAAAGCATAGGAACAAGTTGAATCAAGTACTGAAAATCCATACCTATCTGGTTGTCTTCTTTCACGTGTAGATCTCCTCAAAGGTTGAGGTGCAGGGTCAAGTTCTTGCTTTGGATCAAAATCTTCGGAGCTACTTGAACTCTCATCTAAACCATCTACACTTGGTGCTTGTTGTTCCTCTTTTACAGGGGTCAGAGGAATATTCACAACACTCTTTTCTTTCTTTTCTTTTGTCTTTTCCGGCTGAGGATCAATAACCAACAGTTTCAGCTTTCTGAAAATTACATTCCTACTGTAGATTACCTTTTTAGTTTCAGGATTCCAAAGCTTGTACCCTTTAATACTGACTCCATAGCCAACAAAGATACATTTAACTGCCTTGTTATCCAACTTAGATCTTTTAACTTCAGGAATATAAGCATATGCCTCACAGCCAAAGACTCGAATATGTCTTAGAGAGGGCTTCTTACCAGACCATGCTTCCATAGGTGTCTTATCAACCAATGCTAAAGTGGGAGAACGATTCAGCAAGTAACAAGCTGTAGCAATTGCCTCAACCCAGAACTTCTATTCAAGACCAACATAACTCAACATACTTCTTGCTTTCTCCATCAACGATCGATTTAACCTTTCAGCAACTCCATTCTGTTGTGGAGTATAAGGTGTAGTTTTATGCCTTTTAATTCCATGGTCTACACAATACTTATCAAAATCCACATTGCAATATTCACCACCGTTATCTGTTCTCAAGCATTTTAGTTTTCTACCAGTCTGATTTTCCACAAGAGTTTTAAATTCTTTAAATCGACTGAACACTTCTGATTTATTTTTCAAAAAATATACAAATGCCCTTCTCGAATAATCATCAATAAACGATACGTAGTATCTTGACTTAGATAAAGAAGGAACATCAACTGGACCAAAAACATCAGAATGCACATAGTCTAGAACACCAGAAGATTTATGAGAACTAGAGTAAAACGAAACACGGTTTTGCTTTCCATATATACAATGTTCACAGAAATTGAACTCCAGATTACAATCAATCAGCCCATCTACCAGGTTTTTATTTTTCAAGGTTTATAAACCTTTTTCACCTATGTGACCAAGTCTATGATGCTAGAGCATTGTTTTCTCTGTAGGAAGTTTAACTTCCATAGAATTTGCATCATGTGTTACAATAGTAGCTTTTCCAAATTTTACAGAGACACTATTATAGCACACTGGTTTAGCATCTAACCTATACAGAGTTCCAATGTGTTCACCCTTTGCCAGAACAATAGAACCTTTAGTCATCTTACAGCCACCATTCACAAAAGTAACTTGCACTCCAACATCATTAAGCTTACTAACAGAAAGTAAATTTCGAGCCAGACCTAGTATATGAAGAACTTCATTCATTCCCTTTATTCTGCCATCTAGGAACTGGATTTTGACTCAACCTTGGCCAACAATTTCTAGCATTGAATCACTAGCCAGGAACACCTTGCCACCAGCATAGGGTTCATACTTAGTGAACCACTCTCTATGAGATGTCATATGAAAAGATGCTCCTGAATCAATCAGCCAAACATCTTCAGAAGCAGGTGTTGCCAGAGCAACAATGAAAGCATCAGCATCACTGTGTGAAGACTCAGAGTCAGATAAGTTCTTCTTCTTCTTTTTCTCCTCTTTGCAGTCTTTCTTGGCATGACCTTTCTGCCCACAATTCCAGCACTTCACCTTGGACTTCTTGCCAGGGGATTTTGATTTCCCCTCTGATTTGGACTTAGTCTTCTTGTCCTTCTTCTTGCCTCTTTCCTTTGATCTACCACAAATTGACAGAGCCTCTTTGGCCATTCCAGAAGACTTCATCCTCATCTCTTTAGACAACAAAGAGGCAACAACAGTTTCTTGTGAAAACGTAGTTGTTGTACTTCCAATAGCCATCACCAGATGGTCCCACGAGTTAGGTAAGGAACATAACAGAAGCATAGAGTGATCTTCCTCTTCTATTTTTACACCTATAGATGTCAACTGAGCAACAATCATATTGAATGCACTCAGATGTTCTACTACAGATGCTCCTTCATCCATCCTTAGAGAATACAATTTCTTTCTGAGGAAAATTTTATTTACCAAGGACTTGCCCTGATAAATATTATTCAACTTCTTCCACAAATCACTTGCAGACTTCTCCTCATGGATGTTCAATAGAATAGAGTCAGATAAACTCAATTTTATCAGTCCTTTGGCTTTTCTGCATATCAGATCCCAAACTTCTTGCTTCATGCCTGTAGGTTGAACTCCAGACACAGCAACCCAAAGATCTCTATAGACTAACATGTCTTCAACTTTAAGTTTCCACAACTCAAAGTTTGTGCCATTGAATTTCTCAATGTCTATTTTGTCTGATGTACTAGCCATCTTTATCTAATTTTAAAATAACTCTCTACAGAACTCCCACACAACAGAATTAACACAAAAAACCCAAACTACCGACAAGGATAACACAACAGGCCAAGCTCTGATACCACTTGTAAGGAAAGCACAAGTGCGGAAAATAGCTTCCCTAATGTTAATTCCCAGGGGACAGTGTAGATAGGTCACTTTTCAATCTAAATAACTCAGATAAGTACACGAGAAAAACCAAAAATAGACAATATTCAAAACACAAACACACAGTATTATGTGGGAAAACCCTTACGGGTAAAAAACCCACCACCATAGAATAACCCTCTTTATTTCAGTAAACAAAAATTACAAATAAAGAAATCTGCTCAACTGTTCTTCTATTCAATTCTTTCCTATGTACTAGATCATTTATTTCATCTACACATTCTGCAAGAAATAAACTGTACAAAAGAATTTCATCATCACATCTCACTAATGCCAAAAGATCAGTTTTAACTTCAATCTACAAGAGCATCAGTTACCCAACTGTTGCCCTAACTGAATGTATCAACTTCTTTCAACAACATTACATGTGTAATAGTCATAACTGCTCATATTTCAGTGAGACGTTTAGTCCCACATGTAGCATGTTGCCTAAGTCACCATAGTTTATAACCGTCAACGAACCAAAGAGTATCATTGGCAATTTTGTTGCCGATGATACCAAGCCTTCAAGTCCATCGGCATAACAAACCCCATTGGCCATTAGACTCCATCTCCCACCAATAAGCAGAGTCTCCCCAATCACCAAGGTTACCATTGGAATGACTTTCACCATCGGCAAAAGATTCAGCTCTCGCTCCGACAGTGCTTCGTCTCACCGATACCAACAAAGGAACCTCCATCGGGATGACCACAGTGCATCGGCCCAAAACCTTTAGGCTATGCCGACAAATATCCTCTCGCCGATGTCTAAAGCACCATCGGTATGACAACAACTATCAGCGTAGAACACAAAGGTCTCACCGAACCCCAGACTCCTTCTGATAGATATAAGTCATCGGTGAGCGCTTCACTTTCTACACTGATAGTTCAATGTCTCTGTGATGTCCAAGTCCTCTGCCATCAGTTCAAACACTTTACATTATTGCCAATGGTGTTCAGTCACAGCAATTACTGTTGACATTGAACCTTGAACCCGTTGAACTCTTGACAGGTTCAATGAACCATTGAACCCAATGTCTGACGTTGAACCTTGGAACTCAATGAACCCTTGAACCATAGAACCTAATGAACTCAAGAAAGGTTCAACGAAGAACAACTATTAAACATTGATGAACGGTTCAATGAACCCTTAAACCATTGAACCCAATGAACTCCAGAAAGGTTCAACGAAGAACAATGATTAAACATGAGGTTCAAGTAGTAATTTGACACACAAGTTCTCTTCAAAATTTTCCTTCGCATCATGGAGAAACCATCATCTGCATGGATATTAACCTTAATATCAGGGTGCCAACTTAATATTCAGATGACATCATCATCATGAAAAACTTCATTAGGGAGGAGATCTGGATGATGTCATTAGGATGTTAACACTAAGGGGTGATATACAGGAGATGGAATGTCTAGATGACATCATCATCATATGCACTTCTTTGGGGAGGGCATCTAGATGACATCATCAGGACATTCACAAGGGTCATGGATATTAGGAAAGGTCCTAGATATTAGGAAATATCTGTATGACTTCACTGTCATATTCACTTGGGTCTTCAAATTCACAAAGGACCCAAATATTAGTTAAGGTCCGAATATGAAGGGGATATTGGGACCTTAGCTAAGGTCTGGGATATTAGCTAAGATATGAATGATGTCATCATAATATCCATGCAAATATGACTATGGGAAATCTCTACGAAGGAAGGCATTGAAGCCAAAAGGTTTCTAGGTTATTTTGGGGTTTTTGAAAGGATTATCTAGATAGATTTTTAGGGATTTTTTCAAGGCAGAGCATGAGGATTTGAAAGATGAAGGCTTACAGGGCCATATTTCAAGGGATGTCCAATAGATTTCAAGGTGAACTATTTGGCTCCGGACAGAGGAAAATAGGTCAACATTTTGGTGACCTCTCAAGGATGTTTGTCTGCTAAACAAATTGATTAGTGGCCTTATCAATCTATTGGGCATGGGGTCAAAGAAGATTACAACAAGAACAGAGGAGCTAAACAACTGGACAAGCTACCAAGATAGGATAGAAAAACAAGCAAGCATGTATTCTCCTAATGAAAATACAATAGAGTGCAAGGGAACTTATTGAAAGTAGACACCTAAAACAAAAACAAAGCTAACCTACTCCTAAACTAACCAACTAGAACTGACCTTAAACAAAGCCATTAACTAGTTCTTGAAAGTAACTACCCTTCCTCAACAATTTATAGTGCTTTACATTCTTGTGGGTAGCTAAAATAAGGTGGGGGAGGGATGGACATATTACAAATTGATAGAGTAATCCCCCAAGAATGGAGATAAACACACCTATCCACCTAAACTGATTGTTGATAATACTTCCAAGAGGTGAATAAATGGGTTGATCCCACTCATTTTGATGCTCAACGTCATGCTTAGAGGTAAGCATGAAAAGTGATAACTCTTTCTGATATGGCTCCAGTTGGGCTAGATGCCTGATTAGATGATGCAGAGTGGCACAAAGGAAGCAACGAGACTTCACTATTCTCTACCCACTCACCCACTTCACTACTTCAATCCAACCAAAGTCACATCCAAGGGCATATGAAGGTTTTGTAAACCAAGCTATTGTTCAATCCTCAAGACTCCTTCCACACCTTGAGATAGGTCTACAAACACCTTTTCCATAGTTGTTTTGATCCCCAACTTCTCACAACTCTCCAACCCTTACTTGGCCTAGTGAGGCTACTAGCCCTCCTAAACCAGTTTTCACTACACAATTTGACAAAACCCTAAATGACCAGGAAAACAAATGGTGGATTTGAATACCCTTTAGGGGACTCTAACAAACTTCCAAGCCTCCAGTTCCAACTCTACTCCAGCAACTCAAAACACCCACTAGGTCTCTAGGCCTAATTGATCAATTTAGGTCTAGGTTATAAAGCAAGTGGTCTAATTTGGGGTCATAAAACTAAGACAGGAACTTGGATCACTTCCTCAACATGCAAACATCTCAAAACCACCATCCATTCACTCACCCTTTCAGGATTTTGTCATTTACATCAGAAAATTGCATAATTTCAGTCAAATACATAGAGATATTTGACCTAGGGCATCACTCCATAAATCGAGGACTATCTTTCCCAACTAAAAGCTTTTGGAATCAAGTAATATACAACCCTATCCTACATTTCACCGAGTGGCATGAAGTTTCACTAGTTAGAATGCATTCTAGGGCCAATTTTGTATGATAAACCCTAGAAACCAGGGTTTTAGACCAGTCTGAATTAAAAATGCAATAACTTCCTATTACGACCACTTCAAGACTTCAAACTTGATGCATTTGAACCTTGACTCAATCTAGTTTTAGAAAAATCACATTGATCCACTTGATCAATCCATACAGACTATACAATAGCAGGAAATCTTGGAAAAATAGTTAGTTTTCTTGATTTTTGTGCCCAAAACACCGTACAGAATCTTCTCCCCCATCATGGAGTAAGAGAACAGAAATATGAATCGATCTAAGTTAGTAGGCAACGTCCAAAAATAGTTTGAACTATCCAAAGTGAGTCGCAACCACCCAAATGTGTTATGACACATTGACAACCTTGGCATTTTGCACTACACAAGGATCTCGATTGGTTTTACTTATCCAATGGAGTCCAAACAACTACCACACTATCTAAAATATGCCAAAACACTAAAACTTGCAAATAGACTAAAAAATCCATCATTAGACTTACTAGGCCTAAGTGACTCAACTAGGGTCCAATGGACTGAGAAGGATTTGAGGTTTATATGGTCACCCCAAACCTCTTGACCATACAAAATGGACCTTACAACCATGGCTAAAAAGCCTTATTACAAACATACTGAACAAAAACCACAACTTAACAAAATTACTATCAAAATGCTTTTAGGTGCCCTGCACCATACACCCACTATCAAACAGAACTCAAGTCTCTTGAGTTGGGAATGTTGTCAAATGTGAAACCTGCCTTCTTAATGGCTACTCTGCTCATCCAAGTGGCATCTTCCTAAGGCTTATTGAGCCACTTCACCAAACACTCATAGTAGGTGTGCCTCCTAGTTTGTTTAGCAATCCTTTGATCCAAAATGCATTCAATCTGATCAGGAGATGAAGAAATCAATTCTTGAATTGTCTGATCAGTTTGTTCCTCTGCAACAGTTGTCTGAGGATCAGATCCTTTATAGGGATAGAGGTCTAATACATTGAAAATTGGTGACAAAGCAACACCATCCGGTAGTTTGATTTTGTAGGCATTTTCTCCACATTTCCTTAGCACTTCACAAGGCCCAATCTTCTTCATAGTTAACTTGGTGTATTTACCTATAGGGAGTCTCTCCTTTTTAAGGTGTACCATGACCAAATCCCCTTCCTTGAACTACAGATCCCTTCTCTTTATGTCAGCAGACTATTTGTACTTTGCAAAGGTAGACTGTAACTTCTCTTTTACTTGCTCATGGACATCTCTCATCACTTGGACAAAATCTTCAGCCAAGGCACTGCTCTTCTCTAGTCCTCTAATCTCTCTGAGTTCCAAAATACCCCTTGGGTGAGTGCCATAAACAATTTGAAAAGGTGACAGGCCGGTACTCCTGTTCATAGTGTCATTGTATGAGTATTTTGCCTGAGCCAAAATTGAATCCCAACTAGTACCTTGCTCCTTAGTTAGGCATCTTAGAAAGTTGCCAAGTGACCTGTTGATCACCTCAGTCTGACCATTAGACTGAGGATGATAGGCTGATGATAATGACAAGTTTGCACCTAGTCTTTTCCAAAGTGTCCTCCAGAAGTGTCCTATAAACTTGGGGTCTCTATCAAAGATTATGGACAAAGGCAAACCATGTAATCTAACTATTTCTTTGAAGAAAAGACCTACAATATGTGAGGCATCATGTGTGGTTTTACATGGGATGAAATGAGCCATTTTTGAGAACCTATCAACAACCACAAAGATGCTATCATGTCCATTCTTGGTCCTAGGCAAACCAAGTACAAAGTCCATGCTTATGGAATCCCAAGGCTTTGAAGGGATAGGTAGTGGAGTGTATAGACCTGCATTTGATGTATGTCCCTTGGCTCTTTGGCAAATTTGACAAGTTTCTACAAACTTTCTTACATCAGTTGGTAACCTTGGCCAATAGTAGTATCTTCTAACGAAATCTAGGGTCTTATCAATGCCAAAGTGGCCTGCCATGTTGCCACAATGCTTCTCCTGAATGATACACTCTCTAACAGACCCTCTTGGGATACACAATAGGCTGCCTTTGAAAAGAAATCCATCTTGTATCAGAAAATCACAAAAATTAGTGTTATACCTACCTGTCATGGCTTTGCAAGATTGGTAAGGTTCCTTGAAGTCTTCATCTTCTGCATACTGATCTTTAATGGCATGTATACCTATACTTTCCAACTAAATGGTTTAAACAACAAGATTCCTTCTACTTAAGGCATCAGCTACCTTATTGGCCACTCCCTTCTTGTGCTTAATTGAGAAAGTGTATGCTTGGATGTACTCCATCCACTTGATATGCCTGTGGTTTAACTTCTCTTGCCTGTTCAAGAAGCTCAAAGCATGGTTATCAGTGAAAACAACAAACTCCTTGGGTAATGAATAGTGTCTTCACTTCCTCAATGATTGGACCATTGCATATAACTCGAGAGCATAGGTAGAATAGTTTTGTTTTGCTGCATTTAACTTCTCACTAAAGAAGGCTACAGGCCTCCCATCTTGACTTAGGACTCCCCAACAGCCCTCTTACTTGCATCACACTCAACAACAAAGGTCTTATCAAAATCAAGCAGCACAAGTACCGGTTGTTCTGATATTTTCTTCTTTAATAGTTCAAAGGCTTGATTTGCCTCATTTGTCCACACAAATACACACTTCTTGCCCCCTTTTATAGTGTCAACAAGTGGAGCACATATGGCACTAAACCCTCTAATGAACTTCCTATAAAAACTGCATAAACCATGGAAACTCCTTACCTCAAAGGCTGTAGTAGGTGTTGGCCAATTAAGAATGGCTTCCACCTTGCTTGGATCCATCTTGAGGCTACCCTTAGAGATGACAAACCCCGAGAATGTCAATTCTTCTTGTAGGAAGACACATTTGTCAAGGTTAATTCTCAACTTCTCCTCTTGAAGCCTCCTAAGCACTTGATGGATATGTTTTATGTGATCTTCCTTGCTGTCACTAAAAACCAATATATCATCCAAATATACCACAATGAACTTATTTAGGAAGGTTTTTGCACCTCATTCATCAACCTCATGAAGGTGCTTGGTGCATTTGATAAGCCAAAAGGCATCACAACCCATTCAAATAGCCCTTCATTAGTTTTGAAGGCCGTTTTCCACTCATCCCCTTCCCTTATCCTAATTTGGTGGTAACCACTTTTTAGATCTATCTTGGTAAAATATTTAGCCCTACCCAAGCAATCCATTAAATCTTCTATCCTAGGCATTGGAAATCTATACCTGATAGTAATCTTGTTGATGGCCCTTGAATCAGTGCATAGTCTCCATGTGCCTTCCTTCTTTGGTGCAAGTACTGCAGGTACTGCACATGGGCTAATACTCCTCCTTATAAGCCTTCTATCCAACAAGTCTTGGATTTGTCTTGCCACTTCTACATTTTGCTCAGGGGTCAGCTTGTAGGTTGCTTGGTTTGGTAGGGTGGATCCAGGGATGAGATCAATGCAATGACTAATCTCCCTCTTTGATGGAAGGGCATCCTTACTTTCATCGGCTATCACATCATGGAACTTCTCCAATAGTTCCTCCACTTCTTTTGGTCCAATCTTCCTAAGAGGCTGCTACTCTTTGATCTTTGTAGGATTTGCATCCTTGGGCTTGATGACCACTACAAAAAATGGCACTTTCTCCTCCTTGAGGTTAGCCAAAAACTCCTTTTCACCTACCAACATAACTAAACTAGGAATGATCTTTTCCTTGCAGTCATCAATCAAAGGGGTCATTATGAAAGTTTCACCATTTTTAGACAAATGAATCACATTTTGCTTACCATCATGTTGGGCACTTGTATCATGTTGCCAAGGTCTGCCAAGAAGAAGGTGCAATGCATCCATGTCTACTATCTCACAAAGGATCCTATCACAATATTCACCTATCTTGAATTCAACCCAACATTGTTCCGTCACCACAATTTGTTGGTCCTTGGTTAGCCAAAAGACTCTATAGGGGTTAGGATGAGGTATCCTTTGCAATCCTAACTAATTTACCATGTCATTAGAAGCTAAATTCTCAGAAGAACCTGAATCAACTATTACGTTGCAGACTTTCCCTTTCACCTTGCAAGTGGTTCTAAACAAATTGTTTCTTTGGGGTTGCTCCTTGGTGGTAGGCATGATGAGGGACAAGTTGAACATGATGCATTCTCCACTCTCTAGTGCTACAGGCTTGGAAGAGGCAGTTTGGTAAGATGTGGTGCTTTGACAGTCATCCTCTTGAAGGAGTTGCACCCTTCTATCTTCCTGATTTGTAGGGTTGTTTCCCATCTTCTCCGAGCACCTAAAGGATTGATGTCCTATCTGATTATAGGAAAAACATCTTCCTGTGAACACATTGGGACCCCTGCCTCCACTTCTTCCTCTACCATTACCTCTCCCTCTAAACTGGCCCTGATTAGCACTGTTTCTATCAGCCTATACTTGACTGCCCTCTTGTGATCTACCATCTTGGGGTCTTGAAAAGTTGTCCCTGTTCTGAAATCTGCCTCTACCTCTAAAATTTAGATTGCCTCTGCCCCTGTTGTTTGAATCACCTTTCCTTCTTTGTTTGTCCTCAATCCTCAATGCCATTTGAAAACATTCATGCATTGTCTCAGGGTTAAAGAGACTTAGTTCATCTTGAATGGAGAACTTAAGACCATTTAGATACCTTGCAAGCTTTTGCTTTTCATTCTCAGGCATCTTGGCTTTCAAAGACATCTTGTGAAACTCATCGGTGTATGTGCTCACATCCATGTCCTTCTGTCTCAAGTTTTGCAACTTTTTGTGCAAGTTGACTTCATAGTCTTCAAGAACAAATTGCTTCTTTATTTCAAGCACCATCTTCCTCCATGTGGTGATAGGGTTCCTATCATCCTCTATCCTCTCATTTTGAATGAAGTTCCACCAACTCAAGGCTAGCCCTTTCATCCTAGATTTGGCAATCCTCACCTTCTAATTTTTTGCCACTTCCTCACACTCAAAATAGTTCTCCATTGCCTCTATCCAATCAAGGTACTCCTCTGGGTTCATCTTACTAGGAAACATTGGTAAGTCCACCTTACTATCCTTCCTACTCAATGTTCCAAGTGCATCTAGGAATTGTCTTTTTGACATGCATCCTTGTGGCTCTTCCATGGGCACTTCTTTTTCTTCATCTTGATCCTCATCATCTAAATCCAAGATGACCTCTGGTGTCTTCTTCTTATCCTTATCCTTCTTCAACTTCTCTATCTCAGCCTCCATCCTTTTGTTCTTGGCTGCTTGCTCTCTCACTATATTTGCCAATTTGGCATTTGTCACCCTTTGAGGAACTTCCTCCTCTTCTTCTCTATCTCCAATCTCTTTGATGGCTCTGATACAACTTGATGCAAAGTGGCACAAAGGAAGCAACGAGACTTCACTATTCTCTACCCACTCACCCACTTCACTACTTCAATCCAACCAAAGTCACATCCAAGGGCATATGAAGGATTTGTAAACCAGGATATTGTTCAATCCTCAAGACTCCTTCCACACCTTGAGATAGGTCTACAAACACCTTTTCCATAGTTGGTTTGATCCCCAACTTCTCACAACTCTCCAACCCTCACTTGGCCTAGTGAGGCTACTAGCCCTCCTAAACCAGTTTTCACTACACAATTTGACAAAACCCTAAATGACCAGGCAAACAAATGGTGGATTTGAATACCCTTTAGGGGACTCTAACAAAATTCCAAGCCTCCAATTCCAACTCTACTCTAGCAACTCAAAACACCCACTAGGTCTCTATGCCTAATTGATCAATTTAGGTTTAGGTTACAAAGCAAGTGGTCTAATTTGGGGTCATAAAACTAGGACATGAACTTGGATCACTTCCTCAACATGCAAACATCTCAAAACCACCATCCATTCACTCACCCTGTTAGGATTTTGTCATTTACATCAGCAAATTGTATAATTTCAGTCAAATACATAGAGATATTTGACCTAGGGCATCACTCCATAAATCAAGGACTGTCTTTCCCAACTAAAAGCTTTTGGAATCAAGTAATATACAACCCTAGCTTGCATTTCACCGAGTGGCATGAAGTTTCACTAGTTAGAATGCATTCTAGGGCCAATTTTGTATGATAAACCCTAGAAACCAGGGTTTTAGACCAGTCTGAATTAAAAATGCAATAACTTCCTACTACGACCACTTCAAGACTTCAAACTTGATGAATTTGAACCCTGACTCAATCTAGTTTTAGAAAAATTACATTGATCCACTTGACCAATCCATACAGACCATACAACAGTAGGAAATCTTGGAAAAATAGTCAGTTTTCTTGATTTTTGTGCCCAAAACACCGTACAGAATCTTCTCCCCCATCATGGAGTAAGAGAACAGCAATATGAACCGATCCAAGTTAGTAGGCAATGTCCAAAAATAGTTTGAACTATCCAAAGTGAGTTGCAACTGCCCAAATGTGTTATGACACGTTGACAATCTTGGCATTTTGCACTAACACAAGGATCTCGATTGGTTTTACTTGTCCAGTGGAGTCCAAACAACCACCACACTATCTAAAATATGCCAAAACACTAAAACTTGCAAATAGACTCAAAAATCCATCATTAGACCTACTAGGCCTAAGTGACTCAACTAGGGTCCAATGGACTAAGAAGGATTTGAGGTTTATATGGTCACCCCAAACCTCTTGACCATACAAAATGGACCTTACAACCATGGCTAAAAAGCCTTATTACAAACATATTGAACAAAAACCACAACTTAACAAAATTGCTATCAAAATGCTTTCAAGTGCCCTAGACCATTAGACATCCCCTTGAGATGACATGCAAATCAATAGGATTGATCTTATGTCTTTGCTTTGATTCTTTCTCTTCTTACTGCTCTGAATGCTATGGCTCCTATGGCTCAATTAAAAATATGGTTGCTTCCATGTTCAGATCAAGATGGCTATGATGTTGCTCCTTAGGGAATGCTGGCTTGATGTCACATCTTGAGAAAAAAAGATCTATCTCATCCTGAAAGAGGTCTTCCAGCTCTTCAAAGCACATAGGAATGAGAAGATCCACCCTAGCTTCCTTAGTTTCTACATTTTCTAGAATATGGATACTTACATGCTCCTTTTCATGAGCTAGAATCCCATTATCATGATTTGCTTTACATCCCACATTGCTAGTCCATCATCAAATTTGGCATCTCCATGTCTTCTTCATTCTCAATGTAACCAACCAGTTCATGGAAAAGAGTGGCCCCATCTACCATTTTTTGAGTAAACTTCACAATAGCCTTCTCCACAATTCCCTCATCCTTCAGTTGCAACTCCACTGGATTTTTCTTAAGCTATCCTTGCAACTGGAACTCCTCACCATGCTTTATTTGTATTTTTCCTTCATTCATCCTGTTCATAGCATGGGAAAACTCTTCAAATGAGCCAAAGTCCAGAGGACATAACCATGCACTTGAATTAGCATTAATCTTATGCTCCACACGTTGCTGCTTTATCATATTTGGTTTGATTTCTTCTAGTAGAAGGTCTACTTTTTGTTTTAGTGGTGCAGGGAGGGTCACTAATAGTTGGTTGCTTCACAGTAGCCTTAATTAAATATTTCCTTTTGTTGTTCATGAAACCAAGCATCCCACCAAAAAATTGATCTATCCTCCACTTTGGGGCTAGGGCAAGAGGGTTGATATGAAACATGGGATGAAAGGGCCTCTTGAAGAAGATTCCTCTGAGGAGTAATTGTTGCAAGTATGGGTTTAACCAGTGTTGTCATTGATGTCAACATACTCATGTTGCATTAATGAGAAGGATTGGATGAGCTATATGCTGAGGATATTGAGAAAATTAGTCTCAATCAGGAACAGTGAAGAACAGTGATGACAACAAGGTAAAAGACCAAGATAGGTTGCGAATTAGAGGATACGGATTAAAGGGTTTTTAGATATGTGTCTTAAGATGTTCCAGTAGAGATTTTAGAGGTTCACATGAAGATATGAAGAAGTTATGGTAGTTCAAGTGAAACCGGTTCCGACAGATGTTCAGTAGTAACAAAGTAATACAGATAGGTCTAGTGAGATCCGGAAATGCATTCTCCAGTTCTATGGATTTGAGGAAGTGTTGGGGAAGTCTGTGTGGTGTGTCAACTCGATTGGTTTGTGGTTTGAAGGTCTGGAAGTATCTGTTCCTTTGTGACAATAATGGCAAACTGTGTTCTTGAGGTTCTAGATGAAGGAGAGAAGGGTTTCAGTAAGTAGATGAAGTGTGGATGTTCTTGGTGTTTCAGGCAAGTTTGTGGAGGTCCTTGGATCGTGCTCGGTTCATGTTTTTGGTCTGCATTAGAATTGGGATCCTGAAAATGAGGAATAACTTCTGGATGATGGTGTACCTTCGATGATTGGCCGACCGGATGAGTTTTACATCTTGCGGATGTTCTTGTGGATGTTTGCCAACTTAGATGTTCATTCCTAAGTTGATGTCATATATAAATAAGGAATTGCAAAGTCATTTAAGTGTGGAGGTGTGGAGATGAGTGTGTGATAGCGAGGAGAAGAGCAAAAGGCAGAGTAGAAGGTTTGGGCTTAAATGGAACTGACTCAAGCATGATGAAGATGCTATTTACCAGTTCAAGTATGTGATACTTATTCTTTTGTAGACAGTGTGTCTCTTGTAGGAAGTGAGCCTCTTGTGAGCAATGTGCTTGGGTAGTGAGCCCTAATTGGCATGTGCCATTTTGTTCTATCTATTCTTCTAATAGAGAATACGATCTTGGGTTAGTCACCCCATGGTTTTTCCCTTAACTAGGTTTTCCACATCAAAATCTTGGTGTCCCATGTGTTAATGTGTTTCTACTCTTGATTAAATGCATTAAGTTTCATGTTTGATTTATTGTTATACTGCTAAGTGAACATAAGTGTTGAAAATGAAGAAAGTTTTGGACAACCGATTCACCTCCCCTCTCAGTTGTCTGCCCTAAATCTAACAGTAATAGGCTGATTGGGTGAAGGGACGGGCCTCTATGAAGACTGGGGGTCTCTGAAACTTGGGATTTTGAATTTGGGGGTCACCTCTGTAGCAAGCTGAACTTGTGTAGGAGGGAGGGGTTACCTGAATTTGGGAATGCAAGGGACTGACTGGGCTTCTCGCCTCTCCACATCAGCAAGCATTTGCCTTATTTGTTCCTCAGATAAGGTTGAGAGGTGCATTTTAATTTCCTCTAGGTGAGCCTTTTCTTCTACCTCCATCTACTGATGTTGAAGATGAGCCTAATAAGCAAGCTCCTCTTTCTATTTGTTGTACTCCTTGACTCTTCAAAATTCCTCCAACTCCTATTGGAAACCTCAGAGTATCTCCATCACATCACCCTCATTTCTAATATTAGAAACAAAGGGTTCCTGCAGGAGGCTATACCCTATATCTCTTTTGATGTCATCCAACTATTCCCTAAGTTGTAGCAGCTTGAGGTAGTCTTCTTGGGGCTGATAACATGCATTATTAGGTTAGCAAGAAAATTGAGCAGGGGTGGGTGGGAGGTAAGCATCATGAGGATGTTGATATTCCACTACAGCAGGGGCGTATGGCATAAAATCAGAGGTGTTTGGGGTTTGATATTATTGATATGGGGGGCAATAGCCTGTCTTTTGGTTAGGTGGATGGGAATAGCCATAACTCCCATAAAATTTGACATTTTAAAGAATTGGAAAACTAGTCAATCATAAAGATGTAGAAATTAGAGCAAATAGGTCTGCAACTAGAGAGAAACTAGATACATACCAAGAAAGAGTTGCCAGGTGATTGAGATGCTTCTAAAAGATGAATAGACCAGGAAAACCACCAAAATCCTGATCCTTGAATCATTTTAGACACTTGAGGCTGCTTCACTAGTAGATCTAGTCAGTAGAGTCACCATGGTGTTTGAGAGACTGCCCAGAATGGCTAGATACCATGAAGAGCACAACAAATCTCTTAAATGGATGATAAGGATCATCAAGTTTGTCCAACCAGGCATGCCAGAAACTATTGTCACATAGAATTGCACCATGCTTGGAGAGAGTCCAAGCATTCTAATGACACAATAGGAATGATCTCAAGGTGTGGGACCTTGCAAGTTGAGATTAGACCTCCAGAGAAGGTTGGTTCCTCATTTTAAGCCTAATGCTTAGACAAAACTAACTAAACCTAGTGCTACCAATGTAGGGGAAAAGGGTTAGGAAGAAACTAAAAGGGAAATAAAGGTGATGCACTAGATTTCATAGGTTTAGCTACAACTAAATCAACACAGTAATAATCTCACAACTGAAAGGACTTGCATAGACTAAATTGATTTCAGCAAAGGCCAAAATAGAGAAATGGAGAAATGAAAGGGACCATTTTATCCACAATACATAGCTCACACCAATCCAAAGAGTAGACATAGTGCTAAAATCAAAAGAGAGAAGAAAAATTAACAGCTTATATTGATTATAGAGGTCAAATAACTATTAGAAAAGAGAGAATGATATAGAAGAAGTAGACACATGACAATCAATTACATTCATTATTGAACAAGACTAGAGACAATAAGAGCATAGTTCATTAAATCTAGTAGTTCTTGCAATTGCATTATAGAGGTCTGATTACAAGATTCTCTATTCTATAGTAGCCCAAAAGAACAACCAACCCTAAATACATATTTAAGACATGTATATATAACATTTCAACACTTTACTGTAGTAGCCATGGCAGGAAAAGGAGAAATCAATGAGAAGTGGCATCAACCATGCTGCATTAATTTTGCTTAGAAACTCCCCCTGCAAATTAGGGCAGAGCCCATACCCCTGTCAGGCCTACAATCCTGTAAATAGGTTGCTTGAGCAAAAGAATGGCAAGCGCATTGATGAGGAGATGCAAAAGTCTTTGATTTGCTACTACTAAATTGATCTTGCATCTGCATCTGTACCCTAGCATTGAAGGGTTCACCAATCATCTACCCTCATTAGCCTGAGCCCATAGAAATTAAATGCTGAGTTGGTAGGGAGGGGTGACTTTTTACAATACTTTAAAATTTAATCCCTTAAGTCTCTGCAGAACTCACCAACTCAGGATGAATGCTTTGGCACCACCATGAAGTTTGAATGATCTAAATTTGAATCGAGACCATTGGATGAAGAAATGGTTTGAAGATCGACGACCCTATGAGCTCCGCAGGATACCTTTACCTTTCTACTTTATGTCAATGCCTTAGGACACATGGAAAGTTCTCGCAAGAACGTAAAGAATCCACTCGACAAGCAAGATTCCACTGTGACACTATACCACCATTAGATTATCAGCCCCACCACTGCCTTTACACATGTCACGAATCCGGAGCCGTATGGAAGGAAATGAGTCATCTTCGTTTAGGCCTCGAGAAAGCACATGAAATACCACCACATGTCATGATATCACAACAGCGTAGAGCATCTTTCACTTTGCCAATATTCTTCTACAAGCTTGCGCTACCATCTGATCCTTATCGACCCCTGATCTACTTTACAGTTGTCCTCATCTCGCAGCCCCACAGAAAGAATATGATGTCAATTTCAGCAGTTTACAAGCTATACGATATCTGAATATGCACTTGTCAAATTTTACTTTGGTGCATGGAGAAACCATCATCCACATGGATATTAACCCTAATATCAGGGTGCTAACTTAATATCCGGATGATGTCATCATCATAAAGAACTTCGTTGGGAAGGAGATCTAGATGATGTCATCAGGATGTTAACACTAGGGGGTGATATACTGGAGGCAAAATGTTTGGATGACATCATCATCATATGCACTTCTTTCAGGAGGGGGTCTAGATGACATCATCAGGACATTCACAAGGGTCATCGATATTAGGAAAGGACCTGGATATTAGGAAATATCTGGATGATGTCACTGTCATATTCACTTGGGTCTTCACATTCTCAAAGGACCCAGTAATTAGTTAAATTCTGAATATGAGGGGGATATTGGGACCTTAGCTAAGGTTTGGGATATTAAGATAATATCCAAGATATTAGCTAAGATTTTGATGATGTCATCAGGATATCCATGCAAAAATGACTAAGTATGGGAAATCTCTACGAAGGAAGGCATTGAAGCCAAAAGGTTTCTGGGTTTTTCTAGGGTTTTTGCAAGGATTCTCCAGATGGCATTTTAGGGATTTTTGCATAGCAAAGCATGAGGATTTGAAGGATAAAGGCTTGCAGGGCCATATTTCAAGGGATGTCCAGGAGATTTCAAGATGAACTATTTACCTTTGGACAAAGGAAAGTAGGTCAACGGGAACCACCAATGGATTCACCAATCAAGTTACTAGTATTTGGAAACAACATAACTGAGGCAACATAACATGTTTTTGTCCTAGAATCCATCTGGAACAAAAAACATAACAAGGGATCAAACAAAGCTATTTAACTTTGTCAAAACTATCCAGAATGATGTGCTAAAATGGTATAGGAAGGCTTGCCCCAACCATGATAAAACATGGGATGAGATAAAATGCATTTTTAGACAACGTTGATTCACTGAAGGTACTAGTTGAAGGTGTGAGCAAGATGCGTGATATGGTGATCGCAAAAATAGATTTGATAGAAGCTTTAAATAAATCACTCGGAAGCTAGAGGAACCCCTAATTGAGAAACAAAAAATTGAATGGTTCATCTCAAGATTAAGCCCTGACATCATAACCTAATTAGATGGGAACTATTTCATTACATACTCAGAAGCAGTTACCATAGCATGTTGCATAGAGGCACAAACCTTGCAGAGACAAGATAAGACTAAAGAAAACATGGAGATCAAAAAACTGAGACTAGAACTAGAACAATTAAAATTGTGGCAATATATCCTTGCAAAAGGAGAAAATCAACAAAAACAAAGACCTAACATTTGGTGTTCATATTGTACTAAAGAAGGACACTTGTGAAATGAATGTCCAAAGATAAAAGGTGAGAGGAAGGCTACTGCAATGAAGGTAGGCCTAAAACTAGTTCCAAAAAGAAACAACACAGTGTATTGCAGAATATGCGAAGATTGGGATGACCATGAAACAAAGGACTACCCCTCACAGTGCTTCAGACTAAGGGAGAACGATGATGAACATGAACCTTGGTGCAATGCTCACCACAAAAATAGGGGAGATAACACAAACATGGCATATGTGAAAGGTTTTTCAAAAAGACCCCTATACATTCAAGATCATGGGTATAAATAGCCTATTTGGGCTAACCAAAGAAATGTTAACAGTCTACAAAATATAAACACCAACCCTCCACCTTACATGAACAATTACAATAATGATGAAAGAGGCCAATATACCAGCTATAAAGGAGGAAGAGGCCGGGGAAGAGATAGGAGAAGGAGAGATGATGCGACTTTCTTAAGTGTGGTAAGCATGGAAACTTCTCAAATGAATGTTAGGGACACAAGAAGAAATCATGTGAGTTCTACAGTAGTACTAAACATGACATATTTAATTGTGACAAAGCACAACCCTATTACAAGAATGTCGCACCACAATCTAAGAGTGATGAACTCCAAGGTTTTAAAGGAGAACACCTTATGCAAAGAGTACCAAAAGACCCACCTGAAAACCCAAGAAAATATCAAAAAGTGGAGGTTTATGAATTAGATGCCAATATCAACAGTTCATCACAAGATGAATACCAAGTATACAAAGAAAAACCTAAACAAAAAAAGAAAAACAAGGCAATGGTAGTGAAAAGGCAAGGAATAGACACTGCAAAGAAAATTATTGACACAAGTGCAGAAGAAAGTGAGGAAGAAGAATAAGATTTCTTCCCTAGCAAAGAAAAACATGATCAAATCATAAAGCAAGTTAAGAAAACAATACAGAAAGAGCAACAGAAAGAAAAAGAGCAAGAAGATTTCTTTATAGAACATCAAGTAAGAATACTTAAACAATTGACACATATGGCTAGAAAAGGTAATCTCGTGGGGAAACTCAAGCAATTTAATAAGTATTGAAATAAAAAGAAAACCTTGCAATTGCAAATCAAGAAAATTGAGAAAACATATAGAACATGGAAGAAACATCCCATAATGATCATAGTAAGCATTAACCACAAGAGAGTGAAAAATGTAATGGTTGATCTAGGTTCAAACATCAATATGATCTGAAAAAGGGTATGGGAATAAATGGGGAAACATAAGTTACATGAAACACCTTATAATATTAGGCTAGTGGATGGTTTTGGGATGAAAACATTTGGGACATGGAAGAATGTAGAAGTTAGTGTGATGGGAGTAAAACTAATCATAGACATGGAAGTGGTAGTAATCAAAGAGACACTAGACTCTTTCAATGCATTGTTAGGGTTAAGATGGTTTGTGCATGCCAATGGCATTGTAGACTCTAGAAAGGAGGAAATCTCATTTGCGGATGATGACAAGATAGTCCACATACCTTTGGGAGAAAATTATGATGAGGCATATATAGAAGAAGTCAACCCAAAGGAGTACATTGAGGAAGATAACAAAAATCTCTACTCAATCAATAAACTCCATAGAAATGAATTTGCAAAAGAGCCTAACTTTGAGGGGGAGATAGAACTTGAAATAGATCACTACAACATGGATAGTGAGAATGTCTTAAACACTTGGATACAAGAAGAACATAAAATTTATACCTTTATAGTCAAGAGTACTAGAATGGCTTATATGGTCATATTAATGAAAGAAACATCACTATAATTTACCACAAAGGAAGATATCACACTACAAGAAGAATGTAGAGAAACAAACATACAAACAGAAAGTATAGTCCAAAAATCAGACCAAATAAACAATATTTTGAAGGGCATATCACATATCAAGCTACCAAAATATTCAAGAGTGGGGGACTTGACTACATACTTGTCACAAATGGAGCAAACCTTTGAGAATGAAGGGACAAGGCTAGAAGCACTAAACCACACACTGGTATGCAATGCTGGCAACTAGTGGAATACACACAAGCAGAATATCTATCACTGGATGGTACTTAAAATTCTAATCCAAACAAGATACATGGAAAAAGAAGGATAATATGAAGAAATCCCTAAATATGATGGCAGTAACCATCCAGAAGAGCATATAAAAATATGCATATGGGTATGAAAGGCTAGAAATGAATATGATGATACACTATATACACACAACTATTCTATTGGACACTTACACCAGTAGTCCAAACCTGGTACATTAACCAAGAAAGAAGGATAGAAACAAAGCATTGGGATGAATTGAAGGAAGATTTCCATCACACATTCTCTTTTTGGGATGAAGATAAGCATATCCATACTACATTATTGAAAATAAAGGAAATAATATCTACACCTAATGAGGAAAGAGAAGAAAGCATACTGTGAATTAGTTCTCCACCACCACAAAGTGAAGGAATATGGAAATATATTAAGTGGTTGGATAAAGAAACAAACCCCACTGCACACACATGCTATAAGACTACCCAACAAGATGAAGATGTAGAAAAATTGGAAATAGAAGTGTAAGAAGGTTAGAGGGAGTTGGAATTACTTGTGGAACCTAAATAAAAATACTACAATCAACCAATCAAACTAAGAGAAGAGAATGTAGCAAAGTAAGGAGAACCTAAACTAGCTAAAATAGGGGATTATTGGAGTGAAAAGGTGGTAGCAAAAGTAGCAAAAATTCTAACAAAATTTGAAGATTTATTTCCTAGAACATTCACATACATGAAAGAGATTAAAGAAGAAGCAAGTATAATGAAGATCCAGTTAAAGAAGGAGAAAAAACTATAAAGAAAAGACCATACAACCTTTATCCTAATATGAAAAAGAAGGTAAAAATTGAACTAGATAAAATTCTAGCAACATGCATAATCAAACTTGTGGAAGATGTGGAATGGATAAGCCCTAAGGTAGTACATAATAAAGAGACATCAGAGATAAGGATATGTGTGGACTACAGAGAACTTAACAAAGCATGCATGCATGATCCTTTCCCCACCCCATTCACTGAAGAAATATTGGAGTCACTAGCTGGGAGAGAAATATATTCCTTCATTGATGGATTCTCAGGATACCATCAGGTAAAGATCAGAGAAGAGGACCAACCAAAAACAACATTTACATCAGAATTTGGGTCCTATATGTATATAGTAACACCATTTGGATTGAAGAATGTACTTGTGGTATTTAGTAGGATAATGGTGAATGCCTTTAAGGACTTTATACATGACTTCCTTGAAGTGTATCTTGATGATTGGACAATGTATGGGTTGGTAAAGGACCATATACAAGCACTAAGAACAATGTTAAATAGATGCAAGAGCATGCATATATCCTTTAACTTGAAGAAGTGCATATTTGTTGTACCTTTTGGTACCTTATTAGGCCATATTATATGTAAAGAAGGGTTAATGGTGGACCCCCTTAAAGTCACATTGATAATGACACTTCTCCCACCAAAGATAGCATCACAAGTGAAAATATTTCTGGGGTATATTGGTTATCACCACAAATTTATTATGGGATATACAATAGTGTAACACCCTTAGAAGAGATTATTAAGAAGAAAAGTGGTAAGAATGTGGAATGGAATGAAGAATGTCAAAACATTTTTGGCACATTAAATAAAAAAATAGCTGACACACCTATATTGATATTCCCTAACTAGAGTATACCATTTCATGTGCATGTAGATGCATCAGGGATAGCAATAGGAGTGGTATTGGCACAACCCAAGGGAGACAAGGACCATCATGTAGCATTTGCTAGCAGGAAATTGTCAAAAGTAGAAAGGAATTACACAAAAACCAAGCAAGAAGCCCTAGCTATGGCCTATGCCCTACAAAACTTTAGACATTACTTATTGTCTTACTTCATTTACATTCTTTATAGACTATGAACCCCTAAAATATTTGTTGAACATACCTATGATTTAAGGATGGATATGTATATGGCTATTCCTCTTTCAATAATTTAACTTTAAGATAATGGTTGAGCCATGAAAATGTAATCAAGGCCCTGACTACCTATCTAGGATAGAAACAAGGGAAGAACCAGATGAACAACAAGAAGATTTTCTTGGTGCACACCTATTTAGAGTAATTGTGGTACCATAGGAGTTACATGACATATCAATATTACTATCCACAGGGGAATTTCTACAAGATTTCTCACCACAAGACAAATAAACACTTATGCAGAAGGCACAACCATATATATTGGTTGAAGGATAACTATATATATTGGAGAGAGATGATATATTAAGAAGAGTGGTATATGAACATGAGAGATAAGCACACAAAGGAATATCTGGAGGACACAATTGCAGAGACACAATTGCAAAGAGAGTAAAACTAGCAAGACTATGGTGGCCTACTCTAAAAAAGGATGCCAAACACTATGTGAATAGTTGTGACATATGTCAAAGGGTAGGGAAGCCTACTGAAAAAGATGAAATGCCACTAAGAATAGTTCTAGCACAAATACCATTCAAAAAATTGGGCCATAGATTTTATTGGACCTATAACAGGGGTTGAATACTTGACAAAATGGGCAGAAGAGGTACTGACAAAAGACTACACAGAAAATACTATCGTAAAGTTCCTTTATGAAAATGTTATCACATAATTTAGTTGTCCAATCAATATGACAAGTGATCAAGGAAAACATTTCATAAACAACATGATTGTGGAACTTCTGAATAGATAACACATAACAAAGGTTCCCCATATCATCCGCAAGCCAATGGAGAAAGTGAAGACCAATAAGATAATTGGAATGACATTAATGAAGATGTGTGATGGAAATAGGGAGGATTGGGATTTAAAGATACCTGTGATACTTTGGGCATACCGCATAGCCTATAAATGCTCAACTAATTTCACACCATTCCATTTGGTTTATGGAACTGATGCAACTATCCCCATGAATTTCTTAATACTAGCATTATGTATCGCACTAACTTTGTAGTTGGATGCAAAGGACTCACTGGCCCAAAGGATAGAAGATTTGAAAAAATTGGATGAAGACCATCTGATAGCAAGATACAATCAAAGCTTGGAAAGGAAAAGACAAAAAGCCTGGCACGATAGAAATTTATGTCTAAAAACATTCTGCATAGGCAACCTAGTGCTACTATACGATAGTAAATTCAAGAAACAAGGCAAACTTAAGGTAAGATGGCTATGGCCCTATTACATTCATGAAATTGTGGAATGTAGAGTAGTTAGGTTAATGAAAATGTATGGAAGTGGAATTACAAGGCTTGTAAATGGCGCACGGCTAAAACACTATCATCAATCTGGTGAATAATTATAAATATGTTAAAATTTCATATTGTATCATATGTACTATAGATGTAACATATAAAAGTAAAAGTTAACCGTTGGTAGTCTAGTCACAGCTAGCACTTAACAACTAGAAAAGCCCACCAAATGAAAATAGGTAGATGCATTAAATGCAAAAAGCCACCGTTAAGGCTATAATAACCCTAATACTTCATTCATCTCCTCACAATTGCATCTAGACTTAGTGAAATTGAGCTCCATATGCAAAGTGAAGAAATTTGAGTAAACCCTAAGTCCAACTGAGAAGAAGGAAAAATGGCCACACCCACATTGATTAATATCATAGAGAAGCCAAGGTCGAAGTACAAAAAGTATCCATTCAAAGCAATGGAGGTGGTCAAAGATGGATCCTTTTCAAGGATACTAGTGGATGTGGTCTATATAGAGGATATCTGGAAGTACATTCATGTCACAATCTCTAAAATTGACCACATGGAATTTTAGGAACTACGGGAAAAATTACTAGACAGAGTAGGGTATTTTCTACAATACCAAAACATTCAGAGTAAAAAAGTTGGATATCTAGAAAGATTATCTCAACTTCTATGACCAACATGAGTGGGTAAGAATAGTTATGAGTAGAATTCATGATGAATATATTTATCTGGACAAACTCTACCAGATAAAAAATGATGCAATTCAATTTGTCACAGGACTTAACTCAATTGAAGGGATATTGGCTATGAAAGCAATTAAAAATGATAAAGTGACGGAGCTCACATGGGCAACACCTGATGGTTGTAGTTTGAGTGTCAAAGAAATTAGAGACTTAGGGGTACGATACATGAGAATGGAGATTGCATACAAAATTTATTATGCAAATAGAGAAGGTTCTACCATCGCTAGTGCAATTCACACAACTTATCAAATGGTGGTGGAGGGAAAAGATATTGATCTATGTGAAGTGTTACGGGAACAACTGACAGAGAAATTGTAGAAAACAAAGGACTCCAATTATAACTTTTGGTATGGAACCCTTATCATCTGTTTAGTATTTTACTTTCTGAATGAACTATTAGGTTTTAAGGGAAAAGTATGCAAAATACATATAGCGGTAGCAACACAAATAAAATACCATGTAAAATAATTCAAACATACCAAATCCTTCACATCCACATACTATTGAAGGCACAAGACAACTGAGAGGGGGGGTGAATCAATTGTATCAAAACTTTAAACCCTCTTAAACAAAATCACATTCACATTCACTTATCTTAAGCCCTTAATCTATTGTGAAGATTAAACATGAAATGCAAAAACATAACTTAAACACATCAACATCATCTACACATGAGCACTAGATTTTTACATGGAAAACCTTAAAAGGGAAAAACCACGATGAGTGTTAGCTCACAATATAATGTAGTAATAATACTGAATTACAAAGAGGCTCACTACCCAAAAGGACTCACTATCCAAAAGGTGGCTCACTACCAAGGGACCTGGCTCACTACTAGGATGGGTGGTTCACTGCCATGAACTAATATAGTAGCATCTACAACATGCCTCAATTTAGTTCCATTGAAGCACAATACATCTCTCCTTCACTGCCCTTACTCCAAACACACTTTATCTTCCCATCTTCACACACACCCACACCACTCATGGATTCATTACATATATTTATATCAATCATCAACCTTGGAACATTCATCAAGGTTAGAAATATAATTTACAATCATTGGAACAGTCTCCAAGGTCAGCTTACATACATAATTTAGATTAGGTATGGGCATAAACAATCTTGCAAAGCACATGAATGAAGGATAAACAAATCACAGCTTAGCTTGGACCTAATTATGTCTTCACACGCTTCAACACACTTTCACAATTCACAAAGCACCTCCGCAACAAGTGTAAACAACTGAGTCATCCAGAACTGGTGTAAACACCAAAAACCTTTGGGCACACACTTCCATGAGCACTAGAATGACTTGTGGACTAGGCACAACACTTCAACATGATCTGGAGATATCCATGAACAACCTTTAGTTACCGAAGAATCACCAAAAAGATCCACAATACTTTTCTTTTGAAGAGGATTCATTGTCTACTTGCAAACAATACTTTTGATCTCTGCTACACAAAACCTTGTTTTCTGAAGAACCAAATCACAAGTCTTTAGAATGAAGATAGCTAAGAACATTATGAACATATGTCTAGAACTACATCATCTGAATCCATTATGTGGAGAAAAATACTTTCTCCTAGACACTTCTTCATAACTCATAGTCCTTGTCAGATACAATCTTCTAACTGGTGAATAGATGTTTTATTGTACAATGATCTAGACCACCAAATTTTGGATTTAGCATCTTCAAACACTTCTCTAAAACATATCCAAATCTCATTCTCTGGTCTTTAATGCAGAAGAAATGCAGAGCAAAATGCTCAGACAGTATCCTTAACATGGCAACTCAATCAAGCTACTATCAACAATATCAGAAGACACACTTGACACTAATGACAACACAATCATGTTGACATCAATGACAACACTAGTTAGCACATACTTGCAACAATCTCCCCCTTTGTCATTGATGACAACATATGATGTGAAAAACATGTTCCTCCATCTAGACACAACTCTGCATCAAAACTCCCCCTTTTGTTTTATACATTTGAACTCTTTTTACCCTAATTTTTTCACATGATCTCTCTCCCCCTTTGACATAAATGGCAAATGGCATCACAACTCTTCTACTGCACATACTTGTACACTATTATTTGATCAATCTAAAATCATTCTTTTACTCCCCCTAATTGCAATAATCATTACAAACTTCTACCTGCTCCCCTTGAGAGGTAGCTTCCAACATCAGTCCAAAAAGGGGAAATGAACTTTGAGGCATGCTAGACTGATGCATCTCCTTATGCATCTAGTTCAAGAAAGGAGGGGAAATAAACCCTAACTTCTCCCAGAGATACTCAAATGTATCCTTTGGAAGAGCCTTAGTGAATATATCAACAACTTGATCTTTTGTAGGCACATACTCAAGATTCACTTCATTCTCTAGAACTTTCTCCCTCAAAAAGTGATACTTGATTGAAATATGTTTTGTCTTTGAATACATCATTGGATTCTTTGAAATATTTATGGCACTTGTGTTATCATAAATAATAGGAATTGATTCATCATACTCAACTTTGATATCCTTCAAGGTCTATTTCATCCACATCCCTTGAGTGCAACATGATGCTATAGCAATATACTCTGACTTTGAAGTAGACAAGGAAACTAATTCTTGTTTCTTGCTATGTTAGGACACCACCCTATCTCCAAGGAAGAATACACCTCCACTTGTGCTTTTCATGTCATCAACACATCCAGCCCAATCTACATCTGTATAGGCACTTAAGGAAAATTCATTGTTCTTAGGATACCACAAACCATAATCTAGAGTGGCCTTTAAGTACCTGAATATCCTCTTTACAACCACAACATGTGATTCTTTGGGATTTGATTAAAATTTGGCCACAAGACAGATTACATGCATGATATCCAGTTTGGTGGTAGTTAGATAAAGCAGTCCTCCAATCATAGATCTGTACTTGCTCTGATTAGCCTTAGGAGATTCATCATTCTTGCTCAACTTACAACCAGTAATCATAGGAGTACATATCAGTTTAGAGTCCTCCATTCCAAACTTCTTCAACAATTCTTTAACATACTTGGATTGAGAAATGAAAATACCTTTATCAATTTGATTGATTTGCAGTCCAAGGAAGAAGTTCATCTAACCATACATAGACATCTCAAACTCTTTGCATTTTATCTGCAAACTTCTTACACATACATTCATTTCCACCGAATATGATTTCATCAACACAAACTTCAACAATTAGGATTTGATTTCCACTTATCTTAGTGTACAAATTATAATCTATGGACCCTTTACTGAATCCTTGTTGCAACATGTACTTGTCCAGTCTTGCATACCAAGCTATGGGAGCTTGTTTCAATCCATACAAAGCCCTCTTCAACTTGCATACCATTTCTGGTTTGTCTGATAGATGGAACCCATATGGTTTCTCTATGTAGACATCTTCTTCTAACTCACCATTTACGAAAGTAGACTTCACATCCATTTGGTACACCTTGAAAGTTTTATGTTCTGCAAATGCCAAAAATAGTCTAATAGCTTTCAATCTTGCCACCAGAGCAAAGCTCTCTTCATAGTCTATTCCTTCCACTTGTGAGTAGCCTTTACACATAAGTCTTGCCTTTTTTCTCACAACTTCTCCAACTTCATTCAGTTTGTTCTGGAATACCCATTTTGTTCCAATCACATTCTTGTCTGCAGGTCTAGGGACAAGTTCCCAAGTCTTGTTCTTCTCAATCTGCATTAGTTCTTCTTCCATTTCTTTGACCCAATGTTCATCATTGCATGCTTCATTTACTATTTTAGGTTTCACCTTTGAGAGTAAACAGAGATTTACTTGTTTTTTTGCAGCTCTGCTTCCTGTCAACACACCTTTCCTTTTGTCACCAATAATCTCATCGTTAGAGTGATCTCTTTACACATGCTTGGGGGTTTTAGGAACTCTTTTCAAAGCGTCAACTTGAACTTCTTTTTCCAGAGCAGCTTGCACTTCAGTATGAACTTCCTTGTCTTTGTCATCTTCAACTTTCTCTGCACTAGTCGATCCATCTAACTCATATCCATTTTGTTGGCAAGAGACACTATAAGGATTCATGAATGTTGTCATTGATGGCAACAAAGGTTATTCCACACATCTGCAGGACATGATGAGTCTTTACTGGAAGTCAGATTGAAGAAGTGTTGAGGTCCGGTAAGCAAGAACAGAGTAGTCAGTAAGGTTTGATAGACAGGTCCAGATCTCTCAGAAGAAGTATCTCAGTGAAGTACAGATTTGGGGAAGTCAAGAGGAGTACCTTGACTAACAAATTCCAAGGATTTAGCCTCTGTTGATAGATGAAGGAAAAGATATGAATACTTGAGTGTCGGGTTCCTGATTGGCAATGTGGACAGAGGAAGAACTGACTAACAGAACATCAGACATTATTCCAGATGTGTTACCAATGATGGCAAAGGCTCTTAAGGCATAAGTTATGATTGGCCAACATGATTGATGACTTCTACAAGTATATCCTTAATCCGCATTACTTAGTATGCAAGGATTCAGCCGCAGATTAGAGATTGAGGAAAATATTGACTATTCTGGATGCCAACTAGAAAGGTGATAAAATCGCTTATGTGAATATATATACAAGATAGATTTAGATGTGAAGTTGTGTGTGGAAAATTATATGGTGTGAATAAAGGCAGAAAAGTAGAGTGAAGATAGTGAGACAGGTCCGGAATGTGAAAGTACAATAGCATTAAAAGAGAGTAAGAATGAAGTGCAGCAGATCAGTTTATTAAGCCTAACTGGAACTAAACCTCAGCATGAGTAGATGCTTCTCATCAATTCAAACATTGAGTTACCTTCCCTTCTTGCCTCTTGTAGGCAGTGAGCCTCTTGTGAGCAGTGTGCTCGGGCAGTGAGCCCTAATTGGCAAGTGTCATTTTGTTCTTTCTATTCTTCTAACAGAGAATACAATCTTGGGTTAGTCATGCCGTGGTTTTTCCCTTAACTAGGTTTTCCATGTAAAAATCTTGGTGTCTCATGTGTTGATGTGTTTCTGCTTTTGATTAAATGCATTAAGTTTCATGTTTGATTTATTGTTATACTGCTAAGTGAATATAAGTGTTGAAAATGAAGAAAGTTTTGGACAATTGATTCACCCCCCCTCTCATTTGTCTGCCCTAAATCTAATAGTTGGTATCAGAGCCAAGTTCCTCTGAACAGAGCCTAACATCTTGAGGAAGATCTAGAAATTCAAATGGATATGTATGGTTTAAGGGAACAACTTCAGTCTGCCCTAGACGATCTTGAACATTCCAACTCTGAAGTCAATGATTTGAAGGAAAGACTAAAATAGGCTGATGATTTCATAAATGAATTAAAAGGGAAACTAGGAATCTCTATGAAGAAGAGAAAGGAACTACTTCAGTAATTAGCAAGTCAAGGAGAAACAAATGATACAAATGAAGACCTAAAGGAGAAAACTAAGTTATGTGAAAAATTGTCAAAAGAGGTCATTATGGTAAGACATGAAATGGAATCAGGAGTTATGAAATTCACCCAAGAAATTGAAGAAAAAAGAAAGACTGAAGATGATCTAAGACAATCTCTCAAGGAGAAATTAGAAGGCTACCACAAGATGGATAGAATAATCAGACATCTTGAATCTGATCTTGAAGATGCTAGAGATAATGAAGAAAAACTTGAGGATCAAATTGACACTCTTAAAAGGGATCTTCAAACAACAAATGAATACAAAGAGAAATTCAAAATAAGCTCTGCTCAACTTGAAGTTCTTCTTGAAAGCTAAAAGAGGGTAGATGACAAGCATGGTTTAGGATATGAGAAAGGTGAAAGCTCCAGATCCGGTCAGAAGAATTTTGGGTCAGGAAATCCAAGGGACAAGCCAAGAAGACCTCCGGTAAGGCAACCCAATGCTCAAAGATATCCATCCTTCAATGGATACTGCCACAACTGCAATAACTTTGGTCACAAAGCTAATCAATGTAGAAAGAGAATGAATCAAACCAATTCATCCTTCTCCGGACAGTGCTTCAACTGCAGAAGGTATGGTCACAAATCTCATGAATGTAGAAATATCCAAATGAACAATTCATTCAATGGTAGATGCTTTGCATGCAATAGAGCGGGTCATATATGGCTAATCAGTGTAGATCAAAAGTATATCAGTCAAATATGCAAAAAAATGTTGTCTACTACAATTGCAATAGATCTGGTCACACTACCAAGTTCTACAAAAGGAAGAATCAGGACAAAAAGGATCTGGTACACCATAATACAAATCAAGACAAAGGAAAAGGAAAGGTGAATGTGGATGAAGTTAAAGGTGAGATGAACAAGATTTGGGTAAAGAAAAGTATAGAGAATGTAGGGGATGGATCTGCACCAGAATTTGGTGCTGATATTCCTTTCAAAAATTAAAAAGTGAGCTTTAGCTCAGGGGGAGACACAAGAAAAAACATTTTCCCCCATCCAGTCAATTTGTGCCTGTAATTGGCACATGAAAGGCTGTGGATCAAAGGAGTTTTCAGAGAAATGCCTAGATAAGCCATAGTAAATATTTGAAAGATCCGCATGAAGATTTAAAGAGTCTAATCCCTTTAGATAGATCTGGTTTAATAGTCTTCCGGTAAAAGTAGGTTTCTTACAAGTTTGGTCTGGTAAAATTGAGACATCTTGATCTACGGATAAATCAAATGGTTGAGGAAAGTAAGATAGCTCGTTATTAATCTCCAAGGATAACTCTAAGCATATTACAATGATCTAGAAAGAGATCTATTTTAGAGTAAGGAACACAGAGCAACCGGAATAAATTAAGTCAGGCATTTATTGCAGTATGGATTTAGGGTTTTTCTTACAAATAAAAGGGTTCATGTGCTCATCATTTGCACATTCGCATTCGAAAAGATAGAAAGAAGAGCTCTGCAACAAATTGCTTCAAACTTCTCAAAGGCCAACCATTGGAGTTGATTCAATCAGCAAATTATTCAAGTTCACTCCACAAACCCTACAGGCGCAAAAGGTATTTTCCGTTATCAAATATCTCTCTATAAATCCTTGAATGATGGGTACTCCAAATATTGTGAAGATCTCTGATAGGCCTCACCCCAAATTCAAGAAACATCCATACAAATCCTTGGAAGTAGATCCCCTAGGAGCATTTTCCAGTGTCCCACATGGTGTGTTGCATACAGAAGATATTAGGGTTTACATACACGCGAATATTGAAGAGTTTGGGGAATTCAAACTAAGAGACATCTATCACAAACAATTGATAGATGATACTTTTGAACTTAAACCACAATATAAGGGCATCTAGGAGAAACATTTTGATCGGTACATTCATTTCCCCTGCTTTGAAGAAAATGAATGTGTTCGGCATGTATTGAGTAGGGTGCATGATAACTTCTTATGGCTGAACAGACCTTGCAAGATCACTAAGGAAGCAATTAGGGTAGTAACTAGTTTACACTCCTCTAGAGAGATACCTGTCCTCAAATCTATCAAAAACCAAATTGTAACTGAGGCCACCGGATCAAAATTTGATAAGAGAGCAATGACCATTAAAGATATCACTAATCTAGATATCAAGTTTGCATCTATGATAATCGATTATAAGATATATCACTCTAGCAGGGAGAACTTAGTATCCAGAATTGCAGTATATACTGCTTATGAGATGCTAAGAAAGAATATAGAGTATGATCTCTGTGAACTCCTAAGCCAATTGATGGAAAATATACAGAAGATCAAAAAGGACAAAAAGAATTCCTTTAAATATGGAGGACTGATATTGTGTCTATTTTTCTACTTCATGAATGAGATGTCCAGATCCAGTGGATGGGTATGGCAAAGTAACAGACCTATAGCAATTCAAATTAGGGATTACTTGCATGAACTTGGGGATGCTAAGGCAAGGAATACAGCTCTGTGGGGTTACTTTAAGAACTTTCAAAATATAATGCAAACCAGAGAAAGAATCCCTAAATCATTAGTTGAGAAATACAAAGACACAGTGTGCTTCATGGTAAACACTGATCAATGCCTAATTGAGGCAGTGGAGCCAAGCACAGTCTGGGTCATGCCAATGGGGTATGAGGTGAATGAGAAAATTGTAGAATTGCATGTTTAGCACATGCTAAGTCAACCAAGGGATCCCAAGGTAGAAAGGTTTGGAACCTTTGAAGAACTGAGTATGAAGATCCATGTTGAGTTAAGGCAACCGAAGATGAAGAGAAAGGTAAGAAAATAAGTAGAGAATATTGCCAAAGACTTTGGCATCTCAAAAGAGGCACTTGTTGCCAATAGAGAAAAGATGGAAAGAGCAGAGAAAGAAAAGGAAGATGCAGAAAAGAAAAGTGCTCCGGTAGAATCTTCCACCCGGACCAAATCATCAAAGAAATCTGCACCTGCCACTACTAAAAGCTTAAAGGCATCAAAATCAGAAGAAAGATCATCTAGCAAAGGAGAAAAGAGAACTAAGACAAAAGCCACAAGATCTTATGTTAGTTAAGAAGATGAAGAGGAGACTGAATCTGATGAAGAAGTCAAGAAAATGAAGAAACAGAAGAAAACATCTGGTGAACCCTCTACTGGTCAAGACAAGGAAGAAATGGTAGAGGAATTTGTTGAAAAGCCCACACTGTCTTTAGATGATGTCATCAAATCAGTTACTGTGGATGGAAACCTTCAACCAATGGTTGAATTCTATGATGACTATAATGAAGCTAACCAAAAGAACTTGCAGGAAGTAGTAGTTAAGTATCTGAATATATATAATAAGGCTTTTATTGAAATTATATCTCTTATTCCCAAAAGACTAGAAAAAGAGGTAGAAGTAAGAAAGAATAATGCCATGGCAAAAGATCTTGAGATCCAGGAGCAGATAGCTATTCAACTCTATAATTTAATCACTCAGAAACAAATGAATATGATCTTTAAAGATTGCAAGGATGAGTTCTAGAGCAAAGCTAGAATGAATCAGCTTATGCTTGGAGAAACTGATAAAGTGGCAAACAAAACAAAAGAGATCCTCCAAAATGCCTTCAAAAGATTCAATCTTCCTATTATAGAGGACTTAGGTGTTGATCCCTCGGCCATGGGTGTTGAGAAAGAGTCTACTAATAAAATGGCAGAAGAAGTAATGGACACTGGTGCAGAAAAGGATATTGATTTGGAATCCTCTGCTCCGGAAGAGGAGATCCTTGAACAAGCAAACATCTCTCCTCTGGTTTTCCCTGCAGTCTCTAGATCTAAAGGAGAAGAAAGAATGGAGGAGAAAGAAGAAGAAGCGAAAGAAAGAGAAGAACGTCAAGCTGAGAAGAACATAAGTGACAATGCAGAAGGGAAGAAATCTATCTCTGGCAAGAGACACTGCTGAAACTGTCAAGGACTTCTTGACAAAAGAAATGATGGAGATTGATGAACTAGAGTTACTTCAAGGTCCATTCAACTTTGATTCTCTCTCCCCGGTTCAAACAATGAAGATAGCTTCATTTGCCAATGCAAAGGCAAAAGAAAAACTCCTGAAGTCTCACATGGAAGACTATGAGCTAATAGAAGTTGCATCCAGAGTTTTAGAAAAGATCATGCCATCTTTTCAGAAGGATCCCTTAGCCTCCTCATCCGGTAATCTCAAATATCTAGTCAATAGTGTAGGCGCACATTTTGATTCCCTAGAGAAGTCAGCAGAAGATAAGGTCCGAAAGGAATTTTTGACAAAAAGATTAGCAGAGGTACAAGGGTTAATAACTAATGATAGGAGGAATATGAATATAGGGATAAAGAGCTTAGAAAATGCTCTTAAAGATGGTGGAGAAATGTACAAATTTTGTTTATCATGGTCCAAAATAACATTAGACATTGAGAAGAAAATAAAAGAACAAGAGGACAAACTGACAAATCTATCAAAGAATTTTGATCCTCTCTTATCTTCCATAATAAATCAAGAATGTTAGACTATTGCAGTCTTGAATGAAATCAAGAAGCTAGAGAAGGAAAAGAATAATAGAATAAGCAAGTTGGGTGAACTCAGAGGGATAATTATCCCTAAGTTAGAGGCCATGCATGAGGCCATAAAAGAAGCCCAAATCATAGCTTGGACCAGTGATTCGACAAATCTAAAAAGGGCAGATGCATTTGCATTCCTATTAAGCGGTCATATATCAATTTTGGATAGAATGAAGCAAAGTTGGGCAACAGAATTTGTCCAATTGAAGACAACTTTTACAGACATTCTTCAGTATATGTAAGTATGCCATATGTATATTACTTATGTGGCTAAATATAGTTAAAATTTTGAAAATTTTGGTATGCAGATCCTACCCTTTGCCATTGATGTCAAAGGGGGAGTGAAGAATAGTGAAAAATGAGGAATTTAGCTAAGGGGGAGCTCTGGAAAATGTACATAAAGATAGAGCATCAGCCAAGGGGGAGTATAGTGTGACACTTAGTCATTTTTCACTAAGTGTTGCCATCAATGCCAAAGGGGGAGATTGTTGGCAAGAGACACTATAAGGATTCATGAATGTTGTCATTGATGGCAACAAAGGTTATTCCACACATCCACAGGACATGATGAGTCTTTACCGAAAGTCAGATTGAAGAAGTGTTGAGGTCCGGTAAGCAAGAACAGAGCAGTTAGTAAGGTCTGACAAACAGGTCCAGATCTCTCAGAAGAAGTATCTCAATGAAGTGTGGATTTGGGGAAGTCAAGAGGAGTACCTTGACTAATAGATTCCAAGGATTTAACCTCTGGTGATAGATGAAGGAAAAGATATGAATACTTGAGTGTCGAGTTCCTAATTGGCAATGTGGACAGAGGAAGAACTGACTGACAGAACATCAGACATTATTCTGGATGCGTTACCAATGATAGTAAAGGCTCTTAAGGCATAAGTTATGATTGGCCAACATGATTGATGACTTCTACAAGTATATCCTTGATCCGCATTACTTAGTATGCAAGGATTCAGCTGACAAATCAGAGATTGAGGAAAATATTGACTATTCCGAATGCTGACTAGAAAGGTGATGAAATCACTTATGTGGATATATATACAAGATGGATTTAGATGTGAAGTTGTGTGTGGAAAATTATATGGTGCGAATAAAGGCAGAAATGTAGAGTGAAGATAGTGAGACAGGTCTGAAATGTGAAAGTACAGTAGCATTAAAAGAGAGTAAGAATGAAGTGCAGTAGATCAGTTTATTAAGCCTAACTGGAACTGAACCTCAACATGAGTAGATGCTTCTCATCAGTTCAAACATTGAGTTACCTTCCCTTCTTGTAGACAGTGAGTCTCTTGTAGGCAGTGAGCCTCTTGTGAGTAGTGTGCTTGGGCAGTGAGCCCTAATTGGCAAGTGCCATTTTGTTCTTTCTATTCTTCTAATAGATAATACAATCTTGGGTTAGTCACCCCATGGTTTTTCCCTTAACCGGGTTTTCCACATCAAAATCTTGGTGTCTCATGTGTTGATGTGTTTTTGCTCTTGATTAAATGCATTAAGTTTCATGTTTGATTTATTGTTATACTACTAAGTGAATATATGTGTTGAAAATGAAGAAAGTTTTGGACAACTGATTCACCCCCCCTCTCAGTTGTTTGCCCTAAATCTAACACATTTAACTCTAGGGTTTTCTGAAAAGTGTCATCTACCTTCACATTTGCACTTTTAATTATCTTTCTCAACCTTTTGTTATAGCATTAGTAAGCCTTGCTCTTGGTAGAGTACCCAAGGAATGTGCCTTCATCACATCTATCATCAAACTTTCCTAATTCTTCATCTCTTCTAATGTAACATTTTCTTCCAAAGACTTCAAAATATTTGACAGTAGGAGTTCTTCCATACCACAGCTTATAAGGTGTCTTTGTTCCTTTTGCTCTGACTTGCACTCTATTATGAATGTAGACAGCAGTGTGTATTGCTTCTTTCCAATATACTTCCGATAGGTCTGCTTCCTTGATCATTGTTCTAGTAGCTTCTTGAATAGTTCTATTCTTTCTTTCAACTATTCCATTTTGTTGAGGAGTCTAGGGGGTAGACAAATTTCTCTTTATTCCATGTTCTTCATAAAAATCATTTCACCATCTCTGTCAGATCTCAAACACTTGATTCTCAAATCCAACTCATTTTCAACCATAGCTTTGAATGCCTTGAACTTATCTAGAGATTCTAAGTTTTCTCTAAGAAAGGTAACCCAAGTAATTCTTGAATAATCATCAATGAGAAGCATAAAATACATGTCACCTTGTAGACTTCTTGTTCTTGTATGGCCACATAAGTCTATATGCACCAACTCTAGTAGACCGGTGGAAGATTGTTCTTTGCTTTTGAAAGTAGTCTTTGTCAACTTCCCAAACTAACAATTTTTGCATATAACATTGGTAGGCTTCACAATTTAAGCAGGTCTCTTATAGCTTGCACTATGCTTATTCTCAGTAAGTTATCAAAATTAATGTGACACATTCTCCTATGCCATAACTAGCTTTCATTTGTCTGAGCCAACACACAACAATTATTAGTACCTTTCAAATGATAAACATTACCATGAGTCTTCTTACCAGTAGTAATTATAGCTCCAGAGCTTTTCCTCATCTCACCTCCATTATCCTTAAACACCAGATTATACCCTTTGTCACACATTTGACCAACGCTTAGAAGATTATGCTTTAAGCTTTTGACATAAAGAACATCATTTGTATTGTTCTTGCCATCAAAAGTAATTGATCCCTTTCCACAAACCTTACCAACTACATCATCACCAAACCTAACTAGTCCTCCATCATACTTTTCAAACTTGACAAACTTACTCTTATCTCATGTCATGTAATTTGAACACCCACTATCAATGATCCATTCATCTTCCTTCTCAACATGAAATGCAGGCAACTCTCCTGGACTTTCTCCCTTCACACAACTTGCAAGGTTAGCAGATACAAGTTCTTCTCTTAGTGCAATAAACAAGCATTCACTAGCATTACCATTTTCAAAATCAGATTCATCATCAGTTACACCATCATCATCTCTAACATAGTAACTCTTTCTTACAATCTTTCCTTTACCTTCTTTGTTCTTGTTTTTCAAAGCTCTATATGGACACCTTGAAGCATAATAACCAATCTTGCCATAGCTAAAACATTTGAAGGGCAAATTACCTTTAAACTTTCCACTGCTACCTCTTTTTATTCTGCTTACAAATTTTGCCTCAAGCTCTTCAAAATCTTCTTCATCTAATTCCACAACATATTTATTTGATCTAGCAGTCTTTTCTTCATTGGCCTTAAAGGAAGTCTCAATTTTTATAGGTCCATCAGTAGTACCAAATTCTCTCATCTCAAAAGTAGTCAATTTACCAAGCAATTAATCTTTTGTAAGCTTGCCCATATCAAACAATTCTTCAAGGGTAGATACCTTGTGACTATAAGATTTGGGAAGAGTTCTGAGTATCTTATCTACAACATCCACATCCTCTAATTTTCCACCAAGACCCTTGATGTTGCTAACAACTTCATCAATCTTTTGTATGTAACTTGTTTTGTTCTCATCCTTAGCCATTCGCATGGTTTCATATGTAGTTTTCAAGTTCTGCAACTTAGCCTTCTTGAAAAATTCATCACCTTCATAGATTTTTTTTAGTTTGTCCCAAATCTCATGAGTAATTTCTAGATCCACAACTTTCACCATTTCAGTGTTAGACAAAGCATTTAATAGAGCATTTTCAGCTTTGTGATTAGTCTCATAATCCTTAATCTCCTCATTAGTCTTCGGACCATCTTTAGGTATTGTGTATTTATCTTTAACCATCTTCTAGACATTATAACTAATAGAAATAAGATAACTTTGCATTCATACCTTCCAGTAGGCATAGTTAGATCCACTAAACTGATGAATGCCTTTCTTATGCACCATCCTAGATCTACCTTAAGCTGTTAGGCTTTCTTCCAAGGAACCTCGCTTTGATACCAATTGTTGAAGGCACAAAACAACTGAGAATGGGAGTGAATCAGTTGTATCAAAACTTTAAACCCTCTTAAACAAAATCACATTCACATTCACTTATCTTAAGCCCTTAATCTATTGTGAAGATTAAACATGAAATGTAGAAACATAACTTAAACACATCAACATCATCCACACATGAACACCATATTTTTATGTGGAAAATCCTAAAAGGGAAAAACCACAATCAGTGTTAGCTCACAATATAATGTAGTAACAATACCAAATTACAAAGAGACTCACTGCCCAAAAGGACTCACTGTCCAAATGGTGGCTCACTACCAAGGGGTGGCTCACTACCAGGATGGGTGGCTCACTGCCATGAACTGATATAGCAGCATCTACAACATACCTGAGTTTAGTTCCATTGAAGCTCAATACATCTCTCCTTTGTTGCCCTTACTCCATACACACTTTATCTTTGCATCTTCACACATAACCACACCACTCATGGATTCATTACATATATTTATACCAATCATCAACCTTGGAACATTCATCAAGGTCGGTAATAAAATTTACAATCATTGGAATAGTCTCCAAGGTCAGCTTACATACATAATTTAGATTAGGTCTGGACCTAAACAATCTTGTGGAGAAAATGAATGAAGGATGAACACTTCACAACTTATCTTGGACCCAATTATGTCTTCACACACTTCAACATGCTTCCACAATTGACAAAGTACCTCCACAACAAGTTTAAACAACTAAGTCAACCAGAACTGTTGTAAACACCAAAAACCTTTGGGTACACACTTCCACGAGCACTAGCATGACTTGTAGACTAGGAGCAACACTTCAACATGATCTAGAGATATCCACAAACAACCTTCAATTACCAGAGAATCACCAAAAAGATCTGCAATACTTTTCTTTTGAGGAGGATTCACTATCTGCTCACAAACAATACTATCAATCTCTGCTACACAAAACCTTTGTTTTTGAAGTACCAAATCACAAGTCCTTTGGAATGAAGATAGCTAAGAACATTATGAACCTATGTCCAGAACTGTATCACCTAAATCCATTCTACGAAGAAATGCAAAGCAAAATACTTTCTCCCAAACACTTCTGCATAACTCATAGTCCCTGTTAGATACAATCTTCTAAATGGTGAATAGATCTTTTATTGCACAATGATCTGGACCACCAAATTCTAGATATAGCATCTTCAAACACTTCTCTAAAACATATCCAAATCTCATCCTCTGGTCTTCAACAGAAGAAATGTAGAGCAAAATGCTCAGATGGTATCCTTAACATGACAACTCAATCAAGCTACTATCAGCAATATCAGAAGACACAATTGACACTAATGACAACACAATCATGTTGACATCAATGACAACACTAGTTAGCACATACTTGCAACACATACTATGGGTTCTTCAAACCCCTCCAAGTAGAAATGTAAGCTAAGGAATGAATTCCCTATGACAGTCAAAAGATACACAAACACTATCACATTTATGGTGGATAAGGATTACACATATATGGAAGCAGTCGATTCTAGGACATTCTAGATCCCTAGGCTACCATATGAGGTTACTATATAAGAAGCAGAGGCTTATGCCAAAAATCTATTGAGTAAACCCAAAGATACCACCATAGAAAGATTTGGCACATACTATGAAGTGATGGATTTAAGCAACATAGGAAGAATGTGGAAGAACATTTTGAGAAAAATAAAGGGAAATTACATGAAAAGTGGGGAATACCACAAGAATCAAGTACATCAGTGTTGCACCCCACCACATCAACTTTGCAATCTAGTGTGGCAACACCACAACCAATTGCATCAGGTCCAGAACTGAGAACCACCACACAAACTCCAAGGAGGTCAGGGAGAAAGTATCAATAGCAACTAGTACACAAACTGTAGAACAACTAGGGTCCTCAGGACAAATAATATCCACAAGATAGAAGGAAGCATCAGAGACCCTGGTGGAACTAAGCATGAAGAAGAAAGGAGAAAGGAAAAAGTAATGTGCAAAAAGAAATGTTGTTCACATATATGCAGAGGAAACTAAAGAAGAAGGGGAGGTAGTAGAAAAATTGAAGAGGAAAAAGAAAACAAAAATTGCACCTACAATAACTAAAGAACAAGAGTAGTCACAACAAGCATAAACATGGAAAGATACATCTAAAGAAGAGGAACCACTAGATTTGAATGTAATAGTAATTGTCATTCAACATCATGGGATGTTACAGAATACAGTGGACCTCTACAATGAGGTATCTCAAGGAAATAAAATAATAATACAAAAAGCAATAATAAGATATATGCAAAGAACAAATCAAACATTAAATGAGCTAGTGGATAAGTTCCTGAAGGAGTTAGTTGAAACTCTGAGGAAGAAAAGAAAAAAAGCATTAGAGTTGGAGGAAGAAATAAGGTGGGAAACCATAAAAAAGATAGACCCAACTATCTCTAAGGCAGAAAAAGACAAATTGGCTCAAATGCAAGCCACTAAGCTTAGAACTAAGCAAAGGGTAGACACCCTCATGAATATGGGGCAAGAGGACAAAGAAAGAATACAAAATGAAATAGAGGAGGTCACAAAGTGATCATATGACACATTAAGGGGAACATACACAAATATGCAAATTCAAGAAGTTAACTCTCCTCATCATATGCAACAAGAAATCCATCATGAGGAGAAACATCACTCCCCTTCACACAATACAGAAGGAAGCTAGCAGGAGGAAGAACAAAGAGAATCTAGCAACCAAGAGGCATCCTCCTCTGCCTCTCCTATCCACTCCATTAAGGAATTTTTGGCGCAATAAAAGTAGATCCAACCAATTGTGACACCACAACTAATGCAATTACCTCTAATTGGAGACCAATAAATTTATCTAGGATTACACCAATCTAGGAAATTGTAGCTTGGTGACATTTTCCACTCCATTGCAAGGGAGGAAATTTTGCAGCTGTTGATGCTTAAAATTGCGTTGTTTCCAACACCAACATGGGAAACTCTGAGACGTGGGAATGCTCCTCAGAGTGACCTCCAGACTTTTAAAGAAGCTAGCTCTTCTCTCTCTCAAATGTACTTTAGGAAAAAGGATAGAAATTAAATGGAAACACAGATGCAGTGAAAGAAAATTTAACTATGGCGATGCGCTTGAATGTGATTCGTTCCTTAACACTAAGCACAATGAAGCTATCTTTAGGATTCAGTTAAATTAAAGAGCAAACAATGCATGATCAATGTAAAAGATAAAACTAATAGAATCAAAGGCTCACAATTAAAACATTTAGCAATGACACAGAAAATATCAGCAAGGGCATAGAACTCTGTCTTCTTATTATATTTTTAGTCACATAAAAGGCACAGAAACATGCATAGTTATACAAACTTTCTGAATCAAGAAAATAGAACAAAGGCAAATGATATTACTGGCCATAGCAAAGATCTCCCTAAAACTTCTCGTGAATCTCTGATAACAATCTATATGCAGAAAACTCTCTATTTTGAATCTGCGATCTAGACTCATATTTATAGCATAGGACTGGCTCAAGATTGCTTGCACGATCAAATCCCAATGGTCTAATTGAACTGGAACTTAACTAGAAGTGTCTGATAGAAGATATCTTTCAAATCTGAAATAGTTAGCCTCTCTACAAATTCATTGGCTGAAACAAATACATGTAATGCTCCTTCCTTTGAATCAGGTAGGGACACCTGGCAGTTTCTGGTTATCTTTGCGACTATAAACCCTTGAGACAGATGGCATGCATATGCGCCCTTTACTTGAAACTCCTCCATCTTTCTAGAAAAATAGGAACTTGACACAATACAGCCTCCGCACTACTTAGAAACAAAACCTTGGTGACGGATGGCAGCATCCGCGTGCCTTGCAAAAAAGATACGTGCCGACTTCCGCTTCAATCAAAACATATACGTGGCATCTTCCACTTACTTTATAGTTCACTATGCCTCATAGTTGGGAGAATTCTGCCTTCGACATCTGTCATAATCCGCTGCCCCAAAACTTTACCAACTTACAAAAAATGGGACCCACAACACTTCTTTCCCAAGAAACTTCAAAAGGGAAGCAGGGACAGGTGGCGCCTTCCGCTAACTTTAAGTAATGATACGTGGCTCCTTCTATTGATCTTAGAGAAACTTTAGTTACCTTTTGAGAGTCCCACAGACGGTGACACATGGCAGTCTCCACTGAGCTTTAGAAACACAATAGAAACATTTGGGACTCTTTATGATTCACATGGATGGTGACACATGGCGGTCTCTACTGAGCTTTTGAAACACGTACTAGGGGCCCACCATAGTCCTTTCTTAACAATGAAACAAAAAGGAAACAATTTTGGATGTCGACACTTGGCACACTCCGCAGATATTACAAGGGACACGCGGCACCTTCCGCAAAACTTAAAGAAACTTATTGAAACCTTTTGCAGCTGCCACTTGGCACCTTCCACGCAGAGAGAAACTTAGAAACAGGGGACCCGCCATAGTCTTTGAAACATTAAAAGGGGCTTGAAACTCATGAGAAACTGAAACATGGATGCCGACACTTGGCGTGCTCTGTGAATATATAACAAGACACGTGGCTCCATCTGCGCTACTTTACTAAAACTTTTTAATGTGTCTCGGCTCATGACACTTGGCATGTTCCACACTACTCTGAGACTTAGGCAAAACCCTTACTACCAAAACTTCGCGGCCAAAACTGAAACTCTTACTGTCAAAACTGGAAACCACACAGCCGCAATGATACACATGCAACCAAAACAAAATGTAGAGTAATTTACTCTATAGTTCTTGGCAACCCCGAAGACTTTTGAGCCTGCTAAAAAAGAATCCAAAAAAGATGTACATATATAGCAAAATTCATAGATTCTATAAGGCCGTTTGATAAACAAACCATTCAGCATCAGATAGTCCCTATTTATTTTGCAAATCCTAGAAAGCCAAATCAAGGTTAATGATGTCCTTGTGTGAAAAACTCTGCAAAACATGAACTGCAGCCTTCAATTGGAAATCAAGCTGGGCCATGGGGATCAAGACAGCTTCCACTTCTGACACTGATGAAGCATCTATTAAACCCTAGAAGACTGACTGATCATTTTGCCTGGCTAACAACAAAGGCTTAATCTCATCCACCATTAACATAGTGTTGCTATCAGGAAAAGGGAAGGGAAGACCCAATTGCACCAGATCCTCAATATGTTTCTTCATGTCTTTCACTCCTTCCTTGATCACATCTAGGAGCTCTTTGCAATTAATTGCAGCAGAGTTGCAACTGAGAACTTCGTTCACCCTTTTTGCAGCAATCATTCTATCACTAATCCCTGTTGTTGATAATGTCTCATCAGTTGTGCCATATAGCTTTTTCAGTAGTAGTTGAGAATCTGAAACTCTCAAGGAAACAATGGACAAAGTGGTCTGAACTGAAGTCTCTACCTTCTCACACAATTGTTGTGCATGTAGTAGGAAAGTTAAAGAAGGTTTGAGCTGAATAATCTCCTCAGAGATTCTTTTCCACACTAATGCATATAGCTCCTTAACTAGGTTCAACACTCCTGCATTCTTGGGCCAATTGGCCAACTCAAGTGTCAATTGTTTTGTTATTTGTTGCTCAGCTTGAATTTGGGCCTGAATTGCAGCAACATTATTTTGTTCCTTCAGCAACTACTGCTGAAACTGTGTGGCTTGTTGGGAGGAATCCTGATATCTTTTCTGTAGTGTGGCATTTTCCTGCCTCAGGGTAGTCACTGCAGACTTTACTTGTACTAGCTCTTCTTTCAAAGAAGCATTTTGGTTCTGTGTAACTTGATGAATCTGACAAGAAACAATATTGTGCAACTGTTTATTAAGATTCTCTATTTCATCATTTTTTGATTTAAGCTCTGCAGTAAGGTTGCCACAATGTGCCTTTTCCTAAGCTAAATCAGCCTCCACCTTCTGCAACTTCCTTGATAGTTTCAGATAATCAGTAGCTACAGCAGAAGTGGTTTCATTTAGCAGCTTGACCCTGTCCTGTGGCCTAAAAAGTGACATATCCATAGCCACTGCACTCATTGTATAATCTTGGGGCTGCATTTGCTCATTTGGCCTTACTACATTGGGTGACAAATGAGTCATAGTTAGCTGCTGCTGGATTAGGTCAAAGAGAGACCTCATATGTGGTGCAGCCTAAGCTTTATTATCTTTCTTTCTCTTTTTATCCATCCAGGCTTCCCTGGCCTTCTTAGCAGTGTCTGCTTGAGCTTGAAAGGTAGGGGAGAGGCAATATACCCGCCTGCAAAAGGATGACCCTGTGGCAAGCCATAGGGAATAGCCAAATGTTGGCTAGGAGGAAACTGGGAAGGTATTCTCTTTGGAATAGAGGGGGAAAAGGGAGGCAATGATGTGGCCTATGATGACATGGCCTGAGTAGTAACAGGTGGGGTAAATTGGAAAATTGGCACAGCAGAGGTGGCAGGGGATAATATTTGGCAAGTTGGGATTACCACCCCTATAGAAGAAGAAAGAGACTGAGAAGAAGAAGGAGGAGAAGCATGTACCTGAGGAGTTGCAGATGTGGCTGGTGGCTTCTGTCATGATGGTTCTACCTCTTCATCTGAATCAGGTGGCAGGTTCAGCCTCCTATGTTTCCTTGGCCTCTCTTCTTCTTGTTGTGCCTCCTTCTCTTCAACATTTACCACTGCTACTAGTGGTGATGATATAAAGCTGGAAGCCCCAATCATTGAAATTAATGGAGTCCCTCTAGGTGGTGGTGATACCACACTCTTTTGTTTCTCTATGGCACTGAGAGATTGGGGCCAGATAGTTATGATGAAAGTAGATTTTCATTGATGTCAAAAAGGTGTTGGTATTGATAGGAGTTGTTCATATACTTCAGGTTGATATGTTGCTTCATGGCTAAGTCAGGAAATGCTAACTTGTTTAAATGGGCACGAATATCTCATGCCATGTTTAAATGATGGTGAGCAAAGGCATGTTTTAAATATTCATTCAAAGGACTTTGTTTTATGAAGAACCTTATTTAATGGGAGCTCCATTTATTAAAAATCATCCAAATATGTTTGAAGATCAATATTTAATGGGAGCAAATTGGAAGGAGAGCTCAAATTGCTTTATTTAAATAAAGTGGACTTTATATGCTTAAAAAGTGGGGAGCAAAAGCATTGAATATTTAAATATATAAAGTTTGATTTTTATCCTATTTTGTTGATCCCCTTTAAATGCCATATTTTATGACATAAATAAAAATGTGAAGTTACAAAGCTACTTTTAAGGAGATTTTTAAAGCTATTTTTAAGGAGATTTTTGTGGGAGATTTTGTGGGAGTTTTTATGAAGATTTTTTTCTTCTTTCTATTTTTTAAACTCTCCTTCATGGCAAGAAGAATATTAAGGAGTAGTTTTTAAAAAAAAAAAAGAAGGGAAGTTATTTTTGAGAGATATTTCTTATTTTGATGAGAAGGTTAAAAGTTTTTTTTGTGGAGAATATTTTTATTTTGCAGATGGTTTTTTGGAAGAAGAAAATGAAGAGAAGCACGGAAGTTTTTTCTTGAAGATATTTTATTTTGCAGATTGAAGATTTTCTTGAAGAAGATGAATTGACTGAAGATTTTGTGTAAAGGATATCATTTATGGTATTTTATTTTGGAGAAAATGAAAAGATTCATGAAGTTGAAAATATATATGCAAGGTCATTAATTTTTTTTCAATACAGGTGAATATACAGAGAAGATGAAGGGTTTGAAGAAGATGATTTTTTAAATAAAAAATATGAAAGAGATTTTGTTTGAGAAGATGAAAGGATCTTCAATTTTTTTATGAAGATGAATTTTTGTATTACAGAAAAGAAGAATATTTTGATGACATTGGAGAATAGGGATTTTTATGTATTCTATAGGGAATATGACGGGATTTGAAGATTGAAAATATGGAAGATATTTTTTTTACAGGGGCAAATCTTTGAAGAATTTATTTTGCAAGGGCAAATTGATTATGATTGAAGACTCCAGAAATATGAAAGTTATTTTTGTGAAGATGATTTTATTTTTCCAAATCCTTCGTGAATGGAAATGGTCATACAAGTGAAATTGATTTTTGTAGAGATGTTAATCAAATTGAAAAAATAAATAAATATCAGAGGGATTTGAAAAGTAAAGTTATTTTGTATTGCAGGAGAAGAGTTGAATGTGAAAGGTCACATGATTTTTAATGACGTGATAGGTACTTGGATAAGTAGTGTAGTTGTGGACATCAACATGCAATGGTGAAGATAATTTTATGATTCTCTTAAAAGGAAAATACAGATGAATGTGTGAAAAATTTGCAGTGAAAAAGACACATTTTTTGTGAAATATTATTGATGGAAGATCAAGTGATTTCAAGGATGAATTGTTCAGAGGATTGAAATAAACGATGAGATATGTATCTATTAGAAAATGTAAAAGAGATGAATGAAGGTATGCAATGGTGCAGATCAGATTTTCTTTCACACAAGATTTTATATGTTTATCATGGTGATTGTATTTTGCTAGTGAGGCTTGTGGTCAGTGAGACCTTCCTATACTAGTGAGGCTTGTGGTTAGTGAGACCTCTGTATGTGCCAGTGAGGCATCTTGCAAAGCTAGTGAAGCTTCTTTGGTCAGTGAGACCTTCATGTAACCAGTGAGGTTTTGAATAAGCCAGTGAGGCAACTTTGAGTGGTTTTTCTACCTCGAGAGGGTTTTCCACTCCAGAAATTTTTGTGTCATAATTTGTCTCTATGTGTGCATATTTGTGTTTTGTTTATAAGTTTTTTGGTTCACATCTTTCACTATCAATCTTGTGCATATGAGCTCAATAGATCATTAATGTCTTCATTTCTACTTGTCTTGTAAAGTTTGCAAAAAGTTAAGAATTTACACAACACTGATTCACCCCCCCTCTCAGTGTTGTCATTGATTCCTACAAGTTATAGCGGCTGTAGATGAGGCTTGTCCTGGGGCCTGCATTGTATGAGTGGACTCTACTTCTTGTTCTGACTCTCCACCCTGTGTTTGAATATCAAGGCTAGAGACTGGAGAGGGATGCCACTCGTCCCAAATGGACTCCCATTTTTCATCCGTGTCAACCTTGCCAAAAGAGTGAGTTGTCTCAGATATTTCCTGCCTATATTTCCAATAGGCTTCAATTTTATCTGGCTTCCACTCCTGGTCCCTTGATAAATTTCTCTTCAATCCAGTGCCCATTTTGAGCTTACGGTCATAGACCTTTTGTTTATTATAAAAATTTTCCCATGGCCTGGGCCCCTCAAAAGGTAAATCTGTCAATTCTACATACAAATCAGGAATATCCTCCTTAGGGTTTCTTCTGTCTTCCCAAAAGGGATGACCCTCATGCACAATGTTGGCACCAACATTGTTGTCTTTAACCCATAAGGTTATAAAGTTGTTTGGGTCATATCTCCATTTATCTTCAATCAGAAAGAAACCCAGGATGGCTAGTTTCCTCAGCAACAAGTGCTCAGCATCCCTAACTAGTATGGCCATGTTTTTCCTTACCCACGAGACATCATACATTTTATTTTTCTTCTTTTTAGCGCCATAGTCATTGTCAACCACAGACACTTGCCGGGTGACCTCAAGAAAAGCTAACCTAGGAGAAAATCTTAGGTAGCAGCATTGGCTCTCCATTAAAACCATGGACCCTAATGATAGTATGATTGGACCCAAAGAAATAATCATAGGGAATAGGGCAATTTGCCATGAGGCCTTTGATGCTTGGTGTTAACCTATTCTCTATAGACTCGGGCCTTAGGTGGCAAAAAATAGGGGCAACAAAAAGTTCCTAAAATTCATAGGGATCAGATGTTTCGGATAAGACATGTGTCCATGCAGACATAGGAATGGTCCTATTGTGACCGAAACTTGGGTCATACATATTCAGATGCATATATTGCGAAAAGATGGCAGGGTTTTGATATAACATGAGGTGAAACAAATAAGAAGAATACCTGAAAACCCCTATTGATTTGAAGTGGGTGAGTTGGTCAGCCATTGAATAGGCAATCTACTCAGAGAAGTCCAACTGAAACTCCTGAGACTTGTCCACGGTCTTTAATCTGAATAGAATGGCAATTTGCCAGTCATATACAGTAATGTCCTCCTTCATTCCAAAGATAAATGCCATCATAGACAATGCTTCCTGGCTAGCCTGAGCAAATTGTGCCCTTCCTGTTGGTAGCACTGGCATTTGGGTGTTTTCATCTCCCAACTGTAATTCTGAATTGAGAAACATCAATTGATTATTAACGTTTGCCCATGTTTTCTGCATTTTGGCAATGGTGGGAAATGTAGCTGTCTTGTTATGGTATAGGGCCAACATGTCCCTGATAGCCTTAGGTGTAATTTGCACCATGAAGGGTCCCTTTTGTATGGTGCTTGAGGGTGCATGAAACAGTTCTGCACACATCTCAATCAGGTCAGGGCATGAATGTACACGTGGAACAATAAATTTTGCCAATTGAGAAGTCCATATCCTCATTCTGAATGTTTTGGATTGTTTAGCCTTGGCCTTCTGGATACATCTCTAGTGTGCCCCTTCTCGCAGAGCTTTGCTAGGCTTTTGAAGTGTTGGGTCAGTGATACTGTCTGCGAAATCCTTCACTTTGGTCGGGTCAACCGCATAACCAACCTCGGGGACCCTAGTCCTTGGATAGGTCCGCAAGGGTTGTGCAGGGGCCGAAGCATATGATTTGTTGGTGAGAAGCTTATCAATGGACTCGTAAATCCCCAGCCCCTGCTGTGAAGATTGTGCCTCTACCATACCTATGTCTATACTGAAACTAGTGAACTTATTGTAACAAGGATGAAAGCTTTGCAACAGGGAAGACACTCTTACTAAGCAGGTTTTGCTAGGAATGGAATTGCAGGTAATAGGAATTTACTTAGCAGAAGTAGAAACAAATGAGACACAATTAAGCTTTAACTCCAAATATTGGGGTATTGATGACTCATTAAGTTTCATAAATGACATTAAAGCTGGAAAACTATTAGTAAATCTTATGAAATCTGTGTGGGACAGAGTGTCATACACATCATAAAGTGGCTACGTAAAGTGGTACTTTGGCAAATTTTGGGGATTGGAGAGGCTTTAGTGAATGCAAGAGTTTCAAAGATTGAAGGGACTTGAGCCATGGCCATGTGTTCATAGAACACTTATTTAAAAGAAAGAGTGGGAAAAATAAAGCGGAAAAACAAAGCAACAAGGAAAGGGAAACTATCTAACTATAATACATAGGAGACAATGCTTAATTGAAATGTTTAAGGTAGATCCCATTCACAGGAATCTCCACAGGTTCACCCTCCATTATTTCAAGCTCAAATGAATTCTGTTGTTTATAGGAATGAATTTTGAAGGGGCTGATCCATAATGACTCAAATTTGCTATGTCGACCTGGTTTAGTAGATCTCTCGTCCCACTTCAAAACAATTGATCCTACTTCAAAATGAGGATTTGAAGTCTTCTTATCGAAACAGTCTTTGATTATTTTTTGATGTTTCATTAATGACTCATGTGCTCTTTCCCTTTTTTCTTGAACCTCCAGGAGTTCAGCAAGTCTGACCTGCATAGGGCCATTTTCTTCAATCTCAATCTATTTTAATAACTGGAGAGCAGGAATTTCCAAGCTCAGGGGCATCACAGTAGGCTTGCCATAGACCAATTCATATGGGGACATCTTTGTCACTTGTTTGGGTGTAATTCTATCAGCCCATAGTGCTATATTAAGCATTTTGTGCCACTCTTTGTGATGATCAGCCCCTACTCTCTTAATAAGTCTAATCAGATTCTTGTTGGTTGATTCTGCCAAACTGTTACCCTAAGGGTAATAATTTAAGGAAGTTTTCAGATAGATCCCATATTTTAGTGCAAAATCAGATAATTTTGCCCCCAAAAATGCCTTAGCATTATCTAAAATTATGGTACGAGGGGGTCTAAAACGAATAGTGATACCTTCCAGAAAATCTAGGATCACCTTTTCTGTTGCTTCCTTTAGTGGTACTGCCTCACTCCATCTGGTAAAGTAATCTGTGGCAGTTAGAATCCATTTGTGTCCCATACTTGACACCGGATTAGTCATTCCAATGAAGTCTAGACCCCATTGAGCAAAGGGTTCATCAACAATTATAGGACTAAGGGGCATTGTTGCATTCCTTCTTTTCCCCACATAATACTGACAAGATTGGCACTCTTTGACCAGTTGATAATAGTCTGTAAATAAAGTGGGCCAAAAGTAACCTGCCTGGCTTATCTTTATAGCTTTTGTTCTTGCAGAAAAATGTCCACCTGAGACTCCATGGTGCATTTCATGTAGTATCCTTTGAGCCTCATCTTTCTCTATACATCTTAGGAGTATACCATCAGTATTTCTTCTGAAAAGAACTTGGTCAATTAAAACAAAATGGACCCCTTGCTGCCTATAGTATCTCTTCTTGTCATGAGAGAGCTCTTTTGGGAAAATCCCATGTTTCATAAACTGGATTCTGTTTGTTACCTAGGAGTGCTGATCAATTTCTTGTATCTTCAATACCTTTTCTTCCTCTGTTTCTTCAATTATCATCTTTTCCATATCTTGTGCCATGTATTGGCAGAATCCCTTGCCTCTGACAAGTTTAGTTGATCTGACTTCCACATCATATTCAAGAATTTTTGTTATCCAATTAGCTCTTTTCTCAGTGATCTCTCCTTCCATAATGTATTCTCTGACACTAGGATGAGCCACAAGTATCAGAATCTTATTTCCTATCACCATATGCCTGAATTTCTTGAGGGCTTTTACCATCGCATATGCCTGTTTCTCCACAAAGTTGTATCTGGCTTCATACTCCCTAAGAGTCCTTGAGAAAAAGGCTATTGGGTGTTCTCACTCTTGGTGATCATCTTTCTATGTTAGGACAGCAGCAACACTGAACTCTCCTCCATAGACATACATTATAAAAGACTTAGAGAAGTCTGGGTTCCTAAGTACTGGGGTTGTAGAAATTACTTTCTTGACCTCTTCAAAAGCCTGTCTCCCTTCTGTAATCCATTTGAACACCAGGTCTTTCTTCAGCAGAAGTGTCATTGGTCTTATTAGGCCTACAAAGTCTGATATGAAACGACTGACAAAATTTACCTTTCCTAAGAAGGACTGGACTGCTTTCTTATTTACAGGTAGGGACAAGTTTACTATAGCATTGACTCTTTCTGGATCAATAGAGACTCCATCTTTTGACACTATATGTCCCAGTAGTTTGCCTTGAGGTACTACAAAGATGCACTTCTTGGGATTCAAGAATATTCCAAATTCTTGACATTTCTTAAAAATAGATTCCAAATGATCAAAATGATCAACAACATTTTTTGAAAAAATAGTGAGTTCATCAAGATAAATCAGAATGATTTTATTTATAAGTTCTCCAAATGCAACATCCATTGCTCTTTGAAAAGTGGCTCTAGCATTTGACAAGCCAAATGGCATCTTGGCATATGCAAACGTTCCCCATTTGGTATTAAATGTAGTCTTGTGTTGGTCTTCATCAGCCAACCAAATCTGATTGTATCCAAAGAAACCATCTAGCAAAGAAAATCTCTCTGATCCAACCACAGTCTGTAAAATTTGTTCCATAGAGGGCAGGGGGTAGTGATCCTTTAGAGATGCCTGATTTAGGTCTCTGAAATCCACACAGAGCCTTATGTCCCCATTCTTTTTTCTGACTAGTACTAGATTGGATACCCAAGTTGAGTGTTTGATTGGGAAAATTATTTTAGATTCTAAGAGTTTTTGCAACTCATCCACCATTAGAGGTTCAATCCTTGGATTCACTGGCCTCTGCTTCTATTTGACTGGCTTAGATCCTTCAGTCAGTTCTATGGTGTGCTGAATGATATCTCTATTATATCCATGAAGGTCTTCATAGGTCCAGGCTATTACTCTATCATATTTTTTAGATAAATCAATTAAACTTTTCCTCTCTTGTTGAGTAGTAGAATTCCCAATCTTTAGTTTTCTCCCTTCACTCACTTGTATCTCAGAATAATCTGCTTTATTTGCTTGAAACCTCTTCTTCTCTAAACTTACATCTTCTGGATCAAATAGATTTTCTAAAGTAATCAAGCCTTTGGGAAGCTTATTGGTCTTTAATTGAATAATTTGGTCTCCATATGCTTCCTCAATTTTGGGTTGCAATTGATCAGCAAACTCCCTTGAATGTTGCAAAAATGAAAGTACCTAAAAATTATTTTTAAAGACTTGCCAATTTTCATCATTGTCTGGGATAGTTGGCCTTACTATAACTCTGACTGACTCATTGTTGACTAATAGATCAGTTGCTGGGTCAAACTGTGAGCCAATTTGTGCCATCCTATCAGCTTCAGAATTTTGGGTTCTAAGAACTACTTGAATATTGAAAGCTTCAAAATCATCTATTAAGTCCCAAATTCTATGCCTATAGGATCTCATCCTTACATTTTTGGCTACTGCCATTTCTCTGATTTGTTTCACCACTAGTTCTGAATCTCCTTTGACTATCAGATTCTTTATTCCCCTTTTCTTGGCTAACATGAGTCCATGTACTAAGGATTCATACTCAGCATCATTATTAGTATAGGCAAATTGGAAAAGGATAGCTCTTAAAATTTTCTCACCATTTGGAGCAACAAGACAAATTCCTACTCTAGCACCATTTTTACTTCTAGCCCCATCAAAATTTAGGGTCCAGATTTTTGAGTCTTTTTTAGATTCTTGAGTCTGAGATGTTTCCTCCCTTGAAATATTTGGGATTTCATGGTCTTCATCAAATATGACATAAGTGCCCAAACCAGTAGAGTCATAATTTCCATATGGGTCGCTTTACATCATAGTTAATAACTGGTTATTTTCCTCCTCTTGGTCATGTTCAGTCCAGTCACCTAACTCTTCAACAAAAACTCTTTCCTCTTTATTCAGCATAGCATGAGCTGCCTCTAATTTTGAGGTTGGTTCATTTGTGATGTGATCCTTAGATAATGACTCAGACAGTATTTTCATTTTTGTACCATATTTGGTTCTTAGGATGAGGTGAGACCAATCAAGAGACATATAACCTCCTATCTTGGCTGTAAAATCTCTGGATAGGCATAAACCAAAAATAGGAGGAATATCTATGACTACCACATCTTGATTCACAACTATATTAGGGCAAGTATACAATTGCAATGGGAGTTGTTTAATTTTCCCTATTGTTTGCACCGATTTCCCATCCAGCTGCATAACTCCTCTAGCAAGTGGCTTATACTTTATCTTTAAAGCATCTGCTATTTGTTTACACATTACTGTAGTACTAGCCCCAGAGTCTATCATTGCATTATGTAAAAGTTTCTTCCCAACTATCAAAGTCAAATAGAAGGGCTCTGGTTTGGATTTGCTTACCTCTGGTGCATTGTTCAAAAGGGTTGTTGTCTGCAGAGGAACAGTGTCTTTGAGCTTTTCTTTATCAGTAGGTCCTCCTTTGGCACCAGTATGTTTAGGCACTGCTTGGCCCTGCAGAGCTTCTTGCAATAGTGTCTTTTGTTTAGGAATAGCTAACATGTCCCATATTGACACATGGGCTGGGGTCCTCTTTAGCTAATCCACCACATTCACAGGTCCTAGCATTTGGGTTCTTGGATAATAAGGGTACCTTGTTTTCTCAAGAACTTGCCCTGAAGTCTTTTGATTCTGTACTGGCTGTGGCACTTCTTGTCTAGAAATTGTATTCTGATGACTCACAACCTCATTATTTGTGATCTCAGGTTGTTCCATCATCCTTCTCTTGGCTCTAGTGTAGTAATCTGATTGTACTAATGGCTTCTTGGAAGTAGAAGCTTCATTCAAGAATACTGACTCTTCATCTTCAATCCATGAAAACAAAGCATGCTCAGGGGCTATTTCTTCTTCTTGCTGTAAGGACATCCCTTGCATCTGAGCCACCAAGACTAAATTTTGCATACCAGGGGATTGGTAGGGTTGAGTGTCAGAAGTATATGCAAATTGTCCATCTACTCTTCTTTGCTCTGCTATCTTTTGCTGTAGATTACCCCTGTTACAATCTCTGGGCATATGAGCATTATTACAAGGGAAACACCAGGCATTGGTGCATCTGCATAATTATTCTACCCTGGGACAATCTCTCTGTTTGGATTAGGAGGAACAGTTTGCAAGGGTGTAGGAACTGTAACTAATTGGTTTGATGGCTGAGGGTTAGTTTGCCTTTAGGAACCCTGATACTGATTTGGTTGAAACGGAGGTCTATTCCCTTGGTAACCTTGATATTGGGGTCTAGGATAAGGATTCTGCTATCTTTTTAGGTTAATTATCTCATTAGAAAATGTCCTTAAGATGTTCTTGACATCATCCATCTCAAAGGACTGGACTGGGACAGCAGCTTTAGCAGATTGTTGGGGAAGTGTATACATAGACACAGGTGGGGTTATGGGATTAGGGGCTTCTTGAGGCAATGGTAAGGTGATCTCTAGAAACATGGGCATGGGGGGCCCTGGGGACAACTTTCCAGCATCTATTAAATTATTTTCAGCTCTGACTGCATAGTCATAGGCTTCTGGCAGAGTCTGACCTCCAAGTGATTGAATCATTACTGATATATCTGAATTTAGGGCTTTAAGATAAAATACTATAGCCATACCTGGTAATGGTCTTGTTGTAACAGGAATCCTTTCCCAAGTCTTTTGAAATCTTGAATTGAAATCAATCATTGCCTCTTGTGGTGCCCTTTTGATAGTAATCAATTGTTGCAACAAAGAAGATTTATCACCCTTTTCTTTAAATCTTGCAAAGAAAGCATCTCCCAGCTGGTCCCATGTAGATATTGTATTTGGGGTCAAAGATCTATACCAGTCCAGAGCCTTCCCCTTAAAAGAAGCCGCTAACAATCTTATAGCCACATTCTGTTGTGTGATCACATGTATTGCACAGACGTCAGACACATCCTGTAGATGCTCTTCAGGTGTTTTGAAATCCTCTCCACTGAATTTGGGTAGAGCCTTCAGGGCATTTGTTGGAATAGGATCCCAAGTGGCTAGTGGTACTGGGAGAATCAGAGCACTACCAGTTTTCCAATTCACATAATTCCTTAGGGCTATAGGTGCTCCCATGTTTGCTTTTGGTGTTGTTGTAAACTGATTGACCCTTCTTCTTGGATTAGTTATCAAAGGTGGTAAAAGAATACCTGGGTTCTTAGCAGATTGAGCTCTTGTTACAGGTCCGCAGCTCTGACTCCTTGTAGCTCTCTGGTTCATATAGTCTTGAAAGGAACTTCAAGAATGGTCCCACTGGGCATGCCAAAAACTGTTGATGCTTAAAATTGTGATGTTTCCAACACCAACATGGGAAACTCTAAGACGTGGGAATGCTCCTTAGAGTGACCTCTAGATTTTTAAAGAAGTTGGCTCTTCTCTCTCTCAAATGTACTTTAGGAAAAAGCATAGAAATTAAATGGAAACACAGATGTAGAATTGTAGAGTAAATTACTCTACATTTTGATTTTTTGAGTTTAGGTTGTGCAGGTTTCCGTTTTGTTTCTATGCACTTTAGTTTTGCGGCAAGGGTTTTTGACACACAGCGTGGGCACAGAGCACGGGCGCAAGGGTTTTATTTTTGAAAATTTTGCCAAAGTCTCAGAATTTAGCAGAAGCCGCCAAGTGTCAGTACCTGGGACACATTATACAGTTGCTTAAAGTAATGCGGATAGAGCCACGCGTCCCTTTTAAATCCCTGTGGAGCATGCCAAGTGTCAGCATCCGAGGACCAGTTTCTATAAGTTCCAAAGCCCCTTTTACAAAGTAAGTCTGGCGGGCCCCTTTTTAAAGTTTCTCCCAGTGTAGCAAAAACCACCACGTGTCAGCAGCCGTGATACATTCTAAAGTTTCTCAGAGTAGCCGCGGAGAGTGCCACGTATCTTTTTGTAGTAAGACGGAAGCCACCAGGTGTCAGCACCCGTTCAAGTTTCTTCAAAGTTTCAAAAATTCTTTTGAGTGTTTCTTATAATGTAGTGGCCCCCTTTTAAGAGCTTTGGTGAGCGTAGAAGGCGCCAAGTGGCAGAAGCGGAGAGTGTCTCAAAAGTTTCTTTAAAGTTACACAGAGGGTGCCGCGTGTCTCATTTCAGTTTCAGCGGAAGGCTCCAAGTGTCATCTCCTGCGGGTTCTTTTTTTTGTTTTGTTTTCATCGCTAAGTAAAAGAGGTTGGTGGGTCCCGCTAATATTCCTGTAACTTTAGCGGAGTGTGACATTTGTCACCATCCGCGTGATCCTTATAAGTCCCTAATGTTTCTATAAAAGTTTCTTAAAGTTGTGCGGAGAGTGCCAAGTGGCAACGTCTGCGGAGGTTTATGTTTAAATCCTAAAGTTTCTCAAAACTCAGTGGAAGCCGCCAAGTGTCATCTTCCATAGGACCCTACAGTGTTTCAAAAGTTTCTTTCAGTTTCAGGGGAAAGCTCCAAGTGTCATCTCCCGCAGAAGTCCCTAAAGGTATCTACAATATCTCTAAGAGCAGCAGAAGCCGCCACGTACACAGTTTCTCATGTTAGCGGAAGGCGCCACCTGTCCCCTTTTCTTTTTGAAGCTGCTCAGGCGTAGACTGTTGGTGGGTCCTGTTTCTAATGTTTCTTAGCTTTCAAAGTCTAGCAGACCATGACAGATGGCGGAGCCTGAGCACTCTTAGTATAAGCCACAGTAAGGACTCAGAGTAAAGTGGAAAATGACATGTGTTTTTGAAAGTTCAGCGGACGCTGCCAAGTGTCAAGTTCCAGTGTTTCCTGAGAATGAAGCATTTTTTTAAGTAAGTCACAGAGGATGCCATGTGTTAGTTTCTAATTGATCTGGAAAGATGAAGGAGTTTCAAGAAAGAGGCGCGTATGAATGACAACCGTTTCAAGGGTTTATAGTCGCAAAGACTATCAGAAAGCTGCCACGCGTCCTTCCGCAATTCAAGTATGTGGGGTTACATGTATCTGTTGCAGCCAATGAATCTGCAAATTGGCTAACCATTTCTAATTCGAAGGAGATCTCCTAACAAACACTTTTAGTTAACTGCCAGTTCAGTTAGGCCATTGAGATTTGATCATGCAGGCAATCTTTGAGCCAATTCTATGCTATAAATAGGGGTTCTGATCACAGAGAGAACATAGATATACAACATTGGAGATATCAAGATTTTTCTGCATAATAGATTGTCAGAGAACTTTGAGGATCTTTTGTAGTGGCCAGTAAATATCATTTGCCTTTGTTCTGTTTTCTTGATTCAGAAAGTTTGTATAACTGTGCATGATTCTGTGCCTTTTATGCAACTGGAACATTAATAAAGACAGAGTTATGTGCCTTTGCTGATATTTTCTGTGTTATTGCAAAATATTCTAATTTGTAGGCCTTTGATCCTATTTGTTTTTCATCTGTTACATTGATCATGCATTGTTGCTCTTTAATGTAATTGAATCCTAAAATAGTTTCACTATGCTTAATATTAAGAAGCAAAATCACATTCAGGTGCATCGCCATAGTTTAACTTCTTTTTAGTTGCATTTGTGATTCTATTTAATTCTACCCCTTTTCCCAAACACTTTTGAGATAAAAGAAGAGCCAGTTTCTTTAAAATCTAGAGGTTACTCTGAAGAGCATTCCCACGTTTCAGAGTTTCCCATGTTGGTGTTGGAAACAACGCAATTCTAAGCATCAACAGTTTTTGGCACGCCCGGTGGGACTATTTCTTGAAGTTTCTTTCAAGACTGCATGAGCCAGAGAGTCACAAGGAGTCAGAGCTGTGGACCTGTGACAAGAGCTCAATCAGCTGTGAACCCAGGTATTCTTTTATCACCATTGATAAATAATTCAAGAAGAAGGGTCAATCAGTTTACAGCAACCTCAAGTGCAAACATGGGAGCACCTGTAGCCCCAAGGAATTATGCAAATTGGAATATTGGCAGTGCTTTGATTCTTCCAGTACCTCCAGCCACTTGGGATCCTATTCCAGCAAATGCCCTAAAGGCTCTGCCCAAATTCAGTGGGGAGGATTTCAAAACACCTGAAGAGCATCTGCAAGATGTGTTAGATGTCTGTGTAATACATGTGATCACACAGCAAAATGTGGCTATAAGACTCTTAGCAACTTCTTTTAAGGGAAAGGCTCTGGACTGGTACAGATCTTTGACCCCAAATTCAATTTCTACATAGGATCAGCTTGGAGACGCTTTCTTTGCAAGATTCAAAGAAAAGGGTGATAAATCTTCTCTGTTACAACAACTGATCACCATCAAGAGGGCACTACAAGAGGCAATGACTGACTTCAATTCTAGATTTTAGAAGACTTGGGAAAGAATTCCTGCTATAGCAAGACCATTACTAGGTATGGCCATAGTGTTTTATCTTAAAGCCCTAAATTCAGATATAGCCGTAATGATTCAATCGCTTGGAGGCCAGACCCTGCCAGAAGCCTATGACTATGCAGTCAGAGCCGAAAATAATTTGATAGATGTTGGAAAATTGCCCCCAAGGCCTCCCATGCCTATGTTTCCAGAGATTACTTTACCATTGCCTCAAGAAACTCCTAATCCCATAACCCCACCTGTGTCCATGTATACGTTTCCCCAACAACCTGCTAAAGCTGCTATCCCTACCCAGTCTTCAGAGATGGATGATGTCAAGAACATCCTGAGAACATTTTCAAATGAAATAATTAACCTAAAGAGACAGCAGAATCCTTATCCCAAACCCCAATATCAAGGCTATCAAGGGAATAGACCTCCTCCACAGCCAAACCAATATCAAGGCCCCCAAAGGCAAACTAACCCTCAGCCATCAAACCAACTGGTTGCAGTCCCTACACCCTTGCAGACTGTTCCTCCCAATCCAAACAGAGAGATTGTCCCAGGGCAGAATAATTATGCAGATGACACCAATGCCTGGTGTTTTCCTTGTAATAATGTACATATGCCCAGAGATTGTCCTAGGGGTAATCTACAGCAAAAGATAGCAGAGCAAAGAAGAGTAGATGGACAATTTGCAAATACTTCTGACACTCAGCCCTACCAATCCCCTGGTATGCAAAATTCAGTCCTAGTAGCTCAGATGCAAGGGATGTCCTTACAGCAAGAAGAAGAAATAGCCCCTGAGCATGCTCTATTTTCATGGATTGAAGATGAAGAGTCAGTATTCTTGAATGAAGCTTCAGCTTCTAAGAAGCCACTGGTACAATCAGATTACTATACCAGGGCCAAGAGAAGGATGATGGAATAGCCTGGAGTCACAAATAATGAAATTATGGGAGTTCCACCATTTCAAGATCATCAAAATACAGCTACCAGACAAGAAATACCTCAGCCCGTGCAGAACCAAGTAGTTTCTGGACAAGTTCAAGAAAAGGCAAGATACCCTTATTATCCTAGAACACAAGCAATAGGACCTGTGAATGTGGTGGATCAGTTGAAGAGGACTCCAGCACATGTGTCAATATGGGACATGTTAGCCATTCCTGAGCAAAAGACACTATTGCAAGAAGCTTTATAGGGCCAAGCTGTGCCTAAACAAACTGTTGCCAAAGGAGGACCTACTGATAAAGAAAAGCTCAAGGACACTGTTTCTCTACAGACAACAGCTCTTCTGAACAATGCACCAGAGGTAAGTAAATCCAAGCCAGATCCCTTTTATTTGACTTTGATAGTTGGGAAGAAGCTATTACACAATGCAATGATAGACTCTGGGGCTAGTACCACAGTGATGCCAAAGCAAATAACAGATGCTTTGAAGATAAAATATGAACCAATTGCAAAAGGAGTTATGCAGTTAGATGGGAAGTCTGTGTAAACAATAGGGAAAATTAAACAACTTCCACTACAGCTGTATACCTGTCCCAATATAATTGTTAATCAAGATGTGGTAGTCATAGATATTCCTCCTATTTTTGGCTTATGCCTATCCAGAGATTTCACAGCTAAGATAGGAGGTTATATGTCAATTGATTGGTCTCACCTCATCATAAGGACCAAATATGGGACTAAGATGAAGGTACTATCAGAACCATTGTCAAAGGACCATATCACTAATGAACCAACCCCAAAGTTAGAAGCAGCCCATGCCATGTTAAATAGAGAGGAGAGGGTCTTTGTTGAAGAAATAGGGGATTGGACTGAATATGATCAGCAAGTAGAGGATAATCAATTGTTAACCATGATGCAGAGTGATCCCTTTGGGAACTATGACTTAACAGGGTTGGGCACTTATGTTATATTTGAGGAAGACCAGGAGATCCCTAATGTCTTAAGGAAAGAGCCCTCTCAGACCTAAGAATCTATAAATGACTTAGGAATCTGGACCTTAAATTTTGATGGGGCTAGAAGCAAAAATGGAGCTGGAGTAGGGATTTGTCTCACTGCCCCTAATGGTGAAAAGATTTTAAGAGCCATTCGCTTTCATTTTGCCTGTACCAATAACGATGCTGAGTATGAATCTTTAGTGCATGGACTTATATTGGCAAAAAGGAAAGGAGTAAAGAAACTGATAGTTAAAGGAGATTCAGAACTAGTGGTGAAACAAATAAGAGAGAAGGCAATAGCCAAAAATGTAAGGATGAGATCTTATAGGCACAGAATTTGGGACTTGATAGAAAATTTTGAAGCCTTCAATATAGAAGTAGTCCCTAGAGCCCAAAATTCTAAGGCAGATAGGATGGCACAAATTGGTTCACAGTTTGATCCAATAACTGATCTAATGGTAAATAATGAGTCAGTCAAAGTTATTGTGAGGCCAACCATCCCAGACAATGATGAAAATTGGCAAGTTTTTGAGGATGATTTTCAAGTCCTCTCATTTTTGCAACAGTCAGGAGAATTTGCTGATCAGTTACAACCAAAAATTGAAGAAGCATATGGTGATCAGATCATTCAACTAAAATCAAACAAGCTCCCTAAGGGACTGATTACACTAGAAAACTTGTTTGATCCTGAAGATGCTAGCCTAGAAAAAAAGAGATTCCAAGCAAATAAAGAGGACTATTCTGAGATTCAAGTTAGTGAGGGAAGAAGACTGAAAGTTGGAAATTCTGCCACTCAACAGGAAAGAAAAAGGTTAATTGATTTATGTGAGAAATATGATAGGGTCATATCCTGGACCTATGAAGATCTCCATGGTTATGATAGAAGTATCATTCAACACACTATAGAGCTGACTGAAGGATCTAAACCAGTTAGACAGAAGCAGAGGCTAGTGAACCCTAGGATTGAACCTCTGATGGTGGATGAGTTGCAGAAACTATTAGAGTCAAAGATCATTTTTCCAATCAAACACTCAACTTGGGTGTCTAACCTGGTACCAGTCAGTAAAAAGAATGGAGACATAAGGCTCTGTGTGGATTTCAGGGATCTAAATAGGGCTTCCTTGAAGGATCACTATCCCTTGCCCTCTATGGAACAAATTTTACAGACTGTGGCTAGATCAGAGAGATTTTCTCTGCTAGATGGTTTCTCTGGGTACAATCAGATTTGGTTGGCTGATGAAGATCAGCATAAGACTGCTTTCACCACAAAATGGGGAACATTCGCCTATGCAAAGATGCCTTTTGGTCTTTCAAATGCTGGAGCCACATTTCAAAGAGCAATGGATGTAGCATTTGGAGAGATTATCAATAAAATCATTCTAATCTACCTAGATGACCTCACTGTTTTCTCTAAAAATGCTGCAGATCATTTTGACCATTTAGAAGCAGTTTTTAAGAAATGCCAAGAGTTTGGAATATCTCTAAATCCTAAGAAATGCATTTTTGTAGTACCTCAAGGTAAACTATTAGGGCATATAGTATCTAAAGAAGGAGTCTCTATAGATCCAGAAAGAGTCACTGCTATAATGAGCCTGTATCTGCCTGTCAATAAGAAAGCAGTTCAATCCTTCTTGGGAAAGATTAACTTTGTCAGTAGATTCATATTAGACTTTGCAGGCCTAATAAGACCAATCACACTGCTACTGAAGAAAGACTTGATTTTCAAATGGACTGCAGAAGGAAGACAAGCTTTTGAAGAGATCAAGAAAGCAATTTCAACAGCCCCAGTATTGAGGAACCCTGACTTCTCTAAGTCTTTTATAATGTATGTTTATGGAGGAGAATTTAGTGTTGCTGCTGTCCTAACACAGAAAGATGATCAACAAGAGGGAGAGCATCCAATAGCCTTTTTCTCAAGGACTCTTAGGGAGTATGAAGCCAGGTATAACTTTGTAGAGAAACAGGCATATGCTATGGTAAAAGCCCTCAAGAAATTCAGACACATGGTCACAGGTAATAAGATTCTAATACTAGTGGCTCATCCAAGTGTTAGAGAATATATTATGGAAGGAGAGATCACTGAGAAAAGAGCAAACTGGATTATAAAGATTCTTGAATATGATGTGGAGGTCAGACCAACTAAACTTGTCAGAGGCAAGGGTTTGTGCCAGTATATGGTTCAAGATATGGAAAAAATGATAACTAATGAAACAGAGGAAGAAAATGTATTGAGGATATAAGAAGTTGATCAGAGTTCTTGGGTCACAAATAGGATCCAGTTTATGAAACATGGAATTTTCCCAAAGGAGCTCTCTCAGGATAAGAAGAGGTACTATAGGCAACAGGGAGTTCATTTTGTTTTAATTGACCAAGTTCTTTTCAAAAGAAACACAGATGGCATACTTTTAAGATGCGTAGAAAAGGATGAAGCCCAAAGAATACTACATGAGATGCACCATGGAGTTTCAGGGGGACATTTTTCTGCAAGAACCACAGCTATAAAGATAAGTCAGGCAGGTTATTTCTGGCCCACTTTATTCACAGACTGTTATCAACTAGTTAAAGAATGCCAATCTTGTCGGTACTATGTAGGGAAGAGAAGGAATGCAGCAATGCCCCTTAGTCCTATAATTGTTGATGAACCATTTGCCCAATGGGGTTTAGATTTCATTGGAATGATCAATCCAGTGTCAAGTATGGGGCACACATGGATCCTAACTGCCACAGATTATTTTACCAGATGGAGTGAGGCAGTCCCACTAAAAGAAGCAACAGAAAAAGTGATTCTAGATTTTCTGGAGGATATCACTACTCGCTTTAGGCCTCCTCGCATTGTAATTTCAGATAATGCTAAGGCATTTTTGGGGGCAAAGATACCTGATTTTGCACTAAAATATGGAATCTACTTGAAGACCTCCTCCAATTATTATCCTCAGGGTAATGGTTTAGCAAAATCAACTAATAAGAATCTGATCAGACTTATTAAGAGAATAGGGGTTGATCATCACAAAGAGTGGCATAAAGTGCTTAATATAGCACTGTGGGCAGACAGAATTACACCAAAGCAAGTGACAAAAATGTCCCCATATGAATTGGTCTATGGTAAACCTGTTGTGATGCCCTTGAGCTTGGAGATTCCTGCTCTCCAGTTATTGAAACAAATTGAGATTGAGGAAAATGGCCCCATGTAGGTCAGACTTGCTGAGCTCCTGGAGGTTCAAGAAAAGAGGGATTCAGCACATGAATCATTATTGAAACATTAGAAAATAATAAAAGACTGTTTTGATAAGAAAACTTCAAACCCTCATTTTGAAGTTGGATCAGTTGTTCTGAAATGGGATGAGAGAGCTGCCAAGCTAGGTCGACACAGTAAGTTTAAATCATTATGGACTGGCCCCTATAAGATCTATTCTTGTAAATAGCAGAATTCTTTCGAGCTTGAAACGATGGAGGGTGAGCCTAAGGAGATTCCTGTCAATGGGATCTACTTGAAGCATTTCAATTAGACAGTGTCTTTTCTGTGTATTATAGTTAGATAGTTTCTTTTTGTCGTTGCTTTGTTTTCCCGCTTTGTTTTTCCCGCTTTTTGTTTGAATAAGTGTTTTATAAACACATGGCCATAGCTTAAGTCTCTTAAAAGTCTCGAAGCTTTCGCATTCATTAAAACTCTCAAATCCCCAAAATTCCTAAAAGGTACCCAGCGCAGCCGCTTTTTATGACGTGTCTGACACTCTGTCCCACTCAGATCGTTTAAGATTTTATAACAGTTTCTATTTTAAATGCCATTTATGACACTTGATGTGTCATTAAAATATCCCAGCGACATAAGTTAAAACTTAAACCAAGTTTCATTTGTTGCTACTTCTGCTAAGTGTCTTCCCTATTGCTGCATTTTCATCGCAAAACCCGCTTCCTAAGTGTGTCTTCCTTGTTGCAAAGATTCTATCCTTGTTACAAGCTTCCATACTCATTTGTAGTAGGTTCAATAGCTTTTGAAAGTTACAGAAAGTTATACAGTTTTCAGCAAGCGCAGAAATGGCGGAAGCACAGTCTTCTCAGCAAGGGCTTGGGATTTACGAGTCTGTTGACAGGCTCCTCGCTAGCAAATCATACACTTCAGCCCCTTCGCAACCTTTGAGGACCTATCCAAGGACTAGGGTTCCTGAGGTTGGCTATGCAGTTGACCCAGCTAAGGTGCTAGATTTTGCAGATGGTATTGCGGAACTAGCCCTACAAAAGTCTTGCAAAGCTCTGCGAGAGGGAGCACACCAAAGATGCCTACTGAAGGCCAAAGCTAAATAGTTTGAAACATTCGGCATGTGAATTTGGACCTCTCAATTGGCAAAATTCATTGTCCCGAGCGTGCATTTATGCCCAGACCTGATTGAGGTATGCGCTGAATTGTTTCATGCACCTTCCAACACCATTCAAAAGGGACCCTTCATGGTGCAAATTATACCAAAGGCCATCAGAGATATGTTGGCCCTACACTATGACAGCATAGCCACGTTTCCCACAGTTGCCAAAATGCAGAAGACGTGAGCAAATGTCAAGTTTCAACTGAGGTTTCTTAATGCAGAGATGCAATTGGGAGACGATAATACCCAAATGCCAACGCTGCCCACAGGAAGGGCACTATTTACACAAGCCAGCCAAGAAGCGCTATCTATGATAGCATTTATCTTTGGGATGAAGGAAGATATAACTGTTTATGATTGGCAGCTGGCCATTCTTTTTAGAATGAAGACTGTTGATAGGTCTTAGGAGTTTCGGCTAGATTTCTCTGAGCAGATTACCTACTCAATGGCCGAACAACTCGCCAATTTCAAATCAACAGGGGTTTTCAGGTATTCCTCCTATCTGTTCCACCTTATGTTATATCAAAATTATGCTCTCTTTTCCCAGTATATGCATTTAGACATGTATGACCCAAGTTTTGATCCCAATAGAACCATCCCTGTGTCTGCATGGACCCATGTTTTGTCTGAATCATCTGACCCCTACGAGTTTTGGGAACTTTTTGTCGCCCCTGCTTTTACTCACCTAAGCCCAGAGCCTGTTGAGAATAGATTGACTTTAAGTATCAGAGGCCTCATGGCAAATTCCCCTATTCCCTATGATTATTTCTTTGGGTCTCACCACACTATTATCAGGGTCCATGGTTTTAATGTGGAACCAATGTTGCTACCCAAGGTTTTGACTCCTAGGCTAGCCTTTTTAGAGGTCACCCGGCAAGTGTCTATGGTTGATAATGAATACGGAGCTGGGAAGAAGAAAAAGAAAATGTACGACCTTCCCTGGGTGAAGAAGAACATGACCCTATTGGTCAGGGATGTAGATCACTTATTGCTAAGAAAGTTAGTTGTCCTGGGTTTTCTTTTAGTTGAAGACAAATGGAGATATGATCTAGTCAGTTTCATCACCTTATGGGTCAAGAATAATAAGATTGGTGCCAAAATTGTGCATGAGGGCCGTCCCTTTTGGGACGACAGAAGAAACCCTAAGGAAGACACCCCTGATTTATATGCAGAATTGACAGATTTGCCATTTGAGGGACCCAGGCCATGGGAGGTATTTTATAAAAAGGAGAAGGCCTATGACCCTAAGCTCAAAATGGGCACTGGATTAAAGAAAAATTTACTAAGAGATAGGGAATGGAAGGCTGAGAAGATAGAAGCCTATTAGAAATATAGGCAGGAGATTTTTGAAATAACCCATTCTTTTGGCAAAGTAGATACAGATGGGAAATGGAAATCCATTTGGGATGAATGGCATCCTTCTCCAGCCTCAAGCCCTGATACAAGCAAAATCAGAAAAAGGGGAGAGGAATCTAAAGAAGAAACTGAATCTACTCACACAGAGTAGGCCCCAGGGCAGACATCATCTGCACCTACTATGACCACCTGGCCCCAATCCCTCAGCACTATAGAGAAGCAGAAGAGTGTGGTGTCATCACCACCTAGAGGGACCCCATCAGTTTCAATGAGTGGGGCTTCCAGTTTTGTGCAAATACCACTGGCAATAGTGGTAAATGTTGAGGAGAAAGAAACATAGCAAGAAGAAGAGAGGCCAAGGAAACATAAGAGGCTAAAACTTCAGCCTAATTCGAATGAGGAGGTAGAACCTTTGTTGCAGCCACCACCAAGTGTCTCAGTTGCCCCTCAAGTACGTGCTTCTTCTCCTTCTTCTTCTCAATCTTTTTCTTCTTCAATAGGGGTGGCAATCCCAGCTGGCCAAGTATTATCCCCTGCCACCTCTGCTGTGCCAATTTCTCAATTTTTTCCACCTGTCACTACACAGGCCATGTCATTGTAGGCCACTTCATTACCTCCCTTTTCTCCCACTTTTCCCAGAAGAGTACCTCCTCATATTCCTCCTAGCCAACATTTGGCTATTCCTTATGGCCTACCACAAGGTCATCCTTTTGCGGGTGGGTATATTGCCTCTCCCCCTACCTTCCAAGCTCAAGCAGACACTGCCAAGAAGGCTAGGGAGGCCCGGATGGATAAGAAGAGAAAGAAAAACAATAAAGCTCAGGCTGTCCCACATATGAGGTCACTATTTGACCTAATTCAGCAGCAGCTAACTGTGACCCATTTGTCACCGAATGTAGCAAAACCAAATGAGCAGATGTAGCCCCAAGATTTTACAATGAGTGCAGTGGCAATGGATATGTCACTCTTCAGGCCACAAGATAGGGTAGAGCTGCTAAATGAAACCACTTCTGCTATAGCAACTGACTATCTGAAGTTATCCAGGAAGTTGCAGAAGGTGGAGGCTAATCTGACTCAGGAAAAGACACATAGTGAGGCTCTGGCTGCTGAGCTCAAATCAAAGAATGATGAGATAGAGGATCTTAATAAACAGTTGCAAAATACTGTTTCATGTCAGATCCATCAGGCTACACAGAGCCAAAATGCTTCATTAAAGGAAGAGCTGACCCAGGTGAAATCTATTCTGGCTACCCTGAAGCAGGAAAAGGCCACATTGCAAAAGAGGCATCAGGATTCCTCTCAACAGGCCACACAGTTGCAACAGCAACTGTTGAAGGAACAGAATAATGTTGCTGCTATTCAGGCTCAACTTCAGGCCGAGCAACAAACAGCAAAATAATTGACCCTTGAGTTGGCAAATAGGCCACAAAATGCAAGAGTGTTAAATTTGGTCAAGGAGTTATATGCATCAGTATGGGCAAGAATCTCTGAGGAGATTATCCAGCTCAGACCCTCTTTAACCTTCCTACTACATGCACAGCAACTATGTGAAAAGGTGGAGACCTCAGTTCAGGCCACTCTGTCCATTGTTTCCATGAGAGTTTCTGATTCTCAATTGCTGCTGGGGAAACTTTATGACACATCTGATGAAACATTGTTGGCAACAGAAATCAATGATAGGATGATTGCTACCAAAAGAGTGAACAAGGTTCTGAGTTGCAATTCTGTTGCAATTACTTGCCAGGAGCTCCTGGATGTGGTAAAGGAGGGAGTGAAGGACATGAAGAAACACATTAAAGACCTGGTGCAATTGGGCCTTCCTTCCCCTTTTCCTGATAGCAACACAGTACTAATGGTTGATGAAATCAAGCCTCTGTTGCTAGCCAGACAGAATGATCAATCAGTTTTCTAGGGCCTAACAGATGCCTCATCAGTATCAGAAGTGGAAGCTGTTTTGATTCCCATGGCCCAACTTGATTTCCAGTTGAAAGCAGCAGTCTACGTTTTGCAAAGTTTTTCGCATAAGGATATGATCAACCTGGATTTGGCCTTCCAGTACTTGCAGAACAAGCAAGGGTTATCTGATGCTGAGTGGTCTGTATATCAGACAGCCTTGCAGAATTTGTAAATTTTGTTGTATAGATACATTTTTTGGGATTCTTTTTGAGCAGGCTCAAAAGTCCTCGGGGTCGCCAAGAACTGTAGAGTAAATTACTCTACATTTTGATTTTTTGAGTTTAGGCTGTGCGGGTTTCAGTTTTGTTTCTGTGCACTTCAGTTTTGCGGCAAGGGTTTTTGACACACAATGCGGGCACAGAGCGCGGGCGTGAGGGTTTTATTTTTAAAAATTTTGCCAAAGTCTCAGAATTCAGCGAAAGTCGCCAAGTGTCAGTACCCGGGACACATTATACAGTTGCTTAAAGTAACGTGGATAGAGCCACGCGTCCCTTTTAAATCCCTGCGGAGCATGCCAAGTGTCGGCATCTGAGGATCAGTTTCTATAAGTTCCAAAGCCCCATTTACAAAGTAAGTCTGGCGGGCCCCTTTTTAAAGTTTCTCCCAGTGTAGCGGAAACCACCACGTGTCAGCAGCCGTGATACATTATAAAGTTTCTCAGAGTAGCCGCGGAGAGTGCCACGTATCTTTTTGTAGTAAGATGGAAGCCGCCAGGTGTCGGCACCCGTTCAAATTTCTTCAAAGTTTCAAACATTCTTTTGAGTGTTTCTTATAATGTAGCGGGCCCCTTTTAAGAGCTTTGGTGAGCGCGGAAGGCGCCAAGTGGTGGAAGCGGAGAGTGTCTCAAAAGTTTCTTTAAAGTTACACGGAGGGTGCCGCGTGTCTCATTTTAGTTTCAGCGGAAGGCTCCAAGTGTCATCTCCCGCGGGTTCTTTTTTTGTTTTGTTTTCATCGCTAAGTAAAAGAGGTTGGTGGGTCCCGCTAATATTCCTGTAACTTTAGTGGAGTGCGACATTTGTCACCATCCGCATGATCCTTATAGGTCCCTAATGTTTCTATAAAAGTTTCTTAAAGTTGCACGGAGAGCGCCAAGTGGCAACGTCCGCGGAGGTTTATGTTTAAATCCTAAAGTTTCTCAAAACTCAGCGGAAGCTGCCAAGTGTCATCTTCCGCAGGACCCTGCAGTGTTTCAAAAGTTTCTTTCAGTTTCAGCAGAAGGCTCCAAGTGTCATCTCTCGCAGAAGTCCCTAAAGGTATCTACAGTATCTCTAAGAGCAACGGAAGCCGCCATGTACACAGTTTCTCATGTTAGCGAAAGGCGCCACCTATCCCCTTTTCTTTTTGAAGCTGCTCAGGCGCAGACTGTTGGTGGGTCCCGTTTCTAATGTTTCTTAGCTTTCAAAGTCTAGCGGACCGTGGCAGATGGCGGAGCCCGAGCACTCTTAGTATAAGCCACAGTAAGGACTCAGAGTAAAGCAGAAAATGACATGTGTTTTTGAAAGTTCAACGGACGTTGCCAAGTGTCAAGTTCCAATGTTTCTTGAGAATGAAGCAATTTTTAAAGTAAGTCACGGAGGATGCCATCTGTTAGTTTCTAATTGATTTGGAAAGATGAAGGAGTTTCAAGAAAGAGGCGCGTATGAATGACAGCCATTTCAAGGGTTTATAGTCATAAAGACTATCAGAAAGCTGCCACGCGTCCTTCCCTGATTCAAGTATGTGGGGTTACATGTATCTGTTGCAGCCAGTGAATCTGCAGAGTGGCTAACCATTTTTGATTCGAAGGAGATCTCCTAACAGACACTTTCAGTTAACTACCAGTTCGGTTAGGCCGTTGAGATTTGATCATGCAGGCAATCTTTGAGCTAGTTCTATGCTATAAATAGGGGTTCCGATCACAGAGAGAACACAGATATACAACATTGGAGATATCAAGATTTTTTTGCATAATAGATTGTCAGAGAACTTTGAGGATCTTTTGTAGTGTCCAGTAAATATCATTTGCCTTTGTTCTGTTTTCTTGATTCAGAAAGTTTGTATAACTGTGCATGATTCTGTGCCTTTTATGTAACTGGAACATTAATAAAGACAGAGTTATGTGCCTTTGCTAATATTTTTTGTGTTATTGCAAAATATTCTGATTTGTAGGCCTTTGATCCTATTTGTTTTTCATCTGTTACATTGATCATGCATTGTTGCTCTTTAATGTAATTGAATCCTAAAATAGTTTCACTGTGCTTAATATTGAGAAGCAAAATCACATTCAGCTGCATCGCCATAGTTTAACTTCTTTTTAGTTGCATTTGTGATTCTGTTTAATTCTGCCCCTTTTCCCAAACACTTTTGAGATAAAAGAAAAGCCAGCTTCTTTAAAATCTGGAGGTTACTCTGAAGAGCATTCCCATGTTGGTGTTGGAAACAGCGCAATTCTGAGCATCAACATAGTGAAAGAAAATTTAACTATGGCGATGCACCTAAATGTGATTTGTTCCTTAACACTAAGCACAATGAAGCTATCTTTAGGATTCAGTTACATTAAAGAGCAAACAATGCATGATCAATGTAAAAGATAAAACTAATAGAATCAAAGGCTCACAATTAAACCATTTAGCAATGATACAGAAAATATCAGCAAGGGCACATAACTCAGTCTTCTTATTAATTTTCTAGTCACATAAAAGGCATAGAAACATGCACAGTTTACAAACTTTCTGAATCAAGAAAACAGAACAAAGGCAAATGATATTACTGGCCACAGCAAAGATCTCCCTAAAACTTCTCGTGAATCTCTGATAACAATCTATATGCAGAAAACTCTCTATTTTGAATCTATGATCTGGACTCATATTTATAGCATAGGACTGGCTCAAGATTGCCCGCACGATCAAATCCCAACGGTCTAACTGAACTAGAACTTAACTGGAAGTGTCTGACAGAAGATATCTTTCAGATTTGAAATGGTTAGCCTCTCTACAAATTCATTGGCTGAAACAGATACATGTAACGCTCCTTCCTTTGAATCAGGTAGGGACACCTGGCAGTTTCTGGTTATCTTTGCGACTATAAACCCTTGAGATAGATGGCACGCATACGCACCCTTTACTTGAAACTCCTTCATCTTTCCAGAAAAATAGGAACTTGACACATGGCAGCCTCCGCACTACTTAGAAACAAAACCTTGGCGACAGATGGCAGCATCCGCGTGCCTTGCAAAAAAGATACGTGGCGACTTCCGCTTCAATTGAAACATATACGTGGTAGCTTTCGCTTACTTTATAGTTCACTATGCCTCATAGTCAGGAGAATTCTACCTTCAACATCTATCACAATCTGCTGCCCTGAAACTTTACCAACTAACAAAAAATGGGACCCACAACACTTCTTTCTCGAGCAACTTCAAAAAGGAAGCGGGGACAGGTGGCGCCTTCCGCTAACTTTAACTAATGATACGTGGCTCCTTCTGTTGATCTTAGAGAAACTTTAGTTAGCTTTTGAGAGTCCTGCGGACGGTGACACATGGCGGTCTCCGCTGAGCTTTAGAAACACAATAGAAACATTTGGGACTCTTTATGATTCACGTGGATGGTGACACATGGCAGTCTCCACTGAGCTTTTGAAACACTTACTGGGGGCCCACCACAGTCCTTTCTTAACAATGAAACAAAAAGGAAACAATTTCGGATGTCGACACTTGGTGCACTCCGCAAATATTACAAGGGACACATGGCACCTTTCGCGAAACTTAAAGAAACTTATTGAAACCTTCCGCAACTACCACTTGGCGCCTTCTGTGCAGGGAGAAACTTAGAAACAAGGATCCACCACAGTCTTTGAAACATTAAAAGGGGCTTGAAACTCATGAGAAACTGAAACGCGGATGCCGACACTTGGCGTGCTTCGTGAATATATAACAAGACACGTGGCTCCATCCGCACTACTTTACTGAAACTTTTTAATGTGTCCCGACTCATGACACTTGGCATGTTCCGCGCTACTCTGAGACTTAGGCAAAACCCTTACTGTCAAAACTTCGCGGCCAAAACTGAAACCCTTACTGTCAAAACTGGAAACCGCACAACCGTGTTGATACACATGCAACCAAAACAAAATGTAGAGTAATTTACTCTACAGCAGAAACATATAGAAAGTAGTGAACAACTACAAGAGCAGTAGATATGATACAAAGTTAGTTGTTGGAGGTTCAAAGGGATGTACAACATTATCTCTTACACAACAACTAAAGCAATTGGTACATAGTTTTCAAGCACACACAAGCTACTTGGAAACCAAGGCCAAACAACAGATAACATAGGAGTTTACTAAGAAAAGAATGGCTGATGCTTCTAATAAATGTGCTAAGGCACATACATGGCTAGGAACAAAATAAGAAATATCCAACAAGCTATTGGAGAAGCCACATTTTTGTACCAATTTTGTTTACAATGGCCCACTACCACCAAGGCTATGAAAGATCAAATGGATGGACTAGAAATGCAAATAACATAGACAACTGCAACATATGATCCTATGAAGGATACAAACAGAGCAATAAGGGCATAGGTTGAGACAATGCATAGTTAGCTACAACAACTGCAGGAACAAAGAGAACAAATAAAAACACAAGTAAAGCAGCTAAGAGAAGTTGCAATCTTAAGACTAGCATTATTAACCGGCATACTAAAAAAAGCAAAGAAGAAAACACAGAGCATACAGACCCCTGCTACTCTTGGTGATGCAAAAAGTACATACATAGAGATAGAAAGACAAATATAGACGATGCAAATGTCAAAGTAGCAGTTGGATACAACTTTGGCACAACTCAGAGTAATCTACAAAAACATCCTATCCTCGAACTAGCACAACATGTCTTGAGGACAAGACATAATTTCAAAAAGGGGGGATGATGTTGGCAGCATATTAGGAGTAGGAGCAGTCACCGCAAGATAGCACAGAGGACCTACGGAGCATCAAGTCAACAAGGGAAGAAGATAGAAAGGTGTCACACAAAGGACACACCCTTCTATATATATATATATATATGCAACAATAAGAGAGATAAGAGGATAAATGAGAGATATATGTAGAGAGTAGAGACATAGACCTGCCTCTTGTACATGATCATATGATGAATATATATAAGGAGATATAAGGAGTATTGGTTGTGATAATGAATGTTCTACATTGTGTTATATGTTTCCTTGTATGGAATTCTACCGCAATATGATATATCTTTTCTTTATTTACTTCTCTTCTATCACTCTTAATGCTAGGGTATAAACAAACTACATAAGAGTAACCTAGGTTCAAATCTCTGGACTGTATCTTAATTTCTCTTGCCAACAATACATTAATTTATAGCTTTGTCCTTTCATCCTTTTGGGTTTTAGATCACAAACATTTTTTATATTATTCAGAAGATTAAGGAAATACACCTCCAAGTACAAGGGAGGTTGAGTAGAAGTCCACAAAGTCAAAAACATTATCGAGAAGATTTAAGAAATACACCCTACGTATAATGGAGGTTGAAGAAGTCTCAAGCCATGTACAAAGTGAGACATAACTAGCATTATGTTGAACATAAGTTGTACGTTGGGGACAAAAATTCGTGTACTTAAGGAAGCAAAGACTCAAAGGAGAAACCAAAAAGTTAAAGCCATTATGATATGACCCATTTGAAATTATTGAGTGAGTGAGGGAAATGTTTATAGACTTAACAAGTGTCTTCCTACATGAAGGTATATTATGCAAGTAATGTTGAAATTTTTTATTTAGTCGATCCCTCCATGTTAGGTGAAGAAAAATAATCTCTGTTGCCTTTCATTGAAGACCTTCTTCCCAATTTTCAAGAAAAATTGGACAAGGATAATTTACATGTTCAAAAAAGTGTTACAAGAAGGGGGCACAAGTCACTTGGTAGATTAGTTTGAAAGTAAATAGTCAAGCAAGACAAGATAACATAGGAATAAAATAGTATTTCCATGTCCTAGAGTTTGTTAAACCAACAGACATATTACTAATATCTACATAAAAACAAATTATATAAAAAAAATAACAAAATAATATTAACTAACCAATTTAATTACAAAATATATATTAACCCTTACTTATATAAAGCAAAGGTGAAACTAGTAGAAGTTAACTCTACTTAAGCTAGAAGAATAAGTAATACATGAATTTTGTATATTATTACAAAGCTTACTAGAGACTCGTGCATCATTCTATTTAAGAAATATATGTGGCTACCCTAAACATCTCGAGTGATGATGCCTTCGGCAGGGTTTTGAAGTCATATAATTATGTATTTTTTTATTTTTTATTTTTAAATGATTGATACATTAAAGTGAGTCAATCATTACACTGACTGACGAAAATGGCGGGCCGGTTTCGTTCCTCGGTTTGGATAGATAGGCAACAGAACCAGGTGACATGGATAATAAGCAACTTTCTAAAGTTAAGATAAAATAAATATCTAGGGGATGTAGAGCGCTCGCTTAGCATGCGAGAGGTGCGGGGATCGATACCCCGCATCTCCAAACATCAGAACCGTTTTTACTTTCTTAGAAAGAAGAGTTGTTTGTGCTTCCAGTCGAACAGAGATTTTTCATTTCTAAAATATTACCAGAAAACAAAAAAACGGCAACAGCACCAATAGTGCTCTGAAACAGAAGACCAGAATTATTCCGTGAAAAACGAAAAGAAAAATATTGAGAAGACTGAACCTGACGTGAATCGAACACGCAACCTTCTGATCTGGAGTCAGACGCGCTACCATTGAGCCACAAATCCGCTAATCCCATTCTATCACAATGTTACGATAAAATTTGGCTGATAGTTATGTCGTATCCTCAAGTCGTTCAAAACCAATAAAATAAAATAATTACATGGCTTAAAATATGAGAATTTTAAACAAATCGAAATACTAAAACAAGGCTAATTAGTTCAAGTAGCTAAGAGATTTAAAATATTAGTAATGTGGGATCATTGTTATTATATTTTCCATTGTTTTATAAATGTGTTTCTTTTAATAAAAATCGTGTTCATTTAATAATTATATCTATTTCTTGTAAATTATAATTCTTACTTTTCTCATTTAATCCTAGAAAATATGGGAGAAAATCCTACTCAAATTACACTTTGAACAAGTATTATACTATCAAAAATTATAAAAAAGTGAACTTAACTTTTATATTCTTTGCAATAAACTTGATTTCGTATTTTATAGTTGATAGAGAATTTCAATTATAAACAATGTCCAATATTTGTTATACATGCATCCCAAAGACCATTGTGTGTCTTCAAGGAGAACTGGAAGAGATGCTTCTTGAAAAGTTTAGCTTTATGGCATGCAAGACATCAAATGTTGTCAAACACAATATGTCATGGCATTTAAATGTAAAATGGCTTGCTCTAAGTAAGAGCATTCCTATTTTCAAAATATATTGTGTTTGAATATCACTATGTTCAATCCACCTTAAACATTTCACTTTTAAAATTTTATACCTAGAACTTGGGAAGATGAGTTAAGATTATGTGTGTGATTTAGCGCATCAAATTGTTAGCTAAATTGAATAATGTTCAAAGTAAGTTAACTATATAATTAACAATACTTATCTTTCTTTATTGATCTCTAAGAACTTTGATGTTCTTGAATTCTTAACTTGCATCAATGCTTGTGCTATCTCACTTAACTTAGTAAAGGTAAGACTAGTGATCAAATAGCATTTACAACTAGTAGGTCATTATTAATTCATAATTTCTATGCACATAAGGCATGCATAATGGAACAATCGATATAATGTCTTAGGCATTTTTTGTTGGAAACCTTAATATTCCAATATATGAAATTAAACTTTCAAAAGTTATACTTGGGCATTTGATTCAAAAACATTTTTGTCATTATTTGTATTTAATAGTCAACCCATGACGAGTCCAATTGCTTGTAAGTATTGTCAAAGGGAATGATGGGATTCTAAGCAACATAGTTTTTTGCAGTAGTAGGTAGGACATTGGCATGCATTCTGGGCTCAAGCATTTGGATTTGGCTTTCAATTTCCTTTTTCCACCTCATGAGTTCACCATGTTCTTGCATGGAGACACGGGCTTTGGGAATGACTTGGGGATGGAGTATGACTACCACAATAAGAATAAGCGTCACTATAGTAGTTATAGTCATACTCATTAGCAAAATAAATAGGGCTATAAAAATAGGGAGAAGCATGGGAATGAACAACCCTATCAATGTGTTCAGACCTAAACTCCATGGCCACAAATTTATAACATGTTGGGACAACACCACACTTCCTTACAAGAAATTTTTTTCTTTACAATAGAAGCACGGTCTCATCATGAGAAAGAGGAGAAGAGGCATATTCCTTATTATGTCACCACACCTTAAGATACAACTTTGTGGCACTATCAACATATTGGTAAAGAAACAAAACACTTCGATTCCTGATAGTAGAGTCGCCACCTCAATGAATGAGGAAATCCTTGGAGCAAGAGATAGCTCCAAGGCAAGAATATTTTCTAGGTCACCTTCCACTAGTAGAGTCTTCAGAAAACTTCAACCCTTCCATGCATCCCCCACAACAATGTCAATTTGTTGGTGCAAGTTGACGAGATGCCAACACTACACACAACAAAGTACACTATTGCAATTATTGTGAACTTCACCAAATAAGATTCAAGATCTCCTTGGCAACAACACCAATATGTTGGTTCTTAGACATGTGGCTCCACAATTCCTAAAGGCTTGTGCCAACACCTAAGGCCAGGGAATATTAATGTAGGTAATGGACACAACTTATTATTAGAATGTAACATGAATGAAATAATAATTATAAGAGGGTAGGCTCATATTCATCTTTGGGATCAGCTAAACCTAGGAGGGTATTTCCCAAAAGTTTCCTCAACCAGACATCTATCAAGTATGATGGAACAAGACTAAACCAACTATGGTTATACCCAATGTATGCTTGACCCCAAGATTTGTTACTAGGACAAAGACTAACTAGTTGCATGTAAGACCTCTTATTAAGATGATAACTACAACCTTGCACATGCACTCAAAAATATCAAAATTACATTATCCCCATAAGTGACTCCACTTAACCTTTCATACATAAGGGAAAGATGTAGGCATGCATAACATGATCCTCTAACTATCGAAGCAATTTGTGGTTGTAGACACCTAAAATTGACCACGTCTTAATGACATATCTAGCATCACTTTCAACAACATTCTAATTCCACTTTAGTCACATACACCTTAATACTAATTAATTAGATAAATTATATTTATGTAATTAATCAAGATTATCCCTTTAATATCTATTCCATCATTAAATTAATTAAATAAAGTATATTTATTTAATTAATCTAATTTTCCCACATCCCTCTCCATTAATTAGTTAAATAATTTTATTATTTGATTAATTAATCCAAAAATTCTAAATCTTGTTTTAATCCTCCATTTATCATAATTAACCCCATCCTTATCCATTATCCGCAAATAAATGAATTAAAAATTCAAGAAGTCACATGACTAGCTAAGAGTTATCTAGATTCATTAAACCTAGACACTCCCACAAAATTCAAACTAAATTTATATCTTCACCATTCATTCCACAATACATCTTTTAATCCTAGCCATTCACATAAGGATAAGCCCTAGAAGCTCCCATCCTTGCCCTAATTCCTCTCACTCAATCTTATCCATCCATTTATCTTTAATCTCAACCATCCATCCTTATAGAATTTCCTAGAAGCTTTTAACTTACCCTAATCTTATCTCATTTAATCCTAGTCATCCATTCATCTTTAATCTCAACCATCCATCCTTATAGAGTTTTCTAGAAACTTCTAATATTGCCCTAATTTGTCTGCTTCAATCCTAGCCATCCAATCCAAATGAATCCTAACCCTCCATTCCTCTATCTCAAATCTGTATATCTAGGCCTCCTCTCTCATCCAAGGATTCAATATTTGCAAGTATATGCTATCATCACGAGGAGTCCATTAGAGCAACTGAACAAAACAAAACATTATCAAGCATTTCATCATTGGGAGCCATCATTCATATCATCATGGAAAGGTATTAAGTTTTATTAGTTTGCATTTCTTTAGTTTCCTTTTCTTTCATGCTCCAATGTGAGGTAGAGGTAGTCTATTAGCTCGCTTTTTGCATTTCTAGCTTAGATTTTTCCACCTCTACATTCTAGCACATCTGATAAATTTTGTTTAAACAAAATAATTTTTTTAAGCAATACATTCATTTTCGTAGTTTAGTATGTAATTAGTTATATTTTAAGTTTTTAATAGTTTAGTTTCTTAAATTTTTAGGTTTTAGATAATCAATAGCTTAAATTTTACATTTAATATTTTAGCTTTTTCCCTTTCCATTTTTTTTGATGAATACTTCCTATTTAACTTATATTAAAAAATAATAAATAATACAATATTCACAAAAAAGGGACAGGGTGGTAAAAAGGCACACCTACAATCCTTAATAGGTGAATAAAAGTGTTATGTCAAAAAATGTCCCCTTGGGGGCTTTTCCCTCTTAAGGTTTAGCTCCTGGGTCCTTAGAATGCATTTAGAGCATCTTGCATGTTAATTGTGAATCCCGATGAGAAAACCCTAAAGTCTTATGGCAAATAGGACCTAGGGGGTGCTATTTTGATGTCCCCTAAACAAAAATGGGAGGGTGGACTTGGGCGCTAATGCCCTAGTCCTACCCTATTTTGGGTCAGCCCTAAATTTAAATGTTAGTTTTATGACTGATACTTACGTCCTATGCCAACATCTCATGTTTGAATTACGAAATTCTTAGTAGGAATGTTTGTAGTTGCATATATAAGCATGTTTAGGACTACATTTACAAACTAAATGGATATTGTAAACTTGTGATCTTATGTTAAAGTGATTCAAGCCTTTTATTATGTTGCAAAGCAGTATTTTATTGTTATTGTGCTTGTTTATTGCAAATTTGACTCAATCTCCTCATGGCATGAGAGAGCATCTTCCTTCCATGAGACCTACACTTCAAAGGTGACATCTCTTGTGTTTTCAATCATTTATCATTTAGATTTTTCCTCTATCCTATAGGGATACACACTCTCATCTAACAACGGTGTTCAGAAGGCTTGAATGTCTCTCTGGGGCTTGACTAAGGCAAGCATTTAAACACCACAAACCCCAACCACCCTCCTTTGTGATTGTAGGTTATAGGTACTGAGTTTCATGGAGTGGAGTTGCAGAAGGAGGTTGTAGACGATAATGATTCAGGATCTGAAAGAAAGAAGATAGAGTTGAACATTTCAAGACACAGGCACTAGTGGTAGTGTCCTCCAGAGTTGTAGATACAAAAATAATTTGGACAGTGATAATCAACATCTAAAGAGCTTCTGACACCCTAAAAAACATCTGACATTGGACTAGGTCACTAATGCAGGTGTCCTCTGCATCTTCTGGGGCAAAAACAAAAGATATAGTGAATATCAGTGTCGGGAGGAGATCCATATTCTGCATAGAAAATAGTACCTTGGACAGGGGTGCTAGTGGAGGTGTCCCTGACTGTTTTGCTTCCTGAACTTTGAAAAATGGTCAGTTATTAATCTCTGTCCTTTATCTTGGTCTGCAAGGATTTGTCGTAATTCATCAATTTACTTACTATTTTACATAATTAGGGTTTTAAGAGTATTTGAACATTGAATTGAGATATTGATTGATAACATCTAAGTTTCTGCATCATTCCAAGTGACATCCCAACCTGTTAGGTGAATTCTCTCACTTAGTAGAGATTCAACTCAGTTGATATGTCCTTGAATGTTTGTAGTGAAAGGAGGATTTACCCTCGAAACTAAAACCCCATCACCATTATCCATCATCCCCCTCTTTTTCCTACAAAACAAAAAGTCTCAAAGCCTTATACACAGACAAACAAAGTAACAAATGTCTAAGCCCACATAAAACTAAGTAGTAAGTGCAACACCAGGCGAGGGAGGAAGATCCTAATCATCAGGTTTCTCCCAAACATCTCTAGGGGTGGCATCAAATATTGGCTCCCAACCATCAACCAAGGAAATGGTGAGTTACAGATGCAGTAATATTCTTGTGTCAGGCCAGCTAGTGTCTCACCTTGGAGATGGTAGGTGGGAGGGTTGAGACCATCCTCCATGAGAAACAAAGTCCCTGGAGGGATGAGGGCCATGGGAGTGAGAGCCACAATCATGCTGGTCACCATGGTTGCTCTAGGAAGTCTGATTGTGACTACGTTGACACCCTCAAGAGGAGGTGGAGTTAGGTGAAACCCAAGCAATAGTGCAAGGGGCATTGCCCCAATGGTCTAGCAGCTCTTGAAGAAGCAACTTCATGTGTGACTTTTCTATCTTGGACCTAAATCTGCATCAAAACATTAGAACAAACGATAGCTTTAGTGTACAAAGAAAAATGCTTACCAGCAATAGTGTGATTGAAAATAGCAACTTTCCTATCCTTCTAAATGCTAAAGAGAATTTCCACCCTAAAATGCCATATATGAGCATGTTTTTGTGGGAGGTAGGGCTAGTCGCCAAGTAAGACCATATGCCAAGAGTAAGGAGCGAGTCTAAGAGGTTTGAAAAAATTATGGATCCAATTCCAAGCTTCCTAAGCCTGAACAAACAATGAGGGATGGATAGGTCCATATGAACCAAGCTAAGAGATTCAATTTACCTGCAGAACAAATAATAAGAGATGGATAGGCCCATATGAACTAGACAAACTCCCAAAGGGAGGCCTTGGGAGAGAAAATACCAAGAAAAATGGGCCAATTTAGGCTTTAACACCACATACCAAATGCATTGAAACCATTTGTGCTAGGTCCCATGAGAGGATTGAAGTTGCCGATGGTAATTCATCTACTCCAACATATGTAAGTGTGGGGACAACCAAGAATAACCTTTACATGGTCCTATAATTTTGAAAAGGAGTGTCTGGATACCATTTCCAAACTTTCCACCAAGGTTTGAGAGATCTCACTCCCAACTGTGCATCATCTAAGGAGGAATAACATCAATAATTGACTGGTAAGTCTCTTGATCTGTGTTAAGAAGCCTATATTTTTATTTGAACTTGGGCTATGGTAAAAAAAATTGGTGGCCCTATGCAAAAAGTCTGGTAGAACATGAATCTTGTGTTTGAAAATTTTTAAGGTATGAACCCAAGGAGACTTTGCAAGTGACCTGTTGATTGTTGAGAATAAGAGATCACCAAATGGATTGATGATTAATGGATAAACCATTACAAAAATCATCTCCAGCCTAACAAAGCCAGGGCTTGAGGGCTTCCCAAGCCTTCCAAATGCTCTTGATAACAAAAGTACCTTGAATGGAGACAGGTTCCCTCATAGTGAGGAGGGTTCCTAAATCCAAGCCTTTCAATGTGCTCGATGACTTGCAGGAGTGCCAATGCAAATATAATAGTGAACAAGAATTTTCCAAGCCTCATTACCTTATAACACCTAAATGATCCATTTAGTGCACAAGGCAATGCCTTGTCGGCAAATGAAGATCAAGCCAAACCCTCCAACCTCACGAGGGAGGGAAAAAAATTCCCAAGTAACTTGGTGAAAAACCTTGATGCCCATCATTGGAGGCCTAAAGAAAATCTCTAAGGAGTTTCTCGATCTTCAAATAGGAGGCCTTGGAGGGACCCAACATGAGGAATAGAAACACATGGGTGGAAACCAAAATTTTGGAACAAACTTGAAATTTACCTACCAAAGAAAAAGTCTTGGTGATCCAATAATGCAAATTCTTCTCAATTCACGCAATAAAAACCTGTCACAACTCTGAAGGAGGGGCTTGGGATGCAAAGGGAATCCCAAAATATAGAATATTTCCCTATGGTCAATCCATTTCCAATCATAAGAATCTAGCCACCCTAGTTTAGGAAGGAAAGATTGTCTATAACATAGATTTTTATGCCACTGAATGTTGGAGCTGGAGGCCTGGCAAAAAATGTCTAAACATTGAAGGACCCATTTGATACTATTTTTTTCCTCAATGAGAGTGATGAAAGAGTCATTAGCAAAGTGTCCATTCACTAGCTGTTAGGTAGAGTTGGGAAGGAAAATCCCCTTAACACGGGATTTGAGAGATAGCTTGAGCTAAAAAATATCCAAAGACTTCGGTAACCAAGACATAAAGAGCAGGGGCAAGAGGGAAACCTTGTCTAATGGAACAAAAAATGCCAAAAGAGTTAGATTGTTGGCTAGAGATGGTGATATAGACTGAAGCATCAACAAAAAGAATTTGGATCATGTGAATGAATTGGGGGCCAAAGCTAAGGGCTTGTAGCATGGCTAGAATGAAAGGACACTCAATGTGATCATGTGCCTTAGCAAAATCAATCTTAATAAACATAGCAAGCTGCTAAGAATGTCAAGCCCACTCCATTCCTTCCCAAACAACAATGATATTATCCAAGATGAACCTAGATTTAATGAAGCCTATGTGTTCAGGTTGAACAATAAGATGCAACATCAAGTGAATCTTGAATACCATCACCTTAGCAATGATCTTGTATGAGACATTCAATAGAGTAATGGGCCACTAATTATTGATATTGTTGGGCTCGCTAGCTTTAGAAATAAATTTAGTATTTCCTTTGTTGATAAGAGTGCATAATGAACCAATTTTCATGGCTTCAAGATAGATATCATGTAGGTCACTACCCTTAAAATTCCAAAATACTTTATAGAATTCACAAGGAAAGCCATCTAAACCAGGGGATTTGTCGTTGGCCATAAAAAAGACTACTTCCTTAATGTCACAAACAGTGTGCCAGGCATTTGATAGCTAGCAAGGAATGACCACAAGACATTACTGCAAGACAAGTTGCCAAGCAAGAGTGACATCTTGAGCTGCAAACACCTATTCATAGTGTCGAACAAAGGCCTACAAAATATCATGAAGCTCTTGAAGAAGTTGATCACCTTCACGAATTCTCTTAACATATTGGGAAGTGTGACGAGCTCAAAGAGCTTGGAAGAACTCTTTAGAAAATCTATCCCCAATCTTAAGCCAGTGGAGCTGAGCTTTGAATTGCACTCCATGAGCTAAGTGAGCATCAACGATTTGCTTCTATTACCTCAACCGAGCTAGCCAAAGCTGAGAAACGAAGTCAAATTGATGAGCCTCCAAAGTGGTGGTGGTGAGGAGGAGCTCTTGAGTGGTGGCTTCGTACGAGCAGTGGTGAAAACATGTAAGTTGCCTCGCATAAATATGGAGAAACCACAAAGTATGAGTGATTTTATCATTCCACCAAGAAATCCATCCCACACCATGTAGAGGATGTGGCTCCAAATTCTAAACATGTTGGATGTGTTTCGACATGGATTTTTGATAGAGAAGAGACATGTTTAGAAAAAAACTAACTTTTCATAGGTTTAGGCAGGGAAAGCTACCAGTCAATATGGAAATGTATCAGAAAATGATCAAACAAGACAACATCCACCAAGAAAGGAATAATAGATGGAAAAATTAAAGAATGATTGAGTGGATATCATAGCCCTATCTAGCCTCTTTAAGACCCTATTAGGTTTGGTTCGCAAATTGCTCCATGTGTACCATTATATATTAAAAAGGTAGAAACTTGCATTGGGATAAAAAAGACCTAATTTATTATGCATTAAGAACCCCACGTCTCTTTCATTATCTACCCAATGCATAGGCAAGGTGCCACATTTTTTATAGGCCATCTCAATCATATTGAAATCTCTGCACAAAACCCAAGTGGCAACTGACATTGAATCTACAATCCATCACCAAAGGGAAGATCTCTCTACACCAAAGCAATGTAACTTGAACAGGTGATTGACAATGGAGGGAAAATGAATAGAATGCAAAATTGAACTAACTATAAATAGAATATGAAAAATGAATGATAGAGGTAAAAAGGAGAAGTGAAATGGAACCTATAGCTAGACATATGAGTTCACTAGATTGGATGAAAATGCTCGCCGAGGATGTCTGCGCGGGGCACTGGAGTCCAAAATGTGTAAAAATAAAATTGTTAGGTCTAGATGAACCTAAAATACTTGCACAGTATAAATTGAAACAAAGACTATACCCAGTGAAGTTTGGTTTATATAGAAATGAAAAGAAGATGAATTAAATTAAGGAAAATGAAGAGAGACAAGCACAAAAGGAAGGAACATGAAACCTTTGTGCGGTTGGATATCCTTCACTCCAAGAAACTTGCAAAAGGAAGAGGAAAAATGATGGGCTACTGGGGGACTTGCCTCAATCAAATCCTAGTGTTAGTATTTCTACCTTCACGAGCAATAATTCAAGATATAGCATAGAAATCAAAAGGAAAAGGACGTGTGTTCTTATCCCAAGTGTATCAAGGAAGGTAAGAACTACAAAAAACAAGTAAATCAATAATAGTTCCTTCCCTAGTATACGAGGAGAGAAACCCACAATATGCAACCTATACATTGAAAATAAATGGTGGTCTACACCATGCAAACAAGGTACAACAATGGTGGTATACACCATACATATTCAAAATAAAACTATTTTAAGTGTAACAAGGAACAAACTCACCAATATCAACACCAAGAAGAGGCAACAAACTCCCCAAGAGCTCAAAGACAATGGACAACTTCAAACCCTAGCAAAGAGAGCCTCCTCAAAGAGCACCAAATAGAACAAAACCTCCAAGAGCTAATGGAAGTGATCTTGCAATGCTAGGAAGTACAAAAAATCACCTGTAGCTATTGTAGAAGTCTAGTTCACACTAGAAAGTAGTAAAGAGTTGTATGAAAGCCAAAGTGTGTCCAAGATTGAGAGAGTGTGAATGAATGTGAGAATGGAATTCAAAAATCTTTTCCAATACACTTCCAAGAGGGAGAAATCTTGAAATTCCATACAAGGAGTCATTATGTGACCTCTAGAGGCATTACAAGGAATCCTCATGATCACCCAAGACGTCTTGTAACACCTAAAAATGGATACCTGTCAGAAAATAGATGTGAGACTCTAGTGTGACACTCTAACATCTATGTTGAGTGCTCGAGTCTAGATAAAACTAGCTCTTGGTTGTACAAGGTACCTTAGGACCATGTAAGCATTTAAGCACCATAATGAATTTTTAAGAGGAGTAGAATAAATATACCAAAATCACACAAACCTATCCTATTATGTGGAGAGAAGATGCAAACACCAAAGTAGTTACTAAATGTAGCATGAAATTGCAAGGGTATGCAATTTTCTATATTACATTTAGCCTCCACTTTGAAACTACATGCATATGCATGATAAAGTAGAAAGAAAATAACATAACATGTTATACCTCCAACAGGAGTGTCATAGAGGATGCAAGAGATTCTTTGAGCAGAGGTATGAAGCCCCTAGGCTGAGAACCTACAAAATCATAATGACAATAAACCTTCACATGAGGTAATGTTAGAGTCATAAAACATCCTATTTAAGGATTAGATTGAATATGATTTGTCCAAACATCAATGTTTTGGAAATCATATGATCTAATGCACAATCTACTACTATGTACAACAAACACACACACAAAATAAAGAACTAAATGCAAAGCAACAAAGAGTCATTTATAGCACACTATAAGAGATAGAAAGGATGCCAAGAATGGTTCTAGGGCTAGCACACTACAAGAGCTAGGAACCATACCAACTCTTGTGGGCCACTAGGAGTAACAAACTATGTTGTTAAGTGACTTGCAAAGAGTGCCAAACAAGTAGTTGAAAGTATGGATAGGCCAAACAAGTGCATCTGCTTGAGACCACTAGCTACAAATGCTATAGGGGATGGAACACTTCAAGAAGTACATGATGCAGGAGCATCCAGTGGTGTAAGGGCAATCTTGCATCACCCAAAAAAAGATGTGTTTCAAAATTTTTGATGTTCTTTCCATTTCTTTTCAAAATTTGTGGTTTTAGTTCCATAATCGCTTGATAATGATGTGGAACTTTTCCAAACTACTAAAAATAGTAACCTACTATTTTTAGAAAGTTTGCATTTGGGCACAGATTGAAGTCAAAATTTATAGGAAGTTACATAATGGAAATATAAGACCTTTCGTGAAGGAATCACACAAAGATCATTTGCGAGCTGAAAGATATTAAAGTTTTCGTTTCCCGAAAAATGCTTGAAAATTATTCAAACTCAAGTTTGAGGCACTAAATGGCCCCGTACGAGCCTGAAAATGGCCGAATGGGCAAAGCTAGTTTTTACCGCGTAAAGCACTCTGTGAGCTTTTTGACGCATAAAATAGTTCGTCAATCGGACACCCGGATCAAAAGTTATGGCTCCCAGAAGTTGACCTATTTTTGGAGGGAGATGCAAATTTTAAAATTAAGTTGTTGGCCACCAAAAAGGCTATTAATAACCATTTTTGGGAACCTTGGACAGAAGTAGAGTTAAGGGGGCAAGTGTAGAGTCAAGATTAGGTAGGGAAAATAGAAACCCTAGCTGATTTGGGGGTTACAGAAGGTAGAAGATTCCAGAGCCTGGTGATGGTAGCTGTAGTGTGTTGCAACATGTGGAGGACCGATTCCTCTTATTGTAATTAAGCTTCTATAATGTAATGAGTTGCCCAGATCAATAAAAAAAGTTCTATTTTTTTTGTGTTCAATTTATGTTGTTGTGTGTTTTATGATTTACCCCCTTCATTAGTACATCAAAAACCAATGCCTCAGGGAGTGTTTCAAAAAATGACACCTCAAGGAGTGTTTTAAAAACCAACACCTCAAGGAGTGTTTAAAAAAAGTGGTGTGTAAAAAGGTGTAAAGCAAAGAGATATGCCCCCACCTTAAAATAATTCCATGAATTACACATATGAAATTGATTTTAAGGGATAAACGGGGAAGAGAGATTTTAAGAGACATATATCAATAGATATGTTCTCAAAGCAATATCTTGTAAAAGAGAAGGGATTCCCCCAAAGAGGGACAACCAAGGTGATGTTGCAGGCATGATACATATAGAGCTTGTGTTAAAATCATGGTATGACACCAAGAAATGCTAACATAAGCCACATGAAACAAGCAACAACAACAAACACACAAAGGGATCTACATGCTTTGGGGTTAGCATAATGTATATATCTAATGTAATGATAATAGAATCTCATTTTCTGTATTATCATCATCCCCCAAGCACGTAGAATTACAAGTATGAAGGAAGAAGGTCACAAGGGACAAATACATATCAAAATGAAAAATTTAAAATTTAAAATTTTTGGGTCGACATGGAAGGAAGCTAAATCTTTGAATGCTTTTCATTGTCCCCAAAATGTCACAACAACAAATAAAAAAGACAACATAGAGAAGGAAGTATGAACAAATAGAAGAATATCATGATAGATGTGTTCCACTTGTATCCATGTGTCTACAAGGGCATCGTGGGTCCTCTAGGAAGAACTAACAAACATAAAAGCACAACACAGGAGAAACATTACTGACAAGCAAGCAAACACAAAACATACTTAAAGCTCTCACAGGTCATCCATGAACAGGTCATCATGGTCCCAATATTCATACTCGCAATGGGACAAAGGGATTGCTAACAACAAAACCACAATGAGAGTAGTCCAAGGACACTTTCTCAAAACCAAGCATAGAGTATCAATAGGCATGGTTGGATCCTTATGAGCATTAGGTTTAGCAATGGTTAATGATTTTGAAAAGATCATAGACAATGTTAGGATATTTGGAATAGACTCTGTGATTGTCACAAGGGAGGAATCGAGAGAGTCACTATTTGAAATCCAAACCATAGGTGGATCTTGAGTGCTATCAGTTGTACGGTGAGCACTAGGAGACACAGGTGGAGTAACATTCTCTACAAAGAGAAAAGAAGAAGAAGAAGAAGAGGGGCAAACAAGTGTTGAAAGAAACTATAGAATGCACTTAGGTCAAAGTTACAACTTCATAGGATAATACTCAAGCTTAAGTTTAGGAAATGCAGGCTAGGTAGACACAATAGCAGTAGAGGTGGTGCTAGGAGAGACACTGACGAATAGGGCAGAAGTTGGGGATGGGAGAGATAGAGGAAGGGAAACAGGGAGGTGCGGATCCAGAGGAAGAGTAGGATCAACATTTACCTGCAAGGAAGGGGGGTCCTTATAAGGAGGCTATGCATCAACATCATGTGCTCAGGCCACAACATGGCAGTGATGCTTGTGATCTCTCACAAGCTAGTTCCACCTCATATGGTTTAAGGCTTTCACTGAAGAAGCTGGGGGTCTTCCATCATGGGCTCCGTGTCATCCACATTCACAAAGATGCATGGACCAATAGGGGTAACCACTAATGGTGGAGAGACCATGGGCGTAGGGGAAGGGAAGGTGTTTGCAACATTGGTTGTGTTGAGCTCTATCAATGCTCACTAAACCTAAGGCATGCATGCAACCCAATGAATGGACTCATCCTAAATCAAGAAGCTCAGTGAGTAAAGTCAAGCTACATTTAATCTATCAAGTCAGGGACGTGGTACTTGGTATGATTTCTATATTGTATGTGTTGACGTTTCTTCTGAATCAGCATTAGGGTTTGCCACTTCTAATGCACAGGCAGATTCAGGCCAACTAAGTACAGGAGGTTGCGTGAGCTCCTCCCCTTCACTTCTGGTTCTGCCGCACCAAGGGGGGTATCCCTATAACTTAAGATGTAACCTTGACTGGCTCAAAGATAGAAAGATCTGACTTGACAACAGCAGGTAGAATGCTCTCATGTATGGACCAAGATCTGTATGATAGATCACAAGGCTGGCAACATTCTTGGACATGATGTCTGATTGGGTATGAGAGCATGCAGGGGGTTCCTAATCCTACTCCTACAACTAACAGGTGGAGGTATGAAGTGTTTTGATATGAATTTGGATGCAAAGTTGGACATGGTGTATAACACAAGAACACAGCATGATTGGTGCCTATCCAGGGCTTGGAGTCGGTAGACATACACCTGTGAATGATCAGCATGAATAGTTACAACTGGATTTCAGGGGGACAAACATGATATCTGCCTTACAGACATCTCCCAATATAGAGTGTTGAGCTATCTCTACTTATGGTATCCCTACTGCAGTATACCCTTCCCAATGTTCAACCTGAAAATAGTTTAATCTACCCCTTGAGCAGAGGTCAAAAGATCAGACATTCAACATAGGAATTCTATGCTCTAGAATCTAAACATAAGCAAACATCCAGATCCAGAAGAAGGATACATGCAATACTGGAGACAGAATTAACACAACACATGCTAAGATAGCATTACTCATATAAGATCAACCATGAAACCAGTGGATTCATGCCAAGTCCTACAACAGGAGATACATAAACTCACAAGATAAACTGTACAGAGCAACCAGATCAGCCGGTTTTGGATTACAGAGCCAAAAATCCACCACTTTCAACAACGTTTCAAACGAGCAACACAACCTGCTTATAACAGCCAGGTAGGTGCTCAGCAATTAATTACATTGTTGACCAAAATCTCACCAGATACACGGTATCATGAAAATGGCGCTCAAACACAACCAGATTGGCGCCCAAACTTGAATGCAGCAAGTAGGGGAGGAGACAGGAAGATTTCTCGAGCCCTGCGCCATCATCCGCTGATTGACACCTCCAGTCGGGTACAAGATCGACCCACGCCATCGCCCATACCTCTGCAACCATCGCCATTAATGGCGCACCAACCCGCGGCCTAGGGAAAATCATCATACAGACCATCGCAAGCTTTTCCCGCCGAGACTCATCATCATGATATTTGAAAATGCAGGATAACAATATCCCACATGCACCCCGCGATGACCTCAATAACACTTTATATACTAGGTCATGAGCATATATCATGTCGGCGCTTTTGCTCCTGACGACACTAGTATAGACTTCATCATCATCATCCCTCAGCAGCATGATATCCTGTTGTTCGAAATATCACCCTGACGTCATCATGATATTTGAAATATAACCTTCATGATAATCGGCACAACCTGATCCTTCGGAGGAACATCCTCCTGCTGAGCTTATAACAAAAGTCTGGCCGATGGACATCCTGATGACGTCATCATCATATCCTGCTGACGTCATCATGATATCTACCTACTGCGCACCTCCTCATATCCGGATGACGTCATCATCATGTTTGCAAATATCAGGAGGTCTCTTCAAGATGATCAGTTGTTAGAAATATGACCCCCGCGGACCTTGATGACGTCATCATATTAACATCATCATGATATTCGGAAGACAACCGGATATTTGGAAATATCCTCCTGACGTTCGAACATCAGGTTGCACTGTAGCTCCTCTGTAAGATCGGGGCGAAAACTGAATATGATGATGCTGCTTGAAAAGATCACCCCCAGTAGATAATGCGCGAAGCCAGCAGGCGGATATCTCCCTGATATCAGCATCATCATGATGCTCGAGCAAACATATATCCGGGTGATATGAAAATATCACCCCTTCCTTCGGAATATCATGATGCAGTTAGGCAGAAAGAAAAATATCACCCTGATACGGATGACGTCAGCATCATCAGGATGAGAAACAAAGAATAGGAAGTGATACAACATCATCAGGATGATATTGACTAAGATCATCCTGACGTTCCAAAATATGATGACCCTAGTGAATATCGGGTCGCACTTAGAACTCTTCAACATCATCATCAGGATGATCATAACCAAGATCACCCGATGATAGAAATATCACCCCGGCGAAATATCATGAAGGCAGAAAATATGATGACCACCGCAAGCAGCAGGATGACAACTGAAAAAAATGATGATGATGACGACCCTTAGGATAAAACAAGTTAGGTCGAGCAACTCAAAGAATAGGCAACATCATCATCATGCCTGCGCAAGGTGATAAATGGAAGATCACCGGAGACTTTGAAGAATCACCCTCGCGAGCAGATAAGGGCGCACTGTAGCTCGTCAGCATCATCAGGATAAAACCCGAACATCACCCGACAGCGAAATATGATGATGACGATGAGAAACCGGTCGAAGGAGAACATGATGATGCTGACCTTCATGGAAACAAATATGATGATGATGTCCTCCTCCTCAAGAAATTATGATGATGCAGCTGAAAAATACTGAGGAGGTCCGTTACTTAGGGCATTTTTTGGATACTTAGGGAGAGTGCCTGAATGAAAATTTTTCAAAAAAAACTACCAGTCAATTCAGGCGTCAACAGTATGCACAACTAGAGGATTTTGGATTCCTAGTTTTGTATAGCTAGGAAATGGAAATTATTGAAATGTTGGAAAAGGAATGCAAATTTATAAGTTTATAAAATAAGATGTGTAACTGTTCTTAACTACAACAAAACAATAGATGAAATAGGATCAATGAATCTAGCTACAATAATCTAAATCTAATTACATGAAACTAAAATAAATAGGTGGTAGTCTTCCACAAGTGGGCCCTGACTTGGGTTGACTACTTCTTTCTACTGACTTAATTTGCTAAATCAACACACTTGTTTCTTCACCATGGATTAAGAACAAGAATCATTAAGAAATCTGAAATGGTAGTCTGTTTTGTTGATTGAAATTAGAACATACTACAGTCATCTAGAAAAATATTCTTATCTAGATATCTGACAAAAATAGATATATACATCATCTTTTAGTTCCTACATTAATGAAAATAATGACTAACTAATCCACTTCCCTTCATGCAAGGAAGAACTATTTATTTCTAAAGAGTCACAATGAAACTAGGAAACAAAATCTAAAATAATTCAGAGAAGAGAGATCTAATTAAGACATTGGGATAGAACAAACTTCACCCAAGAAACATGGAGACAGTCATTCTAGTGTCAACCAGCCTTGACACAGCTTCAATTGGAGAACAAGTATTTTTTCCATTTGTTGCATATTTTTCTGTAATGTCCCTTACATCTTATATGTGTCTATATAGAGGGAACAAGTCACCACTAGATAGTTGTTAGTGACTACACACTTTTTCTATAGGAGTCAACCCCTTTGGCTGCAGGAACTTTTGTAGGACAACTTGGGGAAACTCTGCACTTTTCCTGTAGGAATCATCCCATCTTGTCTATAGGAACTCTGCAACTTGGTTGCTGGTTAGTAATCTTGCTTGCTGCAGGAAGGAGTTAGTCACAAAGAAATCTCCAATCATAAAGATTATTGTAAACACACTTATTCTCACCACATTACATATGAAAATAATATTTTAACCATGAAACATTCATTAAAGAATAATATAATTAATGTAGTCCTTATCTAAATATTATATAAAGTCTTGGTCTAAGAAGGATAAAAGTGTCTGTAGAAAGGTACTTAAAAACAGGGAAAACAAGGATTAAAAAGGACAATTATGTGGCTCATCACTACCCCCCAATTAAAGGTGTTGCTTTCCCTCAAGAAACTAAGGCCAATAATTATACATGAGAGAAATATTTCTATAATTATAGGGATTCACATGCCCTTCCCCTTCACTCAAGAAGAATGCTTTTTGTCTTTCAATACGCCCCCACCTAGTGTTCTCATCTGCTACCTAATATATTCTCCTACCACTCCAATGAGAAATCAGAAACCAAAGGATAGGTGGTTGGAAGGTTATTGGCAGGCAAGTCAATCCATTTTCTCTATCCATATTGATATACTTGTGACCTCTGCTAATAGTTGCATGAAATTTGTATAGGGAGTGTGGCTCCTTCCTTCTTAATTCTGGTATTAGCTCTTGCCATCTTGATTTACTGGACTCAAAGGATTCCTTCCCTATGTCCCTTATAATTTCATGACAAGTGTAAATAGTTTCTCAATTTTGAAGAAGTTTTCCTGCCACATCTGGTTTCTCTTGCAATTCAATCCATTCTTCCACAACCTCATTGGGATTTCTCACTTCTCCTTTGATCATTAAGGACACAAATTTTTCTTTCTCCATGTAGTCCTTCATTTGCATTCCCCTGCTATGTTCATTCCTTATGAAGGAAATGAATTCCCTAATCTATACATCCCTCACATAAGGGATGGGGTTCCAGGATAGATCATAAGGTACATCCATGTCATGTAAATAAAATTCACATAATTGATCCCTGAGTTAAGCTAAAGATGTTCTAAAAAACCAAAATAAATTCTTAGCTATAACAAATTGAAGTGGCAGATCACTACAAACTTGCATAAACTAAAAAATTAGAAACCTTTCCTTCAAAAATAATGTATAAACCCTAGCAGGTGGCCTGCATTGCATAATTTGGCTTGTTAACTTTGCCATTTGTCCAATTCTCTATTTTAATTTATTGCTTTCATAATCTTTTTCTCTTATCTTCTCATTAAACTTCTTCACCATTTCCTCCTTTTCCTCTTTCCATTTTCTCCTCATCTTTTTAATCTCTTCATCTCTCCTCTACAAGAAGTATTCTGAAGGGGTTCCATCTATCTATGCTACTGCATGGTGCTTAGAAAGGCTAACTAAGGTGGATGGAATATCCTATATTATGGGTTGAGTAATAAGTAGTACTTGTTCCTTAGCCACCTCTATGTCCTTATCCAATTCCTCCACTACCATTTGAGCTAGCCTATCTAGTTCACAACTTTGCTACTCCTTGGCTTTCATTTTCCATTCTAGTTGTTGGTTAAGTGCACAAATATGAGGGACCAAAAGGGGGTCTTAAGATGCCACTTTTTTTTTTTTTGAAATCAGGAAAGATTGATGTTGGATGAGAAATTGAAGATAGTTACACTCAAAATTTGAAGAGACAACAGAAACAAGAGTCTTAGTGCTCCAAATCTAGTTTCTAAACTACTAATTTTTTTCAAAAATGGTTGAGATTAAGGGGTTCAAAAAGGGGGAACACACAAATTGGTCTTGTTTTTCTCAAAAAAACATAACATAGTGTTTGGTGCCCCCGCTAAAATGTTAACGTTTTTTAGTATTTCAAAAATTGCTTCAGTGAGAAATTAGCTAACACCATGTAGTTTATCCCTGATTTTTCTAATAATTTTTTCATTAATAATTGATTTTTTACTAATTTTCAAAGTGGACACATCCTAAAAAATAGAAAATTAAGTGTGCTCCCCCCTAAAATTTTTGAAAACTAATTGAAAATCATTTTTTAATACATGTAGAATGGAGTCTTGTTTCTAAAAATATAACTTATTTCAGATTTTGATGAACGGTTAAAAAAGGTCAAAAATACTAGACACTAGTTTTTGACAAAAAATAGATACATTAACAAAAGAAATGAAAGATGAAACCCTTAACATACTCAAAATGTGAAAAAAAATTATATGGTTAGATAGCTAACAGAGAGCTTAAGATTATGGTGGTATTTTTTGACTTTTCATTTAAAAAAGTGCAATCCTGATGGGGAGCATGCTCTAGATTATGTAAATTTTGTTAGAATCTAGAAAAACATGTCCTTGGACAACCTAAACACAGTACAAACCTTCGGGTTGGAAGCCCAAGGCAAATCCAAGCCTTAGGCTTGGTAATTTCCAAGCCAAAGCATAATGCAAGCACATTATAACGTGCTCGCGTTATGCTGAATTGAAACACTCACTCCCTCCCCTCCTCTCTCCCTCCCCTCCTCTCTCTTTCTCACCTCTACTTACCTTCTCTCTCTCTCTCTACTTCCCTCCCCTCCCTACATCCTACCCTCTCTCTCACTCTCTACTTACCTCCCCTCTCTACCTCATATCCTCTCTCTCACTCTCTACTTCTCTCCCCTCTCTACCTCCTACCCTCTCTCTCACTCTCTACTTCCCTCCCCTCTCTACCTCTCCTCATCATTCTTCCCATCCAATGAACTTTCATGAATTATCTTGTTTCCATTTCATCCTCGCAATTTATATCCTCATCCCTCTTTGCATGTCCTAGTTTTCTTGTTTCCATGTTCTTTGTCGATAAGAGACAGGGAGAGGGAGGAAGAGGGAGAGAGGGTGGAGATGGAGGGGAGAGAGAGGGGAGAGATAGGGTGATAGGGAGAGAGAGGGAGAGTCCTAGTTTTCTTTTTTTCATTTCCTTCATCGATAACCTGGTGAGGGAGAGATAGAGGGAAGAGATAGGGGGATATATAGTTTAGGGGAATTATTTCTGGTTTATGGGTTAGGGTTTAGGTTTTAGAGAGATATAGAGAGAGGGGATCAATAGATATTGGGAGAGATAGGGAGAGAGATGTTTAGGGTTGCTTCTAGGGTTTATGGTTTAGGGGTTTGGGGTTGCTCAATTTTAGGGGTTAGGGGTTAGGGTTTAGGGGCATTATTTAGGGTTTAAGGTTTATGGTTTAGGGGTTAGGGGTTAAGGTTTAGAGGTTTAGGTTAGGGTTTAGAGAGAGAGGACCGATAGGGAGATATAGAGGAGATCGAGGGGAGAGATAGGGAGATAGAGGGTTAGGGACATCGCCAGAGACATAGGTAGAGAGATTGAGAGGTAGAGGGATGATAGAGACAGGGAGATAGGAGTTTAGGGTTGATCAGATTTAGGGTTTAGGGGTTAGGAGTTTAGAGAGGGAGAGATAGGGAGATAAAGGTTTAGGGTTTAGGGGTTTAGATAGAGAGAGAGGGAGATAGAGAGATAGATATATACTTATACATAAAGGTTTTCATAGATATATACTTATACATACAGAGAAAACACTTGTTTGCATGGATAAAAACATGTAAAGGTTCCATGCTTCCCAAAACCGCTCGCGTTATAAGGCGAGTGTGTTATAACATGAGCACATTTTGGGAAGAAAAGGAATGGGAAAAAAACATGTGGGATCCGTGATTCATACCCCACATGTCTGTTATTCCCTACTTTTCATGCGTGCTATTGGACAAGAAAACACTTTTTCATGGTGTTTGACATTTTAAGAATCATTGTTTGATCAATCCACCACCTTTTTTTATTTTTCAACATAGAAGAAATGGTTTTACATATTTTCAAACAAAATTTGATTATTTAAACTAGAAGTTTCATGTTTCATATTGTTTCAAAGCTAATTTTTATGTATTCAGATTCAATTTGATGATATATGTTTGTTTTTTCATAAATTTCACTAATCCTATTCTATAGGTATATAGAATTCAATATTGAATACAAAGGAACTTGCAAAAGAGATCAATTTGAGGATTTTGAAGCTAAATTTTGGAGGATTGGTCAACACGAATATTGAATTCTAAGATATGTTCTTTATGTATTCATTTACTTCACTTTATGTTCTTTAGAACACTCACAATCACTAAAAGTGGAACTAAGTTAAAAAAGTCATCATTATGTGCATTAATAGAATTAGAATCATTAAAAATATGATATATACATGAATTTTTTGTATCTTGAATCATTAATAGAATTTGTTGTATCTTGAATTTGAATTATGTCATCGATACCTCCCTATAACAAAATATTATCATCATTCTCTCTAATGTAACCACTTGTATCGACATTTAAAATTTAGTGCCATCTCTAGGTTTCTCCAAGAAATTAGACTGGTTAGGCTACAATAAACTCTATATTATAGTCTTTTGTCTTCCTACATTGCAACCAAAATGAAACTATGGATTGCGATAACAAAGAGAAACTCTCAATTGCTTCTTATCACTTGTGATACCTCATAACATTCTCTAGGACATAGACATGTTCTCAATTGTCACTACATGCACTCCAACACTACCACATGTGCACTTGCACTACCATACATGCTCTAGTAACTCACTTAGCTCATGATGTAATAGTGAGTTCTTCACCAAGCGTCTTGCAATTGCTACCATAGCAACACTTGGTTGTAATAAATCTACCATAGCAACTCTTTACAACTTTATCAATTGGAAAAAATAAGTCTTCATTGACTATCATATGATTCGAACAACCAAAATCAAGAAACCAAACATTATCTTAAGATTTCTCTTCTACATGACAAAAGACAAAAGTATTGGAATTGAGATGCTCTCCTTCATTTCAAGTGAAAATTGCTTTCTTATTTCACACGTGACTTTGTTTGAGCCTACACTCCTTTTCAAAATGCTCAATTTCTTTTTACAATGATGGCATTAAATATGCCTTTTATTTGTAGAACATCTACAACCACTACTACTACAGTCTCTTGGACTCCTCTATTCAAAAAGAATTGCCTACCATTTTCATTATTGGGAACTGTGAAGGGTTGTTGCTTCCTTGTCCAATTTTGGCTTTTGTTGCAAAAGCCCCCTCAAACTAATATGTAGTCCCATCTACTTACTTGAGATAACAATGATCACATCTAAGAATATACATGACTTCATACTTATCTTCATGAGCTACTCTAACTAATTCACCACCTACAATATAAGAATTTGGGCCGTCCTTTAACATGCTGGTAGGTCTATTTTTACCTTACATGAGTCTCTATTGGAATGGTTGGTCCATCACAATGTGCTTGTCATAACTCTCCTTAGTGCTAGTGACTTCTTCTATCTTGTCTTGAGTAGGTGTATCCATGGGAGGTTAAGAAAGCATGTTTGAGAAGATATGTTAAGAAAATGTGAAACTAACCTAGAGATTGTGCCTACCACCATTTGTAAATTAACATCAACAATCAACATGTGCTCATCTATATCATCAAGAACATTTAGGCCTATAATGTCATTACACATTTCACTTCTAGAATCTAATCATGTCAAAATCAACAAGTTTGGAGTCATCATATATGCTGATTATTTATTAGTCATCATATGTTGATTTCTTTATGCTGATTATTCATTATGTTTATAACATAATTATTGTCTTATTCATGATGCATATAGAAATCATCATCATGCCAAGGAAACGAGCAAAGACTCTAACATTAGAAGAGTGTGAAGCTAAGAATGAGAGGAAAAGAGAAAGAATGAGGTGAATTCCTGAAAGTAGGAAATTATCAACCATACAAGAAGACATTCAACCATTGCCAATTGAAGAGGAACATGACACATCTAATGAAGCTAAGAGAGAGATGGAATTGGTGGCACAAAGGGGGTGAATGCAAATCCTTTGTTCAATGAGGAAACTGAATCTCCAAGTTAGAGGCACTCCATCATCCATAGGTCAAGTTGAAGGAACACCATCATTACCTACTCAAATTGGAGGCACTCGATCTTTCACAGGTGAAGTTGAAGGTACATCTTCATTCTCTTCTCAAGTTGGTGGCATGCCATCATTCACATGTCAAGTTGAAGGTACACCATCTTCTCCATCTCAACTTCAAGCCTTTTCATCTTTTTCATCTCCAATTGAAGGTATGTCATCTATCCCATTTCAAGTAAATATTGAAGAAATTCCTAATGTTGAGTCATCATTACCAATGAAAACGCCTCCTAGAATTTTGCATAGGAAGCCTAAATTTCTAATTGATATTGATGAGAATGTTTTGAAGCACATACATGATAAGATTACCAAGCACACTTGCCAAAGGTATACGAATAAGATATTGATGAGAAATCTAAAATTTATACCCATTATGAAGATTCTTGGCCTAAGAACATCGGATGCCTCAAGTACAAAATCAATTGTAAAGAATCTAATCAGTGCATATGAGAGTGTGGGTTCCACCTCATTCACCAAGGATAGTAATGTCACATGACATGTCATTACGTCAACAATAGTAAGCCAAAAAACAAAGAAAGCTCACCTCATTAGAAAGACAAGTCAAGCATTGAAAATAAGTAGAAAAACTCTAGTGAGAGATGTTGGAAGATGTGAAAGAGTTGAGGACCCAAACACCAATGAATTGTGGGCATTTGCTGGGAGACTCCCATGGAAAGACAAAGTTGTTAAATCTTGGAGATCCCTCATTGAACAATTCTAGAAAAATAACACAAGGGTATCTCCTAATGCAAGAGATGTTGTAAGAAGGAGAATTGGTTGTCGAAACTGTGAGCCACATCCAAAACATTTTTTGGATGCGACTCAAACACAATTTTTCAAAAAATTTCAAGAGATGTATCCTCAAATGAAAATTAGTCAAAGGTATTTTGAAATGGTAAAGCCTTTTTATGTCAAAATAAATCACACATGCACAACTTGTTGTTGTAGAGTACATATTGAGGTTTCTAATCATTATTATGTTTATAGATATATATGTGTAGATTTGCATACTAACGATGTTTTGCAGGAGTGTAATATATGTTGGGCATGTGGCTCTATGTGAAGCCCAATGTAACCAGTCTGTATTCATCTGCAAACTCTGATATATTCATCTTGTAACCACTCTTTGTGTAACTGCCTTTTCTTGGCATTTGTATATGGCCTGACGGTGGATAAAAAGAGAGATGAAGATCTGTAGACAAAGATGTATGAGGTGAAGTGCTACTGAACATATTTTTAATGAGAATCCCTTATTTGTGGATGTAGCCATTTTATATGGTGAACCATATTAATTGCTTGAGTGTCCTCTGTATCATTTTTCTGCATATGTCTGTGTTCTGTTTTTCTTTCAAAATCTCTATTTTTCTTTTTCTATGTTTTTAGATTTACAATTGGTATCAGAGCTCTGTGTGAAGCTCGATCTAGGAAATGGCCTATGAGGATGTGTGGAACTTGTAAAGAAATTAAAATGGATGATACAGAAAAATGGAAAATAGAGAAATTCACTGGCCAGAACTTCTTACTCTGGAAGGTGCAAATAGAGTCATTGCTCATCAAGCAGGATCTCTCACTTGCATTGCTGGGGAAAGTAGAAGGCAAAGGTTTAATGTTAGATGAAGACTGGGACAAATTGGATATGAAAGCGAGGGCAACTATATTTCTCTATTGTCCAGCAATGTATTATTTAATGTCTCAACTGAGAGTACTACGAAAGAGATTTGGGAAAAGCTCTCCAGCATGTATGCGATTGCTTCAGCTTCGAATAAGGTATTTATATGAAGAAATTATATAACTTAAAAATGAAAGAAGGTGGGGTTATGCCAAATCATCTGAATGAATTTAACACCTTAGTTACTCAATTAACTTCGGTGGGTATAAAGTTAGATCCTGAGATCAAAGAAATTTTGTTGTTGTGTTCCTTACCAAATAGCTGGGAAGGTGTTGTGATGGCTATGAGCACTTCTGTAGCAGCCAAAAGTACATTAGTTTTTGATGAAGTTACATCCACTCTTCTCAGTGAAGACATGAGAAGAAAAAATCAAGAACCCTCTTTTGGTAATGCTCTAATAGCTATAAGTACAAGAAATAGGGGAAGAAGCCACGAAAGAGGTAGATACAACAACCAAAGAAGATCACAATCTGGTCCGTGATCAAAGTCTAGGGGCAGAACCAGTGCGTGTTGGTTTTGTGGAAAACTTGGACATAATAAGAAGAACTGTTGGAACTACAAGAAAGCTCAAGGAAAAGTGAGCACAAATAATGAAGCAAACACTACATATGATGGTGTTTTGGTCTTATCAGCTAGTGACACAAATGCAGATTCATGGGTCCCTAATTCTGGTGCCTTATTTCATGCCACTTCATCCCGTAAAGCTTTCACAAATTTTCATGAAGGCACATTCGGTAAGGTGTTTCTTGGTGACAATAAAGAATGTGACATCTTAGGTAAAGGTGATATAATATTAAATTTGAAAAATGGAGACAAATTAACTTTGACAAATGTTAGATATGTACCCATGGTAAAAAGAAATTTAATTTCAGTTAGTCAGCTTATAGCCAATGGCTGCAATGTTAAATTTTCTCCTGATTCATGGAAAATTACAAAGGGGCTTTTAGTAATGGCAAGAGGAAAGAAGCAAGGTAATCTCTATATTTTGGAATGTTTTGGTGAAGTGGGAGCTGCCCTGCCAGCTATGGATAGTGGGTCTGAAATATGGCACAAAAGGCTCAGTCATATGAGCCAAAAAGGACTTCAAGTTATGCTTCAGCGCAATCAGCTTCCAGGCCTCACCTCCGTTGATTTAGAATTATGTGAACATTGCCTTTATGGCAAACAGTGCTGGACTAGTTTCTTGAGAATGGTGCATGACAAGAAAACTACTCTGTTGGAACTTGTTCATTATGACGTATTTGGTCTGACTCAGGTAACTTATTTTGGTGGAGCTAATTATTTTGTAACCTTTCTTAATGACTGTACTCAAAAAATCTGGATTTATATGTTGAATAGAAAATCTGAGGTATTTTCAAAATTTAAGATTTTTAAGGCTGCTGTTGAAAATTAGATTGGGCATAAAATTAAATGCCTACTAATAGACAATGGTGGAGAATATTTCTCTTTAGAGTTTGATTGATTTTGTGTAGACCATGGTATTCGATGGATAAAGACTGTCCCTTATACACCTCAGGAGAATGGTGCAACTAAGAGGCTCAATCACATGATACTTGAGAGAGCTAGATGCATGCTCTCTAATGCCAGATTGGGAAAATAGTTTTAGGCAGAGGCATGTAATACTGCAGTGTATCTAATCAATTGAGCTCCATCGTCTAGGCTAGATTTTGACATACCTGAGGAGAGATGGCTTCGAAAATGAATTTCCTATCATCATTTGCAGGTGTTTGGCTGTGCAGCCTTTGTTCACATTTTGAAAGAGCAGAGAAATAAGTTAGATTTCAAGTCAAAAGGTATGTTTTTCATAGCTATGGTGAAGATCAATTTGGCTTTCATCTTTGGGATCCCGTTGCAAAGACCATAATCCGTAGCTGTGATGTTGTGTTTAATGAGAAGAATTTTCCAGGTTTGCAACCTTGCAATTCACCTCTGCAAGAATATATTGATGTGGATTTGTTTGATAATGGCATGGTAAAGCAATCCACCATCTCTTTCTCTCAGCCACTAGTTACATCTATACATTCTTACACCACAGGAGCCTCTATTTCTACCACTACTTTGCCTTCGGCTGGATGCACTTTACCTACGCAGCCTTCTCTATGTGATACGCAACCAACACCAACTTCAACGCAGTCATTATCTACTAATACATAGTTGTTTGACAGTAATATGAGGCATGAAATAAGTCATTCGTAGCTAATCCAAATGTAAGAAGCAAAAACTGCAGGTAACGCTGGTAGTAATTCTCATTTGAAACACTCTAGTTTTATGGAATATTCAATGCAGCCTACTCAATTGTCATCGCTACCTCCTTTATATCATACGCAGCTAATACAATCACTTTCGCTGCCTCTAAGAAACTCATCGCTGCCTTTCAAAGGTTCTTCATTGCCTTCTATGGTCCAAACACTACCTCTTGTATGCCCAACGTAGCAGAGAGGAAGTGAAGTTTCAATGCCTACTCATGATGAGTCTTCAAATCAATTTAGAAGTCAATATTTAACATAGATAGGAGCTGCAGGGTAGGGTAGTGTGATGAGAAGAGCTCTACAGCTGCATAGAGCAAGGTGCAAAGACAGGGGAGTTTACCACAAAGTTCTCTACAATCAAAGGTTGACGATGTTCAAAACTTACTATAGAGACTAAATCTAGACTCAAATTTACAACCAACACAAGGTCTGCAATTGAGGAGGTCTACCCGTGAGAAGAGGAGACTTGTGAAATATGAAGACTATGAGTTATTTCTCTCTGATTATGTAGAGCCGGCAACATATAAACAAGCCTGTAAGCATGAAAATGCACACAATTAGATGGCAGCCATGAACGAAGAAATGGAGTCATTGAGAGTCAATAACACTTGGGGTTTGGTTCCTCTTCCGCCAAATCGAAAGCCTCCAAAAAAACAAATGGGTTTATCGTTTGAAAGATGAAGACAGAGCGAGTAAAAGGTACAGGGCCAGATTAGTCGTCAAGGGTTTGATCAGCAAAAAGGTATTGATTTTACTAAAAAATTTTCCCCAGATGTCAAAATGGACACAATTCGTACTGTGTTGAGTTTGGTAGCTGTTTGGGATTTAGAACTTGAGCAACTCGATGTGAAAACAACATTTCTACATGGAGACATTGATGAGGATTTATACATGGAGCAGCCTGAAGGCTTTTCTCAACCAAGTCAGGAGCATCTCTTTTGCAAGTTGAAGCAAAGTTTGTATGGGTTGAAGCAAGCTCTAAGACAATGGTATTTAAAATTTGACCACTTCATGACTGATAGCAACTTTATTCTATGCGAATCAGACCCTTGTGTTTACTACAAGAGGCTAAATACTGGTGAGTTTGTCATCCTTTTGCTCTATGTTGATGATATGTTAGTTGCTAGTACTAGTGTTAAGATTATTTCTTAGCTAAAGCAACAATTGGCTCTTTGTTTTGCTATGAAAGACCTTGGACCAGCCAAAAGAATACTTGGGATGTACATATTTAGAAATAGAAATAAAAGAGAACTTAGGTTATCCCAAGCAAACTACATTGCCAAAGTGTTGGACATATTTAATATGTCTCATGCCAAACTGGTATCTACTCCTTTGGCTGCTCATTTGCACCTATCTTCAGCTATGTCTTCAAAAAATTAGGAAGAGGAAGAACAAATGAGGTCTATTCCATATACATCTATAGTTGACAGTATAATGTATGCAATGGTATGTACTCATCTAGACATTGCACAAGCAGTCACAGTTGTGAGCAGATTCATGAGTCATCTAGGCAAATTACACTAGCAAGTAGTTCAGTGGATTCTACGGTACTTGAAAGGTACCTCACATTATTGTTTATGTTTTGGAGGTACTAACATTCAGCTTCGTGGTTATGTTGATTCAGATATGGCCAAAGATTTAGATAAATGCCAGTCTACCACTGGTTATGCATTTACATTTGCCGGGGTAGCCATTAGTTGGGTTTCTCAGTTGCAACAAGTTGTAGCTTTGTCATCCACCGAGGTAGAATACATTGTGCTCACGGAAGGAGCAAAAGAAATGATATGGCTTGAGCGTTTGTTGATAGAACTGGGCTATCCAAAATCAAATTTTCCATTGTATTGTGATAGCAATAGTGCTATTCACTTGGCTAGGAATTCATCTTTCCACAATCGAACCAAGCATATTGACCTTTGATACCACTTTATCCATGTTATTGACGAAGGCAAGTTTTAGGTCACAAAAATTGACATGAAGGTCAATCTGACAGATGCATTAACAAAGGTTGTTCTTCGAGAGAAGTTTGAATTTTGTAGATCTTCTCTCGGTCTTGTTTCGATGTGATAATGATCATGCAGGGGGTTTCTCTGAGTAGCTCTTTTATCGATCCCATTGGCCTTCAAGTGGGATATTGTTGGGCACGTGGCTTTGTGTGAAGCCCAATGTAATTGGTCTGTCTTCATCTGCAAACTCTGATATATTCATCTTGTAACCACTCTTTGTGTAACTACCTTTTCTTGGCATGAGGCCGAACTATTGTATATGGCCTAATGGTGGATAAAAAGAGAGATGAAGATTTGTAGATAGAGATGTATGATGTGAAGTGTTACTAAACATATTTTTAATGAGAATCCCTTATTTGTGGATGTAGCCATTTTATATGGTGAACCATGTTAATTGCTTGAGTGTCCTCTATATCATTTTTCTGCATATGTCTGTGTTCTATTTTTCTTTCAAAATCTCTATTTTTATTTTTCTACATTTTTAGATTTACAATATAAAGTGTCCACCTAGATCTTCAAGAGATTTCATATCAAGCATCTTATGCCAGAGAGTGGATGGTCAATTATTCCACAATAGCTTATGCTTGGATAACACTGTGATCATTGTGGTGGGTTGCAACATTTGCCAATTTGTCAACATATGGACAACACACATGCAATTGGAAATGAGCTAGTAAGTTTTGGTAAATACAAGATAGTGGCATATGGTCTGAAAGATGACAAAGAAACAAAAATGTGTGAATTGGTCATTGAAAAGATTTCAGTGTATCAGTTTATCTCTATTTTTTGAGATAATATAGTTTACGAGTATGCAAGGCATACCCATAGAGCTTGATGGTTGGACTTGCAATTCAAGCTATGCAAGGACATGTTTCCACTTGGTGCCATTGTTTCAGTTGCTAACTTTGCAAAGAACTACAACCACATAATGAGGTGCAATCACAGTATTACAACTCTACGTAGGTTGCTGTATTTATACAAATAGCATTAATTCATGTAGAAGATAGTATAGAGGATGATAGGAAGATTTTGAAGGAATGTCATTTTTTATATTATTGATGATTGCACACATTCTACGGAGTTCATGCAAGGTTTCTTTTAGATGTTCTATCATGATTTGGATAGCAAGAGCATAACATTTTGTCAGCATATCATATGGTCAAATAATTGTGCATCATAATTCAAGAACTTGCAGATGTTCTATTGGTTGAGAAGGATGCATACGTTGAATGATGTTCAACATATGTGGAATTTTGGTGAGGCTAGGCATGGAAAGGGAGAGAATGATGGTGCAAGAGCATGTATCAAAAGAGCATTGGCATGAGAAGAGTTGAAGTACAAAGACAAGTTAATAGTGTGAGATCTATTGTTGAATGTTATAATGCTATAATGGGTCTAGGTAATGAAGGTAAGTTTACAATTCATAGATATTTTTGGTTGGCTGATGATACTAACATTGTAAAATATGAAGACTATTGTACATTGATAGAATCGAGTGAGCTACACTCTTTTAGAAGCTCTAATGTAGGTTCATGGAGTATTCAAACATGGTGGATGGTATGCTTTTGTTCTTCATGTACATATGAATCTTGGTATGATTGTGAGTCAAAGGAGTGGGTCGCTGATTGGTGTACAAGAGGCCTAAGCTCGATTGACATGTACCGACCACTGACAACACTATAAATCATAGAGATTGAATCATTGGTTTATTTTGACTATGTGTCAAATCTAGTTCAACAAGGTATTATCAGCATTCAAATTTAATAAAATTCAATATACCCTCTTATTTTGTAGTTTTTCTTGTACTGTTGACTATATTCATCGAACAAAATGCATGTATCAATGTAGGGCATGTTTATGCAATTATTGTAGTGGAAGACAATGAAGAAGGAATGGAATATTATTTGTGGTGTTGTGTTGAGGCAAAAAAGAAATTAGATTCCCTTGTTATAGATGAAGAAAACATCGAATACCCTACAGGATCAGTGGTTGTTACTAGAACATGGCTTAGAAGGTACCCAATGAAGAAGTCAGATGTGTGGTTGTTCGAGGACTTTGACACACATAGGAAGATTCTTCATTATTCTAACCTTTTTGTGGCATAAAACATTCATTTGATCTAATATGGGGGTAGACCATTGAACATGACCTTGTGGAAGGTTCGTGAGTCTGATCACAAGGCAATACTCAACACAATAAAGAGTAGAGTAGATCCGGATGGTTCATTAGATTGAATTAGTGGAATAACAGAAAGGTATGTTGTTTTTCTTTGCTATCCTCATTTCACCTTGTATATTTTATCTACTCATTTTAGCTAAATAGTGCAATTGCATTTGCATGCAGGATTTTAGTATGATGGAGGTAGGCATAATCCTTATGAAGTTGCCTTTGGAAGGAAAGTAAGGTAGGTTTTCATGATTATTTCATGATGATATGTCCTTTACTATCTATTTCATAATGAGTTTTAATGAGTTTTAACGATGTTACTATGACTTTTAATTCATTTTAATGATGTTACTATTTCATAATGAGTCTTAATGAGTCTTAATTGATGCCCTACAAGACATTGGATCAAGTGAGAACACCTTTATAGTACTAAATTTTCATCTACTAGAAAGGTATTATGACTGAATTTTTATATTCAACATCTCTTGGGGCCAAATGGATGGCACCAATGCATCTAGGTGGGTGGGTAAATGCTAGGGGAGATGTCTTTTTGGAGGCAAAGACTCATGGTCGTTCTTGGCTATATCTAATGTAGACAATCTCTCAAGAGCCCTAAGAAAAAAAGGTGACAAACTTTGGACCAACTATTCCATCCAACTGTGATACCTAGGAACATATTCTTTGCATATATAGGTGGATGTCAGGTCCACCTACAAACACCTACCTTGATTTTTTTAATTCAATTTTGTTTTCCTATAGTGGTAAGGAACACATTGTTCCAAAATGCTTTAGTTTCATGTAATGGAAAGGTGCTAGGAGTGAAATTTTGCATTCCATAGCTTGTGGGTCTGAACAGACTACACCAATGTGTTGGAGTGGGTGGGTAAATGCTAGGGGAGGTCTCTTTTTGTGTGCCAAGTGTTCCACTTGTTCGGTGCAGTAGGCTACTAATAAAGTCCCCCAAGATCCCTAAGACCAAAAAACTACCAAAATATGATGAAGCAGTTATTGGAATTTATGATAGTTGGGAATGTTCTGTTTGGGCCTACAGGAGCATGTGGGGTCCATCCACAATAACCTCTCTCAATTTTAGTCAACTCTAGTCTATTTGACCTTGCCGAAATCAAATGCATTATTGCAAAATGCTTCAGTTTCATGTAGTGGAAAGGTGCTAGGAGTGACATTTTGCATTCCATAGCTCATAGGGATGAATGGACTATGCAAACACATCAGGGTGGACAAGTAAATTCTAGGGGAGGTCTCATTTCATGTGCTAATCATCCCAGTCGTTCGAGGCAGCAAGCTACTGGCAAAGTCCCTTAAGATCCTAAGAGCAAAAACTTCCAAACTTTGATGGAGCAGTTCTTAGAATTTGTGGTAGCTGGGAATGTTCCATTTAGACCTACAGGTGCATATGGGGTCCATCCAAAATAACCTCTCTTAATTTTGGTCAACTCAAATTCATTTGATCATGTCGAAATCAAATGCATTCTTGCAAAATGCTTTAGTTTCATGCAACACAATCTTGCCAGGAGCCATATTTTTCATTTTGCTCATTGTGGGGCCGAACGGACTATGCCAAAGCATCGGGGTGGGTGGGTAAATACTAGGGGGTGTCATTTCATGCGCCAAGCATCCCAATCCTTTGGGCCAATAGGCTACCGATAAAGTCCCTTAAGATCATAAGAACAAAAAATGCCATACTTTGACGGAGTAGTTCTTAGAATTTGTAGTAGCTGGGAACATTCTGTTTGGACCTACAGGTGCATGTGGGGTCTATCGACACTAACCTCTTAGTTTGGGTTAACTCAATTCTATTTGACCATGCCAAAATCAAATATATTCTTGCAAAATGCTTTAGTTTCATGCAGCACAACCTTGCCAGGAGCCATATTTTTCGTTCTGCTCATCATGGGGCCAAATGGACTATGCCAATGCATCAGGGTGGGAGGTTAAATACAAAAGGAGGTCTCGTTTCATGTGCCAAGCATCCCAATCATTTGGGGCAACAGGCTACCGGCAAAGTCCCTTAAGATCCCTAAGACCAAAAAATTGCCAAACTATGATGGAGCAATTCACGAAATTCATGGTAGATGGGAACATTTTGTTTAGACCTATAGGTGCATGTGGGGTTTGTCCACAATAACCCCTCTCGGTTCTAGTCAACTCAATTCAGTTTGACCGTACCCAAATCAAATGCATTCTTGCAAAATGCTTCAGTTTCATGCAACACAACCTTGCCAGGAGCCATATTTTTTGTTTTGCTCATCATGGGGCCGAACAGAATATGCCAACATGTTGGGGTGGGTAGGTAAATGCTAGGGGAGGTCTCATTTGATGTGCCAAGCAACCCATTCATTTGAGGTAGCAGGCTATCAGTAAAGTCCCTTAAGATCCCTAAGACCAAAAAATGCCAAACTATGACGTAGCAGTTCTCAGAATTCGTGGCATCTAGGAATGTTCCATTTGGACCTATAGGTGCATGTGGGGACTATCCATAATAACCTCTCTTGGTTTTGGTCAACTCTAGTCCATTTGACCGTGTTGAAATTAAATGCATTCTTGCAAAATGCTTCAGTTTCATGCAGTGGAAAGGTACTGGGAGTGAGATTTTGCATTCCATAGGTCGTGGGGCTAAACAGACTATGCTAACACATCGGGGTGGGTGGATAAATGCTAGGGGAGGTCTCATTTCATGTGCCAAACATCCCAGTCATTCTAAGCTGTAAGCTACTGACAAAGTTGAAAGGTGCTAGGAGTGAAATTTTGCATTCCATAGCTTGTGGCTCCGAACTGACTATGCCAACATGTTGGGGTGGGTGGGTAAATTCTAGGCGAGGTCTCGTTTCATGTGCCAAGCATCCCATTCATTCCAGTCTGTAAGCTACCAACAATCACTTTGTCAGTAGCCTGCTGCCTCGAATGACTGAGATGCTTGGCACATGAAATGAGACCTCCCCTACCATTTACCCACCCACCCAACATGTTGGTGCAATTAGTTTGGCCTCATGATGAGAAAAATGAAACATATGGCTCCTGGCAAGGTTTTGTTGCATGAAATTAAAGCATTTTGCAAGAATGCATTTGATTTTGGCACGGTTAAATGGACTAGAGTTGACCAAAACTGAGAGAGGTTATTGTGGATGGACTCCACATGCACCTATAGCCCAAACTATATGTTCCTAGCTGCCACAAATTTTGATAACTACTCCATCAAAGTTTGGTAGTTTTTGCTCTTAGGATCTTAAGTCACTTTGCCAATAGCCAGATGCCTCAAATGACTAGGACACTTAGCGCATGAAACGAGACCTCCCCTAGCATTCACCCACCCACCCCAATGTGTTAACATAATCAGTTTGCTGCAACGATAAGTAGAACAAAAATATGGCTCCTAGCAAGGTTGTCTTGCATGAAACTGAAGCATTTTGCAAGAATGCATCTGATTTCAACATGGTCAAATAGACTAGAGTTGACCAAAACTAAGAGAGGTTATTGTGGATGGACCCCACATGCACTTATAGGACCAAACAAAACATTCATATCTACCACGAATTTTGAGAACTACTCCATCAAAGTTTGGCAGTTTTTGCTCTCAAGATCTTAAGTGACTTTGTTGGTAGCCTACTACCTCGAATGACTAGGACACTTGGTGCATGAAACAAGACCTCCCCTAGCATTTAACCATGCACCCTGACATGTTGGCATAGTCTGTTTAGCCCCACAAGCTATGGAATGCAAAATGTCACTCCTAGCACCTTTCTAGTGCATGAAACTGAAACTGATGCATTTTCTAAGAATGCATTTGATTTCGGTATAGTCAAATAGACTGGAGTTGAAGTACCTCATGTGCACCTGTAGGTCCCAATGGAACATTCTCAGCTAGTATGAATTCCAAGAACTGCTTCGTCATAGTTTGGTAGTTTTTGGGTCTTAGGGATCTTAAGAGACTTTATTGATAGCCTGCTACCCCGAATGACTAGGACACCTGCACATGAAATAAGACCTCCCTTGGCATTCAGCCACCCAACCCAATACATTAGCATAATTCATTCAACCCCATGAGCTATGGAATGCAAAATGTCACTCCTAGCACCTTTCCACTGCATGAAACTAAATCATTTTGCAAGAATGCATTTTATTTTGACACGATCAAATGGACTGGATTTGACCAAAATTGAGAGAGATTATTGTGGATAGACCCCACATGCACATGTAAGCCCAAATGAAATGTTCCTAGCTACCACAAATTTCGATAACTACCCCGTCAATGTTTTGCAATTTTTGCTCGTAGGATCTTAAGTGACTTTGTCGATAGCCTGCTGCCTCGAACAACTGAGATGCTTGGTGCATGAAATAAGATCTCTCCTAGAATCTACCAACCCATCCTGATGCATTGGCATAGTCAGTTTGGCCCCACGATGAGAAGAATGAAAAATATGGCTCCTGGCAAGGTTGTGTTGCATGAAACTGAAGCATTTTTCAAGAATGCATTTGATTTTGACATGGTTAAACAGACTGGATTTGACCAAAATAGAGAGAGGTTATTGTGGTGGACCCAATGTGCACCTTTAGTCCCAAACAAAATGTTCCTGGCTACTATAAATTATGAGAACTGCTCCATCAAAGTTTGACAGTTTTTGTTCTTAGGACCTTAAGTGACTTTGTCGGTAGCCTGTTGCCCCGAACGATTGGGATACTTGGAACATGAAAAGAGACCTACCCTAGCATTTACCTACCCACCCTAACATGTTGGTGCAGTCAGTTTGGCCCCATGATGAGTAAAACAAAAAATATGGCTCTTGGCAAGGTTGTGTTGCATGAAACTGAAGCATTTTGCAAGAATGCATTTCATTTCGGCACGGTAAAAAAAACTAGTATTAACACAAACTAAGAGAGGTTATTGTGGATGGACCCAACATGCACCTATAGGACCAAACAAAATGTTCCTAGCTACCATGAATTCCAAGAACTACTTCATCAAAGTTTGGTAGTTTTTGCTCTTAGGATCTTAAGTGACTTTGCCAGTAGCTTGTTGCCTTGAATGACTGGGATGCTTGGCACATGAAACAATACCTCCCCTAGCATTTACCCACTCACCCTGATGCATTGATGCAGTCCATTTGGCCCCACAAGCTATGGAATGCAAAAATGTCACTCCTATCACCTTTCCACTGCATGAAACTGAAGCATTTTGCAAGAATGCATTTGATTTCGACACGGTCAAATAGGCTGGAGTTGACCAAAACCAAGAGAGGTTATTGTGGATAGACCTCATGTACACATGGTACACCAAAAAGAATGTTCCCAGATGCCACAAATCCTGAGAACTAATCCATCATAGTTTGGCAATTTTTTGGTCTTAGGGATCTCAGGGGACTTTGTCGATAGCCTGCTGCCTTGAATGACTAGGATGCTTGGTACATAAAATGAGACCTCCCCTGGTATTTACCCAACCACTCCAACATGTTGGTATAGTCTGTTTGGTGCCATGGGCTATGGAATGCAAAATGTCACTCCTAGCACCTTTCCACTGCATGAAATTGAAGCATTTTGCAAGAATGCATTTGATTTTAACACGATCAAATGAACTAGAGTTGACCAAAACTGAGAGAGGTTATTGTGGATGGACCCCATGTACACTTGTATGTCCAAACAGAATGTTCCCATCTACCATGAATTCTTAGAACTTCTTCGCCATATTATGGTAGTGTTTTAGTCTTAGGGATCTTAAGGGACTTTGCCAATAGTCTGTTGCCCTAAATGACTGGGATACTTGGCACATGAAATGAGACCTCCCCTAACATTTACCTACCCACCCTGATGTGTTGGCATAGTCTGATCAGCCCCATGAGCTCTGGACTGCAAAATGTCACTCCTAGCACCTTTCCACTACATCAAACTGAAGCATTTTGCAAGAATGCATTTGATCTCGGTACAACCAAACAGGCTGGAGTTGACCAAATCTAAGAGACATTATTGTGGATGGACCCCATGTGCACCTATAGGTCCAAATGGAACATTCCCATCTGCCATGAATTTTGAGAACTGCTCCATCATAGTTTGATAGTTTTTTGTTCTTAGGGATCTTAAAGGACTTTGTCGGTAACTTACTGCCCTAAACGACTAGGACTCTTGGCACACAAAATGAGACCTCCCTTGGAATTTACCCACTTACCCCAATGCATTGGCATAGTCCATTCGACCCCATGAGCTATGGAATGTAGAAATATAGTTATCTTAAGGCAGCCATCTCCTAACACTATTATAGCATGTTGCAAAATGGTTTAATTCATTAATTGTGTCTATTCTTTGTTGTGAAGCAAATTTAATTGACATGTGTAAAGACAAATTTCACAACCTTTGCTAGCATCCTCCCTATCTCTATCAAAATAGATTCTTTGGAACATCGTATGGACAACCATCAACTGCCATTGCAGACATGTATGCAAAGTGTTGAAGCATAGAAAAGGCACATGGACTATTTGATAGAACACATGATTTTTGGCTTCCATGATGGTCTATCTTACTACTTATTCTTGGTGTGTACTTCACTTGAAGTTATCATGAATGTGTTTGAGGGCTTGTATTCTTCATGGTGAAGGCTTGGTTGTGGTGAATTTTGTGTAATATTGAGTCTTCTAGTTATTTCTTCTCTTTGGGTACTATGACCCTATTACATGGTTGGATTCAAGTGGGTTCTCAAGTGTCACTTCTTTGGGTTGATTATGTTTTACAATAGTGGTAAGGGTTTGTGAAGGTGTTTGTGAGGTTGACTATGATGAATATTATGTAGGTTTTATTTTGAATGGTGGAAAAGGGTTTGGTTTCTTAAGAAGTATTATACATTTAGACTTTATCTTATGAGCATTAAATGGTGGAGGTAAATGGTATTGTGTTAGTCATAGTGACAAACCCTAGAGGCTTTATTAATGTGCTTAGAATGAATTTGTAAATGATAGTAAAGAAAAAAGTAGAGTTCCTTCTAAAATGACTAGTTTTCTCTTGAATATTGTTGTCGTTGTTAGTTCCATGTGTATAGTCTCATTGATAAGATGTATTGTTATTAGCCCTTAAGGACAAAGTGAAACTGCTTTACTTTGATTGAATATGTGGATAGCAATTATGTATGTGCATATGAGAAAAATGTTACCTTAAAAGAATTTGAAATATTTGCAAGGGCTATAGGATAGACCTATGTCTTTATTGTAACTCTAAAATGATTTTAAAGGAAACCCTTATTTATGGAATTGTTTTTGACTTGTTCAGTTGGAAAAAAGGGTCCAAAACCTTATACAAAGCCACCCACAAGGCAAAAAGGCCTCAAACAAGCTAGAAATAGTACATTAACAACATAGAAATAGAAGACAAAAAATGAGACTAATCAAGAACACAAAAACTGGTAGACCCCCTAAGGACTATCAGTCATCCCATTCTTGGCCAAGAAGTTGACCATATCCTTGTAGTCACCGAGGCTGTCCACCCCCACATTTATGATCTTGTCATCAAAATCTTTAACAATAGCAAATACTGAAGCCGTGTGATGAAGAGCCTTTGCAAAAAATTTAGTCATCACCTGCCATTTCTTTTGCATCTTGTCCATAGTAGCCTTAAGCACCATCAACTCATTTGTAGTCTTACTACACAGGGAGAAGCTGCCCTTCTTCTATCCTTGGGCTTCCTCCGCATCCTCCTCAATCTCTTTTGAGCTAGGCTTGTCTAGTTTAGCAAAGTGGCTCATTCCTTCATCTTCATGCACATACTCGATGGGAATTTCATCTTCTCCCTCCCCAATGGTGTCCTCAACAAACTCTAAGTCCTTAGAAATGTCCATGCCTTGGGGATTGGAGGATGGGATACCAGTAATATGCCTAGACCTATGCACACCTTGAGCACCATGCTTACCAACATCACTCCCATCTGTTTAGGTCCCGAGTCAAGGTCTATGACTTTCATAGTCACCACCACCCTTTTAGTTTCCTCTCTCCTAGTTCTAGCCTTCTTGAGATATAGGTTACCCTCATCCTCCACAGCCCTCCAGTCCCTTTTAGCAGACACCACAGTATCCTTCTTGGTCTCTAGGTTAGGGTTATCAAGTTTCCTGTTGACTTTCTTAGGGGATTTAGTCTTAGAATCAAGAGTAGGGGTCCCAACAAGGGTACTATAGTCCTCAATTCTGGGTCCCCCCTTTGAGTTTTTTGGGGAGATCTTGGGGGACCCAATAACTTTCTTGGATTTACCCTTAGCAGCAAGAGTCTAGGCCAATGTGGTATCCTCAATCATACTAACTTGGATTTGTTTCAGGAGGCATAAGGCTAAATGGAAGTGATACAACCTAAGGATGAGACCTTGGTGAATAGGGATGAGTGGGTAATTAGGGTTTTTAGCATGAACTTCCTCAGTAGACTTAATTAAGTTCTCTAGAGAAGATAGAAGAAAAAAGGGAAGCTAATCTCCAACCTATTCCTGAAATTGTTAAGTAAAGCGAAGTCGTGATGCTAGAATACCTTGAATCTACCCTCCAAAGTGAAGTACTTCATGACCATGAGGCAAAGTTGCCCCCATAGAGTGGCAGTTTTTCTCTTTCAAACCCCCCATGGAGCTTCACCGCAGCCTCCCCTTTTCTAAAAAAATTCCTCATATTTTTAGGGTTCGACACCTTACTACATCAGCTATGTTTCTTGCCTTTGATGGGGAGCCCTATGGTTTGCCCAATCACCTCTTCAAAAACTTCAAATCCAATGCCCCTCACATGAACACACCTAGTATCATCATCCCAAAACTTGGTGAATTGTCAGGATAGATTCTCATCGTGACTAATCATTGCCTCAAGAAAGGGGGTGTTGGCACTAATTTTGGTCTGGATCTGAGCGCAGATGTTGGAGGGTTTTTTCTTTTTGGGCCCTAAGTTTCCTTGTTCATTGCTGTGACTTTCTTTATCGGTGAAACTTCTTTTTGAGTGCTCAGATTATGATTTAACCATAATTTTGAACCACCGTGTTGAACCCTTTTGGTTCATGGTTCAACGGTTCAAGGCTTTGTGTTTGTGTTCAGCAAATGTTCTTTTTGATGTGCTCTGTTTGGCATTGAACTACTCAGTTGAACCATCCGTTTGAACCGGTTCATGGTTCAAAGGTTCGGAGCTTTATGTTTTTGGTTCATCGGAGTGATCGGCATCATCGGCGAGCTATTTTTTTGTTCCCTCTGATGTGTTTGGTTTGGCCGATGGAAATGCCATCGGTGTGATATTCATCGTCGGCAGGCTTCATTTGTGTTGGCCGATGGATGTTATCGGCGTGTGTTGTATTGTCGGCATGACTGTTTTGAGTTGTGCCGACGATGGGGGGCTTGGCCGATGAGACCAAGGAGGATGTGTATATCGAGGTGACAAGTTCTATCGGTGTAGGCATTTTGTTGTTCACCGATGGCTTTGGTCATACCGACAGGCGAGGTATGTGGAGACTTCATCGGTGAGAGTTTGGTCCATCGGCTGGGGAGCTTTGGGTTTGGCCGATAGTGTTGATATCGCTGATGGTCTATGTCTTGGCAACGGGCGTGTTTGGAGTGAACCATCGGGATGACTTAATATGTCCGCGAGGGAATTTTGGGCTAGCCCGACGGTTGTTGTCTGGCCGACGAAGTATGTTTTGGTGGCCATCGGGGAGACTCGTATTGTTGGTGGGAGTCTGGAGAGTTAGCCTGATGGTCAGTCTCTGGCCGATGAGGGGAATGTAGTGAAATGGTCGGCGAGACTGTTGAGGTCGGCCAGAGGATTTTTGGATGCTCCAATGGAGGGAGTCACGCCGACGGGGGTGCAGAGTGTAGTTTGTAGTCATCGGCCAGACTATTGATGTTGGGATGAGTTTTGTGGAGTTGGCTGATGGTTCTTCTTTGGCCGATATGGAAGTTGTAGGCTTTCGGGAGGTGTCATCGGCGAGACTTGATAGATCGGCAGGAGGATTTGGGAGTTGGCCGATGGCCTGGGTCTGGGCGATGGGCTTTTGTGTGAAGGAGCGTGTGTCGAGCATGGCAAAAGCGCTCGACACCTATTATGCAAGTGACTATGCTTTTAAACTACTAAGGTAGTCTCCTCACCGTGCATGTGGGACTAATCTCCCTGTATAATTTGAAACTGCGATAGAACATGTTTTGGTGGGAATTTCTTTTTTGATGTGTTGCGACGGTTTTCAAGCGGCCGCGGGTGGTTGAGCCATCAATGGCGACTGTAGTAGGGGCATGGGTGAGTTGTTGAACAGTCATGTACCCAATTTTTGGCATGAGGACTTCCAGATGGTGGCACAGGGCTCGAGGCCACCATTGTCTACTTTCTGTCTCTGCAGCAATAAATTTTGAGCACCATTCCTTTGAAGGATCTGTATCTGGCAGGTTTTTGTAAAAGCCTTGTAATTAATTGCTGTGGTACACTTTCTGGCTGATATAAGCAGACTGTGTTACCATTGTTTAGGTTGTTGAAAGTTGAACATTTGGCTCTGTAATACAATACAGCTGATTTGGTTGCTTTGTACAGCAAAACCTGGGAGTTTATGTATCTCTTGTTGTATGTTTTTGCATGAATCCACTGATTTCATGGTTAATTCTATATGAGAAATGCTATGTTAGCATGTGTTTTGTTAATTCTGTCTCCAGTATTGCATGTATCTTTCTTCTGAGTCTGGATATTTAAGCAATGTTTGAGACTCTAGAACATAGAATTCCTATGTTGAATGTCTGATCTCTTAACTTCTTCTCAAGGGGTAGATTAAATTGTTCTCAGATTGAACATTGGGAAGGGTATACTGCAGTAGGGATGCCATAAGTATAGATAGCTTAACACTCTGTATTGGGAGATATCTATAAGGCAGGTATCATATGTGTCCCCCTGAAATCCAGTTTTAGTTGTTCATGCATATCATTCACAGGTGTATGTCTATTGACTCCAGGCCTTGGATAGGCACCGATCTAGCTTTGTCTTTGTGTTATATACCATGTCCAGCTTTGCATCCAAATATAAAATCAAAACCAAACTCTAAAACAACCATCAAGACATTAGAATTAGTTTTAGGATCCTCAGTCCTCTGTCTACAACTACAAATAGGCCCAAAGCTAGCCCCTTTGCTCTTATCTTACAGTTTTGGTCTACTTATAGGAGGACTTATCTGCTTTCTGTCAGCATCCCAGCCTTGTATGTATATCCTCATGGATGTTGAGTAGGGAATACCCCCTAGGTTTTGCAGAGCCTGAAGAAGAAGAGGAGATAAAATATAGAGTCTATCTCCTACACTGTTGGCCCCTGGCCCAGAGATCCTGTTGATCATTGATGGCTACCTTGTAGGGAAATCTGGGAATAAGCATCCAGTCTGGGAAAAAACCAATAGAAATTGGTGACTCTACTGGGGAGATCAATGTCATATCCATGAAAGTTTGAGTCTACGAGATTGAAGAATTAGGCCTGGATGTGTTTGTTGCAGCAGAGAAAAAGGTTGTATATGTGACTCTGCTGGTGGATGACCCAGAAAGAAAGAAATCAATTTGTAGCTTCAGCTTGTTTGAAGCTCATTCCTCTTCAAGGAGGTGGCGACTCTGCATCAAAGAACCTGATAAAAGAACAAAATTAGTCAGAGAAGAATTTGCAACTCCTGCAATATATCCAGGTATTTCATATTGTTTGACAGACTCCCTATTTGGTGAGATAGCACTGGTTAAAAGGGAAACATTGGTGAAAGCAAAGCTTGCATGCTTTTATTAGAACTTATTCTGTATTTCAAAGGGCATGCAATGTTGCTAAAAAGACTCATTTAAAGGACTTTAGGAAAGTTTGAAAAAACAGTCTAAATTTTGAGTGCCTAAAGTCATTGTTTGTAGAAAATCTGAATAGAGAGGAGGGTTGCAAAAACATAAAGGATGTTTTATCAGCCTATGCACCCTTGTGAAGTGTCAAGTGCAAAATTGTATAGTAGTCAGTCCCAACAATGTAATAAAAGAAGTTTCAACATAAACAGATATAAGCCCATAAATTTTAGTGGCATTTGTGGCTATCCAAATGCTCTTCCACCTAAAATCAGAATTTTTTTGCCTAAATTTAATGGTATAAAGGATGAATCAGCTGAGAGACACTTGCAGTAGTTTATGAATGTGATAGATGACTTTGAGATTGACCATGAGGATGTGGTTATGAGATTATTTGTTCAATCTCTAGATGAAGATGCAAGGGACTGGTTTTCCTACCTTCTAGCTCACTCTGTCAGCTCTTGGCATGGTTTTAAATCTGCATTTCTAGTACAATATGGTGAAAGAATCTCTGAATATGCAGTTATTAGTAATTTTATGTACATCCATATTGAAGAAGGTGAGTTGATCCCAGCCTTTAACCTCAGATTTATGAGGGCATTGAATAGAATTCCAGAATGCATGAGACCTAATGATGCACTATGCTTAGTTGTCTATTTGGGAGCTTTTGATAAGAAAATGAGTTATAGATTAGGAGACAAGGAGCCCACCACATTGCATCAGGCACATCAATTTGCAATAGATATTGAAAACAATTGGAGGTATGGAATACAAAAGGGTTATTTTTATGAAAATTTTTGTTGTCCTGCAGCCTCCGATGTTAATGAAAGATTTAATTCAGGAGTTGACAATGAATGTCAAAGTATTCACACCCCTGTTGTCCCAGTTTTTGCATCATTTCAAGTTGATGATGTTTCTGTTATAAAGGAGGATGTCTTGTTTTGCCCAACAAATAAAGTTGAAAACAATGGTTTTTCAAGTAATATTTACATACCAGCCCTTATCAAAGAGCCATCATGTTTAAATGATCCAGTTGTGGAAGGTTGTGATCATGTGGATCAACAATCAGTATCAGTTTCATCAAGAAGTATTAGAGGGATGGAGAATGATGCAGATAGCTCAACTTCAGAATGCATTGAAATAGCAGAAATCTTGTATATGGGGCAATCAGTTGATAGAAATGATATCCATGATCAATTCATGGATCAGGTTTGTTCTTCTTATGACTCTGGATCTGATAGTACTAAAGAAGAATTAGAGTTTCATGAAGAAGAAGAAGAGGCCTTTGCGGTGAGTGTTAATCCCCTTTATGATGAGTCTACAAATGCCTTTGATGCTGTGAATCTTGACTTTCAGTGGTGTAGGATTAATCCTCTTTTTGAGGATGATGATGAATATAAGGAGACTGTTGACCTTGGTGTTACATCAATTTGTGAGTGGGTGGCATATGAATCAGATATCTTCAGTTCTTGTGAAGATACTATGGATTTGCAAACTGTGAATGATGGATGTTCATCATCACCTGATTTAGATATGTGCAACATTGGGTGTGTCAATCAGGATTTGTTTTCAATATCAGTAGATATTGGGGGTTTCATTTTTTCTGAGTATTTTGAGTTTTTGGATTAGCTGGATGAGTGCCTGATGCTGTGCAGTAGCCATATAAATGATGAAGATTGCCAAGAGCAGTATGATGTACCATCTGAAGAGTATAACATGCATATGTTGCTTAATGCTGAAGGATTTTTTAGCATGTGTGGTTGCATGTTTGATTTTGAAATACAGAGTGATAGAGGTAGTACTACAAGTGGCAAACTGTCAAAGGTGGTGGAATATCTAATTGAGCAAATGACCTTATGGACAAACTATGCCAATTTTTTCAGTTGGGATTGGGATCTTTCAGTTTGGAATCAAGCATTTGGCAGGAAAAAATTTTGGTTCTTCCTTTCTGGCTACCCGGGGCCACCCAAGTGATGACTAAAATATAGTTTTTGTGCAGGTTGGTGCAATGATTGACTCTGTTGCCCAATAGATATGGCCCAATCTGCGAAACCAAAGATTCTGGGGTCCTCGCTGCAGTTTTACACCTGCACGTCCCCAGACAGAGCCAGTGTTGGCACTAATTTTGGTCTGGATCTGAGCGCAAATGTTGGAGGGTTTTTTCTTTTTGGGCCCTAAGTTTCCTTGTTCATCGCTGTGACTTTCTCTATCGGTGAAACTTCTTTTTGAGTGCTCAGATTATGATTGAACCATCATTTTGAACCACCGCGTTGAACCCTTTTGGTTCATGGTTCAACGGTTCAAGGCTTTGTGTTTTTGTTCGGCAAATGTTCTTTTTGATGTGCTTCGTTTGGCATTGAACTTCTCGGTTGAACCATCCATTTGAACCGGTTCATGGTTCAAAGGTTTGGAGCTTTATGTTTTTGGTTCATCGGAGTGATCGGCATCATCGGCGAGCTATTTTTTTGTTCCCTCCGATGTGTTTGGTTTGGCCGATGGAAATGCCATCGGTGTGATATTCATCATCGGCAGGCTTCATTTGTGTTTGGCCGATGGATGTTATTGGCGTGTGTTGTATTGTCCGCGTGAGTGTTTTGAGTTATGCCGACGATGGGGGGCTTGGCCGATGGGACCAAGGAGGATGTGTCTATCGAGGTGACAAGTTCTATCGGTGTAGGCATTTTGTTGTTCACCGATGGCTTTGGTCATACCGACAGGCGAGGAATGTGGAGACTTCATCGGTGAGAGTTTGGTCCATCAGCTAGGGAGCTTTGGGTTTGACCGATAGTGTTGATATCGCCGATGGTCTATGTCTTGGCGATGGGCGTGTTTGGAGTGAACCATCGGGATTACTTAGTATGTCGGCGAGGGAATTTTGGGCTAGCCCGACGGTTGTTGTCTGGCCAACAAAGTATGTTTTGGTGGCCATCGGGGAGACTCGTATTGTCGGTGGGAGTTTGGAGAGTTAGCCTGATGGTCAGTCTCTGGCCGATGAGGGGAATGTAGTGAAATGGTCGGTGAGACTGTTGAGGTCGGCCAGAGGATTTTTGGATGCTCCGATGGAGGGAGTCACGCCGATGGGGGTGCAGAGTGTAGTTTGTGGTCATCGGCCAGACTATTGATGTCGGGATGAGTTTTGTGGAGTTGGACGATGGTTCTTCTTTGGCCGATATGGAAGTTGTAGGCTTTCGGGAGGTGTCGTCGGCGAGACTTGATAGATCGGCAGGAGGATTTGGGAGTTGGCCGATGGCCTGGGTCTGGGCGATGGGCTTTTGTGTGAAGGAGCGTGTGTCGAGCATGGCAAAAGCGCTTGACACCTATTATGCAAGTGACTATGCTTTTAAACTACTAAGGTAGTCTCCTCACCGTGCATGTGGGACTAATCTCCCTGTATAATTTGAAACTGCGATAGAACGCGTTTTAGAGGGAATTTCTTTTTTGATGTGTTGCGACAGTTTTCAAGCGGCCGCGGGTGGTTGAGCCATCAATGGCGACTGTAGCAGGGGCATGGGCGAGTTGTTGAATAGTCATGTACTCAATTTTTGGCATGAGGACTTCCAGATGGTGGCACAGGGCTCGAGGCCACCATTGTCTACTTTTTGTCTCTGCAGCAATAAATTTTGAGCGCCATTCCTTTGAAGGATCTGTATCTGGCGGGTTTTTGTAAAAGCCTTATAATTAATTGCTGTGGTACACTTTCTGGCTAATATAAGCAAACTGTGTTACCATTGTTTAGGTTGTTGAAAGTTGAACATTTGGCTCTGTAATACAATACAGCTGATTTGGTTGCTCTATACAGCAAAATCTGGGAGTTTATGTATCTCTTGTTGTACGTTTTTGCATGAATCCACTGATTTCATGGTTAATTCTATATGAGAAATGCTATGTTAGCATGTGTTTTGTTAATTCTGTCTCCAGTATTGCATATATCTTTCTTCTGAGTCTGGATATTTAAGCAATGTTTGAGACTCTAGAACATAGAATTCTTGTGTTGAATGTCTGATCTCTTAACTTCTGCTCAAGGGGTAGATTAAATTGTTCTCAGATTGAACATTGGGAAGGGTATACTACAGTAGGGATGCCATAAGTATAGATAGCTTAACACTCTGTATTGGGAGATATCTGTAAGGCAGGTATCATATGTGTCCCCCTGAAATCCAGTTTTAGTTGTTCATGCATATCATTCACAGGTGTATGTCTATTGACTCCAGGCCCTAGATAGGCACTGATCTAGCTTTGTCTTTGTGTTATATACCATGTCCAGCTTTGCATCCAAATATAAAATCAAAACCAAACTCTAAAACAACCATTAGGACATTAGAATTAGTTTTAGGATCCTCAGTCCTCTGTCTACAACTGTAAATAGGCCCAAAGCTAGCCCCTTTGCTCTTATCTTACAGTTTTGGTCTACTTACAGGAGGACTTATCTACTTTCTGTCAGCATCCCAGCCTTGTATGTATATCCTCATGGATGTTGAGTAGGGAATACCCCCCTAGTTTTTGCAGAGCCTGAAGAAGAAGAGGAGATAAAATATAGAGTCTATCTCCTACACTGTTGGCCCCTGGCCTAGAGATCCTGTTGATCATTGATGGCTACCTTGTAGGGAAATCTGGGAATAAGCATCTAGTCTAGGAAAAAACCAACAGGGGGCCACATCCCCCTTCTGTATGATGTGCCAGACTATGGGATCCTGCCCAAACTCCTTAGAAGTTAGCTCAATCTTGACAATGTCGCGACCCATTTTAAAATCCTATAAACTGCACAGCCAGAGTAGAAAGAAATATTGAAGGTAGAAGCTGTTAAAATGTTTAGCAGGATACAAAATGAAGTAATTAATCCCTTTTGTGTACTTCCATCATTTCAAAGGCCATGGGAATCTAGAATAAAAAACAACATAATAATTTTGATGATATGCATTGCTCTTGCCACCCTGGTTCTCTTCCTCGGGAAAGACTCGTGCTTGCCACCTCGTGTGAAAATGAATATCACTGAAGATGGGGATGGTAAGAAAATTATTACTCTCGAGCCAGCCTATCCTTTGTTCATCCCGCCCTCCCGTCACTTGCCACCTCAACATCCTTTCGAGCTAGCCTGTCATCCATTCAACCCACCCACCAGTCACTTGCTACCTCAACGTCCTTTCGAGACAACTTGTCATCTAATCCTTCCACCCACTAATTACATGCCACCATGGAATCCTTATAGGCCTCCTAGTCAGTCCCCTCTAAACCTTATCAATACTCTCACTCCAAAGGAATTGAATAATCGTAATTCTTTTCCCATCACTCTAAGTTTGAAAACCAACAACTCCAAACTCATTTAGAGACATAATAAGGTAATCACCATTACACAACCAGATTGTACAGATGATGAGGAGCCTCTAACACTTAATTTGTGTGCTTGCATCCATCTTTTTTAATGAGCATTTGGATCCCACTAGGCAGCCTGAATGGAAGCCTCCAACACTGCCAACCATTATTGTTGATGCCCAGGTTCACCATAGCATCTACCACAACATTACCTTCCCTATAGGTATGAGAGACCTTGTACTCCTCCATGGCATTAAGGAGTGGCCAAATATCTCCAACAATATCTACCAGATTCTAGCCTATACTAGCTGATCCTAAGGCAACATTAACAATTAACTGCAAATCCCCTTCCACATGCAGATGTCAAATGTTCAAGGAAATAGGAAGTTTGATACCCCACAACATAGCTAAATCCTCATCCTTATTGTTACTCTTAATGCCAATCCCCCCTATGTAGGTAGCCACAAACATTCCTGAATCAGATCTAATTATGCCTCCTCCACTGGCCACCCCTAAGTTTCCTTTGGCCGCCCCATCAAAATTAAGCTTGAACTAGCCTTTTTGAGGCAAGGTCTAGTAAGTTTTAGCCCTAGCCATCTTTTTAGAGTTATCAATTTGACAGTAATTTGGGTTGACAGTCCATTGTTGTAATAAGCTCTATTCTTCCTTCCTTGGGGGGTTCTCAATAGCTTTGAAGTTGCAGGAATTGATGTTCTTTGCGAGCAATTTGGAAAAGGTCTAAAAAACCTCCAAGGGGGTTCTAAACTTTTCCTTGAAAATTCTGTTATTGTGCTCTTTCCACAAATTCTAGGAAGATGGGGGGGAATTTGTAACCAAAGCTCCTTAACAACCAGGAATGTAGGTCAGAATGGAGGCCTCCAAGCTCTAACCAAGGCCACCACACTATCATTGAAAACCCAGCACAAGTTCAGTCTTTGCATAATAAGACTCTAGATCTCCCAAGAAAAGTTACAATGTAGAAAGAGGTGAGTGACAGTCTCTTCCTCTTCACCATAGAGGACACACCTATTTGGCATCTAAAATCCTCTCCTTTTTAAATTATCAAGAGTTGGGATTTTGTTATGCATTAGAGTCCACCAGAAGAAGTTAATTTTGGGTAAAAGTTTAGGAAGACAAAATTTACCCCACAACTTGTCCTCACCGGGGTCCAACAGCAGCCCATGGGCACTCTTCATAATAAATAGGCCTTTGTTGTCTTTATCCCAAATTATCTAATTTTTTTTAGGAAGGAGTGAAAGTCTAAGTTACAAAACTCCCTTTGAAGATGAAGGGCCACCTATTTATCCTCATCATGATCCATAACATAGTCTATAATATCCCTCCAACTCCTTATACTCACCTGATCTCCAATGTAGTTAGCCACTTTACAACCAAAGAACCTGCAAGCTCTATCAGCTAATCTGCCATAATCCAAATCTTTGAGGGGTAAATCCTTCAACCATCTGTCCTCCCAAAAATTGACATTCCTACCATACCCTATCTTCCACTTGGTGCCTCTACGAAGAAGACCCCTAGTTTTGAGGGTCCCGTTCCAGATAATAGAGCCTTTAGGAAGACCAATATCATCAAGCAACTTATAACCCTTATCCCCATTGAGATATTTAGTAGACATGATATCACCCAAATCCTTATTACCTTGGGTTAGGTTCCACCCAATCTTAGTCATAAGGGACCTATTCATGAGATGGATTCTTCTTAAACCCAAACCCCCTATCTCCTGGGGGTACAAACCTTCTCCAAGCTAACCAATGCAATTCTCATTTTTTCATCAACCCTAGACCAGAGGAATTATTTATGGAATTGTTATTGTGTATAGTTTTGCAATAATTAAGCTCAAAGTATATATGTTGAAATAATTGCAAGATATGCACAAAATGGATTTGTTGATAACGATATAGAAACTTTCAAGCAAATGCGATTGGCAGGTGTAAATCCAAATTCCACAACCTTAACCAACATCCTCCCTACCTATGCCAAAATGGGATCTTTAGAACATGGTATGGACATCCATCAAAGCATAAAGGATATGGGAATTTTTTCAAATCTGTTGTAGTTGCAACTACCCTAGTAGACATGTATGCAAAGTATGGAAGCATAGACAAGGCACATGAACTGTTTGACAAAACACCTCAAAAAGTGCCATCTCATGGAATGCAATAATTGAAAGATATGCACAAAATGGATTTGTTAATAAGGATTTTGTTAGAAATGAAAGTGCAAACCACACAATAGAAATCTAATTCAAACCTTATTTATGTCCTCTAAACAATGTAGAATAAATGGAGATTGCAACAGAAATAAAACCCACTACATAGAAATAACATGCATTAAGAACTGAACACAGAACACAATATGTAACATGGAGAAAACCCTTTCAGGTAAAAAAACTCCACCAAGAAAAGAGGCTTCAAGTTGTATTATCTTCAAATATAAGATTACAATACACGCACTTCGTCTCCTTCTCTAGTCTTCAATCTAGTGGCGCATATTACTCTCAACTATGATAAAAACATAGTACAAATATCCTTATAAAAGGGGGTTGCCTTCTAGGGCAAGAGAACCCATAATATTGACCATCAGATCTGTGACCTAATGATGAATGATCCAAATTTACAATTATAAAATATAAATAAAATGTGGTTTGCGACCCCCTATCACGGATGAATTAGCATCAAGGACTGGATATAAACATGTAGCTGAAAACAAGATCATTGCTAGTGAAACCTTTCATCCCTTATGGGTGATTTACAAATAATTTTAGGAGTAATTAATTATATAAGATTTACAAGGTTGATGGCACCTTAATCCTAATAGCTTTAGAAACTTTCAAGCAAATACAACTAAGAGGTGTAAAGCCAAAATGCGATCTGGTATGGACATTCATCAAAACATAAAGGATATGGGAATTTTGTCAGATTTTGTAGTTGCAACTATCCTAGTAGACATGTATGCAAAGTGTGGAAGCCTAGATAAGATACGTGAACTGTTTGACATGATGCCTCAATGAAATGCCATCTCATGGAATGCAATGATTGCAAGATATGCAAAAAATGGATTTTTTTGACAACACTTTATAAACTTTCAAGAATTACAATTGGTGGGTGTAAAGCCAAATTCCACAACCTTAGCCAATATCCTCCTTGCCTATGCCAAAATGGGATCTTTGGAACATGGTATGGACATCCATTAAAGCATAAAAGATATGGAAATTTTGTTAGATGTCGTAGTTGCAACTTCCCTCAGAGAGATGTATGCAAAGTGTGGAAGCATAGACAATGCACATGAACTATTTGGCATGATGCCTCAAAGAAATGTCATCACATGGAATGCAATGATTGCAAGATATGAAAAAAATGGATTTTTTGATAAGGCTTTAGAAACTTTCAAGCAAATGCAATTGGTGGGTGTAAAGACAAATTCCACAACCTTAGCCAACATCCTCCCTTCATATGCCAAAATAGGATCTTTGGAACATGGTATGGACATCCATCAAAGCATAAAGGATATGAGAATTTTGTCAAATATTATAGTTACAACAACCCTAGCAGACATGTATGCAAAGTGTGGAAACATAGACAAGGTACGTGAACTATCTGACATGATGCCTCAATGAAATGTCTTCACATGGAATGCAATGATTGAAAGATATGAAAAAAATGGATTTTTTGATAAGGCTTTAGAAAATTTCAAGCAAATGCAATTGGTGGGTGTAAAGACAAATTCCAGAACCTTAGCCAACATCCTCACTTCATATGGCAAAATTGGATCTTTGGAATATGGTGTCGACATCCATCAAAGCATAAAGGATATGGGAATTTTGTCAGATCTTGTAGTTGCAACTACCCTAGTAGACATGTTTAAGGTATATCTAAAATTCATTTATTTTATTGTTAATTAATTTAATATTGTTTACAAAAGTAAATAATTCTTTTTCCATTATGTGTTTATTTCATTTTTATATATTAGTGGGAGTTTAATGAGAGAATCTTGGAAGTTATTATTGGAAAAGCTTAAAATAGAATATTTTAGGGAAGTGGAGTTAATGAAATCGGTGACTCTTCCTATTCTATTTTTGGACACGCATCTTCTTGAAGAGGGCTCTGGAAATGGTATTAAATTGGAGGTTCTATTTGAAATGGAGTATTCTATTATTTTTTCACAGATGGTCCGAGAAAAGGAATTAAGAAATCAAGAGTTCATAACCAAACATCGAGGGAATTTTGTTCAGCTTGATTGAAATTAATCTTCCTGCTCAGATATGAAGGAAAATTTCTTCAATTATTTACATGGATATTTACAGTGGTTTCTCCTATGGTTTATATTTAATTTTGGAAATTTATTGATATTAGTTACATGCATTTCTTCCTGCTGAGATTGTTGAACTCTACTTTTCTTATCCCTTTTCATCTATTCACTTCTCCATAATGTATGTAAGATACACTTGTTAGAATGTTGTGTGTTAATATCAATGTAATGTTTAAGTGAAATTGTGCTAATGAGATGACATATTTTTATTTCTTGGGAGGGAGCTCAAATCCATCTACTCCCAAAAACACTGCTTGAATGAGCTCGCAGATAGAGTCTGGGCATTCGTACTCAAGTGAGAAGTTTTTATCGCTAGTGCTTTTGTTTCAACATTGTACGAAATATGGATTCTTTGTGATGATGAAGGAAACCTCAGATCTTTGTCAAAATAGTTGAAATCTTACCCATTATGGAGGAAATATCTTATTCTTGGCATGAATGAAAGGTGTGGTTTTCTGTGAGTTCTGCTATGAATAATAATTTGTGATATACTCATATCCCATTGGCATATGATTCTCTTTCTAGAGGTAATGGTGTATCCCTTATATGCATTAAATGATGCTCTGATTCATCCCTACTAGATTATGTTCGAGTGTCTAGTTACAGTTTCCTTTTTCACGTATATGTGCCCTGCCTAACCACGCACTTTTCATGCATATCTAATAGAGCTTTCTTTTCCATTTTCATCATTTGACAAATAATCTATCTATGTATCACTGTATAGATAGAGGATGTAGATCTTAGCATTTATGATGACTCTTTGGTTTTAAAGTAGAAATTTGCATACAATCCTTAATGAATCTTTAAAATTGGCTTGATTTTCTCTTAGTGCAGCAGCATGCCATTATTTGGTACGTTAACTAACATTTTCTACTATTGGAATATAACTTTGTTTCAGAAATAGGTTGTGTTTGTTTTAGAAATATCTTTTAGAAAAAGGTTGTGTTTTCTGTGAGTTAAGTAGTCGTAGTCTTTTGATTACACCACTTTTAGCAACACAGTAGCATTATCATTTTTGTAACGTCTTCTTGAGATAATTGATGTTATGCTGGCAATGCTTTACCTTGTTTGAAATAAGTATTTCCTTAAAAATATATAGTTCAAATCCATAGCAAACTTTACTTATAAAACTATAATGTTCTTTTGATTCTTTAAACCGATTCTTTTATACCCATAACTGTTGTGATTACTTTTTCATTCAGATAACATTTATTTAATGACTTTTTTGGGCACTCTCAGAATGATAGTAATGTTTATGTTATTGTTATATCATTTAGATTATTATATATAAAACTCTAATAATCATTTGCATGGATATATTAGTATGAGCATCCCAGTCATTTGTCTTTATAGCAACATTTCTATTATAATTTGTCTGATGAATATATATATATATATATATATATATATATATATATATATATATATATATATATATATATATATATATATATATATATATTAGTTTCATAGTCGACTATATTGTATTATGCCTGTATTGATTAGTTTTATCTTGACTCAGTGTTATCTTTAGTTATTTTGATCATTACCTTTGAATTGATATTATTCTTGTCAATGGCTATAATCAAGTTATGAAACTACTTTTGCATCAAAAACCATTATTGAACTTCAAGCACCATTCACATGTCTGCTAGAGCATAGTTGTTTTTGAATCAACAAGTATCAAGTCAACCTTTAGGTAATCTAGACAAATGTTTAGTGTTGAAGGTTTTCTAGCTCAAAATGTTGATTTGCATGGATGTTAAGATTGTTGGTCAAAATACGTGATAATCAAATGACTTAAAAATAATAAAAAAAATGTAATCTATGTCCATACCCTATAAAACACATAATTATTGTCTTGGATATGTGTCATTGCGTTTTGGATATAGTGTTATAATCTTGGTTTCTTTTGTCTTGTCCAATCTGATTCTCAATTGATTATGGATAATCTTGCTTTGGACTTCTAGCCAGTTTAATTTTCCTTTTTGATTAAGGCAAAGCCTGTGTAGATGATGTGATTAAGTGCATCGGATGCTCATATTAAAATGATGAGATTGTTTCTAAAAGATCAATAATAAGCCTTATGAACACTTGTAGTTTATCTGTGCTATCCTAGAGGACTGATGTTTGTCTATAAAATTACTTAATTAGATTGACCTATCCAAGTATCATATGACAATATAAAACTCAAGTCTTGTTTTTAGTTGTTTTCATGAGTTAGGATATAAGGGGACTTCATGACACATGTTCTTTGTAGTTTGTAGTATACCTTGTTTTTCATAGAAAAGAAAAGAATGTTTTGATTAATGATTTAGATGGAAGGAGACTTTTGATTTATTATATGTAGATAATGAAAGGAAGCTAGGTGTGTAGAAATCACTTCCTACACTAATCTAATGAGGAGAGATGAGTGAAAATTCTTTTAAACCCTTACAATTACAAGTTGTTTAAAACAATAACAGAGATATTGTAACAAACACATACACTAGAATGTAAGACAAAAGAAGAGAGAGACAAGATATAACATGGGGAAAACCCTTACGGGTGAAAAACCCTACACTCTAAAACATAGCTCAAATGTATTATATAAACAATGAGGTTTACAATACAGTTATAGAGCCAATGCTCTTAAAGGAGTCTTCGACACTCATATCTAGAGACAATTCAGCAACATAATAGTACCTGTCAATCATATAATACATCTCCTCTCCAAAGCACCTATTTATATAACAAATACAAGGCAAAAATGGCTCCTCATTGAGATGGGCGTCCAACATGGCCTCATGGCCCAAAGCCCATGCCTAAGGACACTTGTCCAACACTGTAGGATGCTCAGGACACTTGTCAAGTCATCCCATCCCAAAGAGATCACCTATTCCCAATTTGGGTAATGACAGATGTTCTTACAACTCTTACAACCATCATAGAATCTGTCATGAACAGGCTATAAATAGCATATTCTCTTACAACATGTCATAACCCTCCTTGGGGTGCCCAAAGATGCCTTGTGACACATGTCTTCACCTATCATAGAACCTTCTATTTTTGACTCTTACATGTCATAGATTCTGTCATAGGAATCTGTCATAACCATTTTAGTCAATATTCCCTTACACACTAGTCAAGATGCTGACACATGGCAAAAAACCTCTACCACACAAAAGTGATGCCTATCTCCACATGGAGTGTGTTGACCATCCTAGTCACCTTACAAGTGGAGTGACAACTCACCGTGTCACTTCACACTAAATGACAAAACAAGATGTGCAACAAAATTACAACATAGGCTAAGTAAATAAATTACATTACAATAATAAATGCAAGGAATTACCAAGGTTGAGACACTGTAATTCCCAACAGATAATAATATAATAATTCATGGATTTTAATATTGGAAAATTACAATGATGTTAAAGTATTCTCTAGAAGAAGGCATTTAATATTTATGTATGATCTTTGATCATATGAACCGCTTGGCATTTAATTACTTAGTACGACTAATGGTTAGAATGATTTGGTTATCTAGTCTAATGGATGTAAATTGTTGAATACCTTAAAGGGATAGCAAGTAACTCCTTTTCTATTATGATGTACATCTTAAGAAGCGTGTGAGTTATGTAAGCAATATGTGGAGTTGTAAAATAGTAGGGTGCCCATTATTCTTGAGAATATATTGATTTCTACAACTATTGAATCTAAATAGAATTCCTTTATTAATAACATGGATGATGTTGATGTGTGTGTGATATGCATTTTGTATTCTGATTATATGTATTATTGCATATATTAATGATTGCTTGTGAGCTTGAATGTTCTAATAGATGTTAAATGTGAGTATTGCAAAATTATCATCTATTCAAGATGTATAGGTATGCATCAAAATGTGATAAATAGTTAGAATTATGTAATTGTAAAGAATTGAAGTATCTTTATAATCTGTTCTTACTTACAAGAAAAAGATTATATTATGTTTGATTATTATATTAGCTTAGAGAGATAAATATTGTTTTCATTGAAAGAAGATTTAATATTATTCTAGCACGATTTTTTTAACATAGCAGAAATTTGTTTACTAGATTGAAAATATCATTTATGTTGTGAAACTATATGAGAATGTTGATAGATAGGTAAACCTTAACCTTTTACTGTCCTCATGTATGGTTCAATTTGTGAATGTGTATCTAAGTTTGAAAGGGTGTTGATGTTATGAGAATATCATACTAAAAGTTTTTGAGTGATACTATCATGTGTTTGCAAGTTCAAGTTTCAAACTACAAAGTCTCTATGCTACACATACGTAGGAAAGGCCATCATGAGCCCCCGAGACATTAGGTTGGCCTCTTAGGGCCTTAGGCTAGTATATTTCTATCTGTTATGTTTATTGATGGATTTTGTTGAACTAATGTCGGCATTTAGTTGTGCAGATATAGGTCTGTTAATTGAGCAGATTATTGGAGCAAAGAAAATATTTTTCCACTATGAAAAAAAAACATCATATGGCTCTTATTGTAATTTATTGTAAATTGCATGAGGATGTTTATATCTATAAAAATTATTGTTTTGATGCATATATTAAATTTATGTTTGATCTTAATTTATCTTTTATTGAGTTAGAACAAGTGTATTTTCTCCTTTCATCGCACTATAATTTCATTATTTTTGACAATATTAATATATATAATGGTTATTTAATGTTATTTTCTTGGGTGGGCATTACAACATGTATGCAATGTGTGGAAGCATAGACAAGGTACGTGAACTGTTTAACATGATGCCTTAATGAAATGTCATTTCATGGAATGTAATGATTGCAAGATATGCAAAAATTGATTTTTTTATAAGGCTTTATAAACTTTCAAGAAAATACAACTGGTGAGTGTAAAGCCAAATTCCACAACCTTAGCCAGTATCCTCCTTGCTTATTCCAAAATGGACATCCATCAAAGGATAAAAGATATGGTAATTTTTTTAGATGTTGTAGTTGTAACTACCCTCGAAGACATGTATGCAAAGTGTGGAAGCATAGACAAGGAACGTGAACTGTTTGACATGATTCCTCAAAGAAATGCCACCTCATGGAATGCAATGATTGCAAGATATGAACAAAATGGATTTTTTGATAAGCTTTTAGAAACTTTCAAGCAAATGCAATTGGCGGGTGTAAAGCAAAATTCCAAAACCTTAGAAATGGTATCATTGGAACATGGTATATACATCCATCAAAGCATAAAGGATATAGGAATTTTGTCAAATGTTGTAGTTGTAACTACCTTGCGAGACATGTATGCAAAGTGTGGAAGCATATACAAGGAATGTGAACTGTTTGACACGATACCTCAGAGAAATGTTGTCTCATGGAATGCAATGATTGCAAGATATGCACGGAATGGATTTTTCATAAGGCTTTAGAAACTTTCAAGCAAATGCACAAAACAAAATTTCAACCAAATGCAATTGGTACATCTAAAACCAAATTGCACAACCTTATCCAACATCCTCCTTGCCTATGCCAAAATGGGATCTAGGGAACATGGTGTGGACAACCATCAAAGCATAAAGGATATAGAAATTTTGTCACATATTGTATTTGTAGTTGCCCTTGTAGACATGTATGGAAAGTGTGGAAGCATAAACAAGATGCGTGAATTGATTGACATGATGCCTCAAACAAATGCACAGTCTCATGGAATGCAATGATTGCAAGATATGCACAAATGGATTATTTAAAAATGATTTATAAAATTTTAAGAAAATGTAATTGGCACGTGTAAAACCGAATTCCTATAATGATAATTGATCATCATATTAAATATTTAATATAAACTATCATATACATAATGTCATGAACATAACATCTAGTCTATATATAAATCCATATATGCATGTCCAAACAAAGCCATATAGGCATATACAAAAATATACATCAGTAACATACACAAGTATGTATACAAAGCCATCTAGGCATACAAAAATGTCCCAAAATTTAGTTTCCTATGGACTTCTATCAAATAATTAGCAACCCTTGCTTGGTCATGAAGATGAAGAGCCAACCAGTGACTCATATTCTCTCTCCCGTTGAGTAGACCTCCTCGATAGAGATTTATCTAGCTCCACCCATTAATACAATCAAACAATATGCACATTAATATAGAAAACATGAAATATATAACATCACATATGTAATCAATCACTTACCACTAGTTGATGACCACTCTTGATCATCATTTCTCTCTCTTTATTCGTAGTTGGATGGGTTGGAGTTGTGACCTCCTATGAGAAGCATCAAGAAGTAAAATTGACTAAACATAAAAATCATTTATGTACATCAAATGACATGAGATAAAACAAGAAATACAAAATGGCATTTTCATATTATTGGCTCATACCTTAGTCAAAGGATTTGAAGACATCATGGCTGTAGCAATGTCTACCTACATTGACTCACAAAGATGAGGAGGAGTCTCCATATTTAGCATCTAAAAATAGAGTTCAAGGTTATTCGACCAAAATAGATACATAACATTATTTAGATGCATAATGATTACAAATGGTTAAATTTACCTTTGTATAAGTGGTGTTGCATCTAGGGGACCAAGGAGACCATGGAGGTGTTAGTGAAGATTCCTATTGAAATCATCAAATTGTCACTAAATAATATTACCATTGATATATGTACAATAATTACGATCATGTGATAAATTACATACCTGTTGAATTGACATCCTCTCATAACTTGCCAATGGATGGTTAACAGAGGTTGGATGAAGACTCTAACCTTGGAATTTCATTGCACAGACAATTACATACATTATTTTTGACTTATAATATAGATAGTCACATAAAATTAATTACAAAATTTCAAATAAGAATATATGAAATCAAGATGAAACTTGTAGAAAATTACCTAAGAGTTAATACCAAATTTACATTGTAATCATCATCTATGAGAAAAATATCATCCAATATGGATGTGTCCATCATTGGATGTTGCCCTTGTATCACAGCATCCTATTGAGAGTCCTACCATGTGTCCTGCATCCCATAATCACACAAGTTCCTACATGAATTGCACAAATGTGGGGACAAATGATGCCTACTACTCGTACCCTCATTAGATTGTGTGAGATCATCGGCATGTTGTACTAGAGACTATGTGAGAGCAGTCAATGAATGTAGTGTCTCCACCTCAACACTCACCTTCAAAATCGAAGGGAGTGACACATGTTTTGGCCTCAATAGGGGTCTAGGTACATAGTTTTGGTCTCGCTAAGTCCCCTCTCTATCTTGGGTAGAGCCACCACCTCTGCTCTGGAACTCTCTAATCAAAATAATTAGGAATCTTCTTGAGGATGAACTTGAAATAGAGTTTCCTCAAGAAATATTGTGGCACCTTATTGTTGTTGCATGGACATTCATCTAAAGACCTTGTACCATCTATCCCAAATGTTTTGGGATATATCTCAATTCCTACACCAATGAATACAAAACCATTTGCAATTCTCTTCTAATCTTTGACCAGTTTTAGGATTATTAAAGTGTGCACATAATGCAAATTTTGTAATTTTTTCTTTCTTTACTTGTTCATAAGACAATTTGTCAGCATAGTATTTCTGACACCTCTCCCTATAGTCATGAAATTCGGTGATTTGTTTCATCACTGATTCCGTGTGAGAAATAATCATCTCTAATGACTTCGCAAGCACTCTCCTATGATCAATGCTTGCACTTGGATTGTTTAAATTTTCAATCAAGATTTGAAGATGTCTTTTATTTTCTTCTATTTGCCCTAAATAGTTTTCTTGAGTATATCTTTCATGGTGAGGACATGAAGGTGGGTTTTGAGGGTTTGGAGGGTTTTCGAGGTTGTTTTGACCCTCATCTAGATTTGTGTTTTCTCCTACCTCATTAACTATAAATGCAATATAAAAAACTAATTAAACATTGTAAAAGTCAAGAATTATTTTCAAACTCAGAAAAATTAATCAAACCCTACCTTCTTCAGCTGCTAGACCCTCTACATTTGCTTCATGATGTCTTTGGGAGTGGGTTTGGGGAGGTGGATCATGAAAATGTTGATCTCTCTTTGCACTTGCTTGATTTCACCTTCCTTGAATGCGCTCGTGCTTTAAACTCTGATTTTTCTCTCCAACTCTCTTTTTGGCCATGAGTATTCAAGAAAATGAGTGTTTTTTGTACTTTTAAGCAGAACATAATGCAAGTATGTTATAACACGCTCACATTTTGCTTTGCATGGGACCAAAAAGTCATGTGGTGACTTTTTGGTCCCACAAATCCATGCACTTACCCTGTTGGTTGGTTTTCAGTTGTTCCTATAGCTGCTCACTCAACAGGCTTATTTTATTTAGAGAAACTTTCAACTCATCCTCATCCCCTATTTCTACTTCTATAGGAACCATGCCTTGACTGGTATTTAGGTCAACAAATTCTGAGGAGAATGGGGTAGAGTCTCCTTTAGGATCAAGCCTTGGACTACTTGATACATTGGGTTGATCCCTATGAATGAACATGTCCTTCCTTTTGAAGTTTGTATTAGTTTCTAGGAACACCACTTTAGGTGATTAAATTGCAACCCTAGTCTTTACTCCTTTAGTTCTAAGGTGATGAGAATGCCTTAGTTTCTATGCTTTTGGAGTTTGGACTATATTTTATTTCTTCTTGCTAGTTTATAGGGGATAAGGAGAGGGTTTCTTTTTCCTTTTTAATTTTAAGGAAGAATAGGTATCTAAAGGTGAAGATTCATTTTGTACATGTGAAGGAATTTGAGACATACGTAATTGTTTCTCTTTATCATATGGCACAGTTTCATGCTCATATGGTAAGGTTTCAAATATAGAGGGAAAAGTCTCATGCATGGCTTCTAAAGTTTCATGCATCGGAGAGGAATTCATATGAATAGGTTCTTCTATAGGCTCATGTGTAGGTGCTACATGACTCTCCAAGTATGCTGCAGAGTTAGAGGTTGACGCTGCAAGACCTTCAGGAGAGGCTGCATGCATGTAGGAAGGTGTTGTATGTTTAACAAAGAGAGCTACATGTTCTACCCCTATACCCTCTTCTCTTTATTCCTGTATAGTTTATGTTTATGGTACATGGGTATTCCTTTCTCTAAGCCTATAGCCATTCAGCCCTACATTCGACATTTCCCTCACATGGAAAAGACCCAAAAATGTCTCCCAAGATGCATTAACCCACTAATCTACTTTAGTGCCTAATTTAGTGGAAAAACAAAATCTTTAACAAGTGGTGTTGTAAGAAAATAGATCAGTAGTTACAAAGTTTGATCTTTAACAAGTGTAAACAAGCTGCAAAAATATGTTAGTCTCCAAATCAAGCCAAAATTTTAGTTGCAAACTAAAAATTAGACAAAGGCATGGAAATATAGCCAAAAGTGTGAAAACAGAGATAAACCAAACCAGAAAATTGGAGTGTTATACCTTATTTACCTTCCCAACACAGGTGTATCGATAGCTAGCATAGGTATGGTGACAGAGGGCACAAGTGCTCAAGAATGATGCATAGGCATGGATCAGAAACCTCACAAGTGCAGACCTGCACAACACAATCATGGATTTGTACAACACAAGCACTAAAACATAATCGTGAGATGAAAACCTACCAAAACTAGCTAGTTAGGTCTGACAAAAAACAAAAAATGACCACTAGAGGCAGATTCAAAGGTCCCAGTTGATAGATCTGATGAAACCCTAGCTGTAAAACATCACACACAACAAAGGCATGACTTTGGTAGGTGTAGGCATAGATCTAGAAAAAGAGACAAAAACCTATAATTAAAATTTGATAAAACCCTACAAAATTGGATGTTAGCTGGTCAAAGGTTAGATCTGAGGATTAGCAGCACAAATAAGCCAAAATCTAACAAAAAAACCATAAATTATAGCTATTATGGATCAAAAACTAAAACTAGGTCAAAATCATATCACATGCACTAAAATAGGGAGCATAGGTGCGTCGACAAAGTGTACAAGTGTACCACCTGTAAATACAAGCGCGTTGAAAGGAAACACCAATGCGCTGTAATAGTCAAGGTCGTGGATCTGCAACTGAATTTGCAAAAGATAGAATTTCTTTTGAAAATGATAATTAAAGGGACGTGGATCCCACTAGGCATGCCAAAAATGTATGCAAATTATGATCCAAGGTAAATAATGAAGATAAATGCAACACAACTCAACAGCTTCACCTCAAACTAAACCCTCACACTTAGATAGAATGGAGTAGAGTCCACCTTAATTCTACTAGCTTTGTTCTATGTATATATTATGCATTGTGGACTACTCACAAAACCATCATAATCTAGGTATAAGATGGCTATAATGGAGGCAAATGATAATGATAATGATAAGGATTTTGATAGCATGTACTTGCATATGAAAGATGTGTTGTGATAATGATGTGAGAGACTCAATTTATAGAGGGTTGAATGATGAATGGAGGGTTAGGATAAAAAGATAAAATGGATGGCTAAGATTAGATGAGAGGATTATAGGTCAATGATAAGAATCTTCTAGAGCATTCTTCTATGTGAATGGTGGAGACTAAGGGTAAGTGCAAAAAGATGGGGGGCCAAAAAGTGGCCAAAATAATTTCAAATAGATTTAAGTCATAACGTGAGCGCATTATAACGCGCTCGCGTTATGGCTTGGTAATGACAGGCCACAGGCTCGTCATTACCGAGCCATAACGCGAGCGCGTTATAATGTGAGTGTGTTATAATGCGCTCACGTTATGGCAAACTATAAATAAAAAAAAGCAAGTCAATTTCATTTCACTCCCATTTTCTCCTCTGCCTACGGCCTCCAAACCCTAAAAAATGCGCTCACGTTCTGCAAAACACCAATCAACACAAAAATCTTGTCAATTCATCGCCAAAATGCCGCCGCGATGTTGAGCACGCCAAAGAGGTGAGTTATCTTTGTTTTTTTGTTTGAATTTCTTTCTATATAGGTAGGTTTTTGTTGATTTTTGATGTATATTTCGTTAATTGTCAGGAAATGTTAATGCACCTCCTCCTCCTCCTCCTCCTCCTCAAAATCCACAAAATCCTAAGGAGGAAATACCTACAGAACAACAACCTCCTCCATTCATTCCTCGACATGCCCCTGGAACACAAGATAATATAATAGGGCAAATTGAAGACAACAAAAAACAAATTGAAGATATAATTGCAAGGTTGAAAGATCCTTCCACTTCAACCTTGCATAGGTCCACGCTTGCCGAATCTCTTGAGTCTATGTTAACAAATGTAAATTCAATTAGCAAGCAAATAACTAGTTGGACCGATAAAAAGAGAGAGTTTAGAGATTACTATGCAGATAAATTATCATACCAAGATGTCAAAAAATTACAAATTACAAAATTAGACTTGTGTTCAATTTTTACAAACCCACAAACAAATCAACCTCCACCCATTACATGCAAGAGGTTCCCTATCCATTGGTGCAACAACCAAGCGATAAGGGACAATTTCGGGCAGAGGTGGTGGATGGTTTTTGACCATCCTCCATGCAATAATAATGAGGTCCCGTAATACTTTTTGAGGAAACTCTACTGCGAGTTTGTCCTCAATAAAGTACCAAACTATTTTGATATGCGAGACTTCCAGGGTAGAGGTGGGGGCTCAGCACAGGATAGACCAGGGGCACGTCTTGACCCACAGCGGGTAGTGAGACGAGTAATTAGCAGACCAGCCCACGAGCATGTTTCTATCCCTTCCATTGTGAATGAGAGTGTTGAGGTCGATACACTAAGGTCGATTAGTGCCTTGACCCAGAGCATCATAGAGCATGCCGATCCTACAACACAGAGTGGGTTGGGAGATAGTGCGAGGAGTAGGGTCCCACCACATACTTGCCAGGCTTGCGGGTCAGCTTGTGGTTATGACCCCATGGACAGTCAGGACGCAGGTGCACAGGCTACATCTACAGCTGAGCAGATGGTGATGACAGATACCCTCCTGAGCGAGACTTTTGGCCTTGATACTCAGGTAAATATTAGCAAGTTCATTGAATTTAATTTATTAAATTTCATTTTTGAAATACAAGATTAACTAATTTAAATTGATGATTTTAATGAAATTTCAGGGTCATAGCGTCGATGCAGTTTTCAGTGGTTCTCCACCTACATTTTTCACTAGATCATCTACTGTCGAGGTATGTAACTAGTAAACAATTATAAATATTACATGTGAATAGCATCGTTATATGAATGATATTCTAATTTTTGATTTTGGATGTTGAATAGGTTAATACTGTAGATTTCATGGCAACACCTGCCAGCGGTGGTGGACTTCAAAGCTTTACGGAGGTAATAAAATAAATAGTTTAATGAATGAATTGTACTTACTAAATTTTTGTATGTGATTTGTGTGTTTTATTGTGTGTACTTCCATGTTTAGATGAACATGTGTGTATGTTAGGAGCCATGATTTGCATCACTATTATAGTTTTCGTAATTGAATAATGTTGTTTTATTTCCAGATGATGCAGGCTGCAGAGACACCTCCCCATGTTCATAGGAAAATGGAGTAGGGTGTGGCCTCTGCGATTCATAGCTCTATGGCATTGACAGGGGTATGAGGCAGATTAGTAAATTTTAATTTACATTCATTGTTATAGTTGTCTATTTTTGAAAAATCAAAAGATTATTGATTTGAAGTTTAATTTCTATCTAGATGGTTTCTATAGGACATGACATCACCAGGGCCTATTCCTGCTACTGAGACGAGCGGGGAGACAGATTATATGTTAGCGGTAAGTGATTATTTTGTTAAATGTTTCATTTTTTTATAACATGTAATTTCTATATATTAATGTCTATACTTTTTTTTGTAACAGGTAAAGGTGTAGGAAGAACTAAATAGGAGGAGTAGCCCTCGGGTTCGTAGTAGACCACCCACATGCATGTCTCCATCCCCTAGAAGATCAAAGGCTGCTCGTGATTTATTCTCTTCACCAGCTAGAGGGGAATGACTTTTATTGTGTTCCTGTGTTGTATGCCTATATGGCATTTGTGGACATATATTTTGTATTGTACATAGTTGACATTATATGCGGATATGACATTCTTGTAAGCCTATATGGCTATTTTGTATATATGTTATACTTATATTGACAGATATTGATGTATGCCTATATGGATATTTGGTTAATACAAATCTTTTTTATTGATGGCGTCCATACTTGGATTATAAATCCACTTTTGAATGGATATTTGTAGATGGCTACTTCAAATATTTAAAGTCTGATTGTATTACATAGGATGTTTGCATTTTCTTTGATAGGCTTGATAGGCCATGGATTACATGATGGTGTTTGATGGAAAAGTATGGTACTAGAAGACACTAGTTCATTCTTAATAGGCTTGTGATTGATAATATCTTTGCATGATTGCACTTGATCTTGGATCATGGGCATGTTGTTAGGATTTTGATTGCATTGTGATGTTTGATGGATAGGCATGGTGTAAGATACCCAACTAGTTCTACGAAAATTTTTCCTTACTTAAACAATTTTACTTGCTATCAATTCATTAACTACTTCAACAACACAAAGATATACATCAAAGATAACTACTTGAATGAATCAACCTTAGAGTTGGGTACTTGTCTAGTTATTTGACTCAATCAACTTGCAATGTCTTATTACATGGATAATGCTTTCAATAGCATGAAGTTACATCTTATTCAATGGAGATACAAAAGAAAGGCCTTGAAGCCTTGATGTTTACAATGGCGTCTACACTTGATCAACTCAATCAAACTCAATGATGTCAACTGAATGTCAACACCTCACAATATCACAAGGGAGCATCACCTTGCTTGTTGCATGGATGAACGTCATAGTTGCAAGACTCTTAGGGTTAGGCGCCAACTGAAGGTAGTAGAGACCAGACTAGGTGCCATCCGAAGCTAGGCACTTCCTTAAGGTGGTAGAGACATGGATGAACATCTGGTGGGGTTTGATGACTCTATATTGACACTCAAATTCACTTAGGCGCAATATTAGTGTTCTTCTAACCAGGCACTAGATAGGAGGATTCTCAAGGGTTTTGGCGCCTAGGTTACAACTTGTCAATTTCTCAAAGAATCTTTGAAACACTTGACTTCCAAGGATTATCATCTTACCCTCTGATGGAGCGTCTTGTTCCAAAATTGGTCTTGGGGACTTGCATCTCTCTTAGACGCATGTTTGGAGTAATGTCAACTGGTATCAGCGCCTATTATCTCAATTCACACTTGACATCAAACTTTTGAAGCTCTTTTACCCTAGCGCCTTTATCTTCTATCAAGCGCCTAACATTCTGGAGGTGAATTCCATCTTAATCTAAGCCTTCAAGGTACTTCCTATTGTGTCCAAAACACACATCACCCCATCGGACTGGGGACCCCCTCTTTTTTGAGCTCAGATGCTTTGCATTGATTTATGCAATCTCATTCCAAGTTGTCAGGGTCTTGAATATTAATGATGCGGAGGATTAGATTGTCCATGAGTTGGCGCCTTGAAGTGACTTGAGCACCTTCAGTTGCCTTGAAGTTGGTGTTGGTGCCTAAGGAAGGTAATGAGTCTAGACGAAGCACCTTAGATGGGTTGATAAAGAAAGATGATGCGCCTTAGGAGGAATTGGCGCCTTGAAGGATGATAAAAGGGCTCTTTGAAGTGGCAAAGAGTATGAAGTAGTGCCTAAGCAAAGGTAAGTGACTCATGCCCCTTGAATGCCTTGTGTCAATCAAAATCAAACTTCAAACTTCCATCTAGCGCCAGGATGAAGATCAAGTGGAAATGTACCTTGGAGTTAAGGTTGGTCCATTTCAGAGTAAATGAGCACCTAGAAGCATAGGCCATCATCAGGAAAGGTTTGGTTGAGTTGAATTTGCACCTAAGAGTAGAAGCGCCTTACTAATGGAATGAGAGCGCCCTGATGATTAAAGTCTCCAGAGATGAATGCCTTAACCAATCTAGCACCTTCAAGAGGATGACATTTAAGGAGTATTCTTGGCATGTTGAAGTGACTTGGGTGCCTTGATGGGGAGAGGTCTTGATGAAGAGAGTAAGGTTGAATATCTAAGGGTAATATGCGCCATAGATGATAGAAATTGATCACCTTGGAAGGTAAAACACTTCAAATGTTTTCAAGGAATTGGATAAGTCATTTAGCACCTATAGTGGGAGGTATTGTTTTGGCACCTTGGACAAGATTGGGCATCCGGAGAAGATTTGCTCAGAGTACTCACTTAGCACCCTGGGGCCAACTCAAGTAGACATTGCACCATCTAGATCAAACCTTGAAATGCGCTCAGTGTTGGAGGAATCAAGTTGGATAAGTACTTGAAGAACTTGAAGAACTTGCATTAAGTGTTTTAGCGCCTTGGACGAGGATATTAGCGCCTTGGTATGGTTTGGAGTGCCTTTAGCCGTGCCTTAAGGAGATTTTCTTACATCTTAAAGGAGGTTCTGACACCTTGCCCCCTTTGGTATCTAGCGCCCTAGTGGCTTTAACCTAATGCCTTTGGAGTCCAAAATGCGCCTTTGAAAGTTGAAGTGAACCTTGATAATTGGAGTCTTCATAATGAGCGCCTAGGTCTTGTTGAGTAGAATACCCCACAATGTGTGCCTAGGTCTTTAAGAAGAGTAATGATACTTGAGATAGAGCACCTTGAGGAGGTAGTTGAGCGCCCTGGATTGAATAATTGGAGTTCAAGGAAGGTTTGAGCACCCAAGGCATATGGCTAGAGAAGTTGTAGAAAAGACCACTTTTGGCACCTTAAAATTTTGAATGCTTGGGGAGTTTTTGCAAAGATCTAGTTTGAGCGCCCTTATGCCCTAGGATCATCTAGTTTGTGTGTCTTGTAATGAGGAGTTCATGTAAGTTTGGAATGAGTGCCTTGAATAAGTGTAAACTAGCCTAGAGAAGGGTATGTGCGCCTTGAGCATTCCAGAGATAACTGTGCGCCTAGAACAATATGAGCACTCATGATGATGATTAACGCCCTGATGAGACTATAAGCACCTTGTTCAGGAGATACCTTGTTTGATCATAAAATGTGCCTTGAGTCTTGAAGGTTTTGAGCACCTAGGTGATTTGGATGTTGGGATGTTGGTATGCGCCCAAGATTGAGGTAAGTGAGCACTTGTAATGGAGGAGAGCAATGAGATGGAATGTCTTGTAGAGATTGGCACCCAGAGACCCATTTTTGTGCCTTTGATGATGACCATTTTTGCATAAGAGTTTAGCGCCTTAGAGTTGTAAACTTTCTCTTTGGGCACCTCTGAGTGAATGTTGGCACCTTGGACAACTAAATACGCCTTTGATGGAGTGGAGCCCAGAAGGGGAGTAGGAGGAAACCCAATCTTCAAGATTCATCAAGCTTCAAAGGCCATCTACAAGGAAGGTGTTATCATCTACACTCCGAGAAGGTAATGTCAAAGGCCATCATGAAGGATCACTTCACCAACTTCAAGTCCATCAAGTTCAAGTCCTTTCACCTAGCAAGTCCAAGAGAGATTTCTACTCCGATTCATGAAGTAAGCTTATATCATCCTTATCTACTCTGCGAGAAGAAGAAACATTACAAAGTCAATTAAATGAGTTACAAGTACCATGCATCCAATTGCAAGGAGTGAACCACCTTAAGGAAAAATAGTTCTCTTGAAGTTACTTGAAATGTCAAAAGGTTTAGCGCCTCAAAGTAAGGTCAGAGGTGAGGTTAGAGGTGAAATGCGCCTTTGGACCATTCTGGTGCCTTGGATGAAGAACCTATATCTTGAGCCCAAGAGGTAAAATTTGCACCTTAGTGGATTTGGAGAGTTACAGAGATTAGAGAAAAGTGCCTTGAAGACAGAGTTGAGCGCCTTAAAAGAGGTAGCTCATCAAAGTTGAAGAAGAGCTTCAGTATTCGATTGATAATGCTCGAGCTATCATAAGAAAAGGTGCCCATTTTGTTCACCACTTGTAGCATCACTTGTTCAAGGCGCATGTGTGATTTGGTCAAAAACATGTGCCTAGAGTGAATAGGCTTTCATCCTGACTTAATACACTGCCTCCTTCTGACGATTTTTGGGGCAGCAGAAAACCTTTCACCACGGGCAAATGTCTCAGAGCTATAAAAAAACTGAGAGAGGTTATTGTAGAGACACTCTACGTGATCGCGTTGCCTCAGACAGAATGTTTCTAAGTGACACAGTTTTCGAGTAACATTTCGTCAAAGATTGCTGCCTTTTTACACTTTGGACTCTTCAGGGATATCATCGGTACAATGTAGCTCCGACTGTTTCGACATATTTGGGTGAGAAATAGGACCATGCCTAGCGTAAATGTACCCATTTGGACGCGTTGGAATAGTCAGTTTGGTCACATCAGGAGTAGGACGAAAGTTACACCCCTTTGCAACTTTACACTGCCTCCTTCTGACGATTTTTGGGGCAGCAGAAAACCTTTCACCACGGGCAAATGCCTCAGAGCTATAAAAAACTGAGAGAGGTTATTGTAGAGGCACTCTACATGATAGCGTTACCTCAGACAGAATGTTTCTAAGTGACACAATTTTTGAGTAACATCTCGTCAAAGATTGCTGCCTTTTTGCACTTTGGACTCTTCAGGGATATCGTCGGTACAATGTAGCTCCGACTGTTTCGACATATTTGGGTGAGAAATAGGACCATGCCTAGCGTAAATGTACCCATTTAGAAGCGTTGGAATAGTCAGTTTGGTTGCATCAGGAGCAGGACGAAAGTTACACCCCTTTGCAACTTTACACTGCCTCCTTCTGACGATTTTTGGGGCAGCAGAAAACCTTTCACCATGGGCAAATGCCTCAGAGCTATAAAAAATTGAGAGAGGTTATTGTAGAGGCACTCTATATGATCATGTTGCCTTAGATGGAATGTTTCTAAGTGACACGATTTTTGAGTAACATCTCGTCAAAGATTGCTGCCTTTTTGCACTTTGGACTCTTCAGGGATATCGTCGGTACAATGTAGCTCCGACTATTTCGACATATTTGGGTGAGAAATAGGACCATACCTAGCGTAAATGTACCCATTCGGACGCGTTGGAATAGTCAGTTTGGTCGCATCAGGAGCAGGACGAAAGTTACACCCCTTTGCAACTTTACACTACCTCCTTCTGACGATTTTTGGGGCAGCAGAAAACCTTTCACCACGGGCAAATGCCTCAGAGCTATAAAAAAATTAGAGAGGTTATTGTAGAGGCACTCTACATGATCACGTTGCCTTAGACAGAATATTTCTAAGTGACACGATTTTCGAGTAACATCTCGTCAAAGATTGCTGCCTTTTTGCACTTTGGACTCTTCAGGGATATCGTCGGTACAATGTAGCTCCGACTGTTTCAACATATTTGGGTGAGAAATAGGACCATGCCTAGCGTAAATGTACCCATTCGGACGCGTTGGAATAGTCAGTTTGGTCGCATCAGGAGCAGGACGAAAGTTACACCCCTTTGCAACTTTACACTGCCTCCTTCTGACGATTTTTGGGGCAGCAGAAAACCTTTCACCACGGGAAAATTCCTCAGAGCTATAAAAATTGAGAGAGGTTATTGTAGAGGCACTCTACGTGATAGCGTTGCCTCAGACAGAATGTTTCTAAGTGACACAGTTTTCGAGTAACATCTCGTCAAAGATTGCTACCTTTTTGCACTTTGGACTCTTCAGGGATATCGTCGGTACAATGTAGCTCTGACTGTTTTGACATATTTGGGTGAGAAATAGGACCATGCCTAGCGTAAATGTACCCATTCAGACGCGTTGGAACAGTCAATTTGGTTGCATCAGGAGCAGGATGAAAGTTACACCCCTTTGCAACTTTACACTGCCTCCTTCTGATGATTTTTGGGGTAGCAGAAAACCTTTCACCATGGGCAAATTCCTCAAAGCTATAAAAAACTGAGAGAGGTTATTGTAGAGGCACTCTACATGATAGCGTTGCCTCAGACGGAATGTTTCTAAGTGACACAGTTTTTGAGTAACATCCCGTCAAAGATTGCTACCTTTTTGCACTTTGGACTCTTCAGGGATATTGTCGGTACAATGTAGCTCTGACTGTTTCGACATGTTTGGGTGAAAAATAGGACCATGCCTAGAGTAAATGTACCCATTTAGATGTGTTGGAATAGTCAGTTTGGTCGCATCAGGAGCAGGACGAAAGTTACACCCCTTTGCAACTTTACACTGCCTCCTTCTGACAATTTTTGGGGCAGCAGAAAACCTTTCACCATGGGTAAATGCCTCAGAGCTATAAAAAACTGAGAGAGGTTATTGTAGAGGCACTCTACGTGATAGTGTTGCCTCAGACGGAATGTTTCTAAGTGACATGGTTTTCAAGTAACAGCTCGTCAAAGATTGCAGCCTTTTTGCACTTTGGACTCTTCAGGGATATCGTTGGTACAATGTAGCTCAGACTGTTTCGACATGTTTGGGTGAAAAACAGGACCATGCCTAGCGTAAATGTACCCATCCGGATGCGTTGGAATAGTCAGTTTGGTCACATCACAAGCAGGACACCAAAAATGCAAAAGTTGCTTTGTGCAACTTGACAACATTGACACTTTTTTGCAACATGACTCAAAGACTCAAACTGACCCCAAATGACTCAAAGTGACTTAAAATCACCTTGATTTGGTGCCCAATGTACATTATAGAGGTCGAGGTGCTTCTTATCATTCAAACATCTTAGATGAGTGCATAGGAAAGGAAAAAGCTCTAAGTTTCATCATCATGAGCGCCTAATATCAAGAGACTTTAATGCATTGATTTGGCACCCTATATGTGAAGGAAGATCTAAAGGCATGAAAGTGGATGTCATCTTGCAAGAGTTTGGATCATCAAAATTGAAAGAAATAAGTCTATTAAGCTTGGGCGCCCTTGGTCTTCTTTTCATTCATTATGAGCGCCTTGGGAGAATGTTATATAGGTCATCATCATGATTGGGCGCCCTGGATCCAGAGTGTTGGAGAGATCATCAAATGGTGTCTAGTAGGGTGAGTTATGAGTTTGGTCGCATCAGGAGCAGGACACCAAAAATGCATAACATGATGATGTAAAAATGTGTACATATGTGTAAAAATGCAGGAGGAAATAAAAAAAGACAAACCTTACAAATTAATGTGCATACTTACAACTCAATGTAACATAACTTTACAAAATCAATGTGAATACTTACAAATTAATCCAATGAACCATCCGGGTCTGCTCTACTCTTTATTGTGTCAAGTATTGCTTCATGGTCAAACTCACGCACCTTCCACAATATTTTGTTCAAAGGTCTACCCCGATACTTTATCAAATGAACATTGGATGCCACGACAAGGTTCGAGTAATGAAGAATCTTCCGATGCATGTCAAAGTCCTGAAATAGCCAAATATTAACACTCTTATGTGGGTACCTTCTAAGCCATGTTCCAGTAATAACCACTGATCCTGTAGGGTATTCGATGTTTTCTCCATCTGTAACAGGGGCCTCCAATTTCTTTTTGGCCTCAACACAACAACATAAGTAATAATCTGTTCCCTCTTCATTATCTTCATCTGCAATAACTGCATATACGTGTCCTACATTGATATGTGTAGCAAATTAGATGAAATTAGTCAACATTACAAAAACACTACAAAGTAAGATGACATTACCTAGTTGAACTAGATGAAATTAGATGCATATACATGCCCTATATTACCTGGTTGAACTAAATCTGATATGTGGTCAAAGTCAACTGATGATTCCATCTGTGTTAGTTCCAGTGCCGTCAGGGGTCAATACGTGTCAAGTGGGCTAAGATAACTTAACTGCCATTCGTCAACCCACTCCTTTGACTCGCACTCATCCCAGACTTGAATTGTATAGGAAGAACAAAAGCATGACATCTTTCGTGTATGGATACTCCATGAACCTGCAATTGAGCTTCTGAAAGAGTGCATCTCATTTGATCCTGTCAGTGTACAACAATCCTCATATGGTGCAATGTTAGTATCATCTATCAACCAAAAAAATCTACAAACTAAAGACTTACCTTCATTACCTGGACCCATTAAAGCATTACACCACTCGACAATCGATTTTGCATCTGTCAACTTTGCATTGTCTTTATACTTTAACTCTTCTCGTGCTATGGCTCTTTTGATACATGCTCCTGCACCATCATGCTCCCCCTTTCCATGCCCGGCCTCACAAAAGTTCCACATATGTTGAATACCTATAAAATTATGCCTCCTACTCAGCCAATAGAAATTCTGCGAGTTCTTGAATTGTGATGCACAATTATCCGACCATATGATATTCTGACTGAACGATATGCCCCTTCTAGCCAAATCATTGTAGAACACCTAAAAGCAACCTTGCACGAACTCCGTAGAATGCGTGCGATCATCACTAATATAGAAATTATACTCCCTTATGATCTTTCTGTCATCCTCTATACTATCATTCGCATGAATGAATGCGATGTGCACAAATATAGAAACCTGTGTGGAGTTGTAATATTGTGATTACACCTCACGCTGTGGCTGTAGACTGTAGTTCTCTGCAAAGTCGACAACTGAAACAATGCTACCAACCGGAAATGTGTCCTTGCTTAACTTGAATTGCAAGTCCAACCATCGAGCTCTATGGGCATGTCTTGCATACTCATACACTATGCTGTCACAAAATATAGGCATAAACTGATACACTAGAATCTTTTCAATAACTAATTCACACCTCTTTGCTTTTTTACCATCTTTTGTATTATATGCCACTGTTTTATACTTGCCAAACTCTACTAGTTCATTTCCAACCGCATGTGTTATTTCCATATGTTCACATATTGGCAAATGTTGCAAGCCATCGCAACGATGACATGTGCCATCCAAGCATAATTTCTTGTAGAATATTTGACCTTCCTCTCTTTCACATAAAATTCTTGATATGAAGTCTCTTGAAGATGTTGGTGGGGCACATATGGCACAACCCTGCAAATCATTGTTAGTATGCATATCTAAACATATAGACCTATAAGCATCAAAATGGTTAGAAAATTCAATATGTAATCTACAACAACAAGTAGTGCGTGTGTGATTTATCTTAACATAGAAAGGTTTTAGCATTTCAAAATATCTTTGACAAATTTTAATTTGAGGATACTTCTCTAGAAATTTACCATAAAACTGTGTTTGAGTCTCATCCAAAAAATGCTTTGGATGTGGCTCGCGGTTCTGACTACCAATTCTCCTTCTTACCACATCCCTTTGATTCGGAGATACCCTTGTGTAATTCTTCCAAAAGTCTTCAATTAGTAATCTCAATGCTTCAACAATTGGTTTATCTTTTCGTGGTAGTCTCCCCGAGAACGCCCATAATTCATTGGCATTAGTGTCCTCAATTCTTTGGTGTCTTCCAACGGCTCTTGATAAAGTTTTCCTATTAATTCTCAATTCTTGACTTGTCTTTCTAATGAGACAAGCTTTCCTCGTTTGACTACTTACTATAGTCGATGTAATCACACGCCGTGTTGCATTACTATCTTTTGTGCATGAGGTGTTACCCACACTCTCATACGCACTCATTAGATTCTTGACAATAGATTTTTCACTTGAAGCCTCTGATGTTCTCAACCCAAGAATCTTCATGATAGACCTATACTTTATACTTCGCATCATTTCAACGAATAGTTGACATCTTGCAGTCTCATTTAACTTTTCAAAGAACAATCTCCAAATCTTATTAGCATATCTTCTAGAAGTGCGTTTTGGAATCTTACCTTCCATTGGCTGCAAAATATTCTCATCAATATCAATCAAATACTTTGGCTTTCTATGCAAAATTCTAGGTGGTGTCAAGTTAGGTAAATTCATCTCAACATTAGGAATTTCATCAATATTTAAATGAGATGGGTTAGATGGCATACCTTCGATCGAAGATGGAATAGATGACATACCTTGAGGTTGAGGTGGGAACGATGGCATACCTCCTTCAATGATGTACTCTCAACTTGAGATGTGGTAGATGGTGTCCCTACATGTTGACTTGCGGTAAAGGATGTGTCTCCAACTATGGTATTCAAATCTCTCGTACCATGAAGTTTTTGCATTCGTTCTCTTTGTACTGCCAATACCATATCTCTTTGTGATGGTTGTGGTTCCTCTTCAATTGGTATGTCTTCATTTATCGTGTCCAATTTCCTCTTCTCACGAAGTTCCCTCATAGCCATTGCTTTCTTTGCATTCTTAGCTTCTATCTCTTCCTGTGTTGGTTTAATTCTTGATCATTTCCTCGGCATGACGGAGAATTTGTCTGTAGCATGATAAAGAGACCAATATTAGTTCCTAAGAAATGAATACATGATAATAGTGGGATTGTATTTTTTTTATGTTGTAAGGATTTATTCTTGTATAGTTTGACATCATGGTATGAACTAAGATTTGTTTATTACACATAATTATTAAAGAGCCCAAGTGTAGAAAATATACATGGCATCATGTGAGATTGTAGGTTGCTTTCTTGATTGGGAATGTGTCTATTTTAAACATGTATGATAAAGCATGATAAAGTAATTCAATCCGAAATAAGGAAAATGTAAAGAACATGCATGTAAAGACTTGACATACCTAAAAAATGAAGATTTGAATGGAGAGAGTACCCAATTATGTAGTGTTTTTATCTTCTTGCATCAAACTCCTCAACAATTTGAGTTTTTCACCACTTGCTTCCTTTTCAATGTTAAATTCTTAAAATTGAATCAAAATTAACATTGCAATACTACAAAAATTGAAACTTGTATAGATATATATCAAACTTGGTTTGAAAACTATGTTATTTCCTCCTTCTCAAGTTGGCAAAGCAGAAAAGGTGGTGGAAAGATCATGCAAAGGTGGTACAATGTGTGAAATGTGCATGTGAACTTCCCAATAGCATGAAAGCACTTCTTTTTTGTCAAAGCACGCGTAGAATCAGTAAGAAAATAGAGCATGTGGGCCTGGATCACAGGGGTAACCACTTTTTTACCGTTTTAGTAGAAATACAAAACGTGAGCGCATTATAACGCGAGCGCGTTATAACACGCTCGCACTATAACGCGCTCGCGTTTTGTCCTGCTATAGATCCCTAATCCCTAAACCCTCAACTCTGATCCCTTGACCCTCAACCCTCAATGTCAAATCCTAATCCCTCAACCCTATCCCTAAACCCTCAACCCTCAATGTCAAACCCTAATCCCTCAACCCTCAATGTCAAATCCTAATCCCTCAACGTCAAATCCTAATCCGTCAACCCTCCAACCCTATCCCAAATCCTTACAACCCTCAACCCTAATCCCTCAACCCTTAACTCTTATCCATCAACCCTCAACACTATACCTTAAACCCTAATCCCTTCAACCTCAACCCTATCCCTAAACCCTTGACCCTCGAACCTTAGCCCTCGATGTCAAACCCTAATCCCTCAACCCTTAACTCTGATCCCTCATCTCTCAACCCTAACCCTAAACCCTCAACCCTCAACATCAAACCCTAATCCCTCAACCCTCAACCCTAATCTGTCATCCGTCATCCCTCCACACTCTACTTTAACCCTAATTCCTCAACCCTTGACCCTCGAACCTCAACCCTCAACCCTCAACATCAAACCCTAATCCCTCAACCCTTAACTCTAATCCCTCGACCTTCAACCCTAATCCTAAACCCTAAACCCTCAACGCCAAACTCTAATCCCTCAACCCTTCACTCTAATCCCTCAACCTTAAACCCTATCCCTAAACCCTCAACACTATACCTTAAACCCTAATCCCTCAACCCTAACCCTAAACCTTGTCCCTAAACCCTAATCCCTTCAACCTCAACCCTATCCCTAAACCCTTGACCCTCAAACCTCAGCCCTTGATGTCAAACCCTAATCCCTCAACCCTTAACTCTGATCCCTCATCTCTCAACCCTAACCCTAAACCCTCAACCCTCAACATCAAACCCTAATCCCTCAACCCTCAACCCTAATCTATCATCCGTCATCCCTCCACACTCTACTTTAACCCTAATTCCTCGACCCTCAACCCTATCCCTAAACCCTTGACCCTCAAACCTCAACCCTCAACCCTCAACATCAAACCCTAATCCCTCAACCCTTAACTCTAATCCCTCGACCTTCAACCTTGATCCTAAACCCTAAACCCTCAATGCCAAATTCTAATCCCTCAACCCTTCACTCTAATCCCTAAACCCTAAACCCTATCCCTAAACCCTCAACACTATACCTTAAACCCTAATCCCTCAACCCTAACCCTAAACCTTGTCCCTAAACCCTAATCCCTTCAACCTCAACCCTATCCCTAAACCCTTGACCCTCGAACCTCAGCCCTCGACGTCAAACCCTAATCCCTCAACCCTCAACTCTGATCCCTCATCTCTCAACCCTAACCCTAAACCCTCGACCGTCAACATCAAACCCTAATCCCTCAACCCTCAACCCTAATCTATCATCCGTCATCCCTCCACACTCTACTTTAACCCTAATTCCTCGACCCTTGACCCTCGAACCTCAACCCTCAACCCTCAACATCAAACCCTAATCCCTCAACCCTTAACTCTAATCCCTCGACCTTCAACCCTGATCCTAAACCCTAAACCCTCAATGCCAAACTCTAATCCCTCAACCCTTCACTCTAATCCCTCAACCCTAAAGCCTATCCCTAAACCCTCAACACTATACCTTAAACCCTAATCCCTCAACCCTAACCCTAAACCTTGTCCCTAAACCCTAATCCCTTCAACCTCAACCCTATCCCTAAACCCTTGACCCTTGACGTCAAACCCTCAGCCCTCAACCCTTAACTTTGATCCCTCATCTCTCAACCCTAACCCTAAACCCTCAACCCTCAACATCAAACCCTAATCCCTCAACCCTCAACCCTAATCTATCATCCGTCATCCCTCCACACTCTACTTTAATCCTAATTCCTCGACCCTCAACCCTATCCCTAAACCCTTGACCCTCGAACCTCAACCCTCAACCCTCAACATCAAACCCTAATCCCTCAACCCTTAACTCTAATCCCTCGACCTTCAACCCTGATCCTAAACCCTAAACCCTCAACGCCAAATTCTAATCCCTCAACCCTTCACTCTAATCCCTCAACCCTAAACCCTATCCCTAAACCCTCAACACTATACCTTAAACCCTAACCCTAAACCTTGTCCCTAAACCCTAATCCCTCAACCCTCAACCCTAATCTGTCATCCATCATCCCTCAACTCTAATCCCTCATTCCTAAACCCTAAACGCTATCCCTATTCCTAGACCCTCAACAGGCTCGATACTATACCTTAAACCCTAATCCCTCTACCATCGACACTCTTATTTAACCCTAATCCCTTGACCATTAACCCTATCCCTCAACCTCAACCCTCAACCCTCAACCCTCAACTCTCAACATTAAACCCTAATTCATCAACCCTAAACCCTAATCCCTCAAACCTAAACCCTATCCCTAAACCATCAACCCTCAACACTATACCTTAAACCCTAATCCCTCAACCCTCAACCCTAAACCTTATCCCTAAACCCTAATCCCTCAACCCTCAACCCTAATCCCTCATCCCTCAACTCTAATCCCTCATCCCTAAACCCTAAATGCTATCCCTATTCCTAAACCCTCAACAGACTCGATACTATACCTTAAACTCTAATCCCTTATCCCTAAACCCTCCAACCCTATCCCTAATCCTTATACCCTCCACACTCTACTGTAACCCTAATTCCTTGACCCTCAACCCTATCCCTAAACCCTTGACCCTCGAACCTCAACCCTCAACCCTCAACATCAAACCCTAATCCCTCAACCCTTAACTCTGATCCCTCGACCTTCAACCCTGATCCTAAACCCTAAACCCTTAATGCCAAATTCTAATCCCTCAACCCTTCACTCTAATCCCTCAACCCTAAACCCTATCCCTAAACCCTAACCCTAAACCTTGTCCCTAAACCCTAATCCCTCAACCCTCAACCCTAATCTATCATCCGTCATCCCTCAACTCTAATCCCTCATTCCTAAACGCTATCCCTATTCCTAGACCCTCAACAGGCTCTATACTATACCTTAAACCCTAATCCCTCTACCATCGACACTCTTATTTAACCCTAATCCCTTGACCATTAACCCTATCCCTCAACCTCAACCCTCAACCCTCAACCCTCAACTCTCAACATTAAACCCTAATTCATCAACCCTAAACCCTAATCCCTCAAACCTAAGCCCTATCCCTAAACCATCAACCCTCAACACTATACCTTAAACCCTAATCCCTTAACCCTCAACCCTAAACCTTATCCCTAAACCCTAATCCCTCAACCCTCAACCCTAATCCCTCATCCCTCAACTCTAATCCCTCATCCCTAAACCCTAAATGCTATCCCTATTCCTAAACCCTCAACAGACTCGATACTATACCTTAAACTCTAATCCCTTATCCCTAAACCCTCCAACCCTATCCCTAATCCTTATACCCTCCACACTCTACTGTAACCCTAATTCCTTGACCCTCAACCCTATCCCTAAACCCTTGACCCTCGAACCTCAACCCTCAACCCTCAACATCAAACCCTAATCCCTCAACCCTTAACTCTGATCTCTCGACCTTTAACCCTGATCCTAAACCCTAAACCCTTAACGCCAAATTCTAATCCCTCAACCCTTCACTCTAATCCCTCAACCCTAAACCCTATCCCTAAACCCTAACCCTAAACCTTGTCCCTAAACCCTAATCCCTCAACCCTCAACCCTAATCTGTCATCCGTCATCCCTCAACTCTAATCCCTCATTCCTAAACCCTAAACGCTATCCCTATTCCTAGACCCTCAACAAGCTCGATACTATACCTTAAACCCTAATCCCTCTACCATTGACACTCTTATTTAACCCTAATCCCTTGACCATTAACCCTATCCCTCAACCTCAACCCTCAACCCTCAACCCTCAACTCTCAACATTAAACCCTAATTCATCAACCCTAAACCCTAATCCCTCAAACCTAAACCCTATCCCTAAACCATCAACCCTCAACACTATACCTTAAACCCTAATCCCTCAACCCTCAACCCTAAACCTTATCCCTAAACCCTAATCCCTCATCCCTCAACTCTAATCCCTCATCCCTCAACTCTAATCCCTCATCCCTAAACCCTAAATGCTATCCCTATTCCTAAACCCTCAACAGACTCGATACTATACCTTAAACTCTAATCCCTTATCCCTAAACCCTCCAACCCTATCCCTAATCCTTACACCCTCCACACTCTACTTTAACCCTATTCCCTTCAACCTCAACCCTATCCCTAAACCCTTGACCCTCGAACCTCAACCCTCAACCCTCGACGTCAAACCCTATTCCCTCAACCCTTAACTCTGATCCCTCATCTCTCAACCCTAACCCTAAACCCTAAACCCTCAACCCTCAACGTCAAATCCTAATCCCTCAACCCTAAACCCTATCCCTAAACCCTCAACACTATACCTTAAACCCTAATCCCTCACCCCTCAACCCTAAACCTTATCCCTAAACCCTAATCCCTCAACCCTCAACCCTAATCTGTCATCCCCCAACTCTAATCCTTCATCCCTAAACCCTAAATGCTATCCCTATTCCTACACCCTCAACAGAATCGATACTATACCTTAAACCCTAATCCCTTATCCCTAAACCCTCCAACCCTATCCCTAATCCTTATACCCTCCACACTCTACTTTAACCCTAATTCCTCGACCCTCAACCCTATCCCTAAACCCTTGACCCTCGAACCTCAACCCTCAACCCTCAACGTCAAACCCTAATCCCTCAACCCTTAACTCTGATCCCTCGACCCTCAACACTATACCTTAAACCCTAATCCATATCCCTCAACCCTTAACCCTTAAAACTTAAACCCTATCCCTACACCCTCAACACTTGACACTATATCTTAAGCCTTAAACCCTCATCCCTAAAGCCTCAACCCTCAATCCTTAAACCTTCAACCCTAAACCCTATCCATAATCCCTCTACCCTCAACACTCTAACCCTAACCTTGACATTAAATGCTAATCCGTCAACCCTAAACCCTAATCCTAAACCCTCAACCCTCAACCCTCAACACTATACCTTAAACCCTAATCCCTCAACCCTCAACCCTAAACCTTATCCCTAAACCCTAATCCCTCAACCCTCAACCCTAATCCATCATCCCTCAACTATAATCCCTCATCCCTAATCCCTAAATGCTATCCCTATTCCTAAACTCTCAACAGACTTGATACTATACCTTAAACCCTAATCCCTTATCCCTAAACCCTCCAACCCTATCCCTAATCCTTACACCCTCCACACTCTACTTTAACCCTAATCCCTCGACCCTAAACCCTATCCCTAAACCCTTGACCCTTGAACCTCAACCCTCAACCCTTAATGTCAAACCCTAATCCCTCAACCCTTAACTTTGATCCCTCGACCCTCAACCGTAATCTGTCATCCCTCATCCCTAAACCTTAAACGCTATCCCTATTCCTAGAGCCTCAACGGGCTCGATACTATACCTTAAACGCTAATCCCTTATCCGTAAACCTTCCAACTCTATCCCTTATGCCTTAATCCTCATGATTAATAGCCTTGAATGTAAAAAAATTTAAGTGGGACATAACGCGAGCGCGTTATAATGCGCTCGCGTTATGTCAAACATGGCAAAAGACAGACTTGCGGAAAAATGTAAGGCAAAACATAACGTGAGCGCGTTATAACGTGCTCGCATTATTTCTTGCTTTGGGAATCCCAAGCCTTGGGCTTGGGATTCGCTTTGGATTTCCAACCCAAAGGCTTGGAGTGCCTTATGAACAGTCACAGACGTGTTTTTCTATATTCTTCAAAATTTCACATAATTTCGTTCGTGCTAACCCTCAGATTTGCACGTGTTTCAAGGTTGAACAAATCGAACACATGGGTAATATTAGGCTTTCTCTTAGCTATTTGACGATGTGATTTTTTCCACATTTTAACAATGTTAAGCCTTTCATCTTTAATTTCTTTTGTTTGTGTGTCCGTTTTTATGCAAAAACCACTGTTTGGTCTTTTTTTCATTGTAAAATAACTATTCTTTCAAATTTCAAAAAAATTACATATTTAGAAACTAGACTCCATTCTACAAATATTAAAAAAATAAAAAAATGATTTTCAATTAGTTTTCAAAATTTATAGGGGTAGCACGGCCAAAATTCTATTTTTTAGGATGTGTCCACTTTAAAAATTAGTAAAAAATCAAATATTCATCAAAAAATTATCAGAAAAATCGGGCATAAACTACATGCTATTAGCTAATTTCTCACTGAAGCGATTTTAAAAATACCAAAAAAAAGTTGACCTTTTGAGGGAGCCACAAAACATGCTATGTTATGTTTTTTTGACAGAAACAACACCAATTTCTGTGGCTCCCTCTTTTGAACCCCTTAATCTATGCCATTTTCAAAACAAAATAGTAGTTTAGAAAGTAGACTCGGAGCACTACAAACATTGTTTTGGTTGCATCTCCAAATTTTGAGTGTAACTATGCTCAATTTCTCATCCAAGGCCAGTATTTCCTGATTTCAGAAAAAAAGTGGCCACTTAAGACCCCTTTTTGGCCCCCCATCTTCTTGCACTTACCCCTAAAAGTTAATTTAATTTTGGGTCTGGATTATTTAATAATTGTGACCAATTATTTAATAATATTGGTGAGTTGTTGAAAATAAGGATGTGAGTGGGTGAAAAAATTAAATAATAGGATTATTTAATTAATTTATGGAGAGGAATTTGTTAGAATTGATAAATTAATTAAATAAATGGACTTTATTAATTAATTTAAGAAGAAATGGGAAATTAAATAAATAAATAAAACTTATTAATTTAATATGGGAAAAGTGGATTAATGAAAGATGGGTTAATTAATTAAATAATAAAATTATTTAATTAATTTGGAAGACATGTTAGGATGTACAGTGGTATTAGGAGTGTATCGAAAATGAAGGTGAATATATGGTCATTTTTAGGTGTCTATAGAAAGAAAGAGCATTACAAAATCTTTGCAATGAATTAAAATATTGTCACGTGCTTCTCTAGCTTTTGTTACATTCATACTAGTAAATGTAGCAAGAGAGTATGAGCAACTAGGTTCAAACACCTCCTAAACAATTACAAACTACCCTAGAGATATACCATTACATGCATCTATCTTTGAATAATCTTCCTATGCTTTACAAGGTGCATTTTATCCCTTTACAAATCAAACCGCATCATTTGATGCCCTAGAACACTACTAAGACACTTGTAGTTTAGAAATTGGTTCAATGACCAACTTTTTTACATCTTAATAACATGTATATATAGCATTACAATTCCTTGTTGTATCTTGGACATGGATCTGGAGTAGTCAACACATTTGCAAGTCACCCATACATGCTGCACTAGAACCACATGGGTTGTACCAAAAAACCTTGCATATTTGGAGTGTTTGCCCATGTCTTGGAACAAAAATTTCATCATGGAAGGGTCCATGGTAGTCCTGGGGCATCTGGAGCGCACCTACCATGCCATTAGGCTTCAAAATGGTCATTAATGGTGGCCCTAAGAATCACTAGAGTGTCCCATCACGTGTTGAAAAATATGAAAATTTTGAGTATTTGGGACAGAAACTAGAATCTAGAAGATCCAAAAACCCTGGAACATCCCAATGTCCATAGAAAACCCAAAATCCCCATGGGGCACCCCATAGGAAATGGGAAACCTAGAAGGATCAGGGACATAGGGATATTTTGGAAAAGTGAAAATGTCCTTAAAAAACTCAAAATCCCCATGGGGCACTCCATGGGAAATGGGAAACCCAGAAGAACCAAGGACATAGGGATTTTTGGAAAGGTGCAAATGTCCTCAAAAAACCTAAAATTAGCATTTGATCCAAATCCCCAAATGAAAGTTTCACATGATGAAACATGATGAACACAACCTAAATCTCTAAGAGCATTTGAAAATTCTAATTTTTGACCCTCCAAATTGAGAGTGGAAAATAGGGGGTCCGAAAGGAACACTGGAAAACCTAAACATCCCAAATTGAGTGTGGAAAATAGGGGGCCAAAAGGAATGCTGGAAAACCTAAAACTACCAAAATGAGCCAAACACCCAAACAAAGGTCCAAATAGATGCAAGTGGCCGCCAATAACCCATAGCCTTTGATTCCATCAGAAAACTTCAATTTTTGACCCTCTAATTTAAGTGAGAGGGATTGGGGTCTCGAAAGGATGTTGGAGACAAGGAAGTTCCAATGTCCCTAGAAAACCTAAAATTGATCAAAACTTCCAAACCAAAGGTCTAGTTAATGTTGCATGACATATTAAGCCACATCTCCGAGATCATCTAAAAATTCCAAGTTTTGACCCTCCAAATTGAGCGTGGAAAATAAGGGGTTCGGAAGAAACACTTGAAAAATTAAAAAATCCCAAAATGTGAGAAAAGACATGGAAAACACAAAACATAGGAATTTTATGGGATTTTAGGCAACAATAATTCATGGTAATGGCAAGGGGAAGGTAAAACAATCATCACAACACAAATAGTCCAAGGCAGGCCCACTAAAGATTTCTCAAATTGGTTATCAATAAGGGTGAAATTTTTTCCAAATGATAACGAGGTGTAAAACAAGGGACCTTTTGAAAAAAATTAGGCACGTGCCAACATTGGCTATAGTTGGGGACATGTGACTCTTGCAGGCACAATGAGGATCTAGTTTTCTCCTAGTTGCAGAACAAAATGCCAAAAAGGGGTGAGGAGGGGTGAAATCAAAAGCAAGTCAATATGTACAAGGCAAAACACAACAAACTATACACATGAAAACTTACATCAATAACATGGAAGCACAAAGGTAAATGGGTATGGTTGTAAACAAAATTTAGAACACTTGCAGGTCAGACCCTACAAAGAAGATCCATGGCATAAGGCCATGGGCATGTTGTTGAAAATCACTTACCTTTGTTAAACACAAGCTTGAAGAAGAAACTTGTTGATGACTGTTTTGATGCAATCATAACAATAAGTTAAAATTCACATATAATGAACTGAAACTATACTTGAAAGATAAGAAGGAATCATTTGAGATTCAACTAATCCCAAGTCTACAATGGTTCGGTTGGTCAAGTTCAGTTGGTCAATGTGAAGCCGTAATGTTCAAGGGGCCTTACGTAGTTTAGGTTTGTTTGGTGGCTTACTGGACTAAGAATATGCAAAAAGGTCATAGATTTCAACAAGTATTCTGTTCATTTGCATACAAGTGTTACCGGGCTGCAAGTTTTAGATGGTTTTCTTGAATTTTTGCAGCTTTCTTCTTTATCTATTTATGAAAACTGTCTACTTATAGCTCTGTTATGCATGCTTCTTCAAATTTGAGACAATTTCCTTTAGATTTCTACGTTTTCAGCTAAATATTTCAGATGGGTTGGGAAAAGTTAGAAAGATCTAATCTATACCTCATTTAATCTACCGAAGGATCTAATTGTTTCTGTTATGCACTATGTAAATACCACAGTAATTTGATCAAATCCACAGTAAAAACCTTAAATGTAAGTTTTGAGCATTTTCACAAACATACATTTAAAATTGCAAGCTCTCAAAGAAGATATTTCAAAACACAAAGAAGGGCAGGAGAACACTCAGAAGATAGATGCAGAACTCCAGATTCTATTGTATTAGAAACAAATAGTCATACATGATTTACAATGTAGGAATGACTCTTAGTTTCATTGATCATACTACAGAGAACTTACAAGCTTTACAGATACAGTAAGGCAGCCAGACATTCCACGCACACCTTACTGCAGACAAACAGGCGACCTCCTTCTTCTACTTCTAAACTATGCCCAGAAAGGCTCTACAATTCTAGCAAAATCCTAAAATCCCTGTGTAAAGTATTACAGTGTAGAGAGGCACAATATAAAGACATTCTGATTGTCCTCACTACAGCAAAAACCTAACTGAACCCCTGGTTCAAACCCTTGGTTACAGCAATAAATACAGGTGAACCAGTTCTCAAAAATATCTCTGAGCAGTGTCAAATCTGGGTGAAATATTGCCCCTTCTGAGAAGTTCCGGCAGCTGGGTAATAACTTCTGTTTGTCTGTTGCAGTAATACCTTCAGCTGCAACCTTGTTCTTTACTTGAATGGCCTTGACTTTTCGCACTTCATCCTTATCTTCCTGCTCCTGAGATCAGATTTCATTCCTCCATGAGGTGTTGACTTTCCAGCTGCTTCCTCAACTGCAAGCCTGCAAGACAAGACAAGCAATAAGTATTTCATTTATCACATAAACAGCAGGAAATTAAAATAATCATTTAAATCCAGCTGACTGCGCAAAATTGCGGAGATCGGATCCAGAATACTCCTCAAAACGCGCCCAAAATGCGTTCAGACTGCTCAAAATTCATCGGGTCAACTATCGCTAACCGGGAAAATGCCACAGGCGCCAAAAAAAACACTTTAAAATTCCACCGCCTCATTTCCCGCCCATCGGCATGACTATCGCTATCGGCGCGTCAAAAAAAACATGCTGGTCGATATTCACTTCATCATCATGATATTCTGGAAATATGATGCTCTCCCTTTTGAAGGTCCAGATGACGTCATCAGGATGTTTCGCTTCTGTGTAATGGGGAAAAGAACAACATCATCATCATCATCATCATGCTGAAGGAGAATAGGAGGATATGGAATATAATCCTGCTGCTGAGGAAAGGAAGATGATGGTGACGTCATCGTCATATTCGGGCTTCATAAAAAATGCAAAAGATGACGTCATCATCATATTCGTTAAGATCAGGGGATAAACGCAATATCGGGTCACCTAAGGAGCATGATCAGGATGATGAATGTAATATGACCCTTTTGCGGCCAAGGTAACCCTCTCGAAAGATCAGGATGATGAGGATCATCAGGATATTTGCTTCTTCGTTTATCAGATCGGGATGACGTCATCATGATATCCGAAGCCTTCGTTAAACTTAGAACATGACGTCATCATGATATTTCGTTAACCGGATCATGTTTTGGAAAATATCCTGCCGAAGGGAAATGTGATGATGATGAGGATCATCAGGATATTTTCAAAAGGTCTTACTTCATCGGCAGGAGGACTTTACGAAATATCAGGTGGATAAACAAGATCATGATGATCTTGACAACAAGACAGGATAAAAAATATGATGATGATCCCCCTCATCGAATTATCATAATGACGTCATCATCATATTTCGTCTTTGGAGCATGAAGATGAGTTGAGGTCATCATGATATTTGTGCTAGGGTGATATTGTAAAATATGATCATGCTGTTGAGGAATGCAATATCGACTTCTTCTTCAAAAAGATAGGGTGATCATCATGATCATGCAAAAGGAGATCAGGAGGATATGAATATGATGATCCTCCTTATCGAATATCATGATGATGTCTCCATCACTTAGCGAATTTCAGCAAATGACCCTCTTGTGAAAGATCAGGATGATGAGGATGATTATGCAAAAGGAGATTAGGAAGATATGAAGTCGTCATCATCATCTTAGCGAACTTCAGCTAATATCAAGATGATGACCTTCCGATAGGCTTTTAACATGCGCATGCAAATATGCCGAAGGTGGATTTTCTAAGTCAGGGTGATCTTATAATATCATCATGATATTATAAGATCAGGCGATGTAAAAATATCATGATGCTCGCGATACAAAGACCGCTCGACGGGGGAAACTTACTGTGACTTAAAGTTGACGTCATCATGATATTTGAACCTCAGGATATTATCAGGGGGGGGTTCAAATATGATGATGATGATGCTCTTTATACAGCAAAACCGAGTTTATAAAATATGACCCTCCTAAAATCATGATGCTCACGATGCGCATAAGGCCATTTGACGGGTAAAGGGCACTACCACCTAAAATTGACGTCTGGATATTGCGACTGCATGACTTTTATCGGGTGATAGACCAAGATCATGATGACCTTGATAACATGACAAAAAATATGATGATCACTTGCAATTATCAGGTTGGACCAAAACTTTGACTGTGCATAACTTCCACATATGGACGAATTTTCAAGTGAAGTAAAAGGCAAACCTGCATGGAATTTCAAGCTCTTTCTAAATATGAGGTCACAGAAATAAAATATGAACTTTGACAAACTAACCTCATGATGATGACCTACCTCATCCTGACCTTCATGATGATGATGCACCTGACCTTCATTTTTACCAAACCGCCAGAAAGCAGAAAAACACAAGCAGAAGCAAAAAGCAAAACATCGGCAGGGGTCCTCGTTTTGCTAAGGAGCAAAATGGGGCGTGTTGTGAACATCACAACAACTAGCAACCAAAACAAAACAATTAAATTTAGAGTGTTCAAGGAAACTAGATGAAATGAACTCATAACTTCCAACTATCTTTCCTGCAAATTACTATTCAGCTTGAGTATTCAATAAAGATGCATGAATTTCCATTTTCAGTTTAGTTGTGTGCATGTGATTAATTATCCTCATCTTGAAGATCGGTTGAACAAACCAGTGACTGACATTAGCCTACGTAGGTGAGGATATTCCCTCATAGCCGACCGGATAGAGCCTTGCTGCCAGCGAGCGTCTATAGCCCCGGCAAGGTTATCGTTACAATTCTCCTAAGTAGAGCCCCACTGCCAGCGAGCGTCTATAGCCCCGGTAGAGTTACTTAGATGGCTTAATGTGGATTTTCAGTATAATCCGTTTTATTTATTTATTTTATTTTATTTTTTGTTTTCTAATTTTGAAAGATTTCATAAGATATAGCAATTTGTAACTTCATGACGCAAGGAGTGGACACTCGCTGAAATTAAGCTGAGAATTGTAATGGTAGCAAGGGTGACCTCTGATTTTTCACCTAATATCTACACTGGTATGTTCAACAAACCCAAGGATTTTAGGTGTGTCATCATGAGAAACCTGCTTCGAATTCTCAATCACATTTATTGAATACAAAACTTCAGAAGATGAACAACTCTCTACATTCATGACAGTGACAAATTATGTGTAAATTGCAAATGGTTAGCCTGAATATCCTAAATTATATACTGTTTTGAATGGTTGCTAGTTTTGCTCCTTAATACTCTACAGTAAAATAAAGATCCCTGCTGAGGAGACAACAAACAAACCAAACAAACAGGCTGTACAAACAACACAACAACAAAAGAAAAAACTGTACAAACAGAAAGAAACAAAAAAAGCAAAAACAAACAGAAGACAAGCTATACAAACAGCCAACCCAAAAGAAAACAGCAAAAGAAGAACTGTACATTATCTACAGCACTTTACATTAAGAAAAAGGGACTGCCTCCCCTTTTTACATCAAGCCTGGAAGTAGTGTTTCAAATGCTGGCCATTAACTGGTAATGGCACATCTTCTCCAGTCAAGGTCTTAAGTCTAAAGATGTTATCTCCTATTATTTCTGAGATTTGTAATGGACCCAGCCATAATTTATCGAATTTTCCATGGCTTCCTTTCTTTTCATGTGCTTTGTCCCAGCACAACACTAAGTCTGATATCCTAAATGTCTTGACTCTTGCCCTTTTGTCAAACCACCTCTTAACAACTGCTTGGTGTTTGGCAAACTTCTCGAGGGCTTGACCTCTTTTCTCCTCTAGTTGTAACATTTGCACTATTCTAGCTTCCCTATGGTTATCAAAGCCTAGCTATTCATTGGCAAACTTCCAGGTTGGTATTCTCAGATTAACCGGAAGTATGGGATCAGTCCCATAAACTAAGTGATAAGGTGTGCTACCTAAAGCTGTTTTGAACTTGGTCCTGTCTACCCATAATGCATATCTTAATAGGGTATTCCACTCTCTAGGACTTTTGGCAATTAACCTCTTGATTATGTCTAATAAAATTTTGTTTGTTGATTCAGCCAGTCCATTACCTTGAGGGTAATAATTCAAAGAAAACCTTAGAATGATCCCATATTCAAATGCCCATTTAGAAAATTTTAAAGAAGAGAAAGCAGGGCCGTTATCACATACCAATGAATAGGGCGTTCCAAACCTGGTGATAATGTTTTCTTCAAGGAACTTGATAACTACCTCAGTTGTGGAAAATTTGCAGCAGGTGGCCTCAGTCCACCTTGTACAATAGTCCGTTACCGTCAATATAAATTTGTGTCCTGCAGAAGATGGGGGATTGATAACTCTGATAAAATCCAAGCCCCATTGTGCAAATGGTCTGGATTCGATCACAGGCTACAGTGGATTGGCCAGATTTCTCCCTTTGTCTGCTGCAGTCTGACAGGTGTGGCAACCTCTGATGTGACTCTTAGTATCTTTGAATATAGTGGGCCAGTAATAGCCCGCTCTCAGTATTTTGTGTGTTGTAGCTAAATGGGAACCATGACCGGTTCCGTACTTGTCATGTAGTTCTGTCAACACTCTATCAGCTTCAGTTCTGTTTATGCATCTCAGATAAATTCCATCATGGTTCTTCCTGAATAGAAGACCTCCTTGCACCATATAATTCTGTGCCTTAATCTTCAAAGCTCTCCTCTGAGAAGCCTTCATCTTGTTTGGGTACTTTCCAGCTATCAGGAAGGTGCTTAAATCATTGCACCAGCCTGATGCGTCTTGGGAATTCAATACATATTGCTATTTTATCAGATTTGGATCCATGTTTGCTATTGTCTGCACCAGCGCCTGCCCTCTGACCAGCTTTGCGGGAATGATCTCCATGTCGAATTCTTGCAGTGTGGTAATCCATTTGGCTCTTTTTTCTCCAAGCTCGTTTTGCATCAGCAACATTTTTACTGCTGCATCTGGTACTATGGCTTTAATCTGGCTGCGCAGAATATAGTGTCTAAATTTTTTCACAGCCTTCACTAATGCGAATGCCTATCTTTCGATATCTAGATATCTCAGCTGTGCATCCTTCAGAGGCGCACTCATAAATGCTATGGGCCTTTCTTCATTATTTTCACCTTTCTGTGTCAAGGCAGCCGCGACAGAATGAGAAGATGCAAAGGAGTAGATGTAAAACGGGCTTGTGTAGTCTGGACTTACCAATACAGGGGCATTAGAAATTGCCTCCTTGATATCTTAAAATGCGGCTTTGGCCACTGGCGTCCATTCCATCTGTGCATCTTTCTTTAACATGGCATTCAACGGCTGCACAATCTCTGCAAAACCTGTTATAAACTTCCGAACAAAGTTAATTTTACCAAAAAATGATTTCAATTCTTTCCTACTGTTTGGTATTTGCAAATTTTTTATGGATTCTATTCTATCCGGATCAATTGAAATTCCATTTTCAGAAATGACATGGCCTAATAATTTACCTTCGGTTACGCCAAATATACATTTCTTAGGATTAAGGGAAATCCCATACCTTTCACATCGCTGGAGTACTTTTCTGAGGTCTTCAGCGTGGGTGGATGCATCCTTGGAATATACAGTTAAATCATCCATATACACAACAATGCATTTACCTAATAATCCACGAAAAGCAACGTCCATGGCCCTCTGAAAAGTGGCACCTGCATTAATTAGACCAAAAGGCATTCTTCTATACGCATAATTTCCCCATTTGCAAGTGAAGGTGGTTTTTAGTCTATCTTCTCTGTCAATTAAAACCTGGTTATAACCTGAAAAACCATCTAAAAAAGACATCATCTTTGCGCCATTTACTGCTTGCAGTACTTCGTCTATTGGGGGCAAAGGATAATTATCTTTTTCAGATGCCTTGTTTAAATTTCTAAAGTCTACGCACAACCTGATGTCTCCGTTTTTCTTCCTCACTGGTACCAAGTTAGCTACCCAGATAGAATGTCTGACTGGGAAAATTATCCCAGCGGACAGTAATTTTTTAACTTCCTCAAAGATTAAAGGCTCTAGAATGGCATTTATAGGCCTCTGTTTCTGCCTAAATGGTTTGACTTCTTTTCTTAAAGGTATTACGTGAGTTATGATGGACTCATCAAATGTTTTCAAGTCTTCATAAGTCCATGCTATGACATGTTTATATTCTTTCAGAACATCTAGAACCTCCTTTCTAATTTTCTCAGAGCAAGCTTTCTCAATTAGTACACTTTGTGGATTTAGCTCAGTCCCTAAGTTATGTAAATCACACTTACCCCCTTCTGTTTTGGGTAAGTCTTTCTGTCTTATTACTCTGTCGAAGTCAAAGATGTGTTCTAATTCAATTACTCCTTTTGGCAAGAAGTTGCTCTTTAAGTTGATCATATCTTCTTCGTCCCATGTTACTTCAGGCCTTTCTTGTTCATCAATAATTTGGGCCTCAAATGCCTCATTACAAGTCAGAAAATTAATAAATTGCTGATCCTCTCCAAATACCTGAAAGTGTGTAACGTTGTCTGGTATACTGGGCACGTTAACTAGCTCAATAGCAAATCGTCTTAATCTTGACAGTGCCAATGGTTCTAATGTACTGGCAGCAACTGCTAATGCATCTGGCCTGTGGTTCAGCTCTCTAGGAATGTGCTCTATGTTAAAAGCATCAAATGAATCCATTAAACCCCATACTCTATGTCTGTAACTAATAATCTTCTTATAATTGTAGGCATATAGTTTCCTCACTTGTCTGACTACTAATTTAGAGTCTGAAAATACTCTGATGGTTTTTACCCCTTTCTTGATGGCCATGACAAGTCCTAAAATTAGGGCCTCATATTCAGCAATATTGTTAGTGCAGGAAAATTGTAATCTATATGCTGCCAAATGTGATTTACCTTGAGGATTTATGAGTTCAATACCCGCACCTGCACCCTATTTTGATTTGGACCCATCACATTTTAACGTCCACATGCCATCTTTATTTTTCTGATCTTTTACCTTGGCATACTTTGTCCCTTTTATTGCCTGTGGGGTGTTGTCTTGTTTATCCATGGGTTTTTCCATTTGGTTATCTTGCATATGTGTGTTTTTAGTTTGCAACTCAGAAAGATAACTACCCCTGTCCTCTATTTCTTTTCCTAAATCTGGAATCAAGGCATCTATATTATCCTGAACATATCTCTGTGCTGGATCAGGATTCTCATTTTTCTCTTGTGACTCTACCCTCCCTATGCACTTTTTGTATTCATATTCAATGATGTCTTTGCATATTTCACAATTCTCCTCAGAATGTTGCCTATCATGGACTCTACACCTATTTTTATATAACTTACATTGGACTGGGAGATTGTGTGTAACGCACTCTTCCACCTCTCGTCTAATGGCACGACCAAATTTGTCTATTGCATTGTTTTCTTCATCTGAAGAATTTTCGTCAGACTCAATGAATAGTGCCGTTCTATTGCTGACACACTTCTTTCTAATGTTTAACATCATAATCTCTTCAATCTGCATCCCATTGTTGGTAATTCTATAGACCCCTGGTTCAACAGCAGCATATAATATTTCATTAGTTCGATTATACTCTATTATCATATGTTTCATTCTGGGTTCTGCCCCTATTCTGATGTGGTTTGGGATGCCTCTCCACGGTAACCACATGTGTGAAAAGTCAGTAGCCATATATCCGTTTAATGTCTTGGACCAATCCCTACTTAGCAACATTCCATAATTTACGGGTATATCCACTACTTGAATGTCAATGATTTGGCTTACCCTAGGGTCTGAAGCTAATTGCACTTGGATGTTCATGAGTTCTCCTATCACGCTAACCTTGGTCTTATCTAATTGCGTGACGACCTTGGCAGATTTGGTGGGAGTCAGCCCGAGAGTTTTACATATTCCTAAGGGCATTACGTTGGCTGAAGCACCAGAATCTACCATGCAATTGTGTATATTCTTCCCACACAACCTAACAGTTAACAAGAAAGGTTGAGTATCCCTCTTATCCGCATGTATTACCACATTTGTATTGGAAGGCTGCTCAACTTTCTTACCTTTCTCCTTAGGTGGTGAATCACTATTAGGAACAGTTATATCAGCAGACACCTTGTTCATTATGGATGTGTCCAGGGATTTTAAAAAAGCATTTCTGATCCCTGGGGTCTTCAATAATTCATTTAGAGGTATACTGACCTTAATTTTCTTTATTTCCTCTGATAAGTAATTCATTAATCTTGTTGTCTCTATTGCTTCTGTCTTACTTGTTTGATCCTTTTGCACTGTTGTTTCATTATTTGTGTGCTGACTAGCTTTAAGTATGGCAGGATTGTTGCTAGCATTCTGATCTGGGGGTGTATTGATGTTATTCGGGGGAGTGGAAGTGGTGAAAGGTCCTCTCGGCCTAGGGTTGTTCCTCAAATTGTAGGTGTGGCTTTTATTTGTCTTTTGAAAGGCCTGCACCTCTTCTGTTTCATTTAATATCTCATTTTCAGATTCAAAAGGAAACTGAAAAGCATTTAACACAAAGGCTGATTCAGGATAAAGACTTTCACAACAGTATGGTTCATCCTCTAGCAATTCATCCTCCTTCTCTTCTGCAGTTGCAAAGGTAAATGTTTCTAAGACTAATGCTGTGTCATATTCTGAGGGTACTACCTCATTACCCTTAGGAATGAGAAATTCAGAGGTAGGAGGCTGTACATCTATGTTGAAAATACTAGCTGCCAAGTGGAACTGTGGACAGTCGTGCTCAGCATGGGCATTAGTATTGTGAAATCTGCACCAATTTTTGGGTGCTGTACTGGCCATTTGTATGCTAGTTGTTTGTTTTGCACCATGATTATCTGTATTCTCAAAAGGAGAAGCCAGAGTACCGTTGTTGGGCCCAGTGTTCCATGTCTTGGGTGGCCTAGGTTGATTCTGATTTTTGGTTATTATTGCCCCAGGTCCTATTATCTATCGCTGGCCCCCTATTTTGCATTGGTTGCCCCTGACTGGGGCCTTGATGCTGATTGTAGCTTTGGTTCTGATTGTACTGCTGATTTTGGTTGAGACTATAATTCTGATTTTGGCCTTGGTTGTGATTTTGATGTGGATTGTAGTTTTGGTTGCTTCTTCCATAGAGGTTCTCATTTCTTAGCTATGTCACTTCGGTTGTTAATCTTTTCAAATGTGCAGTAATCTCTTTGATTTCTTCCCTATCCTCTTGTGCTTTTGCCACAGTTACATCCCTAGGAAGTTGGAAGAAAGGCTGACCATTATTTTGACTGTTATTGGAAGTACTAGCCGTGTAAGGAGTTATAGCTTGGATTGGAGTAGGATTATACACAGGTGTGTAAGAAGAAACCGGATTTACTAGTGGAGCATGCTGCACAGGGACTCTATTCCATGGCTGTGCCTGATTTTGCACCCCAAAATTTCCTCCATTGACAAATGGACTATAAGTTGTATGTCTCATTTCTTGGTTCACTGAGGCTGCCTCTTTATAGGCTTTGGATATTGAATCTATGTCAGGTTTTCTTTTGACAAACATGGCAGTTAAAGGATCTAAGGCAGCATAGTACATAGCCAACAAGGGAGCATCATCTATGGTATAAGGGGCTACCAGCCTAGAATAGGCCTTTTGAAATCTGTCATTGAAATTGTCAATTAGCTCTCCCTCACCTCGTTTTATAGCAGCCAATTTATGATACAAAGCGCAAGGGTCAATGGGTCCTCTAAATCTTGACAGAAATGCTTCTTCCATAAGTGCCCAGGAAGAAATGTAACCATTGGGTAAGTTTACGTACCAGCTAGAGGCCTGCTCATTAAAGGTGTAAGGAAACAATCTACACACAACATCCTCGTGCTCTAACATAGCCCTAAAACATGCTTCCTTAAATATTCTAATATGATCTTCTGGGTCTTGATGCAACTGTTATTTGGGACATATCTTTTCCGGATTTTTTGGCATGTCATGATAATCATTGAAGAGTATGGGAGAATTGACATCGAAATAAGCCATTGTAGGTGGTTGAGCTTGACTTGAACTTGCAGAAATACCTGGATTGATTGGTGGATTAGGATTTACAGGAGGATTGAGACCTCCAGGAGTGCCTGAACCAAGATTTAAAGATCTGAACAGTGATCTATCAGGACTTACAATACTATGGATGTTAAAAGGTGACCCAGGAGGTGTTCCAGATGAACTTCCTGCTTGCGATATCTTTGGATTCCAAATTAAAGGGCTTTTACTTCGCCTTGTATCAGGTAGTTGCACAAATATATCTCCTGAACTGGACCTAGACCTAGTCACTCTATTACTGTCGTTAGCCAGTTTGAAATGAAACCTAACTCAGGAAGGCCCTCCTTCTAGCGCCAGAAAACTGTTGATGACTGTTTTGATGCAATCATAACAATAAGTTAAAATTCACATATAATGAACTGAAACTATACTTGAAAGATAAGAAGGAATCATTTGAGATTCAACTAATCCCAAGTCTACAATGGTTCGGTTGGTCAAGTTCAGTTGGTCAATGTGAAGCCGTAATGTTCAAGGGGCCTTACGTAGTTTAGGTTTGTTTGGTGGCTTACTGGACTAAGAATATGCAAAAAGGTCATAGATTTCAACAAGTATTCTGTTCATTTGCATACAAGTGTTACCGGGCTGCAAGTTTTAGATGGTTTTCTTGAATTTTTGCAGCTTTCTTCTTTATCTATTTATGAAAACTGTCTACTTATAGCTCTGTTATGCATGCTTCTTCAAATTTGAGACAATTTCCTTTAGATTTCTACATTTTCAGCTAAATATTTCAGATGGGTTGGGAAAAGTTAGAAAGATCTAATCTATACCTCATTTAATCTACCGAAGGATCTAATTGTTTCTGTTATGCACTATGTAAATACCACAGTAATTTGATCAAATCCACAGTAAAAACCTTAAATGTAAGTTCTGAGCATTTTCACAAACATACATTTAAAATTGCAAGCTCTCAAAGAAGATATTTCAAAACACAAAGAAGGGCAGGAGAACACTCAGAAGATAGATGCAAAACTCCAGATTCTATTGTATTAGAAACCAATAGTCATACATGATTTACAATGTAGGAATGACTCTTAGTTTCATTGATCATACTACAGAGAACTTTCAAGCTTTACAGATACAGTAAGGCAGCCAGACATTCCACGCGCACCTTACTGCAGACAAACAGGCGGCCTCCTTCTTCTACTTCTAAACTATGCCCAGAAAGGCTCTACAATTCTGGCAAAATCCTAAAATCCCTGTGTAAAGTATTACAATGTAGAGAGGCACAATATAAAGACATTCTGATTGTCCTCACTACAGCAAAAACCTAACTGAACCCCTGGTTCAAACCCTTGGTTACAGCAATAAATATAGGTGAACCAGTTCTCAAAAATATCTCTGAGCAGTGTCAAATCTGGGCGAAATATTGCCCCTTCTGAGAAGTTCCGGCAGCTGGGTAATAACTTCTGTTTGTCTGTTGCAGTAATACCTTCAGCTACAACCTTGTTCTTTACTTGAATGGCCTTGACTTTTCGCACTTTATCCTTATCTTCCTGCTCCTGAGATCAGATTTCATTCCTCCATGAGGTCACTGTGTTGACTTTCCAGCTGCTTCCTCAACTGCAAGCCTGCAAGACAAGACAAGCAATAAGTATTTCATTTATCACATAAACAGTAGGAAATTAAAATAATCATTTAAATCCAGCTGACTGCGCAAAATCACAGAGATCGGATCCAGAATACTCCTCAAAACGCGCCCAAAATGCGTTCAGACTGCTCAAAATTCATCAGGTCAACTATCGCTGACCGGGAAAATGCCACAGGCACCAAAAAAAACACTTTAAAATTCCACCACCTCATTTCCCACCCATCGGCATGACTATCGCTATCGGCGCGTCAAAAAAAACATGCTGGTCGATATTCACTTCATCATCATGATATTCTGGAAATATGATGCTCTCCCTTCTGAAGGTCCAGATGACGTCATCAGGATGTTTCGCTTCTGTGTAATGGGGAAAAGAACAACATCATCATCATCATCATCATGCTGAAGGAGAATAGGAGGATATGGAATATAATCCTGCTGTTGAGGAAAGGAAGATGATGGTGACGTCATCGTCATATTCGGGCTTCACAAAAAATGCAAAAGATGACGTCATCGTCATATTCGTTAAGATCAGGGGATAAATGCAATATCGGGTCACCTAAGGAGCATGATCAGGATGATGAATGTAATATAACCCTTTTGCGGCCAAGGTAACCCTCTCGAAAGATCAAGATGATGAGGATCATCAGGATATTTGCTTCTTCGTTTATCAGATCGGGATGACGTCATCATGATATCCGGAGCCTTCGTTAAACTTAGAACATGACGTCATCATGATATTTCGCTAACCGGATCATGTTTTGGAAAATATCCTGCCGAAGGGAAATGTGATGATGATGAGGATCATCAGGATATTTTCAAAAGGTCTTACTTCATCGGCAGGAGGACTTTACGAAATATCAGGTGGACAAACAAGATCATGATGATCTTGACAACAGGACAGGATAAAAAATATGATGATGATCCCCCTCATCGAATTATCATAATGACGTCATCATCATATTTCATCTTCGGAGCATGAAGATGAGTTGAGGTCATCATGATATTTGCGCTAGGGTGATATTGTAAAATATGATCATGTTGTTGAGGAATGCAATATCAACTTCTTCTTCAAAAAGATAGGGTGATCATCATGATCATGCAAAAGGAGATCAGGAGGATATGAATATGATGATCCTCCTTATCGAATATCATGATGATGTCTCCATCACTTAGCGAATTTCAGCGAATGACCCTCTTGTGAAAGATCAGGATGATGAGGATGATTATGCAAAAGGAGATTAGGAGGATATGAAGTCGTCATCATCATCTTAGCGAACTTCAGCAAATATCAGGATGATGACCTTCCGATAGGCTTTTAACATGCGCATGCAAATATGCCGAAGGTGGATTTTCTAAGTCAGGGTGATCTTATAATATCATCATGATATTATAAGATCAGGCGATGTAAAAATATCATGATGCTCACGATACAAATACCGCTCGACGGGGGAAACTTACCGTGACTTAAAGTTGACGTCATCATGATATTTGAACCTCAGGATATTATCGGGGGGGGGGGGGGGTTCAAATATGATGATGATGATGCTCTTCATATAGCAAAACCGAGTTTATAAAATATGACCCTCCTAAAATCATGATGCTCACGATGCGCATAAGGCCATTTGACGGGTAAAGGGCACTACCACCTAAAATTGACGTCCAGATATTGTGACTGCATGACTTTTATCAGGTGATAGACCAAGATCATGATGACCTTGATAACATGACAAAAAATATGATGATCACTTGCGATTATCAGGTTTGACCAAAACTTTGACTGTGCATAACTTCCACATATGGATGAATTTTCAAGTGAAGTAAAAGGCAAACCTGCATGGAATTTCAAGCTCTTTCTAAATATGAGGTCACAGAAATAAAATATGAACTTTGACAAACTGACCTCATGATGATGACCTACCTCATCCTGACCTTCATGATGATGATGCACCTGACCTTCATTTTTACCAAACCGCCAGAAAGCAGAAAAACACAAGCAGAAGCGAAAAGCAAAACATCAGCAGGGGTCCTCATTTTGCTAAGGAGCAAAATGGGGCGTGTTGTGAACATCACAACAAAACTTAGCATCCTCAATTTGAAATCAGATCCTTCACTTAACTGCAACCAATGAGGTTTTTTCCAAGCATGTGCAAGCAAAGTGCAACTATTCATATCATCATGCTGGAAATGGAAGTGACTATCATCAGGACATGACAGACACAAATAATAAGACCCGTCATCATGCTGACCCGCATAGAAATACTCACTTTCAAGATCCTTGGTAGCATGATGCATATCTAGACCTACACACATATTAGCATGAAGAAAAATATCCTCCTGAAAACCAAGCTAAAATGTGTCAATTTTAGGTGCAACTACAAGCTAGGAAATATCAACTGATTGTTCAAACTCTTGCAAACCATCTACACCACAAATGTTGAATGTATTCTTCCATGATTGAATCAAAAAATTGATTTATATCATGTACATTATTAGCATATAAATCAGAAATTTCAAGCATTTCAAGTGAAGACTCATCATCTTCAAACTGACTCTCTATTGCACATTCTTCACTGCAACCTGCTGTAAAAATAGTATTGTTAAGAAATTGATCTATGATCAAATTTTCATCTTCACCCTTGTGAAAACAAGCATCTTGATTTTCTTGACAACACTCAAACCCTACATTAGAATACTCAACCATTGAGCTCAAAAATATGTTCTCAATGAAATCTGTGTCAGCATATGATAGCTACTCCAAACCAAGTTCTAAAAATTCATCAAGATTCAAAATTTCTTGACTTGGAATAGCAACATGATCATGCACACCCCCATATTCCTACTTCTCATTTGCAACAAATGGGGGGTGAGCATCGTTTATAGGGTCATTAAAGCAAGTAAGCACATTGTTGATGTATAAAATTGTGCAGGTTCTAACACCAACATGGGAAGTTTCAGGAATGTGGGACTTGCTACCTAAAACAACCTCCAGATTTTAAAGAAATTGGCTCTTCTCTATCTTAAAAGGGTTTTGAGGAAAAGGGTAAGAAGCTAACAGGATTACAGATACATTTAAGCGAATCTAACTATCTATGGTGATGCACTTGAGTAAAAGTATTTCCTTCAAATTAAGCACAGTGAAACTATCCTCAAGATTCAGTTATATTAAAGAGTAGATACTGCATGATTAACATAAATAGATGTAGTGAATATAATCAAAGGCTCACAATCAGACACTTTGCAATGACAAATAATATCAACCAAGGCACAGAACAAAGTTCTTCTCATTAATTTTCTAGCAATATAAAAGGCACATATACATGCACAGGTACATTAACTTTCTAATCAAGAACAACAAAATAAAGGCAAAATGATATCAACTGGCCACATCAAAGTCTCCAACTTCTCTTTTAGATTCTCTGACAAAAATTATCACAAATCTCTATCTCTGTGTATCTCTGTATATCTAAAAAAACTCCCAATCTATTACAACTATTACATATTTATAACCTAAGATCTGACTCTAGATTATCTGAAACAACCAAATCCCAATGACCCAATGGAACTGAAGATAATTGGAAGTCTTCGGCAGTTACGATCCTTCAAATCTGCAATAGTTTTTCCCTTCCTGCAAGCTCATTGGCTGGGGAAAAATATATGTGGTGCAACTCCTTCCATTAAGGGACAGACACATGGTGAGACCTGCGTACTTAAAACTTGAAACATATTGTGACAGATGGCAGCGTCTGCAGCAAAACAAGAAACTCCTTTGTCTCTTAGGAATGAATAGGAAAATGACACTTGTTGTGCTCCGTAGCCTTCAAAAACATCTACGTGTCTTCTTCCGCAAAGCCCTCAAAACTGTTTCTTTATGCTCGGGTGAACTCCGCTATTGACAACTATCGCAACCCGCATCAATTTAGAAACAAACATATTAATAACGGGATCCACAGCCTCAACACTCACTAGCCTTCAAAAGGAAAAATTGGGATAGGTGGCATCTTCCGCACACACAATAATTAACATGTGGCCGCACCCGCATTACTGCTTGAAACATTATGAAACATTTGAAACTCTCGTAGAAGCTGACACTTGTCAGGTTCCACATCACTTTAGAAACTTTAAGTTTCTCACCAGAAAAGGGTCATAAACAAAACAACTTTACCTCCATGTCCACCACGTGGCATTCTCCACTGGCTTGAAACTTAACATCACTATGGCCCACCATCTTTCATTACAAGTGATAACATGATATGGAAAGAACACATGGCATGCTCCACAGAAAAGCAAAAAGACACACGGCAACCTCCTCAAACACATAGAAACTTTAGGGACTGTCTTCGCATGCTACACGTGGTGACCTCCATAGCAAAGCTGAAACTTATAATATATTGAAACTAATTGCTACGTGGTGTGCTCCGCACAAAAGTTAATATTTTAAACAAATACCATGGCTTTAACTGTGGCTTGACACTTGGCGGCTTCCGCATCATTTCTTGAAACATTACAGAAACAAAAGAGACCCGCGCCTTGCTACGACTGAAACAAAATGTAGAATTTTTGACACTCTACACACATCAAATGAAAAACACAATTGTTGAACTCTAACTTCCTTACTTACCTTAACAACATCAAGATCAATGTCAAGAGGAACAAATAATTGGAGTTCATCCAATAAATAGTCATCATTTTTATGACCATGAATTGACCCATCTAAGCACAAATCAATGCAAACAATGTCACCATCATTTTCATGGTAGTCACAAGGTGTCACATTGTCATCAATTTCAATCCTCTTGACCACACTATTAAACCAATCCAATGTTGCACCAATATTATCATCATCATGATTTGACCCACTAATCTTAGCAACATGAGTTGCAAGCATATCCCCTTCAGCATTGGGAGGTGGATCAAGAATGTCAAGTGCTAACTAGGTAGCACTAGCCCACTCAAATGCCACCTTTATAATTTTTGGTTTATATTCTAGGGGAAGCTGGCTTACACCAAGATAGAAGGTCTCACAATACAAGTATATGCACATACTTTCATCAGGTCTGTACTTATCTAGAAGGTTATTGATTGCAGTAACAAACCTATTATGAAAGTGTGAAATTTATTCATCATCATGTCTCCTAAGGTATTCCAAATGTTGGGCAAGGGAGTTAGGGTCATGGACATGTGCATCTAATTCATTTAAATTAGTAATAAAAGAATCATTTTCATCATTGAATACTATTTTTTGTAACCTCCTGTGCACTTGTAGATGCAAAGTGACTATGGGATTTCTTGGTGCCTAAGTCAAACATGTTTATGTGGCTCACCAAGTTAAAAAGCTCTTGTTTAGTGGGTTACTGGAATGCACAATTGGTGTATCATTTTACATTTTAAATACATGATCATTTGTGCACTTAGATGAGGTATCACTATAATAATTAGGATCATATTCATCAATATTATATAAGGGACCTCTAATCCGGTATGAATCTAATGAATGTTTAGATTGTGACTCTTCTTTAAACTAATGATCCATGATTATAAAACATACATCATGTTAAAAAAGACTACACATTCTTTTCAAAATATCTCATTGCACAATAATTCTTACTTCAAGAGAGGAAAGAAGAAGCAATTATGTACCTTGATGTGTTGTTACACCAATGTGGAATAGAATTTGCTACACCACTAGCAGGTATGCATTAGCATTAGAAACTTTGAATCATAACAACAGAGTCACCACCTCACAGAATGAGGAAATCCTTGAAGTAGATAGAACCACCAAGGTTTAAATATTTTTGGGTCCACTCACCAGCAGAGTCATCAATTTTTTCAAAACCCATAATTAGTCTCGAGCAACAATATCAATTTTTTTGGTGCTCAAACATGTAGTCCCACTAATCCTAAAGACTCAACACCAGAACCTAATACCAAGGATACATCATGCTTAGGAAATGGGTAAGGCTTATGATCAAATGGCAACTTGAATGGACCAATTTCTATGAGTAGGTAAACTTGCCTTCATCTTTAGACTTTGCAAGGCTAAGGGGGTATATCTTGAGGTCTCAACAACATAAACAATTAAAAAATTAGGTTCTCAAGCAATTATACCCAATGTGCGATGAACCCCTATAATTGTTACTAAATTCATATCAGCACTAGCTACATACAAACCTATTAGCCCTCTAATAAATAGATGGAAATTCACTCCTACTCTACACCTAAAGATGATAGCTATAGTGTAATTCTCCAACAAATGAATCCACTTAGCATTACATATACAGGGACAAGAGGAAATAACACACATGCATGATTCTCTAATGATGTTTAATTTTAGAATTGCATAAGGTAATGACTAAGTGTACAATATTGAATCATGCAAGCATGGCAGGACCTAATCTACCTACAGCTAACAAGAGAGAGATAGATAATAATTTAAAAAGTGTTGGCCCTTCACTAATCAAACTATTGCCTACTCCATTGGGTAACAAAGTCATGGATATGCAAAGAGGAAAGAGATGAAAAAATGAAAACATAAATGGAATCTATTATGCATCATCATACAATGGACATTCTTAGTAATCCAAACAGAACTACAAAAACCCAAATGGAATAGAAGGAAAGAGCATTAGAAAATCTTTGCAATACATTAAAATACTATCACATACTTCTATAGCTTCTATTACATTAATACTAGCAAATGTGGCTAGAGAGGATGAGAAACTAGGTTCAAACACCCTCTTGAATACTTACAAATTGCCCTAGATACATACTATTACATGAATCTATTTTTTAATAACCTTCTTATGTTATACAAGTTGCATTTTATCCCTTTACAAATCAAACTGCATCATTTGATGCCCTAGAACACTATCGAGACACTTGCAGTGCAGAGATTGGTTCAATGACCAATATTTTTTACTTCTTAAGAACATGTATATATAGCATTACAATTCACTCTTGCAAGTTGGATGTGGATCTAGAGTAGTCAACATGTTTTCAGGTCACCCATACATGCTAAATCAAAACTACATGGGTTGTACCAGAAAACATTGCATATTTGGAGTGTTTGCCCATGCCTTGGTACAAACATTTCATCATGGAAGGGTCCATAGTAGTCCTAGGACGTGTGGATCTCACCTACCATGCCATTAGGCTTCAAAATGATTATTAGTGGTGGCCCTGAGAGTTGCTAGAGTGTTTTGTTGTGTGTTGAAAACATGAAAATTTTGAGTATTTGGGCTGGAAATCAGAATCTCAGAAGAACCAAGAACCCTAGAACATCCCAATGTCCACAAAAAACCCAAAATCCCCATGGAGCACCCCATGGTAAATGGGAAACTCAAAAGAACCAAGGACACAAGGATTTTAGGAAAAGTGCAAATGTCCTCAGAAAACTTGAAATTCTCATTTGACCCAAATCCCCAAACGAAAGGTCCACATGATGAAATGTGATGAACATAACCTAGATATTTGAGACCATCTAAAAATTCTAGGTTTTGACACTCCACATTGTGCGTGTAAAAAAAGGGGGTCTAGAAGGAACACTAGAAAACCAAAAAATCCCAAAATGAGCCAAACACCCAAACAAAGGTCCAAATAGATGTAAGAGGTTGCTAATAACCATAGCCTTCAATTTCATCAGAAAACTCCAAGGTTTGGCCCTCCAAATTGTGCAAGGGGGATTGGGGTCCCAAAAGGACATTGGAACCAAGGATGTTCTAATGTCTCTAGAAAACTTAAAATCCTAAAATTGGTCAAAACTCATGAATGAAAGGTCCATTTGATGTTGCATGACATACTAAGCCACCATTTCTGAGATCATCTAAAAATTCCAAGATTTGACCCTCTAAATTGAGCATGGAAAATAGGGGGTTTGGAAGAAACACTAGAAAATTGAAAATCTCAAAATGCTAGAAAAGACATGGAAAGCACAAAATAGAGGAATTTTAGGGGATTTTAGGTAACAATAAGACATGGAAATGGCAAGGGGAAGGCAAAATAGTTATCACAACACAAATAGAAGATTTCTCAAATCGGTTATCAATAACGGGTGAAAAATATTTCTAGAAAATAATGAGGAATAAAACAAGGGACCTTTTGAAAAAAATTAGACACTTGCCAACACAAAGTTCCCATCCTTGTTCCCCTTGCTACCACCAAGCTTCCTCTCACCAATCTATAACCATGCTTGTTAAATGTTACATGCATTCATGAATCATTAAACTTTGAAATAGGAATAAGATTTCTAGCCAATATAGGAATATGTAAAACACCACTGAGGGTTTTAACCCTCCCATCACTAAAACACATGTACCTTTCCCTGTCCAACTATCTAATATTTAGTGTTGTCCCCAAGGTAGACATTACATTGTTGAACACCCAGAATACTGAGAGGGGTGAATTAGTATTCTATTAACCCATTTACATATCAAACATTTAATCCATTTAACATGTTTAACTGCATTAAGGGAAATTAAGCATAAAGCAAACAGCCACAACACATAACACATAAACACTAGATTTATGTGGAAAACCCAAGAAGGGAAAAACCACGGTGAGGATTAGCTCACAATATACTATGATAAAGCAACTAGTTAAGGTTGGTACAATTAGTGGAATCATTGTCCAAGAATGCTTACTACCAAAGGAATCACTATCCTAAAAGAAAGAGATAGAGAAGGTGGCTCACTGCCAAGATTGAACTGTTATAGTTGCATCTAATAGATGCATGGAGTACAGTTCCAATGAAGCTCAATATTCACCACAACATCAACATCATCTCCACAACACCAATGAAAGATAGTAGACACCTTCTACTCACTGCATCTAGTAATCTAACACATGAAGGCTTGTACTGATCAACTCACTCAACCACTTTATTATTCACATCATATCCATTATTCATGCACTCGATCATGATCCCTTTGACATTGTTTATACTCTCTTCAACCTTGAGAACATTCTCCAAGGTTGGAATCACAACTTAACACTTAGAATTCAAATTAGGTTTGGACCTAAACATTCCTGTGGTGGAAAGGAATGAAGGAAAACCACAACACACCTTAGCTTGGACTTAAATTCATCCAAGCAAGCTACTCCACACTTTCACAATCACCAAAGCACCTTTGCAAATAATAAAAACATACAAGGTCAGCCAAACCTATGTAATACAATGAAATTTTTAATTATAGGCTTCCTCAAGGCAAGATACGGCTCATGGACCATATACAATGCTTGAACACACTCTAGAATCTTTTGTAAACATCTCAAAACAACTTGAAAACCACAAAACTCTTTTGCAACATCTTTTACCTGAAGAAAGTTCACACCAGAGCACTCAAGTAACTTTGTCGTATACTAGCACTCAAGAAATCAACTTGCGGACTATCAAACCATGAACAACTTCAACTAGAGAAAGATATGAACCTTATAAGTACAATTCTAGAATTGCAATCTGACCTTAAACCTCTTTGCAGGCAAATTTGAAGCCAAGACATTTCTCCCAGACATCTCTACAACACTCAAAAACATAGTCTTCATACTAGTAAACACAAATTTATCTTCACAACAAACCAGAGCACAAAACTTGGAATATAACATCTCTTAACATCTCTTAACAACATATCAAAACTACAGGGATAGATCTTCGATATAGAGGAAATGCAGAGTAAAACCAGAACATTACTCTATTAAGCCAGACAATCTCTTCAACACGTTGTTTCCTTTATTAATCAAATTTTCTCAAAAGTACTTAGAAACCAACCATCAAAACCATATTCTTAACATCTTTAGAATCTTTTCAAGGCAACCAAATCATCTTCAACAAAGCAACTTAATCAAACAACAACAACCTCATTAGTAGACATAGTTGACACCAATGACAACATAAGCTTGTTGACATCAATGACAACACCGATAAAACTGTTGATATGCGTCGTGCAATTGAGAGAGGGGGTAAATCAGTTGTCAAAAAATTAAACACTTTCTACAATTAAACATTCATCACTTATCTATAATTATTATGATTTAACAATGAGTGCATGAAATCAGAAACTTAACCATAGATAAAACATCAAACACAAGAGACACCAAATTTTACATGGAAAACCCCAAGGTGGGGAAAACCCATAGAGAGCATTGGATCTCAATATATATTGCAATCTTGAAATAATGATGTTCAGGATTGGTCACTCCATGGGCCTAAACATACTGGCTCACTGCCATGAAGAACAACTAGGTCTAGCAGGCTCACCGCATCAACCCTAAACCTAGCAAGATTACAATAAAGGCTGTTAAACCCTAAGGGATGTTAAACCCTACTAGCAGCTCACTACCAGACTCACTATCATGATCAACACCTTTCTATATTTGTAATGAAGTACAATCATTCCTCTACTCTGCTCTACCTCTATTCTATTCTTCCTCTTCTTTCCTCTGCCTCTTCTCTGCTCTAGCTTTTTGGACCTTTCTTAATATATTTTCATTTCCACTCAAGGACAACTTCTCATGACTCAACTACAAGTATTTATACACTACAAAAACCTTAGAATGATCATCAAGGTCAGCATCACAATCATCAACCATTGGAACAATCTCCAAGGTTGGCATTACAAACATTTACAAAATAGGTCTTGGCCTATTACAACATTGTGTAAAGGGGATGAAGTAAAGTTGTTCGTAGACCATGCCATGCCTTACATAGGACTCAAACATAATCTTCCATGCTTTAACATGCTTCCACAATCTTCAGGGGATCTTAGCAATGATTGGGATTAGCCAAGTTGGCTAAGATTGGTTACACACTACATTATTTGGGAACAATCTTCAAACACAATCTCAATTTCTTAATGCAGACCAAAGTCCAGATAGGAACATGATCAGGAGATATCCACAAGCACATTGTAATCATCAAGAACAACTGCACAACCCTTAACCACTTTACCCATAAGAATATTCTCACCTGAACACATGAACTTCACTGGCTTTGACTATCATAAAAGAAAGATAGCTTGTGGACCACCAAACCATGAACCATTGCAACTATAACTGCTTATCATCATCCTAGACTTCCTTCTAGAACCACAGAGTAAAAATACTTTATTGTGGAGGAATGCAGAGCATAATACTTTCTCCTTGTCCCAACTGAACTTACTAAAAAAGTAGGTTTCTCTCTAGTGAACACAACTCGTTCAAATCTTCATGTGAAGGGCTCAAATCCAGAATGTAGCATCCTTAGTCATACCTCTAACTTACTTCCAATCTATAGACCACAATCTTCAAACATAAATAAATGCGGAGTAGTTTACTGGACTATTCTTCAGCATACAACTCACTATCTGTATTGTACTTCTTTGTAACTCACTTGTTTCTTCCGAAGAAGCTAATTTTCTCAATATCCTCAACATACAAGTTTTTTAAATGAGTAATAGAATAAGATACAGTTGACACCAATGAAAACAAGGATATGTTGACATCAATGACAACACCGATTAGGCACATACTTGCAACAATCTCCCCCTTTGTCATTGATGGCAACATATGATGTAAAAAACTGCAACAACCATCAAGACAAGATTCTCCCCCTTTCTCTTTACACACCTACACTCTTTCTTTCTTCAAAATTCTTCCCCTTTCTCTTACACATCTGTACTCTAAGTTTTTCACATGACTTCTCTCTTCCTTTGACATCAATGGCAAAGGGCACATACTTGCATTCTTTTGCCTTGATATAATCTCTCTTCTGAACTCTTTGAATACTCCCCCTGAGAAGTAGCCCTAAAAAGGCATCAATCCAGACCTCTAAACACCTTCAGACTGATGCACTATTGTGCATCTTAGTTTAGAGTAGGCGGGGTGATAACCCCTAACTTTTCTCTAAGATACTCAAAAGTATCCTTAGGCAGAGGCTTGGTAAAAATGTCCTCAATCTGATCCTTGGTAGAAATATACTCCAACTTAACTTCATTCTCTGTCACTTTTTCTCTTAGAAAATGATACCTGATAGATATGTGCTTTGTCCTTGAATGCATCACTAGATTCTTTGATATGTTTATGGCACTTCTATTGTCACAAAAGAGTGTAATGGGATCTTCATACATAATTATGATGTCCTTCAAAGTCTGCTTCATCCATAACACTTGAGTACAACTGCATGCTACTACAATGTATTCTACTTCTGTAGTAGATAGAGATATTGAATCTTGTTTCTTGCTCAACTAAGATACTAATCTTTTTTCCAAGAAGAATGCACCTCCACTTGTACTTTTTCTGTCATCCACATCTCTGGCCCAATCTGCATCAGTATATGCACTAAGAGTAAAGTCACAGTCCTTAGGGTACCACAAACCATAATCCATTGTACCTTTTAAATATCTCAGAATTCTCTTGACTGCCATCACATGGGATTCCTTTGGTTCTACCTAAAATCTATACTACATGCATTATGTTAGGTCTGGTTTGAGTTAGATAAAGTAATCCTCCAGTCATAGATCTATACCTTTTCTATTCTGTCAATGGTGAGTTGTCATCTTTACTCAACTTACAACCAGTTATCATAGGTGTGCAAACTAGTTTAATATCTTCCATCCCAAATTTCTTTAACAACGCTTTCACATATTTAGACTGAGAAATGAAGATACCTTTATTTGATTGACTTATTTGCAGACCTAAAAAGAAGTTCATCTCTCCAAACATAGACATTTAAAATTCACTTTGCATTTCTCCAGCAAAAACTAAGCACATACCTTCATTGCCTCCAAAAATAATATCATCAACAAAAAATGCAACAATTAGGGTTTGTTCATCATTGATCTTGAAGTAGAGATTGTTGTCTGTAGTACCTTTACTAAACCCTATCTATATTAGATACCTATCCAACCCTGCATACCATGCCCTGGGAGCTTGTTTTAATCCATACAAAGCTTTCTTCAATCTACATACCATGTAACCTTGATCTGATGACTGAAATCCCTTCGGTTGTTCGATAAAGACTTCCTCTTCCAACTCTCCATTTAAGAAAGAAGACTTCACATCCATTTGATAGACCTTGAAGTCTTTGTATGCTACAAAAGCCAAAAACATCCTTACTGCTTCAATCTTTGCCACTAGAGTAAAAGTTTCTTCAAAGTCTATTCCTTCAACTTGAGTGTATCCTTTGCATACCAACCTTGCTTTGTTTCTTACAACTTCACCATTCTCATTCATCTTGTTTCTAAAGACCCATTTGGTACCAATTACATTCTTGTCTACTGGTCTGGGAACAAGATCCTGTTGATAACTGAGAGGGGGGGGGGGGGTGAATCAATTATCTTAAATTTATTCAACTTTCTATTCTTCTTTAATAATTAGTGCAGCATCAAAGCAAACAAGCATGAAAGTAGAAACAAATTCAATACACATAACACAATGATTTTGATGTGGAAAACCCAGTTAAGGGAAAAACCACGGGGTGATTAACCCAAGAATGTATTCTCTGTTAGAAGAATAGAAGTACAAAATGGCACCTGCCAATTTAGGGCTCACTACACGAGCACACTTCTCACAAGAGGCTCACTGCCTACAAGAGAGGAAGATAAAATAATGTTTGAACTGATGAGAAGCATCCACACATGCTAAGATTTAGTTCCGGTTGAGCTCAATAAACTGATCTGCTGCACTTCATTCTTACTTTCTTTTGTTTCAGCTGTCCTGTCACATTCCAGACCTGTCTTACTACCTTCACACTACTCTTCTACTTTTGTTTGCACAATTACACATTCACACCACACCTTCGTATATAATTTCATTTGGTATATATATCTGCACAAGTAATCTCACCACCTTTCTAGTCGGCATCCAGAATAGTCAATATTTTCCCAAGCTTTGATCTGTCGGCTGGATCCTTGCTTACCAAGTGATGCGGATTTAGGAGATGCTTGTAGAAGTCATCAATCATGTTGGCCAATCATGAATGATACCTCAAGAAACTTAGTCATCAGCAATATCTCTTCTGGATTTGGGTCAGACACTTTGCTGATATAGTTCTTCCTCTGTCTATTCTGCCAAAGAGGAACCCAACACTCAAGTGCTCATATCTTTTCACCCTTCCATCACTGGAGGCTAAATCCTTGGAATCTATTAGTCAATGTACTCCTCTTGACTTCCCCAAATCCGTACTTCACTGAGATACTTCCTCTGAGAGATCCAGACCTGACTGTCGGACCTTGCTGACTGCTCTGTTCTTGCTTACCAGATCATAACACTTCTTCAATCTAACTTCTGGTAGAGACTCATCATGTCTTGCGGATGTGTGGGATAACCTTTGTTGCCATCAATGACAACATACATGAATCCATATAGTCTATGTTGCCAACAATCTCCCCCTTTGGCATTGATGGCAACACTTAGTGAAAAATGACTAAGTGTAACACTGTACTCCCCCTTGGCTGATGCTCTATTTTTTATATACATTTTTTGGAGCTCCCCCTTAGCTGGATTCCTCATTTTTCATTGCTCCTCACTCCCCCTTTGACATCAATGGCAAAGGGTAGGGTCCGCACACCAAAATTCTCAAAAAAGTCAACTATACTTAGCCGCATAAATATATATATATATATAGCATACTTACATATACTGAAGTATGTCTGCAAAAGTTGTCTTCAATTGGACAAATTTTGTTGCCCAACTTTGCTTCATCTTGTCCAAAATTGAGATGTGACCACTCAACAGGAATGCAAATGCATCTGCCCTTTTTAGATCTGTCGGATCACTGGTCTAGGATGTGATCTGAGCTTCTTTTATGGCCTCATGCATGACCTCTAACTTAGGGATAATTATCCCTCTAAGTTCACCCAACCTGCTTATTCTATTTTTCTTTTCCTTCTCAAGCTTCTTGATTTCATTCAAGACTACAATAGTCTGACATTCTTGATTTATTATGGAAGAGGAGAGAGGATCAAAATTCTTAGAGAGTTTTGTCAGTTTGTCCTCCCGTTCTTTCACTTTCTTCTCAATATCCAATGTTACTTTGGACCATGATAAACAAAATTTGTACATTTCCCTGCCATCTTTAAGAGCATTTTCTAAGCTCTTTATCCCAATATTCATATTCCTCCTATCATTAGTTATTAACCCTTGTACCTCTGATAATCTTTTTGCCAAAAATTCCTTCCGGACCTTATCTTCTGCTGACTTCTCTAGGGAATCAAAATGTGTGCTAACACTATTGACTAGAGATTTGAGATTACCGGATGAGGAGGCTGAGGGATCCTTCTAAAAAAATAGCATGATCTTTTCTAATACTTTAGATGCAACTTCTATTAGCTCACAGTCTTCCATGTGAGACTTCACGAGTTTTTCTTTAGCCTTTGCATTAGCAAATGAAGCTATCTTCATTGTTTTTACCAGGGAAAGAGAATCAAAATCAAATGGCCCTTGTAGAAGTTCTGGTTCATCAATATCCATTGTCTCTTTGTTTAAGAATTCTTTGATAGTTTCTGCAGTGTCTCTTGCTGGAGACAGATTCTTCTTCTCTTCTGCAACCTTAGTACTATCATCTTCTTTTTCCTTCACTCCTTTTTCTTTATCCTCTATTCTTTCTTCTCCTTTGGATCCAGAGTCAGCAGGGGAAACTGGAGGAGTGATGTTTGTTTGTTCACGGGCCACCTCTTCCAAAGCAGAGGATTCCAAGTCCTTATCTTTTTCTTCACCGGTGTCCATTACTTCTTCTGTCATTGCCTCAGTAGATTTGTTTTCAACACTTGTAGCTAAGGGATCAACACCCAAGTCCTCTATAATAGGAATGTTGAATCTTGAGTATACATTCTGGAGGATCTCTTCTATCTCTTTTGCTATTTTGTCAGTTTCTCTGAGCATAAGTTGATTCATTCTTGCTTTGCTCCAGAACTCATCCTTGCAATCTTTGAAGATCATATTCATTTGCTTTGAATCAATTGAAGGATATAGCTGAATGGCTATCTATTCTTGGATCTCACGATCTTTTGCCATGGCATTATTCTTTCTTATTTCTAACTCTTTCTCTAGGCTTTTGGGAATAAGAGATATAATTTCAATAAAAGCCTTATTATAGATATTTAGATACTTGATTGCTGCTTTCTGTAAGATCTTTTGGTTAGCCTCATTATAATAATCATAGAATTCAGCCATTGGTTGAAGGTTTCCATCCACAGTAACTGATTTGACGACATCATCTAATGATAGAGTGGGCTTTTCAACAAACTCTTCTGCCATCTCTTCCTTGTCTTCACCAGTAGAGGGTTCACTAGATACTTTCTTCTTTTTACTCATTTTCCTTACCTCCTAATCTGACTCAGTCTCTTCATCATCCTTTTGACTGATGTAAGACCTTGTGGCCTTTGTCTTAGTTCTTTTCTTTGTTTTACCAGATGATTTTGCTTCCAGTTTTGATTTATTTGAGCTCTTATCAGTGGTAGGTGTAGAGCTCCTAGAAGGTCTGGTCTGGGAGGAGGATTCTCCTGGAACACTTTGCTTTTCTAGCTCTTTCTTCTCTTTCTCAGTCCTTTCCTTCTTTTCCCTGTTGGCATCAAGTTCCTCTTTTGAGATGCCAAAGCTTTTGGCAATGTTTTCTACTTCTTTTCTTGCCTTTCTTTTCATCTTTGGTTGCCTTAGCTCAACATGGATCTTCACACTCAATTCTTCAAAGGTTCCAAACCTTTCTGCTTTGGGATCCTTTAGTTGACTCAGCATGTGCTGAACATGTAGCTCTACGATTTTCTCATCCACCTCATACCCCATTGGCATGATCCACACTGTTCTTGGTTCCATTGCCTCCATTAGGCACTAATCAGTCTCTACCATAAAGCATACTATGTCTTTGTATTTCTCAACTAGAGATTGGGGAATTCTCTCTCTAGCTTGCATCATGTTCTAAGTTTTTGAAGAAACCCTAGAGAGCTGTGTTTTGTGCTTTGTCATCACCAAGTCCATGCAAATAATCCCTGATTTGTATGGCAACTGGTCTGTCATTCTACCATACCCATCCACTGGATCCAGGTAACTCATTCATAAAGTAGAAGAATAAGCACAATATTAACCCACCATACTTAAATGAAATCTTTTTGTCTTTCTTTATTTTCTACAGATTCTCCAAGAGTTGGTTTAGAAGGAGTCGACAAAGGTCATAGTCTGAATTCTTTCTTAACATTTCATAAGCAGTGTAGATAGCAGTTCCAGGTACTAAATTCTCCCTGCTAGAATGATATATCTTGTATCTGATGATCATGGAGGCAAACTTGATATCCGGATCAGTGATATCTTCTATTGTCATTGCTCTTTTGTCAAACCTAGATCTGGTAGCCTCACTTATAATCTGATTCTTGACAGATTTGAGAGTAGGTATCCCACTGGATGAGTGCAAACTGGTAACTACCCTAATGGCATCTTTTTGTGATCTTGAATGGTCCATTCAACCACATGAAGTTGTCATGCATTCTGCTCAAGACATACTGGACCCATTCATCCTCAGTAAAACAGGGGAAATATATACACTATACAAAGTGCTTGTCCTGGAGGGCCTTGTATTGGGGTTCGAGCTCAAATGAATCATCTATTAGTTGTTTGTGGTAGATATCCCTCAATTTGAACTCTCTAAATTCTTCAATGTTTGCATGAATGTAAACCCTAATATCTTCTGTATGCAAGAAACCATGCAGAACATTGGAAAATGCTCCTAGGGGATCTACTTCCAAGGATTTGTAGGGATGTTTCTTCAATTTGGGGTGAGGCCTATCAGTGATCTTCACAATATTTAGAGTAGTCATCTTTAAAAAGATTTGCAGAGAGATATTTAAGAACAGAAAATATGTTTTGCGCCTTTAGGTTTCACAAAATGAGCCGGATCAATTGCTAGATGAATCAACTTTTGCAAATGATCTTTGATGGGCTTGAGGAAATTTATTGCAGAGCTCCTTTTTGCTTCTTCTTGAATGTAGAATGAACAAATGTTTAATAAGAAGAACCCTTATATTACTCTGCAAACCCTAATACCAAGTTGCAATAAATGCTCAACTTAAGTCATTCCAGTTTGCCTTGTTTTCCTTATTTGGATGACTTGATGAACTGAATCAATCTTGTTCTAAACATCTTGTGGATCTTTCATATCTTAACCACAGATTATTTAGATGATTCTATGAGAACCCTTTTATCCGCAACCTTCCTTGTGCCAATTCCGGCACCAATTTGCTGGCTAGGGGAAAAAAGTTTTTTTTTTTGTGTCTCCCCCTGAGCCAGAGCTCACTTTTTAATTTCCAGAAGGAATATCAGCACCAGATTCTAGTGAGGATCCATCCCCTACATTTTTTGTACTTTTCTTCACCCAAATCTTGTTCATCTCACTTTGAACTTCATCCACATTCACTTTTCCTTTTCCCTTGTCTTGATTCTGGTTATGATGTACCAGACCTCTTTTGTCCTGATTCTTGCTTCTATAGAATTTGGCAATATGACCAGATCTATTGCAATTGTGGCAAACAACATTTCTTTGCATATTTGATTGATGTCCTCTTGATCTGCATTGATTAGCCATATGACCCATTCTATTGCATGCAAAGCATCTACCATTGAATGAATTGTTCATTTGCATATTTCTGCATTCATGAGATTTGTGACCATACCTTTTTCAATTAAAACACTATTTGGAGAAGGATGTATTAGTCTGATTCATTCTCTTTCTACACTGATTAGCTTTGTGACCAAATTTATTGCAATTGTGGCAGTATCCATTGAAGGATGGATATCTTTGAGCATTAGGTTGCCTTACCGGAGGTCTTCTAGGCCTGTTCCTTGGATTTTCTAATCCAAAATTCTTCTGACCAGATCCAGAGCTTTCACCTTTCTCATATCCCAAGCCACGCTTGTCATCTACCCTCTTTTGGCTTTCAAGAAGAACTTCAAGTTGAGCTAAACTTATCTTGAATTTCTCTTTGTATTCATTTGCTGTTTAAAGATCCCTTTTAAGAGAGACAATTTGGTCCTCAAGTTTTTCTTCATTATCTTTAGCATCTTCAAGATTAGATTCAAGATGTCTGATTACTCTGTCCATCTTGTAGCAGTCTTCTGATTTCTCCTTGAGAGATTGTCTTAGATTATCTTTAGTCTTTCTTTTCTCTTCAGTTTCTTGGGTAAACTTCATAACTCCTGATTCCATTTCATGTCTTACCATAATGATCTCTTTTGATAATTTTTCACATAACTTGGTTTTCTCTTTCAGATCTCCATTGTACCATTTGCTCCATTTTGATTTGCCAATTGCTGAAGTAGATCCTTTCTCTTTTTCATAGAGAGACTTAGTTTCCCTTTTAGTTCATTTATGAAATCATCAGCCTATTTGAGTCTTTCCTTCAATTCATTGACTTCATAATTAGATTGCTCAAGATCATCTAGGGTAGACTGAAGTTGTTCCATCATACCATACACATCCATGTTAATTCCCAGAGCTTCCTCAAGCTGTTAGGCTCTTGTTTGGAGGAACTTGGCTCTGATACCAATTGTTGATAGCTGAGAGGGGGGGTGAATCAGTTATCTTAAATTTATTCAACTTTTTGTTCTTCTTTAATAATTAGTGCAACATCAAAGTAAACAAGCATGAAAGTAGAAACAAAGTCAATACACATAACACAATGATTTTGACATGGAAAACCCAGTTAAGGGAAAAACCACGGGGTGATTAACCCAAGAATGTATTCTCTGTTAGAAGAATAGAAGTACAAAATGGCACCTGCCAATTTAGGGCTCACTGCCTGAGCACACTGCTCACAAGAGGCTCACTGCCTACAAGAGAGGAAGATAACACAATGTTTGAATTGATGAGAAGCATCCACACATGCTAAGATTTAGTTCTGGTTGAGCTCAATAAACTGATCTGCTGCACTTCATTCTTACTTTCTTTTGGTTCAACTGTCCTGTCACATTCCGGACCTGTCTTACTGCCTTCACACTACTCTTCTACTTTTCTTTGCACAATTACACATTCACACCACACCTTCATATCTAAATTCATCTGGTATATATATCTACACAAGTAATCTCACCACCTTTCTAGTCAGCATCCGGAATAGTCAATATTTTCCCAAGCTTTGATCTGTCGGCTGGATCCTTGCTTACCAAGTGATGCAGATCTAGGAGATGCTTGTAGAAGTCATCAATCATGTTAGCCAATCATGAATGATACCTCAAGAAACTTAGTCATCAGCAATATCTCTTCCAGATTTGGGTCAGACACTCTGTCGGTACAGTTCTTCCTCTGTCTATTCTACCAAACAGGAACCAACACTCAAGTGCTCATATCTTTTCACCCTTCCATCAACGAAGGCTAAATCCTTGGAATCTATTAGTCAAGGTACTCCTCTTGACTTCCCCAAATCTGCACTTCACTGAGATACTTCCTCTGAGAGATCCAAACCTAACTGTCAGACCTTGCTGACTGCTCTATTCTTACTTATCGGATCATAACACTTCTTCAATCTAACTTCTGGTAGAGACTCATCAGGTCTTGCAGATGTGTGGGATAACCTTTGTTAACATCAATAACAACATACATGAATCCATATAGTGTCTCTTGCCAACAGATCCCAAGTCTGATTCTTCTCTATTTGCATCAATTCCTCTTCCATAGCCTTTATCCAATTCTCATCTTTGCAAGCCTCATCCACAGTTTTAGGTTCAACCTTAGAAATTAGACAAAAATTTACTTGTTCCTCTATAGCTTTTTTTCTGGTTAAGACCCCTTTGCTCTTATCTCCTATGATTTGATCTTCAGAATGACTGATTCTTACATATCTTGGAGTTTTGGTAGCACTTACTGGAACTTGTTCTTCTTCATCTGGATTGTCTTCATGCTGCACCACTTCTGAAACATCTAGATCATCTAACTCATATTCACCTGATTTTGAAGACCTTTCCTTACATTCATCAACTTTAACATTTGCACTTTCAATGATCTTATTCAGCCTCTTATTATAGCACCAGTAGGCCTTGCTCTTGGTGGAGTAACCAAGAAAGATTCATTTATCATATCTAGCATCAAACTTGCCTAGATCTTCTTCTCTTTTGATATAACATTTGCTACCAAAAACTTTGAAATATTTCATAGTAGGAACTCTACCATGCCACAATTCATAAGGAGTCTTTGAACTGTTACCTTTTACTTGAACTCTATTTAGGATATATACAACAATGTGAATTGCCTCTCTCCAATATGCTTTCGGAAGATCAACTTCCTTCATCATGGTTCTAGTAGCTTCTTGAACTATTTTGTTTTTCCTTTCAACAACTCCATTTTGTTGTGGAGTTTTGGGTGTAGATAGCCATCTCTTTATTCCATGTTCTTCACAAAAGAAATTGAATTCATTTGATGTGAACTCTCCTCCTCTATCAAACCTCAAGAATTTGATTTTCAAATCCATCTCATTTTCAACCATTGCCTTAAATGCCTTAAATTTATCTAGAGCTTCAGCTTTCTTTTTTAAAAGGTAACCCAAGTCATTCTAGAATAATCATCAATAAGAAACATGAAATACCTATCTCCTTGTAAACTTCTTACTCTGGTATGTCCACACAAGTATGTATGCACTAGCTCAAGTAGTCCTCCAACTGATTGGTCCTTTCTTTTAAAACTTATTCTTGTCTGTTTCCCAAATTGACACTCCTTGCAAATAGGATTAGCAGGCTTCACAAGCTTAGGCAAATCTCTAACAACCTATGTAGTACTTATCTTCATAATATTGTCAAAATTTATGTGACACAACCTTCTATGCCATAACCAATTCTCATTAGTCTGAGTCAACAAGCAATAGATATCAGGTCCTTTCAAGTGATAGATATTACCTCTGGTCTTCTTACCAGTTGTAATGACTGTTCCAGAGCTTTCCCTGATCTTGCATCCATTGTCCTTGAAGGTTAGATCATATCCCTTTTCACACATCTGACCCACACTCAAAAGACCGTGCTTTAATCCTTTCACATAAAAGACATCTTCAGTATTATGCTTGCCATCAAAAGAGAAAGATCCTTTCCCACAAATCTTACCAGTTGTATCATCTCCAAACCTAACTAGTCCACCATCGTATCATTCCAAACTCACAAACTTACTTTTGTCACCAGTCATGTGGTGAGAGCAACCACTATCAATAACCCATTCATCCTTGCCCTTAATGACCTGAGCAACCAAAGCACTTTCCACTAGTTTTTCTTCCTTCACACAGCTAGTAGAATTAGTAGACACGGGATCTTCCTTAATAGAAATAAACAAGCATTAATTTCTAGAGGAACTAGGATTATTTGGTTCACCATTATTTGATACTCGATCATCATCAAAATCCTCAAATAATAACACTTCTTTTAGGTCCTAGGCCTATTCTCATATCTTCTTCTATTTATTTCAATTCTTTCAGGACCTCTGGAAGCAAAATGACCTAATTTACCATAGGAAAAACATTTGAAAGGTAATTTGCCTTTATACTTACTAGATCCTCTTTGCAGTTTGTCTACAAAGTTGGCTTCAACTTCATCAAACTCATCATCAAATTCTACCTTGTATTTTTCTAATCTGGAAGTACTTCTCAGAGTGCTGGCTTTGAAGGTGGTCTCAACTTTTGGCAGAGCACCACCAAACTCTTATTTCAAAAGAAGTAAGCTTACCAAGCAGTTGATCCCTGTCAACCTTTTTAACTTGCATGAATTCTTCAATTGTGGCTACCTTGTGACAGTAGGACTTGGGTAGGGATCTAAAAATTTTCATAACAACTTCCTTTTTGTCGAGAGTTTTGCCCATGTCTTTTATACCTATAACAAGTTCATCAACTCTTTGCATAAAGGCCGAAATGTTTTCATCATCATTCATCTTCAAACTTTTATATTTCACTTTCAAACTTTGTAACTTGGCTTCCTTCACAGAGTCATCTCTTTCATACAGATTTTTCAACTTTTCCCATGCCTTATTTGCAGTTTCAAGATTCACAACTTTCATCAATATTGAGTTGGATAAAGATCTTAGCAAAGCATCCTTTGCCTTGACATCTATCTCATATTCTTTGATTTCATCTTTAGTCATCAGACCATTTTGAGGTATGGTGTATTTTGTTTTTGCAACTTTCCATACTTTGTAACCAAGACTAAGAAGATGGCTTTTCATTTGAGCCTTCCAGAGAACATAATTCATTCCATCAAAATGCGGCGCTTCCTTCTTGTAAGACATTTTGGATCTTCCTCAAGATGTTAAACTTTCTTCAAAGGAACCTAGGTCTGATACCAATTGTTGATATGCACTGAACAATTGAGAGGGGGGGTGAATCAGTTGTCAAAAACTTAAACACTTTTTGCAATTAAACATTCATCACTTATCCACAATTATTATGCTTTAACAATGAGTGCATGAAATTAGAAACTTAACCATAGATAAAACATCAAACACAAGAGACGCCAGATTTTACGTGGAAAACCCCAAGGTGGGGAAAAACCATGGAGAGGATTAGCTCTCAATATATATTACAATCTTGAAATAATGATGTTCAGGCTTGGTCACTCCATAGGCCTAAACATACTGGCTCACTGCCATGAAGAACAACTAGGTCTAGCAGACTCACTGCCATAACCCTAAACCAATCAAGATTACAATAAGGGGTGTTAAACCCTACTAGTAGCTCACTACTAGAATTACTATCATGATCAACACCTTTCTATATTTGTAACTGAAGTACAATCATTCGTCTACTCTGCTCTGCCTCTACTCTGTTCTTCCTCTTCTCTCCTCCGCCTCTTCTCTGCTCTGCCTTTTTGGACCTTTCTTAATATATTTTCATTTCCACTCAAGGACAACTTGTCATGACTCAACTACAAGTATTTATACACTACAACAACCTTGGAATGATCATCAAGGTTAGCATCACAATCATTAACCATTGGAACAATCTCCAAGGTCGGCATTTCAAACATTTACAAAATAGGTCTTGGCCTATTACAACATTATGCAAAGGGGATGAAGTAAAGTTGTATACGGACCATGCCATGCCTTACCTAGGACTCAAACACAATCTTCCATGCTTTAACATGTCTCCACAATCTTTAGGAGATCTCCGCAGCACTGGGATTAACCAAGTTGGCTAAGACTGGTTACACACTACATTATCTAGGTACAATCTTCAAACACAATCTCAATTTCTTAATGCAGACCAAAGTCTACATAGGAACATGATCAGGATACATCCACAAGCACATTGTAATCATCAGGAGCAACTGCACAACCTTTAACCACTTTACCCATAAGAATCTTCTCACCGGAACACATGAACTTCACTGTCTTCGACTGTCATAAAAGAAAGATATCTTGCGGACCACCAAACCACAAACCATTACAACTCTAGGAACTTATCATCATCCCAGACTTCCTTCTAAAACCATAGAGAAAAATACTTTATTGCGGAGGAATGCAGAGTAGAATACTTTCTCCCTATCCCAATTGAACTTACTAAAAAAACATGTTTCTCTCTGGTGAACACAACTCATTCAGATCTTCATGCAGAGGGCTCAAATCTGGAATGTAGCATCCTTAGTCATACCTCTAACTTACTTCCAATCTGTAGACCACTATGTTCAAACAAAGAAAAATGCGGAGCAGTTTACCAGACTATTCTTCAGCATAAAACTCACTGTCTATACTGCACTTCTCTATAACTCACTTGTTTCTTCCAAAGATGCTACTTTTCTCAATATCCTCAACATACAAGTATTCTAAATGAGTAATAGAATAAGATATAGTTGACATCAATGACAACACAGATATGTTGACATCAATGACAACACCAATTAGGCACATACTTGCAACAAGAACATACTTGCAATAATCTCTCCCTTTGTCATTGATGGCAACACATAATGTGAAAAACCATCAAGACACAACTCTACACCAAACTTATTTTCTTTCTTACTCTCCCCCTTTCTTTTACACATCTTACTGTCTCCCCCTGATCACTGGTTCTTTTCTTTTTCACATTGCTCTCTCTCCCCCTTTGACATTAATAGAAAAGGGTGACTCACCTTTACTTTCACTCTTACCAGATCACAACATCTTTTCTTTCACTGCTTTGAATACTCCCTTTTAGGAGTATACTCCAAGCTATATCAACTCTTACTCTCATTCCAAAGGACTTCAGAATCTGAAACTTCACAAAGCCAACACTTTCAGTGATCATATTCCCATTAGACTTGGAACACACATAATGTGACACTTTATAAAACTATATTCCAAACTGTAGCATCTAAACATTAGTATGTAGAAATGTAGAGTAGACTTCAAAGAAGTAGTCATCCTAAACCGGGGACAAACACTAACTTCTAGATTAACATATCTTGTCTTCTCAAGAATTCAAACTTAATTCTACACTGATCAGGGCATGACATCCAACCATGAACTTTCTTTCTTCTTTAGGAGCATAACTAATATATCATCTCTTGATAATCTTCATGATAGCATATGACATCAATGACAACACTTTAATGACAACACATATGACCAATAGACTCCTCCTTAGATTAGCACACATCTATCTACAACCTTTTTCTTGCAATCTCCCCCTATCATTAATCACTACTACCTACTCCCCTTGAGAGGTAGCCATCATCAGTTCATATAAATAGTATCTGCTAGAGCCATGAATAACCACAATCACTGTTACTATCACAATCAATTTCATTCTCAGAGTTTGAATTTGATGTATCAGAATTAGAAGAATAATCATTAAAGGTTGATTCATCTTACTCGGATAGACTTTTGTTACTACATTATAAGTCTTGGCATATTCTTCAAATACTCATGTATGCTCTCACCAAACTATACAATTTTGGAATTAAATCAAAGGATTCTCGCATTGTCTAATCATTTGACCTCTCATTACCTAATTGCTCTGTCAGTGCCCAAAAAAGACTCTTTGTACCATTACGCAATTTTTTTGTTTCTAGCCTTTGGATCATAGAGTACTATAAATATTCCTGATAAATTTTGTTGAAGCATGATGCAAAAATCCATTTCTTGACTAGGTACAATTTTTAGTAGCTTATGATCAGCTTCCTCAATATCAACACTTGACATGATTAACAAGTAAATTGTGTGCCTAAAATTAGCCAAGTTCATCTTTGTCCCATCCTGTATTCTTGGTGCCTTCTCAACTTCATTTTCTTCATCATCAACATCTGAATCATTCCTCCTTACTACTTCATCTAAACAAATATATTTGAATATGTCTTTCTATATTTTTACATAAGATGTCTCAAACTCTAAGAGCTCAGAATCTAGCTTAAAAATATCAAGTTCATCTTCTAAGAAAACCTCATGTGTTAATTGTTCTTCTTTCTCTACAAGGTCCAATTCTGTATCCACCACTGGATGACCCTCGACCATGTGATCTGAAACTGTTTCCCAAATGATTGTATTCTACCATGTCTTTCACAAATTCTCATACTTTAGGTTTCAATTTGAATTGTTGTGGAAGAAGAGCCTGAATCAAACACTTGAAAACCACTCGCTCTGCAACCCCTCCTACACAAAATACTACAAAGAATTCTGGAATGATGTTCTTGATGTTAGATGCTATTACCTTGTTTACCAACCCATTAATATTCTTTTCAAAGAGCATTTCAAGTCATGTGTAGAGACTCCGTACTGCTCTTATTTTCCACAAAAGACACCCTTACTTCTTCCAACACTTTTCACAGCACCTTATTCATTCCCATTCTATGATGAATCTAAAAAATATTTACTTCCACTGCTTCTTAGTCCTTCCTATTTCTAGAAGTCCCCTTTTCACTTATTTCATGCTTATGTTTATCACCTGACTCTTTGTGAGATTGGATTTCATAGATCCTTAATCTGCCATAAATACCTTATCTGATAAAGCTGTCAAGCCTTTATCTGTACACTTAAAATTCTCTGCAAGCATCCACATTAAGGGATTTTCTACCACAGACTTCACCAAATGATTAAGCATGTCAACCTTCATCTCATATTTTAGTACTGAGGCATCAGCACCATTCCTTTGGTAGGGGAGAAAATTATTTTCATTAAAACTCCCCCTAAGCCAAAGTACTCGTCTTAGTTTTTGGAGGAAACATCTGCACTAGATGCTGGTACAGGCTCATCTTTGACCTCTAATGCATTCTTCTTTATCCAAATCTTATTCATTTCCTTCTTGATCTCTACTGGATCAACCTTTTGCATTGGTTTATTCTTTTCTATCAAATTATTCTTCCTCATGTTTCTACTTTTGCAAAACTTGGAAATATGTCTAGATTTATTATAGTTGTGGCATACAACATTCCTCTGACCAGTATTCCTTCCATTCATTATGCATTTGTACTGATTAGCTTTATGCCCAAATCTATTGCATGTATAACAGTAGCCATTGAAAGATTGAACTATTCTACCCTTTCTATAGTCATTTCTCATTTGACTTCTGCACTCATTAGCTGTATGATCAACTCTCTTGCAAGTAAAGAATTGACCAGAGAAAGATGGAGCACTTCGATTCCTTCTACTTCTACACTTTATTGCTTTGTGTCCATACTTCTTGCAAAAAGGACAAAAGCCATTGAAAGAGGGGTACCTTTGAGAATTTGGTTGTCTAATAAGAGGTATTCTAACTTTATTCCTTTGATTCTAAATTTGCTTGTCATTATTCTTCTTGTTTCCTGATTTTGAGCTTTTACCCTTTTCAAATCCTAGACATTCTTTATCATTTGGCTCTTTCTGATTTGCAATCATTTCATCAAGCTTTGCAGTTCTCATCTTGAATTTTTCTTCATAAATCCTTGCCTTCTCCAGATCTGATTTTAGTGTCACATCTTCTTCTTCAAGCCTTGTATATACTTCATATTTACTTTTCACAACTTTATCAAGGCATTCCTCCAATATTTTCCTTTCTTCAACTTGCATCTTCAAACTAGTGATGGTTTCATTTTCTTGCTCCAATTGCTCACTAACTTCCTTATGCTTGTCTCTAATATTCTTCACTTGCTCTTTCAAATTCTTGACATTTTATTTCAGACCTCTATTTTCTCCTTAAGTTCTTTCAAGATCTTCAAGAGCAGCATTGAGTTCTCCTATATTGTCAAGTATACAATCTTCTTCAATGAGATTAACAACAGGAATCTCTTCTAGAGGAATAGGTAATCTTCTAGAACCCATGTGTTAAATTTCCAATATCTTCCTTGAGTGGTTAAGCTTCTTTCAAAGGACTTGGCTCTGATACCAATTGTTGAACACCTAGAATACTGAGAGGGGGGTGAATCAGTATTCTAGTAACCCATTTACATATCAAACATTTAATCCATTTAATATTTTTAAGTCCAATAAGGGAAATTAACACATAAAATAAACAACTACAATACATAACACATAAACACTAGAGTTACATGGAAACCCAAGAAGGGAAAAAGCATGGTGAAGATTAGCTCACAATGTAATATGATAAAGCAATCGAATAAGGTTAGTACAATTGGTGGACTCACTGCATGTGGCTCACAACCAAAGGACTCACTGTCCTAAAAGAAAGAGATAGAGAAGGTGGCTCACTTGTAGGATTGAACTTTTATAGTTACATCTAACACATGCATGGAGTATAGTTCCAATAAATCTTAATATTCACCACAACATCAACATCATCTCCGTAGCACCAATGAAAGATAGTAGACACCTTCTACTCAATGCATCCAATAATGTAACACATGAAGTCCTGTACTACTCAACTCACTCAACCACTTTATTACTCACATCATATCCATTATTCGCACACTCAATCATGATCCCTTTGACACTCTTTTGTACTGTCTTCAACCTTGAGAACATTCTCAAAGGTCGGCATCACAACTTAACACATAATTCAAATTAGGTCTGGACCTAAACATTCCTACAGTGGAAAGGAATGAAGGAAAACCACAACACCTTATCTTGGACCTAAATTCATCCAAGCACACTACTCCACACTTCCACAATCACCAATGCAGCTCTGCAAATAGTACAAACATGCAAGGTCAGCCAAACCTGTGTAATACAATGAACTTTTGAAGTACATGCTTCCTCAAGGAAAGATATGGCTAATGGACCATACACAATGCTTGAACACACTTTAAAATCTTCCATAAACATCTCAAAGCAACTTGAAAACTACCAAACTCTTCAACAACATCTTTTACTTGAAGAAAGTTCACACCAGAGCACTCAACTAACTCTATCATATGCTGCCACTCAAGAAATCAACTTGCAGACCACCAAACCATGAACAACTTCAATTGGTGAAATATATGAACCTTATTAGCAAATTCTAGAACTGCAAGACCTAAAACCTTTTTGTAGAGAAATATAGAGCCAAGACAATTCTCCCAGACATCTCTACAACACTCAGAAACATAGTCTTCATATTGGTGAACACAAATTTTTCTTCACAATGAACTAGAGCACAAAAATTGGAATTTAACATCTCCGAACATCTCTTAACAACATATCCAAACCACAAGGATAGATCTTCAACATAGAGGAAATACGAAGCAAAAGAAAAACATTACTCTATTAAGCTAGATAGTCTCTTCAACACATTGTTTCCTTTATTAATCAAATTTTCTCAAAAGCACTTGGAAACCAACCATTAGAACCATATTCTTAACATCTTCAACATCTCTTCAAGCAAACCAAATCATCTTCAACAAAGCAACTTAATCAAACAACAACAACCTCATCAGTAGACACAGTTGACACCAATGATAACACAAGCTTGTTGACATCAATGACAACACTGATAGTATATACTTGAAACATACCTCCATCATACTTATCGTATGTTGAGAACCACTCCTTATGAGGCGTCATGTGATAAGAGAAGCCTGAGTCAACCAACCAATGTTTGTTAGATACAATATTACAAGAAAAAAGTGTTGGAAAATTTGTCATTAATGTCAAGGAGATTGTTGGATATGTTGTCATTGATGTCAAGAAGATTGTTGGAAATGTTGTCATTGCTGTCAAGAAGATTGTTTGAAATATTGTAATTAATGTTGAGGAGATTGGAGGATATGTTGTCATTGGTGTAAAGCTGAAGTGTTCATGTCAAGATGAACTGATAAATTGTTTAAGAGAATTTACTACAAGTGTATGAACTGTTGTAGGATAATGTTATCATTTACTTCATAAGTAATAGAAGAGAAAGGATTCCTAGCAGAATCAACTATTTCTTAATGATTACTATCTTTGTAGAACTTTGGTAGTGCTTGTGGTAAATATCTGAGGTGTGTTGCTCTGAAGTGGCATTATGTCTATCAACATTTTTGTACCACATTCTACTGCATTTAGGTGTATGGTCTTGCAGTTTGGAAGATAGAATTAAATAGCCATTATGTTGGTTTGGTCGAAGTTTCAGGTGATTTGAGTTACCGCAAAGGTATCTGGAAGTATCAGTGTGTAGACAGTGTTATTTTGTTACAAGATCAAGTGTATGAATGGTTGGGAGCTTGTTCTAGTATCCTAGATGTAATTTGGGACCAGGAGGTCATATGGTATGAACTACATGATAATATCTCTTTCCTACATTACCACATAAAGTTTTTTTTGAGATCTAACATATATAGGCAAGGTTGACTACAAGTTTCTTGTGGCATAGATTTTTGTGCCACCATGTAGCTGACGCGGATGATTTGAAAGAGTTATGAACAATATATATGCTTAATCTTAAGTTGTTTTATAAGAAGTTGTGAAGAGATGTTGAGCATGTGAGCGACTTTGTAAGTAGTGTATGAAGGGCATGAATAGAAGATGATCCAGAGTTTGCATAGTTTGTGTTAGTATTGGTATAATCATGTTATCCTTTATGGAGAAAAGAAGCGTTAAGAAGTGTGGTGTTGTATATTTGAAGATGTGTAGAAATTATTAGTTCAAAATCTAAGTTGGTGCTCGGTGGTAGGGTGAATGCTCTATTTGGAATGAACTTGATCCTATTTTGGTCAGTTGAAGTTGGAACTTCATAGTTGGGTTGGTGCTTAGTGTGGATTGATCTAGATCTGGTTATCTACTACTTGAAGTTGGTGCTTCATCTTCTGAGTTGGTTCTCAGGACAGAGTTGGTTCTTAGTTTGATAAGGGGATTGAAGTCTTCTGTAGGTTGGTGCCTACAAATATGTAAAAAGATTGATGTCCTTCTCAGGTTGAAATTCTTGTGGGTTGGTGCCTACAAGATATTATATTACATTGACTCATTTTGTGAGGCTGGATTTGGTGATGAGGGAGGTAAATCTCAAAACACACAACAATATAGACTACTCATAGAAAGTAGGAATGTTCTTTCATTAAACTGGAAAATGATATACATCACATAGATCAGAATTACATTATAAGATGAATTCCTGACAAGCTACAACACATGATAGTTTCCTTCCTCATAATTCTAGAACCTTATGCTTTTTGTAGCTTCCAATCTTCTAGGGTTTCTATTTTCCCTCATTTTCACGACTCACCACTTTTTTCCCTTTACCTCTACTACCTTCCAGAGCTAGAAGATAGGCTATAAATACACATCCTCCCCAATGTCATCTTTGAGCAGCAAAATGAGCCCCACTATCCTTTCTCTTGCCCAAGAAGAATTTTTGAATTTTAAAATTGGAAAAATGGATAGTGCAACTTATGAGAGCCATAAATTTAGATCCAACCATTAGATTTTCAATTATTATATACCATTGGAAAGCTTGTGAAGAGATCTACACCATGCTTTCGTCAGATCTATAAGATCTGCAACTTTCATCCCTTTCTAGGTCTTTTAACGCCCTCAATTTTGAGTTTGAAACTTTGTTAGATGAAATCTTTAATATCTTAAAATATGGGCATGCTCATGGGCTGAAACTTACAAAGAATGCTTATTTGACTATTTCAAAGCTTTGGGAAAAATTTCAAGCTCAATTGTTTCTTTGATATAGGGTTACTAAAAATAGTATGTCCTATTATCTTTAGCCTTTTTGAGAACTTTGAAGATTCTGAATCATTATTCAAGCAAATGGGTATCCAAAAATCCCAAATTTGAAAGAAATAGAAAATAAAAATTATTCTTTTGGGTGATGAAAGATTGCCCTTACACCACTAGATGCTCCTGCATTAGACACCTAGGGTAGTTTGAGAAGTGACCTTGTCACATCTCAGGTGTTTGGGAAAAACCCAAATGGTCAACCTCTATCTTAGACAACTAGGAAGAATCTTCAACAGGCCTTCCTCTCCACTTAACTAGATATTCTTCACATTGCTTGTTCCTAGTACTTCTTCCCACGTGACTATCCAGGATTTTTCTATCTCCTCCTTCTCTGAAGTAGGTGCCAGAATATTCCACTGTTCTTTTGCTAGACTATCCTCTATGCCACCTTCATGATACTCTGTTAAATCAACAATGTTGAATACAGGGGAAATGTTGATTCCACTTGGTAGCTCTACCTCATATGCATTTCTTGAATCATGCTTCTTCAGGATCCTACATGGTCCAAATTTCTACATCTTTAACTTATTATATGTACCAACAAGAAATCTTTCTTTTCTCAGGTAAACCATAACTTCATCTCCAACCTTGGATTCCTTAAACATTCACTTTTGATCTTAGCCTTGTACTAAGAATTCATTTTAATGTGATGTTGTGCCTCTTCATGCAAGAACTTTAGGTGTTTTGTAAAGTCTTTGGCCTCAGCACTACTCTTCTCTCCTCTGTCTATCTTTCTCGTCTTAGAAGCATTTCTTGGACTGCATCCATATACAATTTGGAATGGGGATTTACTAGTACTTCTATTGACAAAATTGTTGTAAACAAATTCTACCTGTGGTAGAATCTGAGAGGAACCTCTTGCAACAATATAATGAAAAATGCACAAAATAATATAAATAGCAAAAACACAGAAGGAATTTATTGATCACAAACCACTTCAAGGGGGAAACCTCCTTTGAGCAAGATCAATACAATAAATTTGTGGATTCCTTGATTGGCCTCAACACATACTTATATGCTAAGTCTAATCTAAACAACTATTACTTCCCTTGAATGTGGGATAATACAATATGCTCACGGGATGACTTACATAGCATATGCGTCCAAATATAATATACTAAAAAAGTAAAGAGAAGGGTTAGCAGGTTCCTAATAGAATCAAATTACATCCCTTGGGCTTATCTCATATTAAGCATTTTAGTAGGTTGCCCAAACTTTGATTTACTACTTCTGTCTATCCATCAGTCAGTGGATGATGTGCAGAACTAAGCTTCAACTTAGTCTTTAACTTCTTCTATAAGGTCCTCTAGAAATAACCAACAAACTTGGTATCTCAATCTGAAACTATGCTCTTTATAGGTAGACTGTGTAGTCTCACCACCTCTTTGAAAAATAACTTTGCAATATGAACAGCATCATTAGTCTTCTTACAAGGAATAAAATATGCCATCTTTAAGAATCTCTCCACCACCACAAAAATGGAATCATGTCCTCTCAGTGTCTTTGGTAAACCAAGAACAAAATCCATACTAATATCATCCCATGGCCTCTTTGGTATAGGTAATGGCTAATATATCCCTATATTTTGACTTGTTACTTTTGCCATCTAACACACTCTACAACTCTGCACAAATTTCCTCACATCTTGCTGCAACTGTGGCCAATAACAATGTTCACTAATAATAGAAATGGTCTTATCTCGACCAAACTGTCTTGCCAACCCTCCACTATGCTTCTCCTTAATCAGGTTCTCTCTCATGGAACTCCTTAGAATGCACAATTGGCTTCCCTTAAACAACATGCCATCTTGGATTATGAAATCCAACCATTTTGTCATGTCCAAAGTAACGGGTTCTAGACAAGCTTTCTAAGCCTTTGTAAAATCTAGATCTTTGGGATACAAACTTTTGAGCTCATCGAACCCAACAACCTCTATCTTCATTTCTGTCAACAAATTTTGCCTTCTGCTCAAGGCATCTACAACTCTATTGGACTTCCCACTCCTATGAGTCAAAACAAAAGTATAACTCTACAAAAAGTCAACTTATTTTAAGTGCCTTTGATTTAACTTTCCTTTACTATTAAGATACTGCAAAGCCAGATGATCAGTATATGAAACAAACTCTTTCGGCAACAAATAATGTCTCCATTTATTCAAAGCCTAAACTATAGCATAAAACTCCTGATCATAAACATAATATTTTTTCTTAGTATCATTAATTTTCTCACTAAAATAGGCAATGTGCTTACCTTCTTGACTCAAAATAATTCCTATAGCACTACCACTATCATCACAATCTACCTGAAATACCTTGTTGAAATCTAGAAGTGCCAAAATAGGTTGCTCTGTGACTTTCTTCTTCAATGTATCAAGACACTTGGCTGCCCCTGTAGTCCATTTAAACTCTTTTCTATCCCCTCTCATTGTTTCCATTAGGGGTGCACAAATGCTATTAAAATTTCTAATAAATTTTCTATAAAAACTTGCCAAACCATGAAAAGATCATACCTCTGTAGCACTCCTTGGAGTAGGCCATTCACTGATAGCCCTCACCTTCTCTAGATCCATTTTAAGACCATCAACTAAGATAAAAAAATCCTAGGTACACCAACTCTTTCTTCAGAAAACTACATTTCTTCAGATTAATCAACAACTTTTCTTCCCTCAACTTCTCAAAAACTTTTCGAAGATGCATCAGGTGCTCCTCCAAAGTCTTACTAAAAATCAAAATATCATCTAAATAAACAATGACAAATCTACCCAAAAACTCTTTTAGTACCTCATTCATGAGCCACATAAATGTACTCAGTGCATTGGTTAGCCCAAATGACATGACTAACCATTTGTATAGGGCCTCCGTAGTCGTGAAGGTTGTCTTCCATTCATCTCCTTCTCTAATTTGGATATGGTGATATCCACTTTTTAGATCAATCTTCATACAATACTTGGCTCCATTCAAGCAATCCATACTATCATCCATCCTTGGAAATGGAAATATGTACTTGAATGTAATTTTGTTGATGGCTTGGGAATCTGTACACATTCTCCACTCCCCATCTTTCTTCAGTGCTAGTACTGTAGGTACTGCACATGGACTTAGGTTCTCTCTTATCAGTCCTTTCCTTAACAACTCGTGAATATTTTTGTTCAACTCTTCATTCTCTACAGGAGTCATTCTATGGGCTGCCTTATTTGGCAAACTAGCTCCTGGTATCAAATCTATTTGGTGACTTATCTTCCTCACTAGTGGTAAACCTTCCAGTATATTATCATAGACAATGTCTTGAAATTCTTCCAACAGATCTAAGACTTCTATTGGTACATCTTCACATTTTTTTGGGTTCATCTTAGGAATTAACAAAAAACAATGCCTCTCTCATGCAGAGCATGGAGGATTCACCCAAAATAAACACACTTCAAACAAATGACTTATCTCACAAACTTCCACTATACTTTGATGAGAGCAACAAATAAGGTAAATTTGACATAATTTTTAGAATACAACTTAAAACCATGATATAAAAACTAATTTAGATACCCATTTCTCTCTTACACAATATATCGCACATGAAACATAGGTTGTTTTTGGACATATGCCTCAAAAGGTGATTGTTCTACTCTTCCCTAGGTTTTGAAATAGAGCGCCAAATAGGGTTTTCTTGGCCATAACTTTCAACACAGAACTGATCTCCAAAAACTCAAACCTGATTAAAATACCCATTTGGCCCTTATTTAACATATATAAAAATAGGTAGGGGTTGCTTTTGAAAGTATGCTTAAAAATGGATTGTTATAGAGATGGAGACCCTAGTAGATTTTAGACTTGCCCTCACCAAAAATGGCACAACTCACTCAATTTTTAATAAACATTTCCCAAACCAAAATAATATGAAACTAAACTCATATCTCCATATTTTTCCATTCGTTTCAGCTCTGTACTTGGTCCATACAATTCGTACTATTCCAAACAAGAGGACTATTACAGTGAAAAAAATTAGAAATGTCAATCACTAAATTCATCATAAATTTCACAAAACATAATAAAAATTGATGCAACCAATGCAAAAATAAAGAAGACTCAAAGATCTTTCTAACAAATCCAATTTCATGACATTTGGAATTTGTACATGGCCGTACCATCCTCGGGAATGGTGAAAAAATAGTAAAAAAATGTAGAAAACTAAACTTTTATTTCATTTGTCTTTTCTAAACTTCATCTCTACCTCTTGCATGAAATGTCAAGGCATAAATAATGTCTTTACATCCATATTCATTGTTCCATCACTCCACTCTCTTTTACATGCAAAAGGAAGAGGCTAAAAATAGCCAAACCACTAACACTACTCAATATAGAAAGACTAAACTTAACCAAATCTTAAAACTCCACTACAAGTGACCTCTAAAATATGAAGAGTGGTTTTTAATAGACCTTATTACATGAAAAAATACTCAAAACACAACATAAATCAAATATTTACAAAATGTCCTCATGGAGGCATAAAGTCCATTAGGTGCTCTTGCACCACTCTCATACCTCATACCCTCTAATAATTTCCTACCATCTACCAAGTAAATTCTGGCAGTACTACATACCTTTTCTTCCTTCAAGGGCTTCAACTTATGACGAATTCCATCATTTGTTAGGGAATAGGTGTTAGCACAACCATCATGGACAACACACCTATCATACTACCACAACCTTCCCAATAGCATATGTCATTCATCCATCGATATGATGCCACATAGCACCCCATCATGGTAGTCTCCAATCTTGAACTTGACTAAACACTACTCATTAACCAAAGCTCTATGGTCCTTCTACAACCATGCAATCCAATATAGATGTGGATGCCTTCTTTTCAACTTCAACTTGTTAACCATCTCCTTTGAAACAAGATTGTCAGTGCTTCCACTATCAATAATAATATCACAACACTTGCACCTTGTGTGGAATAAACTCTTCCTCTGATCTATTTCTTTCTCCTCATTTAACAGGGTTCTTCTAACAACTATGGTTTTTCCCCTTTCAGCATCTTCAGAATGCTCAGATTGCACATCTTCATCTACATGTGCAACTTGTGTATTACCTTCAGGTCTTCTATTTGTCCTTCCTTGATGTTGCAGACACTTGTATGCTCGATGTCCTTCTCCACATTGGAAACGGGTTCCCCTAAAACCTCCTCTTCCTCTTCCTCTTTGCTCACCATTATTTTGGTCACAAGCACAGTAGGTATTATCTCCTCTCTAATTTTGACTAGTGCCATCTTCTTCACTTTTATTTTGATCTTCATTTTGGCCTCCATAGGATCTTCCACCAGTCCTTCTACCTTGACCTCTTCCTCTTTTCTTTCTTTCAAATCTTTTATTCAGCTTCTCTTCCACCTTCAAGGAAAACTGGTGAACATCTTCTATGGTGGTCATTCTAACCAAGCTTAGCTCCTCTTGAATATTTGACCTTAACCCATTAATGTAATGGGCTACCTTTTTCTTATTGGCCTTTGCATGGCCTATCCTGATAGTAATCTTATAAAACTCTTCTGTATACTCCTTGACAGACTTGTTACCTTGCTTCAATCCTTGTAGCTTCTTCAACAACTCCAACTCATAGTCCATAGGAATGAAGTGCTTCTTTAGTTTGTCCACCATCCAATCCCATCTAGTAATCTTTCCTTTTCCTCTTCTATTTCTCTCCAACTGGACCTCCTTCCACCAAATACTAGCATGGCCCTTCAACTTCATTTTTACAAACTTGACCCATTCTAGATCTTCCACATCTTCATATTCAAAATATTCCTCCATATCATTTATCCAATCAATAAGCTCTTTGGTGTAGGAGCACCCCTCCAACAGGATAAATATGCACAGTAAGGTTTTACTATGTTTTAGACATTTCATGTTACTATGTAGCATTTTTATGTCTAAGTCAAATGTAACATTTTTGTGTTGGCATTTCATGTTTGTCAACATCAACTTTGACATTTTAGACATGTTGGATGATGTGAAGGGTTCAACCAATGTGTCTTATCATTAGGAGTTTTGCTGTCTTATGAAAAATAGATGTCATGGGATTAATTAGGGTTTCTGCTAATAATCTTGGTTAAATCAAAAACCCAAAAATAGAGGAGAGAGGAGTCGGTAACAAAATAGGGAAGGTGGTCGAGGAATAGGGAATTTTTCCACCTTCAGAAAAATCTCTGTAATTCATCTGTGTTTGATAATGTGAAATGAAGAAGTAGAAATTTTGTAATTTGTGTTCTACCAAATTTTGGATTCGGTGTAAATTCTCTATATATCAAACCGTCTTGTATATTATTTGTATAGATTTGCTTTGTGTTTCATTTTGTTCGTCTCTGGTAGAGATGCACGATTAAATCCATTCCACTGGTGGATTTCTGTGAAACCAGTGGAATGGATTGTGTACATTAGTATTCTATTGGTTTTCCTTTTTGTTTGATGGGCATGGCAGAATAGAAATTATGGAATCCATTACAAAGGAAGTTATCGGCGGGAAGTTCAAATATACATCAATTGTATGCGGGGGCAGTCTATGAATATATCACATTTGCATGCGAATTAACCTCTGTGTATATGCGGTGAAGAATGGTATGTATAAAAAGGCTGTTTGGGTCAAGTTTGTATTGGTCATTGAATATACATTTTCTGTATATATCACAAATGTATGAAGGTACTTTCCCTGTGTAATTCGCTATTGTATCTGGGTATCACCCTGTGTATATCATGGGGCAAAATGTGCATGTAAGAGTCCATTCGAGTTAAGTATAAGATTGTTTACTAAATGATACAATTTATGTATATATTGCTAATGTATCTGAGCATATTCTATGTGTATCCCGCAATTACATGTAAAGGTCTGTTGTCTGTGTATATCACTAAAGTATATGCTGTGTTAAACCTTGTGTATGTCAAGATTTTCTGAGGAAATATATTTCTTGTGTATACGTCAATTGTATGTCGCATATAGTGTATGTGTATATCGCTATTGTATGTGGTGAAGATGCGATGAAAATATACATTTCATAAGATACAAAAGAGGACCAACCGAGGTGGTAGTTAGTTTGTATGTTGGGCTGTTTTTGGCCTATGGATGCAAGGAATGACTGATAATAGTAGGTGACGAGGACCAGTGAAAGAAGGTCGCCGATTGCGTGTTTCGTTTGTATATTTCGTTGTATGTCGAAACATACATTGGCTTGAGATACAAGTGCTGACCAGTAGTATCAGGTAAGAACTTTTTAGTCCACCGGGAAAAGCAAGTCATGTTATGTACATGAAGTTGTATGCGGGGAAATATACAACAGCAGGTTAAAGACTAAGGGCCCCACCTATGCATATTCAAAATGTATATTTGGAATGCATGAGAAGAATGTACATGCAAATGTACACTGAGGACATACAAGGAGTGGGTATATCATTATTGCATCTGAAAAGCAATTCCTATATATCCTGCATTTGCATATCAAAGTGTTGTATATTGGAATGTACATTGCAAATGTACATTTCAGAAGATACAAAAGAGGACCGGCTGTAGTGGTCATAGAGGGTTGAGATACAATAGACTACCTGCGATAGGAGGTCAACAAATGTATATGCAAGCCAAAGACATCAGTGTAAGGGCAGTACATCGGTTAGAGTCTGTAAGTGGCTGCCGATAGGATGTTATGTTGCCAATGAGGAGTTCGGAGAGACATTTGATGATCTCTCGTCGATATTGACAGGATTGACATTTTGAGTGTGTGAGTGTTTCCATTGTGTTTCCACTCTGTATCGCTCTTCTAGATTTAGATCTCCAGAATAGGTAAAAACTTTGATCCTAGGCCTCTTTTTGATCTTTGAAATGGCCCTCAAATACCTAACTTCTCCAGGATCCCCTACACCATCCTATTCTTCCTTAGAGAACTCTTCTTCTTCAGCCTTATCTTCACTTTCTTCTTTTATTCTTGGCTCAAACCCTCTTCATAGCTCCTCTTGAAATGCATCGATCTATCTCTGTAGGGCTCTAAAACCCTCTTATGTCAAAGCATGTCTCCTAGACCACGATTTCTTCGTGGAGGCATCTTGATCTCTACAACAAACCCACAACCTTAGTTCTTGGTGCAAACTGCCTCATGGTCAGCGATCTATCTACACACTTAGGAACCTTCACTCTGATACCACTTGATGAGGGAGATAAATCTCAAAACACACAACAATATAGACTACTCACAGAAAATAGGAATGTTCTATCTGTTGAAAACTATGTAGATAACTGAGAGGGGGGTGAATCAGTTATCTTATAACTTTTCTTCTTTTTACTTTCTTTTCTTATCTTAACATTTAGTGCTATATCAAAATATGAAAGCAAAGGCAACCATAAAAACTGAAATGAAATTAACACACAACACAAGGATTTTTACATGGAAACCCTGTTAAGGGAAAAACCACGGGGTGACTAACTCAAGAGTGTATTCTCTGTTAAAAGAATAAGGAGTACAAATTTGGCACTTGCCAATTAGGGCTCACCGCCCAAGCACACTGCTCACAAGAGGCTCACTACCTATAAGAGACTCACTATCTACAAATGCTTATAGATGATACCAAAGTATTTGAAATTATGAACATCCATACATGCAAGATTTCGGTTTCGGTTAGGCACTGTATACTGATCTGGCACATTTAATTCTTCCTCTTCTCAATATCACTCTTCAGTCATATTCTAGATTCGGATCTTTGTTTTCACACCTTTTTCTATGTTATCTTCCACTTCATAATTCACATGTATCTCCCACAAGATTGAATCCATCGAGTATATATATCTGCATCAAGGATTTCCAACAACTTCATAGTCAACAACAAGAACATTTGAGATATTTGCAAGTTTCTATTCTGTCAGCTGAATCCTTGCTTGGTTGATGATGAGCATCAAAAAATTAGACATAGAAGTTATTAATCATGTCAGCCAATAATGTATAATGCCACAAACTACTTGATCAACACATTTCATACATCCGGATTGAAGTCTGGTACTCTGTCAGTTAGTTCTTCCTCTGTCTGCTCTGTCTGACTAGAACCCATCACTCAAAAGCCCATATCTTTTTTATGCTTTATCACCGGAGGCTAAATATCTACAATACAATAGTCATGATAACCTTCTTGACTTGTCCAAGTCTGTAACTTACTAAGTTACACCATCTGAGAGATCCAAACCTGATTATCAGACCATGTTGCATACTCTATTCTTATCCATCAGACCAAAACAATCTTCACTCTGACTTCCGGTATAGGCATATTATGTACTGCAGATGTGTAGAATAGACTTTGTTGCCATCAATGACAACACTTATGAAGCCACCCAGTGTCTCTTGCCAACAATCTCCCCCTTTGGAATTGATTGCAACACTTAGTGAAAAACGGCTAAGTGTCGCAGTAACTCCCCCTTTGCTTGTGCTCTATTTCTTTGCACTGCTTTACTAGAGCTCCCCCTTTGCTGAATTCCTCATTTTTCACTACTCTTCACTCCCCCTTTGACATCAATGGCAAAGGGTGGAATCCACATACCAAAATTGTGCAAAAATTATTATATACATGGCCACATATGTATATACAAATCATACATTATACTTACATATACTTAAATATATCCGCAAAGGTTGTCTTCAACTGTACAATTTCTATTGCCCAACTCCTCTTCATTCTGTCCAAAATGGAGATGTGTCCACTTAAAAAAAATGCATATGCTTCTACCCTCTTCAAATCTGTCAAATTACTAGTCCGGGCTGTACTTTGAGCATCTGTTAAAGCATCATGCAATAATTCTAACTTAGGAAGGATTATTCCCCTGAGTTCACCCATTCTATCCACCAGATGCCTCTTCTCCTTAGCTAGTTTCTTTATCTCATTTATGATAACAACTTCTTGACATTCTTGATTTACCACAGAGATGGTAAGAGGATCAAAATTCTGAGATAGGCTTAGTAACTTTTCTTCTTGTTCTTTCATCTTCTTTTTGATGTCCTTTGAAATTTTAGGCCAAGATAAACAAAATTTATATATATCTTCTCCATCCTTAAAAGCATTTTCAATTCTCTTTATTCCAATGTCTAAGGTTCTTCTGTCATTGTTAATTAGTCCTTGTACCTCACTGAACCTTTTTTTAGAGAACTCTTTCTGGACCTTAGTTTCTGCCAATTTTTCAAGAGATTCAAAGTGAGAATTGACAAAATTAACCAAGTTTTCCAAGTTATCAGATGGAGAGGTAGATGCATCCTTTTGATAGGTAGGCATGATATTTTCTAGTACACCAGATGCAATATTCAATAGTTCACTATCCTCCATGTGTGATTTTAGAAGTTTCTCTTTTGCTTTGGCCTGAGCAAAAGATACTAATTTCATTATCTGAACTAGAGAGAGAGTCAAAATTTAGTGGCCCTTGAATCAACTCAGGTTCATCCAGCTCCATCATTTCTTTGTCCAGGAAATTCTGTACTGTCTCTGCAGTGTCTCTTGCTGGTGATTTAGACTTCTTTCCTTTAGAGATATCAGGACTGACTAGTTTGGATAAGTCATCACCAACCTTTTCTATTTGTTCTTCTTCTTTTACCTTATCCTCTTTCTCTTGATTCTCCTTCTCTTCTCTTCTTCCTTCCCCTTCTTCTTTAGTGCCTAGAAGATTGGACTTGGCAACTATGGGATTTGCAGGAATGACATTACCAGAGTTCACTTCTTTGTGAACTTCCTCTTTCAGAACAGAGGAGTCTAAATCCTCAGATTTCTCTTCATCTATTTTTTAATCCTTCGACATCCTTGTCAGAGAATTCTTCATTGATTACTTTTAATCCTTCAACATCCATGGTAGAAGCCTCTTCATCTTCTTCCTCTACATTGGGAAGATTAAATCTCTTCAAGGCTTTTGGGAGAATTTCTTTTGTTTCATCAGCTATTTGATTAGTTTCTCCAAGCATGAGTTTATTGATTTGGGACTTGCTCTGGAAATCATCTTTACAATCCTTGAAAACCATGTCCATTTGTTTTGGAGTGATAGGACATAGCTGTATCACTATCTACTCCCAGATCTCGAAGTCTTTTGCCTTTGCATTGTCTTTTCTTTGCTCCAATACTTCTTCTAGGCTCTTAGGAATTAATGAAATTATTTCAATGAATGCTTTGTTATAGATATTCAAATACCTGATAGTTGCCTCCTCAAGTATTCACTTGTCTGCATCATTGTATTCATCATAAAATTCTATTACCGGTTGCAGGTTTCTATCCACAGTGACTTTCTTAATGATGTATTCAATTAAAAGAGTGGGTTTCTCAACAAATTCCTCTATTTTCTCTTCCTCATTTCTTCTATCAGAGGACTTCCTGGACATTCTTTTCTTCTTCGTTTTCTTGATTTCCTCATCTGATTTTGTCTCTTCATCATCCTTATGGATCATATATGACCTTGTGGCTTTGGTCTTCATTCTCTTTGCTCCTTTCCGGGATGGCTTGACTTCCGATTTGGTAGTCTTTGAGATTTTAGGAGTGACAGGAGCATAACTCTTGGAAGATCTAGTCTGGGAGGAGGCTTACACCGAAATGCTTTCTTTCTTTGCTTCTTGTCTTTCTTTTTCTATCTTCTCTATTTTCTCTCTATTGGAATCTACTTCCTCCTTTGATATGCCAAATCTTTTGGCAAATTCTTCAACTTCCTTTCTTACTTTTCTCTTTATCTCAGGCTGCCTCAATTCAACATGTATTTTTATGCTTAGTTCTTCACATGTTATGCTTAGTTCTTCAAAGGTGCCAAACCTTTCTTCTTCAGTGTCTTTAGGTTGGTTCGGCAAATGTTGACCATGTAGCTCCAAAATGTTTTCATTAGCCTCATATCCCATGGGAATTATCCACATAGTTCTTGGCTCAACTACCTCCATTAGGCATTGATCAATGTCAACCATGAAGTAGACTATGTCTTTGTATTTCTCAACTATTGATTGTGGTATTCTCTCTATGACATGCATCATGCTTTGGAATTCTTGAAGTAACCCCAGAGAGCCAAGTCTTGGGCTTGAGCATTACCAAGTCCATACAAGTAATCTCTGATTTGAATTGCAACAGGTTTATCATTTTGCTAGACCCAACCCTTTGATCCAAGCAACTCATTCATATAGTAGAAAAATAGACACAATATTAGACTGCCATATTTGAAAGAGTTTTTCTTATCTTTCTTGATCTTCTACAAGTTTTCCATCAGTTGACTCAGTAGAAGCTCATATAGATTATAATCTGCATCTTCCTTCAGCATCTGATATGCAGCATAGATTGTTGTACCAGACACAAAATTTTCCCTCTTGAGTGGTAGATTTTGTAGCCAATTATCATTGAAGCAAACGTGACATCTGGATCCATGATGTAATCTATAGTCATTACTCTTTTGTCAAATTTTGATCCAGTGGCTTCAGTTACTATTTGGTTCTTTACGGATTTGAGTGTGGGTAACCCACCAGTTGAATGCAGTCCCATCACAGCCTTGATGGCATATGTGGTTATCTTGAATGGCCTCATCAACCACATAAAATTATCATGCATCCTACTTAGAACATACCAGACCCATTCATCTTCTGCAAAAGATGGAAAATGTATGTAATGTTCAAAGTGTTTGTCCCTTAGGGTCTTGAATTCAGGTCTAAGTTCAAAATTCTCATCTATTAACTATTTTTTATAGATGTTGATCAATTTTGAGTCTCCAAAATCTTTGATGTTTGCATGGATATAAACCCTAATATCTTCTACATGCAAGACACTGTGTGAAATACTAGAAAATGCACCCAAGGGATCAACTTCTAGTGACTTGTAAGGGTGTTTCTTGAATTTTGGTCTTGGCCTTTCAGAGATATTAACAACCATTGAAGTAGTCATTCTAGCAAAGAAATTCGGAGAGAATTTGCAAAAGGGAAGTACCTTTTCACATCTTAGGGTTTGAAGTAGATGTCAGAGTGATTTTCTGTTTGAATTTGATCTTCAACTTGAACTTGAGTAAACTGTAGGATCTCTTCTTAGAGCTCTTCTTTCTTCTTCATGAGTGCAAGTGTGTAAATAATGAGTGAAAAAACCTTTTTATCCTTGCAAAAAACCTAATTCCCTTTTGTAATAAATGCACAAACTTTTAAGTCATCTGGTTACCCTACTTCTCAAGTGAGCTTTTCATGAATCATCTTACAGATCTTCAAACTAGTTCCTTAGTGTGTTGATAACACCCAGGTGCCTTAAAGACTTTCCTCTAGATACACAGATCAGAGTATTGTATTTGCAGATCATACCAGATCAATTTGTATTGCTCTGTCAATATTCGATGGTTGCGAGAACCAGATCTACTCAAGTGGTCATAAACCTTGTAAAACTTCATACGGACCTCTCACATTCTGACTAAAAGTTCTTTGGGGGATTTTATAGGAACCCTTTAATCTGCAACATTAGATGTTTACTCAATGTGCCGAGTTCAAGCACTTACTGACTGGTTGGGGGAAACTGATTTTCTTTGTAGCTCCCCGTGAGCCAGAGCTCACTTTTTAGTTACTGGAAGGATTATCAGCACCAGATTTTGGTGTAGATCCATCTCCAATATTCATTGTACTCTTATTTACCCAAATCTTTCTCATCTCCTTTTGAACTTCATCTGCATTTACTTTACCTTTGCCTTTATCTAGTTTCTGATCATGTTTTACCAGACCCCTTTCATCATGATTTATGCTTCTACAAAATCTGGCTATATGACCGGATTTATTGCAATTGTAACATACAACATTTATTTTCGTATTTGGTTGATATCCTTTTGATCTACACTGATTAGCCATATGCCCCATTCTATTGCATGTAAAGCATCTACCATTGAAAGAATTGTTCATTTGCATATTTCTGCATTCGTTAGATTTGTGACCATACCTTTTGCAACTAAAACATTGACCGGAGAAGGATGAATTGTTTTGATTCATTTTGTTCCTGCACTAAGTTGCTTTATGACCGAATTTGTTGCAATTGAAGAAGTTTCCATTGAAAGATGGATATCTTTGGGCATTTGGTTGCCTTACCGGAGGTCTTCTAGGCATGTTTCCTTGACTTCTTGATCCAAAGTTCCTTTGACCAGATCTAGAGCTTTCACCTTTCTCATATCCCAAGCCACACTTATCATCTACCCTCTTTTGACTTTCAAGAAGAACTTCAAGTTGGGCTAAGCTTATCCTAATTTTTTCTTTGTATTCATTTGTAGATTGAAGATCTTGTTTAAGAGTGTCTATCTGGCTCTCAAGTTGTTCTTCATTGTCTCTGGCTTCTTCAAGATCATATTCAAGATGCCTAATTATTCTGTCCATTTTGTGGCAATCCTCTGTTTTCTCCTTGAGGGATTGTCTTAGGTTATCTTCAGTCTTTCTCTTCTCTTCAATTTCTTGGGTGAATTTCATAACCCCTAATTCCATTTCATGTCTTATCATAATGACTTCTTTTGACAGCTTCTCACATAGCTTAGTTTTCTCATTTAGATCCTCATCAGTATTATTGGCTTCATTCTAATTTGCTAATTTCTGGAGTAGTTCCTTTCTCTTTTTCACAAAATTACTGAGTTTTTCTTTCAGCTCATTGATGGAAGCATCAGCTTCCTTAAGTCTTTCTCTCAAATTATTGACCTCAAAGTGGGATTGTTTAAGATCATCTAGGGTAGATTGGAGTTGTTCTTTCATACCATATGCATCCATTGAGATTCCCAGATCTTCCTCAAGCTTTTAGGCTTGTTCAGAGGAACTTGGCTCTAATACCAATTGTTGAAAACAATGTAGATAACTAAGAGGTGGAGGTGAATCGGTTATCTTATAACTTTTCTTCTTTTTACTTTCTTTTCTTATCTTAAAATTTAGTGATATATCAAAACATGAAATCAAAGGCAACCATAAAAATTGAAATGAAATTGACACACAACACAAGGATTTTTACGTGGAAGCCATGTTAAGGGAAAAACCATGGGGTGACTAACCCAAGATTGTATTCTTTGTTAAAAGAATAAGGAGTACAAATTTGGCACTTGCCAATTAGGGCTCACTGCTCGAGCACACTGCTCACAAGAGGCTCACTGCCTACAAGAGACTCACTATCTACAAATACTTACAAGTGATACCAAAGTATTTGAACTGATGAACAACATCCATACATGCAAGAATTTAGTTCCGGTTAGGCACTGTATATTGATCTAGCACATTTCATTCTTCCTTTGCTCAATATCACTCTTCAATCATATTCTGGATTCAAATATGTGTTTTCACACCTTTTTCTATGTTATCTTCCACTTCACAATTCACATATATCTCCCACAAGCTTGAATCCATCGAGTATATATATAAGCATCAAGGATTTCCAAAAACTTCATAGTCAACAACAAGAATATTTGAGATATTTGCATGTTTCTGTTTTGTCAGATGAATCCTTGCTTGGTTGATGATGTGCATCAAAAACTTAGAAATAGAAGTCATTAACCATGTCAGCCAATAATGTATAATGCCACAAGCTGCTTGATCAACACCTTTCATACATTTGGATTGAAGTTTGGTACTCTATCGGTCAGTTCCTCTTTTTGCTCTATCTGACTGGAACCCATCACTCAGAAGCTCATATCTTTTTTATGCTTTATCACCGAAGGCTAAATCTCTGCAATACAATAGTCATGATACCCTTCTTGACTTGTCCAAGTCTATAACTTACTAAGTTACACTATCTGAGAGATCTAGACCTGATTGTCAAACCATGTTGCATACTTTGTTCTTGTCCATCAAACCAAAACAATCTTCACTCTGACTTCCGGTATAGACATATTATGTACTGCAGATGTGTAGAATAGACTTTGTTGCCATCAATGAAAACACTTATGAAGCCACATAGTGTCTCTTGCCAACACTATCATTAAACTGGAAAACAAATTACATCACACAGATTAGAAATAAATTATAAGATGAATTCCCAACAGGCTGCAACACGTGATAGCTTCCTTAGAATTCTAGAACCTTATTCCTTTTGTAGCTTCCAATCTATTGGGGTTTCTATTTTCCCTCCTTTTCATGACTCACCACTTTTCTCCCTTTACCTCTGCTACCTTCTAGAGCTAGAAGATAGGCTATAAATACACATTCTCCCCAATGTCAGCTTTGAGCACCAAAATGAGCCCCACTGTCCTTGCTCCCACCCAAGAAGAATTTTTTAATTTTAAAATTGGAAAACTGGATAGCACAACTTCCAGGAACCATAACTTTAGATCCAACCATTGGATTTTTAATTATTATATACCGTTGGAATTTTGTGAATATATCTACACCATGCTTTTGTCAAATCTGTAAGATCCTCAACTTTTAGCCCTTTTCAGGGCTTCTAAGGCCCTCAATTTTGAGTTTGAAACTTTGTTGGATGAAATCTTTAATATCTTGAAATCTAGGCGTCCTCCTGGGCTAAAACTTACCAAGAATGCTTATTTGACTATTTCGAAGCTTTGGGAAAAATTTCTAGCTCAACCATTTCTTTGATATAGGGTTACTAAAAATAGTAAGTACTAGTATCTTTAGCCTTTTTGAGAACTTTGAAGGTTTGGAATCATTATTCAAGAAAATGGGTATCCAAAAATCCCAAATTTGAATGAAATAGAAAAGAAAAATCATTTTTTTGGGTGATGCAAGATTACCTTTACACCACTAGATGCTCCTACATCATTTGGGTAGTAGACACAAGTAGCTTTTCTCACAATGGTTTTTCCCTTCTGGGTTTCCACATAAATCTTATGTTCTCTTGTGTGGATGTGTGGATGTACTTATGTTTGCATAGTTCTTACATAATTTGATTGATGCAATAAAAATCTTGTTGTTGCAGTAGAATTGAAGTAAAAGTTGGTATATACTGATTCACCCCCCTCTCAATATATCTGTGTGCTCTAATAAAAAGTAAAATATCATCACTTGCATCAGAGGACTTTTCTCTAGAGGAATCCCACTATTTATTCTTATTTCTGAATTCCTTCTTAACATGTCCCCAATTTCCACAATTCTAACACTTAACTCTATTCTTCTTTCTAGTAGTTTTAGACTTACCTTTTGATTCCTTATTCATTCCTCTTTCTTTTGACCTACCCCTAACATGAAGATCATCCATCGAGCTATACATAGCCTTCTTCCTCATTTCCTATGCCAATAGAGTTGCAATAAGAGCATCCTCCTTTGGATCTTTGAAATTAGTAGTGATAGCAAGAATGAAATTCTCCCAAGACTTGGTAAAAGAATAAAGAAGCATAATAGATTTGTCTTCTTCCTCAACCTTAACATCTACAAAGGCTAATTGATTCAAAATTAAATTAAAAGTATTTAAATCCTCAACAACTGAATAATCTTCCTTCATTTTTAGAGATTTTTTTTTTCAAAAATAGTTTGTTTACAAGACTCTTGGCTTGGTAGATCTCACCTAATTGTTTCCATAAAGAATATGTAGTCTTTTCTTCAGAGATATTTAGTAGGACATAATCTATAAGACATAACTGGAATGTGCCCCATGCCTTTTTATCCATCTTGTCCCACTCATCTTGGTTGATTGTATCAGGTTTCTTTTCTTTTGATGTCACCAATCATTAATCCCTCTCTTCAAGGAGATCCTCCATTTTCATCTTCCACAACTCATAGTGTAATAACCATCCCAAATAGATAAAATAGAATAATATTATTCTTATAAAATAGTACAAATAACACAATTCATGAAACAAATTTCATTAATGTATATTCAAATAAGATTCCATGCATTAGTGAATCAATAAGTGCAATGAAATAGGACCATGCCTTTACAATATTCAGCCATGTAGGCTTACACAAGAATATCACATCAACAATAAACATGAAAACACTCTACAACTGATCCACTGAATGAGAGAGAGAGAGAGAGAGAGAGAGAGGGGTACAATTACTATTGATAATTGAGAGGGGGGGTGAATCAGTTATCTTAATCTTTTACCTTTTGAACTTCTTTAATAGTTAATGCAATATCAAATCAAATGAGCAAACATAACCATGAAAAGGAAATACCACTAATACACATGACACAGTGATTTTGACGTGGAAAGCCTTGTTAAGGGAAAAACCACGGGGTGATTAACCCAAGATATTATTCTCTGTTAGAAGAATAGAAGATACAAAATGGCACATGCCAATTAGGGCTCACTGCCTGAGCATACTGCTCACAAGAGGCTCACTTCCTACAAGAGACTCACTGTCTATAGAAAAGGAAGGTAACTCAATGTTTGAACTGATGAGAAGCATCCACACATGCTGAGATTCAGTTCTGGTTAAGCTCAATAGACTGATCTATTGCACTTCATTCTTGCTCTCTTTTGATGCAACTGTACTGTCAAATTCCAGACCTCTTTTACTATCTTCACTCTGCTCTTCTTCTTTTCTTCGCACCAACACAACACATCATACATACCTTCACATCTAAATCAATCATGTATATATATCCGCACAAGTGATTTCATCACCTTTCTAGTCGACATCTGGAATAGTCAATATTTTCCTCAAACTCTGATCTGTCAGTTGAATCCTTACATACCAAGTAATGCGGATCAAGGATATACTTGTAGAAGTCATAAATCATGTTGGCCAATCATAACGTATGCCTTAAGAACCTTTACCATCATTAGTAACACATCCGAAATAATGTCTGATGTTCTGCCAGTCAGTTCTTCCTCTATTCACACTGTCAATCAGGAACCTGACACACAAGTATTCATATCTCTTTATCCTTTCAACACCGGAGGCTAAATCCTTGGATTCTATTTGTCAAGGTACTCCTCTTGACTTCCCCAAATCTGCACTTCACTGAGATACTTCTTCTGAGAGATCCGGACCTGTCTGTCGGACCTTACTGATTTCTTTGTTCTTGCTTATCGGACCTCAACACTTCTTCAATCTGACTTCCAATAAAGACTCATCATGTCCTGTGAATGTGTGGGAAAACCTTTATTGCCATCAATGACAACATTCATGAGTCCATATAGTGTCTCTTGCCAACAATCTCCCTCTTTGGCATTGATGGCAACACTTAGTGAAAAATGACTAAGTGTCACACTATACTCCCCCTTGGCTGATGCTCTATTTTTATGTACATTTTCTGGAGCTCCCCCTTAGTTGGATTCCTCATTTTTCACTACTCCTCACTCCCCCTTTGACATCAATGGAAGAGGATGGGGTCCGCACACAAATTTTTTTCTCAAAAACACTTCTATATTTAGCCGCATAAGTATTTATACATGCTATACTTTACATAAACTGAAGGATATCTGCAAAAGATGTCTTCAACTGGACAAATTCTGTCGTCCAACTCTGCTTCATTCTATCCAAAATTGTGATGTGACCACTCAACAGGAATGCATAAGCTTCTGCCTTTTTCAGATCTGTCAGATCATTTGTTCTGGCTATAGTTTGAGCATCACTTAAGGCCTCATGCATGGCCTCCAAGTTAGGGATAATTATTCCTCTAAGTTCATTCAACCTACTGATTCTATTTTTCTTCTCTTCTTCAAGCTTTTTAATTTCATTCAAAAGTGCAATCGTCTGACATTCTTGATTTATTATGGATGTGGTAAGTGGATCAAAACTTTGAGAAAGTTTTGTTAGTTTGTCCTCCTATTCTTTCACTTTCTTCTCAATCTCTACTGTTGCTTTAGACTAAGATATATAAAATTTGTATACATCTCCTCCATCCTTGAGAGCATGTTCCAAGCTCTTTATCCCAATACACATTACTCTCCTGTCATTTGTTATTAGCCCTTGCAGCTTAGAGAATCTCTTATCCAAAAACTCTTTCCTGACCTTCTCCTCAGCTGATTTCTCTAGAGAATTGAAGTGTGTACTAATACTATTAATCAAAGATTTGAGATTACCAGATGAGGGATTCTTTTGAAAATATGGCATAATCTTTTCTAACACTCCGGATGCAGCTACTATAAGCTCACAGTCTTCCATGTAAGACTTCAGGAGTTTTTCTTTGGCCTTTGCATTAGCAAATGAAGCTATCTTCATTGTTTGTACCAGAGAAAGAGAGTCAAAATTAAATGGCCCTTGTAGAAGTTCTGGTTCATCAATTTCCATTGTCTCTTTGTCTAAGAACTCTTTGATAGTTTCTACAATGTCTCTTGCTGGAGACAGATTCTTCTTCTCTTCTGTAGTCTCAAAACTGTCTCTAGGAGCTTTTTCTCCTTCTACAACCTTGATACTGTCATCTTCTTTTTCCTTCACCTCTACTTCTTTCTCCTCTATTCTTTCTTCTCCTTTGGATCTGGAGTCAGCAGGGGAAATTGGAGGAGTGATGTTTGTTTGTTCATGGGCCACCTCTTCTAGAGCAGAGGATTCCAAGCCCTTATCTTCACTGGTATCCATTACCTCTTCTGTCATTTCCTCAGTGGATTCCTTTTCAACACTTGTGGCCAAAGGATCAACACCCATGTCCTCTATAATAGGAAGATTGAATCTTTTGAAGGCATTCTGGAGGATCTCTTCTGTTTCCTTGGGTATCTTGTCAGTCTCACCAAGCATGAGCTGATTCATTCTGGCTTTGCTTCGAAATTCATCCTTGCAATACTTGAAGATCATATTATTTGCTTTGAATCAATTGAAGGATATAGCTGAATGGCTATCTATTCCCATATCTCAAGATCTTTTTCCATGGTAGTATTCTTTCTTATTTCTAACTCTTTTTCTAGGCTTTTGGGAATAAGAGATATAATTTCAATAAATGCCTTGTTATATATGTTTAGATACTTAACTACTGCTTCTTGCAAGATCTTTTGGTCTACTTCATTGTAATCATCATAGAATTCAGCTATTGGCTGAAGGTTTCCATCCACAGTGACTAATTTGATGACATCATCTAAAGATAGAGTGGGCTTTTCCACAAATTCCTTTGCCTTTTCTTCTTCACCTTGACTGGTAGAGGGTTCACCAGATGTTTTCTTCTTCTGCTTCTTCATTTTCTTTATCTCCTCATCTGATTTAGTTTCTTCATCATCCTTCTGACTGACATAAGATCTTGTGGCCTTTGTTTTAGTTCTTTTCTCTCCTCTCCCAGATGATTTTGCTTCTGGTTTTGATGTTCTTGAGCTTTTAGCAGTGGCAGGTGTAGATCTCTTTGATGATCTCATTCAAGTGAAAGATTCTACCGGAGCACTTTCCTTACTTCCCTTTTCTGCCTCTTTCTTCTCTTCCTTAGCCTTTTCCATCTTTTCCCTGTTGGCATCAAGTGCCTCTTTTGAGATGCCTAAGCCTTTGGCAACTTCTTTTCTCATTTTTCTCTTTATTTTCGGTTGTCTGAGTTCCACATGAACTTTTACACTTAGCTCTCCAAAGGTTCCAAACCTTTCTACCTTTGGATCCTTTGGCTGACTTAGCATGTGTTGAACATGCATCCCCATAATTTGTTCATCAACTTCATACCCCATAGGCATGATCCAAACTGTCCTTGGCTCTACTGCCTCCATTAGGCATTGATCAGTGTCTACCATGAAGCACACTGTATCTTTATATTTCTCAACCAATGATTTTGGGATTCTTTCTCTGATTTGCATAGTATTTTGGAAGTTCTTAAAGTACCCCCATAGAGCTATATTCCTTGCCTTGGCATCCCCAAGTTCATGCAAGTAATCTCTGATTTGAATTGCTACTGGTTTGTTATTTTGCCATACCCATCCATTGGATCCAGGCAGCTCATTCATGAAGTAGAAAAATAAACACAATATCAGTCCACCATATTTAAAGGAGTTCTTCTTGTCCTTTTTGATCTTTTGTATGTTCTCCATCTATTGACTTAGAAGAAGTTCACAGAGATCATACTCTGCATTCTTTCTCAGCATCTCATAGGCAGTATACACTGCAGTTCCGGACACTGAATTCTCCCTACTGGAATGATATATCTTATACCCTATTATCATAGATGCAAACTTGATATCCGAGTCTATGATATCTTCAATGGTAATTGCCCTCTTATCAAATTTTGATCTGGTGGCCTCAATTACAATTTGGTTTTTGACAGATTTGAGGACAGGTATTCCTCTGGAGGAGTATAAGCCGGTTACTACCCTAATTGCCTCCTTAGTGATTTTGCAAGGTCTGTTCAGCCATAGGAAGTTGTCATGCATCCTACTCAATACTTAATGATGAATCATAATGTCCACTTGTTCTTCTGATCATCCCATATGTTCGTAGATCAAGATGTTTCAATTTAGATTCATACCGGATCAAACTCACGAAAAACCTATTTTTACCAGAAGACTATTTAACCAGATCAATTCTAGAAGGATTAGACTCTTTAAATCTTCTTGTGGATCTCTCAAATCTTTACCATACCTTCTTTAGATGTTTCTTTTGGAGCCCTTTGATCCATAGCTTCCTATGTGCCAATTTCAGGCACCAATTGACTGGTTGGGGGAATTGGCTTATCTTTTGTTACTCCCCCTGAGCCAAAGCTCATCTGTTTAGTTTCCAGAAGGGATATCAGCACCAGATTCTGGTGTGGATCCATTTCCAACATTCTCTACACTTTTCTTTACCCAAATCTTGTTAATCTCACTTTGAACTTCATCTGCATTCACTTTACTTTTTCCTTTGTTTTGATTCTGATTCTAATGCACCGGACCCCTTTTGTCCTGATTCTTGCTTCTACAGAATTTAGCAATGTGACTGGATCTATTACAATTGTAGCAAACAACATTTCTTTGCATATTTGATTGATATTCTCTTGATCTACATTGATTAGCCATATGTCCCGTTCTATTGCATGCAAAGCATCTACCATTGAATGAATTGCTTATTTGCCTATATCTACATTCATGGGATTTGTGACCATGTCTTTTGCAGTTGAAACATTGTCCGGAGAAGGTTGTAATAGTTTAATTCATTCTTTTCCTGTACTAATTTGCTTTATGACCAAAGTTATTGCAGTTGTGGCAGTATCCATTGAAGGATGGATATCTTTGAGCATTTGGTTGCTTTACCGAAGGTCTTCTAGGCTTGTTTCTTGGAGTTTTTGATCTGGAGTTCTTCCGACCGGATCTGGAGCTTTCCCCTTTTTCATACCCCAAGCCACGTTTGTCATCTATCCTCTTTTGGATTTCAAGAAGAACTTCAAGTTGAGCAGAGCTTACCTTGAATTTCTCTTTATATTCATTTGTTGTTTGAAGATCCCTTTTGAGAGTGTCAATCTAATTTTCAAGTTGTTCTTTGTTTTCTTTAGCTTCTTCAAGATCAAATTCTAGGTGTCTGATTATTCTATCCATATTGTGGCAGTCTTCAGATTTCTCCTTGAGAGATTGTCTTAGGTTATCTTCAACTTTTCTTTTCTCTTCAATTTCTTGGGTGAACTTCATGACTCCTGACTCCATTTCATGTCTTACCATAATGACTTCTTTTGATAACTTTTCACATAACTTGTTCTTCTCATTCAGATCATCATTAGTGTTATTGGCTTCACTTTGATCTGCTAATTGTTGAAGTAGTTCCTTTCTCTTTTTCATAGAGATACTCAGTTTTTCTCTTAGTTTTTTGATGAAGTCATCGGCTTGTCTAAGTCTCTCCTTCAGTTCATTGACTTCAGAATTAGATTGATCAAGATCATCTAGGGCAGACTGAAGTTGTTGCTTTATTCCATACATATCTGAATTCCCAGATCTTCCTCAAGCTGTTAGGCTCTATTTGGAGGAACCTAGCTCTGATACTAATTGTTGATAACTAAGAGGGGGGGTGAATTAGTTATCTTAATCTTTTACCTTTTAAACTTCTTTAATAGTTAATGCAATATCAAATCAAATGAGCAAACATAACCATGACAAGGAAATACCACTAATACACATGACACAATGATTTTGACATGGAAATCCTGGTTAAGGGAAAAACCACAGGGTGATTAACCCAAGATATTATTCTCTATTAGAAGAATAGAAGATACAAAATGGCACATGCCAATTAGGGCTCACTGCCTGAGCATACTGCTTACAAGAGGCTCACTGCCTACAAGAGACTCACTGTCTACAGAAAAGGAAGGTAACTCAATGTTTGAACTGATGAGAAGCATCCACACATGCTAGGATTTAGTTCCAGTTAAGGTCAATAGACTGATCTGCTACACTTCATTCTTGCTCTCTTTTGATGCAGCTATACTGTCACATTCTGGACCTCTTTTACTATCTTCACTCTGCTCTTCTGCTTTTCTTTACACCAACACAACACATCATACATACCTTCACATCTAAATCAATCATGTATATATATCCACATAAGTGATTTCATCACCTTTCTAGTCGGCATCTGGAATAGTCAATATTTTCCTCAAACTCTGATCTGTCGGCTGAATCCTTGCATATCAAGTAATGCAGATCAAAGATATACTTGTGGAAGTCATCAATCATGTCAGCCAATCATAACTTATGCCTTAAGAACCTTTACCATCATTAATAACACATCCAGAATAATGTCTGATGTTCTGCCAGTCAGTTCTTCCTCTGTTCACACTGTCAATCAGGAACCTGACACTTAAGTATTCATATCTCTTCATCCTTTCAACACCAGAGGCTAAATCCTTGGATTCTATATGTCTAGGTACTCCTCTTGACTTCCTCAAATCTACACTTCATTGAGATACTTCTTTTGAGAGATCCAGACCTGTCTGTCGGACCTTACTGACTGCTTTGTTCTTGCTTACCAGACCTCAACACTTCTTCAATCTGACTTCCAGTAAAGACTCATCATGTCCTACGGATGTGTGGGAAAACCTTTGTTGCCATCAATGACAACATTCATGAGTCCATATAGTGTCTCTTGCCAACAATTACAGGATAACTAATAATCACATTTAGATTGTTCAGTTACCTACACCATTCATATCATGCTTGTCTTCATAACTACACAAATCTTTCGGCATGAATCTGTACAACTAGATATAAACATTAGTCCCACAAAATCAATAAACAACATATCAGATATCAATGCACAAGATGACGAACCTATAGGCCATAAGGGGCCGACCCAATATCTTGGGGGCTCAAGATGGCCTTCCCTACATACGCGCAGCACAGAGACTTCATGGTTCAGGGTAACTAGTCTTGCAACCATAAAGGTTGACTTAGATACTTTAACTCACAAGGGAGCTAGTTCATCATATAATATTTTCGAGAATCAATAAATCAATTAATATACATATCCATCTTGTTCTTAAGATTAAATACACCATAAGTTGATTAAATCATTCAAGTTCTACATGCAAAAACTAAATTTATAAATATTCCCTACAGGGTAAAATAGGAGAGTTATAAAAATATTCCAACCATTCTTGGATAAAAAGCATAAATTTCCACAAACAATTACTTATATTTCAATAAATGAAAAAGTCTATGCTAATTATGGAAATTATCATCTTATTATCAAGTTCTAAATAAAATGATTTATAGCACTATTCCACAATATATGTTTTATCATTAACAACACATAAAACCCTTATCGACACCTTACTAATGCATGCAGTATCCACTCACTTAGAATAGATGAAAGAACGTCCTTTACACATGCTCAAATAAAGATGACTAATTTAATCATTATTTTTGGAATTCAACTTCCTAAAATACATCAAGCAAAGAAAGACATAACTTATCATCATATATTCACGAATTCATTATATCATCCTAGACTTATTAAAAGAATGAACCCTTTATAGTCAACCCTACACCATACTAGAACAAAAGTATTAAAACATAATTATTAGAAATCTAAGAAATTACATGATATTAATAAATTAAATGTAATTTTAACTTATAATTTCTACCTATTCATTACCATGGACATTGATATGAGACACACTTTCTATTATATTTCTCTCATCCTCATCTATACTATAATTTAAAGTTTTAGCCTCATTCCTAAATTCTAATCTAGACATTTCTATTATCCAAACACAAGTAAAATATAGCTTAAAGTTTTTTAATGAAGAGCCTACTAAATTGTCCATTTAATAAGAAAACCTCCAATTCCCAAGTCATTAGAGCAATGCACAAGTATCTCAAGAGTTCTATTCTCTCATACATGGCTAGTTACACATTAAAGATTCTAAGAAAGTAATTCACTCTACTTACTTAAATGAGATTCTTATTTTCAATTATTCACCTATATAAATCAATTTCAATTGTTGACAAAACATTCTAGATGATTGGAAAAATGAATTAATTGAATATAAATAGCCCTAACATGAAAAACCACCCAGTAGTAAATCTGTCATAACTTTCTTATTTCTTAGTGTAATTTTAAAATTCAAGATGTTTTAGAAAGGTAAGAATAAGGGAAATAAAACCCAGAAAAAAATTAAAAAGTTTCTATAAGATGAGGAGGTAGTGTTTACTACAATCATCCCTTTCCCTCAAATCTTGATTTACCCCAAACTTAATTATAAATAGAGAATGAATTGATTACTCAAAAGTATTCCCTATATTATAATAAATCATAAAAATACTATAAGATTAAAGATATTTTATTTGCTTTAATTTGACATTTCAAATAACTATGCAAGTTTTTATAAACTAATCAACTTAAGGATTTAATTTGACTTTCTTGCACTATAAGAATATTCTTGATTCAATCTAATTTTTGGATACAACTAAATATATGAAAGATTATCTAATTATACCCATTCCAAGAAATAAAATATGAGAATTCATCTAACACACTTATGTAATGAGAATAATTCATTTCCAACAAAGTAAACTACCAACAAAACCTTAGATTTTCAATCTTTTCTATAGCAGTGGTAAAATGCTATAACTTTCAAAATACTTAACAAAATTGAAAAACACAAAATGTTTCAGAAAGCTGAAAACATGATTCTCAAAACCCAGAAACCTTTTTATAAACTAATTTGTATGATAAGATTAATTTCATGAGACAACAACAAGTTTTCTTAAAAGAATTTTTGGAATAACTTTAACATAAATAATGGTGAGTTTTCAAGGAAATACCTCAAGGATTTAATTAATGAAGAATACCTCCAAACACATCTAAAGAGAGACTCCAAGATTCCTTAATTTGTGAGCTTCCATATTATTTAGTTGAGTGCTTCCTTTCTTCTACCTAGAATTCTATTGCCCTCCTCATGAAATTCAAAAATGTTTCATCTAACAAGTCACCATGGATGTATATTTTCTTTGCCTCATAGAAATGATTGTAATTTCCTTCAAGAATTATCTTCAATGTCAGCTATGAATTTCCTCTTGATGACCTGCAAAAATCAGAAATAAACCTAGGTTCTCCTCTTGATTTTCTCCTTTCTGAAGCCAAATTTCCATCTCCTTATAATATCTCCTTTTGCCAAGTTTCATATTATTCTTTTGGGCTCCAATGACTCCTTGTATTCCTCTTCTTGCTTGTGGCATTCATTTCTTTTTTAAGAAATGTGATTCTTGGATTTCCTTTTATTTCTTTTCTTGATGACTTGAATTCTCTAGGACTCTTCGAGAGAAGACTCAGCCACTTCCAATTTCGTCACCCATTTTCTTGTGCACTAAAAATGCATTAAAATTACTCTAAAACATAATTTTTATGAATAAACAAGTACCCTACCCATAGCTGATTGACCTATGGTCTTAATTTTTCTAAAATAATGATAAAATAGCTCTTATTCTCCACAACACACAAGAATAATTAATTTAAATCAATTAACTAAACCATATCAAGACCTTACTGCTAAATTCTATTCTCGTTATAACTTATATCATAATTTCATAAACAAATCTAAAATTAACTCCACTAACTTGAAACTATAAATAAATATTAATTATTCTCAATAAAATATCATAATCATTAAGTAAAATTAATTATTGAAATTAGGGGTCGTGACACATAGCTTGCTCCATTAAATTTTTTAATGTCTAACCGAGATGTAGATACAACCATGATTTCCACACACATGGATTTGCAAGACTAGAACTCCCACTGCAACATAGAAAACTATCACACTTCCACCCAATAAACAAAGTTGGCCAAGTTTTGATACCAAATGTAAGAAAATGAAGGAAACCACTACAATATGGAAATCTGAAATAAACTTGCAAAACTAAACTTTAAACTATAGAATATCATTGGAGATATAAAATAGCAATAAAGAAATCAGCAATACTCAAAATCCATACACATAACATAGATATTTGCATGGAGAAAACCCTTTTAGGTAAAAACCTCCACTAGGAAAAGAGGGCAAATTTGTATTATCTGCAAAGAGATTACAATACATCAATTTCTTTCAATCCTGAATCCAATCTAATTGTACCTATGTACCTGTAAACATTCAATTCTCATACTCTAACTCTCTTCTATCTTCTTTTAAATAGAAAAATGCAAGCTTATAAAGGAAGTTTCCAAAATATGACAGCCAACTTGGGAATTTGGCTAATTTTGGTGTCTTACATTTGTCATAACCTCCACATTGAAAAATGTGCCCAAGTAGGACAATATCCCATACCCTCATGAGGCATAGTCAACAAACAAACTATTTTTATCCTCTTCCAAAATCTATCATAAGATCCCCTATCATAATCTATCATAATTGTCCACATTTAACCAATTCCTTACATTATGTAAGAGACAATCTTGGAAGATTCTCTTACAACTATCATAAAATCAATTAATGAACCTGGACACCCATTTTCACCTATTTACTATCCCAAGGTAAAAAGTAAATAAATATTAAAGTCATAGTACTAATTAAATAATTAATGTAGTCGGTGGGTCCTACATCCCTTATGTTTCCATTTACAATCACAATATTAGGAGTAATTAAGTTAATTGTATTTACAAGGTTGATGGCACCTTTATCCTAACATTTCTTTCCTTTTCCTTTAGTTGCATAGGACTTAAAAATAATCTAAGCTCCTTGAAAATTACATCTTTAGAATAAATCATTTTTAGGTTAGAGAACTCTAAAGCTTAAAATCTTTTGCATTCTCATTGTCACCAATTAAAATACATTTCTATAAATCCAACTTAGATCATTTTTCCTTGAGCACATGAACAAAAGCCTCGTAGCCAAATAACTTTTAATGTGAAATAGAAGGTTTCTTACCTATCCACACTTCATAAGGTGTCTTATCTACAAGAGCAAACATGGAGATTCGTTAATCAAGTAACAAATAGTACTCATAACATCTATCCAAAAGCATTGATCCAACTATGTACCTATTAAGGAGTAAAAAGTGTCCACGTATCTTTTTACCTCCTTGTTTAGCTCCTAGGTCCCCTTAATTACATTATACATTCAAAATGTTTCTCCCGATACAAAATTGCCTGAATCTGAAGTGAAATTGGAATCTGGGCCCCTTACTTTAGCTTATCCTGAACCTAAAGGAGGCTAAAGGACCTAGGTCTCTCCTTTTAGGTCAGGGCTAAATTAAATGTTTGCTAGCCTTACATCTCCCTAGAGGTTTCTCCTTGTCGGCTCTTTTGGTTTGAATTAATGATTGTTAGCAAGAAAGCATATATAATTGTGTTTTTGAGTTCATTATGAACCTAGATAGAGATAAACAACTTGAGATCTTGAAGTGAAATGCATTAAAAGTATTCATTGTGATTCTAGAACAAATTTGTGTATTGTTATTGTGTGTTGTTGTAGATTTTGGAGTTATCATCTATCTCTCCTTAAGAATTGAAGGATCTTCATCCTCTTAAGGGTTTCATCATATAGGTGATATCATTGTTTGTTTATCATCATTTGAATCATCATATCATCATTGTTTTCATCCTCTGCCCCTGTGAGGGAACACTCTCTTTATCAATCAACAGTGTTGGGAAGCTTGAATGCTATCTTAGGATTTGACTGAGGCAAGTCCCTAAACACCATGACCCCCCAAAACCCTCTCTTGTCATCTTGTATGTAGATTACAAGAGCGTGATATAGAGAATATAGAGCTACAAAAAGACTGGATATAGATCAAGATTTTAGGATCCAAAGATAGTTTCAGAGTTTCACCTCATAAAGGACCTCAGCCATATCGTTCAAGTCCATTGTACCCTCAGATCTAGGATATGTGACCTTCATCAAAGACTCAACTAGCTGGTATAAGAACTTTACTATTGGGAGATCTCTAAGGACCATTTTAGTACCACCGGAATCCTCTGACACCTTTGCTTTTGGGAGATAGGTTTTATCATCCCTTTGATCATCCCTATGTAAGGTTTATGGTTTTATGTCATATTTTCTCTGTTATAGGCAAACAATTGTAAAACTAGGGTTTTAATGCATTGTTAACCTAGGGTTTGAGAAAAAGACTAAGTTAAACCTAATCCCTCTATAGAAAAAATAACACAAGGTCAAGAACTAAGTCCTTCATTTGGTAGTGATTGAGCTCAGCCTTGTCCTTGAATGTTATATGGAAAAGGGTTTGATCTAGCTCTTGGATTAGTCATCATCATTCTCCTTTTTCATACTAAGCATTTTGGGGAACCTGTAGTTTCTTACACTTTGTCTTCCTTCTTGCATCAGATCTGAGCTATTCCACCTTAGATTTGATTAGATTCCATTCATTCATAATTTTGCATAGTTATATAGCTTAATTTTGTGTTATTTCCTTGCATTTTTAGGAAATCTAGCTAATCTTCGACCTAAGGTTTCAAGATTAGCGTGTTGTGGTAGATCTTGTTGCATTATTGGATTGATTAAAGGATTTTAGGTTGTCATACCTTATCATTCTCTTTATTCTAGGGCATATTTTACATATTTGCATTGAAAAAAGTGGAAAAAATTAAGCATTTTAGTCTTAGAAAAGGCATATTTTTGCATTGTTTTCATTGCATATGTTGTAGATTATCATAGAAAGATTTAAATCTCTAACTTTTGCATCAGATCTGATTCACATTATGGTAGATAATCATTTCATGGTGTTGCATCTTGCATTGGAAGCTCTCACTTGCTAGGGTTTTGTCAAAAAAGTTGTATTTTTGAAAACCTAGTCAAATTCAAAACCACAATTTATGATAATGCCATGGATCTAGTTTCTAATACATGTGATGGTGACCTAGCTTTGTCCATTTCACCCTATTCTTTGGATCCCTCTCCCAAAGTTTTTCCCACTTGTGAGGACATTTTGGTGCAAGAGGATGAAATCATTGATACATTCCTTAACATCACCCTACTCTCTCTTAATTCCAATCATCTCCCTTTGAAAGATGAAGAATTAGTGGATGAAGAGCCTCCTCTTAAAAAGGATCCTCCATGGGTAGATAATGGGTGTTCATCTAATAATCTTAAATCTTCTGTTAATAACATAGTACATGAGGATTCTATGGCTCATCCTATGGAGCTCCTGCCTTTGATTGAATGTTCAAGCACATTGGATATCACTAAGGAAGTGAAGACCCTTGATCTTCCTCCTTTGGTTGAATGTTCAAGTACCTTAGATATCTCTAAGGATGCAAAGACCATGGATAGTTCTCCTTTGGTTGCATGTTCAAACCCCTTAGACATCACTAAAGATACAATCATCAACAATTCTCTTAACAACACTTTATCTTCCCTTCGTTCCAATGCTCTCCCTTCACAAGATGAAGCATTGGTGGATGAAGAAAGGTCTCTCACATTAAATCCTTTGGGGATGGATGTTGAGCTTAATCAAAGTGAAAAAAATGTTAATTCAATCATCATTAATAGACTTATTCCACCCACTAAGGAGATAGTGGATAAGTGTACTAATGTTCCTAAAATCATTGTGCATCCTCACTTCAAACTGGTGATTATGGTTCAAGGTGATCCAACACCACCTTGACCCTTGGGATACATTGTAAATTATGCAAGACAAATTACTCAAAAAAATCAATGCGTTCAAGGTGTGTTGTAGCATCACACGATTGCTCACACTTACAATGTCCATAATAACAAGAAAAATAAAAAAGAACCAAGTGTACCCATCTCTCTTCCATCTTCTCAACCTATCCTACCTCAAGCACCTCATCTTTGTACTCAAATTGGTAAAGAATATGATCTTGTTGAGAAGCTCTGTACTACTCCAACTAAGATCCCTCTCTAGGAACTCATACAAACATCCCCTACATGCCAAGGCATTCTCCAAGAAGCTTTACAAAAGGCGATTATACCACCTGTTGTTAAGCCAAATGATGTAGCAGCTCTATTAGACTGTATTCATGTGAAAAAAAAGATATTCTATTTTAACAACATGAATTACCATCAATTGAAGTTCAAAACCAATATGATCCTCTTGTAATCTTTGTCACAATAAATAAAAAGTTGGTAAAGTGAACTATGATTGACAATGTATCGGCTCTTAATGTTTGTGGCATTGATTTGCTACCAAAAATCAAGGTTGACACATCTTTAATGAAGTCAAATAAACTTATCATTGGTGCTTTGACAACATTGGTAGACAATCACTAGGTACCATTACTCTACCCATAAAGGCTGGACCTATGACATTATCTACCCTTATCCATGTCATGTCCGGTGCACTTTCATATAACATCATTCTTGGTAGACCGTGGATTCATGCCATGGGGGCAGTTTTGTCTACCCTTCATCGATCAATAAAGTTTATTTATGCAAATAAACTTCAAACCATTGAAGCTAACCCAAATCTAGAAAGTTGTTTTACAAGTTGAGGTAGAAAAACAAGTTATGAATCACAAACTTCTCAATAACTTAAAAGTTGATTCATCAATACCTCTTGTCGTAGATAATACTATGCAAGATTCCAAATCTCTATTGAATGCACTTCTTGGTGACGATTGGGGTTCATTGGATTTTACTCCTACCTTTATGGGGGAATATAAACTTACTAACCCTAATCCTAAAACATCAAAAGTTGCCTCGATCTCATCCAAGTAATCTTTGGAAATAGCTAAGGAACCTAAAGTTTTTTTAGTTACAAAAAAAGACAATACTCTTCCTTACACTACAAAATATGAGACTTATGAGGCTCTACCTTCTTCTAAAGAGATGGAATCTCTTTATGGTCATGGATTTCAAATATTTTACAAAAGTTGTGACTACATAGATAATGGTTTTGGCATAAACCAATAAGGAATCAAAGTACCCTTAGAAGCGATTACACATAACTCTTCAGCTGGTATTAGATACCATCCTTTGAAGCCCATCAAAGCTTATCATCATCCTACTCTTAATGTTAATATAATATCAATAATTCCAACACTTAATTTGATATATTCTGAGATGATAGACATAGATCCCATGAAATCGTCATCCTCCTCTAGCCTCCTCGACTATAGTACTTCACTTAATGAGAATACTGTCAATGTCTTGATGGTGAAGGATAACCCTAAAAAAGATATCCCTATAGGAGATTGCTTAAACAAAGAAAGAAAAAGAACAAGGCATGAGTCATCAAAGTCTATCAAAAATGTAATGACTCACCTCCTCACAAACATCAAAAGATTTCAAACATATAAAATCTTGTGAATCAAGCACCATGTGCATGCAGGTATGAATTTCTCACCCATTCTACCACACTTGATGGAGCACCTTTCCAATATGCTCACAATTTTGGCCTCCTTGTAGGTATATATGTTATTGAGTTGTGTTCTCCCATACGATGTTAAATGTTTGTTTAGGTCTCCTTAGATGACCCTTGATACTCTTGTAAAGTCATGGATACAAGAAGACTGCCTTCGTTGTGACATTGCTTCTATTTGTTTCTCTACTATTCTACACTTCAGTTGTTGTAATTATTGTTTGAGGTACCTTGGGGGCATAACATTGTGAAGGTTGATTTGGGGGCATCCTCCCATGTTGTGGCCGTAAGTCACTTTTGTCTCCTCTCTCATTTTTTGTGATTTCATTAAACTTGTGGCTCTACTAGTCGACGGATGAAGACAACAAATATACACTTTTGATAAGGATCATATGTCCCTAAACAAGAAAGCAAAAATGGACCTAGTCCATGTATGAAGATAGGGGTAATTTGTTACTAACATTTGACTAGTAGAATCACTTTCATGTTGTGATGTGATCATGTATCATGTTATGAAATTATTGTAACAAACCTTTGTAATACTTTGAATCTGTTTCTATGCACTTCAAATTCTTTTGTCTCACCTTGTAGCTACACTCAGTTCTGAGATACCTGAAGTATAACCTTGTGGCTATACTCAGTTCTGAACTTGTAAGTATAGCCTTAGTTTGATTAAATGATGTATTGCATTATTTCTATATAATTTTTTATGAGATGATTTGGTTGTTATCCTATCTAAGATTTTCTAACCAAAACTTGTTTCGATCTCAGTAATCTTTCATATACATGAATATTGTTGATCAATAATTGTTAGCATATGATACTAATGTGTTTCTATTGTGATTGTTGGGAACAATTTGGCAATAATAACCACATGTCACCCTAGGGCATGAGCTTTGCAAAGGCTCTTCTTCCTTCACATGTTTTCAAACCTTACCTTAAACATGATTGCTACCAGCAAGCAGGAGCAACCACTTTAAGGTGGGGGCATATATTGTGATAAATGCTTGATTTGGATATTATGATAGATTGTGTTGTGTACACTACCTTTTCACTATAAGGAGTCTACGTGATGTAGGTGGGGTTGTGTACTTTGAATGTGTGTTGTGTATACTACCTTTTCACTGTAAGGCATCTCAGTGATGTAGGTGGCACTATATATTTTTGTGTACTCATACTTGCTTTTCACTGTAAGGTGTCTCTGTGATGCAAGCAAAGTTGTGTATATCTCCAAGGAGATTTCATGGCTCATTTTTGAAAGCCCTTCTACGGAAGGCGGGATTGTGTATTCCCTTGAATGGTTGCACATCCTTTTGAATAAGTCCTCTTGTAAGAGTTGGGGTTGGGTCTTGAGTTACTCACCCTTAAGCATATTTATGGCGGTCATTGTAGCATAGCTTGGCCATCGAGTGTGTTTAACATGTCTTAGATAGTGGAGCATAGTGACGAGCTCCTCTCCATTACTCATGTTTGTTGTGTATAATACGTATAGTGTTTTGATGACACACTCTACGACGTGTGTGTATTCTGTGTGTTTTCCCTATGTGTTTTACGTGTTTCGTGGTGGCACATAGTGATGATCTCCCCCCATGCCATGTGTTTTACATGTTTTCTGGTGGCACATAATGATGAGCTTCCCCCACACTATGTGTTTTGCATGTTTTTGATTGTGGCATGTAGCGATGAGCTCCCCCATTGCCTGTTAGTGTTGTATAATTGTTTAATCATGTCTTCTCTTCATGTATACTTTGTGTATTACATGTCTGTGCTCATGACTTCTCCATGTATTGTGTGTTTCTCTATTATTTTCCTCATGTCTTGCATGTTTGTCATGTGTCTTCTTATGTTTGCCTAAGCTTGGGGGCTAGAGATAGTCTTCCAAACTTAGGGTGTGCTTTTGGCTCTAGTGTTTGACGAGCTTGATGTGTTTTGACCATACTTTAATGCATGTATTGATCGTAAGATCATGCACATATTAAAGTGGGGGATAAATGTTAAGGAGTAAAAAGTTTCCACATGTCTCTTTACCTCCTTGTTTAGCTCCTAGGTCCCCTTAATTACATTATACATTCAAAATGTTTCTCCTGAAGTGAAATTGGAATTTGGGCCCCTTCCTTTAGTTTATCCTAGACCCAAAGGAGGGTAAAGGACTTGGATGGTAATATCCAGGTCCCTCCTTTTATGTCAGAGCTAAATTAAATGGTTGTCAGCCTTACACCTCCCTAGAGGTTTCTCCTTGTCTACTCTTTTGGTTTGAATTGACAGTTGTTAGCAGGAAAGCATATATAAGTGTGTTTTTGAGTTCATTATGAAGCTAGATAGAGATAGCCAACTTGAGATCTTGAAGTGAAAAGCATTAAAAGCATTCATTGTGATTCTAGAGCATATTTCTGTATTGTTATTGTGTGTTGTTACTATTGGGAATTAAGGTGTCTCAACCTTTGCAAATTCCTAATGTTGTATTTATTTATCCCATGTTGAGTTGGCATAGTCAGCACCTTGTGTATATGCAGCAGGGCAAATTTTGGTGACTTTGGTAGCTGCGGTTTCCCCCTTCAATAATTAATGGGGGTTTGGGGGCAGCGCCCCTAGCACGCTCCCTATCGCGGTACAGGGCGGCGTCGAGGGGCAATACCCTCGTGGGGGCTTAGGGGCAATGCCCTCGAAACCTCAAATGGTTTTTTAATTAATGACAAGTGTCGGTGAGTATCTTTGGATGAGATAAATGCATCTTTGGACGGTCAAGGGAGGTTATGACATGTAAGAGGAATATGATATTTTTAGTCAATATATGACAGATTCTATGATAGCTGTAAGGTGCGTAAGAGCATCTGTCGTAACCTATCTTGGGACCAGGCGCCCACTTCAGGATGGGATATTGGACAAGTGTCCTTAGGTGTGGGTTTTGGGACATGAGTCCAAGATGGACGCCCATCTCTAGAAGTTTCCATATTTGCCTTGTAAACTCTATATAAATAGGTGCTTGGATGGGAGATAGACAACTTTGGTACAAGTACTGTTATGCTGCCAGAATATCTCCAGATTTGACATTCGAAGACTCCTGAAAGAGCATTGGCTCTGAAACTGTATTCTAATTTGTTATTGTTTACTGTAATACATTTGAGCTGTGTTTTGGAGTGTGGGTTTTTTCACCTGTAAGGGTTTTTCCCACGTATATCTTGTCTCTCTCTCTTCTGTCTTCTTTATGGTTCTTGTGTTTTGCTGCAATATCTCATGTTAATGGTTTAAAATTGCTGTAATAGTTAGGATAAAGTTGGATTTGCATAGCCCTCTCCTCATTAGATTAGTGTAGGAAGCATTTTCCGCACACCTAGCTTCCTTTCAGTTGCAAGTTTTGGAGTTATCATCTATCTCTCCTTAGGGTTTGAAAGGTCTTCATCATCTTAAGGGTTTCATCACATAGGTGATATCATTGTTTGTTTATCATCATTTGAATCATCATTGTTTTTAGCCTCTACCCCTACAAGGGCACACTCTCTTTATCAATCAATGGTTTTGGAAATCTTGAATTGTATCCCATGATTTAACTGAGGCAAGTCCCTAAACACCATAACCCCGCAAAACCTTTCTTATTGTCTTGTATGCAGGTTATAGGAGTGAGATCTGGATAATATAGAGCTACAGGAAGGCTAGGTACAGATCATGGTTTTGGGATCCAAAGATGGTTTCAAAATTTCACCTCATCAAGGATCTCGGTAATACTATCCAAGTCCACTATACCCTCAGATTTGGGATCCGTGACCTTCATAAGAGACTCAACTAGTTGTTATAGGAAATTCACTATCAAGAGGTTTTCAAGGAGCATTTCGGTACCACTGACATCCTCCAACACCTCTACTTTCAAGAGAGAGGTTTTATCATCCCTCTAATCATCCCTATGCAATTGGTTTCTAGGTTTCTATCATATTTTCTCTGTTATAGGCAAATCATTGTAAAACTAGGGTTTTAATGCATTATTAACCTAGGGTTTGAGAAAAAGACTAATTTAAACCTAATCGATTTGTAGCAAATAGGAGCACAATGTCAGTAGCTAAGTCCTCCTTCATTTGGTAGTGATTCAGCTTGGCCTTGTCCTTGAATGTTATATGGAAAAGGGTTTGATCTAGTTCTTGGATTAGTCATCATCATTCTCTTTTTTCATACTAAACAATACCACTCATCATACTTCTGGCTCTTTCTATTAAAGTTTGGTTCATCATCTTTCTAACCCCATTATACTAAGGTGTATAAAGAGTAGTCTTCTACCAAGCAATACCTACATGTCTATGAAAATCATCAAATTCTATAGAGCAATATTCACCACCATTATTAGAACTCAACACATTTATTTTATTATCTAATTGTTTCTCTACCAAAACCTTAAAATCCTTAAATTTGGAAAAAAAAAACTTTAGAATTAGAATGCAAAAAGTAAAATCAAGTGTATCTAGAGTGATCATTAATGAATAAACATAATAATGAGATTTACCCATTGAACCAACATCAATTAGACCAAACACATCTGAATGAATAACTTCTAATAATTGATGTGTTTTATTACTCCCAATATGAAATAAAACTCTATTCTATTTTCTAAACATGCAAGGATCATAGAAATCAAAATGATCATCAAAGTAAATAGAAAATTGTCAACCATGTTTTAATTAATCACAGTTCAAAGACCTTTTTCACCAATGTGGCCCAAACATTAGTGCCACAAGATACATGCATTTTCAAAAATTTCAATTACATTGTAGGAGTTAAAAATGTGGAGGCATCAATCTTAAACAAAGTCCCAAATTGTAAGCATCTAGCTGCCATCATATTTCCTCTCAGCAACCTACAACCAAAAATTGTCAAGTGTCACATACACTTCAAAATCATTCAAATTGGATAGGATTGTGTAGAACATATGAGATTTTTCAATCTTACATCACTAAAAAGAAATTATACCTTCCCTCACCAACAATCTAATGAGTACTTTTGTCACCAAGGAAAACTTCTCCTCCATCATAAGCTTGCTATGACAAGAACCACTCTTTGTGGGGAGTAATATGATAGGAGAAACCTTATTCAATAAGCCAAGCATTATCACTAATATTATTACTAGAAATGAACAATGCATCATTATCACCATAATTCTTTATGGAGAAATATGTTGCAAGTATGAGCTATTGGTGTTGTCATTGATTTCAACAAGCTTGTGTTATGATTGGTGTCAACTGTGTCTACTGATGAGGTTTTTGTTTGATTGAGTTACTTTGTTGAAGATGATTTGGATGCCTTGAAGAAGTGCTGAAGAAGTTAAGAATATGGTTTTGATGGTTGGTTTCCAAGTGCTTTTGAGAAAATTTGATTAATAAAGGAAACAGTGTGTTGAAGAGACTGACTGGCTTAACAGAGTAGTATTCTGGTTTTTCTCCACATTTCCTCTATGTTGAAGATCTGTCCCTACAGTTTAGATATGTTATATTCCAAGTTTTGTGCTCCGATTTGTTGTGAAGGGAAAGTTGTGTTCACCAGTATGAAGACTATGTTTCTGAGTGTTGTAGAGGTGTTTGGGAGAAATGTCTTTGCTCCTCACTTCTCTGTAAAATGGTTTTAGGTCTTGTGGTTCTAAATTTGTGCTTATAAGGTTCATATCTTTCTTTTGTTGAAGTTTTTCATGATTTGGTGCTCCAAAAGAGGACTTATCAAGTTGTAGTATATGACAGAGATATCTGAGTCTGTTCAATAAACATGATAAAGTTGTGCAGCAGGTGAATGTTGTTGTAGAAGAATTTGTTGGATTCTAGTAAGTATCAAGATGTTTGTGGAATACTCTAGATTGTGTCAAAGCCTTGTATGAGGTCCAGGAGTTGTTTCTAGGATCGAGGAAGCATGTACTTAAGAGTTCATTGTGTTAACACAGGTTTGACCGACCTTGGATGTTTACACTAATTGAAGAGTTGCTTTGGTGATTGTAGTAGTGTGGAGTGGCATGCTTGGATGAATTTAGGTCCAAGCTAAGGTGTGTTGTGGTTTTCCTTCATTCCTTTCCATTGCGGGAATGTTTAGGTCCAGACCTAATTTGAATTCTATGTGTTAAGTTGTAATGCTGACCTTGGAGAATATTCTCAAGATTGAAGATAGTATAAAAGGGTGTCAAAGGGATCATGATTGATTGTGTGTGCAATGGATATGATGTGGGCAATAGAGTGGTTGAATAAGTGGAGTAGTACAAGCCTTCATGTGTTAGATTACTAGATGTAGGGAGCAGAAGGTGTCTACTATCTTTCAATGGCACTATGGAGATGATGTTGATGTTGTGGTGAATATTGAGCTTCATTGGAACTATATTCCATGCATGTGTTAGCTGCAACTATAAAAGTTCAAATCCTGGCAGTGAGACATTTCTTCTATCTCTTTCTTTTAGGACAATGAGTCCTTTGGCAGTGATTCACCTGCAATGAGCATTCTTGGATAGTGAGTCCACTAATTGTACCAACCTTAACCAATTGTTTTATCATATTATATTGTGAGTTAATCCTCACCATGGTTTTTCCCTATTTTGGGTTTTCCATGTAAAATTTGGTGTTCTCTTGTGTTTGATGTTGTTGTGATTCAGTTTCTGATATTTTCTTTTCATGCTTAATCATCATAACAGTTTAAAGGTTAATCAGATTGATCAGGATTTAAATGTGTTTGAGGGTTTCTGAAATTATAAGTTACAACTGATTCACCCCCCTCTTAGTTGTCTTGTGCATTCAATAATTGGTATCAGAGCTAGGTTCCTTTGAAAAAATCTTAATCGCTTGAGGTAGATCCAAGATGGTGTACAAGAAGGATGTTCCCATGTTTGATGGATTTGACTATGCTTTCTAGAAAGTAAGGATAGAAGGTTATCCGATGTCTCTTGGATATGACATCTGGAAGTCTGCAATGAATGCATATACAATAACTAAGAATGGTCTGAGCACTGCAGATGAGATCAAAGCCTGTGAGATCAATGGTAAAGCAAGGTATGCTCTTTTAAGTGGTCTCTCTAATTCTAAATTGGTGAAATTCGTGGATCTGAAAACAATGAAATATGGAAAAAGCTAGTGAGTATTCATGAAGGAGATGATAAGGTCAAGCAAGCTAAAATGCAAAATTTGAAGCTCATGTTCAAAACAATGTGAATGTCTGAAGATGAAAATATTACAAGCTACTTACAGAGGGTGGATAAAGTTGTCAATGGCATCAAAGGTCTTGGTGGAAGCTGGATGATCAAGAAGTGATATTAAAGGTACTGAGAATTCTACCTAAAGATTACAGTCATAAGGTTTCTGCAATTGAAGAATTACAAAATTTGAAATAGTTTATCAAAGATCAATTGCTTGGCACCTTAACTGCTTTTGAAATAAGAGAATTTGGTACAAGTAGTGCAAAGATTGAGATGACCTTCAAGGCTAGAAAATCTAAGAAGACTGTGGAATCAAATCAAGAGGATTCAGATGATTTGGAAGCTAATTTTGCAAGAAGAATGAAATTGGGTATTGGTAAGTGTAGTGGTAAGTTGCCTTTCAAGTGTTTCAGTTGTGGCAAGATTGGTCATTATGCTTCAAGATGTCCAAAAAGAATTTTGAGAAGTAAGAACAGGGAGAATAAGAGTAGAGTACCAAAGAAAAGCTACTATGTTAGAGAACATGCAAGTATATCTAATGATGAATCTAATTATGAGAATAATGAGGATAATGAATGTCTATTCATAGCTAGAAGAGATGATATGGTGTAGTGCACCTAGGATGTTTTTAAGGCAGATTTTTGAATTTCTATTTGTTAGAGACTAAATGGAGTTTTAAAATGATGTATGAAGCCTACTAAAGGCATTATCATGTAATGGAGGCTAAGTATAGGCATTTTACCTTAGTGGAGTGTGTAGTTTGCTTAAAACTAGGACTGTCTAATATTAGACAGTCAGTTTTTTTAGGAAAATAGTTAGTTTTTTAGGCTATTTTTAGCCTTTTCCCATGATGATGGAAGGAGGAGAAAGTTGTATTTAGATGCAAAACATATTTGTTAAGGTGGATACGAGGGGACAGAGAGGAGTATGTAAGTTTGAATGAAGAAAATACAAATTGATGTCCCATATCTCTGTGTTTTTGTTCTTTTTTTGTTGTTCCTCTACTATGTACGAACCCGTACTATGTAGTCAAGGACTCCAATGTTTAAAGGTTAAATTGGATCAAGTCTCCTCTCATTTGCATCTGATAGGAGTGAATTTCATCATAGTTTAGGCATTTTATCAGTGTTTTGTGCAAGCTGGTCTTAAACCCTTGTTTTGAGGGTTTCAGTGAGATTTATGGGTTCCTAACCCATTCCATCTATGTTAGAGCCCCAAAATGGGTGGAATGAGATTACTTTGATGATTAGAGCCATTGGAGCCTATTAGCATCATGCATTAGGCCAACTAGGTTTGATAGAGGGAAGATTTGCTTGAAAAATGAATTGGAATGACCTTGGACCCCAAAAACTTGTGAAATCTATCCATTTGCAACCTGTTGAGCACCTTGGAACAAGAGTTGGAAGAATGGAGTGAAGTTTGTGGGTACTTTGTTTGTAAAACTGACTTAATTAGGCCTAGTAGGAAATTAGTACAGTCAAGATTTGGGGTTTATGTTCCAAAGGACCTCCTAGTGCATGGTTGCTATGTTAAAGAACTTGATAATGGGTACTCAAAAAACCCTTAATAGTCTGGTTTGGAGGTCAACATCTCAAGTTATTGCTTGATAATCCCTTTTTTAGGGCTACAAGGAAGTTGGGGCAGTTGTGAAGGAAGCAGTATAAGGGGTTGTCTCCTGAGCATTTTGATGGTTTTGTGAGCATAGACCAGTCAAATATAGGTGGTCTAGGGTCCCTAGAAGGTTAGGGAAAGAGCCTAGGTGTATGAACCCAAAGATGGTGTTGTTGTCTAGTATTGGAACCATGGAAAATGAGAGGATAGTCATGCCTAGAAAGAAGACCAATGGAGCATCTAGGTCCACAAGGGCCTAAAAGTCTTGTTTGCCCTGCCATCCCCTACATCCTCTTCCCCTGATTAGTGGGTTGTGATCCCTTAGTAGTTTTTTCTCTGCATCAAAGTGGTATCAGAGCATAATTAGTAGGTCTGTTGTGATTGTGAAGTGTTAAGTTGAAGAGGTGGTTTGTCAAGATGCCTCCAAGAGGGAGAAACATGGCTCAAGAGGTGAATGAGTTGAAGGAGAAACATGCTAGAGAGTTGAGGGAGCTGAAGGAAAGAATGGCTACTGTAGAACAAAATCAGAGAAGAGGAGTGGCTCTAGGTGATGAGAATGAGTCTGAGGAAGAAGAAGAATCTGAGTATGAAGATGTGGAAGTAGAGTTGGACCCTGAGGATTAGAGGATGGTAAATTTTCTAAAAGCAGTAAAAGAAGACAAGCACAAGATGAAGATAGATGTTCCAAACTATGGAGGAAGCCTTAGTGATGAAGAGTTACTTGATTGGATTGTAGCGTTTTAGTGTGAAGAAGTTCCTAAGGAGCAGAAAGTGAAGATTGCAAAGACCAAGATGACAGGTCATGCTTTGTTATGGTGGGATTATCAACAAACAAAGAGAAGAAATCAAGGAAAGAGAGATTTTTTCATGGGACAAGATGGTAGATAAGATCAAAGGTAAGTTCTTGCCTAAAGATTATGAAGTTTAAATGTTTAAGAAGCTTCAAAGTTTAAGACAAAAGGAAATGGATGTTAAGTCATATACTGAAGAGTTTTATAAGCTAAGTATAAGGTCTGGTCAAAGTGAAAGTGAAGTACAAAAAGTTGCTAGGTATATTGGTGGTTTGAGGTTTAACATGTAGGATGAACTAGTGTTGGCAAATCCAAGGAATGTTGAAGAATGTTATCAGATGGCAGTAAGAGTGGAAGAGAAGCTAAAGAGAAGACAAGAAAAGACAACTAGAGGTAGAGGCAACACCTCTAGAGGTAGAGGATCCTTTCAAAACACAAATAAAGTCAATGAGAGTCAAGAAGAGATGAGCAAGGCACAAGGACAAAGTGCAAATTTTAGAGGAAGAGATTCTAGAGGCAGATTTGGTGGTGGAAGGAGTGCAAACACCTTTATAGTTAAGTCTTACAATTGCCAAGAGTTTGGGCACCCAACATACAAGTGTCCTGAGAAGCAAAATTTTACAAGTGATAGTGAAAGGAAGAATGAGAGGAGGACTCAGTTAGTCCAAGAAGAAGAATGTGGTGGTTCTACTCCCACTAGTTGTGTTGGTGAGGTAGGAGAAATGTTGATGCTGAGAGAAAGAGCACTATTGAAGACCTCTAAGGAGGAGTTGATTTAGAGGAAAGCACTGTTTAGGACAAATTGCAAGTGCAAAGACAAGGTATGTAAAGTGATAGTGGATTCAGGGTGTATTGACAATACAAAGTCTCTTGGTTAAGTGATAATCAGTCGTTTTTGGTAACTGAACAAGCATTAGTAGAGTTCAAGATTGGAGCATATGAGGATAGGATACTTGTTGACATTTTACCCATGGATTGTTGTCATATGATACTTGGAAGACCCTAGCAATTTGATCGGTCTATAATTTATGATGGAAAAGCTAACACCTCCACCATAAGGAAGGATGAGAAGACTTTTATGCTAATTCCATTACAGGAAGAAATCAAGGAGCAGTCAAGGACAACAAAGATGATAATGTTTGGTAAAAAGGAGCTAGTGAGGCTCGAGGAGAGTGGAAACAAGGAGTATGCAGCCTTTTCAAGGCATAAAGTTGTTGAGATAGCAGATGAGAAGAGTGAAGATGATTTGCAGACAGTTGGGAAGAAAAATGTCTTCATGAGGAAGGAGGTGAATGAAAAAGTGTCTTGGTCTGAAACATAGCAGAGTAAGAGTGGAAAGCCTATGGAAAGGCAAGAAATAAGAGGAGAAATCTTAGTAGGGATAGTCATGTGCCCTATAGTAATGAGTATAGAGAAGAGGCAGTTAGTTGAAGCTGGTACAGAGGTTCCTAAGATAGTGAACAAGCAAGTTGTAGGTCTGACAGAGGTTGCAAAAGGTAATGGTATAGTGGAGAGTGAAAAGAATGGAGACAAAAAGAGCATAAGGTAGTGGTGTAAGAAAGAAGCTGAGAAGACAAGTGGAAGGACAATTGAGAGAAGCATGGATATAGATGCTCAGGTAGGCATAACACTAAGGAATGAAGGTAATAAGGTCAAAGGACCAAGAGTAGGACAATTTACAAAGAATACACATTGTCAAGAAAAAAGTAATGATGATGGCAAACATGTCAAGGATAGTGAAGAATCAAAGCAAAATGGACCTATTGAAGGCAAGTATGAAGGTCAAAGGTGTGAAAAGATACAACAAACTTTCCAAGGGACTTGGAAAAATTACAAGTTGGGGTGTATGGTGCAGTGCACATAGAATGTTTTCAAGGAAAATTTTTGAATTTTTGTTTGTTAGAGACTAAATGGAGTTTTAAAATGATGTATGAAGTCTACTAAAGGCATTATCATGTAATGGAGGTTTAGTATAGGCATTTTACCTTAGTGGAGTCTACAGTTTGCTTAAAACTAGGACTGTCTAATTTTAGACAGTCTGCCTTTTTGGGAAAATAGTCAGTTTTTTAGGCTATTTTTAGCCTTTTCCCACGATGATGGAAGGAGGAGAAAGTTGTATTTAGATGCAAAAAATCTTTGTTAAGGTGGATACGAGGGGAGAGAGAGGAGTATGTAAGTTTGAATGAAGAAAATACAAATTGTTGTCCCATATCTCTGTGTTTTTGTTCTTTTTGTGTTATTCCTCTGCTGTGTATGGACCCGTACTATGTAGTCAAGGACTCAAATGTTTAAATGGTTAAATTGGTTCAAGTCACCTCTCATTTACATCTGATAGGAGTGAATTTTATCATAGTTTAGGCATTTTATCAGTGTTTTTGTGCAGGTTGGTCTTAAACCCTTATTTTGAGTGTTTTAGTGAGATTTATGGGCTCCTAACCCATTCCATCTATGTTAGAGTCCCAAAATGGGTGGAATGAGATTTGGATGGTGTGTTTTCAATTGGGTTTTGTGTTTAGGAGCAGGGGACAAGTATAAGTTGATGATTAGAGCCATTGGAGCCTATCAACATCATGCATTAGGCCAACTAGGTTTGGTAGAGGGAAATTTTCTTGAAAAATGAATTGGAATGACCTTGGACCCCCAAAACTTGTGAAATATATCCATTTGCAACCTGTTGGGCACCTTGGAATAATAGTTGGAAGAATGGAGTGAAGTTTGTGGGTACTTTGTAAAACTAACCTAATTAGGCTTAGTAGGAAATCAGTATAGCCAATATTTGGGGTTTATGTTCCAAAGGACCTCCTAGTGCATGTTTGGTATGTTAAACAAATTGATAATGGGTACTCAAAAAGACCTTAGTAGTTTGGTTTGGAGGTCAACATCTCAAGTTATTGCTTGACAATCCTTTTTTGAGGGCTATAAGGAAGTTGGGGCAGTTGTGAAGGAAGTGGTATAAGGGGTTGTCTCCTGAGGATTTTGATGGTTTTGTGAGAATAGACCAGTCAAACATAGGTGGTCTAGGATCCCTAGAAGGTTAGGGAAAGTGCCTAGGTGTATGAACCCAAAGATGGTGTTGTCTAGTCTTGGAACCATGGAAAATGAGAGGACAGTCTTGCCTAGAAAGAAGACCAATGGAGTAGCTAGGTCCACAAGGGCCTAAAAGTTTTGTTTGCCCTTCCATCCCCTGCATCCTCTTCCCCTGAGTAGTGGGTTGTGACCCCTTAGTGGTGTTTGCTTTGCATCATGATACTATTTCTACCAACTCTGGGAAATGTGCGAAGGAAAAGGCTTCAGAGGTAGGTCTTAATTTTGAAAGCACTATGATATCTTCTTTTCATACTACACAAGAAAAGAACTTTTAGGTCATTGATAGTGGATGCTCAAATCATATGACTGGTGATAAGAGTAATTTTGTTAAACTTGAAAAATATGATGGAGGACTAGTTAGATTTGGTGATGATAATGCTGCTAAGATATGTGGAAGAGGTTCAATTAGTTTTAATGGCAAGCACAATACTAATGATGTTCTTTATGTTAAGGGTTTAAAGGATAATGTTTTGAGTGTTGGACAAATGTGTAGCAAAGGATACAATCTTGTGTTTCAAGATGATGGTTGTGAGATCAGAAGAGTTTTTAGAATTGTGATAGCTGCTGGAAAGAGGATAGATGGAAATGTTTATAATCGCAAAGGTGGTGATGGTTACTGCTTCATGAATCAGATCAGTGGAGAGTTGGCTATAGCATAGAAGATTGTTTCACATAAATTTTGATAGCCTAGTAAGGATAAGTTTAGTCCAATCTATGAGAGATTTGCCAAAGATTATAAAGCCCATCAATGTTGTATGTAAGGAATGTAAAATTAGAAAGCAAACAAGAAGAAGTTTCAAAGTCAAGGATCGGTCTTCTATCGAACTATTGGAATTGGTGCATACAAATCTTTGTGGCCCTACCAAGGTAAGGAGTCTTATAGGTGATAGGTATTTCATGCTATTGATTGATGATTATTCTAAGATGACATGGGTTACTTTTCTCAAAGAAAAATCTGAATCCCTAGATGTTGGAATGCACCGGACAACTGAGAGGGGGGATGAATTAGTTGTCCCAAAAAATCAAACACTTATGCACTTAAACATTAATCACTTGTCCGCACTTATTATGATTTAACAATGAATGCATGAAATCAGAAACTTAAACACAGATGCAACATTACACACAAGAGACACTAGATTTTTACATGGAAAACCCCAAGGTGGGGAAAAACCATGGAGAAGATTAGCTCTCAAATATATTGCAATCTTTAAAAAATGATGTTTAGGCTTGGTCACTCTATGGGCCTAGAACATACTGGCTCACTGCCATGAAGTATAGCTAGGTCTAGCAGGCTCACTGCCTCAACCCTAAACCAAGAAAGATTATGAATGAGGGTTGTTAACCCCTGGGGGATGTTAAACCCTATTGGTGGCTCACTGCCAGGTTCACTACCAAAATCACCATCTTCTTCATGTTTGAGATTAATACATTGAAGTAAAATAGTTCCTTTGCTCTACTCTACCCTGCTCTACCTTATCTGCTCATCCTTTTTATTATCTTCCCATTTTTGTACAGGACATCTTTTCCACAGCTCAATTACAATTATTTATACACTTTATCAACCTTGGAATGATCATCAAGGTTGGCACTCCAATCATCAACCATTGGAATAATCTCCAAGGTCGGCATTACAAACATTTACAAAATAGGTCTTGACCTAATACAAAATTATGCTGAGGAATTGTAGTATAGATGTATGCAGAACACACCATGCCTTAGCTGGGACTCAAGCATGATCTTCCACACCACAAGGGATCTCTACAATTATTGGAAATAACCAAGTCAGCTAAGACTAGTTACATGCTATGTTATTTGGGAACAATCTTCAAACACGATCTCAATTCCTTAACCCAGACCAATGTAAAGGTAGGAACATGATCAGGAGATATCCACAAGCACATTGAAATCACCAAGAGCAACCAGACAAACTCAAACCACTTTAGTCATGAGATTCTTCACACCGGAGCACATGAACTTCAATGTCTTCGATTGTCATAAAAGAAGGATAGCTTGCGGACCACCAAATCATGAACCATTGCAACTATAGACAATTATCATCATTCTAGACTTCCCTCTATAACCGTAGAGAAAATATTTTAATTCGGAGGAATGTGGAGCAAAACACTTTCTCCTTGTCACCAAAGAATAATCAAAGAAAGCAGGTTTTACTCTGGTGAATGCAACTCTCTCAATTCTTCACATCAGAGGCTCAAACTCAAGATTTAGCATTTTTAGACATCCCTTTAAATACTTCCAATCCATAGACCAAGATCTTCAAGTAGCAAGAAATGTGAAGCAATCTTCCAAACAATTCTTCAGCATACAACTCACTGTCTATACTGCACTTCACTGTAACTCGTTTCTTCCGAAGAGGCCAATTTTCTCAATATCCTCAACATACAAAGCTTCTAAACAAGTAATAGAATAGGACATAGTTGACACCAATGACAACAAAGATATTTTGACATCAATGACAACACTGATTAGGCACATACTTGCAAAAATCTCCCCCTTTGTCATTGATGGCAACATATGATGTGAAAAACTGCAACAGCCATCAAGACAAGATTCTCCCCTATCTCTTTACACATCTGCACTCTTTCCTTCAAAGTTTTTCACATGATTTCTTTCCCCCTTTGACATCAATGGAAAAGGGCACATACTTGCACTCTTTTGCTCTAATTCAATTTCTCTTCTGAACTATTTGACTACTCCCCCTGAGAAGTAGCCCTAAAAGCATCAATCTAAATCTGAAGAAGGAACTATAAGCACCATTGGACTAATGCACTCTTGTGCATCTTAGTTTGGAGCATGAGGGGTAATAACCACTAACTTTTCTCTAAGATAATCCAAAGCATCCTTAGGCAGAGGTTTGGTGAAAATTCTGCAATCTAGTCTTTTGTAGATACATATTCCAACTTGACTTCATTCTCTGTCACTTTTTCCCTCAAAAAGTGATATCTTATGGACATGTGCTTTGCCCTTGAATGCATTATTGGATTCTTTGATATGTTTATGGCACTTGTATTGTCACAAAAGATTGCAATTGGATCTTCGTACACATCTTTGATGTCCTTCAATGTCTGTTTCATCCAATTCACTTGAGTACAACTACATGCTGCTGCAATATATTCTTCTTCTGCAGTGGACAGAGATATTGAGTCTTGTTTCTTTCTTATCCAAGATACCAGTCATTTTCCCAAAAAGAATGCACCTCCATTTGTACTTTTTCTGTCATCTATATCTCTAGCCCAATCTGCATCAGTGTATGCACTGAGAGTAAAATCATTGTCCTTTGGATACCACAAACCATAATCCATTATGCCTTTAAAATATCTCAGAATTATCTTGAATGCCATCACATGTGACTCCTTAGGATCTGCTTGAAATCTTTCCACAAGACAAATTGCATGCATTATGTCAGGTCTAGTTTGAGTCAGATAAAGTAATCCTCCAATCATAGATTTGTATCTTTTTTGATCTGCCATAGGTAATCATATTTTTTGCTCAACTTACAACCGGTTATCATGGGAGTATTTTCCAATTTAGAGTCTTCCATCCCAAACTTATTTAACAACTCTTTCACATACTTAGACTGAGAAATAAAGATGCCTTTATATGATTGATTTATTTACAGACCTAAAAAGAAATTCATCTCACCAAACATGGACATTTCAAATTCACTTTGCATTTCTCCAGCAAAAGTTGTACACATACCTTGATTACCTCCAAAAATAATGTCATCAACAAATACTGCAATAATTAGGATTTGTTCATTATTGATCTTGGAATAGAGATTGTTGTCGGTGGTACCCTTGGTGAATCCTAACTATATCAGATATGTATCCAACCTAGCATACCAGGCCTTGGGGGCTTGTTTTAACCCATACAATGCCTTCTTCAATCTGCATACCATGTCACCCTAATGTGATGACTAGAATCCTTCTAGTTGTTCAATATAGACTTCTTCTTCCAAATCTCCATTCAAGAATGCAAACTTTACATCCATCTGATATACCTTAAAATCTTTGTAGGATGCAAATGCCAAAAACATTCTTATAGCTTCAATCTTTGCCATTGGTGCAAATGTTTCCTCAAAATCTATTCCTTCAACTTGAGAGTATCCTTTGCATACCAACCTTGCTTTGTTTCTTACTACTTCACCATTCTCATTCATCTTGTTTCTGAAAACCCACTTGGTACCAATTACATTTTTATCTGCTAGTCTAGGAACAAGATCCCAAGTCTGATTCTTCTCTATCTACATCAATTCTTCTTTCATAGCCTTTACCCAATTCTCATCATTGCAATCTTCATTCACAATCTTAGGCTCAATCTTGGAAATCAGACATAAATTTATTTGTTCTTCTGTAGCTCTTCTTCTGGTCAGGATTCCTTTGGTCTTATCTCCTATGATTTGATCATCAAAATGATTAAGTTTTACATACCTTGGTGTCTTAGTAGCACTTTCCGGAGCTTGTTCCTCTTCATCTGAGTTGTCTTCATGCTGCACCACTTTTGAAGTATTTGGTTTATTTGAGTCATGTCCACTTGATTCTAGAGACCTTTCCTTGCTTTCATAAATTTTGACATTTGCACTCCTAATGATCTTATTTAGCCTCTTATTATAACACCGGTAGGCCTTGCTCTTGGTGGAGTAACCAAGGAAGATTCTTTCATCACACCTAGCATCAAACTTGCCTAGATCTTATTCTCTTTTGATATAACATTTGCTACTAAAAACTTTGAGATATTTCACTGTAGGAACTTTATTATACCACTATTCATAAGGAGTCTTAGAATTGTTACCTTTGACTTGGACTCTATTTAGGATATGTACAGTAGTGTGAATTGCCTCTCTGCAATATACTTCTAGAAGATCAACTTCCTTCATCATGGTTCTAGCAACTTCTTAAACTATTCTATTTTTCCTTTCAACGACTCCATTTTGTTGTAGAGTTCTAGGTGTAGATAACTGTCTCTTTATCCCATGTTCTTCACAAAAGAAATTGAATTCATTTGATGTGAACTCTCCTCCTCTATCAAACCTTAAATATTTGATCTTCAAATCCATCTCATTTTCAACCATTGCCTTAAATGCCTTAAACTTATCTAGAGCTTCTAATTTTTCTTTCAAAAAGATAACCCAAGTCATTCTAGAATAATCATCAATAAGCAACATGAAATACCTGTCTCCTTGCAAACTTCTTACTCTGGTAGGTCCATACAAATCTGTATTCACTAGTTCTAGTAGTCCATCAACTGATTGGTCCTTGTTTTTGAAACTTGTTCTTGTTTGTTTCCCAAATTGACATTCCTTGCAAATAGGATTAGTAGGCTTCACAAGCTTAGGAAAATCTCTAACAACCTGTGCATTACTTATCTTCATAATGTTATCAAAATTTATGTGACACAACCTTCTATGCCATACCCAACTTTCATCAGTCTAAGCCAACAAACAATAATTATCAATTCCTTTCAAGTGATAGATATTACCTCTGGTCTTCTTACCAACTACAATGACTATTCCAAAGTTTTCTCTAATCTTGCAACCATTGTCCTTGAAGCTTAAATCCTAACCTTTGTCACACATTTGACCCACACTCAAAAGATTGTGCTTTAATCCTTTCACATATAAGATATCTTCAGTATTATGCTTGCCATCAAAAGAAATAGGTCATTTTCCACAAATCTTACCAATTGTATCATCTCCAAACCTAACCAGTCCACCATCATATCTTTCCAAACTCACAAACTTACTTTTGTCACCAGTCATGTGGTGAGAGCAACCACTATCAATAACCCATTCATTTTTGTCTTCAACAACCTAAGCAGCCAAAGCACTTTCCACTAGTTTTTCTTCCTTCACACAGCTAGCAAGATTAGTAGACAGAGGTTTTTCCTTAATAGCAATAAACAAGCATTCATTACTAGAAGTACTAGCATTATCTGGTTCACCATTATCTGATACTCCATCATCATCAAAATCTTCAACATAATACCATTTCTTTTGGATCCTAGGCCCATTCTCATATCTTTTTCTATTTCTTTCAATTCTTTCAGGACATCTGGAAGCAAAGTGGCCTACTTTACCATAGGAAAAACATTTAAAAGGTAATTTATCTTTAAATTATTAGATCCTCTTTGCAGTCTATCCACAAAGTTGGCTTCAAGTTCATCAAACTCATCATCAGATTCTACCTTTTCTAATCTGGAGGTTTTCCTAGAAGTACTGGCTTTGAAGGCAGTCTCTACTTTTGGCAAGGCATCACCAAACTCTCTCATTTCAAAGGTAGTAAACTTACCAAGTAATTGATCTCTATCAATAGCTTTTACTTGCATAAATTCTTCAAATGCAGCTACCTTGTGACTGTAGGACTTTGGTAGTGATATGAGAATTTTCATCACAAGTTCCTTATCACCAAGAGTCCCCCCCCATACCTTTTATTCCAGTGACAAGTTCATCAACTCTTTGCATAAAGGCTGTTATGTTTTCATCTTCAATCATCTTCAAACTTTCATATTTCACTTTCAGACTTTGTAGCTTGGCGTCCTTCACATAATCATCTCCCTCATATAGATTTTTTAGCTTTTCCCATACCTCATTTGTAGTTTCAAGATCCACAACTTTTGTTAGTACTGAGTCATTCAATGAACTTAACAAAGAATCTTTTGCTTTAACATCCACTTCATATTCTTTGATTTCATCTTCAGTCATCAAACCATTTTGAGGCAAGGCGTATTTTGTTTCTGTAGCTTTCCATACTTTGTAACCAAGACAAAGAAGATGACTTTTCTTTCGTGCCTTCCAAAGAGCATAATTTGTCCCATCAAAATGCAGTGCTTCCTTCTTATAAGATATTTTGGATCTTCCTCAAGCTGTTAGACTTTCTTCAGAGGAACCTTGCTCTGATACCAATTGTTGGAATGCACTAGACAACTAAGAGGGGAGGTGAATTAGTTGTCCCAAAAACTCAAACTTCTGCACTTAAACATTATATAAATGTCTGCACTTATTATGATTTAATAATGAATGCATGAAATCAGAAACTTAAACACAGATGCAACATTACACACAAGAGACACCATATTTTTATATGGAAAACCCCAAGGTGAGGAAAAACCACAGAAAGGATTAGCTCTCAAATATATTGCAATCTTTGAAAAAAGATGTTCAGGCTTAGAAGATATTGGCTCACTGCCATGAAGTACAACTAGGTCTAGCAAGCTCAATGCCTCAACCATAAACCTAGAAAGATTAAAATTAGGGCTGTTAAACCCTACTGGTAGCTCACTACCAAAATCACCATCTTCTTCATGTCTAAGATTAATACATTGAAGTACAATAGTTCCTCTGCTCTGCTCTACCCTGCTCTACCTTATCTGCTCGTTCTTCTTATTATCTTCCCATTTTCGCACAAGGACATGTTTTCCATGACTCAATTACAAGTATTTATACACTTCATCAACCTTGGAATGATCATCAAGGTCAGCACTCCAATCATCAACCATTGGAATAATCTCCAAGGTCAACATTACAAACATTTACAAAATAAGTCTTGACCTAATACAAATTTATGCTGAGGAATTGTAGTATAGATGTATGCAGATCATGCCACACCTTAGTTGGGACTCATGCACAATCTTCCACACCACAACACACTTCCATAATCTTCAAGGGATCTCTACAATTATTGGAAATAACCAAGCCGGCTAAGACTGGTTACACACTACGTTATCTGGGAACAATCTTCAAACACGATCTCAATTTCTTAACCCAGACCAATGTAAAGGTAGGAACATGATTAGGAGATATCTACAAGAACATTGAAATCACCAGGAGCAACTGCACAAAATTAAACCACTTTATTCATGAGATTCTTCACACAAGAGCACATGGACTTCACTATCTTCGACTGTCATAAAAGAAGGATAGCTTGCAGACCACCAAATCACGAACCATTGCAACTATAGACACTTATAATCATCCTAGACTTCCCTCTAGAACTGGAGAGCAAAATATTTTATTTCAGAGGAATGCGAAGAAAAACACTTTCTCCCTATCACTAGTGAATAATCAGAGAAAGCAGGGTTTACTTTGGTGAATACAACTCTCTCAATTCTTCACATTGGAGGCTCAAACTTAGGATTTAGCATCTTCAGACATCCCTTTAAATAACTTCCAATCCACAGACCAAGGTCTTCAAGCAGCAAGAAATGTGGAGCAATCTTTCGGACTGTTATTCAGCGTACAACTCACTATCTATACTGCACTTCACTGTAACTCACTTGTTTCTTCCAGAGAGGCCAATTTTCTCAATATCATCAATATACAAAGCTTCTAAACAAGTAATAGAATGGGACATAATTGATACCAATGACAGCAAAGATATGTTGACATCAATGACAACACCGATTAGGCACATACTTGCAACACTAGATAAGTTCAAAACATTCAAAGTCATGGTTGAGAATGAAATGGATATGACAATTAAATGTTTGAGGTTTGACAGAGGTGGAGAGTTCACCTCCAATTAATTTAACATGTTTTGTGAGAATCATGGGATAAAGAGGCAATTATCTGCCCTAGAACTCCTCAGTAGAAAGGAGTGGTTGAAAGGAAAAATAGGACTATTCAAGAAGCTGCAAGGACAATGATAAAAGAAGCAAACCTACCAGAGGTCTACTAGAGATAAGCAATTCATACTATTGTCTACATACTGAATAGAGTGTAGGTAAGATAAAATAGTACAAAGACACCTTATGAGCTGTGGTATGGAAAGATTCCTACTATTAAGTACTTCAAACTATTTGGAAGGAAACTTTACATCAGAAGGGATGAAGAAAATCTAGGAAACTTTGATGCAAGGTCTAATTAAGGTATTTTCCTTGGGTATTCTACTAAAAGAAAAGCTTACTAGTGCTACAATAAGAGATTAAAAAGGATTGTTGAGAGTGCAAATGTCAAAGTTGATGAAGATCTACAAAAGAAATCAAAAGTTGATGGTTATGAATCAGATGAGTCTTCTTACAGAGAAGAAGAAAATACTGATAAAAAGGAAGAACAGATTGAAGAAGATGAAGCTCCAGAAAAGACTCCTAAAACTCCCAAGTATGTACAGAAATATCATTCTAAAGATCGAATCATTGGTGATAAGGATAAAGGTGTGCTAACAAGAAGGAACGATGTTGAAGAACATGTAAATCTATGTTTACTCTCTAAAGTTGAACCTAAAATAGTAAGCAAAGCATGCAAGGATGAGTATTGGATCAAGGCTATGGAAGAAGAACTAATGCATATTGAAAAGAATTAGACTTGGGAACTTGTCCCAAGACCAGCAAACAAAAATGTGTTTTGAATTAAGTGGGTATTCAAGAACAAACTGAATGAGAATGGAGAAGTGGTAAGAAGCAAAGAAAGGCTTGTGTGTAAAGTTTACTCACATGTAGAAGGAGTAGACTATGAGGAAATATTTTCTCTAGTGGCAAGGATAGAGGCCATTAGGATGTTCTTGGCCTTTGTAGCACATAAGGATTTCAAAGTATATCAAATGGATGTGAAGTCTGCTTTCTTTAATGGTGAGTTAGAAGAGGAAGTATACATAGAACAAACAGATGGATTTCAGTTATCAGACAAATCAGATAGAGTTTGTAGATTGAAGAAGGCATTGTATGGATTGAAACACGTCCCCAGACATTGGTATGCAAGGTTAGACAAGTACTTATTATAGAAAGGTTTTAGTAAGAGTTCTGTAGACATTAATTTGTACATCAAAGCATGTGAAGAACAAATTCTAATTGTTGAAGTATATGTGGATGATATAATCTTCGGTGGAAATGAAGGCATGTGTAAGTGTTAGGGTAAAATGTGGATTAATCAATTTAACAATAATAAACCCAAACATCAATAGAATAATGAAATCAAGAAAGATTGAATGAAATGAAGCAATGAATAATATAGTGTAAACCTTCCTTGAATCAAAGCTTCTATTGTTTGCCTATTAAAACCATCCTTGCTGATATGAAGTAGGCCCTCAGTGAGTGCATTCTTTTAGCTGTGTTGTAGGATGTCGGTAGTAAATGGCTATATTGGTAAATAATGTTGTGAAGTAGAGCTTCAAAGCAAATGGTGATCTCAAGTAGATTGTATTGGCGGGTGCCAAAGGCGCGCTGGTGAATTTCTATAGAGTAACAATACAAATAACCTGGATGATTAGAATGGGAGGATGAGGTTTCTTTTATAGACTCAGAAGAATGAGAATCAATGGTTGAGAAGAAGTGTGATGATCAATGGCTGAGAATGGTTGAGGAATGTGCAACTAGTAGGAATATGACAAGTGTCCCACCTCCATCATGAAAGAGGGGATTTGACAACATTGATTGGAGAGTTAACTCCTTTAACTGATCAATTAACAAACTTGATTAGTCAGTTGGAAGAATGGATTATGGAATTGACTGAATTGATTGAGGGATTAACTCAATTGAGTAGTTAGTTAGCACTTTTGATTGATTAGTTAACTAACTTTGATTAGAGAAGAAATAGGACATATGGGTGAGGGAAAATTAGATAATTAAATATTTAATATATTTAATTACATGTGCAACAGGGTGAGGTGGACAAGGTGAGGTGGAAAAGTGAGGTGTACAGGTGAGGTGGATTTTTGAAATTAGAACTTAGGATAGGGGGATTTAGGTTAATTAAATAATTTAGGATTATTTAATTATGTGAGATATTAGAAGAATTAAGGGAATTTAATTAAATAAAGTGATTTTATTTAATTATGGAATAGTGAACTGATTAAATAAATTTAGAATATTTATTTAATTGATAGAAGAAAATAAGAAGGGAATAATTATTAAGAATATTTATTTAGAATGAATCATGTCATTTTTAGGCGTATACATTTTGCCCCTCTTTGATGCAATGCAGTTTACGGCGTTGCTTCAAAGAATAAATAGTCTGACAATGATACATGCCCTAATTTGGCCCTGGTACAAGTTTGATGATAGGATGCCCCCTCGGGAGATTGGATGGGAGAAAGGTAGAAGGCGTGAGATGGACAATCTCATGATGAAGAAGGTTAGGTTTGAAGAAAATGGGTGAAGAAATAGCCGAATGATACGCGATGCAAGAGAAAATGATAACACACACAAGCAAGTGAGCAAGTATGAACAAATGATACAAGAACAAACAAGGTATTGCCCTTGTTGAGCGGTAAACCAATGATATACTGATAACGATATACGACAGTGTTGTCATGGCAGGGAACAATATATCCCTAGACCAACACGACAGGTGTGTTGTCATGGTGAGGAATGATATATCCCTAGAGCAACACGAAGGATAATGTCTGGTTTCAGGAAATAAAACATGTCATGTAAGATGCGTGTATTAGTCTGATTTTGCCAATGCAACATCATGTATAAGACAAGTGATTGATTATAATTGATTGAGTTGATTTATGACCAGACAAGGATCAAGACCATTGATTGTGATTGGATCATTTGACAAGATTGAGTTGACTTGATTGGTATGGAGTAAGGATGGACCTACATATGGATCATTGCTCGGGTTGACTAAAATTGAGAAGAATGGACCATAACGATAGATAGAATACTAATTGATAGAAGAATGACTCGTTAGAAGGAATCACAAGCTTTTACTTGTAAATATTGATACTCTGCATAGAAATTTATTGCATGGGATATGGATACGGATATGAAATACAATTTGATATAGGATTGGTATGGATATGGAATGTAATTGGATATGTATGATGGATGCTTTACTTTTGACATCTTGACGGTGCAAGTATTTTGAAGTGCTTTATTTCATCATTGGGCAATTTTTTTGTCGGTACTTTTTCTAAAATGTTGTAAGTTAATACAAGCATCTAGGTATAATTGAACCGAGATGACCTGAGTACTACTTACATGGATTTTGATTTAGCAAGTTAATACAAGCATCAAGGTATAATTGAACCAAGATGACCTGAGTATTCCTTGGGTATCAACAAACAAGGATTGACCCCATTCATGTTAGACCTTTGATGTCCTCGATGATCATTTGCCAATCATGTCTTTAGACAAGGCTTCACATTACTAAAGTTTAATCTACAAACAGCAAACAAAGAAAATAATCATGCCCCCATCATAGCATCTCTAGCTTTTGGCATCCTCAAGTAGCATAGAAAGACATGATAGCATAAATCAAGACCTTGTAAGTTAACCTAACCAACATGAAACATTCTTGCATTTAAATGTGTTCGTTTCTTGCCATAATTTGAGTAAAATTATTTAGAAGGCCTTAGGTGTTTTTCTACTTTGCTTTGGATAGGTTAATGTCCTGCGTCAGGATTTCTGCTTGAAAAGAGCGAGTTTTGCTTGCGCTTGCTTGCTTGGTGAGAAGATTCCACAATCTTTATTGGTGAGATGGACCCTAAGGGACTGACCTAGTGCCTTGGGGGCTCATTGCTAAATGGCCTTGCCTACGTGACAACGCAGAGGCAATGTAGTGACAAGGTGTCATTGTACCTCATCATTTAATCTATTTTTCAGATGTCAAAGAACTAGGGCTGTGTCCACGACTGTCTGCAACTAGGGATTCTATAGTTACCAGTTTATTGCTAGTCCTAATTTTTAAAAGAAAGATTAATCTAACTGCTTGTTGAATAAATGTAATGAATGTTGGAAAATAGAATGAAAACAAGAAATGTACTCAAAGCAAAGAAACAATAACATGCATCTATCTATTAAAATAGGAAACACCTTTATAAAATAAAACTGAAACAATAAAACATTAATACTAGCCTCCTACCCGAGTGGTGAGAGTGGGCCCTTGCTCCACACCCTTGAGGCTGAAGGCTATAGCAGGAAATCAGCACAAAAGATGATCAAAACTAAATTCATTCCAATTCATTCATTTCTACATTCATGAAAATATGGCTATAACAGAACTGAGATCTCTGAGAATCAGAATAATTTTATCATTGTCGTTCTATTACTATTTCTGAGAGTATATATATAAAATGAGTGATGATATATCACTAAACTTATCTATCAGTCTTTCTAGGAGATGACACCATCTCTTATTTGTACTTAACTATCTAACTTATGAAAAATCACCATGTGAGAAAGGTAGACTTGAGTGGAACAGAAGTCCACTCAGAGGTCTAAGTTTAAGTCTTAATACACTTGGGCATCAAAGCCCTAGAAATAAGGATATTGGATTAGTTCAATTCGTAACTCATGCAAAATCTTTGAAAAGATAAAACTTTAGCAGTTTAACTGATAGTTGACCCTTCACCACTCAGGTGATGATTTGAGTGAAGTGAGGGAGTATTAGGATCACTGCTAAAGTGTCTGGTCAGTAGCTCTACTTGGAAACATGCCCTGTTCTCAGGAGGCGTCGGAGATAGTTGTTCCTGTCTATAGCTCCGGAGATAGTTGTTCCTGCCTGCAGCTCCGGAGATATTCTAGACTCTCGCAGAGCTCCGGAGAGTCATTCCCCATATCTTCAAAACTTCAGGTGTCACTGTTCTTTGTTATTATCTCCGAAGATCATTAAAGACAATCTCCGGAGATGCACAAAATTGTTGTTCATGGCATCTACACCTGCTGATTTAAAAAGAGAGAAATTCTGCATTTTTCCATTAATCCCACGCACATTAGTCACCTTAATCAGAAATTCTAATCTCAAGTAATCTATCTTAATTAATCACAAAATAGAACAATCTTGCTAACTTATTTGAGTGCAGACACAAGGAAGATGAACTGAAAAAGGGAAAAAGAGAGGCAAAAAGGTGTATTTCATGAGTGCAATTTGGCACTCATCATCCCCCCTATACCTAAGGTTTGGCAAGTCCTCCTGCTTTTCACATCTTGGATTTATTTTGGTGAAGCAATCTGTCAGTCAGGCTATACTCCTGGAGATAGGTTGTCCAAGTGGTTCTGTTGGTGTTACCATTTCCTCTATACTTGTCAACTTGCTTCATCCAGTCTTGCAATTTTTCATCTTCCAGCTGTTCTGTCCATACAGGGAGTGGTTCAATTATCAGAGGAGGTTTGAACTATCCACCTATCCATTCCTATTTATGTTTATCCATCAGTTTGGATATCATTTTTGCCTTTCTCATGAATAGTCTCAGGTTTGCAGGGGTGACCACCTCTCTAAGCTTTTGCTTTGGGGTCAAAATATTCCATCTCCTCTTTGCTATAGCATGTACAAGATTTGCTGAATTAATCATAAAAAGACCAAAGTCAATGGAGCATTCCTGCAAACTTTTCAGGTATAATGGCAATATGCTGGTTGCACTTGTAGGATGATAGATAAGGGACCTAAATTGGGTCTGAAAAGCAAAAGGATTGGGACATTCTTTTCTGATGAGGAGATCTATTTTTGAATCCTTTTGAAGATGATCTTCCATCCTTTTGTTCCAGATCTAGTGGTTTCTCATGAGGGACATGAATGCCTTAAGCTAGCATTCTCCCACAAAGTGATTAATCATGAAGGCTATATCATTAATGCAGAACCCATGTAAGTATAATTCACATACGAAGTTTTTGTCTTCATCATTGCTCTTGGTGTAAGCTGCCATGAGACCTTCTGCTGTTTCGGTATCCTCAGTTATGTCAAACAGGACTAAGGAGAGTTTCCTTTGCAGTACCCTTTCCTGTAGCAACATTGAATAGCTGGCACTTTGAGGCCTACAGGATAGAATTTCTGAGGAAAGGGAGGCCATTTGAATGATTTTACTTTCCAAAGTTGCTATTCTTTCTGCTCTGGCAGTGACTACCCTTTGTAATTGCAACATTGGCTTGGAGGCCTCAAATTCCCTACACCTTTCCTCCCAATGAAACAGGGCTTTGGGAATGTCAATGGGGATTGGACCCACATAGGCATTTGTTTGAATTTCTTGTTCATTGGTTGCCCTTGGGCCAGATAGTTCTTGAATATATTCTTCTTAGTCATTCAATCTATTATTGGCCCAAGTTAATTGTTTATCCTGGCTTTGTACCTTTTCAACCAGTGCTGCCATTACTGTGAGGCCATTTTCTCTGGCCATGGTGAGCTCAGAAACCTTTTGTGCTGTTTCTTTTTCCTTTTCTTCCATCACTTTTGCTGCCTCACATTTCTGTGTTTCCAACTCTGCCTCCTTCTCCTAGATGATTCTATCCTTGTTTTGGAGGTCTGTTTGGATATTTGCAATAGTTTGCTTCAGCTCCATCTCCATCTCTACTCTGACCTTCTTGAGGTCAGTAATAATTAAATTCTTTCCCCAGAGCATTCTTTTTAAATTTTCAATTTCTTCCATTAATTGTTACTCTATTGAGATTTCTATATCCTCTTGGTCAGAGGGATGAGATAGAGTTTCTGTCTCTGTTTCTGTGGCTATTAGCTGATTATCAATATTATCCATGGCCACCTACCCTGTTTCTCCCAATGTATCCATGTGTCCTGTTTCTCCTTCTGCAGTGTTCTTGTCTTGAGGATCCTCTACTGTTGCTGGCACTGATGAAGGTCCTACTTTGTCCTCATATGTGCTCAATTCCAGGAGTGCCTCAGCGAGCAGGGCAGTATCCTTCTCAGCTTGTGAGATTTGCCTCTTCCTTTTGCTTCTCTGGAGCACAGGTGGGATTGGTGCCTCCGGAGCAAGTCTCCCTTCCTCAGAATCTGAGGAGATAGTAACAGTTGGTAAGTTTCCTGTCTCTGGAGCACATGGTGGTGTTGAAACTGGACTTGACTCCACATGAATAGATGGTGCTGGAGAATTTTTACTTTGCTTCCTCTTCCTGACCAGAGGTACCTCATTTGAATCATGGGATGGTTCTTCAACCCACCATCTTTCCTCAATTCCTTGTCCAAACTTTCCCTCTGTTAACTCCTTAGGCCAAGATTCCTCAGGTAGAGTCATTTTTTGCCTAACTGACCGAGTCATGTATAGAGCTCATGTAGGAGCAGGTTCTACAATTTGTTTGCCTTTCCCCTTTTTGTCAGGAACAAGGGCTATAGATGATGTAGCCTCCTGTGAGGGTGATGTCCCTTTGTGAATAGCTATGGAGGAGACTGTAGGCTTAGTTTCCTCATACTGGTGAGAGGGAGAACTCTCACCTTCTGTTTGTGTTATCTCTAGTTCTCTGACCTGAGGGTTATGCTCAAGAAAGTTCTGCAATAGTTCTTCTCCATTGGCCTAAGATAGGAAGTGGTGCTTGACTATCAGAAAGATGAGGCCATGATGTTTCATGGGTCCCTTACCCTACTGGTATTTCTCTGCAGTTGCCCTGATGGCAGAATACAGGAAATTAGAGATATTTATGTTATATTTGGGGTGCCTATTTCCATGTCTGAGAAAAATCAGCATTTTCATTATGGGCCCTAAAACTATGGAGAATTGGCCATCACAGGTAAAGTACTTCATTAACTAGGTTGCAACAGTTGCCCAAGGGTTTGGGAGAGTGGACCTCAAAATTCCTTTGACCTCATTCTTATTCATATGCAATTAAATAGCAGGTTCACCACGAATAGAAAAATTTTCTAATTAAATCAGTATATAAGGTTTTCAAGTGGTAGAACCTCTCACCTTGTTCGGAGAGTCCAAAAATGTGGTTGATAATTATGGAGGAGAGACTGATTTGGTTTCCTCTCATAGTGGTCTGGTTGTCTCTTAAATTCCTAAAGAATTCATCCACAATATCCTCCTGAAACCCTTTGAACTTGTCTAGGAAATCTAACCATCCAGTAGCCCTTAAAATGTTTGCTGCAGCTGCATTCTTCAGAAGACCCGCAGTATTTTCTGGCTCAGACTTTTTCTTGACCCCCATTGCTGAATTGATGGCACTTTCTATGTTTTATTCTTTTACTTCCCCAATCTGTAGTCTATCTGTCCCTCTTATATCTGTGGGCTCCGGAGTATTGTTCAAATTGCTCTGTAGACTCTGGAGAGTTGTTTAATTTATCTTATGCTTCAGTCTATTCCAAAGTTTTGAATGAGGGATGCTATTGTTTTCAGGTTGGGCTTATGCAGATGGGTTAAGGGACCAAGGCAGCCATAAATGTAATAGACTGACAAGGCACTCCAGAGGTAAGGTGGCATTAAGGTACAGATGGCGGCATGCTTGGATGTGAAAAAGGAAATGACGGCGGAGGGATGTGTCATCTTGGCAACACCCAAAATAGAAAGATAGGACAGTTACTAATTAATGATTAATTAAAAATAGATTTACCTAGATCAGTTTTAATGATGAGGTGATGTACACGGGAGAAATACTACACCATTTTAGAAACTGCACGCGTTGTGGCATTTAAGTAGCGGCCTGAAATGACATCCACTTCCTACTTGCACGTGACTTGCAATCATTGTACTGAGTGGCACTAAAATCCACGCCCATGGGTGATGTCAACACCGGCTCGTGGACACTCCTGTAATTATTAGTTCTAATTTAATTATGCTTTGCGATGAAGTAGAAGATGAGTCATGATGACCTCATCATATGAGTTGTCTACTTTACCACCTGGAGAGGTGGGTACCTCCCTTATTATGGAAACTGACGGTGTTATTAACAAAGCACCAAAGGTGCTCCTAATTGGAAAGTGCCGGAGGTGCTCCTTATTAGAAAGCACCGAAGATGCTCCCATTTGAGAAGCGCCAGAGATGCATTGGGCCAATTTCTGGCAACTGATCATATCTGGAGCTCAATTATTTCAACTGTCTTGAAGAAGGGAACTGTCATTTTACTGGTTTTCAACTCCCTTGGTTGAGAAAGACAGCCATTTGCTAGTTTTCCATCTTTCTCTATTTTTTTTTCTTTTTATTTTTAGAAGGCAGCCATTGCTGGTTTTCAACCTTCTTTTTTTTTCTTTTTTTTTTTTCAGAAGGCAGCCATTGCTAGTTTTCAACCTCCTTTTTTTTTTAGAATGTTATTCAATCCAACACCATGATAGAGGAGGTATCCCCTGTATCAAAACACAGATCATTTAGAAACTCTTCATTAGTAGATGGTCTTTGTAGAGCTTTATCCGGTGACCATTTACTAGAAATGTGTTTGTGCTCCTATCAATTGGTTGTAGCAATACAATTCTATTTTCAAACACTTCCTTTATTTGATAAGGACCCAGCCAGTGAGTCTGTAATTTCCCTTTGAATTCTTTAAATTTAGAATCATAAAGAAGAACCCAATCTCCTTGTTGAAATGTCCTCCTCTTAATATGTTGGTCATGCCATTGTTTCCTTTGGTACTGAACCAGTTCTGTTTACTAAATGGCTTATGTCCGAATTTCATCCAACTCGTTGAGCTAAAGAATTCTGTTCTGCTGAATTGTAGACAATGGCAGCCGAACATCCAATACAATTTTAAGTGTCTAGAGTTCAAATTCTATAGATAGTATAAGCTTTTTCCCATAAACCAATTCATATGGTGAAAACTTTGTTGTGGACTTCCAAGTGGTGTTGTAAGCCCAAACTACTTCAGGTAGTCTATTAGCCCAATCTTTTCTGTTCATTGCCACTGTCCTTGTTAGGATATTCTCAAGTTCTCTATTAGTTACTTCTACCTGCCCATTTGCTTGAGGATGGTAAGGTGAAGATTTTCTGTGCTTGACTTGATATAAATCTGTGAATGCCTTGATTACCTGTGAAGTAAATTGAGGTCCTCTATCTGAAACTATTGATTTTGGGGCTCCAAATCTCAAGAAAATTTTATTGTAAAGGAAATCAACAACTTTTTCTTCTCTTGCAAACTATAATGCTTGAACCTCAGCCCACTTAGTAACATAGTCTGTGCATACTAGAATATACTCCTTGCCTGATGATGGTGGTGAAATTGGTCCCACAAAGTCTAGACCCCATTGCTCAAACGGTTCCATCATGACTTGAGGGTGCAGTAGCATTTCCTGGGTAAAGGTGGGCTACCCCATCCTTTGGCACTGGTCACAGTGCTGCACATACTTCTTTGTGTCTTTATGAAGAGAAGGCTAGTAGTAACCAGCTCCAAGGATCTTGTGGACTGTCCTGTGGAAAGAGTAGTGGCCACCAGATGGTTCATCATGACATGCTCTCAACACATCAAAAGTCTCATCAGCCTTCAAGCACCTGTGTAGAATGAAATCAGGACCACATTTGAATAGTAAACCATTCAGCCATTTGTAGGATAAACTTTCTTTAACCAAACGTTTTCTTTGTTTTGAAGTAAAATGGGATGGATACAAGCCTGTAGCTAAAAGATTAGCTATGTCAGCAAACCAAGGTGCAGTAGTGGATATGACAAAAAGATGTTCATCTGGGAATTTGTCCTCCACTGGTTGATCTTCTCCTCCTATATGCAATCTTGACAGAAAATCAGCAACCAAATTAAACTTTCCTGGATTATCAACTATGGTAATATCAAATTCCTGCAATAGCAATAACCATCTGATGATCCTTGCACCTACTACTGGTTTATTCATTAGGTACTTGATGGTTGCATGATCAGTGTGCACGAATATTTTATATCCAGTGATATAATGCCTGAATTTGTTTATAGCATAGATAACTACCAAGAATTCTTTTTCAGTTGTTGTATAATTTCAATCTGCAGAGGTAAGGTTTTTGCTGATGTAATAAATGGCATGCATACTCTCTCCTTCCTCCTTTTGTCCTAAAACTGCCCCAATGGATTCATTTGAAGCATCAGTTTGTATGTGAAATGGTAAAGTCCAATTAGGTCCCCTTAAGATTGGTGCGACAGTAAGCTTCTCCTTCAAAGTTTCAAATGCTGATTGACAGTCTTCTGTCCACAGAAATTCTGTTTCTTTGTTAAGCAGGGTAAATAGGGGGGTAGCTATTCTGCTAAAATTTTCTATAAACTTCCTATAGTAGCCTGCATGACCCATAAAACTTCTAACATCAGTCTAATTTTTGGGTGAAGGCAACTGTGTGATGACTTCTATCTTGTTCCGATCCACTCTGATCCCTTTTTCTGAAATATGGTGTCCCAAAATAATTCCTTCCTCCACCATCATAAAACATTTCTTATGGCTAAGGGACAGTCAATTTTTATCACAGCATTTTAGTACTTTTCCATGGTTTGTGAGAGCTTCCTCAAAGTTATCCCCATACATAGTAAAGTCATCCATGTAGACCTCCATGTATTCATTAGCTAGTTCAGCAAAGATGGCTAGAACTTGTCTCTGAAATGTAGCTGGGACATTGCATAACCCAAAGGGAAGAACTTTGTAAGCAAAGGTTCCCCAAGAACATGTGTAGGTGGTTTTTTTCTTGGTCTTCAGGTGCTACTTGAATTTGATTATACCCACTAAATCCATCAAGAAAAGAAAAATACTTTCTCCCAGCAAGGTTGTCCAGAACTTGGTCAATAAATGGTAAGGGAAAGTAGTCCTTTTTTGTGGCCTTGTTGAGTTCTCTATAATCGATACACACCTTCCATTTCCCATTATTTTTAGGCACAATGACAAGGGGTGAGACCCATTGACTGTCTGAGATTGGATATATGAGCCCTGCCTGGAGTAATTTTTCTATTTCAGTTTTGACAATGTCCTTTAAGGCAAGATTCAATCTTCTTTGTGGTTGCCTGACAGGTTTAATATCCTTAGTGTAGATATGATGGGTACAGATCTCAGGAGGTATGCCTTTCATATCTTGGTATTCCCAGGAAAAAGATGCTGAGTGGGAGACCAAAAGCTGGATAAGTTTTTCTCCCTAACTTGCTGTTAACTAAGTACTTATATTAAGTGTTTTCCCTGGTAGAATCATGACCTGTTTTGTTATTTGTTCCATAGATGTGGTAGATCCATACATTGGTGTTATGGCATTGAGAGGACAAGAATGTGGGAGTAACATGTGGAAGGTGGCTAATTCACTGTAAAAGGTTTCCCCACAAGGAATAATGTTGGCAAGGGTACAATGAGAAGAAACAAGAAGTTCTCTCTGAGGATCTTGGGCGAGTTCCATCACATCTTTATTGATTAGGATGTGAGTGAAGTCTTCCATTGTATCATAGTATACTTCTTCTCCTAATTCTCTCAGATGTTCCCTAATAGTTACCATAGCTAATGAGGCACTATTGCCCGTGTTATCCGGTTCATCCACCCATACTCTTCCTGTGTAATGCACCGATGGTTTAGCTGGAGGATACAGAGATATTTTCTTTAAATCTATCCCATTAGAAATGACCATATCTCTAGTTCGACAATCAATAGATGCTGCTGCAGTAGCCAGCCATGGTCTTCCTAAAATTAGTGGATAAGCATTTCTCTGGTTTCTAGGTTCTAGTATTAAGAAATCTACTAGGAATTCCCATGAATCTATCACAATAGGTACATCAGTGATCACTCCCTTTGGAACAGCTACTGACCGATTAGCAAGTTGAAGAATTGTAGTCATGGATTGGATACCTGATAGAGTTAACTTGTCCATTGTATGAACTATCATCACATTAATTGCTGCTCCTAAATCAACCAGAACATTTGAAATTTCTACCCCCGAGATGAAAACAATTATGACAAGGTTTCCAGGGTCTCCATATTTTGGGAGGAGAATTTCTCCCATCAATAGATCCACTACTTTTCCTTCCACCTGTATTGTGGAGGGAAAGCTTTTCTTTCTGCCCTGTGTTTTGATGCAATACTATTTGATGAACTGATTTAGTTCCGGTACATCTCTGATGGCCTGGAGAAGAGGAATTTCAATGTTTAGCTGCTTGATTTCCTGCAAAAGTTCTAATTCCTGATTGGTTTGGATTTGTTTTTGTAGAATCTTTCTTTGGGGAGCATTCTGTTTAAGTTGTTCTGGGTATGGTGCTAGCTTTTCCATCTTCGAAGCATCTCCGGAGCTCTTATCAGAATTATGTTCAGGACTGTTCTCCAGAGCCGGCCTGTTAGGGGTAACTCCAGAGTTGTCTGTGGATGATTTTTCTAGCACTTTTTCATTAGTAATCTCCTCTGGGGGTTGATTGGATAGATTTTTAGGTTCCTCATCATTGGTTATTTCAACTATAGTTGGAGAAGGTCTTGGGAATGCTTTCCCAGAACACAGCTGGAGATTATTTGAATATATAGCATTAATTCCAGCCAAATTTTCTTGCTCTGTCATATAGACAACTGCTCCCTGTTTATTCCGTGGGTTTGGTATAGGCTGAACTGGTAAAGGTGGTTGACTAACTGGTTCATTTTGTGTTTGACCCTGTGTGTTGGAGGATCCAGTTAGTAAAGCCTGTTGTTGAGGTTGGAAACGTCTAGGTTGTCCTTGGTATTGTTGATGATATGCCTATTGAGGACCCCATTGAGGTTGCATATTTTGTGATCCAAACTGTGGTGGCCACTGTTGACTTCCCCAAGGCTGATTTTGTCAGTTTTGGTTTTGCCAGTTTTGACTTGGCCAATCTCGCTGTCCCCAAGGAGGATTATTTTGAGGGTCATGCCAAGTTGGATTCCACTAATTATTTCCCCAATTAGAAGGACCCCTGGAAGAAGACTGGTTTGGATACTGATTATAAGGAAAATTTCCAGTTTGTTTTTGTCCCACATAGTTCAACTCCTCTTCTATCTTAGCATTCTTTTTACTCAATCTTTTCAAGGCTAGAAGTTGACTACACTGACTGGTAGGATGTTCCCTATCATAGATCTCACAAATCTCTGATTTGTCCAAGGGACATTCTCTCAACAGGTGTTTATTCCTACACCTAGGACAATAGATGGAAAGTGGTTCAGTTGCCCTGTTTTGATCAATTGTTTAGGTTTTTGCTTGAATCCCATCCAATGTGGCATCTAGTTGGACCAGAATGTCTATTTTTAGATTTGCAATTTCCTCCATCAACTGTCCTATCTCATTCTTCCCTTTAAAAGTTTTGGATGACCTTACTCCATCTTGAGTTCTGGAATAGTTCCTGCAAATTTCCTTTATGTCAGGTATTTCCATTTTGTTAATGTTCCCTTTTCCCATTAGGTCTAGTGCCTGTTTTGATTCTTTATCCAATCCTTTTATAAACAAGGTTCTGGCTAAGGAGTGATCCACTGGAATGCCAAACCTTCTCAAGGCAAAATTAAACCTATCCACATAGTCTTCTAAGGATTCTTCCTCCCCCTGCCTAATTTTGAACAATTCCTCATTTTTATTACTGGATCTGCAATAATCTTGGTATTTTTCCAAAAACTCTGTTTCTATTTGATCCCAAGAACGGATAGTGTATATGCCTAAAAATGACACGAATCATCCTAAATAAATATTCTAAATATTTATTCCATTCTTCTATCAATTAAATAAATATTCTAAATTTATTTAATTGATTCACTGTTCCATAATTAAATAAAATCTATTTATTTAATTAAAATTCTTCTAAATGTCCTACACAATTAAATAATCATAAATTATTTAATTAATCTAAATTCCTCTATCCTAAGTTCTAAATTCAAAAATCCACCTCACCTTTACACATCACCTTTTACACCTCACCTTGTCCACCTCATCAGGTTGCACATGTAATTAAATATATTAAATAATTAAATGTATTAAATAATTAAATATATTAAATAATTAAATATATTAAATATTTAATTACCTATTTTCCCCCTCACCCACATGGCCTATTTCTTCTCAAATCAGAGGTTAGTTAACTAATCAATCAAAAGTGTTAACTAACCTGTCAATTGAGTCAATCCCTCAATCAATTCAATCAGTTCCATAATCCACTCTTCTAACTGATCAATCAAGTCTGTTAACTATTTAGTCAATGGAGTTAACTCTCCAATCAATTTTGTCACATCCCCTCTTTCATGATGGAGCTGGGACACTTGTCACATTTCTACTGGTTGCACATTCCTCAACCATCCTTAGCCATTGATCTTCATATCTCATCTCAACCATTGATTCCCATTCTTCCAAGTCTATAAATGAAACCTCATTCTTCCATTCTAATCATCCAGGCTTTTAACATCGTTACTCTGCAGAAATATCACCAGTGCGCCTTTGGCACCCTTTTACCATCCACAAGCTTGAGATCACATACTTGCCTTGGAGCTCATCTTCATTGCATATCACAATAGCCATTTACCATCGACTTCCTCGAACACAGCTTAAAAGAGTGCACTCTCTGAGGGCTCACTTCATCTGCAAAAGGACGGTTGTAATAGGCAAACAACAGAAGCATCGATTTTAGGGAAGGTTTGTTTTGTGTTATTCATTGCTATTTTCGTTCAATCTTTCTTGTTATCTCCTATTCTATTGATGTTTGGGTCTTATATAATTCAATTGATTGATCTACGTTTTACCCTTACATTTTTGGCGCCCACCGTGGGGCTTTTGCCCCTTTATCTCATCAAAATCTGAGCTTTTTTTAAGGCAGGTTCCGTACTGGTCATGCACAGACACGCACAAGTTATTTCAGCACATTTGAACATTTCTATAGTGCATATATCCTTTTCTGCAGCGCTTTTATTATTTCTATGCTTCTGTGTATTCTTACTGTGCTTTTGTGCACTATTACAGCGCTTCTATCATTATTGCGCATATATTCATTTGTGCTGCGCTTTTGAAGACTGTTACTGTGCATTCATTATTACTGTGCATTTATTCTTTTTCACAGCACATACGTGCAAAATTACGGTGCATTCGTAGTTGCTGCGCTTCTGTTCATTATTTCTGTGCATCTAATCACTGATGCTGCGCTTCTATAATAGACTGAGGTTTTAGTACTTTTCTAGGGCAATTTTCTAATGCTAACCTTTTTGTAGGTGTTTGCTGGAGCTATTTTGTAGGATAGGTTCAGGTTTAGTTCCATGCAGTTGCATCTAAATAGTTCACATTTCACTTTCTCAGAGATAGTAAAATTGATGTTCATTTAAATCCTCATCTAGCTCTAATTAGGGAGAAAGTAATTGGATTATTTCTTGCTTGCATTGTAACACCTTCCAAGTTATTGCTATCTAAGTTTAAAACTGAACTCACCATTGATCTTGAGGTTAAAATGAACTATTGCTATGTCGTGAGACCAAAACTTCAAAGTTAACTATCTCGCGCTACGCGGTTTAAAACTGAACTCACCATTGATCTTGAGGTTAAAATGAACTATTGCTATATTGTGAGACCAAAACTTCAAAGTTAACTATCTCGTGCTATGCGGTTTAAAACTGAACTCACCATTGCTTTCTGGGGTTAAAACTCAACCAATGCTATCTTGCTAAAATCACTTCAAAGTTTTGTGTTTGAGTAGATTAGCCCATTTAGTTTTTCACTTTTAACTAGGTTGGATTAATCAGTGTATTCTGTGCTTGACGAATGACAATAGGTTTATGCTCTCCCCTCTTCTGGGTGAACAGAGTGCCAGACTTGTCATTCTATTTTTTTAACCTTTAGGAGGGGCCTACCCTTGGATACATGCTTGTCCAAGTGGGAACGACCCTGAGTGGTAACAGGCTAACGCCAAGCCCTACCAAGCCATTTAAAATAAATTGTGCTTGAGGTGAAAACTTCCTGCAATAAGTGCTATTATGTTACACCGACGACCAACCTCCCCCAAAACCCTCTCAGGCGCAACCCTTTGAGGCTGGGAGACTCCATAACGGAGAGTAGTGCCGCTGCACGTGTAACCACTTGAACGGTTGCTCGCATTAAATACCTTTTGTTCTAGTGGCCCAAATCCCTTATAATCCATTTCTTGCCTAGGATTTTTGTGCTTGCTTTTATTCAGTTTAGTCCAAAATAGAGTCAAAAAAACTACAAAAACAATGAAAAACTACAAAATATTCTTTGTGCTTGCTGTGTTTTCTTGCTGCTAATTCATAATATCAGATCAGGAAGACCTTTTCCAACCAAAAAAATACCAAAAATAGAAGAAAAATCCAAAAATTTTGCCAAAATTATCAGAGCTACGCATATACTCCTTTCTGCTGCGCATTTGTAGCGACTTGCTGTGCATTTGTAGCGACTTGCTATGCATTTGTGTGACTTGCTGCGCATATACACTGTTGTTGCACATATACTTACTATTGCTGCACATTTGCACTTAACCAAAGCTGCGCATATACTATGACTTACGGCGTATTTGTTCATTTCTGCTGCGCATTTGTTTCAGCGCATATACGACAGTGAGCACTTGCCCTATTTTTGAGAGAATATTTTCACTTGATTGGAGCACCCATTTTAGCCTAGTTTCACTTTCTGAGATCAAATTCAACCTTGCAGTCAGTCTTCATCCATTTCACCCAAGTCTCTCTCTTTCGTCAATCGTCCCATTCATTTTCTGTCCAAGCACCTCTTGTCCCAAAGTCAATCTATCCCATACCGGTTCGACATAGGTCCTTCTTCATTTCATTAGTGAATTCATGTAAACATAGTAGGTCACAGTACCTTTTTCTAGTAGTCTTGTTGAACGACTAAGCCCTACACAGTAAGACTGGTATCGACTACCCTTACTAGTGGCTAGCGTCTTGTGTCAACTATCTTACTTGAAGTCATTGAGAGAGAAAATCCTTTGTCCAAGTCTTGTCCTAGATATCCCATTCACAATAGTCTCAGTCAGCACCTTGCCCAAATTTCTAGTCCCAGTCCCCTCCATCCCACGTCACCTTGCATGGATCAGAATCAGGGAGGGACAAAACAGCATACCTCCAATGAAACTCATGTGGCCTACAGGGATCCACTTCTGAATCATAACAAGCCATATAACAACAATGGCCACAATAACAAGAACAATGCCCACAACAACAACAGCAACAACAGTAACGACAACAACAATAATCGCAACCGGCCAAATCAGAACAGCGGGACGAGTAATGCTAACTATGCAAGTGTTCCATTTGATTACACCATAAATTGCATTTCTGAACATATTCCGCAGGTCAATGTCATCTCACCCAACCAACAACCAGGACCTAACCAAACTGGTTGTAGTATAATTACCCGCAGTGGTAAAGTCACACTTAATACCGTTCCTCCAAGGTCGTCACCACCTCCATCCACCTTCCGTCAGTACAATGTCATCGACCAGTTACAAAAAACTCTGGCTCACATTTCCATATTGGAGCTATTGCGTCTATCTCCTTCTCTTAAGGAGATTCTTGAGAAAGCCTTAGTGGAAACCACTGTCCCCACTAACCTGGCTCAAGAGAAGTTCCAGACCATGGTAGGCAATCTGACATCCTCCAATTCCATATCGTTTACCGAGCAAGATGACCTCTCTGTCTCCCAACCTCATAACACCCCTCTGCACATTGTCGCATTCATACACAAGCACCGCATCAAGAGGGTTCTCATTGATGGGGGTGCCGGTTCAAATATTTGCACATTGAAGCTAGTCCTTGCACTGGGGTTCTCCGAACAAGCAGTTGATCCAAGGAGGAAAATTACCATTAAGGCATATGACGAGGAAGAAAGAACCACAAAGGGAACAGTTGTCCTACCCATTCAAGTGGGACCAGTAATCCAAGATGTGGTGTGCCAAGTTCTTGATTGGGAGCTTGCTTATAATATCCTACTAGGGAGACCATGGATCCACGCCATGAAGGCTGTCCCCTCAACCTATCATCAATGCATTAAGTTCCTGCACAATGGCAAGCAGGTCACCATTCAAGGCGACCCTAACCCCTACCAGCACTGCAATTCTTTTTGTGCAAAACCTGAATGTGTCATACCCAACAACAGAGCCTACATTTCCCTTACTCCGCAACAGGACCATACCGCTGAAGCTTCCTCCTCAAGACCCCAACCACTGAAACTTACCATAAAATAAAGTGGCATGGGGGAGTACTCCATTGAGCATAGCCTCAACCTTGCCAAAATGCCTTTGTCTCCTCGCTCTTTTGGCCAACCCAAGCATCCACCCAAACATTTTCCAAAGCCATCTACTCCTCCTGTAGCTCCCGTAAATCCCTTTGTAAAATGGGGGACCTTATCTAATGAAATAGAGGAGCGAGATCTCCTGCAATGGCTTTATGCTGAAGAAGAAAAAACACCCCAAGAGCCGCCTAGACTCCCTATAGAACTCTATGGGCAGGGTGAGACTATTTTGCATAGGATGGGGTATGAAGGACAAGGCCCCATAGGCCTCAGAAAAGAAAGAATCATTGAACCTATACAACCTTCTTCATCCTCTTCAGCTAGAAACACAAGTGGCCTAGGATACAAAGGCAAGGGTAAAGCCAAGGAAAATGCCTGCCTTGTGGAGACAATCCAAACACTCCAAGTGGACAACGACATGGATTCAGATGATTCCAATGAGTATGAGTGGGATGAGCTAATAGAGCACTCCTATGACGACAAAGAGGTTGACACCATCCAAACTCTTAGCCCCTACCATGAGGGACAAACGCAACGGGACAGACCACTGGAGTTTGATTTGCCCACCCCTGAGATTATGGCTTTCGAGGAAAGTTTAGATTCCATTGTGATAAACAACTTGGAAGAAAGTACCACCCTGAACTCTACCCCCGCCAATGCTCCTAACATTTCCATTCACACCATCAATGAATCAAGTCTCTCATTCGACTCCCTTCCCCTCTTACACCCTGAGCTTATTGATTGGGATCTGCAAGGAACCCCCCAATTAGATATGTTCCAGAACGATGATGCTTACATTGATTATATGGAACTTAGGGACCACTTGCCAAAAGGAGATCATAAAGCTGGTTTTGCTATCGAACTGAATACTGTGGCTTACTTCGGGGAGGGTGCCAAGCCTTCCAGTCGCAAAAATATCAAGATCAAAAATGGATCTGACAGTGAAAACTACCTTGCGGCAGTGTCAGATCATAAAATAGTAAAAAGAAAGGACGCATCTGACGGTGAAAACCCAACTGTGGCACCTGACGATGGAATGCTTGACACTCTCCCTAGTGATATGTACTAGGAAAGGTCACAGATTGTGGTAGAGCTGACAGAGCCCGTGAATATTGGAACTGAAGAGCAGCCCAAGATTATCCACTTTGCCAAATCTCTCACACCACCAGAGAAAACCAGATTTATACCATTCTTTAAGAAGAAGAGAGGTAGCTTTGCTTGGTCATATGCAGACATGCCAGGTTTGGACCCAAACCTAATTCTACATCATTTGCCATTAGATCTAGGAGTAAAACCAGTAAAGCAGAAGCTGAGAAAAATGCATCCTCACATAGCACTTTTGGTCAAAGAAGAACTCAAAAAATTGTTAGATGTGGGGTTCATCAGAGCCATAGATTACCCAGAATGGATATCCAACATTGTGCCAATGTCTAAACTGGATGGCCGGGTTTGACTATGCAATGATTTCAAGACTTAAACAAAGCATGCCGCAAGGATGACTTTCCATTGCCAAACATCGATATCATAGTCGATCTTACTGCAGGACATACAATGCTATCACTCATGGATGGATTCTCAGGGTATAATCAAATCAAAATAGCACCAGAGGATCAACACAAAATAGCTTTTACTTGCCCATGGGGTACCTTTTGCTGGAATGTCATGCCTTTTGGGCTGAAAAATGCAGGTGCTACATATCAGTGGGCCATGACAACTATATTCCATGACATGATGCACGTAACTATGGAGGACTATGTTGACGATATCTTAGCAAAATCTCTCACAAGGGACTCACACCTGGATGTCCTAGAAAAAATCTTTCAACGGTTAGACCAATTCCAAGTCAAACTGAACCCAAAGAAATGTGTGTTTGGGGTAACTTCAGGCAAGCTGCTAGGCTTCATCGTGTCGGCAAATGGAATAGAGGTTGACCCTGCCAAGGTCAAAGCTATAATGGACATGCCACTGCCCAAGACTCTAACTCAGTTGAGATCCCTACAGGGCAAGCTACAGGCTATCCGCAGGTTCATCTCACAGCTGGTAGACAAGTGCCAACCCTTTAGTCACCTCCTACATAAGAACATTCCATTTAAATGGGATGAGCGGTATGAAGAGGCATTCAACAAGCTAAAGGAGTACCTTATGAATCCACCCATACTCATGCCTCTGATCCAAGGAAAACCTTTAATTCTCTACATATCTGCTACACCCACTGCTCTTGGAGCACTTCTAGCGCAGCAAGACTACGAGAACAAGGAGAGAGCTATATACTACATCAGTCGAACCTTAGTGGGCTACGAGTTGCAGTACTCACAAGTAGAAATATCATGCCTTGCGGTAGTTTTTTCTTCACAAAAACTCTGACGTTACATGTTGGCACATCCTGTCAAACTCATTGCAAAAATTGACCCATTGAAGTATCTCCTCAGCAAAGCAGCTCTCACAGGTCGACTAGCAAAGTGGGTAATGCTTCTCAGTGAATATGACATAGAATATGTGGACAGAAAAGCCATCAAGGGACAAATCATAGCTGACCAACTGGCCGATGCACCATTACAAGACACCTCACCAATGCAGTTTGAGTTTCCCAATGAGTCTTTATTCACTCTATCAACATCTCCTTGGAAACTCTACTTTGACGGGTCTTACACCAACCATGGTTTGGGGGTAGGTATCCTGTTTATCACTCCCCAAGGCGACACAATTCTGAAGTCCTATCGGTTGTTGTTTCCATGCACAAACAACATAGCAGAATATGAAGCCTTGGTGATTGGTCTTAAGATGGCAACTGAGTGGAAAATCCAAGCACTATATGTCTATGGTGATTCTCAGCTTATCATAAATCAGGTCAACGATGAGTATCAAACCAAAGATAAGAAGCTCATCCCATACAAATGGATGGTCAACGACTTCAAAGAACACTTTGGGACCATCTCCTTCAAGCAAATACCCAGGATAGAGAACAAAGCAGTAGATGCAATGGCTACCATAGCCTCTCTTCTAGAAATACCTAAATATGAGTCACGGTATGAGTTCTTAGTGGAAACCATTCGGCAACCGGCTTATGATCTCCTTGAAACCCATTTCATTTGCCTCCTAGTCGGATCTGATTCACCTTGGTACGGTAAGACTTACACTTACCTCAAGGACAATATTCTCCCATCAGACCTCTCTTCCAACCAAAAATGTACTTTCATCCGACAAGCCTCTCGTTACACCAACATAGCCGATACCCTTTATTGACGTGGTCTGGATAGTACTTTACTCCGTTGTTTGGAACAAGAAGAATCCATAACTGCCTTGCGAGATGTACACGAAGGGATCTACGGAACACACTCCAGCGGTCCCTCCTTAGCCAAGAAACTCACACGTTTGGGTTATTACTGGCCAAACATGGAAATGGATTCGTATCAATTCGTTAAAAAGTGCAAATAGTGCCAAATACATGGGAACCTAATCCACGCACCTACTCAAGAGTTGAGACCTTTAACGACACCCTGGCCCTTTTTCTAGTGGGGACTTGACCTTGTGGGAAAGATTCATCCACCCTCTTCCAACGGCCACAAATTCATCATAACCGCCACTGAGTATTTCACAAAGTAGATTGAAGCCGTTCCCCTAACCACCATCACATGAAAACAAATTTCCTCTTTCATTCTGAATTACATTATCTGCTGATACGGCATCCCTTCATCCATCATAATGGATAATGGAAGACCATTCAAAAATTAGGATGTCCAGGAACTCTATGAGCATTTCAAAATCCAACATCATTTCTCCACTCCATACTACCCCCAAGGTAATGGCCAAGCTGAGGCATTGAATAAAACCATTCTAAAAATCCTAAAGAAGACTGTCAACGATGCTGGCTGTGATTGGCATGTCCAACTCAATCCCGCTCTGTGGGCCTACAGAACTAGTATACGCACTCCCATAGGTGCTACACCCTACACCCTTATCTATGGTTCAGAAGCCATCCTCCCCATTGAGGTCGAACTACCATCCCTCAGGGTGTCGTTGAAAGGTCTCATATCAAACGAAGAATACAGAGTCTCCAGGTTAAAAGAACCAGAACTGCTAGAAGAAAGGTGCCAGAAGGCCTTTGATCAACAGATGATGTCAAGAAGCTACAACCACAAGGTTCACCCAAGATGCTTTAAGGTTGGGGACCTAGTTCTCAAAGAGAACCCTTGCAATCAACAAGACAGAGAAAAGAAAGGTAAGTTCAAGCCTAACTAGCTGGGACCCTATGTGATTGTAGCTGCTTACAGATTGGGGGCATATCAGTTGGCCACTTCAGAGGGTGAGTTGTTCGATGATCCAATCAACAGCATGCACCTTCACCGGTTCTATACCTAGGAGAACCCCAATGCAAGGGGGCATAATAAAATCAAAAATCAAAAAAATCAAACAATCAAAAAATCAAAAAAAGTTGAAAAGAGAAAATGCAAAAAAATTAGAAAAAAATAGAAAGCATACAAAAAAATAGTCCTTTGGTGAAAACCTAGCAAACGGGTGCCTTGGATAGGTATCATGATGAAAACCTGGCAATCAGGCCTCATGTTACTTTCTAGCTTCTCATGCAAATAAAAGCAAGTGGTGAAAACCTGGTAAACAGGCGTTACTTGTGATAAACCGCCTTCTCCATCTTTGGGAATCCAATCACCTTGAGTCCATTCTTTCTCCATTTGCCCCATTCGACCCATATCTATCCCACAAATAAACACTTGACAGTTACCTATCATGGCTTGATACTCTCCTTGTGGCCTTGTCAACCAAAGTTTTGTCCCATACCGTCTCCTCAATGTGAGCCTAGCATAGGGTCTCTTGTCAGTGTCCATGGTCCAAGTCCGTGAACTATGTTGCCTCTGCACCGTCACATAGGCAAGGCCATTATTCTAATGTGCCCCCGTGGCTTCTATTTCTTCCATGGTCCCATTCATCCCCTTTCTTATCTTCATTCTTGTCGTCTTTCTTCTAGTCCATCCATGGTCCATTAGGGTTTACCCTGAGCTGCGTTGCCTCTACGTCGTTACGTAGGCAAGGCCATTTAGCAATGCGCCCCTGAGGCATTAGGTCAGTCCCTTAGGGTCCGTCTCCCCAATAAGGATTGTGCAATCTTCTCACCAAACAAGAAAATTCAAGCAAAACCTGCGCCTTAAGTAGAAATCTGGACTGTGAGTATCTTAACCTATCCAATGCAAAGCAAATACCCAAGGTCTTCAAAATGATTTTATGCAAATTAAGGCAAGAAATAAACACATATCAACGCAAATATGCTTTGTAGATCAGAAACATGGTTAACAATTCGAGTCTGGATTTTGCTATCATACCTTCCTATGCTATGATGGGGGCATTATTATTTTCTTTGTTTGCTATTTGTGGATTAAACTTTAGTAATGTGAAGCCTTGTCTAAGCACATGATCGGCAAAAGATCATCGAGGACATCAAAGGTATAACATGAACGGGGACAATCCTTGTTTGTTAAAACGCAAGAAGTACTCAGGTCATCTAGATTCAATTTTGACTAGATTCTTGTATTAACTTGCTAAATCATAATCCATGTAAGCAGTACTCAGGTCATCTCGATTCAATTATACCTAGATGCTTGTATTCAATTGCAACATCTCAGAAAATGTACCAAAAATAAAATACCCAAATGATGAAATAAAGCACTCTAAAAGCAAAGCATCCATCCTATATCCATATACACATCCATGCATCCATATCCCATACAATCCTCATTACCCAAACTATGCAGAGTAACCATCTCAAATAAAGTTTCTAAGTCATTCTATCACAACCATTCTTCTATCTATCATGTCATTCTTGTGTCGATAGAGTACATTTGGACATCACAAAAACAAAGCATATAGGGGCATCTCATATCATATGTAGGGCTAGTCATGAACATGAGTAAGTTAGTGGAGTACATCACCCAATGCATTAGGTCATCAATACATCAGCATTACATCACATCTCAATGCACAGAAAATCTAAAAAACAACATAGCTAAGTGCATCGCATACAAAGCTGCATCATCACATAGAAATCATATCACATTTGCATTCATTTTGAAACATTAGATCATATAGACATCATATAGCATCATACACAAAGTTGCATCATCACATAAAAATCCTGTTACATATGCATACATTCGAAGCATTCAATCATATAGACATCATATAGCATCATACACAAAGCTGCATCATCACATAAAAATCCTGTTACATATGCATACATTTGAAGCATTCAATCATATAGACATCATATAGCATAATATCAAAAAGCATGTCATATAGCATCAGATAGACCATCTAAGTCTACACATACATCACATCATACAATAGAAGTAAATCATCATCTCATAATGCATGCAATAGATACAAAGCTGCATCATCATATATACTATCATATAAGAGGTCCAAATGTACAATATCACCATCTCTCTCTCTGAATCAAAGTGTCATATACAATATACATCCAAATGGATGGTGATACATGTCCCAAAATGTACAAAATCTGGTCTGTGTCTATCCCTGCTGCTGTGGGCCACCACTGCTAGCTCCTGACTGCAGGGGACCCATCACGGAAGCCCCTGACTGTGATGGACCTGCTCTATGAGTAGCCCCAGACTGACTCCTGAAGTTCCCCGCCCTCTGACTCGATGCCACAACACCATGGTATAAACCCCAGTAGTACTGAGCCTATGACTATGCTCTGGCAAGCTCTGCCTATACCTGTGCTAATTGCGTCTGTAACTAGCCTACCTATGCCTGTGCCTGCTGCACCTGCCCAACCAAAAATGAACTTGCTGCATCTGTCCCTATGGAAGCCACAGCAGTGTCCCGCTCTACATGGATAATATGTACCCGTGCGTCTGCCATATCTCTCTCACGAGTCAACCCAGCGATAACTGCTGCATTCGTCTCTCACCTGCCATCGGCCCTCCTCAGTTGTGCCTGTAGCGCTCACACCTGTCCCCTCAGGCTAGCTATGGCCCTCTCATGCACCTCTACCTGTCCTGGCCCCTGTGGCTGGGGCTCCTGCTACTGTGGTACCTGCTGGGGTGGCAGCATTTGTGCCTGCTGAGGTATCTGCTGCTGTGCCACCTATCCTAGCACTGCCTGTTCAGCCTGGCCTATCCTCCTCCGCTGTCTCGGCCTCTCTCCATCTCTACCACCCTGTCCTCCTCATCCCCATCCTCCTCTAACTCCCCTCTGACCTGGGCCAACCTGTCCCTCCTCCTCTGAGTCTGCCTCATCAATGTGAGGCACTAACATGCCAGGTCCTGAATATCTTGAGAAAGGATGTGCAGTCATCCAATCCTCATAATCCTATGCCACCCTTGCATCTGCTATCTCTATTCGTATATCCCACACCACATAGGGAGTCCGACAGAACTTTGCTAGGGCCTCCTCATACGAAGCCATCGGCCCCCATCGGACCCTCTCTGCATGTGTCTGCGCAAAAAGTGCATGTCCCTGTGGCATGCCCTACCTCCTGCCGAACTGTCTCAACACTCGGCCCACCATCTGCCTCTCTAGTATATGCTGTGTATGGCCTATCAGCCACCTGGTCTGAAAGCAATACGGCAGCTCATCCCCCACGTCGTCCCAGGGCTCGCAATCTAGATATGGTCGCCAGACGACCACATCTACTCCATCCAAGGTGTGCCTCCAATACTCTAACTTCCCCAGCCTGTGCTAGGAAATCACTCCTGCATAGCCATAACTATATGGCTCTCCTCGCTGCCTCGCAAAAACACATATCGGCCTAGTCACCGCTATGTGCTCCCACAGCCAGAACTGTAGCAACAGTACCCCAGCCGATAGACTCGTGCTACAGTGGTACACCACCTGATGCATGTTGTGGTACAAATGGGCCAGTACGTAGACTCCCCATGCATATCGGGTGCCCGCAGTCAGCATTCGCCCCATGATCCTACCCCATCCAATGGGGAACCCATGTGATCTCCTGTCAGGGCATACAACGCCCCCGATCAATCCAGCCACAATCCCTGGGAAGTAGTCATAGTAGTCATATATATCGTGCCACGGGATGACCTGTCCAACCAGCTTGGGATCGTCGAACACTTGCCTGCACTCGGCGAGTCCCGCATCCCGCTGTGTGTCGTACTCTACTAACTCACCTACCACGGGTAAGTGCAGTATCTGGTAAACGTCCTCTAAAGTCACAGTCATCTCTCCAGTAGGAAAGTGGAAGGTCCCGTCCTCACTATGGAATCTCTCCACAGCAGCTGTCAGTAATCCTTGGTTCACCCACACCTCAGGCATGAAGCAAACATAGTCCAACCCCATGGCACCAAGCGCCACTCTGTCAGTCTCTGTCAGCATATACATCTGCAATAGGGGCATGGGAAACGTCTCCCTCGACTGCAGTGTGTCTCGAATATCCTCCTGCAAGCAAGCAAGGCAACGTGTCAGTCTCAAATGGCATATACCATACTCAACATACCTACTGAACTATATCAACTCAACTTAGCATCTCAAATTGATCAAAACAGCACACTACATCTCCTGACTAGATTCCTGCAATCTCGGAGATACCTCATCGATTCCCACGTCAAACAGGATGCTAATCGAATCAATTTGGCTAAGCAAATTGGCTATCCAAGGCAAATGCGCCACTACAGGTGGTAAAAGCACCGTTTCTTGGTGTATGCGCCGCTAGAATCAACGTATGCGCCACCTCCAACAAAAGTGCCTCTACAGTGCACATATGCGTAGTTTCAGTACATGCGCCGCAACATTCGGCATATGCACCGCCATATTATGGAAGAACCACTAAACTCAGCATATGCACGGCTTTCACGTATGTGCCGCTACATTAAACATATGCGCTGCTTTATTACACATGCGCAGCCTAACTGCAAAAGCACAGCTACAATGCACATATGTGCTGTTTTCACGTATGCGCCGCCGAAATTGGCATATGCGCTGCTAAATGACAAAAGCGCCGCTTCGCGCAGCATATGCGCCATTCTGTATTTCGGCACTTATGTTTGACCTATTTTTTACATGCATTTATGACACCCTAAATTGACCCTAGGAGAAATTTTTTGAAGCATGTACCGGGGGTCCTGCCTCTGCTGGCCGCCTGAATCGACAAACTTGCTCGAATCAATGCTCCTCGTGTGGAATGTCTGCTGCTCTGGCTGCCATGCTGCTCCAAGTTTGCTCTAAGCTCTCTCTATCCAATCCAGATCAAACAAGTGTACAAATGACTATTCTTATGGACCCAGCTCCTATTTATAGCCTCCAAACCCTAATTCTGGCTAGGTGATGACTTTGACTACTTCCTGCATCTATTTTTCCTCCTGTTTTCTTCCTGTTTCCCTGAAACGCGTCCTTTTTCCTCTTGCCTATCCTAACCCCTTCGTCTTCATGAGATTGTCCATCTCTGATTCTTTCGCCCTTTTCCTATCCAATCTCCTGAGGGGGCATCCTATCGTCAGTAAGCCTATACCAGGGGCAAACTGGGGTATGTATCACTATCAGACTATCGACTTCTTTGAAACAACGCTATAAACAACAGTGCATCAAAGAGGGGCAAAATGTATACGCCTAAAAATGACACGAATCATCCTAAATAAATATTCTAAATATTTATTCCATTCTTCTATCAATTAAATAAATATTCTAAATTTATTTAATCGATTCACTGTTCCATAATTAAATAAAATCTATTTATTTAATTAAAATTCTTCTAAATGTCCTACACAATTAAATAATCATAAATTATTTAATTAATCCAAATTCCTCTATCCTAAGTTCTAAATTCAAAAATCCACCTCACCTTTACACATCACCTTTTACACCTCACCTTGTCCACCTCATCAGGTTGCACATGTAATTAAATATATTAAATATTTAATTACCTATTTTCCCCCTCACCCACATGGCCTATTTCTTCTCAAATCAGAGGTTAGTTAACTAATCAATCAAAAGTGTTAACTAACCTGTCAATTGAGTCAATCCCTTAATCAATTTAGTCAGTTCCATAATCCACTCTTCTAACTGATAAATCAAGTCTATTAACTGTTTAGTCAATGGAGTTAACTCTCCAATCAATTTTATCACATCCCCTCTTTCATGATGGAGCTAGGACACTTGTCACATTTCTACTGGTTGCACATTCCTCAACCATCCTCAGCTGTTGATCTTCATATCTCATCTCAACTGTTGATTCCCATTCTTCCAAGTCTATAAATGAAACCTCATTCTTCCATTCTAATCATCCAGGCTTTTGACATCATTACTCTGCAGAAATATCACCAGCGTGCATTTGGCACCCTTTTACCATCCACAAGCTTGAGATCACATACTTGCCTTGGAGCTCATCTTCATTGCATATCACAATAGCCATTTACCATCGACTTCCTCGAACATAGCTTAAAAGAGTGCACTCTCTGAGGGCTCACTTCATTTGCAAAAGGATGGTTGTAATAGGCAAACAACAGAAGCATCAATTTCAGGGAAGGTTTGCTTTGTGTTATTCATTGCTATTTTCGTTCAATCTTTTTGTTATCTCCTATTCTGTTGATGTTTGGGTCTTATATAATTCAATTGATTGATCTACGTTTTACCCTTACAGATAGAACCCTGGGGTAAACCCATAATCTCATCGCAGAATCTTTCAAGGTTGAAGGGAACAATTTGAGTTTCTGGTTATCTGATCCATAATCATAAGTTTGGCAGACTACTTTGAATTCAAATAAGAACTGATCTGAATCCTCAAAAGAAAGTCCTCTGAAATTTGGCAAATGTGCTGGTGAGATATTCTTCATAGGAGCATTGTCTCTAGTAGCCAAAACAATAAGATAAGAGAAGGTTCTTGGGGCCTAATTTTCCTCTTCCCCATGATCATTATTTTCCATGTTTAGTACTGGTTCTTCTTCCTGAGGTTCTAGGAAATTATTTTCTACCAAAGAATCTGCCTCAACTTCTTGTTGTAATTCCTAGATGTAATTGGCAAGTGGGATGTCTAGAGGATCTAAGGGATTGCTATTTTGAAGTGCAGGTTCCAAGTTAAGATCTAGGTTTCCTTCTTCAACAGGATTTTATACCACCTCACTGCTTTCGCCTATGGTGTGTTGTTGGGGTGTCTGCTTAATATATCTTCCTTTTAGATCCCTAGCTCTAACCATACAGATCTATTCTAAAAACTATTTTAACTCAGTGTCCCTAATTAACACAAACTAATCCCCGGCAACGGTGCCAAAAATGACAAGGTATAGTTGTACCTCATCATTTAATCTATTTTTTAGATGTCAAAGAACCAGGGCTGTGTCCATGGCTGTCTGCAACTAGGGATTCTATAGTTACCAGTTTATTGCTAGTCCTAATTTTTAAAAGAAAGATTAATCTAACTGCTTGTTGAATAAATGTAATGAATGCTGGAAAACAGAATGAAAACAGGAAATGTACTTAAAGCAAAGAAACAATAACATGCATCTATCTATTAAAACATGAAACACCTTTATAAAAGAAAACTGAAACAATAAAACAATAATACTAGCCTCCTGCTCAAGTGGTGAGAGTGGGCCCTTGCTCCACACCCTTGAGGCTAAAGGCTATAGCAGGAAATCAGCACAAAAGATGATCAAAACTAAATTCAGTCCAATTCATTCATTTCTGCATTCAAGAAAATATGGCTATAACAGAACTGAGATCTCCGAGAATCAGAATAATTTTATCATTGTCATTCTATTACTATTTCTGAGAGTATATATATAAAATGAGTGATGATATATCACTGAACTTATCTATCAGTATTTCTAGGAGATGACACCATCTCTTATTTGTACTTAACTGTCTAACTTATGAAAAATCACCATGCAAGAAAGGTAGACTTGAGTGGAACAAAAGTCCACTCAGAGGTCTAAGTTTAAGTTTTAATACACTTGGGCATCAAAGCCTTGAAAATAAGGATATATGATTAGTTCAATTCATAACTCATGCAAAATCTTTGAAAAGATAAAACTTCAGAAGTTTAACTGATAGTTGACCCTTCACCACTCAGGTGATGATTTGAGTGAAGTGAGGGAGTATTAGGATTGCTGCTGAAGTGTCTATTCGGCAGCTCTACTTGGAAACATGCCCTGTTCTCAGGAGGTGCCAGAGATAGCTATTCCTATCTGCAGCTCTGGAGATAGCTATTCCTGCCTGCAGCTCCAGAGATATTCCAAACTCTCGTAGAGCTCCGGAGAGTCATTCCCCATATCTTCAAAACTTCAGGTGTCACTATTCTTTGTTATTGTCTCTGGAGATCATTGAAGATGATCTCTGGAGATGCACGAAATTGCTGTTCCTGGCATCTACACCTGCTGATTCAAAAAGAGAGAAATTCTATATTTTTCCATTAATCCCACGCACATTTGTCACCTTAATCAGAAAGTCTAATCTCAAGTAATCTATCTTAACTAATCACAAAATAGAACAATCTTGCTAACTTATTTGAGTGCAGATACAAGGAAGATGAACTGAAAAAGGGAAAAAGAGAGGCAAAAAGGTGTATTCATGAGTGCAATTTGGCACTCATCACGTAGTTTGGGGACTTGGACTTTGATGGACCTAAGATATGCATCGGATGAGACATGATATGGAACAGATATGAATCAAACATGGAATAGATATGGATCAGATAAGACATGATATGGAACAGATATGGATCAGACAAGACACAATATGGAACAGATATGGATTAGGAAAGACACGATATGGAACAAATGATACTGATGACAAGGAAACACCACGGATAGGTAGATGTATGGGTGATAAAGAATGGAACGAGAAGGTATGAGGATGGGCAATAGTGGATAGAAGGAAACAAGGATGTGATCTCCAAGGACTATGTCGCATAAGAATAACATGCCCCATTGTAGGTAGAATACTTAGGATTTGTCATGACAAAGCTTACAATGATAGGAGGATGAGAGGGTAATGAAGGATTTGCATGGTTTGGAGGGATAAGGTATGTCAAGAGACATCTAAAACATTTGTCAACATTGTTCCCCCAATCTTTATCAAGATCATAAAATGAAGGAAAGGAAGATTAGGATGGATAGACTGGACAATATAGGTATGTAATGGCCTAAAGGATAGGATAGGAAATGGTATGGAAGGAAACTGGTAGGAGAAAAGTGATATGCCGATGAGACAAGGTACCCCCAAGTGTAGGTGACATAGAAGATCAACTTACACACGACGTCCATTTGCCAGGTTTTCATCATGGTACTTATCCAAGGCGCCTGTTTGCCAGATTTTCACCATTGGACGAAGGGATTTTTCTTTACTTTTTTCATTTTTTTTTTTTGAACATCTAGATAGGAGGCATGAGAATGGGTGGATTCATAAGGTATTCTTTTAGTTTATTGAATGCTTCTTCACACCACTCATCCCATCTAAATTGGATATTCTTGTGCAGGAGATGACTGAATGGTTGGCATTTGTCTGGCAGCTATGATATGAATCTACAGATTGGTTGTAGCTTGTCCTGTAGTGATCTCAATTGAGTTAGAGTTTTGGGTGGTGGCATGTCCATTATTACTTTGACCTTGGCAGGGTCCACCTCTATGCCATTTGCAGACACTATGAAGCCTAGCAACTTGCCTGAAGTGACTCCCAACACACATTTCTTTGGGTTTAGCTTGACTTGGAATTGGTCCAATCTTTGAAACACTTTTTCTAATACATCTAGGTGTGAGTCCCTTGTGAGAGATTTGGCTAAGATATCGTCGACATAGTCCTCCGTTGTTACATGCATCATGTCATGGAATATAGTTGTCATAGCTCGTTGATATGTGGCACCTACATTTTTCAACCCAAATGGCATGACATTCTAGCAAAAAGTGCCCCATGGACACGTAAAAGCTGTCTTGTGTTGGTCTTCTAGTGCTATTTTGATTTGATTATACCCTGAGAATCCATCCATGATAGATAGCATGGTATGTCCTACAGTTAGGTCGACTATGATATCAATATTTGGCAATGGAAAATCATCCTTGCGGCATGCTTTGTTTAGGTCTTGAAAATCATTGCATAGCCGGACTTGGCCATCTGGTTTGGACACTGGTACAATGTTGGATATCTATTCTGGGTAATCTATAGCTCTGATGAACCCCACATCCAGTAATTTCTTGAGTTCTTCTTTGACCAAAAGTGCTATGTGAGGATGCATCTTTCTCAGCTTTTGCTTTACTAGTTTTACCCCTGGATCCAATGGAAGATGATGTAGAATTAAGTTTGGATCTAGACCCGGCATGTCTGCATATGACCAAGCAAAGCTGCCTCTCTTTTTCTTAAAGAATGGTACAAACCTGGTTTTCTCTGGTGGTGTAAGAGATTTGGCAAAGTGGATAACCTTGGGCTGTTCTTCTGTTCCAATATTCATGGGCTCTGTTAGTTCTACAATAATCTGCGACCTTTCCTAGTACATATCACTAGGGAGAGTATCAAGCTTTCCATCGTCAAGTGCCACAGTTGGGTTTTCACCTTCAGATGCATCCTTTCTTTTTACTGTTTTAGGATCTGACATTGCCGCAAGGCAATTTTCACTGTCAGATCCATTTTTGACCTTGATATTTTTGCGACTGGAAGGCTTGGCACCCTCCCCGAAGTAAGCCACAGTGTTCAGTTCAATAGAAAAACTAGCTTTATGATCTCCTCTGGGTAAGTGGTCCCTAAGTTCCATATAATCAATGTAAGCATCATCATTTTGGAACATATCTAGTTGGGGAGTTCCTCACAGATCCTAGTCAATAAGCTCAGGGTGCACTAGGGGGAGGGAGTTGGATGATAGACCTAATTCATTGATGGTGTGGATGGACATGTTAGGAGCATTGGTGGGGGTAGTGTTCGGGATGGTAGTTTCTTCCAAGTTGTTTATTGCAATGGATTTTAAACTTTCCTTGAAAGCCATAATCTCAGGGATGGCCAAATCAGACTCTAGTGGTCTATTCAAAAGTGTTTGTCCCTCATGGTAGGGGCTAAAAGTTTGAATGGCGTAGACCTCCTTGTCGTCATAGGAATGCTCTGTTAGCTCATCCCACTCATACTCATTTGAATCTATGTCGCTGTCCTCTTGGAGTGTTTTGACCATTTCTACAAGACAAGCATTTTCCTTGGCTTTGTCCTTGCCTTTGTATCCTAGGCCACTTGTGTTTCTAGTCGATGAAGATGAAGAAGGTTGGATAGGTTCAATGATTCCTTCTTTTCTGAGGCCAATGGGGCCTTGTCCTTCATACCCCATTCTATGTAGAATAGTCTCCCCTTGTCCGTAGAGTTCTATTGGGAGTCTAGGTGGATCTTGGGGTGTGTTTTCTTCTTTAATATAGAGCCATTACAGGATGCCTCTCTCCTCTGTTTCATTGGATAAGGTCCCCCATTTTACAAAGGGAGTTGTGGGAGTGATAGGAGGAGTAGATGGCTTTGGAAAATGCCTAGGTCGGCTAAAAGATCTAGGAGACAAGGGCAATTTGGTAAGATTGAGACTGTGCTCAATTGAGTATTCTCCCACTCCAGTTTCTTTTATGGTAACTTTCTGTTCTTTGGGCTTTGAGGAGGAGGCTTCAGCGGTATGGTCATGCTGCGGGGTAGGGGATATATATGCTCTGTTATTCGGGATGATGCATTTAGGTTTTGCAAGGAAAGAGTTGCAATATTATAGGGGTCAGGGTCACCTTGAATGGTGATTTGCTTGCCATTGTGCGGGAACTTTATTCATTGATGATAGGTTGAAGGGACAGCCTTCATAGTGTGAATCCATGGTCTCCCGAGTAAGATATTATAAGTGAGCTCCCGATCAAGGACCTGACAGACAACATCTTTTATCACTGGTCCCACTTGAATGGGTAGGACTACTGTTCCCTTAGTGGTTCTTTCTTCCTCGTCATATGCTTTGATGGTAATTTTTCTCCTTGGATCAACTGCCTGTTCGGAGAACCCCAATGCAAAGACTAGCTTTAATGTGCAAATATTTAAACTAACACCTCCATCAATGAGAACCCTCTTGATGTGGTGTTTGTGGATGAAGGTGATGATATGTAGAGGGGTGTTATGGGGTTGAGATACAGAGAGGTCATCTTGCTCAGTAAATGATATGGTGTTGGAGGAAGTCAGATTGCCTACCATGGTCTGGAACTTCTCTTGGGCCAAGTTAGTGGGGATAGTGGTTTCCACAAAGGCTTTCTCAAGGATCTCCTTATGAGAAGGAGATAGACGCAATAACTCCAATATAGAAATGTGAGCTAGAGTTTTCTGTAATTGGTCGATGACATTGTACTGACGGAAGTTGGATGGAGACAGTGACGACCTAGGAGGGGCAGTATTGAGCATGACTTTACCACTGCGAGTAATTATACTACAACTAGTTTTGTTAGGTCCTAATTGGTGGGTGGGTGAGATGACATTGATTTGTGGGACTTGCTCAGAAATGCAATTTATGGTATAATCAAATGGCACACTTGCATAGTTGGCATTACTAGTCCCACTATTCTGATTAGGCCTGTTGCAGTTGTTGTTGTTGTTATCATTATTGTTATTGCCATTGTAGTTGTTGCCATTGTTGTTATTGTTGTTGTACGGCCTGTTGTGATTCAGAAGTGAATCCCTGTAGGCCACATGGGTTTTATTGGAGGTATACTGTTGGGTTCCTCCCTGGTTCCAATCTAGCACATCGTGTATGACATTTTTGAGACAGATGCAGTTGTTGGTTGTATGCCACCTTCCTCGATGATATTCACAATAGTTCATGTCCTTCCAGTAGGGAGGTTTGACTATAGGCTCATAATCACTTGTTGGCGGTAGAGAGATTTCGTTGTTAGCCAACAACTTCCGTAGTGCAGACTCTTGAGACTCACCCAATGGTGTGAATTTTCTCCTTGGATTTGAACTGAACCAAGGTCTGGGCTCTTGAGAGGGTGGTTTGTTGAGCATACCATTGTTTATTTCTCCTTTAAGGGTGAATATGGGTTGTTGCTTGGGAGCTGCTGCCTTGGCATCCACTACCCCATCGTTGACCACATTCTTATTTTTGGTCCAAAACTTTGATTTATCCGTTGAGTAATTGGAGGTAGGTGTGCCCTTGTATATTTTAATTACACCTTTAGTGATCATAGCTTTTTCAATGAACAATCCCATTTCAATGACTTTTGAAAATGATATAGGGCATTGTATCTGTATTTGATAGCTAAGATCAGTGTTTAGGTTATGGACAAACATCTCCAATAGCTGCTTCTCAGGCATATCGTAAGAACACTTACTAGCCAGTTGTCTCCATCATTGTAAGAAGGTGGCGAATGACTCCCCACTCTTTTGTTTGGTGTTGCATAGATCTAGCATAGATACCTCGTGTTCGATGTTGTAAGAGAAGTGTGTGATAAATTTGTTGACAAGTTCATCAAAAGTTTTGATTCCTGGTGGGAGACGTGAGAACCACTCCATAGCTTGACCACCTAAAGATCTTGGGAATAGTCTCATCAAGTAGGTCTCGTTGTGAGCTACTTCTAAACATGCTGCATTGAATTCCCTAATATGATCTCTAGGGTCCCCTTTTCCTTTGTACTTGTCAAATGTTGGAACTTCGAACCGATAGGGGAATGGTCTCATGACCAAAGTTTTGTCAAAGGGGTACGGTGCTATATCTTCCAAGGAGTAGTTCTTGGTACTTGTACCTATCTTAAGGTCTAATATTTGTTGTGTGAGGCTCTCAAGTTGTTTTCTCATTTCCTCCATAGGAGCATTTTGATTGATGGGTCTCTTTCCTCTATCATTTGCATTTGGGTCTATAGTATTCCTTTCTCTTTCATTTGCATGTGGGTCTGTGTCATTCTTACCCCTTTAATGATCATTGTCTATATTTTCCATGATTGAGATTATGTCAAAGTCTGCGGGGAGTTTGATTCCGAGACTAGCAAGATGATAGAAGTACTTATGAGGGTTGGCATGGAGCACCTTCTCTACTAAACGTTGGAATTTTTGATCTTGAATGCTCCCTTCATAATCTTCGTGAGAGATCTCTTCGTCACTATCATGAGGTGTGATGATACGATTGGATGAGCCGGCCATTTCAAGTTTCTTGTTGTACTGGGATTGAGTAAGAACCATGCAAGGTGACGTGGGATGAAGTGGACTAGGATTAGAAATTTTGGCCAGGTGCCGACTGAGACTGTTGTGAATAGGATACCTAGGACAAGACTTGGACAAAGGACTTTCTCACTCAATGATTTCAAGTAAAACGGTTGACACAAGACAGTAGCCACTAGTAAGGGTAGTTGATACCTATCTTACTGTGTAGGGACTAGTCGTGCAACGAGACTATTAGCAAGGTTATGTGACCTACTAGGCTTAAGTGAGTTCACAAAGGATACGAAAAAGGGACCTATGTCGAACTGATATGGAATAAACTGACTTTGGGACAAGAGAGGTTTTGACAGAAGGTGAATGGGATGACAGATGAAAGAGAGATACTTGGGTGAAATGGATGAAGACTGATTGCAAGGTTGAATCTGATCGCAGAATGTGAAGCTAGGTTGAAATGGGTACTCAAAACAGGTAAAATTATTTCCTCACAAATAGTGCAAGTACTCACTGTCACGGATGCACTGAAACATGTGTAGCAGAAATGAACATATGCACAGGAAGTCGCAGTATATGCACCACACTGGTGGAAAATGTATGCGCAGCAACAGTCTATATATGCGCAGCAGGTCTAAATATATGCGCAGCTAGTCAGTACAAATGCGTAGGAAGAAAGAATGGATGCGCAACTCTGACTTTTTTACAAATTTTTGGAGTTTTTCTGCTATTTTTGATATTTTTGGCTAGAAAAAAGGTCTTCTTGATCTGATTTTATGAATTAACAGCAAGAAAACATAGCGAGCACAAAGAATATTTTATAGTTTTTTATTGTTTTTTGTGGTTTTTCTGACTCTATTTTGAACTAATAGGAACAAAAGCAAGCACAAAGATCCTAGGCTAGAAATGGATTACAAGGGTTTTTGCCCATTACAACAAGGGGTATTTAATGCGGGCAATCGTTCAAGTGGTTACACATGTAGCGGCACTACACTCCGTTGTGAAGTCTCCCAGTTTCAAAGGGTTGTGCCTTAGAGGGTTTTGGGGGAGGTTGGCCGTCGGTGTAACATAGCAGCACTTGTTGCAGGAGGTTTTCACCTCAAGCACTTTTATTTTAAGTGGATTGGTAGGGCTTGGCTTTTAGCCTATTTCCACTTAGGGTCATTCCCACTTGGACAAGCGTGCATCCAAGGGCAGGCCCCTCTTAAAGGTTAAACAAATGGAATAACAAGTCTGGCACTCTGATCACCCAGTAAAGGGGAGAGCATAAGCCTATTATCATTCATCAAGCGCAGAAGACACTGATTAATTCAACCTATTTAAAAATAGAAGAATTAAATGGGCTAGTCTACTTGGGCAAGCACAGAACATTGAAGTGATTTTAGCAAGATAGCATTTGTTCAGTTTTTAACCTAGAAATCAATGATGAGTTCAGTTTTAATCCACGTAGCACGAATAGTTAACTTTGAAATTTTAGTCAATCAAGATAGCAGTGGTACAATTTTAACCCAGAAATCAGTGATGAGTTCAGTTTTAATCCACGTAGCATGAATAGTTAACTTTGAAATTTTGGTCAAACGAGATAGCAGTAGTTCAATTTTAACCCAAAAATCAATGATGAGTTCAGTTTTAATACCAGATAGCAATAACTTGGAAAGGATAGCACAATTGCAATGCAAGACAAACAATGATCTAGTTACTTCTTTCCTAATTAGAGCTATGTGAGGATTTGAATGAATGTCAGTTTTACTATCCCTTTAGAAAGTGAAGTGTGAACTATCAAAATGCAACTATATGGAACTAAACCTGAACCTATCCTACAAAACAACTCCAGAAAACACCTGCGAAGATGTTAGCGTTAGCAAACTTTCTTAGAGTACTAAAATCCCACTACAGAATCGCAGCTTCAGTGACCAAATGCACAGAAATAGTCAACAGAAGCGCAGCAAGAATAAATGTGCCGTAACAGTGTACAAAAGCGTAGCAATAAAGAACAAAAGTGCAGAAATAATGGATGCACCGTAACAGTGTGCAAAAGCGCAACAATAAAGAACAGAAAAGCAGAAATAACAAATGTGTCGTAACAGTGAACAAAAGCATAGTATCAAAGCACAGATGCGCAGGAATAATAAATGCACCACAGAAATGGGTATATGCGCAGCAGAAATGTTTAAATGCGCCGTAATATTATAAGCGCCAGAATAGGGGACAAAAGTGCCATGGAAATATTCAAATGCCCGAAGTAGCCTGTGCGTGACCTGTACGGAACCTGTCTTCAAAAAAGCTCAAATTCTGATGAGATAAAGGGGCAAAGGCCCCACGGTGGGTACCAAAAATGTTAGGGTAAAATGTGGATTAATCAATTTAACAATAATAAACCCAAACATCAATAGAATAATGAAATCAAGAAAGACTGAATGAAATGAAGCAATGAATAATACAGTGCAAACCTTCCTTGAATCAAAGCTTCTATTGTTTGCCTATTAAAACCGTCCTTGCTAATATGAAGTAGGCCCTCAGTGAGTGCACTCTTTTAGCTATGTTGTAGGATGTTGGTAGTAAATGGCTATATTGGTAAATAATGCTATGAAGTAGAGCTTCAAAGCAAATGGTGATCTCAAGTAGATTGTATTGGGGGGTGCCAAAGGGGCGCTGGTGAATTTCTATAGAGTAACAATACAAATAACCTGGATGATTAGAATGGGAGGATGAGGTTTCTTTTATAGACTCAGAAGAATGAGAATCAACGGTTGAGAAGAAGTGTGATGATCAATGGATGAGAATGGTTGAGGAATGTGCAACTAGTAGGAATATGACAAGTGTCACACCTCCATCATGAAAGAGGGGATTTGACAACATTGATTGGAGAGTTAACTCCTTTAACTGATCAATTAACAAACTTGATTAGTTAGTTGGAAGAATGGATTATGGAATTGACTGAATTGATTGAGGGATTAACTCAATTGAGTAGTTAGTTAGCACTTTTGATTGATTAGTTAACTAACTTTGATTAGAGAAGAAATAGGATATGTGGGTGAGGGAAAATTAGATAATTAAATATTTAATATATTTAATTACATGTGCAACAGGGTGAGGTGGACAAGGTGAGGTGGAAAAGTGAGGTGTACGGGTGAGGTGGATTTTTGAAATTAGAACTTAGGATAGGGGGATTTAGGTTAATTAAATAATTTAGGATTATTTAATTATGTGATATATTAGAAGAATTAAGGGAATTTAATTAAATAAATTGATTTTATTTAATTATGGAATAGTGAACTGATTAAATAAATTTAGAATATTTATTTAATTGATAGAAGAAAATAAGAAGGGAATAAATATTAAGAATATTTATTTAGAATGAATCGTGTCATTTTTAGGTGTATACAGTAAGAACTTTGTAGATGAGATGCAGAAAGAATTTGAGATGTCAATGTGTGGAGAAATGAACTTCTTCCTTGGGCTACAGATCAATTAGACAGATAATGGCATTTTCATTTCACAATCAAAGTATGTCAAGAATGTTGAAGAAGTTTGGAATGGAAGACTCTAAACTAGTTTGTACTCCTATGACAACTAGTTGCAAGCTAAGAAAGAATGATGAATCACCTAAAGGCTGATCAGAATAGAAGAGTCAGCAGTGTTATGAGATGATATGGTGTGGAGTCTAATGAATCTCCAAGTGGGAGATTGTTGTTATATGGAGCCTAATCAGACTCAGAGGTTAAATTTCCCCGACTTTTATCGACGTGGTTTCCTCCAATGATTTTTTATTATTTTATTAAGGCATTGGGAGTTATTTTTCTATTGGCCCACATAAAAAAACCTTATTTTTGTAACCGACATAAGGCTTGATAAAAGAGGCTAAGGGTTAGGGTTTCAGTTGATGTATTATACCATTTACAACAGTATTGAGTTGCAGGGATTCATGGTTGTAATTGGTTTGATTTACTAAATAATAATATTAGACTCTATGTTGGTAGATGCAGCCCGAGTTTGGGTGAACCATGTTAAAACTTGTCTCTCACTTTTATTATTTCTGTGTATTTCCATTCTTCTGTTTAATCTTTATTTGCATTTAATTGATATCTTCTGCATATAAACCCTAACAAGTGGTATCAGAGTGGGTTGTTCGATTATCGTCTGCAAGAAGATCTCACGGTTGAGTGGGAGTCTCACAATTGAGTGGGAGCAATAGCAAATGAGAGTAAATTGAAGGTAGATAAATTCAATGGGCAAAACTATCAGTTATGAAAGATGTAGATGGAGCATTATCTCTATCAGAAGGATTTATGGAGGTTGTTAGAAGGAATAGCCAAGAAACTGGCAACAATGACTAATGAGGATTGGGAACTTCTAGACAGAAAGGCACTAGGAACCATTCAGTTGTGCTTGGCACTATCTGTGGCATTCAATATAATAGAAGCGAAGACAACAAGTGAATTAATGAAAGCTTTGGCTAAATTATATGAAAAACCCTTAGCCTCAAATAAGGTATTTCTCATGAAGCCTTTGTTTAATCTAAAAATGGTTGAAGGTGGATCTGTGATAGATCATTTAAATGAGTTTAATATGATTACCAATCAGTTAACTTTTATAAAAGTGAAATTTGATGAAGAGGTGAGGGCTCTCTTAGTTTTATGATCTTTACCAGAAAGATGGAATAGCTTGGTAATGTCTATAAGTAACTCTATCTCTAGTTCAAATACTTTGAAATTTGATGATGTTGTTGGTGTTATCCTTGGCAAGGAAATGCGACAGAAAAACTCAGAAGGGTCCACATTAAGTAGTGTTTTGAATGCAGAAAGTAGGGGTAGATCAAAGGAGAGAGGAAAAGGTTCAGGAGGTCATGGGAAGTCATGACGGAAATCAAAGGACAAGAGGTCCCAATCCATAGGACAGAAAGATTGGTACTGTGGAAAACCAGGTCATCTGAATAAAGATTGCTAGTCTCGAAAGAATAAAGAAGGAGACAAACAAGAAGGCAATAAGGAGGCAAATGTGGTAAGTAATAAATCTGAAGATGATGATTTGATTCTTTCCCTAGATAATGCTGATGATTCATGGGTTTTAGATTCAAGGGCCTCATTTCATGCTACATCCCATAGAAGTTATTTTCTTGATTATGTCCAAGGGGATTTTGGGCTGGTTTATTTGGGAGATAACAAACCTTGTCAAATTATTGGAAAGGGAAGAATCAACATTAAGTTGTAGAATGGGAATCATTGGCTACTACAAGAGGTAAGGCATGTTCCATGGCTGAGTAGGAATTTAATTTTAGCAGAGTAGCTAGCTAATGAAGGTTGCATAGTTACTTTCGATGATAAAAATTGGAAGGTTTCAAAAGGTGCCTTAATAGTAGAAAAAGGTGTGAAAGTAGGCACCTTATATCTTTCTACAAGTCATACTGTTCCTTCTACTTTAGTTGTTGTAGAGAAAAACTAAACAAGTTCAGGAACAGTTGTTGTGGGTTCGCAGGAAGAGACTAAAACAGTTGCTACAGGTTCTAAGACAACACTCTGGCATAACAGACTTCACCATTTGAGTGAAAAAGGTATGAAGGTACTTCATTCTAAGAATGTTTTACCAGGTTTGAAATGTATTAATATGGATTTCTGTGAAAGTTGTGTATGGAAAAGAAAAGAGAGTTAGTTTTCTCAAGGATGGGAAACAAAAGAAAGATGAAAAGTTGGAGCTTGTGCATATAGATGTATGGGGACCAGCTCAGGTATCTTCTCTCGATGGCTCTCGGTATTATGTTACATTCATAGATGATGCAACTAGGAAGGTTTGGATTTATTTCCTTAGGTAGAAATCTGATGTATTTGAAACATTTAATAAATGGAGAAGCTTGGTTGAGAATGAGACAGGTAAAAGATTAAAATGTCTCAAATCTAATAACGGTGGTGAGTATTGCAACAAAGAATTTGAGGATTATTGTTCCTTTAATGGAATTTGTAGGCAAAAAATAGTTCTAAGGACTCCATAGGAGAATGGAGTGGTTGAATGCATGAATGCGACAATAATGGAGCGTGCAAGGACCATGAGATTGCATGTTGGGCTGCCTTTAAACGTGTGGACAGAGGCTGTCAACACCACTATATATTTAATTAATAGAGGTCCTTCAATTCCTTTGGGCTGTGGTATTCCAGAGGAAGCATGGACAGGTAAGAAGGTGAGTTATTCTTTTCTCAAAACCTTTAGATGTGAAGCATTTACACATGTAGATTCTGAAAATAGAACCAAGTTGGATGCAAATCAAAAAATTGTGATAAGTAGGGATGTTGTATTCAATGAGAAGGTGTTGTACATAGATCAGTTGCAGTAGCATGAGAAGAAAGAAAAGGATTATGTGGTGCTAGATGATACTCCAGATAGTGATGTTCCAGTGGTTCCTCATGCTCTAGAACAGCAACAAGAAATACCACAAAATCTAGTGAATGTTAGATGGTCAACAAGGCTAAGTAGACCTCCTGAAAGGTTTTCTCCCTCTTTGTATTCTATTTTGTTAATAGATGCTAGTGAACCTGAAGGGTATGATGAAGCTATGCAGATGGATACAAAGGTTTAGTGGGAGCTTGCAATGAAAGAAGAAATGGACTCCTTGCTTAAAAATTAGACTTGGGAATTATGTAAGTTGCTTGCAGGTAAAAGGGATTTACCAAACAAATGGGTTTATAGGCTGAAAGAGGAAGATGGAGGTAAGAAAATATTTAAAGCTAGGTTAGTTGTAAAAGGATTTGCAAAGAAAAAAGGCATTGATTTTGATGAGATTTTTTCTACAGTTGTTAGGATGACTTCTATTCGTATTGTTTTAAGTATTGTGGCTACTGAAGATTTGCATTTGGAACATCTAGATGTGAAAACTACCTTTCTCCATGGTGATTTGGAGGAGGAGATATATATGGAACAGCCCCAAGGATTTGACGTCAATGGTAAGGAGAAACTGGTGTACAGATTGAAGAAGAGTTTGTATGGCTTGAAACAAGCACCTCGGCAATGGTATTTGAAATTTGATAGTTTTATAGCTGAGCAAGGCTACAATTGGTGTAATTCTGACCATTGTGTTTATTTTAAGAGGTTGGATAAAGATAGCTACATTATTTTATGTTTATATGTTGATGACATGCTTGTAGTAGGGTCTAACATGGATCACATAAGAGAGTTAAAACAACAGTTAGCACAATCATTTGCTATGAAGGATTTGGGGGCAGCAAAACAAATCCTTGGTATGAAAATTTGCAGAGCTAGGAAGAACAAAACATTAACTCTATCTCAGGTTGATTAGGTTGGAAAGGTGTTGCAAAGATTCCATATGGAGAATGCAAAAGCTGTCAGCACACCTTTACCTAGTCATTTGAAATTGAATAAGAAGATATGTCCTAAGACACATGAGGAGGAAGAAAAAATGTCCAAGGTACCATATGCTTCAGTTGTAGGAAGTTTAATGTACTCCATGGTATGCACGAGACCAGATATTGCACATGTTGTAGGAGTCATAAGCAGGTGTATGAGTCATCCTGGATTGGAGCATTGGAATGTGGTAAAATAGATTCTTAGATATTTGAGAGGTACATCCAATAAACACTTATGTTTTGGGGGCTCTAATACTGATTTAGTAGGCTATGTGGACTCAGATTTGGTAGGAGATATTGATACTAGGCGGAGTACTATAGGTTATGTCTTTACTGTAGGTGGGACAATAGTGAGTTGGATCTCACGGTTTCAAAAGGTGGTTGCATTATCCACCACAGAGGTAGAGTATGCAGCTACAACATAGGCAAGCAAGGAGATGATATGGCTACAATCTTTCATGGAAGAATTGGGCAAAGAACAAGCTAAAATTCATTTGTTTACAGATAGCCAGAGTGCCATACATCTTGCAAAGAATTCTTCCTTGCATTCAAAGACCAAACACATACAGTTGTGGTATCATTTCATTCAGTCGATGTTGGATGATAGATAGTTATGGCTAGAAAAGATCCATAAAGATGAAAATCTAGCAGATATGTTTACAAAGGTAGTAACAAGGGAGAAGTTGAGCTCCTCTTCAGCTTCAGTTGGTCTTCAAGACTGAAAAATAATAAAATTAGAACAACAAAGTCAGGGTGCTTATTTCTAATGGGATCTACAGGGTCAGCGGTGTTATGATCAGTCTCTAAGTGGAAGATGATATGGTATGGAGTCTGATCAGTCTCCAAGTGGGAGATTGTTGTTATATGGAGCTTGATTAGACTTAGAGGTTAAATTTCCCCCACTTTTATTGGCGTGATTTCCTCCAACAATTTTTTATTATTTTATTAAGGTGTCGGGAGTTAGTTTTCTATTGGCCAACATAAAAAACTTATTTTTGTAACTGACATAAGGCAGTTTTCTATTGGCCAACATAAAAAACTTATTTTTGTAACGGACATAAGGCTTGATAAAAGCAGCTAAGGGTTAGGGTTTTAGTTGATGTATTGTAGCATTTGCAGCAGTATTGAGTTGCAAGGATTATTGGTTGTAATCAATTTGATTTAATAAATAATAATATTGGACTCTCTATTGGTGGATGTAGCCCAGGTTTGGGTGAACCACGTTAAAACTTGTCTCTCACTGTTATTATTTCTGTATATTTCCATTCCTCTATTTAATCTTTATTTGCATTTAATTGATATATTATACATGCAATCCCTAATAGATTAGAGGATTGTTATACTTGATTGCTACTAGACCAGATATTATGCATGCAGTTTGTCTTGTGGCTAGATTTCAAGAAGATCCTAGAGAGTCACATGTTGCAGTAGTGAAGAGGATATTCATATACTTAAAAGGCACTCCAGATCATGGATTGTGGTATCCAAAGGGCACTAACTTTTCTTTGAGTGCTTATATAGATGCAGATTGGGCTAGATGTGTAGATGACACGAAAAGTACAAGTGGTGGTGCATTCTATCTTGCAGACAGAGTGGTGTCATGGTTAAGTAAGAAGCAGGATTCAATATCTTTGTCTACTACAGAGGCAGAATACATTGTAAAAACATCTTGTTGTACACAAGTGTTGTGGATGAAGCAAACTTTGAAGGATATTAGTGTTGTGTATGAGGAGCCAATTCCTATCTTCCATGATAATACTAGTGCCATCAACATTTCAAATAATCTAGTGATGCACTCAAGAAAAAAACATATTTCAATCTGATATCACTTTCTAAGAGAGAAGGTTGTAGAGAATGAAGTAAAGATTGAGTATGTGCCTACAAAGGATCAGGTTGCTGACATATTCACCAAGGCTCTTCCTAAGGATACATTTGAGTATCTCTAGGAGAAGTTAGGGGTTATTTCCCTTCCTTCTTTGAACAAGATGCATAAGGAGATGCATCAGTCTAGTGGACTTCAAGATTCATTCTTTTCTAGACTGATGTTGGAAGCTACCTCTCAGGGGGAGTAGGTAGTGGTCATGATGATTGTTGCAGATAGGGGGTAAGAATTGATACAGTTTAGTATGCACTCCTAAGGGGGATTATTTAGAGTAGTGAAAAGAAAAGATGATGTGACCTGGTAAGAGTGAAAGAAGAGGTGTGTCACCCTTTATCATTGATGTCAAAGGGGGAGAGAGGGCAATGTGAAAAAGAAAAGAGTCAGTGGTCAGAGAGAGAGAGTAAGATGTGTAAAAGAAAGGAGGAGAGTAAGAAAGAAAAGTCTAGTGCAGAGTTGTGTCTTGATGGTTTTTCACATTATGCATTGCCATTAATGACAAAAGGGGAGATTGTTGCAAGTATGTGGTATCGGTGTTATCATTGATGTTAATAAGCTTGTGCTATCATTGGTGTTAACTATGTCTACTAATGAGGTTGTTGTTTGATTGAGTTACTTTGTCGAAGATGATTTGGGTACCTTGAAGAATATTTCAAGAGGTTAAGAATATGGTTCTGATGGTTTTTTTCTAAGTGCTTTTGAGAAAAATTGATTAATAAAGGAAACAATGTGTTGAAAAGACTGACTGGCTTAACAAAGTAGTGTTCTGGTTCTACTCCGCATTTCCTCTATGTTGAAGATCTGTCCCTGCACTTTGGATATGCTATTAAGAGATGTTATATTCTAGGTTTTGTGCTCTAATTCATTATGAAGAGAAAGTTGTGTTCAACAGTATGAAGATTATGTTTTTGAGTGTTACAGAGGTCTCTGGGAGAAATGTCTTTACTCTGCACTTCTCCACAAAATTGTTTCAGGTCTTGTAGTTCTATATTTGTGCTTATAAGGTTCATATCTTTCTTCTGTTGAAGTTGTTTGTGATTTAGTGCTCCAGTAGATGACTTATGGGTGCTGCCACAATAATGGGTTACACTTTCTAGGACATCCTAATTTTCATTGAAATCCCATATTTTTGGAAAATATAATGATTTAAGCCTTGAAAGGTTCCATTTAAAGGATTTTAATTGAAGAGTGTTTGATCAAACCCCCTTAGATTCAAACCCCCTTGGATAGAACCCCACTAGTTTTAAACCATACCTATAATGGAGTCTCCTCTACACATATCAAAATGCTGATAAAAAAAACTTTTGATTTACCTTTTGGGGGATCAAATGAATTCATTTAAAATTTATTTTTTATTTCTTGTGAATGTAGGTGTTTCACCAAACATCAAGTTCTATGTTCTACACACATGGAAAATTAGTAAATTAGTGAACAAAAAATCCAAAAAATATCTATGCCTAGGTATTGATGTCCTTGTTTCAACAAAAAAAAGAAAAATTGAATTCCGATACATACAAAAAAAGTTATGTTTTACGGAATACGCCTATGTCTAAATTATAATTGGTTTGACTTCAAAACTTAATTCAAAAAATCAACAAAACATTATGAAACCAAATGCATGCCCTATCTATCAGTGTTACCAATCTAAATTCAAAAGAATTAGAATGTTATCCTTTGTAGAAAAAATGTTATGTGCTATAGAATACACATCACTTTAAAAAATGTTGTTTACTATTAAAAACTAGTTATCAAAGGAGATGCAAAAAATTTTACAATTTAACTCCAAATTTTTTAAAATATATATATTTAGAATCTACAAACAAAATCTCACAAATCACTAGTTTGAATTATCTTCAAATTCCTAATGGTTTAGCAGCTATAGGTGTTAGAAAGTGAAGATTCAGTTCAAAATATTGATTTCAATGTCAAGTTTGGCCAAAAAGTGTAGCCCATTATTGTGGGATGACCCTTATTAAGTTGTAGTATATGATAGAGATATCTGAGTGTGTTGAATAAATAAGATAAAGTTGTGTGGTAGGTGAAAGTTGTTGTGGAAGAATTTGTTCAATTCTAGAAAGTATCAGGATGTTTATGGAATAGTCTAGATTGTGTCAAAGCCTTGCATGAGGTCCATGAGTTTTTTTTGGGATCGAGGAAGCATGTACTTAAGAGTTCAATGTGTTAACATAGGTTTAGCCAACCTTGGATGTTTATATTGATTGTGGATTTGCTTTGGTGATTGTAGTAGCATGGAGTGATGTGCTTGGATGAATTTAGGTCCAAGCTAAGGTGTGTTGTGGTTTCCCTTCATTCCTTTTCACCACGGGAATGTTTAGGTCCAGACATAATTTGAATTCTATGTGTTATGTTGTAATGTCGACCTTGGAGCATATTCTCAAGGCTGAAGATAGTATAAAAGGGTGTCAAAGGGATCATGATTGATTGTGTGTACAATGGATATGATGTGAGTAATAGAGTGGTTGAATAAGTGGAGCAGTACAAGCCTTCATGTCTTAGATTATTGGATGTGTTGGGACATGAAAATTTAAAATTTTCTTGTATTCCTACCTACCCATGTCCGACCAAATCAGAAAGCATTACGCCCAAAATCATAATAATAACTAATATATTCCATAAAAATCACATGAATTTCATCACAAATGGATATCTCACCCGTCAAACTGCATTTTAATGTAGGGCTCCAATTCCTTAATTTTGGTGAAACGTTACTTTCATTATACCGATCTATACTCTGCGTAATGGGCTGAAATAACTATTGGCATGAGAATAAGGATCAGGGACAATATTTCAGGTACTACCGATGAGGAAGGTAACACCGATGACCCTTCTTCAGAAAGAAAATTCTTAGTCACACCGATTGGTATAAGAAAAGACTATTGGAGAATACTCCAAAAATCCCCCCAACAGTATAAATCATACTGATAATCAGTAGGACTCTCACCAAGCATCCTATGGAACGGAGGGAATTAATAATCATTGGAAGGAGATGAACATCGAAGCAAAAAATTAAAGAGTTTAACATTGCAAGTATGGGCCTAACCGGTGTTGTCATTGATGTCAATATACTCTTGTTGCATTGATGATAAGGATTGGATGAGCTGTGTGCTGAGGATATTGAGAAAATTAGTCCTAATTAGGAATAGAGAAGAACAGTGAAGATAGTGAGCTAAAGATCCTAGCTAAGATGAAGATCAGAGGATGCGCATCAAATAGTTTGTAGATATGTGTCTTAAGATGATCCAATAAAGATTTTAGAGGTCCGCATGAAGATCTAAAGAAGTTGTGCCCGCTCAAGTTAAACCGGTTCTGGCAGATGTTCATAGGTGACAGAGTGACACAGATAGGTCTAGTGAGATTTGGAAATGAAATATCTTGTTTTGTGAATTTGGTGAAGTGTTTAGGAAGTCTATATGAATTGACAACTCAATTGGTTCGTGGTCTAAAGGTCCGCAAGCATCTATTCCATTATGACAGAAATGACAGACTGTGTTCTTGAGGTTCCGAATGAAGGAGAGAAGGATTTCAGTAAGAAGATGTAGTGTGGATGTTCTTGGTGATTCAAGCAAGCTTACAGATGTCTTTGGATCGTGTCCAGTTCATGTTGGTGGTTTGCATTGGAGTTTGAGCTCGCAATTGAAGAATAACTTCTGGATGATGATGTTCTTCCTAACTCTAGCTGACCGAATGAGTTACACATCTTGTCGATGATCTTGAAGATGTTATGTGAGGATTGGCATGTTCCTAAATGAAGATTGAAGTCTCAGATCTATGTGGCCGATAGTATGTTGATCCACGTGAAGTCTTTTTGTAATTAGTTATGTTGTATTTATGTATTTGCTCTATAATGTATGCCGACTTGGATGATTATCCCTAAGTCGATGTCTTGTATAAATAAGGAGTTGCAAAGTCATTTCAAAGGTATCTCGTGAAGATGAGAGTGTGGTAGAGAGGAGAGGAGTGAAAGGCAGAGTAGAAGTATTGGCTTAAATGGAACAGACTCAAGCATGGTGAAGATGCTATTCTTCAGTTCAAGTATGTAATACTTATTATTCTGTAGATAGTGAGTCTCTTGTAGGTAGTGAGCCTCTTGTGAGTAGTGTGCTCGGGTAGTGAGCCCTAATTGGCATGTCTCATTTTGTTCTTTCTATTCTTCTAATAGAGAATACAATCTTGGGTTAGTCACCCCATGGTTTTTCCCTTAGCCAGGTTTTCCACATCAAAATCTTGGTGTCTTATGTGTTAATGTGTTTCTGCTCTTGATTTAATGCATCATGTTTCCATGATTGATTTATTATTATGCTACTAAATTACAAAGTGGATTTAAGTGTTTAATTGGAAGAAAATCTTGGACAACTAATTCACCCCCCTCCCTCTTAGTTATCTATCCGGAATTTAACAATTGGTATTAGAGATAGGTACCTCTAAAAGGATCTTAACCGCTTGAGGAGATCCAGGATGTCATCCTACAAGAAGGATAGTCTGAGGTTTGATGGAACCAATTTTACTCTTTGGAAAAGTCACATGGCATGTCACTTACAATGTATGGGAATGCAGTATTGGACCATGGCTTCAAAGAAGTATACTCCTCCATAGAATGGTCCGAGTTCCATAGATGAAATCAGAGCTACTAAAAATAATCTATGGACTAAAGAAGCTCTTCTAAGTGCCTCATCTGATTCAGAACTGACAAATGTTGTTGATCTAAAAACTGCATATGAGATTTGGCAAAAGTTGGAACTTCTGCATGAAGGAGACAAGTATGTGAAATGTGCCAAGCTACAGAGTCTAAAAGGAAAATTTGAAAACCTAAAAATGAGGGAAGATGAAAATATCACTACATTTATGCCCAGAGTAAATGAGCTTGTTTGTGGCATTAGATTTGCTGGTGGAGTCTTGGATGAAAATGAGATTGTTGGCAAAGTTCTTAGATCCCTTCCTGATTCTTACAAATACAAGGTTGCTACCATTGAAGAATTTAGAGTCCATTCAGGTGTCACAAGAGATCAATTGGTTGGTAAATTGGTTGCATCTGAATTGACCAAGTTTGGAGATGCCCCCCCCAAGACTAAATTTGCATTCAAAGCTAGTGCCTCTGCAAAAAGTAAACAAGGGTTTGATCTAGGAGTGAACTCTTCAAGGAAACTATCATAGTATGAAAAAGAAAGAAAAGACTTGGAAGAAGATGAAGCAAAAGATGCTCAAATTGAAGCCCTTATTGCAAAAAGATTGCCCAGAGGATCCGGTAAGTATGAGGGGAAATTGCCTTTTAATTGTTTTAACTGCAATAAGATTGGTCATTTTGCCTCAAGGTGTTCGGAAAGATTTTCAAGGACAAATCCTAACAAATTAAGGTTCCAGAAGAATTGTTACTATGTTCATGAAGATGATGATAATGAAGGAGTAACTAATGATGAATCAGAGATAGGAAACAAATCGAAAAGTGACTGGGTGTTTATTGCCATCAAGGAAGAAGATCCAATGCCCTCTAAATCTGTCAACCATAAAATTATAGAAAAAGCTCTAGATGCCCAAGTTGAAGAAAAGGATGACTGGGTCATTGATAGTGGATGCTCCCACCATATGACAGGTGACAAAAATAAGTTCATAGACTTGGAAAGGTACGAAGGAGGAGTGGTAAAATTTGGTGATAATTCTGCTGGAAGAATCAGAAGTAGAGGAACTATTTCTTTTGATGGAAAGAACAAAACCGGTAATGTACTGTATATTGAAGGATTGAAGCACAATCTTCTCACTGTTGGACAGTTGGTGGACAAAGGCTATGATCTCCGATTCAAAAATGGAAAATGCAAGATCTTTGAAAGTTCCAGGATAGAGATTGCATCCAGTACTCAAACTAAAGGTAATATCTTCCACTTGGTTGGTACTGTTAAAAGTTGCTTATTTGTTCAAGTTGATCAGAGTTGGTTGTGGCATAGGAGAATGTGTCATGTGAATTTTGATAACATCATCAAGATAAGCAACACTCAGGCTGTAAGAGATCTTCCAAGACTTGTGAAACCTACTAATAGCTTGTGCAAAGAATGTCATTTGGGTAAGTTGAGTAGAGTCACATTCAAAAGTAAGGAACAGTCTTCTACCGGATTACTGGACTTAGTTCATACTGATTTATGTGGTCTGGCAAGAATCAGAAGTGTGCAAGGTGATAGATACTTCATGCTATTAATTGATGACTACTCTCGGATGATGTGGGTGACTTTTCTGAAAGAGAAATCAGAAGCTCTTGAGAAATTCAAAATATTTAAGGCTATGGTAGAGAATGAAACCGGGTCCATCCTTGGGGAAATGAATTTCTTCTTGGGTCTACAAATCATTCAAACAAAGAAATGAATCTTCATTTCTCAGACCAAATATGTGAAAGAATTGTTAAAAAAATTTGGGATGGAAGAATTAAAACCAATGAGTACTCCCATGGCAACCAGATGCAAATTAAGCAAAGATGATGACTCACCTAAGGTTGGTTAGAAAAATTATACGCCAATGATTGGAGGATTGTTGTATCTCACTCAAACTAGACTTGACATTATGAATGTTGTTGGTCTTGTTGCTAGATGCCAAGCTGATCCTAGAGAATCTCATGTCATGACAATCAAGAGGATTTTTAGATATCTTAAAGGGACAGTTGAGTATGGTCTGTGGTATCCTAGAGATCATGATTTCTCTCTTCATGCATATACAGATGAGAATTGGGTAGGAGATGTGGATGACTGGAAGAGTACCAGTGGTGGAGCATTCTTTTTGGGAAAGAGATTGGTTTCTTGGCTGAGCAAGAAACAAGAGGCAATATCTCTATCCACTATAGAAGCAGAATATATTACAGTAGTAGGTAGTTGCACTCAAGTTTTGTGGATGAAGCAAATGCTAAGAGACATGAGAGTGGAGTATGAGGAGCCTATCACAATCTTTTGTGATAATTCAAGTGCAATAAATATATCCAAGAATCTGGTGTTGCATTCAAAGACTAAACATATATCCATCAAGTTTCACTTTTTGAGAGAGCAAGTGAACAAGAATGAAGTTAGATTAGAGTTTGTGCCTTCCAAAGATCAGATTAAAGATATTTTTACTAAACCTCTACCTAAGGACTCTTTTGAGTAGCTCAGGGAGAAGTTAGGGGTTATTACCCCTCTGGTTATGAATTAAGGTGCACTGATGTGTTGCAAGTATGAGGATAACCAGTGTTTTCATTGATGTCAACATACTCATATTGCATTAATGAGAAGGATTGGATGAGTTGTGTGCTGAGGTTATTGAGGAAATTAGTCTCAATCAGGAACAGTAAAGAACAGTGATGACATTAAGGTAAACGTCTAAGATAAGATGAAGATCAGAGGATGCAGTTTAAAGGGTTTGTATATATGAGTCTTGAGATGCTCTAGTTAAGATTTCAAAGGTCCGCATGAACATCTGAAGAAGTTATGGTAGCTCAAGTAGAACTAGTTCCGGCAAGTGTTCAGTGGTGATAGAGTGTCATAGATTGGTCTGGTGAGATCTGGAATTGCATTATCTCATTCTGCGGATTAGAGAGAGTGTTGAAGAAGTTTGTATGAAGTGACAAATAGATTTGTTCATGGTTTGGAGGTCCAAAAGCACCTCTTTCATTATGATAGTGATGACAGATTGTGTTCTTGAAGTTCCGGATGAAGAATAGAAGAATTCTAGTAAGCTGATAAAGTATAGATGTTCTTGATGACTCAGGAAAGGTTTTGGTGATCTTTGGATCATGTACAATTCTTATTGGTGGTCTGCATTAAAGTTAGAGTTTGCATTTGAAGAATAACCATGGATATTGGTGTTCTTGAGACTGGCCAACCAGATGTATTACACGTCTTGCGAATGATCTTGTAGGTGTTTGCTGACTTAGATGATTGTTCCTAAGTCAATGCCTTGTATAAATAAGGGATTGTGAATTCATTTTGAAGTGTGTCTTGTGGTGATGAGCATGGTATAGTGAAGAGAAGTGCGAAAGGCAGAGCAGGAGTTTTTGGGCTTACATGGAACTGATCGAGGCATGGTAAAGATGTCAATCTCTAGTTCAAGTTTGTAATACTTGTTACTTTGTAGATAGTGTGTCTCTTGTAGGCAGTGTGCCTCTTGTGAGCAGTGTGCTCAGGTAGTGAGCCCTAATTGGCATGTGCCATCTATTTTTCTTATTCTTCTAACAGAGAATAATCCTTGGGTTAATCACCCCATGGTTTTTCCCTTGACTAGGTTTTCCACGTCAAAATCTTGGTGTCTCATGTGTTGATGTATATTTGCTCTGGTGTTTATGCTTTATGCTTTCATGAGTGATTAATTGATATGCTATTAAATAACAAAGAGGATTTAAGTGTTTGAAATAGAAGCAAGTTTTGTACAACTGATTCACCCCCCTCTCAATTGTGTGCCCTAGATCTAACATGATGTGCATCAATCCGGTGGATCTCACAATCATATCTTGTGGTTTGGATTGATGTTTGGGAAGTTGCCACTCAGGGGGAGCAGTTGGTATGATTTTGATTTGGTGTAAGTATGTGTCCATTGCAATTGATGTCAAAGGGGGAGAGAAGACATGTGAAAAACAAGTGGTTGCTAATCAAAGGGGGAGCAGTAAAGGAAGAGAAGACATGTGAATGGTTTTTGTTGATAGGGGGAGTTGTGTATGAGAGAAAAAGTTCTTGTCTTGATGGTCAAAATAGTTTTTCACATCATAAGTTGCCATCAATGACAAAGGGGGATATTGTTGCAAGTATGGGCCTAACCAGTGTTGTCATTGATGTCAACATACTCTTGTTGCATTGATGATAAGGATTGGATGAGCTGTGTGTTGAGGATATTGAGAAAATTAGTCCTAATCAGGAACAGAGAAGAACAGTGAAGACAGTGAGCTAAAGATCCTAGCTAAGATAAAGATCAGAGGATGTGCATCAAAGGGTTTATAGATATGTGTCTTAAGATGATCCCATAAAGATTTTAGAGGTCCACATGAAGATCCGAAGAAGTTGTGCCCGCTCAAGTTAAACTAGTTCTGGCAGATGTTAAGAGGTGACAGAGTGACACGGATAGGTCCGATGAGATCCGAAAATGAAATATCTTGTTCTACAGATTTGGTGAAGTGTTTAGGAAGTCTATATGAATTGACAACGCAATTGGTTCGTGGTCTAAAGGTCCGCAAGCATCTATTCCATTATGACAGAAATGACAGACTGTGTTCTTGAGGTTTCGAATGAAGGAGAGAAGGATTTCAATAAGTAGATGTAGTGTGGATGTTCTTGGTGATTCAGGCAAGCTTGTATAGGTCTTTGGATCATGTCCAGTTCATGTTGGTGGTCTGCATTGGAGTTTGAACTCGCAATTGAAGAATAACTTTCAGATGATGATGTTCTTCCTAATTCTGGCCGACTGGATGAGTTACACATCCTGCCGATGATCTTGAAGATGTTATGTGAGGATTGGTGTGTTCCTAAATGAAGATTGAAGTCTCAGATCTATGTGGTTGATAGTGTGTTGATCCGCGTGAAGTCTTTTTGTAATTAGTCATGTTGTATTTATGTATTTGCTGTGTAATGTATACCGACTTGGATGATTATCCCTAAGTTGATGTCTTGTATAAATAAGGAGTTGCAAAGTCATTTCAAAGGTATCTTGTGAAGAGAGTGTGGTAGAGAGGAGAGGAGTGAAAGGTAGAGAAGTATTGGGCTTAAATGGAACTGACTCAAGCATGGTGAAGATGCTATTCTTCAGTTCAAGTATGTAATACTTATTATTCTGTAGATAGTGAGTCTCTTGTAGGCAGTGTGCCCTAATTGGCATGTGCCATTTTGTTCATTCTATTCTTCTAATAGAGAATACAATCTTGGGTTAGTCACCTTGTGGTTTTTCCCTTAACTAGGTTTTCCACGTCAAAATCTTGGTGTCTTATGTGTTAATGTGTTTCTGCTCTTGATTTAATCCATCATGTTTCCATGATTGATTTATTATTATGCTACTGAATTACAAATTGGATTTAAGTGTTTAATTGGAAGAAAGTTTTGGACAACTGATTCACCCCCCCTCAGTTGTCTATCTAGAATCTAACAATTCTAATGTCTCAGTGACTAACGAAACTGTTTCGGCATAAGTCACACTGATATGTTTTCAAGATAAGAACCATCAGTGAAAGTGAATGAGTCAAAATAAAGCTTGCAAGTCTAGATGAAAGAATACTCACAATGATGTCAGTGACATGTTGTGAAGATCTCTCTGATGAAGGATATAAAAGGGCTATCGGGGAAACAACCATCATCAGGTAACTTGAAATAAGTCATCCCGATGACAACGATGACCACGTTCATCGACAAGAATCTCACCGATAGTCATATTAGAGACACTTGAGATATCAGAGAAGAACGTTATCCCTACAGTGATGAAGAAAATCAGGTTGATGATAACCGTGCCCACTTCTATATCGGGTAGATCTTGAAAATATCTTGCCGATACAAACTCACATATGAAAAATCACATTGAGGAGACAGATGAAGGGTCACAACAATTGATCCATGAGAAAATTTTTGTGCCATAAGAAGATATTAAGTCGCCCTGACATTACAAAAATCATGTCGATGAGAGAAGTTATGATGATGTGACATTTCACAACAATCAAGAAAATTGAAACACTGGAACAATTAATTACAGATGATGAAGAAATCCTCTGAGATGCCATTTGAAACTATTACAATTAAGTTTTAAAGAATTACCTAAAGCGAACAAGAAAGTAGAGAATTGGAGGAGAAGACAGGGGAATTTGGTCACCACCTCAAAATAACAGGTGTATATATACAAACTTTTGTGCAATAGCCTGTAGTCTAAATTTACTGTCCAAAATTGTAATGGAGACTCTAGTGAAAGGAAAGGGCAGAAAACAACAAGGTGAGACTAGTAAACCTAAAAAATAAAAAAATGACAAAACTCCTGAGGAAAAAACAAAAGAGAGGAAATTAAACCAGGACCTAATTGACCAATTGCCTGGATCGACTCTCAAAGCCCGAAGGTCTACACAACTTAGGGTGGAAGTGGAGAAACTAGAAGACAAATGTAAATATCTTGGAAATGTTTGGACTCCAATTAGGGGTTATGAATTGTTTAAATTCCACTACAATAGAAGAGTCGGGAATTTCCCAGTGTCAAACCCATGGCACTTAAATTTGGGTAAATTGGTTGTTCCTGATGTGTTTCTAAATGCATAACTCCTCCAACTTCTGGCTAGGCAGTATAATCCAAGCCTCAAGGCCATATGCAACCCACAAGGGGAGCCTATTATACATTTATCTAAGAATGCCATTTGTGAGGTTTTTGACTTGGATGATTTATGTACTATCCCCATAGTTTATGAGGATTTGGATAAAGAGTACTGGAGAATGGATACTACATATAATGGATGGAGATTGCCTATTCACAGGCCTAGGGCAGAGGGAGAAATGGTGCCTCTCAATGAGAATGACAGGCCTCCATTTCATGTGTCATTATTTTAACCATACATACAATACACTTATGACTCTACAGGCCAAGTCCTAGGATCAGAGGTCCCTGATTTCATGACAATTCCTTGATGATGATAGCCATAGATGTCCAGTGCTACAATGCCAGGTAGTTTGATTATGCTTTGACTACAATAAAGAACAATGCCCCATCAGTTTCCTTTGAACATACTCACTCCTCATGCACATGGTGCTTTATTATGGCCAGGAAGTGGGATTATGGCCAACTAAATTCAAAGTTATTCCAGTAGACTAGAGGGGACAAAAGTCACCCGTGCAAATGTTGACCAGAATATGGGACAGTGGGTATGCCCATTCTAGCTATGTTCAGTTTGAAGCATACTATGTGAAAGTGTTATATAGATATTTTAGTCATCCCTGTGAGTATTCATTATCAAATGAAATAAAAAGTTTTCTTAGACCAAAAGATTTTGGTGGTCCTCCTATTGTTACTCACAACTGGGGAGATTGGTATTGTTTTGAGGATTCTACTATGGTTAGAGTTTATGGTTTTGAGGACACTCCTTTTATCTTGCCTAAGACTGTTCCAGATAGAATTACCTACTTAGAAATAGTTAGGTAAATGAATTGTTCTAATGTGATGCACTTGAGCTCCCATGACAAATAATCTTTTATGCCTAGTACTCTGTGCTTTGGAGATTTTACTGTGGTATCTAAGGAGAGTTATGGTCTCATTATGGATAAACTGATGCATTACAATATGAGATGTGCTGAGGCAAGAAAAGGCTTTGATCCTAAGGGTTTCATTGACCTTGCTCAGAGAAAATAGAACCTCAGTGGATACACACATGTCCCATATCCACATGATGATATCATCAAGAATTTGGAAGAGACTGAAGTTGAATTGGTGGTTGAAAAATATAATAGGGACTTAGATGAGAAGAGGAGGCAACTTACAGAAATAGAATTGTTATCCTCTGGTGATGAAGGACCTACAAAGGAAGAAGAACCACATCAACAAGCAACTATTATATCTAAAAGAAGAATGCAATGCTATCAATCTCCTAGTATAGAACATGATGAGGAGGGGTTTGCTGATGAAGATCCCAGACAAGTGGCATATGATTCTTTCATTTCAAATGACCAATTTATTAATTGTAAGGAATTTAAATCATTCTTGTACAATTACAAAGGAAAAGAGATTAGGGAGTCAGTTGATAATATCACAACTGACAACGAAAAACAATTAGTTAACATGTTGAAGACAACAATGGATAATGAAATGAGAACTATGACTCCTGGTAAAGGAAGACAACTGCTCAGAGAAGCAGGTATTATGATATTTCCTGGTCTTGATTTGAATTCTGCTTTGGTATTTGATAGTTTTTTGCATAATACAGATGACAAATCTAAGCTCACTCCAGAGGGTGTCACAGAAGTGTATATGGGCACCAAGTATAATAATGATGAAAATTCATTAATGATATGGGCCTTATATCCTCCCCATAAGAAGACAGCCATTATAGACATTGAGAAGACTTTTGGACATGTCATGACTTTGAAGGCAGGGGAGATTGACCCCTTGATTACTATAGACATTGGCATTAACGTTGCAAAGTTGAATAAAGCACAGGCTCGGATGTTAATCAAAGAACGAGATGCATATAAACTAAGTTATGAGAGACTAACAAAAGAAAATGATTATTTGAAAGATACTGTTAAGAGCACCTTCGGAGGGTCAGTAAAAAGATTAACTTAGGGAGAAAGCTCACAAAGCACCCAATCATTGTCTATTGACCAGATTGCTCAAATTCAGATAGATACACTTGTAACTGTGCTCCAGAACAGGCATGCCAACATGATGCATTGGATGAACCAATTTTGGGATAATTATTCTCAAAACTATAAAGTGATCCAAGAGCATGAGAGGCTTGGTAAAAGACTGTAGGAGAAACTCAATGAGACACAAAGTAAAGATAGTTCTGACATTACAAGTACCTCCAGTGCAAAAGATTTGATTGAGCAGCATTAGAAGTATTATGACCAACTTAAGAATGATGCCAAAGAATGTGTTGAAGCCTTAAAAGTAGGAGTGCCCATGTTGTTTAAGAGTGATAAAGAATTAAAGAGCAAAGAGGAATGGAGCAAAGACTGTCAAGTGATATTGCATGAAGCCTTAGGAGCTCTCAAGGACAAAGACTCTGCATTTGGGGAAGCCTACAAGCATTTGGAGAAGATGGTTATGATGGATGTGATCACAAGAAATGCTATTGAATTTACTAATACACATCACAGCTAGGAGTACTTGGATCACATTGCTTAGCTATACCTGTGGTTAAATAGAGTTTAAGCATTGTTGTTTTTATGGTTGTTATGTTAATCTTGTTAATTCCCAAAAAGACATTTTGAAGAGTTATGTCTCTTCATAAGCATTTCTATATAAGTTCAAACATACGATGCTGAATTATCATCAGTAGTAGAATATAATACATGAAGTTTACAATATTTTAAAGACCATGTTGCAAGCATTATATGGAATAAGTAAATTGAAGTTCTCTAATTCTGTGGTTTCTTCTAGCATCAATTGTTTATTAAAATTATTCAGTTATATGGTTGTCTCCAGTTCAGTATTTCCTTGTTATTCAAATTGATATATCAAGTATATATTTAGTTTGTCAATGCAGATTTGCTATATTTGTGTGATTGGATTAATTGGTTTCCATGAGAGGAATTAAAATCCTTCTGATCAATCACAGTAACCTGGAAGTGTTAGTTTGGATTACTAAGAAGAACCACATAATTAGGATTGGCATTCTGTCTCCAAGTTAATATTATCTGTTATTCTTGCATAATTCATTTAATTGGTTCCTTCAAGAAAGGATTAAAATTCCTTCTGGTGAATAACAAGAAACCTGATTGTGTTAGTTGGATTATTAAGAAGAGTCTGTCAGTCATTTCCATGCATGTTTATACAAGTTATAAACTAAAATATTGTGCCAAACAATTAGAGTTACTGCCCACTATAAGCCACTAGTCTTAGTCTTCCATTTGACTCTATTTACCCAACAAGGCACTGGTCTTATTTCAATTTATCATTTAAAAACCCTTTATTAGTTAAGAACAGTCATAAAATTCACCTTGATATTGCTTATACAATTTATACCAACCATCCATCAAATATAGAAATAGTTAGCAAGTTTTCATCTATTCTACACCATTTTCCACTGTAGGTAGATCTATTTACTTAGTCAAAATACTTACCCTCAACCTGCTTTAATTTTCAAGGTTCACCCACCTAGGTTTAGCAGGACCTAAAGTGCAGGGAGTCATCAAACCCTAAAGGTTGATTCCATTGCATTAGTTCAAAAACTTTGCAAATCTAAGCATGGGGCCTGGCATCCTCTTAGGATTAGCAACCTGTATTTTTTAGACCTAACAGGATGTAGTGAGAAGAAGGTGTCTACCATCTTTTAGTGGTGTTACGGAGATGATGTTGATGTTGTGGTGAATATTGAACTTCATTGGAACTGTATTCCATGCATGTGTTAGATGCAACTATAACAGTTCAAATCCTGGTAGTGAGTTATTTCTTCTATCTCTTTCTTTCAGGATAGTGAGTCCTTTGGCAGTGACCCACCTATAGTGAGCATTCTTGGACAATGAGTCCACCAATTATACTAACCTTAACCAGTTGTTTTATCATATTATATTGTGAACTAATCCTCACCATGGTTTTTCCCCATTTTAGGTTTTCCACATAAAATTTGGTGCTCTCTTATGTTTGATGTTGTTGTGATTCAGTTTCTAATATTTGTTTTTCATGCTTAATCATCATAATGGTTTAAAGGTTAATCAGATTGATGAGGATCTAAATGTGTTTGAGAGTTTTTGAAATTATAAGTTATAACTGATTCACCCCCCTCTTAGTTGTCTTGTGCATTCAACAAAATCATAATAGGATTTATTTTTGTTTCTATATTTTTTCTTCATGTGTGCTCTCTTTCCACAATTCTAACACTTTATCTTCTCTTCCCAAGAGTTTTAAACTATCCCTTTGACACAGACCTATCTTTCAATTTCTTTTGACTCCCTTTAGACCCACCTTTGTCCTTGGGCCTTCCCCAGACATACAAATCATCCTTTGAGCCCTCATCCATGGGTTATGTAAGCAAGGTAACAATAAGGAATTCCATCTTTAGCTCTATAATACTACCACTAATAGCAACAATTATTTTTTTCTAAGATTCAATAAAATAACAAAGAAACAAGATACATGTATCTTCTTCTTCAATCTTAAAATGTATTGAAGCTAATTGACTCAAAATCAATTGAAATATATTTAAATGTTTTATAATAGAATCACCTTCCTTAATTTTTAAAGAATACAAATATCTTTTGAGATTCAATTTATTTGTTATACTTTTAGTTTGGTATATATTGCATATCCTCTTCCATAGTATAAATGTAGTGGTCTTCTCTGAAACATTCAAGATGATGGAACAAGACACAATTGAATGGTTCCTTGTGTCTTCTTGTCCAATTTTTTCTAATTTTCATCAAACATTCCTTTAGGATTTCCTTCCTTTGCTACAACTTTGTCATGATCCCTCTCTTTCAATAGATCCTTAATCTTCAGCTTCCACAACTCATACCTAGAGCCATTAAGGAAACCCACTAATTAAATTCTCCCACTAAAACAAAACAACCTCAAAACACTTCCAAAATGGAGTCCCTCTTTGATCACAACTATAGCTCTAATAGCAAATGTTGATAAAAACTAATAAGTGATTACAACGAGAATATAAGATAGTGAACAAAATAGATTATCATAAAATGAGACATGGGATTAACCATTGAATCTTAAATTTAACATGGATAAACACTTATAACAAAAATTAAAATTAGAAAACACATGACATGGGATATACATGGAGAAACCCTTTCAGAAGAAAAAAACTCCACCACCAAAGAGATACTAAGCTTGTATTATTCAAGAATTAATCTCTACAACCACTCTATATCTTAATCAAACTAGTAGCATTTTAGTAACATGACATTACCTACAAATAACCCGTACATTAATTATATCTCATGCCTCCAATATATAGACTTAAAGAGGCCTATAAAACCACCAAATGATAAGACCATGGGCCTAAACAAGGTCCCAAAACACCATGGTATGAATTATCATGATCCTCTATTCATGGAGAGCATCTTTAAATAATAGAAAATAACTCCCAAGTATGTAACCTCCACCATAATGGTAAAAAAGTCAAATTATAATTCTCAAAGTGCCCCATTAAACAATTATTTACAAGACATGACTCTTCATATTCCAAAGTGACCTTTCATCTTCCTTTTCCTCTTTCCATGTCTTCTTGCAATAATAATCCCAAATAATTAGAGAATAATAAATAATATTGTTGTCCCCACCACACATGGGCATCCAAGGTCACCCATTTCATGTACTAAGGGGTAAATATATTATTTTTCTATCTACACATAAAATTAAATAAACTAGACAAGGATTTGCAAGGTAGATATCACCTAATCCCAACACATGTAAGGGCACATGATCTATGAGAGAGTTGAAGGATTAGATTTTCAAGTGAATGCACACTTCTTAGAAAGGAAAATTTATTTTGGTCTTGGTTGAGATCATAGAGAGTATCTAGTGAAAGTATAAACACAACTTGCACAAATAATACTTCAAGTGTTAGAACTAGTGGGAAGACTAAGTCAAGTCCCATCGAGTAGGCTAAAATGTTAATATTGGCAACAAATTTTCAACCATGGGTGTTGGGGGTCAAGCTCACATAGAGAGGAGATGACATGAGATCCTTATGTGCATACACAAGCATGGGAATTGTAGACAACTAAAAATGTCTCAACCCTTTAACCATTTTTCTACATCATCCATATCACTAATTTCCCCTTTCATTTGATTAATTAAATAAATTCATAATTATTTAATTAGTTAACCCTACATCATCCCTGACCATCCATCCTTGAGCATTCACCATCAATTTACCCTTAGTCCTAAATTAATTCAATTAATTTAGCACTTTACCTTACAGCATCATCCCAATTAATTAAATAAATATGTTAAATATTTATTTGATTAATTTGTCCACTTTCCTAAACCTAATTAATTAGATAAATCATACTTATTTAATTAATCTGCCCTACTCTACCACCTAAACCTAGCCTAGTTGATTAAATATCAATTATTTAATTAGCTACCCTAGCCTACATGACCCCTAGACCTAAAAAATAATTTTCATCCTCTGTTAGCCCATCCACTAATTTTCTCCAACCATATTAATTAAGTCAATCCCCCTTATTAACTTGGTCAAACCATCATTAACACCTTCTCCCACATCCCACAAATAAAAAATTACCTTTTAATTCAAAAGGTCACATGACCCTTCTACCTCACCTTTATTTTTTCATGTTAAAATATTCTCCATAAAAATAGCTTACACATGTAAGGTGCTAAAAATTTTCATGTGTCACATGACTCTCACCCTTCCACATAAAATAAAATTTTAAATTCCATCTCATCCCAAGGAAATAATTTTTTATTTCCTCATAAGTCTAAATTACATTAAATGCAAAGCCTTCAACAAAAATGAATAAAAGATTGCAAAATATTCTCCACCCTCCAATCTTGTTGATCAAATCTTAACCCTTCATCCTCTCATATCATCTCCACCCTTGATCTCAACTTTTGGTCTCCACTATTGGATCAAATCCCTCCTCAAAATGCCTATAAATATAAGCCTTCACAAGCCATTTTCATCATCCATTTTCAAGAAATCTTACCATGCCAAAATAGCCTCCAAATATCTCCATCATCCCCTATCATGCTAAATTGATATTGTGTTATTTGAGAAGCAATCCACATTTCTCCATTATACTTGGGTGAAGCTAAAGAGTTTGGGTACAACTCCTTCTACCTTATCAAGGAGTGAGAAAGACTTCAAAGCATTTGGGAAGGTATAAATCTTTTTTTAAGTTTTTTTCATGTTTTTATGCTTTGAATTTTTTTTTCATCTTCATTTGGCATGCCTAGTGGGACCCCTAGTCCTAATCTAACTCTTATTTGAGTTTTTGTGAAGGTTTCTTGATGACAGGCTTGGACTAGTGCTATTATCTCCCACAGTCATCCTATCTGCTCATGGATTAGTACTATATGCTTCTGCATTAGCGCTATCTATTGATGGAGTAGCAACATATACCTCTGTTGTAGTGTCATTTTCCTATGACATTGTTTGGATTTTTCAGTCAAAAGAAATTTCTCTATTTTGTGCTTCTCACCATTGTCTCCAAGTTTTTGCTCTCTTTTTTTTGACAGGGTCTTTTAGTCCTAAGGGGTTACTATGTTCATTTTTCTTGACATATTTTAAGAGAAACAAGGCTTGGTTTCATACTTCACAACTAACACAAGATAACTCTATTTTTAGCTAACTAACTATGGCATTTACTCTAGTACTGACCTTGCAAGTTGTTTCATCTTTTATTTTCACCATTTTGTGCAAGATTGGCTTCTGCTTTTGTGCAAGTCTTTAGATTTCTATGGATTAGCACTAGCTACACTCAGAATTGCACCACCAAGTTCCCTGCCAGACAGACAGAAGGTATAAAATTTCTAGTTTTTGTATTTCAGCACCATTTGACTCTGTTTTAGTGGTATATTCTCTTGTATTAGCACTATTTGTTGTTTTTCAATGCTATATTTTCTTATCTATTAGCCATATATGCCTCTGTTTTAGCACTATTTTTTGACAGCATTTTTCAAAGTCTATGTAGGGTCTAATATGTTTTTGCAGGTACCTAAAATGTTTGTCCAAGACTATTTTATCAGACTACTGACTTCTTTATTGCATATTACACTTGTCCATGATCTTGTTTTCATTTACTAGAGTAGTTGAACTAACGTAGCTTAGTTGGGAATTCATCTTGTTTGTCGTGTTTGGTTTGTGTGTAGATGTATGATCTCCCCTTGCACCTTAGGGTGATCTTGGGGATCAAAAGTCTACACTTAAACAATTTTACCACTTTTAAGTGTTATTCTTGAAGGGGTTACCTTTATCTACATATTCTCTCCCCTTGGACCTAGTGTGATCTTGGGTGATCAAAAGAAAGGGGTAATTTCTTCTTAGGAGGCCTGTTTGGGAATTTCATCACCCCAAGGGATGACCTCAACCACATGTACCAGTGAGGTATATCAAAGGGGGAAGAAGGAAACTTGTACCCCAATCTATTTGCATTGTCATTGGGACAACCTTGGGGTCCCAGGTGATTCTAGACACAAGGTGAAGTGGCTTGCCGCATCCCTTCAATAGACTAGTGTTCATAGGCTTGTGCCTCATGTACTTTGTGTATGAAGAGGACTCCCTAGAAAATTGTAATATCCTAGTTTAAGACCTTTCGGTCATCATACCTTGCAATGCACTAGTGTAGAGGAGGAGAAGATACTCATCGTACCATTATAATTGAGATAGGAATTACCTTGAGCAAGACAAAAGTCTCTGAGGTAAGGGGTGTATGGTGGTCCATTACTTTACATTCCCTATCTATCTAAGCTATAGTATCAAATTTATTAATGGGGGTGGGAATCTCGGTTCACTATTGAGTTGAGATTGACCCACGACCATTTCATGAGATCTACAAGGTATGACACAACCACTTGACTAATTACTAGGGTGTTCATGTGAATGGTGTTTCTTCTTTGTCAAAGCCCGTACAAGCTAATTATCCAAAGTCCACCTCAAGTCAATCCATTGTGTTATCTTGTTTGATTTTGTGCTTGCCAAGAACTTTTGAAATCATTCAAAGTCTAACATTTGAATCTTTAACATCATCCAACTCCAACATTTGAACCTTTGAAATCCTAAATTTGAACCAAAAATCCAAAAAATCCAAGTTTCCCAAAGATCCAATCAAAGTTTCAATCTCTAACTATCAATCAGCTCCATATGTTCACTATTTAGTGCCATATGCTCGACTATTAGTACCTACCAATCATCACTATTTGCACTTTTGTTGGTGCCATTTGTCCTTCTGTTAGCGCCATATAGGTTTGAATTAGTGCTACTTTAGTACCATGTCCAGAAACCACCAACTAATTTTTACCTAAGTTCCTAAGCTTCATTTGACCTTAGCATTTGGAAACCTTATTGAAATCACCTAAAATCAAGTCCTCCATTTGAATCCAACCTTAGTCCATATTTTCATCTTCAATCAAGCCCATCCTTTGTCCAATTCCATTTACATCTGTCCATTTGACCTTAGAGAAAGTATTATTTTGATATTGGACCCTTGACTATAGTCCACCCATCTCAAATCCAAATCAATTATTATTTCCAACCTTTCACTCCATTTCCATCCTAATCCAAAAGTCTTTTCACCTCATCCAAACCCTAATCCAAGTCCATCATCTATTTGACCTTAGAGAAACATCTTGATTTTCATTTTTGACCTATGCATCTCATCCATTTCATCTCAAATCCATCCAAATCAAAGTTTCAAAATCATTCCAACCTTAGTCTAAGTCCAATCAACCTCATATGAGAAAATATCCACCAACCTTAGCCAAACCTTATCCACCATCAACCAACATCAATCAACATCAAAAATTAGATATCAATCAACCTCATCCAAAAACATCAATCCAAAATCAAACCTATCCAAATCCAATCAACATCTAAAAATCAAAATCAAACCAACATCCATAAACATCCTTCAAATCAAGTTTGTGTAAGATTAAGTCTAGATCTCATCATCCTCTAATTTATAGGGAGCTTAAGAATTTGTCTACCTTAAGTTCTTTTATAAATTAGCCTTTTATCAACCCTTAGATTCATTAACTTAGGATCCTAGACAACTCCTAAGTTGGTAAACTCTAAGGCATCCCATTTTACTTGGTGGTCATTAGTCTACCCTCAAGTAAAATAATCCTTTTCCCTTTTTGCTTAAGGTCATTAGTCTACCTTGGGTAAGAAGGGAACATCCTTTGCAATCCAAAAGATCTAGATTTATTTGAGCTCTCCTTTGATTTGAAATCCTTTCAAAACATCATCAAATTTGTCCCATAGCCTTGATCATTCAACCCTATCCAAAATCACCATCCAAATCATCCAAAGTATCCTAGGTCAATTATTATCCAAAGTTGTCTTAAGTATACTTTAGTCATCCCTCCCAAATTCACCCTAAATATCCTTTTGACCACCCATCCAAAAGTCATCCTCAAATTATTTTCACCCTCACTTCCATTTGCCTTTGGTCCAAAAATATTGAAATCAATCTATAAATTCACCAAGTTGCCCATTTATCCATCCACCTTTGATCCCAAAATCCCTTCCAAATCTACAAGGTCATAACCTTCACTGCTCTTCATTAAAGTCAAATCTATCCATATCCCATCCATTATCTCCCATCTTTTACTACTTCATAATTGGGTCTAATATTTCGAAATCAATTCTCTAAGGTCAAACCTCCATCCATCCTAAACAACACCCAAATGGGTGCTGCCACAATAATGGGTTACACTTTCTGGGACATCCTGATTTTTGTTAAAATCACACATTTTTAGAAAATATAATGATTTAAGCCTTGAAAGGTTCCATTTAAAGGATTTTAATTGAAGAGGGTTTGATCAAACCCCCTTGGATAGAACCCCTCTAGTTTTAAACCATACCTATAATGGAGTCTCCTCTACACCTATCAAAATACTGATTTGATTTACCTTTTGGGAGATCAAATGAATTCATTTAAAATTTATGTTTTGTAAGTATGTAGTCCTTATTATAATCTTCCCAAAAAGTATAATTTTAAATATATTTAATTTGATATTATATTTATTTTTTATTTCTTGTGAATGTAGGTTTTTCACCGAACATCAAGTTCTATGTTCTACACACATGGAAAATTAGTAAATTAGTGAAAACAAATTCTGAAAAATATCTATGCCCTAGGTATTGATGTCCTTATTTCAACAACAAAAAAATTGAATTTCGATACATATAGAAAAAGTTATGTTTTACAAAATACGCCTATGTCTAAATTATAATTGGTTTGACTTCAAAACTTAATTAAAAACAATATTCAACAAAATATTATGAAACCAAATGCATGCCCTATATATCAGTGTTACCAATCTAAATTCAAAAGAATCAAAATTTTATCCTTTGTAGAAAAAAATTATGTGCTACAGTATACACATCACTTTAAAAAAATGTTGCTTACTATTAAAAACTAGTTATCAAAGGAGATGCAAAAAAAATTACAATTTAACTCCAAATTTTTTAAAATATATATATTTATAATCTACAAACAAAATCTCACAAATCACTAGTTTGCATCATCTTCAAATTCCTAATGGTTTAGCAGCTATAGGTGTCAGAAAGTGAAGATTTAGTTCAAAATGTTGATTTCAATGTCAAGTTTGGCCAAAAAGTGTAACCCATTATTGTAGGATGACCCAAATCAATCCATAACCAATCTATTTCATGCCCTTGACAAGGTCCCAAGCTAGGAAAAATAAGGAAATGGAACCCTTTAGAATTAACTCTGGTATGCCTAACACCGACCAAAACAATGTTCCTATAATCGTACAACAAACATCTCGTGATGCCAATTCTATGCTAAACCCTTGGAGAGTCCAACAAAATCCCACACCATCCAACACTAACAACCAAGATCAAGAAGTGGTAGATTTTATGCAAGATGTTGATTCTATGGACTTACTAGACCGAGTCTTAAAGTCAAACCCCACTAAATATCTTCAGTTCTTGATACAAAATGGTGCTTGAGTACCCAATCAACCTTCCACTTCACAACCATCCTCATCAAACAATATCCCTAACACATATGAACCTTCAAACACCACCATCTCAACAACTTCTACTTCCACATCAACCATGACCACATCAACCCCCCAAATTGCCCTTGGCATTCCCAACAATACCATGTACACACGTGCTTCCACAAGTGTACCCCAATTCAACACCAACATTATAGCCTTCATGACCCAATTATTCTCCCAACTGTTGATAACTGAGAGGGGGGTGAATCAGTTATCTTAATTTATTCAACTTTCTGTTCTTCTTTAATAATTAGTGCAGCATCAAAGCAAACAAGCATGAAAGTAGAAACAAAGTCAATACACATAACACAATGATTTTGACGTGGAAAACCCTGTTAAGGGAAAACCAATGGGGTGATTAACCCAAGAATGTATTCTCTGTTAGAAGAATAGAAGTACAAAATGGCACTTGCCAATTAGGGTTCACTACCTAAGCACCCTGCTCACAAGAGGCTCACTGCCTACAAGTTATAAAGAGAGTAATAAGATACTTGAACTGATGAGAAGCATCCACATATGCTAGAGTTTAGTTCCGGTTAGGCTCAGTATACTGATCTACTGCACTTCATCTTTTCTCTTCTTTAGAGCTACTATCCTTTCACATACCAGACCTACCTTACTACTTCCACACTGATCTTCTACTTTTCTTCACACTTCCCAATTTTTTTACACACCTCTTCTCATTGAAATCCATTTGGTATATATATTCGCACAAGGGATTTCATCCTCTTTCCAGTCGGCATCCGGAATAGTCAGTGTTTCCCAAACTCTAGTCTGTTGGCTGAATCCTTGCTTACCAAGTGATGCGGATCAAATAGATACTTATAAAAGTCATCTAACAAGTCAGCCAATCACGAATGATACCTTAAGAATCTTGATCACCATCAACATCTTATCCAGAATAATGTCTGAAACTCTGCTGGTAAGTTCTTCCTCTGTCTACTCTGCCAAACAGGACCCCAATACTTGAATGCTCATATCTCTTCACTCTTTCATCACCGGATGCTCAATTCCTGGAATCTGTCAATCAAGGTACTCCTCTTGACTTCCCTAAGTCCGTACTTTCCAAAGATACTTCCTCTGAGAGATCCGGACCTGACTGTCGGACCTTGCCACATGCTCTGTTCTTGCTTACTGGACCACAACATTCTTCAATCTGACTTCCGGTAGGCACACCATGTCCTGCAGATGTGTGGGATGAACTTTGTTGCCATCAATGACAACAATTATGAAGCTCCAATGTGTCTCTTGCCAACAATCTCCCCCTTTGGCATTGATGGCAACACTTAGTGAAAAATGACTAAGTGTTATACTATACTCCCCCTTGGTTGATGCTCTCTTCTAATGTACACTTTTCCAGAGCTCCTCCTTAGCTGGATTCCACATTTTTCACTGTTCCTCACTCCCCCTTTGACATCAATGGCAAAGGGTAGGGTCCACACACCAAAATTCTCAAAAATTGAACTATACTTAGCCGTGTAAGTATATAAACAGGTTATACTTACATATACTGTAGTATGTCTGCAAAATTTGTCTTCAACTGTACAACTTCTGTCACCCAACTTTGCTTTATCCTATCCAAAATTGAGATGTGACCACTCAACAGGAACGCAAAGGCTTTTGCCCTCTTGAGGTCTGTCGGATCACTGGTTCAGGCTGTGGTCTAGGCATCTGTTAGGGCCTCATGCATGGCCTCTAATTTGGGGTTAATCATCCCTTTAAGCTCACCCATTCTGCTTAATATGTTCTTCCTCTCCTTCTCAAGCTTCTTAATCTCATTCATGATTGCAATAGTTTGGCATTCCTAGTTTATTATGGATACAGTGAGAGGATCAAAATTCTGAGAGAGGCTTGACAATTTATCCTCTTGTTCTTTCACTTTCTTCTCAATATCCTTTGTTACTTTAGTCCAGGATATACAAAATTTATATATTTCTCCTCCATCCTTAAGAGCATTTTCTAAGCTCTTTATCCCAATGTCCATATTTCTCCTATCATTGGTTATAAGCCCTTGTAACTCCGAGAATCTCTTATCCAAAAACTCTTTCCGAACTTTCTCTTCTGTTGCTTTCTCTAAAGAATCAAAATGTGTATTAATAGAATTTATAAGAGACTTTAGATTACCAGATGTGGATGCTATAGGATCCTTTTGGAAGGATGGCATGATCTTTTCCAGTACACCGGATGTAGTTTCTATGAGTTCGCAGTCTTCCATGTGAGACTTCAGCATTTTTTCTTTTTCCTTAGCTTGAGTGAAGGAAGCTAGTTTCATGGTTTGGACCGGAGAGAGGGAATCAAAATTGAATGGACCTTGGAGCAATTCTGGTTCATCAAATTCCATCATGTCTTTGGTCAAGAACTCTTTGACTGCTTCTACTGTGTCTCTTGTCGGAGACAAAATTTTCTCTTCTTCTGCAGCCTTACCACTATCATCTTCTTTCTCTTTTGCTTCTTGACTAATCTTCTCTTATACTCTTTCTTTTTCTTTCAATCCAGAGTCTGTAGGGGAAACTGGAGGAGAGATGTTTACTTGACCATGGATTTCTGGAGCAGAGGAATCCAAGTCCTTTCCTTTTTCTTCACCTGTCTCCTTTATCTCTTCTGCCATTGTCTCAGTAGATTCATCTGTAGCTGAGGGATCATCACCTAAGTCCTCGACAATGGGAATGTTGAATCTTTTGTAAGCATTCCAGAGAATCTCTTCTGTCTCTTTTCCTATTTTGTTAGTTTCACCAAGCATAAGTTGATTCATTCTGGCTTTGCTCTGAAACTCATCCTTGCAATCTTTGAAGATCATATTCATTTGCTTCTGAGTGATTGAAGGAAAGAGTTGAATGGCTATCTGTTCTCGGATCTCAAAATCCTTTGCCCTAGCATTATTTTTCCTTATCTCTAATTCCTTCTCTAGGATTTTGGGAATGAGAGATATAATTTCAATAAAATCCTTATTGTATATGTTCAAGTACTTAACTGTGGCTTCCTCCAAGATCTTTTTATCTGCATCATTGTATGCATCATAGAATTTTGTTATTGGTTGCAGGTTCCCATCCATAGTAACTGCCTTAACTACATCATCTAAGGACAGAGTGGGCCTTTCAACAAACTCTTCTACCATCTCTTCCTTATCTTCACTGGTAGAGGGTTCACCAGATACTTTCTTCTTTTTCCTCATTTTCCTTACCTCCTCATCTGACTCAGTCTCTTCATCATCCTTCTGACTGATGTAAGATCTTTTGGCCTTTGTCTTAGTTCTTTTCTCTGTTTTACCGGATGATTTTGCTTCCAGTTTTGATTTCTTTGAGCTCTTATTAGTGGTAGGTGCAGACCTCTTAGAGGATCTGGTCTGAGAGGGTGCTTCTACTGGATCACTTTCCTTTTCTGCTTCATCCTTCTCTTTCTCTGCCCTTTCCCTCTTCTCTCTATTAGCATTAAGTGCTTCTTTTGATATGCCAAATCTTTTGGCAACATTCTCTACTTCTATTCTCACTTTTCTCTTTATCTCTGGTTATCTAAGTTCTACATGAATATTTACACTCAGCTCTTCAAAGGTTCCAAACCTTTCTACCTTTGGACCCTTAGGCTGACTTAGCATGTGCTGAACATGCAGCTCTACAATTTTCTCATCCACTTCATACCCCATAGGCATGATCCATACTGTTCTGGGTTCCACTGCCTCCATTAGGCACTGATCAGTATCTACCATAAAGCAGATTGTATTCTTATATTTTTCAACTAAGGATTTTGGAATTCTCTCTCTGGCTTGCATCATGTTCTGGAAGTTTTTAAAATATCTGCAGAGTGATGTATTCTGTGTATTGGCATCACCAATTCCATGTAGATAGTCCCTGATTTGAATTGCTACTGGTCTGTCATTCTACCATTTCCACCCATTAGATCCAAGTAGCTCATTCATGTAGTAGAATAATAGACAGAGTATCAACCCACCATATTTGGAGGAGTTCTTATCCTTCTTTATCTTCTGTAGATTTTCCAAAAGTTGGTTTAGAAGGAGTTCACAGAGATCATAGTCAGCATTCTTCCTTAACATTTCATAAGCAGTATATACAGTAGTTCTGGATACTAAATTCTCCCTGCTGGAGTGATATATCTTATATCCAATTATCATTGATGCAAACTTGATATCCGGATCTGTGATATCCTTAATAGTCATTGCTCTCTTATCAAACTTCAATCTGGTAGCCTCACTTACAATTTGGTTTTTGACATATTTGAGTGTAGGCATTCCACCGGTTGAGTGTAATCCAGTTATAGCCTTAATGACATCCTTAGTGATTTTAAATGGCCTGTTCAACCACATGAAGTTGTCATGTATTCTGCTCAAAACATATCGGACCCATTCATCTTCCAGAAAATAGGGGAAATGAATGCATTGTGCTAAGTGTTTGTCCTGGATAGCCTTATACTGTGGTTTGAGCTCAAATGATTCATCAATTAACTGTTTGTGATAGATATCCATTATCTTGGATTCTCCAAACTCTTCAATATTCACATGAATGTAAACCCTAACATCTTCAACATGCAAAATACCATGCAGAATGCTAGAAAATGCACCTAAGGGATCCACTTCTAGAGATTTGTATGGATGCTTCTTAAATTTAGGGCATGGCCTATCAGAAATCTTTACCACATTCAGAGTAGTCATCTATCAAAAGATTTGCAGAGAGATATTTAAGAATGGAAAATAACTTTTGCGCTTTTAGGTTTCACAGAGTGAGCCGGATTGATTGCTGGATGAATCAACTTCTGCAAATGATCTTTGATGGGCTTGAGGAAATTTGTTGTAGAGCTCCTTTTTGCTTCTTCTTGAATGCAGAATGAACAAATGTTTAATAAGAAAAACCCTTATATTACTCTGTAAACCCTAATACCAAGTTACAATAAATGCTCAACTTAAGTCATTCCGGTTTGCCTTGTTTTCCTTATTCAGATGACTTGGTGAACCAGATCAATCTTGTTCTAAACATCTTGTGGATCTTAACCACAGTTTATTTAGATGTTTCTCTAAGAACCCTTTAATCTGCAACCTTCCTTGTGCCAATTCTGGCACCAATTTACTGGCTAGGGGAAAAAGTTTTTCCTTGTGTCTCCCCCTAAGCCAGAGCTCACTTTTTAATTTCTGGAACAAATATCAGCACCAGATTCTGGTGCGGATCCATCCCCTACATTTTCTGTACTTCTCTTCACCCAAATCTTGTTCATCTCACTTTGAACTTCATCCACATTCACTTTTCCTTTTCCCTTGTCTTGATTCTGGTTATGATGTACCGGACCTCTTTTGTCCTGATTCTTGCTTCTACAGAATTTGGCAATATGACTGGATCTATTGCAATTGTGGCAAACAACATTTCTTTGCATATTTGATAGATGTCCTCTTGATTTGCATTGATTAGCTATATGACCCATTCTATTGCATGCAAAGCATCTACCATTGAATGAATTGTTCATTTGCATATTTCTGCATTCATGAGATTTGTGACCATACCTTTTGTAGTTAAAACACTATCCAGAGAAGGATGTATTAGTCTGATTCATTCTCTTTCTACACTGATTAGCTTTGTGACCAAAGTTATTGCAATTGTGGCAGTATCCATTGAAGGATGGATATCTTTGAGCATTAGGTTGCCTTACCGGAGGTCGTCTAGGCCTGTTCCTTGGATTTTCTAATCCAAAATTCTTCTGACCGGATCTGGAGCTTTCACCTTTCTTATATCCCAAGCCACACTTGTCATCTACCCTCTTTTGGCTTTCAAGAAGAAATTCAAGTTGAGCTGAACTTATCTTGAATTTCTCTTTGTAATCATTTACTGTTTGAAGATCCCTTTTAAGAGAGACAATTTGATCCTCAAGTTTTTCTTCATTATCTTTAGCATCTTCAAGATCAGATTCAAGATGTCTAATTAGTCTATCCATCTTGTAGCAGTCTTCTAATTTCTCCTTGAGAGATTGTCTTAGATCATCTTCAGTCTTTCTTTTCTCTTCAATTTCTTGGGTAAACTTCATAACTCCTGATTCCATTTCATGTCTTACCATAATGATCTCTTTTGATAATTTTTCACATAACTTGGTTTTCTCCTTTAGATCTCCATTTGTATCATTTGCTTCATTTTGACTTGCCAATTGTTGAAGTAGATCCTTTGTCTTTTTCATAAAGAGACTTAGTTTCCCTTTTAGTTCATTTATGAAATCATCAGCCTATTTGAGTCTTTCCTTCAATTCATTGACTTCAGAATTAGATTGCTCCAGATCATCTAGGGTAGACTGAAGTGGTTCCCTCATACCATACACATCCATTTTAATTCCCAGATCTTCCTCAAACTGTTAGGCTCTGTTTGGAGGAACTTGTCTCTGATACAAATTGTTGATAACTGAGAGGGGGGTGAATCAATTATCTTAATTTATTCAACTTTATGTTCTTCTTTAATAATAAGTGCAGCATCAAAGCAAACAAGCATGAAAGTAGAAACAAAGTCAATACACATAATACAATGATTTTGACGTGGAAAACCTGGTTAAGGGAAAAACCATGGGGTGATTAACCTAAGAATGTATTCTCTATTAGAAGAATAGAAGTACAAAATGGCACTTGCCAATTAGGGCTCACTGCCCGAGCACACTACTCACAAGAGGCTCACTGCCTACAAGTTATAAAGAGAGTAATAAGATACTTGAATTGATGAGAAGCATCCACATATGTTGGAGTTCAGTTCCAGTTAGGCTTAGTATACTGATCTACTGCACTTCATCTTTTATCTTCTTTAGAGTTACTATCCTTTCACATACCTGACCTGCCTTACTGCTTCCACACTGATCTTCTTCTTTTCTTCGCACTTCCCAATTTTTTTACACACCTCTTCTCATTGAAATCCATTTGGTATATATATATCCGCACAAGGGATTTCATCCTCTTTCTAGTCGGCATCCGGAATAGTCAGTGTTTCCCAAACTCTAGTCTGTCGGCTGAATCCTTGCTTACCAAGTGATGCAGATCAAATAGATACTTATAAAAGTCATCTAACAAGTCGGCCAATCACGAATGATACCTTAAGAATCTTGATCACCATCAACATCTTATCTGAAATAATGTCTGAAACTCTGTTGGTAAGTTCTTCCTCTGTCTACTCTGCCAAACAGGACCCCAATACTTGAATGCTCATATCTCTTCACTCTTTCATCATCGGACACTCAATTCCTAGAATCTATCAATCAAGGTACTCCTCTTGACTTCCCTAAGTCCACACTTTCCAAAGATACTTCCTCTAAGAGATCTAGACCTGACTGTCAGACCTTGCCACATCCTCTATTCTTGCTTACCGGACCACAACATTCTTCAATCTGACTTCTGGTAGGCACACCATGTCCTGTGGATGTGTGGGATGAACTTTGTTGCCATCAATGACAACAATCATGAAGCTCCAATGTTTCTCTTGCCAACACCAACCACCTTACAACACATCCAACAATAATCCATGCAACAACCCTTCATCTAATTTCACATATATACAACCCCCCGTCTCCCAACCCCCCATTTCACAACCACCCATTGTATTTGTTAGGTCTCAAAATGCAGGTTGCTAATCCTAAGAGAATGCTAGGCTCTATGCTTAGATTTGCAATGTTTTTGAACTAACACTATGGAATCAAGCTTTAGGGTTTGATGACTCCCTGTTCTTTAGGTCCTACTAAACCTAGGTGGGTGAACCTTGAAAATTAAAGTAGGTTGAGGGTAAGTATTTTGACTAAGTAAATAGATCTATCTATAGTGGCAAATGGTGTAGAATAAATGAAAGCTTGCTAACTAATTCTAATATCTGATGAATGGTTGGTATCAATCGTATAATCAATATCAAGGTGAATTTTATGATTGTGTAAATAAAAGGATTTAAATGATGAATTGAAATAAGACCAGTGCCTTGTTGGGTAAATAGAGTCAAATGAAGGACTAAGACTAGTGGCTTATAGTGGGTAGTAATTCTAACTGTTTGGCACAATATCTTAGTTTATAACTTGTATAAACGTGCAGGGAAATGACTGACAAACTCTTCTTAATAATCCAACTAATACAATCAGATGTCTTGTTATTCACCAGAAGGTAATTTAATCCTTTCTTGAAGGAACCAATTGAATGAAATATGCAAGATAACAGATAATATCAACTTGGAGACAAAATGCCAATCCTAATTATATGATTCTTCTTAGTAATCCAAACTAACACTTCCAGGTTACTGTGACTGATCAAAAGGATTTTAATTCCTCTATGGAAACCACTTAACCCAATCACACAGATACAACAAATGTGTATTGACAAATTAACTATATACTTGATATATTAATATGAATAACAAGGAAATACTGAAATGGAGACAACCATACAATTGAGTAATTTCAACAAACAATTGATGCCAAAATAAAACCACAGAATCAGAGAACTTCAATTTACTTCTTCAATAAGATACTTGTAACATGGTTTTTGAAAAAAAATGTAAACTTTATGTATTATATTCCACTGTTGATGATAATTCAGCATCATATGTTTGAACTTATATAGAAATGCTTGTGAAGAGACATAACTCTTCAAGAAGTCTATTGGGAATTAACAAGATTAACATAACAACCATAAAACAATAATACTTAGGCCCTATTCAACCACAAGTATAACTGAGTAATGTGGTCTAAGTACTCCTAGCTGCGATGTGAATCAGTAAATTCAATGGCATTCCTTGTGATCACATCCATCGTAACCATCCTCTCCAAATCCTTGCAGGCTTCCCTGGATGCGGAGTCTTTGTCCTTAAGAGCTTCTAAAGCTTCATGTAATATTACTTGACAGTCTCTACTCCATTCTTCTTTTCTCTTTAATTCTTTATCATTCTTGAACAACGTGGGCACTCCTGCTTTTGAAGCTTCAACAAATTCTTTAGCATTAGTCTTAAGTTGGTCATAATACTTTTGATGCTGCTCAACCAAATCTTTTGTACTGGAGGTATATGGAATGTCAGAAGTATCTTTACTCTATGTCTCACTGAGTTTCTCCTACAGCCTTTTGTCAAGTCTCTCATGCTCTTGGATTGGTTTATAATTTTGAGAATAATTATCCCAAAATTGGTTCAGCCAATGCATCATGTTGGTATGCCTGTTCTGGAGTACTGTGACAAGTGTGTCCATTTGGATTTGAGCTATCTGATCGATGGATAGTGATTGGACGCTATGTGAGCTTTCATCCTGAGTTAGTCTCTTTACTGATCCCTTGAAGGTGCTCTTAACAACATCTTTCAAATAGTCATTTTCTTTGGTTAATCTCTCACAACTCAATTTGTACACATCCCTTTCTTTGATTAACATCTGGGCCTATGCCTTATTCATCTTTGCAACATTAATTCCAATGTCTGTAGTGATCAAGGGGTTAGTCTCCCCTGCCTTCAAGGTCGTGACATGGCCAAAAGTTTTCTCAGTGTCTATAATGGTTGTCTTTTTATGGGGAGGATACAGGGCCCATATCATTAATGAATTTTCATCATTATTATATTTGGTGCCCATATATACTTCAGTGATACCTTCTGGAGTGAGCTTGTATTTATCATCCATATTATGCATAAAACTATCAAATGCTAGAGAAGAATTCAAATCAAGGCTAGGAAAAATCATCACCCCTGCTTCTTTGAGCAGCTGCCTACCCTTACTAGGGGTCATATCTTGCAATTCATTATCCACTGTTGCTTTCAACATGTCAAGTAATTATCTCTCATTGTTGGCAGAGACATCATCAACTGACTCTCTGATTTCTTTCCCCTTGCATTTATATAAAAATGATTTGAATTCTTTAGAATGAATAAATTTATCATCAGAAATAAAAGAATCGTATGCTATTTGTCTTGGGTCTTCATCAACAGACCCCTCCTCATCATGTGCTATGATAGGAGACTGATATTGTTGCATCTTTCTTTTGGACATTTTTATTATCTGTTGTTGTGGTTCCTCTTGCCCTGCAGGTTCTTCATCACCAGAAGATAACACCTCAATTTTTGCAAGCTATTTCTTCTTCTCATCTAGATCCCTGTTATATTTTTCCACCACCAACTCAACTTCAGTTTCCTCTAGATTCCTGATGACATCATCGTTTGGATAGGGGACGTGTGTGTACCCACTAAGGTTTTGCTTTCTCTTAGCAAGGTCAATAAAACCCTCAGGATCAAACCCTTTTCTTACCTCAACACACCTCATATTATAGTGCATCAGTTTATCCAAAATGAGATTATAACCTTCCTTGGATACCACAGTGAAATCTCCAAAACACAAAGTACTAGGCATAAAAGACTGTTTGTCATGGGAGCTCAAATGCACCACATTAGAACAATGCATTTGCCTAACTATTTCTAGGTAAGCAATTATGTCAGGGATAGTCTTAGGCAAGATAAAGGGAGTGTCCTTAAAACCATACACTCTAACCATGGTAGAATCCTTGAAACGGTACCAATCTCCCCAATTGTGAGTAACAATAGGAGGACCACCAAAATCTTTTGGTCTAAGGAACCTCTTTATTTCATTTGAGATTGAATACTCACAGGGATGACTAAAATATCTATATAACACTTTCACACAATACTCTTCAAATTGCACATAGCTAGAATAGGCATATCTACTATCCCATATTATGGTCCACATCTGTACAGGTAACTTCTGCCCCCTCTGGTCTACTAGAACAACTCTAAATTCATTTGGCCATAACCCCACTTCCTGGCCATAATAGAGCACCATGTGCATGAGAAGTGAGTAATGTTCAAAGGAAACTGATGGGGCATTGTTCTTTATTATAGCCAGACCAGAGTCAATTCTATTAAAAATATAGGTAGTATAATCAAATTACCTGGCATTGTGGCATTGGATGTCAGTAGCTATGACCATCAGAGGAATTGTCATGAAGTCAAGGACTTCTAATCCTAGGACCTATCCCACAGAGTAGTAGGTGTATTGTATGTAGGGTTCAAATAATGATACATGAAAAGGAGGGCCATCATCCTCACTGAGGGGCACCATTTCTCCCTCTGCCCTGGGCTTGTGAATAGGCAACCTCCATCCATTGTAAGTAGTATCCATTCTCAAGTACTCCTTTTCCAAATCCTCATAAACAATGGGGACAGTACATAAATCATCCAAGTCAAAAACTTCACAGATGGCATTCTTTGACAAGTGTATAATAGGCTCCCCTTGTGGGTTGCATATAGCCTTAAGGCTTGGGTTATACTATTTAGCAAGAAGTTGTAGGAGTTCAACATTCAGAAACACATCAGGAACAACTAATTTACCCAAATTCAAATGCCATGGGTTTGATACTAGAAAATTCCTAATTCTTCTGTTGTAATGGAATTTTGAAAAGCTCATAGCCTCTAATTGGAGTCCAAACATTCCCAAGGTATTTACACTTGTCCTCTAGTTTTTCCACTTCTGCCCTAAGTTGTGCAGACCTTCAGGCTTTGGGAGTTGATCCTGGTAGTTGATCAATCAAGTCTTCGTTCAGTTTCCTCTCTTTTGTTTTCTCTTCAGGGGTTTTGTCAATTTTCTATTTTTTAGGTTTACTTGTATCACCCTATGATTTTCTACCCTTTCCTTTCACCGGCATCTCCATTTATAATCTAGGATAGTAAATTCAATTTGTAAGCTACTACATAGAAGTTAGTATATGAGTACCTGTTATCAGAGGCTCTGATCGAATTCCCCTATTTCTCCTCCAAGTCTCTCCTTGCTTTCTCGATTCAGATAATTATTTCAACCTTAATTGCAATATCTTCAAATGATGTCTCAGAGGATTTCATGATTGTTTGCAATTAATTGTTCAAGCATTTCAATTTTCTTGATCATTGTGAAATGTCACATCGTTATAACTTCTCTCATCGGCATGATTTTCATAATGTCTGGGTGATTTTAATATCTTCTTATGGCACAAACTATTTTCTCATAGATCAATCACTGTAACCCTTCAATTGTCTCCTCGACGTCATATTTCATTTGGAAGTTTGTATCGGCAAGATATCTTCAAGATCTACCTGATGTAGAAGTGGGCATGGTTATCATCGGCTTGAATTTCTTCATCATTATAAGAATAACGTTCTTCTCCAATATGTTAAGTGTCCCTGATGTTACTATCGGTGAGAGTCTTGTTAATGAATTGTGATTATCGTTGTCATCAGGAAAAGATATTCCATTAGGATAACTTATTTCAAGTTACCCGATCGTGTTTGTTTCTCCAATAGCCTTTCATATCTTTGATCGGAGAGACCCTCACAATATGTCACCAACATAGTTGTGAGTATTGCTTCAGCCAGACTTACAAGTTTTGTTCCGATTCATTCACTTTCGCCGATGGTTCTTATACATGTTGGCATGACTTATACCGAAACACTTTTGTTAGTCACTGAGACATTATAGTGTCAGAAGCTCCTTAATTTCTCATTCTAATATTTATTTCCTGTTGATGACCATTAGTTTCCTCTATTCTATTGGATGATTGGTGAGAGTCCTACCGAGCTCCTCCATTGGTATGACTTATACTGTCAGGAGGGTTTTCGGAGTATTCTCCGATAGTCTTTCCTTATGCCGATCAGCATGACTATGCATTCTCTCTACGATGAAAGGTCATCGGTGCCACTTTCTTCATCAGTGTTCCCTAAAATATTCTCCCTGATCCTTATTCTCATGTTGATTATCATTTTAACTAGTTTCTCATGGATCGGTATAACAATAATGAGGTCTTGGCGATATTAAGAAATTTGAACCCTCTTATTATTATGATTTTGGGCATAATATTTTATGATTTGGTCAGATAAGAATGAGTAAGAATACAAGAAAATTTTAAATTTTCTTGTCCCAACAGTATCCTCTACCCATACCATACAAAATTAAAATAAAATCCCACCACATGTCCAACAACTCCTTGCCTACCAACAACACAAAGCCCAACAAAATCAAAATCAAACCCCACCCCAACATCAAAAAATCCCCAACGTCCTTCAACAACTAATCCAACAACAAACACACGTACTACAACCAGCCCCAACCCAAGACTTATCAAGCATTATACAAACCTTAATCCAAAAGGTTGATGATATGCAACATGGGCATAAAAGGAAGTAATACTCATTCGAAGATATTTGCCCATACCCATTTGATAGAACCATCCACATGCCACCTTTCCCTAAAAATTTTGAGACACCTAAATTTGACAAGTACAAAGGGAAAAGGGACCCTAGGGAACACCTTAGGGAGTTTTATATTGCTTTCCTAGAAGTCTCATATGATGACACATACTTGATGAGACTCTTTCCTAGAAGCCTAGGTGGTCAAGCCACCAAATGGTTTTCTCATCTTCCCCTCGACATTAAAACATTTCATGAGCTCATGGAGAAATTTGTTAACCATTTCTCCTATAACTTTGAACATGAAATATCTATGACAAACTTTTGCAATATGAAACAAAAGAATGGGGAATCCTTCACTACCTTTCTACAAAGATGTAGAAGCCTAGCAAGCAAAATCCCTTGGCGTATTCCCAAGAAACAATTAGTCACCATGTTTGTGACAAATTTAAATCAAGAGATGGGCTTCCATTTACAAATCCAGCATGCATCAACCTTTGAAGAGGTTATAGACAAATGAACAACCATTGAAAGATCCCTTATTGCTAAGGCAACCATAAAAATTTACAATAACGACAACAAAAACAACAACAACAACAAGGTCAACGGCAACAACACCAACACCCCCAACATAAACAAAAACAACCCATCCCACGAAAAACCCCTCTTTTGGGGCAAAAACAAAAATACCCTTAATGATGATGTCACTGATGTTAAGAGTGTCCAAAATGTACAAACTACCACACCATCAAACCACTAGTAGAATTTGGAAAATAAATGACTACATGACTAAAAATTTTAGTCACGACAACTAAAAATGACTAAATTCTACTAATGTTTTTCAACACAACTATAAATGACTAAATAAATGACTAATTTGATCATCGAGTAAAAAACATAACTAAATAATTAGTCACACAAATAAAAACTAGACAATATGATATTAAAGTGGGTAATTAAAAAAAAAATATTTCAAATTGGGAAATTATCAGCGGGAGTGGGTTGTATTGCACGCACAAGGTTAATAGTGAATTGGGAAATTTTTTGACGGGAGTGGGGTGTACAGTAGAGTGCAAAATTTGTCAAAGGTAATTCAATGGAGGAGTGGGGAGTACAATTGGCATTATTTGTGTAATGCACCTCTACAAACAAAAGGAGGGTTTGTTAATTATTAATGGAGTCAGAGCTAACCAGAGAGGCTTTGTGTGCCAATTTGATGGCATGAGGTGTCTTGGGTTTTAGCATATAAGTATAGAAGCTACTTGGATGGGCTTGTTTGGAGAGGACTTGGAGACTTCTGAAAAGGTGGGAAAGGAATTTGGAGTTTGTTGCAACAAATTTGAAGTCGGCGAGGCCCTCTACAGCGAAGTCAAATTTGGGGACGCCCTCTGCAGTGAATTCAGAGACAATTTGAAACCCTCATTACATTAAACACAAAATCTATAGCTTTCTAATTGGCAACTATATCTAGCTAGGAGAACAAAATCAGTGTCTTATAGGAGATGAGTTACATAAATAGGAGGGTATCTTGTCATATGACATTGACTACCATGTAAAAATTTGGATTTCTTGAGATTGTAAAAGAATTGGATGCTTTTATTCATTGTATAATCAATACAATGTAGGGACCATATCTTGAAGTTGTCTATTTGTGTTCCATGTTATCATGCATGGGTATGGTATTAATTTCTAATTTTGTAACCAATTCACCAACCTAATACCTAAGGCTCTTTTTCACTAAGTCTTCATGGCATGGGTAGTGCATGTACATCATAATTAGTTTGTTATTGGTTGGTGTAACTTACAGTAGTTACATAGGCAACTAAGCAAAAGAATCATACAGGCAATTCTAATTTTAGCAGACTATTTTTCATTAGTTTCCTCTATGCATTTTTGAGCATATGGGAATTGAACTTGTAACATGCATCCAAATTTCAATTCCTTTGATCACTTTTCCATTAAACCATGGGCTCATGTCCCTAGCCTAGACCTCAATGGTTGGGTAACATTGTGTGCAATCCTAATCTATTAATTGCATGGAATCCTAGAAGATGGTCTCATATGGCATAGTTGAAAGTTATGCTAGTTCATCAAATCAATGTGGTCACCAAGCTATTTTAATTGATACTAGATGTCTACACATGGGAGTATATCAATTGTTAGAATAAGTCATCTTATCTCAACATGTTAATAATTTGAGCTAGTAAGTAATGCTCAAAGTTACAACAAAGAATTCATTAGCCTGTTTGTTAGTGTTTGTGTATTCACTAACATTGATAAGATTGCCATATGTTTAAATGCTTGTGGTTCATCAATAGAACAAGCATAAATTTTGTGTTCCATTGATAAAGCATTTCTTTAATTATCATCTAGACAAGGAAGGCCCTCAATAAAACATGGATAAAATAACATTTGTTTATTTCCAGTCATCACAATCTTCTTTTATGCACATTGTAGATGACATGTAAACTGAACATAAGTCTACATGATCAACAAGATTTTTAGAATTACAACATGCTCCTATAAATGTAAACAAATAGTATACAAACACCCCAAAATTTTCTTATCTGTGTGTATTACAATTTGACCATTATTGTTTGTTTTTTTAACTGCAACGAATATTTTTTATATTAGAAATATAAATGGTGAGGTGCCAGTAATAGATAGTTTGCAGCATATACTTTTAATCTCTACCCTTTGCACATGGGAAACAAAATGAGGGCAGAGTAGTTGCTATGTTTCCTACTAATTAGCCATTGATAATTGAGAATCCTTCAAGTAAAAAATGCACAAAACTAACCACAGAGATTTATGTAGAGGTAGAACATCTAATTTTGTAGAGTGATGCCCAGCTGTATTTCTTGAATTTGAATAGTTCCAAAGTGCTCTGTATCCTATAGAGTGCTCTAATTCTAAATCTGTAGAGTGATCTATATCCTAATTCTGTGAAGTGCTCTGAATTCTGGGTAAGTGCTAAAGAGAATGAGTTTACATGTATTAGATCCTGAGTAAGTTGAATTTTTTAGATTTCTATTTTTTTCTTGAATACTGGAATGCAGAACATTACAGATGGATCTATGTCGAAGGTTGACTATGGATCAATACCATGCATATGATGAGAGAGTAGCCATGAGAGGGACATGGACAAATATCCATGTCCATGTAATGACTATCTTGGTGGAACGGTGAAAAAAAGAAATGTGATTTATCGACATATGATAAGATATGGGCATAGTGGTATAAGCCCTTGGGATTACAATTATTATGAAGATATGATAGAATTATAGAGTGTGAGAGATGAAGAGGCAAAAAACATAGATTAAGTGGCATGAAACATAGATGAAGAGGCATAAATGTTAGACAAAAGGTTTGAAGTTGATAGAATGTTGAATGAGGGTCTAAACGATGATTGGGCCAAGTCATGGAGGATGCCTTAAAGCCTGTGTATGCTAATTGCAAGTTAAGTTGTTTGACAACAATCCTTCAAATTCTTAACTTGCAAGTGGTGCTTGGTTGGAGAAATAAGAGTGTAGATCAGTTATTAGCATTATTAAGTTCGTTGTTACCACCTAACTCCACATTGCCAACAAAACTAAGTCAATGTAAAAAGCAAATCACTAAGCTAGGCTTAGGGTATGAAAATATCCACACATGTGTGAATGGTTGTGTATTATTTCAGAATGGTTGTGTATTATTTCACAATAATCTTGCAAGTGAGAGTAAAGATCTGAAATGTCATGAAGCGAGGTATAGACAAGGGTTGAAATCAGTTGTGGTTCCTAGAAAGGTTCTTCACCACTTTTTGATAATCCCATGATTACTCCAAATGTATAGGTGCAGAGACATTGCTGAACTTATGCAATGGCATGCCCAACATAAGAGAACCAATGGAAAACAATGACATGTGCCTGATTCTAAGACATGGATGGAATTCGATAACAAATGGCCTAATTTTTCTCAAGATCTTCATAATATAACATTGAGTTTGGCTCTAGATGGGGTGAACCCATTCTCAGATCAAAGTACTAAATAGTCAACTTGTCCAGTGTTTTTAATAAATTATAACTTGCCTCCATGGTTAGCAACTAAACCATTTTTCTTAATGCTATCATTGATTATACGAGGAAAGAAAAGTGTGACTTCAGATACAATCAATGCTTATCTAGAGCCATTATATGATGAGCTAATGGAATTGTGGAAAGGAATTGAAGTAATTCAATCTTTAAGGGATGGTCATTCAATCAAATTCACTTTAAGAGCTTCCTTATTGTTTATGATTCATGATCTTCCTGCATATGGCACATTGTCTGGTCTCATTGTTCATGGATACCATGGATGTCCTACTTGCAACTTTAATGATTTTGTGAGGCACTCAAGAAGTTTGCGTAAGTGTATTTATTGTGGACATCATGCTTACCTTAAAATGGATCATCCATAGTGTCGACAAAAAACATGTTTCAATGGTCAAGAAGAGAATCGTGAAGCACCGTTGCTAATAACAGGTGATTACAATGTTGAGAATGGACAAAAAAGAATATCATTTATAATTGAAAATGATGGGATTGCTGGTAGTAGATATGATCCATGTAATCAAAATGGTGTAAAATGTTTATGCATATTCTATAAGTTGTCATACTTTAAGGATATATCCATTAGGCATACTGTTGACTTTATGCATAATGAGAAAAATATAGCCTATGCTATTATAGAAACTCTTTTTGGTGCTTTTTATACTATTTCATCATGTGAAGACTTTCGAGAACTAAAGATTCATTGAAATCTTTGGGTTGAAAAATGTGCTGATAAAAAATATATAAAACCTAGTGCTCCTTATGTCTGGACAAAGGAATAACGTGCACAAATCTTACAATTGATGTCTTAGACTCGCTTTCCCATTGTATATGTAAGTAGTAGTATTAGAAGCCAAACTGACATTAATAGCTTAAGAGGCCTCAAAACCCATGACTATCATGTCATAATCGAGAATATTTTACCTATTGTGGTAAATATATCAAGTTTGGCAAAGGGACCAAGATTGGAAATTATAAGGTTGGGCCTAATATTAAAGAGAATGAGTTTACATGTATTAGATCCTTTGAACTTTAATAGTTTGAGGGAGGAGGTTGTTGAAGTCCTTTGTCTATTGGAATGGGAATTTTCACCAATAATCTTTAACATTTCTATGCATCTTTTTTATACATCTAGAATATGAACTAGAGCATTGTTGCCTAGTAAGAACGAGATGGATGTATCCTATAGAAAAATATATGAAAGTTTTGAAAAAAATTGTGCATATTAGGGCAAAACTGAAAGGTAGCATGTCTAAAGTATATTCAATGCAAGAGGCCATGGGATTTTGCACAGAATATATGAAGGATTTTAAAAATGTTAATCGACATGTATGAGATGATGACAAAGATGAGAGAGTTGCAAGTGAAGTATTAGAAGGCAATGGATGTCACTTCAAGCTGTCACATCAAGAAAGAAGTGTGATACATGCCTATATTCTTCAAAACACATCTTCATTTGATAAGTGGCGTAGGTAAAAAAAAATTACACATTAATTTATTTACTCAATTGCATTTACACATTTATATTATTAATCTTACTATTTGTACGTTAATATTCTACGTAGAAAATATGAAGAAGAGAATCAAACTTGGATACAACATCGACCTCAAAACTGCAGACATCATGATTTGATTAGAGGCGATTCTTTTCCAAAATTTAAAGAATGGATTGCTAATGTAGTCAATGATGCAAAAGAAGAAGGTCAAGATATAACAATGGAGGAAAGTGAGCTTTCACAATCTCCACATTTATGGGCTATACGTTTTAGTGGAATGTGGGCCTATGGTAGTCATTTAAGAGTGGAAGAAAAAGACAAAGGAAAGACAAATTGTGATTGTGTTGTTAGTGCTGAATTTCTTCACGAAACTGAGAAGAAATTTTATGTTGGATTCATCCAAAAAAATATTCAAGTGGATTTTGGTGAAAATAGTGCTATATTATTAAAATGTAAGTGGATCCAACCATCCTTAGTACAATTTGATGAGTATGGATTTGTACGCGCAAATACATGATAATTTTTATCAAAGACAGATGAGCCGTATGTTTCCCCTCTTCAAATTAACCAATAATTTCTAATGTAAGAAGCCCAAGATGGTCGTATGTCATTCAAACAGAGTCTCATTCAAAACAAAAATTCATGGAAATTGATATAAGGCATGATGGGCAATATGTTAATTTACAAGAAACATTCGAAGAAGTGGATGAAGACGATGATGGAGTGTTTGAAGAAGATATTTTGATTACCAATGAAGAGATTGGGAGAGAGAATGTATTGCATGTCACAGATGAGGATGAGGAAGAAAATCAAGTAGATGCAGACATGAGTGATCAGGATTTTGATCTTGCTGGCAATGCAAATAATTATGATGATGTTTTGTCACCTTAACTACCCTGTCACCTTAACTTGTTAGCTTGTCATCTAAACTTTGGTTATATGTATGGTGCAATTTATTATTGAATGTAATAAAGATCTGAGTATAGGTGTACCTATTCACTGTTGTTTTACTAATACATTTCTGAACCATTAAAACTGGCCTTGGGGTTCCTTTTATATGATTGGGATTCCTATCATATGCATAAGTTAACTCTTGCCCCAAAAATGTGTTTTTGCATATTACCACTATACCACAATAGGAGATATATACATTTGCAGGATAGTAGTGATTAATAAGTTCAATGAAGTGTTACTAGAAAACTGTAGTGAGCATCTATAATACATTCATGTGATCGTGGTGAAAGCAAGAGCAAGTTCAAGTATACCACAACCCCATAGCAGTTTCAAAGTCAGCTAGTGAGCTCACGGTAAGCAGTCTTAAGAGGTAGCATATAATGTATACTGCAGCCCCACATGGACTTCAAAGTCAGTTTGCAGGCTTGTGGTGAGGTTAAGACCCTACAAGTAATAACAACTGCAGCACTGCAACGGTGAACTCATGAACCGATAGTAGAGTGGTAAGAGTTAAAAAGGGTTAAAATTGATACCACATTCCCGTGATAGCAACCTTACAAGGTTTGTGCGATAGCGGTAAGCATCAAATTTAACTTTCAATTGATCTCGCGGTCCCATAATGAGATCCAACATGGCTTGTGGTAGCAGGATAAGGGAATGAAAAGGTAGGGTTTTATTGATCTGCTACCCCACAAAGTTTCTTAACCATCTGAGTGGGATTGTGATACAGCTATGGGTTATAATTAATGCAAAGCATTGTGGCCATTAGATCACTCTTCATCAACAGTGGCAAATCACAGTGACCAAAGCTTGTCTCTCAACATGAAATAAAAATTAATGGCGGAGTGGTTTGGTATGGGAGCTAGATAAAATTTGGTTTGTCATGTCATTTTAATCATTCACAGACATTTAAAGTAGTTCATAGAGTGATTTGGATCATATGGAAAGTGATAAAGTTACAATATTGGTGAGCATTGTGCGGCAAATTGACGGGTGAGTTATTTAGTTTTCTCTCTACAAAATTAAGTGAATTCTTATTTCTCTTAGATAGTTATGTGAAGTATACAAGTAGTTCACAAAACCCTAGGTCAGTCTTCAATTCATAATGGCACCAAAAAAGGATGAATATAGAAAGAAAGTTGAATCTTTTGTCCCAAAAGAGAAGAAAAGACCATTACAACAATTAATTTTAGATGTACTACCACAGTTAGTAGATAAGGGGTACAAGAAGGTTTTCAAAGATGAGTTCCAGGGTTGTAGGGATGTAATCATTCCTATTTCAGGATGGAGTTTATTCTAGTATTTTTATAACAAAAAGGATGTCGAAGCTCCTGTATGCAATCTGTGGATTCTAGATATGGACAAATTAGTAGTACCAAATGTTTTGTGGATGCTGAGTTCATTTGGATTTAGGAACAATGTTACCATGGTGCTACTAAGACAGTAAGGCTACTTGATGACTCACCACTAGTGACGGTTACAAGGGATGCAATAATAAATTGTTTCATGTTGAAAAAACAAGCTCTAACAAAAGTCGATATTCAAAAAAGTGGAGAGGGCTATAACAGGTTAAGAAAAACTTACATGAATGATGAACTCCTGATGTATATGAAGAGGGGGGCTAATAACATGAGAATGCCTATTCCTACCACTTCTGTAGAACCATTCCCTGTTGATAGTTTTACTATATACTTCAAGAAAACCTACTTTACTTTGTGTCAGATTCTTGGGGAAGATGCACATGAAAAGATGCCAGTAGGAATAATGATGATGACAATGAGAATTTAGAACCTTGAGCTCAATATTGAGTATGATTTTGCTTCATTCTTGGAGTAGCAATCGCATAAAGAATTTCTTGAGGTGTTGGAGAATAAAGCACCAATAAAATTTAGACATTATTCCTTGTTGTGTTATCTCATTTTGTTTCAAAATAGGAGAATATGGAGTTCAAGAATGGATTTGAGTATGGCTAACAAGAAATGTTACAGGTTGCCTGTACAATGTTGGTGCTACATTTGGGATAGAAATTGTAACAAAAATGATTATGTTGCTTTTCATGATGACTGGATTATCAGGATAATGGCTAGTGTTGGTAATACTGTACCAAGATTATCTTCAGAGGTAAGACAATTCCTGAGACCACATGCAATGAGACTAGAATAGGGCCATATGCACAATTTTAGTGATTTCTTCTTTCTACCAAATTACACAATCATAAGAGTTTATGGATGTACTTAGGCACTATACATTTTTCCAAAGTTTTATCCCTCAAGGTTGGCATTCTTGGAATTCATGTGGCAAATGCTTTGGATGGAAAGAGATGTTATCAAGAAGCAAAAAAAGGGTACATTCCTGCTAGACTTAACTATATTTGAGGAATTGTCGATTGGTGTTGATACTCTAGAAGAATTGCAAGACTATTTGAAAAATATGTATTCTTTGAAATGTTAAACAGAAAGAGTTTTTGACCCAGAGGGTCACATGAATTTTGTCAGGTAGGTGATCCTTACAAAATCTAGGATCACTCAACAAGTTGATTACGAAGAGGATATTATTGGGAATTGTCTCACACCAGAGTAGGTGTATGATAGGAAAAGAAAATGGGATATATTGATAAAAATTAAAAAACATAAGAAGGAGAAGTATCTAGAATTTTTAGGGTTTTTTGTAGAGGAAATTGATCCTTTGAAGAGGATAAATTTGATGATTGATAATTATGATAAATGTATGGTAAATCCCAACATTAATCTAAAAAGGTTGCAAAGCTTCCAGTCAAAAGGGCAAAAGGGATTGTAATTTCTGATCCTTCTACTGATACCATGTCTATATTTGAATCCTCACCTGAGCAACCACCCTCTAAAAGGCAAAAGATTGATGATGTTACCCCATTAGTACCTATGAAATAACTGAGGGAATGGGAGATATAGAGGAAGATGCCAGTGTATTGCAACAAATGACCGAGTATGTAGAAGTTGATCAACCTCCCAAACAAGAAGCAGAAGCTCACATGCCTGAAGGAAGGATAGAGAGCTAGGAACAGGGAGAAATAGGAATGCATGAGGATGAAATAGTAGTTGATTTTTAAGATTCATGGATGATGATGTGTTTATTCACACTCCTGAATTCAAAGATTTTTGGTTAAAAATAAAAATGAAAGAGTTTGAGAAAAAAGTTGAAATAAATAAGATGGGAAAGGATGAATCCCAGCATAAGCAAATAATTGCTCAAACATTTAGAGAAATGAAAATTGATGAAATAAATATTAGCCCTAAAGAGGCTAGAAAAATGGTGTTAAAGAGTAATATGTTGATTATTCCAGGGATGGATCTAAAAACAATGTTCTTACTTGATCAAGTAAGAAACTAGGATGATCCTATGATGGTATCTAAATTTGATTTTGAGAATGGAATGAGCGGTGTGGGATACAATCCCAAAATTAAAATTTTGGCTATATGGAGCATACAAAAGAGTACACAAAAGCCAAGATTTCTTGATGTTGTCTAGGAATGAGAGGGATAGTGATGGTTAAAACAATAAAAGATTCATCAGTCCTAGAGGTGGCTACCTGTTGTTATATGGAGCCTAATTAGACTTGGAGGTTAAATTTACCCCACTTTTATTGGCACAGTTTCCCCCCAAATTATTTAACAAGGTCAAGTGACAGCGCCCCTTGCGGGGGTTTAGGGGCAGTGCCCCTTGCAGGGTCCAAGGGTAGCACCGCTGGCGCGCTCCCTGTCGCAATACAGGGCGGCGTCAAGGGGCAGTGCCCCTGAAACCTCACACAATTTTTTATTGTTTTATTAAGGCGTTGGGAGTTATTTGTTCTATTAGCTGACATAAAAAAATCCTATTTTTGTAATTGACATAAGGCTTGATAAAAGTGGCTAAGGGTTAGGGTTTTTGTTGATGTATTGTAGCATTTTGCAGCGGTATTGAGTTGCAAAGATTTTTGGTTGTAATCGGTTTGATTTACTGGATAATAATATTGGACTCTCTGTTGGTGGATGTAGCCTGAGTTTGGGTGAACCATGTTAAAATTGTCTCTCGTTGTTATTATTTGTGTATTTTCATTCCTCTATTTAATCTTTATTTTCATTTAATTGATATCATTTGCCAGCTAACCCTAACACTACCCTCACCATGCATTCAACCATGTTCACTAGAGATGTGAGAAATATGGTGTACAAATTGGTTGAGTATGAAAAAACTCAAATTGAAGTGAATGAGGAAGTCAACATATTATATCTAGAGAATGTCAAATTGAAGAAGCAACTCAAAAGAGTCGATGTGTCTCAATGTAAAGAAATTGTACCATATCATCCTCCACAATCCCAAGGCACTAGTGACACAGTGCCTATTGATCAGATGAATACTTTGAAGTTGAGGTTTGAAAAGGAACTTGAGGACTTGAAAAAGCAAAATGAGATAACAAAAGAAGAAGCAAGATTGAAATTTTTTTTGGTATTTGAGAAAATTTTGGAGTATAGAGTAAAATTAGTTGTTGACAAATTAGGAAATGTGTATGAGTGTTATAATGCTTTGTCTCAAGCTTAGAATAGATGAAAGTTCATTTTTCTATTTTAGATCCATTATTCAAGAGATGACAGCTAGCACATCATACATTGATTACTTTGTGCAAAGTTATGCAAAGAAATCTAGATGCTCATGCTGCACTTAAACCAATAAAAAAAATGGTCGAGATGATTTTGGATGAATTTCAATTTGTGACTGGAGAGAGCCAAAAGATGCAAGCAAACATAGAGTCTTTTTCCACTTAATTCAAACATCAATTCATACCTTCAATTTTGATAGAAGGTAATCAAATCAAAATCCTTGAAGAGTGGAAAAATGAGTTTGATCAAATAGTTCCTCGAGTTATTGATTACTTGAAAAAAGATGAAGACATAAACATTCATAGTTTCAATCTGATTCTAGATAGAGTGATTGCACTAGATGCAAGGTACACAAAATTTGTCATTGAAGTCAAAGCATTGTTGGATAAAAGGTGGAAGGATCATCAGACAAATATACCTTTGATTCAAGAATACAAATGGACTAAGTACTTCATTGTGTACAAATGGGAAACGGAGTATTTGACTCCCACAGAGGGTTGACAAAATATGGTGGAATGTTCAAGTTTTGTTGATAGAGAATGTCATCAAGTGTTTGTGGACTTCTTATTGCTTTCTTTCATGTTTTTCTTATTTCAAAATATATTTTATAATCTAATCGGTCTAATTAAGACAAACTTATATTAATATAATACAAAATTTATTATGTAAAAAGGGGGAAAACTAAATAGGCATTTTTTGAATGTGAACGGTCTGAAGCTTGTCGCTTCCTTTGATGCGTATAAAAAGGAAACCAAGACCGGTTAGAAGAAAGGAGGGGAATTTAATTTTGAGAATCATACAATCAAAAAACTTTTTCTAAACAAGTAATGGAAAGAAAGCATTGAAATGGTGGCCAAATTTCTGGTTTCAATTGTTTGTTGATTTCATTGGTAATGATATCTGGTTGTCTCCAACTTGACTTTTCCTTACTATTTAAATCAATTTATCAAGCATATTTCTGATTTATCTAGTTTTATGTTTTATTTCCCCCGCAACTGTTTCTTGAATGTTGAATGCAAATATTTCTAATCCCTCAGAAATGGTCACTTTTAATGAGTTTGTTCTAAAAGCAAAAGCCCATTCGATGTCCAAAATCTAAGATTCAAACTCATATTCCATTGTTGTTCTACTTATTCAAGTTGCTGATTTACATATTATTGTTTATTTGGACTTCAAGAAATGAGGACAAAGACTTTAAGGCACAAATTAGATGATAGTGATCATAATGCTGAAATTTCAGTGACAGATTATAAGCACTTTCATAGAGAAAATGTGGCCAAGAATAATGAATACTTATCATGTCTTGGTTTGTCAAGTAGGCAAGTTGTAAATCCACTAAGTAGTATATTATTTGTAAAATAGTGTTTAATGAAATTTTATAGGCAAGAACTTTATGTATATAAGACATAATATGATTTTTTTTGTTTTATAGGCAAGAAAAAGTGTACAAAGAAAATGCGAAGAAAAAGAAAAATGAAAGAAAAGATATAGTGCCACCAACTCGTAGAAGCCAATGCATTTGTGATTCAACAAATGCAGTTGATGAAAATAGTTGTGATGACGTGCAACCTGATTTAACACATGGTGTTGTGTAGCCTGATATAGCACATGGTGATGTGCAACATCGTGATGATCTCTTAGCACAAAGTCTAAGAGAGATTATTGAAAAACATGAGAGCAAAGGAATAGTAAGTCTACAGATGATTTATTCAAGTTTAAAGGATGTGTTTGAAGTGAAATCTATGGAGACCAATACTAATCTACCTACTTATGCCACACCTGATGTGGCCAAGGAGCATGAAGTTCTGGTTAATGAAAGTCATGAAAAGAGACGACTTTTGATGGAACTAGTGGATGAACCAAAAATATTGGTAGTGGTTTAATAGAAGATGTGTCTCCTTTTGTCAAAAGACAAAGATTGAGTCAAGATTTGTACAGATCTATAGAGAGGAATGCAAAAAGAAAGAAAATTAGAAGGCAAGAAGCCATTCTTGGTTGAGGTATCAAGAGATGGTGAGCTCATTGGGCCAAATGCTACAACGTGGGCCACCGAGTTGGGTGTAAGATGTAGGGCCCATTTGGATACTTGCAAATCAAATTTTGCAGAGCAAGATCCATGAAGTGTGGAAAATGTTATACAAAAAATGGAAAATGCTTTTGAGATTACTAGTGGACAAATCTCTAGAAAATATTACGAGAAAAAGATGAGACTTTTGATGAACAATTTTAGATACAATTGCAAAAAAATAATCATGGAGGGAAAAGAGAGGTTAGACTCCACTCTATCTCCCAAATAGTGGGAGGCATTGAAAGAAAGTATGCATTCTGAAGAATATTTGACAAAGAGTAACAGAGGCAAGAGAGCAAGAGATAATGTGAGGGCTAGATATACATTTGGCCGAGGCGGGTTGTAGGCCAAAATGGACAAATTTGGAGTAAGTGTGGATTTTTGGTTCAATTTTTTTTTTTTTTTTTTTAAATGCGCCTGGTAAACTTTTTAACGTGACCAGTGACGCTGGTACGACATGCCCTCCGGCTCCACACGAATGCTTTTTCTCGGAGCAATGAACCGGTGAGGCCACAACTGGGGGACCTCATCCCCTAGGAAGAACACTTCAAACCCGTGAGCTCATTAGCCCAGCGAAGGCGTAAAGCCTTGCGAGCTCATTGGCCCAGCGGGGGTTTGAAATTTGGTGGCCGCCACTACATCCTGAGTGACTTAACCACCGAACCATGCCATCATTGGCAAGGATTTTTGGTTCAATTTACGTTGTGTTATTTATTTTAATTTTTTATTGAACTGACTATATGTTGAAATTGAGATTGTATTTTAGGTGGAAAACAATAATAGAGAAGCAGGTGCAGAAGATATTGTCAATTATATGGTAGCACTAGATCCTAGTAAATCTAAGAGTGGGATGAAGTGGAAATCTAGTTCGTCAACAAAGATTTCACAGCCATCTATTAGATGCCCAATAAGAGCCTCTCCAGATCATGTACACTCAAATGAAGGGTACCAACATGTAGTGATATGTGGTCTCACTGAGAAAGTTTCACAATTGGTTACCTCCGTTAAGCCTATAGTTCCTACATAGAATGAGCATTATTCCATGGATTTAGATTAGGTAAGAGGCTCTATTGATCTCATTTCTTCTTGTTTGTCAATTTTGTATACAAATGCCTCTCAATATGTAGATTGAAATATGAGCGTAGGAGAATCCAACCCATTTTCTTTATTGATGGAGTGATCTAGAAAATGTTCTTTTGGACAAATTTATAGCTTGCATTCTTTACTTGACTATTGAATGCTTTGTATATTTTTTTGCATGATGGTTAAACCACATGCAGAGCAATTTTATCAAAGCAGTACAAAAACAAAAATGCCTTGATGTCAATAGAGCTACTAATATTGATAGTGATAATGATGAACTAGACAATAATGTGTAGCACAATCATAGTTGTGGTGAAGTTGAGGTAATATAATATTTGTTGTAAATTATTTGTCCCAATGTTTTATCATTCTTCATGCTTACAATGTTCTTTTGGAAAACAATTTAAAGCTTTGGTGTAGTCACGGTAGGAGGGTCCACAAAGTGAACTATCCTAGCCATGTAGCAAGAGTAAACACAATGGAAACAACTCAAATATATGAAACAAATGCAGATTTAGTCATTTAGTATATCAAAGAATTCAAATGCAAATGGACTGGCAACATGCAGGCTTACAATTTGGCTCATAGGCCTGACTATAGAATATACACAAGATATAGCTTTGAAGCTCCTTCACTCAAAATCTGGTCTAAGGATTATGAATCAATCACTAACTACTTTCCTAGGGATCTATTATGTCCTTATATGTCATCTCTGGTACAAAGGATTCCTCCACGTCGGCCAAGGAAGATCACAAACTCCAATGAAGAGTTGTAATGTGTGTACATGGATAGGTCAGACCTAATCATGTAGAACTCCTCCACAAATGAATGGAATGATGTTCGGATCTCAAGGAAGGATGGCCACAAACCATAGATCATTGAATGATGTGACATTAAGCTCCATAAGTCAAGGAATGCTCCGCAAGTCTTCTCCTTTAGCTAATTATCAGAGACTGTCAGGATGCTCTATTCTGAGAAAATAGTTGATCTTCTGATAGTGATAACTTTTTGGTACTTAATCCAAATGCTCTAAATTTTGTATGTGATGTAGGTGAATGAGTCTAGATGCTAAGTCCAACTTCGCAAGATCTAAAATGTAACTATGGTAGAATGCAAACCAAAATACAGAAACTGATACTAACTGAACTGGAAAATGAAAAGAAACAAACTGAACTACAAACAAACTGAAATGCAAATATTTTTTGTTGATGCAAGATTACTCTTGAACCAGGGATGCTCTTGCATCAGACATCTGGGGTTATTGAAAAAGAGAGTTCCTCACTTTTTGCGGGCTAGAGGGAAACCAAAACGGTCCACCTCAGCCTGAGAAATCCAAGATGAATCCTCCTCTAGTCTTCCTTTCCACTTCACAAGATATTCTCTGTATTGTCTTCCTCTGGTGTTGGGTCCAACTCTGCTATCCAAAATGTCTTCAATCTACTTTGGTGCTTGTTGTGGTAACTGCTTCTTCAGGTCTTCATCCATGTTGTCACTGAACTCTGCTTCATGATACTGGTATAGGTTAGCAATGTTGAAAATAGGTGATATGCCCAATGTCTCTAGTAATTCTACTTCATATGCATTTCCTGAATCAAATTTCCTGAGTATCTTACAAGGTCCAAACTTCTTCATCTTCAACTTGTTATAAGTTCCAACTGGAAATCTTTCTTTTCTCAAATATACCATCACTTCATCTCCAACTTCAAATTCCTTATGTCTTCTCTTCTCATTTGTCTTTTCCTTATACTTACTATTCATTTCCTCCAAATGCTTCTTCACCTGATTATGCACTATCTTCATGTGATCTACAAACTCTTCTACTTCGACACTTCTCTTTTCTTCCATGCTAATATCTCTTAATTCTACCACTCCTCTAGGGTTTGCTCTGGTAACAATCTCAAAAGGTGTTCTTCCAGTACTCTTATTCACTGAATTATTGTAGGCAAACTCTGCTTGTGAAAGAACCAAATCCCAACTTCCAGCTTTCTCTCCAACCAAACATCTCAACAAGTTTCCCAAACTCATATTCACTACCTTTGTCTGTCCATCAGTTTGTGGGTGAAATGTTGAACTAAACTTTAGATCTATCTTCATCTTCTTCCAAAGTGTCTTCCAAAAGTATCCAAGAAATCTGACATCTCTATCTGAAATTATACTCTTAGGTAATCCATGCAATCTCACAATCTCCTTGAAAAATAGGTTTGCGACATGCACTGCATCAGTTGTCTTCTTACAAGGTATGAAATGTGTCATCTTTGAAAATCTATCCACCACTACAAATATTGAATCATGTCCTCTATGTGTCTTAGGCAATCCCATTACAAAATCCATGCTTATGTCTTCCCAATCGGTACTGTCAAAGGTTTATACAATCCAGTATTTTGACTACTCCCTTTTACAACTTGACAAACTCTACAACTCTACATAAATTTCCTAATATCCTTATGTATCTGAGGCTAGAAATAATTTTCACTTACCAAAGCCACTGTATTATCAATGCTAAAATGTCCTGCCAATCTGCCACTATGTTTCTCCTTGATCAAATTATCCCTCATTGAACTTCTAGGTATGCATAATTGATTTCCCTTGAACAACATAACTTCTTAAATGAAATAGTCCAACTATTTACTCCTATCTATCACAATAGTTTCCTTACATGCTTTCCATGGTTTTGCAAAATCAATGTCTCCCTCATATAGATTCTTCAATTCATCAAATCCCATTACTTGAATTCCCATCTTTGTCAACAAGTTTCTTCTCCTACTCAATGCATTAGCAACTTTGTTTGATTTTCCACTCCTATGTTTCAACACAAATGTATAACTTTGGATGAACTCTACCCATCTCATATGTCTCTAATTTAACTTTCCTTAACTGTTCAAATATTGCAAAGCTTGATGATCTGTATACAACACAAATTCCTTAGGCAACAAGTAATGTCTCCACTTCTTCAAGGCTTGAATTATGGCATAGAACTCTTGATCATAAACTGAATATCTTCTCCTTGCCTCATTCAACTTCTCACTGAAATATGCTACTGGTCTACCTTCTTGAGTTAATACTGCTCCAATTGCATTTCCACTCGCATCACAATCAACTTGAAATACCTTATTAAAATCTAGTAATGCCAAAACAGGTTGCTCTGTCACCTTCTGCTTCAACAACTCAAAACTTTTATCTACTTTTGATGTCCACTTAAATTCCTTCCTATCACCTCTCATTGTTTCTATCCTAGGGTTACAAACTGAACTAAAATTTTTGATGAACTTCTGGTAGAAACTAACTAATCCATGAAATGATCTAACTTCTCCAATGCTCTCTAGTGTAGGCCATTCAACAATTGCTCTTACTTTCTTAGGATCCATCTTTAATCCTTCTATAGAGATCACAAATCCCAAGTATACCAATTCTTCCTTCATGAAACTACATTTCTTGATGTTTATCAGCAATTTCTCTTCTCTGAGCCTCTGCAAAACTTTTCTAAGGTGCCACAAATGTTCTTCCTTTGTCTTACTAAAAATTAGAATGTTATCCAAATATACAATAACAAACTTACCCAAAAATTTCTTCAGAACTTCATTCATCAATCTCATGAAAGTGCTAGGTGCATTTGTCAATCCAAAAGGCATCACTAACCACTCATACAATCCCCCATTCATCTTAAAAGTAGTTTTCCATTCATCTTTGTCTTTGATTCTGATCTGATGGTATCCACTCTTCAAATCTATCTTTGTGAAATATTTTGTTCCACTCAAACAATCCATGATATCATCCATTCTAGGTAAAGGAAATCTATACTTAACTATAATCTTGTTGATTGCTCTAGAATTAGTACACATTCTCCATTCTCCATCTTTCTTTGGTGCTAACATTGTAGGTACTGCACAAGGGATTAAAGTTTCTCTAATCAAACCTTTTCTCAACAACTCTTGTATCTGTCTATTCAATTCTTCATTCTCTGTTGGTGTTATTCTATGTGCTACTTTGTTAGGCAAACTTGCTCCCGGTATAAGATCCATGTGATGACTAATACTCCTTATTGGTGGTAACCTTTAGGTACATTATCTGATATGATGTCTTCATACTCTATCAGTAACTCCTTTATCTCCTCTGGTTGTGATTATTTAATCTCCTTCTTCAATGTTTCAGGCTTCTTAGGAATCAAGGCATAACACATATTCTCATGTCTCAGACTATCCAAAAATTTCCTTCCATCTACCAAACAGATTCTAGCATTCCCACATACTTCACTTTTAGGATCATCTTCCAAAGGAATCAAAGTAATTCTCTTCCCATTTAATGTTATAGTGTATGTATTCTTTTTCCCATCATGTATAGCTTTTCTATCATATTGCCAAGGTCTACCCAACCAAATATGACAAACTTCCATAGGCATAATATCACACAAGACTTCATCATGATAAGATCCAATATGAAATTTCATCAAACATTATTCACTCACCAGTACTTTATGATCATCTTGAATCCATTCTATCTGATAGGGCTTATGATGTTTCAATCTTTCCAGCTTTAGCTTAGTCACCTTCTCCTCTAAAACTAGGTTATATGAACTACCACTATCAATTACAACTTTGCAACACTTACCTCCTGATTTGTATCTGGTTCTAAACAAACTCTTCCTCTGGGATGGTTCCTCATTTATTTCTACTTGAAATAGTGCTCTCCTCATCACCAATGATTCTCCTTTCTTAGGTTTTCCAACTGAACTCGGTGATCCAATAGGTTCTTCCTCCACATAGGCTACTCTTCCACTATTCTCTATCTTCTTGCTTGTACTACCCTAATTACATTCAGATACTCTATGTCCTTCACCTCCACACTTGAAACAAGTGCCTCTAAATGTCCTCTTATCAAATCCTCTTCCTTCTCTCTTGTATCCTTCATTACGATATGAATTATAATTACCTCTATGATGAAAATTTCTGTCATTGCTCCAATAGGTATTGCTATCTCTGTCCTCCTTCTTAAATGGGCTGTCAAGCTTGTTCTACTCCAGATGTGATCTGTCTCCTCTGCAAAATGTTCTACCTCTCATAAATTTACCTCCTCTACCTCTCTGTCTCTGATCATGCTTCTTGTTCAACTTTTCTTCAACCTTCAGGGTAAACTGATATGCTTCCTCCAAAGATGTCATCCTTACCAAGCTTAAATCTTCTTAAATGTTCAATCTTAATCCATTGATGTATCTAGCCACTTTCTCCTTGCTAGCTTCACTATGTCCAGTCCTTATGATCATCTTATGAAATTCTTTAGTATACTCCTTCACAGATTTCTCCTTTTGTCTCAGGTTTTGCAATCTCTTCAACAACTCCAACTCATAGTCAGTAGGTATAAACTGATTCTTCAATTTTGTCACCATCCTATCCCACTTTGTAATCTTTTCCTTTCCTCTTCTATGCCTATCCAACTAAACTTATTTCCACCATATAGCAGCATGTCCTTTCAACATTGTCTTTGCAAATTTCACCTTCTCCGAATCTTCAACTTCTTCATACTCAAAGTATTCTTCCATGTCATTTATCCATTCAATCAACTCTTTAGGGTTCAAATTGCCAGTGTAATTTGATACATGAACTCTAGATCTCTTTCCAATCTTTGAAATAGCTCACAACATCTTTACTTGATTTGATTCTTCTTCTTCATCACCTCCTAGGGTTTCACCAATTTGTTCAATAGATTGAAATTCTTCTTCATCATCACTTTCAACATTAGGTCTCCATGTTAATCCTCTTCACCTATCTTCTTCAATAGCATCCAATCAAATTCTCATTATTTTCATTATTTCCATCATCTCATCCATTCTACCAACCATTGTTCCAATAGCAGCAACTCTCCTCGGCAGCAGTCTTCCTAGGATCAAGTGTAAACTGCCTCAAGTTTGGTAATTAGGCTACAAGGTGACAACTACCTCACAATCGGTGATCAGTTATGACACAAGTAACTTGCCTGAGATCGGTGATCTATCCATAAAAATATCTTATGGAATTCATTCGCGAACTCCTCTCAATTCATTCCCAAAGATTCAAAACTTTCACTCTGATACCACTTGGTGCAGTCATGGTAGGAGGGTCCACAGAGTGAACTGTCTTGGCCATGCAGCAAGAGTAAACACAATGGAAACAACTCATAGATATGGAAGAAATGTAGATTCATTCATTTAGTATATCAAAGAAGTCAAATGCAAATGGGTTGGCAACATACGGGCTTATAATTCAGCTCACAGGCCTAACTACAGAATATACACAAGATATAGCTTTGAAGTTCCTTTGCTCAAAATCTGGACTAAGGATTATGAATCAATCACTAACTACTTTCCTAGGGATCTATTACATCCTTATATATCATCTCCAATACAAAAGATTCCTCCACGTTGGCCAAGGAAGATCACAAACTCCAATGAAGAGCCGTAATGTGTGTACAAGGATAGGTCAGACCTAATCATGTAGAACTCCTCCGCAAATGAATGGAATGATGTGCGGATCTCAAGGAAGGTCAACCATAAACCATAGATCATTGAATGCTGTGTCATTAAGCTCTATAAGTCGAGGAATGCTCTGCAAGTCTTCTCCTTTAGTTGATTATCAGAGAATGTCAGTATGCTCTGTTCTGAGAAAACAATCGATCTTTTGATAGTGATAACTTTCTGGCACTTAATCCAAATGCTCTAAATTCTAGATATTATGTAGGTGAATGAATCTAGATGCTAAGTCCAACTCCACAAGATCTGAAATGCAACTGCGGTAGAATGCAGACAAAAATACAGAAACTGCTACTGACTAAACTGCCTGAACTGGAAAATGAAAAGAAACAAACTAAACTGCAAACAAACTGAAATGCAAATGTTTTTGGTTAATGCAAGATTGCTCTTGAACTAGGGATACTCTTGCATCAAGATTTTGCATTCTTTAAGTTGTAAGTTAATCTATCCCAATGTTTTGTCATTCTTCTTTTGGACAAACATTTATAGCTTTTGCATTCTTTAAGTTGTAAGTTAATATGTCCCAATGTTTTATCATTCTTCATCCTTAAAATGTTCTTTTGGACAAAAATTTATAGCTTTTACATTCTTTACTTGACTTATATTAATTTTTGTATGATGATTAAACCACATGCAGAGCAATTAAATGAAAACAAAATGAAACGAAAAAGGCCCTGTCAATAGAGCTATCTGCAAAGTTGCACAACTTTAGGTCAATGTTGATAGTGATTATGTTGAACTTGACGAGCATGCATGATATTCCTAGTAGTAGTGGTGTTGAACTTGAGGTGAGTGCTATTAAACCACATGCAAGTAAGTACTATTCAAGTAAGTAATGGTTGTTTTATTATGTAAATAAGGGTAATCATTACCTATGTGATAGAATCTAGTTAGAATAGTAGTGAAGTGTAATTAGCTACTATACATAGACTATGGAAATAAGGGAGAACATATAAATTACATATGGAATATTAGAGCTTAGTTGTAATAGATTGCATACATAGATTGTGATAATGCATTAGTGCATTGTACTTGGGGATGTCATGGTCCTCAGTTGGGGGGACTTCATTGCCAATCCATGTCTCTTTCTAGATTACTCGTACATTCTAGCTCTATTGTAGTCTTGCCCTCCATTTTTTTGTACCTTGCAATAGGTTAGTTTTTTTTTCCAAAGTAAAAAGTTCCTTCTTTGTTATTCAACATAGTCAAAAAAAGCACATACAAAAACTAATTTTTTCCAAGACATAAGACATTACATACAGCTGTAAAAAACAAAAGACACTTTTCCACCAATGCCAAAAACTAATTTTTCTAGGAGACAGCACTTTGAGAGAAGGAAAAGACAACCAGATGACAATAACACTGACCCTGAGAAGCATAACAAGTCCAGACCGGAGTTAATCAAAACTTTTTTACTCTTTTCAAACATTAGAAGTACCATTACTATCACATGACCCAACTTCATTTTTAGTTCATCAAGGGATTGTATCTCCAACCACTTTAGTGTTCCTGCACAATTTAAGAATGTATTAGAAAATGTATTTTTGAGTAAAGGGCTCCACTCAAAATCAAATCATAGGTGGAAGTAATTACCATAACCAAAAATTAGACCTTGTGTATACAGATTGAAAATGATGGGACAAATATAGCTAATACAATGATGGAACAAGTTGTAAGGCTACTTCTCATGAGAAAACATCCCCTATAGCTTAGATAAGTTAAGGTTTTTTACGCAGGAATTTGCTTGGCTTTGTTTGTGAAAAATAAATTCAATTTTTTCCATAAAGAAGTTGAATCCTTACCTGTGGAGGCACAAACTCATATGTTGGTGTTTCTGGTAATTTTAGGAATGGAATTTCCTTACAATCCTATTGTTAGATTGATATAACTGACCAACCATGATGTTTTCTATAACACCCCTGAGAGGCTCTCCTTCTACAAAAATAGTAGCATCCAAAAGGATATCCACAGTCTCCTCAAATGAACATCTCATTATTGGCCCTATATCATTATGATTGATACCATGTCAAGTAATAGCCATAAAATGACCTCGATATGTCATTGTGTCACATAGAATAGCTAAATGACTATAGTTCACATATGACCCATCAAAAGATATCACAACTTGAAGCTCATCTAGAAGAGCTTTTCTCAATGCCTCTATTCCAAGAACTTCAATAGCCTCAATCGAGTGATTACTTGTTGTCTTTGTAGCATCCACATCTTCATGGCACATAACTACTAACATATTGACACCTTCTATATCTAACTTCCATTTTGTATCAAATAGTGAGAAGTTAATTTTTGTTTAATATGCCAAGTGCATGGTTTCAGGTTTCCTATCGTCTTATTCTAGTTTCTTATAAATATTTATCAAATGTTTATCTGTCTATTATCGAATGTTTTATATCTCAATATAATGTGTACTTTTTGGTTTTTGCATAAATGTATTGATAAACTCCAAGAAGGCGATAAAGTTGGGGTGTTGGATCCATTTGATGGTGCTAATGTGGGCATTCAGTGGATTCACTCACTATCTATTATACATGGAGTCAAATTGAAAGGAACAGGAGATGCAAATGTAAATATTTTAAAGGTCACAAGTAACATACCCCTTTCTTATGAAGACAAAATATATGGAGCTATCTGTCTGAAAGAGAAAGAAGGAACCTTCACATGGTGGCCACTAAAATATTTGCAAAAAATGACATAGTTGATGTTTATCATGTACTAGCTATTAGATAGCTTGGCCCACTGCTTTATGCAGTAGTTTGAATATGTTGTTCAGGGATCTTTATCATGGTGTATTTGCAAGAGTTGGAAACTCTTAGCCTTTGACATTTTTTATTATGTATATATGAACATCTTACAGTTCATCAAAATTGCATTATATTTTTTTATTGCAAATTACCTTTTTTTTATCATGATGTTGAATCAATCTTTTAACTTCTAGCATGCTATAGCTTGTTTGTATATGTAATATTTTTATTTGCTTTTATGTTTTAATTCAAGTTTAATAATATGTTTATTTCTGCATTATACAATTTATGGTATTTAATAAATTAATGGAAATCAGTCAATTAAAATGACTAAATACACTACTAATTGATGTCAATAAATAATTAAATTGACAAAATATACTACCAATTGATAGAAATCAGTGAAAAAATATGACTAAATATATGACCAGTTGACGGTAAAATAATGATTAAAATGACTAAATATACTACCAATGGACAAAAATTAGTTAATACAAATGACTAAATATACTACCAATGGACGAAAATTAGTGAATAAAAATGACTAAATACACTATCAATTGACAGCAATTAATGATTACAATGACTAAATAAATGACTACCATGACTAAATACAATCAATGACTAAATTAACGACTAAATATACTACCAAATTGATCAATCAAAACAAACAATAAATGACTAAAAATGGTTGTCATAAATTTGGTTGCATTATAAATGACTGGAAATAAACTACTAATGGTCACGTGACGAAGCTTAGTCATTTATATGCAATTTTTAGTAGTTTTTTTAGTCATTTATTGTTTTTTTTCTACTAGTGAACCCATCCATGAGCAACAATGTAAATATTCCTAAGGGACCACCTAAGAAAAACAATGCACCTAAGAGAGGATTCACACCTCTAGGTGAGCCTATTGAAGATGTTTTGAGAAACCTCGTCAAGTTAGATTTGATCACATTGCCACCCATTCACTCCTATGATGATAAACAATTTAAACCCTCTTGGTTTGATGAGAATGCCTATTATGAATACCACCATGTTAAAGGGCATAAAACATCTAACTACATGAGGTTAAAACATTGCATCCAAGACCTTGTAGATAGAGGTGACATAACCATTGATGAACCTCCCAAATAATCACCTAATGCCAACTTAGGATCATACAAGGATCCATTTCTGAATCACAACAAAGTATAACCCTCATCCTCTAACCAATCCTACAACATAGTTCCACCTCCCACTTCTTTCAACTCCATTGTAGGTCGCATAGAAGGATCATCCAACCAAGTCAACACCATTTCCATTCGAGCCAAAAAACCCAATTGTGTCATCACTGCTCATTGCGACCGCATCTCCATTTCAGGAGCCCCACTAATGATCAAACGACTACTTCTGCACCTACCAATCCTCAATCCACTCATAACTATAACCTCCTTGATCACCTTGGAAAGACCCCTACTCAAATTTCCATTCTCGAGTTACTTCGTACATCCCCTCTCCATAAGGATGTCCTTGATAAATCCTTAATGAAAAATGATGTCCTTAACAACTTGAATTTAGACCAAGTCCAAACCATGGTGGGACACATTGCCTCACCACATCATCTCACATTCTCCAAAAAATATCTTCTCACATCTAATGCATCCCACAATGAAGCTGTTATGGAGTAAAAAGTGAACACATGCCTTTTTACCTCCTAGTTTAGCTCTTGGGTCCCTTTGTTTACACTCTATAAGCAAATTATTCATCCCGATGAGAAATCTCTTGAAATCCATGTCAAATGGGAATTAGGGGCCCATTTAAAGCTTAAGTCCTAACCAAAAAGGCCTCTTGAGACTTGGGCACTCACGCCCAAGTCCACCCTGATTGGTCGGGGTGAAATTTAATATATGTCAGCATAGAAATTTTAAATAGGTCCTTGTCGACTCTTTCAATTAATTTGTGAATGTTTAATGAACAAGAATATATAAACAAGTGTTTGAATTCATTTTGTAGGAGGTTGATGATAGCAAGGTTATGATATTGTACAAAGGTGAATTCAAGGCACTCAATTGCGTTTGTAACAGACTTGTGTTAGTATTGTGTTTGTTGCAGATTTAGAATCATCATCAACATCCTTATGAGTTGAAGAATCTTCATCCTCCTGAGGACTTCACCTCAAAGGTGACACTATCATTGTGTTTGAATCATTTCATCTTCATTTGGATTATCTTTAGCCTCTGTCCTACAAGGAAATGCTCTCTCTAACAACGGTGTTGGAAAAGCTTGAATGTTAACCCAAGATTTGACTGAGGTAAATCCCTAAAAACTATTATGTCAGAAAAAGTAACCTTGGAGGCTTTTTCCTATTAAGGTTTAGCTCTCAGGTCCTTAGTATGCATTTAGAGTATCTTGCATGATTTTGATGACTCCCGATGAGAAAACCTTGAAGTTTCATGGAAAATTAGACTTAGGGGATGCACTTAACATTAATCCTGCCTGAAATAGGGGGGAGGACTTGAACACCCGTGCCCTAGTCCTGCCCTATTTTAGGTTAGGACCAATTTCAAAGTGTTAGTTTATGACCGTTATTTAGGTCCTATGCTGACACGGTAAGTTTGAATTACAAAATTCTTAGTAGGAATGTTTGTAGTTTCATATATACGCATTATTAGTGATTCATTTGTAAACTAGATGGAAATTTCATGAGCATTGTGATTTTGTGAAAGTGATTCAAATCTATCATTATGTTGTAGAGTAGAATTTGTGTTGTTCTTCTATTTGTATTTGCAGATTTGACATCCATCTCCTCATGGCATGAAGAGCATCTTCCTTCCATGAGATCTTCACTACAAGGTGATATCAATTGTTTTTTCTATCATTTATCATTTGGATTTTGCCTCTATCCCATAGGGATATGTACTCTTTATCTGACAACGGTGTCCAGAAGACTTGAATGTCTCTCTAGGGCTTGACTGAGGCAAGCCTCTAAACACCATAACCACCGTGATTGCAGGTTACAGGTTCTGAAAGAAGAAAAATTGGAGTTATAGGAGAGCAGTGCAGACTGTCAAAATTCTAGATAAAAGAAGAAAATAGGGACCTGAACTCGGGTACTCGCTCATTAGTCTTTCAAATCCCACAACTGGAAAATCTCTAGAACAATAGGAACAGGTTGTAGACAAGATTCCCAAATCTTGATACAAATGGTGGCACTAGACTAGGATGCCTTCTCATTAGTCCTCAAGTTTTCTATTTTCCAAACTTTGAAATTTGGTACGCATTTGATTGTCATTTGATAAATCTGTGTGCAATCATTTTCTGCAATTTGTCTATTTGCTTCTGAATTTACATAATTAGGGTTTCAAGCATAATTGGACTTAATTGAACAACTAAATTACACAATTCCAATCTTCCCCTATATTCTAAGTGACAAAAGGCCTGTAGTAAACTTCCTACTTAGCTGAAAGTCCTTGAATGTTTAGTGGAGAAAGGAGGATTTATACAAACCATCAAAATCAACCCTAAACAAATCCTCTTCATTTTCCATATTAAACATTTTGGTGAACCTATGTTTTTGGAATTTTTTACACCTTGATGAGTGTTTTTATTTAGATTTATATTCATTTAATTCATTCATATCATTGTTCATCTTATTGCATTTGAAAAATTACAAAAAAATTGAAATTTTTGAAAAAAAAAAATAAAAAAATTGGCATTTTTAGCTTGCATTTTCAAATTTAGATTAATTGGCATTTAATTTAAAAACATTTCTGTCATTATCATCAGATCTAATTTAAAATACAAAAAAAATTCATTCAGAATTCATTTAGATTGCATTTTCATGCTTAAATTGATAAAAATTGTTTGAAATTGTGCATTTTTCCATATAACCTAGTTTTGCATTGGCTAGGCTTTGTAGTCAAAATCTTGTTTCAAATTTTAATACCCTTTTTAAAACACTCATTAGGACTTATTTCTAATTGTAGTGTTGCATCATAGTGGTTTGCTTTCAAAATTTCATGCCTAGGGTTTGAAAACTTTGCTTTTTCACTAGATTTTGGCCTTATAGTCTCTCTAGATTTGCATCATAGGCATGTTGTAAAAGATTTTTCTACACTAATTGGCTGTTATTAGGGTTATTATCTTCTTCCCCTACTAAAATACTTTACAACACCTTTTTATTGGGCTCGTACATTGAAAATTTGGTGAAAATTGCATATTTTGGCTATATTTTCACTAAGGTTTGACTTAGATCTGCACTACAAGCATGTTGTGACAGATTTTATGGCTTTAGGTGACTTATATTACTGCTATAATCTGCTTCACCTCCTAAAATTATTTACAACACCCATTTTATTGGGTTTTTGCATTGAAAATTTGTGAAAAAATTGCATATTTTAGTGTATTTTCACTAGGTTTCGACTTGTCATCATCCTAGGGTTGCATCAAAAGCATGTTGTGAAGGATATTATTGATTTATTGGACTGATATCAGACATATTACCTACTACACTAGATCAATTTCCTTACAACACCCTTTCTTTCACTTATTTGTATTGAAAAAAGTTGAAAAATCAAGCATTTTAGGTCATTTTCATACATAGTTTTGCACTTGTTTTTTGCATAACTTTTGAAAAAATTTTAAAATATGGTTTTACATTGATGTTACAAGACATTTCACCATGGAATATTCATCTCATTTCTCTTTGTTACCTTTACATGCATATGTCAAAACTTTGAGAGTTTCTACAAATTTCTTAATATGACTCCTCATGTTCTCACTTATATACAAGCTATGTATCACAAGAATATATTTAAATGCTCTTCATTTGAAATTCTTGAATATGTATCTGATTCTGACACCTTCATATATTTCATGAGTACATACCCTTGGGTTGTAGAAGCTTTAACAAGACACGTTGAGAATAATGAGTGAAACTACTCTTAACGCGTTGGAATTCATAGCTAAAACATGTCATGATTACATAGAAAATGATTCCTACTATGAGGATTTACTAGCACAAGAGGATGAAATCATTGACACATTCTTAAACATTACCCTACACTCTTTGGAAAATGAAACACCAGTGGATAAAGGGCTCCCTCTCAAGAAGGATTCTTCATGGGTGGAAAGAGACTATTCACCTAATGATCATTTGGTGCATGAGACCTCTATGGATAATCCATTAGACCTTCCACCTTTGATTGAAAATTCAAGAACCTTCAATGAGAAGAATATGGATAGCTCTATTCCGCCTAACAAAACAATACCTTCCTCTCAGCCTAGTGCTCTCCTTGGCCAAGATGTAGCATTAGTGGATGAGAATGTTGGTTTAGGTTTGGACAACTGAGAGGGGGGGTGAATCAGTTGTCACACATTAACTTTATTTTCTACTTTCAATCAATTCAATGATATAAACATTTCAGCATCAATCAATAACATATGCACATAAAACATAAATAACACATTAGAAACCAAGATTTTGATGTGGAAACCCGGTTAAGGGAAAACCCACGATGGGGATTAACCCACAAGATTAATACTTTGTTAAAAGTATTTTTACAAATGGGAATGCACATGCATTCGGGCTCACTACCCAGAGCTCACTGCTCAAAAGGAGGCTCACTATCTTTGAAAATATTACAATAAAAATAATAAAGGTCTGAACTGATTAATAGCATCTACTCATGCAAGAGTTTCAGTTCTGGTTGAGTACAAAAACTGATCTTACACATTTCATCTTTGATTTGCTCTTCTTACTATTCTACCTTCATTCGCACTTTGGATTTATACTCTTCTCACATGCACCTTTTTCATAGATACACCACACACAAAATCATCTAATTCCATCAGCTATATATATCTGCAACATGATTTACAATCATTTTATCAGTCGGCTTCAACAACACTTAGAACTTTTATGAATGCTCTGTTCTGTCAGCTAGATCTATGCATAGCTTAAGGTGCGAACCAAAACTTGCTCTTGAAAATCATCACTCATGTTGGCCACTATTACTAATCATCACCATTTGTCCAACAAATAGAATCAATATCTTCTGCAAGGTCGGCCTATTCTTCTTCTGTCTGCTCTGACAGACTGGAAACCAGTACTCAGAGACTAATATCTTTTGAATCCTTTATCACCAGAGGACAAAAATCTAGATTTAGATT